>JAECXH010000006.1:4083750-6670000 GCA_018152175.1 Drosophila jambulina
ATGATTTAAAATCCAGTGTGGTAAGTGGGTTTTATTCTAAAATCATACTTTTATAAAAATATAAAAATATTTATAAAGTATAAAAGTATCTTTAAAAAATAGAATTAAATGTATAAAAATAACAATAAAACAGTTTTCAGCTTTATGTTAGTGGTTTCCAAACTATAATTTAATGAAAAAAACTTTTAAAATTATTTGTAACATTTGATATTTGTTTAGTAATTTCCAGTTTGGCATCTTAAGCCCATCACAATACCCTCTATGAAGGGTATGCATGAGCGCTGGCAGCTTAATGAAATTCTGTGCATATTCCGGTACACGCACACACGCACACTCGCACACTCGCACACACGCACAACCCAATGCCTTGGGTTTTTATGCATAACTGTAAGTTCGTTTTGTGCGATTGTCTTCCGTCTGCCTCTGTCTCGGATAGTTGGCGATGGGAGCGAGCGAGAGGGCGGCGAGTTGTGTACGTGATGTTCATATTTTCATAGATTCAATAATTTATAAATTTTATGCGCACACACACACACACACAAGCACACCTAGCGAGCGAGTGTGCGTGTGCGTGCGTGCATTGATCTGCGCTGATTTCAGCATCCCGCATCCCATACCGAAATGTCCTTCGCCCTGGCGTCCTGCCGTGCGTCTGTCTCGCAACTTATATTGGCATTCCGCCGTCTCGAAACTTTTGCGAAGCGCCAGATCATCGCAGGACATCAGGAATGTGATGAGATGAGAGGCATGGGGCATGAGGAATTAATTCCATTTCTGTTTTGTAATACCTTTAGTCGAAATTAAGTTGGAAAAAAAGAGAGAATCATATTAGAACGAAATTATCGCCTTCTTACGGTTATCCTTTTTTAATGTGAATAAAATATCTGCCTTGCAGTATTGATTTTTGGGGATTTAAAAGTAACTACATTTATAAATTGATTTTTTGAGTATTAACTTAAACTAAATATTTATAAATTTTAAAGTCGAATTGCTCAATTTATAGCCTCCTAAGCACATCTCTATATTTATCGATTTATTCAAATAAAATGTTATAATATCGATATATCAATTAAAATTAATATAAACGAATCTTAAATCGAATAAAATGCAGAATAATATAAATATAAAAACTAAATATTGAAGATTCTAAGCAATAAATATTGTTTTTTAATAAAACGCATTGTTTTAAAAACATGATTTTTTAGCTAAATTTATGAAATATATCGATTTGATAAATTTTAATTTAATAATTCATTTTATTTTATTTTATTTTATTATTTTAAATAAATAATTAATTAAAATGATTGCTTGATTGATTTTGGGTGATAAAAACAACTTTTGAAAGGTAATCTTAACGATTTAATTATAAATAAATATAAAATTTGCAAACTAATAAATTTAAAATATAATTACCGATATTAAGCTATTTCGATAATTGATAGTTATGATTTTCAAGTAGATTTCTTCGATAATATTGATAGTTTTATAAAACTATCTCTTTTTACTCTTAAATCATGAAAAATACAAATTAATATGTACTGTTAACCCATTTTATTAGCTTTTTCTGTTATGTTTTTTTTTTTGTACTACACTGAGCAAACTTGCAACAAATCGCTAAAAGGCAATGAGTTGGCTAAAAAGTGTTGCCTACTTCGGAGGAGCGGGTTAAAGATTGCAAGGACATGGGGACATATTCCGGCGGCATCGGGGACATAACAACATGGGATACACATACGACAATGATGTCGACCCGCCGCTGTTGCCGCTGTTGCCGCTTTTGCCGCCGCTGACACTTTCAGTTTTTTAACTCAATTTTCAATAAAAACAGTGGCAGTACACAGGAAACTTTTTGCTCGCTTTCGCCTCTCGCTCACTTTGTTGTTAACTTAATTTCGTTTGCTGTGCTGCGTTGCTGTTCAGTTGGCAGTTTCGCCAGGCTAAAAGCATTTCATTGTTGTCCAACTCTTTTCCACGTTTTCCCATCTGTTGTTGTTGTTGTTGTGCACACCCAACACACCCAGCACACCCTGTACATCCTGCACACCCAGCACACCATATACAAGCGAGTGTGCACACCCATTTTACACGCACTGAGAGTTTCCACTCACAGTGACTACAGCTTCCGGAAGAGAACAAAGTTATCGCCAATTGTGGGTGTGGGTGTGTAGTGTGTGTAGTGTGTGTACTATATCTGGAGGTCGCGAAATCCCATTTTTACACACATCGAATTGATAATTGAATTGATCGATGGGTAGAATCCACTGGAAAAGGGTTGAGAACAGGAGGAGACTTTTCCTTTGCCGTTCCCTTTGACTTAAATAAATTGCAGTTCCATATGTTTAGGAAGAGCCAAGGTAACCCAATATGGGGGAAATATATGTATGTAGGGAAAATCCAGGATCACGACCAGAAGTGGTTTTTGTTATTCCTTTTTCCCTATCAGACAACATCACTCATTATGCTCATAGAATACCTAAAGTGGACCTTAAAACCAAATGGAAATAATTAACTTGATGTTAGTATTTTTTGTTTGTTTTTAAGAATTAAATGTTTAATTAATATATTAATATATTTAAGCCCTTTATTAGTCTTATTTGAAATATCTAAATAAATATATAGATACAAATTAAATTATCTAGAAGAATACAAAAGGCATAGCCATGGTTAAACTAGAAAAAGTAATGATCTATCCGTTAAATATATCACCGATATATTTTAACATATATATAAAATAAAAAATACAATAATTCTAGGCTTGAATAAATGTATTTTAATTAATCAAAGGTACCTACGACTTCACAGCAAGCACCTTTTCAGACTCGACACATCAGAAAATTTAGTTTTCTTCTGAATTTCGAGCTGAAAGGTTCTGTGCTGTGAATTGTTTTCTAATTCGAAAAAGTAAGCATATTTTTTTGTGAAGTTTATTTTTTTTTTTAATGTGTTGTGCTCTGCCAGCAATCCAAGAAGCAAAAATGGCTCCTTTTCATAAATTAAAGCCTGTCGAGGAGCCAGTTCTGAAGCCGAAGAATGGAATTGTCCAGCCACCGGTCATGCCGCCATCGTATCCTAGATGCCGCAGGACCAACGTCCTGGACTCGCTCAGGAAAGTGATGGCCAAGATCTGGAAAAGGAGCTGGGCTTTCCATTTCCACAAGCCCGTGGACTCAAGGGAGCAGGGTATGGCCAACTATCACGAACTGATCAAGCGGCCAATGGACTTGGGCACCATCAAGCTGCGGCTGGTCAATAGGTACTATCGCCAGTCGGACGAGGCCATCGAGGACTTTAGGCTCGTCTTCGAGAACTGCCTGAAGTTCCACAAGAGGGGCACGCCACTCTATAATTCGGGCCAGTACCTGAAGCACTTCTTCAACAAAAGCCTGGCCAAGATCGATTTGACCAAGGAGATGGTCGTAAGGCGTAAGTCGCGCAAACAGAAGCCAGCAAGTGGCAAGAAGCCTTCGCCTCCGCCTACAAAACCATTTCCAGGGATAAAATTTAGGGGCGATCCACCTTGGAGGAATGTTGGTTGGGTGACCTATACCCCTGTCCAGGCAAATAGGAACAATCCTAACAATCAAAGATATATTAAGCAAGCTTGAAAAGAAATTAAAGACCAGACGGAGAATAAAGAATTTACAGACAACACTGCGTATGAGTGATATAGGAAATAAGAAATATCACCTGCGCCTTGGGGCTTATTTTCAGACTTCATTGCAGTATTATGATTACTAAAAAACATAAATAAATTGTATAAACACTCTCAACAAACACCATAATTTAAAAATGTATTAAACTAGCTTGAAAAGAGATTAAAAACCAGACGAAAGGAATAAAGACAACACTACGTATGAGTGATATATTTATATATTGATTTATTTTATTTTCAGTCTTCATATATTTAAAGTACAAAATGTAAGCAGTGCAATAAGGAAAATAAAGCAATTTCTTCCCTGATTCAACATGAAATTATAAGCTCCAGACAACACTGCGTATGAGTGATAAAAATAAATACCATTAAAGTAGTTATAAAAATAAATACTATATTTTCAAGTACTTTACATTGAACTCCATACATTAAGCAGGATTTATGCTCTTTTTAAATATTTTCTACATCCAAATAAAATTCCAACAAAACCATAAATAAGTCCCTAAATGTATTAATGACTTTAAATAACTAATTGAATTTAAAAATGTATAAACGCCTTTAGAAAAGATGAAATCACTTTTACATAATTACAAATTAAATTTAAAGCTCAGTTTAAATTCAAAGTAATAGAACCCACACAGATTATTTTTGTCTATGATA
The DNA here is from genome assembly GCA_018152175.1 of Drosophila jambulina. Classification (NCBI taxonomy): domain Eukaryota; kingdom Metazoa; phylum Arthropoda; class Insecta; order Diptera; family Drosophilidae; genus Drosophila; species Drosophila jambulina. The sequence continues at coordinate 4,088,063 of JAECXH010000006.1, forward strand.
CTTAAAAAAAAAACAAAAATCTTAAATAAAGTTCCACTTAAGCTTTAAATCTTTAAATACATTTTTTAAAAATAATTGAAAGAGTTCATTGGAAAAATAATACCTGTTTCCGTGTATTCAAAAATAAAGCCAAGCCAAAATGGTAATAAAATATTATAAAATCATAATAAATTATTAGATGTATAATTAAAACATTTTAACAAGTTATTAATGGAAATAAAGTCTTTTTTGTTGATTAAAAATTATATCTTTAGCTTAGTTAAAATTCAAAGTAGTAATGTGTGTTTTTGATCTACAATAAAATGTAAAATCCACATAAAGCTTAGCTTGAACCATAATTAATTCTTTAACATATTAATGTACTATTAAAAATGAAATTTTAAAGCACTTAATTCTAAAAGCATGTAAATAATGCCTTGAAATACCTTATAAGCCCAAATAAAATTCTTAAAAAAAGCTAGATATAACCCTTAAGTGCTGATATATATTTAAAATATAAACCAAATATAATCAAGCATTTAAAGCACCTTTACAACATTTTAAGGTCCACTCTAGCCCCGCTTATTGTTGTCATTTTCAGTCACTAATCACTCTCGAATAACAGGCCACTGTCGGCGGCGTTATAATAAAAATAATGATGTGACATAAAAAACAAATTCCTCGGCACACAATATGTGACAGGGCCTGCTCCTGCTCCTCCTCCTCCTTGGACGCTTCCTTGGACTCCTTTTGGATGTATTGTCATAAATCTTTCATTGATTGCAAACGAAGACATCGGAACAACGAAGACCGAGGAGAGGACGGGGTGCATTGTGAGGTATTGAGTGTCGGTTAGGGGTTGTCTTTGGGGGGTGTTGGGTTTGGGGTTGGGGTTGGGGGGGGAAATAGAAATTGTATAAAGCGGCCAAGCTGAAATAGATATAAATATTTTAGCCATCGTCGCCAAGGCAGCTGAAAAACAGCAGCAGGAAAAACCCAGGCAAAAGGCAAAAGGCAAAGGCTGTTGCTTGCAAGAGGCTCTAGTGTTTATGGGGAGCTATATACCCTTTCTAACTGTGGGATTATTATATATTATAGATATTTATTTCAGAATATATTTATAAAAATATTTTTTTCACTTTCTAAGATCTCGAAAAGTTTTCAACTTATGTTTCATAATATTTTCTTTGGTGTTTCCCTGTTTGCTGCTCTCCATTGACCCTTGATTTTCTTAGAGAAATACATAGACTTTGTTTTTCCCGATTTGATCTATATGTACTTCCCACGTATTGCCTTGGTTTTTCTCTCTCTCTCTTATTTTTTTCCGTGTTCGTTTATCTTGTTTATCGTGGATTTCATTATGGCCTTGGCTGCGTGTCTTTTGCTTTGCGGTGGCTTATGCCGCCATTCGATTTTGAAAATGTAAATCTCTTGTCGTCGTCGTTTGTTCCTGGCTTTTTCCCTGACTGTTTTCCGTGGCATTTCCCCTTACAGTGCTTTCCCTGGCATTTCCCTCACAGTGCTTTCCCTGGCATTTCCCTCACAGTGCTTTCCCTGGCATTTCCCTCACTGCGTTTTCCCCACCAAGTCGGTGGCTGATGAGATGGCACTGGCGGTGGTGTCGGCGGCATCGTTTGTCAACATGTCGGCAGCGCTGATTGGTGATTTTGATCTGAATTATTAAGTTGCTTTTAATGCGTTCGCTTTTGCTTTTTGCTTTTCGCCTTCTGCTTTTGCTTTTGTGCTCTGACTTGGCTTACTCTGTGACTTTGCCTTGGCAACCGATTCAAAGGCTTTGCTTTGGCACACTTTTCCCCCCAGCAGAATCTGAGGAAATCATTAGACAGGCTTTTCCCTGAGCTTAAATGCAAGTGGTAATTGTGTTACTAAATAATGTCATTTTTGGATTTATAAAGGTATAAACTGGAAATTCTTAGACTTATTTAATATGTTTTTTTTTTCTACAAGAAGTTTGCCAGGAAAAAGAAATCCTTTTAACTTGCTTTTAGGTCAAGAAAATATCATAAAATCTGTAATCAAGGACTAAATATATATACAGAAAAATATGCATAATCTGTGTGCAGTTACTTTGAATGTGGGTAGCTCATTTGCAGGTCCTTCTTGGCAGGACTTCATAAATAAGCCCCAGCGGAGTCTATCAAAATGTTGGGCTACGGTTTCGGTTTTGGTTTAGGTTTAGGTTTCGGTTTCAGCAAAGCAGCAAAGGAGCAAAGGACCAAACTAAGCAAGTAAATTGAGACACTACGGACACGTGAGTTTGATAGATTGAAGGATGTACATGTACGCTTCCTGCAGCGATGGCATCCTTCGCCGCCTTGCTGTCTCTCTCTCTCTCCATGTCTATCTCTGTTTGTGTGCGTATTTCATTAACGTCGCCTTTGAAAATCCATTCATTTATCAAAAGCAAACTTCAAACACGCACATCGCCAGCTCTCTCTCCCATGTGTGTGTGTGTGTGTGTTATCCTGTCGCTGAGTCCCTGTGTGCGTGTGAGTATCCTGCAACAATTTAGCAGGCAGCGTCGTAAAAACGACCAAGGCGGCCAAAAGGGATCAATGAAGTATGCCTAAGAATCTGTCATTTATGACACATGACATACTTTATGAGACCGGCAGGATCCCAGCTCCCGGCTCCCGGCTCCAGGATACCTCCCCCCTCCAGGACCAGGGATAATAACAGCGGCGATAATAAAGATAAGCCAAACGAAACTTGGCCAAAATGCAATTGAAAGTTTTGCTCTTGGCAACTTGACGCCGTTCGTCCGAAACATAAAATCCGTGTCCTGCGGCTGTGCGTGTGCTACACATCCTTCCAGGCTTCTGCCTTCCTTCTTGCTCCTCCTCCCCTTTCCCCCTCCTGATCCTAGGCCAAATTCATGTATGTATTTGTAACTCTTGAAATCTGCTCGTAAATCTCATAGACTTTGCTTTATCGAAGCCTCTGCTCCTGTGTCCTGTGTGCTGTACTTGTGTGTTGTTGTGTGCTCCTTGTGGCTTGTAATCCTTTTTGCCTCCTTCCTGTTTTTTTTTTTTTTTTTGTTGCTTTGCTCGTAAAGCGCCTGGGAATTTATATTTATGGTTTGCTCTTGGAAATATGCCGCCGTCCTCGGCTTTCCCCACCCCAAACAATTTTTGGCCAATATAATGCGCTAATTTTGTGTAGCATTTTCGGTTTTTTGACATATGGAACACGAAATTATACGCCTTGGGCTTGATTTTCTCTGATTGAGAGAGATGATTAAATTTTTATAAGGGTAAGAACCATAAAAAATACTCTTAGTAAAAGAGATAAATGTGGGGTGCCTTGATTTTTTTAGTTTTAATATTATTTAAAAATAGAAGAAGGTGAAAATATTATTATATTAAGTATTATTATCTATTTATTATATAATTAAAGAAGAAACTAAGGCAGGAAATTATTCCTCAGCTCTAATTATTCATTATTTTTATCCATAAGTTTAATTTAAATATGCCTTTAGACTTTCTTGGACCTTAGAGAACTTTTTTTTTTTATATATATATATGAATATTGTTTTATATATTTAAATGTACTTTTTTTATAATACAACTTAGTATATTTTTTTCTTTGTCACTTTTTAATTAAAAATTTTTTTTCTTACAAGTTTTATATATTTTTTAGTATATTATATTATATTTATTTAATAAATAGATTGTATAGTTATTATATTTCTTGAGCTTGATCTCAAATTGCTTTTCTATTTTTTTATATTTTAGAAATATTTATATTTAATTAATATATTATATAAATATAATAAATAAATTAATATTATATTTTCAGCTTGCTTTTTCAATTTAAAAAAATATATAATAATATATTTATAATTAAATTATACGTTTTATATATGATGTTTATTTATTATATTCTGCCTTTTCTAGTTCTTTTTCTATATTACAAATATTTTTAATAAATAATTTATTTATTTGTCGTATTTATCTGTTACATTTAGATTGTTTCTTTCTACTTTATTTTCTCATTAAAAAATATATGTAGTAAATAGATTATATATTAATTATATTTATTATATATATATTATTCTGTTTACATTTTGGCCTGCCTTTATTTGTATTTTAATAATATAATTTATAATAAAATATATATTATATATATTATACATTTTATTGTATTACCCTTTAACTTTATATTCAATTTATTAAAATTTTACTAAGCCATCAAAGACTTTAGTTAAAAACTAACTCGAACTGACCGCAACCCTTGACTTGTCCTTTTAAATGCATTTTGTGGTTTCTGGAAAGCGGCTTCCTCCTTCGCATTTTCCCCTTCCTACCCCCATTTTCCTTTTCCCTTAACCCACCCTCCCTGAGAACCAAGAGGCCTGTCCGAAAACTCCTGTCCAACTCCTGTTCCAGCTGCTGGGCAATTTTCCTCTCCTGCTGGCAGCTCCTGCTCCATTTCCCAGTTCGATGCGTATTATGAATTAAGCACAAGGCAATAATTGCAAACTGCTGAAGCATTTAATATTTTGAGTGCATTTCCGCGTTTCCAACGCTGCAAAAAATAAAAAATGAAAGAGAAAAAGAAAGACAGAGAAAAAACAACCCAGAGGAGCAGCATAAGCTGGTCAAAGGATGTGGGCTGACGACCCACGTCCTGGACCACCCAAAACCCGAATCCAATCGAAGCGGATGGAAATCGAAAGTCGGCTGGACGGGAGTTGGAAATGGGAACTGGAAACTGGGAAGCTGGGAAGCTGGGAAGCTGGGCACTGGGAACTGGGAACTGGGAACTGGCCAAGGGAATGGGGTTGGAGCCCCCGGCGGCGTCGAGGGTCAGAGGTCAGTTCTCCGTGGGCTGTTGACTGGCCGTAAAGTTAATAAAGAGCCCCGCAGGGCGATAAACAATTTGCGCTGGCATCGGGGTAGATATATCCTATCCTATCATATATGCATCTATAGTATATATATTTTTTGAGAGGGGAGCAGGGAAGTGCGCTTAAGGCGGACCAACGGACTGCGAACTTGAAATTCTAATTGGCATTTTATGCCGGACGAGCAGGACGAGCAGGAGGAGGAGGAGGAGGAGGAGGAGCAGAGCAGCTCTGATTGGGGTCCATGGGATCCATGGTCCGTGGACCAGGACTCTGTCTCTCCTCGTCGAACAGGTGTGAAATCGTTGACGAATTCTCACGAATACGTTTAATCCGCTTTCGGATTTTTGCAGTTGGCCACTGACGTTGGCTACGTTGCCGTGCCAAGGATTCGGGTGGCAAGGACACAGTCAAGCTTGGTCAGATGATTTTTTGTATATTTTTATATATATTTTATATTTTCAAATATCAAAAGAAAATGGAAATGAGTCGCTTTTAAGTTAAAAATTAAATAAGTATGTAAGTAATAAAAGTAAGTAATAATAATTAAGTAAGGTCTTTGAGGTTTATAAATTAAATTTTAATTAAATTTTAAGCTACTTGTATTGTCTGGAAGCTTAATTTTAATTAAAAATTATAAATTTGTCATTACAAAGTACTTTAAATGTTTAAGAAACATCCAAGCCTGATAATACTAATTTTAATAAATTTTTTATAATACAAAGAATTAATGGAAAAAAATTTGACTTAAATTATTCAAACTTTCGTAATTCATATCTACATGATATATTTAAAAAGCATGGAATTTAAGGTATATAAATTACTTTACAATTTAATTTACAGATTATTATATTTTCTAGAACCTGATTTTTAATGTATATTAATTTAACTCATTAAAGTCTATAGTTATATGCTAAAAAAATATTTTCCCAATCATCTTTCAAGAAAACAAATAAGTTTAGAATTAGTTCATTGTATTTTCTGGAAGCTTAAATATAATTTTAATGGGTTTTAGAAGCAAAGTCACGATTGGGCATAAACAAGTTTATAATTATATATATTAATAAATTAAAGGAAATATCTTTAAGGTGACTGTCTTATATTTTTCACAACTTAAATAATTAAATTCTTTACTTATATATTTAAATACTATTTTTTCGGAGAGCTTTGAGGTGTAAAAAATTATTTTACTTTAATTTAGTGTTCCTTGAATATTTTAGAACCTTTATTTTTATTTAAAGTCACATATTTTTAAATAAAAAATTATTTGGATTCAAAACAAATTAGTTCTTAATAAATTTCTGAGTTCTTTGTAGTTTCTACGAACTTAATTTTAATTTTAAGTCCCAAATAAATAATTTAAAAATTATTCTTAGGATTTTAGTTATTTTTTTGAAGTTCCGGGCAAGCAAGGCTCCACTGTACAGTGAGCCACCTCGGCCGCTTTGCATTTTGCGGGCGATATCATGTTGGATTAAAAAGACGGCGATGCTGCTGCCTGCCTGCCATCGTATCCTTCACGTCCTTCATCCGGCTGCCCTGGAAATTAATTTCGTGCACATGTCCTGCAGCCTTTTTGCGGCAAACTTTGTTTGGCGCTCTCACACACACACACACACACACACAAACGCAGTGATATTGGTCCTGGTCCTGGCGATGGTCCTGGGCCACTTGACCAAATCGCCACAGCCTCTCACGTGTTGACCGCAAATGTTAAAGCGGCGTGACTTTATTCGATTATATGGCGGGGGGCGGATGGTTACGTAAAAACATTAGAGCCCCGGATCCGTTTTAGCATAACACCATTGTTGCCACGAAATGAAATTAAAACCCCGCTCCAGGATAACGCACTCAGCGAAACGAAGGAAGCTGGCAAAATAGTTAGAGAAAATATAAAAAATGGGAAAAGGAAGTCCTTAAGTTAATTTGAATTGATAAAAACCCCGAATCAGGGTAGATTTAAGTGCTTTATTTTATTTTTTAACTTTTATTTATTTTTTAAACTTAATTTTCCTTTAATTTCCCATATTTCCCCTCCAGAAATTCCTTTCAAAAAACCCATTTTTATTCTCGCAGTGAAACTCCTCGCTGACAGATATCGAGTTGACGAACAAGTTTCGGGACAAGTCCTGGAGATTAATTTGCTCCTTGAGGTCCCTTGGGTGGGTGGGGGGAGGCGGTATTCAAGTCCAAAAACACCCCCCGGCTGTTGTTGTTGTCGTTGTTTGACAACTCGTTCGTCATCATGCGAGCGTTCGGCATAATCATAAAAAGAGTCTGCAAAATGTCCATAAATGCCGATTAAATCTTTATTTTCCGCCTTGGCGCACGCAGCTCGCGAATAACTTGAAGTCCTTGATGAGGGTTGTCCTTGTCGGTTACTCGGATATTTGCTTATTTTGGCTATAGGGATATATATTTGGTTTCGAAACCCCCGTTGACTGTTGACAGACATGTGACAGCGGCGTGAGGCGGCGCGCGATCGTGCAACCTGATGATTTAATAACTCGCCCAGGATTCAGGATTAGGAATGCCCCTTTTTTTCGCAGGACAATGACCGGAAGGATAACGACGGCAAGGGGGTGTTGCTAATGGGCAGGCAGACAGTGTTGTGATGAAAGGTTAATGGGTACAAGAAGTTTTGGGTACAAAAAAAGGGAGATAATAATACAAATAATTTAGAAAGTAAACATTTAAAATATTTAATAATATATAATAATATAGAATTTGTTAATATTATTTCAAATAAGCATAAATTAGTTGTAAATTTAGTATTTTTTTTATTTATTTTTAGTGAAAATAATAACATAAATACATTCAGAATTTTTTAAATTTCGAAAACGAGCAGTAAATCTCTATAATAGGTTATGTTGATAAATTAATTCATTTAAAAATTTTAAAAAAATATATTTAGTTAAGGTAACTTAAAACTTAGTTAATTGAACTTGCTAAAATACTTTTTCGTAAAAAAGGACCAAAAAGGTTAAGTAACAAGGCAATATACAGTTCTATGCCTTCAAAGGACACCCAACTTTCGACTTTCATAAATATTTAATAAAAATTGTACCAACTACCTGGGAAGTGGTATAAGTTGTACCCACAGGATAACCAGGATAATTCACATCCCTGTTGAGGCTTGATGGCTGACAGGGGCTGAGAGCGGGGGGGTGGCAAAATTTGCCTCAAAAACTAACCACCCAAAATAACGGTGAGACATCATCACGGCGTTTTCTCTTCACTTTCAGTTGTTGCTTTTGTTGTCATTGTTATTGCTATTGTTGTTGTTGTTGTTACTGTTGTTGTTGGTGTCACCGCAGCGTATCCTGCCCCGCGCGTGTGCATGTGTGTGTGTGTGTGTGTGTGTGCAGCGTGTGTGTGATTGATGACAACTCGAATAAGCGATGATTGATGCTTATTTTACACTTTTCGCTACAACACACGGCGACACATGTTTATTTGGCTGCCAGTATGGGTGTCCTTATATGTGTGTGAGTGTGTGTGTGTGTGCAAGAGATCCTGGGTGATTTTCCTTTTTTTTTTTTTTGCAAACTGCAGTGGCGGGCGGCTACTGTAACAGCAGCGGTCAGTTAAATAGTAAGGAATCAAAGAACATTTATAGAAGGTATATGAAAATAAAAAAAAGAAAAGTAAGCCTGGGAAAATATTTTTTTAATATTTAGTCTATGATATATTGATTTAAAAATCACTAAATTATAATATGCCAGCCATAATCATCGATATATTTTATATATTTCAATTTTTTATTGAAAAAAACATAAGAATTGCTACAGTTTAAGTCTATATTGATTGTTGTATTGTAAAAATATTTTTTAAATATTTTCTTGGTAAAATATCAATTTAAAAATCTAAAAATAATATTAAATCACTAAAAAAAATCTGTAATATTGAAAAAACTTATTCAAAGTTGAACAGTTTAAAGTTTAAGAAGTAGTTTTAGGATTATATTGCAATTACCTTTCCCCCTTAACATATAAAGATACATATATTAATCGTAAAAAATCGATCAAATATAAAAACTAGATTTTGAAAAATATTTATAAAAAATATCGTAGCTATAAGCTATTGCTTTACTTATATTTAAATTCTTATGTATCGATATACTGACATATTTTTCACATTCCTAATTGAATGTCAAAAATTTATACAGCATTAATATTATATTTTCGTCCGGGCACTGAGCAAGTCTTACGTCTGTGAATTACTTTCTGATTTTTTGTATAAATTCCGATATCTCGGGAAATAAAATAAGAAACTGAAAACTGATTTTTGCAATAAGAAAGAGGTAAGAGAAGATGCATATTTATATTCCTATGGGAATTCCTCATCTGTATTTTATTTGTATTCCCATTAAAATATGCTATAGAATCGAAAATAACCTATAAGACCATGGCGCTGTTTCCCTACATTCCATGTCTTCCCCTCTTCTCGCCCGAGGGTCGCCTCTATGAGGTGGAGTACGCCATGGAGGAGGTGGCCAAGGCGATTCCTGCCGTGGCCATTCTGGCCAAAGACGGCATCGTGGCGGCCGCCGAGCAAGAGGACTTGTATCCCCTCATTATCAGGCAGAGCTCGATGGGTCAAATCTTTCGGGTGGACAATGACAATGCCTGCGTCGTAACCGGGATTATGTCGGATGCCTACAGGCTTCTGTCGGCGATGAACAGTTACTCGCAGCGCCACCGGAAGACCTACGGCGAGCTGATGCCCACGGAGCGGCTGGTGGATCACATTTGCCGCAAGAAGCAGAGCTACACCATGTACACTGGGAAGCGACCCTTCGGCATCGCGGTGATCTACATGGGCTGGGACTCGGAGCGCGGCTGGCAGATCTATTCGTCGGATCCCAGTGGCAACTACAGTGGCTGGCAGAGCGTCTGCGTTGGACGGAATGCGGATCGATGCCAGAATTACCTCAATCAGATGCTGAAGGGCCAGCCCCTGCCGGACCTTAGCAGGGCCCTTGAATTGGCCGTCAAGGCTCTCAAGGTGGCCATGGAGGGCAACGAATTGAGCAGTGCCACTGTCCAGATGGCCACGATGCAGCGCCAGCGCAGCATCACCGACTACCAGGTTTTGGATGAGGGCGCGGTCCAAGAGCTGTGCAGCATCTACTGCGACAGTCCTCAGACCACTGTCTCTTCATACTTTTATTGTAATTAATACAATAATAATTGCTCAAACGATATATTCCATACAAGAATAGTTGTGAGACTCTGGGAGTGCTATTGGTATGAACGCCGCTGTGCGTCGGGGGATTATAATGGGCACACGTTCCGGCGTCTCCAGACGCCGACGAGCCGCAATCATCAATGTCACCATCTCGCCCATTTCTACCCCCATGCCCCGAAAAGTTCCCACTGCCTCTCCCCCGTGGCCACCGGATCTCCAGTGCTTCGGGTGGGAATCGATGTCAGTGTATTAGTAATTGTTTGATTTCAGCCGCCTCGTGGAATATCGGTGTGCCTGCGGATGCTCCTCCTGCTCTCCTTGTGGTTTGCTCATTGGTGTTCGGCAATACATCATCGACTGGCTGACATTCGACTCACCCAGCACCCAGCACCCAGCTCCTGCTCCTGCTCCTGCTCCTGCTCCTTCTCTCCCTCGCTAGGCATATCCCATCAGGATGTCTGGCCAGAATCTGGACGAAAACGATGGCTTTTGCATGCAGACTTACACGCGTACAGCTGCGGTCTCTATTATAGTTCTAATAACTCCAAGGCAATCTCTATTTCTCTTACTTAAATAGTAATATTTGCACAGGAATCTCAAATTCTCCATCTATCTATTTCTATATCTATTTATCTATCTAAAATAATTGATCCCTAAAAATCTATATTTCTTTATCTAAAATATAAAAAAAATAATGATAATGTCTCATTTATTATTTAACTCTTAAATAAGCAATGATAATTTTACGGGTAAATCTAATTCTCTTTCTAGATAATAAAAAAGTAACGAAAATACCACAGGAAAGCTTTATTTCTCTCTCTAAAATATTAATATATTTTTCTCTCGAATATATTAGAATAAGGATAACAGGAAACTGTATTTCCTAAGTTAAAAAAGTAGGAAATTTGTTGTAATTCCAAAAGAATCTTTATATCCCTCTCTAAAATGATAACATTTTCGTTTTAATCCTTATTCCTATCTTTAAATTACTAGAATAGAATCTCTGATTCTCTCTCTAAAATAAAATAATTATAATTGTTTTTATACAGGAACTCTTAATTAATTATAATTCCACAAGAATCTCTTCTTCTCTCTCTCTTAAATAATATATATCCACCGAATCAAAAAAATAAAATATATTAATAGCAAAATAAACCAAGAAACCCTGCCTCATACATAATAAATCCTTTAAAAAGGAAATCTTTAGTAATTCCCAATTTAATATTTAAATCCACCTTATTTTTTAATGCTATTATTTTGACACATACTGTTTGCCTAGTGCGGATGCCTTTAAGATATGTAATTTAAAACGCCACACAATGTCAGTCGTACACATACGAACATACATTTAATCCTGGCCACTTGGGCCGACTTGTAATTGTTAATTAGAGCTGACAACGGAACAGAGCCGAGAGAGCAGATAGTATAGAGCTTGTCATAAATTGTGCGAAATGCATAATTCTCCGCTTACCAGACCAATTGATTAACTTTTGTTCGAAGCGAATTGACAGGCATGCAAACATGCAGAAACATGCAGACAAATACCAACCCTTATTTTGCATTATTTTAAAACTAAAACCTCGTAAAAATTCAGCTGTACTACGTTTTGAATTTCAAACCGTTTTCAAATTTCCATAAATTGCACAATATTTAATACGATAATATATTTATTCTTCGAAACTGCCGTTAAAAACACCAATAGAAAAGAATTAATTAACTTGATTATGTAAAGTAGTTCTTTAAATTCTAAAAAATGTCTGATGTAGCCTCCGATAAAAGCAATTATTGTTTTTGGCACTTTAAATGCGCTCTTTCTGGATCACGTTTTTCCCTAATTATCCTTGGGATTTTCCATCTGCGGGGATCGCACAAAGAAAATGGTTGGCGGTGCGGTATTGGGACGGGCTGTCGATTCACTAAATCCCTGGACTGCTGGCCACAGCTAAGGAATAATACATTAGATATTAGCAATTTAATAAGATTTTGCATTAATTTATTAAGTCAAATGAATAATTATTTAAAGCTTTACCTTTCTATTCCGCCTTCGAAAACGCTGCCGATGCACTTGAGCTAATTTTCCACTGGAGAGCAGCGATCGCTTGCGGCGTTGCCAGACCTGTAGAAATATACCGAAATAAAAACCAAGGATAATTATCAGTGCGAAAACATAGTGCTTGTGTTATGTTATATTTTATCATTGGTGAATTATTATTTTTGACTTCTACCAATTTATTCTTTTTTATTGTGTTTCTATTGCTATTTTTTGCAATACGAAAAGGATTCCCTTGCGTCATCTCGCAGCGGTATTTTAGTATTTTTTCTCTTGTCTCCATTCGACGCTGTAAAACAGCCAGTGACGTAATGCTGTTTCCCTCTCGCTCTCTCTCACTGCTTTAAGACGCTTTTGATTGCTCTCTCTAGTGATGTGGCAAAACACCGATAGTCGGAGTCGAGTACCGATGTTTTCAAGTATCGCCGATCTTCCATCTCTAGCGCAAGACGCCGATCGCGCCATTTTTACTTGTGAAAATTTTCTTATTGTGAAGTTGTGTTTTCCCACCTGCATGTTGACATCGTAGCGAATTCTGCGTTCCAACTGCGTCTTCCTGGCCAGCAACTGGCGGCACAGCCAATGGATGCCGCGCTGCAGATCCCCCGCCTCGTCCATGTGGCAGATGAGCAGCGGACAGTTGCACGCGGTCGCGAGCTGCTCCAAACCGAAGGCGTACTCCACGTCGTACAGCTGGACGCCGTCGCGGTGTCGGGATGCCGCCAGGAGCACCGGCTTGCCAGTAAGCTGGGTGCCTTTGAGACTAGCCGCCAGCAGGTTGAAGGTGTCCTGCAGGTGCTCCGGATCCGTGGACAGATCAAAGCAGTAGATGAGGGCGTGCGAGGAGGCGTAGTAGTGCCGCCAGAGACGCTGCATCTCCGGATTGCCGCCCACCTCGGTAAGCTGCAGCTGAACAGCCGGACGTGGCAGATCCTCCGAAGAAATACTGGCGCTATAGCAGCGCACGCCATTCGTGGCCTCTTGGTCGTCTTCCGGGCGCTGCAATCCACTGAGGCGATGGCCCAACTCCGTCTTGCCGCTGGCCGCCGGGCCCAGGATTAGCACTTGGAACTCCTCCGGCTCGGGCGGCGACTGCGAGGATATGCAAAGGAAACAGGAGCAGCAGCAGTGGCGCAACTTGGCGCATACCAAACCCATTTAGGCCGCCATCTCGAGCCAGCTTTTCGTACGGATTATATTCACACTTCTTCCGGCCGTTTTGGATGCGAATATTGAAATGGCTTGTTTATTTACCTGCCACCGGTGGTGGACACCAGCTGACGGCGATACAGGTGCGTCGTCATGGCGATTCTGGTGTTTTGGCCGGAAGGTTGCCACGGCAACAGGCGGCACGACGAGGGATGGTTAAGCAGCGTCAAGGGATAAACCACGTAAGTGGTTCCAAATTATACCTTTTTACCGAGGATGTGATTCATTTTGGCTTGTTTCAGGAGTATTTCTTAAAATAATTATTCATTTTTGAGTTAAAGGAATATTTCTCAGAAAAATGATTTACTTTTCGGATTCTACGAATGTTTTGTGCAGAAATTATTTGTTTTGCACTCTTTCAAGAATATTTTGTAGGGAAATGATTCAGTTTTGGGCCTTTCATGGACATTTTGTAGAAAAATTATGTGTCGGCCTTTACAAATAATACTTTTTGGACTCATCCAAGGACTTTATAGAAAATTATATATTTTTATATAATATCACAGAGAACGGATTTATTTCCAGCTCTTCCAGGACCATGGAAATGATTCATTTTTGATTATTCCAAGATCAATTCCAAGGGAAATGAATGTTTTGTGCCCATCCAGGAATATTAGGGAAACATTTCGAATTAATCCATAAAAATTTCTGTTAATTATTTATTTCTGACTTCTTAAATGTATGAAAATTCATTATTTTGGACCCATTCAGAAATATTTCTTAGGAATATGATTCATTATTGATTCTTTAAAGAATCTTTCTTGGGGAAATTAATCAGTTTTGATTATTTTAAGATAATTTCTTAGATAAATTATTAATTTCCAAGGCATTGATAAATATTTCTTTAACAAAATTATTCGTCTTCAACTCTTTCAATCTCTTTCTTTTCATAAGGCAAACCGGACTAGACTTGGCTGTTCGAAGAATAGTTTAAATTGGTTTCTGGATGAATGAAGACCGTTTAAAAAAGCTACTCAGGCCTGGAAATATTTTGTGTAAGCATATATTTTAGAAGAAAATTAATTGCAACAAATATTTTGAAAGGTTTAGGAGGTTCTTATGCTTAGCTAAATAATTCCTTGGAACTAACTTCTTTAAATTAACATAAACATTTAGTTTTACATTGTTAATGATACAATTGGAAGGCAAAGTTAAAGCCTGTCCTGAATGAGCTTGAATGTAAGTTCCTGTTATGGAATTTTCGAAAAAGTTCCAGCGAAAAGCTTTCCATGTGTTGCTCAACTTTTCCGCTAGATGTTGTCCCAAAGGGTGATAATATGGGGAACATCTTTTCCACCAACATTCTATGTTTGAGGACTTTTGTAAATCCCACCTTCTTTGAGAGTTTAAATATTTCCCTGACTGAGGTTTTCCCTGCCATTTCTTTACCCCCGAGCAGGAAGGCAGTTCAAGTGGGTCTGGCAATTGTTTTGTTTATTCAATCCCAGACTTGGCACTTATTGATTCGGTTTCATTTCCTGATTGCTTGCTGGCTGGCCTCTGCTCCCACTGTTTTATGTTTTCTGTTTGTGAATTTATGCAGACACACACACACACACATACACCACACACTGGCACACACATAATGTATCTTTGATGAAGCTGCGGTAGATGTGGCTTTTGTGGGTTCCACACGGCGCCGAAAAGGACCAGGAGCTGGGAAGAAGGAGCCTGGGTGGATACAGTCGCGCTAATCGCTACCCGTGTGGCCATGTTTGCTCCGCGCCTAAGCCCTCGATGGTGGCTCCTTTGTGTTATTCCATTGCATTATGTGATGTTGTGCCCCGAAACCGTTAAGCACATCTGCTAAGAATCCCCACCAGCTACGGCTTGCCTCGCCTCGCCCCTCCTTTAGCCGGCAAATTGAAAAGTAAGCAAAAGCTAAACGTTCGCCGAACTTTGCGGGGGTTAGAAAATAGAAGAAAAGTCGTCTGTAGCCTTGAGGCAGTCGCCACCAATCCTTTTGTGCAGGTCCTGCTACTGTGTCCTTACCAAAAAAAAAATAAAAGAGTAGAAGGGTTCCTGCACAGCGCCAAAAAATTAACTTGGCTACCTGTACATTTTTTTTTCTATATAAAAATAGTAGTAATAGTATATAAGTAAATATGCAATTCTTAGGCATGTTTAAATAATTAATTTCTATGTAAATAACTTTCCGTTTGTACAGTTTTATATTGGAAAAAGTTACTAAGCAGTTAAATTCGTTGCAAAACAGCAGATGTCTTGAAATAATATGAATATCATTAAATCAAATATCAAAATATTATTATAACAATTTTTCCTCAATCTCGAATTGCTTTTTAAAATAACACTAAAGATTTTGCATATGTAAACACATAATTAAAGAGTTAAAAAATTTTCTTTTACATAGTTTAGATATGTTTTAAATGAAGTTAACTAGTCATTGAGCTTAAAAATATATTTTCCCTAAATATTTCCAAGATTTCTTAATGCAAATTCAAAGTTTTAGTTTTATAAAATGTCTTAAATAGTAAAATAATATTTTAGTAACAAGTTAAGACTGTTATTGGCTTCAAAAAGCTGACTAAAACCTAGGAAACTTGCAGTTTTTTAGGATAAACTTTACTTTACTTAAATTATTTTATTTATTTCTATTTATTTGAATTGTATGTTATGGCTTAATATTTTCTAAGCCTGCACGTTGTCCCTCATACGTTTTTTTTTCTTGTATGCACTCTTGCCTCATATGAATATCAAGTTTCTGGGCAACGACTGACATTAGTTTCTGCATGCCTTCGCCTTCGCGTCCATTTTAATATGCGCATTAATGCGGCACAAAGCGGTGCGAAAAGTGACAACACGGTAGCAAAGTCCTGCGTCCTGCAACCGACCAGGTGAGGATATGCAAATACGCGGCTGCTGGAGCGGCAGTTGATTGCTTGGCTGCATGGAACTGCACACGCCCCCAGCCCATCAGTCATTCGAGTGGGGAGATTCAGGAGAAGCTTAATTTATTAACGAAGGATTTAAGAATACATTTTAGAAAGGTTTATGAAACTGAAATCCTTATATAGATACATATATATTCTCAAATTGACTGCAGATATAAGGAAATCTCACGATTATACATACTGCCCTCGCATGTCCCTCTGTGTGCGTGTATTTAGCCAAGCTTAAGTCAAATATTTGCAGGTGGCTGACGCCCCAGGACATGCTTTTGCTGCTCCTGCCCAGAGTCAGAGCCAGGCTCCAGTTCCAGACCCTATCCATCCAACCGTTGTCCAACATGCAACCCACGGCTAAATGAAGCCGCCCGCCGTAATCGCTCCTCGACTCACAGCTGGCTTTCGGTCCTGGTCCCTCATTCGATTATTTCTGCGAGGCCGCATCATTCCGTTCGCTTTCCGGTCTGAGCCTTCAGCCAGGGCCTTCATACCTTATCCTCTTTGACTATTTCTGGGCCACATGACGACGTCATATTTCCTTCTACTTACTTGGCAGGCAGGAGCGTTCGTTTTTTCGCTGGCAGCATCGCTGATTTTCCACCGATTTCGCATTCCGCGGCTTCTGCCACTTGTCGAGTCGTTCACCGTGGCTGGCAAAAGTTTAGCCAGCGGAGGAGGAGCCCGGCGTCAGCTTGCCTCGGATTTCATTTCCGGCATGTTGCGGTTACGTTAAGTAACGGAGATTGCATCGCTAATGATGCAATTGTGTTTAGCGGAAATGAAAGCGGTTTCGTGTGACGACTTCGCTTAGCCGGCTCGAGCGAACACCTTTCGCATTCTATCTCCTGTGCTGTACTATCCTGTCCCGTCCTGTCCCGTCCCGTCTTGTCCTGTCCTGTCCTGTCCTTCATATTCAGTGAGAAGCCAATGAGGCCGAAGGAGACTGAGGATGAAAAACTATGCCCGCTAATTGCATCTGCTTTGGTTTCGTTTCCGCGAAGAAAAGGGAAGTGGATAAAGCGGAAGCGGCGCTCTCGGCGCTTCTCAAACAACCTGCCTTAATGAGCTCTCCATAATTGTTTAATTGGATAAGAAATAGAGTCACGGGATGCTTGACACACTTTGCTAGTCAGTCCGTCTGGGCTTTGGATACAGCCAAACAAAAAAAAAAAAATAGAAGCAGGAAAGCACACGAATTGAAAATGAAAATGGAAATCGCTATAGCCATGACTTCGAATCGGAAATGTCACTGACTTTCATGCCTGTGTTCGTTAGTCTGCTTTCCTACTTTCACTAAGCCTAACGTTAGACGTTTCTATAAAATTTTTAATTTTCCCAAAATTTTAAATTTTCCCTAAATTTTCCATTTCCAGGCTGAAAAATGAACCAGTTGAAAAAGTCGAGGAGGAGCAAGAGGTGTGTCAATAGTAGAGTAGTAGTAGTAGTAGTAAACACTAATCAATATCCTCTATTAGCGGCGGCAATGGCAACGAGCCCTGTCCCAATAACTGCTCGGATCGTCTGAACAGGTATGTACATACTTTTTTATTTAACTTTTTCATGTCTCTCTTGTAAAATTTTCTGATTTTCAATGATCCAATTGTAAACCTTCTTCCTTTCTTGTTTAATATTTCATTTCCTTTCATAAGAACCCCCAGAAATAACCAGAATACGTGCGACGATCTGACCCGAACTCCTGAGCATTTGCGGCCGGGATTTCGTGGTCAGGTGCCACAATACAATCCCCAAGATTTCGGATTGACGGGCAACGAACAGTGGCGGCATCCACGCATGTTCCGCGACATGACTTGTAAGTGGAAACCTAAGAACGAACTGAAGATGTCATCCTAATATTATGATCTTCTTATTAATATTATGATTATTTATATTCTAATATCGGTTATTATTATTTACCCTAGATGAAACAGATGCTATGGAAACCTTTCGGCAAGCCCAGCCACAACGTCGTCAGCCGTGTCCGGCGGATATTAATATCAGCGACCTGCCTGAGGAGTGCTTGGCGGATATGTCGCCGCCGGGCTTTGAGCTCAGCATGACATCGCAGATGTCCGGTACCGGCACGGAGCATGAATGCCTCGAGGATGTGACTCCTCCATGTCTGAATGACGACGACTCCAAGTCTAGATCCGACAAGGAGGGCACCAACTACATAGATTGTGTGTATAATGAGATCTCGGGTCGCTTTAAGCAACTACGGAACCATCTGTGGTCCAACACAGATCAGGATAAGTGTGGCGAAAATAATGAGACCAAGTGTACGCCCTGTGATGAACAGGTGAATATTACATTTCATTATTTATTCATTTAAAGATAACTTTTATTGAGGTTTAGTATAGGCATCTTTACAATAGTACCGCGTTTAGTTACTAATTAAGGGAAACATATTTTTAATAACTCTGATATATTAGTACAGTTTCAATGGTGGCGAGATTTTAGAATTTATTTAATATTGTGTTAAAAACCTTAGAATAATATGCCGGCTTGTGCAAGTGCTGCTTCCCATAATGTGCTGGAGCAATGCGAGAACCTGGCGGATCAGTCAATGCCTTCCTTCCAGCAGTCCTGCCTGGAAGACGAGTCGATGCCAATGTCGTGTGGCAATAGCACATGTATTCCCAATGAATCTGCAAAGCAGCAGTGTATGTCGATGTCGATGCCTAGCCAGAACCTATGCGATATATCAGCGCCTTCAATGGCCAACTCCACTAGAGGAGAATGCTTGGAGGATGTCACCATGCCCTCGTTTGACGGAAGAACTCCCAAGCGAACGCAGAGATCAAAATCAAGTAGCAGGTGTCCCAGCGAGAGATATACTTCATCCTATGCCCGTTCAAAGTGCATTCCGAAGACCTGTGAATCCTTAGGAGATTTGACCGGGCCATCGTTTGGTGGAGTGATCCGCTCATCGTCACCGAACAGAAGTCTCCGGCAGGGAAGACAACCCATGACCAATGAGTGTTTGGATGATGTGACCATGCCATCATGCGGCGGAACGCCGGGATCTAGATCTGCGAGGCAGAGATCGCTTCGAAGGGAGCTATTCCCCATGCCTATGCGTAGTTCGTGCCGTGGAGCAATGACCAACGAGTGTCTGGACGATATGACAATGCCCTCTTTTGGAGAATGTTCTGGACTATCTAAAAATCGAAGTAGAGGTCGGCAGCAGCGATCCATGACCAACGAATGCCTAGACGATATGACAATGCCCTCGTTTGGAGAAGGTTCTCGAGTATCTAGGAGTCGAAGTAGAGGTCGGCATCCGAGATCCATGACCAACGAGTGTCTAGAAGATATGACAATGCCCTCGTTTGCAGAATGTTCTGAACTATCTAGAAATCGAAGTAGAGGTCGGCAGCAGCGATCCATGACCAACGAGTGTCTAGACGATATGACAATGCCCTCGTTTGGAGGAGTTTCCGATTCATCTAGGAGAAAATGTCCTGGCCAACAAAATAGATCGATGACGAATGAATGTCTGCAGGATATGACAATGCCCTCGTATGGAGTCTCTAGAGACATGAGTCTTAGCCGACAACAAAGGTCTATGATCGACGAAGTCCTTGACGACATGACTATGCCCTCCTTTGCTGAACTTTCTGGAGCATGTCAGGAGGCTAGTATAAGCATGCAACAGAGATCGATGATAGACCAATGTCTTGACGATATTACAATGCCCTCATTTGGCGAAGTTTCGGGGTCCCCGAGGGCCAAATGTCCTGACCGAAAGCAAAGATCCTTGACCAACGAATGTCTAGAAGACATGACGATGCCTTCTTATGAAGACATATCAAGAGGCCGGAGACACTCTAAACAACAGAGATCCATGACAAACGAATGCCTTGATGATATGACAATGCCCTCGTTCGGAGATGCCTCTGGAGCACCAAGGTCCAAGTGCCCTGATCAAAAGCAGAGATCTGTGACCAACAAAAGCAGAGTTGCTCGAGCCTCCAAGGACAAGAGTCGCAGTCTTAAGCAGAAATCTATGACGAATGAATGCCTGGAAGATATGACGATGCCTTCCTATAGCGACATATCTACAGGTAGAAGTCCTTGCAGACAACAGCGATCCATGGCCAACGAATGTCTGGATGATATGACAATGCCCTCGTTTGAAGATGTCTCCGGATCATCAAGGGTAAAGTGTGCTGATCAAAAGCAGAGATCCATGACAAATGAATGTTTAGATGATATGACGATGCCTTCGTTCGAAGAAGTTTCTGGGTCATCAAGGGCCAAGTGTCCCGATCAGAAACAAAGATCCATGACCAACAAAGGCAGAGTTGCTCAAGCCTCCAAGGACAAGAGTCGCAGTCTTAAGCAGAAATCTATGACGAACGAATGCCTTGAAGATATGACGATGCCTTCCTATGGCGACGTATCTACAGGTAGAAGTCCTTGCAGACAACAGCGATCCATGCCCAACGAATGTCTGGATGATATGACAATGCCATCCTTTGGAGAAGTGTCTGGAGTTTCTAGAGGCAAAAGTCCAGGTCGAATGCAGAGATCGATGACCATCGAATGTCTGGATGATATGACAATGCCCTCGTTTGAAGATGTCTCCGGATCATCAAGGGTAAAGTGTCCTGATCAAAAGCAGAGATCCATGACCAACAAAAGTAGAGTTGCACGAGCCTCTAAAGGCAAGAGTCTGAGTCTTAAGCAGAAATCTATGACCAACGAATGCCTGGAAGATATGACGATGCCTTCCTATGGCGACGTATCTACAGACAAAGGTCCTTGCAGACAACAGCGATCCATGCCCAACGAATGTCTGGATAATATGACTATGCCCTCCTTTGGAGAAGTGTCTGGAGTTTCTAGAGGCAAAAGTCCTGGTCGAATGCAGAGATCGATGACCATCGAATGTCTGGATGATATGACAATGCCCTCGTTTGAAGATGTCTCCGGATCATCAAGGGTAAAGTGTCCTGATCAAAAGCAGAGATCCATGACCAACAAAAGTAGAGTTGCACGAGCCTCTAAAGGCAAGAGTCTGAGTCTTAAGCAGAAATCTATGACGAAAGAATGCCTTGAAGATATGACGATGCCTTCCTTTGACGATGTATCTTCAGGCAACAGTCCTTGCAGACAGCAGAGATCCATGCCCAACGAATGTCTGGATGATATGACTATGCCCTCCTTTGGAGAAGTGTCTGGAGTTTCTAGAGGCAAAAGTCCTGGTCGAACGCAGAGATCGATGACCATCGAACAGAGACAGAGGTCTATGACTAACGAATGTCTAAATGATATAACAATGCCCTCCTTCGGAGAAGTCTCTGGATCATCAAGGGCCAAGTGTCCTGATCGAATGCAAATATCTATGACCAATGAATGCCTGGCGAATATTACAATGCCTTCTTTTGGCGAAGTTTCTCGAACATCTAGGGGCAAGTGTCCAGATCGAATGCAGAGATCAATGACTAATGAGTGTCTGGATGATATCACAATGCCCTCGTTCGATAGAGTTTCCTTTGCATCTAAAGACAGGAGTCTTAGTCGACTGCAGAGATCCATGATCGACGAATGTCTAGACGATTTGACTATGCCCACTTTTAACGAAGTTTCTGGGGAGTGTAAAGACTGGGTTCTGAGTCCCCAACAAAGATCTTTGATTGACGAACGTCTAGACGATATGACAATGCCCTCGTTCGAAGATGTCTCCGGATCATCCAGATGCAAGAGTCCTGATCAAAAGCTAAAATCGATGACCAACGAATGTCTTGATGATATGACGATGCCTTCCTATGAAGATGCATCAAGAGGCAAATCTGCTTTTAGACAACAGAGGTCTATGACTAAAGAATGTCTAGATGACATGACAATGCCTTCATTCGGAGAAGTTTCCGGGTCAACTATGACCAAGTGTCCTGATCGAACACAAAGATCCATGGCCAACGAAACTAGAGTTGCCCGAGCATCGAGAGGCAAGAGTCCTGGTCCAAGACGAAGGTCTATGACCAACGAATGCCTGGAGGACATGACGATGCCTTCCTACGGTGAAGTATCTAGAGGCAGGAGTCCTTGTAGACAACCAAGATCCGTGGCCAATGAATGTCTGGATGATGTGACAATGCCCTCGTTTGGAGATGTCTCCGGATCATCAAGGTACGAAAGTAGAGTTGCCCGAGCATCGAGGGGCAAGAGTCCTAGTCCAAGACGTAGGTCTATGACCAACGAATGCCTGGAGGACATGACGATGCCTTCCTACGGTGAAGTATCTACAGGCAGGAGTCCTTGTAGACAGCAGAGATCCGTGGTCAACGAGTGTCTGGATGATGTGACAATGCCCTCGTTTGGAGATGTCTCCGGATCATCATGGTCCGAGTGTCCTGATCAAACGCGTAAATCTATGAACAACGAAAGTAGAGTTGCCCGAGCATCGAGGGGTAAGAGTCCTGGTCCAAGACGAAGGTCTATGACCAACGAATGTCTGGAGGACATGACGATGCCTTCCTACGGTGAAGTATCTAGAGGCAGGAGTCCTTGTAGACAACAGAGATCCGTGGCCAATGAATGTCTGGATGATGTAACAATGCCTTCCTTTGGGGAAGCTTCGCGGCTTTCTAGGGGCAAAAGTCCAGGTCGAATGCAGAGATCGATGACCAACGAATGTCTGGAAGATATGACAATGCCCTCGTACAGAAGAGTTTCCGTTGCCTCTACAGAAAGAACTCTCAGTCGACTTCAGAGATCTATGATCGACCAATGTCTAGACGAAATCACAATGCCCTCGTTTGGAGAAGTCTCTGGACCATCAAGGAGCAAGAGTCCTTGCAGACAACAGAGGTCCATGACCAACGAATGCCTAGATGATATAACAATGCCTTCTTTCGGAGGCGTTTCTCAAGCATCTAGAGGAGAAGCTTCCCGAGTTTCTAGGGAAAAATGTCCGGGGGGGATATTAAAAAAGTCGAAGTGGCTTGATTATAAGACGCCCAGAAGACAGCAAAACTCAAGGCAAACGCAAAATATTAGCGACATTTCCGAACCAACTTTTGGCAGCTCAGGCCGTGGAGCATCAATCACTGGTGATGAGTGTCTTGAGAATGTGACTATGCCATCTTTTGGCAGTTCAGGTCGCTATGAATGTGTTCAAGACAGCTACATGCCCTCTTTCTCAAGAAAGGGAGCGATGACCAGTGAATGCTTGGAGGATATGACCATGCCGTCGTGTGCCGAAGTCTCTGGTTCTGTGCCATCGCGGGGTCGTAGCTTCCGGCAGCAGCAAATGTCGATGACGAATGAATGCCTGGAAGACATGACAATGCCGTCGTTTGGCGAATTCTTAGGGTCATCGGGACGAGGCCGTAGCTGCGAGGAGGGAATGGGCGTACCCTCGAGCCTCCGGCAGCGGCGACCTTACTCGACCCCATCGTCCATGATGTGTGTGGCAGATAGAGAAGGGGAAGAGCTTCGGCCCCGTTTATCGGCACCTTGCCTTCAAAAGGCGACACCCCGACGTGGCCGCAGGATGACGGACGAGTGCCTGGAGGATGTCTCCATGCCGCAGGACCTTTTGAAGTCCTACAACGAATCCAAATTGGTAGAGCGACGTGCGCCGGACATTTCCTACCCCTCGCAGCAGTTGGCCGACGAAAGTGCTCCTCCCTCGTTTCAAAACCAAACGGGCTCCAGCAAAATCTCAAGGTGTCCGGGACTGGAGGGCAGTGGCGGGCGCTTGGAGGATGTGACTATGCCCTCTCTTCATGACGAATCATCCCATAATCCCTGCCAGATGACGATGCCCAGCGAAAGGCTGGAGGATATATCGGATCCCTTCCGCTCGCAAAACGACTTGGAGTGTGACTCGGAATATTTCGATTCCTTGGCACCACCCATGTCCTCCACGAAAAGCGAGAAACCCAAGCCCAAGACCACTCCTTCCGGGGCCAAAAAGTCGCGGACCAAATCGCAGGCTTCGGCCAAGAAGCCAACAAACGCTGAACGACAAAATGAGAACTGTGAAACCCCCAATGTGACGCAAGTCACTATTAAATCCACCTCCTCAGTGACCCGAACTTATCAAAATTCCGGCAATAGTTTCGGACAAGAAAGGATCGACGACATGTCGATGCCCACATTTAGTCCCTCCCTCAATTCAACGCTACAAACTGAGCCGAATGACCAATCCTGCCACGGCTTTAGCACCATGGACAACTATGCACCCTTCGATGAACTAGTCCGTTCGCGGGACGGGGACTCGATCTGTAATGAAAGTCAGCCCCCATGCCCGGAGAAGGCCAGTGGATCACAACAGAAAGATAAGAGCAATCGGAGCAATCGTGGAAAGGATAGTGGCAACAAACGAAAGTGCTATAAATGAAGTTCGGGTTCCCTTTTCAGCCTGGCAGTGAAATTTTCTAAATTTTTTTTATTATAATTTTCATGCTGGGAAATCCCCAATGACATTATTATTTCTAAATTAAATTCAAAGTAGGAGAACAAGAATTCCTCAAAATGTTTGCATTTATTTACACCATATGGAGACAATTTCCGTGGCAAAACAATTCAGAAGAGATTCAAAGAGCAGTGAACACAAACACTTATAATAAAATTGGTAACAAACAAGTTCAGGGTTCGGCGGGGGCGGTGTGGAGCTTCCAGCGGAAGTGCGCGTTCATTGCTAGCTATTGTCAGCCCTTTGGCCTGCTCTGTTGTTTCTCCCAGGCTCATTTCCTTTGTTGTCCCGATAGAACGTGGGTGGGCGTAAATAAGGGGTATCGGAATCGGAATCGGTATCGGTGTCTGCAGCAGACACCCGACGAGCAGCGTGTCGAGCGATGCGAGCTATTTAAAAACAATTTATTTTTAGCAAGTGAAGCGCCACGAGCGAAACAACCTGTCGACCCTCTGCAACCCCCAACCCATCAGCCATCAAAGTCATGCATTGAAAGAAATGCATACTTACTTTAAAATAACACGATTTTTCTTGATCGATTTTCTTGTAGGTCTCGTTTTTAATTTTACTTCGTTAACCTACACTGGACAATTTAAGAAATGTATCGAAAATGCGTTTTTCAAATAATATTCTCTTAAACCTGGTCTATACTTGCTTTGTTGATATTCTTGGTCCGATTTTTTCTATCTTTGTATTGCAGTACGTTAACCAACACTGGGTAGCTTGAGAAATACATTTTAAACGTTTATTCGATGTAATGTCCTTGTAAATCGTGTCTAGACTTGCTTTGCTCATTGATTTTTTCACAATGTTGCTTATTTATTTTATTCCTACGTGGATTACATCTTGGCTTAATACGTTTTTCTTCTCCGTGCACATTTGCATCGTTCCCCAGGCTTAACCCGCCTCGCTCCATTCCGCTCCTGTGACTGCGACTGCCACTGCGACGTTGATTTCGGTTTGAAAAATCGAGCGAGCGTGAGTGTGGGTGTGGGTGTGCGGAGGAGGCGGGCAGGGACGCAGAGGTGGTTAGGAAGGTGCCAGAGGTATGCAAAACAAGAACTGCAGATGCTTCAGATTGGTTTTCCAATTACTCAACATTTCAATGCAAATAACACGGGGCTCCGGAGGGGGCCGGGCGGAGGAAGAAAGATGGCGACGTAACGGTTAACGCCGAAGTGGGTAACCCGTTGAAGAATTGAATTGGCAACACAACGCACACACACACTCGTACTCTCATCCGTCCGCATTTGTGTGTGGCTGCTGAGATTGCGGCTGAGGTGTATGTGTGTGTGTGTGTGTGAGTGAGGGATTTTGGGGGCGGTGACCCGGGTGACCCGGCTATCACAGCTGCGGCTGCTAAATATATCTTTCGATTTCTTGTCAGAGATAAAATTTCAATCACGTTTACTTCACTTTCACTTGGCCCTTTTTCGCCCACTGACCCACTCAATCAGGCCCGCTTTACTGTGTTGGCCAACAACACTGCAAAATCTGCCGTGTCTGCCCTGTATTACGACAGGTGCGGGTTCGTGTTGTGTTTGGGGTTTTCTGAGAAATTACAGGTCAGGTATATTTAGGCAATAGTATTTCGTTTGATATATAAATAACACTGCGTCACAGTAGCTTAACCAACACTGGGCCATGTTCGGGTTATATTTTTAAATAAGCAGATTAGAACGGATTATTTTCTTAGTTAAATCGTTAGCTTGTTTTTGCTTTTAGTGTATATCCTTACCGTTATTACAAGTTATATAATTAATTATTTAATGAAGAGGTTTTTAGCTTATAAGTGTGTTGACCAACACTTTTAATACCAAAAGTGTTGGAAAGGTTTTGTTTTTACTTTTCATATGAACTTTTCCTTACATTTGTGTATTTTCTTTGTCGTTTTTAAACCTTTTGATATATTTTTATCTCTCTCAGAATATGCATCTTACTATTGAGCTTTAAGATCCAGCTTAATTCCCACTTAAATCCCTTTTGAAGAGGATAATCCCAGCTCTTGTAACATGCCGTGATTATTTCACCGTTCAAACACTGCCAAACCATTTGTCAACACTGAAGTGGGCGTGAAAAATGGCGGCAACGCTATTTCCATCTTGATTTTCATTTTCATTTTCATTTTGCCATTTCCATTCTGCCATCAGCTGTGGAGAGGGGGAGAGGTTAGAACGAGAGCCAAAGCCTCACACGTAGCAGCCACTTAAAAGTTGAAAATTACAATTTACAGTTTTAGCCCCCGAAGACTTGTGCACATGATGCATATAGTTTATTTTTTTGTGTTTCTTTTTTTTTTTTTAGTTACCATTCAAGTGGCAGTTAAAATGGCTTCAGCCTCAATTGCTGGCATCCTGGTGGCAGTTTGCCACCGGTTTTTGCAGCCACCATTCCGCGGCAGCCGGCAGCTAGCAGCTAGTAGCCAGGAGCCAGGAGCCAGGAGCCAGTAGCCAGCATCCAACAGCCTCCATCCAGCAGGGCCAACATTCTACATCCTACATATAACATTCAGCATCCAGCGAACGGCTCGCAGCCAACAGGCAGCGACCCGCTGCATTAGGAAAGTTGACGCTGTTGATGCTGTGAGCGATTTATTGTTTTTGTGTAGAAAGCGTAAAATGGAACAAATTTCCCCATTTCCATTCGCTCCCCCCCCCCTCGTACACATTCACATTCGTCAGTGATGCCGGGGCGACCCATTTCAAAAAGGACACACACACACACACAGGACATATCGAACTACAGGGAGAGCAAAGGGTTTATTCGGTTTTAGCGAAAATCTAATTAATTCATATCATGATCAAGCCGAAAATGAACTAACTTTTGTGTGTTGTAAATAAATAGGAAAAGTGTGAGCTTTAATTAGCTCAGTTCTTTTATTTAGTAACTTCCAAACAAAACAGAACTTTCTGCATTAAAATGTCAGAAATAAAGAAAAAAATGCTTAATAATGAGAAGTTATTTTCAAATAAATCAATCTGGAATATGTTAAAGTTTAAAATTATAATAAAAAAAGGTATTTCTAGCTCTAAAAAGCTTGTATACCTCACAGGCAACATAAGACGCAACGATCTAGCCCTTTTGACCTATTTTCCTTTGCCCTTCTGGTGCTTGAAATTATCCACCAAAGTGTTGCTTACATTACTTTTTAATTTATTTGTTTTCTCTTAATAATAATTAATAATTAAAAACAATTGAAATGTATATATCCAACTGGACATCTCTGCCCTTGCCCCACAGAGTGTTTGCCTGCGAATGTGGTTGCATACTTTTAGGCTGCAACTGCAACGGCTGCTCCTGGTTTTTCGTCCTGCCGCCCCCCGCTGTTTCCCTCTCCCAACCCCCCGTCCATCATCCTCCAACCCCCTCCATTCCCCTCATTGCCCATTGGAGGCTAGGCAGTTAATTGTAATTCTGCAAAAATGCTGTCAAAGTTATGCGAGTGCGAAAATGTCCACGGGCCATGAGAAGGGGTAGACGTCGACGATGGTGGTTTTGGTTTCGGCCCGGAAAATGGGAAACTGATGGGTTATGGGTGGGCGCAGGGTGGAGGGTGTGCAGGGTGCTAGTTGCAGGGTGCTAGTTGCAGGTTGCAGGGTGCTGGGGTGGCTATCCACCCGGACAGCGGCACTCGACCAAGCCCGCATTCGAGTGGATCGCAGTTTGTTTCAAAATTGCATTTTAAAGCCAGTCAGCAGGCCGGGCTTAAAGCCAGTCGGAGCTGTGCTGCCTCTGGCATCGATTGGCCATGGGGCTAAAATTCCGGAAATGCTACAAATCGGAACCAGCTGGGTTTCGTTAATCGTTTACGGTTTGTCAGCTCTGATTTTTCAACTTCCTAAAGGCAGAGCTTTTTTATTGCAAAGCAAAAAGCGGTTTTTACTTTTGCGATTGCAAATTTAAAGTTTTAGTGGGTTTGTTTAAAGGTTGCTTTTATTTATATGTGAATATAGAAATGTTGTAAATGCTTCCTATGTTTTAAGCTTAAAAAAAGATCTTATCTTTAATTTGTGTATTTTTTTCTCATTTAAAATTAAATCCTTTGCCCTTACCTTTTGTGCCTAAAGTCTTGAACTAACCGAGTTAGTGCTTGATTTTATGGCCAACTTTCACGCATTCTATTCTCTTAATGAAAGCTCCCAGCACACAGCTACACAGCTGTGAATAACTTTATTTACATTGCCAAAACTTGGCATATTTGATATACAGCCCCACTCAAAAGTTATGCTTCTCAAAGGAAGCACAGACCCCGCACCCACACCGACTTGCCAGCATTTTGTTGGTAATTCGAGTAATTAAATGTGATAAAACTTCAGCTTTTTGACTCTTGGAAAAATTGGTTAGCCTTTTTTTGAGGTTTGTTGTTTCTCCAAATTGAAGTTACATTTAAGATCAAGTTCTGTTTGGGCTGCTTTTCCAATTGAATTTACATACGATTTGCATAATCTGCAGGCAGTTTTCAAAACATATTTGAGTATTTAAAGCTCATTTTAGAGGTTTATTTAATTTTTTTTTTGTTGTAATGAAAGGATTTCCCTAGAAGGTAATTTGCCATGCACAAAGCTATTAGTCACCAATTTCGGAGGCACACGAAAATAAAATAAAGGCTAATTTCCGCAAATAAACTGGCCGAGTTTCCATTAATAATTTAGACGCCAGAATTCCTCGGTGCCAGTGCCAGTGCCAGTGCCACCTTTAACCCATGACAGACCAAACCAAACCAGACCAGACTCCATCTTCGACTCAAACTCCGTTTGTGTGCCTTGATTTATCCGTTGACGTTTGCCGAAATTTGGCGAAATCAGTGCCGGAACTTTCGCCAAAATGCTAAAAGCAATATTCACACGCTCATAATTTACAATCGCAAAGTTTCATCTGCCATTTCGCTGGCTTTCCTCCATCGCCTGCCTGTATGTGTGTGGGTGTGTGTGAATTTTTCTCCCTTTCTTTATTCGAAAAGGAAGGAAATTATTACTTACATCAAAGATTTGCATACATCGTCTTAGTGGGTTAGAGGCAACGGCAAATTTGTCCCTGTCCGGGGTGAAAATCCAGAGGAAAAGCGTAGGAAAAGCATTGTACAAGTGCGAGTGTGTGTGTTCTGCTGAAGAAGGAACAAGTTAAGTAAAAGAATTCGAAGGGAAAACTTTGCCTTCAATGAAATGAAATAAAATTGCATTACAACGGGCACACAAACGGCGGCGGGAACCGGAGAATCGGAGAGCCCCGGAGCCCGTAGCCCGTAGTCCGTAACCCGTAGTCCGTAGTCCGTAGTCCGTAGCCCGCCTTTTGCGACGTGTGCGAAAAACTTTCGCCTTGCTCCCATTTTTATTCCTGCCAATGGGGCGAAGTGAAGTCAAGTCAAGTCAATGAACGACGCGCACACACACTTGGACGCACATAAATTTATTTAACCCGCACATGTGTCAAAGTTCTGCCCTGGGTTTTCTTTCTTTCTCTGTTTTTTTTTTTTTTTTTAACCCAATTTCCGCAATTAAGTTTATATCATTCACCTGAGCTGACTAAATCAGAGTCCAAAAGCAAAGCCGGGCAAAGCGAAAGCAAAAGTAGAATCCTTCTGCGACACGCCCTTCCCCCCAAGGACGAAGGATGAGTGACAAGTGAGCCCAAAGCACACCTGATATGGCGTTTATGCGTCTTGGATTTGCATAATGTAATGAGGACAGAATTATCTCTCAGTGGAATGCATTGCAATTATCAATTTTGAGTTCAAGTTAAGATAGATATAATTTATTTTGGCATGATTATGATTATGTCTAATAAGTTAAAATCTTTAGCTAAGGTGAGAAAGAATATGATTAAAAATAGTGGGATAGAGATGAAATATTTTGGAGATTTACTAAATAGTTAACATGGTAGTATTTTAAAGTTCAATACTTCTTAAATATAATTTATTTTGTCAAAATGTTGATTGAATAAATATCTAACAAGTTGAAATCACTTATTGCAGCACCTAAAAGTATGCTAAAAAATTATTTACTATATTAATTATTCAGAAGAAATGTTAAAATACCGCGTAGATTTTCCCAAAATTATTGATAAAATTTTATACTCAAAATATAATAATAGTACAACATTTTTTATACTTTAGCTTAAATATATATATAAAAAATGCAAATCTTTATTTACTGCATCTAAAAGTATGTCCAAAAAATTTTTTATGACGGGACAAGGCTTGAAATTTTTGTGAGATACATTTAACACTTGTTTTTAATTATGTAATTAATTTTGTAAAGATTTTTCTTTAAAAATATGTTTAATAAATTGATATCTCACATAGTAGCACCTAAAAGTATGCTTAGAAATTTTTAAAGGCTAGAAGGGAGTTAAATTTTCTGGGATACAGTTAACATTCGTTTCCTTATTATATAACTAATTTTTTTAAATTTATTTTGTAAGGATATTACTTTAAAAAATTGTCTGATAAATTGAATTCTCTTATTAAGGCACCTAAAAGTATGCTCGGAAATAGAGTGTAGGCAGTAAATGACCTGTAAATTCTTAAAAGCTTTCTCTAAATATTTTAAATTAGTATTTTGATGATAAATTAAATTAAATTAAATTTCTTATAAAGGTTTTTATATACCAGTAACCTGCGTATAAACCTAATGCCGGATGCAGTCATGATTTTAAAACAGATTCACACATGACGGCGAAGGTGATGGCTGGCATATGCAGCTGGCAAAAAGGGGGAATCACACAAAAGAGACAGGACTCCGCCCTCGGTTTTGGGGTTCACTGTTTGACTATTGCTTCATTAGGGTTCTGTGCGAGTGATGGACATACACACAGTGCTGTGTGTGTGTGTGTGTGCAATGCAGGTGATACAGGTGCTGCAGATACAACTGCAAAGGCGGATCAAGGATATATTAGGGGGCTGTCTCTGAAAACTAGAGCTGTAAGCCTTTGGCAAGGGAAAAACGAGTTAGATAAAGAGAAATAGTGAGTGATATTTAAAAATGAGAAAGAGAGAGGGGGAGATAGTTTAATTGTGATAAAATTATCCTAATAAGCAAGGTAAATTCCTAGAGCCAGGCACTTCCTTCCTTCCCGATATTACTTCCTAGAACTTCCCTGAAATTGTCCAGTTTAGATTGAAAACCTAAAAAAGGACCTGGCCAGAAACCATGCATATATAGCATATATATTGATATAGGGAGGCACACTCAAACATCGAGAGCGAACTGTCTTGGGGTAATAATAAATGGCACAGGACAAGGGAATTTGCCAAGTTAACGAAGCGTTCTGGACCAGGACAACAGTGGCAGCAGCAGCAGCAGTACAGCACACAAAGACGTGGACACAGAGAGAAAAGGGATGCGACTTAAGACAGGCCAAAGGACCCCCGAGAAAAGAGAGAACGAGAGAAAGAGAGACACACAGAGAGAGAGAGAGAGGGAAGCTGCATTAAATCTATGCTTGTTTGCCTTTCATATGTACTCGCAAACAAGGACGAGTGCCACATATGCACCTATCTCACATTGTATCTTCTCGGCGGCGCGGCTTTGCGTTAGTGGAAAAAATAATTCTAACAGCAACTCAAACAGGCAAACAAACAGGCAAACAAACAAACAAACCAACAGAAAACATGAAAAGCGGCGCAAAAACGGAGAAAATAAAAGAAAATTGCAGAACGGGGGCTCTGAGAGAGAGAGAGAGAGAGAGAGGGACGCGCAACATTTGATGTTTGTGCTGAACAAACTTTGGCACGAAAACTTGCTCCAAAAGACACCTGAGCTGGCTTTGCCACCGAACCCCCATAAAGTCACCCCGCCCAACCAGCCCCGCCCACAATTCGCTGCCTCCTTTCCAGCCAACAACAAGCCAAAGAGACCACCGCCCAACGCCCCCAAAGATCGATCACGTGTTTGAAAAGCGCCGACAGACTACATGCAGAAAAAAAACAATTGTTTTTTTTGACTGAAAAAAGTGTGTATTTTCAGTGATTATTTATAAAAATTATTAATTATCTTTAGGGATTTTTAACAGTTTTTTTTTTTTAATTTTAATTCTGAAAATAAGCTAGGGAATATTTTAAAGCATACTTTTGGGTACCTAAATAAATGATTTTAAATCTCTAGAAAATGTTTTGTAAAGTTTCACCATATAAAAAAAGAAAGGAAGGGAACCAACAATTTTTAAAATAATTTGTTCTTATATATTTATTTTATTTAAGCCTCAAAAAAATTGTTTTTCATAATTGAACACTTTTTCTTTCTTAAATAAACAATTATTGAGACAATTTTGTCTAGCCTGCTTTTAGACCCTTAATTAAATGATTTCGAATCCCTAGAAAGATAAATCTAACTATAAGCATTTAAACAGGGTCAAGAAATAGTTTCAATAATATTTTTAAAATATTTATGGCTTTATATATTAATGTTTTAATGTTCTAAAAACATGATTTAAAATAATTACAAATTTCGTGACATTTTAAAAAGGTTTTAAAGATTTCTAGAATATTTTATTTTTGGAATAAGTTGAAACATTTTCTATGGCATATTTTTAAAGACATAAGTTTTAAAAAGTCATAAAAAGATTAATATTTTTGAAAGTTAGAATTGTACCTTCTTAAAAAATATAGCACCCAAAATATTCTTAAAAATTTGTATTGCATACTTTTTGCTGCCCGAAATATTGTTTTCAAATCTCCAATTTAGTTTTCTCTTTAGTTTTCAGTGCAGAAAAGACTTTGGATGGCCATGTAGGGGGACATGTGTTTGCATTCAATTCATTCAAATATATTTTCAGCAATTTTTTCTTGTCATTTCATATGTGATGATGGGTGCTGGTCCCTATGTGTGTGCGTGTGTGTGTTTTTTCCATTCAATCATTTCATGGACAACATGTAGCCTAGACATCTATTCCATGTCGCCGTATGTTTGTTGTCTGGTGATTGACCCACAAAAAACGAGAAGAAAAGGAGTGAAAGCCACCTGAGTAGATGCCCCATCGCACATCCAACGTCGTCCTTCATTCCTTTTGGCCAACAAAAGACTTGGCGCCCGATTTGATTAGCAGGAGTAGCAGGAGTAGCAGGAGAGAGCGGCCAGATGGAAAAGAATGCTGTCATGTTGTGTCTTTCTTGCTGTTTTTCTTTTTTTTTTTGTGTTTGTTTTGTGTGCTTCATCCATTTTTCGTAGTATTTCTTTTTTTTTTTGTTGATCCTTGAAGTGCTCCGACTTGAGCCACATATCCTGTGAATGGGCTGGACGATTGCAGATGCATTTATGAATTGCACATGACTTGCCGAGAGTGGCGCAGAGTGGTCGATGGCTGGTGTGTGGTGTGTGGTGTGGGGTGGTGTCTCCCTGTGGCCGGATTGATGGAACGGGTTAAATTGGTGTTGCACACACACAAACCGCAACTCGGCTGGAAGATGCTAAAAGGGAAAAGCACTTAGCCGGGAAATAGTCCTGAACAATAAAACGGGAATCCGGCATCAGAGAAGGCCACATGTAAGCCAAGAAAGTGAAGTAAGCTAGGCTAGATACCTAGTCTAGAAAAGGTGAAAGAAGGTTAAGAAAAAGGCAGAACATTCCTAAAAACAAAAGCTGCATCTTTGATGGAATATTAACTAACAAACCAAACAAGATCAGGGTATTTAAAAGGGTTAAAAATTTACAGGAATGTAACTTCCTACCCAAAGAAAAGAGAAATATCCGAATCCCTAGCATCTATAGATTCTCTGAAAATTCCTCTTTAAAATAATACATTTTAAGTCTACAAATATTTACCTTTTCTTATTTATATTAATATTTCTGAACAAGTATATTTAAATCTTTGGTGACTTTGACGCCCTCTTTGGCCCTGTTGTTACTGTGTCTGAAGGCAGGGCAGGTCCTCTTTTTCTTTTTTTTTTGTGTTGCTCTTGGCATGGCTTTTTGGCTCAATATATTTTTGGCTGCTCCAGTTGCCTTTTATCCTCATCCTGTTCATCGCATAAAGTGTGAAAATGCCAAAAATTGTCGTACGTTGCGGTTTTTTCCCTCGACTTTCGAGAGGACCAAGCAACCTTCTTCGTCCTTGGTCCTATAGCAAAATTATTGCAATTTTGTGACTGGGCTACGTGCATTTTTTACACCATCGCCCCGCGTGTGTGTGTGCGAGTGGATTTGGTGTTTGTCTTAGTACTGAAAACGGGAAACTGGAAAACTGAAAACATTCATAAAGTTGCCTCGCACGCTTAAGTAAACACGAAAAGTGTAAAATGATTTCATCTGATGATGATGGTGATGATGAGGATGAAGATGATGATGATGATGAGGAGGAGGAGCAGGACGACGATGATTTGGCTTTGGGAATTGCATGCTCCATTGCGTCACTTGCGAAGTGCGGCATGCAATTATGTATTATTACACACACGCCCACATTTATTTGCACAAATGTGGAGCAAACAAGCTGGGAGACATTTGCATATAATAAACCAAAATTCCATTTGCTTATAGTGCCATCGAGGCAGCCAGCCAGCCAGGCACCCAGTCAGCCCTCTAAAGTGAAGCGAGGCAGCTTAACATAATTCCCCGGGTGTCATCATCTGCATGTTGGGTAAATCTAATAAAACCGCAATCTCTGCATTTTAAACGAACATAATTAATTTGCGAAATATACTTAAAACTTTTTGAAGTAGATTCCAGCGAGGGAAATGTGTGTTTAGTGCATGTTTCTACCTTTTCAAATTATTTGATATTAATGCTTAAATGCTTTGCTTTAATTTTTAATGTCTTTTAAAGATCCTTTATAGTAAGTCTTGTAAATTAAAATTTGAATAATTAATTTTTAAATATTCTGGAATTGTAATATGTTTAATATTTTAGTATAGACAGGTTATTCTGTTTAATTTTAGCTTGTCTGCTTGTGGGGTTATGACACTGCGTTGTAGCTATTTTTCTTTATGACTGAATACCTTAATAAATCTTTAATATTCACCTTACCAACAAATATTAAAATACATACGCAACATTTTTAAATTACTTCTTTCATAAAAATTAATCTACTTTGTAGTTCAATAATAAAAAATGTAAGAATAAAAAAATATACAGGAATAAAAAAATATACAGCTAATAAAATTATTACCTTAATTGATACACATTATTTTTCAAATTTATAAACAAAAAAAAATTAAAAAAAAAAGTATAACAAGAAAGACAGAAAGCTAACTTTGGAAAATCGAAATTTTCTGTTCCTTGATCACAAAAATCATTCATAAAAAAGCTAAAAATGGATTAATTTCGATTTGTTTTTCTATATTAGATTTTATTATGTTAACAAATTGGCATATAAAACTCAATATTACAAAACTTATACTAGTTTATTGAATTGTAAATATTAAAACAATTTTAAAATTTAAAAAATGAGAATATATTTTTTATCTCGGCTAGCTTGTCTGATTGTATGACTCATAAGGTCGAAAATTATTCCTTCACTGTGTTGGAAATTTTTTGACTGAAATAAATATATCCTTTAAGTGTGACCGTTTTCTTGTTGCTTCAAAGAAGTACAAGAAAGTATATTTATTTGTTTATATATATTTAGTTGTCTCTTTTTAAACCCCAACAAGCCTTAATCGAATAAAAGCTAAGAAAAAGTGTCATAACCCCATAAATAAATTAAATATTACATACCTTTTGAACTTTTTAAATTGAAAAATTTAATTTAATAGCAATTTTCTAGGTTTAAACTATACAATTATAAATATACATATATTTCTCTATAAATTCTACAACCTATATTTAAATATTAGTAAACATTAGTTAATCTCAGAGAGCAACCACTGTAACTAACCGGTCAAATTATGCATACTTTTTGCGCGTTTTAATGAGTTTGCCTAACATGATATGACGCGGAAGCGACCCTCGGGCACCCGGAGCTGTCAACAAAATTCATTCAATTGAATGCATTTCCTCCGGCCGGACAGCTGCAATTTGACCAATAACTCGCTCTCAGATTTTAATTAAAAAATATGCTTGTTTGCTTAACCGTGCGTGTGTGTGGAAATCCTGAATAAAACGACCCGAAAGGCACATAAATCTGCGTAACATTATCGGGCCTGATTTAGGCTTAGGATTTCTTTTTTTCTATTTTTTGTATTGTTTCTGCCCCCGACTTGGGCAAAGTGGCAGGGTTTTTGGGGGGGCATTAGCCTAATCCCGCCACAAATCCACCTAGAATAACGAACTGCGAATCCACGAAGGGCTCTGGAAGGGATCTCACTGTGCCCATAACCACTGACTCTGGTGATTAGCCGATGGAGAAGCTGAATATAAAATCGCAGCACAATCTCTGGCAGAAAAAGAAAAAAAACAAAAGAAAACAAGGTCGAAGTGAACAAGTCTCTCTTCTGCAGATATCTCGTGTGTTTTATGGCTTAATAACATTAATGGGATTATTGTTTATTCTACTGGATTTGAATGAGGTCCTTCTAAGTGTTTGAATGGTGTGTCTAAATGGTTGGGAGTTTATGAGATTAAAAGGGAGCTAAAGAACTGACGAATAAGTTGGTTAAAAAATGAAAAGGAATTTCTCAGTGAAGGGTCTCAAAAAAATATGTTTGGGAAAATGGTCTCAAAATTTTTCAAATATTTTAAAACTATTATGATGATTAAAGGAACTCTTAAAAAATTCTATATATTTCTGGATCTTAGTGAATGTTTTTTAAAAATGTTATTCAGGCTTCGAAAAAAATTATTTTTCTGATTTTTTATAATTAACATTTTATTTAGTTGTATGTTATTAAGAGTTTTATGAACGAAAAACTAATATTAATGGAATTATGGTTTATTTCATGAGAATTGAATGAAGTCCTTCTAAAATGCATCTTAATGGTTAAGAAATTAATAGATTAAAAGGGGAATTAAGTAATTAAATAACTATAATAGAAATTAAAAGAAATGTAGTGGGAAAGGAATTATTAGGACCAATTTTTTTAGAAGAAATTTTTTCAAAATTTCCTAGAATTTTAAGATGTCTTAGACAACTTAAAAAATGGTTTCTAACCTTGAAAATTAGTAAACATTTGTAGAATATTTTATTCAGGCTTAAAATGAATTATTTCACAGACTTTCGATGACTAAAAAATTTTACAAAAAAAGGGAGGAACATTCTAATAATAATTTAAAGTTGAAAATACTTAAGAGTAACCCCTGTTTTTGATACAATCTCAGCGACTCATTGACTCTTTTCCTCTTTGGCTTGTCACTTGTTGAGAAATCCACTAAATTTAACACACATTCAAGTTTTCCAAGCCATATTCATTCACTCACACACACACACACTCACTCCACTCACTTGGTGGAAAAAGTTTTTCATAATTGACGACAAGCTTCCAGGATCCGCTTCTTCATCATTGTTATGATTATGATTATGATAATGATGATTGCGATGACGATGATGGGCAAATATTTTACGTCATTAATTAGCGCAAGGCAGAGCGCGCTCGAAACTATTACGTAATGCGATAACACCAGCAACAGGAACAGCAACAAGAACAACGCGGACAGCATAAACTATTATGTGCGAAATTTTTAATGACGTTAAGCGCGAGGGGTTGGGGTTCCCGGTAAGGGGTTAGAGGGGTATGCGTACATATAGTCAGTCGCTGGTGGGTGGGGTTGGCTTAACAAGGGATGAAAAAAAAAACAAAGCGAACATTGTTTAAGGCATTTTGCAGTCTACATTCATTTTCTGCTCACAATGAATACTCTTTTTTGTTGGAAGGTTTTATTAATTTCGTAGAGGGTTTAAAAACAAAGCTTCAGATAACTTTAAATCACTTTAAAAGTGGTATAAAATTAAATTACCAAATTCAATGTAGATTTATTTGTTTTGGCTATAAAATGGTTTTGGTATACCTTTTGATTTTTTGCAAAAACTGTACTTTTGGGCGTGATCATACTTGTTTTTTGCCTGTTGACGGGACTTAATTTATATTTAAAAAATATTAAATTCAATACCTGAAATTTTGGACACCTAATTTAACTAATTTAACTAATTAAATTTAATTTAATTTTTTAATCTCTTAGGGTATTTTCCATTTCTGTATTTCATGTTAAGATCACTCTTTTCTTTTTCGGTTTTCTTTTCGCTGTTATTTTTGATGCCCTTATAATTAAATTATTTAGCGCAAATTTGTGCACAGTTGTTGTCTCTCCCACACACACATACACACACTGGCACACTCACGCACACATTAGATATGTTATCATTACTATAACGCCACCTCGATCCCCCACTCGCCCGCTCTAGTTCATCCCTCACTCCAAGGATAATGAGAATTTAAATCGCAATAAAGTGCTGCTGCGAACAGAAAAGAACCGAAAAGAAGGAGCGGAGGCAGGATCAGGAGCAGGGGCAGGACCAGGAGCAGGGGCAGGAGCAGGAGGAGAAGTAACAAGCTAAAATAAATGTTTAGTTGAATTCCGCAAGGGAGCACCGCGGGGATTGGATTAAATGCGCGGCCAAGGGGTAAATGCGAGTGGGTATCCTCAGCATAGCATCCGGCAGAAGGGAATGGGAGCAGGAGCAGGACCATGAGCCGGAGCGGGAACTGTAGCTGGGGCATCATCGGCAGACAGTGAAAGTGTTGCCAACTCGGGGAACGTCTGCATCCCAAGTGCGAGTATCTGTATCTGTGTATCTGTATCTATATCTATAGTTGCAGCTACAGTTGCGTTCAAAGCAATAGTTTAGAAATTATTTGGGGAAGTATTTTTTCAATTTCTGGGATAAAAAGATCTTATTTTTTTCTAAAAGAAAATAAAAAAAGGACTAAGAAGAATAGGAGTAATATATGATTTTATTTTTTATTTTCTAAAAGAAAATAAAGACGGAGTAATAGGTTAATGAATTTACTTGTTCAGAGAGTTAATTTAGGAAATTTGTATTTATTTTTAAAAGGGTTTATGTCACTAATAATAATAAAAAAATATACAAAATAAATAAGAAAATAAAGGAATGAAAGGAAAACATAATTTTTGTTCTAAAAGTAAATTCAGAAATGTTTTTTAACTGTTTTTAAAAATGTTATATCATTAATTTAATTACAATAACTGCAGTTAATATTCAAACAAAACATATTTCACAACCTTATATCCTGAGAAATATTTAAATAAAATACTTTGATTACATTTTAGTATTTTAAAATTATTAAAGTTATTGAGATGATTAATTATTTACTTGTAAATCTATTAAAAAATTCCTTAACAAATAGTAGTAGTTGTAATAAATATTTATATCCTTAGCTGCTATTTTTGTGATCCTTGTAGTATTTCCTTGTCTGCACACTCACTGTGTGTGCTTGTGTTTGCTTTTGCTTTCGTGTGTCTGCGTGTGCCTGTGCGTGCGTTAATAAAATGTAATTTTGAAACGTATTTAAGGCGAACCTCGTACGCAGCAACAGCAGCCGCCGCCGGAGACACGGGCGGAGTCATAGTCGTAGTCGAAGTCATAGTCACCGACAGCTTCTGTCTCGGCTAAGGAGATTATGAATCACCCGAGGAGATGTTCCAGCAAATGCTTTCGCTTTAGTCAGAGAACTTATTTAATTTATTAAAATTATAACTAAAAAAATATAAGTTAAAGTTTAACTCGCATTTAAGCATTTTTTAGCTCTAGAAAGTATAATTTGTCCCTTTGAGCTAATTAATTCATTTTTCCCACAATAGTCTTGTCTAAAAATTTAATTTAAATTAAATTTTCCCCTAAAAGAAACACTGATCAAAAGGCAAAGGCACCAAGGAGAATTCAAAAGTGGCTGTAATTATTCGCTGGAATTGGCTGGGACAATGGGCCAAGACAAAGTAGGATGAGGAGGGGAGCAGGGGAGGAGCAAGAGCAGCAGCAGCAGCAGGACCTCGATGCAGCAGACGTAGCCTTTTGGTACAGACACATAAATGCTTATTAGCATTAGTAGCGCATTATGAGCATTCACAGAACACGCACACATCACATCAGGCTCCCCTCCTTGATACACCCCTCTCTGTCTCCTGCCACTGTTGCTGTCTCTCTCCCCGTTTCAGGTGGTACATATATCGGGGTTGAGCTGGCATTTGGCATTTGCCACCGCCAGCCATTGTTGTCCGGGGAATATTGTCATGGGCTCGGCAATACGAGTGTGCGAGTGTTCGAGTGTGTGTGTGTGTGTTTGCATTCTAGAGGCTGCTGCCGGGTCTTAAATTTAGCATTCCGTAGTTGAGGATTCTGCATTTTTCGGTTCCTGAAATCCTGTATATGCCGTATCCCTGAATCCCCTTGGACTGGTAAACGAATCTTAGATAGCATTGAGTCACAATTAGTGCCGGAGTGACTGCCACCATGCTAATCAGCTTCCTTGTGGAACAGAAAAAAGGAACAGAAATCGGAGAATGCCTTCGTTACTAGCTGTGACCTTTGAAAAAAAAGTGTTTATTAGAAATTATAGAATTTTTAATTTATAAATTTCAAACATTATAACTTAACAAAATAAATAATATAGTTTAGTTTACGTTTTCAACTTCATAAATCTGTTATCTTTTAATTTCCCATAGAAACTGTACTTTTGATCATGTAAATACTTGCTTTTGAATTTTTTGCGGGACTGTACTTTCATTTTAGTTGCATTGTTTGCATTAATTTCTTTCAAGTTGTGTAAAAAATAAATTTAAATTGTTTATTTTTAGTTTAATGCTCCCAGATATCCCATGATTGTCCCCTTTTGATTTCCTAAAAAAACTGTACTTTTTGATCATGTTTATACAAGCTTTTGGCCTGCTGTTGGGACTGTACTTTCATTTTAGTTGCATTGTTGGCCTCAAATTGCTGCCGCTGCCTCAGATATTAACCATTTACTCTGTCTTTTGCTAGGTTCTATCTATTTCTGGCATTTTTTTTAACTAACTACCTCACTGCTTTTCTCTCCGTTGATTTCGTCACGCGCCACCGGAAATTGCTTTTTAGTTTTTTTTTTAACACCTGCTAATCGTGGGGTATGCCTTTCTATAATAAAACAGTGGCTTCTACAATATTATTTAATTTGTTAATTATACAATACTAATGTGTAAAAATGGTTTCTATAATAAATTATATTGACAGCATCACAAACCTAGTAATCACCCAAAAAGTATGCTATATTTTGTGTCACACGCTTACAGTAGGGTATTCTAATGGTCGGTAGCTTCTAAACTAAAGTTCCTGCTTGTATGTTGCCATTTTTGTCGCTTTAGTAGCAGTTCTCCTAGTTGCAGTATAGTTCACACTTGGCAGATGCGACTTTTCCAGCAGACGGCCCCGGTTGCCGGCCTTCCCACTCTCCCGGTTTCGTTGCAGTTCCTCCTCCTCCACCTCGAGTGCTGGCTTTTTTCCATCGATAACAAAAGGAAGCCTTATTAGAGTGTTCCTTTATTTGAATGCCACATTTCACGTCATGTGGGGGATAAATGCGGGGATGTCAGGCGGCGGCGGCGGTGGCGACTGTTCCGTCTATTGTGAGTTGGTGAGTTGGCCTTTTTTTTGTGATTTTTTTTTTTTTATTTTTTTGCTAGTTCACGAGCTCCCCGAAACCCCATTGTCAGGCATTGTGGGTCCTTTGTTTTAGCCTCGGCTTTGTCAGCTGGGCCAGCAGCAACAGCAGCAGCTCCTTCAGCATTTCCCACTCTCCTTGATTTTCTCACACACACCACATTTCCCGGGCACCCACTTTTCTGCATTTTCTTTTGGCCGCCGTCAGTGGCAACTTTTCATTAACCAGCAAAAAAAAAAAATACAAAAAGAAAAAATGAGCAAGGATACAACCAGGTTCCTGCTCTGAAGATGATGCTCCAATCACACATGCTGGAAAACACTTACCAGCAAAGAAGCACTGTGGAAATTTAAATATATTAATGTATATATAATATTATTAATTATTATTTTTATTATAAGTAAATAAAATTGTATAAGAAATTTATTTTAAGATTTCAGAGAGTTCAAGATATTTTATAAATATTGTAATAAGTCAGTACTTACAAATTAATTATTATTTACAACCCTTTAAAATGTGTCTAAAACTAAGCAATGCAATTTAATTTAAGGTACCAAACGCAGTGTTAATTGGTTATTTATAACAATTTTAAATATTTTAGCTTAATATTCGACACATTTTAAGGTTTCTCAAAACTTTCTAGTAATGTATGAAGCATCTTTCTTATTTATAAATATATTTTTTAAGTTTTTGTCATTTTAGGAAACTATCTCTAATACCCTATTATTTCCTTTCAGCTGCTGCCTCGGTAATTTCTCGCCGTGCACCTCGGTCGCTCTTTTTCGCCCCGAAATGAAGTCAGTCGGTTAGCGGCAACTTGTGATCAGATTTCATCATTGAGTGCCTGGACGTGTCCACTTTAAATGCCAAATTAAACCGAATAAGCGATGGATAAACAGTGGCAGTGGATGAACGATGAGGGCCCATGAACTTTGAGCAACAGACAGACTGTGTCTGGGCTTGAGAAAAGCCGGAAAAGCCGGCTAAGGAAACTGATGGCGCGCGGCCCCAGCAAGGTGCGGCAAATGGCTAGATGTTTGGATTGATGGATGTGGATGTGGATGTAGATGTGGGAGCTGTGGGAGGACATCAACTAATTGAAATTGCGCGCCAATTTTGTGGCTAAGCCTGAGCTAACGCCAGCCGTCTCCATGCCCTGTCTTGGCCCAGTGACATGCGCAGAGATACACATGCCACACGACGGGGCACAAGAAACGAAGGCAGCAGCAGGCCAAGCCAGGCCAGGGAAAGACCGAATACCGAAGCGCTCGCTTCGTGCGTTGTCGTGGGTCGTGGTTGCAACACAAATTCGTGGGATGTGCGTAAATTCGCCAAGCCAAATATCGGCGAGTGCAGTTAACGTCGGTATCTGCAGGCTTTCGCATCGCATCGCATCGCTCTGCCGTGCCGTGCCGGTGCTAGCGTTTCAGTTGTCGAGCGTCGGTCCAACGCTGCGTATGCGTAACGCGCAACATCGCGTATTTAGCGGGTATTTCGTGTGTTTCGTATCTCGTAACTCGTGGCTCGTAGCTCGTATCTCGTTTTGGTGGCAACGGTGCGTATGCTCAATCAGCGTGTATTTGACCCACAGAGCAACTGTGTTCGGGGCTTCGTAACTTCGTAGTACCGTCGCCGTCGCCGCGTGTCTTCCTCTTGTTTGTTGTGAGTCTTCTTCGCGGGATTTCCTTCTTGTTTTTTTTTCTGACGCCGTGTATTCTATTCTATTTTTTTTTTTTTTGTGTCCGCTTGTTGTTTGTTTTGGGTCCTCGAAGCTCGAAGTTCGATGTTGGAAAATGTACGAAACGAAATCAACAAGAAAGCTATGCGGCAGCATTAAACCCAGGCAATAGACCCCGAAGTGAGTGAATTGTGTGTTTAGTGTGTGTATTTGTTACCACTGATGGATGGCATTCGAAAGGCCGGCGAATAATAAGGCCCCGAAAAACCGCTTCAAGCCAAGATAAACTCACTTAACCCATTACTGTTTTCGAGGTAAGTTTCAGTCCTGCTAATTGGTTTGATGTTATGGCAACGTTTTTATAATCTGTCGAGCCTGCGGGGCCTTCAGGTCCTGATCTCAAATATCCCTCTTGAAATCCTTGTGTGTCTCGTATCAATTTTTGGGCATTAACCTTTTTAATGAAATTTGAGAAGGGTGAAGAGTGCCGCCTGCAGGCAAATCGCTTGTTATTCGCCGAATATTCTGTGTATTTTAGCTTCAGTTACGCATATTTGT
The DNA here is from genome assembly GCA_018152175.1 of Drosophila jambulina. Classification (NCBI taxonomy): domain Eukaryota; kingdom Metazoa; phylum Arthropoda; class Insecta; order Diptera; family Drosophilidae; genus Drosophila; species Drosophila jambulina. Next base: position 4,132,440 of record JAECXH010000006.1, read on the forward strand.
CGGGCTAATGGCAATTCAATGGCTTTTACATTTAAATTGTTAAATTCTTTTGGGCTTTGTGCTGTGTGTGTGGCCAATTACTGAAATTACGAGATTTTCACTGGTTTCTTTTTTTTTTGGCGGATGGGGGAATGAACGTTTATATTGAGTTAGCGAATGTCGATTATTGGGTTATTAAAAATTAATATAACTGACAGGTAGTTCATTTGAGGGAAACGCTCAATATGTAATTGATTATAATGGATTTTTATCAAGCGATTCGGGTTAATTAAATTTAATGAAATTAATTATTTAATTGGTCAATTGGTAAGTGGCAAAAGCTGGATTTAGTTCAGTTATTAGTTATTAGTTTGGCCAAATGTACTAAAAATATGATTAGTGCTGCTAAAAAGTTTTGGAAATTTTGTAATTCGATTATCAGAGAGACCAGAAGTACTAAGGATCATTTAAATATTATTCTTCATTTGATTTTAGTGTGCCCCAATGTACTTTTCAAATAGCTGTAATTTAATGTTTAGAGGGCTTAAAAAAAAGTTGTACTTCGGTGATTAGTGTGACCAAAAGTGCTAAGGAAATTATTGATCATTTGATATTAGTGTGGCCAAAAGTACCAACATACGTATAGAATTACATTATTAGTGTGGCCAAAAGTAGTGAATATAAAGAACCAAAATGTGGGTGGTCATTCGATTAATAGTGTGACCAAATGTAATAAATGATAGGTCGCCCTTTTTATGTGGACTTTTAAAGGTCGGTTATCGGAAATATCGAAATACATTTGGTTATGGTTTAATATTTATCGAAAGCTAGTTATCGTTTCGAATATATTTAAAGATAAGTTATTAAAAAATATCACTAAAAAGCAATATAACATAAATATTATATCTTATGTGATATATGTTTTATCTACATTTATCTATATATTTTTATTTATATATTTTTAATTATAATTTGAAATTTCGACAACATATCACACCATAAATCATCGATGGGTTATAGTTTTGTTAGATTTTCGATTGTATTTATTTTGGGATATCCTCTTTATCTACAATATAAAACACCTTTATCAGCCTTGGTTAATCGTCCTTTGTGCGGATATTTAAGCCCACCGCCGCATCATTTTTGGCCCACTTAATCCCCGGGGGATGCATTAACCGGGATCAACCGAGCCGGACAATTTCGATTTCGATGGACAAAAACGGTGCGGCGTAATCGAATCGAAAATTTGTTTGCCAAACGCTTTCACCCAGGGGTCTAATTCGATTTGGTCAACTGCAGCTAATAAGGTCAGCACGGCACAGAGTGTGCCAGCGTGCGTGTGTGTGTGTGGCCGGCAATATTTTGCATTTTACATGACATCAGATTTATGGACCACATGGAGGAGGACGACGAGGACGACGAGGACGAACCCTCCGGTGGCAGCAGCAGCTTCATCAGGCCCAAATCGAATCGTTAATAATGGCCAGTCCAACGGACTGGAGGCAGAATGCATTCCATAATAATTAAATTAAAATCTGTTTATTTATGCACTTAAGCCGCAACGGGCGAACAAAAGTACCAATAATAATAATAATAATAATAGTTATAATAATAATGCTTACACGCATTCCCGGCCAGGGACAGGCCATTCAAATGAAATATCTAGATTAAATATTATTTATAATTAAAGCAAACAACTGGCGGAGCAGTGGAGCAGCGGAGCAGGCACCGAAAAAGAGCTACCAAATTTGCAGTAATTAAAACAAAACACAACAAGAATGTGTGCATATAAACTGGGCATTTATATACGTATTTAAATCAATACGGCGGCCAAGAGTCTCGCAGAAGGAGAACTAATTTGAAATTGAAATAAGACTGATTGAGATTCCGAAATCCAGCTTTCATATTTACCTCCATCGGCGTCGCCTTCGCCGTAATCCTTCAATTAGCCTGGAAAATAAAGAGATTGCCTGGCGAGTGCGTTGTTTCCTTCGGGGCCGAGAGCCTTGCAAAATGAAAATTAAATATTTATGTCAACTATATACAGGTAGTGTGTGTGAACGGCGAACGGAGTATATATTGGGCCACGTCTTGAGCGCAGTTTGTAAATCCCTTTGACAACATCAAACAGGTATTTGCCACAAAGAAAAAAAAAAAAGAAATACTCACAGGATTCTTCTTCTGGCTTGCATGCCAAGCATGAAATAATAATTGAGACAAATAGAAAACAATGCGACTGAGGGAAAGTCTTTCGTTCTTTCCTTCTTTTTGCTTTTTTTTTCTTGTAACATAAGTTGCTGCTTTGTGTTTTTTTATCGCGGTTAAGTCTCAGGTTTTCAGCTGTATGTTTTCTCTGACAAAAATATCATCATTTTTGTGGTAAATCACAGCCGTGAGTTAGTTCTCTTCCTTTGTGCTCAGTTTTGTTTTCGATTTTTAATAAAGCAACAAATATTTCGTTAAATTGCATTTCCGAATGCTGTAGCATATTCAGGTTCTCTGTTATTTATTCTAATTTCATTTTGTGTTTACTTTTTAATTGCCGTATTTGTTTACCTCTTCTAAGGTTTTGCCGTATCTTTAATTTGCATCTAATAATCGTTTTGTATTTATTTTCGATTCAGGAAAATGTGAATTAAAGTTGCATTTGTCAAAAAATATGAAACCCTACACTGTTGCGTTGATTACACTGAACTCGGTCATTTCCAACTAAGTGATTTTAATTGCTGCTGTTATGCTCTTCTTGCTGCAACAATTGCAAGCATAGATAAATGCTGCAGCTTTTTGTAAGGCCACTTCTGGTTTTTTGGCCCAAATGCTGCCGTTTTTATTGTTATTTCCACCCTTACACGAAATAACAGAGGGGAATACTGACTGTGGCAAGTCAAAAAGATATTGCCGTGGGCATTGCTGTCATTTCACTTGATGTAGTTTTTAATAGTTAAATTGTTTCTTGTCACCCTTTTTAATGGTTGCTGCAACACTTGCAGTTGCAGGTTGCTCTAGCGATGGCCAAAATTCGATAAATAGTTGAACTTGTCTAATAAATCGATAATTACAAATTTTCTTTTTGAAAAATAATTATTCGAATGTTGATATTTATTGCAATTAAGTTTTTTCTTTTCTATATATGAGTGCTATTTTTGATCGATATTATATCGAAATACATAAGTAAATATTATCGGTTATATGCGTTTTTACTTTTTTTTATTTGTGAGATGGAAGAAAAAATTCTGATAACTCATATACTAGTTTGGTATTTTCGAAGTTTACATCTATTTTGGTTCAGTATTTTCTATTTAATACTAAACATGATCATTTTATCGATATCATTTACATTTTTTCATCGAAATACATCTCTCGATAATGTTTGATTATAGGAATTTTACCAGGTTTTGCTTTTCCAAATACTAGTTTGGTATATAAGAAGTCAGTATTTGTTGTGGTTTAGTATTTTATAATTAATACTAAACACGATCATTTTATCAATATCCTACACTAATTTTCTAATTGAAATGTATATCTAAACATTATGGATTATATGAATATAAGCATTTTCAAATTTTGTGAACTAGTAGTATTTCCGATTTCCCAACTACAAGTGTGGTATTTAATGAGTCAGTATTTCTTGTGGCTTAGTATTTTCCATTGAATACTAAATTATCGATATTATATCGTTATTTTCTGATCGAGATACTACTCTAATGTTATCGATTGTATGAAAGGTTCTTATTGTATAGTTGTACTTGCATTCTTGAGAACATTCTTGAAGCTTTTAAATAATACTTTCGATCCTGGTATTCTATCACTATACCTTTTAGTTGCTGCAACATCTGATGTTGCTGCTACGGCAGTTTCCTGCCCCAAAATGAATGTTGCTAAGCGCCCCGATGCTGCCGGGCAGCACCTTTCAGGTGTTGCCAGTAGTTTCGCCTCGAGCTCAATCAGAAAGCAATGCCGGGGATAAAGGATACTTGGCACATTCCGACCAGGGAATGAAGAGAGTCTCTCACTCTCTCTCTCTCTACCTCTATCTGTATCTCTATCTCCGTCTGAATTGAATGAAAAGGAATTCAGTGCTGGCCTTGGAATGCCCGGCATTAGCATGAGGATTTCTTTAATGGAAATGCTTGTACGGATGAGCTCCGGTTTTGTTCTACAAGCAAACTGCATTTGCACGCAGATTGCATTCTCGGAATCGCAGTAAACATTTCACTTGTGTTTTTTTTTTTTTCTCCAGCTATTTCGTTATATGTGTATATATTTATATTTTTATTCGTATTTTTTTCTTGGCATTACCCCTTGACCCGGCTGCGGGCCGAGTTGTGTAATGGGAATTAAGCCATCGGCCGCAATCAACCTTGTTATCGTGCACAAATTGCAGAATTTACATTCGGGCCTCAATGGTAAATAAGATTAGGCACGAGCCGCCTCTTGAATCGGCCCTGGAATGCAAATGGATATCAGTATACAAACCTATCTATATATGCACAAGGACTATATACATATATGTATATTTGGAAATGCATATGCATGTGGGGCTGCCATCCAATTGGGGGCGGGCTAACCGCAAGTGGGTGTGGCCTAATTGATGGTTTCAAGATGCAAGTTATCCTTTCGGCTCACTGGTTAATAGCAGATAAAATCCGAAATTCGAAATTCAAAATCCAAAATCCAGAACGGAGAAAATGCGCCTTCTCCGCCCTGCTAAAATTGCGGTGCTATGTGACACATTGTAGGCATTGACATTCGACCCCTGCAGCCAAACGACTGATAATTATTAATTGTTTTCAATCAAAAGCTCAATGTGTGAGGCTCCAATTTCAAAGGAGTCGTGGTGGTTAATGAAATAAATCAAGAGATTGTTTATTAAAACAATAAAGGGGGAGATATATATAAAACGATGGAAAGGAATGTCTGCGAAGCCAGAGATTTTAATGGTTTAATTAGAATGTTTGTAGAGGGGAAAACTTCCATATTATATATTGAAAAACGTATCAGAATATCTGAAATTATAATATATCGAATTTTTAGGCATCGAAAAATAATATTTCCAACGTTAAAATATCGATATTATTAGAAAATATTGTTTATTAATATTTATTTTATTTGTGTATAGTCATAATATTAAACCGATTTCCGGAAACGGATTTATCGAAACATTAAAATATAGATTTATTTCCCCTCAAATATCTATACTTCTTTATCTATATTATGAATGATACATCAATATATCGACATTAAATATATAGCAAAAGACAACGATTATAGCGACCTTTAAACATCGATTAATAAATCGAGCTTTTCTCCTATTATCGATACATTGATATTATTATTAACAGTGATATATCGACACTTTCTGTCATTTTAGTAAATAAAGATTTTTAATTAAAATGTAATTTAAATCGAAAAGACATATTATTCTTTCTATTTACATTTTCAATTAAATTCAAGTATTACATACCTTTGACATGAAAATTATCCCACATTTGGACATTGAAACCTGAACAAGTTAACCCCTTTTTTATGACTTTAAAACCTGTTACTTGTAGGGTGAATTTTAATTAATTAAAATATACAGATTCGGGTAAAGGCATATATCCTTGTCGTTTACCCGGCAGAGGTAAATAAATATAAATAAGTATTAACGTTCAGTCAACATTACTTTCATTTTCATGCCTTGCAAAAGGCAGGTTCCCGCCAGGATTTAAATAATTTCAAAAATAATCCCTGCCAATATCCGTGGTCCGAATAAATGAGTGAATATGAGCCTTCAGTCAACAGTTTAATCTGCGATCATGAGACTCCGGCATCCACTCTTCGGCGCTCCTTTTATGTCTGCCATCCAAATGAGATTCATGAGGCCCGGCGCGAACACGTTCCTCATTTTACAGTGGACAGGACATTTGGCATTCCTTTCATTTTAATAGTGTCACGTTCGGCGCGAAGCGGAAGACCCGAGGCGCTCGTTTGATAACTCAATTGTAGCCGGGCCCCGACGCGTCGCCTCAAATTGAATTTAATATTAATTAACTAATTTCAGTGCTGACTTCACTTTTAATTAACTTGCCGCCCGCTGTCCGGTATCCCGTGTCCCGTATCCCGTATCCGGTGTCCTTCGCATACAATCTTGAAATCATCTCGGAAGCGGACTGCGACTGCGGCGCTAATTTCATTTGATTTTGGCCAACATTTGAGACGTATTCCCTGTGCCTCCCCAGGACTTTCCCCCTCCATCCCCTGGGACTGTCCATTTCTCCGTCCATCTAACCATCCGTCCGTCCGTTCAGCTCTCTCAGGTATGGCTACGTTGACTTCACGTAAATACACGTGCCATCGCCTTGCCGGCCACCAAGGAATATTATCCACTCACACACAATCACACACGGGCACTGAAAGAAAAATATTGGGAATATATAAAAAAACTAATTTTAATAAAATAAAAAGCCAGGTATGAGTACTATATATAACTTTGATAACCAAAAATCCTGCATGTCTATAGAAATATTTTCAAGTAAGGTTAAATATTTGTTATTTTATATATATATAAATTATATAAAAGCTCCAAATATTAATGTTTTATATAGGGGTATATATTGAGCAGAAGTCAGAATTACCATGGTCTATATCAAATCGATGAATTATCTTAAAATTTAATATCTAAAAATTTTAATTATTTTTTAAATAAGTATTATAGAAACTAACAAAAAATTAACACACATATCAAACAAAATATTGATTTTCGCAAACATTTTATTGAAAATAAGAAATATGAAATAGAATATCGATTTATCGCACTTTAATCGAAAATAATAAATTTATCAAATATCGATACAGCATCGATATATCGATATTTTCTTGTTCTCATTTAAATAAGTATTTAATCTCAGTGTACACACGGAAACCGTTCACATAGACAAACACATATGTATCTACATCGATGTGCAACGTGTTTTTCCGGCTTAATACCTTTCTCAACTGAATGCGAATGGAAATAACGGTAAATGTACATATACCAAAAGCATTTCCACGAAGCGGAGAGCCAGATCTTGCCGGGAAAGCAGCGGAAAAGCAGCAAAAAAAAAAAACACTAAAGGAAACAGCATCCTCAAACCTGGGCGAGTGTGAGTGCGCGCTGCAGTGGAGCACGCGCCTCTTTTACGTTACGGTCGTGACGGCCAAAATACAAAAAAAAAAGAAAAAGAAAAACACAGACACAGACACAGTTCTGGAGTAACCAGAAGCAGTTAGAAAGGGCGAAATCCCATATCCCATTCCATCGCAGCATCCCGTCCAGTTGGCAGTTACCTCCCGCCAACATTTGGACAACAAACAAAAAATAAAACAGACAAAAAAAAAACTCCAAGAGGAAGGGAAAAAATTCGAAAATTTCCTTTGTCATGTGCAGCATTCTCCATGGGAGACGGGGAAATCTGGGTTCCAGGAGAACGAACTGTAACCCAAGCCAGCGATATCGACAGCACTACTGGCTCTCAAAAAGATTTCCCAAAGCATTCAATGAGTGACGGACTCGCTAAGTAAGCCAAGCACAACTGTACTGGAATTATCGGACACATAGACATGCGTCCCAGGCAACTTATCGATAGCGGGATATGCAGCTGTGCCATCTCCGGGGAAGAGTTTACTCAAAGTGAATATTTCGTAGTGTTGAAATAATATATATATATATGAGCATGTATATTTAAAGATTGTATCTGAAATGGTTTTAAAAGGAACCTTTGTTTAGCACAATTGCACTTTAATTATCGATCATTTATCGAAAGCATAAAGGTTAAGCATCAGCAATTAGACAAACTGTGTATCGATAGATATAATTTAGACATAATTTATTTAATTTATATTTGTTGTAAGCCTAAGAAACTAATATATTTCTACGTCAAGATGTCTATTGCTTAGGCTAATTTAATTACGTTTAACACCAGTCAAAGAGAACTACAAATGCAAAATCTAAATTTACATATTTACGTGTGTCAATAGGCTGGCAGGGCTTTTGAATCTAAAATTAAGAGTTCTGGTTTCGCACAATTAGTTCAAATTAAACGTACCCTAATTGACAAGATGTAATTGAAAGCCAATGCAAATATTTCTTGAAAGCCGAGAATCAAGCGATGGGCTGGCAGCCTTTCGGCTTGTCTCTCAAATTCCAGGCTATGATACACGTAATATGACCAAGTAAATTGGCAGCAAATTAGCGTTAATTGGCAGTAATCGTTTTCATTGTCTGTACGCATAAACACGACTAGAATTGTGTAATGCAGACATCACAGAATTTTCACCTACCTATTGTTGATGTAAGCTAGACCATTAATAATAATGAGTATATAATTGTATTAAATTTGTGTAAAATTCTCATTTAAAATTTTCTACTGCTTTGAAATCCCTATGAAATGTGTCTAAAACTATGCAATGATATTATTGTGTTCCTATTGTACAACATTTCTTTAGGCTCTATTTTTCGTGAAATTTCTTTGATAGTTAAATTGTGTAATATGCATATAGAAATTATATATTGATTTAAAATCTTTATAACATGTGTCTAAAAGTATGCAACGATATGTATTCTTGTGTTTCTATTGTATAGCATACTTTCAGACACTCTTCAGGAGATTTTTTTGATATTGAAATTAAGTAAAATGTCCTCCCTATTTGATACATCTATAAAATGTGTCTAAAAGTATGCAATGATATATGTTCTTGTGTTCCCATTGTACAGCAAATTTTATGCTTCCTATTTCTTGAGATTTCCTTGATACCTTTGTTCAGATCTCAACTTCAAGGCTATCCATGACCTATCGATGGGAATTTATTGCCTCTGGTTCTGCCCAAATAAATATACATATATATATTTTTTTAGAGCTACTGCTGCACCTATTTTCTTGTTCTTTATTTTTTCTTTGCCTTTCCCCGTTGTTTTTTATTCTTCTGTGTGTTTGCACAACCTCTTTTGGCATCCCTTTGCCTTTCATTTCGTTTCGTTTCGTTTCGCTTCTTTTGTTTTCGTTTCGCTCTTTCTTCGTGTTCCTGTTGTTTCGCCACGCTTTGTGCCGACATTTTTGTTTATTTTCTGCGGCTCTACGTCTGTTCCAGTAGTGTGTCAGTGTGCTAGACACAAAGCATATATACAAATGTGTGTATATATGTGTATATCTATATAAACCCACGATTTCCAGTTGCTTGTACTGCTACAGTTGTATTGATATTGGTGGCAAGGCTTTCGGTTTCCGCTTTATTTGCCTGATATTTTGCGAGGTATTAGGGGTAGCTTTGGGGTGCATTGAAATTAAGGGGAATTTTCTGAAATTTATAGATATATATAAATATATTTAAATATATGTTTTAAATTATAGTAACACATAGTTTAGTAATTGTTTACATATATCAAAAGCGTTTTAAAAATTTAAATAGAAAATCTTGTGTTTTGAAAGCATTTTTAAGGGGTGTCTAAAAGTATGCAATACTTTTTTAATGGTACCTAATTCAGTGTCTAATTGTATATTTTTCTTTGTGTACACAATTTGGTAGCATAATTTTGCACATTTTGTTCATTTTTTGAATTAATTAATTGTAGTACTTAATTTAATTTCTTCTTAACATATATCAAACATGCTTGTAAATGCTAAATCTCTTTAAAAGATGCCTAAAAGTATGCCATCAAATTTGCAAGGTGCTTTATTATTCGTCCTTTCAATATACATTTTTGTAGCATACTTTTTGACACTTAAAGGATTTAAAAACCCCAGAGATTTTTTAGAATTTAATTTCAGTATTTAATTTAATTTCTCCCGAGTGAAAAATCTTAAGAATTTACTTTAAAAAAATCTTGAAAAAAAATATTTCCCTTGTAACATTAATTATTAATATTATTAATTTAAAAAAATTGTAGCATACATTGCTGCGCTTTAAGAGATCATCAATCAGTCGTTTCCCTTTGCCGTGAAAAGCCCTTCTCACTTGTTGTTATTGTTTTTGTTATTGCGATTTCCGCGGAAAGGAAATCGCGTGCCAGAAATCGCTAAAAATGTTTGCCATGTTGTTGTTTCTGCCGGTTATTTCCGTTTGCGTTTATGTTTTACTTAAATTCCCTTTAACCGGCCTCAACACATCCTGTGCAGTAACCCCGTAACGCCAAACGCCAAAACGCTTCCCATTCCCTTTTAACTTCCTCGCAATGAGCATTTTTACGCTGTTGCTTTTGGGTTTCGCATTTTGTTTGCGCTTATTTTATTGTTTTTTCTTACCTTTTTTTTACTCCGTCGACTGGGTGTTTGTTTTTTCCGGGTTTGCTGTTGATTATTTGTGTATTTGCACTATCACGTAACGCGGCAAAATGAAGTCGTAAACGCTTTTCCCGTAATCCCTGCCGGAATTTCCATGCCTTTTCCACCTCCTCGATCGAATGGCTTTCGATTTGGTCCGAAAAGCAGTGGGAAGTGGAAATCAATTCAAGTTGAATTATAATTAAACAGAATTTTCCCTCTCCAAGAGTTTTTATAAATTTTTCGTATTTATTTCTGCAGCCCGTCACCCTGGCTAAAAAGGTTTTCTCATTAAGCGACATTGCATAAATCAAACAAACAAAAGCTAGAAAGTAAAGTTAAGTTAAGTTCAAAGTGTGGAGGAAAACAGAAGCCCAGAAAGTTACAAATGACTGCGAGGGGTGGTTGAAGGTGGGAGGTGGGAGTTGGAGTTGTGAAAACTTTTTCCCCAGAAAAATTCATTAAAAAATCATATCAATTATTTGGCGACCTGTCAGACCGGTGTGAGAGTGAGAGTGCGAGGGGATTAATTGAAAGATATTTGGCCCCGAGTCCTGGGGGCGGCTAAAAAAAACATTGATGCCCAGCCAGGCAGTCAGTGCATTAAGTAGATTATTCGGCTCGATGGCTGGGTCATCTTCTCCTGTATTGATCCTGATCCTTTAAAGCGCCTTAAGTCAGCACAAAGCAGCTCTCAGCGAGTGTGGGCCTTTGTAAGGCAGCTTAGCCGCAAAATGTGTGCACTGCCTGAGATACTTGACCCAAAGCACACACACACACACACAACGCACAGTCAACACCCACGACACCCAAATCTGACCAAAGTCCGGCCTCAAAGCCAAACGAAATGACCTGAAAATTCATCGGGGACTTGAATCGAAACCCGGCTCACACAGTTAACCGGAATGATAATGATAATGAGCATGGGGTCGCCATCGTCATAATCATTATCCGTCCCAGCCATTGCCATTAACAAAGGGCCATCGGAGTAGCAAGTATTAAGTAGTAGTAGGCCAGCTTCGCTCCAATATTCTCCCATTTATTTACTTTCTTTTTCCTTTCTCCCCAATTGACGCCTTCGTCTTCGACTGACTAAGCAGAATTAGTTACGGCTCATTATTGATTTTGGTTACGAATCAAATGAGGCAACACTTCTAGTTCGAACTTCCAGGGGGGTTAGTGTAGGTGTTAGTGCAGGGTTAGGGTTGGGTTTGGTAATGTGGGAAATTCCACTAAGGGCATACGGATTTTGGCAACCAAGGAAAGCAAAATTACGCTGGGTTTAACTGAAATGGAGTTAATGAAGCATGTATGGTTGCAAAGAAGGTGTTGGGAAAGGTGAATAGATATTAAAGAAGTCGAATTCGGGTGAAATGGGAGCTAAAAAGATGAATTGAGGTGAAATTGGGGGATAAAATAGTGAATTAAGGTAGAATTGGGACTAAAAGGTGAATTACTATATAATAAATGGTGAAAAAGCTGAAATCTGGTCGATAAAAAGATAAAAAATGCGAGTTTTGGTTGGATTGAGGTGAAAAGAGGGACTAAGGTGGTGAAATTGTGGTGACAAGGGTAAACTGGGTTAGAATTGCGGGCTAAAAATTCAAATTACGATCAAATTCAAGGTGAAAAAGTGAATCTAGGTCAAATAGGGATCAAAGAACAGGAAATGTGGTGAAACTCGGATTTAAAATGGTGAATTGAGGTGAAAATGAGACTGAAGAGGTAAAATTATGGTGAAAAGTGGGAGTTGGGGAGAAATTAAGACTAAAGGGTAAAAAATGACCTTTTAAAAGAAATATGGATGTATAAATAGTACAAAATATAAATTACGATAAACATAATTGTGGTGAATGTGGTGAGGAAGGTTTTTTTTAAAGCTAAAGAAAAAAGAAGAAATTTAGACACAAAGCTAACTTAAAATTGTATAAAAGTAAGAAACTAATATTTTTTCTTTCCATAAATTCTTGCACACATTTAAAAATTTGCAAAATATAGAAGAAACAAAAAACATTTAAAACTCGCAGTACAAACAAGTCAGAAACAAGCCAAGGGAAATGGCAATAAAGTGCGGTAAAGGTAAACCATAAAAAGTAAATAAGACTAAAACATAATTAGAACTTTGAGGGAAATTAATCCCCATGGCGGATGTAATTATAAAACAGTGGAAAGTAAAGTATTTCAAAGATTCGAAAGGAGATCGTAAAATTCGCAGGTAATTGGCGCTAGATAGAAATTCGCAAGATTTATTCCCAGGCAGAAGAGTATCTCCGAGGGTACTTGAGGTTAATAAAATACAGCGAATTGGTGCCCAAGGAGGAGAAGAGGATGGGGACGAGTCAGAGTCTGAGTCAGAATCAGAGTCAGAGTCAAGTCAAGTCCTTTGGCGAAAGAAAGGGGCGGCAGGAGGCGGCAGGAGGCGACAGGAGTGGACAGGAGGCGGCAGGAGGCGTGGTGGTGTCGCCGCAAGGCTATTAACAACAGTTTGCGCAAATGACACTGCAATAAAGTATGGCGAGAAGGGAGGGTGGGAAAAAAGCATTAAAGGCGAAACAAAAACAACAGTAAGTCAGTAAGGACATGCGGCGAAAGGATATAGCCCTCCTACTCCCCCACCCTCCTCCTTGACCATTGGCCAGGGAATGTCTTATGCACAGATTTATTATGTGGCCATAAATAAATTACAGGACCAACACCAGCACTCGCACGCAGGCAAAGGACCCCCAAACGATTTATATGATAAGGGTTAAAGGGTCCGACGACAGGGGAACGTCATTCCGACCCCGGCTCCGCCCCCAGCCTCTCGGCCCTCGGTAAATGCTTATTAAAATGCATAGAAAATGTTAAATGATCTAATTAGTGAAATATTTTCACCATAATTAAGCAGCCACCCACCCAGCCAGTGGAAATATGTGCGAGGATTTTCGCAGCTAAGGCAATCGCCCTCAGAGCAATGTGTGCCAGAAATGCCGGGAATTTCAAATAAAACCTCGGCTGCTAACCGGAAGAGCCAAGTGGAAAGGCCAACACAGATAAGAGTAATTCCCCTGGTTGGCTTACAGAATACAAAAAGGGGAAAGCAGCAGTCTGAGCTGGCAGAGAGTAAAATTAAATCAGATTGGGAATGAAATCCGATTGGTATGATGGATTCCCCTTCTTATTTTTGTTGTTTAAATCGTGTAATCTTAAGCAAATCTGGGTCAAATCAAGCGGAGTTTCGATCTGGTTGTAGGTGTTGTAGTCAATCCCATTAGCTATTTATAAACACAAAAACAGGTGTATGAAGTCATATAGAAAGAAATACTTAAATAATACCTAAATGGGAAGCTATAATTATTTTGTGATTAGTATAGGTCAGGTTTTCACGGGTAATTTGTGGGTTTTTTTTATAGAAATATTTCAACTACTCAAAGAAGTAATGGGTTATTGGTAATATTTAAAAATGGGTTTATGGAATTTTGTTAAGGAAATATTTAAATTCATAATTTGATGTGCTCTTTGGGCTTATGATTACTTAAAGTATATAATCTCTTATGAATTTGGTGAAGATTTTCTTTGAAATATTTTGCTTAGAAATCTATTTACAAATATATATATCTTATTTTTAAATAAACAAATTATCTTATTATTATTAGCAATAATCAAAAATTCCTTAAAAAATATATGTAATCCAAGGCTTAATATTTTGCAGACTCCAAACCACTTGAGATAATTGTTACCCAATCCCAGTATGTATATTTTTGGTCTTCTAACTGGGGGATTGGAAAGAGCCCAGTTTCATATCAGTTCCACTTTAATTTCAGACAGCTTTTTGCTGTTTTTCTTTCCATTTTCTTTTTTTTCCTTTTTTTTTTTATTTAATTCTCTCTCTTGTTGGCCAAATCCGAACTTGAACACGAGTTCGAGAATCTGCAGCAATAATTGCTCAAGACTCGTGAACTTAATTGAATCCTGTGCGGGCTTTGTGGGCTGTGGACTCAGTGTGTGTTTGGGGGGATGTCCTGCTGAGGGCAGGACTTGAGCTGGGACGGAGCAGATTAGCCGGCGCTATCGACCGGCCTGCCATCCGGTGGCGAAATCCGTTCGCCTCTGACTGACAGCGGCTATCAGTGCGTTTCGATCTGGGACACACTCAGACTCACACACACAGGGCACAGGGAATGTGAAACAGTTACATTGCCAGGACGAAGCAGGACCAGGGACGTCGTAGCAGAAGGACCCATGTCAGGCCAGATGACTGCGACAACAAAAATGTGACAAAATAAATAAATTAAATTGTTCAAAAATGTTGCAGGTTGTTACTTGGCTTCCAACACATCGCATGTTGCATACGAAATGGAAAATGGAACTTGCCAAAGTTGATTTCTATTTTGGCACGTGTTTCGTTTGTCGTCTATGGAAAATGGGGAAAATCGGTTTTGGGAAAAGGTGGTGCTCGACTCGCTCCAGCTCCAGCTCCAGCTCCAGCTCCCTCTCCTAATCCCGACCCGGCCTGTCCTGGCCCGGTGTGAAGGACCTCCAGGAACTTGAGGGCGCGCTAGCGAGCGCTCGGGCGTGCACTCATTAGGAATATGGATTCAATTATATGTCGCTGGTGTTTGGCTCTCGCACATAAAACAAGAAATACGCTTCGCCCCAGAAAACGTGCTCGAACTCCTGATGAAAGCCATCTCGCCTTCGGCCCCTCCCTCCCTTCCTGTGTGGATATGGTCCAGAAATGTGAGCAAATAATGGAAATATTTACTCCGTGTTTTCGAAACTTTGCCAGGGCCAAAACAAACAACATCCCAGCAGCACACCTTGGTAGCTATTCAAAATATAGCTACAAGGTATAGTAAAATTGAGGGAAATCTTTGTGTTAGGTATTTAAGAGGTAACAATTGTAATTATAAAATATATTAGAATTATATTATACATTATTATAATTAAATTTATAAATATAGTTCTGTTAAAATTTTTTTGTTTAACAGAAAAAATAAGCTGTAAAGCAATTAGCAACCGAAAAACTAGCATCAGCACAACCTGGAAGATAGTACAAAATATAAATTTTAAAAATAAACCGAAATTTAGGGAATACAATTATCTGGGTTAGATCATTTTAAAGTATATATTGTTATTACAATATATTTTAAAGTTATATTTGAAATTTTTTATTTAAATGTTTGAAACAGGGTTAAGTTTTATTGGAATATATTTTATTCAATAGAAAATAAATCTGTTAGGAAATATGAAACCCAAAAACTATCAGCACACTTTGGAATGTATTTAAAAAAATATATTTTAAATATAACAAATAATAGGGTATACAAGAGATTTTAAAGCTTAAATGATATGAAATAATTAAGGGTATTTATTAAGGAAGTATAACTATTATAATATATTTCTTTTGCTTTCATTAATTTGTTCACTAGAAAATCAAGCTGTTTTTGTGGGTTTAAGGTTCATAAGTTAAAAGATCCATAGGGAAAGTCTTTAAAAGCGTAAGAATTTATTTATTTAGGGCTTAGTTCTAATTCCTTTATAATTAAAAATAATTAATTATAAAATAAAGTAACTAAAACTTAAACTTAAAAAATTAAAACAGAATTCTAATATTTACTTTTTAATTTATCAAAGCTAAGCATTTTTATAAGCCTAAATTAATTTTTCTCCATATAAAATCAACCTCTTTTGTCAAGTTTATAATTACTTCCTTATAAGACCCTTTAAAATAATGCCTTAAAAATGATTACAACTAAACCAAACTTCAACTAAATCTAGGTTTAGTCCAAATATTGATCGTTTTACCCTTTTGTCCTTTCGAAAGGTGAATGCAACACATGCAAATCATTCATAATTGTATTTCAGCTGCTTGGCACATCAGTAATTAAGTCAATTTATCATTAACCTGGCCACCTCCCCACCTCCCTGCCGTTCCCCCCGTGGGCCCCTAAGTCCCCCCTATGCATATACATATAGGCGGCAGCAGGCAATGTATCTAATGGCGGGTCGTAAAATTTATTGCGTATACGCCCTCGTGTTCCATGGAATGCTTTTAAATGTTAAATGTGCAAATTACGCTGCACGTGACTGTGACTGCTACTGTTCACAGTTACTATGACTGCTACTTGGGGCAGTGAGAGTGCACAGAGAGAAAAAGGGTGAATATAACGAATTTCATATTCAAGAATAAGTAGAATAAGACTTGACTCAAGAGCGCTTTGTGCCCTGTCTAGTCTGAATATTCAAATATTTGAACTTCAAGGGGGGTGCACAGAGAAAAACAAAATATATATGTTATATGTGTATATATTCTTCAAATATTTAAAATAAATAATATTTTATACGAAAAATTAAATAATTCATTAATTTATCAGCGATTTTAGAATACTAATTTTATAAAAATGTAGTTTTCTTTTTTAAAGATATTTTATTTTCTTGTAGTATGGATTTATAAGTTGTAAATTTATTTCTCTTCCTGTGTGTATGTTCTTTGGAGTTGGGGGCGTGGCCGTGGGGCGGTGTTTTGGCCATCGGCTTGAGCGTGGGCGTGAATCTTCACAGCCTCTGTTGGCTTTGACGGCAAACAAATGCTTTGATATTTATTGCCCTCGTAGTCAGCCGCAGTTCACCTTCGCAGTGTCCCCCTCTTTCTCTCCCTCTCTCTCCCTCTCTCTCTCACTCTCCTATCACCCATCTCTTTCCCACTTTAAGTGGCTAAAATGCGCGACTAGCAATGTCATCGTTGTCCTTGTGTTGGCCATGCACTTAAAGCGTTAGAACGAGATGGGTGAAGTGTGCAAAGAAAGTAAACGAACACAGGCATAGAAAGAGAGCGAATGTAGTCCAGGAAAGAGAGAAAAAATAGCCAAAGAAAGTAAAGAAATAGTGTGAGAGAGAGTAAGAGGCGGCAAAATTGTTGTCGAGTGGGAGTTGATAGGTTAGTGGGCGTGGTGCATTTAGCAAAGATT
The DNA here is from genome assembly GCA_018152175.1 of Drosophila jambulina. Classification (NCBI taxonomy): domain Eukaryota; kingdom Metazoa; phylum Arthropoda; class Insecta; order Diptera; family Drosophilidae; genus Drosophila; species Drosophila jambulina. The sequence continues at coordinate 4,149,646 of JAECXH010000006.1, forward strand.
TAGTACAGGACTTTTAGTTCGCACAAAGGAAAGTAAAATCGGAAAGGCTTTTTGTGGCCTTCTTAAAGTATACAAAAAAATAAATACAGTAAATATTTTTCTAGTTCGTTTTATTTTAATATAAATATAGAAATTGAGAATTTAGAGACCCTTTTCTGCTGAGAATTTATTATTTTTATATATTCTTTGACTCTCAAAGTGCGAGTGCTCAATCGAGACTCTCTCTCTCTCCAAATGGTCATTGAAAGAGCGTATTTAGAATGGCTAAACACAAAGTTATTTGACTCTCTCTCTCTTTATTCTTTCACGCTCTCTCTCACTCTCTCTCTCTCTCCCTCTCTCTCTCTCTCTACCTCATTCTTTCTCTCTCTCTCTCTCTCTCTCTACCTCATTCTTTCTCTCTCTCTCTCTCTCTACCTCATTCTTTCTCTCTCTCTCTCTCTACCTCTACCTCTACCTCTCTCTTTCTCTCTCTCTCTCTCTCTCTCTTTCTCTTTCTCAATCGAAGACAAAAACATGGAGAGAAGCAATTATGATGCATGATCTCGCACTCTCTCTAAGTTGTTATGAAAAGAGCGTAAACACTCAAACAAAAAGAGCAATAAGGCAAGCTCTTGCGCTCTCTCTTCAAGTTGTTATCAAGAGAGAGCAACAATAAAACTGCTCAACTGAGAACCTTTAAACGAAAAAAACAAAGATAGACAAGGATCAATAGTATTGGATTTTTTCTGTACATTTTAACTTCTCATAAATTGCATTTCAATTTTTCAACTAGGGTTTTCTATTTTCAAATTATTTTCCACACCTTTTTTAGTTTCTTTTGTTTCTTCTCTTTCTTGCACACATACTAATACATACATCTATATATATTTTTTGCTCTTTTCCTGTTTTCCTGTTTTCCCGTTTTGCATTTCCTTTTTTCTGCAATCTAAAGTGAAATGAAAGCCAGCAAAATGTCAGCTTGGCACAGTTAAATTCACGTGACAAGCCAATATTAAATTTGATTCAACTGCAGCGGATGCCGAGGGGTGCGAGGTGTATATGTGTTAGTGTGTGTGCTTCTGTGAGTGTGTGTGTGTGAGCAGGGGCGGCGAATTTCCAGTGGGTAAAAAGGGGGAGCGGCTTGGCATGAAATCGATCGTTGCTTTTGGTATTTCGCCTGTCGCTCTCGGGCTTCTTTTTTTTTTGTCGCTCCGCTTGAGTTTTCTCCCCTTTTTCGATTTTTTTTTTCAATTTTTTTTTTTTTTGTGTTTTCCTTGGATTTTTTTCAGCGTTTGTGCTGCTGCAGCAATTAAAACTGAATCAATTATGATTTTTTGACTTGGCCAGTGATGCAGAGAATTGGAAATTGCCAAGGGGATCCATAAAGTGCTCGAGGCTAGCAGAAGATCAATTGAGAGCAAAAAACAAGGCTTTAGAAAGGGGATTTTAATTATTTTATAGAGTGTTTTTTACTGAATGATTTTGCCAAATAAAAATCAACTAAACTACGAACTCTTTTGCATTTATACTTTAAAATCATCTAAGATAAATTGCAATGTGTAGTCTTAACAAAACCTAGTACCTATTTATTCCCTTCAAAGCCTCATGGAAACTATAAAAACTAAAAAAAAAAAATACCTCCGACAATTTTATGTTTAGTTTACCAAAAATAAAAGCCCAGCAAACTACTTGAGGCAATAACGAATGCTATTTGCTATTGCCACCTCGACACTCAATTGACATTTCAAAGCTTTTCTCACACAGCGCGCGCTTTTTCTTAGTTTTCTATTCCTTGCTTTTCATTTCTTTTCCGCTCTCCCGTATTTGGACATTCATTTAAACAATAAATACCCGCTTGCTTTCAATTTCGAGCAATTTATGTGAATGCTCGCTTTAAGCGAGCTGGAAAATGAAATGAAAGAGTCGCCGGATCGGACTTGAGGTAAATAACATTTTGAGCTCGGTTACCTGAGCTAGTTATGTTTACAGTTTTCATCGGTTGGGCTACCAATATGTGTGGCTCACGTTGACTTTTGATCGCCTTTTTGCTTTCGAGGAGCTGGGTGGTGGGAGGAGGTGCCCAGGGAACGGATATTGGTTGGGGCAGTTTCTCTGCTGGGCCAATGTGGCGTATGCGCAATATTTGTATTACAGTTTCATATGCAGTGCAGGCGATGGCGAACACGTGCTCTGCTTCACTCTGTGTGTAAGTGTGTGTGTGTGTGTGTTGCCAAGAATAAGATGAGGAAGGAGGCTGGGATTAAGGAGAGGGAGCATGAGCAGGGGCAGGGGTAACAGGAGCACAAACAGCAGGGGAGGGAAAAGAAAAACGGCATCAGTTATGGCTAACGAATGCGACGACGCAGCTCGCCCTTAACTCAAATGTACAACATCAATAAATAAAAAAAAAGAAACAAGTAAAAGATGGTTTGGATTCCAAGCACCGATTATAAAATACCCTAAGATTGGTTGGGGAGAAATCATTGCCTACTTTTGGGCTAAGGTAATTTTGTATTTAAGCTAAATAGGTTAACAAAAGAATGTAAATATGAAATAAATATCGATTAAAATATCGTTTAATAAAAATGGAAAAGGTTAATATGTTACATCAAACAAGAGAAAATTATTATTATATATATTTTCTAAATATATTTTAAATAAATTTAAAAAAATAAAATAAATAAATAAATTATATTTATTCCATATTTACATTATATTGTTGACCTATTTAGCTTAAATACAGAATTTTCTAAATATATTTTCTTAATAAATTTTCTCTTGATATTTTAACTTTGCAACACATGTGTGTAATTAATCGATATTCTGCTTGATATATCGAACCAATATCGTTACAAAAAAAATATATACATTTTTTACGTAACTTGCTTGGTTAATTTTTGTTTTTTTTTTATAATATTGATATTTTAAGATTTATTTTAATTAATTTCGGTAGTTAAAATTCCAATAATCATAATTTGTAAATATTTAAAAATGAAATCAAGAGCCTTAAGCATGGCTTTCGCTAAACCTCTTTAATACGATATCGATAAATAAATCGATGTTTATACTTGCATTTTTGGAATTTTTGATAAATCGATTTTCAACTTTATCGGCTAAAGCTACAAAGCTTTTTTTATAATATCGATATTTGAACGTTATTGCTCTAATTTTCGATACTTAAAATATCGATATACGCAATATCTTTTTTTATATATCTAATCAGACTTTTTTCCCCAATTCTGACTGTATAATCTCTACTTCAGAAGCATTTCCTATAAATTGCCAAACAACCCAAAAAAATGAAGGGTATAAAGGGTATAGAAGGGGGAGCTAGCGGGAAAAAAAGAGAAGCCAGCAAGGATATAAAAAAAGGATAATAAACAGGGTCCCCTAAGAAATCTATAACTGAGTAAGCCACATCAACACACACGCCCAGCTGGGAGAAGCAACAGCAACATATCGATAAGGATGTATAAGGATGTATAAGGACATGTTTGTGGCGCCACACACACACACTCGAGCACGTTCAAATTTAAACGATTTTCGTGTGCGAGTGTGCGTGCGTGTGAGTGAGTGTGAGTGTGTGAGTGTGAGTGGGCGCACATAAATTTCCATATGGCGAACGACTCATGCAATATGCAAGATAACTTCGATGAAAAGGCGATAAAAGACACCAAAGCCTCTTACTTGCCACCCCCAACTCATCTACCTAATGTCGATGGCATTCAAAATGTATAAAGCAGGCTCCAGACCCTCCTCCTGGTCCAGCTCCTCCTCCTCCTCCTCCACATCCCTGCTCCATCACACTAATGTATCTCAGGCTCCGGCTCCAGCTCCGGCCAAATTATGAGTGACAGTTGCGAGTTGTGCGAGTCTCGGGTCTCGAGTCTCAGTCTGAGCCAGAATGCGCCAAAAGACATCAACTTGATATTTTCGTGGCGCACACTCAAGGAATGCAGTGGAATTTTTAAAGGAATTCCCCGATAAATACAACGGATCAAAAGCAACTTTCTCCGAGAGAGATGCGGGGGGGAGATTGGGGATAAGGGGTATAAGGGGTTTTAGGGGTATATGGGGCACATTGGGGGTGAAAGTTATTTTCTTTTGCCTTGCCGTCTCCTTGGTAATCCTGCATTTAAAATGCACAACTAGCTGGGGACATCGGGCTTATGAAAAATTTAATTTACCGCAGTTATTTATTTGCCATTTGGGTCAACGAGAAAGTGGAATTTTTAAGTTCTTTTCTAATACAGAATATAAATATATAAAGATATTAAAAGATAATATATTTATTGAAGAGAGAGAGAGAGTGAATTTAAAAAAAAATATGCTTCTAGGATAGATTCATGTTTTGTTAAGCCCGGTTTAATACATATAATTAAATTATAACCTCAGTTGCCAAATATATTCCTTTATTTTTATAAGAATAAAACAAAATAATACCTATGTTTGGCTAACTAAGTAGCATTTACATTTTTATACCCTTACAGGGTATTATAATTTTAGTCAGAAGTTTGCAACGCAGTGAAGGAGACATTTCCGACCCTATAAAGTATATATTCTTGATCAGCATCAATAGCCGAGTCGATCTAGCCATGTCCGTCTGTCCGTCCGTCTGTCCGTCTGTCCGATTATACGCAAACTAGTCCCTCAGTTTTGAAGCTATCTGAATGAAACTTTGCAGATAGTCTTCTATATGCTCTCACTGCTATATAAGTCGGAACGGGCCGGATTGGACGACTATATCATATAGCTGCCATAGAAACGATCGGTAAATTTTCAGAAAAAAAATTATAACTTGTCCAATTTTCAACATATTTTCATATAATTCGACACATGGCCATTTTATAATATTCTAGAATTTCGGTTTTAATTTGATCAAAATCGGGCAACTATATCGTATAGCTGCCATAGGAATGTGCGGGAAATATTACGTATACGTAATGTGAATCCAATTTTTTATATGTATAAATGTTGTATACAATTCCTGTTAGTTTTACCTTCCATTTGAAAACAATTTATTTAATTCATAATGATCTAATTGTTAGCTGCAAGGGTATACAAACTTCGGCGTGCCGAAGTTAGCTTTCTTTTTTGTTATATATAAAATTGATAATAATCTTTCTTAATTAATCCTTTTAAAACCATATTAATTCTCCCCCCAAAAAAAACAAAACACCCAATTTTCTGTTGTTAATTAACTCCTTTTCATTCTCGTCTCCCTTCGGAAAGTGCATTTATCGAGGGGGCTTTATTTGCTGACATGTGACACGTTAACCTGAAAACCAATTACCGGATAGATTTAGGCTTATCACTAAATGCATGTCCCTGATGCTAAGGACGAGGCTGATGCGAATGCAGGCCGTGTGTGGCTATGGCATCCTGGCTATATTCCATCAACTGTCGGCTGGCAATCAAAGCTCGTTATCCGCCGGGGCATGCCGTTAGCCTTATTGCAATTCATTTGCCGGCTTAGCCCCAAGCTCTCCCATCCTTTCTTTCAGTCTCTTACCCCCTCTCTCTCTCTCTTGCTGGAATTTTCCCACTGCCCTGCCCCTTAGCGATTTTCCATCCCCTTTCCATTCCCCTTCCCCGTCCTGACTGTTGGCAATACGAGGAGCACTTGAGCGTGCGCCAAATTAAAACACCGCAAAATGTCAAGTGCCGCAAATGCCAAAAGAGCGCGAGAGAGAGAGAGTGAGACAGCGGGGGAAAAGCGGAAAATGTATGGTGGGGGGAGGGGGTGGCAAAATGTGGGGTAGTGGGGGAGTATGGCAAAAACCGGAGGCAGTTGAAACGACGATAGTGGGACAGACAGAGCGGAAGGATACGCGTCGCAGTTATTTTAATGAGCATTAAATGATGTGGCAAGCCATCCTCCCAAAAAGTGGGCCCAAACCCACCCACAGCCCACCCACAGCCCCACCCACTTGCGCCTCATTTACGGCTTAATTATGGCAATCGACAAATATGCACAAAACTATACACCACACACACACACACACACACACTTTTTTGAGTCTAACAAATCTAAATTGCGATGTTTTACACAAGGCCAACACACAAGAGAGGGGCAGGATAATGTCGGGGGGGGGTGGTGGGTTGCAAAAAAAATGCATGACATTGCTGCAAATTTATGGGGCACTCATACACGCACACACACTGAAATTCTTTTGTACTTCAACCAGGCTCAAAACCATTTTATGCAAGCCAAAAGCCAAAGCCAGCCGCCGGAATGATTTTGGGGATCGGAGGGGACTATCTATAGAGGCTGCTCCCCTATATACATACATATATTTTCAGGCTGATTTAGGAGGCCACATCCACATCCTCATCCGCATCCGCATCCTCGTCCTGGTCCTGGTCCTGGTCCTCGTCCAATCGTTTGTGGGCCATCCGATGTGACATCCGTGGAATTGGTTGAGCGGGATTACGGCGCAGCATCCACGAACAAAAAAAAAAAAAAACAGGAAAAGGGGTTTTGGCTGACTGGAGGGAAATTGAAACAAATGTTTTAGAGATATTTATTTGCATATTTGCATAATGCTCCCCTCTCATTCTCTTTTTTAAGTTCGCAGGCTGCATTTTTTATGCTATTTTCTATTATTCATAGGGGACAGAGACACAGCGTTATATATTTTCCCTGGTTCGGGGGTTTTATTTTTTAAGTCCTTGTTCTCGTGGGCTTAAAATGAAATATTAAATGTTATATAATTTAATTAAGTCTTTTAAAAAATATATTAAAAAAAATATATAACAAATACAATTTATAAAGGTATATTTAAAATATTTTTAAAGAATATATGATAAGTACAAATGCATTTATAAAAATAATGAAATTTAGGAAGGTACCAAAAAGAGAGTTATAAAATAAATAAAATATATTTTATATGACACAAAACAAATAAACCTTTATTATAACTATAAAACTATATATATGAACATATAAAATTAAAAAAAGCATTTAATGAATATTTAAGATTAAATAACTTATAAACATAGATTAAAAAGAAGCAATTAAAACTAAATCTGTTTTCGTCAGATTATTTTAGTGAATAAAATAAAAAGAAATATAACATATATGTATTTATATATATTATTTATAAATATATTATAACATACAATTCTTTAAGCTTAAGGAAAGTGATTATAAATATTTGTAAGTCTTACTTGCTATTATTATTATATATTCAATTATTATGAATAAATTAAAGTCCTTAATTATTATTATTCTTTTTGAATCCTTTATAAATATAACTAATACATGTATTTTTCATTTTCTTTACAGCTCTGATCAAATTTAATTGTTCACAAAATAAGGGTGAGTCAGCTTAAAATAATAAATAAGACATTAAATAAAAAGTATATGAAATCAATGTAAGGGTTACAAATGTAATTTTTGGGATCTTCATATACAAGAAATACTTCAGAAATTATATATTTAAATACAAAATTTAACACAGGTGCTACAATAATCTCTAGGGTTTTTAAAAATCCTAAAAAATTCCTAAACTTAACTTCAAAAATGTATTCTAATGTCAGTCTGCCAAAAACATCATTGCATACTTTTGGACACTTATTTTTGGGGGTTTTTAAAAACCCTTGTGATTTCTGAAGCACCTTGGTATATTATTATCCCCCTTGCTGATTTTGGCTAATACCTTATTTCAAAGGAAACTTGTCTGCTTTAATAAAGTGTTTAAACAAATGCAACAATTGACCCAGAAAGGGGATATGACTTGTTTGGATCAACTAAATGAAATGACTGGTTTATTTATTTATTTACTTGCGCCTTTGTGGCGGACGAGTGCCCGTCGGAGGCACGGCACAATTGATGTTGTGATAAAATGCCATTAAAATGGGGTCAAGTGGGCTTATTTGGCCCACACACAGGCGCCACTTTTAGTCAATTAACCGAGCAGATGTTTTCGTGTTTTGTGTAGTTTCAGTTTTTAGTTTTTAGTAGGCTCTCCCGCCCAGTTTTCCGCCTTTCCGTTTCCCGTTTGCCGTTTGCCGTTTCCCAATGCCCATTTTTCCGATTCTAGTTTAGCCAGCTGTGACACGAACATCGCAATTGACCCAGAGTCGTGATGGTAGTTCTTTTTTTATATATAAAAATATATTTTTGACTGATTTTCGAGCTGGAAAAGGCCAGCATTTATTTATGATTTCGATGGATTACTATGGAAAATTAAAACATAACGGCAAATAAATAATGCACACAAATAAACACACCCGGGAAAATCAAGCGAAATTATTTATTTAAATTTTTGTTGCCTTGTTTTCGTTTGCTGTTTTCGGTTTTCTTTTTTTTTCCCCGTTGTTGTGCAAAACAATAAGCAAATTGTTCATCTATTTATATCTGTTTGTTGTCCTTTATGTTTGTATTATGTATTTGCATTCAATTTTCGATCATTTCCTGTACACTCCCCAGCGTCCCCAATTAGATATATGTATATAGATATATATATATCTATATATGGATGTATTTTGGGTAATTTATTTATTAGCGCACTCAATAACGAGAGCAGGGACCTGAGAGAGGGCGGAAAATGCAAAGGAAATGAAGCCGAAACCTCAGTTGCATTTCAATTATTTGTGCATGTGCTAAATACTTGACTTCCGAATAGGGACAACAATTTCGAATTCGATTGCTTGTGCCAGGCAAACAAATGAAAGACTCAACTCGAACTCGATTTTCCACCCAATTTTCCCAACCCCACACAGACCCAAACGGGTGTCGAAACCTGGGCATATTCGAATTTAATTAAAACAGAAAATGTCTCAAGTTTCAAGATGTTATTAGAAGTTTCTTCATCTGGATATTTGCCTAATTTTAATTGTAAAATTATTTGTTTATTAATAATTATTCGTGGAAATTGTATATTCAAGAAAACTAGTTTTTATTTTTAACCAAAATGATGTGTGCAAGGTTTCTGTTTAATTAAGCATTTGAACATACAATTTCTGGGCAAATAATTGCTTGTTAGTTTAACTTTACACAGCAGCATCTTTGGAAATTTATATAAATAATATAAATTTTAAATAACTTAATAATTCAAAGATTTATTATTCGTATAGTAAATATTTATTATACATAAATTATTTACGCAACGAAAACTCTTTCTTTAAATCCAAAATTATGTCTGCCGAGTTTTGATTCTGCTTTTAAATAAAACATTTATAAGCTATTTCAAGTTCTTAGTAGAACCTTACACAGCAGCAACTCTGGAAAATTATTTACAAATAAATTATATATAAAAATACATAACGAATTTATAATATTTTTTTAACATTTGTATTCCATTTAAAATTTACATTCAAAAAACATTTTCTTTTAACCCCAAATTTTGTTCTTTTGGGCTTCCATTTTAATTTAGCTTTTTAATGTACAATTTAGAGTTGGAAATTGCCCCACCTGTTAACGAGTTGAACCATCATTTATTTCCGATCTTGATTGCCACTCATCAGAGGTAGGAATTTCTTTTTTTTTCCTACATCGCCTGCTCGAAGGCATTAGCTTCAATTTGCATTATTTTTCGGGCGGGAAAACCCGCTGCTCCTTTCCGTTCGCTGGACCGGGGCTGGCTATGAGGCCATTCGTGAGAGGTTCGCATCATGGCACATTACCATTCATGAAATGCAATTTCGCAGCCAAAGGATACACATAACACAAACGCACATAGATACAAAGTGCCCCCTGCAAACACACTCACACCCAGAGGGGGAAAAAGGGTGGCCAGCAAAGTAAAGTGCCTTTTTGTGCCTCACACACATAAATGGAGCGTCAGGCGAAAATATCTAAAAAGTATATTGAAATTCTAAAAAACAAGAGATAAAAAATATATAATTTTTTTTCTTTTTGAAAGTTTTCAATAAAATATATACTTCTAAGCCTTGAAATCCTAATAAAAACAATGAGGTATATAACCTTAAATTTCCTATTTTAAAATATTTTCCAAAAAGGTTTTAGAGGATTTGAAACTTCAAGTTATTACTGGGAAATATAAACATTAAATTGAATTTCCTATTTCCGATACTCTCTAGGGTATCTCTTAGGTCTAATATATTTTTATTGTCCGTTCTGAATTTCTACTTGTTTTGCTCCAATGATTTTTAGGCTCACCGCATTAATGTGCGTGCGTCGGGCTTTGTATCTGTGTTTATTAGAGTGTTGCTCGGTTTCTCTGTGTGTCTGTATTGATATGCATATGGAAATAGCTGAGTCTGTGTGTTGCGAGTGTGTGTGCTGGTGTGCGGGTGTGCGAGTGGGCGATGGCCTCCCCTCAATTATGTATGCATGCGTATTAGGCAAAAAGCGGCAAAGTTTTCTGCCTTGCCGCCGCACAAAAAGAGAGTGTGACGAGTGCACAGAGAGAAATGGGGGTAAATTCGTCTAAGGAAATATTTGAAAATAATAAAAACGTAAGAAATTTAAGAAATTTTGATTGGTAAGAGTCTCAGACTTATATAAATCACTTTTTTAGAAATAAAAATGTTTAATAAAGAATTAAATATATCTTTAGCAAAATCTATATTATGTTCAAAATATCGAGTAAAATTTTATGTAATATTGTATAAATAAAAATATATCGATATAAAGTTGAATATATCAAAATTATCGATATCAAACATATAAATTTAATCGATTTTATATAGAACGACCCAAAACAGTCGATAACTTCAAACCTTTTTTTCTTAAACAAAAGCAGAATTACATTTTTTTAATTAAAAAAATAAGAGATTTTTACAACAAAAAATTCAATCAATATTTAATTATCGAAAAATGTGTATTAATATGCCAGAAATATAATAAAATACCGATATTTGGAAAGCATTATCGTTACATAATAAATGAATTGATATTAAAATATTTAATATACCTAACGCATGTTTTTTTTAAGTCTGAATTAATAAAAATATTAAAAATAAAAAACAAATACAAATTTTAACTCATAATATATTTTGATATATCACATCAAACTATATATTTCTACACTATTACTTATGCATTCTAATTCTATTATATATATATATATATATATATATATATTTTTTTTACATTTAATTTGATTCAACTGGGAATTTATAAATTAAGAAAAATATAGCAATATAATAACAATTGTAAGAATATTTAAAATATATATATATTTATGTATAAACTAATCGAAATTGCATCAAAATAATCGAAGTAGTCGCTCGATATATTGCGATATATAGTATTTATTTATTTACTTTATTTATTTATTTACTTTATTTATTCATTTACTTTATTTATTTATTTATTTTATTTATTTATTTACTCTATTTATTTATTTACTAATGAGCATTTATTAGAGTGTATTTATTAGTTTTCTTGTATTTTTTTGGCCAGTGTATGAAAGGGAAAATAGGGATTGGAATAGGGTATAGGCATGGTGATGCAGAGTGGTCGCTGGCAGGCCTGTTAATTAGCGTGACTCACACACACACACACACACACAGGCACAACATGCGGCAACGGCAACAAAATGCTACAAATGCGACCAACTTTGCCTGATAATGAAAATCGAGTTCGTTGTCGTGGCGAAAAGTTTTTGCGAAAAACTTTCATCAAAGGTTACAATTTGTGCCAGGCAGGCCTTTTGTCTACCTCTCGCCCTGCCCGCGGGTGAGGTGGCGGGGGCGGGACCGAAGCCTGTCATGGACACCTGATTATATAATTACCTGGCGGAGTTGTTTTCGTTGTTTTCGCAGCTCTCGTTGATGTTGTTTGATGCCTTCAACTTGGCTGCCCTCGGTGTGTTTTCATTTAATTCCCTTTTTGCCCCGGCCCTAATTGTTTGTTATGCCTTGAATTAACAATTGGAAAATTTCCATTCATTAAGCCAAACTGCTGGCCAATCTATACTGGTCCTTACTATAGTTTCAATATTCTAAATATCTCAAAAAGGGTAAATTAATTTTAATTTAAAAAAAACCCGGCTCAAAATATTTTAAAAAGTCAACGAACATTTGTATTGAAGGCTCTCTTTCTGCTATTCCTATATGTTTTTTTATACAACATTTTGAATTACTTTGAGGTTCCTACAATACCTCTATGTGGTTATTAATAAAAAATCCCCTAGACCTCCACTCTCTCTATTTCCAGCCTGGATTGTATTAGTAGTAATCGTAGGCTGACATCAATATTGCTGGCGCATCCTTTTAGGCTCGAATGTCCTTTTAACTTCAACATCGTTCCTAGCTATATCCTGGACCTTGGCCAAAGAGACGCCAATTCTGGCATTACCATTTGCCTTCCATGTTCCCGAAACCACCGCTTTGGTGCTTCATCGGGATCATCTTTCATGTCCTGCATGGGAACTTTGTCAAGATCATCTTCCATTTCCGGTTCCGGTTCAGGATTGGTTTCTTCCTTGATGGCTGGAACAAAGGCTTTCGAACTCTGCTTGACCTTTATTTTCTACGATTTTATATTCTGAAATTTGTTGTAAAGATTTTACACAACTCTCAATTTGGTAATGCTTCCTGGAAGCTCTTATGGCGATCGTTGATCATTTATTTGAACATCCGCCAGGAGACAGCACCCCAGCTTTTCCTCTGCGAGCGGAAGGAAGTGGAAAATATAGAATAAAGTATAGCCAGCCAGTCAGCCAGCCAGGTCAACGGAACTGGTCTTGTGTCTGAGCGTCGGGTGCCTGGGAAAATGCATAATAAGAAAATCGGGGGCAGGAAAAGCCACCCCTCCAGACGCCGCTCGCTGTGCGCCACTTAATTTACTTTAAAGTCCTGCCCGAAGGAGGGGCAGCCAAAGGCAGTCTGTCTGCGTTGGAAGCACTTCTCCATTATGCTCCGAGTGAGTTTTCAAAAGGGGGAAATCTCTTATTTGTATTTGCTGTTTGTGATGAAAAAGAAAAACACTCCCTTCTCGATACTTTTTAATTCAATTATTTATCCATATGGGAAATACGCAAATGAATTAAATTCTTTAAGAATTTCTGGATTAATAAATAAAACAAGTAAAGCCTCCCCTGCTGATTGGCACTATTCTTTAAAATCTGACATGAACATTTCTCGATGTATACCCAGTGGCTTTTCGGACAATCGAAGTCATTGATTGATGGCCTTGAGTTGAACTGTCTTTTTGTCCTGTCTCCTGTCTCCCCGCTGCACTTGTTTCCTTATTTGTTTGCCTGTCTCCGTGCTGGGACAACAATCTCTCAGGAGGGAGAAGAAAATAAGGAAAACGCTGACATTTAAATATTTCATAAGACCTAAAATCGAAGAAAATGAAAAATACAACGAAAAAGCCGATAAACTGCTACGAAAATTTCCGGCAAATTTGTTTCTCTTTTAGCATTTTTCCTTTTTCTTTTATTTAATATATATATATTTTTGCTTTGACTGAAATCGCGCGTAAATATGTCAATGGAAACGATGGTGAAGTGAGCTTGAGGTAGGAAAACAGTGTACAAAAATAGATGAAAATCGAGGAAGGACTAGAGGGAAAACTTGGCACGCGGTGTGTGGCTTATGGGGCTTGCCTTAGCACTTATTCAATCAAAATCAAAATAAATAAACATGAACCCAAGCCGCGTCGTTCGCCTCTTCTATAAATATCCCCCTTGGCCGGGCTCTTGGGGGACCATTGTCGTATTGTCATTGTTGTGCATTAAGCGAATATTGCGCATACGACGCGTGGGCCGCTTCTGGCGCGTGTTTCTCATCCTCCATCCTCCATCGTCAATTCTCAATCCTCCATCCTCCTTTTCCTGTTTCTCATTCCTTCCTGCCTTCATTTCAGCCCCGATTGGTAAGCAAACAGCGGGATAAACTGTAAGTCGCATATAAAATGCAACTCGGCCAAATTGAGTCGAATCTCCATTGATTTTCTCCTCGTTCCTCCGCTGTTTTCCTTTGTAATCCGAGTGCAGGCAATAAAATTGTTTAACTTAAGGCCAGGGTCTGACTATCGTTGCAGGGAAAAGAATGTTTTCTTCGAAAAGGTAATAAAGAATATCGAGAGTGTATCGAATTTGATCGATTTTACAGTTTTTTTTACATTGAAATATTTTGCTTTAACGTTGAAAAACATAGTTTATATGAAATATATTTGCATGAGTATGACTAATTGTGAAGGGGTATACTTTAAGTAAGGGGAAACCTTTTAAAAGGCTAAAATAAAATATCGATATATATCGATTGATACATTTTTTAACATAGAAATTTTAACATAACATACATTTGATTTATCGATAATATTGGCATTTTTTTATATCGATTTATTATATCATCTTTTTTCATTTGACAAAATGGTTAGATTCTTTATCAGCTTTTCTCTTATCTATTAATATAATTTAATAAATTATTTTTTATTTATTATTGTGAATTTATTCTCAAACTTAAAACTTAAATCATGTCATCAAGTGGGTCTTCGGAACTAATTGGGGAATAATTTCTATTATAATTTTTGTTTGAAGCTGGCAGTTCACTAAAAGGAGTCGATTTCCTATTCTATAATTCATATACATCTGCATCATCAATCTAAAAGGGTATATAGACTTCGGCTTCTCCAGTTTAACTTCCCCTCTTCTTGAGAAAAATATAAGCAAACGGAACTTGCAACGAAAATTGAGGCAAACATTTTTTGCCAGCCTTCAAATATTATTAGTAGCAAAATGTTTTGCGCTTCAATGTTGATTATTTTCTTGTGATTTTCTTCCTCTAGATTTGATTCGATTAGACTGTTCGTGACCAGTTCTTCCTTCGTTATTATTTCCCATATATAAATATATACATATTGTCCAAATGCGAGTATATAAGCCATGTATTTGGTTTGCTTGCAAAGGGTCAGAAGTTTATTTAGTCGGACGTCTGGAGGATGAGATGGTTTTGGGTTTTATTAATCGAATTGCGGCTTATTTGTGCCCTGACTGATTTGGCAAGGCACATATTAATATTTTTTAAGGCTAGAATAATAAACTAAAAGCATGTTTTTCTATATTTTAAGTCACATTTTTATGGTCTCATTTAATAAGAACAATTTTGATGCCATTGACAGGCGATCGCTTTATCTCTCTTTATCAACATTTTTGATTATTCCGACAGAGTATTTCAAATTTCGATGATATTTTTTGTGCCCATGCAGACTTAATCGTATTTTCCCCATATTCTTTTGGGCACTGAGAGAAAATGGTATAAAGGAAAACTGTAGAAATTATAAATAGTAATGCTTAAAGAGGTTTTAAATGCAAAAATGTAATTGTATCGAAAATATTAAAAATTGTTGAAAAATAAGCAGTAAATTTAGATATATCGATAAGTTCATTTAATTTTTTGGTTTTGAGAAAATCGTTAGCTTTGATATATCAATTTTTGACAGTTTGCAAAATATCGACAATAAATAGAGAAAATTATTATAATTATATATAAAATATCTATACAAATAATGAAAAGATCCATAATAATATTGAACAAGAAAGAAAGCTAACTTCGGCACGCCAAAGTTGATATACCCTTGCAGCTTACAATTGGATCATTATGAATTAATAAAATTGTATCAAATGGAAAGTAAAACTTACAGGAATTGTATACAACATTTATACAATTAAAAATTACGTATACGTAATATTTTCCAAACATTCCTATGGCAGCTATACGATATAGTAGTCCGATTTTGATCATATTAAAACCGAAATTCTAGAATAATATAAAATGGCCATGTCTTAAATTATATGAATATATGTTGAAAATTGGCCAAGTTATAATTTTTTTCTGAAAATTTACCGATCGTTCCTATGGCAGCTATATAATAGTATAGTCGTCCGATCCGTCCGATTTCACTAAAATATCGAAAGCTTTGATATATCGAACTGTTGAAAAATTAAAAAAGTCTTCAATGCTCAAATATGTTTAAATATTTAAAATGTCTTATAGTTTGTATTGGGTATTGAAGTATTGTGTTAAAATATCAAAATTATTGCAATGTTGTACGATTTTATATATAAAAATTTTCACTTGTAAAATAATATTTTCAACACATCGAAACTATAGTAAAAATATCGATTATAATTTGGAGAAAAAAATATTTAATTAATATTAAAAAAACAATAGTATTTAATTGTTGAAAACTTCTATATAAATAATATTAAAATAATAATATCGAAATATTATTTTTTATTATTTTATATATTATTTAATATTTAAATAATAATATTTCAATATTATTTTCCTGCAGTGCCACATTTTTTTCGCATCCCTTTTCGCCGCGTTGGCACACAACTCACGCAGCCGAGTGTCCTTGCCTGTTATTGTTATGGCCGTTATGGCCGTCCTGACCCGTCCTGTGCCGTCCTGTCCCGTCCTGTCCCGTCCTGTCCCGTCCTGTCCCATCCAGCTCCGTCCACCTACGCCCAGTTCATCAATCATACGCAACGTTGGCACGTGCAGCAGAGCGTTAACAGTGCAGGCGGCGGACGGGGGAGTTGGGTTAAGGAGGCGCGGCCATATTTTCTGTGATAGTGTCATAACGTCGCCCTAATGAAGCGCCTCAGTTTTGCTGCTGGGTGTCGTCCATAAGCTGGATGTGACTGCAATCGCCAACAATTACAAAACTTTCAAGTTTTCTAGTCCGCGCGCTAAATCCAATCCGCGTCCTCGTCCTCATCCTCGTCCTCGTCCTCGTCTTCGTCCTCGTCTTCGTCCTCGTCCTCGTCCCAGGGAAGCCCCTGAAAAGTTGGCGGATTAAACAGGCGAACGATACGAAGAACAAGTGGAACTTGTTCAGGGGGAGGACGAGGACGGAGACGACGATGTCGAGTCCATAAAGTTGCACAAAAAATTGTTTCGAACGAACATTTTGCGGGCGCTGAGAAAAGTTTTATCTAACCGAAAAGAAAGTGGGCGTGGCGCCGTGGCCTGTCGCATTCTGTTTAAAGTTAATATTTACATGCCACGAAGGGGTGCCGTCGCCGCCGCCGCCGCCGCCACCACCACCGCGTTCCCGTTTCACTCGTCCTTTTCGTCCTGCCAGTGCCAGCAGCAAAAGTAGCAACAAATTCTTGTCATTTGCAGCTGCAAGACAAGACAAGGACGAAGGCACATCAAAAGGGGATCAAGGCGGTGTGCACTTGCAGAAAAAAAGCATAAAAGAAACCGATTGAAAAGAGAACAAAATTCACAAATGAAGAAAATAGTTATGTAGACAACATTTTAGTTTAAAACCAATTTATATTCGAAAAAAATTCTATTAGACAAGAAATCAATACTAAAAAATACACTTACATCACTTTTTCCCCAAGATTAATTAGTTTACTTAACAGAAATAAAACTTTTGTATAATTTCAGTCATAAATCCAAAGAAAAATTAAAATTTTTATATATTTTTCTGATAATTAAAATTGTTTGTATTTAAAATATTTTTACTATTTATAATCATTTCTCAGCTTTATTTATTTTATTTATTTATTTATTACTTTTTATTTTTATTTAAACAAAAATGTACCTCAGGTTTTCCCTGGCATTTTCCCTCTTACCGTTTGAGTTCTCTAGAAAATTTCTTAAAAAGTTCACCAAGTGTGGCCACAAATTGCCCATTAGCCTGGCAACTTTGTAGTTGTACCTCTTTTTTGGCTGAGTGTAGGGGAAGATAAACGAACATCAAGTTTTGTTTTGGGTCGCCGGGCAATGACAACTTCAAGTTCATAAAAGCGCAACTAATGTGCATGAAATACATTTTGATATAGAAGAGCACAAGACACACACACTCACTCGCACACACACAATGTGCTTGAAGTTGTGCCCTGCCATCACCCGGTTTTCCTCAATTTTCACCCGAATTTCCCACTACACCCCAAAGGACACCCTCGTCTTGGCATTTTATTTGCCACCTTTCTGGGCCATACGTTTCCCTTTCATATTTCGTAAACAAAACATCAACGTGAAACTTTTTGCCGCCTCCTCCTGCCTTTATTCTTTTTCCTTATTTTTTCCGAGTTCCAAGTCCTGAGTCCTGAGTCCTGAGTCCTTTTTACATCGCCCTTCCAATGGCGATAACTTGCAATAAGGGAAACAACTTTCAAGAAAATCACAGAAGGAGAAGCAGCAGCAGCAGAGAGATGGCTGAAATACAAGAAAAGAACTTTTCACATTGACATGTTTGGCCGCCTTTTTTCACCCCGGAATTTCCCAGGATTTTCCCACTCCCAGTCAGTATTTTGCGCACCCTTCGACCATTTTGCTTGCCATATTTCAGCCATTTATCTGAGCTGTTTTCCCCCAGCTTCCCTCTCAGCTTCAGCTGGCTTCGATTTCCCATTTTCCCGGGTCTTGTTGTAATGCATTTTGACGTTAGCTGGCTCAAAGTTTCTTGTTTATATTCGTTTATTGTTTATAAATGGTTGATAAGTGACATTGGCCGCCTTCCTTCGAGTGCCATTCGAGTTTGGTCTCCGATTTCGCCCTGTTTGGGTAGAGACTTCACCCCAAGAGCCGGAGCGAGCTGTGCAAAGTCTGGGCCCGGTTGAGGAGCAGCAACGGCAGCAGCGGCAGCAGTGTTGGCCAACTCGCGATATTGTTCTGACATTTGGCTTCGTGGCTGGCTCTATTTAAGTTGAATTGAGCCACCATTGTGGCCGTGTTTATGGCTTCAACTCGATTGGCTTTGATTGGACTGAAGCTGAGCAACTTACTGGGGAAAACAATTGCGCAATTTACCCTGGAGTCTGTTTATTTCGAAATTTGAATAGTTATAGACGAAGGATACTTGGGCGAAGGAATAAGAGATAATTTTAGGGGAGAAACTAGGGGGTTTTTATGTTTTTTTTAAACAGTTTTTATCGGTCTAATACAAGAATATATTTTATATAAATTATATTTTAAATAAAATCATTTGCTTGAAACTAGTTTTTTAAAGACATTTATTTGCCGGAATATTAAAATTATGTTTCCTTTCAATAAATTTCTCATAAAATAAATAGTTTTAAGTTAGTTCCTGGTTTTCAATTGATTAATTTATAAAAATAGCAATATACTCCCTAAATAATATATATTTAGAATCAATTCAATTAATCAATTAACTTTATTAATTTAAAACCTTTAAAAACATACAAAAAAGTTTAAAGGTAAATTGAAAATTATAAATAAAATATAAATACAAATATACCTCTTCTATAAACTATATACATATTATGCATAATTAAAGTATAACCAATTTATATTAAATTTATATTTAGTTTCAAGCTAGTTTCCTTTGGGTTTTCTTTTTTTTTTAGGGCTTCTATACAGTTAAATACTTAAAATATTAATATACTTATCTTAAACAATATGTTCTCACTTAAATATTATAGTTTAAAACAGAATGTTGAATAAATTTGTATTATTATAAACGCTATGAACTAGTAAAATAATTAAAATATTTATATTCTTCTGAAATATAAAATATATTTTTAGTTTCTTTAATAAAATTAGCACTTTAAAATGTGTTTCTAGTGGCTTTTATTATTTTTTTAGGTCATCTTATAAATAAAACAGACAAAAATATTCATATTTTTCTTCTAAGCAATATATTTACAATTAAATAAATAGTTTTAAACAAGTTTCTATATGTTGTTTATATATTTTAAGCACCTTATTATTAAACAAATATTAATATTAATTGGCATATATATTTTACAATATATCCCCCTTAAATAAATAGTTAAAAACTCCCCTTTTTCTTGGTTAATTGCTCAACTAAATTTGATATATAGTCAAAAATGAAACCTAAATTCAAATATTTTTTGCCCCTTAAAATTAATTTGCTTGCTGAGCTAATTAATGGCCACAGTTCCACACCAATAATTTTAACCAAAAAAAAAAAAAAACGAAGAAAAAATGTCACATCTATGTATATATATATATAAAATATATATATATTTACCATCAATTTCTCGACAGATTCCAGTGCCAGCCCGCAAATTCCTTTTGTAACCAAATCAAATTTTGGGATTGGGCGGGGGCGAGGGACACCGCAGTGTGGCCACGCCCACTTTGGCCAGCACACCAAAATCCATTAAGTGCATTTTTGAAAAGAACTCTAGCTGTGTGTGTGTGTGACACCCATTTTTCCCATTTCCCATTTGCCATTTTCCCGCATTTTCCCCCAATGCAAGCAACGCTCTCTCTTCGCCAGTCCTAAAACATTATCTAAATTTTTATGCGAAAAGTTTGTTCGCCTTTTTGGAGTGGACTGAAGGGGAGTCTAGTGAAGTGCAAAAGGGAAACTGCTGCCGCTGTTGATTTTCCCCCCACCCACCAGCAGATTTTCCTGCAACCATCCGCCGCAATGTTTAGCTAATTTAACTATGTCTCCGAGTGAGACAGACAGACAGAGAGAGAGAGAGAGAGCGGGCGAGCTGGGCTGCCAAACAGCAAACTAATGACACTTGGCAAACCCCGAAAATTGTACGAGAAATTCAGAAAAATTAATTTCCCAGGATAAGCTGGGGCAAGAGAGGGGCAGTGGAAGCCCTGGCAAGAGGTCAGCCAACTTTTAATAAACAAAATTAGGGAAAAGCGGGCAAGAGGGCCAAAAGCGCGCTCGCTTGGCCAAATAAAAAGCGAGATAAACGGCTAAAAAGGGTCGCTAATTTCTCCAGCTCCCTGTAGTTCCTTCTGCCCTGTCTCTCTGTAACCCTGTCTCCGTGGGTAATGTTTTTGGAACCCCTAAAGTCTCCCCTATCCAAAAGCAGCAGGAAAAAAGTAAAAGAAAATCTATGAAAAGCCGTTTTGTTGGTGAGTTATCAAAGCTAATCGGTGGCTTAATCGAAAAGGAAGTCAGCCTTGAACTACTTTTGGTTGTTCAGGGAAATGTTCGAGTTTGGAGTTGAATTAGAGTGAAACTTAGTCTAAATTAAAGGTATATATTAGGTGTTTATTTAGGTATACATTTTAAAAATAATTACTATGAAAATACAGTTTTTTGGGTTAAATATCAAAGCTCATCGGTGACTATATTGAAAACGAGCCTTGAACTACTTTTAGTTACTCAAGAAAATCTCCTAGTTCAGTGTTGAATTTAAGTAAATTTTAATCTAAATTAAAATTATATATTTATGTGTTTTTTTTAGGTATATATTTTTAAAAGAAAATCTATGAAAATTTGGTATATTGATTAATTTTCAAAGCTTATCGATGGCTTTGTCGAAAGGAAAGTGAGTCTTAAACTACTTTTAGTTATTGAAGAAAATCTCCTAGTTCGGTGTTGAATTTAAGTAAATTTTAATCTAAATTAAAATTATTTATTTAGGAGTTTGTTTAGGTATATATTTTTAAAATTAAATCTATAAAAATCTATGAAAATCTATGATAATCTATGAGAATACAGTTTATTGGTGGTTAATTATCAAAGTTTACCGATGTCTTTGTCAAAAGAAAAGCGGGTCTTGAACTACTTTTACTTGTTGAAGAAAATGTCCTAGCTTGGGTTGGGACTCAAGTCAAAATTAGTTTAATTTTAAGGTATACTAAGTTTTATATTTAGTTGTATAGTTAAATTTATATAATAAAAAGAAAATTGGTTAATTATAAGAGCTAATCAGTGACTTTATAGGATAGGAAAACGAGCCTTGAACTAACTATACTTGTTGAAGAAAATATTCTAGTTTGAAGTTGAATTAAAATTAAAATTGAACCAAATTATAGGTATATATTAAGGTGTAAATTAAACTATTTATTTAATTATATATTTAGTTATAAATTTTGTTATATATTGAGTTATTTAGTGATATATTTAGATATATATTTGGTTATATATTTAGTGATATATTTAGTGATATATTTAGTTATATGTTTGGTTATGTATTTAGTTATTTATTTAGTTATATATTTAGTAATATATTTAGTTATGTATTTAGTTTTATATTTAGTTATATATTAAGTTATATGTTTATATATATATTTATTAATAAATTAAGCTAGATATTTATTTTTATATCTAGTTATCTATTTGTTAAACTTTATTAAAGCCATCGTTAAACAAAAGAGCTTGATATAAATGCATTGGGCCAAGTCCCAAATGTAATCAGCGAAAATGCCAAATGCGAAATGCGAAACGACAGGCAGCTGGTCAAAATATCAAAATATATATCACTGTCCCTATCGGCCATCCTGGCTGCCTCTTCTCTATATATCTAGCTTGTCCTTCCCCCTCTCTCTCTCTCTCTATCTCTCTCTTTCTATGTCTCTATCTCTATCCCTATCTCTGTGTGCTGGCGATAAAATTATACGCATCGAGGTCACGTGTAAAGGTCGTAAATATCAAAACACAGCGACCGGCAGACACCTCCTGGCACCTCCCGAAACCCCACCGAAACCGAAAGAAACCACGGACATTAAGTCTTGGAAGGAGGCTTGGGGGGGGTGGGAGGAGGACAGGGCTAATTATGACAGGCCATTTGCATTTTGGCTGTTAATCACGATTATGCATAATTAATCCCAATTATGCATAAACACAAATTAATAGACAAAATATGCACATTGCAGCTGTCGCATCAATTAGGCTTTCCCGGGGCTTCCGCTTTTCTCCCTCCGTCCCACAGTGCCTATGATTGATAATGTGATCCCACACCCCCCGCACACTCCACACCCGGGAAGAGGTCCTTGGTCAACCGTAAAGACAAGCTCCAATAGCTGATAACCCCATTTCATGTTTAAAGACCCAAAACGTCGGAGGAGAGACCCACAAATAAATGGAGTTATCGTAAAATATGAAACAAGTCCCAAACAAATCCTCGAACAATGGCCAACAGATAGACACATGGTTGGGGGAAGTGTGGGAAAAGTGGGGAAAGCAGGAAAGCGGCTAAAGCGGGGCAGGACGTGTTGAAGCAAAAAGGATTCAACGCTCTACTTGCAATTTCCGTTTGTCCGTTGGTCCGTTTGTCCGTTGGTCCGTTTAGATTCCTCTGTTCGCTGTCCATTTCTCGTTTTAGACGGGATATAAAACACACTCACACACAGAGGGACAGGGACAGGGACAGCCACCACACACACGATATAAATATAAAATAAATCTTTGTTTAAATACCCGAAGAATGTTGGCAAATATTTTCAAAAACCACACACATGGACACAAGGATATGGACATGGACACACACACACACAGAGAGACAGAGAGGGACCAGGGCTCTTAAGGGTCGCTCCCGGTCTGGAAATAAAAGGCATCCCCATAAATAATATTCAGCATCAAATCCGCTTTAAACTGAGAAGCTGGCCAACTTTGGCCACCACCCCCCAAGTAGCAGGCTTTTGTGTTTTCGTTTTCGTTTTCATTTTCGTTTCATGTGTTTTCCTTGGGAAAGGCAGGAAGGATGGTTTCCCCACTCGATAAGCATCGATGGGTGGAAAAGTCGGACAATGCCTTTCGCTAATTTGCGGGATTTTCCCTTTTTTGGCCATAATAATGGCACTGGTTTAAGGGCTACAAGGGACGGACACACACATTCCAGGCGGAGAGTGCCAAAAAATGTAAAGCGTTGACACAAAACCCTATTAATCTTTTCTGTTATTAATCGTTTGGGAAAAGGGACAGTCAGTCAAGCAAGGACTAATAATTAAATTATTTCAAGAGAGAAAGATGAACAGTTTATGAATTAAATTCCTATTTTAAAGTCACTTCGAGTAGTTGAAACATTCAAAACCAGGCAGGCAAACAGTCTGTAAATAAGAGAAGAACAAAACGTGTATGTTTTTCCAATTTGAAATCTGATTTAATTCTGGTTTCTACTGCTACTACTGCTACTGCTGCTTCTCTTTCCTTTTTATTTTCCAAAACTAAAACAAAATGTACGAGTAGTAGTAGTAGCACAACGTCATGTGCCATATCCATTGGGTTAAAGCCCCCCGAAAAGGGACCATCCAAATGCGAATGCGAATGCAAATGCAGCTGCCTTGGCAAACAACTAAAACAATGCCAGATTTTTGCAAACTTAAATCCGTGTTTATGTCTCCACAATGCCGCCCTCTAGTCCACCTAAAAGTGAACGAGATACAGAGAGGAAAAATACTTCAAATATTTGAAAACTAAAATAAACCTTGCCTTCAATATCTTAAGTATAACGGAAAATATTTAAAATTATCTTAGGTGTAAAATTACAGAGTATTTGGTTTCATAAGGTTAGCAGGTGAGGTTTTACTGGTAACTAAGGAAAATTAATCAATTAGAGGAAGTTAACTGGGGGAAATTATTGAATTGACTTTTTAAAAAAAAAAAAAATTTATATATATGTATATAACATAATTTCTTTGTCTTTAAATTATATAGTCTTTTTTTAATTATTTCAATAGCCTTTAAAAAGTTAGTAGGTGACGTTTGCAAGATGTTTTTCTGGTAACTTAACAGGAAGTTAACAGAGGGAAATTAATGAACTTTCTTCTTTAATAAAAATAACTTAATATCTTTAATTCCAAATTATAGCAGATAATTAACTACAAAATATTTGCTTTGAAAATGTTAGACGGACACTTTTCCATGATGACTTTCTTGCAATTTAACAGAGAGTTAACAGATGGAAATTTAAGAAAAATTTTCGAATAATATATGTAATAATATTTTTATAATTTTCTTTAATAAATACAGACTTAATTTTTAACAAATAAAAATATTAAAAAGTCTTAATAAAGTTTAAAATTAAAAAAAAAATTATAAAGTTTTTGCAATAATAATTTTTAAAGGTGAGTTTTTCGTGGAGGTTTATCGTAATTTTAACAGAGACTGAAAACAGGGAAATATTTGTATAACTCAAGTACTTTAATTAAAATTATGTAAGGCCTAAATATAAAATATTTGCTTATAGTACTATATTTACCAACAATAATAGGTGACATTACCGTGAGATTTTACTGTTAAATTTAACAGATAATTAACAGAAGGAAATTATTGAGAATTTGCTGAAAGTAAATAAGTAAATAAATTAAGTCTAAAAAGTTGCAGTTTCTGATAAAGTAAATCCTTAAATCAAACTTGATTTTTACAAATATTTTTCAGTCTTTTCTCTTCTTTCAATATACCTAATTTCGCTCAGTGTACGTGTGTGTGCTTTCGGGGGCGTTACTGTCTGTCTATAGGAATGCATGAATGTACGGGAATGAGCGAGCGCGTTACGCCCTAATAACCTACAAAATAGTTGGCAAACAACTCATTCTCCCATTCCCCCCAACCACCTCCCTCCTTTTGGGCCACATGACTTGAACTATGCAAAAAAAAGAAAAACAGGAAAAAATAGTAGAAAAAAAAAAGAATCAAAAAAGATACGGAAAAGGAGGGAAATTGCTGAATGAAAGCGCAAAGCAATGACACCAGCAGATGCGAAAAAATAGAAATGGCCCCTAGACTAAAGCGGAACAAACATGGATTTGCCGTCTTGCCTTGGTGTTTTCTTTTTTTTTTTTCTTATCCAAAATGAACCGAAACGAGTGGAAAGCAGGGAAAAGCAAAGGAAAACCAAGAGAAGCAGCAAAAGAAGATGGCCAGAAGTTGAAGTTGGCTGAACAAAGTGAATTTCAAAAGAGCTGAATGCAAATATTCTGTTATCGATATGCTGATTCCAACTACGGAAAACATTTTTCAACCAAGGGAAATATTTGGAATTTATAGAGAAACTTTGAGAAGGTTTAAAAAATATTAGGATATATATTTGTTTGTAAGATGTTAATTTAATAAAATATTTTTCTTATGTTTTTTTTTTTATGTTTTTGGTTTATGCATTGAGCTCTTGAATAACGTGCTCTTGACCTAAACTTCTAACTTAATTTAAGCCTAAAATCTATTATTAAAAATTATTAACTTTAGTAAATTAAAAAAAAAAGGAAAATTTGTATTAACTTAATTATTATCATTTAAAATACTTACATTTTTTAATGATTTAAAGTTCAAACTCTACTTATGTACTTATAAATATTTATACTTACTTATATATACTTATTTAAGCTTCATTTTCTGCTAAAAGTGGTTAAAAATATTAATCTATTTATCTATTATTTTTTTATTAGTATAAATAATTTTAATTTGTATTATTAGAAATATATGTATTTTTATTATATATTATTATTATTTATATTCTTATATCAAGACGTTTATGCAAAAGGTTCTCGACCTTTTTGGACCAAACTGCTAATATATTTATGAAAAATAATAACAAACAGAAGTTAAATCGTAAAAAAAATATATATATATTTAATAAGTATTATTTATGCTTTTATTAGTACGTACTTTAAAGGTAATTCCAATTTTAAATGATTTAAACTTCAAGTTCTACTCCTGCTTGCTTTATTTCAACTTTATTTACTGCTAATAATTTCAAATATAAATTTAATGTTTTAAATGCACACTCTTAACTGTTAAAAATATTTCAAATAAATGCCTGGATTATAATTTTTTTAATAGCTAACTCCGTAAATAATTTGATTTGATTTATTAAATGCTGTTTGAGTTTTATTCGGTGCTCAGATGACTGACTGCGCGTTCGATACACTCACTCTCTGAGCTCCCTGCAATCGATTGCTGCTTTCACTGGCTCTCGATACAAATTCAATTCATTCCACGGCCCCAAATGCATTTGAAATATGTGGAGCACACACACGCGAGAGTGTGTGCACACACAAAACTTCGAATGAGGCCGCCTCAAAATCCAAAACAGATAACTTAATTTCCAGACCCGGCCAACGGGGGGGGGGAAAAAATAATAAAAGGAAAAAATATACAACAAAAAAAAAATAGTAAAATGAAAATGAAAATCGAGGGAAATCAAGGCACCTATCTCTTTTTCCCTGCCAAGCGAGCGAGAGCGAGAGTAAGAGTAATTGAAAATTCTGCCAGTCAAATTGGCGCTGTCAAGTGTCAAAAAATGCAATTTTCACTGCGAGTGAAGTGCGGCTCAAAGGACCGGAGTAGGGCTTATCTATGGGGAATATGAATTCAAAAAAAAGATATATATAGTGTACATATATATGCAAAGCAGCTCAGCTGTAGCTATATCAATATCGTAAAGTGTGTAAATCATAAAGTAATTCCGGACCAACAAAAAAAAAAAGAAAATAAATAAATAAGAAACGTGAAAGCTTTACGACACTTGGCCATGGGAAATTATGTCAAATTCAAGCTCAGCCAACCAAAACAGCCAACAACAAGGACCCCGGGAGCAGCTACCCAAGACGCTACTAAGAGCAAGGAGCCAGGAGCAAGGACCAAGCTGTGCAGGCCAGGCCAGGACTCTCCAGAGTCAAGAGCCAAGCAAAGTCGGAACGTGCAAATGAAATTTATTGTTATGACTGCAGTTTAAGCCCCGACAGAGACGGAAACTTGGAACCGAACGGAGACGGACGCGGGGACAACACTCACATGAGCAAGGATTAAATTGCTCAAGTTAATATTTCTGTTACCAGAGGGAGAGCGGGGGATCAAGTGGGTCACTTGGCACTTCAGCAGCAAAGTATGCTACATTTTCTTGCTGGGAGAAATCTCTAGGAAATTCCAGCTTGATCTTAAAGTCAAGTTACCAGCTTTGATTTTATATTTCTGTGGAAAAATATATATATACTATGCCTTACAATTTCTGGTAAATTATTTCATCTTCGAGGAACTGCATTGACTGCCCTGCCGGCCGGCTGCCTGTCCATCATCAATATATTTATTTGTTATTTTTCAGAGTCGGCTGACTCTGGCTCCATTTCGTTTCGTTTCGTTTCGTTTCGTTTGTTGTTTATTAATCATTGGGGTTCCCAGCAATTTTCCTGCCAACTCATGGTAAATAAAATGAAAGTTTTACGTTGAACTCTTCATCATTGGCCTCAACTTGAGTTGGCAAACTTTCCCTCTCACTCGGCGCGTCCTGCCCGCCGCTCCTTTCTCATTCTTTCTCCTTTTTCTCTGTGTGTGTGCATCTCTGTTGAACTCACCTTCAATGTGTTTTGTGCACTGAGCTAAATATTTAGTTTGTGATTTAAATTTCAAAAAAAATTTAAAAGTATTAAGATTTAAGATGGATATACGGTTGCAATAATAAATATTATTTTAGGAATTCAATTTATAATTTTTATTGTTAATATGAATATGTTTTGGGTTTATAGCTTATCAATATTAAAAAAAAAAAGTAATATAAATATTAAAATTTGTTTGAAGTAAGTAAACAGATCTCGTCATGCAACTGGCACAGGTTAACCAGGTCCTCCTCCACTTTGGCGGAATTTCCCAGGTCGAACATCATTGTGGGTGTCATTGGGATTCCGTGGCCAATTTTATGGGTTCGCCAAAGGTGTACATGGTTAGGGCCACTGGTGCCACCATGTTCTTCCCTGAAAGGTACACAGATCGCTTTTAGCTTTATAGAGATCATATCCAATCATCCGAGTTCCGAGTTTCGAATTCCGAATTTCGAATTCCCAATTCCGAGTTTCGAATTTCAAATTCCGAGTTTCGAATTCCGAAATCCGAGTTTCGAATTCCGAGTTTCGCATTCCGAATTCCGAGTTTCGAATTCAGAATTCCAAGTTTCGAATTCCGAAATCCGAGTTTCGAATTCCGAGTTTTGAATTCCGAATTCCGAGTTTCGAATTCCGGATTCCGAGTTTCGAGCTCCGAATTCCGAGTTTCGAATTCCAAATTCCGAGTTTCGAGTGCCGAGTTTCGAATTCCGAATTTTGAGTTTCGAACTCCGAATTCCGAATTCCGAATTCCAAATTTCAAGTAGTTATCAATATTATACTTGTCCGTGTCGTATGTCACATTAAAAAGAACATGTTTTTCCGGCTATGAAGAAATTAATTCATAATACATTTCGTTTAATCTATATAAATTAAAAAAATTTCTTTAAGTTTTCTCTAATTACCTTAATACTTTCCTGTTTCATTTATTAAAAATACTCTTTAATTTTTCTCTCAGTGCTTTGTTGGCGTGTGGTTGTTGGTGGTGCCAAAGGCAGTTTAGATTTGCATTTGGGAATACGTTCCCTGACTTTCTCCCGCCCCCTGCGCTTTGGCCAACTACTACTATATGTGGCTAAAAATATAATAAAATTTGCCTTTTCGAAATTAGTTGCACTTTGCTCACGTTACACTCCAGGGGTTCTCTGTGTGTGTGTGTGTGTGTGTGTGGGGGGTGCTTCATTTTCCTAGAGGGGAGAGGGGCTTGTTTTAAGGCGGCGTCGAGGTGTGGGGTTGTGACGCCACTTGCCCTCTGACCTGCACACCCCCTTGTGTGGGCTTTGTTTTGGGGCAACAACAGCAAAAGGCAAATAAAGATGTGGCAAGCGGAAATTTAATATTGATTGTATGTGTGTTAGTGTGTGTGTGTGTTTGTGTGGCAGGAGTATCTGTGAGATACTCGTATCTGTGTACAAATGGTTGCGCTTTCAGTAAATTATCATGATATCCTTGGCCCCTGAATTTTCGGCTTTAACTTTAGTTTTGCGGCTTTCGGTCATATTTTCAGCTGCTGCCCTGGCTTTCCACCCCCGCCCCTGTTTTTCTTGTTTTTCCAGCTTTTCTCCACTCTCTTTTATTTTTATTTTATTTCTTTTTTCTTGTTGCTTGCCTTTTCTCTGCTTCTGTTTTGGTCCCGTTTTTCGGCAAAGTTAATTAAAATGCTTAGTTGATTTCCTAAAGGGATAACCAGTTGGTCGTTGTCTAGGCCAAGTGCTGTTGTGTCTTGTGTGTGTGTGTGTGTGCGGTTGTGCGGGTGTGTTTATTTGCTCTTGTGTGTGTGTGAGAGATGTACTTGTGGGTCTCATAAATGTTTTTTCGGTGCTTAGACACACACAGAGAGACGGCAGAGAGCTCCTTATTTACACTTTCCAATTCAGCGGGGAAAACTTCACTGGCATTTTCATTTCGATGCGAGTTTGTATCCCCTTCTGATAATAGTTTAGTTTTTGATAAGGATTCGGGAGTTTTTATTATATTATTATTAGTATTATATTTATAATTATATTAAAACAATTTAAAAAACTTTTAAAACATATAAATATTTTAAAATAGTAAAGGATTTTTTAATTTTAGTAATACTAAAAAATTTTTATAAGCCTGACACATAGAAAATGTAATAATAATTCTTGGACCTTAGCAAATTTATCATCAAAAAATATAATATAGATAAGAATATTTTATGAAATGTTATTTTTGACTACAAAACTCTGGCAAGAACCTTCTATGAAAATGTAAAAAAAAAGTCTAAGACGGAAATAAAAATCATGAAAAATTCTATAACTCAGGCAAGTTGGTTATAATAAAATTCTAATAAAATATATGGTTCTATATAATTAAAAATTTTAAATTTTAGAAATTAAAACTTAATTTTAAGCAAGTTTATTATAATACCAATGCAATATTAATATATTTCTAAATAAATTATTATTTAAGCTACATTATTATTTAAAACTCTTCCAGAAACCTTTCTCAAGACCTCGAAAAATATTTCTAAGACTGGTACATAAAATACTAAAATTTAGAAAATTAAAACTTCAGCTAAAGCAAGTTTGTTATTATAAAAATGTATTAAAATATATAAATATATATAAATATTTATTATTATATTTTAACTATTACTTTTTAATTACCAAATTCTTCCATAAACCTTTCATTAAAACCTTCAAAATAGTTCAAAAACTATTAAATGCAAAATTCTAAATTAGGCAATTTAAAATCCTTGAACTTAAGTAAATTTATCACCAAAAACTATTATATGGATTAAAACTTTCTTATAAAATATTAGTTTTTAGTCTGAAAACTCTTTCCGAAACCTTCCATAAAAACCTCACAAATATTTTAACCTTAAACCTTTCTCTAATAAATATATTTCTCTGTAACTAACAAACTCCCTCTTTAGTTTCTTTATTTTTCCTCACATTTTTGCAAAAGTTTTTCCACCCACAAAAATAAAATTGATAACTCGGAAAAATGAAAATGCTGGCAACTTCGTTTGGCTGGCTGCAATCGCTTTTCGCTTTTCGAAATTAGACTTGATTGAGAACAAGGCCGATAAGCTTTATTTCGTTGTGCCACCTGAAAGTGCCAGCGGTTGTTTCGTTTGCTCGCGTTTTTGTTTTAATTTTCATTTTTGTTTTTCGGTTATTTTTTTGTATATTTTTTTTTGTTTTTTTGTTGTGTGCTCGGGTCAGGAAAAGAGACAGCTGACAGGAGACAGCGGACACCGGACAGCGGACACAAACAGCGACAGCAACGGCGATAATTAAAAATAATTTGCTGCCATGCTGAATAAAACCGAGACCGAGAGCGGGACCAGAAACCAAACAAAGTCAAAAGTGCCCAGTGGCAGTGTTGCCGGAAATCGGCAGCCAAAAATGCTGAAACTCCGTTGACAGTCAATAATTTATCATTAAATGTGAGGCTCTTAAGGGGTTTCCCCAAAGTCTGTTATCAATTTAAAATTATTTCTAAAGTTGCTTTTTCAATTTTTGATTAAAATATTAAACTAACGCTTGTTTAGGCCATAACTAATGAGTATAATTTTCAAAACAAAGTTTTTTATGTTCAATTATTTATTTAATTATATATATTATATTATATTATATTAGTATTTTAAATAAATTTTATAAATAAATATTGAATAGTTATAATTTACAGAAAATATATAAATATATTTACATAATAGGATATACATTATTAATTAATTAATTTTAAAACTGAAAGAAACATGCAATTTAGATAAGCAAAATGGCAATAACTACTTGAATATATTGAAAATTTTTAATTTGTTTGTATGAATAAAAGGTACAATTTAGATTAAGGTAATTTTAAATATTTGATATGCCAAGTTATACATTAAGAAGTGATTTATTTAAATTAAATTTTAAATTAATTTAACAAACTTTGGCTTCTTATGTAGCTAAAATATTTTTGTTCTTTTGGTATTTCAATAGATTTATTCATAAATTGGTTTCGTTTTTATACAATTTCTGATCTCATTATTAAAATGTATTGATTATAATTAGTTAATATAGTTAATAATTTATACAAATAATAATAAATCAATTTTTTTTTAATTTTTTCCTTTGGCTTCTAAAATATCTAAAATTGTATTGTTTCTTGTTCTTAGAATATTTTTAAGATTTCTTAAGGTTATCTGAACCTTTTTATTTAATTTTAATACTAAAAAGGCAATAATTAGTAAGAAATCAATTATTAATGTAGTTTATAATTCTTAAAATAAAAATAAAATTACTTTAAAGTCTTTTACCATAACTCTGGCTTCTAAAAAAAGCTAAAAGTTACCAACTCTCTTGCCAAACAAATTGAGGGAAAAAACGGGATAAATGCAGGGCCTGGCTGGCAGGACGAGATGCTAGGACATGCGAGGCGCAATAGGACACTCGCCGGCACGGAATCCGCAAACATGCAGGTCTCATCCTGAAACAAACAGGACATAGGCTACGAGCTGCGTTTTGGATTTGTGTTTGGGTTCGAGTTCGGGGTACGGACTGGGGGTCAAATGGTGGCAGTAAAGCCGCGCCCAGCTCATGATTAAAGCTCCAAATGCGCGAAGCCGCACAGATGTCATGAGAGCACTGCAAAAAAATAGGGTAAAAGAAATTTATAAGAAATTATTATGAGTGTTTAAGTGAAGATGGAGGAAGGTTTTCATAGAATAAGATACCTCTTATCTAGAAAACTTTTAATTTGAGAGAGTAGTTTGCTTGGAGTTAATCTTAAAGACAGGTGGGAAAAGGTGTTATGACTAGATTGACTCGGCTGTTGAGGGTGCTCAAGAATATGGTCTATAAAAATACGTATTCCACTGTAAAATGTATGGCATTTCTTTGGAAAACTTAAGCTGTTTTTTTATTTCTAACAAAAATAATACTGCTTCTTTGACAAACTCAACCTTTGACATATTTTAGACTTATTTAAAGAATTTATTTTTTTCAGTGCAGTGGAAAGCGGAGTATGTGACACGAACTGAGCTCCGCTTCTGCATGCATTCCTCCTTCCATTTTCCTGTTTGTTTTTCTGTGTGTTTTTCTCTATTTTTCTCTCAATTTTTTTTTTTAATTTGAGTGACATGAAGGTGAAGGCACAAAGTGGTTTGCCCGATGCCCAGACATTGGAGCAGAAGACATGGTCTCGGACTCCTCGCCTCCGGCCTCCAGTAATCGGGAGCATATGGAGAGCATAGTGTAGAGAGAGAGAGAGAGGAGCATGGAGTTGCCCTCGGTGACAGAGAAGGAAGCACTTAATGCAAGTGAAATCCAGCCAAAGGCTGCGTCACTGGGTCGATGGGTTGTTAGGTTGCCGGGTCGATGCTTTTCCTTTTCCTTTTTGCCCCGCCCTTTGATTTTGCTGCAGTTCGGAAAGCAGACAAACGGACAGGCGGACAGAAAGACAGGCAGACACAGGGACGAGCGGACAAGCGGACAAACGGACAAGCGGACAAACGGACAAGCGAACAAACTGGGATGCGGAGCCCATGGACAAACGGACACTACATAGACATCTAGACATTTAGACTTACGAACCAACGGGCTCCAAGACCTACAAGACTTACGGCAAAAAGGACATACGGACAAGCGGACACACGGACAAGCGGACACCAGCACATATGGACAGGGAGCAGACGTCACTCAGTCAGAGAAACAGACAAACAGCAAACATCCAACAGGCGAACAACAAGAGGCACTGCCTCCATTAAATCAACCATCACATCCTGCCTCCCACCCCGAAATCCTGCAACGGAATTCCCAAAAAGGAACCTTGAATTTGGCGCCCAACGGGGCACAATTCAGCCAGGATTTATCCTTAATCAAAATTTCTTTTCTTTTTCATTAATAACATTTAGTAGCTTTAATAGTTGGCAGTCGGGGCACGATTTTAATGAACATTTTTTTATTTTATGCACTGAGCAATAAGTGGAACAAGGCATACTGACAGGGACACTGAAGGGAGCGACTCCTCCAGGATATGGCTGGAGCTCTCGCTCTACGCACACCAAGGCAGGGCCTGCATATCGGTGTGTGTTTGCGCCATTTAATTGCGTCAACGTCACCGCGACGGCTCACGGATATGTTTTCTCTTTTCTCCTTTCGCTTTTTGCATTTCGGATTTTATATATTGCAACAGAGACTTTTATGGAATGTCCTTACTGGTATAAGGATATAAAAAATATCATTATTTTATTAATTTAAACTCTCAATAAATTAAATAAGTATATTTCAGGTTAAAAAATAGAACTTAATATAAACTTTCTACTTAAATTTTAGCTTAATATAAGGTATATCATTTAACACATATAATAAATAGTATGTTCTTGGTGCTAATATGCTTTTAAAAATAGCTATTTAAAAACTCCTTTTAATATATTTTAAATTTGTTTCAAAAGTAGTGTAATTTTAGTGTCGCCTTGGTCAATTTTATTATTTTATTTCAGCGTCTGTGCTGCTTGTCCAGCGGCGTTGTTTGTCAGGTGACGACCTCTGTTGGTCGCGACCGGTCATCCTCCTTGCGGCTTTTCATTCCTTCCCCTTCCTTTTCTTTACTTTTCATTATTTCCCGGTACTTGCGGACTACCAGAGTATACGATGTGCCCATTATTTGTACGGTTTCACAAAGGATATATCTGACTTTTTGATATCAATACAACATATTCTGTGAAAATAAATGTTCTATAAATTTAATAACACTTTAAAAACCACCATCTGCTGAAATCTTTACACAAAAAATATTTATATTTTCCCTGGCCACCGTGACAGATACCTAAATATTTATCAGAAATTTTAAAAACGCTAGTGGCAGTATTTTCCCTCGATCACTTGATTTTCATCTGAAATACTGAAACACTGATGGCCTGCAATATTTTCTGAATGCCCAGGTATTCCAGTATCGGTTCTTGCAGTTTTTTCTGCCTTTGCTGCAATTATTTTGTGCACATTTCTCGCTCGCTGGCCAACTGACAGTCAACGCATTGCGATTGCCATAATTTATGCATAAGTATCCAGGAAAATATCCAAGCATGCAGCTGTGTGCGTTCAATAAAATGCGAATGGAGCAAAAGTACAACCAAAAATACAAAAAAAAAAAAAAAAACAGGAAGCAGGAAAAGCGAGGTGGGGAAATGGACAAAAAACAAAAAGGGAACCAAATTGTTGCCAGAATTTTCCATTGCCTGCTGTGTGCGTGTGTAAAAAAATAAAGTGAAAATCGCACCGCGCACACGGCGCCTGCAACAGTTACAACGACAACGATGTGGGCCCGAAAATATGTGCCAATTTTTATTATGCGCTCAGTCAAACGGCAAAAGCCACACACACACACACACTTGCACACCACGCACAACACACACCGATGCAGATACTGACATACCAGGGCCAAAAAAGTGGCTAACCAATTGGACAGCGGTTAGCACGGCGGGCACAGTGGCTTAAATGAGCAGCAACTGGGTTTAAAATTAGTTTACAGGGAACTCTATTTAATAAAAGTAAATAAATATATCGAGAATAAAAATTAGTTATCGGAAAATATCGATATCAATATCGATAAAATGTAGTACATTTTCGATTTTAAAAAGAAGTAAATAAATATATCGAGACTAAAAATTGGTTATCGAAAAATATCGATATCAATATCTATATAATGTAGTACATTTTCGATTTAAAAGTGTAGTAAATTTTAGATTTAAAAAGCAGTAAATAAATATATCGAGAATAGAAATTAGTTATCTCAAAATACCGACATCAAAATCGGGTAAGCTTCGATAAATATAGATTTTAAATAATGCGAAATATTGTATTTGATAAATAAATTTCGATATCTTATTTGAAAATTGGAAATTTATTTATTTGTCTTTCATTCCAATTATATTAATTTAATATATTAGAACAATTTTTGTTATCTGTGAATATATATAAATGAATATTGACAATATTTATTAAACTTAGACTTATAGGAATTTTAAATAAGTAAATACCTCAAATATTAATATATAAATATTAGTATATAAATATCGATACTTTCTGTCTTTCCCAGTTGGGATTATAGTGCAACGAAAGTATAAATATAGTTAAACAAACAATATTTTTAACTAAAATTAATGCCACACATTTTGAATTTAAATTATTTTAATTGAACCCCTAAAAAATGCCCATAAATAAGTACCCATATAGCTGAGTTTATTTCATCAAACTACCCTGACCCCAGGGTGTTAATTTTAAATGTATCAACACACATTCCCGGGTAAATCCAATATTTTATTAAAATAAAGCCAACTTTTGGGATTTACACGACAAATGTGGGGTGGTAAATCAGGGCAAAGGTATCAACCCAGTGTTGTTTACCCTGGAAAATGCCAAGCTATCGATAGGCCTCCCCCGCTGCTATCGAATTGAACTTTTTGCGGTTGATTACCAGTTGTTGTATGTGTTTTCGTTGTTGTTTTTTTGTTTTGTGTTAACGTACTTAAATATTTGATGGATATTACGACATACATGGGCCTCCATAAATACGCATTGGTATGCAAATAGAATGCAATATGCGTAAATATGCGTTGTGCAATTTTTTAATCGAATTTCGTATCGAGCACACACTTTGTTCGATAATTTTCCAGGCGAATTTTTAACTAGTATTCCCCGCCGCCGAAAAAAAAACTATTTTCCCCTGCCAATAAATGTCTGTATATATATAGTTTTATATATAGGTTTATATATATAGTATGTGCGGGGGCTATATGTGGCGATAGTTCAATATTCATTGGCCGTAATTTGATTGAAATAAGTGAAGCGCGCCTTTATGCGTCGCCCCACTGAGCAATGAACTCGTGGGTGGCATCGGCATGGGGTTTTTTGGGTGGTTTTCGGGTTGATTTTGTGGCTCCATCGAGGGGGGCTTGCCAAGAGGGAGCCATATAGTCATAGTGGCTCGAAGTTTCATCATAAATTTGATGAAGCATTCGACCTGCTGGCTGGCACAGGAAATTAAAATTATCGTGCATGTTTTCCGGCTCCTCCACACACACATTGTCACCTTTTTTTACGACCCACACAGACACATCGCACTTTTCACTTTATGCATCCTTTATAGTCCTGGTAAAATTAGATCAAGCCATTCTGCCTGATTATGTTGATTAACCTGAATATATAGCCATAACTTTGGAGCACCAAAGAGAGTCATTAAGTGTGGGAAATATCCTTGTAAAACAAAGCCAAAAGGATGTGTTAATTTAAAACCTAAACATACATTTTGTGTGGTTTTTATATAATATACCTTCGTTTTAAGTTGGCTTTTTAAAGCTTATAAATATTGATGAGGTGTTTATTTGTAGAACTCTAAAGGCATATATATATTTATTTTAATTTTTAAGGATATCTAAAATATTCTCAAACAAACCTAGCTTATGCTTCTGCCTTGGAAACCCAAAATAATATTTATCTCCGGCCATTATTATGATTACACAAACCTAAAAGCAAAGACAAAAAGCGGCTCAATGTATTTACCACACTTGGACTTGGGCTTGGGCTTTACAATTTCCCGGATTTTCCTGGCTTTCTCAGTCCACTGGTTGAAAGGTGACCCCCTTGCACACCCACATGCAGCCGCAAAGTTTCTTCATTAGAGTGGAAAACTGTAAAGCAAATATCGTGGCGGCTAGTTTAAATGTAATGAAATAAGTTCAGGAAAAGTCGAGGCGAGGTTAGGTGTCCGTTCGTTCCAGTTTTTGTTGCTCCTCGGGGCGAAAGTCTGTGTTGTTTGGCTATAATTTCGCAGAGCCTCATTAAATTTCGCTTGGTTACCAAAATGATAATTAAAATGTGCCCAGCAGCGGCAGGAAAATCAAGTGGAAAAAGCAGGAGGAAAACGTTGCCGCAGCCGTGCATCATGAATTATGCCCAAGCGCCACTTAACACCCAGCGAAATCTGAATCCGCATCCGAATCGGGACCTAAATCGCGGGCTCCCGGCACAGGTGGGAAACTCCTTGGGTGCAGGTCATAAATGCTCCCGGTGCCAGCTCCTGCTCCTCCTCCTGCTCCTGCTCCTCCTGCTCCTGCTGCTGCTCCTCCTCCTGCTCCTCCTCCTGCTCCTTTTCCTGCTCCTGCTCCTGTTACCTGTTTTTCCGTTGCCAGTTTTCAGCTTCCAGTTGCTCGCAACCTTTTTCCACTTTCCACACTCCATTTCCACCTTCATTTTCCCCCTTGATGCCTTAATTTTCCCCCTTTTCATCTTAATTTTCCCCCCTTTTTTGGCCATATGCATAACTGAAGCTCACCTGCTCGGCTGGGCCAACGCTGCGTATGCGTGATACGGTGAATATTGCCAAGTTAGCAAAATGTCAGCAGACTTTGGCCATTATTCTATTAGTTTATTGTCTTTAATTCTCAATAGAAACATCAATTTTGCATTTTATAATTTTAAATATCATCTGCATTAAGTTTGTGATTTATTCAAAAGGCAGCTTAGCTTAAAGGAAAAAAGCAGCTAAATTCCTGCTTTCTGTTATTTATTAAATTAATAAAGAATTTTAAAATAAGCTTAAGAGAATAGCATTTAATTGTATAGTTATTTCAAGAAATAATTTCTAGTCCTAGTTTCCATTTTATTATTTATTTCAACTTGTTTTTTGAAATGCATACGAATAAGTTAATAATCCAAGTATCATTGGGTAATTTTCCTCTTCCTAAAAAAAAAATTGGTTTTTATATTATTTTCCTGGAATAATTAGCTGCCTGCCAAGCCTGGTTTTTTCCTGTTTCCCATTTGTATTTTAGCCTTAAAGCGGATTTAAACAAATACAAAAAAAAAAAAACAAACAACTTTAAAACTGTTTGTTCAATTTAATACAAAAATTATTTAAACCGTGGAGTTAAAACTGCCATTGGTGCAATTTTAATTAAGTAATTCTTTGGCCCGAACAGAGTGGCGTGTGTGGAGTGGTAATAATTATGGAAAAATCATTTCAAACATGGCCCAGATAAGTAGGCTATAATTAAATTTGGAATATTCGCTGGCGAATGAATGTTTACTTTGCGAATAAATGGTGTAAAGTGTGCTTAACTTGGCTTTACCTTTTTACCTTTATGCGTGAGTAAGTAACCCGCTGTGTGTGCGTGTGCTGAGTGTGTGCTGAGTGTGTTCTGAGTGTGTGTCTGTGCTGAGTGTGTGTGTGCGTGTGCTGGCCCAGGTGATGTGATTTATTGCATTGCGGTAACTTTGTGGTATCGCTCTCTGCTTCTTCGTGTGTGTGTGTGCCCCCTTTTTCGCTTAAGAGACAAACCGCTAATTTGTTATCATTTATCACCACGCTGAGCACGTGTGTATGTGTGTGTGTGCGTGTGTTTGTAAACAATTTGTAAATGTGTTACATTTAAACCCTAAAGTAATGTCTGTGCAACGCCCCCCTGCCGGCACACACCGTACACCCCCCAATAAGGCCACCCTTCTGATTTTGTCATTGTGATAAATACCTTAACGTCAGCGTTACATGAGCCATGTGTATGGTTGTGTATGTAG
The DNA here is from genome assembly GCA_018152175.1 of Drosophila jambulina. Lineage (NCBI taxonomy): Eukaryota > Metazoa > Arthropoda > Insecta > Diptera > Drosophilidae > Drosophila > Drosophila jambulina. The sequence continues at coordinate 4,189,092 of JAECXH010000006.1, forward strand.
GTGTGCATGCAGTGAGAGAAATTTTATAATAACCAAAATGCGGGATTCTTTAATTTTAGTCAAAAATTTGAAATGCAGTGAAAGAGGAGTTTTGGAACCTATAAAGTATATATATTCTTGAACAGCACCAATAGCCGAGTCGATCTAGCCATGTCCGTCCGTATGTCCGTCCATCTTTCTGTCCGTCTATCATTTTGTCCGTCCGGACAGTCCTTCTGTCCGTCAGTCTGTCCGCATATCCTTCTGTCCGTCAGTCAGTTCGTCTATCCTTCCGTCTGTCAGTCAGTCCGTCTATCCTTCTGTCCGTCTATCCTTCTGTCCCTTTACTCTTTTGTCCGTCTATCCTTCTGTCCGTCTATCCTTTTGTCCGTCTATCCTTCTGTCCTTCTGTCCGTCTATTCTTCTGTCCGTCCGTCTAACCGTCCGTCTGTCCGTCCGTCTAACCGTCCGTCTAACCATTCGTCTGTCCTTCTGTCCGCCCGTCTGTCCGTCTATCTGTCCGTCCGTCGGTTCGTTGACCCTATAAAGTAAAAATTCAGTTATTATTTTTCTAAATAAGCTAAAAATATAAATAATTTTTATATATCTGAATTGTCTGAATAATCTATCCCAGCGGTACACTTTTTTCTCTCAGTGTCTGAGTGTGTGCTGTGGCTTATAATTTATGAAGAGCAACGCACATTGTGGGGTTGAGGGAGATTTGGTCCAGTCGCTGAATAATGACAGCGGAACAAAACCGAAAGATAAATATTCTTTATGGAATGGCACATACACTCGCACACACACACACCCACACACTCGCACACACACTCACACATACTCACACACACTCACACACACTCACACACATGCAAACCAACGAGTTGCCCAAAGCAAACAGACAGAAGTTGTGGAGGAGTCAGGAAGCACCTTGGGGAATTCCGATTGTGGCCCTTTTCGTGGCAAATAATTTTTGGATTACAATTGCCCAAGCCATGCCATCCCCTAGACCACCCACCCCTCCCCTCCAGGACTTCAAGGCCGTCATTAATTTTTCGGGGGCAGACATAACAACGCAACTGTCAAATCGATGTCATTAACCAATTCGTCATGGGAATTTAATTGTTTATGGTCGAAGATATATAGGAAAAGAAAGATAAATTAGTAAAAGATCTTGGCTGATACTTATCCTGTGGCTTAGTTTATAATTAAGCATGAAGTGTAAAAATAAATAAATTAATTGAAGATATAATAAATTAGCTGAAAATTAAAATAATAAATTGGAGCAAACATTATTTGATATTCTAGGATTTTTTTTTTTTTACTTTGAGGCTTGCTTTTTATATGATAATTATTATAAAAAACTAGCAGACCTGACCCGCTTTGCTGGGTCCGAGCTAATGCTAGCTAGAACGTTGTTTTGCCATGTATATCATTTGTAGAAAACTATAAAAGTATGCTTTATTTATTTATTGTACAATATATTTGGTTAGTCAGATTACAATACGATCATTATGAATTAATAAAATTTTATCAAATGAAAAGTACAACTAACAGGAATTATATAAAAAATTATATAGCGTACCCTGTGCACACTTCGTAGTGCATTAAGGAAATAAAATTTGGGACGTCATACTCGAAACGCGAGAATCGTTGCTTCATTAAGAGTTTCTCAAAGTGATGAGCAGCGTGCGGCTACGAATTCTGCTGTTGCTGCTGCTACTAATCGTCGTCGTGCAGCTATTCGAATGCAACAAAATGCGGTTCGTCATATTGTGCTTGAAAGAGCAGCATTTGGTTATGATTCTACTCTTGATTACGCTTCACATAGAACTGTATTGATCGGTGCAATGGATCAAGTATGCAAGCATTGTAAAGCATTGAATTTTAAAACCGAAACACCTTGATTGTGTTGTGCTAATGGTCAAATAAAGTTACCTGATTTGATGCCACCGCCGGAACCGTTGTGTTGTTTGATTTTGGGTGGTGCACCGAATTCGAATCATTTTTTGAAGTACATACAGACGTACAATTCGTGCTTCCAAATGACTTCATTCGGTGCTACGAACATAATTAGTGATAACTTTATGCCGACTTTTAAGGTAAATTAACATTTTACAAAAATTAATGTTTCTTTTGATGATAAAGCAACGTTCGACTTTGAACATTTCGATTCTCAACAGATTCAAGGCCAAGTATACCATCAACTTGGTTCTTTGTTGCCCTTCCCTGACCAAAGTTATCAATTTTTGCAAATTTACTTTGTGGGAAAATTTACGTGGCCGTACCATATCGATGTTAAAATTGGTTCAAATTAAATCACACCAATTTCCAAAAACAACTGGAAAAAAAACTTTTGCTGTTTTTTTCACTTTACGACTGTGTGTCGCTATTCATGCCGAATAGAGAATGAGCCTATACGTCAGCATTCCCCAGAATGGGAAAAGGCTGCCGCCAGGCCCACTTCGACCCAGCCAATATTTTATTTAAACCTTTTTACGAATTATACATATTATAGGTTTCTGGTCACTATTATAATTATTATTAGTTATTCATCCGCTCCAGCTCTGGAATGGGCGATCCTGCAGGGGAGGTCAAGTTCTCTGTTTCGTCTCAAGGCTCATCCATCGTTAGTAGAGGGGTATTAGTGTTATACACTGTGTAGTAATAACTCCGTGGACCAGATACCGGTAGAATTCGTTGAACTTCAAGTGCACGCTCTAGCTCACGTTGTTGCCTTAGTCTCACTTTGAGAAACTCTTAATGAAGCAACGATTCTCGCTTTTCGAGTATGACGTCCCAAATTTCTACGTGGCCGTACCATATCGATGTTAAAAACGTTCATAACTTACGAACCAAAGCATATACAGGCATCGTATATACATACAAACCACCGTATTGATACCACCTTTCAAACAAAAAAAAAATTTTTGAAATCGGTCAACGCACTGAGCCTAACACTGATTACAAACACTTTTTGCGTTTAATTTTTATATATATAGATTAATTTGACAAATATATAAAGAGAAAATAAAAAATAATCATTTTGAATAAATAATCATTTGAAAATTGTTAAGCAAAGAAACTAAAATGTTTTTTAAAGCGTCTTTTTAGTATTAAATATTTTGTTCTTATAAAATGGAATTCGTCAACGCTTTCAAAAATCTGTTGTAAAAAGAAAGTGATCATAATTGTAATTTAATATTTGTTTAAAGATAATAGCATTTTCATATTAAGGGAAAGGAGGAGGAAATAAAAGATGACGATGAATAGTTTTTTTTATCTCTACAAATTTGTATTTGTATGAAATGATATAAGTGCTTAAACATTTACAAATTCATATTAATTCCGAAATTATAGTAAATTCAAGTATATAATACTCCTACATTTTCTCCCCTTTTAAAGCTTAAAACATTATTAAAATATATATTCTCAAATCTCTTTTTAACAGAGATTTAAACTAGATTAAAAACTCAAGTCAAGGAGAGCTTAAACCCTTGAAGTAATCTCCAAAAGATCAGAGGGTTTCGAAAAACCTTTTGAAAAATACATATAAAAATAAGCAACTCTTAATACATTTAAGTGCGAAAAATCAGATATGCTGTGGGGCTTAGTTTTTCACCAGATTTTCCCTCCTAGGGGTGAGCGGGAAACTCGATCGATGGGATGCGGAGAGATGCCAACTTGTCGGGCACTTCCGCAGAGCAAAGTGAAATTCCAGACATGCCGGGGATTGTTTGCTGGCCGGGTTTGCCTAACGACTTAAGTTTTCTTTTCTTTCGTAAACGTAAACGTAAACGTAAACTCTTTCTCCTTTTGCTTGGAGTCCTTTTTTTTTTGGCCATCTTTTGGCGGGGCATTTGTTTACCTTCGTTGCAGGTAATTTCTCTGCTTGTGCCTCAACTTTTTGTTTTTTTTTTTACCTTTAACGCTCTGCGGATGTTGTTTTTGTCCCCCCCAGGGGCGGGGGATTCCCCAGAGCGACCGTCTTAAAGTTGAAATAAGAATGTTTCACTTGAACTTTAATGAAATTTCCACACACAGAACAGGACAGGACAGGACACTCGTCCTTGCTGGTACTTGGGCACGGGGCCAAAATGATCATATGCATATTTCATAAGACCTTTTTCATTTCGTTCGCTTTTCGCTGGGAGTTATGGTGAAATTTTTACAACCTCAGATGGAACTGAGGTGGGCTTTTCCCCTACATTTTCCTCGTTGTAAGTGTTTTTTTTTTGGGAGATTTCCAGGAGCTGGAACAATAAAAGACGGAAGCTGGCGGCTGATGTGCCATAACGAAATGTTGTTGCCGCCATTTGCCGCTCCTTTTCTTACCGTAATTTGTCGGTGATTCATTTTTCCTGCCCTCCGACCTCCGACCTCCGTGTCCCTTTTCTGCCTTTATTCTTTCTGTGCCTTTTTTTCGGGATATTATTTCTTCATCTGAAGTCTGAAGGTACTGGAGGGGGCTTGAGTCTCTGTGCTTTATTAAATGCTTCATGGCACTACTTTTAAAGCACCTGGAGAAATTAATAATAAAATATTAATAGGTATAAAGAGCATATTATAAAATATTTAAATTTGATTTTTAAGAAAGAATAAAAAATTAGCCTTCGCTTTGTCCAAACTTAAAAAATTTATATTGCATATTGAATTTGGTACCTAAATATAGCATTGCATACTTTTAGACACCTTTTTAATTGTTTTAAAAATAAGTTGAAACATCCTAGACATTTTTTTGTATTCATTTAATAAGACATTTCTATTAATATTAAATTATTTAAACACTAAACAATAATTCTTAAAGAATTTTTTAATATAAATATAAAAAAATAAATATACAATATTTATAAAGTTCAGCTTGCAAAATATTTTTTTCTCTGCGTGGTTTGCCTTAAAATTACTTTTTTCTGCTGTCAACCCTTAACCCCAGGGTCACATTAACTGGTAAATCAAGTAAAGGCAACTCTTTGGCAAAAACAAACTATGGAATACCCTCTCTCCACTCTACCTACAAACGAAATAAAACTGTATTTTAGTAAAAGTCGCTTTTTAATTGCTATAAAATTGTAAACAATTAAAACTATATACTAAACTCTGTGTGTTTGTATGTGTGTTTGTTTATTATTTTGGCGCATTTTGTGCTGCAACCACGACAACATGTGTTGTAATGTCAAATAAAAACAGGACTTTTTCTGCGGCAAAAATGTTGAATTTTCAATTAGGACAGGAGGATTTAAACAACAAAACTGTGTTTGAAGTTACTGACAAAAAATATATAAAATATAAAATATTTTATGAACAAGGCAACAATTAGGGGTTATAATTTTACAGATTATTTTGAGTAATTTGGCTTGTAGAAAAATATATTTACAATGTGCTTTTGAGTTGTTAAGACTTTTAAAATTATATATATACTATAAGTTTTAGTTTGTCTTGATTTTATATTATTAAAAGATTTTTAAAACTATTTTCTATTTAATTTTAAGTGATTTTAAGTTAATATCATATTAGTGGCTTTAAGTTAAGATTAACATAGTAATTATATATAAATATTCAATATATAACATTGGAATTTTCTTTCTATTTATATATTTTAGACATTATTCTAACCGTTTCCTTATTTATTCAATTTTTTCTTTCAACTTTCAACTCTCTTAAATTCAAGTATTTATACAGTTCAGGTCTTAAACCATCTTGATTTTTTTTTTGCAATTTCCTTATAATTTTAAGTGACTTTTAATTAATATAATCTTTTATATATATCATATATATATTTTTGAATGTTTCTTTATTTATTTTATATATTCTAGGCATATTTTTAATTATTTCTTTATTTATTTCAATTACACATTTATTTTTTCTTTCTCTCTTCGATCTCTTATCCGAAAAAGGGTATATGTTAGTCGTATTCAGCTAGAATATATTTTCTACCGTTGTTTTTAATGTTGTTGCTAAATTTAGTTTCGGTTTTTGTGCGTTTTTATTGCTTTTTTAGTAGTTTTTCCCCGAGAATTGGGCGTGAAAACGCTATAACGGCGGCTTTAGCTTTATGGGTGCTCGGCAAAGGTGTGTGCCGGGGCTTAGCAGCATACATATGTACGTATGTGTGCATATATATGTGTACCTGTATGGTTTGTCAACGACGCGTATGAGTGATACACGTGTAAATTTGTTAAAGTACTCGACAAAACGACAAAGAGGCGGCAAAAGCTGGCAAAACAACAAAGGCAGGCACCAGAGTCGACCCAATTGATATCCTGGACGGCGTTGGGGGGGAGGCTCTGATTCGGTGCCAGGGAGGAACAAAGGATAACGCCTGGGGGAGACCGGCGGGGGGTGGGGAGGAAGATCCGTAAGCCGATTGACGTTTGTTTAGTCTGTGTTAAGTCCTGCAATGAAAGCCCGCTTGTAGTCGGTTCTGCTGAGCTCTGCTGTGCTCCCTGGCCCGGCTTTAAGGGTAACCAACTGAAGAACAACAATTGCATATACCTCCACTTAAGCACCGAGATACACCCAGGGAGAGAGTGTGTGTATGGTGTGTGGTGTGTGGTGTGTGTGTGTGTGTGGGAAGGGGGCCTGCAACTCATGTATTTATGAAGTGTCAACAGCGTCGTCATCATGATGCATGGCACCCCAGCACTATCTGCCCTCGGTTCAGGCCGCCGCCTTTCTCCGTATGTCACCCCCTTTTTTCACCTGTGTCTCACCTATTTTTCAGCCCATATTTCGCCCCTTTCGAGCCCCCTTTGCTCTTCTTTTTTCTCCCCCTCTTCAGGTCCCCTTGTAACCCACTCATTGCCGCCCATACCCTGCCTTTATGCACTCACCTAAGCTGGGCTCTTGTCGCATTCTTTGCGTTTTCCCCCCTCATTCTTTTTCATTTAACGAGGGTCGACTCTATAGTTTAGTCAAAAATAATCAATTATTTCATATTTAAGAAGTTTGACTTAAATTTATTAACTTTTGTTTCACAAAAATAAATTAAATTGAACCCTGATAATTTTAGTTTAGTTTAGTTCTGGTATTTATTTCAATTATTATTTATTATTAATATTCTTCATTTGGCTATCGTGATTGCTACAGAAATTACTTAGGTGCTCTTAAAAAAGTGTTAAAAATTATATTAAAAATTTGTATATTGCTAAAAAATAATCATAGTGAATTTGGTCCTCTTGATGTAAATATTGTTATAAAAAAAATAGACAGATAGTTAAATTGCAAACCCTCCACAACAAAATAATAAAAAAATATTAAGAAGTTGGTACCTAAAAAATGTTAATGCATAGTTTTATATCCCATTTGTAAGGTTGTAAAAATCGACTATATTTAAACATATAAATTTAAACTAAAGCTTTAAAAAACCCTCTTGAATTTAGGGATGTTTTTTGTGTATAGGTGCAATTTATATATTTAAAGACAACAAATTTTAATTAGTTGATTTTATATACTGTTTGATCCAGAGAAAAAAAATACTGGTTTAGTTATCAATAAAAATTTCTTTTAATTTATAAACAAATAAAAATAAATAATTGAATTTTAATTTAAATAAATACTTTCATTGGAATGTAAATAAATTTTATTAAAAAAAATATTATCTTATATTAAAATTTAAACAAATATACCTTAACTATTTTTCGTACTCTTCAACCCACCCCTGGTTGGTTGTTAATTTAGGCTTTATTACAGCACATCAAACATAGAAACAGAGACACAGCAGGCCTGAGTAATTTTTGTTTGTTTCACAGTTCCGGTTTTAATTTTACTTTGTTTTATTTTTGCATTTTTTGTGTCACTACTCTGCAACTCAATTTGGCAAACAAAAAATATGTCTGAGGTCTAGGTAGATGTTTTAATACCCTAAAGAAATATTTTGTAGGTTGAAGTTCTTTCAAAAAAATACAATAAAAATTATAAGGCATATACCAAGTTTCCCAGCTAATTTAATTTCTTGTAATAAATATTTATAATATATGTGTAAGCTTTTATTATATGCTTAAAATATCTATAGTAATATTTCAAAAAATATAACTTTTTAAGACGCCTGACAGCTTGCTTAATTTATTATAGCTATATTTTAAGCAACGCTTGGCTGCCATAATATGCTCATTTATTTAAAAATTAACCCTTTAATATTTCCGCAATGACACGGGCATTAAATTCCTCAGAGTCCTGAATATTTGCACAACAATTAATCATCGAGATACACACAGAGCGCCGCAAACCTCCGGCCAAAGGTGTGTTACCTTTAAAAAGGGCCACAAAATTACAATAAAAAAAAAAAAAACAAACAGAAAAGGTAAAAAGAAAAGGTAAAAAATAAAAAAGAGAAATAAGAATAAAATGGCCGACAGTTGGCGAAATCGTGTTTCTATGTCAAGCATAAATTTCTACCCTCTTCTTTCACGGTTTCCAACTGTTTTTCCACCGGTTTTCCACACCCTGACGAAGACAGACGACGATTATGTGGAAATAAGTTTTCGGGAGGGGGGCCTGGGGCCTGGGAGCTGGAGAGGCGGAGGCAGGGGGCTTGTTGACAACGCCAGGGGAAATGGTTACGTTGCACTTAATAAATGCCGAGCTGAGAATCCCCAGCCCAGCCCAGCCCTGCACTTGTATCTCTCATTTCTTTCGCCTTTCGCGCGAATGCAAATAAATTATACGGAAATAATTTCATTAAGACGAGCAGAAGGAAGAATGCTCCTTATCGCGAAAAGTGTTACAAGTGTTACACACATGTGGGTGTGTGTACTCGGTGTGTGTGTGTGTGTCATAACTGCAACTGCAAAAAACATTCGTCGGCAATTTGCACGACAATTTGCCAAACAATCTGTCAAGCCGGAAACATTTCGCGAAACTTTTCCCCCGGAGTAATGAGAGCACTCGCCCTGGCACTCGCTTTTCCAGGAGACTTTTGCCATAATCAGACAGAGGGAGAGGGATCCGTCTGATGAGCAATTTGTCGACTTTCCTCTAAAAGCTAATCAGTTGTGTTGTTACTTCTGCGGTTTAAGTAGTTTTTTAGGATTTATTTCTAGCTATTTACAAGCACTTTGCTGGGGTTTATTCTATAGTTTTGACAGAAATCATTAGGGTTGCCTGGTAATACTTAAGTTTAATATTGAGAGCTAGTAATAAATACCAGGGTATATAGAGCATCTTTCTAAGATCTTAACTAAATAATGCTTTTTTGTGACGAATATAAAACTTTAATGTGGTTAAATTATTTATTTAATAATAACCTTTCTAATACATATGCACAATCTGGCTTGAAGGACCAATGTTGTGTTTCTTTTGTACATAATAAAATCTTTATATATTATTTTATTTCAATTTTTTTTATCAAACTTTATTCATTGAAAAAAAAACCCTAGAACCTCAATAACTATTGTAAACTGATTTAATTACTTATTGACCCTCGTAAAATATATCCAGAATGCTGCTCGAAGGACCAATGTTTTTCCTATAAATACCAATACCCATAGCTTATTTTATTTTAATTTATTTACTTAACTTTATTCATAGAAAAGAACCTCAATAACCTTAATTAAAACTGTAACCTTGTAAATTATTAATTGACTAATAAGCTTCCCAATATGTATTAAAGATCCGGCTCGAAGGACCAATTTTTGTTGCAAGGTTAGCTTTAAGTACCCAGTCCTTTCTTTTATTTTATTTAAATTAAACTTTATTTATTGAACTCGATTCATTGGAAAAGCTCCCCAAGAACCCAATTTAAGTGAAGCAATTAAATTTGATCAGAACAAACACTAAGACTTTCTTAAGCCGCTTGACCAGAAAAGGGAAAAACTATTTGGCAAAGCGGTTTTCGCAAAAGGCAACTTCTGAACTTTGGCCATTAGCTGCCAGAGAATGTTGCGGCCAGGCCAGAAATATTGCTGTTCCCTCTCAGGCCCCCTTTACTTGCTTCTTTTTTTTTTGTTTTTGACCAAGTTATGATGATGGCCTTGGTCGAAGGCTGTTCATCAAAACTCAATGGACGGAGGAGTGAGAGAGGGGGACCTAAACCCAAACACGACCAGTCAATATAGAGAAGCCAGGGCAGACAACGAAAGTGGAAAGTGGAAACTCAAAAAAAAAAAAAAAAAAAACACCTCATAGAAAAAGTGCCCCGAAATGAACCGGAAAAGTATTTGTTCCTCTAACATCAGAAGAGAGAGACAGCAACAGTGGGAGAGTGAGAGGGCAATACAACCGCACGGTTGCCTTAAATTGTTTTCCGACCAAATTCAGCGGCTGAGCGAAAAGCGAGAAGCGTCGAGCACATTTTACAACTCAGCTGAAGTGCTTAATTACACCGACAGAGACAGAGACGGAGACAGAGACAGAGAGAGGGAAAGAGAGGGAGAGAGAGGGAAAGAGACAGGGACAAAGATGGACTGCAAGTTAGGAAGAGAGAGACGGCTACAGAGGGGGCCCGAAAGAGACGACAGACAATGGCAAGCGGCGAACAATAGAACGCTATTCGGTTCTAGTTCTACACAGAAACAAAAAACAAGGACTTTAAAATGGAACAGAAGGAAAACTTTAAGATCGATGATTTCTTCAAGGAAAATTTAAATATTTATTAAAATCATAAAATAAAAACTCGTCCTAGACAGAAATACCATTTCAACGAATTTAAAATAAATATTTTAGGAAAAATCATTAGACAGGGATCATAAAAACAAAACACACAAGATGAGGAAACTTTTTGCAATATTTCATTTCTCTCTAGGAAAATTAAAGTATTTATTGAAAGCATTTTTCTCAGATTTTTCCACTAGTATTTCCTAATTAATCTATTTTTGATACCCCTGGATTTCTCTCCCTGTACGTACGTACATGTGCTGCGAAATCAAAACCGCCGCCGAACAGTTACTTGGTTATTTGTGCTGGCCACAGCCACAGGATCCAGGATCCTCATCTCCCCATCCTCCGTCCAGGTTTCGTCGACGGGGGAGAGTGCCACCCGCTTAGGTGGCCATTAGTCCTAATGACTTGGGAGCCAACTTTGCTACTCGCCGTCGTCACGCCTCCTTTTTCGGACAGATGGTACAGTGAAGCCCTTGGAGAATCACTTCAAACTATGCCGTATGAAAAACGAGAGAGAGAAAAACACTCACCATTATTAGTAATCCATTAAGAGATGAGTGAGAATTAATAGAGTGTGTCCAGCTTGTTTTCCCAGGGATATAAATGGTGTTTTAACTGAGAAATCAGAAAAGTCAAGGGTGAGGAAACAAGCTCTCAAGGAGAGTGGAAACTGGAAGAATACAATATTTATATGAAAATATGTTTAAATATATTACAATTGTGTTTTAAATAGATTATATGGTTTTCAAATGAGATAAAAATCTCTGAAAATAATTAAAGCTTCACTAGAATCTTATTTTTTTTTTTACTAATATATGAAATTCTATTTATGTTAAATTTTTAATTGGTCAGAAATAATTCTTTTATTTTTTAAACTATATTGAAATCTTGAAATAATGACTTGATAAAGACATTTTAGGTTAAGAATAACATCAAATATTGATATTCCATTACTTCATTGTTGTTTGACAATAAATTCGATACATAAATCGATATTTTTACGATGTGATTAAGTTATGTGCGATATTATTTTCGAAATATCAGGGCAATATAACCGGAAAAGAAGGAAGGCAAATAAATCCAAAAACATTAATATTTTTTATAATTCATGGATTATATACATAGTTTCGATATATTAGTTTTGAATTCGATATTTTTCGATTTTTCTAATTTAAATATATCACTATTTACACTATTCTCGATATAATATTGACTCTTCTGTAGGTTTTAATTTTAAAATATTCCGAAAATTTCAAATTTCGCCCCATTTATCGATGCCTGCCCATCGTTTTGAGGCTTATCGATAAACCGTGAAATTTGCAACACAAAGTGCAGCCGGAGACCTGCCTGTATTTAATGGCGGGAACAATAGCGCCGAGATAGAGTGAGAAACTGTGATCTAGGGCATGGTGTGAGGAACTGGGGGCAAGGAAATGTGGCAAAGAAAGTTGCTTTGTGCTTTTAATTCATTGTTCACGTTGCTTTGTTCCCTGGCTCCCTCCTCCATTCCCCCATTTCCCCGTTTCCCTGTTTTCCAGTTTCCCCATTTCCCTGTTTCCCTGTTTGTGTGTCCCTGTCTCTGGCAGCGCGTGTGTATTTTCGCAGCGTTGCGTATTATAAACAGTTAAAGGAACTTTGCGCGCCGCGATTTTAATTCCTCTTCGCCATAAGAAGGGTAATTTTTAATGAGCATGAGAAGCAGTGGCAACAGCAGCAGCGGAGGCAGAAAGGAGCAAAAGGAGCAAAAGGAGCAAAAGGAGAGCTGCCAGCAAGGAGTCATCCTGGCTGCCTGCTGCCGCCGCTTTATCATCGTCTCGGGCCTTCCGTTTCAGTTTCAGGCCAAGCTGCATTCTACAAACAAGCCAAAGCAGTGGCAGAGGCGGAATAAACACGGCAATGAAAATAAAAACGGGTAAATGCCCTAACAACAGGGAAGAGTATGTGGAAAATCAAGAAGAACTCGAAGAGATATCTTAAATATATCGATTTAAAGTCAAAAATCATAATTGTAGGCTTTCTAGAAACCTTTTATTATTTACAAATAATTTATTTAATTTTTTTAAACCTCAAACTATTTAATATTTCTAAATTTAGCTGCAAGAAATCAAAGTAAACTCCTTACAAAAACGTAGACAGCTCTCCTTAAGGGTATAATTATAATATAAACTGGAAGGCAGAGAAAACGGGGACAGGTTCCTTTTTGTTTACGACTGTTAAGGAGGAACGCTGGGCAGGAATATGCTGGTGGTACGGCAAAGAGATGGCCCCAGCAGCATCCGGCGAGACCAACATCCTGCTCCGGCTGCTGCTGCCGCTGCACTTAACCCATATTCCAGGACCCAGGCTGGGCTCAACTCCTCCTCGCTTGGCTCTGCCAGAAAAAGGCATAATTTGCACGCATTCGTTTTAGTCATTTTCATAAATTACCCCTTTTTACATGATATATATATATGTATATATAAAAAAGACAGAGCGACGGCATTTCAGGTCAATCCCGGATGCGCTTTAAACCGAATCCCAATAAGTGCACAGATTTCGCAGGAAATTTATTAAAATTTAATGAATTTCCATGGTAAAAAGGAGATACATAAAAATAACTGAAGTATCCTTCACAATGTTACCGTAATTGACATATATTATGCATAATTAGAATGTCTATACTACAGTTAAGTCCCATCGATCTTACTTTACAAAAATGTGATTAAAACCTGTTTATGCCTGCAATGTTTTGCCGTATTTCGGTAATTATGAACCATTCAACAATTAAATCCATCAACGAGATATGGTATTATGGCATAGCGATGGGATAATGAAAACATTATTGGAACAAACACCCGATGTGTGTGGGCCCCTCTCTATATATATAATAGCCAGAAGGAAGGAAGGTGGGGCACTGGGTCGGGTCGTTTGCCCGACTTCGGTTCGCTGCACATTCAAGTGCATTCAAGTGTGCTCGCTACAATGCAACCATCGAATGGAAGGAGGCACTTCGTCCACCTCAACGAACAGTGGTGTTGGCCAGGACAATTACAGCGGGGATTTGCGATTGATTTGTAGGGTTAAGAGAGGAAAATATTAACCCCAAGAAGAGATCACTCGAAAAGAGGTAGGAAAAGAGACAAAGTTCGAAACTCTTTTATAGAGCATCTTAAAAAAAAAAACGCACTCTTTTGCTCTTGTTTGTAGAGAAAGCGAGAGAACAAATGCATAACAATTATAGACATAGACTTAAAACCTAATAGACGAGGGAGAAACAACACGATGCTCTCTCAGCGAATACTCTCGTTCTCAATCGCTTGTTCGATTCCGTGTTTCTCGTTCGCTACTAAATTCGTAAAAGAGAGAAAAAGAGAAGAGAGGAAAGAGAAAAGAGAGAGAGAGAGAGAGAGAGCGAGAGCAAGATAGAGAGCGAGATAGATAGTAAGATAGAGAGTGAGATAGAGTGTGAGATAGAGAGTGAGATAGAGAGTGAGATAGAGAGTGAGATAGAGAGTGAGATAGAGAGGGAGATAGAGTGGGAGAAGAGAGTAAGAATAAGAGAGCGAGATAGACAGTGAGAAAGACAGAAAGAGACACAAATCGCGAAACTCTCTGAGAATGCAACTATACAGGAAACTTTCTGGTTTGCTTCTGCTTGTACATTGCAAGCAAAGGTTGGAGAAGCAAGAAGGAAAGGGAGAGTAAGAGGGATATATCATTTGCGAAACTCTCTTTCTCTGTCTTTCTCTCTACCTTCTTTCTTAAATGTGAATACTCTTATAATTGCTGAATTTTTCCCGAATCGAAAAAGACCAACGCCCATTGTCCAACACTAGACCACTGTGCCCGGGACCTCTTTTGGCCCCATTGAAGCGGGCTCTTTGGGACAGCTACAGTTACAATGCATGCGGATAAACAACGAGAACAGAAAGCAACACTTGAAACAATAATAATAACACAATCAAGTGCCTGTTCACACACGAAGCTCACGCTCACGAGGCAACGACGAGTGTGTGTCTGTCTCAGTCTCCTCCTCTGTCTCTCTGGCTGTCTCTGTGAGTGCGAGAAGGAGGGAAAAGGGGGGCTCTTTGAGTGCACACATATGCATTCCACCTGAATGCATTACGTATACGCCGCGTGTGCTGCCAGAGAAACTCGCACTCACTCACCGAGTTCCCCTGCTGCCTGGCTGCCTGGCTGCCTGGCTGCCCTCCCCCTGCTCGCAGTTTCTTTTCACACATGCGTTTGGCCCATGCCGATGACCCAGCAGAGAGGACGACAGGCTATCCATCCTATCCTTTTGTTGGCGAGCCTTGAGGCCATCCTGCATCCTCCATCCTCCGTTCTCCGTCGTCCATCCTCCATGCTCTTCAGCAGCAGGAGCAGCAGCGGCACTAGCCGTCGCTCGACAAGATACTGCAACAATGGCTGTGAGTGGGTTTGTCAGCTGCTCTGTTTGCCCTGCTGTCTGTGTTTGCTTTAGGTAATCATCTCGGAACGCCCATCGTGCCACCACATTCGCCCTCCGAATCAGACAGACAGTCAGGCAGACAGGCAGGTAACCAGCAAGCAGCAAGCCACCGGCCACCAGCCACCAGCCAGCCAGCAGGTGAAAGCTGAAAGCTGAAAGGTGCCAAGCCAAGTCAGGGCTACTTGCACAAAGGCAATCATAAATCTCATTCCCGCGGACGAGCAGATAGGAGGGGGCAAAGTTATCAAGTCGATCGAGAAGTTGCTTTGATCCACAATAAATGGCTAGCAGCTGTGCGAGACAGGAGCGTCGTCCTTGGGGGAAGCATTGGAGGCTGCCAAAAGTTGTTAATAAGTTCAATTCGATAGGGATGTGTTGCCAGTGGAAATTGGTTTTATTAAAGTTAATATCCAGCCCAACTGCACTAAATGTTGAAGAGGGGCATGTAGATTTTTTGTGATTGATACAGGAAATCCATCTTTGCTCTTGTTTTTCCTATACACTTTCGCACTTCCTGTTTCGCTTTGGCAAACTGGAATTGCGTTTTCTGATTTCCCTTTACGCATTTCAATCTCGGCTTTCTTATCAATTAAGTCGAGGCCCCCTTTAATCACAGTCCTCTTGTTTTTTTTTTTTGCCGAGTTTCAAGCTGTTCAAGCTTATTCCCGGCTGCCTGCCATGTTTCTCGTTTACTTTTTGCCAAAAAAAAAAGGAAAAAAGAGAAAAAAAGAGCAGGAGAACTGAGAACTGAGAGCAGAGAAAGGAACAGAGGTGAAGGCAGGATCAAAGGCTGGCCAGGCTGCAGCAATATCCTTCCATTTATGCATGGTGCCTGCAATTTATGCGCATCCTTGTGCTGGCACTGCCACCTCCTTCTGCAAAATGTTGCCCAGCCAACACCTTCTAATAGTTTTTTGTTGTTTTTTTTTTTGGTTTGCTCTCCCAGCTCCTTGCTCGAATGGCAACCACTACTGACACCATTTTGTATCCCTGTGTATGTGTGTATGTGTGTGTGTGTGTGCTGGGTCCTTGCAAAGGAGCAAAAAATTAAAAATGTGTATAAAATAACTTTTGCTCTTTGACTTTTGGCGCCGTTATGCATTTTTACGCAAGCAAGCACTTGGCATCGCTGGCTCCTTTTTCGGTAAAGGACTTCCAGGATGCCAGGAACGTGCCGCGTGCCATGAATTTCATAAACCCACTGCACACATAACCCTCATTCCTCATGCCCCCCGCATCCTGTCGCATCCTGTCGCATCCTGTCGTGGCCTTAGCCTTAGCTCTAGCTCTAGCCCCGTGTTTAGCCATCGTCGTGGCATAAAGGAGTTGCTCGTTATAATAAAGTTGCGGCCACAGCGGGCCAATATCCCAGCCAGGAGCCAAAGGACACCAACGAAACGTATATCAATTACATTGTGAATTACGGGCTAACCCAGCGCCCGGCCATTTGGTTCAAACTTCCAGGATAAATTATCTTTTATTTTTTTTTAAGAATTTCTCGTCTTACTTACTACCTGTACAGTGATGGAAATGTGGCTATATTTTCTTAAAATAATTTGCTTTTTAATTAAAATAAAATATCTGCACTCACCTATTTTTTCCCCCCAAAAATGCAGACATGTCAGGTTGGCACAAAACATATTCTTTTACAGGCAACTCAAGCCTGCAATTGTGGCAACCTTAGCCCTCCCCAAGCAAATCCTTGCACTTTCCCCTATCCTGGACCGAAAAACAAAGGAGCAGGAGCAGAGTGGCTGCTTTGTGATGTACAGGGGGCAGGGACTAAAGCTGACCATGCCACACACCGTTAGAGCTCTCCTCGGATTCCCGACATGACCTCAGACACATGCCGAAACCAGTGGCGAGAGCCGGGAGCCACAGCAAAACATGTGCCGGGCATAGTTCACATTGCACACAGAGATTGGAGCGAGAGGAGGGACAGAGGGGGCCGGGTCGAGATGGATGCCTGCAACTATTTTGATAAACAAGAGCTAGGACAACAACACTGGCTTAACTAGTTGGGAATTTTAGGCTAATAGCTGGCTTTCGAAGGGTATCGCAGGGCAAAGGGCGTTGGTATTAATTATTGGTATCGGTACAGAAATGATTAGTTTGTTTGGGCTTGAAGTTTCCTTTGAAAAATGGGATTACTAAGAAGAAGAACTAAGAAGAATTTAGGCCAAAATATTTCAAAATTAAACCAGTTTCTTACCGAAGCTCAACGTGTATAAACGTGTTCAGTAAGACCTTTGTAAATTTGATCCTTTGAGTCGAATCAATCAATAGTAAACATAATTTGAAGACACCGAATTAAGGCAAAAATATTTTAAGATTAAATCGTTTCTTACCGAAACTCAACGTGTATGAACGTGTTTTAAGAAGGCCTCTTTGTATTTGGTCCTTCGAGCCGGATCAATCCACAACAGAAAGTGTTATTCAAAGTGCGATCGGTTTTTATACAAAAACTCAGTTGATAAATAGTAACTCAGCAAAAATAGTAAGCTAAAAGCTACCTAAACGATCTTAAACAATTAAAAATTAAGAAACAGCAAGTTTTCCCAAGACAAACAGTGAGCTTAAAAAAATGTAACCAAAGCCCCTTTAAAGCCTAAGCTAAGAGCCATACAAAAAGGTGGATAAACCCTCTTCTAATGTGGCTTCAGCTCCCGCAAAGAAATGCCCAGGCAGCCAATAATTGAGTTGCGTTATTTTTATCCATCATCCGGATGGAAGGATGGATGAATGGATGGATGGGAGCACGTCGGTGGCATCGATAGTCATTTTCCGTGGGCGTATCCTTTTGCAACCCGGCGTAATGTCAGGCCCCTTTGCTGTTGCTCTCCCTCGCTCCTGGCCAACTCTGTCAATAATTTCGTTGGCAACCCGCAACAGAAAATACAAAAAAAAAGTATAAATACAACAACAAGAAAACAGAAAACACGTTCAAAAGCCACGGACCTGTGTACAGGAAGCAATTACGGAACAGGCGGTACAGCCAGGTACAAGACACTAAGGCAACTGAGCTGATTTTCGGCACAGATAAATTACTTAATGTGCTGAGGCATGTTTGCTTAGATTTAAAATATATTTCACAGGATTTTACTGCACTTTTTTTAGGGTTCTATTTTCTTATATTTTAAACTGAATTTTTTGAACTGAATTTCTATTTTCTGTTTAGTGGAATTAGTTTTAATTTATTTATTTTTAGTTTCTCTTTGAAATTATACACCCTTAGTATCAGTTTTGCCTTGTTTAGAAATCTCACACCCCATTGACTTTAGTTTAATTTGCCTTTGCTTTTATTTTGTTAAAAAAAGGGGGTACAACAAAATCCTTCCAATTCGTATTTCATTTACCCAAAAAAATCATCCATTGCCTTCCCAATTTGATGCCACCAAAATGTAATGGAAAAAATGTCTGTTACTTTGGCCCTCATTCAATTAGGGAGTATTCATTTTGTCTTTTTATTTATTTTTTTGTTTATATTTATATATACACGATGTTATGTGACCGTCTTTATTATTTTATTCATTTGACAAATAATGTAATACGTTGGCTCGTATTATTTTTCAAACGAACTTTTGGAGTATTTATAAATTAAAAAAGGTCATGACACAAAACTCCACGAAAAAATATACTTCAGGTGGAGTTGTGTGTCATATTACTTTAATATTGTTGCCAAAAATAATACTAGCTGGCGTGGGTTTTCTTATTTCTTATTTTTATAGCTTTTAAGTACTTGAACACGACTTCGCACTTCGCAGATTATTCTGTTGATTTTGATTTTAGAAGCTCTCAGTAAAACAAACATATATGATTATTATATTTGTATTTACTTTGTTACCATTTTATTAGTATTAATATTATTTATTAAATTTCCATTTTGTTAGCTGAATTTAAATGTATTTCTAGTTTTTTAAACTCTTCATGAGTTATCTCTGTGTACTTTTATTTTAAGCTTGTTTACCTAAAGACTTGACTTTTTAAAATATTTTACAATCAAAACTTTAATTTATTTAATTAAGCTTAACCTGGTTTTTAAATATTTTTAGCTGTGCTTTTTGAACTTATAAAATTTGGAAGCCCATAAAATTAAAGCCTTATCCATTTTCAAACTATTTTTCAAGTTGCTTATTTTTGTACAAACTTAATTAAAATAACATAAATAAATTTATTTCAGTTTAGCTAGCTTTTTGGATATTTCTTGATGTCTTTTTTAAGCTAATAAAATTTTGCAGCTTTTTAAATTAAAGCCTTAACCATTTTTAAATTATTTTTCAATTTGTTTTTATTTTACAAACGTAATTTAATGAATTTATTTAAGCTTAGCTAGCTTTGGTAATATTTCTAAAAGTATTTTTAAAGCAGACAAAATTTCTAAAGCCCTGAAATTTAAAGCCTTATTCATTTTTAAAATATTTTTTAAGTGGCTTTCTTTGTACGAACTAATTAAAATTAATTTATTTAAGTTTAGCTAGCTTTTGGTTTATTTTGCGATGTTTGTTTAAAATTAAAATTAAAGCCTAGTCCATTTTATATTTATTTTTTAAGTTCTGATTTTTCAAACTAAAAAAAAAAAAATAATTTATTGGACCTTAGCTAGCTTTAGGCATATTTTTAAAGGTTTGTTTAAAGGTGATAAAATTTGTAAAGCCTTGAAAATTAAAGCCTTAAAAATTAAAGCCTTATCCCTTTGCACTATTCCTTCTAAAAAAAACTAAGCCTCCGTCACACTGAGAGGGTATACACTTATACATATATTTACAGGCGTCCTGTCCTGGCCCATGTGTGTGTGTGTGTGTGCGTGTGTTGGTAATGAGGTTGTTTTTGCATGTTCACTCATAATACGAATTTCGGAGCTGTGTAACGCGTTGCTTTATCTATAAAACAACGCTCCTGCTGCTCCTGCTGCTCCTGCTGATGATGATGGCGGCGGCGGCTCAGGAAGCGTTTGGCTGCTGGAGGAAGTGGAAAATGGAAAATGCCGAGAGGGAGAGTGGGGGGAAATGCGGTGGAAAATGTGCGGGGGAGCAGCAGGAGGAGCACTGAGTGCTATGGTTCCTGTGTCTTGTTCAATGCATTTCGCATTTTGACATGTAATTAAACGTTTTGCGGTCGACACAACACAACGCCAGAAAGAGGGCATAGAGAGCTTGTGGTTCCCAGAGCCATTTTCCATTGTCATTGGATATGATTCAGACCCCGGCCCCGTACATCTCATATATATCCAGCACATATCCCTTGCACACGCCCACATCCCTCGCTGCTCTGCATAAATATTGCGGCTGAAACAATGACGAGCGATTGATGTCAGAGGAAATGCGTCGTCCTGCAGAGGCCACACAGAATGAAATTGCTGAATTCGAATGAAACGATATGTGATATATATATGTACAAATATACATACTGCCGCAGCTCAACACAATTTGGAATTCATTAAGTATCGAAAAGGGTAAAGGTTAAGGCGCAACTAACAAGTTTGGTAGGTGAAAGGCAGCTCTTGGGCTTAGAATTTTAATTAAGCAAAATGTGTGTTAAGCTTTTCTGGCTGCACCCAAAAAGTAGGCAACACATTTCCACGCACTAAGTTCTAGGTTTTTTTGCGGTTTTATAAACCTAAATAAACCCTATGAAAAAGTAAATAGAATTTAATTCAGCTAGGACTTCTTTTTCTTTTCCACAATTACTGTGCCTTTGAGGTCATTGCTCAAGTGAGCTAAGAAGCCAAAGAAGCTCTTCTTGGCCTGCAAATTAATTTAAGACCGGAGATAAAATAATACCAACGACGGCGCGACGAAGTTTCTGCTTGTGGGTTAATGTTAAAGGCAGCTGTTGGGGTTAAGCCGAGACTGGAGAGGGTTAAGCGGGGCAGAGGTCGTCTCCCCTCTTCAGAAGCTGAAAGTTTTTGTGGAAATGAGGAAAATAACATTTCATTGCATACTTTTAGGGCAACGCTGCTCGGGTTAACTCAATATTTTCTTGGCTCCTTGTGGCATTTTTCGTAGTTGTAGTTGCCGTTGGTGTTGTTGTTGATGATGTTGTTGTTGATGTTGTTGGTGTTGGTATTGGTGTTTTTGATGTTTTTGTTGGTGTTGGTGTTGTTGTTGTTGGTGTTGTTGTTGTCCGACGTACTTAAGCATGCATATGAAAATGCCGACTGCTACACTTAAAGGGAAAGTTTAAATATTTCTTGGAAAAAATTGTTTTAAATTGTTAAAAAAAACCTTAGAATTTCTCAGAATTAAAATGCATAAAAAACGTGACAAAAAATCCTCTGACAATACTAAAATAATACCAAAAATACCGAAAAATACCAAATAAATACCAATATTAAAATAAATACTAATAGAAGAATCTTTTTAATCTAAATCAATTTTACACGTTGAAAAATCTTGAAAGAAGGCAGAAAATATTTGAAATATATGTTTTAATAATAGTTTGAATTATTACTTATTTGAAATCACAATTTCAAATTGTTAAAATATCGTAAACTATATGATATAGGCATTTATTTGGATTAAAAAAAGGTTAAATTAAATAGAGTTCACATTTATATTTATTTTCATTATATTTTTCTCCCCGTGCAGGGTCTTTAATGCCCCACTTTCTCTGCTAAGAGCAAGCGGGATGGGCTGCATTTGCGGAAGCAAGATGGAGCAAACATTCAGTCGGCCATTCATTCATTCATTTTCGCATTTCACTGGCTCACATTTCTTTCTCCAAATTGTTAAAATGGAGCATGCAAAATAATTGCGTGCACCCCATGCAACACCCACGCCCACAACTACGCCCCTTTTTCGCACACCCCGTCACTTTATGCAACATTTTGCCAGGCATATAATATTTTGCTCTTAATTCGTTAGCCAAGTCCTCGCAGCACTTTAAAATTGCAATTGATGCCGAGCAGCATTTTCCATTTGTGCCTAGCCATTGGTAGTGTTGCCAGCCAAGGGAAATGGTAGCTAACTTTGGCAGTGAAAGGAGTGAAACCTTTTAAAAATAAGGGGTAAATATATAAATATTAAAGAATTAGTATGTCTTTTTTATATATTTTGGTATAATTAATTATTTTGGATCATTATCAAAGCTTATTTTCTGAAAAATCTGATAACTCTGTTTGCAAAAAAATAAAAAAAGCTAAGCTGGCCACACTGCTCACCATGTTGGCAACACTGCAAGACTAAAAATACATGATGGCAACTCTTTAATAAGTTGCTTTTAATACAATAAGCAAATCCTTAAAAAGTTGACAACTTTGGTAAAACCTAACAACCCTTTTCGTAAAAATCCCACAACATCAAAAAATATCCTGCAACCTTCAAAAGCACTTCAAAAAGCCAACTTGACAACCCTGATAGCTTTCCAAAAAAAAAAAATAAATAAAAGGAACAACTTTGTTCATTAGAGAGCAAGAGAGGAAGAAATGCGTATTTGATTATCTTTCGGCTTCGGACTTCGGACCAACAAAGCAATACAAATGGATGCCACAAATATGCATTTTGCAGGCCAAATTGTGCATTTGCCGATGGAGGAGAATATTGCACCAGGGCAGGGGTAATGCGAGTGTTTTTGGTGTTTTTTCGGGGGTCATCAGTATATAGTATACAGTCACAGATGGCGATTTGGACTTGACTTGAACTCTTGCAATGCAAGTGCAGTTGCATTCGATTAAGTCTTGTTTGCCAAAGGAGCCACACACTCGGTTACACAATATCACACACAGAGCACTCAAAGGAGAAGAAATTTTCTATGTTTTCCTTTTGTGGTTTTGTTTTTTGGGTACATTAGAATTCGATTTTCTTGTCGATGCACTTCTTTGGGTGTCATTCCCTTTTTGTTTTCATTAAGCTCCCAGAGAGTGTTGCTAAAATAAAACTCTTTCGTTTGCTACTGCTTGTACATAGCAGGTAAAGCGTGGGAGGAAATGCGAGATAGGCGCAATCGGTAATGTAGATCGAGGTGAATATATAGTCAAATATATATCGCTTTATTATTATATAAAAAATATAGTATTCTTTGATATATGGAATATTTAATAAATATTTATTATAACAAATAAAATTCAAATATAAATTTATTCAAATAAATGTTCAAATATTAATACAGCATCGGTATAAAAATTCTACGAACTGAGCAACCTACTCAAAATAATGCCAGTTTTCACACACATTGTCAAAGCTTGTTACTAACCATACCGAGTCAAAAACTAGTTTACCCGATATAAGGTAGACGAACAACATTGCCGTTTATTTTTAATTTTATTAAAAGCCGAAGGATGGATCCGCGTTCCTGGGATACCGAAGAGCTCCATGAGGTGGAGAACTATGGCTCCACACGTACAACATTCCAACAGATGATGCGCAGGCTCAATTTTCCCCGGCGCCAGGAGATGACCCTTGGTCTCCGGGACTCCCAGATCATGCTTGACCCCTCGGCGCAGCGACTGCGCGAGCAGCAACGTGCCTTCGAGCGGGTAGTAGTGGAGCAGGTCAGTCGCTTTTCCAGCAGCTCCCAACCGGTCAGACGCGAGCCTGGAAGCCACCGTTTGCTGCACCGCAGAAATAACACTCCAAATTTATAAAAAAAAAAGCCAACAAAGCAGACTTTCATGGACATCTAAGGACATCAACGAATAGACCAACATGTAACCCGAGAAAGAAAATACACCAACAGTGGTGAAATTTATAAATACAGAAAAAAAATAATTCACCAATATAATGCATACACTTCCAACAACTTTTGCAACGTCAAATATGTATATATATATGTATTTTCAAAATTTATACATGAAATTCCACCAATGAGTGAAGAATTGAACGAGAATGTACACCAATCAACAATACGATACAACGATATGTATGCAAAACACCAACCGAAATGTAAATTGTTGAAGATTGCGTTAATTAATATAGAAATGTTTAAAAGCAAAGATGTGTATATCTGTATAGATTCATATTTTAAGTTATCTTAGACATGAAATTCCACCAATGAAGCACCAGGAAATACACCAATCAACAACAATGTACAACAATGCAACAAAATTGATGGAAAACACTGCAAAATGAGCAAAACGCATAGTCTCTCAGTGAAAGAAAAGATAACTAGCAGAACTTGCATTAAACTAACAAAACCCGTTGCATACCTATTTTAAGCAATTAAAACCCTTACACATAACACCAGCAACAGAAGGAGCTTCAGTTTGGCAAACTAATACGGATTTCAGTAGCTTTCAACCAAACAAAGACTGCTAAGGAGCTCACACATTTATCCCTCTTAAGGCTTGACTTTGATTTAATAACATTTTCCAAAGAGGAGAGAGTCCGTATGTTATTTAATTGAATTTATTTGGAAACATTGAGTGAACCATAATTGATGATATTCTTCCCCTTAGCCCACAGGTAGCAGTGGGTTGTAGGCCATACAATATCCGATTTGGCAGGACATTAAACGGAGGACCGAGGACGACTGCTGCTCCTCGGTTGAACCCCATAAAAGATAACAGTTCCACACACACAATCCTTGAGTCAAGAACTGGCTTTGGCTGTGGGGCATCCTCTAAGGAGGATAACCTAACCTTTGTGCCTCCTGTCCTGTGTCCCGTGTCCCGTGTCCCGTGTCCCGTGTCCTGTGTCCGCTTGGCTCTGCAGTCCTTTAGTCGTTTTGCGTCCTTTGGCATGGCCATTGAGCTGGCAGCCTTAACCCGCATCGAGCGGAGGCTGTCAGTAATGACCCACTTGTGTTGTTCCCCTTCGAGTTCTTCCCCCTCCTGCCCCCTTTTCCTTTCCCTTTCCTGCCTGCTCTCCCTATTCCATGCCCTTTCCCTTTCCCTTTCCCCCCTGTGTTTTAGTGCATTCAAATGCTCACTCATCAAAATCAAAAGTCAAATTGTCTGTCTAAGCCGAAGAGGAGGCGACCCATAAACAGACGGTGTTGCCAACTTGGCTGCTTTATGGCCGAAAAACACGGGTTATTGGGGTTAATTTGGGGCGTTGAATCTGTTTATTTATAAGATTTCGGTGTTAATGGGATCTTTATAGAGACTTGGACCCGGGAAGTCCAACTTGCAGACCTAGAGATTACCTCCATGTGATCTACTTTATTCCTGGCATATTTTTGGTATATTCCTGTTATCTAGATGGTATATAGTGGGATGTATTTGGTATATTCCTAGTAAATACTTCTTATTTTCCTGGTATATTCCTGATACATTTCTGGTATATTCCTAGTATATAATTTTTATATTCCTGGTATATTCCTGATATATTACTGGTATATTCCTAGTATATACTTTTTATATTTCTGGTATATTCCTATTGTATACTTTGTATATTCCTGGTATATTCTTGATATATTCCTGATATATTTCTAGTATATATCTCTTATATTCCTGATATATGTCTTGTGGTATATTCCGGGTATAAACCTTTTCTATTCGTGGAATATTCCTGATGTATTTCTGGTATAATTTTTGTATATTCCTGGTATATTTCTCGTATATTTCCGGTATGTTCCGGGTATATTCCTAGTATATTCCTGGTATATTCCTGGTATATTTCTGGTATATTCCTGGTATATTCCTGGTACGTTCTTGAAATATTCCTGGTAAATTTCTGGTGTCTACCTAGTATATATTTGTAGCATTTTCTGGTAAATTTCTGGTATAAACCTGGCCTTTTTCTAGTATATTCTTTTTATATTCCTTGCGAATTCCTGGTATTTACCCGGTATACGCCTGATATATTTTTGGAAAACTCTCGGTATATTCCTGGTATCTACCAAATATATTTCTGGCATAGTTTTTCCTCGTATATTCTTGGTATTTTAATATGTTAAGCTCTTAAAATAATTTAAAAGGGACCCCTTGGTCCCTTCACGATTCTTTTTTTTTATCAAAAACTCATCCCAACATCTCTTCAACTCAAGATATGTTATTGATAAAGATCCTTAAAGCAAATTTCAAGTTCTCCTACAATTTCCGGCTCTAAATTTCCTTAAGCTCCATTTAGCGACCTTTTTCCTTTCATTTTCCCTAAGAACATCACTGCTCTTTGGGTAGGTCCTGGAATAGCCGGGCTGATGGGGCTCTGGGCCCCCCTCCCCTGCAATTGCTATTAAGTTCACTTTACGTCCAGAAGTCAAAGCGAAAGTACCGGGGAGGTTACGGTTACGGGTACCGGCTGCTATTTATTTTCATTTTCGTACATTTATGGCTTTATCTTCCCCCGCTCACTGACACTTTGTCGTTTTTATCGTTTCAGCGTTAATTCGGTTAAGCACTTAAAGCAGCCAGGGCCCGGGACTGGACCACATGGACTTGGACCACACTCCTGGCGCCTGCCTGGTCAGCTCGGGACTGCAACTACAAAAAATGCTGGCTCTACGAGGACAAATTACGTGGCTGAAGCAGCAGGAGCAGCAGCAGAAGCAGTCACCTGCCTAGAGTTCGATCCGAGGCGTCAATTCCGGGGCACACCTTCGGGTCCCCATTAGCTAGCAGAGAGAGCGAGAGTGTGAGAATCATGTCCAGCAGTCACTCCGGCACAATTGGCCGTAAACGCGGCGGCAGTGCTGCCGGCAGCGAGTACTACTACTCCTCCTCCGGCGGTATAGGTTCCAGCTCCGGAGGCGGCGGCGGCGGCGGTGGAGGCGAGCAGCTGCGACGCCAGCGTTCAGCGGAATGGCACAGTCATCGTCACGGTCACGGTCACGGTCATGGGCTGGGCCATGGCCTCAGTCACGGCTTGGGCCATGGTTATGGGAGCAGCAGCGAGGATGAGTACCAGAACACCGGGCAGGCGACGGCGTTCGATACCCAGCTGCTGGCACAGCTCCTCCTGCAGAGTCAGCAATTGGCAAGTAAGTACGGGAAGCTTAAAAAAAAAAAAGATACTCCCTTCGGAGTGCATTTAGGAAGAAAACAAGACCATGTCATAGGGGGTCTTTGGTTGGCTAAATTCATTGCATACTTTTGGGCTGAAGATAGAAAATAGTTTGCAATTTGTGAATCAGTTTGTTATATTTTTTTTGCTATGTATTCTTCATTTATTCTTTGTTCTTTTTTATTTTTAATACAACGAAATGTTTTTTTTTATTTTCTAAAATGTTGTCTTTTTTTTATTCATTATTATTCATAAATTATTCACAGATTTTGTATTAATTTAATTTTATTTATTCATTTATTTTCATTGATTTTATCATAGTCTTTTCATAATTTTGCTTAGTTATTTGCTTTAGTTTATTTAACACTGCCTTATAGAAATTGTTAAATGCTTTTCCCAGTGTAGTCCACATTTATTGTGAAGGGTTTCCTCTTATTTTTCGTTGGTTTATTAGGGGGGCATGCGGTGTGGCGGTCAAATGCGATTTGCCAGTCGGCCGGGCTAGTAAATATTCATTATTTTATTTAATTGAATTATTCAGCAACTGCCGCAACTGTGTCCTGGCAGGATGTCGGGGTAACCAACTATCCTGGCTTATCCTGGACACAAATCGATTCCAATTGCTGGCCATTGAAATGGAGAAGGCCAAGACGAGATGATGATGATGATGATGATGATGATGGTGGTGGTGGGGGCACTCCTGACAGTCCTCTGATTGAATTGAGTAAATTGCTACGATATCTGACAGGGAATACTGGTTTTAAAGGGAATTTATTTAGTTTTTAGGAATTAAAGGTTTAAAAAAACAATTGCTTTTGAGGTTAAAGAAAGGTTTTAAAAATTAGTTAAAGGTTTCTTTTTTTGTGGAACTTCATATATTAAATTAATAACAAGTAATTTAAATAACGTTATTTGAAGAATTTTTAAAAATATCAAAAGTTGTTTTCAGATATTATCCCGTTTGCTTTAGGGGAATCCCCACTGTGCTCACAACTCTCCGGTGGCAGCACCGCGAACGTCAGCAGTGCCCAATTCAATTACAATCAAGTTGGCAGCACCGGCCTAATGGCCGATACAATGGCACATCCTCCCGACATTATGCCCCCTCCCCCCGTCTGTCTCCGACTCGCCCCCGGAGCGAACTTAATCGAAGCATAAAACGCAAATCGCAGCGACTACCGAGGCGACCGGCGCTCTTTTTACGGGCCCCGACCTCCTCCTCCGACTGCCACTCCTGCCTGCATTTGTTTCGGCCCATTTTATTGTCTGTTAATATTTAATGCAATTTACGATTCATTTTTTACAACCTAATAACGCTCGGACGAACGCGACTGCGAACTCAACGGACGTCTCGCAAATTGTTTGCCGGCCGTTACTCTCGCGGGAAAATTGAAAAGCCAAGAGCAGCAGGCAGGCTCTGCGGAAAATAAAAATATATACAAATAGAGGCTGGGAAAAATGACTGCGTCAGGCGGCGTGGAAATTGTAAACAGTGTTAACTATAAAGTCGAGCTTAAACTGTAAATGTGGGGCATATGGCAAGATGTTATCCTTATAGGTTGTATAGGGTTTTAAGGTTTATTATTTCACAGTTTTCTTTTGAAATTAGTTTTTGTACCTAAGAAGGTTAATATATATACAATTTTGAGGACAAAGGTCTGGTATTACAACCTCTACAAATATTTTAGTTGCTTTCGAAAGAACTTTCCGAAGCAAACAGTTTCTCTGTTTCCTTACATTTTAAAGCTCTTAAGCGCTTATAACTTAAAATTCCACCCAAAAGTATGCAATGATATTTGAAATATCTTATATTTGAAGTTGTAAAAGTTTATAGCATACTTTTCCGCAGCTCTTCAAGTGATTTCAAGTCTTAAGCTAATCGAAGGCAGTTTCCTCTTGGTTTCTTTTATTTTTAAAGTCTTAAGGGTCATTCAGTATAAAAAATGCCCCCCAAAAGTATGCAATGATATTTGAAATCTCCCAAATTTTATATAGCACCATTTCATAGCATATATTTAGACACCTCTCCAATTAATTTCGAATCTCTTCTGTTATTTCTTTACTCAAATTTTAACCTTATCTTCGTTCAATCTTCCCCCAGGCATGGAACACTATAACTCCGACTGCGAACCGGATTATCTACGTCATCGCGATCGCCATGTCCTGGAGAATACGTCACCCGGCGATATCCCACCAGCACCGGCCACCGTACCCGCACCCGCACCCGAGGTGACCTACGCCCAGCCGCACCAGCAACGCTCGTCAATGGGCTCGCCCATGAAGCTGGTGTCCACCGTCTCGGCGGGCAAGTACCAGACCAATGCGAACCTGGGGCTCTTCCCGAACAGCAGCAGCAGCGGCAGCAGTGTCCAGAATGGACCCGGTGCCGGTGGTGTTGCCGCCGTTGCCTCGCCGCGCAGTACAAATCCCTTCCTGAGCTCCAAGTTTTCCGGCGAGGATAATGCATTGGATAATGTACTGCTGCCGGCATCGGCTTCGTCTTCGACAGCGGCGTCCAGCAATCGCAGTCATAGGAGTGGCGGTGGAGGAGGAGGAGCAGCCAGGAGTACATTGAATCGTCTCAGTGGAATGACCAGTTCCAGCAGCGATTCCCATCATCATCATCAGCAGCAGCAGCAGCAGCAGCAACTCTCTCAGATGGCCGCCGTGAAGCAGCTGCTCCAGCCGGAGGACAGCGGCGATGAATTCGTCCTGGGCCGGGGGGGTAGCAACAGCAGCGGAAGGGAGTCGGAGGAGCCGCCACCGGAACCGGCGCCGCCAGAGATACCGCCGCGCACACAGTCGCTGCTCATGTCCCTCCGCAAGCACTCCGACTACAAGTTGAAGTACGAGGAGAAGGGCGACCAGAAGCACGAGGAGTTCATCCCCACCAGCCAGCTCCAGAAGGGTGAGTTCAAGTCGGGATTTGGGATTCATTTCTTTCAATTTTTATAATAAATGTGGAATTATGGCTAAAGAGAGGTCTTAACAAGTTGGCTTTGTCTGAAAGGGACGATTTCTTAACAGGTTTTTTGACAGACTCTTAGATATTTCTGTATCTTTGGGTGGAAATCTATATCTTCAGGTTATCTTGTCAAGATTTGAGGGTTTTCTCTGGTAAATTTGAGACTTTTCAATAGATTTTCAATTAATTTAAGCGGGTTTAGATAGATAATTATTTAATTCCCTTAGGACAGTAATTACAGCAGTATTTTTTATATCCGACATGGCACTATCACCTAAAGGTTAATAACCAGTCAAACACCTTGCTTTTCGGACAGTAATCAAAGCATTTTTTTCTTTATTACTACCTATAAATTAATAACTAGTCAATTTAATAGTATTTACATTATTTTTTGATTTTACAACCCACTGCATCGAAATAAAAACCACAAAAATATCTGAGTGTATATTCACTTTTTATTATAATTTTTATCTTGATGACGACGGAACAGTGGCCTGGGGCGGTGGTGTACCTTTGGGAGGCGGGGCCCAAAAAAAAACCAGATGCCAGGCTGCTCGTCTAGCCGCGACGGGTGGCATCAACAGGTGGAAGTTTGAGTAGTGAATAGTGTGAATAGTGTGAATAGTATGAGTGGCCTGGTGGCTTGGGTTCTGCGAGTGGTGGGGCGTTTGTGGTGTGTGCCAGTGGTGGGTGTAAGCTAAAATTAAACTCAATTAAAAATTATATAAATTAAAATAATTTACAAACACTTACACGATACCAAAACGGTGTGAATAGGATCAGTGCAGTTTACAAATTTACATAGAAACCGTGGCGAAATGCTTCAAAGCCACAACAATGTAGGAGAGAACGATAAACGAGTCAGATCTGAAATAAAAATAATACCTTTTGAATATATAATGATATATATAAATTTCCTTCTTACCATTTTTTTTTGCCATATCCATAGATCGTGTTTTCAGACGCAACGAACTCAGTTGTATTTGTAGTGTATGCACTGCACTAAACTCATAAATTTAAAATATCAACTAAGGGGAAAATAGTTTCTTATTAAATTTAATAAAAAAAATAAAGACACTCAATTTCTTACCACCTTTAGCACATTTCCAGTTCCAATTTAACAATTATTTGCGCAGCCTTAAATCAAATCCAAACATTGGGGACCCTCGAACATAAAACATCAAAAAAAAAACAAGGCATCTTGGCCACAAAATCTGAAAACACACAAAACACAAAATTTTGATTTCACTTAAAATATTTAACTTTTTTGTTTCACTTTTTTTTTTGTTTCACTTTTTTTTTTGTTTCACTTTTTTCTGTTTCACTTTTTTTTGTTTCACTTTTTTTTCTTTACCTTTTTCACTGAAAATTTTGATAATTTTTGAAATTTTTAAAGCCGAAATAGAATTAGTTGTGCTCCAGACGAGCTCTGGCTGCAAACTGAATATTTTCCGGCTGAGCCTATAGACCTGCTAGTGACAGAAGCGTTTGTTCGATGTCAAGGATGATGTGATCTGATTTTTTGAAATTTTTGTAGATTTATTCAAATTTAATCTCAGCAGGCTACAACCAAAGGCATGAACTCAGGCCAATTTCGTAACGAAGCTTTGTAGTACATATTTGTTTGAAATTATATTTTTTCTTGAGGAAATATTTTTAAATTAAATTTAAATAAAGATAATAAGTTTTATTTATATTTTAAAATATTTATTTTCCATATTTCCCACTAATAAACACAATTAAAAACAGAAAACCTATTTTTTAAGCAGGGGAAAGTTTTCTTAGGAGTAGTCAGCTGGGGTAATTTTTAGCAGGGAATTTACTGGGAGGAAAAATTCCATCAAGGCCCTTAAAAGTTGGGAAATAACATAGAATATCCCTTAGCTTTTAGTCCCAAGCTTTTTTTTGCTTACAATTCGAAATTGTTTTCGATGTTTTTCGCATTTGCCGAAAGCTTTGGTCCTTAACAGAGTTGCCACAGCATGTTAGCAGGACCTGTGGAGGCTGAAAGCTTGGGACATATTTTTCGAAAAGCTTTATGTTCAAGGATTATAATATTTTCCTTATTTCTGTTATTTTTTTACAGACTATATCCTCAGCGACAACCTACGTTCAGATCAGCAGCTGAAACCGCTATCGCCTGGCGACTCAAATGGGTAAGTGAATGCACATTTTAAAAATATATAACTTATTTGTAATAAATTTAACATGAATTTTGACATTCAAAGGGGACTTAAGAAAGGTTTAAAAATATTTAAAGCCCTGCAGATTGTACATTTATATTGAAAATGTTTATCATCATTTATTTTTTGAAAGTAAAAGTGCGAACAGCATTTCTTACCCATAAGTAGATGTACTTAGTCTACTGGAATTTTTTTTCTTGTAAATTAGAGGCTTAAATCTCTAATAACTATTAAGAATAATTTATTATATTAAATGCTATTTTTTTTGTTGATTTTATTTGTTATAAATATAAATATCTTCTATGGGTAGGCACCATACTCTTCCCTTAAATCTTTCAAATTTTTTCTGACAATGGCCTTGGATTAATGACCATCTTTGTGATGTTACTGTCATTGAAACCCGGCTTAAATCCATCATTCGTAGATTTCTGGGGGAAAAAGGGTAAAGGCTTTTGTGTGTGTGTATGTATTTTTTTTTCTTTGGTGGAACCAGGACAATATTACGGAAAAATAGCACCGAAGGAACCTCCATGAGATGTCAGCGTTTGCCCTCTAATCTCCGGCTGCGACTGGGGCTCACTTTGGTGCTCATGTTACTTCCAAAAACCGACCAGAGAAAAGGCAGCAGATGCACTGAGAAAAATGTGACTTGACTGGGACTTGAAATGGGTTTTAAATATCATGAAATGTTAGCTCTTTTTTGGGTACTTATTGAAGGGAATAAATATCAAAAGAGAGAGACGAGAAATATTTTTACCTATATTTTTTTTTTTTATCTTTAGGTAAATATTTATTTCCTAGATTTCTTCTCAATTTGGAAATCTTTTTAAAAATTGTGTTTTAATCTATGCTACAAACATCAGCAAAAAGTGGGTCTTTTTTTTAATTTTCCTTGGGGGAAATTCACATCTCAAGAATGGATTTGATTGAGATTTTATTGAGTTAAAGTTAAGGAAATACATTTACGGAAATCGCTTTAAATTTTGAAATTATTTTAAATGGCGTCTAAAAGTATGCTACAAATTTGCACAGCTAAGAAAAGCGTGGCAATTGGGGCTTAACATTTTTAAGGCATACTTTTGTACACCTTTTTATAAAGATTTCAAAACGTTAGCAATTTCGAACTGGTTTATTATCCGTATATAGGTATTAATATTTTATTAGCAGTTAAAAAAAAAATCCCAAGATTCTAAATAATTTTAAGCTTCTACCATAATTTTCTAAGCGTTTTTGAAGCTTGTTATTTTATATATTTGAAATATCCTTTGAAAAATCCCCTTTTATATATTTTTTTGTGTGTTTTTTTTTCCGGAAGTGCAGGATAAAATGAAGCTGGCCTCATGTTAACGGCAATTAAATCCGCAAACTGGTTTTTCGCATTGGCATCCGTGTTTCCCCCGGATCGCTGTTTGTTTGTTTATCAGCCACATCCCTCTGTCTCTGTGTCGCTCTGTCCCCCTGTCCCCCTGTCTGGTTGTCCCTTCAGTGTCCCTGTGTCCCAGTGTCTCGTATCTCATCCACAAGTGCAGTGCTCCATTGTAATCCCGGCCAGATGTGGAGACACCAAAGCCGCAGCGCCAAACTTCAAAATGGCTGCCGCTACACACTGCTACCCTCTGCCGGACTGGTGGCCAGTGGATTCCCCTTTTTTTGTCCCCGAGTTCTCCTCCTGGTTTCTCCTTGCCTTGCTCCGCCCTGCTCCGATTTTCCCGCCTTCCTCCTTCCTCCTTCCGATTTTTCCTCGCATCTCCCGGCCAAAAAGATGTCCGTAGCATTTTGCGGTTTTGTAAGCGGCTTTCGCCTCGCATTTTGTTTGCTCTGCTCCTCTGGTGCTCCTCTGGCGCTCCTCTGGTGCTCTTCTGGATTTCCTCTAGCCTCTGTGTGTGTGTGCCACGCCCCTGGTTTTTCCTTCACTTCCCACCCCCTTTGAATATTTTCCCACCTGCCACCTGATGCTGCTGGAGTTCCAGTTTCAGTTCCAGTACCAGAGTGGCTGTGTGCAGCATAATTAAAGAACTCGCTTGGAGATTACGTGGTTTTATAGGTTTAACCATTGCCATTGGATTCCCTGCCCCTGCTCGGCCTTCTCTCTAGCATTTTCGAGGATTTTCCAGAGAGAGATAGAGATGGAGATAGAGAGAGAGAGACTGAGAAGGCATCGCGCGCGGAAAAGCGTTTCAGGTAGCCGAAAGTTTTCACCGCAAGACAGACGCTAATGTTACAGCTAATGATTGCGGAGCTGCCAGGAGCTGCCAGGACGTTCTCCTCCTCCGCCTCCTTGGAGCGTCTCGGATATCCCAGTGAATGGTAACACAAACACAATGGGCAGAGGCTTAAAAAGCGGCTGGATTTTCTTTGGGACGAGAGATGATAGTCAAGCGGTTTGTTTACACTAAATTAGAATGGAGATAGGGAGAGAGAGTAGGGTATATATATAGAGAGAGAAAGGTATATAGAGAGAGAGAAAGGGAAAGAGATATAAAGAGGTAGAGATATAGGGTGTTTCTCCTTAATTCTGTCGAGATATTTTGAAGGAAAGGGGGTGCAGTTAATTATGTCAGGTGTAAGTAACTACTAGGAAACCAGATGGGAATTAAAACCCACAATCCCTGGAGACTTGAAATCTCCTTGGAAACAGCCTGAAAGTATGCAGTGATATTTGTATAAAATACTAGAATATTTAACTCGTTTATATACCTTAATTATCCTACTCATTGAGGTATATTTAAATATATATTTCTTATAAAGCAAAGCCTAGAAGACCGGAAAACTCCCTGGAAACTGCCTAAAAGTATGCAGTGATATTTGTATTATACACTCCAACATTTAACTCTTTTTACAATCTCACTAATTTCCCTACAAATTGTTAGATATATTTATTTTTCTCAAAATCCCAACTTAAAGCCTCCTTAATAACCCCACAAATAAACCCCACATTTAGACTTACAAAGAGGAAAACCACAAGCTGAACCTACCATCCATTATGTTTCTGGCCAAAAAGATGAGAGATTATGTAGGGGACATGGCATATTCTATTAATGTTGGCGGATCATGAAAGTTTTTACAACTAAAACCGGATTGGAATTGGCAATTTCATGCTTCGAGTGCAGGGCCGCGGAAAGAGAGCTGCCATTTTTATGGCACATTCGTGAGCTTATTGTAATGAATTGCCTGGGATTTTTTTTTTTTTTTGCTCGAAGGATTTTCTAAGGGAAAGCGGGACGGGATGGTGGGGAAATCACAGGGGGAGGGGGACTGTGGAGCATGTGGCATTCGCTGTAATCATAATTTTATGTCCGTCTAAGTAGCTGCGCATGACGACTGTCAACGACACGGCCGTTATCCTGACCCACTGCCACAATCCTGCCGCGGACCACTCCCCCTTTTTGCATTAACCTGCACTTGGGGAAATTTGTGAGGGAAATTTGTACAAGATTTTTGGGAATAAGAAATTAATGGGGAAATTTATAAATTTTTTTTGTGATTATCCCAATAATACTTCGGTTCTGATGTTTAGAGAGGAGCAGCCTCTCTTCCTCGGAGAGTAAACATTTAAAGCTCTTTTAGAGCCTAAGTCAAAACTCTCTCGTTCCCAATGGTTTGCACATTGCAGGCAAGGCATGGTAGAGCGGGCGTGAGAGCGAGACTTCGATTTCAAGAAAAGGCCTCTCTTCGGAGAGCAAATATTTAAAACTCTCTCAGAGTGCAGCTTAAACTCTCCCACTTTGACTTGTAGATTACTGGCAGAGAATGAAAAAGAGAGCAGGAGGCAGATATTCCTCTAATAAGAGAAGATTGGCCTATCTTCGGAGAGTAAATATGCAAGGCTCTCTCAGCTCTCTGAACTACAAACTAACTCTCCCGTTCGGTATGGCTTGTACTAAGCAGGCAAAGCGTGGAGGAAGAAGAGAAAGAAAAAGAGAGAGAGAGGTATTTCCTACAGTTACCATAACTCAACAAATTATTCAATTAGATAAAAACAGTGTTTCTTTTTTGTATAGAAAAACTGTTAAATAATTATTTTGAATCAGAAAAAAAATATAGTTTTAAACTCTTTATTCAAAAAAATATAATCTCTATAAAAAAGACTATATTTTTCGGTTAGTGTATCCTCGCATCTGCACATCCTGTCAGGCAACGTCTTAAGCTGTCTGCCACACGTTGTGGCTGCCACAAATTCGAAGGAGGAGTGGCAAATGGGACAATAAGGGAGTGAAGTTGGAGTCCTGCAACAGTTAGCGGTCAATTGACTGCGCCGACTGGCCATCATCCTGGCCAGTTGTCTTTGGCAGATCTGGGTCTGCACTGTCTGTCTCTCTGTCTGACTGTCCCAGGAGTGGCAATGGTAATGGAAACCGAGTCCCCAAATATGACAGCAGGCAGGCAGGACTTTCCACTCCTTCAAAAAAAATATTGTCTTCAAAATTCTTTAAAAAAGAAAGAAATTATTTGATGTCAATACTTGTCAAGCTAACAGTTGAAATTGGAAGTTATTTTGTGGTCTTAAAATTGATTTATTGGATGATTTGGAGATTTTAATTGTTTTTTAATGTTATAAGTTAAATAGTTATAAAAATTAATTAAAAGTGTGATTTGCTGTGCAAATACATTTTGTTATGGTTTTATTTAAAATTATTCAAGGTGCCTAAGTGCATATTTGAATTTTTATTACACTCACAACTTTCATTTGTTTTAATTAAATTCAAAGTTAGATTTTAATTGAAATATACAAAGTATATTTAATTAATTTACCCAAAACTGCTTTTTCAATTGATTTATTTCCCAAAAAACATTTTTATTTGTGAACTTTCCCTAGACAGCAACTCGTTAACGAGTAATCTAAGTGTTTGGAGAGATCTGAGTGATCTTGTTGAGGGTTCTCCTGCTGATCGTCTTGGCTGACAGTCGAAGATGTATGATGGAAATTAATAAGACAAGCGTAAACACTTGGAAGGAGTTTCCCTAAAGAAGTGACTCAATCGCGTACCGGAAAAATCACCACCTTGAAAAAAGAAAACCTTTCCCTTCCTTTCCTTTTCTTTTCTTTCCTTTTCCCAACGCCCTCGCATTTCTGTCGATTGAGTGAGTATCTCACTGAGTGACTGGCTCTGTTTTCTTCGGTTTTGTGTGTTTAAAAAAATTAGTCTAAGGAAAATAATAGAAATAGAAAATAGATATAGTTTTTTAAAGGGTTTAGACTAAGAGATACCTGTTGCCTAAATGAGCGAAAACTGGACATCATCTCTGAATTTTTCAAGCAAAATAAACCCAGATTTTGCTTTGACTTTCAGAGATTTTGCACCTTGATATTCAGTATTAAGTATTAAAAATATTAAGAAACTATTTTCAAGGTGCAAATACTATAAAATTTTAATATAAAAAATAATTCAAAATCAACTCTTGATCAACGATCAATCCAAAACCCGCAATATAATTCATTTCTTAGCAGTAAAATCTGTGATTAAGGCAGTCAATCTTCTGGTAATATGATCTCTAAAAACAAAACACAGCAGATACCTTGAGAAGGTATCCGAAAAATACGAAATGCTGTGTATCTTAACACTGGACATGGGGGCGGGGGTATCAAAAGCGAGGAAAACCGAAACAGACTAATTGAAAACAATCATTAAACAGAAACTGAGACCTGGAGATACGGAATAAAGTGGAGAGTGAGCGGAGCGGAGGCCTGGGCGCCCGTTTATGTGTATCACTTAATTATAACTGTACACACACATCCGCCAGGCGATATATAGCATCCAGAAGATACAGTTGCACTGGTAAAAAAAATATATATTTAAACTTTGAATTAGTTGCAAATTTTGAAATTTATAAATTAAATTTTTAGAGTTTGTAAATTCCGCTTAGTTCCAATTATCATCTTGTTCTGCTTTTAAGAGAGGAACAGCCTCTCTTCCTCGGAAAGTAAACATTTAAAGCTCTCTTAGAGCTTAAGTCAAAACTCTCTCGTTCCCAATGGTTTGTACATTGCAGGTAAGGCATGGCAGAGCATGGCAGATCTCAGGAAACGACCTCTCTTCGGAGAGCAAACATTTGTAACTCTCTCAGAGTGCAGCTTAAACTCTCCCAATATGACTTGGCAGAGAATGAAAAAGAGAGCAGGAGGCAAATATCCTTCTAATAAGAGAGGATTGGCCTATCTTCGGAGAGTAAATATGCAAGGCTCTCTCAACTCTCTCAACTACAAACAAACTCTCCCGCTTGATATGGCTTGTACTAAGCAGGCAAAGCGTGGAGGAAGAAGAGAAAGAGAGAGAGAGAGGACTCTTCTGCTTCAACAAATTATTCAATTAGATAAAAACAATGTTTCCTTTTTGTATAGAAAAACTGTTAAATAATTATTTTAAATCGGAAAAAATATATTATTTTAAACTCTTTTTAAAAGAATATTATCTCACTAGAAAATACTATATTTTTCGGTTAGTGTATCCTCGCATCTGCACATCCTGTCAGGCAACGTCTTAAGCTGTCTGCCACACGTTGTGGCTGCCACAAATTCGAAGGAGGAGTGGCAAATGGGACAATAAGGGAGTGGAGTTGGAGTCCTGCAACAGTTAGCGGTCAATTGACTGCGCCGACTGGCCATCATCCTGGCCAGTTGTCTTTGGCAGATCTGGGTCTGCACTGTCTGTCTCTCTGTTTGTCTGTCTGACTGTCCCAGGAGTGGCAATGGTAATGGAAACCGAGTCCCCAAATATGACAGCAGGCAGGCAGGACTTTCCACTCCTTCAAAAAAATAATGTCTTCAAAATTGTTTAAAAAAGAAAGAAATTATTTGATGTCAATACATGTCAAGCTAACAGTTGAAATTGGAAGTTATTTTGTGGTCTTAAAATTGATTTATGAGGTGATTTATGTTTTTAAATTATTTTTAGTATCATAAGTTCCTTAGTTCCCGAAAAATTAATTAAAAGTGTGATTTGTTGTGCAAATACATTTTATTATGGTTTTATTTATAATTATTCAAGGTGCCTAAGTGCAAATTTGAATTCTTATTACACTCACAACTTTCATTTGTTTTAATTAAATTCAAAGTTAGATTTTAATTAAAATATACAAAGTATATTTAATTAATTTACCCAAAACTGCTTTTCAATTGATTTATTTCCCAAAAAACATTTTAATTTGTGAACTTTCCCTAGGCAGCAACTCGTTAACAAGTAATCTAAGTGTTTGGAGAGATCTGAGTGATCTTTTTGAGGGTTCTCTAGCTAATCGTCTTGGCTGACAGTCGAAGATGTATGATGGAAATTAATAAGACAAGCGTAAACACTTGGAAGGAGTTTCCCTAAAGAAGTGACTCAATCGCGTACCGGAAAAATCACCACCTCAAAAAAAATACCTTTCCTTTCCTTTTCTTTTCCTTTCTTTCCTTTTCCCAACGCCCTCGCATTTCTGTCGATTGAGTGAGTATCTCACTGAGTGACTGGCTCTGTTTTCTTCGGTTTTGTTTGTTAAAATAAAATTAGTCCCAGGAAAATAATAGAAATAGAAAATAGATATAGTTTTTTAAAGGGTTTAGACTAAGAGATACTGTTGGCTAAATAAGAGAAAACTGGACAATCATCTCTGATTTTTTTCAAGCAAAATAAACCCAGATTTTGTTTTGACTTTCATAGACTTTGCACCTTGATTAATACTGATTAATACTGAATATTAAGTATTAAAAATATTAAGAAACTATTTTCAAGGTGCAAATTTTATAAAATATTAATAGAAAAAATAATTCAAAATCAACTCTTGATCAACGATCAATCCAAAACCCGCAATATAATTCATTTCTTAGCAGTAAAATCTGTGATTAAGGCAGTCAATCTTCTGGTAATATGATCTCTAAAAACAAAACACAGCAGATACCTTGAGAAGGTATCCGAAAAATACGAAATGCTGTGTATCTTAACACTGGACATGGGGGCGGGGGTATCAAAAGCGAGGAAAACCGAAACAGACTAATTGAAAACAATCATTAAACAGAAACTGAGACCTGGAGATACGGAATAAAGTGGAGAGTGAGCGGAGCGGAGGCCTGGGCGCCCGTTTATGTGTATCACTTAATTATAACTGTACACACACATCCGCCAGGCGATATATAGCATCCAGAAGATACAGTTGCACTGGTAAAAAAATATATATTAAAACATTGAATTAGTTGCAAATTTTTAAATGTTTTTTTTAAGGGTTAATTGGGTATATTTAAAGATTTAAACATTTTCTTAGGGGTTAGTGGGGTTTTATTGCATCGAAATTTAAATATTTAATGGAATATAATTTATTAGCATTATTAGTTTAATTTATTAAAAAATAAATCTTTTTTTCTATAAGTAAGGCGATGTTATTCTATTATTATTATTACATTTTAGTGATTAGTTAAGCTTACACTAGTTATAAAATATAAAATAACTTGCAAGTTTTTAAGGATTTTTGAGGATAAAACGAATCATAATCGATAGACTTATCGATCTGTTTCTCCAGCTTTGTTTGCCTTGAACCTTGATTTTTATTTTTTAATTAATCAATTTTTTAATAGAAGCTGAAACGTGATTTCCTTATTAAAAATATTATTCAAAATTAAAATCCCGTTTAAAAACTGTAAAAATGGTTTTGATATTTTTGATGGGTTTATCGACATTTTTCCAACAGCATTTTCAATATCATATTATTTAGTTTTGTTTTTATATTTGTGCTACTCCTAGGTTTTATTAGTATTAGTTTATTTATTGTGATAAAAGATAACAAAAACATCAATATTGATGTTATCGGTAGGTTTATCGAAGCTTTTTCAGCTCTGTTTAGCTAAAAGTTTGACTTTTTTCGTAGTTTCCATACATTTTAGTATAGGCAAACTTCTTATTCTCCCTTTTTAAATATCAAGACAACTTAGTCTGCCCTTTCTCCCAGTGCACATCTGTGAGATACAACAGCTCTGTGGGATACTCGCCTGAGTTTGCTTATCCACTTCATTAAAGGAGTTGAGTTGCGAGCCGAGACGAGTCGAGTTGAGTTGAAAAGGTGACTGGCGGCGGGTTTCGGGATCGGATCGGGGGTTGCTGACGCGATATGGGATATACGTATATATATGTATAGATATATATACACATATAAAGATGGAATGCCCAAAAGCAGTAGGAGTTGACCGCAGAGACGTCCCACTGTGAGTTGGGTTCTCTGTGGCTCTTCAGACTTTAGACCTTCGTCAGCTCATCGCGGCTCACTTCTTTATTAATTATGCAGTTTTTTGTTGTTTGTTGTTGTTGTTTTTTGGCTGGACTTAGCTGGTCATAGCCCGCGATTTGGGCGCCCTTCTCTTTCCCATAATTTCGCGTAATTATATTCAATTGTTTAATTGCCGACTGATTTGGCTTAATTGAATTTGTCTCTGCATGTCACAACAAAGTTGTAAGGTCAGCGGCAATCAGTTTGGGAAGCCCCAAGCGGAAATCGTTGGAGAAAAGTTAAAAAGAATTAAGTTTTTAAGAGATTTTAAGGGAGTAAAAAATATGATTTACAAAGAAATTATAGAGAATTATTGTAAATATGAAAAAACTCGGAAAATTCGTTTTTAGGGGAAAACTAAATATTATTTTTGACCCTAAAAAAAATATTTAATATCGAACAAACTATTTAAATTTCTTAATAAATACTTTATGTTAAAGAATATGTTTAAAATAGTTTGAATAAATTATATAATATCCTAATAAATTACATAAAACATTTTCATTTAGAAATCTTTGAATAATATGTTAAAAATAATTTGAAAAGATACATTAATATATTTTCTAAATCTTAATTAAATTATTTTTACCTCAAACATGTTCTAACATTTTCATTGAAAGATCTTTGAATCTTGTTAGATTTTCATTGAAAATCCCGCGATGAATGACAGAAAGTTTCCCTTTATTTGTATTTTCTTTTTTTTTTTTTGTTTATATATTTGGTGATGGACTATCCCTGGTTTACAAGATATGTATACATATATATTTATTCATATCGGCCAACCGAAACGGATCAGCTTACCAATAACAAATGGCCAACTATCAACTATAATAAAGGCAACAACAATGCGGGCCCACGCAACAACAAACAGCAACAAATACGAAATGGGAAAATTTCAAAAATATGTTGTCGTCTTTCCTCAAGTGGTGGCGCTCAAAAAAAAAATTGAAGAAAATGGGAAAACAAGGCAGAAGGGGAAGGGGAAGTGAGATCCCATCACTCATGTGAAATTCATAAATTCACGCCGCCAACGCTGCAATTAATCTAAGGCCTCGGGCACTGAAAGAAATTGGAAAATAAGGCACTAGTATTGAAATAAATATAGGATTATATATAAATAAAAAAATAAATAACAAAAAATTACTTACATAAATATATAAAATAATGAAACAAATAAATATAAAGCTTAGGATACTGATGATAGAAAAAAACTTCAGTAAAAGCTTATTGAATTATTAACAATATTCTATTAAAAAACAATTCTTTAAATATTTATAAAAACAAAATTTTCAAAGAAGTAAAAATTATAAATATTTATCTAGCAAGAAATTCAATTTATTTAATACTTAAATAGAAATTTATATATTATTTTATTTATTTGTTTTATTTTATTTATTTGGTTATTTTTCATAACTAATTAGAAAAAAATGCAAAATTAACTTCCATTCATTTCTGTTATTAATTTCTCTCCGTGTAAGATCTCCTTCTCCTTTCCCGCCCTCCCTCTTACACCCTGCCTGGCATCATGCTGTCCTTGTCTTATCGCGCCTGCGCGACAGCTGTTAACAGTGACGCCGACTGCGCAGCCGCCGCCCGCTGAGTTCGTTGATTGACCTTATTATTGCTGTTCTTGTTGTTGTTGTTGTTGTCGTCATCTGCTAAGTGCGTGAGTGAAAGAGAAAGAGAAATGCGGCCAAATGTCGTAACTGTTAACGCCTCCTTGGCGCTCTTTTGTTTTTGTTTTTGTTGCTTGCGGTGTCACATTACGTGGGAAAGGGAGAGAGAGCTAGACGATCGTCAAGTATAAGACTCTTCTCCTTCTTTTACAACTTCTTTTGTTTTTGTATTTTGCATAATTAATTCCCATAAAAAAATGCACGAAAAAATAAACTCACACACGGCTTAAAAATATGTAAATATTTATAAGTCCAACTTTATGGCAAATCCCGAAATAAATCGCCTAAAAATGCAAATGCAAATC
Organism: Drosophila jambulina; assembly: GCA_018152175.1. Taxonomy (NCBI): domain Eukaryota; kingdom Metazoa; phylum Arthropoda; class Insecta; order Diptera; family Drosophilidae; genus Drosophila; species Drosophila jambulina. The sequence continues at coordinate 4,232,356 of JAECXH010000006.1, forward strand.
CCTGGCAACAAGTGTTCTCCGAAAGTCAGCCAAGTTAGCCACCGTATAAGAGTGTGGCTCCTAGCTATAAACAGACTGTTATACAGTGGCATACTACTTTCATACCAAAAAGGATATGTCAAAGAGTGGGAATGAAATGTAAACAAGAGCGGAGCCCGAAAAGAGAGTAGGAGTGTGAAGTATAAAAAGAGAGTAGGATTAGGAGTAAGAGTTTGGCTAAGAGTAAAGTAAATAGTTACATAAAACTAATAACATAACTTACTTCATAAAATAATAAACAAATAGAAAGCATGACAAATTAAATATGAAGAAAAAATAAAACAAAAAATTATAAATATATATATAAATAAGTGCTCATTTAACATAAATATTTAAATTTATTCGTTTATATCCTCTTTTAAACGGATATAATAATATAAAAATATATAGTTTTTAATATTAACCAATTAATTAAATTATTTAACACCCCAATATATAACAGCTGTTGGCCATTTAACTAAAAACATTTATAAAACTAACAACAAATCGTATAAACGGAATGCTGGAAAAATGTCAGCAAACAACAACAGAAACCTGTGGCGGCTAACAGACTGTTGGCCAAATCCTGTTTATAACAGTGTGACCCGCTCGCGCTCTCTCTCCTTCGGTTTTGTTTTTTTTTGCAAAAACTGGTTTTGCCAAGAGCAAGCGAGAGAGCAGGACAACAGAACGAAGTTAACAGAGCAACAGCACAGCATCTCTCCGGCTTACAGCATCTCTCTCTCTGGTTCCGTAACAATAAATAAATTAAATAAATATTTATTATTTTGTCTGAACTTGCATTCATAATTTTAGTTAGAAGTGTGTCATGCATTGAAGGAGTCACTTCCGACCCTAAAAACCATATATATTCTTGATCAGCGCCGAAAGGCGAATCGAACTAGCTATGTCCGTTTGAAAAATAAAATGAAGCCTTTTTTTATATTTTTTAAAGGGTTAAAATTGTGAAAAATTTAAGAAAAAATTTTGATTTTTTAAACTTTAAATTTATTGTGCTAATTTGTTACCCTAGAAAATTTTTCCGATTTGAAATTAAGCCATTTTTAGCTTAGTTATGATTGATTTCAATTGCAAGCTGCAGGGTATACAAATTTCGGCTTTTATTAACTTCCTTTTTCTTTTGTTGTATTTTTTATTATTAAAAATTAAATACGTATAATAACCAATTAAATTAAAAACCATCTCATTGTATTTTTCATATAAAATATAGATTATTTCTTTTAATTGGCTTTAAAATATTACAATAATATGTAGAAAACATAAATAAGTACAAAAAATTAAAATATTCTTGATTATGGAAATTTTTCTTTAAATTAACCTTATAAACAGTTACATTTTGCTCATTTAAAAATGGTAAAAAGCCACCAAATTATGAAAGCAGTTAAATTACGATTTATAAGTAGTAGTTACTACAATTCAGCTACATTTTAATCATTCTAAGCACATTAAATATTAAATACAATTAAATAAATAATAACTTCAAGTCCTGTGAACGTAATAAGCTAACAGCAACTACCAGCAGCCGGTTCTAACAGCGCGCCCTTTAACAGCACGCACACGGGAGAGAGAGAGAGAGAGAGACTGCTGGAGAGCGAAACGCCGGTGCACAGCAAACAGAGAGCAATCCTCCCTCACTGTCATGCGAAGAGCGCAACGGTGGATGGCGGCAGCAGAAGAGAGCGAAGCCTATAAGTACGAGCCGCAAACTTTATTTTTTTTCAAAATTTTCTTAATTTTCCAACGCGACGTCACGGCTCCGCCGCGGATAACGGAAAAGTCGTAACGGAGTGCGACTTCGAATTTCCACACGACGCGACTACGACGAGCGTGTGTGTGTGTGAGTGTCTCCTCGCGCGCCGTCTCGCTTGCACTCGCAACCGCGTCTCCAGTCTCCTGCCAGCGTTTGTGCGTGTGTGTTTATATGTTTATAGCGCGCGCCCGCCCGCCTCAGCGTGCGTGTGTGTGTGTGTGCGTCGTTCTTCTTCTTTTTTGTATTTTTTCCTTCAGCATTTGTTGTTGTTTTCGCATATTTTGCCTTCAACAAAAGATCCCTTTTGGTTTAAATAATGCTTTCCTGATTTTCCCCCGCTCCACGGTTTTCCTTTTCGGTTTGTTTTCGCATATTCATTCGTACATGTATTTGTTATAAATTCCTTTTTTGTGTCGCAATTTTTTTCAAGTGCTCAAAGTGCCAGAGAGAGAGAAAGAAGAAAAAACGTAACCGAAATGCAAAACGTAAAAACGGTAAAAGCCAAATAAATACCAAAACAAACACGAAAAGAAACGGATTACAACTGTTTTTTTGTTTTCTCTTGGATTAATATAAAAGAATAACTTACGAATTTTTGGATAAAAACCAAGCAACAATAACAACAACAACGGCAGCAGCAGCATCTGCAGCAAACATCACTTGCAACAATTGCAATTTTTCCAAAGGAGGAAGAAACAACAACAAAATGTAGGTCACAAAAACAAGAAATATATCAAAAGTAAAAGAAAAAGAACAGTAAAAGACAGTAACAAAGTAAAAACACATAGAAAATACAAGAGAAACAACAACAACTTGGTGAAAATGCGTTGCGCTTTGCTTTTCGCTTAAAAAACAAAGCGATTTGTGGTTAAAAACTAAATGAATTCATAACAAAATATTGATTGGAAGGGAGAACATATTTAGAGTATAATTTATTGATACAAGCAAGGAAAATAATATTTACAGGGTTTTTACACATTTAAGAACTAAAAACAAAGGCTAAAATTAGGTTTGCCGTTTAATTCGAGATTCATATGAATTTGATTAGTTTTGAAACAGATTTTCTAGGTAAAATTAATAAAATAAATAACAAATACATGAAAAGATTTAATTTATTTGCTTAGCAAAGAGAATAAATTAGATGAAACGCGAAAAATGCAGTAATAATAGTTTTAAAAATAGAATAAAATGTTTAATTATAAACATACAGAAAAATAAGTATCTTGGGAATGATTAAAAATAATATCAAGTACTATGAGCATAAATGGTTAATAATGAATTAATCTAATAAATCTTTTAGAGATAAATCAAATTAAATTATTTTAAATTTTAAAACAAACACTTAAAAGATTTAAAATAAATATTTAAAATAAACTTAAAATAAGATTAAAGCATAAAAGAAAGAATAATATAAAAGATTATAGAAACTAAAACTGAAGACATAAAAATAATATAGATTAACTATTATTGACAGGAGTTCAAGCATGAATCAAAAATTAAACGCGAAAAAATGCAGTAATAAAAGTTTTTAAAATAAAATAAAATGTTTAACTTTTTTAGACATTTTTGCCACAAGAACAGGTCCAAAATTACACTAGTTTACAATTTTTAAATACTTTTATTAAGCAGATAAACAACTATCTATATTCTTACGAGGAAGATAAACAATTTCATTAAGTTTAAGCTTGAATAAAGTTTTAACTCGGTTCATTTTAACAAATAAACATTACAAATGCCTGCATAAAACCATTCCATAAACAATTTAAAGCACTTCCAAATGCAAAATGAACAACAAAAGACCCAGAAACCCGAACAAGTGTAACTGAAAACGGTCAGGGTAATAAACAACAATGTATTAGCTAAACTTTTAAACAATAACTCAGCCTTAAACAAATATTTGCAGTGGCATTAATAAATTCAGGCGTCAACTTCAAACGCTTTTGACATATTTTCCGTGTGTGCCATAATTTGTTCCTGTGAGTCGGGGAAATACCCGAAAAAACATTAGCCAAAATGCCAAACATAGTTAATAATTTATTTTCATTAGTTTTAAGTGTGTGTGCGATGGGTGTTAAATGTTTTTTGTGTTCTTCTTGTTGCCCAATTATGTGCCGGCTTTCTTTTTTTGTTTATTTTCCGCCGCTTTACAATTTCATTTCATTTTCGGTTTTTTGCACATTTGTTTAATGAACAAACGCAAATGGTTATTGCTCCGTCGTCGTCGTCGCCGTTGTCTTCTATGAATCTGCTCCCATGTGTTGTCAAAATGTATCTTTTTCTGTGTCTTCTCTTGGGGGCGCCCATAAATCAATGCCGACGGCAATCAACGGGCCTGCTCCGCAGGCGGATGGATTTATAGGCACATATACAGGGGCATATAGCCAAGAATAATTCTTTCCCCTTTCTCGGATCTTTGGATTTTTATTTTTTAATTTTTCTTATAGTTTTTTTTTTTTTTTTTGAGTCTGCAAAACTCCCGGGACAATGTGAAGTGATTCGTGGCGATTCGCAATTAAGCAAATTGTTGAAAGAGTCCGAAAAACGTTCGATTCAATCAGTCCCGGGGTTTTTTTTTCTCTGTGAAATTAAGGCTTAATTGAATGGGAAACTTTATGGAGATCATAAATTGTGCAATTGAAAATGAAAAGCGAGGCGATTTTATGATTAGCTCTTGGGAAAATGCGTGATTTGAAATAATTCTGCCAGGAAAATGCGAAAGATATATTTTAGACATCAAAATATTAAAAAAATAATACGAAAATGTTTGAGCAATGTTTTAAAACTTGCTAAAAACAGTCTCTGTTTTTGTTATCTTTGTTTATCTTAAAACCATACAAAATATGGCAATTTTCCATTAGTTTCTTGACAGATTTCTTTATTATTTTCTTGCGTAAAATGCATTACGGTTTTGAAATGTTTACTTTAACAAAGATATTTCAATCACCAAGTCATAGTTTATTTTGAAATTATAACAGGCAAGACCTCTGCTTGTAATTTGTTTATTCCACCAACCAAAGCGGTTTCAAGTATCTGAAAAAGAATGTATCTATTAGATGCAATCTTAGCTAGTTAAATTTCAGAGTAGTTCAGTTGAAAAATGATTTATAAATTGACATTTCAATAAATTTCCAAGAGAAATACCTGCTGAACATCTTCCAATTTGAAATATCAATTTCAAAGATGAACTTCTCGGGTTTCTCGACTGAAAGATACACCTACATATACGATCCCAGGCTGATCCATAGAAATTCCAGCAGCTGTTTCTGCGGCGCGCTGTTGCCGCTTTTCTGGGGCAATAAAAGCGGCTTAAAACCTGCTCGAAAAGTGCAGAAAAATCAAAGGGACGCAATGTTGGCTGACGGGACGGACTGATGTTCTCTTTTCCCTTTCTCCGCCTCCTGTATCTTTACCTGCTCAGCGTTTGTATTTCGCACAGCTGTTGCCAGTTGAACGCCACGAGAAAAGGCGGCATAGAAATGTATCTCATGGATGCAGGAAGAGACTGGAGGCAGGTACCTCATGGATTAGGAAGTTACTATTTCATAGCAGCAAAATATCAATAATATATATAAAAGTATAGTGATATCCAGAGATAAATTCCGCTTAAACCGCCTCTGAAAATTACAAATTGTTTTCAACTTTTATTTATACATGTATAAATGTATCTTTATCTGTCACTGGCAACAGTAATCCGCTCAAGTGCACAAATTAGTGCAACAAAAATGTCAGAAGTTCTCGCTGCCGTCGACTGACAGTCCGCGTGATGAGTGTATGCTCGGTGTATCCGCAAGCTGCACTTGCAAATTGCTGTAGTTATAGATACAAGAGCCGAACTAGCACCAGGATTTTGGCCAACTGAAGGGGCCAGAGGCTGAGAGCGGCAACAGCGGCAACAGCGGCGGCGGCAGCCACTTGAGATGATTTATGATGCCAGTCAGCCTCACAAGTGCAGACAGCAAAAATAACAATCCAAAAAGGTTTTGCCATTGATAGCAGGCAGCCCAGGGGCCGAGGGGCAGTCGGCAGCCTCTCCAGAAACTCTGGGACCATGATGAGGCACAAAACAAAAACCCAGGCAAGAGCCAGGAGGAAACACGAAGAAAAACATTGAGAAAATAGGGGCGTGGAGCGGAGGAATAAGAGAGAGAGGTTTTTGCTAGAGTTTTTACTTGTTTTTTTTTTGTTTTTTTCTGTTGCCAAAAGGTGTGAAGCACCGGACAAAACCTTGAATTGAAAAATTCCCAAAAACAAAAAAAGGAAATATGCCTGCAAAAATATTTATAAAAAAAATATTCAGTGACAGAAAAGCGAGATGGAAATTAGAGGAAAATTAACAGGGAAATTTGATGTAGGATTTTGTGATGTTAATGGGAAATCTTTTATAAAGTTTTCCTGTTTTTAAGCTAAGGAATTACTTTAAATGTAATCTTTGAAATAAAGGATTTACAAGATTTGAGATAATTTTTGCATTTTAAAATATTTTAAAAATAAATATAAGTTAACAGGTATTAAAAGAAGTCAGAATTAAGAAAAATCTTAGCCTAAAGTAAGACATAAAACTTCTTTTATAATTTTTTTGTCATGCTAGAACTGAGGCTAGAGGGAAATTTTGTATCTTTTAGATTAGGATTTAAGCGATTTTAGATACTTTTTCAATTTTAAGTTTTTCTTTAAAACAAACATAAATGAAAAGACTTAAAAATCAGGTCAGAGTTTAGGAAAATCTTCGATATAAAAATATGTACACTCCTTGATTTATTTTTTATGGAAAATCGGAGGCTAGATTTTATTTTTTCTATTAAAAAATATAATCATTCTGTTTCTGAAAAATGTGGGCTTTATTTTAGAGGGTTTTTAAACCCCTTTAGATTTATTCTCAGTGCTTTTTGTATAAGTAAGGAGCTTGGCAACAATGACGCTGCTAAAAACCCAGAAGATGAGGGCTGGCCAAGAGAAGGAGCAGCGATGGATTGGATGCGAGATGCCAGATGGAGATGGGGATGGCGATGGAGATGGTTCCAGGTTGCAAGATGGGGAATCTCTGGTCCGAGCGAGCCAGCTAGCGTTTGGTCATTACCGTCATGCCTTGTCATAGACAACATCGTTTATTTTCCAAACACTCGACGAGGAGGACTGCTCCCTGCCCTGGCCCCGAAAAAGAAAACCCATCTCCAAGCTCAACTCTAACCGTTTTCACACCTCTCGGACCGCCTTTTAGCCTTACCTGGGGAGAGAAAAAAAAGAACAGGGAAAAGGAAGAGAAATATAAGGAAAATATAAGGAAAATACTTGACTGATTTCGCGTTTCTTGTTCTGTGTTGATTTTGCATTTACACCCGGACACTAGCTCGCAGCTAGATTTATTTTCCATAATTATTGGAAATTTATGCAGCAAGTTGCCAATGAGACAAACAAACCATAAATCCCCACAAATCGTTTCCAAATGAATTGGAGCGTGTGGAGAGAAAGAAATGCCGGGCGATAAAGGGTGCTGGTGCAGCAGCACAATCGTAAATCCAACCATAAATCTCTCCTCTATCTATCCTTCCCTCCCGGAGGGAGACAGCCCAAATTGCTTTTGCTTTACCAATTAAACAAATTCAAAGTTGAAATTGAAACCGAATCAAAATGTAATCAAATCGGACTAATCATAATATCAACTCGAGCTGTGAGAAAAGCAATTGAAAGTTTTCCCTGAATTGGAAATTCGATAAGAACCTGTTGAGGCAAGGGACAAGGAGTTGGAGGGGAGCTCAGGAGCAGCAGGAGGGAGTCCCAGGGATGAGCTGCCCCACCCGAAGTAGGAGCTAATTTGCCTGGCGGCGGGCGTGTTTAGCATTTAAGCATCTCCGCAGCCCCACAGCTCTCGGGGGTTAAGTCATTGGGGGAAAAGCCAGCGGGAAAAGTGCCACTCCAGAAGTCAAGTGGCTGTGGCTGTGCCACACGCGTGTGCAGCAGCAGCAGCAGCAGCATCTCTTCTGCTCTCTCAAGACTACAAATCGCAGAGGCGAAAAGTAAGCAATAAAAATAAACCCCAGCGAAATGGAACGAAATGCAGGCAACGGCGGCGGCATAATTAAATTTCAACATTCAGCGCTGCTCAGCATCCTGTCGCGAAAATCTAGAGCAACAACAGTGCTCAAATAAATAAATACAAATGCAGATACATACCTTATACAAAGATATACATATATATAAATACGTATCCGCAAGGACAGTAAGAATACCCCGGGTTGTCCTTGTACCGATTTAAAGCGTTCGCTTTTCGACTAACAGGAAAATGCTTTTCGCCGCACTGAAAAACTCATTAAATGACAGCAATGCACTGCATTTTTCCTCCGGAAAAGTTTGCCAGAGCTGCCTGGCTGGGTTGCCAAACTTCGCGCTAATGCCAGCTCTTAGTTGGGCCGCTCGACAAATTCCCCGTCTTCTCTTTTTTAAACCTTGCCAACTAATTGGATGGCAAAGCAGGCTTAATTCAATTCCATTTTCCCATAGTTAAAGCGACAGCAAACAGCCAAGAGTTAAGAGCTAAAAGCTAGCAGTGTCAGGTTGCCAAAGATGCGTCCTTAATAGTTGTGCAATACTGGTTTAGGCATAAATTTAGGGACATATATTAATACAATACTGTTATTAGACCAAAAATAAAAAAATTGAAAGGTATCAGGGCGAAAGTTCTTTCTCTTTGCATGCTAAATAGTTGTGCAACACTGATTTACTCGCAACAAAATAGCAACAGTTGTACAACACTCAGTTTAGTTGAAAAATTAAAAAAATACGGTTTTAAACTTCTAAGAAAATCATATCATAGTTAAAAATCAATTCCTTAATCAAAAAATAATCTTAATCGCAATATTTCTTTAAGAAAGTTGATTAATTAAAAGAAAAACATGAAATAGTGTTGAAAAATAAAAAATTCAACATTTTTCATGTTTCAAAATTACACAAGTACAGTCAAACTTAAATATTTTCCCAGTTAAAAGTACAAAAAATATCTAAAAAGAAATATACAACCGTGTCGATTGTAAATCACCAGAGGGCCAAGAAAAAGTATATAGAAACCAGAAATCCAACAAAACGTTGCAATTATTTTGTTGAACTTTTTCGGGGAAATAATTCTCGCGCGCCTTAAATCATTTTCATTTGGTGGCTTGTGTTTTATGGGCCGTTGGTTTATTGTTTCTTAAAATGTATAAAAATAAATGAGCTAAATTGTTGCTGCTCCTTGGCTGAAGTGATTTGCCTGCTGCCCTAAAATGGCAAAAACAAAACAAAAACAAAAACAAAAAAACACCCAAAGCCAAGAAGCTGAAACAAAAGATGCCTGGGCAAATTTTTCACATTTTATGGGCAATGTTTTTTCTCCTCTGAGCGTGACTTTGGTTTTGATCATTTTTATTTTCCAACGCACACACGCGTTTGTTTGTTTATAAATACATATACTTAGAGGGAATATATGTAGGCATTGCATATTTATGGCTGAAAATATATTATGCGTATAATTGTTGTTGCCTCGTCGCCAAGTTTTCGCTGTTTTCCCTCTCGTTTTTTTTTTTTTTGTTTCCCTTTTGCACCTTTGCGTCGTCGTTTTGTTGAATCAATTACAGGCAGTTGCCGCTGTGCTCCCCTTTGCCCCTCGAATAGAAGAAAAAAAGAGAAAAAAAATGGGAAGAAAAGCTGCAGGAAAAGCGTAAGGAGCAAAGGAAAATAGAACGCAGACAGGCTGGCAAAAATGGCAAATTATGGCACCCCAGAGATGCGCGATAAAAGCCCATTTACTTAAACTGAATATTTATTATTCCTGTCGCTGCCACCTACTCCCCCTGCCCCACTCCTTCTCGGCTCCTGACTTTTCGCCCATTTCACATTTCCCATTTCCCATTTCCCATGCAAAACGCTTGACTTCTCTCCTTTTTTTTTTAGCCGCCGCGGGTTTTTCTTTTTTTCATGTCCCGCCCAAAAAAAAAAAAGAAGAAAAGTTTGGGGTGTCATAAAGTTTGGCCTCCGCGCCAAAGTTTGATTGAATTGTGTGGAGGGACACCGACTTAGATGAGGAAAATCTTGCCAGCCGAAGGATAGCTAGGTTTTAAAACCCACAAAAATCAATCTATCAAGGAAAACCTATATAATTTTTTATATTTTTTGGTGTAAATAAGTCGTAAACATTTTAAAAAATATTAAAATGAAGTCTTAAGATTTTGAAAAATATCAATTACCTTGTAGAACCCTTTAAAAACCTCTAAACTCTCTTAGAAATTCTTTGAAAATTAGAAAACTCTTAAAGACTTATCTAGTTTTATTTTAATTTTGTATTTATAAAAAAGATATAATTGAAAAAAAGAGACATTAATCTTTTTGAAAATATTGAAATCTTATCCTAAAATTTCTAAGAAATATTAAGTAGTTACTAAAGTCTAAAAAAAAATATTAATTACTTGCCAAAACCTATCAAAACCCTCATAAAAATTCCCTGAAACTTAAAGAATTCATTGAAAATGTCTTAGTTTCCTTTAGATTTTATATTTGTAATAAAAAATAACAAAGAAATAAGTCATAAATATATTTAAAATATCAAACGTTTGGCTTAACACTCCCAAAGGTTATTATTTACCTTGAAAACATATTAAACGTTTCTTGGAAATATCTTAAGAACAAAACAACACTTCAAAACTTCCTTAAATTTATTCAGATAAAATATTTACAATGGAAAAGTGCCTAAGCAAAAAGTCCTAATAACATTTTAAAATATCAAAATGAAGACTGAAATCCGAGAAATAAATGAATAACTTACTGAAAGCCATCAAAACCCTCAACGTTAATCCCTTGAAACTAACAAAGCTCATCAAAACACTTCTTGCTTTTTTGTGAATATTATATATTTAAAATAAACAAAAATACCATAATGAAAACCCAATTAAGTTAAAATATATATTTTCTTATACGAAACCCCTTAAAAGATCATTTTACAGAAACCTTTTGTTCAGAAGAATATCCTTTGATTAGAAGCCCCGATTTCAGTTGTTATCGCGCCCGCAGCCAGGACACTCGATACCCCGAGTGAAATTCGAGTGCAGAGACTGGGAAATTCAAGAGATACGAGCAAAAAAGCCAACACACAAAAGCCAAATAAATATAAAGAAATTAATGAAGTAAATGATAGGGCAAAATATATATGTATAAATCAGGGTGCTGGGTGGCGGTGGAGCCGAAACCGAAGTGTTTCATAATTTTCGAATTCTAAGCGCCGCCACCGTCGCCATCGAAAATTCCGATAAGGCAGCAAAGGCAGCCAAGGAGGGAGCCAAATACAAGGAGAAAAAAATTAAATAATTTATGTTTTATGTGGCACAGGAAGCGCTGCCTTCTGGGGGTTGTTCCGAAATAAAATAAAATAGACAAGACCGAGGAGCAGGGCGGCGAGCGGAGCGGAGCACTCAAGTGATTTAGGAAGTGTTTGTCTGCGTTACGCTTGGTTAGTTGATAAAAATCAGTCGACGCTTTTGTATTCTTTTGGCGTTGGTTGGCCCTAAGTCTGCGTCCCGTTTCCCCCTGTTTTTGGAGGCGTGTTTTGAGGGGAGAAAAGGCAGGGTTATGGGCTCCCTTTGAGCCCGAGTCTGAGTCTGACTCTCAGTCTGAGTCTGAGTCATGGTCGTCGTTGTTCCCCCTTAATTGCATCGACTAAATTGCATTTTAAGCTCTCCGCGTTTCGTTAATTTCTGCACCATTCGGTATGATTTATAAGGCCATGCCCAGAGTCCAACAAAAAAAAAAATAAACAAAAAAATTGGAAACAAAAATCTGAGACTCCTTTTCAAGGTAGAGTAAGTGGCCGGTGAATGGTATCCGTGAGATCTCTTTCAAGATTTTATCTCCTTGCATTTCTTGTTGTGTCTGCAGGTTACATTATGGCGGGAAAATATGGGTTTTTAAGCTTAAATTACAGTTTCTGATATCAGCGATTTATAAAACAAGTTTAAAGGAATGAAAACTCTTGATTTCAGGTATTTAAAATATGAAATTGTAATTTAGATATACTTTCTAAAGGGTTTTTTAGTTTATATAACCAGAAAACATAATGTATCTAAGCTTTAACCTACATACAAGCTACAAAAATATAATAAAATGTTTTATATTTTAGCAAAAAAGATTATATTTAAGCTTTAACTTACTTCTAAAGCTGAGAAATATGTTTTTGGATTAAGGAAAAATCAGTTTAGCTTGAAAAACCCTAAAGAAACTCTGCAACTCTTAACAAAATCTACCCAAAACCCTCAGAATAAACTCTGAAATAATCTCCCCTTTTAAAGGTGCTCCCCCAAAAAGTGTATCTGTGGGATGTTTAGATCTCGAAATTGTATCTGTAATCGTTCTGGTTCTGCCTCTTGGTTCTCCTTGGCTCGTAGATTGCATTATTGCGTGCCAAATATGAATCAAAGAACGGAGAACGAGCGTATCCACGAGATACTCTCTGGACGTCCACTTCCTGTGCGGTTTTCGGTGGAGCACAGTTTAAAGTGCCATTAACCCACAATTGCACAAAAGCCAAAAGATACACAATCCGTGTGTATATCTATTGCTTTTTTTTGGTCCGTTCGGTCTTCTGGTCTCTCCTCTCCTTTCGGGTCAGTTAATTGCAAGTTTTACTCGGCTGCGTGTCAAAATATCATTTTGTGTGTTAGATACATTTACGGTTCGAGAGAGGCTTTGGTTTTTATTTAGTTCGTTTTTTGTTTTTTTTTCTGGGCTGGCCATTAATTGTCGTGGCCTGTCATTTTGCGGTACGAATCTGTGGCTAAATACTGTGTGTGCCACCTCTACCTGGGGCCCAGAGATACACGGGCACAGATACAGATGCAGAGATACACCGATACAGATACAGATACGGATGCGGGGATGGGCTGTGACAACATTTCAATAGTTTTTGTTTGGCTTTGCGCCTTCGGGGGTTGTTCCATTGGGTTGGCATCGCGACCAGCTGCCACTGCCGCCGCACAGGATATGCCACACAGGACACCTTTGTCGCGATAAATTTGAAATAATTTGATGCGTCTTGTTTTATTTGACAGGCAACAAATTCGTGGCCCAAGGGTTTTCGAATCATCCCGTACGGTCCGGTCTGCAAAATGTAAACAAGTCGCCGGGCCTGGCAATTAAAAGGACTTTCCATTTTAGACTCTTTGTTGGGGTATATTGTATCCGTGGACAGTTTGGGTCACAATAAATACTATTTGGACTTGAATTTGTATCTATGGTTTATTTGTTTGTGTTTAGTTAAGGGAAACTCTTACTATAAACCTTAAAAAAAACCCTTTACTCGTCCTGCAGATACTTCTTTTTTACGAAATGTAATTTTCCAGGACATTTAGTAGTCGTGACACCTCCACTTCTGTCTTCCTTCTGGTGCTCCTTTTGTGTTCCCCATGTAGGGAAATTCAATTTGTAGATTAAAATGTACTCCCTTGTTGTGTTTGCTTTGTTTTCCCCGTAATAGCCACGCGGGGGTTTTCCTCTCTCCTTTTTTTTTTATAGATATTTTCCCTCAGTTTTTCCTGGGGGCATGGGGATTGCGGTTCCGTTTCCAATCGAGGGCGTGTGGTTCCTTCTTATTCTCTATCTTGTTTCGTGCTGCGAACAATTTTCAATTAAAAACTAAACGAAATCGTAATATATATATCGAGCCGAGGGTGGGGTTGAGGGTGAAATGAATTAAGGAATTAGCCGTGAGTTAAATAGGAAAATGGGAAAGTAGGGAGGAGGGAGAAGGGAGAAAGGAGGGAGGGAGTGGGTGGTTTGATTAAAATTGATTGAGCGTCTATGCAAATCAGGCGGGGATTATGTCGAAAATGGCCATCAAATATAAGGGTAAACAAGGGAAAATAATTAACAAAACCCCGGGACTGAGTAAACAGAAAATATTGATAAAAGATATAAAAGTAAACAATGAGTTTGAATAATTAAAGATGCAATAAGAGCATTAAATTAACTAAAGGGGTTAATATATAATTGGTAATTAACAGAAAATATGTCATTTAAATATTTATAGAGATTTCTAGGGTTCATTTATTAAAGCTTAATTAATTAGTTAGGTTTTTAAAAATACTGGGAACTATTTTAGTTGCATTTAAGTTATTTTTGACTTGTAGAAATATTTTAGAAAAATATTCCCACTTAATATTAAGCTCCTTAAAAATACCTAAAATTATTCTAGGTATTTCTGACTTAAATAAATATTTTAGAAATATATTCAAAAGGTGAAGAAGTTTATAAAAATAAGTCTGAGACATTTTCTTGCGTATTTAAATATTAAAACTCATCAAATGTTTAAGATAAGCATTAAAAAATTCATAAACTACATAAAATAAAATCTGTTTATATTTTTATGCTAAAAATAAATAAATTTTTGGTCAAAATTTCATAAACTACATAAAATAAAATCTGTTTATATTTTTATGCTAAAAGTAAATCAATTTTAGGTCAAAAGGACAGCTTGAAATGCTTTTTATAACCATAAAAAATGGCCTGCTTGTGAAACCCTTTGCGATTTAAACTTTTCTATTGCCCTAAGGCTTAACTTTTGACTCGCTGCCGCCACTTTTCTCGCTTAATATTTGCATTATAAGCACTTTAAGCCATTTAAACTTGCTCCAAACCCCGCTTATTTTTATCTACAAGCCCTTTTCTCAAAATAAAAAAAAGAAATACAAAAAACGCACTAAAAGAATAAGAAGTAAAGGGGTTGGTTGGGAAAAAAATGCAATTTCCGCACAGACGCACACATTTTCCGGCCAGCAAATACATATACATGCTTTAAGGATATACATATATATTTATATAGAAAGAGATAGGGAGATAGAGGAAGCGCGCGAATGGGAAAACTCAATTTCCAAACTAAATTCAACTAAGAAAAAATAAAATAAAATCCAAATAAATAAAATTGGAAAAAAGGAAAACCTCGTGTGCAGAAATTGTGAAAATTGTATTTGGCAAACGCATTAAACTTTCATTTTTCTGTCAGGCCAAGGATAACACAGCCAAATAAGGCGCCGCAAATGCAAAAAATAAAAAACGAGAAAATGGAAAATATATATTAAAAAAAAAAAAATCTGGGAAAATAGAGGAAATGCACTCACTATCTGTGTGTGTGTGTGTGTGTGTGTGTGTGCGGGGAAAAGATATTTGAAAATCAAAGCGAAAGTTCTCGGCTTTTGTCTGTCCGCAGGATTCTCAGGATCCTTCCACGGACAAACTTTGCTTAGCTCTCTCTCGCTATATCTCCCTCTCTCTTTCTCCCTCTATCTCCCTCTTTCTCTGTCGCTGCGCCGAAAAACTTTTGTCATGAATTGAGGCTGGGGAAATGTGCGAGAAAAACACATCAAAGCAATCAAAAAGTGACGCCAGAGCAATTGAAAACTTTTCGCATGAAAACAAAAAAAAAATCCAGCCAAAAAAACAATGAGAAAAAAGTCGCAGAAATTACCAAAAAAAAAAAGAGGAGACGGAGAAAAGGAAGGAATAGAAAATGCAACGCATCAATGCATTTTCCCGACGGTTGGAAATCAAAAGCTAAAGAGTCAAGCCCAGCCACCCCCCTTTTTCCGCCCAGTTAATGGCTTTGTTTGCCATGGCCATCAGCCAAAAGAAAAAAAGGAAGGAAATTCGGGAAAAATAAAATAAAATAAAAGAGAGCAAACTGCAACTCCCTTCATTTGTTCCACTCAAATAATGAGGTTTCCCTAAAAAAATTAATGCTTTATTAGGATTATTTTAAACTGAAAATGGAAAAATCTTAGCCACGAAATAAGGCTTACGTCTGGCAGTATTTATTATTATTATTTTAAATAGAAAAATAATAAAATATAGGCAGAAAATAAAAGATATACATAGTTCCATGAAAGTCAAAATTTCAGAATTATTTTTATAAATATAAAAATATTTTAAGTTATCTTATTTTAAAGTTAAACATGTGCAGCAAAGGCAGAGAAAAATTTGTCTTAAAAATTCCTTCAACTAAATAGATTTTTTTGAGTTAAAAAACTAAAGAAAACCAGAGACTTAATTACAATATATCCCCTGAATATAACCCCCTGTAAAGCTAATAAACTTTCTTTATAAACCCTGGCTTATGGACCTCTAAAACACCCTTTCCCCCTCATTTAAGAGTATAAAAGATATTTTCTAAATATATATTTATACTCTAAAGATATATATACATATAATATTTGCTGGCAAGCCAGCTTAATGTTCCTATTTTGCCCAACTTGTGCTCTCAACTTAAATAATTTGCGCATAAAATATAATTTAATGCCGGGTCGTCCCGTCCCGTCCCCCCTTCCATCAAGTTGCTTGTTTGCTTGCCAGAAATTCCGACCAGGGGCGGCGGCTGTTAGAGCGAGAGAGGGAGCCAGGGGGGTCCTTTATGGCACCCATAGCTTAGGCGAAAACGAGGTCAAATGCAATGCAGACGCGTGCCAATGCGAGAGAGTCTCAATTTGGCAGCAGCAGCCAACTGTAGCGGCTATATAGCATATATAAATATATATGTATATATGTATATATGTATTTGTATATGGCACCCAGAAAACCCCCCTGGAAAATAACCACCCACGGCCACCCCCTTCTCCTGACAGGGCAATGCAGATGCATTTGCCTGGCGATGAGATTTACCCGCTACACACAATATTTCATAAAGCCGGGGAAAAACTTTCGAGGTTTCAAGCTTTCCCAGCAGCAGCGGCAGGAAAATGCTGGCGGCAGGAAAATGCCTTGGCTGCAATAAATGCAGCACAGCTCCCAGATATGTGTGAGCGAGCGCAAAGTGGAATTTTCATGGCAAGAGGCAGCATTTTTCCTGTATTGATCCGAGAGTCATACAAGCCAAGGGTAAGTGTGCAGGGAAATTAATCAGAAAATCAAGTAGGAAGAGAATCACAAGAAATTTTACTAGCTTATAATGTATGCAAATATATATTTCGTATTTATGTACCTTTACACAGCTAGAAAATAGTACTTCACTGAATCATTCAGCTATTAAGAGTACCTACTTTCGCCCTTATTAAAAAGAGAGAAGAGAGATCACTTTCATAACTTCCGCCTGCTGTGGAATGTTTTGTTTTGTTGTGGTTTTTCGACGGCGGTAATAGAGGCATTTCCACTTCATAACCCCTATTACAATCACCAATAGGCCCCCTAGTGAAGTCTAGACTCTAGGCTGCACTTCAGAGTGCACAGAAAAAAATATTGGTAAAATATTATAAAATTTGATTATTAAATAGGTTGATAAATATATTAATATATAAGAATATAAATGAATGTGGATGAATATAGATAAATGTATATAAATGTTTATAAATATATAAGAATATAAATGAATAAAGATTTCTATAGATCAAAATAGATGAATAAAGATGAACAAAGATGAATATAGATGAATACAGAAGAATACTGGGAAATATAGATAAAAGTAGATGAATATAGATGAATATAGTTGAATATATATGAATATTGATGAATATAGTTGAATATAGATGAATATAAATGAATATAGATGAATATAGACGAATATAGACGAATATAGATGAATATAGATGAATATAGATGAATATAGATGAATATAGATAAATATAGCTGAATATAGATGAACATAGATGAATATAGTTGAATATAGATGAATATAGATGAATATTGATGAATATAGATGAATATAGATGAATATTGATGAATATAGATGAATATAGATGAATATAGATGAATATAGATGAATATATATGAATATAGATGAATATATATGAATATAGATGAATATAGATGAATATAAGTGAATATAGATTAATATAGATGAATATAGATTAATATAGATGAATATAGATGAATATAAATGAATACAGATGAATATAGATAAATATAGCTGAATATAGATGAACATAGATGAATATAGATGAATATAGATGAACATAGATGAATATAGATGAATATAGATGAATATAGATGAACATAGATGAATATAGATGAATATAGATGAACATAGATGAATATAGATTAATATAAATGAATATAGATGAATATGGATGCATTTACATGAAAATAGATGAATATATAGATGAATAATAATGAACAGTGATGAATTTGGTTGAACTTGGATGAATTTAGATGAACAAGAATCAATGTAGGAATATTTTTGAATATATATGAGCTAACTGTTTTAACCATATTTTCTTTTTTTTTAAAGTAATAGCTATTTTTCTCCCTGTACTTCCTTGATCAGATTGATGCTCTAATTTAGATCCACTTGGATATATATGTATATGTTATATTTGTATCTATTGCACCGAGAGCCTGGGTTCACTGCTTTGTTGTCCCCGTATTTAAATAGCAAATGATTAGCTTCAATTGGCTTCAATTGCGTATGGACTTAGTGCCCGAATTGATACGTATTCCGAGCCGAATATAAGGAGAGATATGAGAAGTCTCCAGGCAAAGCTCTTTCTCCTCATTTCACCCAACGAGAGGTTTTTCGTTTTGTTTGTCTGAGATAAAGCCCAAAAGCGCGGCGGCAACGTCTTCTCCCGTCCCGTCCCGTCCCGTCCGTCTGCCCGACTGTCTCATTTTCTATCTGAATCGCTTTTGATGGGATAAGTAGTTGGACGCAGAGATGGAGACGGAGACGGGGTCCACATCACGCACATTCATTTGAAGTAGCTTCACTTTCAGCACTTTTTAAGAGAGTCTGCCGAGCCGATTGAAGTGTCTGGCAAGTTAAATCATTTGGAAATTTGAGGGTTTTCTTTCTTGACTTGGGACTCCCTCCCTACGAGCAGTAGTTGGCCTGGCTTATTCCGAATTTAAATTGAACAGATACAAAAGTTTCTCCGCCAGAGGAGAACTTTTTATTACATATATTTTCGTAACTCCGCCGAGTTATTGGGTGTGCAAATATTTGCTTCATTATTGGGCAACTTCCCGTAATGACTTTGGGAGTTTGTCAAGTATTCCGAGTATATTTCTTGTGTCTCTGGCTAACTTGCAACTTGAAATGGATTTCAATTCGGAAATCCCTCTCAAGTTATTTACAGATTTTCGTAAATAATGGAGAAATAACTTAAATACTTCTCAAGTTAACTGAATATCTGTGGCATTGCAGGGATTATTTAGTTAATTGATGACTTCACCCCCCGGAAATTCCTTGCTTAAATATTTTTAATGATTTGTTTCAATTTAAGCATCGGAAACGCAACGGAGCATGCCCGTGACCTTTGGCTGGGGAGAGATGTGTGGGTTGTGGGCATGCAGCTCGCAGCAGATACAAAATGCTGTTGAGATACGGATACAAATGCCGGGGCTGCAAATGAAAAGTTAAACGTTGCGTGCTGCGCCTGTTTATCTTACGGATGCGCCCTGGGATGCATCACTCACTCAACTCGAGCATAGCATTTAACTCATTCGTATAAAAGATACAAAAACCGCGAATGTGCACCACTACGGCTGTCTCTGTCGCCGCTGCTGCTGCTGTCGCTGTCTCTGTATCTGCCGCCGTATCTGCATCTGTGTATCTGCATCTGTGAGATACACAGTGCTTGAACAAACAAATGGGAGAAGCCTCCGTCGCAGCAGCGGCAGCTACTTCTGATTCTGATTCAGATTCTGTTGCCGAACCAACTCCTGCTCATTCATGGCGTTGCACTCGATTAAAAATGTTTCGTGTGTGCTGCACCCTTCCCCGCACTCCGGCGTTTTCCTCAGTTTTCCATCGCCCCCTCCCCATTCACCCCCCTTTGGGTTTTCCCCCGTTTTTGTTGTCGCTTTTGTTGCAGGAAGTGCTCATCTTCATTTACTTTGTTGTCGCTGCCGTCTCTTGACGTTTTTCGGTTTTGCGGATGACACTATGTGTTCGGTTTGTGTTCTGTTTGGTGAAGTTCTGGGATGTACTGCAAAAAACAATTGGGCTAGAAAATGTTGCATAATATTCAGCCTTACCTAAAAATATTTGTTACTATTTTTTATCGATTTTTGCCGATTTTTGTATTGGTTTTTATTGGGGTTTTCTTTTACATATTTAAAATTTTTAGACAGAGCCTATAAAAAAAAACTTTCCATCGAAAAAAAAGACGAGTCAACACAAGCCATCGCTCTCTCTTTCACGTTTAGCCTGCAATGTACAAGTAATAACAAACGAGAGAGGGAGAGCTGCATTAGCTGCACTCCGAGAGAGCTTCAAGTTTTGCTGCTCTCATTCTCTGTCTCTCTCTCTCTCTTTCTCTCATTCTTCGTCTCTCGCATTCTTATGCTTGCTCTCTCTTCCATGCTTTGCCTATGCAGTGGCAAACGAGAGAGCGAGAGAGAGAGACAGAGAGACAGAGAGACAGAGAGACAGAGAGACAGAGAGACAGAGGGACAGAGAGACAGAGAGACAGAGAGACAGAGAGACAGAGAGACAGAGAGACAGAGAGACAGATAGACAGAGAGACAGATAGACAGAGAGACAGAGAGACAGAGAGACAGAGAGACAGAGGGACAGAGGGACAGAGGGACAGAGGGACAGAGAGACAGAGAGACAGAGAGACAGAGAGACAGAGAGACAGAGAGACAGAGAGACAGAGAGACAGAGAGACAGAGAGACAGAGAGACAGAGAGACAGAGAGACAGAGAGACAGAGAGAGAGAGAGAGAGAGAGAGAGAGAGACAGAGAGACAGAGAGACAGAGAGACAGAGAGACAGAGAGACAGAGAGACAGAGAGACAGAGAGACAGAGAGACAGAGAGACAGAGAGACAGAGAGGCAGAGAGACAGAGAGACAGAGAGACAGAGAGACAGAGAGACAGAGAGACAGAGAGACAGAGAGACAGAGAGACAGAAAGACAGAGAGACAGAGAGACAGAGAGACAGAGAGACAGAGAGACAGAGAGACAGAGAGACAGAGAGACAGAGAGACAGAGAGACAGAGAGACAGAGAGACAGAGAGACAGAGGGTCAGAGGGACAGAGGGACAGAGAGACAGAGAGACAGAGAGACAGAGAGACAGAGAGACAGAGAGAGAGAGAGACAGAGAAAGAAACAGAGAGAGACAAAGAGATGAGAGCGAGACAGAGAGAGCTCTCATAACCAAATGACCTATAATTCTCAAGTTGTTCTAGCTTATCAAGGCTAAAAAGGCTTCGTAAAACTAAGCCTCCAGTATTATCATTTGAATTTCTCAACAACATAAATTTCTTAATCCGAATTCACATATTTTTCTCATAGTGTACAGATTCGGTTTAAGATTATTGCCAATTTACAAGCCGCCTGTCTCGCTCGCACACTACCTACACCCGTCTCGCTCTGGCTTCAGGCACTCTGCTAATTAAATATCTATGAATGGCGGTCTTAACATACTTGTGTGTCGTGTATCTGCAGCTATGGCTCTGGCAATGTATCTGTATCTGTCGCTCTGGTGCTGCTGCCGCTGCTACTGCTCGTCTCGTTTGTATTTTAATTTAGCATCTTTGAAATTGCCACAGGAAATTGCTTTAATTTCCATTGAGTGTTTCTTGTTGCCGAAAAACCGAATTGCCCCTGTTTTCCGTCTGTTTCTCCTTCTGCGGTTAAGAGCAAGATTATCCCAACCGCACACTTTTCGAGTGGATCGAACTTTTGCGTGAAACTTCCCTCCTGCCCCCATGTGCACGTATATCTTAAATGCTTTTCATTAATTTATATCGCGAAAACCCACAACAAACAACCCGCAGAGCACACAGAGCTCTCGAAGGAGAGGGAGAGCGGGGATAACTGGATTTTTGCGTGCAGTTTCCGGTGAAGACATCAATCAATGCGATTAGACAAGAGTGAAAGTGAAACTAGAACGCGAGGCATTAACATCCAATGGCCAATTCTAGGTTCTTTGGGGAGGGACACACGCGCACACACACCCACACACCCACTCGAGAAATCAAAGAAGAGCCAAAACACTTGAGCTCATTTCCCAGGCGCTGCTTTTCCCTTTGATCTTTCTTAAGAAAACCGAAAGGAAGCCCCTGGCGTGCACCGCCCAAGGAAAAACCAAAGGAAAAACCCCGGGTGGAGTGGGTTTGGGAGGGCCAAGTGAAACACATCGATTGATTGGTCAGCTTTTTTTTTTTTTTTGTGCAAAGGCGAGTGTGTAGATGACTGGGCGGAGCAATTGAAGTGCGAAACCCGAAAGAAAGGCAGCCAAATGGAGCGAAAATGCAAAGGCAAACCCAAAACCAAATGCCAAAAGTTTTCACTGAGTTTTCTCAAGGTTTATGCGGCCAAGTTTGGTGTGGAAAAGTGTTTATTAACTTGTAAAAGGGGAATAATGAAGAAGAACTTGATTTTTTATGGATTTAAATTATGGTACAAGAATTAATTACCTTAACAAATGTGAATTTTGAGATAATGAGTTAGCATTTTAAATATTTAAAAAATATTTGTTGACATTCTTCTTCTTTAGCTTAATTTTTGAACCATGAATTACTTTTTTTAATAATTTTTTGTACGCTTAAATACCTGGATAGAAAAAATCTTTATTTTTCGGCAATTGATTACTATTTAAAATATTATTTTAGCGACTTATTATGTATGTATTAACATTTTAAATATTTTTTGACCATGAATAATTAATATTTAAACATTTTCTGTTAACGTTTAAATACTTAGATACTTAATTTTTCGGCTATGAGTTTTTATTTTAAATATTTTTTTATATATTTAAATACTTAAACAAACGAAAGCTTACTTTTTGGTATATATTACCCTTTTAAATATTTTTTAACACTTGCATACTTAATTATACTTTATTTTTGAAGAAGTTTCTTTATATTTCTATTGATTTCGAATTTTATCTGCGCTTCCTGAAGCTGTTTATTATTTTTAAATTTAATATTTTAACCCTATGAAATTGTTTCTTATTTTTAAGACCAATATTTAGGCTTCCTGAAGTATTTTCCTTGCCTTAAAGCTGAAGTTTTAATCCATTTCCTTATGGCTTTTCCCCACCCACGCATAAACTGCTTCATTTTTGGTCATTTTTACCATTTTTATTTAATTTCTTTGGCAAAAGATACAACAAAAGATACAGGCACAGCTCCAGATACAAGTGTACGCTGGCACAGATACATTTTTACGGGCGAAGCGTGAATTGCTCCCCGGGGAATTGGCGTTCCATTGGATACACTTCGATTTGGTAGATTTGACAATGCGCAAAGTGTCTGCTCTGCGTGTGTATCTGTATCTGTATCTGTATCTACAGCTCGCAGATGCCAGGCATTTCATTTCATTTCATTTCATTTCATTTGAATTTAGTGGCCATAGTCGGCTGACTAATGATGAAAGTGTGACCCAACTTTTGGGGCCATTTGCAGGATGCCAACGTCGTCGTTGTCGTCTTCTGCTGGGCAGCATCGCAATTTATTACAAATAATATATCATCCCATACCATTTGGGTTGGATTTTGTATCTCGCTCTCCTCGGACTTGTCCAAAAGTTTGAGTTCGTTTTCAGTTTGGCATATTTGTCAGTGTGGCATTACTAATTGGTGATTACGAGCGGAAGTCGACAAAATATTTGATGCTCTTATTTCTATTTTGTAAAACATTTTCGTTTTCTTCTCCCTGCCGCTGGGCTCGTAAAAAAAGTAAGCAGGAGGACGGGAAATTCAAGTGGCTAAATTTAAATCGAATGCCCTGCTGCTGGGTTAAGCTGTATCTTCATCGGGTTGTATATAAATATATATATAGTATATGTATATATCTGCTGCATATCTGTGCTGTGCTGCTTTTCATCAATGGACTTGGAATATCTGGACGGGTGCCAATTATTGTTGCAAGTCTCCACCGAGTTGTCAAGAAGTTGTGAGTTCTTCGGGCCAACTGCAGGGGCTGCTGCTCATTTGCATGTGTGTAAGCAAAAATGTTCATTCATTGCAAAAAATCAGCCAAAATAAATGGCAAATGGTGGCAAATGGAAATCTGCTAGGAAGGGGGATAGAAAGTGTTCTTTTTTTTGTTAAAAGAGAAGGAGGAGGAGGAAAGTTGGGGCATTGCCCGCCTAATTACAGGCCTTTAACGAAGATGCCAATCAACACTTTAGTTGCACCTGTTTTACCCTGAAAAGTAGCCAACTTTTAACAGATGTTTCTTGGAAAGAATATTTATCTTGCAGTGGAATACATCTTTTAATTAATTTATTTCTAAATGGAAGTTTTACTTTAATAGATTTTAATTAAACAAAAATATATCTAGTTAAAATAGATTTTAAATCAAAAATCAAAGCTTTGATAGGAGTTTTTTGGAATGTTTCCTTCCCATAAACCCCAATTAACTTCAGAAATAAATTTGTTTCTAATATCTTTAGCCATTTACCTTAAATCCTTTACATTTTTTCCAGCCCATCATCTTTTATTTAGACCATTTTCAGCATTTTCCTTGTATCCGTTGTTTTATTTACCATACACAGCGCATTTTATGGCCTGCATTTTCCACTCACATTTCCCTCCTTCTCGCTGTGTCTCTGTGTTTTTGTTTTTGTTGGCTTTTAATAGTCGCCAAGGAGGAAAAAGAAAAGGAAACTAAAACTACAACTGAAACTGAGACTCAGAATGGGAATGAAAATGCTGCTGGCCTGTGTCTGTGATAATTATTATGGCGCTCTTGACGCCTTTATTGAGTGTAAAACGTTTCGCAGGCGGTCGCCGCGGATGGATATATGTACATAAATGCAGATGCAGATACATTTCAGAGTCTGCTTAACCCTCTACTGCCCCTTTCTCATTTCGTATGCAAAACGATCGTCGGCGATAAGCCGATCAAGATGGAAATCTCTAAGCCAGTTACAAGGTTTTCTTATTCGAACTTTGGTGGGGGTTACCAGGTAGTAAAGCTCGTCTTCTTAACGATCCATGTGTGTGGCCCTTTGGGTTTGATTTCTTGCTGGAAAATATCTCGGGCTTTGGCTTGTTAAAATGCAACCTCGTTGCCGGTTTACTGAAGCGAAACTTTCCTTTGGACTTAACCCCCATCAGACACCCCAGACCCATCGACATCGACCATCCAATCCAATTTCTGTGACCGCTGAAGCGACAAATAAATGTTATAGTCTTTTTTAAACTAAATTGTGAAGTTGCACACGGGGGGAAAAATGAAGAAATCTTTAAGATATTTTATTAAATTCATAATTAAAAATGTTTTAAAATATATTTTGAACAAAAAAATACAGGTTATCTTTAAGATTTTAAAGATGTTTAAAGGAGAATATAAAAATGATGTATAAATGTGATATTTGAGGAAGAATATACAAATTAAGTTGATTAACTTGATATTTGTGGCTATGAAATGTATTTTTATTACATTTATTTTTGTATTATATTTTTAAATTAATTACAAATTAATGAAGAAAGGTTTTAAACTTTTGTTTTCAATTTAAAATATATTTTTAACGCCGCTTTCTACCCACAAAACCACTCTAAATTGCCTTGCTGCTCTGAAACCAAAGTTTATTCTCCCTAATTTTTTCCAGTGCAGTCTGCCTGTGTGGGTGGGGCTCAAATCGAGGGGCAGGGGTGGGAGCCCACTAGAGCAGACAAGAAGTGTAGAAAAAAAAGGGTTTGGGTTTGGGTTTTGGGCTGGGATGGGATCATCATCTTGCCTTTTGGGTGTCTCCGTTTCGTTCGTGTGGGCAGATCGACGGATCGCCAGATGGATCATGGACTCCGGAACCCAGCTCTTTTCTTAACAAGCTGTCAGTCAGTCAGGCAGTCAGTCAGTCAGCCAGTCAGTCAGTCAGCCCTTTTGACGGGTTGTTTCAGCAAGAAAATGGGAGAAGAGCCGGCCAGGGCAGGAGGAGCAGCTGGAGTTGGGCTTCGAGTTGGAGTGTCAGTCGAAGAGGAAGTGGAAATTAGCTCGAAATCGATGGGAATCATTGATAGATGCGATGAGTTACACAATCAACTGCCAAGTGCTGGGGAACGAATTTATTCAAGAGCAGCAAATGGTGGGAATGGAAATTGTAATACAAGAACAGGCAAAACAGACTCAATTAAGGTGTTAAAGCTCTTTAACTAAAACATTTAATATTCTAAATTTATTAATGTATTACCTTTTAATTAATTACACATATTTTAAAGCATAAAACTCTCATATTTATAATAATAAAGCTACTTAAAAGATGGCTTACATTGTCTCCTGATTGACTCTGCCTTTGGGTCTTTTTTGGTTTTCGAGTTTTTGGTTTTTGGTTTCGGTTTGGAGTTAAAGGATTTTTGGTTTTGCGGTCCCCATTATCAGCTCATGACTGCATGCAAATTTTCCGCCCGGGAAAACTTTTCCTGCTTAGCACACACACACACACAGAGAGAGTGCCCTACAAATGTATAGAACTCGTCAGATGTCTAGAAGTTTTTTTGGCCATGTCAGAAGCCAGGTTTTTCAGCCCTCGCTGATAAGTTATCAGGAGGCCACCCCCCTTGGCGTTCCCTCCCTCTCTCTCTCCATCTCAATGAGATTAAAATCTTTGAAGACATTTTATAAACATGAAAAATGTGCGTCAACTAAACTAAAAATAACAAGAGAACCCGGAACGTTAACGTTAGCTGAAAGACAAAGGAAGTCGAAACTTTTTAAGCAAAAAAACAAAAGGCGGGCAGGGAAGGGGGGAGGAGACTCTTATTCTTTTCCGAAAAAGGCGGGGAAATTCCTGGATGGAGGATGGAGGGCATAATAAAGGTTAGTGCCCTGCTTCCTTTCTTCTTCTGGGGAAAATGTTAATATTTATTGAAAGCATAAAATAGAAAGGCGACACAAACAAAGTTTTGAGCCGCGTCTCCTTAAACTTTCCTTTATTTTCCTTTATTCCGGGCTCTTCAGTACCCAGTACAAGTGGGTTATATGGGGTATATATGATAAGGAATAGTTTAAAATTGGTTTAAATATTTTATAAATATTTTATAAATATTTTATAAATATTTTATAAATATTTATTAGGATATGTTAAGGGATTTAACTAGAATCTGAGAAGATGCTGAAAGGTTTTCCTATTTTTGTCTTATTTTTAAAATATAATTCTTAATTTAATTTATATTTGGGTTCAGTCCATAATTATTTTGAAATTTTTTTAATTAAACGAAGCCTTTATTTAGAATTTACTTACATTTGCCGGGTATTTCATAGTCTCTCCACTCGTTTACACTCTTTCTCCTGTCTCCTTATTTATTTATTTTATTTTTTTATTACAACAACATTAATAACAAAGGCAAAAAAGTAAAGTGCACACACATAAGCTTGCATAGACATCATAAAAAAGTTAAGCTCAAGATACAAAGATACACAGATACGCAGCTACACAGATACACAGCTACACACTCACTCTCGCACACACAACAAAAGAGCAATTTGTTATTTAATGAAACTGAAAATGAAATAAACTCGCAGGCAAAAAGCCAGCGCAGACGAAAAAGCAAAATGTATCTGTAAGATGAAAGCATTAACGCACAGAATGCTAATATCTTATGCACACACACATGCACGGAGATACGAAGATACAAAGATACAGATATATGGGGCGCTTCTGGGGAATTACAACGGCCTATGAACTGAAACCGAAACTGAACTCTCAAAGCCAAGGCGAATCCCGCTCAACTCGAAGCTGAGGCTGGAATAGAAACGGGGGGAAAAAGCAACAGAACTGAATCTGTCGTGTCTTTGATTATTATCAGAGTGCACTGGGAAAAATCGGGATTATTTTGAGTGCTTAAATAATATATTTAAAGCTAAGAAAGACAAAAATACATAAAAGAATAAAATAATAAGAAGTATCTATTCAAATGACTTGGTTAGGTGTCATATTCGGGAATATTATACCTTAGGGTGCTCTGAATTTTCTCTAAGTGCCGCTCATAAGCCCCACACACACACAAACACACTCACACATGGTCACCCATTTGTATCTTTGTATCTGCATCTCGCACATTAACAGAGAAGAAAAAAAGTACAAAAAAGAAAGAGAATAAAGTTAAGCTAACAAAGCGAAGCGCCGAAACTCAAGAGAAGGTGGACAAGGGAGTTGGTAAGGGGGAAGGGGGAAAAGCCAGGGGGGTGGAGCAGGGGGAGGAGCAGGGGGATGAGCAGGGGGAGGAGCAGGAGGGCTAGGAAAATGTTTATGGGGATAAGTGAAAAATGTTGTAGGGCATTTCTGTCGTTTATGGATTGGGACAGAAGAGCACCAGCCAGGCCAGCGAAAAATAAACCTACAAATAAATTGAGACGGAAAAGATTTAATTAAAAATAAATTAAATAAATTATAAGCTTAATTAAAAAAAAAATACACTTTAATTTAAACCAGTTCTCATGCATTTTTTAAGATTTTTAAATATATAAAATAATACAAACTAAAGCAAGACTATAATTTTATTTGGCATTTTATGAACCCGTAATCAAATCTAAAAAAAAAAAACACAAATAAATTTTATAACGAAAAGTTCAATTAAACAAGAACTAAGACAATTACTAGCTTAATTTAAAATAAAATAAAATTTAAATTCAAAACAGGTTCTATAAAATTTGTTGAGATTTTTAAAACTATAAAAATGTAAACCATTTCAACCTTTAATATATTTAGCAAATTGAGAATTATAAACTTATATTAAGCAGAAATTAAGAAAATTAAAGGCCTAATTCAAAATAAAATAAAGTAAATATTTAAACAGGTTCTTAATTTTTTTTAGACATTTTTAAAAGTGTTACTATTAAGGCCAGATCCTTGTTTTAGTTAGCATTTTCTGAACTCATAAGAAAATCTTAAAAAAAATGCAAAATATACTTAAATAAATAGGTAACTAAAAGTTTTAATCAAACAAAGATTGAGATAAATATGAATTTAAAATAAAATTAGGTGAAAGTGACTACAAATTTGTATTATTCCTTTCAAGATTTTAAAAATAAATAAGTTGAGCTCTTTGAGCAAGTCCCTTATATGAGTTAACATTTTTTGCACTCATCAAAAAATCCATAAAAAATCTATAAAAAATCTTAAAAAAATCTACAAAAAATCCTATACTTTTCCTAAAATTAGCAAACACATTGCTTTTCATGATCATAAAATCTGAAGCAGAGTTCTTGGCTCTCGTAAAAGTCGGGGAAAAAAGACAGTCAATCAGCAGATGTGCAATATCTGTTTCTTTTTCCAGACTCTGTGCCCCCGTCTCCCCGTTGCTGTGTACCCTGTAATTATGTAGGTGTGAACACTCGCCCTGTGACATGATCATCAGAAAGGGGAAAAAAAAGAAGATGCAGAACGACCCGAACCATGGCCCATAAATTTAAAAGCAATAAAACTTTCAAGACAAATAAATGCGGCTTCCCTCCTGCAATTGCTGCTTGCAGCAACATAAATCTCGAGGCACGCAAAATATTTAAACAAAAGGGGAGACGACGCGTGCGTGCGGTTTCCCGATCTACTCTATATAGTATCTGTATCTGTATCCGTATCTGTATCTGTATCTGGCCAGACCTTGAAATGCACGCAGAGAGCGGGGAAGATACACACGCGCACTTATGACAGGGGCGTTAATTTATGTGAGACTGCAGTTTGGATCAACACAAAATGAGAAGAAAATAAATAAAGGGGAGGCATACGTAGGGGGGGGTGTCAGTAAGGGGAGTACGTAAGGAGAGGGTTACGTAAGGGGAGGGTATAAACAGGGGGCTACGTAAGGGGCTGTCAAGGGGAATACCCCTCTTTCCCTGAGCTTTCTGGGCGATCATGTGCGTCATTTCCATTGAGGATCGTCGATCTGATTGCGTGCCGCATCTGGAATCCTCTGGGTCTTAAATATTATATAGTATATATGTATATATCTGTGCCAGATTGGAATTATCGTGTGGGGAGGGAATGTTTATGGGGTCAGCTTAAATATTTATGCCAGATTTGCCAAAGTCAAAGAGGTTTTAATTACCTAAACTTATAGGAAGACTATAATATTTATAGCTAGCTCATAGAAAACTTCCCAAATTAAATATTTTTTTATTAATTATTAATTATAAGATTATAGGAAAAGCATATATAAATGCATATATATTTTCTATGGTTGCTTATATTTTACTAAGCAAAAGCTTTAATTTACTAATTAATGCTTCAATAATAATTAAATACATTTCCCACATTATTCACTTATACTTATCATAAAATACAAATCATTTATAGACCAATTTCCTTTATTTCTCAATAATCCCCCTCTGGTTTTTCTCTAAGAAAAAACCCAGAGAAAAAAAAAACAAAAATATAAACAAAGACTGACACAGAAACAATATCTTTCGATATCTTTCAATATCCATCAAATTAATCCCAAAAGATCATCCCAACGAAATCATCTACAAACTATGATGGCATTACAAAACAAGCCATCAAGTGTATGGCTTTTCACCGCCTGAACTTTGATCACTTCAAGTGATCTTTCTTTCAGTTCAAGAACCAAAAAAAAATGGATGTTTTTTTCATAATAATAACAGAAAAACCCCCCGAGAAAACCCCGGAAAAAAGCGATCAAGCAGATTGCTCCCAATTCCATAAACGAAACGATCGTGACAAGAGCTTTCGCTGACGCTGCCACAGCTCCCATGATTATTTTGAGTGATCTTCTTGGAAGAAGATGCTCTCGAAACTCTTTCGGATTTCCCAGGAGGGGGGAAAAAATGGAAAATCGTGGGGCAGCAGCAGCAGCAGCTGCCTGATGCTTCACATGAACTCCGGGTGACACTCTCTAGCCACCAATGGCTTTTGGCCAATTAGCTTTGGCCCCAAAACAAAAAAATATCAAATCAAATCGAATGGAATCGAATCCCCCTTTTTGTGGCACCTACCACGAACGCCCCCTCCTCTGCCTTAGTTTTCCACTTTAAGATTTTTTTTCTTCACCCCGCATTGCACAGAGAGAAATAAAGGTATTGGGTGAAATGTATTTAATTTAATTTCTTGAATTTATATTTATGTACATAAATTACCAGATGTATTTTGTAATTATTATTTTTTGCTAGTATTTTTTTTAATCATAATTTTCAGGGAATAAGTACAAAATTTTATAGAGGATATATTATGTAAATAGGAATTTATTAATTTTTTTTGTAATTATTATTTGTGTATTTACGTTATTTTTCTGTATTTATTAACTCATATAAATTCAACAAATTGCCAAGCAATTTATTCACAATTATAGCCACCTTAAACCTTTTTTATTTAACTACCAAAGTTGGCAAGATCTTTAGCATAAAATTCTTAATTTATTTCGCAGTGTGCCTTAATTATTCGAGGCGTGTTTTTCGTTGTGTGTTTATCTGGGCAAACATAAAACAGAAAATGAAAAACCAAATAAACGCTAATTGGAAAAGCATATTTTATATGGACTCTGTGTGCTGTTCCTGTTCGGCTTTTCCACCTCCCCCCCTCCTGTGGCACGCACTCTTCTTCGGCCCACTCGTAAAAACTGGAAACATTTTTGGGAGAAACGAGAAAAATGTGCCGGCGCGATGAGGGGGCAGGCGACCATAAAAATGTTGTTGGGCAACCCTTTGGCTCTTGGTTTGGTTTTGTTTTTGGTTTTGTCTACAAAAACACCAAGTGTCGAGAGGGGGGAAAGGGGAAACGCCACGCCACGCCACGCCACGCCATGCCACTCCACAGGGAGTGGGAATTGGCTGTCAAATGAAATGCCGTGTTGGCCATCATGATTATTTCTGACATTTGTGGCAAATGTTTGAACCGAAAACTTTTCTCACTCCCCTCCGCCGTTCTCCACCATTTTCCGACTATTTATAAATAATCAAAATTGTTGACAAGGGGAATATATATTTGGCTCAGACGCCATTTAATTGTTTTATGCTACCAAATGTTCGTCGCGAAGAAATAAAATCAATTTTAATTACATTTTTAGTCGCTGACATTTTGATGGGAAACATGCGGAAAAGCGGGGCCCAGGGGGTGCAGGGAAGTGAGGCCAAGGCTCTTTTCTGGTTTCCAAAGGAAACCAGTTCTGCCCAATCCCAAACCCAATCCTGGCTGCTCAATGGTCCGATTCCCAGTTTTTAAGTTGAAGTCCCAGTTCCAAGCTCTGCTTTTGGTTTTCTTGTTTCTTATTTCTTTTTTTTGTATTCTTATTTTTTTCCAACTCTTTTTTATTTTTTTTTTTGTGAAGCTGCATCCTAACGCAAACCTGGAAACTTGTCGTTGGTTTTTTTTATTTTTCTCGGGGAGCAACTTGCTGTGAACTCGTTTGGTAGCATTTTGGGTGGGCGAAAGGGGCAGGGATCTGTTGTGTTTTTTTCTTTATTTTTTTTTTTTGTTTGGGGTGCCATGGAGGAGGTTTGCGGAGGCGGGAGGGGCGTCAACATGATTTGCACTACAAAATAAAAAATAAAAATAAATTTAAGGAGCAGTCGCTCCTTTTCAAGAGCACTGTAAATTGAAGGGGTTTTTAAGATGTCTATTAATATTTTTGAAATACTTTAGGGAAGCAGTTTAGGTATTTTCCTTAATTTCTTTAAATATTTAAATGTTTTTTCGATTTTTTTAAATTTCCATGAATATTTAAGGGTTTTTTAATATATCTGTTGATATTTAACAAATATTTAGGTTAGGAAAATCCAAGAGTTTCTTATTAATTATTGTAAATCTTAAAGGTGTAAAGTTTTTCTATGATTCCTAAAAATATTTTAAGCTTGTTTACTATATATATATTTTTTTTTTATTTTTTCAGATAAAGTTTTAGGGTTTCTAGTAATTTCTGTAAATATTAAAATGTATAAACATTTTTTATTAATTTCTAAAAATACTTAAAGTTTCTTATTATATCTATTATTTTCTACATAGATTTAAAGTAGCTCAGAGTTATTCTTAATTTTTGTAAATATTTTCTTCAATTTTATAAATATATATATTTTTTTAAAGAAATTAAACAGTTTAAATCTGAAATGACTATTGACCCAGGAATTCCTAGGAAATGCCTTAATTTCAAACATCTTAACTTGATAAAAAGTTTTTATTTTATTGTATTATTTATGTAATCATTTTTCTCATAAAGCTCTAGCTTAGCTTAGTCCAAACCCTTATTTCTCACCACAAATATACATTTAAATATTTATATTTATGCTAATATCTAGTTTTTCCCAGTGCATTTCGCCTGGCTGCGTTGCTGCCTCTTTTTCGCGCTGCATTTTTCGCGTAGGCCGCCCGAGAGTGCAGCGAACTTGGTAGCCGGAGCGGAGATTAATGCGCCGCACAGACAAAACTCAGCTGGAATACTTCCTGGGCTCCCTCCCAGCGAACTCGTTGTTGCTTCCCCCGTTCGTGCCTGTGGCCAGTAAATTTTGAGCTGCTTTTTGCCTTGCTTTTGGCCTGGGCCAACAAGTAGATTTCGTATCGGCGAGATGCGTTTTGGACCAGCTAGAGTAGTAGATATTTGGCCAGCAGATTTCCAAGAACTCATGCATAGAGACGAGAGAGAGAGCGAGGCCCAGGCCAGGGGGATCAATCATAGGAATGTCAGGGATTTTCCAGTGAACATATATGAAAATTCTCAGTATCTGTCAGATGGATTTAAGGGGAAGATAAGAGCCACTAAAAGTGGTGAGATAATTTTAAGTAGGCCTAAATTAATAAGGCTTAAGAAAAGATACACGTTATCAATTTTTCTTTAGAATTATTAATAAAATATTTGCCTTAATTAATTCCTTATTTATATGAAACAAAAGAAGCACTTAACAATCTGCAGTAATTTCCAAAAAATGCCTTGAGTATTCTTTGGGGTATTGAAATAATTTAGGGACAACAATTCCAAAGGGAAAAGATACAAAATAAAGATCCAAAAATTTTTCTGTTAAAATTCCTTCAACTCTTTCCTCTCCATTTATTGCCTTTTAACACTTGTCATAATTTGTTCATATATCATTCGACTTTTTTTTTCGAAACAGCAATTACATTGCTCTTTTTTCTCACTCTTTTTTGCTGTTGTTGAATTGTTGTATCTTTTGGCTGCGTGTTGGTGAAATATTTGAACAACAGCCCGGGATTTAAGAGTTCTTTGTCTCGCTTTTTTGCTTTGCTTTTAATGAACGTGAAATTATATTTCATTAGCTGGCGCTGTGAGAAGATATAACAACACAAAAAAAAAAAAAAAAGGGGGAAAAAAAAACAAAATCGAAATGTATCTATTGAATGTATTCGCTTCACTGGCGCGGAATGTGCTAGTTCATTGCGTTGTGTTAATTAATAAACGCCTCAAAAGTCAGGCAGTTGTTCGATGTTTGATTAATGGCAATTTGCCAGGTTCAAAGATACGTTTTGTATCTAACAGAAAATAGTGGCAAAATAAAGGCAGCAAGGAATTGACCATCTTTGCGGTTGAGATACAATGTATCTGCAAGTGTAAATATTACACTGGAGATAGATTTCAGGGGTTGATAATGCAAATTAATGTATGAGATAATTATCTTTGTATCTTAAACCATTTTCATATTTTTCTATGAATGATTTACCTCAGAAATATCTTAAAAATACCTTAAAAATATATATATTTATTGGGTAAACTATTCACTTTACTGATTTCTCCCTGTGCTTTTGTATTTTTCGCATTTGTATCTCTATCTTTGCATCGCTGCATTCTGCATCTCTGCGGTTCATTTGAGGTGTCTCTGTCTGGCTGCCTGGCTGCCTGGAAAGCCCTTTTGGTATTATTTCTTTCTTGGCTGCCACAATACATGGCTGGCTGCCCTTTCTCCGCTGGATCTCCCTCTCCTTTGATTGATTTCGATTCACTTCGTGTCCCGGGTGTTATTCAATTTTTGTGCCATATCATAAATTTAATTTGAGATGAAAATCCCAAAGATATGCCGCATTATCCGGCTGGTAGTGGAGCTCGTGCTGCTGCCCTCCGAGCACAAGTATCCCACAGATACATTTTTCGA
The DNA here is from genome assembly GCA_018152175.1 of Drosophila jambulina. Lineage (NCBI taxonomy): Eukaryota > Metazoa > Arthropoda > Insecta > Diptera > Drosophilidae > Drosophila > Drosophila jambulina. The sequence goes on from JAECXH010000006.1 coordinate 4,267,078, forward strand.
TCTCCTCCACAATAACGGATTACATTCGAAATTGTTTGGCGCCCGTCCCAGTCCGAGTTGCCTCCACGTATACCCACCGCAAGGCGAGTGTTTTTCCAATATTACACGATGACTTTGAATATTTTTCCTCGTGTGTGTGTGTGGGGAACATCATGGGTGGGATTTTGTGATTAGAGCGATACACACACTCGCAGACACACTCCGGTCCAGCCGTCCAGCAGTCCAATCGGATAAAGAGGGCGGCAAGTGTAACAAATATGTTCAGTCGGACATGAGACTACAAACTGCCAGGGAGCCATGGGGGGAGGGGATACCAAAATGGAATCCACACTTATTCTGATTGTTTGCCGAGCTCCCTGCTCCCTACTGCCCACTGCCCACTGCCCACTCCCTACTCCCCCTCCATGGCTGCTGCGGAAAACCAGTTTTCAGTTTGGTTATTTGAACGCATCCACCACGGGCCAAGAATGATTTTTGGTTTGGCAATTTCCACTGCGGGGGAAATCGATAAATATATTTGGAAGCTCTCGATTGGTAGGATCAGAGCCGATTAGGAAGATGCAAAAACGTTTGCTACTGCGGAAAATAATTAACATTTTGCCAGGCGCTTGTTTGTTACCACAATCAATCCCGGAAATGAATGGAAATTAAGGTGTGCACTTTCAGGGGATTTTGCGATTTTGAGAGAAGGGTATTTTTGTAAAATATTTTTCAAAGATTATTATAAGGCAAGTAAATTAAATTCTTTGTTGCCTTTAAGGGAAATATTATTTATATTGAAAGTTAGACAAGTTCTTTGTAAGGTTTTAAAGTATATTTAAGTTTTTTTTCGAGGTGGAAATTATATTTAAAAATGTTTAAAAAAATATTTCCAAGATCTTCAGCTTTTTAAAAGTAAGGCTAACATTGTAAGCTCAACTATAAATATTATTAACAACTATAAAAGAAAACTTAAATATTTAAAAACTCATAAAATATCACCCAATAAACTTCGAATAAAAATCTAAACAAATAACATAATAAGAATTAAATTAAATATTTAAATAATACACAAAATATCACCCAACAAATTAAAAAAATATTCTTAACAAATAACCAAAAATAAACTTAAATATTTAAATACTCATAAAATATGTTTCAATAAACTCCGAAAAAAAATCTTAAAAAATAAGGAAAGTAAACTCCCAGTTCAAAGCGTAACAAGAGGTCACCAGGTTGTTGTTGTTGTCCCCCAAGACAACACCCACTTATTTATATAAAAATTCTATTCCCAATTCAGATCTGCTGCCATCATGAAGACTATGTGAGAAATACAAGAGAAAATCCACAAAAAAAAAAAAAAAGAAAATCCAATTAAAACGGAAGGATAAAGGAGCAGGAATTAAAGTGGGGAAATCCGGTATCTAAGGATTTCGACCCCAAGGATTTTCTCATTCGATCCAAGCTATATTCCTTTTTGTTTTCCTTTTTTTTTCTGGGTGGCGTCATGCCACCTAGGCCCCACGGGCCCCCCCTGCCCCTGTCCATGTCTCGCACGGGGTGCAGCCATAATAATTGTAATAAATACAATTAAAATAAATAAGCGACCAGCAAAAAAACCCGAAACGAAACGAAAACAAAGAGAATTCAAGAGAAATATAAATATAATAAATACATAAAATTACATAACAAATATCCGCCATAAATCGTGAAGTGAAGTGCACTCGCAGTCGCAGTGTCGGCGGCTCTGTGAGTTCCAGACACAAAATGACTATGAAATCGATGAAGTACTCCGATTGTGATACCATCATGGATGGCTACAATCCGGTGCCGCCGCCCCTGCCCCGCCGAGTGCCCCCCGTGCGAAATATCTACGCCGAGCCCTTTGCCCACGAGCCGAACCATTCCAGCAGGTAAATATTTAAAGAGGAAAATTTCCTAAAATAAAAGTCTTAATTTTTCCTATGAAAATATTATGTCATTAAGCTATGCTCTTTTTTTTTAATTTAATTTAGGTTTTATATTTTACAAATAGAAATATTAAGAAAAGGGAGGTTAGGCATGGTAAAAAAATATTTAAAATATATATAGTCTTTTTTTTCACAATGACTGTTATTAATTTTGTTTTAAATACATTTTTTAAATGATTAATGGCCTAAAAAAATATATGAATTTTTTATTTTAAAGCAATAAAAACAAAGTTGAGAAAGCAAACTTATAATAACATTTGAAAAGAATTATTCACCATAATTTAAAAAATTAAATATCAGGTTTTTTTTCTCATTCGAAATACCAAAAATATTTTTTTAAATTAATATTCGCATTAAAAAAGTCAACAAAATATTTAAATTTTATTTTTAAAACAACAGAAAGAATATTAGCAATGAAAACTAATGATAATTAATAAAAATAAATATTTTACCTCATTTTAATACGAAAAAATTCACAATTTTCTACTGAAAGTGCCAAAAATATATTTTATTAAATGAAAATTTGCATTGAAAGCATTAAAAAATAAATATATATGTATAAATTTCATTTTTAAGAAACCAGAAAAAATATAAGTAAATAAAACTAATAATAATCAATAAAAATAAGTATTTTACCTAATTAAAAAAATTTTCAAATCCACTTTTTTCTATTTAAAGTACCAAAAAGTATTTTACAAACTTATCTGTCCATTCAAAACAGCCCAAAAAATATATAAATTCATTCAACTAACAAAAGTTAGAACAATAGAGAAAGGGTATAAGAAATATGAAATAAAAAAGATGAAACATAGTTTTACAAATATATAATAGGCAATTCTTGAGCTAAAATAACAAAGAACACATTTTAAGCGAATATTTACCTTTAAAGATAGCTAAAAATATTAAAACACATTATTCACAGGGGTTTTTATATTTTTAGACTTCCCAAAAGGTAATACTCTCTTTAAAATTTTGTTATTTGTAGGTATACTATTTTTTGTAGTGCTTTTTTCACCTGCAAATAATTGCAATTAAGTCGAGTGTCATCGCGAATTTACGGCGCCATCAAAATGCCACAGACAAAGTCAAATGGCGATTATGTGCAGCAGGAGGAAGTGCAGGAGCAGCAGGTCAACTCGGGTCAACTAAGTGGCCAGTTGCAGTTGCGGAATGCTGGTAAAATCATTGCTAAAATATTGCCTCGGATTTAGGACTTAATTAACATTCGAGTCCCCGGGTCTGTTGGGTTTAAGTTGCAGAGTGCAAAGTGCATTTATAAAATTTAATATGTGGCCCAGACAGAGCTCAGATGCACTTGCTTTGAACCATAATTAAACGCCAATTTCAATGGGAAGCCCGGTAAACGGAGACAGGAAGCCGGAAATCAAATGTAATTTCAAGTGAAATGCCTTCAATCATAATTAAAATGTTTATACCATTTTCGATTGTAGGACATTTGTGTGTGTCAAAGAACAAAAGTAATTGCAGAGCCAAAGGTTATTATTATTTTGCTTAGACCCAATTTAAGCCACTAAATGTTTGGATTAATCAACGTTAAGCGCTCTGAACTAATTGGACAACTGATATATTATTTCATAAACAAAATGTGTCTGTGTCAATTACGATTCCCTCCCCTGCCCATTAGCAGCAATTAATGCTCAATTTCGGTGTTCTTTGGGCCAAAAAAAAAAGTGTAAACTTGCAAATTAGTTGCATAGTTAACATGATAATTGCAAACAACAGAACTTCGAGTGTATTATCCTGGGGAAAGGATAAATATTTCCCCGTTAGAATTGGGTGTCATTGGGTGTCATTACACCGAGTGTCACCATAAGGTGTTGCTTTGTGTTTCTGGGAGAGAGTTTCATTTGTAAAAAACTCCATTCTTTGGCGCAATCATCGCCAATTCAAACGCAAGAAACTGGAACACAATTGCAATAAACGCACGCCTCGCTGAGTAGCTCCTATATATTTTCCTTTTTTTCTTTTTTTCCTTTTTTTTTTTTTTTTTTGCCACATGCCACAGAGTTGCATATTAAAAAAGGAAAAATATCCTAGTGCGTGTGTGTCTGTGTGGAGGCGAAGAGCAGATGATAAAGAAATGTCCCATATAAAGCGGCGTGAGTCGAGTGTACAATATGCATTTTCATATCTGAATAAATAGACAGGCGAGAGGTGCGGAGTTGCTCTTCTTCTCGCCGGGATATAATATATATATACATATATCTATATGTATGCGGCCCACAACAATGCCCCGAGGGGGAGGGGTCGGAGGAGGAGACAGGGGGGTGAAGCCTGGTAACGAGGGCAGACAGATGGAAGAGCTTACCAGGACGAAAACGAGGATGAGGAGCAAAAGCGGACAAGTGGTAACCAACAGTCAGCCAACTGATACAAGAGGCTGTCTGCACAGTGGAAAAAAAGTCTAGCTAAGGTGTAAAAAAAAAATACAAAAATAATGTAGAAAAAAAATTAAAGTGGAAGTAGCTTTAAAAACAACAAGGAGCTCTTCGTAATAAATAAAAAACCTAACAGGTTTAATTTTAAAACAGGGTTCTTAACAGGGTTTCCCGTTATTGAATCGAAAGTACTCTGTTTAAGAGCCAAAACTGTTTTCACTCTCTCTCCTTCTTTCTTTCTCTTTTTCTCTGTCTCGATTTTTCTCTTTTTTCTCTGCTTCTCACTCTCTCTTCAACGCTTTGCCTGCGAATGAGAGTTTATTTTTAGCTCTCTGAGAGTATTTAAAAATTTGATTAGTTCTCGCTCTCTCTTTAACTCTCTTCACTCGTTATCTGTATCCCTCTTTCTCTCTCTTTCTCTTTCGCTTTCTCTCTTCCTCTCTCTTCCTCTCTCTCCCCCTCTCTCTCTCCCTTTCCTAATCTCCCTCCCTCTCTCTCTCTCTCTCCTTCCCTCTCCCGCTATCTCACTCTTATTAGCTCTTCAAAGCACAAGTATTAGTGAACGAGAGAGTTTATTTTGAGAGTGTTTAAAAGTTATAATAAGGTGATTTTTCGCTCTCTCTCTCTCGCTCTCCACGCTTTTCCTGCAATGTAAAGGAAGGGTTCCTTATTTTTAATTTTCTCTCTCCGAATTACAAAAGAGAGATTCTTCTCTTAAGTCCCTTTTCGTGTGATCTTGAGTCATAACCGAATTCTGGTTTGACCAAATGTAATACTAGTTAATACTAAACAACTTTTCTCACCGTGAACTTACAAATAAAAAAATGGGCAATGTGGGCGTGTCTTTGGCCATAGCTGTGGGTGGCTGGTTATTCGGCAGTGCGGGGCAATATGTTTGCCTGTCAGTTTCATGCATTTCATATCGAAAACCATTCGTACTTTTACTTGAGTGAGTTTTATGAGCAACGAGCCGAGCCTGTATGGGGGATACACACACTCACAATCTCGCACATATGAGGATGAGGATGCTCCACTGGCTACATTGTGTTGTATCCTTTTTCTCCCCAGTTCAAAATGGGATAGTGCTGGATTGCGGCGGTGAAACAGGAGAGGGGCGGAGTGTGGCGGAGGACGACATCAGTGGCCCCGTTTATATGCATAGTTTTTGGTTGCTCTGCGATTGCAAACTGCGAAGTGGGTTAGATTGTGTTCCGCTGGCTCTGTGCCTGGGCACGCTTTGCTTTTATATTAAATGAAAATTCCAATTACTTTTTATGGGACTACTACTGCCGATGGAACGAAAGAGGCGGTTACACTTTGCCCTCCAACTTAACTATTTAAGGATAACAAAGGGGATCATAGAAAAAGTGTAGAGATCTTAGGTGGTTGGGTGAATAATGAAGTTTTTGATATATATTAGTAGACATTTTATTTTGGAATAAGAACTATGTGCATCTCTCCCTCGAGAGACCTTTTTATTTTCTTTTTAAGGTTACGAACGAGAGAGTGTTTAAGACTCTGAAAAAGCTTTGCTCTCTGAGTGTGCACCGGTAAAGAGATATTCTCTTTCTCTCTCTGGGGTAGCGCACGAGAGAGTCTCGTTTTTGTTGCACTCTGAAAGAGCCTGGCAATTTTGCTCTTCTAAAAAGGTCCCTTACAAATTTTGGGTTTAAATTTGCTAAGCCCTCTCACAGAGAGCACCGAAAAAGAAATGATCTCTCTCTTTCTCTGACTTAGCGAACGAGAGAGTGACTTTTTTTGCGGCTCCCTGAGAGAGATTTCACAAATATTTTCTCCGTAAAAGATTACTTGATCGGTTTTGTAGATTATTGAATATTATATTATTTAATATTAAGACTAATAGTTACCTAATTTTGCTCTGTGCTTGACTTAAGCCCCTTGAATGTCAAAGTTCCCCTCGAATGCAAACCGAAAAAAATTACAATAAATATTTCTCTTTCTCTTCTCTCCCTCTCTACTTGTAGGTAAGTTATGGAATGCGAATATATGTATAAAATATATATTTATATATATGGGGAGGAGCCTGCATATTTGAGGAGCTCGGAAGGGAGCTGGCTTCAGGATCCTGGAACTGAAAGTGGAGCTGGGGAATTTAATAATTCAAGTGGCCGGCGAGGGCGAGGGCCTCTCTAATGACCTACTTGAAAACAAACAACAACAGTGTAACAGTGAAAAAAAAAGAAAGAAGGAAAAAGTATTGTAGGCAGGCAGGTGGGCGGGGCGCACCACCCACTAGCTATCCGCACATAAGTAATTTGTGTGTGCTCGTGTGGGGGTCAGGTGGTTTGCCAGAAACTTGTTTAGTTTTCGGTTTGGCTTAGTTCGGTTTCAGTTCAGTTCAGTTTTCCGTTTTCAGTTTTCCGTTTTCAGTTTTCAGTTTTCAGTTGAGTTGCAGTAGTTTTCTATTTACTATTTTCAGTTGCCAGTTCAGTTTTGAGCTCTCGGTGTTTGACTTGCAGCAAGTTGTGTTTTTTTTTTTATTTGTCCCCCTCCCTTCAAGTGCATTTCGCAGGATATGCTGTGGAAGGTAACCTCTTGACCTAGTCCAATCAATGTCCTCTGGCAAACATTCGTCTTGGCATTATGAGTGAAATGCTGAGCTTCATATAATTTTCCTGTTTTTTTGCTTTGCACAAACAAAGGACAAGTCGGTAGGAAAAATCCGCACAGGACATATCATATATCTGCCATGAACCATGGGAGGGGAGTCACAACTCGATTTTGCTCGTTAGACAACATTTGTTTCGGACAGTTGGCAACTAATTTGTTTTGAAATGGATGTCGAGTGTGTGTCCTGGACGACCCCCAGGACGAGGCTTGGCTTTGCTACGGAAGCAAGAAGGGTCACTGCCAGCAAATTGAATAAAGAACAACAGAGAAATGGAAAGGCAAGGAAGGGATCCCCTGAAATAAGGACAAGACAGAGACGAGCCTGCTCCCTCCACCTCACAATTTTTGCTGTAAATATTATGCCAGAATTTTGATAGATTTCTGTGGGGGGGTTTGGGTGGATTTTGGTTTGAGTTTGAGTGGGTTTTCGGGTGGGTTTTGTGTGGGTTTTGGTATGAGTTTGTATGGGTTTTACCTACAAGAAAATTGCTCTCTTTTGGTCTTTAGAAATTTCTCAGGAAACCAATTGCAAACCTTTCCTAATAAAATATTTAAAAGGGAAGTCAACGATTAAGCCATTAGGTAGCCAGTCCCCTGACTAATTTTTAGTCAACAAAATTTCGCCTGAATAGTTTTCCTTCTGAAAATATTTCGTATATAAGTTTATTTCTTGATATGGGGAATATTGGCTATAAACTAATCCTGTTTTAGTACTTGAAATTGGATAATAAACGCTGCTTTAGGTGCTTGGCAGTGGCCGATTGCTCGGACTCCTCACTAATGGCTGATACATTATCCTGGTTGCCTGAATAAAGGTTCGGTAATTAAATCTGTATTAAATTTGGTTCGTAATTCCACTCACTGGGCAACATCCTGTGCTTGCTTTTCTTGTAACTTCGCTGGCTCCTCTTTCTGTGCAAACTTCGGGAACTACTGGCCCTGGGTGGAGGAGGAGCCTCGCTGGCGGCCAAGCTCAGACTCCTGCTGGGTGTTCTGAAGATTGTCCCCGACTTGCTGGACGATCTTTGGCGAAGACTCGAGGACATGGAAACGGTATCCGCTATATTCACGGACTGAGGATTCCGAGTGACCGCCCTGCTGCTCTCGGGCAGGACCAGGGAGGAGCTGCCGGTCATCCCGGCTGCCGTCAAACGCAGCTCTTCGTTCTCCCGGAAGAGGCGATCCCGCAGGCTCTTCAGACCCTCCAGGTGGGACAGTCGTTGCTTCTCCAGTTCCTTCAAATTGTTTCTGGCCCGCTCCAAGATATCAAAGATTTTCGCCATGTGGCTCATATTGTCCTGGTGGGCGCGTCTGTGGGCCTCGAGACGCGCCGGGGTGGGACTCGAGCTGGATGGTGCCTCAGGCTCCTCGCTGGGCTTTTCCATTTCCGAATTCTCCGTGGCCATGGTTTAGTTTATTTAATTTTAGTCGAGAAAAGCCAGGATGTGCTGAGTGGAATTTTGAATTTGGTATTTTCGGTAATGGCACTCGGGTCAAGGTCTACGTTGTTGAAAATATAAATATATATCAATTTGGGAGAAATTGCCGCTTTGAATTGAATTGCGATGGCCACTCAGTATTTTTATAAAATAAATATAAATCGGAGTGCGATTTTATGGCCACTCCCAGTGGCCTTTTAGCCACTCTCAAATTGGTCCAACTATTAAAGTGAAAAAGTTTTTCCAGCTTTTCCACCGCTCCCTCTTTCTCCCTCTCTCATATTTTGGCAGACAAACTTCAAACTATTGTTGTGGCAAGTCAATGAACTGGCAAAATCGCCTAATATTTCCACACTCCCAGACACTTGTCGTCCTTTTTTGTGTGTGTGTGTGTGTGTTTTTTTTTTCCTGCTCCTGTTTGCTGCAAACAAAAAGGAGTTTTCCCTGGGAGCTTCATGTTTTGTGCTCTGAATGGCCAAGTATATTAAAAGTCTATTTCTTTTGGCAAGACAATAAAGTAGCGCGAGGGCGCCAGGCTGAAGGACAAAGGCACAAGAAGATGGAGTGCGAGTGTGGGGGCAGTAGTGGGGATTCGGCCAGGACCAGGATCCAGGATCCAGGACTTTGGCCCTCTGTGTGGGCGGGGACTGTCGGTTCTGGATGGCTATTGTTCTACTTCGCGAAATAGCGCACATAAAAAGCCAAAGAACGACGGCCATAAATGATAAAAAAGGGGCAAACCAGAGGCGCAGAAAATTGGGTAGAAGGGGTTGAGGGAAGATGCAGAGAAAGGCGGAGATAGGGGGGAAGAGAGTGGAGTTGAGGAGAGAGGAGAATTGGCAGGGCAGGGCAGGGCAGGGAGAAACTGAAGCCCGAAGTGGGGATAAATGACAGCCAACTGGCAGGCAGACAGAGGCGTAGACCCAAGGGGGGAGAGCCAGGAGAAAGACGCCGGAAAAAATAGGGAGAATAGGGTGAAGACCGATGAAAAAGTAGGAGAAAACCCCCCAAAGAAATATAGAGGAGAACTGAGGAAAAAAGGAGGAAAAAGGGAGAGATAGAGAGAGAGGAAAAGGGCGAGGAAAAGGGCGAGAAAACAGGCAGAAAATGGCAAGGAAAAAGGCCACTAAAATACAATGAAATGCCAGGCCCGACATTCGACATTTTCCAGGCACCCCAAACCCCCACTCCAAACCCCCTGCTCCCTACGCCCCTGTCAATGCCAGCGATGTCTGCAAGGAAAAGGGTTAAAAATGTTTCATTGCCTCGACAGGACTGCGAAGACAACATATGCCAATAATTTACGCAATTTAGACAAAGCTAAAAAAAAAATACAAGAAAAATATACAACAAAAAAATACAATAAAAAAATAAAGAAAATACAAAAAGTAAAGGAGAGAAAATAAAACCAAAAACAAGACAAACAGAAAGGCAGACAGGCAGCCGAGAGGAAAATGGGCCCCCAGAAAGAATATTTTCTCAAGGCAAATCCATCAGGACAAGGACCAGCATGAGTAGGGTGTCAAGGAAGCATCAAACCAGGCCAAAAGCAGGCCAAAACACCACCCAAAAATCACCCAAAACCCCACCCAAAACCCACCCAAAACCCCATCAGAACACCACCCAAAACCCCACCCAAAAAGCAAACCGAATTGATGCTCAATTTTATATTTTAAATGTTATTCAAATTGTGTCACATTTCTCAGTGTAATGGCTTGGAATTGTCTGCAGAGGCAGAGAATCAACCGACAAGAGGAAAAAAAAAGGAAAAAGGGTTCCAACCACGCCTTTTCGCCCACTTAAACCCCTTTATGTGTGTGTGTGGCTTGTTTTTGGAGTAAAAGCAACTCCCCTCGAATCGCTCTCCTTAACCCCCATTTTATTTATTGACTCTCATTTCTCCCCCGGGGTAGCCACACGTACTATATATCCACTACATACATATATCTGGATATATACATATATCTAGATATATACATATCTATATATATATAGATACATGAGAATGGTGCAGAGGATGCCATAGAAATGAGCGATGCTCCGGCGATTTACAATGCGCTAAGTTAATTAGCCGCAGCCAAACGGCCACGATGACGACAAGGAGAAGAAGTTGGCCATCGCAACTGACCCTCAAAGGTTGCCAAAGGCAGAGGCAAAAGGGCCCAGGGTTTACTTTTGCGGAAATTGCGTCATTAACAGGCGCTTAGTATAGTTTTGTGCGATGTATAAATACAATGGGGATATATACAGGCACATAAATACATGTATCAGTACAGCTAAGGTCGAAATAATAGGATCAGTAGATGCTGGGAATAAATAGAATTAATTTCAAGTGACTAGAAATTCTTCTTGGAAACGGAATGCCTTTCTGAAACTTGAAGTTTTGTATGAAAAATACATATATAAAATATATTCTAGTTGTACACAAAGATATCTATTTAATCCCCTATTATACCAGTAAAATCTATTGTTTTAATGAAGATGCTTTTAAAAAATTGTGCTGTGCCTAAAATATTTTATATAAAATTCAATTAGAACACTAATCTGTAGCTATGTTTACTTTAGCCATCACAGTACATTTTCTTACAAATACATTTCTTTGACATTACAAATTTGCCTAAAAAATATAGAAAATATTCTGGTTGAACACAAATATAACTATTTATTTCCCTATCACAATAGTAAATTCAAAAGTTTTTATTTAAAAATTAAAGATCCTTTTGTGTGTGATTTGTGTGCTATGCCTGAAATATTTCATACAAAATCTATTTCTACATAAAATTATACCTATATTTTGTCAATCAAAGTATACTTTCTTCAAAATAACTTAAAAAATATAAATTTAAAAGTTTAAGAACCTTGTAATCCCTTTTGCTATTTAATTTCATTACAATTTCAAGCTAAACACAAATCTATTCTTATATTTTAATAAACACATTACATTTTCTGTCAAATAATTTCAGAGATTCAAAAAAAGAATATAAAAAATAGAATTTGCCTTTAAATTTGATCTTCTGTCTAAATTGTCACAATGAAAATTCTAACTGAGGCCGAATAATTAACTTTTAATTATTACAATCAGTGTTCAAAAAAAAAAAAATCAGAAAAAAAGAAGAAGGAAAGAAACAGCCTTAAAAAATCTATATTAAGGTTATATTAAAATATTTTTAAAAATATACAACAAAAAGAACTTCCTCTTCCTTTGAATATCCATCTCCTATAGTTATGATCATAATCATGCGGCTATATCCATCCCCTCCCCCCTTCCCATCCGCAATACCCCTCAAATGTTAAGACATTAACCCTAAGACCTTTGATTAATGCCGGCTCAAAAGACACACACAAAAAGGGAGGCGAACAAAGCGAAGGAACAAAGTCTCGTAATGAGACTGCCATTTCGATGATATGACATCTTGTTGTTTTGTTGGCTCCACTCGACTGGAGAGGCAAGGACCCCTGAAGGACCTCTTTGGCACCCATCTCAATTACAGTCCTTCAGCGTGTAGGAGTCATCTTCTTATTTATCTGCACCCAAAACCCAATTCCTTGGTCATTTCACCTGCCTTGGGGGCACCTTTTGGCCGAGGTGAAAGGAGCTCCTTAACCTACCTACTACCTACTTTGGCTGCTCCTGCTCCTGGTCCTCCTCCTGCTCCTGCTCCTGGTCCTCCTCCTGCTCCTACTCCTGCTAATGATGTCCAATTCGGTGTTCGATCCGGGCGAGTGTTCCCCCGGAGGCCAGGTGAGGCAGAACAAATGAAAACAAATCCGATTGAAGGTGGAGGCTTGTGGTCTGTGGAGCGGTGGATGTGGACTACATGACATTTCAAGCACTAAACACAGTACATCCTTGCCGGCTAATTGGACAAGTGAAAGTGAAATGAGCTTCCAACTTTGGAATTAGAAGGAAAAAATGAGGGTAGAAGGGAACGATTAGATGGCCAGCTAATGGGACACTCTGGAAAATAAACATATCTCATAATTGAATCTCTTGTTTTCGGTGGAAAGTGAAAAGTTAAACCTTAATGAGGTGGTTGTTTTTAGGGTCTCTTTTTCGATCTTAAAATTAAGCTTGAGTGGACTGGGTTTTTGGCTAGAAGAAATTCTCTATATATTTGTTTAATTTTTCGTTGAGTATGCTGCAGAAATCGTAGTTGGGAATTATAGGTGCACCTTTCTAAGCAAATTTTCTGCTTTCAGGCGAAGTAAAGTGTCTTTAATTAGTCTTCAGCTTATTAAGACCCCTGAATATCATAACTTAACCCCCAAAGAGTTCAAAACAAAAGCTTAAAGTATTTTTTACTGACAATCAGTTGCGATATTAATCCGCTAAATTCATACTTGGGAATTTTAAGTGCATTTTTTATGAGAACCTTCGACTTCAAACCAACTTTTATTTACTCTCAAGCTTACTTAACAGTTCTTTCTCTAAAAATCTCTACTAATCTCTCATAAAATATCTTCAAAAACATGTAAAGCTTATCCCTACCCGTGGCTCCATCCCACCTCAACCCCATTTCTTGCAGTGTAAACTGCTAATCAGACGCACTCCTGCTCGACTAATGCCAAGTCAAAGGGAAAAGCTCTCTGCCGCTGCTGCCATTTCCCATTTCCCATCTCCTTTTCCCTTTTAGTTTTCCTTACTTTATTTTCACGCTCCTGCGTGTCTGTTTCAGTTTCGGTTTCGGTTTCAGTGTCAAAGTCAGAGAGTTCGGGTCAAAAGGCGCATCAATGCTACTGAGCATATTTTGCGGTCGCCTCGCTTTTCCATTTTCCCCACTACTCTTTTTTACTTGTGCGAATTTTCTTTCTTTTTTTTTCTTGTTGTTGTTGTATTTGTTCTCTTTGGAGAACTTTCTGTGTGTGCCATGATGCTGCACAAAAAACTTCCGACAACAATTCTGCAAACGCAAGCAGGAAAACATAAATCTGGCTAAAGCTAAAACGCAAACTTTTATTTAAAAAAAAGGAGGAGAAAAAAAGATAGGAGGGGGGAAAAGAAGTGGGGGGGCGGGGCAAAGGAAGAATATAAAAAATAAAAGCTGGAATTTTGTGTGAGTGCGTGCAAGTGATAGAGGGATTGGATAAAACAGAGAGGAGGACGACGAGTGAGTTGGTCCCTAGTTGGGGTTTTAAGATGGGCCAAGGAAAGCCACCTAGTTGGTGGTCGACTTGGAGGAAAGCTGCCTCTTATAAATAATATTTAATATTAATAAAATTATAAATATAAAATAAATAAAATAATAGATATCAAAATTCATAAAATAATAAAGAAATAAAGAAATGTTTAAGGAGTCACTATTATTTTTATTTATTATAAATTTTATAATGATAACACTTTATTGTATTTGCTATAAACTATATTAAATAAATCCTTTAATTATTTTAAAGGCTTTCCTAATGATATCTCTCTGCTATATAAGCTAAAAACTATATTAATTTTTAAGGGAAAACTTAAAAAAAAATCCCACAAATAAATATAAAAATTTCCTGAGGTAGTAGACCATTTGAAAAACTTCATGAATGGTCCTAATAAATGATTTAAAAGGCTTTCTTAATTGGAACTTTACCATATTGTTTACAAACTATACTAATTAATTTTTAAAATTATATTAAATTTTTTCCTAAAGACAACACTCTACTGTATTTGCTAAAAAACTATATAAAATTTATACAGTAATCCTCAAGATAAATCCCATAAATAAATAAATAAATATTCTGTAGTCGTAGGGCATTTTAGAAACTTATTAAAGAGTCATATAATATTTTTTAAAAGGCTTTCCCAATGATAACTCTTTACTGTATGTGCTAAAAACTACCAATTAATTTTTAAAATCATATTAAAGGCCTTCTTAATTAGAACTTTCTATTGTAGTTGCTAAAAAAAGATATAAATTTTAAAGAAAAACCCCAAAATAAATCCCATAAATAAATATAAAAATACTCTGTAGTCGTAGGGCATTTTAGAAACCTACTGAATGGCCATAAAAAAATGCGGAAAACAAGCCCAGAAGAGCCAGAGACTTGTTTTCGGAGAGAGAAAAAGCATCTTGGTATCTTCCTTGTGTCTTTTTTTTTTTAAGCAAATGTCCACATTTTGACCATTTGAAATCCAAACAGGCAACTTTTATGCCACTGACGTGTGTGTGTGTGTGTGTGTTCCTTTACTTTTGTTGTATTACGTGTGTGTGCGCTTTTTTTAGTACTTCCACTGCTTTTCCTCCTTTTTTTTTTTGTGGGGAACAGACTTTGGCTGCCATTCCGACTTGAGCTTGAAATTTTGCAACATGCCTTCGACATCTCTTGGGTATTTTTACGACCATCACAGAGACGGGCCAAAAAGACTGACCACAAAAAGCAAAGGCGCCCAAGAGCCGCGACCTGTCCTGCCCCGCCTCGACCGCCTCCTTCTCTTTTTTTTGTTTTTTGTTTTTTTTTCTGGTTTCGGTTCTGGTTTAGGTTTAAAGCCAGAAAAAAAAGTAAGAACCAAGACTTGCAGGAACAGCAGCTTCCTCCTCAAATGGATTTGGACAGAAACAAACACAGCCAAAATAAGGAGAAGAAAATATAAAAAAGAAATGGGGAAATATAAAAAAAAAAGAGAGACACAGATACAGTGCAGGAAAATGGATAGGAAGTGGCAGCAGGGGGAGGGACGGGGAATGATGATGCACGTGATGCGATTCATCGCTGGCTTAGCAGAGATACAAAGATACAAAGATACAAACAACCAAGAAACAACTAGAACAAATAGTAATGCCAAGGAAATGCTTATGACTGGGGTTTAAAGAAGCCATAAAATAGCTTCAAAAATACTTTAAAGAAATGTAAATTGTTATATTATTAAATTTTTAATTTAAAAAATATTTAACTGGGCTTAAAGTAATATTGAAAAGATGTTAAAAGGTTTGTGATTTTTTAGTTTTATTTTGGGTCACCTGAAATAGTTGAAAAATATTAGATTTACATTATTCAAAGCATACAATCTGTTGAAATTAATATACAAAATATATTTGATAAATATATCAATGATTGAATTTATTTTTTAAGGAATAATTATTTTTCTGTCTTAAAAAATATCAGAATATTGAGTTTTGTAATATTTTTGAATAATATTTAAGAATATATTCAATAAATAATCCTTCAATTGAATTTTTTTAAGGAATAAATATTTTTCTGCAATACTTCTTGAATACTATTAAAAATTATACATAAAAAATTAATTCTCGAACATACTTCTTTCCCCAAAAACGAACTATATTTCTAGCTTTAAAAAGTTTCCTAAAAATATCCAAATACTAGCTAAAAACTAGCCAAGTAGCCATCTCCCAGCTTGATCCCAAAACTGCTAAGAAAACCGAAGAGAAGAGCAGGCTTTAGCCAGCTGATTTGCCGCCAATTAGCAACTAAGTGGATTTGTAGACCGAAAGCTTAGCCCCAGGCTGCGCCTTGGTTGCCCCGGTGGGTCGGTGATTCCGGGTGCTTGGTGGGTGGGTGGTGGCCATCGGGCTCGCGTAGGGCCACGGGCAGGTGCTGGTCTCTGGCGGTCTCTGCTCTCGGCTGTCTGTGACGGTGTTACGTGCCAGGTTGAAATGTGAAAAAGTTGCCAATATTTATATCGATAAACAAAGTAGGAATAAACATCAGCGATTCCCAATGTTGCACTGAGAGAAAAAGTACTTAAAATGTTTTATATAATATAATTTTAATTTTTTAAGAGGGGACTAGGATTTCTAGCTAATATAATAATTTTCCTTTGTTTATAAAGTTCAGTTTTTTAGGCATCCTAAACGTCATGAAAAATCTACACCCCAACTAGTGACAAAGGCATTCCCCTTTAATTAAATAAATCTCCTTACTAAAAGTATTTTTAATATGTAAATTTTTGTGACAGTGTAGAGAAAGAGAAAAGACTAAAGAGAGAGAGTTTCCATGGTCGGGGCTTAGTCTAAGGCCACGTGTATGGAATGCGTACGTGCTGCTGTTGAAAAGTCGGCAACTGTCGGAGGGAGTGGGTGCTGTGCCTGCCTTTTCGGGTGCCTTTTGGGTGCCTTTTTCAGGGGTGGTGGCTAGATGGTTGGTCGGTACTTTGGGCCAAGGGGCAACCTACTGGCGAACTATACTACGTGCCCCGTTCGCAGAACGAGACAAGTTAAATCGTCGCGTTATTGATGGCGAATGTACGTGATAGGCTCACATACCACATAGCACCACCAATGTTCATCATCATCAGCGGCAGTCTCTCCATGATGATGATGATGATGATGATGATGATGCTGGCTCCTGATCATCATCATCATTTCGGTAATGGCCATAATGAAGGCTGAAGGGAACTTTTGCGTCGACAACAGCTTTCAACAAGCATCCGAGAAGCCCACCTGTGTGCACACGCTTGACAAAAAAAAAAGAAAAACCAAAGAAAAAAAGAAAATTCTTCTTCTCCCACTCGTTGTTTAGCCCCCCAATTTTTCCCCCTACTTTCCTATACTTTTCTCTATTATGGCGGACCTCTTAGCTTAATGTGATTAAAGAGACTTGCTATTGGGATTTTATGTTTTTGGCCAGATTGGAAATTTTGTTGACCTGTTTTTCTCATTCGAGAGTTTGGAGAGGCTTTTCTTTGATTTTTTAAGTCTAGACTCTACGTTTAGTTTTCTACAAAATTGAACTCAGGTTAAATATTAAATTCTACCCGCACTTCCCTTCAAAGTGGCTAAAATTAACCCTTGTTTTATATTTATTGTTTGCCAACTCCTAACTGAAATAATTGAATGCGTTGTGTTTGGCGTTTTTTCCGCTTACTCATAAACTCCATCCACAAAAGTGAAACAAAAACACACACACACACACTCATTCGCCTGCAACTGACAATTTAACATTTAATTAAAAATCAATTAAAAACGTATTTTTGCACTTTGCTGTGTGAACCAGCAGCAGCAAGTGGAAAAAAGAAAAACATATAGACAAAGCGGATATATACAAAACTGTACAGAAATCGAGACCAAATAGGAAGAGTACAAAAAAAGGGAGATAGAAAAGGAGTAAATAGAACAATGAGTGCACTGAAAAATATAATAGATATATAAAATATAAATGTAAGATAATATTAGTATAATATATACAGACTTTAAAGTATTTATAACATAAAGAAAATAGCAAAAATAATGTATTGAAGGGAGGAAAGTTTATAAAGAAATATTCAAATATATATATTAAAACGTAAGGTAACTAAAAAAAATAAAGAAATTAGGAAAACACGGTATTTCAACGTAAAAGAAAGGAAAACAGAAAAGAGAATTACGAAAATAGTTTTTATAAACTAAAAAAAAAATATATATAAAATAAAAATAGGAATCTTAAAGTTAAAAGACGGGAAAAGTATAAGAAAAATATTTCAGATTATTAGAAAAAATAATATTTTAAAGCTTGAGAGAAAATAAAAATAAAATAGTTAAGTCTAAGAGAAAGATTTAAGATAAATATAATATAAAAACTAATATATTAAAGGTAAAAAGAAGGAAAATATATCGGGAAAATTGATATATTAAAACTCAAAGAAGAGGAAAACTTAAAAGAAAATAGCAAAATAATTTAATTAGGCCTAAAATAAAGAGAAAATAAAAAAGGAAATATCAAAAATAATCTATTTAAGGATAAAAGCCGTGAAAAGTTTAAGGAAAGTGTAAAAATTAATACATTCAAGCTTAATGGAAAGAAAAACTCTAAACAAGTCAGGGAAAATAATATATTAATTAATTATAATTTTAATTAAGAATTTTTCAAAACCAACTAACTATTAAAAAATTGTTTTAAAATTTATTAAATTAAATTATAGGCCTATTTCTTTCTCTCTCTGTATGTTTATGTTTTGTGATTATTGAAACTGAAGCACTGAATGCTGGAACTGAAAGGGCTTAATTGAATTAATGTTCGCCCTGAATGGGGCTTTCTAGTCTGGGAAGGGGGAAATTCATACACTCATAATTCTTCGATTGCCGATGTTTGAACTCCAATGGGAATTCGTCTCGCCATTCAATCAACGAACTGCGAATTAAGCCCCCACTCCCCCCAAGGGGTTAAGGGACGACCACCCGCATTTATCGAACAGAACTTAACCCCTTCTGTGGTAGGGGTCGCGACTTCTCGTCGTTTATCATTAAATTGCAATTAAAATTGACATGGAATTTGATTTATATATTAAGTACAAGTATATGCATATACAAATTACAATTAATACACAAAAGAAAGGGGTTCAAAGGGGGCCGGTGGTGTCTTGGGTTTCATGTTTGACTTGCAATTAGCCACTTGGTCAGCTTTCTTGTGGTTATGAGGGGAAAACGTGTTTTCAGGTTGAGAAGTTAGTTTTTTTTTATGGGAATAAAATGTGTTTAGTGAGGGGAAAATATTTATTTTAAATGATAAAGTATAAGAAGTATTATGAGAACTTTATTAGGGGAATAAATTTAATAAAAGATTCAAAATAGTTGTTTATTTCTTAATAAAATTCTTTTAAGAATAAATCAATGAAAAAGCTTTAGTTTTCATAGAAAAACTCTTAATTTTTGCTCTAAAAATTCCTTTTAAGGGGGAAAATGTAGGTTTTTATGAAAAAATAAATTTAAAAATATTATAAATAATATATAAAATATTATAAGGCTTTTATTGAGGTGTTAAATAAATTTTAAAGAACATGGAAGATATTATTTTTTAAATATAATAATTCTTCCGAAAATAGATTAAAAAAAAGGTTTAATTTCTTAAGAAGACGCCACATTTCTTATTCTTAAAATTCTAAATTAATTCTTCTTTTTTTTTTTAACCACCTAATTTTCTTCTAAAATATTTTCCATAAAAGTCTCCACCTGTAAATGAAATCCTATATTGTTTCCAAGCATTATCTTTAATGGTTAATACCATAAAAAAAAAAGCCCCCATACATGTCCGTCTGGCACCCGTTAATTTAAGCACTCTGAGGAGGCTGATGATTAGAGAGAGAAAAAACGGAAAATCGGAAAATTTGAATTTGCATATAAAACGAAAAAATGTGCCGAGGCGTTCCATAAAAATTTGTTTCAATTCAGATTCGAATTTCGGCCTCGGAGATTCGGAATCGAAATCGTTTTATGGTTATGATGTGTCAGATGCGGGCTGTTTCATGTTTGGTCTCTCGATCTCGTTCTCGGTCCCTGGGTCCAAACCGAAGTCAATAAAACGCATTGGGTGGTGGCAGTGTGTCAAAAGGAAAAGTCCAGTGGAAAATGAACTAAAGAAGAGGAAAATTGATGTGCATAAGATGAGAGCAAGAGAGAGACGATGCCGGCAATCAAACAATTGGTGGGGAGATTTTCTTCTTCTTCGGCGGCTCTTCTGTTTTTTTATTAATTTATATGGCAGGCGGAAAATCCAACCAATCCATCCCTCCATCCCTCCACCCAACCACCCATCCATCCATCCATTTGCCAACAAAAGAGTCTTAAGAGGAACTCTTAATAAGGATGTGAAATATGTTCGGCATTGCTAATTGAGCGAACATTTAATTCTTTCTTTCATTCTGGCCTTTCCCTTTAATTACAGCAAAAATTACAAATAACAACAACAGCAAAAAAAATACTGTTGGAAGGGGAGGTAAAGAAAAGAGCAGAAATTTTAATAATACTTATGAAATTTTTAAGTTGAAGAATCACAGAGAAGAGACGATGGGCCCGCATCTATCGAGTGGCATTAACAAAAGGAGCCAAAAACACTGAAAGAAATTGAAGAAAAAATACTATTAAATCATAAAAATAAATCAGAAATAAATGTGAAATAGTTTCTTAGGGACATTGTAATGTTTTTTAAGGAGAAAATATTCAGAGCATTATTTAAAGTCCAAATAATCTTTTGTAGTCAATTATGTGCCTCAGAAACTTTGCCAAGCTTTGCTTATTAATCGAATATTCGAATTAATACCATGTTTAATATTTTAATAATTATTAGCAATGTTGTAATGAGATTATATTACTTATATTTAAAATTTCAATATTTTTAAATAATATTTATAAAATATTTTGACTAAAAACTTACTATAAACGTTGTATATTATACATTTGTATTGACATTATTCAAAGTTTTCTTTAGAATTAATTTTCCTTTTAAAAAAATAAGAGTATTTCATTGCCTTTTTCCTTATACTTTCCCTTATAAGTTCCTAATTTTTTTCTCTGCTTACTTTTTGCAATTTAAAAAGTCGTAAAAATCGAGGCAAATGCTGGGCGTCGGCCTCCTCAGGCAGTTCTCCACTTTAAAGTGCAATTGGCATTGAAATTTAACACTGCCCCCCATGCATTCATTTGCCGGGCACGTATCCGCGGATCCCTCTTCTCCCTTATTTCCCTCATTTCCCCACCATTTCCTTTTGCCTGCCTGTTTTCCCCCCGCGTTTTCCATGCCAACTTTGGCGGCGCTTTGTGTGTGGGCAGTCGGAAAAGTCGGCGACTAAATTAATGTGTGTGTGCAATCAAATGTGAGCAATTCCCTGCCCGCCGCCGACTGACGGTTCAAGTTTAATTTTATGGGGAAACGTGGCTGAAATTACATAGTGTGCTTATGTATCGGTGTGGGGATCTCGGCTAATTATAACCGCGGCTTCTGAGCAAATATCAATGAGACCTAAAGGGGGGAACCCCATGAAAACTCTGTATAGATATATGCACACTTTTTCATAGGCAATTATTACAAGTCACCTCTGGGCCTTTGTTCTCAATTAGCTTTCTCCGCCAAACAAGTGCCATTTAAATTGTATTAAAAAATATGCATACAACACAAATCCCTGGTAATATTAAAATCCAATTATTAGTGAATCAACTTGACTAAAAACCTGACTGAAACTGACATCAAATAAATGCAGTTTTTTGTGCGAATATCAAAGTGAGAATGTTTTTGGCTTTGTCGTAAATCTCCCTTGTATGGAGTCCTTTTAACTTTGACTCCTTTTTTGTGAGCCCATCAAATTACAGTCGAAATTTGTTATCCAATTAGAAGAGAGACAAAAAAAAAGTGCTCCCTACTAGCAGTTTTTTGATGTTTCACAAAAAATAAATGGAGTGTTTTTTTGTTGTTGTTTCTCCGGCTTTCTTTACTCTTTTTTTATTTTTTTTTGTCTGCCGAAAAGTTTTTTGCAGCTGCAACGGCAAAGTAGATTAAAATCTAAATACACACACACACACACTCATAAATTGTGCTCAAATAAACCGAATTAAAAGTGCAAAACAAGGAGAGAGCAACAATGCACAGAGTGACGGCATCGGTGGGGTGTTGGGGGGTTAAAGGGAAAACTTTTTAAAACAGTTAAGTGTAAAGGCGCGTCATGTTAGACACACCACACAGGCCACGCCTCTAGCGCCCCTAATTCCTGGCTGACTGGACTAACTTTTGACAAAATGTCCACACAAAGAAAAAAAACTGAAACAGAAAAAAGAAAACAGGACAAGGGCTGTGCACAGGACGAAATTTTGAGTCATTCTGTTGGGAATTTCTAAGATAAAAATGTGAGGGAGTTTAGTTATTTGGTAAGCAGCTTTTAGGGCTTTAAAATAAATGCATTCTTGAGGTAATCTAAAAAAAATAAATATATATTTCAAGTTTAGAAAATTTAAATTAAATAAGGTCTATGGAAATATGTAACTTAGGAAGTTTTGTATATAAAAAATATTATTTAAGAAATATTAATACATTTTATAGTTGCACCATAAATCACTTGATTTTTTAAAACTCTTTAAAAAGTGTCTAAAAGTATGCTATTTTATTTGGAGGGGCCAAATTTTGTGTAAATTTGTTGTTTTAACGATGAACAATTTTCTAGTGCAAATTTCTTGTAATATTTTTAACACCTCCGATTGTCTCCTAAATATTAACACAATAATCATGTCTTAATATTATTTTTCATGCTTAATTTATAGAGTTTCTAAAAACCTTTCTTTTCAAAACCTAGCTCTTAAAAAAAATCTGTTAATAATATTTTCTTCTCAAATTTTTCTTAAATACTTCGTTTTAAAACCTTACTTTTTTTAATTCTTCCAAACCCACTTAAACTTTTTAAAGTGCATTTATTTTTTGGCATGTGTGTAGGGCAGCAGAGGGTTAACGGACAGCAGACAAACGGACAGAGCGGACAGCGGTAACAGCGGACAGATCCCGACAGCCGCCACCGCCGCCGCCGCCACACACACGGAAGCCATAAAAACTTATGGCAAAATATATAAAAATTCACCCTTTTTATTGTGGCAAACAACGAGAACGAGAACGAGAAATAAAATAAAATGCAAAACGTTTTACCCCAAAACGAGGACGAGCCTGCAGTCAGGAGTGAACCTAACTCAGGGCTGAGGAGAACCGACACTGACGGTTGTCGTCGTCTCAACCCTTTGGGCCAACTAAAATTAAATGCTGAGTTTAGCAAAAGCACAAAAACAGTAAAAAAAAACGGAAAAAAATAATAATAAAAAAAGAGAAAGCGTTAAGGTACAGAAAGCCGAAGGTGGGAATGCTCTAAGGATACTGTTTTTGTATATAAATTCAGGATTAATAAAAAAGAGAAAGCGTTAAGGTACAGAAAGCCGAAGGTGGGAATGCTCTAAGGATACTGTTTTGGTATATAAATTCAGGATTAAACCTGAGTTTAGTTCGCTTAATTAACATTTTTGAATGTTTTTCTCTTGAATTTTACTCTATAAATTATTATTGAGATAAGTCTTAATTATATTCAATATTTATTTTATTTGGATAACATTTTGAGGTCCTTTTTCTTAACAGTTATAGAAAATATAGAAAATATTAGAAATAAAAACAATATAAATCAAAGTAAAGTATAATTTAATTGTCTTAAACATTTATATTATTTTAATAATATTTTGGGGATATATTTCTTTATACTTTCAATTTAAAATATATCAGAAATCAAAACACAGTAAATAAAAGTGAAATTATTATTTTATCTTGAAATAAGAATTGTAATCAGCTTAAAATTCTAATATATATTCCAAAATAAGTAATCCTGGGCTTAAAAAATCCTTAGTATTTTTTATTTAATTGTTTATATATATTCCTTTATATATCTTCCCTGTTATTGTAAATATCTAAACTTAACTGTGAGGGTATGGCCTTAGCAGGAGCATCCAGAGCGTCAGCAGGAGCAATGTGGCATGCAATTGTTGTAAAACAAAGGCAATGAAGATTCGAAATGAATACAAACAGCCAAATGGAGCGCAAACAAAAATAAATAAAAAACAACAAAAGTGGAGAAAAAAAAAACAAAAAAAAAACAGCAGCAGCAGTAACGACAGCAGTGGCAGTAAGGAACAGCAGGAGTTGCCTCATAAGAATAATAATAATAATAATAATAATATAAAGGAATATATATCGGGATGTGTGGAAACGGTCCGCGCATAAATAACGGAATTGCAGCGCACACAAAGTGGAACAGAAGGCAAAAAGAGGAAAAGAGCGCAAGGGAAAGGGTTAAGGTTTGGAGGGGGTTAAAGAATATTAAAGTAGGAAAATGCACGTGAAAGATCCAAACATAACTAGCTTCAACAGAAAGCTTAGATCCTTGAGAAAAATATATTAAATAGTTTTATATTATAAGAAAAAATTATAAATAAATAAATAAATAAGAAAAAAATTAAGCTTGCTAGTGATGTTGACAGCAACTAAAAAATTCCAAAGGGGAATCTCCCTTCTTTTCCTGGTTAGCACAACAGGTGCTTGTTCGATCCTCTTAACCGGACAACGAACCTTAAGACAATGCCCTATATAAAACAAAAACCCGTAAAAAACCTAAAGAAAAATAACCCTAAAAAAACCTTGCCAAATTTTAATAGCTGAAAACCTTGAGTGATGGCTCGTGCTGTTTTTTAAGAGAGTGAGAAAAAAAAAGGGGAAACTGGTGAGAAATGCCCCTAGCAAAGGGTTTCTTCCCCCAGGATGCCTGCTGTTGAATTACCGTTTTTTGGCTTTGTTAACCCTTCTTCCGTTGGCTCTTTTACCCTCTTTATTATGCACTGGCTAAGGGTATTATTGTTTAAGTTGCATATAAACATGTGTCTGATCAGAAGAACTGCAAAAAATACTTATTGTCAGCTATCGGAACTGATCTTTTACCTAAATTCTAGTTTGAACTGTGTTAGTTGAAAGGTTTTAACAATTTCCCAACCCTCTGGTCACATTAGTGTTAAAGGGTATTAAAAACTTGTGCCTGCAAATTTCAATATCCTTTTCTACTACGTTCCTTTTGGGTTTCACTTCCCTCCTTAATATTACTGCTTTTTTATGGCTACCTCTCTCAGCTGTTAGTTGAGCCGAGGGTTAAACACGAGCTAAATGTTTGTACCGCTATGCGGAAAAAGTAGGGGAAAAGGGAAGGAGTGGTGGAAGGAGTAGTGCCAATGGCAGGGCGAAAGGCAGGGGGTGATGCCAAAGGGAAGGCAGAATGGCAGGGGGTGGTGCCAAAAAGGCACGAGGGTGGGTAGGGAAGGCAAACAAAAGCCAAATGAAATGAGATAGAAAGGGAGAGAAAGGGCACACACACACACAGAGACACACACAGAGACACACCTGGCATTGGGATAAATGCGAAATGCAATTTTCCTCTTATGGGATAGCGTTGATTTCAGCACTCCTGCCGCCTTTCGCCTCCTTGTTGCCTTGTTTCCCTGTTGAAATATTCATTTTGTATTGCATTTCCTTGGCTGCACGTGTGTTTTCTGTGGCCGGAATGGAAAATGCTTCGGCTAACTGCATTTGGCTTGAGAGATTTCGCACGTGTGCCTTTAACCAAGTGCCGCACTCTGCGAGGGTTAAGGGTTAGTTGTTGCCAAGAGCACACACATTGTACACGGGCAGGCAAACAAATTAGCAAAATCATTGTACAATCTGTAAATGTCAGACAGTGGTGTAAAAGTGATTTGTTTGTGAGTGGAGCGAGTGGAATTTTTAAGGGGGTTTTAAGGAAATTACAAGTGAAAAATAAGTGCAGAATGCAAGCGGACTAAAAAAGATACTTTTGGATATAGTTTAAATAGTAATTCACTGGGGTAAATAATATATTTTAGGGATAGTTCAAAGTAACAGCTAATTAATTTTTATTATTTTCTCTTGATATATTTTTTTTATCATTTTAATTTAAAAATTCCCCTATGATAACCACTGTTCTCGTAGAACAAAAATCCGAAAACCACTTGGATTCACGCTCACTTTCACAGCAAAGGCCAAGTAGCAACCCTCGCCCATTGTTTTCCCAAATAAAAATATAAAAAAACGAGGGATAGAGGGGGTTGAGACCGGAATTAAAACCCGGAGCAGGGGAAACCCCCTTAGGAGCGAAGGAACATTCATCCATATCGAGACGGGCGGCAATAAATTTATAAGTTCTGCTAATGTGCGTTAATGGCTTGTAGTGTTCAAAAAACGAGAACATAAAAAACATCAGAAACCCAGCAGAAGCGAGGCCAAAGCCGGGAAAATTGTTCGGTTTGGTCGTGTGCCGCCTACTTAGCATATTCCAACCTCCGGCTCTTTCCGCTCTCCTCTTTTTTTGTATACCCTTGTTGTTATTTAATTTTTTCGTTTGTATGATTAGAGGTTATTATGCTAATTCTCCACCCTTGTTTCCCTCTGCTGCTCTCCAATCCAAAAAATTGCGCCTAGTTTTGCCTGTAAATTCGGACATTATGGTGTAATTAGCAATGCCCCGTCGATGGTTAATTTATTCAAAATTACTCCAGAAAGGAAAGTGTTGGGGAAAACTTTGTGTTTCCGCCTTTTCTTCTTTTCGCCGCTTTTTATGTCCTGTATTCTGAGGTTATATTTGAACAATGTGCTAAATGAGTCGAATGTTTGTGTAACACCCCCGGCAGAAATAATGGAGAAATGTCGGTATAATCTGAATATTTGGGAGTGGCCAAATTGGTCTCCGTGGCTCCTAATGACCCCAATAATGGGAATAGGGGTTCCCTTGGGAGGACAATATTTTTATTCTACACTTATTATTTTATATTTAATAAATTTCAACCTATTACAATTTATTAATAAGCTTACTTTCCTTCTTTATTTTCAGGTATGTTCAACCACTCCATTCCCACACTCTGTGTAACTTTTCTGACATCGTCAGGGGTCATCCAAAAAGGGCTAAGTACCTTCTTCTTTATACATATAGTAACATGAAGCCACACCGCAGGCCATATACAGGAATTTATATATGTAATATAGTTCAGATATAGATATATATTCTAGGGGGGCCAAAAGTTTGCCTTAGTTAACTGAAAAAGTATTACGCAGTCTAGTGCCCAACTATGGGCCAAAAGCCCACCAAACTTTAAATATAGCCACATAATTTTTTGGCCAGCAGGCGAAACTTTCCACACAGGCTTCATAACTGTCTGTCTGGGTGTGTGTGGGTGTGTGTGTGTGCCAGCCCCCTGAATTTCCCCCCCCCCCAGCTTTTCCCACTGTCAGAACCTACCTACGAGATATTTTTGTGCTGAGTTTACATTATCAATGAACGGCTTTGGCGGCGGCCTGGTCGCCTAAGTAGCCCCAATCCCTCCTCCAAACCAACAACTATAGTTGCCCCCCTTGAAAGAGAAACGTGAGGGGTATAAAAAATATGGGCGTGGGGGGCGTGACAGTTGCGGTTTTGGGCGTGGCGGCAACTATGAAATAACGGCACTAACGACTAACGCTCGAAAAGTAAGTAATCTGCACAGAGGCAGCGAGGTAGGGAGATGTATGCATAGATACGCGCTTACACGGTACGACGACACCCCGTTTTCCACCATTTTCCCCTACTGCCAGATTTCCCCTCCGCCTAGGGGAGGACCCAGCCATTTTCCGTGTGTCGTGTGTTTGTGGCCCGCCAACAGAAATTTGTTGGGCAATTTCCAAGCCAACAAATCTCTGCAGTGCCTCTGCTGCAGGGAAACCCTGAAAACCCTCAAACTCAACGGGAAAACCACCCAGAACCCAACTCACAGCCTTTGGCCAGCCTATGAAGCTTAGTTTGGTGAAGAGCATAGGACTCTGGGCACACTGCAGAAGATTCTTAAATTACCTAAAACTATTTTGGAGTTGGGAAACGTAGACTTTAAATTGTAGAGGTATTCTTTCTGGTGTTTTAAGAAGAAGAAAGGTTTAAATACTCCTTCTTAGTGCCCTTAAATTATTATTTTACAAAAATAATTAATATTTGGTCACATTTAATAAGGTTTTGAAAGGAACAAAATCGAAGAAGAAAGAATGCTTAAAAAAATATTTTCTTAATGTCACATCCTTCTTGTTTGCAAATAAGTTTGGTATTTGGTCACTTTAAAATATAATTTTATGGAGAACGATATTAAAAATAGCTTGAAATACGCAATTGTAGTGTCATATTATTTTTAAATAATTAAATGATTAGGCCACACTAAAATACAGTTTTCGATAGGAAAACAAAGGAAGTTTGAAATGCACTTTCTTAGTGTCATATTCTATGTGTTTTTTTAAATGTATTAGAGCTGGTCACACAGGAAAATACGTTTTTCGAGAGAAAGTAAAGAAACTGATGGTCAAAAAAAGTCTTAAAATATTTTTAAAAATATTTTAAAAATGCAAATGCCTATAAGAATTATTATTTTAATGTTTAAAATACGAGTATATAAATATTCGAATAACTCTAAACAAATCGTTGTTGAAAAACCCGATGCTCTACCTAAAACCACGTGTTCTAATCTCTAGACTGCATCCAAAAAGAGGAGCTTGTTCTTTTTTTGAAGGGGGATGTAGGGTATGTGTGTGTGTGTGTTAGGAGGGTGTGTTCAGTGGGTTGTGCTAGGGACTGTGCTGGAGGTTGGTCGGTGGACACACATGCAGCTTGTAACTTGCACATGCACAGCGCCAGCTGCTGATGCTGATGCTGCTTGCTAACAAGGCTCGGACCTTCACGGCTGAATGGGGGCTAGAAAGGGGGCCAAAACAGGGTCTAGAAGGGGGTCTCAAAAAGGGGGGGAGCTGGAAAACAGCACCCACCCACTACAGTGGAACAGGCCCGGCATACACAAACTGTCGCCAAAAACAATTTCGCTGAGATTTAAGTTCTGTTGAACAATTTCCGCTTTGGCTTTGCCCCAAAAAAAACAAAAAAACAAAAAGCGCAAAAAAATGAAAACAAAAAATGCAGCAAAGGGGAGACTGTGGGAAAACTGTGGGAAAATGGAGCAGTT
This sequence comes from Drosophila jambulina, assembly GCA_018152175.1. Classification (NCBI taxonomy): domain Eukaryota; kingdom Metazoa; phylum Arthropoda; class Insecta; order Diptera; family Drosophilidae; genus Drosophila; species Drosophila jambulina. The sequence continues at coordinate 4,295,727 of JAECXH010000006.1, forward strand.
ACTGGGGAAAAGCAGGCAGCACACCCACCAGAAGAGGCTGCACAACAAAAACCACATTCATAGATAATGTGCAGCTTTTGGGTTTGTGGTTATTTTGTATGCTTCGTCGGTCTGCCAGTTGCCATGGACCTCTGCCCGCTTCCCGCTCCTCCTTCTCAGTTTCTCCAGCTTTTCCTTTTTTTTTTTTATTCTGTGGAGAAAAAGAAGAAGAAGTGCTCATCCAATTTTCGTTGTCGTCGTGGTGAAATTTTTGGTGCGCTCCACACAGAAATTGCATTTTTCCCGCTGACAATATCGCGTCGTCGTCGTCGTCGTCGTCGCTTTTCCTTTTGTCCTTTTGCAGGAGCAGAGGCAGGAGCAGGAGCAGGAGCAGCTAAGCAGAGATAGATGGAAAAGGGAAGCGAAACTGACAACGGCTTCGGACTCGGATTGCGATTGGGGGACTCCGGATCCTGGTTTGGATTTGGATTTGGACCACCGAAAAGTTACCCGCCAGTCAAGCGCTCGGCCACAAACTTTTGGGCACGATTTTCGGTTTTGCGAAATAACAAAAACAAAAGAAAAAAAAAAAAAAAGAATTCGCTGCTTTTTGCAGATATTTTTTTTCTCAGTCAGTTTCTGTCTCGTCGTCAGTCAGTCAGTCAGCGTTAAAATGTGCTGACTGTACAACTGGTCTTTTCGGCCGGCTTTGTCATTATCCGAGGAGCCGCGAATCCTGGCAATTTCTGGCCACTAAACTCTTGGATTTTTAGGGAATTTCCCCTCGTTTAAGCCTTTTATACAGATTGATTTATTATGATTTAAGCCAAGAACTAAAGGGATTTGGAAATAATAAAAGATTTTATACAGATAAAATACAATTTCTAAGATAGTAAAGACCCTTTTAAATTCATAAACTTAGACTCCTTAAATGCCATTTGTCAGTCTTCCTTTTGACCTTTTCAAGCGAGCTTTTTCGTGCTCTTTCACGCAGGTCAAAAGTTCATGGACTGATCAATGTCGCTGTCAGCCAGTCAGTCAGTCCTCAACACTGCCTGCTTTTTCGGGGGAGCCCCCCAAAACAAATCAAAGTAAATTAGAAGATGAAACACAAAACAAGTGCAGGGAAAGAGAAGCTGAGGGAAAGCCAGAAGGCGACGGAGACGGAGATGGAGATGGAGTTAAGTGCAATTCTCTTCGCATTGATTGCGCACTTGATTACGATAAATGAAACGTCAACAAGCATCCCTGTCCCAGTCTCAGTCTCCGTCTCAGTCTCGGTCTCGTGCGAGGGTCCTTGGGGGCATCCTGTGCAGCCTGCACACGTATTGTTGGCGCTGTCCTTGTCCTCGTACTGCTCCTTCCAGCTGCTCACTGATTTCTTTTGTCTACTGAAAGAAAAAAATAATGTAAAATATTGTGAAATATTTATTTATATATATTTCATTATGTACATTTTTTAGACTTTTCTGTACATTTTTTAAACACTTCCATAGCTGAAAAGGTCCGGCTCGAAGTACCAAAAGCCTAGCTTCAGACCAATGCGCCAGGGTAGAAAATCGTAGCTTTGCCCAAGTTCCTCAGATATTTTCTTCTTGAACCTTGAGCTTCCTAAATTTTCCCTCAGTGCAGTGGCAGATTTTCCCTTCAACCTTTTCCCCAGCTGCGTCAGCGTTTCTCACATCTCTTCCTCTCTCTCTGTGTGTGTGTGTTGTCTCCGACGGCGGCCGAAAAATCACAGAGGCCAAGCCGGAAAATCAGGCTGATGTCGCCCCGGTTTCTCTAGAGAACCTCTGCTGCTGCTGCCTGATTTTCCGCCGCTCCGAATTTTCCCCCACTCCCGTTCGCCATTCCCCAAAGCTTTTTCTCAAGGCGCCGGAGCAAATGTTGACATGCTGGCAGCAAGCCGTGACTGGACTTTAGACCCATGGACATGGACACGGACATGGATCCGTATCCGGACGCTCGCAGGGTTGCCGGGCGGGCACATATCCATCCATCCACTCACGTCGCTGGGCCGTCTGTTTGTCATTTTGCCGCTTGGCCACTTAAGGCAACAATGTCACCTAGTACTACCCAAGAACCGGCCTCGCCTCCTCCTCCCTGGAAAATCCTTGAGTGAGTGCACAATTCCAGTTCCTCCCAGTGCCTTAACCATCCCCATCCTGGCCTCATGTGTGTCTGTCTGTTCTCCGCCACCGTTGCCACACTCTGGAGAATTCATTCATGTTGAAATGCGCAAATTTGTTATCAACGCTTTATGCCATTATGTTCCATGTTGCTGGGAGATTTTCCCCCTCATCCCTGAGCATCGTTTTGGGCCCAAGAGAAGAGTTTCCTTCGGCCCCATTGTCTCTGCTTTGTGCCTGGTCTTCAAAAGGTTTCCCTACCCCCGAAAATGGCCTCGCTGGAGTGTCTTTCCTTTGTGGCTCATTGACTCATTAGATGTCGATATAAATATGTGACCTAATTTTGGGTGAAATTTTAAGGAAACATGAAGCTGGGTTAAGCAAGGATATTAAGAAGGAAAGCTAGGTGTTTCAGAGGAGTAATTATTATGTAGAGCTTACTTTCTTCCTTTTTTTTAGGTTTAAGAAAGAAGAATTTAAAATGTAACTCAAATTTGAGACTTAAAACCCACAACTCATCTTTAAAAATGCAGCTATTTACCTGGTGAAAAACTTAGCTGAGAAATAGAAGAGAAAACCTGAGGAAAAATGCCACTAAAAACCTTGAAAATTAGTAACGATCCCTCTGAGAAGAAGGGCCAGTTCGGTTCACGAACGCCACATTAATTAGAATTATCTTAAGTGTGCCACACAGACCCAGACACAGGCCTCCCCCTGAAACTCTTGCGGGCATAAATGTTTGAGCGGAATTTTATGTAAATGAGTTGCATCCACCACACACACTCACACACAGCCATTTTAGTTGGCCCAAAAGTTCTCAAAAAAAAAAGGAAATAAAAATAATATAAAATACCCGGAAAACCCACATGCAAGGAAAACAACAACGGCGTTGGCATTTTATTGAATACAAAGTTTTCCCGACCCCCCTCCCCGCCAGAAAAGCAAGGCCGCAGTGTATTATAAATTAATAAGCGAGGCACACACACACACACACACACTTACACACAGTTTTTGGCATAAATAATAAAGTTAAATACGCTTACACAACGGCTTTCTCGGTGGGCAGACAGCAGCAACTCCACGAAACTCCTGCTGAAAATGCCGAATTTATCCAGCGAGTTCTCAATTGTTTTCCCCTCATGTGTGTGGGTTTTCCTTTCCGGCCATCCTTTGGGTAACATTTTGGTCGATTTGAGCAGCAAAGTTGGGCGGGAAATTTGCCGCAGAATATTATTTTCAAAACAAAAAGGGAAAATAGCATAACATGTAACAGGAATAACCCAAATTCTGAGGGAGACTCTAAAGGGTTATGGGGCGTATTTTACTTGAAGGATTATGTTTTAAGTGAAGACAAACCAAAAGGTTGCTTAAGGAATAATTTTCCTTAATAAAGAAACTTATTTCTTTGGAAAATAAAATCCTTCTCCGACTTGTATCCACTTTTTTGGCCATTTTCAGCACCTCCTTACGTCTCCTTCTCTTTGTTTTCCATTTTCCTTCCCCATAAATTGATTTTTCCTACCCCCAAAACAGCGACAATTTATCAACATTTTCGATTAGCTTACCACGAAACGCAATTCCGGCAAAGATTTGTCACCCAACAAACAGACAAGAACCGCAATCCGTTGGAGGCAACTCTATCAAAATTCCGGGAATTGTCAGAGCTCAGGCGCATTGCCCCGGAATTATTTTGATTAAGTAGCCGGGCCAAATCGATATATCAACGCGTTTGCACGCGACACTCCAGCGACGACGACAATGACTCGAATGTTCGCTCCCCCTGGCAAGTTTCACTCCGTTTTTGGGTTCCGATTCCGATTCCGTTTCCCAATCCAAGTTCCCGACCAGAAACCAACCTCAATTCCATTGCAGATGTACCCCGAGAACGACAATGACAAACGTAGGCCACATTTACGCACTTGTGCAGTTGTATCTGTACACCGCTAGGAAAAATATATACAAATATTTTATAATTTCATTAAGATTAGGTATTTCTTAAATATAATATATAGTAGGTTTAATAAAGAAATGCAGAAAGACAGTCTGAAAATACTTAGAAGTTAATCTCTGTGAAAAGTTTTGAGTGCTACTGACTTAGCCTTAAGTAGAGTACCAGAACCAGTTGGGAATTTTAAGAGTCATACAGAGGGAAATCTTAAAAGTCACATTGATTCATCTTCTTGTTTTTTGCATAGATGAAAAATTTTAGGTTTTCTGGGACTTATTTACCAGGGAATTTAAAGATTCTACTGATTAATATAGGCAAACATAAAAAGTTATAGGTTTTCTTGGACATATATACCAATTTAATTCAGCACAGCCTGAAGGCCTTCGTTGCTCTGGCTATTTCTCTTTGTATCTCAAAATTAATTTTAAGGTACAATTAATTAAATAAATAAATAAATAATTCAGCAAATTTCTCTGTAAAACCAATTTTCTAAATATTTATATTTATTACTCTATGTTAGGCTAGAACCAGTTGAGAATTTTAAAGTCTCCGAGCTGGAGATCCCAAAAATCATAAAGATTTCTTTACAAAATATATGTTAATTTAAGATGTATAATTTTTTATTAAAGTTCTACCAGAATTATTCCATAAATTCCTATATTGTTACTCAAGTATTTTTTCCCTCTGTGCATCTGTCGCCGAAAGTATCTGAGTATCTGCGGCCGTGTATCTGTATCTTTTGATTTATAACCGAGCGAGGAGAGAACATAACCGCGCACTTTAATATGAATCATTTGACATATTTCGGATGTTGCCTTTGTTTTTAACCGTCTCACATTTTTGATTTATCGCTCCCTCCCCCGTTCCGTTCATTATTGCTTCCTGGCTTCATTAACAAGAAGAAGGCAGGAAGAATACAAAGAGAGAGAGGGGATAAAGGAGAGGACAGAGCGGAGGCGACAAAAATTAGTAAGAAAATTTATTGCATGTGTGTTATCAGTCAGAGTTTTTAAGCTGCATTCTGAGTCAGAAAATGGTTGGGTTTTCCCCTGGGAAGATACCCAAAAATTAAGGCATTTAGAGAAACGAATTTAATAGAATTACTAGCGTACCCTGTGCACACTTCGTAGTGCATTAAGGAAATAAAATTGAAACAAAAGCAAAAAATGAAAAACCCTGATTTTATAAAGTGAAATGAAAAACAATTTTATTGAAGTGCTGTATGGTACACAACGTTCTTTGTTTTTGAATTTGTATTGCTAACGAATACATAGAGAACAGATGGTTTTCCAACACGTGAACATGCAACATAAAGTTGTCCATGTGAAAACACTGGATTCTCTAAATTCACACCACAAATTCCCAACGACTGGCCTTGTGCCTTATTGATAGTAACAGCAAACGCGAGGCGCACTGGAAATTGCAAACGCTTAAACTCGAAGGGCATATCAGATGATTTCATTGGAATTCGTGGTATCAATACATCTTCACCTTTGAATTTGCCAGTTAAAATAGTTGCTTCGATCACATTTGCCATTAACTTTTTAACTGCGAGTCTGGTTCCATTACATAAAGGCGGCTGATTGATATTACGCAACATTATTATAGTAACACCAACTTTCAATTCACTGACGTCTTTGTTTTTCGCAGCTAAAATTGCTCTTTCACCTAACCAAGTATGGCATTTATAATGTTGTGCTATGTTTGGAAAAACACTTTCAATCAATTCATCCATGGATTGAGCAAAACGGCAAAATCATTAGGCAACGTTATCAATCCATTTTCATCGACTGAGATAGCACCATTTCCAATTTTTAACAATTGCTTGGAGAATGTATCAGCGGATGGATCATTCTGCAACTGAACACGAACATTGGTAGTTAATTTCAATGTTTTGACGTGTCTCCACAAATATGATGATTTCAAGCAAGCATTAATCTCATCAGCAGGTGTTGATTTCGGAATGACTGGCAATGTTTATCGAAAATCACCAGCCAATAAAATCAATGCGCCACCAAACAACTCCGCATTACCTCGAAGATCTTTCAAAGTTCTATCCAATGCTCCGACTGATTTCTTGTGTGCCATCGTACATTCATCCCAAATAATAATGAAGCATTGCTGCAATACTTTAGCTGTGCCAGATCCCTTTGATATGTTGCACGTTGGAGTTTCATTCCCTTGATAATTCAATGGTAGTTTCAAAGCAGAATGAGCCGTTCGACCGCCATCCAATAACGTAGCAGCTATACCGGAAGAAGCCAATGCCAATGCAATTTTACTTTGAGAACGCATTGTTGCCAACAACAATGATATCAAAAACGTTTTTCCAGTTCCGCCTGGAGCATCCAAGAAATAAAATCCACCAACACCACTTGTAACAACCTGCATGATCTTGTCATAAGCGATTTTCTGTTCAGCATTCAATTTCGTTAGATTTGCTTGCACAAATGCATTCAATGCGTTTCGGTCGTACTGTTGTTCACGTTGCAATTCTAACTCGAGTAAATCGCGTATTGATCGATTAGGAGATGGCATTCCTTGCGTGTATGCGTGTATACGGGCGAAGTAGTGTTCGCTTAAACGTTCATAACTTACGAACCAAAGCACATACAGGCATCGTATATACATACAAACCACCGTATTGATACCACCTTTCAAACAAAAAAAAATTTTTGAAATCGGTCAACGCACTGAGCCTAACACTGGCTACAAACACTTTTTGCGTTTAATTTTTATATATATAGATAAAAGATATTTGGAAAACCCCTGGGTTTATCTTTATTTTAGTCCCCGAATCGTTATTTTCGGATCCTTTTAAGTGCCGCAATTCAACAGGATCCCATACTCCTCCTCCATCAATTCCGTAAATTGTGTCTGCCAAACCGAGTTGTCATCGCTTTTGGGGCTTGTATCCACGTATCTTTGCATCTCTGGGATAACGAGGGCCACAAACCTGGCTAAAACAAAGCAAATTTGCATAAGCAAAAAGCAAAAAAAGAAAAAAGACACAAAATCAAAAGGAACACGAAACGAAACGAAATGAAAGAAATTGACTGTCGAGCGGAAAGTTAATGCAACTAATGACAAAAACGCCGTCACCTGAAATCCGGGAATAAATCGAGGGACTGGATACCGACGACACTGGGCACTTTGGCACTTGATTCATTCGGTGACACTCACTCAATTTCTTGCTGATAAACAAATTGAATGCGGATTCCAGGATTCCGAGAAGCCCAGGGTAGATCCTGGCCCCAGGGGGCACTCTCTCTCACACACACACACAGAAATGGAAGTGAAATAAAAGTTGAAAGGGAATAAATAACGAAAAGCGCATTGATTTATTTTAGCCAGTTTGTTGTTAACATTTTAACGATTTTGTCCTGGCATTTTAGCTCGTTCTCGTTGGTCTCTGTTCCTCCTGTTTCGGTGTGTCTGTCTCTTAGCCAAATTGCTGAACATTAGTCACCGATTGACAAGGCAAAGTCAGGCCCAGAACCTGAATTGAAGTCGGGCCAAGAAGGTCCCCGAACATCTTGCTCACAGCTTGACATTTCTACCTGTTTTGACACCGAGAGAAAATGCTGGTAATAAGGCTGGGAAAAGTGCAAGGTGCTTTGAGGGGAAAACTATATGATGAGGAACTTTCTCCCAGTGAACTTTTTCCTTACACAAATCAACTAATTTCAAACTTGTCGATATTTTAATGAAATAAAAAAGAAATAAGGAAAATAGGAAATATAGGAAAATGAATGGAAAACAGAACAGTAGTCGCAGCAGCAGTGGGTGCGATCTGAAACAGAACAGAGGTCCTGAAGGCAGTGGGAAATATTTTATTATTTTCCCTTCCCGCTCTCATTCCTCAGACATTTGTCACTGTCGAACTGTTCGTTGTCACCTGGCCAGGTTACCTCGGCACTTTGGCTAATGAAACGCCAGCCAGGCCAGTCGATGTAGGGTCATAGGCCATATGAATGGGCACAAGGGGCTAACCGGAATTACCTTTGCATTCAAGAAGAAATATATTTCAAGAAAAACAAAATTCAAGAAAAAAAAGAAAAAAGAATTACAAAATCAAGTTTTATTTTATTTTTTATATTTATTATTTATTTTACAACACTTACTTATTATTTTCTTGATTCCATTACAAATTCCTCAAATATTTCTTTCTATTTCGCTTTGTTTTTAAGTATTTTTTGTGATAAATAACTCGTTTGCTTCAAGCTTAACAATGGCAACCCTGGCGTTCGCCCGTTATCTCTCTCTATGTGTGTGTGTGCGGTGTGCGGCATCTGCAATGCGGGTGACAACCCTGCCATAGATTAGGTTCCTTTTGCTCACTTTTTGGCCAGCTTTTTGCCTCCTCAGTCTTTTGTGGCGCACTGGCGATGGCACCGCCTTTTGTTCGCTTGACAGGCTACGTTTTGGACCATCCCCCCCCCGTCTCATACCATTGGAAAATCCTCATTTTCCGGGCCATTTTGAATACTAGTAGTAGTTGGCCATTGGCGATGTGTGTGTGTGTGGGGTGTCTATGGAATGAGAGTGTGCGACACTTGGCGATTGCCCCGGTGTTTGCATTCAACAATGGCCCAAAACAAGCAGAGTTGCCACCCTCCCTCAAAGGAAGGAGTGGGAGTGGGAGAGAGAGAGAGGGAGACACCCGCTGAACTCCAACTCTCCCTCACTCGGTTGGTGAAAATGTCGGAGGAAAAATTTCAAACACGTTTCAATAAAATTCAATTTGTAGCACATTTCAACGCTTTCCGCTGGCGCTTACCTACCCACCCCCACCCACCACCCCCCACCGCCCGCCACTCACATATGCATGAATTTCCTTTTGCACTTTGGGTACACAAACCCCCCATACCCCCTGGGTTTTTTTTTCTCTCTCCTTTTTTTTTTTGGGACCCATCTCCATTGCGTTCGCAAACCATTTTGGCACTTTGCTTTTGAGCTATGCAAAATGAACGACAACAAGGCGCCGCAGCTCGTGTGTGTGTGTGAGAGTTTTTGGGGGTGGTGGCAACCCCCACCCAGCCACCCACTCTTCGGGGTTCGTAAATTTCGCGATATTTTCGATTTCGCGTTTACTTTGGCCTCCGCCGCCTCCTCCTCCTCCTCCTCCGCCTTTTGTGGCACTCAAACCAAGCTCAAGGATATTTTTCAAACATGTTCATACATGTCGCACGCACGCACGCAGCACCCCACAAAAAGAAAGGACCCCAAACTCAGACCCAACCCCAACCCCAAGCCCCCAAACCCATACCCAAACCCTATTTTGCCATTTCTCCACTCGTGTGGCATCCGTTTCGCTCTGCCTACAAAATGCAAATGCAAACAGCATACGAATTAGTAAAACGGAAACGGAAACAGGCGTTTGTGTTTTGTAATATTTGCCCCAAAACAACACAAATACACACACACACACACACAGAGAGGCTCACCTGACGACAGCCAGCTAAATTTCGTGCTGGGAAAAATATAAATATATATAGAATATATATATATTTGTTGTATGTTTGCAGGTGAAAAAATGGTAAATAAAAATAGAAACGCATTTTCCTTTTACACTTTTCACCTCGACTCACCTCATTGGCGACCTCTATCACTCACCACAGGCCCCCCACGCCCACTCTGGCACTCTGTTTGCCTTCACTGGCTTCATTTTGATATTTTTGCCTAAATTACCCAACTGGCACGTTTTGTAAACCCCCGCGAAGTCGAAAAATATACATACACCCCTCCACGGCTTTCTATACTCTTTGAACACTGAGAAAAATTGAGAGAGAAAACGGGAAATTATTAAGTAATCTTTAAATGAATCTAATTTATATGAATTATATCTTTAATTTGTAATAGATTCTTCTTAATTACTCATTTCTTAAGCCTTACTTGAGCGGAGTCCTTTGGCTTAGTGTGCCCGTTTGTTTTTGAACCAAAAATACCTCCAAAAAATAGCAAACGCTTAACTTTATACTACATATTCTTTTTATACTTAAAAACAATACACTGCCTTTGCTGTCAATATATTTCTTTTAAAATCTTAAAAAAAATGGAAAAATATTTCTAAAATCACTTTTAAAAGCCCTCAAATTTTATGGCCGTGTAGCCTCCGCTCTCCTCCAACTTCCTTCAGCTTTTCTATTAGATTCGCAGCGATGCGTAAGGTTTAATAAGTAGCGCGTGATATTCATTACCAGCAGGCAAAAAAAATAAATAAGGCAGCAGGGAAAACGTATTTCACTTGGCTCGTGTGGATTTTGCAATAATGCGAAATGAATACACAGAAGGCGAGCTGGCAGCAGGTGGAGGAGGGAGGAGGGTGGAATACCCATCCATCAGGACAGTGGACACCCCCCAAGAAATAAAATCAAAATCAACGCTTAACAATTTTTGTTTAATTTTGTTTCAACTGGCTTCGCATCGGAAAGTAAAAGTAACTCTGGATACATGGGGTGCGACTTGATTTGTCTGTAGTACCGCCTCCTCGTCCTTCGGCATGGCTTCCTCTTGCTTGGCCTAATTTATTTCATTTTAATGAGTTTCATACACACGCCGTCAGGATGGGATGGTCACAGGATATACCTTGGCTTGGTGGCGGCGGTAATGGTGGTGGTGGTGGTGTGGCAGGGAAGTCGCATAAATCCCATCTTTGATATCATTGAAATTCACGTCTGGCAGCGACCCAGGACGGGCCACATAATTAGAAATAAGAGATGCGGCCAGGACACTGCTGCGATAAAGATCGTGACAAATACGTATGCTATATAGTCCTTGGTAACGTGTAATTCGTTGAAAGCCTTTGCCAAAAGGTTGCTCCATGTCCTAGGCAACGTGTATTTCATTTCGATTTAAGGTTGAGGCTTCTCTTTGCAATTCTTGTCTCGTTGTGGTAGGGGTTTCTCTTTGCATTTCTTCGCAGGTTGAACACGGAGGTTTCTCCTTGTTTAATAACAGAGGTTTCTTGTAATTCTTCAAAGGTTAAAAACGAAGGATTCTTCTTGTAATTTTTCGCAGGTTGAAGGCAGACATTTTGCAATTCTTCGAAAGTTAAAAAAGAGGTTTATCCTTGTAATTCTTCGCAGGTTAAATATATTTCTTCTTGTAGGTCTTCGCAGGTTAAAAACATATTGCTCTCCTTGCATTCTTTGGGAGGTTAAAAACAGAGGTTTCTTATAACTCTTTGCAGGCTAAAAACGTGGGTTTCCTCTTGCAATTCTTCGCAGGTTGCAAATAAAGGGTTTTCGTTGCAATTCTTCTCAGATTGAAGGTAGAGGTTTCTCCTTGTAATACTTCGCAGGTAAAAAACAAGAGGCTTCATGGTTAAAACACAGAAGATTTTTCTTTCAATTTTTTGCAGATGTTAGAAATTTCTCCTTGCAATTTTTGCAGGTTACATATTAAAGGTTTCTCCTTGTAATTCTTCGCAGATTGAAGGTAGAGGTTTCTCTCCTCGTAATTCTTAACAGGTAAAAAACAGAGGTTTCTTCTTGTAACTTTTGGCACGTTAAAAGCAGAGGTTTCTTGTAATTCTTTTCAGTTTAAAAACAAAGGTTTCTTGTAATTCTTCGCAGGCTGAAGCCAGAGATTTTTCTTTGCAATTCTCTGCAGGTTAAAAATAAAGGCTTTTCCTTGTAAATTTTTGCAGGAAAAACCCGAGGTTTCTCGTAATTCTTTGCAGGTTAAAAACAGAGGTTTCCTCTTGCAATTCTTCACATGTTGAAGCCAGAGATTTCTCCTTGCAATTCTTCGAAGGTTAAAAATAAATGTTTATCATTGTAATTCTTTGCAGGTTTCTTGTAATTTTTGGCTGGTTAATATTTGAAGTTTCTTGTAATTCTTCTCAGTTTATAAACAACGTTTTATTCTTGTTCTTGTTCTTCGCAGGCTGAAGCCGGAGGTTTCTCCTTGTAATGCAGTTTTAAAACATAGGTTTATCCTTGTAATTTTTGGCAGGTTAAAAACACTGGTTTATCCTTGTAATTCTTTGCAATTTGAAGCCAGAGGTTTCTTCTTTTAATTCTTGGTAGTTTGTTGCCAGGTTGTTGCCAGGATCTTGCCTGGTTCTTGCCTGGTTGTTGTCCTTTTGCTGAGCTTCTTGCAATATTATTAACATTGTTGTGTGTCTTTGTGTTCCGTGTGTGTTTGTCCCAGAATGGAATGCATAGTAATATCTTAACGATTGCGTCTCCAGGTCAATACCTGGCCCACCGGCAGCTTGGCTGTATAATACATTAGCACAAGATGGGCCGTGCTCATTACCAATGCAAATAGAAATAGAGCCATGAAGTAGGCCCAGCCGAAATCATTTGCCCACACGATCATCAAAAGGCGCACAAAATAGATCAAAACGCGCTGGCAGATGACAATGTTCCATAGGACCACCAGGGCCAGCAATACCTTTAGATATTTATACTGCAAAAGAAAGGGATATTAATGTTACCTACTCTCAATGTACGAGTAATCTCCACAAACCTTAAAGATTGCCGGCAGCAAAATCAGGGCGTTCACGTATGGATTCAAATCAGGAAGAATATTATTGGGATTTGGGAAGACTGGCTCAGGATTTTCAACGAATGAATTTAAAATTGGGATTTTGGCCCAGAAACTAGGGTCTGGTTCCGGCAAGGAGTCTAAGGGAAAGGAGTGTAAGGAAAGAAAGGAACGATAAGTTGCAAGAAAGTCCTCTTAAAGGACACACGACTCACTGTCCATAGTGCGCTTGTACTGGCAATCCATGAAGCCTAGGACTATGTTGTAGAAAAACAAGTTCAACGGCGGCAATAGAATCATATTTTAACACAACAGTAAACAAAATTTTTGGAAACCGTAAACAACTTTTTTGTTTTTCTTTTTGAACCAAGAAAACTTTTTAGAAATCAAGAAAATTTTTCGGAATAATACAACTTTTTCAAAATATTCAAGAAATTTGTAGAAAATTTTAGAAACTTTTAGAGCTCAAAGTTGTGCTTCTCGTAGCAAAGCAGAAAGTCAACTGAAATGTTTTCCGGTCGACGAGCTAACTACAAAATCTACAAAGGCAAGGCCTACTAGTGGGGAAAATTTTTAGAAGAAGTTTTCTGATGTAGTTGAAGCAAATAATTTGTAAATAATTGTATTATTTTTCATATAATATTATATTATATGTATTACATTTTATTACCGGTTATTTTCCACCTCAAGCCTTTCAATGACTTCCTGTCTTGGCCCAAAGCCGAACATGTTGCCCAAGAGGAAGAGCTGGGCTGAGGAGCTGTGTGTAGAGTGTTGTGTGTGGTGTGTGCGCCGTGTTGTGGCAACATGAGCAACTGTTAATGGCTTCGACAATTTGCATTTTCGGCAATCAAATAATGTTTGCCGTCGCCTGCAGTTGGCGTCACCACCGAGCATTACAATACTCGGCACAGGCAGGGTACGGGGAAAATGGGTGGGAAATGTAGGGGTTTCCCCCCGGTGACAGGCTAATTACACATGCCAGTCACAAGTCACAGAGTGCGGCAGCAGTTCGTGAAGTGGTGTCATCTATGGAGTCATAGAGTGTCGAATATTATGTCATAAATTTGAAAAAATCGGAAACTTGCATACGAGGAAATACTTGTAAATTATGTAGTATTAATTCAGAAAATTATATTCAAAAAAATATGTACAAAATTGTATTTATTATATTGTTATAAAGTATAATTTCTTTTTTTTTTAACCATGATTCGGTTTCGTATTTTGTGCCGTGGGGTAACCTGTAATTATCGTCTCTCAACTTAATTATGGTTCCACGATCCCGGCAACTGTTGCACCCTCATCACTCACGAGTATATCAGACATCCAGAAAGCGACAGCTGCTGGGGCGATCATCGGGTAAACCCCCTCCCTTTGTAGGCAGTATCTCAATCGAAATCGAAATCGGAATCGAAAGCCCTGCAAACTGAGACACTAATCCCATTATGGCACTTCAAACGGATGCCAGTCAAGTTGCTTATTGCATCATCGCAGCGAATTGAAGGAGTTCCGAGTTCCATCCCCCATTCGGAGTGAAACAGAAATGCTTTTCGGGGGAGTTTCAGTTTAAAATTTGAGGATTTTTAAGTAGCTTCGATTTTTAGAGAAGATATAGAGGCTTAAAATCGAATCAAACTAGAGAGTTCGGGTTTGATTTGAAGTTTTAGTTATGTTTTAGATCAGTTTAAATCATTATAAACTTGAACCAGTGCCTAATTCTATGGAAAAACATTATAAATATTTAGAATTTCTACTTATTTCGGAAGAGTTTCAGTTTAAAATTTGAGGGTTTTGAAATAGCTTAGATTTTTAGAGAAGATATAGAGGGTTAAAATCGAAATTAACTCAATATTTGGGTTTGATTTTGGGGTTTAATTATGTTTTAGATCATTTTAACTTACTACAAACTAGAACCAGTGCAAAATTCTATTGAAAAGCTCTATAAATAGCCAGAATTTTCCTTAATTTTTGAGAAGTTTTAGTTTAAAATTTTAAGATTTTGAAGTAGTTTAGATTCTACTTGAAAATATAGAGGAGTGAAATCGTTTCTAACTCTCTATATGGGTTTGATTTCGGGTTTTAATTAGGTTTAAGATCATTTTAAATTATTGTAAACTAGAATCAGTACTTAAATTTATTCAAAAACCCTTGAAATAAAGCCTGAATTTCTCTCATGTTTAAAAATTTCTTAATATTTTTATAAATACTTTTTTTAAAAATAATATAAACCTTTTTAAAACCCTTTCTATAGTCTTGTTTTCCTTTTAATATCTCTATATTATAGAATTCTTTTTTAAAACACCCCACTTGAAATTCCATTGACCTCACAAAAAGTGTCAGTGCAAGATTTCCCCATTCAAATTTCCCTGGCCATGTCATTTTCCTCCTCCTCCTCCTCCTAGCTTAGTTTTCCCTTTTGGCTGATTGCATTCTCATCGATCTCTTAACGCCTTTTGCCCAGAAAAAACTTTGCCCACACCTCGACATAATGCTTAACCCTATTAGGACACGCCCCCGCCCCTAGCTAGATGTCTGTTTTAATTGCTTCGAGGGGTGCTCTCCCCCCAGGCTAGCAGTTTTCCTTGGATTTTCCAGGCCACTTTTTTGGGGTCTTCCCTGTTTTTTTGTGCAATTTGCATGCGATGTGTCGATGGGAGATGCCAAGAAGTTGCCAAGTGGAAATGTTTGCCAAGCACTTGGAGTGCGGTTTTTCCACGGGGGGCTGGGGGAAATCCATTGACAGTTCAATGGGGAAACTCGAAAAACTCGGTGGAAACTCGGTGGAAACTCGGTGAAAAGTCTCTCCTCCTCTCTCAGCTGGCCAGGATAAACATGTTAATTTCGAGAAATGCAAAAATTCTATAATCCGATTTAATGTTTTATTCATTCCGTCTGGCAAGGCGACACACAGAGACACACACACACACACACACCAGACACACACACACATACAGCTGAGCAATTAGAATTTTAAATTTTTCCTGCCTAGACATCGACAGATTGAAGCTTACTTTTTTTGTTATATATACAAAGGGCACTGTAAGAAATCATTTTGTGAGAAATAAAATCTTAAAAGAGAGGGTTTGGAATTTTTTTTGGAATTTTATCCTAAAGAAATTTGTAGATTTTTGTGGGGTTTCTGTTTAAATATTAATTGTTAATATTCTAAGATTAACTTTTAAAGACCTTGAACAATTTATTAGCTTTGTAGAAATTATTAAGAAGTAAGAGAAAGAGACTTTGACTGAGGATATGCGTCTAAACTTTCTTCTGTTCTCTCTTCTTTCTTTCCATAACAAAATAATATTTTTTTCTTGAGATACATTACCCAAATTATATATTTATTGTTTTTCTCAGTTTAAATATTATTGTAAGAAAGTAGGAAAAACAGTGTCCTGTTCTGTTTTTGTGCATGTCCTACTGTCAATATATTTTCATCGACATCGACGCACATTAACCTACTTTGGGCGCCATTTTCCTCAGCTTCTTCTCTCGCTCTCTCTCTCTGTCGTTATTTTTCCTCTTTTCCTCCTCAGCTGCTGAGCTCCTCAGCCTTGTTAGATATTCAAATTTGTCCGCTGACATGGGTGTGGCGAAACCGAAGGGGGGTCAGCATCTGATTATGCGTTGACACCAATTTGATTTCTGGATAGAGATTGCTTCAAACTGGGGTTCTTTTTGGGATCGAGGAAAATAGGTATCTTGAGAGGCATGTCAAACTACTATTTCACGAGAAAATAAATTAAAAGCTTAAGATGTTGCCTTAAAAATACACTCGCTAAAATATTTGCTACAATCAAGATTACAGGAAAATATTATAGGAAAATTGTTTTTCCAAGCCTGATTTACATACCAAAGGGTTTTGGTAATGTTTAGCTATTTATGAAATTGAAATTCAAATGGAAAAGTGTCTTGGAAGCCTATTTTTAGACTCCTGGTCAAATATTATTTTGTATCCAGTATCCAGTATCCTGTATCCGTTTCCTTTCCAGCTTCTCATCATTATGCGTAGGAAAACTGGTTTCCTTGGTTGTATATACGTATATATATGGGCTCCTCGTCGGTTTTATTTACTTTTAATTTACTTTTAATTATAAATTCATGCTTTCCTTGGCTGGGATTAAGCTTTAAATGCAAAACGGTAAACAGAGACTCGCCCGCCCTGGCCTTCCCGCATTTCTCGAAGGACTTTTCGCCTCGGCTGCCTACTCATCCTTGGCATTTCCCTCCGAAATGAAAAAAAAAAGAGAAGAAACCGAGTTGGTCGGGGGAAGGAAATTGTTTGGGGATGCGTCATAAAATTTGTATTTGGGCCATATGATTTATGCCCCTCCAGTTGGCCTGGATCCCGGATCCGGATATTTATACAGGCTCATCATTCGCTTCAGTGGGCGGCCACGGCCTCCTCCCAGATCCTCTCGGAATTAATTTCAAGTTTCGCTTTCAGTTCGCTCTGTTGTTTGTGGCTTTTGTTTATTTATAGCGTTTCCTTAGCCGAAGCCCCTTGCCCCCGTGCCTTTGCCCAACTAATTTAGATGATGGCGGACCCCATCTTTTCCTGGGGCTTCTTCGAACCATCTGGCCCAAATATTAGTTTGTTAAAAGTCCTGCCTGCCTCCGTTTTCGTTTTATTTTTGCTCAGCAAGGAGTAGCATAAGTTGGGCTTTCGCAAAACTCATTTAAAGTTGTATTCAGCTGAAAGTAATTGATAATAAAACCTAAGACCTGTGTCCGTTAAAGAGAGTTTATGTACATAACTCAGCTAAACCTTGGGGAATCTAGTTTAAATTTGGTATACAATCAGTTTTTGTAAACAGTTTTTAAAACAAAGAAAGAAAATAATTTAAAGATTAAAAAATATATAAAATATTAAGAGACTTAAGCTAAAATCCTGTCCGTCTTGTCCGTTAAAGAGAGTTTTTGTTAAGAACTTAGGCAATCTTCAATTTATCAAACTAAAACTTTGCATACACTAAGTTGTTATGTAATTTAATGCAAATAAACTTAAACATCTCTATTTTTAATGTTAAAAATTAAAGAAAAAAATATTTTTGTATGAGGAGATTTCCTTCTTAATTTTTCTTTGCCTGGGCTTAGCTTATTTGTTTGAATTTCCATTTCTTTGTCACTTTGAAAACTTCTTTTCGCGCGTGTTTTTCTTAAATTTGACTTACATCAACAAGCTTTTCCGCTTTTCCTTGGCTTTTCTTCTCATTTTGCTTTTATTTTGCGGTTTTTCCATCGGCTTCTTTTGCTTTTTTCTCCGTGCTGCTGATGTTGTTGTTGCTGTTTCAGTGCCTTTTGGTTTTCCATCTATCATCATCCCCATTTATACGCGCAAATATTTGCGCTTTACTGCGGATTTTTGCTCCTTTTTGGGCTGTTTTCTTCTTGTTCTTTGTTTTGCCATTTTCCTCCGTCCATTTCCGTCGCCGTCTCCCTTTTGCGCCGCTCTTCGTTGCCCTTTGTATGGATTTCCATTCAATGCGAATGCCGCGCAACGCAACGAGCCGAAATGAAAATGTTTAAATGAAAGATTGATTGGATTTTGATGAATTTCAGCTACACACACATCGCACACACACACACACCGCACACACACTGGCTTTTTATATATTCCCCTGAGCTCGTTTTATGTACATATATATAAAAAAAGGCCAACCAAATTGCACACACAAAAATTACATTCAGATTAAAGTAAAGTAAATCAATCTCATGCCAACGAACACAACATGAAATATAAAAAGGAAATTGGGTGGCTGATGAAAATAGGAAAAAGATATACATATTTGGAAAAATATATATATAAATATATATATATATATATATATAGAGATATAAATATGAAATTATATATGTGTAAATATTTATCAATTTTCAAAGTCCATTTTTTCTTTTTTTCGCGCGTAAACTCGATCATGATTTTGTCGCTTTTTGTTCAAAGTTTCTTCCTGTCGTAGGACCTTAATGGCATCCATTTCTTGGACCAGAAAATATATTTTTCTAAATCGCAAATCTTTATAAAGAAAGCAACATATTGGCCAAAATAATCCTATATTTAAGCTTAATAGAAAAGGGGTTTAGACTCTTTAGTATTTGAAAAGATTGGAACCGAATAGAAATTTCGAAAAATTCTTTGAAAATATAACAAGAGCAAAAATGTAATTGAGAAAAAGTCATTTCCTTGTTCAGGAATTTCAAAGGCTTCAATTGCAATTATTTAATTTTTATTAAATTTAAATGTATAATACAATATTAAAATAAAAAAAAACCTAAAGATCTTAATTATAAAATTTATAAGAAGTTCTATATTCGTTTTCCTATTATACCTAAATTTTTATTAAATTTAAATGTATAATACAATATTTAAATAACCTAGAAGCTAAAGAATTTATTTATAATATTTATAAGAACTTCTATATTCAGTTTCTTAATATCCCTAAACGTTAAACTACTTAAATTTGTTTCTATATGAAATTTTAATTGAAAAGTTAAATATTTAATAGTTTTAATATTAATAACAAAACTTTAATAATAAAAACCTATAGATTTAAGTTGCAACTTTTCCAATTACTTTTAGATATTCAGTTCCGTAGTGTCTTCCTTTACAAAGCATTCAAAAAATGTATGTAATTCAACCAATTACTTCTTTTAAAACCCCTCAAAACAGTCTATGCAGAAATTATTCGCCCTTTATTTGGAACAAAAAAATAAATGTATATATACATACATATATGCTAACTGGAATTCAGGAAGTCGTAAGGATTAATGGTCTACGGCGGATGTATTTATTGCCTAATGCATTGCTCTTATATCCGTGCCTGTTCCGTTTTAATATTATTTCTGTTCTGTTTTGTTTTGCTTTGTTTTGTTTTTCTTTTTTGTGACCATCAAGTGGACAATGTCCTGGCAGGACACACGAGAGTGTGTTTCTGTGGTGCCTGGGGCATCATTAGGTTCATATGTCATCCCATAGATGCGATGCGCACACGGAACTAATGAATTTTTCATAAATCCCAACCACCGTTTGGCCATCGGGGGTTGATCCTGGCCTGGCCCCGTCGATGATGTCTGGGGTGGCTTTTAATTCGCATTTTCCACCGTGTGTCCCAGCGCCCCTCTATTTTTTGGGAAAATTCCCACCCACCCATCAGCCGGTGTTGTTGCTGCGTTGGTCTGCGCTTGACACAAAAACCAGATTAAAAGATTATGTTGCAAATTAACTTGAGGGCGGTCACTGGACCCGAGGACGAGGACCCAGGACCAGGACCAATACCCTTTACATTAGATTATTATTTTGGTAAAGGGCATCAAGTAAATATGCTTGAAAAAGGCTTGTAACAAAACAGGAACTGGTATTTAAGGACTATACCTCTATTAAGGAATTGATAACAGAAACTTATAAATAATTAATTACAAAATATTATTTCCAGTAATTTGAAATCTCTATCTTAAATTTCATGAAATTATCCTGTGTAAAACTAAGTTTATTTTGATTTTCTAGCAATAATCTGTAGAAAATATCAAATAATACTTCCAAGGACATTCCTTCTTTATGCATTCACCAAACTCTCTTTCTACCCTTGACTTTTTCTGGTAATTGATGGACCGGAAATAAAAAGGAGGCTGTGTTTGTGCAGGTCGCAAAGTGTGTGGGCCACGCCCACTGATTTGATTATTAGCCAGATGGGCGAGCATATTACTTTTGCTTTATGGCAACGCCCAAAAAGGACTCGCTTCGGGGAGGAATGCTGTGTTGTCGTCCTTGCCGGTGGTGGCTTTCCGCTGCACTTGCAGCTGCAGAGCGGCTACACGGCGTCTAATTCAATTTATGCCATTTCAAATCGCCATCGAGATACGTTCTATATATATATATATAGATATATATAGATTTCCCCCGAAAGGAGCCACGTGCTGGCAGGACGATGACCCGCTGCGATTTTCGATTTAGCAATTTCGCTCTCTTTCTTCCTGGGGCAATTTCCGTTATTAGCTCGATTGATTTTATTGCCACACTTCTGGCAAATATTAAAAATCTTTCTCTCTATAAATATATATATGTATGTTATTTCTTTTTTTATTTCTATTTTTTGCCTTGCCCAGCAGGACTTTAAAAGGAGCCGGGGAAGGTTGTGCCAACTAAATATCTGCCGCTTTTCCCAAGTTTTCCCTTCGCTTCCTTTTTGGTAGAGTGTTTGCCTTGGAGCGTCGGCGACATTGCTGCATAATCCTTTGGCAAACACCCTCTGCCTCAGCCTCACCCTGAGCCTCACCCTCAGCCTCACCCTGAGCCTCACCCTCATCCCCACCCCTACCTACCCCGTTTGGCGCTCGTTACCTACGCGAACGGCGGCCCTCCGCTGAGCTCGAGCTCAAGCAGCCGTCGTCACTCGACAAACACAATTAATAAGCGCTTGGAAAAATGTTTGAGGCGCTTATCGCGCGACGCTTTTCAGGCCTTTCCTTCGCTTCTTTGCCTTGTTTTTTTTTTTTGCCTGCGCCAAACGCAAAACAAGCAAAAAAAGGCAAGGAAAACAGTGCCGGGAAATTGGAAAAGTCGACAGTAGAATGCCCTACGAGAGGAGAGGAAATTAAACAGGAGTCTGTGACCAAAATAAAATACACTAATTAAGCTTCATTTTATTTGATTTTTCATAGTTATTTAAGGAATTTATTAACTAAAAATAGTAAATAAATGTAGTTTTATTTTAAGGATATGCAAACTAAACAAATTCATGTTTATTTTTGAGTTATTTTATCTATTTTCCTTTCCATTCCATTTTTAATCACACAATATTCCCTTTAATCGATTATTTATTCTGTAGCTAAGCTGGGAAACCACCAACTCTAATAAATTCATTCAATTTATTCTCCTAGGGTATAAACAAGCTCCCCCTGTGTGTGTGCGGGTGTGCGGGTGTGCGGGTGTGTGGGCTGTGTAAATAATTAATCTAGAAGTGACAGCAATTAAAGGCGCTTTTCAAACTTGCCAAAACTGTAAATATTTAATAAGGGCCATAAACAGGGCAATGCAAGAGGGGGAGCGGGTGTCTGTCAAGGGGGGTTCAAGGGGGTGCTTCAGTGGGGTTTCACAGGGGGCGGGGATCGGGGGGGAGGGTGGCGCACCCGCCGCCGCCTTTGTCAAACAAAGCGGCGTGCGGCATTTGCTGATAATGACGTCGCGGAAAACCCAACCCACCATTATTTCCCTTTTTCCCGGTTATATTTTTTTTCTTCTACTGTGTTGCCGGTGCCATCGCAAAATTATCAACTCAACGGCTACAAAAGTGAAGTACAGTAGGAACTCAGCACAGGAAAGCAGTGGAAAATGCAGAATTTGTAACCTGATTATAAAGAAAATATTAAATTAATATAAAAATTTGATATTTTTGACTACACATATTATTGTTAAGATGTTATAGGATTAAATCCAGGGGACAAGGGTTAAAAACGATTAGATCACTCTAAAAAGTAATTGAGAAAAGGTCACTCTGGCAATTAACTGAGATTAGGTCACACTAGGGCGCTAAGAACTGTCAGAGGGCAAACTAAAAGTAGAGACTGCTTTTGATAAAAGTCACTAAAATGTAGCTTAGGAAACCTTAACAATTATTTAATATGAATTATTGATAAATTTGTATAAGATTTAGATAAGGTCACACTAAAAAAAAATAATAAAAATACGCCACACTATAAAAATATTTAAAAATAAATGGTCAAAAATAAATATAAATAACATTTCGGAAATATCACCACAAAATATTCTTATATAAATTTAAATTCTAATAAAAATCACCCAGAAATCTAATCATGCACAGGCCCCACTGTACTCACGAGAAAAAAAATACCCGCTAGGAGCAAAAAATAAGGGACAAACCCGTCTGTGCGACCCTTAATAATATTAATTCCGCCGTCATAACAAAAATTTAGCATGGCAAAAAAAAAAAAGAAACAAAATCTGGAATAAAAATCAAAAGGATGAACCAGGGCGCTGTGGAAAAATTCTTTGATCATTGGCAGTCGCCTTTGGTCGTCGTTCCTCCTCCCCCACACCCACGCCCCCTCGGTTGCCGCCCATGGCCACGCCCCCGCCGGGGCGAATTGCCATTCCCTCGGGGTGTTATTAGTCGCTTCACCGGCACCCAGGGGGCAGCGTGCGGAGGGTTAAGTTCGCCTCGGTTTCGTTTTTATTCAGGAAAATCATCTGCCACGAGAGAGCGCGTAACTGATACGGCGGTTGGTCTGCATCCCCTTTGGGAAAAAAAGTGGGAAAAAATATAAATAAGAGGGGGCAGCACCCACGCCCCTGTGGACCGCGTTGTTGCCATTTTTAGATCATTTACCTTTCGGCTCGGTCGCTGAGGAGTTGCAAAAAGGAGGAGAAGGAGGCAGGCACAAAAAGTGGGCGAAAGTCGCTATTTTTCACTTAAATATTGGTAATTAAATAGGGAAGCTATAGGGTGTTTTTTTAAGTATACAAAATATTAAATAATTAATAATCATTAATGAAATAAAGTGGCTTAACTTTAATATTTTCCAGAAAGCGAGTTATCTAATTATATATTTTTCGTATGACAACCTTATTTGTTAGTTGAGAACTAAGGCTTGTATTTGTTAATTTTGAAATAAAAATAATTGAATATAGTATTTACATTATTAAAATTAATATTCAATAGGAATTTTAATATAATACTGTGATTCCTTATCCCTTTTAGGAATTTATCCTTACGTTTGATCCCATCTCGCAGTGTTAATAATGCAAAGCACTTGTAACAATTTTCATTGTGATTTTCCCCCCTTTGTTCCCAATTTTTTTTTTTTGTTGTTCCTTTTTTTTTTGTAATGATTTTACCCCCTACCCTCCCCCATAATTTTGCGTGCATTGGAGCGTATGAAAATGTGTGCAAAAAAAAAGAAAATAAAGGGAAAGAGATATATACATATATAAAAGAAAAGGCAGAAAATGGAAATAAATCGTGTATAAAAAATTGTTCAAGGGGTTGCATTTCTGTTTGACGACGGCAAAAATCTACAGCTGCCCCAACCCCTTCGGGTGCCCCCGCCCCTGGTTGTATATTCTGGATTTCTGGGGATATTTTCCCCCTTTTTATTCGCTTGTTGCTCGCTCAAAATTGCTCATACGCCGTGTGTGTGCGAGTGTGTGTGTGTTTTCCCCTGTGGGCGTGATTACCTGCACAACGCCCCCCTCGATAGCCTCGCTCCCTCCGCCCTTGAAGCGGCGAAAAGAAAATTTAATAAAAGCGCAAATTAATTTTGCGTCCAACCCTCGTTTTCCTTGGAGCTGCTGGTGCTTCTTCTGCCTTTTTCTACTGTAGTTAGATACAAGTTTTTGTTGTTGTTTGTGTTGTGCTCCGTAAAAGTTTTTCCTTTTTCTCTTTGCCGGCTTTTCCTTTTATTTATATTTTGTTGTATTTTTTTTGTTTTATTTTTGGCCAAGAGTTTGAGTTTGGCCCTGGCTCTGGCGCTTAATTTATGGTCTCCGGGGCGCTGTCTACAGATTTATGCATAATTTGTAAATGAAAGTCAGAAACTAATTAAATTGATTTGCCCCGCCCCCCGAAAAACTTTCTTTGTCTGCTGCCGCTGCCGGTGCTCCTTGGTTGCGATTTTCTTTTGTTTTTCATTCTCAGACAGGAGGAACCAAGAATGGTCAAAGGCTGAGGGGGAGAAAAAAATATTGCCGAGCTGGGAACATTTTTGGAATCTCTCGCGGGAATCACTTTAAGTGGCGAAAGTTTTCTTTTTTTTTTTACTCACAAAACTAAATAGTTGAAGGAGGGATATATTTAAGGTAGAGAATTAATAACTTATACTCTTAATATGAGACTTAAAACTAAAATAAATGTATATTTAAATTATAAGTTTACCAAACCCTTTCCTATTAATTACAAACTATTTGTGCCAACTTCAATTGTGGCCATTTCCCTCCTCTGCAAACAGAAGCTAAACAAATTTGATAAATCCCCTGGCCTTTTCCCTCTCTTTTTTTTTACCCCTTTTCCCCCCACCCTACTGATTTTACCATTTTCCACTTTCGTAGTTTTTTCACGAACCGGCCGAAAAACGATCGAGCCTCGAGGCCATTGAACAACAGTTTTGTGCAAAGTTTTCAATGGAAGTGGAACAAAACTATGAATTTAGTTTTTCTGGCATTGTTGGGTTAACTCTCCCCGCAATTTCCTCTTCCTCTCTGCCACCGCCCCTCTTCCCTTTTAACCCTTGGCGGCTTTCATCGGATTTCGTGTCTCGCACATAGCGAAAACTAACAAAAACGCCCACCAAAAACGTGATTTTCGCAAAATTTTCACAGTCACACACATACACACACACACCCACACCCAGAGAGTTGAAGAAGCGAAAGAGATAGATAGAGCAGAAAGAGAGGGGGCGATGGCAAGATAAATCCAAACAAAATTACACGCTGTGTGTGAAGCGCTGAAAACGTGCTAGAAAAATGAAGCGCGAAATCAATAATAACACACAATAAAAAGGGACAGGCACCGACTGGCTAGAAAGAGAGGGCCTTGGCAAGGGGGAAAGAGAACGCACAAACTGTGCCAAAAAGGCTACGTGCAACATTAACATCTGCCACAGAAATTGCAACTGACAGCGAAGAAGAGTGTAACCAAAATCAGACCAATTGTCCTGTCACGCATCTAAGGAGGCCAAGCCCAGACTCGAATAATTGCTAACTATAATTGATTGGATATAAGTATAAATTCTTGATGAAATTATGCTTAAATATTAATAAGAATTCACAGAAATAAGTCTGAAAAAGTAGAAAGTTGTGTGCATAATTATTTACTTTCTGAATGAGCTTACAAGAACGCGTCCTGTTTCCCCCGTTTAAAAAAGGTACTTCAAATAGCCGCTTAATTACCGTTGCAACTATTCCGCTCTTGCTTCAAGTGCCCCAGCAGAATTTGCTCTCTTTTCAGAAAGATCGCAATACCTCTCTCTCTCTCACTCTCGATATCGATATCTCTCTCTCTCTCTCACTCTCGATATCGATATCTCTCTCTCTCTCTCTCTCTCCCTCTCTCTCCCTCTGTCTCTCTCCCTCTCTCTCCCTCTGTCTCTCTCCCTCTCTCTCCCTCTCTCTCTCTCTCTCTCTCTCTCTCTCTCTCTCCCTCTCTCTCTCTCCTCTCTCTCTCTCTCTCTCTCTCTCTCTCTCTCTCTCTCTCTCTCTCCCTCTCTCTCTCTCTCTGTCTCTCTCTCTCCCTCTCTTTCTCTCTCTCTGTCTCTCCATATCTCTATCCCCCTCTCACTCTCCCTTATACGCTTTGCCTGCAATGTAAAAGCCACTGCGCTCTTGCTTAAGATGTTTGATGATTGCTCTCTCTCTCTCCTTTTTGTCTGCCATTTACATGAAATAGCGAACGAGAGTTTCTTTTTAGTAACTTTCTGAGAGAGGTTTCCAGTTCTTCTCTCTGAACCAGAATCACAAGTGAAACTAATGAACTGCCCAAATTTCAAGAGAGGAAACTTTTATAGGTTTCGCTTTATTTACTCATAAGAGACTAAGCCAAGAGATTATTCAGGCAGAATGTCTGCTAACCATAGTTTAGCAAACAAAATTCAGCTTTATCTGAAATAAAATATTATTTGAATATTATTTAATAACAAAAAACCCAGAAAATGATCTCCCACTTAGCTTAAAATACATACTATCTACGATCTCTGAGAAAAGGAAAGACAAATCTGATATATAACACTAGAAGAGCCATAAAATGCAGCTGTCAGTTGATGAGACAGCCAGAAAGTCAGTCCTTCAAATTGAATCCCAAAACGCTCTACCCCAAACTTTATTTGAACCAAGAGAAAAAATACAAAAATATATATATATATATAGACATATGTATATATTCTTTATTTTTGGATTTTACCCCACCGGATTTATGTCCTTTTCGGGCAAACTATCGCCAGCTCGCCACTCCACTTGTCTCCCAGCGGACGGAAGAGTGCAAAAACAGTATTTATTATCACAAAGCGGAATAAACAGAAACAGAAACAGAAACAGAATTTAATAAAAGCAAAACTTTTTTGCAGCTGCTGCTGGTGCTGCTGTTGATTGCAAATGAAATGAATATTATTTGATTGAATAACAAGAGCGTCGTCCGGCAAAAAATAATTGCTGGCAATCTTTGTTATGCGTTTGCTTTTAAATCCAAATTAAATTAAACAATCAAGCACACGCGGCAACAAACTGCCATTTTGAGTTACAAAATGCGCTGCACTTAAAAGTATGCAACTTTTTTATGCTGCCTTTTTTTATTATTTATTTCGTATTTTTATTTATACATTTTTTTGTTGCTTTTTTTTTGCGCCACTCCATATTGCGTGTGCACAACTTTCGTCGAGTGTCAGTGTGGTCGGTCAACGGCAATAATAATGGCAACAATATACACACACACACAGGCACACACACTCACACACCAGCTGTGTGGCACTGTGAAAATGCGGCGAAAAGTGGGAAAATGGGTGGAAAAGAGTGGCAGTGTGGCAGAGGGGACACACGAACGCAAAACTGCTGCCAAATGTATGCACAGGAAGCATTTGTAACGCGAGGAAGTACCCTCCATGCTCTCCATCTTCATTCCCTTTCCAGCTTTCCCCTCCCCCTTTTCCCCCTGCTGTTTCCCCAGCCACTTTTCCCCAAAACTTTCCCCCAGCTTTGCTTCCGCTGCTCTGTCGCCTGCTGGTCAAGCGCGCGCCTCCATCGGAATTTGGGGTCACGAATGGAGGGTTACTCCTTGAAATGGCCTATAATTTTGGTTACTTAAATTGAACGTGTCTCAATATTGGTCGAAGATATTTTTGTTTTATTATAATAATAATATAATTAGTTGATTGCATTAAATTCTATAAAGCGGCTTTAAAAACCCTCCTAAAACATCCCCAAAAAATAAACTCAAAAAATGCTGTAAAACAAGAAATTAAATAATAAATCTAACAAAAAAAATTATTCGAATTTGATTCAAATTCTATTTTTGATAAAATCCCTAAAACCCCAAAAAAAAAAAATTACCTAAAAAGAACTTTTCAAAAATACTTAGCAAACGCCTCAAAAACTATTCCAAATAAAGTACAAAAAACGTTTAAAAATCTTGTAAAGACAAAAAAAAAAACACCTTTAACACGACTGAAAAAATTATCGTTTAAAATGCATTTAAATAATTTCCCAACTTCACCACAAAAATGTTTTTTAATTCCGCTTTTAAATAACTCAAGAACCTTTTTAGAAGGAAATTCAAAATCTCTTTTAAAAATGCTCAAAAACCTTCTTAAAAACGACTCCTAAACACATTTAAAAAATTCTCAAAAAACATTTCAAAAACGTCTTCTAGAATCCCCTAAAAATAATATATAATATACCTATTATTTATTTAACACTTTAATATAATATATAATATGATAACTTTTATTAATGTAATATATATTTACTTAAAATCAAATATTATATTAAATTTTAAAGACATTCACATTCATTAACGGTTAGAATGTTCTTTCTTTTATAAATTTATAAAATTAAAATTATGAATTTATTAAAATAAAATTAAAAAATTAAAATAAAACCAATAAAAATGACAAATATCAACAAATTTACAATTTTCCCTATCAAAAACCCCCCATTTTCTGTGCTGAGTATCAAACTTAGGGCCAAAACAAAACGTTGCGTGTTTTTTTGTGTTTTCATTGTGAGTGTTTAAGGGGGCGGAGGGAGGAGCTTTAGGGGGGGAGGAAGCTTCTCTTTGGGCCGCCGCTTGGCAGACTGTTTATGGTTTTTGGCTACAACTTAATTTAAATTGTTTAATTCTATTATTGTTGCTAATAAATCACAGGCACAGCTTGCGTTGCTCGCTGGCTGGCTTAGCATTTGCTAAGCTGGCCCAAACACACACACACACACAGGACACACACACAGCACACACACACACACACACATAGACACATTTGTCTTGTGCCTGCTGGTGTTGTTGTAAGCGGCTTTCGCACTCATTTGGCCCCCGTATACCCCTCTCTCTCTGCTCGAGTGCGCCCCTCTCTTTCGCTCTGCCCCCCAGGGGTGCCATTCATTGTTTCTGCCTCGGCATCGGCACACTCGTGCCGTCCCTTTCCCGCCATAAATTACACTGATCTAAGCAACTTTTGTTGCTAAAAACTCGTAAATTTAAAGCTTGATTTTTTTAGTTTTTTATTTTGAGTTGAAATTTGTTATTTGAGAATTTTTAGAAATTTGAATAAAAGAAAAGCCTATGTGTCTATGAGGCTTGATTTTCCTCAAGGATATAGGTTTAAACTATGGCTTAACAGGCTTAAGGCATACATTAAACTCCAAAACACTTATTTTTTATAGGAAAAAGCTACAAATTTCTAAAAAGTGGCCTTTGGGGAGTAATTTATAAATTTACTTTTTGTAGAGTTTAGCCCAAAACTTCGATAAGCCCTGCCTTAGTTTAAGCAAAAATCCATTAAAAAAAGAAGCGGGAAATGCAGGAAGCAAAAATTTCAATGGTCACAAAAGAAAAAATTTAAAAAAAAAATGAAAAAAAGAAAATACAAAAATAAAAAAAATACTGAATACAGAAAGAGAGTGAAAAAAGTGAAGCCCGCACACACAACAACCGCATGTCAAATGCAGGCCAGGTCAGAGGCGGAAAATGGGGGCTGTTTGGGGCGTGGCACACGCTTGACCAGGCCAGCCGCCGACCGCTTGACATGGCCATAAATAACAAAGCCAAAATGGCGGCCAAAGCGGAGAGCCGCAGAGCTAAAAACGGGAAACAAAAAAAAAAAAAAACCAGAGAAATATTTCCCAAAAACCAAAGCGGGCCAAAAACCGAAACCAAACCCAATACCCAAGCGGAGATCCGAGTAGAGGGCCAAATGTGATATGTCAAATGCACGCGACGGCAGCTGACGATGAGCCCGGTACAATGGCAATGACGTTGGGTCCGGGGACCCCGAACCCCGACCCCGACCCGGAACCGGACCCGGATCCGGAATAAAAATAAGCCAAAGCAGATAAGGCCCTCGAAATGGGGTTAAAACGCGGTCTGTACGCGGTGGGAATTTCGAAATTGAAGGGGTTTTCCATTTGGCAGAAAATGAATTTATAAAAAAATATATATCAAAAAGCTTACAATAAATCTATATAAAAAAAAAGTATAATCTTTTAAATGAATATTGTAAATTATAAATTATATATTATATATAATTAAATAATTCATTCAATATTCATTATTATTATATAAAAGTTGATAAATAGATAGGATTTTGTTGTTAAATAGTTAGTTGTTTTTTTTTTTGTGAATTTTAAATATTAATAAGATGCATCCTAAGTTGCTCTTAATAAGCTGCATTTATTATGCATTAATTTTTTTATAACTAAAATATACAAAACAAGGTCTCAGAAATATTTAATACAATTATAAGCTTCGAACCTAAAACCCAAAAGCCACTTAAAATATAAACCTTAAAGTTTAATCTATAAATGCCTTTAAAATAAAGCTAAAGCTCTTTTTCAGCTTAAGCACACAGTTTATTAATATAAGATTTCAATCAAAAATATCATATAGGTCACTCTAATAATTCTTTTTAAATTCGAAAGCTCTTAATACAATTTTAAACAAAAATTCTTAGGGCAAAGGTTATTTTAAAAAACCAAAATCCATGAAAAAACCAATGAAAATGTCAAATATTTACATAGATTACAATTAATTCACCAATCAAATCTAAAGGAATTTAATATAAAAAATGATTAAGCACTTCACCCAGCATTTAAAGCTTAATATTTAATATTAAAAGACTGTGAAAAAAAAACTGTGCCAACTGGTAAATGCCTTCGGCATTCTGGTCTTGGGTTAACAAAAATGTTTTTGACCGGCCAAAGAGCCAGCAAAAAAGTTGTAATTTCTGTTGCACACTTGCGGGCGGCGCCTGAAAATGGCATCCACACTCACACACACACACACATTACTCACACACAGAGAGAGGAAAAAATGCAACAATGGCCGGGACAGGGGCAGTTATCGAGAAATGGCAGCAGCGACTGCATTTCCGCTTAATGTTGAGCGATAATAAAACACAAACAGCAACAAAATGAAACCTTTCTTTCTCCTCTCTTTTCCTTTTTTTATTTGTCGCCACACAATGGCCCCACACACACACGCACACACTCGTGCATTGATTTATGTTTTTTAATTTAAAATTTCCGCATCACTTAACCGTTAAAAATAATAATAACAATAACAGCGGCAGCAACAACAATAAGCCTTTGTCCGCGAGGATGAGATTTAAATATTGCAACTGCGCCACAAGGAGCGGCCCAGGCGAGAGCGGAGGCCAATGTAGAGCGAAAACTTTTGCACATGTTTTAATTTCCGCATTACAAGCGAGCTAAGTGCACAGGGAGAAAATAGTGGGTGATTTTTTTGCTCGGTATTTTTGAAGAGTTTTTGAGGGCAAGATGCGGATTTCATACTGGAAATTATTAAATATGTGAGGGAAATCATTTTATGCATATTTTTAAGCAGTTCAATCAATGATATTAAATTTAATATAATTTTTAGAGAGATTTTTTAAACAAAGGAAACTTACAAATGTATGAAAAGCAAACTAAATGCATAGGAAAACTGTTTGGGGGGTGTTTCTTAATCCTTAAGAAGAGGTTTCGAGGGGAAAACCTTGATTTAAACCTTTCAAATATCAAATATTTTAAGGCATACATTCTTGGCATATTTTTAAGCTCCTCAATTATTTGTTTTTTAGTCATCAGAGAGACTTCTTAATTTCTAAAGAATTAATGATAATGAATCAGCTAAATAAATGCACTTGGAGATAATTTTGAGTACTTTTTAAAATTTTAATAGAAACCTTTTTTAAGGAAGAACATTGATATAAATCTTAAAAATATTAAAAATGTACAGAAAAGAAATCTTAGATAATTTTTCAGGACTTTACTTAATGATTTAAAGACTCTTTTTCAAAAGAAAGTTTGAAACAAAATTTAATTTTCTATGAAACTTGTTAATTCAAAAATCGTAGCATACTTTTAGATACCTCAAATAATGTTTTAATGATTTATTAAGAGTTTTTCTAACAAGGGAAATATAGAAAATATAGAACAAGCTGGTTTAATTCCTAAAAATAATATCTAAGAAAGCTTTTGAATGAAAAATCTTAATATAAACTGAAAAAATGTGAAATATTTCAAAGAAATAAATCATGGCATACTTTTGGGCAGCACAAATGAAAGATTTGAAATCTTCCAAAACTTTTAACCTGGAAAATCCTATAGATGTATGCTTTAAGTGCACCCAATAACAAAATATATATGTTATATACATTAAAAATATTGCTTGCCACTGACTGAGCCTCGTTGAATTTTTACCCCTTGCAGATTGGGCGGCCACCCACAGCAGATGCCGCAGAGTATGTCAACTGGCAGCAACACAATCGGCCATGGCGGCATCGATCGCGGCGGCGTTGGACTGCCAATGGGCGCGGGCACAATGCCCGGCGGCGTTGGAGGCGGCGGCGGCGTCGGCGTCGGCGGCCAGGTGGGCGTTGGCGGTGGGCCACAGGTGGGACCGCCCGGGAGCGGTAACGGAGGCAACTGCCAGATAAGCGGCTCCCAGCCGCTGGTCATGCCCGGATTCCCGTTGCGTAATTCCCACTCAGCGCATGCACCGCATTATTCGCCATATTCGCCATCCAGGTAAGCCATATATAGTGCTCTTAGTGACCGTTAAAAGGAGCCCCTTAGCCCCGCTTACACCCTGAGTCCTTGCTGCGCACCTGGCCCGGGGTCACAGTGAACACTCTCCGAGTGACTGAGCGTTAAATTGAGTGTTCAGCCGGGGCTTTCAATGGGGGATACGACTTCCAGTCAACTGATTTTGCTGAATCACAGGAGCAGGAATTTAAAAAGGATGTGCTCTTCTCAGGATTTTATGAAGTTTCTGTGAAGGGATTTATTAAAAGAATTTTTGAAAAAGATTTTTGTTAATATTTTGTACACATATTATTTTAATATTTATTATAAGAAAGAAATGTTTTAAGCAAGAATTTCATCATAAATATTTTCTTTCTTTATTTAAAAAGGATAAGGGTTTTATTTTCTGTAAAGAGATTCATTAAAAAAAAAATTAGCTAAAGATTTGGTTAATATTTTGTACATCCATTTAATGAAATTATTATTTAAATAGTCTTTAAAATAACAGAAAATTATTAAACTGCATTTTAAATTGGTATTTCCCTTTTTCTTATTCAAAGGAAAAGCCCAAGAAGCTTGAAGATTAAATTTCTAAATTATAATTAGCATGTTTCTTATGTTTTGTGTGAGCACTTTAAGCCCCCTCTGACTTATATCCTTTTTGTATCCCCGCAGCCTTAAAGTCTTCCCTTAGTTAGTAAGTCAAACGGCTGCCTGAACTTTTCCCCTGTTAAGCAGAGCTCCCTAGTTAGTGCCTAACTCCTTAAAGAATTTTCCCCAAGGGGATTTTCCCACTCGCTGCTTGCTCCCTGCTCCTGGCTCCCTTCTGCATTCGCTTTTTCCTCCCTCAGAGTTGAATCACCTTTGAAGGCTTGACTCGGACACTTTCGAGTCTAACCCAATTCTGGCCAAGTTTCGAAAGTTGCCAACTCAAGAATTGTTAATTCTCTTTAAGCTGCGACCACGCCTTGTCCTGTGCGCCCTTTCTCAGGACCGCATTTTCCGCTTTTCCCTTACGTTCCCTTACGCTCCGAGTTTCGTAACTCCCTCCGTCAGCGTTTCGTTCAACTTTTACGCAATTAGAGGCGACCACGCCGAAAGACTTGACAGCTCTGCCTGCGGCGGCTTAGACTTGTTGGCTGTATGTGTGATTAACACCCTTTTTTCGGGGGGGGTCATGGTTTGGGGGTACAGCGAGCATAGAGGGTGGAAAGTGGGGGGAGTGGGGTATCGTTGGGGAGCACTGGTCTTTGTCCTCAGACTTGTGCATCATTTTGCATGCGTTGCCTTTTCGGTTGGGGAGCTTTATTAAAAAAGTTGCCAGCTGTTGCCAGCAGTTGACAAACTCATTGGCGTACTAACTCTGCACTGCTCGCCGTTTTCCCTCTTATTTCTTTTTTTATTCCTAGAGCCTTGTGGCACTCAGAAAAAATGATATTTGGTTCATAAACTCATATTTACAGGTAATTTTTGTGTTGTTAGCATGGTCACACTAACACAATTAAAGGTTAGGTCGCGTTGTTTGTGTGAAAGGATCAAGGAAATGGTGTCAGAGCACTTTTTTATTAGAATTATTCAAAGTTTGACCATTACTTCTGCCGTATAGGCTATATTTTCAGGCCAATTTTATGTTGTTAGATTGGTCACACTATTGAATTAAAGATTTAGTACACATTACTTCTTTTGATGGCACAGCTACACTTTTGGGGTTACTAATAAGGTGACACTGCATTTTTGTTAATTTTTTCCACTAACTTATTTGTATATAAGTGGCATGGTCTCACTGTTAAACTTAACACAAAGGTCACACTGAATTTTTACTAATTCCTATGAACCGAATTGAGTTCCATGTTTATTTTCTATACCTAATCTTGTGCCTGGACTCGGGTCGGATTTATACTTTTTCCCCCTGTGTTCTCCCTTGATTTTGCCTGCTCCATGTGTGTGTTTGTTTGGTTGGCTGGTTTCTGTGGTCCTTGTGATATGTCAAGCGTCTAAAGCCACAGGACATGGCGGAGGACCAGGGACAGGGACAAGTACAGGGACATGGAGATAGTGATAGAGGCGAGTGGCTTTATCTATCCCTGTCTTGCGGTCGCTCCGCCCCCCTTTGTTAATTACAAATGCATTGCTCAGTTTGCTTAACATTCCCCCTGACCGCCCCCCTGCCTGGCACCCAACTATATATATATATATTTATTCTATATATATTTTTTTTCTTGTGTATCTTCACAGGTTTCACATAGATAAACGCTGTCAGCACCGATGTTCCTGGAAATGCTTGAGCATCGCCTTAATATTCGTATCCGTCGTCCTAACCGCCATGGTGGCATACTTTGCAGGTAAGCGAACTGGGAACTGCCCAGCCCCGTCCTCTTATACGGTTAATGAAAAATACACAAAACACACGCCGCGTACCTGGGCAAATGTTCGCTCAGTGTACATAAGTGCAAACTACAAACAAGCGATAACAAGGCAAATACATCAAAGTGTTTGCTTTACATTAGCGTTAAATGGTGTTAACTTACACACACACACACTCGTACACTAAGAAGCCCAGCTCTGGATGGAGCATTGCCCTGGGCAAACATACGCCGTATATATACACATCCTATATATAAATGCATAGGTATGTGCACTATATATACATTCATCGCATATTCCTGGGCCGCCTCAAAATGCTAATTGATAAATGTGCCAACTGATGGTCGGGTTCCAGCACAATTGACAAGCAATTAGAAACCGCAGCCAACGCTTCGTATCCGAGGTGCAAGTTCGTGGTTTGTCACACACCAGATCAATAATGATGTCACTTGAAATGAGGACAGGAATTTTAGGGGTGTGTGGCGGTGGGTAAACACCTATAAATTATATGGGAAATATCTTGGATTAGTTTTAAATAAAACAACAGGGTTCTTGGCTCTTTTTTGAGCTCATAGCAGGGTCACACTGGTGGCTTTTAGAGTGGTCAGCTTCACGAAATTCCTTTTTAAGGCAAGGCTATGGACTAAGGCTTGAACTTAGGGCTTAAGGTGTTGTGCCAGTGGGTAAACACATATAAGTCATATTGGAGATGTCGTTTATGAGTTCCTTTTGTAAAAGTTCCATGTTCTTGACTCATTATGTGGAAACAGCAGGGTCACACTGCTCGCTTTTAGAGTGAACAGTTTTCTAATTGAAGCTAGGCAAGGGATTAAAGCTTGAACTAACAATTTTTATTTGTAACTCATATTCAAACGGGTGCAACAGAGCTTGAAAAAAAAAAAAATGGTTTACTATAGAAAAATACCTAAAATCATTTGAGGCTTAGTTTAAGATACAATTTATAGAAAATATTCAGTCTAAAAGGTACTTATATATTTTCTAATTCGACTTGCAATTCAACAGTTTAATTAGCTATTAAAATTCAAAGACTTCCCATGACCTTTACTCATTATAATAGAGCAAATTGGCTTATCCTTTATTCAAATACCCATTTTAATAATTATTGTTGACCATTTTCCGGATATATGAAAGGTCCTTATATTCTTTTTTCCTAGCAGATCACACCTGAATTGATAACAGATATGAAAATGGCTTTTTAATGTTTTTCTCTTTTGCAAAAAGTTGCACTTGCCACATCCCCAGGATGATGATGATGCTGCTTCCTGCCCCACTGCCATTTCCCATTTTCCCCCTGGTTTTTCCTGCTGTTTTTTGTTTACAACTTGATAATTAAACACGTTTTGTGCTGCTGCTGCTGCTGCTGCTGATGTTGCTGTTGCTGCCTTCCAAATTATATTTACAGGTCAATTTAATTCTTTTTGCCCATTTCTCTTTTCTGCTCTGGCGAACCCTTGGCTTTCTCTCTCATCCCCCGGGTTCCCCTTTCCCTGTCCCTGTCTGTTGTTGTTGTTGTGTTCTCTGGCAAAAACTTTGCACATTAAAATATGTAAATTTTAATTTGAAACAAAAGGGTTGACGGTTGGCAAGAAGCAGAGGCAACCCCTCGCCCAGCGTTGACGGCAATGGCGACGATGACGACGCCGCCTCTGCCACCTTGCCAGGTCCTTCTTGTTGTCCTTCTCCCGCCACCTTGTGACAGCTACCCTGCCCAGTCCTGCCCCTGTTCCTGGTCCTGCTCCTTGTCCTGCTCCTGCTCCTGCTTCTTCCTTCACTGGAAATTTTCCTGCGGTGGCCTCTGGTGCCCTGGCATTTTATCTAGTGAAACATTGGCACAACTTTTTGGACACTTTTAGCGTCTGTGCGTCGACATCTGGGCTGCCAGAGGTTACCCCTTTTCCCCGCATTTTCCGACACGGGTTTTCCTGGCGTTTCCTTATTTTTTTTTTTTTTTGTCTTTTGCCCCCTCTTTCTTTTGATAAATCTTACGCGAAGGCATTCAAATTTATGTGGCAGAAATTCTTTGCTAGTAAAAACAGAGGAGTGCCTCTTGTCGGTTTTGTGAGTGATTTGCGTTCAGGTAAACAAGTTTCTTAGCTGGAGAACTTGTGAAAATTGTTTATTTATTAATCGAAGCTTTGATTTATGGGAAATTGATTTCATTTGAATTTGGAGAGAAAGAAATTTGATTTAAATTTAATTTTAGTAGGGAAACTTTTGGCTTCAATGGGGGTTTCATTAGGTAAAATTCTTCTGGTGTAAGTTAATGGTTTAGGTTCCTTGAAAGTTCCCCGAAATCTTGCTTATAAATTAAATGCATTTAATAATTAACAAATTAAGCTGAAAAATACCTATTTTATTTGCAATTTTCTTGGAAATGTTCTGTGGAATATATAGATATTTCTGGCTCCAGCTGACAGCTTTTGGCGCTTTATCATCCATCCCCCGGAGTTGTTTGTTTGTGCCAAACCATTTCAAATTCGAGCCACTCATCTCTCCCTCTCCCTCTCTCTCCCTCTCGTTGTTTCTCTGCGTTTTCCCGCACTTTCTCCTTGATTTTCCCCCCCATCCCTTCTCACTTTCTCCCTGCGTTTAATTTATTATCTACGGAGAAGAAGCGGCAGCAGCTGCTCGAGAGTCGGAGGCACTGATTTACAGTTGGCTAAAAGCTGCGGCTTGTTTTCGGAGGGGGGGTGGAGAGGCCTGGCGAGGGGTGGGGTCCTTCGGGGGGCGGCAAGGTTGTTGATGATGGGGCTGCGGCGGTGTCACACAGCATTGCAAGTGAACGAAAACAAATTTACAACACAGCCACGGGTAAAATATATATGTGTGTATACTTATATATGTGAGGGGCGCCCCGCAGCCTTAATGCCGCCCATTCCCAGGGTTTTTTGTTTTGGCACAAAATGAATTTAAGTTGAAAAGTTGTGAACATTTTGTGGCAGCGGCAGCAGCAGCAGCAGGGGTGGCATTTTTCGGCTGCTGCGTGTGGATTTCACTGATTTAATTGTTGGCAGAGCCAGCAGCCAGCAGCACATGCTGGAAATTTATCTTTTAAAAATAATGTATTAATTTTTGTGGCGACCCTCGCTCAGCTCCAGTCTGTGTTCTGTGGAGAACTTAACCCCCTTCTAACCGCCATAAACTCATTTGGGTAAAAAGCTTTTGTGTGTGTGTGTGTGTGGTAAATGAATTTACGCTTCGCCTCTGTCTTTTCACGCTTATTTGGGGGTCGTTTTATGGTTGAATAGTTTCTCGTGTGGGGGCCAAGACACAGCCACACGGCTAACAGGTGAACCAGAAATGAGTTTATACCTTTTCTTTTTTGCTAATATTTTTTGGCCAGAGAAGTTGCTTTTCCTACCCACAATAATTTTCTATTAATTAAGCGAGAGAAGGAGAAAATTAGCAAACACTTGCGGGCCTGCCAGCTGCCTTTTTTGGTTTATTTAAAAATATATGATATGCCATATGCCATATGGAGTATATGTGAGATATACACCAGATATTGTATGTGGGGCCCATTGTCAGTTAATTAACAGGCTGACAAGCAGACTCTGCTGACGCTTCGCCTGTGCGTTGTTTGCCTTGTCAGCCTCTCACGAGTTGTTCTCTTTAATTTGATTTGCATATGGCAAATGGCCACGCCCCCTTTTGAGGCCAAGACAAACAATCGCCCCAATTGGTGATAATGATGATGAGGGAAGAGAGGCGGAGGGGCAAATTAACACAAAGGAGCTGTGAAAATAAAGCATACACTCGCTGGGTTATTATTTTTGTTTAAGTAAAAAGAGAGCTTTAAGGACTTGGGAAATGGGGAAAATTGGAGGGAAATAAGGTTTATAATTAAGCTATTTAATTAATAAAATATTAACAATTTTTAGGAAATTTTTAAAAATATATTTAATACCTAAAAATAAGTGTAAACTGCGGTATTTCGGTGTGAGATTAGATAACAACTTTTCTATTGCCTACTTATGGGGGCAGCGTAAAATAAGGTCCTTAAGGAAGAGAATATAGGGTTAAGGGTAAAGGAATAAGTCAGATTGAGAAGTCAATTAATTATTTGAATATTTAAACTTATTTCGGAGCATTAAAAATTGTTTTCAAGATTTAAAAGTAAAGAAAACCCGGAGAATAAATAACATTCGAAATTAATCAAGTGTGCCAAAAAGTGGTTTAAATAGCTCTGAAATATAATTAAGGAGTTAGGAATAAGGCAGATAACGAAGCTTTTAAATAAATTAAAATTTTAAATTTATTTCAGAGTATTTAAAAATATATTTAGGACTCAAAAGTAATGAAAAACTTGACCATTTCGCTTTCAAAATAAATCAAGTATACGAGTGTAATTTTTCATTGCCTACTTATGAGGGCAGTGTGAAATGAGAACTTCAAGGGCAATAAAATAGTTTGAAGTGGTAAGGAATAAAGCAGACATTGGAGCCCAAAGAAAAAAAAACCCAAGAATTTGTTTAAAAATATATATATAAATATTTAAAAATATATTTATTAATTAATTACATAGGAAATCTGCAGTACTTAGATTTAAAAAAAGATGTAAAATGATTTTTCCATTGCCTAAAGTGAAATAAAGACTTCAAAGACAATCAAATAAGTCTTAAAGGCAATAAAAAATGAAGATAATTAAATAAACAAACAAAAACAAATAATAATAGTTCTTAAAAAATATATTTCAAGCCACATTCAACACTTAAAAGAAGCAGTAAAGACCCCTTAAATCAGGCAACTAGACAGCTTAAAGCCCACACTTTGTGGACTTTTGTGCATAAAATGCTCAGAGCAGATAGCAGCAGGAGCAGCAGGAGCAGCAGGACATATAGCACTGCGATCTCTGCATGCAGCTGTCATATCTGTCCCGATAATCGGCCGCAATGTCAGCAGTGTGCGAAAGGAGAGACAAGTGCAACCGCAGCAGCAGCAGCAGCAGCAACCGCCCATAAAGTTGCATAAATGTTTGCCCAGCGATTTACAAATGTGCCACTTTCTATCACAACAAAAGCACCAGAGAGAGAGAGAGAGAGGGAGAGGGAGAGAGAGACAGGGACAGAGCCACGGACAGCCAAACGGACAGCCAAACAGACAGACAGACAGACAGACAGCAGTTAATATGCTTGACTGGCAGCTGGCTCTTTCAGGATGCGCATTGCAGTAGTTATCGGAAATAGGTTAATCGATTTTTAAGCGGATAACTATCGGAAACTCATTCGATATGCACTGTTTCACAGCCAGCTGGAGGCCGGCCGGGGAGTCCTGTTACCTCTGTTGGGGTTACACTGAGCGAAAAGGATCAGGAAATGTTTGTTTATGATGCAATTAAGAGGGTTTACATGGGAGAAAAAAATTTTAAGCTTGAGAAATTAATATTCTATAAGAAAAGCAAGGTTTATTAGTTATTATTTCTATAAATTTTCATTCTGTTGAGCTTATAATTCTCAACTAATTATTTAGAATGCTATTTGTTCCCATTTCCTTTTTATATTTATTTAATTTTCGATTGTATTCTATTAATTTAATAAATATTATTTTAGAAAGGCATTTAACAAACATTACTTAATGTTATGTTAAGCAAAGGAAAAGTGTATTAATTACTATTACTTTTACTATTAATTTTTTTGCGCTTATAATTCCCAACTCATGATTTCGCATATTATTCGTTTCCATTTCCTTCCTCTTTTGAATTTGTATATATTTTTTTGCAGTGCCTTTGGCCAGTGCCAAATGGCCAAGTGCGTTCGTGCATCCATCTGTGTGGAAACTCCATAGCCATGGCCCCCCGATAAGCCCCCTCTCTCACCCCCTGGTCGCCTGCCCACGCCGCCTCTGTGCATGTGTATGTGTGTGGTTGCATGCCTTACTGCCCTGCTGCTTTTGTTGCCTTTACTATTTTACTATGACCCCATGGGGCTTATTCCGTGCTGTCCTGCGTTCTGCCTCCCATCTGAGTTTTCCGCCCACGAAAGCCACCCACTCTCCCCCACCCCCTGCCCGCTCAGGCACCCAACTGACCCCAAGCCCCTGCCCCCTTAACATCTTATCGGCGTTGTCATTTACAGCAGCTGGCCTTGTAGTTTATGCGATTTTATTTTCATTTCACTTTGCGTTGCGGTTTGCTGGAAATTTAATTTGTTGCTGCCTTTGGCTCTCTGTGTTGCGGTTTTTCTCACCACCCCCGGCCCCCTCCCCCATTTTCTTCTCCCGGAGCTGAGCTTAAATTAGATGCACCGTGCGGAGGGGGGAAGTTGCCCGAAAATTGCAACGTATCTGGGTCTATATGTATATATCTATGGGATATTCAGCCGTGTTCTTAGCTGACCATAAGCCGATTATGGCAGCAGTTATTACGGCAACGGGAGGAAGCCGTCTTGGCTGCTCGAAAGGTAACTAACTAACTAACTAACTAACTAACCGGGTTGCACTTAAGTAGCAGAGGGTTAATTACTCAGCAGCGATTGCGATTGCGATTGAGGTTGAGTCCTGCGGAGGAAGATGGAGAGTCCTGCCTGATAGGATTGTTAGTTACAGAGTTACAGAGAGTTAGTTGGAGGTAACTTTACAAGATTTCTGTTTGAGTTTTAAATAGGAAATATCAGTCGAGAATAAATACAATAAATTCAAGTGAGTCGTCTAGAATTGGTTTATAATTAATATTTTTACACACTGATCAATGTCCTTAAAAATGTCCCTCGAAATGTATGCTTACATTTCCTTTCCTTACATTTATTCTTCACCCTTAACATTCCTTGAATATTTTCCTTCCATTTCGTTTCGGTAATTGACTTTCTGGCCTGGCTATTTTTCAATTTAGCCATAGACAAACGCCGAAACCGCAATTTGTCCTGTCAAATGCACTGCAAACAGGGCAACAAAACGCCGTCCGATTCCGGAGGCTTCACTGTACCGAGGCGAGCTGCCAATTAGTGAATGGAATTGTTCATTTTTCTGCGGTTTCCTTCTCTGTGTGCCCGGCCGAGCCTAGCTACTAGCTGGCGAATTATGCAAAGCACTCGGAAATTGTCCTGCTCGCATTTTGTGTTTCCTTTTTCCTCATTGGTTTTTTTCTCTCTCTCTCTTTGGCTTGTTGTTGTTGTATTTTTGGTTAAATGGTGGATGTAAATGGTAGATGAAAAATGGTAAATGGTAAACATGGCCGGGGGCGTGGCCGAGTGGAGGGGCCAATCATCCGGAAATGCGAACGTCACGCACAACCGCAACAAAGAAAGTCAATTAGCAATGGACGAGAATTGAGGCGAAAATACCGAGCCGAGGAATGTGCGTGTGTGTTTGTGTGTGTGACTCCTCCGCAAAAACATGAGAAATTTGAGGGAAACACACACCAAAACACTGTCGGTTTCAATTAATGCGTAGGCATTAAAATCATTTAAAATAATGAAGCAAAAAGGCGGTGAAATTTAAAGATGGCATTAATTTAAAGTATAAGATAATGTTTATAAAAAATAATTAAAAGAAAAACGTAGGGAGTTGCAATAAAGTGTTTAGAATTAGATGATATCCAAGGTGTTTTTAGGGAATAAACAATTTATTAATACAAATTTTATCAGTAAATAGTGAAAATTTCATTATCTGTTCAAGGTTTTTATAGGAATAACATCTTAAGATTATCACATCAATAATAAACAATACATCAATTTAAAATAAATAATTCATGTATATCAAAAATTCGAAATTTACATATTTTGTTATCGATTTTTTATCGTATATACCAAAAGATTTTGATATAATGTTTAAGTAATGTTGAAGTAATGTTTATTATTGATTTATTCACGTAAATATATAAATATTCTCAAAACTATAATTATTCGAAAAGAGTATAAGCTGTAACAGTTATAAACAATAAGCCTAGACAAATATTTTATTTAGATACCCAAGATATCGATATCGATAGCTCCTTCAACTACCTCTCCAAATTTGTGCATTCTTGCCATCTTTTAAAACCGAAATGTTTAGCAAATAAAATGAGCCTTTCTGTGGGACTCCTGGGCAGAAGTCCAGGAAACATATTGAAAGACATTTCAATTTAAATTACACAAAACAAAACAAAACGAGGCGCACACACACACTGACACACTCGCACACTCGCACACGAAAAGGACATTTGTCACTGGCAGCCGTAATGGCCGGAGGGCGTGGCGCCGCCTTTCTATCGTCTCTCCCAGCCAAAGGTGTGCGCATGTCGTTTAAATAAATTATTTTCCTCAAGGAAGTGCAATTAAGAAAATGTTTCATAAATTTTCCTGCCTCTGCTGTGCCCTGACCCTGACACTGGACTCTTGGACTCTGGGACTCTTGGACTCGCTCGGACATGGCCCTAGTTTTCGGTGATGGCCCCTAGTTTTCTAGCCCGGCTGGAGCAATTAGGCAAAAGTGTGGCCAGGGCCAGGACCTGATGATGTGTCTCATTAGTCGAGAACTCTTTTATTCATGGCCCGGCGCAGGGACCCGAGGCGGAGCGGGTAGAGCTTCTAAAGTTATTGCCCACTTCGCAGGA
This sequence comes from Drosophila jambulina, assembly GCA_018152175.1. Lineage (NCBI taxonomy): Eukaryota > Metazoa > Arthropoda > Insecta > Diptera > Drosophilidae > Drosophila > Drosophila jambulina. The sequence continues at coordinate 4,338,929 of JAECXH010000006.1, forward strand.
GGCGGAAATAATTAATCGAACACATCCGTTGCACACCCTTTGAGCCTTCAGCAAAGGCAGCAACTGGAGCAGAACCCGAGTGGGTCTAAAAATAAAGCCAAAGGAGTGCTGCTATGTGTGTGTGGGGAAAATGGAAAAATGCTAAATAAAAAAAGGAACTTAAACAAGAAGTGTAACGTGGGAGGGAGGCAGAAATTGCGGAAAATCGAGGAAAATCGAGGGCGGCATATGTCACACTAATGATGTGCAGATGCACGGCGATAAAATGTATTAACTTTGTTGTTTATTAGTATTTTAGGTCAAGTTTTAATGGCTTCAAGAGTGGAATATATGGTTTGATAGTTGAGTATATATTTGGAATACATTATAAAGCGTCTAAAAGTTAATATTTATTATTTAAAAGGTTTTACTATACCAGGTTAATATTTAACCAGAAAAGCCTCAGAATCAAATTTTAAATTCAATATTTATACCCTCTAATAATTATATTTTTCTCCCTGTTTCCTCTTCAAGATGTCTAAGAATCTATACAACTTTAGCCTGGCTTCTTCGCCTTGCTGGTCCCATAAAAAAAAAACTAACTAACTAAATAACCATTAGCGAGAGTAAAACACGGGGGTGGTAATGGATGGATCCATATATATTTTAAGAGGGGGAACCAAATTGTAATCAAATTTAATTGGTGCACAAGAAACACAACGGCGGAAGGAGAGGGAAACCCGAAACCAAACCCCAAAAGGAGGCCAGGAAATTTCCCATTGTTTGTTTTTATGGAGGGAGACAGCCGACGCCGCCGCTTGCAGGACACTCGAATGAAAAGCTTGTTAACTTAATAGAACCAACTGGGCCGAGGAGAGCTCTTAATTTATTAATGATATCCGCCGTATTCCCTCAACTTTTACCCCAAGGAGATCCCTATTTTCCCTTGAATTGGTTTACATGTCAACGAAATGTTTTTGTGTCCTGTTCCAGGAACCGGAATTGGAATTGGAATCGGTGGCCATTCACACATATATATATATATATATATGTATATTCGTATTTATTTGCACTGTGTGTATGCTCTGCTCTATATATAGCCTCCGAATCGAATATGTCCCATTAGCATAATTTCGATCGATATACGCTCAATGGTTAATTGCTCGCCAGGGTTTTTTCCTGAGAGATGATTTGAGCCACTCGATGATGGGTGATGAAGTGGGTGGCTGGTGATTGATGACGCGATTGAAGCTGTCAGAAAAATCTCAAAGGAAAAGGGTGTACAAACAGGGAATCCTTAGATGAAGTCCAGGAAGTTCCAGGAACATGCTCTAAGCTAGAAAGTTCTCAGGAGAGTACAAAAATTGAGTTTAATTTGAATTTAATTCCTAGCTTAGCTTAAATCTTTTTTTAAATATTTATTCATTCCTCAAACTCTTTCATAAAATAATAATTAAAAAAGAAAATGTATTAAGCTTGTTGGCAAAAATAAATTACCACAAAAAATCCCTCTAAAGAACCGGCCAGCTTAAGGCTGCTTTTCAGCTTCAGTCCTTCAATCATTTGGCTCGCTTTTTCTGCATGTCCTGCTGGCCAGCAGGCAGGACCAGGACCAGGACCAGGACCTGCTGGCGCCGCATTCCCACTGCCAAATGGCCATAAATTGCTGGCCATAGTTATCGATAAACGATAGCCGGAGCCTGCCTCCATTTTGCCCAAGCAAAATGCAAACGTGTTAACAACGGCCACTTTCTGTGTGGCTGTGTATGTGCGCCAGTGCATGTGAGTGTGTGTGTGGTAGTGTGGGGTAGTTTTTGATTTATACTCGTGTGCATATTAATATGGCGTTAAAATATGATGCCAAAATTTATGTGTGAAAAACAGGGCGGTGCAGCAGCTGAAGCCACCAACTACAGCACCACAGAAGACATTATTGCGATTCTCTTGGCCCGAATGGCAGCATGAGGACCAAATTTATGACCATCTCTCTCTACGCTCGCTCTCTCTCTCTTTCTGTCTCTCTCTCTCTCTGTCTCTCTGTCTCTCTGTCTGTGTCGATTTATGGGCGCACATTTGGCCAAAGCCGAATCGAAAATCCAGCCAGGACGCACGCAAAGCAGCAGCTATACGCTGTTTCATCGGAACAGGCATAATTCAGACCTTTAATTGCACTTTTTGGCGCAAGAAATATTCAATAAATATATATATATATTTTATGAAATGCCAATAAATACAAGGAGATAATATTTTAATTTTAAAGTTTCACTTTGACATATACTGATAGGTATTTCCAACAAGTATATCCTGTTAATTTAAAGAAAATAAATGGAGTTTATTTAATTTAATCGAAATAATCGATAAACCAATATTAAAATAAAGCAAAATTATATATTTATCATTTAAATATAGATATTAACTTAAAAAGTCATTAAAAGAGTGTAGCTTTCAATTATATTATATACTTTAAAAGCCGTACTAACGATTTCCACGATAAATATCGATAAACATAATTTTTAAGTGGATTGATATATTTTTATTTAAAAATATTCAGCGAAAAAGTAATTTCCAAGACTCGAAAATACAATATTTGAATAGTTATCCATGTCCTGATCAATGTACACCCTGAGTATCGATTTAATAAGTTCTTTAATATTCTTATAAACGTTTATCGATACAAATCGATAATTAAATAACATAAAAATGTCTTTTTAATCCTGAAAATATTGATAGACATCCAAAATGTTAGAAAACTCTTCCAAAGACAAAACAAAAAACGAATCTTACACCTTAAGTTTATAATATTTAAGTGTATATAATAAATATTAGTAAATATTTAAACATATCGATAAATAAACCATTTTCTTAGCTAGAATTATTTCTAACCTCCTTCTCCTTCTTCTCCCCGATCCTTTGCAGCAGTCAACTCGATGAAGCCGAACATGGACAGCACCAACTGCATCCTTGTGCAGGACGTCAAGTCGCAGCCCCACGACCTGCGCGGCGGCCTGGCCAAGGCGAACGAGAAGGGCGTGGCCACCGCCTATCCCACAGAGGAATCGATCCAGACCAGCACCTCGGACCACAATCACAACCACCAGAACGGGCTGAATGCGGCGGCCGGAGGCGGAGTTGGCGGCGTCGGTGGCAATGCGGGCATACAGCAGCAGCTGCTCCTGCAGCAACAGCAGCCGCACTCGATTAACCAGCCGCTGACACCGCTGGATGCCACCAATACCCAGCTGCAGGATCACCAGCAACTCACCTACGGCGGCGGCATAGCCGGCTCGAACGGTGGCCTGAACGGCGGACTGGGTGGTCAACTGCTGCAGCCGAACGGAGGACTGGCTGGCCACCATCACCATCAGGCACTGCAGCCGCAGCTTGGCGGCGTCGTCGAGCTGAAGGAGTTCAACGAGGCCTACCATGCCACCATACCCGCCTATCAGTTCTGGACACTGGAATTCCGCAACAAGCACCCGGCCTTCATCAGATTCAACTTCACCCTGCCCTGGGGCGCCCACTTTGCGGTCTATTCCCGACGGAATGTGGCGCCCTCGGTGACGCAGCACGACTTTGTGGAGTTCATCAAGGGCGGACGTCTCGATAGCCACCTGCGACACCGTCGCAGCTCCAACGTATCCATGAACTCCATTGCCGCCGGTCAACAGGATGTGGAGCTGTATCGGGAGGAGGAGCGCGACAGGAGTCGTCTGCTGGAGGAGCACGATCGGGAGGACTCCGAGCAGGACGAGAGCCACAGCTTCGAGTCGGGTGAGGCGTACGATGTGGAGACACCGCTGGACACCGCCAAGCAGCATCTGCAGAGGATCGGCAAGCCGCAGGGCAGCCATTGGCTCAACAAGAGATCCGCCGGCGATGCCGGTCTGCCCGCTCTCGATGTGGACGCCATGACGGTGAATGTGTCCCTGCTGCAGTATCTGGACACGGGACTATGGTTCATATCGGTCTACAACGATGAGTTGGTGGCCCACTCGGTGTCCCTGCTGGCCGAGGAGGCCGAGGGCGTCAGCACCACCTGTCCGAACGACTGCTCGGGACGTGGCAGCTGCTACCTGGGCAAGTGTGACTGCATCGATGGCTACCAGGGCGTGGACTGTTCCAAGAGTAAGTGTTTTGCATTAATGGGATTATTATTATAATTTGCTTAGTTAATTAAAAAGGTTATTTATAAAGGGGTTAATTAGTTTCCTTTTTTTTATTGTTTTTATTATTTTTAAGCAATATTGTTGTATTTTAATTTGTGTAGTACTATTGTAGTATTATTGGCGTGTTATTGGAGTTTTTTTTTAATATTATTTTAGTATTTTCATAATATTAAATTGTAGTATTGTTGTAGTAGCAATATTATATTGTTAAAGTATTTTTTGTATTGTTTATTGTAATATCGTTATATTATTTTTAAAGTATTGTTTAAGTTTTAATGTAGTATTGTTGTAGTTTTATGGTATTATTATTAGAAACTTTGTATAGTATTGTTGTAATATTGTAAAAGTACTTTTGTAGTATTGTAATAGTTTTATTGTAGTATTGGTATAAATTTTGTAGTATTGTTGTAGTGCTGTTTTAGTAATATTGAATTTTAATTGTTGTATTGTGATCATATTTTTGTAGTATTGTTGTAGTTTTATTATAGTCTTATTGTAGTATTGTTGTAATATTGTTGTTAAATTTCTGTAGCATTATCATACCCACATCCACTGTGCTGTAACCCGTTTCCCTTTTAATTTATTTTATTTTCCCACTGACTGAACCCAAACTCGCCGGGTTTTCTTGTTTTTTTGGTAAGCATTTTCACTCATTTTTCACCATTTTCCATTTTTGCAGGCGTCTGTCCCGTCCTGTGCTCGGCCCATGGACACTATGGCGGCGGGGTGTGCCACTGCGAGGAGGGCTGGAAGGGCGCCGAGTGCGACATTCCGGTGGGCGAGTGCGAGGTGCCCAATTGCTCCAGCCATGGACGCTGCATCGAGGGCGAGTGCCACTGCGAGCGTGGATGGAAAGGACCCTACTGCGATCAACGTAAGTGTCAAGGACTCTCTCTGCCACATACACTAAGCTTTAAGAGGGGTTCTTCGTTGAGATTTTAATTAAATTTAAATATTAACTAACAGAGAAAAGAAAAATAATGATTTTTGAGCTCCTTTTAAGGAAAGTTTCCTCAGAATTAATTTAGGCAAAGAAACAGGATTATAACTCTCTTTGGAACTAGTTTTCTATAATATTATTTTCTATATAAAAGTAGTTTCGCTCAGTGTGCCCCTCTGTGTGCCTTCCGCTGACTTGGCATAAAAATGCTAAAATTATTTATTTGCCTTGTTTGCAATTTGGAGCCAGGCCTCGGTTCCGGGGCCATGTTGACACTGCCCGATAAGGACAGGCCCACCCTGGACAAGGACACGTGGTGGACGTTGGGCGAAGGGACCACGGCGACGACGGTCCAAGTGGATGCCAAAATATTTCAGTTATTATGCCGACACCTCCACCGTTCTCCTTGCTGTCCGGTTTTTTTTTATTTATTTTTTTTTTGGGCCCCAAAAATATTCTGGCTCCCGAAAATTGACAAAGCGAAGGAAGCACAGAAATGCCAACAATTTCTGCCGACTCTTCGCACGGTTTTTCCCCGCCAGCAGTTGGCAGATAACTTTGAATTAGCCTAAAAGCAGGCAACGAAAGCCGAGGCGCATTTTAAAGAGGAAAAACAGGACGAAGAACAAGGAATTGTTAAATAATTCGCCAGCCAAGGGGGAATGTGCCAGAAACTACAAAAAATGGGGTTTGACATGGGAGATACCCTTGGAAAAAGTTTAAACCTTGAGATACTCGTTTTTCCAATGGGAGAATTTCGTATTTAAATATTTTGTAAATTAATAAACGTCAGGTGCCATGATTTATAGCAATTAAAAGTAAAAGTTTCGTTGGTTTTTAAATTTAATTAAAATATATTCCCCTGATGAATTGTGTAAACAAATTCAGGTTATATTTTTTGCTATGAAACCCATATACCCCGCCGTGGAAGTAGCACAAAAAATGGCACATAAAATATGCAATATGCAACAATACGTGGAATGTGTCTGTGTTTGCTGTTCTTATTTTGTTTTTTTTTTTTTCACATTTTTATGTACTTAAATATGGGAGAGAACCCCGAGACCCTTGGCACACAAAAACAAAAACAAACAGGGACAAACAACAAACAGAATCCGAAACAGAAACAGAAGTCGGAAAATACAGAGAGAGAGTAAAAAAAAACAGCAGAGGAAAGCCAGAAGTAAAGGAAAAGCGTTGAGCAAACATAAAACGTATAAAATCGAATTTATATGTCGAGAGCATATTTCTCATACACGAAAAGTAAAATATCAGCAGGCCACAGGAAGGAGCAGGGAAAAAGGAAAAGCGTAGCAGAGGTCGAGGCGAAAACAAAACAAAACAGGGCCAGTGGAAAAATTGCAACAACTGCGCAAAATTACCAACTTGAACTAAACTGGAATTTCATTTTAATGACCACTTTCGTACGTGTCCAACATACTAATCATGTCATGTGTCTGTGAGTTGGCCGAAAGGAAAAAACTGAAACTAGGGAGAGGCTCGGAGGAGCAGCCAGTCGAAGAGCAAAAGCTTTTTGTTTGGCCACGACTGTCACGATTTCCCTGGCCCACCAAATATGGGATATACGTATCGAGGGGGATATATGTTTTCCAGGCTTTGAGGTTGGTTTTTTTTGGGGGGAATTAAGTGGAAACCCTATAAAGTGGGTAAAATAATTATAGTAGAGGTAGAATTCCCTATAGAACAAGTTAGTCTTGGGTACTCAACTCTCTGGTAATTAATTGTGGCTGGTTTTTAGTTAGGAAAAATATATTTTTTTAATAGAGTTTACAGTAAAGGATTTTATTAAATATATTTTAGAAGCAAAGGGAATTTTTATAGAATTTCTAGATATTTTTTTTATAAATATCTAATAGCATACAAGCTAAGGAAATCATTGAAATATTTTTAGAGCTGAAAATATATGAATAAATATATTAGAGGGACCATAGAAATTTTAAAAGAAGTTTCTTAATATTTTATATAAATACTTAAAGGCATACAAGCTAAGAAAATCATTGAAATATATAAATAAATATATTCGAAATTTTAGTAGAAAATTTAGTAGAAGTTTCTAAATATTTTAAATAAATTTTTACAGGTATACAAGCTTAAAAAATACTTTGAAGAGCTAAAAATATATTAAAGAATATACATTTTAATACAAGTTTCTATTCTCTATTTCAAATAAATACAAGCTTAGAAAATCATTGAAATATTTTTAGAAATATTAAGAATACTTGAATTAATAAAGGGATTATGGCATATATACCAAGAATAAATATTATTTAAACCAAAACGAAAGCATATATAGTACTTAAACCCAACCTTATAATTCATAAATTACCTCCTGAAACCTTAACCTTAAGCCTTATTCCCTGTATATGAACCCCATCTGTCCTGTGAGCTTTTTTTGTGTGTGGACTAACAATTGTTTTGTACTCTTTCTCTCACCCTCAAAAAAAAAAAATACAAAAAAATCCAACCAAACCAAATGCTGACCTTTCACCCCACTGCCTGCTCTGATGACCACGACCCTGGTGATGATGATGGTGATGATGATGACGATGACTGTGATGGTGGAATCAATACAGACGACTGCCTGGACCCACTCTGCTCTGGACACGGCACCTGTGTCGCCGGCCAATGCTACTGCAAGGCTGGCTGGCAGGGCGAGGACTGTGGAACCATTGACCAGCAGGTGTACCAGTGCCTGCCCGGCTGCTCCGAGCATGGAACCTACGACCTGGAGACGGGACAATGTGTCTGCGAACGGCACTGGACGGGACCGGATTGCTCGCAAGGTGAGTAGTTCTCCTAAACCAATCCAGAAACTGAAGAAACCCCTTTAGAAATATGTTGAATGTTTTAACTAATTCCCTGTAAGTCCCTAAACTACCCAGAAACTCTAGAGAAAATGTATTACCCCTGTTCCGTCTGCACTTAAAATCCCTGAAGTACACATAGAAAGCCCTAATTTTGCAGTCTTGAAGTGTACAAAGACTGTGGCAAGGGGCCGTAAAGCATACTAGCCGTAAAATCAGGTACATATAGCCGGGGCCAATCACTCTCGAGATCTGTCGGATATATATTGCTGCTCCTGGCTGCTGGCTGCTGGCTCCTGGCGAATATGATGATGTTTTATGGCCACAACTAAACCCGAAATTAGAATGGAATGCAGAGCCATAAAGCCGGGACTTCCAATTAGGCCCACAACCGGGGTACATAATCATGGAGAGAAGGAGCAGGAGCAGGAGCAGCAGCTCAATAAAACAAGCAGCTTATGATGCCACCGAAGGCCAAAGGACACGGACACGTCTCGCTGAGGCACGCACTCCTAATTTGCTTAACTTTTTAGCACCAGAAAGGAGGTAGAAGCCAGGTAGCCAGGAGTGGGAGCTTAGAGAGTCCGGGCGGGGTGCATACTATATAGGATATCGGATTGGGGGTAGCCCACGTTGACGACTCCTTCCGGCGTAATGAAGCAGAGTCGCATAAAAATTCATTATTTATTTAATACGCCAGGTTGGCACTGCTCTCTGCGAAAAAAGAAAAAAAACAAAAGCAAATAAAATAAATTTACGCCTGCGAACAAAAGTCATGTAGAGCCGGAGGAAAACCACCCCCGGAAAAGCTCAGATTATGAACTAAACCATAAATTAAAGCGGGAAGAGAGCAGAAGGAAACCAAATCCAAAATTCCACAAGAGATAAAAACTGAATAAAACATGTTTTGATTTTCGGTTTAAATGGAGCAAAGAAATTCCTTAAAAAAATGCAAGAAAATCAACCTTAAATATGAGTTCTACTTAAAATCCTAATTCAAGAGCTGTAAAAAATAGCACAAGTCAAGCAAATCATGTCCCAGGCTTCGATCCCTGAAGTAACCCGACATGAAGCCAAGGCAGCCCGTGAACCAGAACAGTTGACCATTTCCAGCTGGGAAAATCCACGGGAAAAGTTCCTCTCTGGCGGGGTGTGAGTCTTGTTAGCAAAGTGTGCCACCACGTAAATGTTACATTTATAATGCTGTTTTTATGGTCCTCTCCCCTCCTCGAAGTTGCTGCGAGTTGCTGCGACTGTGTCGCAGAGGCTTTAATGAATTTAAATGCGCTCACGGACAAATGTTTATGAAAAGTCTGGCAGAAAAGCAAGCTGTTCGAGTAGGAGAGAGTGTAATTTAGTGGGAATCTCTGCCTCTTTCACTTCATAAATAAGTTAAATACAATTCGAGAGTGCCTTAAATTTAAAGTAACCCTCTAATTTCTATCTTTTTCCATCTACTTCCCGTGCACACAGCTGTCTGCAGTTTGGATTGTGGCCGGAATGGTGTCTGCGAGTCCGGCAAGTGCCGCTGCAACTCCGGATGGACCGGCAACCTGTGCGACCAGCTGCCCTGCGACTCCCGCTGCTCGGAACATGGCCAATGCAAGAATGGCACCTGCGTCTGCTCCCAAGGATGGAATGGTCGTCACTGCACGCTGCGTAAGTGTACAGATTTTATGGTTTAGTTTATGGTTTGAATGCACGGAGGAAAAAGTACGGGGAGAAGTGTGATAGTTAGAAGCACGAGAATGTGCAGAAAATAATTATTTAAATGATTAAACACAATCCTTTAGCAAAGTTATATTCTAAATATTTAACAATCAGTTTGTCAGGCTCTAGAGAAAATTCAGTATAGGAACTTTAGAAGTGAAGAAGGTCTCAAGGAGTCCCTTCAGCTTTGCTCATTTGCCGATAACCTTAAACTATAATTCTCAAATAAGAAATTGGCCACCTTCCAAAGACAAAAATAGCTTTTACAACTGGTTTAAGCTGTTAAATTCTTATTAACATTCTAAAGAAATCTAAATAAATTACATTTTTAAAATAAGTTGAACTTAAATTGGATTAAATTTAAATTTTACTAACATTCCCAAGTAAAAAGTTAGCTAAGAGACTGAGAAAGCTGTATTAGCTTATTTAAAAAATAAAATTTCTGAGGGTTTCTTAAGGTATAAGGTATACAAGCTCTCAAATACCATTTAAAAATCATAAGAAACGCAGACATTTTATTATTTTAATAAAATTCAACTTAAATTTAATCAAATTAAATTAAAATTTTCCGCTAGGATTGCTTTTTAATTCCCAAGTAGAAAACTGCCTAGCTTTTGCGAGACACAGAGAGCTCTATAAGCTGTACAATCTCCGAAATACTTATTAAAACTCATAACAAACCCCTAAAAATATTATTTTTAAATAAGAATTTCGTATTTAAATAAAACATAAAATAATCCGCCAGTAAAAATTATATTTTCCCAAGTAAAATAGTTTACTAGCTTTTCCGAGACACAGAGAGCTCTAGAAGCTGTAAAATCTCCTAAATACTTATCAAAACTCATTGGAAAACCCTTAGAAATTTAATTTTTAAATAAGCTTCAACTTAAATTAAATTAAATTTAAATTTTCCGCCAGTAAAAATTAAATTTGTCCAACTTCCTTGGCTTCCTTTCCCGAGACACAGAGAGCTCTATAAGCTGTACAATCTCCTAAATACCTATCAAAACTCATAAGAAATCCCTTAAAAAGGCATTTAAAAATTAAATAAAAACCCACTTAAAATTAAATTTCAACTTTCCCAGCAACAACTGAACTGTGTTTGCTGAACTTGTAGATTTTCCAAACATATTTATTTCCCGGGCTTGTGGCCAAAAATCGATGGAAAACAACATTGCGGTGCCGCAGTTGCCACGCCCCCGCCTTGGCTGTCAATGTTGCTGGCTGATTTTAAGTTTTTATTTTTTACTGTCGTGCTTTTTATCAATTTCTGCTTTTTTTCCGTCTTTTTTGGGGTTCGGTTTTGCTTTTTGCTGGCATTCGGGAGTCGATGCACCAAAGTATTTTGTACATGTTTACGCCATTTGCTCTCCACTTGGGTTTACACCCAAACCTCTTTTGAATTTTCGCCCGCCTTGCTTTTGGGGGATTTCCCCGAACATGCCAGAGCATTTTCCTCCTCGGTTTTTCCTCTTTTTATTCTGGATTTTTTTTTCTGGTTTGGCTGAAAGTGCGTTTGACAGTTTTGCCGCCATGACTTAACCATGTTGTTTGAGGCAACCCGAAAAACAAGAACAGCAACAAAGGATACGACTTTCGCCAGGATACAGGCACTGCAGCATGATAAGTAGCTATCGATTGACAGTGATTAAAACTTTAAAAACAAACAGTCATGTTGCAAAAACATCCAGGCGAGGCACGAGGCACGAGGCAAGAGGCAAGGCATCCAAGGAAGCCCCCTGGCGGCGGCGGCGGCTCAGGCATGCATGTAATGGCATTACGAACCCCTTTTCTGCCGGCGCCCCTTCTCCATCCGGTTCCGTTTGCTCTGGCTCCTGCTCCTGTTCCTGTTCCTGCTCCTGCTCCTGCTCCTGCTCATGCTCCTGCCCCTGCTCCTGCTCCTGCTCCTGCTCCTGCTCCTGCTCCTGCTCCTGCTCCTGCTCCTGCTCCTGCTTCCCCCTCTCTTGCGATCAACATTTCGTTGACGTGTGCAAAACCAATAAAACTTCCGACGTCATTCAGAGTCACAAGCAATCTTAGTAGACCTCTCTCTCCAGGACACTCCTCCTGCTCCTCCGCCTCCCCCCTGGGACACTCTTTCAATCGATTCAAGTGGCGCAGGGGCGTGGCCAAAGGGGGGCTAACAAGACTACATATGGTGTGGCATGGAGGTATCAGAATCGGTATCTGTGTCTGTGTCTGCGTTTCGCTGTTGTATTTTTAGAAAGTCACTACTTAACGACTTTGGTTCAGTGTTGCCAATAAAAAAAAAAACGGAGTTTAAATGTCATAAAATTATGGAAAAATATCTTAAATAAGAGATTGTTTAAAAAATATATACCTTATTAAAAAAATTGAGGCTTAAATATGCTAACTGATAATCACTCTTCTTTATTAGCAAACTTTTTATGACTTTTCTAAGCCTCAAAAAGGCCTAAAGTTGTTTAAATAATTTACCAATTTTGTTAGTAAATAAAACCTAGTATAAACCAAAATGAAAAACCCTTTCTCTATAAGTAAAGTCTTTCTATTCTTTTTATATATTTATTTAAAACCTAAAAACAAGCCAGAATGCTTAGCAAAATGCAGACAAAAAGGCAACTCTTTGGTTCTGGCGCTGGGTCTGCCCATGGGCGAGGCGCATCCCTGCACAGATTAGTCCTTTCAGCCGAAATGCAGTCGAGTTGCCGCCAACTTCAATGCGGCAGAGTTGATTGAATTCGAAACAGAGATTTCTAGCGAATTACGCGCCACCGAAAACTCCACTCAATTGGCTCTTTTCAAAAGAGGGAAAAGGTGGGGTTTTTGTGGGGGGTTTTTAGGAGGTTTCAGAGGGGGTTTTGAGGGGGTTTCAGGGGGTTTTTAGGGGGGTTTTTAGGAGGTTTCTGGGGGGGTTTTCACCAGGTTTCGTAGGGGGTTTCAGGGTGCTTCAAGGGTGAGTTTTCCGGGTGTTTTTTAGGGGCGCACAGACAGACACTCGTAAGCCCCATGCATAGTTGATGTCGTAGTTACATTTAGTTGCCGGATTGCCCCCCCTTGGCTTCCTTTTATTTTTCTATTCCCATTTCTATCACCCGCCGTTGCCGTCGTCGTCTTCTCATTCAAATATTTACAATGTTTTTCCCCATCTTTGCCTTTTATTTTTTGTATATTTTTTTTATGCTTGCTGGGATTTTATTATGGATTGTAAAATATGTGCAGAAGTGTGTGTTTTCCGGGGAGATTACAACATTTTTTCAATGGCCAGGCATAAAAAGCGAGGGATTTGTCCGCCGAAAGTGATAAAATAGAGGAGAAATAAGCTCCGGGTGGAAAAGCCAAAATAAAAATAATAAAAAACGAGAGAAACAATATCCATAAGGGAGGTGAAAAACCTGCAGAGCGCTACTGTGGCTTAAATAAAAGTATTACAAAAAAAGGCCACACAAACTTGAACTTAACACGAAAAAAAGAGGACCTAATGGGAATATGAATGGAAAATGCGAGGTTAAAAATGTAGTCGTATATATAGTAATATATATTAATGGATAGGTTCGGATTACGAAAACAATAAACATGCGGTTAGTGGCCTTTTTTTCGAGTCTTCCTTAATACTATATATTAAAACGGCTTCAATTTGGTTGAAAAACATGTGGCTATTTCGGCTTATGAGCTGGTATTTTATGTTCTTTTATGGGAGTCCAAATTATGTAGGTGATTTATAAAATAAATATACATACGGAATATAAAAAGATGAAGTTCTTCGATTTCCCTTTTTCCTTTTATTTTGGATCTACAAATATGCTTTGAATTTAGGCTTCAATAATTAATTCAAATATTTCTTGCTTTGCATTTAATTTGTGTTTTTATTCAAGGCCTGAAATAGTTCAGGAAATTCCCTTTCCTTTACACACTCTCTTGCCAATTTAGATTCCTTACAGTTTGAGTTGTGCAATCTCGTTTTAAAATCCAGTTTGTAACCCGTAAACTTGGCCTTTTATAGTTCGAGGTCTAAATGCCAGTCCACACAGATTTGACAGATTCCCCGCCTCCTCCTCCTCCTCCTCCTCCTCCTCCTCGATGTATAGTATTTGCAACAACACTTGAAGTTATTGCCAATATGTGCACACAAACACGCACTCAAAGGGGGCGGGCAGGACTCGAGAGGCAGCGAGGACCTCGTAAACAGGAAGGCAGTAACAACCGAGGAAGTCATTTTATGCGCCGCAAACTTTTTAACATGCCGGAAGCTGAGTTAGCAGCATTCCCTTCCCAGCTCCTGGAAATGGGGTGCCAAGGGGGCTGAAAGGGGGCTAAAAGGGGGCTGTGCCGCTTACCTTACCCCATTTTGCAAATGACACATGTCAAGTGACATTAACTTTGCGTCAAATGCTGTCGTGGCACAAACAAATAAAGCCAGAATGATGGTAACAAAAAAAAAAAAAGGGAAAAAGAAGGCCATCCTGGTAAGAGAGAATTGCAGATACTCTAGGAAAGCAATTAGGATAAAGCTGGAAATCAAAAATATATCTAAAGGTTAACATATAAAATAATATAAAATCAAAGATAGAAGAAATCCAATAAGCAGGTCATGTTTTGCCTTAAGAAACTTCATTTTAAGAGCTTAAAAACCAGTTTTCAAAACAAAAACCTCTCCTGTTTTCCGCTTCTATTACCAAACTCTAAAAGAAAGTAAAAAAATAGATGACCTGCTCAGAAAAATGGCCACTTCCTTAGCTCTTTTATATAGTTGATATACCCCTTTTAAGGGTACCCCGAAATGAAAAGAGTAAAAATGAGGGCAAATCATCTATCGTTAGGTTACGTTCCGTTGGGTTTTTATGTTTGCCCAACATTTCCATCGGGCCAAAGGTTAACTGCCACTGAGAGTGAGAGCAAACATCAACATTATTTTTATATTCATGATGTTGACTCCCCTTGGAGGTTGGGTTGGGGGGTTCGGTTTTCAAATGGAAATACCCGTGTTATCATTCAATTTGAAGCCACTCGATCCGGACAGTTTGCTCTTAATTACAGCGAACCATTTTGCAGAAATCTCAGCGCGTTAAATAAAATTTCAGCGCACAAAGGACGATTTTTATTTGAGAGACAGAAAGAGAGAGTGTGTGAGGAAATGAGCCCTCGAGCATTTAATGAAAACAAAACTTGTAATTTGCAAAAGGCCACAAACTTGTCAATTTGAACATATATAGACATAAATACACACGGATATTCCCATATATACAATCGTTAATAGCCATTAAAATGCCGTTTTGCATTATTTATTTGGCGCCCGACAATTAAAATTACGGGAATTAAAACCACTTATGCTACCTGCTTTATGGGGCTTCTGGAAAAATTCCTACAATATATTAATATGCAATATATGCAATATATTAATTCTTATATAATAAAATAATATATAATATGAATTATTTATATTCGCCCACAGCTGGCTGCGAAAATGGTTGCTCTCGACACGGTCAGTGTACCCTGGAAAATGGCGAATACCGCTGCGATTGTATCGAAGGATGGGCTGGTAGCGATTGTTCGATTGCCCTGGAGCTGAACTGCAAGGATAATATCGATAACGATGGCGGTAAGTTGGAAAGCACTTCTTTTATATAGTATGTTGTATTAATAAAAGTGCTTAGAGGCAATATAACAGAGCATATTCAGCTTTTAACAGCACTTGTGATGCATTTTGTGCTCTTAACAGGGCATATTGTGCATATAACAGAGCAATTCGAGATAATAACAGTACTTGCTGAGGATTTTGAGCTCATAACAGAGCATATTGTGATCATAACAGCATTTGTAGTGCCTATAACATAGTATATTGTCTTTATAACAGATTACATCATGATCGTAACAGAACTTGAAGTTCATTGAGTGCTTATAACAGAGCGTTTTGTGCTCATAACAAAACTTGTCTCGCATTTCGTGCTAACAACAGAGCACATTTGCTTTTAACAGAATATATTTTGCTGTTAACAGTGCAGTTTGCGCTTATAACAGAGCATTTTCTGCACATTACAGAGCATATAGTGTTCAAAACAGCACTTGTAGTGCCTATAACAGAGCATTTTGTGCTCATAACAGAGCATATCGTGATCATAACAGCACTTCCCGTGCAGTTTGTGCTCATAACAGAGCACATTGTGCTTATGACACAACATTTTCTGCTCATAGCAGTACTTGTACTGCAAATAAGAGATGATTTTGTGCTCATAACAGATCATATTTTTATCATAACAGAGCATTTTGTAATCATAACAGCACTTCTCGTGCATTTTGTGGCAATAACATATAATTTTGTGATCATATCACGGTTTCTTTAATACTTAAAAGTTCCTAATAGAATACAAAATAATACATAAATCTCTTTAATTCCCCTCTACAGATGGCATGACCGATTGCTCAGATAGCGAGTGCTGCTCCCACCCCGCCTGCTCGGAGCACATCATGTGCCTGTCCTCCAACGATCCCGTGGAGGTGCTGCTCCGCAAGCAGCCGCCCTCCGTGACGGCCTCCTTCTACCAGAGGGTCAAGTTCCTCATCGAGGAGAACTCGGTGCAGTCGTACGCCCACATGGACGAGTACAGCGAGAAGTAAGTGATGCGCCATAGGCCTAAGACCTAGCACCTAGAATATATACCCGATATATAGCCTATATATATATACATATACGTATGCGTCTGACTCTTAGTGCGCAGGGATCTGAACCGTGACCATTGACCTTATATATCTCTATATATACGAGAGGGACTCTTGAGTTAACTTTTCTTCGATCTTTTGAGTTCTTGAGTTTTTGAGTTGCAAACACGGATCGTCCCTATACAGGGTGAGGGTTGCAATGGAGCCCCGCCCACGATCCGGCTTGCGATTGAGAAAATTTGTTCATTGGAATTGCGTTTGAACTTTTTCCGTTTTCGGTTCTGTGTGTGTTTTCTTTAAGCTTTGCGGGTGCAATGAAGGGAAAAAGCTCAAATTTATTCTGTATGAAGCGCATATATGTATATATAACCAGATGGCCCCATTTACCCAACTATATATACATATATGGCATTTTACGTTATGCTTTTACAAACTCAAAAAGAAACAAAAAAGAAATCTGTTTATTTTAAAACCAAACTTCAACCAAACACACTTCCAACTAGTCTCAATCAATCGAAAATCAGTCGACAAAAAATATAAAAAAAGAAGTAAAAAGTCAAGAAGAAGCAAAAGAAATGAAAATCTAAACCCATTCACATTCCCACAATCCCGAACGCCTCTCTCCCCTCAATGAGTCTATCATTTATGCGCTTGAAAAAATATTTAAAAAAAGAACCAAACATAATATTGAGATGAGAATGAAAGAATCTCAAGACAAAATGTTGAATTTTCAAAGTTTTCTTTTCTCTTGTTCCTCTGAGTTCTCTCCCGTTCATTTCCGTTCCGTTCCGTTTTCGTTTTCGTTTCCGTTTCCGTTTCGTTCCGATTCGATCTGTTTGATTTGATCCTCTGATTTTTCCCAACACAAAAAAAAAAGAAAGAAAGAAAAGAGGAAAACGACATTTTCCTAGTTTGAGCTTTTTCTTTTCTTGCCTGAATGGGAAATGCAAGGCCAAGAAGATAAGAAAAACTATGCCCGAAAATAAGAAAAGAAACTCACAAAAAGCCATATACTTTTCCGTAGTTTTCCAAAACAAAATTACTTACTCTCTCTCTTCAGTTGTTTCCCCTGAGTTTCTCGAGTTTTCCGGGACTTACTTTTCATTTCCATTCCTTTCTGCCGCCTCATTTCTCTCATTCTCTCGAACTCTCTACATGGAGCAAGAAAATCTGAAATATTTGACGAGAAAAGCGAATATATAATGATAGCACTTCATTGAGTATGTGTGTTGTCTAGTGTAAACCTCCTTGTGTTCGTCTAACCCCAAAAATAAATACGTACTAAATATATAAAATCAAATAAAACCAAAAGCAAATGACATAGAAACGAGATAAAACCTACAAAGAAAGCATAAGTAAGTGGCCAGATCGATCTATATAAGTGTTACGACTAAGAACCAGACCTAGCTACATTATCGATAGTTTACCTTACCTTTGATTTGCTTTCGTTTCGTTTCCTTAAGCTTCAGATTCTACCAACCGCAGTACAGTCTGTCATTGTATTCTCTATATATATATAACTTGGTTTAGCGTGTCTTGAGTTGTTGCTATGATTTCGATTCTGGTTTCTGATTTCTGATTTCTGATTTGTAAAGACCCCCGAAAACCCCCTGAGAAAAGAACTACGCCGATGTCAAGACCAAGAAGAGAGGATTCCCAAAAAAACAGAAATTACCTCACAAGACCGATGAGCGAAATTGCTTTTGAGTTCAAGCTTCCGTTTCGAATTCCCCCGTTCCCCCTTTGGTTTCCTCTTCAGTTCGTTTCGTTCCGTTTCCGCCTGAGTTGAGCATTAACTAACCATACTAAAACCAACCAAGATGACATGTCAGCTAACCCGGAGATGCCCGCCGACCTCCGCCTTCGCCTTCGTCTCTGTCTTCGTCTGCGTCTCATCATCCGACTAAGTGTGTTCGTCAAATGTGTTCTTTTCCGTTCGTTTCTCAGCGTGTTTCGTTTCCGTTTCCGTTTCTACTTTTTGTTTCGTTCCCCTTCGTTTCTCTTCCTTGGTTCACTAAGCTATGAAAGTACAAATCTCCACCTTAGGTATGCTAAAAGCTAAACAAAACAAAAAAAACAAAAAAAAAAGAAAATTATTACCAATTGTTAAGCAATATCAAAGTTTGATCAATTCGTTAACGAAACGCATTTTTGTCTTTTGATTTCTTTTTTATTGTCCTGTCAATTAATTGTGTACTGTCCTACTCTGTTGCTGTGGCTCGATACCTTCATGTTGTGTGCTAAACAAAAAAAAAATCAAAAAAACCAAATCAAAAATCCAAATCAAATTTCAACACCAAATCAATGTGCATTTCCCACATGCAAAAATTAAAAAAAAAAAAATATCAAAACAAAAAATCCTACGTTTCAACCCGTGAATTTGTAGTCTCTTCTGGAGCTCGTTCACACCTTGGTAAGTCGAAAAAAAAAACAAAACACAAAAAAAAAAGGAAACACAGACGTTCAATTTTTTTGGAAAAGAAAAACCAAAAAAAGAACCAACGAATTCTATGTTACAGTCGCATCTTCTTCAGTTGATTCTGAATTTTATGTTTCCCTCATCCAATCGATCCATCGATCCATTATCCATCCACACGAATGCATCGAGTTTTGTTTGTTTTCGCCTTCGGTTTTCATTCCGTAAAAAATGCATCCCCAAAAAATAATTACACAGAGACACACTCAACACTTTTTTGGTTATTAAAAAGTAGGTTGCATCATCTCTCCCCGATCACTGATGTCCCTACTATATGTTTTTCCTCTAACAAGGCTGGGAAAAATATATCAATTGGAATTTCGAAGCCTTATACATTGTCTTCTTAAATTATTAATTTTTGATTTCAAAAGGCAGTCAACTTCCATTCTCAAGTACTTAAAAGTTGGTTCAATTAGAAAGCTATTCGAAAAATTAAAAATCCCCGACTTAAAGTAAAAGTCTGCCTTGCTGTAATTGCATTATAATTGTATTCCTAAAAAAGTACCCAGCAACACCCTGCACCTGCCACCCCTTTTGTTGATTTTAAATTACATTTCAACACACACACACAACACTCACACACGGGAACCGCAAAAGTACAAAAAACAGGGATCGAAAAGTCAACAAATCATTCATGTAAATAAAACACGACAACAAGAGCAAAGACAACAAGACAAAAAACATAAAACATAAAGCATAAAGCATAAAACATAGAGCATAAAAAACTGTAACAACGGAAAATGCATTCATAATTTTTTACAAGCACGCTCTCACACACACACTCACTCACACAGCCAGACTCTAAAAAAAGAATTCAAAAAATGTGCATATCATGAGTATGTTTTTCTCACATATCTTTACACACATATATTTATTTATTTTCACATTTAATTTCCATCGTTTTTTCCGTTGGCATACTTTGTAGGGCAAGATGAGAGAATTGAGAATAATCGAATCTCTCGATATATATATATATATATATATACCATATATATGAATAATTGTATGTGTTATGTGTACCGTGTCTATATGTGTATTATGTTCGATTTCTGTTTGTGTTTTTCCTTTTTGCCAATCAACCAGCCAGCCAATCAGCCAGTCAAGCGATATATTAACATTCATACTAACCCATTCATGTGACTTATGAGTTTATCGATTCTTATCGATTGTTTTTCATCGTTTTTGGCATGCGAGCTTCGACTTGTACTCATTCTCGTTTCGGTTTCCCCGTCACACCTTTTCTCTCACTCTCACTCTCTCTCTCTCTCAATCTGTCTCTCTCACCCACAACCACCACAAGTTATGGTCCCCCGATCGCCATTATATATTAAATATATTTTTGAGTTCCATTCCCCATCTCCCCCGCCATCATCTCTCTCTCTCTCTCGAATCTCTCTGTGATCTTGCGTTTCCTTTGTTTTCGTTTGATTTTTGATCAAAGCTTTTTATGGTAAAACAAATCTCATCAAAAATAAAATATATATGAATCACTTTATGAGTTATCGATTAATCTCTGTTGATGTTTTGTTAACCAAACGAAAAAAAAGAATTAAGTATTCAACAAACTACTTGTTCGATCTACCAGTTAGGAAACCAAATGAATATCCAAAACCAGGTCAAAAAGCAGCAAAGAAAAAGAGAAAAAAAAACAATCAAAGCTAATAAAAATGCAAGTAAAACTAAAGAAACAATATCTGTATATCCTTATATGTTATCACTCGAAAAAATAACAAAAAATGAAAAAACATCCCTACAAACCCCCAAACGTATCCCTAAATGTCCCAATTGTCTGCGTCTAAGCCATTTGTTTATATGTTTTCCAAATACAACGAAACTCACCCACACACACCCACTCACACACACATACATCCATCCATCCGCTCCAAAAAAAAAATTAAGAAAGAAAAAAAAACAAGAAAAATAAAGAAGTAAAAGTTAAAAACAAAAAAAGAAGGAAGAACAGAAAATTCTTTTACAAACAATTTTTAATGCAAATTATTCCATCAGGTTTTTGCGTTTCTCGTTTCGTTTTCCTTGAAAGTTGTATTATTTGAGTTTTATTTACTGTTCGAATATGTATATATATAAATCAAATATATATATGCATATTTATTTAAGTTCTTAAATAATGTGATATTTTTCACGGCTTAAAAGAATATTAATTAAACCTCGGCAACTGCCGGGGCCTAGAATGCCCTTGCAGAAGTCCCTTCAGAGTTAAAATTCTGTGTCTCTATCCATGGGGGAAATTACCTATACATATTTATAAATAATTTACAACATTTTTAGATCTTTAAAACCCTTCACTAATTTACCAAGGAATTTAATTCATAAAAAAAACAGAGATGCAAAAATGTGTCACCATCCATCTACATAATTTGTGGAAATTGTGGAAAATTAATAGAAAAAAGCACACAAGTGCTGGCCTGACAAAATGAATGTGTATCAGTTACAAAAAAAATAAAGACCATTAAGTTAATGAACAGTTTCACTGGCCGAGCTATCCGATACGACTTTTGGGCCTGGCCCAAATGAACCCTGGTATTAACTGATTTTTATTGAATTAATTAAGTGATTTATCAGGCAACTGATTTTGTTACACTTTTTGATGGGTAAAAAATAGTTTAAGGCAGGGGAAATATTTATTTAAAGTTAATATAGATTTGGGCAAGGAAAAGGGAAACTTAAATATATTTTTTTATATAAAATATTCTTAAAATATCACTTTGATAATCCAGTTTAACCTGAATTAATTATTGCATAAAAGGAAACATAATATTTGATATATATTTCCTTGTAAATACTGTCTTCATAATTTCTTTTTTCGCCACAAAGACCCATTGAATTTAATACCAGAAAATGATAAATCCGTAGAAACTCAACCCCTAATTAGCCACGGAATATCTGGGAATATATTATAAGTGGAAAATAATGACACTTTTTTGTGTGTGGCAATAACCTGCTGCTGATGATGATGCCATGGAAACTGGGTGACTTTGTTGTCCTGTTGTCCTGTTGGGCAGAGATTGCTGTTTTTCTTGCCGCTTTCGCTCCGATAAAGCGAAATCCAAGTAAATGCGATACGGGCGTGTCATGGGCTTCCCCTTTTTTTTTTTGTGAGTACAAAAAGGGGAAACTGGCTGGGAAATGTGCAGGAAAAAGGGGTTGAGGCGGTGCTGGCTCCTGTTTGGGGTGCAAGGCTGCCGCCGTTGTCAACGTCTTCGTCTTCGTCTTTGGCATTTTGGGCCGTCTTTGTCTGCTGTGCCATCCTTAGTCCTTCGTCCTGGCTCCTGGCTCCTGGCTCCTGTGTTTCCCTCACTCCCCAGCCCCCCTTGTGTGTCCTCTTTTTCGCCTTTTGTAGCGCTCAAGTGGCATCGTTGAAAGGGGGACGGCTGGGGAGGGGAACAAAGGTCCATTGTGAAAAGTTTTCGCTACTTGCAGCGGCAAATGCAAAAACTGTTAACAATAGAAATAATACACGAGGAGGAGGAGGAGGGGGAGGAAGAAAACCCCAGTGAGGGGGCGTTCAAAGGACGAGGGACGAAGGACTACGGACTGCGGACGAAACAGGAAGCAGGCATAACCAGAACGGAGACTTGGCCGGAGTCAAAAGTTGAGCAGCAGCAGCAGCGGCAGCAACAACGTTGGCTAAAAATTAAACAATAAACAATGGCGGGGAGCGACTATAGATTACTTCCTGTTTTGGCTGAGCAAAAAATACAACAAAAAAAAAGAACCAAGTAAACCAAGAAAATATAAGTAAAAAATGGCTATAAAAAAGGCGGGGACGGAGAGGGTTAAGTGTGGCGTGTGGGGCTGACAGGGATGACAGCCAGGCAGCCAGGCAGCCAGGCAGCCAGGCTGCCTGTTTAGGTGTGGCTAGTTTGCCCGCTTAAGTGGTTTTCCCCCCCTGAATTTTCCCCCAACCCTCCCGCCCTCTGCGGATTTTCCCTGCACATTTGTGTATGCAAATCAAGTTGTCTGCTAAACTGATTAGTGTCAACTTGCTTGGCAGTCATCAAGTGGCTACTGGAGACTGTCGCGCTCGGTTTTGCCTTCTTTCCGGCGGGGGGGGCTTAGGGTTGTCACGGACATCCTTCCTCCTGCTCCGCCCGAAACTCCCCCCTGCTAAGCTGGCCTTTTTTCTGCGGTTCCTGCGCTTAACTGTCAAGTGTCTTAAGCGCTTGATCCTTGATCTTGGGCCGCAGCCAGGAAGAGAAGAAAAGCAGTCAACAGATAATACTAAGAGAAAGAGATATTTCCTTTACTTAAGGCATCTTTTCAGAGCTTATGATTTATAAAAAAGAAAGACTTTATAACAGAAAATAATATACAACGTTCAGCACAATTCTCTAGTCATTTCCACGATTTTCCTGCGTCTGCCAGGCTATATTTTGATTATATTCCCATTTATTTGCCTTTGTTTCCCAGGCAGATACAAAGTAAATAAATTAAAAAGTCACCTTTAGGAATACTTCCGCAGGCACGGCCTTATCAACACGGACTAGGGCTTTTCCACATAGTTTTCCACTCTCCCTCTCTTATCGCCAGGGGGAAAATGCAGGAAAAACAAAGGGAAAAGAGAGAAATTTACAGCATATACAAGTTGCACATAAACCAAAATTAATACACAGTTTTTAGAACAAAGTGATAGTGGAAAGCGGAAAAATTCAGAATATAAATGGCCAAGAAAAACCTAAACCAAGAGTGTGCAAATGAAACGAGATGGAAAAATTGTAAATCGAAAAATTGCAAAGTAAATTAAAAGCTTTTCTAGCCAATTAATTAGTTAGCTCAGCTTAAGCAGACCTTTAATTTAAACAATTTAAATATCAAACAAAGTATAGAATTTATTTTCTTGGGGGGAATTTTTCCCCAACGTCTTGATTGCCTATTTTCCATACTTTTACCGTGGACTGTGGCATACTTTTCCGAGTTAATTTCGCTGAACCTTGCTGTCATCCCATCTCCGGCTTCGGCTCCTTTGTAAATATTCGAAATTCATGTGTTACATACTTGCATTTATATTCCTATAAGCCCTATATGTTATATGTGTGTGTAGACATCGCTTGATCGCTGCCAACTTTATGCCAAAGTCCATATATCCCCGAGTTCCTCCTCCTTTGGGTTGGTGGGGAAAAAAACGAAAATGGTTAAAAAAGCTATGAGAAATTCGCGGAATTTCGCTGCAGTCGCACAAAAAGCAGCGAGGAAGGCGAGGAAAAGCGAGGAAAGCGCGGAGTAGGAAAAATGTTGGGCAAAAAGGCAAATATGTCGACGGGCGCAAAAAAAAAAAACAGGGAGAAGAAGAGGAAACATTCGGTGGGTTGGGAATCGTAGTTTGCCATAGTTATGGTCTGCGGTCGTAGGATCCGTATCCTGTCCCGTCTCGTATCCATATCGCATATCCCTGCATACATCCCCGCATGTCCTGTGTGGCCGTGTGTGTGTGTGTGTGTGTGTGTGCACTCAATATAATTTAATATTTTTCGATAGCAGCACAACGGCAGCTGAAAGTAATTACTTTTATGTGAGATTAGATATATTTATGTGTTGTGTGCGGCGGCGAGCTCTGTGCTAATTCGCATCAGCGCAAAATTTTTAATAGCCTGCAGAGTTGGCCCTAAAAAAGAACGATGTATATATATATATAAAGTGTATATAGTTCGTATGTGGTATATATCCCTCAAAAGGTTCATACATTTTTGTGGCATTCTTTGTGACCGTCGTCGTCGTCGTTGCATTTAAGTGAAGTGCAAACTGCGAAACTGCAAAACTACAAAACTGGCTTTCGTGGCGGCCACTATAATGGCTTCATATAACTGTAAAATGTATGAGCTATATAGATGTGTGTGTGTGTATGTGTGTGTGTGGTGTGTGTGAGAAATGAGTGTGCTTGTTGTGGGTGGTTGCATGCAAGCCATTGCGGCAAAAGTTGATGAAAACTGTTTTGATTGCGGTGTATAAAATGAAGGGGATACCAGGGGACCCCTCAACCCCTCAACCCTTGCTCCCCTATATCCTCCCCCTCAGGTGCGGAATGATTATGGGGCGGAAATGGAAATGGAATGAATAATCGCCAGCCTTCCAGGCGATTCTTGGAAGTATTTATTTATTAACCCCCTTGGGGCAGTTGCAGTGAAAGAAAGCTATAGATAGTTGCAACTATTTAGAGATTCGTCTTTTAACAGAGACTGGAATAAATGAATAAGCCCTTGAATCAAGTTAAAAATAAGTAAGAATTTACTTTGTGAGGTCTAATTTTTGTTTTAAATTTTACCTTTTTATGCGATTTTGAGGGAAATGTTTGCACGGAATCATACATATAAGAATATATAAAGTTCTATATATTTAAAAGCTAGGGAAACTTCTTTTTTAATTGATTTCGACTAAATATATATAGTAAATTTAGAGTTTTAGCTTCAATTGAAAGATTTTTAAGAAAATGTTTAGGCAGAATTATAAACATGAGAATATATGGAACCCTTCAAATATTTCTACGCTAAGAAAACCCTTTTCTATAATTAATTTTTGCTATGTAACTAGGGTAAATTCAGAGTTTTAGCTAAAATTTGAAAGATTTTCAAGAAAATGTTTAGACAAAACTAAAAATAAGAGAATATATAGAACACTTTAACCTTAAACCTTTCTCTGCAGTGATTTTCTTTTCCTTGAATATATTTATGAACGCTTTAGCTCCCATTTAAATTCTTGACAAAAATATTCATCCTGAGGTTTTTCCATAACTTTTTTTCTGTGTGTAAAGAAAAGCCTTTAAGTAAACATTTTCCCCGTTTTATCCCCCATTTTCCTGTTGTTTTTAATGCCAGGCTCCTCCACATATACATATATATTTTTTTTTGGCACAAAACATTCGATCCATTTCATTGCCAGGTGGCAAAAGGTGGCGACTGTAATCTTCTTAGGGACAAAAGTGTCATGCAATCTACTTCTCCGACTCCCTTTTCACCCACCTTAACCCCTTGGTGACCAGGTTTTCCCAGGGAAAAGCTGCTGCCAAATGAAATTTGTTTTGTGTGCATCAAATTGAACAGCCAAAATGTGGAAAGCGTAGATATGCTTTTTCGGCATGTCGCTTGCCCTCTCTTTCGCTCTCTTTCTGTGTGTGTGTGTGTGTGTGTGCCGCCGGCAGGTGGCGCCAGCTAATCTGTAATGAAAAACTGAGCGCAAGGCGAGTAGGGAAAACCCCCGAAACGAAACTAAATGGAAATGCTCGGGCGCCAATGAATGGCATTTTATGCAGGCGAGAGCCCTCTCCCCTCGCCCCTTAATTTTCAGCCGAGTTGCTTACTTAAAGCGACGACACATGGCATGGCATTTACATATATCGTCTCTATCTTGGACTTATGCCAGGGGAACCCCCTTGGCCCCGTTGCCCCCCTGGATTTCCCCTGTATTTGTGTGCAGCTTTTATGCAAATTTACAAAGTGCAAATTACACGCTACTAAAGGTTTTCTTTTGCTCTCTCTCTCTGCTATCGGACGGTGAAAGCGAGTGTGTGTAAGAGTGTGTGTGTAGAGTGTGTGTGTAGAGTGTGTGTGAGAGTGTGCTAGTGTGTGTGCTGGTAAATGGCAAACTTAAAAATTCTATTCAAACTTTTCCATACACGCCACGGCCTTTGTGCGAGTGTCCCTATTTTTTAGCTGCAACTCTTCTCGGCTCCATTCTTGGCACCTTTTCATCCAACCCTCGCAATTTTCGCAAAGCCCTGCAGGCAGCTATTTATTTATAATGTGGAAAGCATCATCTTTGGGTACTATGGGGTTAAAAGGGAGTTCGATTTGTATATATTTTATACAATTTCAAGGCTCTGAAAAAGTATAATTATATCGATTAGAAATTAGTTAACTTTTTAGTTAAATAAAGAGTCCAAATATTTTGAAAGTAAGGTTTTCCTCTTTCCCAAAAAAATATTTACAACGAAAAATGTACACATTCTTCTTAATTTATATCTAAACAATATCTTTAGTTTCTAAAAAAATCGTAATACTTTAAAAAACCCTACACAACAATGAGTTAAAGTGAAAAATAACATTTAATTGTGGATTTTTGTAAGCAACCAGTAACAGCCAGCATTTGTGTCCATTGTGGGCGCTTTTTCCCGCCCAAACTTCTTTCTTTCCCTCTTTTTACTCATTTTCCTTACTCCCCACTTCCTCTTTTTGTCCGCCTTTTAATGAAAAAGGCGCAAGATGCAAACAGAAAGGGAGTGAAAGAAATGGCGAAAGTGCAGGAAACATTTCATCAGGCAGGCCAAACACACACCCAAGGCTCCTCCCTGGCATCTCGCTACATAAAGCACATTTATTGTGGTTACAAAAGCGTAAAAGAAAAGTGTGGCCCAGGGTTTTTCGCCTGAAAAATGTTTCAAAAACTGTTTCAGGCTAAATGAACATAAAGCGGGCCACCGCCGCCTCCTGCCGCCTGCCGCCTGCAGCGGCTCTGGCCTTTGTTTTTGTTGCCGAGCAGCTTCCGTCCTGTTCGGAGCCGGCATCCTTTGGCCCTGCCGCCCCCTCTCGTGGGCGTCATGAAAATAAAGCCAAATTAAAATTATATCCTCTTCGCTCAGTGTGGCTGGAGGAGAGTGTCCCTGTGTGTGTGTCCCTTTTGTATGCACAAAAGTCAACTAAGTCGTGCTCAATTTTTATGATGGCAAGACGACGAAGTCGTAAGTGAAGGGGAAAACGAAAGCTAAGGACTTCAGGATACCCAGTAAAAGATATAAATATATATATCAAATATAAAAAACTAAAAAAACAGTAAATTAGAAGGAAATATGTTCAGAAAGACATTCGAAATCACTTGAAATTAAAGCCCGAACTCTTGGGTGCTCCGACTGGGCTCCTGGCACCTAATATACCCTCAAAAAAAAAATTGGCTTGAGCCTGGCCCTGGCGGTGCAAATGAATGGCAGCCAGCCGCTTTATGAATGGCCACAAAAATCCACCCAAAGGACCCACTCCTTCCACACAAACACTCGCTGCCGTCTGGCGGGGATTCCCTCTAAAAAAGCCGTAAACGAAAAGGAGCACACAAAAAAAAAAATAATAAAAAAGGAGACAAAAATTTGCGAAAAGAAAAGAAATTAAATGCACTTCCTTTATGCGCGAGCTTCTCTCTCATATTTTCCAGCCAGCCTTCCCTCCGGGGCTTTCCCCGCTTTCCACTCCCACGCTAATAATGGAAGTGCACTTTTGACACAAAAGGTGCAGTGGCGACAATGCCGGGCTCCTTTTCGGGCTGCAGCCTTTCTTGCAGCCTTTGTTGCCTTTATTGCTCATTCGCTGCAAGGGCGATTAGTTGGGTGAAAGGGGGGTGCAAAGGGGCAGGGAAAACTGGGTGGAAAAGCCAGAGGGCGGCGAATGAGATTAGAACATTTTTGCGGCATTGCTTTCACTCTGCTTCCCCACGGATAAATGCCTTTATTGCCTCATAATTTTCGAGAGTGGCCTTTGCCGATAATGCTGATTACGTTCGGCTGATTGAAAAGATTGAAAAGCTGAGGAAATATCTTCACAGAGTCACAAGGGGAAACCTACTGTGTTCTTATTGAAGTTTTCCTCATAAAATGAAACCCAAAACGCACAAATTAACACTTTCTTGACTGGTAAATATGGCTCATACTTTAGGTATAAACATTTTGTGGCACCCAAATCAAAGTGGAAAGCATTCTCATAACCAAATCAAAACGAATCGAAGCAAACAAAATGGGAATGTGCTGAAGACATTCAAGTGTCGGTGGCGTATGAGTAATTTACCTGCAGGAGCAGGAGGAAGAGGTTCAACCGAAAGTCTTAAAAACGCACGGAGGCAGGAAGGCAGGCAGGCTGACTTCATGGCCTGGCTCCTTGGCTCCTTGGCCTGCCTGCCAGTGCAGTGCAAATAAATCAAATAAATAATAAATGAAACGAAACGAATCAAATGCGAAATAAAAATCAATGGCACTCACCACTTCAATGAATTGGAATACACACACAGCACGGGGATACAGTGAGGCCTCTAAGTTGGAAATTTATTTTATCTAAAAAGTACATAATCCATATCCAATATTTCCACAATTTCCTGATCATAATAATAAAAATAATATTTATTAATATTTAATAATATTTGTATCCTCGAAACTCCAAATAATTAGCTTGTACTCTCCACCGAAACCTCTCTGTACTTATATCCTTGCAATTTGCTTTTCGGTTGGATTTCAAATAAAATTTTGCTTCATTGCATCGAAATTGAGGCAGGAAAACCCGAGACCATGTGCGGGAAATGGGGAAAAGGAGTGCCTGCACTCGAAAAAAAATAAACTAAAAATAGAAAGAAAAGTAGAAAAACCCAGAGAGACGTAAGGAAAATGCCATAGCTCGGCCTCGGCCTCGGACTTTGGTCAATTGCAATTAGAAGTCACTGAAGAAGCTGGCTTGTGCTCTCCAAGAATTCCAATGGGTTTTCCCCTCGCTTCGCTCCTAATAAAAATGCAACTGGGCACATAAAACTCTGACCCAAATACTGTACATTATGTGTTTATGTGTCTGTTCCGGAAGGAGGCAAAAAGATGAGAGGGCGGAAAAGCTATAAAAACAGGGAGGAGGAGGAGGAGGAGCAGGCGGGCAGAGGGGGTTCTCAGAAATTGCAACACTTGAAAACTTGAAAATGTTTTCGAGAACTTGCGCTGGCACAAAAGTTAAAAGAGGCCAACCTGCAGAGTCCTCCCTCTTGGTGGACTCTCGGCGGAACGAGGGAGAGCACCTGAGGATGCGGGGGACACGCCTCCCCTCGATTCCTGGCAGAGCTCCTGCAGTAATTAGTGCAAACAATTGCGCTCGTTTCCGATATCCTTGGCAACTTTTCTACGCCCGCCGCCTGCATTGAAAAGGGGGAAGTCCGTCCCTGCCGCTGCGGCATTTTGTTTCCAGAGGGGAGCCAGGGGGAAGTCTGCCAGGATCCGGGGAACAGAAAAATAAATAAATATATATATAAATATATATACAATATAAAATATATGCGGGGGTATGCCATCCCCGCTGTTTTTCCCATTTATTGGAAATATGAAGCATATTTCGTCCTCGACTTTTGTCATAATAAATTGGCAAACTTGAAATCGGATATCGGTCCATTGTTGCTGGTTTTTCCCATTTTTTGTTGTTTTTTTTTTTTTTTTTTGATAGGAAAGTGACAAAGAAAAAGGCGGGCGGGCGGGCGTGTTGCCATAGTTTCTTTCACCAGAAATGTGCGCTCATTAAATGGAAATGAAAATGATTTTGGGTCGCAGCTGCTCTCCGCCCCCCCGATAGACAGATGATAGTGGGTGCTGTCCGGGGGTTAAACGTTGCCAGAGGACACTGCAAGGGCAACTGGCTCCACTTTGCATCTCGGTTCGTGGAAAGTATCGCATTTCCAGCGACCGACAATCGATTTGGTTATCGGTGAATGCCGTTTTGATTTCCACAGCTTCAACTTCTTCTTTTTCTCTTCGCTTCTCTTCTCTTCGTTTTGTGTTGTGCTTTTGGTTTCACTTTCTCGTTTTGCTTTTCAGTTGATTTTTGGCCTTGTTACCGTTACCGTTAGCCGCATCTATTGAATAAATCGCAGGAAATCGCAGCAGCAATCGATATGCCATAAATATCGAATTGAATTTTTCAACTAGTTTTTTTCCTTAACTCAACTTAATGTTAACTATTGCATGCGTTTTTGACTATGTTTACATATCGATTGGTGGGCGTGTGGCTGGGTGGGTGAAGTTATCGATAGGCCAGTCATCGATTTAATGTGACTAGAACATAAAGGGTTTATAGAGGAGCATAATTGATCATCGATATGTTATTATCTATCGATATTTACGATAGTTATATATCTATCGATATATGTAATTATACATCGATTTTTAATTACCTATCGATATTAATACAAGCTACTGTGATAGTTATAATGCCTTTTCATGCCTTGCTCCCCTAAGGTAACCGATTTTGCCTTCGATAACATACACCCACCAGTCGATAACCCATCAATCGATGTCTGTGCACTTCACACCCGCTTCCCCCAGCATTCCCAGTAAAAGATTCCCCCCTTTGGTCTCGCAGCTCCCATTTGAACCCGAAACCAACTTGAAATTCTGAATGAACTCGCTGAGAAATGTTCGGAGAGGATTCGATAAATACATATATTGGCATTCCAAGACCCCCACTTCCCCAGCTGCGTGCCATTTGCACTTGCACCCTGCGGAAAAGGACGAAGAGGATGTCCTCTTCCTGCTCTTCCCACCAGCTTTCCCCCTTTTTATCCGTAGCTCATTGTTGGACACACACTCATCCGATTCATTCCACACACACTCTCCGAGATCCAGACACTGGCGAGTTGCAATAATTGAATTACCCAAAGCCGGGCAAACACTCTGCCGAAATCCCCAGGAACTCGCACCAAAAGATTCAGATACAGATACAGATACGCTGCAGCTGCAGCTGTAGCTGCAGATACAGATACAGATACCGATACCGATACCGATACCGATACCGATACAGATACAAAGTAGCGTACTCTGACAACTCTCATCCCCATCTCATGCTCTCTCTCCCCATACTTTATATACCCCAAACATATGCATTCAAAAACGAAACATAGCTATATAGAACCACATTTATATATATAAACTTATACTTATATAAATATTTCATATTTCTTGGAATTATTGCATAACTTCTTTTCGGTTTTGTGTCCTTAGAGCCAAGTGCTGAGAAAACAATATCGAGTCGCTTTTCAGTTTTCCCATTCTCCATCAATACATACAAACCAATGCTCAATGTTTTCTTCTTCACCTTTTATCAGAATGTATGATTTTCCACCACAAAACTAAATTAGAAACCAACAGAAAATAAATCAAGAAAAACAAAAACAAAAAAGAAACCAAAGCAAGAAAAAAGTTCAAAACTCAATCACAATTTTTGCCAAGTAACTAACTCTTGAATTTTTATCTTTTGCAAACCGAAAACCCACACCAAACAAAACAAAAAAAAATAAAAATAAAACAAATAAAATCCCCACTCAAACTTGGACATGGCAACCCTGGAACGCGCTCCCTTGGACAACCCTGCAGTCGTGTTTCGGTGATGCGAGGACAGGTGATCACGCCCCAAGGACTGGGCATCGTGGGCATACGCGTGTCCGTGGATCGTGATTCCCGATTTGGCTTCACTCTGACGCGTCAAGGAGGATGGTGAGTACTCATTACAATTTTTATAATTATAAGAATTTTTTAAATTAAGAATTGTATTTAAAAAATCAGTGAGATAGCTAAATAATTCTGGGATAAAAACCGTTTTCTCTAATTTTAAATTACTTCGAAACAACTATGTATCTCTAATATAATGTTGTTCCTAAACCCATTTAATTATCAATTTTGTGATAATTCAACTGGCAATCCCCTTAATCAGCTGGCTCCTTCGAGGCTCCACTGTACGCGTGCATGCACACGCAATATTCGGTAAATGCAAATTACTTCCGTATGGATGAGCTGCTCCTTGGCGGGGGCTTGAACTTTTTCCCTTGATTAAATTCAGCTGATGGCATCCGCCGATGGCCAGAAAAAAGAAACGAAAGTAAAAAACAAAACAGGACAAGACGGAAGACAGAAAAATCTAAGAAATATAAGAAAATAAGGACGATCCACCTTCGTCCTTGCAGAGAGAGAGAGAGCGAGAGCGATACGCAGCCAAGGAAGTTATCAAAATTTTTAATTAAATCTTTCGCTTTGATGTTTCTCAAGTTTACACAAGTGGTTAGCATAATGAGAGGGGCATCTTCCCAGCATCCTGCAGCATCCTGGCAGCTCTCTATGGGCCACAGACCGCACTAGGACAATTGGCCAAAAGCCACCGCAGGACTAGTGCTGGTGGTGGTGGCTCGGAGGACATTAGTTTCAATTATTTGACATTCTATTCGAATTGCTTTTTAAGCACAAAGCCGAGGGAGAGAGCAAAAGTTTTCCAGCATTTGCTCTAATTGAGCCCATCAAAGATGCATAGACGAAATATTTTCTCAACTGCAAAAGGATGGAGGATGGAAACGGGAACGGAAACAGGACGAAGCTGAGGCAGAGAGCCACTGAGATGGCCAGCAATCCAATATATCTAATATAAATATTTTTCCAGTTGTTTTTCTTTCTGTAAAAAGGATTTCCGTTTGCTGCCATCAGCAACATTGTTTGCTGTCCTTGTTGTTTTGCCATTTTCTTTTACCCCCTCCCCCGGAGCGGGGTGTGTGCCGGGTGTGTGTGTTGGCCAATTTAAATAAACATTTCGCACCCGAGACTCTGCCTGATTTTATTATGGCCAAGCGCTGGAATACAAACAAAATCTGTGCAGCAGACAGACAAAACTCCAACTGTCTGATGATTATTTGTGTTTGCACACACTGCCTTTGTTTATTTCAATTTTGCAAATATCCAGGTACACTTACACACACTATGCATGTGTGTGTGAGTGTGTATCTGGGCCAGAGATAAAAGCTGGCTCCAGGACACTGCATCACATTTTTACCTCACTGCGGCCTTAATTTCTCATTAGGCCAATGGCCTCTGTGCTCCAGCTAAAATCTTGCCTTTTAATAACTAAAAAAAAGAAAAGATTCCTCTGTGGGAGCTATTAAAAAATACATACATATATAAATAACATTTCCCTTGAGTAATCAGTTAAATAAGTCGCTGCAGGTAGAGGTCCTGCCAGCAAATCCTCACTTTTTATTTATGTATTCTTATTATGACAACTTTGTTGTTATTTATCTTGGCCGCTGCCGTCGCTGCTGCTCCATTGTTGTCCCTCTCTTTGAGGGATTTTAAAGTTGGTCCTGTGTGTGTCCTTGTTACTTTTTACACTCCTGCTGGCCTCCTCCTTGCTGCGACTGCTCCTGCGACTGGTCCTGCTGCTGCGTGTGTGTTAGCTCGCAATAATTCCTGTTTATGTTCACATTACTTTTGGCTTTTTACACTGCCAGGGTTAGGAGATATTTTTCTACTTTTCAAAATAATTATTATAAGGTTAAGTATGTATTTTCCTATTTTCGAATAAATCTAAATCTATATTTTTTTAAATATTTATTCATTTTAATCTTTTGATTAAATGGCTTAGAAAGCAATATTCTTTCCTAATATTTTACACAACAAATTTAAATTGACTTCAAGGGCTAATAATTTCTTCAAAAACGTATTTATCAATTTAAGATAAAGTTAACAATTTCTTCTTTTAAAATTATTTTAAATTCATTATTGAATTAAATTTTCAATCATTTATTTTTCAAATTTAAACGTTATTTGTTCTCTGAAGAATATTCTTTCCTTTCCAAATATTCTAAAAGTATATTTCAAAGACAAATTATTTCTTAAAAAGTCTATAATTAATATAATATAAAAGCAGCAAGATATTTCTCTTAAAATCAAACGAATTTATGTACAAAATATATAATATTTTAATTTATTTTCATATTTAACCAAATAAACTGGTTAACAACAAAATGAAATCTTTTCTAATATTCTAAAAAATATTTATGAACATTTTACTTGACTTCTTAGGGTAATTCTTTCTTAAAACAAATCATTAATTTAGTCAGCTAGATATTCTTAGTAAAATATGATTAATTTAACATTAAAATAACCCTTTTTTTATTATATTTAGGTCGCCTTTATTTTTATATTTATAAATTAGGAACACGTCTTTCTTAAAATATTCTTAAAGCAACTAAACTAAAACAACTTAGCTAAAAGACAAATTATTCTTTAAAAAAATCTATAATTGTTCTAAAACAAAATCACTTAGATATTCTTTCTTAAATTTAATCATTTTTTCATAAAAATTAAATCGTATATTTTTTTTATTTCCTGTGTAACTTCAAGCATAGTTTATTTTGCAGGTATTTATTAGATTTATTTTTATGTGCGTTATGTCTTCTGCTGATGCTGCTACTCTGCCGCATTATGCGGCCCAATGAGCAACAGTGTGTTGTTGCACCCCACCGCCATTTCCCAACCACCCACCAGCCCCTCCCCCCGGCCATTTTCCACATATGTGTACATATGTGTACCGTTACCCTCTTACTTTTGGCCTCTGCTGGTTCTCGGGCTTGTTGCAGGATTTTATGGTTTTGTATTTATAATGTTTATTTCAATTCTATGCTTTTATTAGCTGCCCCGCACAGCGGCACACACACACTCCGTACTTACATTCTTGCCATTTTCCATTTTCCATTTTCCTTTCGGGGCGAGTTTTCCGTCTTGTTGCGCCATTTGCTGGTCCTGCTTAATTTTTTCCAACTGCTGCTCCGGTTTTCCTCTGACATGCATTGTTGCTTGTTGTTGTCATAGTAATAAAGGTAATAAAAGTCATTATATTGGGCTGCAGGGGATTATTGTTGGCATTTTTTATTGCATAAGTATTATTCGAGCTTTGGCCCCCTCTGCCCCTCCTCCTCTCTCTCTCTCTCTGCCGGAAACGTATGTCTTCATGTGTGTGTTTTCGGGTTGTTGCCTCCGCTAAATGGTTGAGTGGGGGGAAGTTGGGGTTGGGGCTTGGGAGCCGCCACCACCCCCTAAAACCACCCACCAGGACGAACGCCAGCGGCTGGCTTTTCGCTCTGGTCATGCTCATAAAATTCAATTCAATTACAAATGAATGAATGCAATGCCACGACGGACTGTAGACGGGCACAGGCGAGGTTGAGAAAATAGGGACAAGGAAAAATATGAGGATTTTATAATGATTGGGGGGGTTTTTGAGCATGTTTTTCCCATCATTTTGTTCACGAATCATTCATAGTAGGTATCTTTATATGCATATTTTAGCTTTTAAATTAATAGGGATCTTTAATATAAATTTTTCATCAAATAAATCAATTTGGATTTTTAAGATTATAGAGATTTCTATAAATTAAATTAATATATATTTTTTTATAAATAAAATTGGTAATATATGCTCCATAATTTAAAAGTTTTTGTACTGTGAAACCGAGGAGTACAATTTTAAATGCTTAAAATTTCATAATATACACAGTACTAGGAACACTTATCTTGAGTTTAATTTACTAAAAAAATACAGGAACGTAAAAGAAAACCATTATATTTTGTAAAATACAATTAAATAAACAAGAATAAAGATTTTAACTTTTAAGAATTTAAAGAGTCTAAAAACTCTTCCTAAATGCTAAAAATAAGTATTTCATTTAAAAGTGTTTGACAGAAAATTGCAAGTTCTTATTTTAATTAAATAAATTCGAAGTAAAATATTAACAAATTCGAAGCAATAAAATCCTTTTGCTAAAAACAAGGATAAGGGTAAAGACGTTTGATGAAATGGAGAAATAAATTTAGAAGAAATCTTAAGTTAAAATAAAAAATAAATCGAAAACAAACCTCTTATAGAATATACCAAAACTTAAAAAAAGCCATGAAATTTGTAACATATTTCAATTACTTTAATTAAATTCAATAAGAAATTAAAGATTTAAACTCTTGAGAATCTAAAGAACTTAAAAACGCTTTCTTAATGCTAATTATAAAATAAATTAAATAGGAAAATTCAGAATTGAATTTAATTAAATTTTAATAAGTCAAAACGTATCCCTAAAAAAAGCTCATTAACCTTTATAATAAAATATACAAATAAATTGCAATTAAACCTGAGCAAATTAAAGTAAATAGTTTCCATTATTACCTATTATTTTGACCGCAACTGTGCCCGTTCACTTTATGTGTATGCATGCGATAAAGGCGGCCACAGCAATAACAACAGGCGACGTGTGGCAAAACAGTAAAATTAAATTAGCAAAAATTGTAACAAATTTTACACAATTCCGCCATATATTCGTGCTTTTTTCTTTATATATTTTTTTTAGATATTTTCCTAGTTTTTTTTTTTGTTGTTGTTGCTGCGACCACTTTATTTTTAATGAAACGCATGTCCTTGTTTATGGACATGTTTATGGGGGCAGCTTTGGTCGCTTTGTTTACGAGGCAATCCAATTGAATGTTTTGTCCCTTAATTCAGGGCAAATATCAGTTAGCAGGAAAGGGAGCGGTATCTGGGAAAACAATTTTCCAGCCCCGAGAGCGGAGAGCTATCTCTGTTGCACGCGCACAAAACACAATTAAAAATCGCATTAATTAAATATATTTCAAAAGCAAAAGTTTTTCGCCATTTCTTGAGTTTCTTCCTACGCAACTTGGCTTTGGCTGTAGCTTTTCCCCGCCTCCTGCCCGGCCGCCATCTCGCATTTTCCATTTCCCCCGCTCTCGGCTTGTTTTGGCCTTTTGTTTTCCAACATCTTCGTCTTGGCAGCGAAGTTTTGTGCAACTTTTCCGTAGCTGCAATGCGAATTTTCTCTTGTAATAATGGCAGTGGCGTCGGCGGCGGCCATCATTATATTTAATGCGGCTAACGCATGACTAGGGATGGGGTAGCGAAGGTCCTGGCGGAGGTCCTGGCCAGTGGGCCCGGCCTTAACTTATGCTCTCTGCCGCCTGCCCCACCTCTCGCAGTCGTCGGCATCTAAAGTTTTTCAATTTCCCACAAACAATTGAGGTATTATCTGGGGCTCCACCTTGGAATTAGATTGTTTTTGAGCGCGGGAGCGGGGGACTGCTTTTCCGGCTAAGAAGGCAGCCTGTACCCTCGTCCTTGTCGTCCAATTCAATTCGCTTCAAGTTCATTAAAATATTAATTTGCATGTTTGCCCCGGCAACTTTTGCACTAATTTCGAATTCCGTTTCATATTTCACCATCATCACGACTCCCTCTAATTTTCCTGTTTTTATTTTCCATTTTCCGTTCTCCCCCAGGTTCGATGTCTTGGTGAACGGCGGCGGTGCGGTGACCTTGCAGTTCCAGCGCAGCCCCTTCAGGCCGCTAACGAGGACCGTGTTTGTGCCCTGGAACAGGATCGTGGTCCTGCCGCCGGTGCAGATGCAGCTGAGCGACGACGACGAGACCACCAGCAGGAATATCAAGTGAGTTCATACGCAAAAGCTGTATATAAACCCCCAGAAAAACCCATCTAATTTCCTTGAAATGTATCTTATTTCCCTCCCCACAGAGTGGCTCCCTTGAATCCCGCCCTGACGTTCCTGAACTCGATCCACTATCACACCGCGGATGAGGCCAACGATGCCAGCAAGGTGTGCATGGACCACGATCACGAGAAGCTCCGTCCCCAGCTGATCAGCACTTGGATGCCCAACGGGGTGGGGGCCATGCCCGGCAAGAGGGTCATCTTTGCGGAGACTCAGGTGGGTAGCAGGGTGCGCAGGACTCGCCCCTAATGCCATTCCTAATTAGCAGTCCTGGCAGCAGCTGCTGGACGCAGCGCAGTTTTAATTAATTTAAAGTTTGCCTTAATGACATTATAACTTTGCATCAAAGCAGCGGAGGGGGGAGGAGGAGGAGCACAGGGCGAAGGAAGGAAGGACTCCAAGGTGGACATTAATTCTGAGAGAGAGAGAGAAATCTCTCCGCGAAGCTCTGCTGGCCGGATTCGTAATGCGTTTAATTGCAGCACTCGAACCTGTCCAGCTGCGGTCACCGCCAGACACTTGGCTGTGGTCCTGCTCCTCCGCCACCCCTCCCTTTCCCCTTAGCCCCGCTCCAGGCACCCTTTCCCCTGCTCCATCCCACCTTTACACCACCTGCAGTTAAAGTTTTCCCTGCTGAATGGTCACATAAAGGCCATGGTAAAGTTTACAAAGGTCACAACAGGAAGGCTCAAAAAATGCACAAAGCAAAGCAAGAGGGTGTCAAAGGGAAAAGGCTTGTGGAAAAGTTATAAATAATACACAAATGTAGCCCAAGAAAGGGTGAATAATAGTAATTAAAAGGTTTAATCCAGAGCTTAGTGGGAAAATAAAACGAAAACTAAGAGGAAAGTTACAGGAGCTTTGAGCATAAACATAAATATCTCAGAAAATACCCCACAGAAATCGATTATCTAAAGAATATATATCAGAAATGCTATACAAAAACTCCAAGTTAACATACTAACTAAAATCCTTCTCTAACTTAAACTTAATCCTTTCTACACATATTTTCCACCCCCTCAGATCGTCCAAGAATCCATCCAGATACCCGGCTCGGACCTGCATCTCACCTACCAGTCGTCGCAGGCCAGCGGCTACCTGAGCATCGTCCGGATGCGCCTCACCGCGGAGACCATTCCGCCCACCCTCACCCACGTCCATGTGGGCGTGGAGATCGAGGGGGCGCTGCACGTGAAGACCTACGAGGCGGATCCCAGCCTGGTGCACACGTTCGCCTGGAACAAGCGCAACGTGTACCGCCAGAAGGTGTACGGCGTGACCGTGGCCCGGATCTCGGTGGGCTATCAGCACAGCACCTGCCAGTCGCCGGTTTGGATCGCCCAGACGGCCAAGCTGCAGGGCTACGACGTGGACATATCGGACATCGGGGGCTGGGGCCTGGACATCCATCACCACTACAACTTCCACGAGGGCATTCTGCAGAAGGGCGACGGCAGCACACTGCACATGAAGGAGTATCCGCGGACGGTGAAGGTGGTGATGGGCACCGGCCTGCAGCGACCGCTCACCTGTCCGGACTACTGCAACGGTGTGGCCAAGGATGCCAAGCTCCTGACCCCCATTGCCCTGGCCACGGGCCCAGATGGCAGCCTCTATGTGGGAGACTTCAACCTGGTGCGCAGGATCACGCCCGACGGCAAGGTCTTCACCATCCTGCAGCTGAGCGCCACCCAGGTGTCGTATCAGTACTACCTGGCCGTCTCCCCGGCCGACGGACACCTGTACATCTCCGACCCGGAACGACACCAGATCCTGCGACTGTTGCGCCTCGAGAAGGTCAAGGATCCGAGCATCAACAGCGACCCGGTGGTGGGCAGTGGCCAGCGCTGCATTCCCGGCGACGAGGGCAACTGTGGCGATGGCGGACCCGCCCTGCTGGCCCGGCTATCGCATCCCAAGGGACTGGCCATCGCCGCGGACCGTACCATGTACATAGCCGATGGCACCAACATACGAGCAGTGGATCCCAAGGGCGTGATCCACACACTAATCGGTCATCATGGACACCACAACCATTGGAG
This sequence comes from Drosophila jambulina, assembly GCA_018152175.1. Lineage (NCBI taxonomy): Eukaryota > Metazoa > Arthropoda > Insecta > Diptera > Drosophilidae > Drosophila > Drosophila jambulina. Next base: position 4,378,763 of record JAECXH010000006.1, read on the forward strand.
CCCGGCGCCGTGCAGTGGCACGCTGATGGCCAATCAGGCGCAGCTCCAGTGGCCCACTGGCCTGGCACTCAGCCCGCTGGATGGCTCGCTGCACTTCATCGACGACCGGCTGGTCCTGCGACTCACCTCCGATATGAAGATCCGCGTGGTGGCCGGCACACCGCTGCACTGCAGCAACGGTGCTGGGCAGGACGGCAGGGTCAATAAGACCGGTGCGGACAACGTGCTCGGCACCGTCCTGGCCATGGCCTTCTCACCGTTCGGGGATCTCTACATAGCGGACAGCGATTCCAGGCGGATTAACTCCATCCGTGTGGTGGACACGGCCGGAAATATGAGATACTTTGCTGGCAAGCAGGAGAGTTCGGGGTGAGTACTTCTACATCAGTTAAAGACTTGTAAGCTTGTCCGTTTGAATGCTTGTCCGTTAAGGAGAGAACTATGATTTATCTAGGGATCTATGAGAGCAAGACCTTCCAAATTTAGGCTGTAAATGTATTTTATGGTAAAGAAAACATAGGTAAACTCATTGGGCTTTGTCCATTTTGGAGAGCACCATGAATTATCTAGGGATTTATGAAAGCAAGACCTTCCAAATGGAGACTTGTTGAATTTTAAATAAAGCACAAGTAATCCCTTAATATTCTAGTTAACTCTGTTGTAGGAATTTGTAAACGTGGCTAAAGTACTTAACTTGAATTCCAATAATTCCCTGACCCGACAGAGAATATTAATCAATAAAATGCCACCGCTTTCAGTGTCATTATGACACTGTTATCCCCACATGGGGCCGGGACAGAGACCAGCGTGATATGTGGTCCTTTGCCGACTTATCAAAGTGCACGGAAAATAAATAATTCGCCATATGTGTAGTTTGGAATAGCCGACGCCGATGCCGACGCAGACTATTGCATTCTTGGTTGTTTTATGCCCTCAAATATTGACTGGCTACTGGGTCAACATGGCAGGGAATTTGGTCAGCAGGCCGCTGGCCAAAACCAGAACAGGAACCAGAGGGGGTAAAAGGGGGGGAAATGGGTAAAATGGGCGGACAGGGGTCAGGATTGACTCCACTCGGACTTGTTTATGCGCATACTTGACCCAATTAAGTGAGCTCCGGGCTATTTGCATATTGCCGAACGATATCAGCCAATTTTTCAAAATGTCTACCAAACGACACACGGGACACACAAAACGCACAGAGGCAGGAGGGGACCAGGACATAGCTGTGTGTGGAGTGGAGTGTAGTGGAGTGTGGGACATAAATAATAAAAATTCAGCAAGAGCAGCACAAAATTGCCAATGCACCAAAACGGCCATAAATGTCAGGCCAACTAGGCAATGGCGCCCCCAGAGTATCCCTCTCTCTGACCCCGTCTCCATGTGCTCTGGGTCCATGTGCTCCAGGTCCAGCTCCTGCTCCTGCTCCTGCTCCATGCGGTGGCAGCCATGTTAACTTTATTTGACTTTATTAACCCATTTTGAAGGCATCGAAAAACGGTGACCAGCAAATTAATTGGAATTCTCACATTGGGGAATTTCATTGTCTGATTTTTCATGGCCCCCAGTTTATGCATATTATGTGTATGCACACATATTGAGCTGTACATATGTACATCTATATAGTCACATGGCCGAACACCACGTGTGCTTGGCCCCCGAGGCACTAAAGCCATTTGCATTTTGTGCATTGATTAAAGTGGGGCATTAAGCGGAAACGGAAACAGAAACAGAACAGGCAGAGAACTTCAATTTCCAGCGATAAGTTTTTGGGAGCAACGAGAAGGAAGTAAGGAAACACATATTATTTGTAGGGTTGAAGAGACAGAAATGAAGTTTGTAACAAACGAGAAGGATTTTAAACCAGGAGAAGAAACTGGAGATAAAACAACGAGAAGTATTGTAAGCAAATAAAGTTAAGACATGAGATTATGTAAGTAACGAGAAGTAAGAAAGCAAAGAGAGAGTATGAAAGAGACGAGATGAATATAAGCAACGAGGAGAATTTTAGTAACAAGACGAATTTTAGCAACGAAAAATATTTAAAAAACAAGAATAATGTAAGGTAAAAAAAATCCTTATAAGGAACGAGGAGAATCTAAGTAACGAGTAGCATATTAGCAACGAGAAGTAAGAAAGCATAGGAAGAGTCTGAAAGAAAAAAGAAAAAAATGAGCAATAAGAAGTATTTAAGTACGAGACGTTAAAAAGCAGCGAGACATTGTTTAGCAAAGACAATTATTTAAAAGAAACTAGAAGGACTTATATAACGAGAGGCATTTAAGCAACGAGAAGTAGGAAAGCAAAGAGAGAGCATGAAAGAGACGAGAAGGATATAAGCAACAAGAAGAATTTTAGCAACGATAATTGTTTAGAAACAAGAAGTATGTAAGCTAAAAAACGCTTCTAAGGGACAAGAATCATGAAAGCAACGAATATCATGCAAGCAAGAGTCTCCAGTGTTGCTCAACGCATAAAGTAGAAGCGCTAGTGTTGCATAGATCAGAATAAATCGTTTAAAGTATAAATTGGATATTAAAAACCCCCTCAGTTTCACTAACTCAAATAACTAAACATAGGAAAATAAATCCATTTCAAAGCTCAGACTCAGCCCGGACTCGCTGACCGTTCTCACTCATAGAAAACCCCATGCAGGACCCACACAAAAAATATCATTTACCGTGAACATTTACGAGCCCCCCGGCTGCTGCGCTGCTTGTACCTCGCAAATTTTCGGACTAAACCAATTAATTTGGTTCGCTGAGTGGCGCCAACGCCGAGGAGCACAAACACACGGCGAGAAAAAAGGGGCGACGCGAGGCGAGAGATGACCGGGAAACCCCCATAAACACCAACTAGTCGTGGGGGGAGTAGGGGAGGCAACTTTCGGGGTCGACGCAGTTGATTTAAGCAAATAGAATTTCCAGGGAGGGAGGGTCGGGGCCAGGGCCATGTGACTGGCGTCAGGTGGCCAGGGGCTCAACGGGGTTAAGTCGCAGATAGAGGGGTTAAAGGTTGAAGTGGGCGTGGCCGGCAGACGTGGCAAAGTAATTAGCGGCCGTCGCGCCACAGACAGAAACTATAAATCAACTTTTCACTCTTTTTCCCTGCTCTTCTGCTCCAATGCTGCTCCTCGTTCCCTTCCGCATTTATTTCTTTCTTTCATTCGCTCCCCCCAGCGTCTTTTGTGGAGCCATATCTCGCTTTTTGCACAGTGTCGGGTGTCAGGGGTTAAAAAAGGAGTTAATGGCGGAAAAGGTGGAACAAGGGTGTCGGTGTCGCTGTCGGTGTCGGTGTCCGTGTCTGTTGCGTGGGCGTGGCAGCGATAAGCGGCGCCCGGAGTTCGCTTTACTTTAGACTGTTTATCGAACAAACAATGTCATCATAAATATGCGTCTCGAGCAGCAAACCCAGGGGCAGGACAGCCCTAGGAGCACGGGTGCGGCCAGAGATAGCGAAAGCACCAGGGGGGTAGGTAGGTGGGCTTCCTTAAAGGACATCAGCAACGGCCTAGCAGGCAGCAAAGGCTGAGGCATGTTTCTTGCCAGTTTCTTAGGAGTTTTAAAGTCATAAAGAATTCTTCCTTAAAAATATATATATTCCCTTAAATATTTCCACTAATTCCCCTCTCGATTTCCCCTTTCCCCTTTACAGCTCCCAGACCTGCGAGTGTGCCATCGGAGGCGGCAGCAATGGCAGCACTGCCTCGGCCGGTGTGGGCGTGGCTAGTGGCGGTGCCTATTCCACAACGGTTAATCCCACGCGGCCCAATGGCGGCACCACGCCCACCACACCAGCGGGCGGAAATGGAAGCGGAAACGGAAATGGCAACGCTTCGTCGGCAGGCGCATCGGGCGGCGCCGGCGGTGGTGGTTCCAGTGGCTCCAATGGCGGCGCCTGCATCTGTGCCGGCGGCATTGCCCTCGGTGCCTCGGGCTCTGGCATGAACTCGGGCCTGGGATCGGGCAGCGGCGGCGGTGGCACTCTGGCCAGCATCGTCGGTGGCGGCGGCCTGATGTCCACGGGACCCACCACTACCACCACCGTGCTGCTGGGCGCCAAGACAACGGCGGCGGGCATCGGCGGAGGAGCGGCCACGCTGAACGACGACGGAACGCTGAGCAATGCGGAGACGCTGCTCTCCTCGAATGCCCGCTTCCAGGCCATATCCGCCATTGCGGTGGCCCAGGATGGCGTTATCAATGTGGCGGATCAGGGTGAGTACAGCTTTTTGGATTTATTTTATAAATTTAAAGGTCTAAATATCTTTAAAATGTCATGGTTTAAAGTTTTTTATACTTTTATTGAATGGAAACTAGCTTAAAGAATCTATTTTATAACCTTAAAATGAACAGACAGTGTGGAGCAGTGTAATTGCTTTCTAAGCCAGTGTTGGAAAGGAAACTATGAGTAGTAAAGAAGAGGGAAAATGTATAGAAAATTACCAAACTATATTAATAGAACATTTATAGAAAAATTAATTCTCGAAATTAAAATGATATATCTTTCTGGGAAATAATTTAAAATAAAGCCTTGCTCATATTTTAAAATGTTTCATTATAGTTCAGTATTGGTAAACATCATTTGAGTATAAAGCCATAATCCTTAGACCAGTTAAAGCTATGCCATATTTTAAAAGATAAAAAACACATCTAAAAGCAAATAATTCAATTTAACTACCAGTTATTTTATGAGTTCTCTCCAAGTATTTATATACAAAGATATATACCTTTTTATAAAAATTGTTTCCCAAGCCATATGGCCCTGCCAGTATCCTGACAACAGCTGTCATCCGATACAGCAAATTTGTCATCTTCTCCTGTTGTGTCCGTAATATATATACAAAAAAAGTTTATATATGTATTTGTGTGTGGCAATTTGCTTTTGTAGTGAACACACACACAACACACACTCAGAATGGCACAACAATCGCATGGAAAATGGAACATTTCCTTTGGCAAATTTTCTTCAACTCGCACTCGCACTTCTGCTTCCCTATTTTCCGCATTTCGCATTGTTGCTGTGTTAACAAGCGGCGAAGGGAGCGCAAAAATAAAATACGAAATAAATAAATAAATAGAAAATGTTAACTGCTGGCGCAAAGAGGAAGAAAGCTGAGAAAAATGCGAAACCGGAAGTTAAATTTCGACATATTGCAAAACACAACCACAGCAAATACAATAATAATAATGACAACAACAGGCAAGGGAGCGGAAATACAGTGAGAGTTCGGTACAGGGAACCTAACTAGATGGATTATTATTTAAATGTTAAATGTTAGAACATGAAATTAATTTAAATTAATTAAAAAAGGGAAGGGTATTAAGTATATTTTATATTTATATTTAACTATGTTTCAAGCTTTTAACTTATAAAATCCTAAGCTTTACAGCTCCCAGATAGTTTCTTCAACTTTTCCTTTGTTAGTTCAAGTCTTAAATTGGTTTTCCAATTTTCTAGAACTTGTTTTCCAAACCCCTTTTCCATTTTCCCAGCTGAAAAGCTGTCCAGACCCAGGCAGCAGTTGAGAGTCCACCCTACAGAGCCTCCACTGTGACAACAAAAGTTGAACAATGGAGCAAGCTGTCGAAGGAACAAGCAATTGTTGTTGTAATTGGCCATTACGGGCGGGAAAAGTGTTTGTGTGTGTGTGTCCTTGTGTGTGTGGGAGTCGGAAAAGTGGGAGCTGGAAAAGTGGGAGGGTACAGGAGGTAGAGGAAAAGGAAAAGAGCGAAACCAATTTCCGTTACAATTCGAACGAGGACAAATTAGGAGCCACTCGCACACACACTCCCAGCACACACACACCCCCTCGTGCACACACATTTTCCCCAGGTAGAGCTGAAGAAACACAAAACAAAATGGCCGCCAATAAATTGTGTAAAAGCAAAAGCTCAAAAAAGCACGGAAGGTATAAATTTGAGTGCATTAGCAGAGCGTAATTTGATAAGACCAAAAACGTAATTAATAAATTTCCACAACGTGGCAAGGGGAAACGGGGAGACAGGGAGACAGGGAGAGAGAGGAGGAGTGGGGGGTGGATGGACAAAGGGGTGGCTTTTCCTATGGATTTTCGTTGGCGATTTTTTGGGGCGGCGTTCATCGTCCTTTTTAGGATCATCAGAGAGGCCGCCCACAGGCCGCCCTCGCAGGGCAGAAATTAATGAAAAGGACGCCAGGACGAGGACGAGATGAAGCCGTGGAAAGCAAATCAATGGCCATAATTAATCAAGTTTTAGTCTGTGCGTTGCAGGCAGGGGGTGGCACACGTGTGACTGATTGCCCAAAAGCACTCGAAGAAATAATATTTACTAACATAAATCAACAAGAATTTCCTGAGTATTTTTTATGAATAAAAAATAATAGATAATGCCCGGATTCAACCATTTCCATACTCCAAAAATACTTTAGGAACTAAAGAATCCCTTGTTTAATCCAATTTTCCAAGAACTAAGGCTTCCTGCCTCCTGTTTTTCACAGTGTCTGTGTGTGAGTGTGAAAAGCGAAAAAGTGAAAATCAATCTTATTACCTACGCGGCATCCAGAATTGGCAGAACTTTTGCCCCGGGAAAGGGAAAGGGAAATGGTATGGATTTTCCCCCACCCCCCCTTTCAATACATTAATCACGGCTGTAGGTGTGTGTGTGCGTGTGAGCAGACAAGACACATACAAATGCAGGAACACCCAAAAAAATAGAGGCAAAGAAACGTAAATAAGCTTCATTAGCAGCTCGCCAACCTTAAGTGGCCTCCTCTCCCTCCGTCCGTCTGTCCCTGCGAGAGTGTGTGAAAAATTATTGCATTAATTGCTATGCCAGGAAAAGCACAAAAGAAAAGCTAAAAATATCTACGGGAAAAGAGAGACTAAAAACGGGAAATTATCTAAAATTAGATAATAAATCAGGAATTCTAGAGCAGAATATACTAAGAAGGGATTTATGAACTAATTAAACTAACTAACTAACTAAGCTGAATGGTCCCAAAATTTGTACCTAAAATTCTCGCACAAGTGCACGTATAATTCCCAACTGGTTCTAACATATTTTGCATGAAGTGGCAACTGCCCCCCCCCCCGACTCTTAGATATCCATCTGCTAAGTATACTCATACAAGTTTTTACCTAAAATCTCCCCAAAAGAGCTACTTTTCGCCCATAGTTGTAGATGTTCTCCCTAGTTATATCTAAGGTCTAGATAAATAGGAAATTTCTTAAGTCTAGGCCCATTTTACTTATTTATAAAGATTAGTTTTAGCTTAGCTTAATTTTATCCTATTTGACCCTCAAAATGCGACATTTTCCTAACAACAAATTACTTTCAGAGTATGTAACTACGTCATTAGTAACTTGCTAATTCTGCAATAGAAAAACATATCTAAGAGTTGGCTGGCAACTTCACTTCATTTTAGGGATGTTAGAACCAGTGGGGAATTATAAGTGCACACATGCGAGATTTTTGGGTAAAATTTTTAGGGCAACTCGCCATAGTGCAATTTGTCAAATTTAATATAGAAAAATCTATTTATGAGTGTGAATTTCCCTGGCTATAAATATATCTGCAGTTTTCAAAATATTTATTAAGAAATGTTTAACAAATCAACCTGAATCCCTTTTAATCAACTCAAAACCCACTCTGTCTTGTTGAGCCTCCGTTCATCTTGATTTGGGCCATGTCCTCGTATCCTTATATCATCGCTGGCTGGTCCGGCGAGCGAGTCTTCAAAGGGACTCGGCAAATATAACCCAAGGACCCCTGTCCGCTTTCGATTCCGAATCCAAGAATCCCTCCATCGATATCAATTTCGCCAGCGATTTGGACATATGCCAGCTAGCCATGACGACGACTGTTTAAAGCTCAAAGGACAATTGCAGGACACATCCCCCCGAGTGGAGCGGGGGGGTGGGCTGCTCTCCTCTCGCAGCAAACATTCGGCGACACAATGGCAACAACCCTTTGCACTGGGCACAAACAAGTTGTTCAGTTTATGGGGTCATTACCATTACATTACATTACAGCCACCCGCACACACTCTTTGGGGGGGTGCAGAGTGTGTGTGTGTGTGTGCGGAGGCGGTGGCCAACCTCCAGCTGAGCGTCACACATTTATTGCATTGAAATTCGCTCAATCGCTGGCCTGGCGCCCTGCCAATTCGAATGCCAATGCCCCAGCTTCCAGTTGCGAGGACCCAAGGCCCCTACACTAAGAGAAATATCTCAGAACTTGGACAGAAATTTGGTATATTTTATGAGAATATAACTAAAATGGAGTAAGAAATAAAATATAGTTGGAATTAGCCTTTAAAGTTGATGCAAAATTCGTATTCAAGTGAGAGCCAACTAATGAATACAGAAAAGTGAATAGTAATGGGTGAACACTAGAAAAATGAATACTAGGAAATGAACACAAGTGAATAAATGAAACGTTTAAAAGAAAATAAATATAGAATCGAATAACACACAGAAAAATAAATATTGAGAAACTGAATTAACTAAAATAAAGGCAAGGAAATGAATACTTATGAAATGAATTAAAGAAAATGAATAACAACACAAAGAAACTTAAAAATGAACACAGGGAAATGAACACAAGGAAATGAATTGCAAGGAATGAAACTCGTTAAAATAAATAACAACGGACTTACCCAGCGAAAATGAATGACTAGGAAATAAATATAAACAGATGAACTCCCTTAAATCAAGACAAACTAAATAAATAACTAAGAAATGAACTCACCAAAATGAACACAGAAAAATAACTAACAAGAAAATGAACACATGCAAATACATACAAACAGCAATACAAACACTTTACTCTCTCAGTGCATCAGCGAAAACCCGAAACCAAAATGCTCCTCTAAAATGAGACCATAATGGCTTACGCTCCAACTACCGAGGGTCCTGTGCCTGCGCGTGTGGGTTGACTAGGGAAATGGGTGAATGGGGAGGGGGACTTGGAGTTTCGGTGGATGGAAATGGCTGGGAACGGGTCCTGATGTGGGCGGTCATGTGTCTCCTGGTCTCGCGGCTCGTATCCTTGCCGGGTCCTCGGTCCTCGGGTAAATGAACTGTAACGCAATCAAATCAACACTGGCCGCACCGCAAGCCAAATAAGGACTAAAGCCCGCAATGTATTTAATATTTTTTTATTGTGATATGTGCGAAGGAGAGCAGCCCCGACTGCTGGCACACATGATTCGCAATCAGCGGTGAATTGTTGCATACAATAATTGTGTGAAATTGATGTTTATGATGGCCAGAAAGAAGGCCATCCGGCTGGCAGTGTGTAGTTTTTGGGGTCGAAGGATCATCATAAACAGAGCTGGCGGGGTAAATTGTGGGGCACTTGCACAACCTCAAACTCGTAGCTGGAAAATCAACGAAGAATGGGAGTTAATTTTAGGGTTTATTAATTATATTTATATGATTTGTTTAGTTTGTTAATTTGCTCTTTTAATGGAGAGAATGCTTTGGGTTCTCTTGAATGAGTAAATATATATTCTTAGGGTTATCTGGGATCTTGGGTCTTTATTTGTTATATTTTCTGTTAACTTTTTAGTTAATTTTTAACTTGAATATTTAAGTAGCTGCTTTTTCTTTTTATACCCATTTCATTACTATTCTTATTGCTTTTTAAATTTATTTATTCATTATTTAAAAGTATTTGCAAGCAAAAAAAAAGTTCGTAACTCTCTTCTTGGCTCCCTCTGAGTGACCGCAAGTCCTGTGGCATTTGTGGCTGCTGTAACTGTGTAGTTGCAAGAGCAAATGATGTAAAGTTAATGTGCTCCCCTAGTTTACACACTCACACCCCCCGAAAGAGTCCTCGCACACCCCTCCGCCACTTAGTTTCTCACACAAAAACGTTGTCATCATCATCGCCCTTTGTTGCTGTCTGTTTGCAATGCAAAGCCTGAAGGGCTGTCCCGGGATGAGAGGTGTTGAAATAAAACTAAAGAGGGTGCAGGGGGATGCCCAGGCAGGGCAAATTTATGCAAATCCAAAGCGATTTTCAACACTAACTAAAATGAAACGAGCAAGGGAGCGCCGCCACCAGAAGCAAATTGCACAAAAAATACTTAAGACACTCGAACGCACACACACACATCGAGAGACACACCTACGCCATTTTGTATTTGTGCATTTGCAGTGATTCAAAACTTGAAACGTTTTATTATGGTGCCAAGGAGAGCCAAGAGCTGAGGAAAGTGCTGGGAAACTGCAGGGAAATGCAGAGCACACCCCTCGAGGGCAGCGCCAGGCATTGGGGGTACTAAAAACAAACAGCTGCAGGAACTTGGCGTTTAGCTTAAGCAAATGATCAACAAACCGGCGAAGAGCAGACTCTATATATATATATTATGGCAGAAGTTGATGTTGCCCGAGGAAGTGCGAATAAATTTGATGACCAGTTAAAAGGAATTGTCCAAGGAGTGCGCCCGGAATGAATAAATGAGTCAATTATCCAGCCAAGGACAACGAGTGTCCGTCTTAACGGACTTCTTTACGGCTTTAAGGGGAAGGAAGAAGGGAAAACAGGGAGTAGGGAGCAGGGAGCAGGGAGCAGGGAGCAGGAAAGCAGGGAGTAGGGAGCAGGGAGCAGGGAGCAGGGAGCAGGAAAACCGGGAGCAGGGAGTAGGGAGACAGAAAGGTAATCAAATGCACCCAAAAACGAAAGCTTTTCCAGCGGCCACCCATTAAGCATTGAGCAGTAAATAAAGTTGATAAGCTAAAGCCCAGCTCTATGGTGTATTATAGTGTGTGCTCTGTTTTGTATAGTAAGGGCGTAAAAAACTTAGCTCCCAGTGTTGTTTACAGTCCAAAGCACATTCAAAATTAACAAGCTGCTTTCGACACAAAAGAATTAGCTCAATTCCTTTGTTCATCCAATTATTTTGTGAGTCTAAAAAGTGAATACAAAGAAATGAACACCAGAAAATGAACACCTAGAAATGAATACTAAGAAATGAACACAGGCATAAATAAAATAAATACTATAAATTTATTTGCAATCTAATAAAAATAGAGAAAATTAATACCAATTAATATGATGAAGAAAATGTGACTAAAATGAATGCAAGAGAATGAATACCAATAGAAAAAACACTTTCAAATGAACACAAACAAAAAAAGGGTTTTTAAAAGATAGGACAAAGATAGGGCCCTAAAGGAAAGCTTTTTCATTACATACTCATTTTATACTTAAAAGGAATATTAGTACAAAGAAAAATAATGAAGAAAAATTTCCAAAAATGAAGACAAGAGAATGAATACCAATAAAATAAACACTTAAAAATTGAGCACAAACAAAAAAGGGATCTTAAAAGATAGGCAAAAGACGTAGTTTTATAGGAAAGCTTACATATTAGTTACATATTTATGGGTATTATTCATAAGTTATAATTACAAATTCAAACTTTCTCAAAAATATTTTGTATAATTACAAATTTAAACTTTCTCACAAATATTTTCTTTAACAATTTCCCCATTTCTTTTATGTTTTTCTTTCCAGGATCCCTTCATGTCCTGGCCCTGGAGCACTACCTGCCCTCGCACGACGAGAACGGCGAGTTCCACATACCCTTCCCACCCTCCAGCGAGATCTATGTGTTCAACAGGTACGGCCAGCATGTGGCCACCAAGGACCTGACCTCGGGCAAGACCCGCTACAGCTTCCTGTACTCGAAGAACACCAGCTTCGGGCGCCTGTCCACGGTGACGGACGCCTCCGGCAACAAGATCCAGTTCCTGCGCGACTACAGCAACGTGGTGAGCTCCATCGAGAACACGCAGGACCACAAGTCGGAGATCCAGATCAATGGCATCGGCATCATGACCAAGCTGAGCGAGAAGGGCCGCCAGGAGATCGAGCTGGACTACGACAGCAACACGGGTCTGCTCAACTCCCGCTCCTCGGGCGGCGAGACGTACATCTATCAGTACGACGAGTTCGGCCGGGTCACCGGCATGATCCTGCCCAGCGGCGAGATCGTGAGGATCACCTCTCAGCTGGCGGACAGCCAGGGACTGACTGTGTACGTGCACGCCTCCGTGGAGTCCCTGTTCTCGCGGGAGCGCATCGCGGGCGAGGCCAATGAGCTGCTGGTCCTCGGCGGCGTCAGGTCCACCTTCCTGAAGCGCGGCCAGGCTCACGCGGATGCGGAACTAAAGGCCAACAACACCCTGGTGATCCATGGAGACAACGGCGTCGTGGTGGAGGCCTCGGCCGTGGCCCGCCATCCCCTTCTGGAGGCCGCCCTGCCCGTGGAGGCCGAGATGCTGGCCATGTGGTCGCACCAGAGCGTCACCATGGGCGAGGGGCTGACCAACTCGATGTACTCGGTGTACAGCCTGGTGGGCGATGTGCGCAATCCGCAGCAGACGCTGAACCGCGAGATCTGGGTGAACCAGTCGCGGGTGATCGGCGTGGAGTTCGACCAGTTCACCAACCGGGAGACCTTCTACGACGCCCGCCGCACCCCCATCCTGATCGTGGCCTACGACCAGTCGGGCCTGCCCAAGTCCTACTATCCGACCAACGGCTACCCGGTGAACATCACCTACGACCGCTTCAACCGCGTCGAGGGCTGGGCCTGGGGTCCGGCGGAGCTCAAGTACAGCTACGACAGGCACGGGCTGCTCTCGGAGATCACCTCGCAGCAGGACGGCATCGTGTCCTTCGTGTACAACGACTGGAACCTGGTCTCGGAGATCGGGCTGGCCAGCCAGCGGAAGTTCGTGCTGCAGTACGACGATGCCGGCGGACTCAGGCACGTGGTCCTGCCCTCCGGCACGCGGCACAGCTTCAGCATGCAGACCTCGATCGGGTTCATCCGGTGCACCTACACGCCGCCGGGCAGCACGCGGGCCTACCTGCAGCACTACAGCCACGCGGGAGCCCTGCTCCAGACCATCCTCCCGGGCGACGGAGCCCGGATCGTGTATCGCTACAATGCCGCCGGCCAGCTGACGGAGGTGGTGCACGGCGATGGCCGGAGCGAGTTCCAGTACAACGAGGCCACCGGCATGCCCAGCACGGTGTCGCACACGGAGCGGGAGCTGGAGTACCGCTGGGACTTCGAGTATGCCGCCGGCCTGCTGGCCGAGGAGCGGATCGACTACGTGGCCAAGACGGGCCTGAGCAATGCCAAGTTCAGCTACGAGTACGACTCGCAGCTGAGGGTGGTGACCCTCCAGGGCAGGATAGGTGGCCAGAGCCTGCCCTCGCAGGCCTTCGCCTACGATCCGCGCACGGGAAGGCCCAGCCTGATTGGCCAGTTCCGGTACTCGCAGCTGGCCCAGAACCAGACGCAGCTGCACGACGGCACCGCCAGCTTCACGCGGACCGTGGACGGCCGCTTCCAGACCCAGCGCATGGCCCTGGCCATCCACCGGCTGGAGGTGTTCCGCATGGAGTTCTCCTACGGCGTGCACGGCAGGATCTCGCAGACGAGGACCTACACCCGGAACATGGCTGTGAACAGCTACACGAACGTGAAGAACTACACCTGGGACTGCGACGGGCAGCTGGTGGGCGTGGAGGCCCAGGAGCCGTGGGGCTTCCGGTACGACGACAACGGGAACCTGCTCTCGCTGACCTACCGGGGCAACACCATCCCTATGGAGTACAATGCCCAGGACAGGATCGTCAAGTTCGGCGAGGGGCAGTACAAGTACGATGCCCGCGGCCTGGTGGCCCAGAATGCGCGCGAGGAGCGCTTCCACTACAACACCCAGGGCCTGCTGGTGCGCGCCTCCAAGCGGGGCCGCTTCGACGTGCGCTACTACTACGACCACCTCAAGCGGCTGACCACGCGCAAGGACAACTTCGGCAACGTGACCCAGTTCTTCTACACGAACCAGCAGCGGCCCTACGAGGTCAGCCAGATCTACTCGCCGCGCGACGGCAAGCTCATGTCGCTGACGTACGACGACGTGGGCCACCTGATCTACGCCCAGGTGTACCGGCACAAGTACTACGTGGCCACGGACCAGAGCGGCACCCCGCTGATGCTCTTCAACCAGTACGGCGAGGGCATCCGCGAGATCATGCGCTCGCCCTTCGGGCACATCGTCTACGACTCGAACCCGTATCTGTATCTGCCCATCGACTTCTGCGGTGGCATCCTCGACCAGGTCACCACGCTGGTCCACATGGGCGATGGCCGGGTCTACGATCCGCTGATCGGCCAGTGGATGTCCCCCGACTGGCAGCGAGTCGCCGAGCGGATCATCACGCCGACCCGCCTCCACCTGTATCGCTTCAACGGCAACGATCCCATCAACGTGGGCCACGAGCGCCACTATCCGCAGGACTTTGCCGCCTGGATGAAGACCCTCGGCTACAATGTGGGCAACCTGGTGCCGCAGCTCTCGCGGGATCTGTGGCAGCCGCCGGCGCTGTGGGGCCGTCCGCCCACCAATCCGGTGGCCCTCAATCTGCGCCGGCCCTTCGACAACATACCCACGATGGCCGTGGAGAGCGGCTTCCTGGCGCACCTCAACGTGCGCCGCATGTCGGACTTCGAGCAGCTGTCGGCGCCGCCGCGCTCGGCGCTGAAGTGCGACGTGATGGACCCCTCGCCGCGCTCCATAGGATCGGATACGGAGCCGCCCTTCGGCAAGGGCATTGTGGTCTCACGGACGGCGGACGGACAGGCCATCGTGTCCAGTGTGCCGGCTGCGAATGCCATCTACCGGGATGTCTACACGAGCGTGTTCAATCGCTCCAAGCTGCTGCCCTTCACCTTCGTGGTGCACAATGCCCAGCAGGACTCGTTCTTCTTCGTGAAGGAGGACGCCTGGCGGGCCACCGAGGACAGGCAGCAGCTGAAGCGGCTGCAGGGTCAGGTGAATACCACCTTCCACGAGATCACCAGGGAGCCGACGGTGGGCACACCAGCCTCTGCCTCGTCGGGCGGCAGCTCCTCGTCATCCTCCTCCTCCTCCTCGTCGTCGTCCTCGTCGAACACGGGCAACTACCTGGACGTGAAGATCCACGGGGCGCACGCCATCATCAATCTCCGCTACGGCACCACCGTGGCCAAGGAGCAGCAGCGCCTGATGCACCATGCCAAGCTGACGGCGGTGCGGAAGGCGTGGCACCGCGAGAAGGAGGCCCTGCGCAGCGGCCTCACCACGGCGCTGGAGTGGAGCCAGCAGGAGAGCGAGGAGATCGTGAAGCAGAGCTACGCCAACAACTACGAGGGTGAGTACATCCACGACGTGGCCCTCTATCCGGAGCTGGCGGAGGATCCCTACAACATCAAGTTCGTGAAGAAGAAGGGCGCCACCGGCGGAGCGGCGGGAGTGCCCAATTCGCGGCGACGCCGCCGCCGGTCCCTCGAAGAGGAGTTCCCGGCATCGGAGCTGGCCGAACCGGCGGAAACGGAAGCCGACTGTTAGCTCGCGAGACTGTACTAAGCAGGACGAAGTAACAAGAACTAAAGAACAAGGAGAGGAGCAGCGAGGAGGAGCCGAACCCGAGTGCAGGGAAAGCGCAAGCGGGAGACATAATTATTTATATATAGTACATATAGTACATAAATCTATGTTATCGAACCAGTTTTTTGATGTCAAGGAACAGTATATATATATACACGTATACATACATATTTTTTTTTATTGTTAGCCACTATACATATAGAGAAAGTAAAGGAAAGTAAGCGAGGAGAAGGGTAAAGCCAGCCGCAGGCCAACGTAATCCCATGTAGCTGCATGTGCGTCATAAGTGTATATGTGTGTGTGTGTGACAGATACAGAATATATATATATAGTGAATATATATATGCGAAGGATAAAGGATAAAGGATAGAGGATAAAGGATAACGGATAACGGATAACGGATAAAGGTAGCATAGTGTAGTAGTCATATATGAAGCATAAAGCGTACCATTTACACACAGACTCACCACAATAAGGATGGAGCGAGGAGGGATCTTGGGGAAGAATCGCGGGAGGAATCGCAGAGGAATGCAGAAGAAAGGCTTTTCTTTTTTCGTGGTACTCGAGCTTTTTGAGACTGGCATAGTTTTAAACATAAAAAACCGACACGACACACGGGACACACAGGACACTCGACCGACACGGACGCAGGACCCTCAAAGCGCTGATCCCGCAGAGCAGCCGCCGAAAGCCGTTGCCGGGGAGGATGACGATGATGTGGCTCCAGGAGGGCAGGCAAATGTACATAAAATCGAGGAGAGGAGAGGAGAGGGAGGAAAATGCAGGCGCGGGCGGAAGCGGAAATGGATTGCAAAAGGACAGCCTAGACCAAAACAGCCAACCCACACACACACACACACACTGAACACAGGAGCAGGACTAAAACTACACTGGACAGCCGGATATCCGGGATTGCGGGAGATTTTTGCTTAGCGAAAGCTTTCTCTCATTTTTGCTTTGCTTAAAAAAACTCAAAATGAAACAAAAAAAGAAGATAAACGTAATTAAGACGGAACAGTTAGCGGCTAGGCAGGAAAGTGTTTTTTTTTATCGTAATAATTATAAATATATAAATGGATATACACTAAATATAGGGACACAACACACACACACACATATTGAATATAGAGAGAAACCTATAGCTGTAAAGTCCTGATAGATAAGTTTAAGTTTCGACCTTACTTAATTAATTAATTTATTCACTATTATTGTTCGTGTGCCGAGGCAAGGGCAACACACAATCCACAATCCAAAAAGAACAAGGAAACAAGGAAGATCTATTGTGAAAAGGGAGATCGTATAAATCGAATTAATTTTAATGATACATATTACCACTACTGTACGGAATGTGAATGTTTTGTTATTATTTGTAAGTCAGCTTCTTTCGAACCCAGCTCAATGCGGCCCCAATAAACTCCCACGAACCCATTTGAAGAGAAACGAATCGAACTAAATAAAGCTTAAAAACAGTATTAAAAACACACACTAGAACACGTAACAGAAATTAAGGAGACGCGAGGTCGACCACGATGATTTCAGCCTGGAACTCGAGGGAACTCTCACAGCAGTCGAGACCGTTGAGCTCAAGTTCACTTTCCGTCCGACAGACCTTGATTGGGATCGAGTCAGAGATACTGTCCAGATATCGAGGGTGCATGTCCGGGACCCAGCTCCAGATTGAATCCTCAATTAGATGCCAATTAATATCGAATTTGAGTCACCCACACACGGGAGTACGTAGTGTCCTTGCCCCCCATTCGCTTCGCTTGAGAGTCCGAGTCTCCCACTTGTTTTCCATGAATTGGTGCTTATCGAATTTATTGCCACAACTATATGTGTAGCCGCCCCTATAGTTGCGTACGATGGATCGTTCCCCCTTGCCTCCCCTTAGCGAGTAAGCGCAGAATTGCTAGAGAAACCCGTAGAAAATGAAAAGGAAAACAAAAGATTGCTGAATTAGTTGCGAACGAGCAAGAAAACGAAATTTTATAAAAATACCAACTCGAAACGAACCCCGACCACAAAACGAGGCCAAAGCGATCGATCAGTTGGGCTAGAAGAGAGCAAACGGAGAGCGTGGCGAACGAGAGAGTAGCTGAGGAGAGCGTAGCGAACGAGAGAGTAGCTGAGAATAAGTGGAAAGAGAGCAGCAGAGTGCTCAGGAGAGAGCAGCTTAGAGAGAGGGCCAGCCAAGTAGAACGCAGCTTAGAGCAGAGTGAGTGTCCGTGTGAGTGTCCGCAGGCGTGTCCGCCCGAGGGAGAGCGTGTCCGAACCGATGTCCGCCCAAGGGAGAGCGTGTCCGCCAAAGCGAGAGTGTCAGTGTCCGTGTGCGTGCGGTAGCGTTATATCAAAAAACATAGAGCGAGGAAAGGGAGCGGTAGTAGTTGCTGGCGTATCTGTGTATATACATTAGGGCTAATCAAGGTAAACTAGTGTTATATCGTATATGGCACCGTGCATCGTAATCCCTAGATATATATCTGAATAAATATATTAACATACGAGTATATATATATATATAGAGGCACACACATACACAGGGAGTGTGGGCAATTTTTTTGGCTTTTTTTTCCTCCATCGTTGTCGCGCCTAACTAGATGTAAAATAACGAGACAAACTATCGGATATGATATATAGCATATATAATAGAGAGTATATATGTAATATGTATAGGAGTATATGTGTTAGATGTACGTGTGCGGGGTACCACTGTACTTGCGCTCGAATTTCTCCCATCTGGTTATTGATTCGTTTCCATTTCCGTTTCGTTGATTGGCAAACCAAAAACAATTCGAAAAAGAGCAGGAGTCAGTTACCTATTAGAATTTGGCAAGCATTAAACAAAGGCGAATAAAGCGAGAAAACGAGAGAACAAGAAAATATGAGAATATGAAAACGAAAAACGAAAAATGAAAAATGAAAAATGAAATTGCTTCAAAAGCAAACAAAAAAAGATACAAAAAATGGCACACACACTAAAATTAATATTATGGAAAACAACGGCTTGAAAACGGAGAAAACCGAATCGCAGACGCAGCAACAAATATTTATATGTACATAACTGGATACAAGAAAAACAACCAAGTATTTTAGTATATTTATGTTAGAGCTACACGAAACGAACTTCGACTTGGGCCGAGGCGAAGGGAGTGACATACACCTAAACCTAAACCTAAACTAAACTTAAACTAAAGCTAAAGTCGGGCTGGAACGGAGGCGGAGGAAATACTTAGCAAATAAAGAAACAGGGAAACAATTGAGATAAATTAACATTTAAACGTTTTGCACACCACAAACAGAATAAACAAGCTACCACACACGAACAGATACACAGATACGAGGGACAGCTACAGATACGAGGTAAAGATACAGCTACTGAGGAAGATACTGCTACAGATTCAACCACAGATACAGATACAGATACAGGACACTTACAGACACACAGACGGGACACACACACTGACGACGCGCAAAGCAAACAACAAAATTTAGCAACAACATGAATTTATGAGATATAATAAACAAATAAACAAAATATAATAACATAAACGAACAACAACCGAGCGACAGCAGCGAGCGAGCTGAAATACTTATTGAAAACAGAGAGTAAACGGCAAAAGGAAAGAACAAATTATATTTATTAGACAAAATAGCAGAGGCAGGCGGAGGGAGAGCGCGGCAACCTTAAGGATCTGTAGTATATCGAACTATGTAATTCACAAATAGTAAATAAACCGAGGCCAGACCGGGCGAGCAGCCTAAGGCATATTGTAGGGCAAATTCAAACTAAAACTATGGAATGTAAAGCGGAGGAACCCTCTCCCGAACACCCTCTTTTTTTTCGTCTGTGTAAGCTTAGTGGAGAATCCGAGGAGTGCTAGCGATAAAGGATAAACGATTAAAACGATTAACGATAACCGCCCTCTCCACGCCCCAGCCCCATTCCCAGTCCCAGTCCCCCTAGGCGTATGCGTATATAGTATATATATCTAAACGGTAAATGAACAATTATATATGGCATTATATTACCACACAGCAGAACAGTAAAGAAGCGACATCAAGTAAAGGATAATTACGATAATTATTGCAGTAACGATAACGATATACCGTATATGTAATGATTTCAGCGCGAAAACGAGAATACTTTAAGCGTATTAAGTTGGACTATATATTATATATGAGAACACCCATATGTATACATGAGTATATGTATTTAAATGGAGAAAACAAAAACAAGTGCGACAAGCGATAAAATAAACCAAAACAAAAGAGAAAACCACACACGCAACACAACTTCTGAGGATATCAAGGGTCTAAGAATAAATAAAAACTAATGAATTAATTAAAAATAAATAAATGAATATGAAAACTAAATGTGAAGCCATAACCGTGTGTTTTTATTGGGGGTCTGTGGCTTGAGTGCGGGCTGGGATTATATCGAGCTCGCCGAACGCCTGAGCCCTGAGCAGTGGGCAGGCCCCAACCCCAGTCCCTCCCTTGCAGGCCGCCCAAGGAAGTTAAGCCCCGAAATGCATACATAATAATCATCCAGCCTGCCGTGGCTGTTTGCCGTTGTTGGTGTTGCTGTCTTGGCCAGAGCGTTGACACACATGCATGCCAAATGAGTTTCGGGCCCGGCATTTGCCAAAAGATTTGGCCAAAGGAGGAGGAGCCCAGCTGCACTAGATTTGAGTGAAATGTTGCTACTTCTGGGTGGCTTCTCGGGCCCAGTAACTGCTGCTGGCAGGGCTCCCGCCCTGCTCCTCCATCTTCGTCTCCATTTCCATCTCGCAACTCGCATCTCGCATCTCGCATCTCCATCTGCAGCTGCAGCTGCAGTTAAATATTCAAATTTATACAAAGCATCTTCAGGTGCTTGTTGAGCAGTTGTGTGTTGCCTGTTTGCCAACTACAAACTATGTGTCAACAGCGGCTCAGGCCGAGACAGATGAAGAAAGCAGCCCCTGCCGCATTCACCCCTCGGGCTGCTGCTGCCGCTGCTGCTGCTGCTGCTGCTGCATTATTTATCCCCAAAAGGTGAGCAGGTGAGCAGGTGAGCCCCACCCTGCACCACCCACCTCTCAGCAGCCAGGTCGAGGCTGCACTGTGCTCTCCATTTTCCGCATTTCAATTACAGACTTGCCATCGTCATCATCATCGCCATCGCCATTGCTCCTAGTCATCAGTATGCGCCCGCCGCTGCCTCAAGAGCTGCTTCCTAGCCTAGACCTGACACCCGGCCAAGAACGATGGAGAGGGACCGTCGACACAGGCCCACGGATGGGGGATGGGGGGTGGAGACAAGGGATCAGGGATCTGGCACTGCCCGGTGCCAAAACAAGTGCCAAAAGCCAAATCCCACGGCAGTTTCGATCCGGAATGCTAATGTGCCAAAAATAAGAGCTCAAGAGTTGCATACTTTTTGGCTGTACTTAATATTGGGACGGGCTTTAGGTGTAGCATCAAGATCAAAGATGCGCTCGTTTTGCCTACAACAAAAACATATGTATCTATTCCTAGCTATATTGCCAGGGCATCTCACTTGCCAATAGAGATGCTCATATAGCCATATCGCGCCCTAGAGTTTTTGGCTTAAATGGTCGCTAACACCTTCAACGGTTTTATGATCATAACTTGGGGGGTCGTCATCGTCAAAATTGTCAAAAATTGGCAAAAAATTAGAAACCGAGTTTTAAATGCAGAAATGTTCGCATTTAAAAACAAAGAAGAAAACAGCAAACCAGACTGAAATCGGTTGAGTTTTAGCCAAGTTACGATCATAAAACCAATGAGGGTTTTAGTATTTTTCAGCCAAAAAATTTGACCCAATTTTTGAAAAAAATGTAAGGGGTTACATCGTTAAAATTGTCAAAAATTGGCCAAAAATTAGAAACCGAGTTTTAAATGCAGAAATGTTCGCATTTAAAAACCAAGAAGAAAACAGCAAACCAGACTGAAATCGGTTGAGTTTTAGCCAAGTTACGATCATAAAACCAATGAGGGTTTTAGTATTTTTCAGCCAAAAAATTTTACCCAATTTTTGAAAAAAATGTAAGGGGTTACATCGTTAAAATTGTCAAAAATTGGCCAAAAACTAGAAACCGAGTTTTAAATGCAGAAATGTTCGCATTTAAAAACCAAGAAGAAAACAGCAAACCAGACTGAAATCGGTTGAGTTTTAGCCAAGTTACGATAATAAAACCAATGAAAGTTTTAGTATTTTTCAGCCAAAAAATTTGGCCCAATTTTTGAAAAAAATGTAAGGGGTTACATCGTTAAAATTGTCAAAAATTGGCCAAAAATTAGAAACCGAGTTTTAAATGCAGAAATGTTCGCATTTGAAAACCAAGAAGAAAACAGCAAACCAGACTGAAATCGGTTGAGTTTTAGCCGAGTTACGATCATAAAACCAATGAGAGTTTTAGTATTTTTCAGCCAAAAAATTTGACCCAATTTTTGAAAAAAATGTAAGGGGTTACATCGTTAAAATTGTCAAAAATTGGCCAAAAATTAGAAACCGAGTTTTAAATGCAGAAATGTTCGCATTTAAAAACCAAGAAGAAAACAGCAAACCAGACTGAAATCGGTTGAGTTTTAGCCAAGTTACGATAATAAAACCAATGAGAGTTTTAGTATTTTTCAGCCAAAAAATTTTACCCAATTTTTGAAAAAAATGTAAGGGGTTACATCGTTAAAATTGTCAAAAATTGGCCAAAAATTAGAAATCGAGTTTTAAATGCAGAAATGTTCGCATTTAAAAACCAAGAAGAAAACAGCAAACCAGACTGAAATCGGTTGAGTTTTAGCCAAGTTACGATCATAAAACCAATGAGGGTTTTAGTATTTTTCAGCTAAAAAATTTGACCCAATTTTTGAAAAAAATGTAAGGGGTTACATTGTTAAAATTGTCAAAAATTGGCCAAAAATTAGAAACCGAGTTTTAAATGCAGAAATGTTCGCATTTAAAAACCAAGAAGAAAACAGCAAATCAGACTGAAATCGGTTGAGTTTTAGCCAAGTTACGATCATAAAACCAATGAGAGTTTTAGTATTTTTCAGCCAAAAAATTTGACCCAATTTTTGAAAAAAATGTAAGGGGTTACATCGTTAAAATTGTCAAAAATTGGCCAAAAACTAGAAACCGAGTTTTAAATGCAGAAATGTTCGCATTTAAAAACCAAGAAGAAAACAGCAAACCAGACTGAAATCGGTTGAGTTTTAGCCAAGTTACGATAATAAAACCAATGAGAGTTTTAGTATTTTTCAGCCAAAAAATTTTACCCAATTTTTGAAAAAAATGTAAGGGGTTACATCGTTAAAATTGTCAAAAATTGGCCAAAAATTAGAAATCGAGTTTTAAATGCAGAAATGTTCGCATTTAAAAACCAAGAAGAAAACAGCAAACCAGACTGAAATCGGTTGAGTTTTAGCCAAGTTACGATCATAAAACCAATGAGGGTTTTAGTATTTTTCAGCTAAAAAATTTGACCCAATTTTTGAAAAAAATGTAAGGGGTTACATCGTTAAAATTGTCAAAAATTGGCCAAAATTAGAAACCGAGTTTTAAATGCAGAAATGTTCGCATTTAAAAACCAAGAAGAAAACTGCAAATCAGACTGAAATCGGTTGAGTTTTAGCCAAGTTACGATCATAAAACCAATGAGAGTTTTAGTATTTTTCAGCTAAAAAATTTGACCCAATTTTGAAAAAAATGTAAGGGGTTACATTGTTAAAATTGTCAAAAATTGGCCAAAAATTAGAAACCGAGTTTTAAATGCAGAAATGTTCGCATTTAAAAACCAAGAAGAAAACAGCAAATCAGACTGAAATCGGTTGAGTTTTAGCCAAGTTACGATCATAAAACCAATGAGAGTTTTAGTATTTTTCAGCCAAAAAATTTGACCCAATTTTTGAAAAAAATGTAAGGGGTTACATCGTTAAAATTGTCAAAAATTGGCCAAAAACTAGAAACCGAGTTTTAAATGCAGAAATGTTCGCATTTAAAAACCAAGAAGAAAACAGCAAACCAGACTGAAATCGGTTGAGTTTTAGCCAAGTTACGATAATAAAACCAATGAGAGTTTTAGTATTTTTCAGCCAAAAAATTTTACCCAATTTTTGAAAAAAATGTAAGGGGTTACATCGTTAAAATTGTCAAAAATTGGCCAAAAATTAGAAATCGAGTTTTAAATGCAGAAATGTTCGCATTTAAAAACCAAGAAGAAAACAGCAAACCAGACTGAAATCGGTTGAGTTTTAGCCAAGTTACGATCATAAAACCAATGAGGGTTTTAGTATTTTTCAGCTAAAAAATTTGACCCAATTTTTGAAAAAAATGTAAGGGGTTACATCGTTAAAATTGTCAAAAATTGGCCAAAAATTAGAAACCGAGTTTTAAATGCAGAAATGTTCGCATTTAAAAACCAAGAAGAAAACTGCAAATCAGACTGAAATCGGTTGAGTTTTAGCCAAGTTACGATCATAAAACCAATGAGAGTTTTAGTATTTTTCAGCCAAAAAATTTGACCCAATTTTTGAAAAAAATGTAAGGGGTTACATCGTTAAAATTGTCAAAAATTGGCCAAAAATTAGAAACCGAGTTTTAAATGCAGAAATGTTCGCATTTAAAAACCAAGAAGAAAACAGCAAACCAGACTGAAATCGGTTGAGTTTTAGCCGAGTTACGATAATAAAACCAATGAGAGTTTTAGTATTTTTCAGCCAAAAAATTTGGCCCAATTTTTGAAAAAAATGTAAGGGGTTACATCGTTAAAATTGTCAAAAATTGGCCAAAAATTAGAAACCAAGTTTTAAATGCAGAAATGTTCGCATTTGAAAACCAAGAAGAAAACAGCAAACCAGACTGAAATCGGTTGAGTTTTAGCCGAGTTACGATCATAAAACCAATGAGAGTTTTAGTATTTTTCAGCCAAAAAATTTGACCCAATTTTTGAAAAAAATGTAAGGGGTTACATCGTTAAAATTGTCAAAAATTGGCCAAAAATTAGAAACCGAGTTTTAAATGCAGAAATGTTCGCATTTAAAAACCAAGAAGAAAACAGCAAACCAGACTGAAATCGGTTGAGTTTTAGCCAAGTTACGATCATAAAACCAATGAGGGTTTTAGTATTTTTCAGCTAAAAAATTTGACCCAATTTTTGAAAAAAATGTAAGGGGTTACATCGTTAAAATTGTCAAAAATTGGCCAAAAATTAGAAACCGAGTTTTAAATGCAGAAATGTTCGCATTTAAAAACCAAGAAGAAAACAGCAAATCAGACTGAAATCGGTTGAGTTTTAGCCAAGTTACGATCATAAAACCAATGAGAGTTTTAGTATTTTTCAGCCAAAAAATTTGACCCAATTTTTGAAAAAAATGTAAGGGGTTACATCGTTAAAATTGTCAAAAATTGGCCAAAAATTAGAAACCGAGTTTTAAATGCAGAAATGTTCGCATTTGAAAACCAAGAAGAAAACAGCAAACCAGACTGAAATCGGTTGAGTTTTAGCCAAGTTACAATAATAAAACCAATGAAAGTTTTAGTATTTTTCAGCCAAAAAATTTGGCCCAATTTTTGAAAAAAATGTAAGGGGTTACATCGTTAAAATTGTCAAAAATTGGCCAAAAATTAGAAACCAAGTTTTAAATGCAGAAATGTTCGCATTTGAAAACCAAGAAGAAAACAGCAAACCAGACTGAAATCGGTTGAGTTTTAGCCGAGTTACGATCATAAAACCAATGAGAGTTTTAGTATTTTTCAGCCAAAAAATTTGACCCAATTTTTGAAAAAAATGTAAGGGGTTACATCGTTAAAATTGTCAAAAATTGGCCAAAAATTAGAAACCGAGTTTTAAATGCAGAAATGTTCGCATTTAAAAACCAAGGAGAAAACAGCAAACCAGACTGAAATCGGTTGAGTTTTAGCCAAGTTACGATCATAAAACCAATGAGAGTTTTAGTATTTTTCAGCCAAAAAATTTGACTCAATTTTTGAAAAAAATGTAAGGGGTTACATCGTTAAAATTGTCAAAAATTGGCCAAAAATTAGAAACCGAGTTTTAAATGCAGAAATGTTCGCATTTAAAAACCAAGAAGAAAACAGCAAACCAGACTGAAATCGGTTGAGTTTTAGCCAAGTTACGATAATAAAACCAATGAGAGTTTTAGTATTTTTCAGCCAAAAAATTTTACCCAATTTTTGAAAAAAATGTAAGGGGTTACATCGTTAAAATTGTCAAAAATTGGCCAAAAATTAGAAACCGAGTTTTAAATGCAGAAATGATCGAATTTAAAAACCAAGAAGAAAACAGCAAACCAGACTGAAATCGGTTGAGTTTTAGCCAAGTTACGATCATAAAACCAATGAGGGTCTTAGTATTTTTCAGCCAAAAAATTAGAAACCGAGTTTTAAATGCAGAAATGTTCGCATTTAAAAACCAAGAAGAAAACAGCAAACCAGACTGAAATCGGTTGAGTTTTAGCCAAGTTACGATAATAAAACCAATGAGAGTTTTAGTATTTTTCAGCCAAAAAATTTGACCCAATTTTTGAAAAAAATGTAAGGGGTTACATCGTTAAAATTGCCAAAAATTGGCCAAAAATTAGAAACCGAGTTTTAAATGCAGAAATGATCGAATTTAAAAACCAAGAAGAAAACAGCAAACCAGACTGAAATCGGTTGAGTTTTAGCCAAGTTACGATCATAAAACCAATGAGAGTTTTAGTATTTTTCAGCCAAAAAATTTGACCAATTTTTGAAAAAAATGTAAGGGGTTACATCGTTAAAATTGTCAAAAATTGGCCAAAAATTAGAAACCACATTTTAAATGCAGAAATGTTCGCATTTAAAAATCAAGAAGAAAACAGCAAACCAGACTGAAATCGGTTGAGTTTTAGCCAAGTTACGATCATAAAACCAATGAGGGTTTTAGTATTTTTCAGCTAAAAAATTTGACCCAATTTTTGAAAAAAATGTAAGGGGTTACATCGTTAAAATTGTCAAAAATTGGCCAAAATTAGAAACCGAGTTTTAAATGCAGAAATGTTCGCATTTGAAAACCAAGAAGAAAACAGCAAACCAGACTGAAATCGGTTGAGTTTTAGCCAAGTTACGATAATAAAACCAATGAAAGTTTTAGTATTTTTCAGCCAAAAAATTTGGCCCAATTTTTGAAAAAAATGTAAGGGGTTACATCGTTAAAATTGTCAAAAATTGGCCAAAAATTAGAAACCAAGTTTTAAATGCAGAAATGTTCGCATTTGAAAACCAAGAAGAAAACAGCAAACCAGACTGAAATCGGTTGAGTTTTAGCCGAGTTACGATCATAAAACCAATGAGAGTTTTAGTATTTTTCAGCCAAAAAATTTGACCCAATTTTTGAAAAAAATGTAAGGGGTTACATCGTTAAAATTGTCAAAAATTGGCCAAAAATTAGAAACCGAGTTTTAAATGCAGAAATGTTCGCATTTAAAAACCAAGGAGAAAACAGCAAACCAGACTGAAATCGGTTGAGTTTTAGCCAAGTTACGATCATAAAACCAATGAGAGTTTTAGTATTTTTCAGCCAAAAAATTTGACTCAATTTTTGAAAAAAATGTAAGGGGTTACATCGTTAAAATTGTCAAAAATTGGCCAAAAATTAGAAACCGAGTTTTAAATGCAGAAATGTTCGCATTTAAAAACCAAGAAGAAAACAGCAAACCAGACTGAAATCGGTTGAGTTTTAGCCAAGTTACGATAATAAAACCAATGAGAGTTTTAGTATTTTTCAGCCAAAAAATTTGACCCAATTTTTGAAAAAAATGTAAGGGGTTACATCGTTAAAATTGTCAAAAATTGGCCAAAAATTAGAAACCGAGTTTTAAATGCAGAAATGTTCGCATTTAAAAATCAAGAAGAAAACAGCAAACCAGACTGAAATCGGTTGAGTTTTAGCCAAGTTACGATCATAAAACCAATGAGAGTTTTAGTATTTTTCAGCCAAAGAATTTGACCCAATTTTT
Source organism: Drosophila jambulina (assembly GCA_018152175.1). Lineage (NCBI taxonomy): Eukaryota > Metazoa > Arthropoda > Insecta > Diptera > Drosophilidae > Drosophila > Drosophila jambulina. The sequence continues at coordinate 4,406,205 of JAECXH010000006.1, forward strand.
GAAAAAAATGTAAGGGGTTACATCGTTAAAATTGTCAAAAATTGGCCAAAAATTAGAAACCGAGTTTTAAATGCAGAAATGTTCGCATTTAAAAACCAAGAAGAAAACAGCAAACCAGACTGAAATCGGTTGAGTTTTAGCCAAGTTACGATCATAAAACCAATGAGAGTTTTAGTATTTTTCAGCCAAAAAATTTGACCCAATTTTTGAAAAAAATGTAAGGGGTTACATCGTTAAAATTGTCAAAAATTGGCCAAAATTAGAAACCGAGTTTTAAATGCAGAAATGTTCGCATTTGAAAACCAAGAAGAAAACAGCAAACCAGACTGAAATCGGTTGAGTTTTAGCCAAGTTACGATAATAAAACCAATGAAAGTTTTAGTATTTTTCAGCCAAAAAATTTGGCCCAATTTTTGAAAAAAATGTAAGGGGTTACATCGTTAAAATTGTCAAAAATTGGCCAAAAATTAGAAACCAAGTTTTAAATGCAGAAATGTTCGCATTTGAAAACCAAGAAGAAAACAGCAAACCAGACTGAAATCGGTTGAGTTTTAGCCGAGTTACGATCATAAAACCAATGAGAGTTTTAGTATTTTTCAGCCAAAAAATTTGACCCAATTTTTGAAAAAAATGTAAGGGGTTACATCGTTAAAATTGTCAAAAATTGGCCAAAAATTAGAAACCGAGTTTTAAATGCAGAAATGTTCGCATTTAAAAACCAAGGAGAAAACAGCAAACCAGACTGAAATCGGTTGAGTTTTAGCCAAGTTACGATCATAAAACCAATGAGAGTTTTAGTATTTTTCAGCCAAAAAATTTGACTCAATTTTTGAAAAAAATGTAAGGGGTTACATCGTTAAAATTGTCAAAAATTGGCCAAAAATTAGAAACCGAGTTTTAAATGCAGAAATGTTCGCATTTAAAAACCAAGAAGAAAACAGCAAACCAGACTGAAATCGGTTGAGTTTTAGCCAAGTTACGATAATAAAACCAATGAGAGTTTTAGTATTTTTCAGCCAAAAAATTTTACCCAATTTTTGAAAAAAATGTAAGGGGTTACATCGTTAAAATTGTCAAAAATTGGCCAAAAATTAGAAACCGAGTTTTAAATGCAGAAATGATCGAATTTAAAAACCAAGAAGAAAACAGCAAACCAGACTGAAATCGGTTGAGTTTTAGCCAAGTTACGATCATAAAACCAATGAGGGTCTTAGTATTTTTCAGCCAAAAATTAGAAACCGAGTTTTAAATGCAGAAATGTTCGCATTTAAAAACCAAGAAGAAAACAGCAAACCAGACTGAAATCGGTTGAGTTTTAGCCAAGTTACGATAATAAAACCAATGAGAGTTTTAGTATTTTTCAGCCAAAAAATTTGACCCAATTTTTGAAAAAAATGTAAGGGGTTACATCGTTAAAATTGCCAAAAATTGGCCAAAAATTAGAAACCGAGTTTTAAATGCAGAAATGATCGAATTTAAAAACCAAGAAGAAAACAGCAAACCAGACTGAAATCGGTTGAGTTTTAGCCAAGTTACGATCATAAAACCAATGAGAGTTTTAGTATTTTTCAGCCAAAAAATTTGACCAATTTTTGAAAAAAATGTAAGGGGTTACATCGTTAAAATTGTCAAAAATTGGCCAAAAATTAGAAACCGAGTTTTAAATGCAGAAATGTTCGCATTTAAAAATCAAGAAGAAAACAGCAAACCAGACTGAAATCGGTTGAGTTTTAGCCAAGTTACGATCATAAAACCAATGAGAGTTTTAGTATTTTTCAGCCAAAGAATTTGACCCAATTTTTGAAAAAAATGTAAGGGGTTACATCGTTAAAATTGTCAAAAATTGGCCAAAAATTAGAAACCGAGTTTTAAATGCAGAAATGTTCGCATTTAAAAACCAAGAAGAAAACAGCAAACCAGACTGAAATCGGTTGAGTTTTAGCCAAGTTACGATCATAAAACCAATGAGGGTCTTAGTATTTTTCAGCCAAAAAATTAGAAACCGAGTTTTAAATGCAGAAATGTTCGCATTTAAAAACCAAGAAGAAAACAGCAAACCAGACTGAAATCGGTTGAGTTTTAGCCAAGTTACGATCATAAAACCAATGAGAGTTTTAGTATTTTTCAGCCAAAAAATTTGACCCAATTTTTGAAAAATTGCCAAAAATTGGCCAAAAATTAGAAACCGAGTTTTAAATGCAGAAATGATCGAATTTAAAAACCAAGAAGAAAACAGCAAACCAGACTGAAATCGGTTGAGTTTTAGCCAAGTTACGATCATAAAACCAATGAGGGTCTTAGTATTTTTCAGCCAAAAAATTAGAAACCGACTTTTAAATGCAGAAATGTTCGCATTTAAAAACCAAGAAGAAAACAGCAAACCAGACTGAAATCGGTTGAGTTTTAGCCAAGTTACGATCATAAAACCAATGAGAGTTTTAGTATTTTTCAGCAAAAAAATTTGACCCAATTTTTGAAAAAAATGTAAGGGGTTACATCGTTAAAATTGCCAAAAATTGGCCAAAAATTAGAAACCGAGTTTTAAATGCAGAAATGATCGAATTTAAAAACCAAGAAGAAAACAGCAAACCAGACTGAAATCGGTTGAGTTTTAGCCAAGTTACGATCATAAAACCAATGAGAGTTTTAGTATTTTTCAGCCAAAAAAATTTGACCAATTTTTGAAAAAAATGTAAGGGGTTACATCGTTAAAATTGTCAAAAATTGGCCAAAAATTAGAAACCGAGTTTTAAATGCAGAAATGTTCGCATTTAAAAACCAAGAAGAAAACAGCAAACCAGACTGAAATCGGTTGAGTTTTAGCCAAGTTACGATCATAAAACCAATGAGAGTTTTAGTATTTTTCAGCCAAAAAATTTGACCCAATTTTTGAAAAAAATGTAAGGGGTTACATCGTTAAAATTGCCAAAAATTGGCCAAAAATTAGAAACCGAGTTTTAAATGCAGAAATGATCGAATTTAAAAACCAAGAAGAAAACAGCAAACCAGACTGAAATCGGTTGAGTTTTAGCCAAGTTACGATCATAAAACCAATGAGAGTTTTAGTATTTTTCAGCCAAAGAATTTGACCCAATTTTTGAAAAAAATGTAAGGGGTTACATCGTTAAAATTGTCAAAAATTGGCCAAAAATTAGAAACCGAGTTTTAAATGCAGAAATGTTCGCGTTTAAAAACCAAGAAGAAAACAGCAAACCAGACTGAAATCGGTTGAGTTTTAGCCAAGTTACGATCATAAAACCAATGAGGGTTTTAGTATTTTTCAGCCAAAAAATTTGACCCAATTTTTGAAAAAAATGTAAGGGGTAACATCGTTAAAATTGTAAAAAATTGGGCAAAAATTAGAAACCGAGTTTTAAATGCAGAAATGTTCGCATTTAAAAACCAAGAAGAAAACAGCAAACCAGACTGAAATCGGTTGAGTTTTAGCCGAGTTACGATCATAAAACCAATGAGAGTTTTAGTATTTTTCAGCCAAAAAATTTGACCCAATTTTTGAAAAAAATGTAAGGGGTTACATCGTTAAAATTGTCAAAAATTGGCCAAAAATTAGAAACCGAGTTTTAAATGCAGAAATGTTCGCATTTAAAAACCAAGAAGAAAACAGCAAACCAGACTGAAATCGGTTGAGTTTTAGCCAAGTTACGATCATAAAACCAATGAGAGTTTTAGTATTTTTCAGCCAAAGAATTTGACCCAATTTTTGAAAAAAATGTAAGGGGTTACATCGTTAAAATTGTCAAAAATTGGCCAAAAATTAGAAACCGAGTTTTAAATGCAGAAATGTTCGCATTTAAAAACCAAGAAGAAAACAGCAAACCAGACTGAAATCGGTTGAGTTTTAGCCGAGTTACGATCATAAAACCAATGAGAGTTTTAGTATTTTTCAGCCAAAAAATTTGACCCAATTTTTGAAAAAAATGTAAGGGGTTACATCGTTAAAATTGTCAAAAATTGGCCAAAAATTAGAAACCGAGTTTTAAATGCAGAAATTATCGCATTTAAAAACCAAGAAGAAAACAGCAAACCAGACTGAAATCGGTTGAGTTTTAGCCAAGTTACGATCATAAAACCAATGAGGGTTTTAGTATTTTTCAGCCAAAAAATTTGACCCCATTTTTTAAAAAAATGTAAGGGGTTACATCGTTAAAATTGTCAAAAATTTGCCAAAAATTAGAAACCGAGTTTTAAATGCAGAAATGTTCGCATTTAAAAACCAAGAAGAAAACAGCAAACCAGACTGAAATCGGTTGAGTTTTAGCCAAGTTACGATCATAAAACCAATGAGGGTTTTAGTATTTTTCAGCCAAAAAATTTGACCCCATTTTTTAAAAAAATGTAAGGGGTTACATCGTTAAAATTGTCAAAAATTGGCCAAAAATTAGAAACCGAGTTTTAAATGCAGAAATGTTCGCATTTAAAAACCAAGAAGAAAACAGCAAACCAGACTGAAATCGGTTGAGTTTTAGCCAAGTTACGATCATAAAACCAATGAGGGTTTTAGTATTTTTCAGCCAAAAAATTTGACCCCATTTTTTAAAAAAATGTTAAAATTGTCAATAATTGGCCAAAAATTAGAAACCGAGTTTTAAATGCAGAAATGTTCGCATTTAAAAACCAAGAAGACAACAGCAAACCAGACTGAAATCGGTTGAGTTTTAGCCAAGTTACGATCATAAAACCAATGAGAGTTTTAGTATTTTTCAGCCAAAAAATTTGACCCAATTTTTGAAAAAAATGTAAGGGGTTACATCGTTAAAATTGTCAAAAATTGGCCAAAAATTAGAAACCGAGTTTTAAATGCAGAAATGTTCGCATTTAAAAACCAAGAAGAAAACAGCAAACCAGACTGAAATCGGTTGAGTTTTAGCCAAGTTACGATCATAAAACCAATGAGGGTTTTAGTATTTTTCAGCCAAAAAATTTGACCCAATTTTTGAAAAAAATGTAAGGGGTTACATCGTTAAAATTGTAAAAAATTGGCCAAAAATTAGATACCGAGTTTTAAATGCAGAAATGTTCGCATTTAAAAACCAAGAAGAAAACAGCAAACCAGACTGAAATCGGTTGAGTTTTAGCCAAGTTACGATCATAAAACCAATGAGAGTTTTAGTATTTTTCAGCCAAAAAATTTGACCCAATTTTTGAAAAAAATGTAAGTTAAAATTGTCAAAAATTGGCCAAAAATTAGATACCGAGTTTTAAATGCAGAAATGTTCGCATTTAAAAACCAAGAAGAAAACAGCAAACCAGACTGAAATCGGTTGAGTTTTAGCCAAGTTACGATCATAAAACCAATGAGGGTCTTAGTATTTTTCAGCCAAAAAATTAGAAACCGAGTTTTAAATGCAGAAATGTTCGCATTTAAAAACCAAGAAGAAAACAGCAAACCAGACTGAAATCGGTTGAGTTTTAGCCAAGTTACGATCATAAAACCAATGAGAGTTTTAGTATTTTTCAGCCAAAAAATTTGACCCAATTTTTGAAAAATTGCCAAAAATTGGCCAAAAATTAGAAACCGAGTTTTAAATGCAGAAATGATCGAATTTAAAAACCAAGAAGAAAACAGCAAACCAGACTGAAATCGGTTGAGTTTTAGCCAAGTTACGATCATAAAACCAATGAGGGTCTTAGTATTTTTCAGCCAAAAAATTAGAAACCGACTTTTAAATGCAGAAATGTTCGCATTTAAAAACCAAGAAGAAAACAGCAAACCAGACTGAAATCGGTTGAGTTTTAGCCAAGTTACGATCATAAAACCAATGAGGGTTTTAGTATTTTTCAGCAAAAAATTTGACCCAATTTTTGAAAAAAATGTAAGGGGTTACATCGTTAAAATTGCCAAAAATTGGCCAAAAATTAGAAACCGAGTTTTAAATGCAGAAATGATCGAATTTAAAAACCAAGAAGAAAACAGCAAACCAGACTGAAATCGGTTGAGTTTTAGCCAAGTTACGATCATAAAACCAATGAGAGTTTTAGTATTTTTCAGCCAAAAAATTTGACCAATTTTTGAAAAAAATGTAAGGGGTTACATCGTTAAAATTGTCAAAAATTGGCCAAAAATTAGAAACCGAGTTTTTAAATGCAGAAATGTTCGCATTTAAAAACCAAGAAGAAAACAGCAAACCAGACTGAAATCGGTTGAGTTTTAGCCAAGTTACGATCATAAAACCAATGAGAGTTTTAGTATTTTTCAGCCAAAAAATTTGACCCAATTTTTGAAAAAAATGTAAGGGGTTACATCGTTAAAATTGCCAAAAATTGGCCAAAAATTAGAAACCGAGTTTTAAATGCAGAAATGATCGAATTTAAAAACCAAGAAGAAAACAGCAAACCAGACTGAAATCGGTTGAGTTTTAGCCAAGTTACGATCATAAAACCAATGAGAGTTTTAGTATTTTTCAGCCAAAGAATTTGACCCAATTTTTGAAAAAAATGTAAGGGGTTACATCGTTAAAATTGTCAAAAATTGGCCAAAAATTAGAAACCGAGTTTTAAATGCAGAAATGTTCGCGTTTAAAAACCAAGAAGAAAACAGCAAACCAGACTGAAATCGGTTGAGTTTTAGCCAAGTTACGATCATAAAACCAATGAGGGTTTTAGTATTTTTCAGCCAAAAAATTTGACCCAATTTTTGAAAAAAATGTAAGGGGTAACATCGTTAAAATTGTAAAAAATTGGCCAAAAATTAGAAACCGAGTTTTAAATGCAGAAATGTTCGCATTTAAAAACCAAGAAGAAAACAGCAAACCAGACTGAAATCGGTTGAGTTTTAGCCGAGTTACGATCATAAAACCAATGAGAGTTTTAGTATTTTTCAGCCAAAAAATTTGACCCAATTTTTGAAAAAATGTAAGGGGTTACATCGTTAAAATTGTCAAAAATTGGCCAAAAATTAGAAACCGAGTTTTAAATGCAGAAATGTTCGCATTTAAAAACCAAGAAGAAAACAGCAAACCAGACTGAAATCGGTTGAGTTTTAGCCAAGTTACGATAATAAAACCAATGAGAGTTTTAGTATTTTTCAGCCAAAAATTTTACCCAATTTTTGAAAAAAATGTAAGGGGTTACATCGTTAAAATTGTCAAAAATTGGCCAAAAATTAGAAACCGAGTTTTAAATGCAGAAATGTTCGCATTTAAAAACCAAGAAGAAAACAGCAAACCAGACTGAAATCGGTTGAGTTTTAGCCAAGTTACGATCATAAAACCAATGAGAGTTTTAGTATTTTTCAGCCAAAAAATTTGACCCAATTTTTGAAAAAAATGTAAGGGGTTACATCGTTAAAATTGCCAAAAATTGGCCAAAAATTAGAAACCGAGTTTTAAATGCAGAAATGATCGAATTTAAAAACCAAGAAGAAAACAGCAAACCAGACTGAAATCGGTTGAGTTTTAGCCAAGTTACGATCATAAAACCAATGAGAGTTTTAGTATTTTTCAGCCAAAAAATTTGACCCAATTTTTGAAAAAAATGTAAGGGGTTACATCGTTAAAATTGTCAAAAATTGGCCAAAAATTAGAAACCGAGTTTTAAATGCAGAAATGTTCGCATTTAAAAACCAAGAAGAAAACAGCAAACCAGACTGAAATCGGTTGAGTTTTAGCCGAGTTACGATCATAAAACCAATGAGAGTTTTAGTATTTTTCAGCCAAAAAATTTGACCCAATTTTTGAAAAAAATGTAAGGGGTTACATCGTTAAAATTGTCAAAAATTGGCCAAAAATTAGAAACCGAGTTTTAAATGCAGAAATTATCGCATTTAAAAACCAAGAAGAAAACAGCAAACCAGACTGAAATCGGTTGAGTTTTAGCCAAGTTACGATCATAAAACCAATGAGGGTTTTAGTATTTTTCAGCCAAAAAATTTGACCCCATTTTTTAAAAAAATGTAAGGGGTTACATCGTTAAAATTGTCAAAAATTTGCCAAAAATTAGAAACCGAGTTTTAAATGCAGAAATGTTCGCATTTAAAAACCAAGAAGAAAACAGCAAACCAGACTGAAATCGGTTGAGTTTTAGCCAAGTTACGATCATAAAACCAATGAGGGTTTTAGTATTTTTCAGCCAAAAAATTTGACCCCATTTTTTAAAAAATGTAAGGGGTTACATCGTTAAAATTGTCAAAAATTGGCCAAAAATTAGAAACCGAGTTTTAAATGCAGAAATGTTCGCATTTAAAAACCAAGAAGAAAACAGCAAACCAGACTGAAATCGGTTGAGTTTTAGCCAAGTTACGATCATAAAACCAATGAGGGTTTTAGTATTTTTCAGCCAAAAAATTTGACCCCATTTTTTAAAAAAATGTTAAAATTGTCAATAATTGGCCAAAAATTAGAAACCGAGTTTTAAATGCAGAAATGTTCGCATTTAAAAACCAAGAAGACAACAGCAAACCAGACTGAAATCGGTTGAGTTTTAGCCAAGTTATGATCATAAAACCAATGAGGGTTTTAGTATTTTTCAGCCAAAAATTTGACCCAATTTTTGAAAAAAATGTAAGGGGTTACATCGTTAAAATTGTAAAAAATTGGCCAAAAATTAGATACCGAGTTTTAAATGCAGAAATGTTCGCATTTAAAAACCAAGAAGAAAACAGCAAACCAGACTGAAATCGGTTGAGTTTTAGCCAAGTTACGATCATAAAACCAATGAGGGTTTTAGTATTTTTCAGCCAAAAAATTTGACCCAATTTTTGAAAAAAATGTAAGGGGTTACATCGTTAAAATTGTAAAAAATTGGCCAAAAATTAGATACCGAGTTTTAAATGCAGAAATGTTCGCATTTAAAAACCAAGAAGAAAACAGCAAACCAGACTGAAATCGGTTGAGTTTTAGCCAAGTTACGATCATAAAACCAATGAGGGTTTTAGTATTTTTCAGCCAAAAAATTTGACCCAATTTTGAAAAAAATGTAAGGGGTTACATCGTTAAAATTGTCAAAAATTGGCCAAAAATTAGAAACCGAGTTTTAAATGCAGAAATGTTCGCATTTAAAAACCAAGAAGAAAACAGCAAACCAGACTGAAATCGGTTGAGTTTTAGCCAAGTTACGATCATAAAACCAATGAGAGTTTTAGTATTTTTCAGCCAAAAAATTTGACCCAATTTTTGAAAAAAATGTAAGGGGTTACAGCGTTAAAATTGTCAAAAATTGGCCAAAAATTAGAAACCGAGTTTTAAATGCAGAAATGTTCGCATTTAAAAACCAAGAAGAAAACAGCAAACCAGACTGAAATCGGTTGAGTTTTAGCCAAGTTACGATCATAAAACCAATGAGAGTTTTAGTATTTTTCAGCCAAAAAATTTGACCCAATTTTTGAAAAAAATGTAAGGGGTTACATCGTTAAAATTGTCAAAAATTGGCCAAAAATTAGAAACCGAGTTTTAAATGCAGAAATGTTCGCATTTAAAAACCAAGAAGAAAATAGCAAACCAGACTGAAATCGGTTGAGTTTTAGCCAAGTTACGATCATAAAACCAATGAGGGTTTTAGTATTTTTCAGCCAAAAAATTTGACCCAATTTTTGAAAAAAATGTAAGGGGTTACATCGTTAAAATTGTAAAAAATTGGCCAAAAATTAGATACCGAGTTTTAAATGCAGAAATGTTCGCATTTAAAAACCAAGAAGAAAACAGCAAACCAGACTGAAATCGGTTGAGTTTTAGCCAAGTTACGATCATAAAACCAATGAGAGTTTTTGTATTTTTCAGCCAAAAAATTTGACCCAATTTTTGAAAAAAATGTAAGGGGTTACAGCGTTAAAATTGTCAAAAATTGGCCAAAAATTAGAAACCGAGTTTTAAATGCAGAAATGATCGAATTTAAAAACCAAGAAGAAAACAGCAAACCAGACTGAAATCGGTTGAGTTTTAGCCAAGTTACGATCATAAAACCAATGAGAGTTTTAGTATTTTTCAGCCAAAGAATTTGACCCAATTTTTGAAAAAAATGTAAGGGGTTACATCGTTAAAATTGTCAAAAATTGGCCAAAAATTAGAAACCGAGTTTTAAATGCAGAAATGTTCGCATTTAAAAACCAAGAAGAAAACAGCAAACCAGACTGAAATCGGTTGAGTTATAGCCGAGTTACGATCATAAAACCAATGAGAGTTTTAGTATTTTTCAGCCAAAAAATTTGACCCAATTTTTGAAAAAAATGTAAGGGGTTACATCGTTAAAATTGTCAAAAATTTGCCAAAAATTAGAAACCGAGTTTTAAATGCAGAAATGTTCGCATTTAAAAACCAAGAAGAAAACAGCAAACCAGACTGAAATCGGTTGAGTTTTAGCCAAGTTACGATCATAAAACCAATGAGGGTTTTAGTATTTTTCAGCCAAAAAATTTGACCCCATTTTTTAAAAAAATGTAAGGGGTTACATCGTTAAAATTGTCAAAAATTGGCCAAAAATTAGAAACCGAGTTTTAAATGCAGAAATGTTCGCATTTAAAAACCAAGAAGAAAACAGCAAACCAGACTGAAATCGGTTGAGTTTTAGCCAAGTTACGATCATAAAACCAATGAGGGTTTTAGTATTTTTCAGCCAAAAAATTTGACCCCATTTTTTAAAAAAATGTTAAAATTGTCAATAATTGGCCAAAAATTAGAAACCGAGTTTTAAATGCAGAAATGTTCGCATTTAAAAACCAAGAAGACAACAGCAAACCAGACTGAAATCGGTTGAGTTTTAGCCAAGTTACGATCATAAAACCAATGAGAGTTTTAGTATTTTTCAGCCAAAAAATTTGACCCAATTTTTGAAAAAAATGTAAGGGGTTACATCGTTAAAATTGTCAAAAATTGGCCAAAAATTAGAAACCGAGTTTTAAATGCAGAAATGTTCGCGTTTAAAAACCAAGAAGAAAACAGCAAACCAGACTGAAATCGGTTGAGTTTTAGCCAAGTTACGATCATAAAACCAATGAGAGTTTTAGTATTTTTCAGCCAAAAAATTTGACCCAATTTTTGAAAAAAATGTAAGGGGTTACATCGTTAAAATTGCCAAAAATTGGCCAAAAATTAGAAACCGAGTTTTAAATGCAGAAATGATCGAATTTAAAAACCAAGAAGAAAACAGCAAACCAGACTGAAATCGGTTGAGTTTTAGCCAAGTTACGATCATAAAACCAATGAGAGTTTTAGTATTTTTCAGCCAAAGAATTTGACCCAATTTTTGAAAAAAATGTAAGGGGTTACATCGTTAAAATTGTCAAAAATTGGCCAAAAATTAGAAACCGAGTTTTAAATGCAGAAATGTTCGCGTTTAAAAACCAAGAAGAAAACAGCAAACCAGACTGAAATCGGTTGAGTTTTAGCCAAGTTACGATCATAAAACCAATGAGGGTTTTAGTATTTTTCAGCCAAAAAATTTGACCCAATTTTTGAAAAAAATGTAAGGGGTAACATCGTTAAAATTGTAAAAAATTGGCCAAAAATTAGAAACCGAGTTTTAAATGCAGAAATGTTCGCATTTAAAAACCAAGAAGAAAACAGCAAACCAGACTGAAATCGGTTGAGTTTTAGCCGAGTTACGATCATAAAACCAATGAGAGTTTTAGTATTTTTCAGCCAAAAAATTTGACCCAATTTTTGAAAAAAATGTAAGGGGTTACATCGTTAAAATTGTCAAAAATTGGCCAAAAATTAGAAACCGAGTTTTAAATGCAGAAATGTTCGCATTTAAAAACCAAGAAGAAAACAGCAAACCAGACTGAAATCGGTTGAGTTTTAGCCAAGTTACGATAATAAAACCAATGAGAGTTTTAGTATTTTTCAGCCAAAAAATTTTACCCAATTTTTGAAAAAAATGTAAGGGGTTACATCGTTAAAATTGTCAAAAATTGGCCAAAAATTAGAAACCGAGTTTTAAATGCAGAAATGTTCGCATTTAAAAACCAAGAAGAAAACAGCAAACCAGACTGAAATCGGTTGAGTTTTAGCCAAGTTACGATCATAAAACCAATGAGAGTTTTAGTATTTTTCAGCCAAAAAATTTGACCCAATTTTTGAAAAAAATGTAAGGGGTTACATCGTTAAAATTGCCAAAAATTGGCCAAAAATTAGAAACCGAGTTTTAAATGCAGAAATGATCGAATTTAAAAACCAAGAAGAAAACAGCAAACCAGACTGAAATCGGTTGAGTTTTAGCCAAGTTACGATCATAAAACCAATGAGAGTTTTAGTATTTTTCAGCCAAAAAATTTGACCCAATTTTTGAAAAAAATGTAAGGGGTTACATCGTTAAAATTGTCAAAAATTGGCCAAAAATTAGAAACCGAGTTTTAAATGCAGAAATGTTCGCATTTAAAAACCAAGAAGAAAACAGCAAACCAGACTGAAATCGGTTGAGTTTTAGCCGAGTTACGATCATAAAACCAATGAGAGTTTTAGTATTTTTCAGCCAAAAAATTTGACCCAATTTTTGAAAAAAATGTAAGGGGTTACATCGTTAAAATTGTCAAAAATTGGCCAAAAATTAGAAACCGAGTTTTAAATGCAGAAATTATCGCATTTAAAAACCAAGAAGAAAACAGCAAACCAGACTGAAATCGGTTGAGTTTTAGCCAAGTTACGATCATAAAACCAATGAGGGTTTTAGTATTTTTCAGCCAAAAAATTTGACCCCATTTTTTAAAAAAATGTAAGGGGTTACATCGTTAAAATTGTCAAAAATTTGCCAAAAATTAGAAACCGAGTTTTAAATGCAGAAATGTTCGCATTTAAAAACCAAGAAGAAAACAGCAAACCAGACTGAAATCGGTTGAGTTTTAGCCAAGTTACGATCATAAAACCAATGAGGGTTTTAGTATTTTTCAGCCAAAAAATTTGACCCCATTTTTAAAAAAATGTAAGGGGTTACATCGTTAAAATTGTCAAAAATTGGCCAAAAATTAGAAACCGAGTTTTAAATGCAGAAATGTTCGCATTTAAAAACCAAGAAGAAAACAGCAAACCAGACTGAAATCGGTTGAGTTTTAGCCAAGTTACGATCATAAAACCAATGAGGGTTTTAGTATTTTTCAGCCAAAAAATTTGACCCCATTTTTTAAAAAAATGTTAAAATTGTCAATAATTGGCCAAAAATTAGAAACCGAGTTTTAAATGCAGAAATGTTCGCATTTAAAAACCAAGAAGACAACAGCAAACCAGACTGAAATCGGTTGAGTTTTAGCCAAGTTACGATCATAAAACCAATGAGAGTTTTAGTATTTTTCAGCCAAAAAATTTGACCCAATTTTTGAAAAAAATGTAAGGGGTTACATCGTTAAAATTGTAAAAAATTGGCCAAAAATTAGATACCGAGTTTTAAATGCAGAAATGTTCGCATTTAAAAACCAAGAAGAAAACAGCAAACCAGACTGAAATCGGTTGAGTTTTAGCCAAGTTACGATCATAAAACCAATGAGGGTTTTAGTATTTTTCAGCCAAAAAATTTGACCCAATTTTTGAAAAAAATGTAAGGGGTTACATCGTTAAAATTGTAAAAAATTGGCCAAAAATTAGATACCGAGTTTTAAATGCAGAAATGTTCGCATTTAAAAACCAAGAAGAAAACAGCAAACCAGACTGAAATCGGTTGAGTTTTAGCCAAGTTACGATCATAAAACCAATGAGGGTTTTAGTATTTTTCAGCCAAAAAATTTGACCCAATTTTTGAAAAAAATGTAAGGGGTTACATCGTTAAAATTGTCAAAAATTGGCCAAAAATTAGAAACCGAGTTTTAAATGCAGAAATGTTCGCATTTAAAAACCAAGAAGAAAACAGCAAACCAGACTGAAATCGGTTGAGTTTTAGCCAAGTTACGATCATAAAACCAATGAGAGTTTTAGTATTTTTCAGCCAAAAAATTTGACCCAATTTTTGAAAAAAATGTAAGGGGTTACAGCGTTAAAATTGTCAAAAATTGGCCAAAAATTAGAAACCGAGTTTTAAATGCAGAAATGTTCGCATTTAAAAACCAAGAAGAAAACAGCAAACCAGACTGAAATCGGTTGAGTTTTAGCCAAGTTACGATCATAAAACCAATGAGAGTTTTAGTATTTTTCAGCCAAAAAATTTGACCCAATTTTTGAAAAAAATGTAAGGGGTTACATCGTTAAAATTGTCAAAAATTGGCCAAAAATTAGAAACCGAGTTTTAAATGCAGAAATGTTCGCATTTAAAAACCAAGAAGAAAATAGCAAACCAGACTGAAATCGGTTGAGTTTTAGCCAAGTTACGATCATAAAACCAATGAGGGTTTTAGTATTTTTCAGCCAAAAAATTTGACCCAATTTTTGAAAAAAATGTAAGGGGTTACATCGTTAAAATTGTAAAAAATTGGCCAAAAATTAGATACCGAGTTTTAAATGCAGAAATGTTCGCATTTAAAAACCAAGAAGAAAACAGCAAACCAGACTGAAATCGGTTGAGTTTTAGCCAAGTTACGATCATAAAACCAATGAGAGTTTTTGTATTTTTCAGCCAAAAAATTTGACCCAATTTTTGAAAAAAATGTAAGGGGTTACAGCGTTAAAATTGTCAAAAATTGGCCAAAAATTAGAAACCGAGTTTTAAATGCAGAAATGATCGAATTTAAAAACCAAGAAGAAAACAGCAAACCAGACTGAAATCGGTTGAGTTTTAGCCAAGTTACGATCATAAAACCAATGAGAGTTTTAGTATTTTTCAGCCAAAGAATTTGACCCAATTTTTGAAAAAAATGTAAGGGGTTACATCGTTAAAATTGTCAAAAATTGGCCAAAAATTAGAAACCGAGTTTTAAATGCAGAAATGTTCGCATTTAAAAACCAAGAAGAAAACAGCAAACCAGACTGAAATCGGTTGAGTTTTAGCCGAGTTACGATCATAAAACCAATGAGAGTTTTAGTATTTTTCAGCCAAAAAATTTGACCCAATTTTTGAAAAAAATGTAAGGGGTTACATCGTTAAAATTGTCAAAAATTTGCCAAAAATTAGAAACCGAGTTTTAAATGCAGAAATGTTCGCATTTAAAAACCAAGAAGAAAACAGCAAACCAGACTGAAATCGGTTGAGTTTTAGCCAAGTTACGATCATAAAACCAATGAGGGTTTTAGTATTTTTCAGCCAAAAAATTTGACCCCATTTTTTAAAAAAATGTTAAAATTGTCAATAATTGGCCAAAAATTAGAAACCGAGTTTTAAATGCAGAAATGTTCGCATTTAAAAACCAAGAAGACAACAGCAAACCAGACTGAAATCGGTTGAGTTTTAGCCAAGTTACGATCATAAAACCAATGAGGGTTTTAGTATTTTTCAGCCAAAAAATTTGACCCAATTTTTGAAAAAAATGTAAGGGGTTACATCGTTAAAATTGTAAAAAATTGGCCAAAAATTAGATACCGAGTTTTAAATGCAGAAATGTTCGCATTTAAAAACCAAGAAGAAAACAGCAAACCAGACTGAAATCGGTTGAGTTTTAGCCAAGTTACGATCATAAAACCAATGAGAGTTTTAGTATTTTTCAGCCAAAAAATTTGACCCAATTTTTGAAAAAAATGTAAGGGGTTACATCGTTAAAATTGTCAAAAATTGGCCAAAAATTAGAAACCGAGTTTTAAATGCAGAAATGTTCGCATTTAAAAACCAAGAAGAAAACAGCAAACCAGACTGAAATCGGTTGAGTTTTAGCCAAGTTACGATCATAAAACCAATGAGGGTTTTAGTATTTTTCAGCCAAAAAATTTGACCCAATTTTTGAAAAAAATGTAAGGGGTTACATCGTTAAAATTGTCAAAAATTGGCCAAAAATTAGATACCGAGTTTTAAATGCAGAAATGTTCGCATTTAAAAACCAAGAAGAAAACAGCAAACCAGACTGAAATCGGTTGAGTTTTAGCCAAGTTACGATCATAAAACCAATGAGGGTTTTAGTATTTTTCAGCCAAAAAATTTGACCCAATTTTTGAAAAAAATGTAAGGGGTTACATCGTTAAAATTGTCAAAAATTGGCCAAAAATTAGAAACCGAGTTTTAAATGCAGAAATGTTCGCATTTAAAAACCAAGAAGAAAACAGCAAACCAGACTGAAATCGGTTGAGTTTTAGCCAAGTTACGATCATAAAACCAATGAGAGTTTTAGTATTTTTCAGCCAAAAAATTTGACCCAATTTTTGAAAAAAATGTAAGGGGTTACAGCGTTAAAATTGTCAAAAATTGGCCAAAAATTAGAAACCGAGTTTTAAATGCAGAAATGTTCGCATTTAAAAACCAAGAAGAAAACAGCAAACCAGACTGAAATCGGTTGAGTTTTAGCCAAGTTACGATCATAAAACCAATGAGGGTTTTAGTATTTTTCAGCCAAAAAATTTGACCCCATTTTTGAAAAAAATGTAAGGGATTACATCGTTAAAATTGTCAAAAATTGGCCAAAAATTAGAAACCGAGTTTTAAATGCAGAAATGTTCGCATTTAAAAACCAAGAAGAAAACAGCAAACCAGACTGAAATCGGTTGAGTTTTAGCCAAGTTACGATCATAAAACCAATGGGGGTTTTAGTATTTTTCAGCCAAAAATTTGACCCCATTTTTTAAAAAATGTTAAAATTGTCAATAATTGGCCAAAAATTAGAAACCGAGTTTTAAATGCAGAAATGTTCGCATTTAAAAACCAAGAAGACAACAGCAAACCAGACTGAAATCGGTTGAGTTTTAGCCAAGTTACGATCATAAAACCAATGAGGGTTTTAGTATTTTTCAGCCAAAAAATTTGACCCAATTTTTGAAAAAAATGTAAGGGGTTACATCGTTAAAATTGTAAAAAATTGGCCAAAAATTAGATACCGAGTTTTAAATGCAGAAATGTTCGCATTTAAAAACCAAGAAGAAAACAGCAAACCAGACTGAAATCGGTTGAGTTTTAGCCAAGTTACGATCATAAAACCAATGAGAGTTTTAGTATTTTTCAGCCAAAAAATTTGACCCAATTTTTGAAAAAAATGTAAGGGGTTACATCGTTAAAATTGTCAAAAATTGGCCAAAAATTAGAAACCGAGTTTTAAATGCAGAAATGTTCGCATTTAAAAACCAAGAAGAAAACAGCAAACCAGACTGAAATCGGTTGAGTTTTAGCCAAGTTACGATCATAAAACCAATGAGGGTTTTAGTATTTTTCAGCCAAAAAATTTGACCCAATTTTTGAAAAAAATGTAAGGGGTTACATCGTTAAAATTGTCAAAAATTGGCCAAAAATTAGATACCGAGTTTTAAATGCAGAAATGTTCGCATTTAAAAACCAAGAAGAAAACAGCAAACCAGACTGAAATCGGTTGAGTTTTAGCCAAGTTACGATCATAAAACCAATGAGGGTTTTAGTATTTTTCAGCCAAAAAATTTGACCCAATTTTTGAAAAAAATGTAAGGGGTTACATCGTTAAAATTGTCAAAAATTGGCCAAAAATTAGAAACCGAGTTTTAAATGCAGAAATGTTCGCATTTAAAAACCAAGAAGAAAACAGCAAACCAGACTGAAATCGGTTGAGTTTTAGCCAAGTTACGATCATAAAACCAATGAGAGTTTTAGTATTTTTCAGCCAAAAAATTTGACCCAATTTTTGAAAAAAATGTAAGGGGTTACAGCGTTAAAATTGTCAAAAATTGGCCAAAAATTAGAAACCGAGTTTTAAATGCAGAAATGTTCGCATTTAAAAACCAAGAAGAAAACAGCAAACCAGACTGAAATCGGTTGAGTTTTAGCCAAGTTACGATCATAAAACCAATGAGGGTTTTAGTATTTTTCAGCCAAAAAATTTGACCCAATTTTTGAAAAAAATGTAAGGGGTTAAAATTGTAAAAAATTGGCCAAAAATTAGAAACCGATTTTTAAATGCAGAAATGTTCGCATTTAAAAACCAAGAAGAAAACAGCAAACCAGACTGAAATCGGTTGAGTTTTAGCCAAGTTACGATCATAAAACCAATGAGGGTTTTAGTATTTTTCAGCCAAAAAATTTGACCCAATTTTTGAAAAAAATGTAAGGGGTTACATCGTTAAAATTGTCAAAAATTGGCCAAAAATTAGAAACCGAGTTTTAAATGCAGAAATGTTCGCATTTAAAAACCAAGAAGAAAACAGCAAACCAGACTGAAATCGGTTGAGTTTTAGCCAAGTTACGATCATAAAACCAATGAGGGTTTTAGTATTTTTCAGCCAAAAAATTTGACCCAATTTTTGAAAAAAATGTAAGGGGTTACATCGTTAAAATTGTCAAAAATTGGCCAAAAATTAGAAACCGAGTTTTAAATGCAGAAATGTTCGCATTTAAAAACCAAGAAGAAAACAGCAAACCAGACTGAAATCGGTTGAGTTTTAGCCAAGTTACGATCATAAAACCAATGAGAGTTTTAGTATTTTTCAGCCAAAAAATTTGACCCAATTTTGAAAAAAATGTAAGGGGTTACATCGTTAAAATTGTCAAAAATTGGCCAAAAATTAGAAACCGAGTTTTAAATGCAGAAATGTTCGCATTTAAAAACCAAGAAGAAAACAGCAAACCAGACTGAAATCGGTTGAGTTTTAGCCAAGTTACGATCATAAAACCAATGAGAGTTTTAGTATTTTTCAGCCAAAAAATTTGACCCAATTTTTGAAAAAAATGTAAGGGGTTACATCGTTAAAATTGTCAAAAATTGGCCAAAAATTAGAAACCGAGTTTTAAATGCAGAAATGTTCGCATTTAAAAACCAAGAAGAAAACAGCAAACCAGACTGAAATCGGTTGAGTTTTAGCCAAGTTACGATCATAAAACCAATGAGAGTTTTAGTATTTTTCAGCCAAAAAATTTGACCCAATTTTTGAAAAAATGTAAGGGGTTACATCGTTAAAATTGTCAAAAATTGGCCAAAAATTAGAAACCGAGTTTTAAATGCAGAAATGTTCGCATTTAAAAACCAAGAAGAAAACAGCAAACCAGACTGAAATCGGTTGAGTTTTAGCCAAGTTACGATCATAAAACCAATGAGAGTTTTAGTATTTTTCAGCCAAAAAATTTGACCCAATTTTTGAAAAAAATGTAAGGAGTTACATCGTTAAAATTGTCAAAAATTGGTCAAAAATTAGAAACCGAGTTTTAAATGCAGAAATGTTCGCATTTAAAAACCAAGAAGAAAACAGCAAACCAGACTGAAATCGGTTGAGTTTTAGCCAAGTTACGATCATAAAACCAATGAGAGTTTTAGTATTTTTCAGCCAAAAAATTTGACCCAATTTTTGAAAAAAATGTAAGGGGTTACATCGTTAAAATTGTCAAAAATTGGCCAAAAATTAGATACCGAGTTTTAAATGCAGAAATGTTCGCATTTAAAAACCAAGAAGAAAACAGCAAACCAGACTGAAATCGGTTGAGTTTTAGCCAAGTTACGATCATAAAACCAATGAGGGTTTTAGTATTTTTCAGCCAAAAAATTTGACCCAATTTTTGAAAAAAATGTAAGGGGTTACATCGTTAAAATTGTCAAAAATTGGCCAAAAATTAGATACCGAGTTTTAAATGCAGAAATGTTCGCATTTAAAAACCAAGAAGAAAACAGCAAACCAGACTGAAATCGGTTGAGTTTTAGCCAAGTTACGATCATAAAACCAATGAGAGTTTTAGTATTTTTCAGCCAAAAAATTTGACCCAATTTTTGAAAAAAATGTAAGGGGTTACATCGTTAAAATTGCCAAAAATTGGCCAAAATTAGAAACCGAGTTTTAAATGCAGAAATGTTCGCATTTAAAAACCAAGAAGAAAACAGCAAACCAGACTGAAATCGGTTGAGTTTTAGCCAAGTTACGTTGAGAGTTTTAGTATTTTTCAGCCAAAAAATTTGACCCAATTTTTGAAAAAAATGTAAGGGGTTACATCGTTAAAATTGTCAAAAATTGGCCAAAAATTAGAAACCGAGTTTTAAATGCAGAAATGTTCGCATTTAAAAACCAAGAAGAAAACAGCAAACCAGACTGAAATCGGTTGAGTTTTAGCTAAGTTACGATCATAAAACCAATGAGGGTTTTAGTATTTTTCAGCTAAAAAATTTGACCCAATTTTTGAAAAAAATGTAAGGGGTTACATCGTTAAAATTGTCAAAAATTGGCAAAAAATTAGAAACCGAGTTTTAAATGCAGAAATTTTCGCATTTAAAAACCAAGAAGAAAACAGCAAACCAGACTGAAATCGGTTGAGTTTTAGCCAAGTTACGATCATAAAACCAATGAGAGTTTTAGTATTTTTCAGCCAAAAAATTTGACCCAATTTTTGAAAAAAATGTAAGGGGTTACATCGTTAAAATTGTCAAAAATTGGCCAAAAATTAGAAACCGAGTTTTAAATGCAGAAATGTTCGCATTTAAAAACCAAGAAGAAAACAGCAAACCAGACTGAAATCGGTTGAGTTTTAGCCAAGTTACGATCATAAAACCAATGAGAGTTTTAGTATTTTTCAGCCAAAAAATTTGACCCAATTTTTGAAAAAAATGTAAGGGGTTACATCGTTAAAATTGTCAAAAATTGGCCAAAAATTAGAAACCGAGTTTTAAATGCAGAAATGTTCGCATTTAAAAACCAAGAAGAAAACAGCAAACCAGACTGAAATCGGTTGAGTTTTAGCCAAGTTACGATCATAAAACCAATGAGAGTTTTAGTATTTTTCAGCCAAAAAATTTGACCCAATTTTTGAAAAAAATGTAAGGGGTTACATCGTTAAAATTGTCAAAAATTGGCCAAAAATTAGAAACCGAGTTTTAAATGCAGAAATGTTCGCATTTAAAAACCAAGAAGAAAACAGCAAACCAGACTGAAATCGGTTGAGTTTTAGCCAAGTTACGATCATAAAACCAATGAGAGTTTTAGTATTTTTCAGCCAAAAAATTTGACCCAATTTTTGAAAAAAATGTAAGGGGTTACATCGTTAAAATTGTCAAAAATTGGCCAAAAATTAGAAACCGAGTTTTAAATGCAGAAATGTTCGCATTTAAAAACCAAGAAGAAAACAGCAAACCAGACTGAAATCGGTTGAGTTTTAGCCAAGTTACGATCATAAAACCAATGAGGGTTTTAGTATTTTTCAGCTAAAAAATTTGACCCAATTTTTGAAAAAAATGTAAGGGGTTACATCGTTAAAATTGTCAAAAATTGGCAAAAAATTAGAAACCTAGTTTTAAATGCAGAAATTTTCGCATTTAAAAACCAAGAAGAAAACAGCAAACCAGACTGAAATCGGTTGAGTTTTAGCCAAGTTACGATCATAAAACCAATGAGAGTTTTAGTATTTTTCAGCCAAAAAATTTGACCCAATTTTTGAAAAAAATGTAAGGGGTTACATCGTTAAAATTGTCAAAAATTGGCCAAAAATTAGAAACCGAGTTTTAAATGCAGAAATGTTCGCATTTAAAAACCAAGAAGAAAACAGCAAACCAGACTGAAATCGGTTGAGTTTTAGCCAAGTTACGATCATAAAACCAATGAGAGTTTTAGTATTTTTCAGCCAAAAAATTTGACCCAATTTTTGAAAAAAATTTAAGGGGTTACATCGTTAAAATTGTCAAAAATTTGCCAAAAATTAGAAACCGAGTTTTAAATGCAGAAATGTTCGCATTTAAAAACCAAGAAGAAAACAGCAAACCAGACTGAAATCGGTTGAGTTTTAGCCAAGTTACGATCATAAAACCAATGAGAGTTTTAGTATTTTTCAGCCAAAAAATTTGACCCAATTTTTGAAAAAAATGTAAGGGGTTACATCGTTAAAATTGTCAAAAATTGGCCAAAAATTAGAAACCGAGTTTTAAATGCAGAAATGTTCGCATTTAAAAACCAAGAAGAAAATAGCAAACCAGACTGAAATCGGTTGAGTTTTAGCCAAGTTACGATCATAAAACCAATGAGGGTTTTAGTATTTTTCAGCCAAAAAATTTGACCCAATTTTTGAAAAAAATGTAAGGGGTTACATCGTTAAAATTGTAAAAAATTGGCCAAAAATTAGATACCGAGTTTTAAATGCAGAAATGTTCGCATTTAAAAACCAAGAAGAAAACAGCAAACCAGACTGAAATCGGTTGAGTTTTAGCCAAGTTACGATCATAAAACCAATGAGAGTTTTAGTATTTTTCAGCCAAAAAATTTGACCCAATTTTTGAAAAAAATGTAAGGGGTTAAAATTGTAAAAAATTGGCCAAAAATTAGAAACCGAGTTTTAAATGCAGAAATGTTCGCATTTAAAAACCAAGAAGAAAACAGCAAACCAGACTGAAATCGGTTGAGTTTTAGCCAAGTTACGATCATAAAACCAATGAGGGTTTTAGTATTTTTCAGCCAAAAAATTTGACCCAATTTTTGAAAAAAATGTAAGGGGTTACATCGTTAAAATTGTCAAAAATTGGCCAAAAATTAGAAACCGAGTTTTAAATGCAGAAATGTTCGCATTTAAAAACCAAGAAGAAAACAGCAAACCAGACTGAAATCGGTTGAGTTTTAGCCAAGTTACGATCATAAAACCAATGAGAGTTTTAGTATTTTTCAGCCAAAAAATTTGACCCAATTTTTGAAAAAAATGTAAGGGGTTACATCGTTAAAATTGTCAAAAATTGGCCAAAAATTAGAAACCGAGTTTTAAATGCAGAAATGTTCGCATTTAAAAACCAAGAAGAAAACAGCAAACCAGACTGAAATCGGTTGAGTTTTAGCCAAGTTACGATCATAAAACCAATGAGGGTTTTAGTATTTTTCAGCCAAAAAATTAGAAACCGAGTTTTAAATGCAGAAATGTTCGCATTTAAAAACCAAGAAGAAAACAGCAAACCAGACTGAAATCGGTTGAGTTTTAGCCAAGTTACGATCATAAAACCAATGAGAGTTTTAGTATTTTTCAGCCAAAAAATTTGACCCAATTTTTGAAAAAAATGTAAGGGGTTACATCGTTAAAATTGTCAAAAATTGGCCAAAAATTAGAAACCGAGTTTTAAATGCAGAAATGTTCGCATTTAAAAACCAAGAAGAAAACAGCAAACCAGACTGAAATCGGTTGAGTTTTAGCCAAGTTACGATCATAAAACCAATGAGAGTTTTAGTATTTTTCAGCCAAAAAATTTGACCCAATTTTTGAAAAAAATGTAAGGGGTTACATCGTTAAAATTGTCAAAAATTGGTCAAAAATTAGAAACCGAGTTTTAAATGCAGAAATGTTCGCATTTAAAAACCAAGAAGAAAACAGCAAACCAGACTGAAATCGGTTGAGTTTTAGCCAAGTTACGATCATAAAACCAATGAGAGTTTTAGTATTTTTCAGCCAAAAAATTTGACCCAATTTTTGAAAAAAATGTAAGGGGTTACATCGTTAAAATTGTCAAAAATTGGCCAAAAATTAGATACCGAGTTTTAAATGCAGAAATGTTCGCATTTAAAAACCAAGAAGAAAACAGCAAACCAGACTGAAATCGGTTGAGTTTTAGCCAAGTTACGATCATAAAACCAATGAGGGTTTTAGTATTTTTCAGCCAAAAAATTTGACCCAATTTTTGAAAAAAATGTAAGGGGTTACATCGTTAAAATTGTCAAAAATTGGCCAAAAATTAGATACCGAGTTTTAAATGCAGAAATGTTCGCATTTAAAAACCAAGAAGAAAACAGCAAACCAGACTGAAATCGGTTGAGTTTTAGCCAAGTTACGATCATAAAACCAATGAGAGTTTTAGTATTTTTCAGCCAAAAAATTTGACCCAATTTTTGAAAAAAATGTAAGGGGTTACATCGTTAAAATTGCCAAAAATTGGCCAAAAATTAGAAACCGAGTTTTAAATGCAGAAATGTTCGCATTTAAAAACCAAGAAGAAAACAGCAAACCAGACTGAAATCGGTTGAGTTTTAGCCAAGTTACGTTGAGAGTTTTAGTATTTTTCAGCCAAAAAATTTGACCCAATTTTTGAAAAAAATGTAAGGGGTTACATCGTTAAAATTGTCAAAAATTGGCCAAAAATTAGAAACCGAGTTTTAAATGCAGAAATGTTCGCATTTAAAAACCAAGAAGAAAACAGCAAACCAGACTGAAATCGGTTGAGTTTTAGCCAAGTTACGATCATAAAACCAATGAGAGTTTTAGTATTTTTCAGCTAAAAAATTTGACCCAATTTTTGAAAAAAATGTAAGGGGTTACATCGTTAAAATTGTCAAAAATTGGCCAAAAATTAGAAACCGAGTTTTAAATGCAGAAATGTTCGCATTTAAAAACCAAGAAGAAAACAGCAAACCAGACTGAAATCGGTTGAGTTTTAGCCAAGTTACGATCATAAAACCAATGAGAGTTTTAGTATTTTTCAGCCAAAAAATTTGACCCAATTTTTGAAAAAAATGTAAGGGGTTACATCGTTAAAATTGTCAAAAATTGGCCAAAAATTAGATACCGAGTTTTAAATGCAGAAATGTTCGCATTTAAAAACCAAGAAGAAAACAGCAAACCAGACTGAAATCGGTTGAGTTTTAGCCAAGTTACGATCATAAAACCAATGAGGGTTTTAGTATTTTTCAGCCAAAAAATTTGACCCAATTTTTGAAAAAAATGTAAGGGGTTACATCGTTAAAATTGTCAAAAATTGGCCAAAAATTAGATACCGAGTTTTAAATGCAGAAATGTTCGCATTTAAAAACCAAGAAGAAAACA
The DNA here is from genome assembly GCA_018152175.1 of Drosophila jambulina. Lineage (NCBI taxonomy): Eukaryota > Metazoa > Arthropoda > Insecta > Diptera > Drosophilidae > Drosophila > Drosophila jambulina. The sequence goes on from JAECXH010000006.1 coordinate 4,430,874, forward strand.
GCAAACCAGACTGAAATCGGTTGAGTTTTAGCCAAGTTACGATCATAAAACCAATGAGAGTTTTAGTATTTTTCAGCCAAAAAATTTGACCCAATTTTTGAAAAAAATGTAAGGGGTTACATCGTTAAAATTGCCAAAAATTGGCCAAAAATTAGAAACCGAGTTTTAAATGCAGAAATGTTCGCATTTAAAAACCAAGAAGAAAACAGCAAACCAGACTGAAATCGGTTGAGTTTTAGCCAAGTTACGTTGAGAGTTTTAGTATTTTTCAGCCAAAAAATTTGACCCAATTTTTGAAAAAAATGTAAGGGGTTACATCGTTAAAATTGTCAAAAATTGGCCAAAAATTAGAAACCGAGTTTTAAATGCAGAAATGTTCGCATTTAAAAACCAAGAAGAAAACAGCAAACCAGACTGAAATCGGTTGAGTTTTAGCCAAGTTACGATCATAAAACCAATGAGGGTTTTAGTATTTTTCAGCTAAAAAATTTGACCCAATTTTTGAAAAAAATGTAAGGGGTTACATCGTTAAAATTGTCAAAAATTGGCAAAAAATTAGAAACCGAGTTTTAAATGCAGAAATTTTCGCATTTAAAAACCAAGAAGAAAACAGCAAACCAGACTGAAATCGGTTGAGTTTTAGCCAAGTTACGATCATAAAACCAATGAGAGTTTTAGTATTTTTCAGCCAAAAAATTTGACCCAATTTTTGAAAAAAATGTAAGGGGTTACATCGTTAAAATTGTCAAAAATTGGCCAAAAATTAGAAACCGAGTTTTAAATGCAGAAATGTTCGCATTTAAAAACCAAGAAGAAAACAGCAAACCAGACTGAAATCGGTTGAGTTTTAGCCAAGTTACGATCATAAAACCAATGAGAGTTTTAGTATTTTTCAGCCAAAAAATTTGACCCAATTTTGAAAAAAATGTAAGGGGTTACATCGTTAAAATTGTCAAAAATTGGCCAAAAATTAGAAACCGAGTTTTAAATGCAGAAATGTTCGCATTTAAAAACCAAGAAGAAAACAGCAAACCAGACTGAAATCGGTTGAGTTTTAGCCAAGTTACGATCATAAAACCAATGAGAGTTTTAGTATTTTTCAGCCAAAAAATTTGACCCAATTTTTGAAAAAAATGTAAGGGGTTACATCGTTAAAATTGTCAAAAATTGGCCAAAAATTAGAAACCGAGTTTTAAATGCAGAAATGTTCGCATTTAAAAACCAAGAAGAAAACAGCAAACCAGACTGAAATCGGTTGAGTTTTAGCCAAGTTACGATCATAAAACCAATGAGGGTTTTAGTATTTTTCAGCTAAAAAATTTGACCCAATTTTTGAAAAAAATGTAAGGGGTTACATCGTTAAAATTGTCAAAAATTGGCAAAAATTAGAAACCTAGTTTTAAATGCAGAAATTTTCGCATTTAAAAACCAAGAAGAAAACAGCAAACCAGACTGAAATCGGTTGAGTTTTAGCCAAGTTACGATCATAAAACCAATGAGAGTTTTAGTATTTTTCAGCCAAAAAATTTGACCCAATTTTTGAAAAAAATGTAAGGGGTTACATCGTTAAAATTGTCAAAAATTGGCCAAAAATTAGAAACCGAGTTTTAAATGCAGAAATGTTCGCATTTAAAAACCAAGAAGAAAACAGCAAACCAGACTGAAATCGGTTGAGTTTTAGCCAAGTTACGATCATAAAACCAATGAGAGTTTTAGTATTTTTCAGCCAAAAAATTTGACCCAATTTTTGAAAAAAATGTAAGGGGTTACATCGTTAAAATTGTCAAAAATTTGCCAAAAATTAGAAACCGAGTTTTAAATGCAGAAATGTTCGCATTTAAAAACCAAGAAGAAAACAGCAAACCAGACTGAAATCGGTTGAGTTTTAGCCAAGTTACGATCATAAAACCAATGAGGGTTTTAGTATTTTTCAGCCAAAAAATTTGACCCAATTTTTGAAAAAAATGTAAGGGGTTACATCGTTAAAATTGTAAAAAATTGGCCAAAAATTAGATACCGAGTTTTAAATGCAGAAATGTTCGCATTTAAAAACCAAGAAGAAAACAGCAAACCAGACTGAAATCGGTTGAGTTTTAGCCAAGTTACGATCATAAAACCAATGAGAGTTTTAGTATTTTTCAGTCAAAAAATTTGACCCAATTTTTGAAAAAAATGTAAGGGGTTACATCGTTAAAATTGTCAAAAATTGGCCAAAAATTAGAAACCGAGTTTTAAATGCAGAAATGTTCGCATTTAAAAACCAAGAAGAAAACAGCAAACCAGACTGAAATCGGTTGAGTTTTAGCCAAGTTACGATCATAAAACCAATGAGAGTTTTAGTATTTTTCAGCCAAAAAATTTGACCCAATTTTTGAAAAAAATGTAAGGGGTTACATCGTTAAAATTGTCAAAAATTGGCCAAAAATTAGAAACCGAGTTTTAAATACAGAAATGTTCGCATTTAAAAACCAAGAAGAAAACAGCAAACCAGACTGAAATCGGTTGAGTTTTAGCCAAGTTACGATCATAAAACCAATGAGAGTTTTAGTATTTTTCAGCCAAAAAATTTGACCCAATTTTTGAAAAAAATGTAAGGGGTTACATCGTTAAAATTGTCAAAAATTGGCCAAAAATTAGAAACCGAGTTTTAAATGCAGAAATGTTCGCATTTAAAAACCAAGAAGAAAACAGCAAACCAGACTGAAATCGGTTGAGTTTTAGCCAAGTTATGATCATAAAACCAATGAGAGTTTTAGTATTTTTCAGCCAAAAAATTTGACCCAATTTTTGAAAAAAATGTAAGGGGTTACATCGTTAAAATTGTCAAAAATTGGCCAAAAATTAGAAACCGAGTTTTAAATGCAGAAATGTTCGCATTTAAAAACCAAGAAGAAAACAGCAAACCAGACTGAAATCGGTTGAGTTTTAGCCAAGTTATGATCATAAAACCAATGAGAGTTTTAGTATTTTTCAGCCAAAAAATTTGACCCAATTTTTGAAAAAAATGTAAGGGGTTACATCGTTAAAATTGTCAAAAATTGGCCAAAAATTAGAAACCGAGTTTTAAATGCAGAAATGTTCGCATTTAAAAACCAAGAAGAAAACAGCAAACCAGACTGAAATCGGTTGAGTTTTAGCCAAGTTACGATCATAAAACCAATGAGAGTTTTAGTATTTTTCAGCCAAAAAATTTGACCCAATTTTTGAAAAAAATGTAAGGGGTTACATCGTTAAAATTGTCAAAAATTGGCCAAAAATTAGAAACCGAGTTTTAAATGCAGAAATGTTCGCATTTAAAAACCAAGAAGAAAACAGCAAACCAGACTGAAATCGGTTGAGTTTTAGCCAAGTTATGATCATAAAACCAATGAGAGTTTTAGTATTTTTCAGCCAAAAAATTTGACCCAATTTTTGAAAAAAATGTAAGGGGTTACATCGTTAAAATTGTCAAAAATTGGCCAAAAATTAGAAACCGAGTTTTAAATGCAGAAATGTTCGCATTTAAAAACCAAGAAGAAAACAGCAAACCAGACTGAAATCGGTTGAGTTTTAGCCAAGTTATGATCATAAAACCAATGAGAGTTTTAGTATTTTTCAGCCAAAAAATTTGACCCAATTTTTGAAAAAAATGTAAGGGGTTACATCGTTAAAATTGTCAAAAATTGGCCAAAAATTAGAAACCGAGTTTTAAATGCAGAAATGCTTTAAAAACCAAAAAAAAAAAAAACCAAACAAAAAAAATGAGTTTTAGCCAAGTTACGATCATAAAACCAATGAGAGTTTTAGTATTTTTCAGCCAAAAAATTTGACCCAATTTTTGAAAAAAATGTAAGGGGTTACATCGTTAAAATTGTCAAAAATTGGCCAAAAATTAGAAACCGAGTTTTAAATGCAGAAATGTTCGCATTTAAAAACCAAGAAGAAAACAGCAAACCAGACTGAAATCGGTTGAGTTTTAGCCAAGTTATGATCATAAAACCAATGAGGGTTTTAGTATTTTTCAGCCAAAAAATTTGACCCAATTTTTGAAAAAAATGTAAGGGGTTACATCGTTAAAATTGTCAAAAATTGGCCAAAAATTAGAAACCGAGTTTTAAATGCAGAAATGTTCGCATTTAAAAACCAAGAAGAAAACAGCAAACCAGACTGAAATCGGTTGAGTTTTAGCCAAGTTATGATCATAAAACCAATGAGAGTTTTAGTATTTTTCAGCCAAAAAATTTGACCCAATTTTTGAAAAAAATGTAAGGGGTTACATCGTTAAAATTGTCAAAAATTGGCCAAAAATTAGAAACCGAGTTTTAAATGCAGAAATGTTCGCATTTAAAAACCAAGAAGAAAACAGCAAACCAGACTGAAATCGGTTGAGTTTTAGCCAAGTTATGATCATAAAACCAATGAGAGTTTTAGTATTTTTCAGCCAAAAAATTTGACCCAATTTTTGAAAAAAATGTAAGGAGTTACATCGTTAAAATTGTCAAAAATTGGCCAAAAATTAGAAATCGAGTTTTAAATGCAGAAATGTTCGCATTTAAAAACCAAGAAGAAAACAGCAAACCAGACTGAAATCGGTTGAGTTTTAGCCAAGTTATGATCATAAAACCAATGAGGGTTTTAGTATTTTTCAGCCAAAAAATTTGACCCAATTTTTGAAAAAAATGTAAGGGGTTACATCGTTAAAATTGTCAAAAATTGGCCAAAAATTAGAAATCGAGTTTTAAATGCAGAAATGTTCGCATTTAAAAACCAAGAAGAAAACAGCAAACCAGACTGAAATCGGTTGAGTTTTAGCCAAGTTATGATCATAAAACCAATGAGAGTTTTAGTATTTTTCAGCCAAAAAATTTGACCCAATTTTTGAAAAAAATGTAAGGGGTTACATCGTTAAAATTGTCAAAAATTGGCCAAAAATTAGAAATCGAGTTTTAAATGCAGAAATGTTCGCATTTAAAAACCAAGAAGAAAACAGCAAACCAGACTGAAATCGGTTGAGTTTTAGCCAAGTTATGATCATAAAACCAATGAGAGTTTTAGTATTTTTCAGCCAAAAAATTTAACCCAATTTTTGAAAAAAATGTAAGGGGTTACATCGTTAAAATTGTCAAAAATTGGCCAAAAATTAGAAACCGAGTTTTAAATGCAGAAATGTTCGCATTTAAAAACCAAGAAGAAAACAGCAAACCAGACTGAAATCGGTTGAGTTTTAGCCAAGTTATGATCATAAAACCAATGAGAGTTTTAGTATTTTTCAGCCAAAAAATTTGACCCAATTTTTGAAAAAAATGTAAGGGGTTACATCGTTAAAATTGTCAAAAATTGGCCAAAAATTAGAAATCGAGTTTTAAATGCAGAAATGTTCGCATTTAAAAACCAAGAAGAAAACAGCAAACCAGACTGAAATCGGTTGAGTTTTAGCCAAGTTATGATCATAAAACCAATGAGGGTTTTAGTATTTTTCAGCCAAAAAATTTGACCCAATTTTTGAAAAAAATGTAAGGGGTTACATCGTTAAAATTGTCAAAAATTGGCCAAAAATTAGAAATCGAGTTTTAAATGCAGAAATGTTCGCATTTAAAAACCAAGAAGAAAACAGCAAACCAGACTGAAATCGGTTGAGTTTTAGCCAAGTTATGATCATAAAACCAATGAGAGTTTTAGTATTTTTCAGCCAAAAAATTTGACCCAATTTTTGAAAAAAATGTAAGGGGTTACATCGTTAAAATTGTCAAAAATTGGCCAAAAATTAGAAATCGAGTTTTAAATGCAGAAATGTTCGCATTTAAAAACCAAGAAGAAAACAGCAAACCAGACTGAAATCGGTTGAGTTTTAGCCAAGTTATGATCATAAAACCAATGAGGTTTTAGTATTTTTCAGCCAAAAAATTTGACCCAATTTTTGAAAAAAATGTAAGGGGTTACATCGTTAAAATTGTCAAAAATTGGCCAAAAATTAGAAATCGAGTTTTAAATGCAGAAATGTTCGCATTTAAAAACCAAGAAGAAAACAGCAAACCAGACTGAAATCGGTTGAGTTTTAGCCAAGTTATGATCATAAAACCAATGAGAGTTTTAGTATTTTTCAGCCAAAAAATTTGACCCAATTTTTGAAAAAAATGTAAGGAGTTACATCGTTAAAATTGTCAAAAATTGGCCAAAAATTAGAAATCGAGTTTTAAATGCAGAAATGTTCGCATTTAAAAACCAAGAAGAAAACAGCAAACCAGACTGAAATCGGTTGAGTTTTAGCCAAGTTATGATCATAAAACCAATGAGGGTTTTAGTATTTTTCAGCCAAAAAATTTGACCCAATTTTTGAAAAAAATGTAAGGGGTTACATCGTTAAAATTGTCAAAAATTGGCCAAAAATTAGAAATCGAGTTTTAAATGCAGAAATGTTCGCATTTAAAAACCAAGAAGAAAACAGCAAACCAGACTGAAATCGGTTGAGTTTTAGCCAAGTTATGATCATAAAACCAATGAGGGTTTTAGTATTTTTCAGCCAAAAAATTTGACCCAATTTTTGAAAAAAATGTAAGGGGTTACATCGTTAAAATTGTCAAAAATTGGCCAAAAATTAGAAATCGAGTTTTAAATGCAGAAATGTTCGCATTTAAAAACCAAGAAGAAAACAGCAAACCAGACTGAAATCGGTTGAGTTTTAGCCAAGTTATGATCATAAAACCAATGAGGGTTTTAGTATTTTTCAGCCAAAAAATTTGACCCAATTTTTGAAAAAAATGTAAGGGGTTACATCGTTAAAATTGTCAAAAATTGGCCAAAAATTAGAAATCGAGTTTTAAATGCAGAAATGTTCGCATTTAAAAACCAAGAAGAAAACAGCAAACCAGACTGAAATCGGTTGAGTTTTAGCCAAGTTATGATCATAAAACCAATGAGGGTTTTAGTATTTTTCAGCCAAAAAATTTGACCCAATTTTTGAAAAAAATGTAAGGGGTTACATCGTTAAAATTGTCAAAAATTGGCCAAAAATTAGAAATCGAGTTTTAAATGCAGAAATGTTCGCATTTAAAAACCAAGAAGAAAACAGCAAACCAGACTGAAATCGGTTGAGTTTTAGCCAAGTTATGATCATAAAACCAATGAGAGTTTTAGTATTTTTCAGCCAAAAAATTTGACCCAATTTTTGAAAAAAATGTAAGGGGTTACATCGTTAAAATTGTCAAAAATTGGCCAAAAATTAGAAATCGAGTTTTAAATGCAGAAATGTTCGCATTTAAAAACCAAGAAGAAAACAGCAAACCAGACTGAAATCGGTTGAGTTTTAGCCAAGTTATGATCATAAAACCAATGAGGGTTTTAGTATTTTTCAGCCAAAAAATTTGACCCAATTTTTGAAAAAAATGTAAGGGGTTACATCGTTAAAATTGTCAAAAATTGGCCAAAAATTAGAAATCGAGTTTTAAATGCAGAAATGTTCGCATTTAAAAACCAAGAAGAAAACAGCAAACCAGACTGAAATCGGTTGAGTTTTAGCCAAGTTATGATCATAAAACCAATGAGGGTTTTAGTATTTTTCAGCCAAAAAAATTTGACCCAATTTTTGAAAAAAATGTAAGGGGTTACATCGTTAAAATTGTCAAAAATTGGCCAAAAATTAGAAATCGAGTTTTAAATGCAGAAATGTTCGCATTTAAAAACCAAGAAGAAAACAGCAAACCAGACTGAAATCGGTTGAGTTTTAGCCAAGTTATGATCATAAAACCAATGAGGGTTTTAGTATTTTTCAGCCAAAAAATTTGACCCAATTTTGAAAAAAATGTAAGGGGTTACATCGTTAAAATTGTCAAAAATTGGCCAAAAATTAGAAATCGAGTTTTAAATGCAGAAATGTTCGCATTTAAAAACCAAGAAGAAAACAGCAAACCAGACTGAAATCGGTTGAGTTTTAGCCAAGTTATGATCATAAAACCAATGAGGGTTTTAGTATTTTTCAGCCAAAAAATTTGACCCAATTTTTGAAAAAAATGTAAGGGGTTACATCGTTAAAATTGTCAAAAATTGGCCAAAAATTAGAAATCGAGTTTTAAATGCAGAAATGTTCGCATTTAAAAACCAAGAAGAAAACAGCAAACCAGACTGAAATCGGTTGAGTTTTAGCCAAGTTATGATCATAAAACCAATGAGGGTTTTAGTATTTTTCAGCCAAAAAATTTGACCCAATTTTTGAAAAAAATGTAAGGGGTTACATCGTTAAAATTGTCAAAAATTGGCCAAAAATTAGAAATCGAGTTTTAAATGCAGAAATGTTCGCATTTAAAAACCAAGAAGAAAACAGCAAACCAGACTGAAATCGGTTGAGTTTTAGCCAAGTTATGATCATAAAACCAATGAGGGTTTTAGTATTTTTCAGCCAAAAAATTTGACCCAATTTTTGAAAAAAATGTAAGGGGTTACATCGTTAAAATTGTCAAAAATTGGCCAAAAATTAGAAATCGAGTTTTAAATGCAGAAATGTTCGCATTTAAAAACCAAGAAGAAAACAAGCAAACCAGACTGAAATCGGTTGAGTTTTAGCCAAGTTATGATCATAAAACCAATGAGGGTTTTAGTATTTTTCAGCCAAAAAATTTGACCCAATTTTTGAAAAAAATGTAAGGGGTTACATCGTTAAAATTGTCAAAAATTGGCCAAAAATTAGAAATCGAGTTTTAAATGCAGAAATGTTCGCATTTAAAAACCAAGAAGAAAACAGCAAACCAGACTGAAATCGGTTGAGTTTTAGCCAAGTTATGATCATAAAACCAATGAGGGTTTTAGTATTTTTCAGCCAAAAAATTTGACCCAATTTTTGAAAAAAATGTAAGGGGTTACATCGTTAAAATTGTCAAAAATTGGCCAAAAATTAGAAATCGAGTTTTAAATGCAGAAATGTTCGCATTTAAAAACCAAGAAGAAAACAGCAAACCAGACTGAAATCGGTTGAGTTTTAGCCAAGTTATGATCATAAAACCAATGAGGTTTTAGTATTTTTCAGCCAAAAAATTTGACCCAATTTTTGAAAAAAATGTAAGGGGTTACATCGTTAAAATTGTCAAAAATTGGCCAAAAATTAGAAATCGAGTTTTAAATGCAGAAATGTTCGCATTTAAAAACCAAGAAGAAAACAGCAAACCAGACTGAAATCGGTTGAGTTTTAGCCAAGTTATGATCATAAAACCAATGAGGGTTTTAGTATTTTTCAGCCAAAAAATTTGACCCAATTTTTGAAAAAAATGTAAGGGGTTACATCGTTAAAATTGTCAAAAATTGGCCAAAAATTAGAAATCGAGTTTTAAATGCAGAAATGTTCGCATTTAAAAACCAAGAAGAAAACAGCAAACCAGACTGAAATCGGTTGAGTTTTAGCCAAGTTATGATCATAAAACCAATGAGGGTTTTAGTATTTTTCAGCCAAAAAATTTGACCCAATTTTTGAAAAAAATGTAAGGGGTTACATCGTTAAAATTGTCAAAAATTGGCCAAAAATTAGAAATCGAGTTTTAAATGCAGAAATGTTCGCATTTAAAAACCAAGAAGAAAACAGCAAACCAGACTGAAATCGGTTGAGTTTTAGCCAAGTTATGATCATAAAACCAATGAGGGTTTTAGTATTTTTCAGCCAAAAAATTTGACCCAATTTTTGAAAAAAATGTAAGGGGTTACATCGTTAAAATTGTCAAAAATTGGCCAAAAATTAGAAATCGAGTTTTAAATGCAGAAATGTTCGCATTTAAAAACCAAGAAGAAAACAGCAAACCAGACTGAAATCGGTTGAGTTTTAGCCAAGTTATGATCATAAAACCAATGAGGGTTTTAGTATTTTTCAGCCAAAAAATTTGACCCAATTTTTGAAAAAAATGTAAGGGGTTACATCGTTAAAATTGTCAAAAATTGGCCAAAAATTAGAAATCGAGTTTTAAATGCAGAAATGTTCGCATTTAAAAACCAAGAAGAAAACAGCAAACCAGACTGAAATCGGTTGAGTTTTAGCCAAGTTATGATCATAAAACCAATGAGGGTTTTAGTATTTTTCAGCCAAAAAATTTGACCCAATTTTTGAAAAAAATGTAAGGGGTTACATCGTTAAAATTGTCAAAAATTGGCCAAAAATTAGAAATCGAGTTTTAAATGCAGAAATGTTCGCATTTAAAAACCAAGAAGAAAACAGCAAACCAGACTGAAATCGGTTGAGTTTTAGCCAAGTTATGATCATAAAACCAATGAGGGTTTTAGTATTTTTCAGCCAAAAAATTTGACCCAATTTTGAAAAAAAATGTAAGGGGTTACATCGTTAAAATTGTCAAAAATTGGCCAAAAATTAGAAATCGAGTTTTAAATGCAGAAATGTTCGCATTTAAAAACCAAGAAGAAAACAGCAAACCAGACTGAAATCGGTTGAGTTTTAGCCAAGTTATGATCATAAAACCAATGAGGGTTTTAGTATTTTTCAGCCAAAAAATTTGACCCAATTTTTGAAAAAAATGTAAGGGGTTACATCGTTAAAATTGTCAAAAATTGGCCAAAAATTAGAAATCGAGTTTTAAATGCAGAAATGTTCGCATTTAAAAACCAAGAAGAAAACAGCAAACCAGACTGAAATCGGTTGAGTTTTAGCCAAGTTATGATCATAAAACCAATGAGGGTTTTAGTATTTTTCAGCCAAAAAATTTGACCCAATTTTTGAAAAAAATGTAAGGGGTTACATCGTTAAAATTGTCAAAAATTGGCCAAAAATTAGAAATCGAGTTTTAAATGCAGAAATGTTTCATTTAAAACCAGAAATTGCATTTAAAAACCAAGAAGAAAACAGCAAACCAGACTGAAATCGGTTGAGTTTTAGCCAAGTTATGATCATAAAACCAATGAGGGTTTTAGTATTTTTCAGCCAAAAAATTTGACCCAATTTTTGAAAAAAATGTAAGGGGTTACATCGTTAAAATTGTCAAAAATTGGCCAAAAATTAGAAATCGAGTTTTAAATGCAGAAATGTTCGCATTTAAAAACCAAGAAGAAAACAGCAAACCAGACTGAAATCGGTTGAGTTTTAGCCAAGTTATGATCATAAAACCAATGAGGGTTTTAGTATTTTTCAGCCAAAAAATTTGACCCAATTTTTGAAAAAAATGTAAGGGGTTACATCGTTAAAATTGTCAAAAATTGGCCAAAAATTAGAAATCGAGTTTTAAATGCAGAAATGTTCGCATTTAAAAACCAAGAAGAAAACAACAAACCAGACTGAAATCGGTTGAGTTTTAGCCAAGTTATGATAATAAAACCAATGAGGGTTTTAGTATTTTTCAGCCAAAAAATTTGACCCAATTTTTGAAAAAAATGTAAGGGGTTACATCGTTAAAATTGTCAAAAATTGGCCAAAAATTAGAAATCGAGTTTTAAATGCAGAAATGTTCGCATTTAAAAACCAAGAAGAAAACAGCAAACCAGACTGAAATCGGTTGAGTTTTAGCCAAGTTATGATCATAAAACCAATGAGGGTTTTAGTATTTTTCAGCCAAAAAATTTGACCCAATTTTTGAAAAAAATGTAAGGGGTTACATCGTTAAAATTGTCAAAAATTGGCCAAAAATTAGAAATCGAGTTTTAAATGCAGAAATGTTCGCATTTAAAAACCAAGAAGAAAACAGCAAACCAGACTGAAATCGGTTGAGTTTTAGCCAAGTTATGATCATAAAACCAATGAGGGTTTTAGTATTTTTCAGCCAAAAAATTTGACCCAATTTTTGAAAAAAATGTAAGGGGTTACATCGTTAAAATTGTCGAAAATTGGCCAAAAATTAGAAATCGAGTTTTAAATGCAGAAATGTTCGCATTTAAAAACCAAGAAGAAAACAGCAAACCAGACTGAAATCGGTTGAGTTTTAGCCAAGTTATGATCATAAAACCAATGAGGGTTTTAGTATTTTTCAGCCAAAAAATTTGACCCAATTTTTGAAAAAAATGTAAGGGGTTACATCGTTAAAATTGTCAAAAATTGGCCAAAAATTAGAAATCGAGTTTTAAATGCAGAAATGTTCGCATTTAAAAACCAAGAAGAAAACAGCAAACCAGACTGAAATCGGTTGAGTTTTAGCCAAGTTATGATCATAAAACCAATGAGGGTTTTAGTATTTTTCAGCCAAAAAATTTGACCCAATTTTTGAAAAAAATGTAAAGGGTTACATCGTTAAAATTGTCAAAAATTGGCCAAAAATTAGAAATCGAGTTTTAAATGCAGAAATGTTCGCATTTAAAAACCAAGAAGAAAACAGCAAACCAGACTGAAATCGGTTGAGTTTTAGCCAAGTTATGATCATAAAACCAATGAGGGTTTTAGTATTTTTCAGCCAAAAAATTTGACCCAATTTTTGAAAAAAATGTAAGGGGTTACATCGTTAAAATTGTCAAAAATTGGCCAAAAATTAGAAATCGAGTTTTAAATGCAGAAATGTTCGCATTTAAAAACCAAGAAGAAAACAACAAACCAGACTGAAATCGGTTGAGTTTTAGCCAAGTTATGATCATAAAACCAATGAGGGTTTTAGTATTTTTCAGCCAAAAAATTTGACCCAATTTTTGAAAAAAATGTAAGGGGTTACATCGTTAAAATTGTCAAAAATTGGCCAAAAATTAGAAATCGAGTTTTAAATGCAGAAATGTTCGCATTTAAAAACCAAGAAGAAAACAGCAAACCAGACTGAAATCGGTTGAGTTTTAGCCAAGTTATGATCATAAAACCAATGAGGGTTTTAGTATTTTTCAGCCAAAAAATTTGACCCAATTTTTGAAAAAAATGTAAGGGGTTACATCGTTAAAATTGTCAAAAATTGGCCAAAAATTAGAAATCGAGTTTTAAATGCAGAAATGTTCGCATTTAAAAACCAAGAAGAAAACAGCAAACCAGACTGAAATCGGTTGAGTTTTAGCCAAGTTATGATCATAAAACCAATGAGGGTTTTAGTATTTTTCAGCCAAAAAATTTGACCCAATTTTTGAAAAAAAATGTAAGGGGTTACATCGTTAAAATTGTCAAAAATTGGCCAAAAATTAGAAATCGAGTTTTAAATGCAGAAATGTTCGCATTTAAAAACCAAGAAGAAAACAACAAACCAGACTGAAATCGGTTGAGTTTTAGCCAAGTTATGATCATAAAACCAATGAGGGTTTTAGTATTTTTCAGCCAAAAAATTTGACCCAATTTTTGAAAAAAATGTAAGGGGTTACATCGTTAAAATTGTCAAAAATTGGCCAAAAATTAGAAATCGAGTTTTAAATGCAGAAATGTTCGCATTTAAAAACCAAGAAGAAAACAACAAACCAGACTGAAATCGGTTGAGTTTTAGCCAAGTTATGATCATAAAACCAATGAGGGTTTTAGTATTTTTCAGCCAAAAAATTTGACCCAATTTTTGAAAAAAATGTAAGGGGTTACATCGTTAAAATTGTCAAAAATTGGCCAAAAATTAGAAATCGAGTTTTAAATGCAGAAATGTTCGCATTTAAAAACCAAGAAGAAAACAGCAAACCAGACTGAAATCGGTTGAGTTTTAGCCAAGTTATGATCATAAAACCAATGAGGGTTTTAGTATTTTTCAGCCAAAAAATTTGACCCAATTTTTGAAAAAAATGTAAGGGGTTACATCGTTAAAATTGTCAAAAATTGGCCAAAAATTAGAAATCGAGTTTTAAATGCAGAAATGTTCGCATTTAAAAACCAAGAAGAAAACAACAAACCAGACTGAAATCGGTTGAGTTTTAGCCAAGTTATGATCATAAAACCAATGAGGGTTTTAGTATTTTTCAGCCAAAAAATTTGACCCAATTTTTGAAAAAAATGTAAGGGGTTACATCGTTAAAATTGTCAAAAATTGGCCAAAAATTAGAAATCGAGTTTTAAATGCAGAAATGTTCGCATTTAAAAACCAAGAAGAAAACAGCAAACCAGACTGAAATCGGTTGAGTTTTAGCCAAGTTATGATCATAAAACCAATGAGGGTTTTAGTATTTTTCAGCCAAAAAATTTGACCCAATTTTTGAAAAAAATGTAAGGGGTTACATCGTTAAAATTGTCAAAAATTGGCCAAAAATTAGAAATCGAGTTTTAAATGCAGAAATGTTCGCATTTAAAAACCAAGAAGAAAACAGCAAACCAGACTGAAATCGGTTGAGTTTTAGCCAAGTTATGATCATAAAACCAATGAGGGTTTTAGTATTTTTCAGCCAAAAAATTTGACCCAATTTTTGAAAAAAATGTAAGGGGTTACATCGTTAAAATTGTCAAAAATTGGCCAAAAATTAGAAATCGAGTTTTAAATGCAGAAATGTTCGCATTTAAAAACCAAGGAAAGAAAACAGCAAACCAGACTGAAATCGGTTGAGTTTTAGCCAAGTTATGATCATAAAACCAATGAGGGTTTTAGTATTTTTCAGCCAAAAAATTTGACCCAATTTTTGAAAAAAATGTAAGGGGTTACATCGTTAAAATTGTCAAAAATTGGCCAAAAATTAGAAATCGAGTTTTAAATGCAGAAATGTTTCGCATTTAAAAACCAAGAAGAAAACAGCAAACCAGACTGAAATCGGTTGAGTTTTAGCCAAGTTATGATCATAAAACCAATGAGGGTTTTAGTATTTTTCAGCCAAAAAATTTGACCCAATTTTTGAAAAAAATGTAAGGGGTTACATCGTTAAAATTGTCAAAAATTGGCCAAAAATTAGAAATCGAGTTTTAAATGCAGAAATGTTCGCATTTAAAAACCAAGAAGAAAACAGCAAACCAGACTGAAATCGGTTGAGTTTTAGCCAAGTTATGATCATAAAACCAATGAGGGTTTTAGTATTTTTCAGCCAAAAAAATTTGACCCAATTTTTGAAAAAAATGTGGGGGGTTACATCGTTAAAATTGTCAAAAATTGGCCAAAAATTAGAAATCGAGTTTTAAATGCAGAAATGTTCGCATTTAAAAACCAAGAAGAAAACAGCAAACCAGACTGAAATCGGTTGAGTTTTAGCCAAGTTATGATCATAAAACCAATGAGGGTTTTAGTATTTTTCAGCCAAAAAATTTGACCCAATTTTTGAAAAAAATGTAAGGGGTTACATCGTTAAAATTGTCAAAAATTGGCCAAAAATTAGAAATCGAGTTTTAAATGCAGAAATGTTCGCATTTAAAAACCAAGAAGAAAACAGCAAACCAGACTGAAATCGGTTGAGTTTTAGCCAAGTTATGATCATAAAACCAATGAGGGTTTTAGTATTTTTCAGCCAAAAAATTTGACCCAATTTTTGAAAAAAATGTAAGGGGTTACATCGTTAAAATTGTCAAAAATTGGCCAAAAATTAGAAATCGAGTTTTAAATGCAGAAATGTTCGCATTTAAAAACCAAGAAGAAAACAGCAAACCAGACTGAAATCGGTTGAGTTTTAGCCAAGTTATGATCATAAAACCAATGAGGGTTTTAGTATTTTTCAGCCAAAAAATTTGACCCAATTTTTGAAAAAAATGTAAGGGGTTACATCGTTAAAATTGTCAAAAATTGGCCAAAAATTAGAAATCGAGTTTTAAATGCAGAAATGTTCGCATTTAAAAACCAAGAAGAAAACAGCAAACCAGACTGAAATCGGTTGAGTTTTAGCCAAGTTATGATCATAAAACCAATGAGGGTTTTAGTATTTTTCAGCCAAAAAATTTGACCCAATTTTTGAAAAAAATGTAAGGGGTTACATCGTTAAAATTGTCAAAAATTGGCCAAAAATTAGAAATCGAGTTTTAAATGCAGAAATGTTCGCATTTAAAAACCAAGAAGAAAACAACAAACCAGACTGAAATCGGTTGAGTTTTAGCCAAGTTATGATCATAAAACCAATGAGGGTTTTAGTATTTTTCAGCCAAAAAATTTGACCCAATTTTTGAAAAAAATGTAAGGGGTTACATCGTTAAAATTGTCAAAAATTGGCCAAAAATTAGAAATCGAGTTTTAAATGCAGAAATGTTCGCATTTAAAAACCAAGAAGAAAACAGCAAACCAGACTGAAATCGGTTGAGTTTTAGCCAAGTTATGATCATAAAACCAATGAGGGTTTTAGTATTTTTCAGCCAAAAAATTTGACCCAATTTTTGAAAAAAAAATGTAAGGGGTTACATCGTTAAAATTGTCAAAAATTGGCCAAAAATTAGAAATCGAGTTTTAAATGCAGAAATGTTCGCATTTAAAAACCAAGAAGAAAACAACAAACCAGACTGAAATCGGTTGAGTTTTAGCCAAGTTATGATCATAAAACCAATGAGGGTTTTAGTATTTTTCAGCCAAAAAATTTGACCCAATTTTTGAAAAAAATGTAAGGGGTTACATCGTTAAAATTGTCAAAAATTGGCCAAAAATTAGAAATCGAGTTTTAAATGCAGAAATGTTCGCATTTAAAAACCAAGAAGAAAACAGCAAACCAGACTGAAATCGGTTGAGTTTTAGCCAAGTTATGATCATAAAACCAATGAGGGTTTTAGTATTTTTCAGCCAAAAAATTTGACCCAATTTTTGAAAAAAATGTAAGGGGTTACATCGTTAAAATTGTCAAAAATTGGCCAAAAATTAGAAATCGAGTTTTAAATGCAGAAATGTTCGCATTTAAAAACCAAGAAGAAAACAACAAACCAGACTGAAATCGGTTGAGTTTTAGCCAAGTTATGATCATAAAACCAATGAGGGTTTTAGTATTTTTCAGCCAAAAAATTTGACCCAATTTTTGAAAAAAATGTAAGGGGTTACATCGTTAAAATTGTCAAAAATTGGCCAAAAATTAGAAATCGAGTTTTAAATGCAGAAATGTTCGCATTTAAAAACCAAGAAGAAAACAGCAAACCAGACTGAAATCGGTTGAGTTTTAGCCAAGTTATGATCATAAAACCAATGAGGGTTTTAGTATTTTTCAGCCAAAAAATTTGACCCAATTTTTGAAAAAAATGTAAGGGGTTACATCGTTAAAATTGTCAAAAATTGGCCAAAAATTAGAAATCGAGTTTTAAATGCAGAAATGTTTGCATTTAAAAACCAAGAAGAAAACAGCAAACCAGACTGAAATCGGTTGAGTTTTAGCCAAGTTATGATCATAAAACCAATGAGGGTTTTAGTATTTTTCAGCCAAAAAATTTGACCCAATTTTTGAAAAAAAAAAGAAGGGGTTACATCGTTAAAATTGTCAAAAATTGGCCAAAAATTAGAAATCGAGTTTTAAATGCAGAAATGTTCGCATTTAAAAACCAAGAAGAAAACAGCAAACCAGACTGAAATCGGTTGAGTTTTAGCCAAGTTATGATCATAAAACCAATGAGGGTTTTAGTATTTTTTCAGCCAAAAAATTTGACCCAATTTTTGAAAAAAATGTAAGGGGTTACATCGTTAAAATTGTCAAAAATTGGCCAAAAATTAGAAATCGAGTTTTAAATGCAGAAATGTTCGCATTTAAAAACCAAGAAGAAAACAACAAACCAGACTGAAATCGGTTGAGTTTTAGCCAAGTTATGATCATAAAACCAATGAGGGTTTTAGTATTTTTCAGCCAAAAAATTTGACCCAATTTTTGAAAAAAATGTAAGGGGTTACATCGTTAAAATTGTCAAAAATTGGCCAAAAATTAGAAATCGAGTTTTAAATGCAGAAATGTTCGCATTTAAAAACCAAGAAGAAAACAGCAAACCAGACTGAAATCGGTTGAGTTTTAGCCAAGTTATGATCATAAAACCAATGAGGGTTTTAGTATTTTTCAGCCAAAAAATTTGACCCAATTTTTGAAAAAAATGTAAGGGGTTACATCGTTAAAATTGTCAAAAATTGGCCAAAAATTAGAAATCGAGTTTTAAATGCAGAAATGTTCGCATTTAAAAACCAAGAAGAAAACAGCAAACCAGACTGAAATCGGTTGAGTTTTAGCCAAGTTATGATCATAAAACCAATGAGGGTTTTAGTATTTTTCAGCCAAAAAATTTGACCCAATTTTTGAAAAAAATGTAAGGGGTTACATCGTTAAAATTGTCAAAAATTGGCCAAAAATTAGAAATCGAGTTTTAAATGCAGAAATGTTCGCATTTAAAAACCAAGAAGAAAACAGCAAACCAGACTGAAATCGGTTGAGTTTTAGCCAAGTTATGATCATAAAACCAATGAGGGTTTTAGTATTTTTCAGCCAAAAAATTTGACCCAATTTTTGAAAAAAATGTAAGGGGTTACATCGTTAAAATTGTCAAAAATTGGCCAAAAATTAGAAATCGAGTTTTAAATGCAGAAATGTTCGCATTTAAAAACCAAGAAGAAAACAGCAAACCAGACTGAAATCGGTTGAGTTTTAGCCAAGTTATGATCATAAAACCAATGAGGGTTTTAGTATTTTTCAGCCAAAAAATTTGACCCAATTTTTGAAAAAAATGTAAGGGGTTACATCGTTAAAATTGTCAAAAATTGGCCAAAAATTAGAAATCGAGTTTTAAATGCAGAAATGTTCGCATTTAAAAACCAAGAAGAAAACAGCAAACCAGACTGAAATCGGTTGAGTTTTAGCCAAGTTATGATCATAAAACCAATGAGGGTTTTAGTATTTTTCAGCCAAAAAATTTGACCCAATTTTTGAAAAAAATGTAAGGGGTTACATCGTTAAAATTGTCAAAAATTGGCCAAAAATTAGAAATCGAGTTTTAAATGCAGAAATGTTCGCATTTAAAAACCAAGAAGAAAACAGCAAACCAGACTGAAATCGGTTGAGTTTTAGCCAAGTTATGATCATAAAACCAATGAGGGTTTTAGTATTTTTCAGCCAAAAAATTTGACCCAATTTTTGAAAAAAATGTAAGGGGTTACATCGTTAAAATTGTCAAAAATTGGCCAAAAATTAGAAATCGAGTTTTAAATGCAGAAATGTTCGCATTTAAAAACCAAGAAGAAAACAGCAAACCAGACTGAAATCGGTTGAGTTTTAGCCAAGTTATGATCATAAAACCAATGAGGGTTTTAGTATTTTTCAGCCAAAAAATTTGACCCAATTTTTGAAAAAAATGTAAGGGGTTACATCGTTAAAATTGTCAAAAATTGGCCAAAAATTAGAAATCGAGTTTTAAATGCAGAAATGTTCGCATTTAAAAACCAAGAAGAAAACAGCAAACCAGACTGAAATCGGTTGAGTTTTAGCCAAGTTATGATCATAAAACCAATGAGGGTTTTAGTATTTTTCAGCCAAAAAATTTGACCCAATTTTTGAAAAAAATGTAAGGGGTTACATCGTTAAAATTGTCAAAAATTGGCCAAAAATTAGAAATCGAGTTTTAAATGCAGAAATGTTCGCATTTAAAAACCAAGAAGAAAACAACAAACCAGACTGAAATCGGTTGAGTTTTAGCCAAGTTATGATCATAAAACCAATGAGGGTTTTAGTATTTTTCAGCCAAAAAATTTGACCCAATTTTTGTAAAAAAAATGTAAGGGGTTACATCGTTAAAATTGTCAAAAATTGGCCAAAAATTAGAAATCGAGTTTTAAATGCAGAAATGTTCGCATTTAAAAACCAAGAAGAAAACAGCAAACCAGACTGAAATCGGTTGAGTTTTAGCCAAGTTATGATCATAAAACCAATGAGGGTTTTAGTATTTTTCAGCCAAAAAATTTGACCCAATTTTTGAAAAAAATGTAAGGGGTTACATCGTTAAAATTGTCAAAAATTGGCCAAAAATTAGAAATCGAGTTTTAAATGCAGAAATGTTCGCATTTAAAAACCAAGAAGAAAACAGCAAACCAGACTGAAATCGGTTGAGTTTTAGCCAAGTTATGATCATAAAACCAATGAGGGTTTTAGTATTTTTCAGCCAAAAAATTTGACCCAATTTTTGAAAAAAATGTAAGGGGTTACATCGTTAAAATTGTCAAAAATTGGCCAAAAATTAGAAATCGAGTTTTAAATGCAGAAATGTTCGCATTTAAAAACCAAGAAGAAAACAGCAAACCAGACTGAAATCGGTTGAGTTTTAGCCAAGTTATGATCATAAAACCAATGAGGGTTTTAGTATTTTTCAGCCAAAAAATTTGACCCAATTTTTGAAAAAAATGTAAGGGGTTACATCGTTAAAATTGTCAAAAATTGGCCAAAAATTAGAAATCGAGTTTTAAATGCAGAAATGTTCGCATTTAAAAACCAAGAAGAAAACAAGCAAACCAGACTGAAATCGGTTGAGTTTTAGCCAAGTTATGATCATAAAACCAATGAGGGTTTTAGTATTTTTCAGCCAAAAAATTTGACCCAATTTTTGAAAAAAAATGTAAGGGGTTACATCGTTAAAATTGTCAAAAATTGGCCAAAAATTAGAAATCGAGTTTTAAATGCAGAAATGTTCGCATTTAAAAACCAAGAAGAAAACAGCAAACCAGACTGAAATCGGTTGAGTTTTAGCCAAGTTATGATCATAAAACCAATGAGGGTTTTAGTATTTTTCAGCCAAAAAATTTGACCCAATTTTTGAAAAAAATGTAAGGGGTTACATCGTTAAAATTGTCAAAAATTGGCCAAAAATTAGAAATCGAGTTTTAAATGCAGAAATGTTCGCATTTAAAAACCAAGAAGAAAACAGCAAACCAGACTGAAATCGGTTGAGTTTTAGCCAAGTTATGATCATAAAACCAATGAGGGTTTTAGTATTTTTCAGCCAAAAAATTTGACCCAATTTTTGAAAAAAAATGTAAGGGGTTACATCGTTAAAATTGTCAAAAATTGGCCAAAAATTAGAAATCGAGTTTTAAATGCAGAAATGTTCGCATTTAAAAACCAAGAAGAAAACAACAAACCAGACTGAAATCGGTTGAGTTTTAGCCAAGTTATGATCATAAAACCAATGAGGGTTTTAGTATTTTTCAGCCAAAAAATTTGACCCAATTTTTGAAAAAAATGTAAGGGGTTACATCGTTAAAATTGTCAAAAATTGGCCAAAAATTAGAAATCGAGTTTTAAATGCAGAAATGTTCGCATTTAAAAACCAAGAAGAAAACAACAAACCAGACTGAAATCGGTTGAGTTTTAGCCAAGTTATGATCATAAAACCAATGAGGGTTTTAGTATTTTTCAGCCAAAAAATTTGACCCAATTTTTGAAAAAAATGTAAGGGGTTACATCGTTAAAATTGTCAAAAATTGGCCAAAAATTAGAAATCGAGTTTTAAATGCAGAAATGTTCGCATTTAAAAACCAAGAAGAAAACAGCAAACCAGACTGAAATCGGTTGAGTTTTAGCCAAGTTATGATCATAAAACCAATGAGGGTTTTAGTATTTTTCAGCCAAAAAATTTGACCCAATTTTTGAAAAAAATGTAAGGGGTTACATCGTTAAAATTGTCAAAAATTGGCCAAAAATTAGAAATCGAGTTTTAAATGCAGAAATGTTCGCATTTAAAAACCAAGAAGAAAACAGCAAACCAGACTGAAATCGGTTGAGTTTTAGCCAAGTTATGATCATAAAACCAATGAGGGTTTTAGTATTTTTCAGCCAAAAAATTTGACCCAATTTTGAAAAAAAATGTAAGGGGTTACATCGTTAAAATTGTCAAAAATTGGCCAAAAATTAGAAATCGAGTTTTAAATGCAGAAATGTTCGCATTTAAAAACCAAGAAGAAAACAGCAAACCAGACTGAAATCGGTTGAGTTTTAGCCAAGTTATGATCATAAAACCAATGAGGGTTTTAGTATTTTTCAGCCAAAAAATTTGACCCAATTTTTGAAAAAAATGTAAGGGGTTACATCGTTAAAATTGTCAAAAATTGGCCAAAAATTAGAAATCGAGTTTTAAATGCAGAAATGTTCGCATTTAAAAACCAAGAAGAAAACAACAAACCAGACTGAAATCGGTTGAGTTTTAGCCAAGTTATGATCATAAAACCAATGAGGGTTTTAGTATTTTTCAGCCAAAAAATTTGACCCAATTTTTGAAAAAAAATGTAAGGGGTTACATCGTTAAAATTGTCAAAAATTGGCCAAAAATTAGAAATCGAGTTTTAAATGCAGAAATGTTCGCATTTAAAAACCAAGAAGAAAACAACAAACCAGACTGAAATCGGTTGAGTTTTAGCCAAGTTATGATCATAAAACCAATGAGGGTTTTAGTATTTTTCAGCCAAAAAATTTGACCCAATTTTTGAAAAAAATGTAAGGGGTTACATCGTTAAAATTGTCAAAAATTGGCCAAAAATTAGAAATCGAGTTTTAAATGCAGAAATGTTCGCATTTAAAAACCAAGAAGAAAACAGCAAACCAGACTGAAATCGGTTGAGTTTTAGCCAAGTTATGATCATAAAACCAATGAGGGTTTTAGTATTTTTCAGCCAAAAAATTTGACCCAATTTTTGAAAAAAATGTAAGGGGTTACATCGTTAAAATTGTCAAAAATTGGCCAAAAATTAGAAATCGAGTTTTAAATGCAGAAATGTTCGCATTTAAAAACCAAGAAGAAAACAGCAAACCAGACTGAAATCGGTTGAGTTTTAGCCAAGTTATGATCATAAAACCAATGAGGGTTTTAGTATTTTTCAGCCAAAAAATTTGACCCAATTTTTGAAAAAAATGTAAGGGGTTACATCGTTAAAATTGTCAAAAATTGGCCAAAAATTAGAAATCGAGTTTTAAATGCAGAAATGTTCGCATTTAAAAACCAAGAAGAAAACAGCAAACCAGACTGAAATCGGTTGAGTTTTAGCCAAGTTATGATCATAAAACCAATGAGGGTTTTAGTATTTTTCAGCCAAAAAATTTGACCCAATTTTTGAAAAAAATGTAAGGGGTTACATCGTTAAAATTGTCAAAAATTGGCCAAAAATTAGAAATCGAGTTTTAAATGCAGAAATGTTCGCATTTAAAAACCAAGAAGAAAACAGCAAACCAGACTGAAATCGGTTGAGTTTTAGCCAAGTTATGATCATAAAACCAATGAGGGTTTTAGTATTTTTCAGCCAAAAAATTTGACCCAATTTTTGAAAAAAATGTAAGGGGTTACATCGTTAAAATTGTCAAAAATTGGCCAAAAATTAGAAATCGAGTTTTAAATGCAGAAATGTTCGCATTTAAAAACCAAGAAGAAAACAGCAAACCAGACTGAAATCGGTTGAGTTTTAGCCAAGTTATGATCATAAAACCAATGAGGGTTTTAGTATTTTTCAGCCAAAAAATTTGACCCAATTTTTGAAAAAAATGTAAGGGGTTACATCGTTAAAATTGTCAAAAATTGGCCAAAAATTAGAAATCGAGTTTTAAATGCAGAAATGTTCGCATTTAAAAACCAAGAAGAAAACAGCAAACCAGACTGAAATCGGTTGAGTTTTAGCCAAGTTATGATCATAAAACCAATGAGGGTTTTAGTATTTTTCAGCCAAAAAATTTGACCCAATTTTTGAAAAAAATGTAAGGGGTTACATCGTTAAAATTGTCAAAAATTGGCCAAAAATTAGAAATCGAGTTTTAAATGCAGAAATGTTCGCATTTAAAAACCAAGAAGAAAACAGCAAACCAGACTGAAATCGGTTGAGTTTTAGCCAAGTTATGATCATAAAACCAATGAGGGTTTTAGTATTTTTCAGCCAAAAAATTTGACCCAATTTTTGAAAAAAATGTAAGGGGTTACATCGTTAAAATTGTCAAAAATTGGCCAAAAATTAGAAATCGAGTTTTAAATGCAGAAATGTTCGCATTTAAAAACCAAGAAGAAAACAGCAAACCAGACTGAAATCGGTTGAGTTTTAGCCAAGTTATGATCATAAAACCAATGAGGGTTTTAGTATTTTTCAGCCAAAAAATTTGACCCAATTTTTGAAAAAAATGTAAGGGGTTACATCGTTAAAATTGTCAAAAATTGGCCAAAAATTAGAAATCGAGTTTTAAATGCAGAAATGTTCGCATTTAAAAACCAAGAAGAAAACAGCAAACCAGACTGAAATCGGTTGAGTTTTAGCCAAGTTATGATCATAAAACCAATGAGGGTTTTAGTATTTTTCAGCCAAAAAATTTGACCCAATTTTTGAAAAAAATGTAAGGGGTTACATCGTTAAAATTGTCAAAAATTGGCCAAAAATTAGAAATCGAGTTTTAAATGCAGAAATGTTCGCATTTAAAAACCAAGAAGAAAACAGCAAACCAGACTGAAATCGGTTGAGTTTTAGCCAAGTTATGATCATAAAACCAATGAGGGTTTTAGTATTTTTCAGCCAAAAAATTTGACCCAATTTTTGAAAAAAATGTAAGGGGTTACATCGTTAAAATTGTCAAAAATTGGCCAAAAATTAGAAATCGAGTTTTAAATGCAGAAATGTTCGCATTTAAAAACCAAGAAGAAAACAACAAACCAGACTGAAATCGGTTGAGTTTTAGCCAAGTTATGATCATAAAACCAATGAGGGTTTTAGTATTTTTCAGCCAAAAAATTTGACCCAATTTTTGAAAAAAATGTAAGGGGTTACATCGTTAAAATTGTCAAAAATTGGCCAAAAATTAGAAATCGAGTTTTAAATGCAGAAATGTTCGCATTTAAAAACCAAGAAGAAAACAACAAACCAGACTGAAATCGGTTGAGTTTTAGCCAAGTTATGATCATAAAACCAATGAGGGTTTTAGTATTTTTCAGCCAAAAAATTTGACCCAATTTTTGAAAAAAATGTAAGGGGTTACATCGTTAAAATTGTCAAAAATTGGCCAAAAATTAGAAATCGAGTTTTAAATGCAGAAATGTTCGCATTTAAAAACCAAGAAGAAAACAGCAAACCAGACTGAAATCGGTTGAGTTTTAGCCAAGTTATGATCATAAAACCAATGAGGGTTTTAGTATTTTTCAGCCAAAAAATTTGACCCAATTTTTGAAAAAAATGTAAGGGGTTACATCGTTAAAATTGTCAAAAATTGGCCAAAAATTAGAAATCGAGTTTTAAATGCAGAAATGTTCGCATTTAAAAACCAAGAAGAAAACAACAAACCAGACTGAAATCGGTTGAGTTTTAGCCAAGTTATGATCATAAAACCAATGAGGGTTTTAGTATTTTTCAGCCAAAAAATTTGACCCAATTTTTGAAAAAAATGTAAGGGGTTACATCGTTAAAATTGTCAAAAATTGGCCAAAAATTAGAAATCGAGTTTTAAATGCAGAAATGTTCGCATTTAAAAACCAAGAAGAAAACAACAAACCAGACTGAAATCGGTTGAGTTTTAGCCAAGTTATGATCATAAAACCAATGAGGGTTTTAGTATTTTTCAGCCAAAAAATTTGACCCAATTTTTGAAAAAAATGTAAGGGGTTACATCGTTAAAATTGTCAAAAATTGGCCAAAAATTAGAAATCGAGTTTTAAATGCAGAAATGTTCGCATTTAAAAACCAAGAAGAAAACAGCAAACCAGACTGAAATCGGTTGAGTTTTAGCCAAGTTATGATCATAAAACCAATGAGGGTTTTAGTATTTTTCAGCCAAAAAATTTGACCCAATTTTTGAAAAAAATGTAAGGGGTTACATCGTTAAAATTGTCAAAAATTGGCCAAAAATTAGAAATCGAGTTTTAAATGCAGAAATGTTCGCATTTAAAAACCAAGAAGAAAACAGCAAACCAGACTGAAATCGGTTGAGTTTTAGCCAAGTTATGATCATAAAACCAATGAGGGTTTTAGTATTTTTCAGCCAAAAAATTTGACCCAATTTTTGAAAAAAATGTAAGGGGTTACATCGTTAAAATTGTCAAAAATTGGCCAAAAATTAGAAATCGAGTTTTAAATGCAGAAATGTTCGCATTTAAAAACCAAGAAGAAAACAGCAAACCAGACTGAAATCGGTTGAGTTTTAGCCAAGTTATGATCATAAAACCAATGAGGGTTTTAGTATTTTTCAGCCAAAAAATTTGACCCAATTTTTGAAAAAAATGTAAGGGGTTACATCGTTAAAATTGTCAAAAATTGGCCAAAAATTAGAAATCGAGTTTTAAATGCAGAAATGTTCGCATTTAAAAACCAAGAAGAAAACAGCAAACCAGACTGAAATCGGTTGAGTTTTAGCCAAGTTATGATCATAAAACCAATGAGGGTTTTAGTATTTTTCAGCCAAAAAATTTGACCCAATTTTTGAGAAAAAAAATGTAAGGGGTTACATCGTTAAAATTGTCAAAAATTGGCCAAAAATTAGAAATCGAGTTTTAAATGCAGAAATGTTCGCATTTAAAAACCAAGAAGAAAACAGCAAACCAGACTGAAATCGGTTGAGTTTTAGCCAAGTTATGATCATAAAACCAATGAGGGTTTTAGTATTTTTCAGCCAAAAAATTTGACCCAATTTTTTGAAAAAAATGTAAGGGGTTACATCGTTAAAATTGTCAAAAATTGGCCAAAAATTAGAAATCGAGTTTTAAATGCAGAAATGTTCGCATTTAAAAACCAAGAAGAAAACAGCAAACCAGACTGAAATCGGTTGAGTTTTAGCCAAGTTATGATCATAAAACCAATGAGGGTTTTAGTATTTTTCAGCCAAAAAATTTGACCCAATTTTTGAAAAAAATGTAAGGGGTTACATCGTTAAAATTGTCAAAAATTGGCCAAAAATTAGAAATCGAGTTTTAAATGCAGAAATGTTCGCATTTAAAAACCAAGAAGAAAACAGCAAACCAGACTGAAATCGGTTGAGTTTTAGCCAAGTTATGATCATAAAACCAATGAGGGTTTTAGTATTTTTCAGCCAAAAAATTTGACCCAATTTTTGAAAAAAATGTAAGGGGTTACATCGTTAAAATTGTCAAAAATTGGCCAAAAATTAGAAATCGAGTTTTAAATGCAGAAATGTTCGCATTTAAAAACCAAGAAGAAAACAGCAAACCAGACTGAAATCGGTTGAGTTTTAGCCAAGTTATGATCATAAAACCAATGAGGGTTTTAGTATTTTTCAGCCCAAAAAATTTGACCCAATTTTTGAAAAAAAATGTAAGGGGTTACATCGTTAAAATTGTCAAAAATTGGCCAAAAATTAGAAATCGAGTTTTAAATGCAGAAATGTTCGCATTTAAAAACCAAGAAGAAAACAACAAACCAGACTGAAATCGGTTGAGTTTTAGCCAAGTTATGATCATAAAACCAATGAGGGTTTTAGTATTTTTCAGCCAAAAAATTTGACCCAATTTTTGAAAAAAATGTAAGGGGTTACATCGTTAAAATTGTCAAAAATTGGCCAAAAATTAGAAATCGAGTTTTAAATGCAGAAATGTTCGCATTTAAAAACCAAGAAGAAAACAGCAAACCAGACTGAAATCGGTTGAGTTTTAGCCAAGTTATGATCATAAAACCAATGAGGGTTTTAGTATTTTTCAGCCAAAAAATTTGACCCAATTTTTGAAAAAAATGTAAGGGGTTACATCGTTAAAATTGTCAAAAATTGGCCAAAAATTAGAAATCGAGTTTTAAATGCAGAAATGTTCGCATTTAAAAACCAAGAAGAAAACAGCAAACCAGACTGAAATCGGTTGAGTTTTAGCCAAGTTATGATCATAAAACCAATGAGGGTTTTAGTATTTTTCAGCCAAAAAATTTGACCCAATTTTTGAAAAAAATGTAAGGGGTTACATCGTTAAAATTGTCAAAAATTGGCCAAAAATTAGAAATCGAGTTTTAAATGCAGAAATGTTCGCATTTAAAAACCAAGAAGAAAACAGCAAACCAGACTGAAATCGGTTGAGTTTTAGCCAAGTTATGATCATAAAACCAATGAGGGTTTTAGTATTTTTCAGCCAAAAAATTTGACCCAATTTTTGAAAAAAATGTAAGGGGTTACATCGTTAAAATTGTCAAAAATTGGCCAAAAATTAGAAATCGAGTTTTAAATGCAGAAATGTTCGCATTTAAAAACCAAGAAGAAAACAGCAAACCAGACTGAAATCGGTTGAGTTTTAGCCAAGTTATGATCATAAAACCAATGAGGGTTTTAGTATTTTTCAGCCAAAAAATTTGACCCAATTTTTGAAAAAAATGTAAGGGGTTACATCGTTAAAATTGTCAAAAATTGGCCAAAAATTAGAAATCGAGTTTTAAATGCAGAAATGTTCGCATTTAAAAACCAAGAAGAAAACAGCAAACCAGACTGAAATCGGTTGAGTTTTAGCCAAGTTATGATCATAAAACCAATGAGGGTTTTAGTATTTTTCAGCCAAAAAATTTGACCCAATTTTTGAAAAAAATGTAAGGGGTTACATCGTTAAAATTGTCAAAAATTGGCCAAAAATTAGAAATCGAGTTTTAAATGCAGAAATGTTCGCATTTAAAAACCAAGAAGAAAACAGCAAACCAGACTGAAATCGGTTGAGTTTTAGCCAAGTTATGATCATAAAACCAATGAGGGTTTTAGTATTTTTCAGCCAAAAAATTTGACCCAATTTTTGAAAAAAATGTAAGGGGTTACATCGTTAAAATTGTCAAAAATTGGCCAAAAATTAGAAATCGAGTTTTAAATGCAGAAATGTTCGCATTTAAAAACCAAGAAGAAAACAGCAAACCAGACTGAAATCGGTTGAGTTTTAGCCAAGTTATGATCATAAAACCAATGAGGGTTTTAGTATTTTTCAGCCAAAAAATTTGACCCAATTTTTGAAAAAAATGTAAGGGGTTACATCGTTAAAATTGTCAAAAATTGGCCAAAAATTAGAAATCGAGTTTTAAATGCAGAAATGTTCGCATTTAAAAACCAAGAAGAAAACAACAAACCAGACTGAAATCGGTTGAGTTTTAGCCAAGTTATGATCATAAAACCAATGAGGGTTTTAGTATTTTTCAGCCAAAAAATTTGACCCAATTTTTGAAAAAAATGTAAGGGGTTACATCGTTAAAATTGTCAAAAATTGGCCAAAAATTAGAAATCGAGTTTTAAATGCAGAAATGTTCGCATTTAAAAACCAAGAAGAAAACAGCAAACCAGACTGAAATCGGTTGAGTTTTAGCCAAGTTATGATCATAAAACCAATGAGGGTTTTAGTATTTTTCAGCCAAAAAATTTGACCCAATTTTTGAAAAAAATGTAAGGGGTTACATCGTTAAAATTGTCAAAAATTGGCCAAAAATTAGAAATCGAGTTTTAAATGCAGAAATGTTCGCATTTAAAAACCAAGAAGAAAACAGCAAACCAGACTGAAATCGGTTGAGTTTTAGCCAAGTTATGATCATAAAACCAATGAGGGTTTTAGTATTTTTCAGCCAAAAAATTTGACCCAATTTTTGAAAAAAATGTAAGGGGTTACATCGTTAAAATTGTCAAAAATTGGCCAAAAATTAGAAATCGAGTTTTAAATGCAGAAATGTTCGCATTTAAAAACCAAGAAGAAAACAGCAAACCAGACTGAAATCGGTTGAGTTTTAGCCAAGTTATGATCATAAAACCAATGAGGGTTTTAGTATTTTTCAGCCAAAAAATTTGACCCAATTTTTGAAAAAAATGTAAGGGGTTACATCGTTAAAATTGTCAAAAATTGGCCAAAAATTAGAAATCGAGTTTTAAATGCAGAAATGTTCGCATTTAAAAACCAAGAAGAAAACAGCAAACCAGACTGAAATCGGTTGAGTTTTAGCCAAGTTATGATCATAAAACCAATGAGGGTTTTAGTATTTTTCAGCCAAAAAATTTGACCCAATTTTTGAAAAAAAATGTAAGGGGTTACATCGTTAAAATTGTCAAAAATTGGCCAAAAATTAGAAATCGAGTTTTAAATGCAGAAATGTTCGCATTTAAAAACCAAGAAGAAAACAACAAACCAGACTGAAATCGGTTGAGTTTTAGCCAAGTTATGATCATAAAACCAATGAGGGTTTTAGTATTTTTCAGCCAAAAAATTTGACCCAATTTTTGAAAAAAATGTAAGGGGTTACATCGTTAAAATTGTCAAAAATTGGCCAAAAATTAGAAATCGAGTTTTAAATGCAGAAATGTTCGCATTTAAAAACCAAGAAGAAAACAGCAAACCAGACTGAAATCGGTTGAGTTTTAGCCAAGTTATGATCATAAAACCAATGAGGGTTTTAGTATTTTTCAGCCAAAAAATTTGACCCAATTTTTGAAAAAAATGTAAGGGGTTACATCGTTAAAATTGTCAAAAATTGGCCAAAAATTAGAAATCGAGTTTTAAATGCAGAAATGTTCGCATTTAAAAACCAAGAAGAAAACAGCAAACCAGACTGAAATCGGTTGAGTTTTAGCCAAGTTATGATCATAAAACCAATGAGGGTTTTAGTATTTTTCAGCCAAAAAATTTGACCCAATTTTTGAAAAAAATGTAAGGGGTTACATCGTTAAAATTGTCAAAAATTGGCCAAAAATTAGAAATCGAGTTTTAAATGCAGAAATGTTCGCATTTAAAAACCAAGAAGAAAACAGCAAACCAGACTGAAATCGGTTGAGTTTTAGCCAAGTTATGATCATAAAACCAATGAGGGTTTTAGTATTTTTCAGCCAAAAAATTTGACCCAATTTTTGAAAAAAATGTAAGGGGTTACATCGTTAAAATTGTCAAAAATTGGCCAAAAATTAGAAATCGAGTTTTAAATGCAGAAATGTTCGCATTTAAAAACCAAGAAGAAAACAACAAACCAGACTGAAATCGGTTGAGTTTTAGCCAAGTTATGATCATAAAACCAATGAGGGTTTTAGTATTTTTCAGCCAAAAAATTTGACCCAATTTTTGAAAAAAATGTAAGGGGTTACATCGTTAAAATTGTCAAAAATTGGCCAAAAATTAGAAATCGAGTTTTAAATGCAGAAATGTTCGCATTTAAAAACCAAGAAGAAAACAGCAAACCAGACTGAAATCGGTTGAGTTTTAGCCAAGTTATGATCATAAAACCAATGAGGGTTTTAGTATTTTTCAGCCAAAAAATTTGACCCAATTTTTGAAAAAAATGTAAGGGGTTACATCGTTAAAATTGTCAAAAATTGGCCAAAAATTAGAAATCGAGTTTTAAATGCAGAAATGTTCGCATTTAAAAACCAAGAAGAAAACAGCAAACCAGACTGAAATCGGTTGAGTTTTAGCCAAGTTATGATCATAAAACCAATGAGGGTTTTAGTATTTTTCAGCCAAAAAATTTGACCCAATTTTTGAAAAAAATGTAAGGGGTTACATCGTTAAAATTGTCAAAAATTGGCCAAAAATTAGAAATCGAGTTTTAAATGCAGAAATGTTCGCATTTAAAAACCAAGAAGAAAACAGCAAACCAGACTGAAATCGGTTGAGTTTTAGCCAAGTTATGATCATAAAACCAATGAGGGTTTTAGTATTTTTCAGCCAAAAAATTTGACCCAATTTTTGAAAAAAATGTAAGGGGTTACATCGTTAAAATTGTCAAAAATTGGCCAAAAATTAGAAATCGAGTTTTAAATGCAGAAATGTTCGCATTTAAAAACCAAGAAGAAAACAGCAAACCAGACTGAAATCGGTTGAGTTTTAGCCAAGTTATGATCATAAAACCAATGAGGGTTTTAGTATTTTTCAGCCAAAAAATTTGACCCAATTTTTGAAAAAAATGTAAGGGGTTACATCGTTAAAATTGTCAAAAATTGGCCAAAAATTAGAAATCGAGTTTTAAATGCAGAAATGTTCGCATTTAAAAACCAAGAAGAAAACAACAAACCAGACTGAAATCGGTTGAGTTTTAGCCAAGTTATGATCATAAAACCAATGAGGGTTTTAGTATTTTTCAGCCAAAAAATTTGACCCAATTTTTGAAAAAAATGTAAGGGGTTACATCGTTAAAATTGTCAAAAATTGGCCAAAAATTAGAAATCGAGTTTTAAATGCAGAAATGTTCGCATTTAAAAACCAAGAAGAAAACAACAAACCAGACTGAAATCGGTTGAGTTTTAGCCAAGTTATGATCATAAAACCAATGAGGGTTTTAGTATTTTTCAGCCAAAAAATTTGACCCAATTTTTGAAAAAAATGTAAGGGGTTACATCGTTAAAATTGTCAAAAATTGGCCAAAAATTAGAAATCGAGTTTTAAATGCAGAAATGTTCGCATTTAAAAACCAAGAAGAAAACAGCAAACCAGACTGAAATCGGTTGAGTTTTAGCCAAGTTATGATCATAAAACCAATGAGGGTTTTAGTATTTTTCAGCCAAAAAATTTGACCCAATTTTTGAAAAAAATGTAAGGGGTTACATCGTTAAAATTGTCAAAAATTGGCCAAAAATTAGAAATCGAGTTTTAAATGCAGAAATGTTCGCATTTAAAAACCAAGAAGAAAACAGCAAACCAGACTGAAATCGGTTGAGTTTTAGCCAAGTTATGATCATAAAACCAATGAGGGTTTTAGTATTTTTCAGCCAAAAAATTTGACCCAATTTTTGAAAAAAATGTAAGGGGTTACATCGTTAAAATTGTCAAAAATTGGCCAAAAATTAGAAATCGAGTTTTAAATGCAGAAATGTTCGCATTTAAAAACCAAGAAGAAAACAGCAAACCAGACTGAAATCGGTTGAGTTTTAGCCAAGTTATGATCATAAAACCAATGAGGGTTTTAGTATTTTTCAGCCAAAAAATTTGACCCAATTTTGAAAAAAATGTAAGGGGTTACATCGTTAAAATTGTCAAAAATTGGCCAAAAATTAGAAATCGAGTTTTAAATGCAGAAATGTTCGCATTTAAAAACCAAGAAGAAAACAACAAACCAGACTGAAATCGGTTGAGTTTTAGCCAAGTTATGATCATAAAACCAATGAGGGTTTTAGTATTTTTCAGCCAAAAAATTTGACCCAATTTTTGAAAAAAATGTAAGGGTTACATCGTTAAAATTGTCAAAAATTGGCCAAAAATTAGAAATCGAGTTTTAAATGCAGAAATGTTCGCATTTAAAAACCAAGAAGAAAACAGCAAACCAGACTGAAATCGGTTGAGTTTTAGCCAAGTTATGATCATAAAACCAATGAGGGTTTTAGTATTTTTCAGCCAAAAAATTTGACCCAATTTTTGAAAAAAATGTAAGGGGTTACATCGTTAAAATTGTCAAAAATTGGCCAAAAATTAGAAATCGAGTTTTAAATGCAGAAATGTTCGCATTTAAAAACCAAGAAGAAAACAGCAAACCAGACTGAAATCGGTTGAGTTTTAGCCAAGTTATGATCATAAAACCAATGAGGGTTTTAGTATTTTTCAGCCAAAAAATTTGACCCAATTTTTGAAAAAAATGTAAGGGGTTACATCGTTAAAATTGTCAAAAATTGGCCAAAAATTAGAAATCGAGTTTTAAATGCAGAAATGTTCGCATTTAAAAACCAAGAAGAAAACAGCAAACCAGACTGAAATCGGTTGAGTTTTAGCCAAGTTATGATCATAAAACCAATGAGGGTTTTAGTATTTTTCAGCCAAAAAATTTGACCCAATTTTTGAAAAAAATGTAAGGGGTTACATCGTTAAAATTGTCAAAAATTGGCCAAAAATTAGAAATCGAGTTTTAAATGCAGAAATGTTCGCATTTAAAAACCAAGAAGAAAACAGCAAACCAGACTGAAATCGGTTGAGTTTTAGCCAAGTTATGATCATAAAACCAATGAGGGTTTTAGTATTTTTCAGCCAAAAAATTTGACCCAATTTTTGAAAAAAATGTAAGGGGTTACATCGTTAAAATTGTCAAAAATTGGCCAAAAATTAGAAATCGAGTTTTAAATGCAGAAATGTTCGCATTTAAAAACCAAGAAGAAAACAGCAAACCAGACTGAAATCGGTTGAGTTTTAGCCAAGTTATGATCATAAAACCAATGAGGGTTTTAGTATTTTTCAGCCAAAAAATTTGACCCAATTTTTGAAAAAAATGTAAGGGGTTACATCGTTAAAATTGTCAAAAATTGGCCAAAAATTAGAAATCGAGTTTTAAATGCAGAAATGTTCGCATTTAAAAACCAAGAAGAAAACAGCAAACCAGACTGAAATCGGTTGAGTTTTAGCCAAGTTATGATCATAAAACCAATGAGGGTTTTAGTATTTTTCAGCCAAAAAATTTGACCCAATTTTTGAAAAAAATGTAAGGGGTTACATCGTTAAAATTGTCAAAAATTGGCCAAAAATTAGAAATCGAGTTTTAAATGCAGAAATGTTCGCATTTAAAAACCAAGAAGAAAACAGCAAACCAGACTGAAATCGGTTGAGTTTTAGCCAAGTTATGATCATAAAACCAATGAGGGTTTTAGTATTTTTCAGCCAAAAAATTTGACCCAATTTTTGAAAAAAATGTAAGGGGTTACATCGTTAAAATTGTCAAAAATTGGCCAAAAATTAGAAATCGAGTTTTAAATGCAGAAATGTTCGCATTTAAAAACCAAGAAGAAAACAGCAAACCAGACTGAAATCGGTTGAGTTTTAGCCAAGTTATGATCATAAAACCAATGAGGGTTTTAGTATTTTTCAGCCAAAAAATTTGACCCAATTTTTGAAAAAAATGTAAGGGGTTACATCGTTAAAATTGTCAAAAATTGGCCAAAAATTAGAAATCGAGTTTTAAATGCAGAAATGTTCGCATTTAAAAACCAAGAAGAAAACAGCAAACCAGACTGAAATCGGTTGAGTTTTAGCCAAGTTATGATCATAAAACCAATGAGGGTTTTAGTATTTTTCAGCCAAAAAATTTGACCCAATTTTTGAAAAAAATGTAAGGGGTTACATCGTTAAAATTGTCAAAAATTGGCCAAAAATTAGAAATCGAGTTTTAAATGCAGAAATGTTCGCATTTAAAAACCAAGAAGAAAACAGCAAACCAGACTGAAATCGGTTGAGTTTTAGCCAAGTTATGATCATAAAACCAATGAGGGTTTTAGTATTTTTCAGCCAAAAAATTTGACCCAATTTTGAAAAAAATGTAAGGGGTTACATCGTTAAAATTGTCAAAAATTGGCCAAAAATTAGAAATCGAGTTTTAAATGCAGAAATGTTCGCATTTAAAAACCAAGAAGAAAACAGCAAACCAGACTGAAATCGGTTGAGTTTTAGCCAAGTTATGATCATAAAACCAATGAGGGTTTTAGTATTTTTCAGCCAAAAAATTTGACCCAATTTTTGAAAAAAATGTAAGGGGTTACATCGTTAAAATTGTCAAAAATTGGCCAAAAATTAGAAATCGAGTTTTAAATGCAGAAATGTTCGCATTTAAAAACCAAGAAGAAAACAGCAAACCAGACTGAAATCGGTTGAGTTTTAGCCAAGTTATGATCATAAAACCAATGAGGGTTTTAGTATTTTTCAGCCAAAAAATTTGACCCAATTTTTGAAAAAAATGTAAGGGGTTACATCGTTAAAATTGTCAAAAATTGGCCAAAAATTAGAAATCGAGTTTTAAATGCAGAAATGTTCGCATTTAAAAACCAAGAAGAAAACAGCAAACCAGACTGAAATCGGTTGAGTTTTAGCCAAGTTATGATCATAAAACCAATGAGGGTTTTAGTATTTTTCAGCCAAAAAATTTGACCCAATTTTTGAAAAAAATGTAAGGGGTTACATCGTTAAAATTGTCAAAAATTGGCCAAAAATTAGAAATCGAGTTTTAAATGCAGAAATGTTCGCATTTAAAAACCAAGAAGAAAACAGCAAACCAGACTGAAATCGGTTGAGTTTTAGCCAAGTTATGATCATAAAACCAATGAGGGTTTTAGTATTTTTCAGCCAAAAAATTTGACCCAATTTTTGAAAAAAATGTAAGGGGTTACATCGTTAAAATTGTCGAAAATTGGCCAAAAATTAGAAATCGAGTTTTAAATGCAGAAATGTTCGCATTTAAAAACCAAGAAGAAAACAGCAAACCAGACTGAAATCGGTTGAGTTTTAGCCAAGTTATGATCATAAAACCAATGAGGGTTTTAGTATTTTTCAGCCAAAAAATTTGACCCAATTTTTGAAAAAAATGTAAGGGGTTACATCGTTAAAATTGTCAAAAATTGGCCAAAAATTAGAAATCGAGTTTTAAATGCAGAAATGTTCGCATTTAAAAACCAAGAAGAAAACAGCAAACCAGACTGAAATCGGTTGAGTTTTAGCCAAGTTATGATCATAAAACCAATGAGGGTTTTAGTATTTTTCAGCCAAAAAATTTGACCCAATTTTTGAAAAAAATGTAAGGGGTTACATCGTTAAAATTGTCAAAAATTGGCCAAAAATTAGAAATCGAGTTTTAAATGCAGAAATGTTCGCATTTAAAAACCAAGAAGAAAACAGCAAACCAGACTGAAATCGGTTGAGTTTTAGCCAAGTTATGATCATAAAACCAATGAGGGTTTTAGTATTTTTCAGCCAAAAAATTTGACCCAATTTTTGAAAAAAATGTAAGGGGTTACATCGTTAAAATTGTCAAAAATTGGCCAAAAATTAGAAATCGAGTTTTAAATGCAGAAATGTTCGCATTTAAAAACCAAGAAGAAAACAGCAAACCAGACTGAAATCGGTTGAGTTTTAGCCAAGTTATGATCATAAAACCAATGAGGGTTTTAGTATTTTTCAGCCAAAAAATTTGACCCAATTTTTGAAAAAAATGTAAGGGGTTACATCGTTAAAATTGTCAAAAATTGGCCAAAAATTAGAAATCGAGTTTTAAATGCAGAAATGTTCGCATTTAAAAACCAAGAAGAAAACAGCAAACCAGACTGAAATCGGTTGAGTTTTAGCCAAGTTATGATCATAAAACCAATGAGGGTTTTAGTATTTTTCAGCCAAAAAATTTGACCCAATTTTTGAAAAAAATGTAAGGGGTTACATCGTTAAAATTGTCAAAAATTGGCCAAAAATTAGAAATCGAGTTTTAAATGCAGAAATGTTCGCATTTAAAAACCAAGAAGAAAACAGCAAACCAGACTGAAATCGGTTGAGTTTTAGCCAAGTTATGATCATAAAACCAATGAGGGTTTTAGTATTTTTCAGCCAAAAAATTTGACCCAATTTTTGAAAAAAATGTAAGGGGTTACATCGTTAAAATTGTCAAAAATTGGCCAAAAATTAGAAATCGAGTTTTAAATGCAGAAATGTTCGCATTTAAAAACCAAGAAGAAAACAGCAAACCAGACTGAAATCGGTTGAGTTTTAGCCAAGTTATGATCATAAAACCAATGAGGGTTTTAGTATTTTTCAGCCAAAAAATTTGACCCAATTTTTGAAAAAAATGTAAGGGGTTACATCGTTAAAATTGTCAAAAATTGGCCAAAAATTAGAAATCGAGTTTTAAATGCAGAAATGTTCGCATTTAAAAACCAAGAAGAAAACAGCAAACCAGACTGAAATCGGTTGAGTTTTAGCCAAGTTATGATCATAAAACCAATGAGGGTTTTAGTATTTTTCAGCCAAAAAATTTGACCCAATTTTTGAAAAAAATGTAAGGGGTTACATCGTTAAAATTGTCAAAAATTGGCCAAAAATTAGAAATCGAGTTTTAAATGCAGAAATGTTCGCATTTAAAAACCAAGAAGAAAACAGCAAACCAGACTGAAATCGGTTGAGTTTTAGCCAAGTTATGATCATAAAACCAATGAGGGTTTTAGTATTTTTCAGCCAAAAAATTTGACCCAATTTTTGAAAAAAATGTAAGGGGTTACATCGTTAAAATTGTCAAAAATTGGCCAAAAATTAGAAATCGAGTTTTAAATGCAGAAATGTTCGCATTTAAAAACCAAGAAGAAAACAGCAAACCAGACTGAAATCGGTTGAGTTTTAGCCAAGTTATGATCATAAAACCAATGAGGGTTTTAGTATTTTTCAGCCAAAAAATTTGACCCAATTTTTGAAAAAAATGTAAGGGGTTACATCGTTAAAATTGTCAAAAATTGGCCAAAAATTAGAAATCGAGTTTTAAATGCAGAAATGTTCGCATTTAAAAACCAAGAAGAAAACAGCAAACCAGACTGAAATCGGTTGAGTTTTAGCCAAGTTATGATCATAAAACCAATGAGGGTTTTAGTATTTTTCAGCCAAAAAATTTGACCCAATTTTTGAAAAAAATGTAAGGGGTTACATCGTTAAAATTGTCAAAAATTGGCCAAAAATTAGAAATCGAGTTTTAAATGCAGAAATGTTCGCATTTAAAAACCAAGAAGAAAACAGCAAACCAGACTGAAATCGGTTGAGTTTTAGCCAAGTTATGATCATAAAACCAATGAGGGTTTTAGTATTTTTCAGCCAAAAAATTTGACCCAATTTTTGAAAAAAATGTAAGGGGTTACATCGTTAAAATTGTCAAAAATTGGCCAAAAATTAGAAATCGAGTTTTAAATGCAGAAATGTTCGCATTTAAAAACCAAGAAGAAAACAGCAAACCAGACTGAAATCGGTTGAGTTTTAGCCAAGTTATGATCATAAAACCAATGAGGGTTTTAGTATTTTTCAGCCAAAAAATTTGACCCAATTTTTGAAAAAAATGTAAGGGGTTACATCGTTAAAATTGTCAAAAATTGGCCAAAAATTAGAAATCGAGTTTTAAATGCAGAAATGTTCGCATTTAAAAACCAGAAGAAAACAGCAAACCAGACTGAAATCGGTTGAGTTTTAGCCAAGTTATGATCATAAAACCAATGAGGGTTTTAGTATTTTTCAGCCAAAAAATTTGACCCAATTTTTGAAAAAAATGTAAGGGGTTACATCGTTAAAATTGTCAAAAATTGGCCAAAAATTAGAAATCGAGTTTTAAATGCAGAAATGTTCGCATTTAAAAACCAAGAAGAAAACAGCAAACCAGACTGAAATCGGTTGAGTTTTAGCCAAGTTATGATCATAAAACCAATGAGGGTTTTAGTATTTTTCAGCCAAAAAATTTGACCCAATTTTTGAAAAAAATGTAAGGGGTTACATCGTTAAAATTGTCAAAAATTGGCCAAAAATTAGAAATCGAGTTTTAAATGCAGAAATGTTCGCATTTAAAAACCAAGAAGAAAACAGCAAACCAGACTGAAATCGGTTGAGTTTTAGCCAAGTTATGATCATAAAACCAATGAGGGTTTTAGTATTTTTCAGCCAAAAAATTTGAACCCAGTTTTTGAAAAAAATGTAAGGGGTTACATCGTTAAAATTGTTCAAAAATTGGCCAAAAATTAGAAATCGAGTTTTAAATGCAGAAATGTTCGCATTTAAAAACCAAGAAGAAAACAGCAAACCAGACTGAAATCGGTTGAGTTTTAGCCAAGTTATGATCATAAAACCAATGAGGGTTTTAGTATTTTTCAGCCAAAAAATTTGACCCAATTTTTGAAAAAAATGTAAGGGGTTACATCGTTAAAATTGTCAAAAATTGGCCAAAAATTAGAAATCGAGTTTTAAATGCAGAAATGTTCGCATTTAAAAACCAAGAAGAAAACAGCAAACCAGACTGAAATCGGTTGAGTTTTAGCCAAGTTATGATCATAAAACCAATGAGGGTTTTAGTATTTTTCAGCCAAAAAATTTGACCCAATTTTTGAAAAAAATGTAAGGGGTTACATCGTTAAAATTGTCAAAAATTGGCCAAAAATTAGAAATCGAGTTTTAAATGCAGAAATGTTCGCATTTAAAAACCAAGAAGAAAACAGCAAACCAGACTGAAATCGGTTGAGTTTTAGCCAAGTTATGATCATAAAACCAATGAGGGTTTTAGTATTTTTCAGCCAAAAAATTTGACCCAATTTTTGAAAAAAATGTAAGGGGTTACATCGTTAAAATTGTCAAAAATTGGCCAAAAATTAGAAACCGAGTTTTAAATGCAGAAATGTTCGCATTTAAAAACCAAGAAGAAAACAGCAAACCAGACTGAAATCGGTTGAGTTTTAGCCAAGTTATGATCATAAAACCAATGAGAGTTTTAGTATTTTTCAGCCAAAAAATTTGACCCAATTTTTGAAAAAAATGTAAGGGGTTACATCGTTAAAATTGTCAAAAATTGGCCAAAAATTAGAAATCGAGTTTTAAATGCAGAAATGTTCGCATTTAAAAACCAAGAAGAAAACAGCAAACCAGACTGAAATCGGTTGAGTTTTAGCCAAGTTATGATCATAAAACCAATGAGAGTTTTAGTATTTTTCAGCCAAAAAATTTGACCCAATTTTTGAAAAAAATGTAAGGGGTTACATCGTTAAAATTGTCAAAAATTGGCCAAAAATTAGAAATCGAGTTTTAAATGCAGAAATGTTCGCATTTAAAAACCAAGAAGAAAACAGCAAACCAGACTGAAATCGGTTGAGTTTTAGCCAAGTTATGATCATAAAACCAATGAGAGTTTTAGTATTTTTCAGCCAAAAAATTTGACCCAATTTTTGAAAAAAATGTAAGGGGTTACATCGTTAAAATTGTCAAAAATTGGCCAAAAATTAGAAACCGAGTTTTAAATGCAGAAATGTTCGCATTTAAAAACCAAGAAGAAAACAGCAAACCAGACTGAAATCGGTTGAGTTTTAGCCAAGTTATGATCATAAAACCAATGAGAGTTTTAGTATTTTTCAGCCAAAAAATTTGACCCAATTTTTGAAAAAAATGTAAGGGGTTACATCGTTAAAATTGTCAAAAATTGGCCAAAAATTAGAAACCGAGTTTTAAATGCAGAAATGTTCGCATTTAAAAACCAAGAAGAAAACAGCAAACCAGACTGAAATCGGTTGAGTTTTAGCCAAGTTATGATCATAAAACCAATGAGGGTTTTAGTATTTTTCAGCCAAAAAATTTGGCCCAATTTTTGAAAAAAATGTAAGGGGTTACATCGTTAAAATTGTCAAAAATTGGCCAAAAATTAGAAATCGAGTTTTAAATGCAGAAATGTTCGCATTTAAAAACCAAGAAGAAAACAGCAAACCAGACTGAAATCGGTTGAGTTTTAGCCAAGTTATGATCATAAAACCAATGAGAGTTTTAGTATTTTTCAGCCAAAAAATTTGACCCAATTTTTGAAAAAAATGTAAGGGGTTACATCGTTAAAATTGTCAAAAATTGGCCAAAAATTAGAAACCGAGTTTTAAATGCAGAAATGTTCGCATTTAAAAACCAAGAAGAAAACAGCAAACCAGACTGAAATCGGTTGAGTTTTAGCCAAGTTATGATCATAAAACCAATGAGAGTTTTAGTATTTTTCAGCCAAAAAATTTGACCCAATTTTTGAAAAAAATGTAAAGTGTTACATCGTTAAAATTGTCAAAAATTGGCCAAAAATTAGAAACCGAGTTTTAAATGCAGAAATGTTCGCATTTAAAAACCAAGAAGAAAACAGCAAACCAGACTGAAATCGGTTGAGTTTTAGCCAAGTTACGATCATAAAACCAATGAGAGTTTTAGTATTTTTCAGCCAAAAAATTTGACCCAATTTTTGAAAAAAATGTAAGGGGTTACATCGTTAAAATTGTCAAAAATTGGCCAAAAATTAGAAACCGAGTTTTAAATGCAGAAATGTTCGCATTTAAAAACCAAGAAGAAAACAGCAAACCAGACTGAAATCGGTTGAGTTTTAGCCAAGTTACGATCATAAAACCAATGAGAGTTTTAGTATTTTTCAGCCAAAAAATTTGACCCAATTTTTGA
Source organism: Drosophila jambulina (assembly GCA_018152175.1). NCBI lineage: Eukaryota > Metazoa > Arthropoda > Insecta > Diptera > Drosophilidae > Drosophila > Drosophila jambulina. The sequence continues at coordinate 4,472,380 of JAECXH010000006.1, forward strand.
AAAAAATGTAAGGGGTTACATCGTTAAAATTGTCAAAAATTGGCCAAAAATTAGAAACCGAGTTTTAAATGCAGAAATGTTCGCATTTAAAAACCAAGAAGAAAACAGCAAACCAGACTGAAATCGGTTGAGTTTTAGCCAAGTTATGATCATAAAACCAATGAGAGTTTTAGTATTTTTCAGCCAAAAAATTTGACCCAATTTTTGAAAAAAATGTAAGGGGTTACATCGTTAAAATTGTCAAAAATTGGCCAAAAATTAGAAATCGAGTTTTAAATGCAGAAATGTTCGCATTTAAAAACCAAGAAGAAAACAGCAAACCAGACTGAAATCGGTTGAGTTTTAGCCAAGTTACGATCATAAAACCAATGAGAGTTTTAGTATTTTTCAGCCAAAAAATTTGACCCAATTTTTGAAAAAAATGTAAGGGGTTACATCGTTAAAATTGTCAAAAATTGGCCAAAAATTAGAAACCGAGTTTTAAATGCAGAAATGTTCGCATTTAAAAACCAAGAAGAAAACAGCAAACCAGACTGAAATCGGTTGAGTTTTAGCCAAGTTACGATCATAAAACCAATGAGAGTTTTAGTATTTTTCAGCCAAAAAATTTGACCCAATTTTTGAAAAAAATGTAAGGGGTTACATCGTTAAAATTGTCAAAAATTGGCCAAAAATTAGAAACCGAGTTTTAAATGCAGAAATGTTCGCATTTAAAAACCAAGAAGAAAACAGCAAACCAGACTGAAATCGGTTGAGTTTTAGCCAAGTTACGATCATAAAACCAATGAGGGTTTTAGTATTTTTCAGCCAAAAAATTTGACCCAATTTTTGAAAAAAATGTAAGGGGTTACATCGTTAAAATTGTCAAAAATTGGCCAAAAATTAGAAACCGAGTTTTAAATGCAGAAATGTTCGCATTTAAAAACCAAGAAGAAAACAGCAAACCAGACTGAAATCGGTTGAGTTTTAGCCAAGTTACGATCATAAAACCAATGAGGGTTTTAGTATTTTTCAGCCAAAAAATTTGACCCAATTTTTGAAAAAAATGTAAGGGGTTACATCGTTAAAATTGTCAAAAATTGGCCAAAAATTAGAAACCGAGTTTTAAATGCAGAAATGTTCGCATTTAAAAACCAAGAAGAAAACAGCAAACCAGACTGAAATCGGTTGAGTTTTAGCCAAGTTACGATCATAAAACCAATGAGAGTTTTAGTATTTTTCAGCCACAAAATTTGACCCAATTTTTGAAAAAAATGTAAGGGGTTACATCGTTAAAATTGTCAAAAATTGGCCAAAAATTAGAAACCGAGTTTTAAATGCAGAAATGTTCGCATTTAAAAACCAAGAAGAAAACAGCAAACCAGACTGAAATCGGTTGAGTTTTAGCCAAGTTACGATCATAAAACCAATGAGAGTTTTAGTATTTTTCAGCCAAAAAATTTGACCCAATTTTTGAAAAAAATGTAAGGGGTTACATCGTTAAAATTGTCAAAAATTTGCCAAAAATTAGAAACCGAGTTTTAAATGCAGAAATGTTCGCATTTAAAAACCAAGAAGAAAACAGCAAACCAGACTGAAATCGGTTGAGTTTTAGCCAAGTTACGATCATAAAACCAATGAGAGTTTTAGTATTTTTCAGCCAAAAAATTTGACCCAATTTTTTAAAAAAAATGTAAGGGGTTACATCGTTAAAATTGTCAAAAATTGGCCAAAAATTAGAAACCGAGTTTTAAATGCAGAAATGTTCGCATTTAAAAACCAAGAAGAAAACAGCAAGCCAGACTGAAATCGGTTGAGTTTTAGCCAAGTTACGATCATAAAACCAATGAGAGTTTTAGTATTTTTCAGCCAAAAAATTTGACCCAATTTTTGAAAAAAATGTAAGGGGTTACATCGTTAAAATTGTCAAAAATTTGCCAAAAATTAGAAACCGAGTTTTAAATGCAGAAATGTTCGGATTTAAAAACCAAGAAGAAAACAGCAAGCCAGACTGAAATCGGTTGAGTTTTAGCCAAGTTACGATCATAAAACCAATGAGAGTTTTAGTATTTTTCAGCCACAAAATTTGACCCAATTTTTGAAAAAAATGTAAGGGGTTACATCGTTAAAATTGTCAAAAATTGGCCAAAAATTAGAAACCGAGTTTTAAATGCAGAAATGTTCGCATTTAAAAACCAAGAAGAAAACAGCAAACCAGACTGAAATCGGTTGAGTTTTAGCCAAGTTACGATCATAAAACCAATGAGAGTTTTAGTATTTTTCAGCCAAAAAATTTGACCCAATTTTTGAAAAAAATGTAAGGGGTTACATCGTTAAAATTGTCAAAAATTGGCCAAAAATTAGAAACCGAGTTTTAAATGCAGAAATGTTCGCATTTAAAAACCAAGAAGAAAACAGCAAACCAGACTGAAATCGGTTGAGTTTTAGCCAAGTTACGATCATAAAACCAATGAGGGTTTTAGTATTTTTCAGCCAAAAAATTTGACCCAATTTTTGAAAAAAATGTAAGGGGTAACATCGTTAAAATTGTAAAAAATTGGGCAAAAATTAGAAACCGAGTTTTAAATGCAGAAATGTTCGCATTTAAAAACCAAGAAGAAAACAGCAAACCAGACTGAAATCGGTTGAGTTTTAGCCGAGTTACGATCATAAAACCAATGAGAGTTTTAGTATTTTTCAGCCAAAAAATTTGACCCAATTTTTGAAAAAAATGTAAGGGGTTACATCGTTAAAATTGTCAAAAATTGGCCAAAAATTAGATACCGACTTTTTAAATGCAGAAATGTTCGCATTTAAAAACCAAGAAGAAAACAGCAAACCAGACTGAAATCGGTTGAGTTTTAGCCAAGTTACGATCATAAAACCAATGAGAGTTTTAGTATTTTTCAGCCAAAAAATTTGACCCAATTTTTGAAAAAAATATAAGGGGTTACATCGTTAAAATTGTCAAAAATTGGCCAAAAATTAGAAACCGAGTTTTAAATGCAGAAATGTTCGCATTTAAAAACCAAGAAGAAAACAGCAAACCAGACTGAAATCGGTTGAGTTTTAGCCAAGTTACGATCATAAAACCATTGCAGTTGTTAGCCATTTTTAAGCCAAAAACACTAGGGGCGCGATATAGCTATATGAGCATCTCTGTTGGCCAGTGAGATGCCCTGGCAATATAGCTAGGTGAGCATCACTGGAATTGATATTGTTGTACATATGATGTTGTTGTAGGCAAAACAAGCCCATCTTTGATCTACAGCTCGAAAGTATGCTGCACCTAAAGCCCGTCCCAATATTAAGTACAGCCAAAAAGTATGCAACTCTTGAGCTCTTATTTTTGGCACATTAAAATTCGGGATCGAAACTGCCGTGGGATTTGGCTTTTGGCACTTGTTTTGGCACCGGGCGGTGCCAGATCCCTGATCCCTTGCCCCCACCCCCCATCCCCCATCCGTGGCCTGTGTCGGCGGTCCTTCTCCATCGTTCTTGGCCGGGTGTCAGGTCTAGGCTAGGAAGCAGCTCTTGAGGCAGCGGCGGGCGCATACTGATGACTAGGAGCGATGGCGATGATGATGACGATGGCAAGTCTGTAATTGAAATGCGGAAAATGGAGAGCACAGTGCAGCCTCGACCTGGCTGCTGAGAGGTGGGTGTTGCAGGGTGGGGCTCACCTGCTCACCTGCTCATATGCCCGCCTTTTGGAAGTATTTCCCCAAATGACCCAGATCGATGGGAGACTACTAACTGATGTATCCTGGCAAGGGTTCGCGAAGGGTTAGCTTGCTGCTGGGTCTGGCTTTGACGACAGTAAATATCCTCCATAATTCAGAACGCAGCTGCGCCCGTGTCAGATGCATCCGCTTGACTGGCCGGCGTAATTATATACATCGATCCGGGAATGGCTCGGCACGCATCTGTCGGATGCAGGTGAGCATTTGTATCTGCATCTGCATCTGCATCTGCCGGCATGTGTGCCCGCCTGGCTGCACCTGCAACTCCCATTGATATACCTTATCCTCGACCGCACCGCAGAAGTCTTAAAGTCCTGGTCTGGGCTAATGGTCAGGGGAGCGAGAGGAGGAGCCAGTGGAAGAGCCAGTGGAGGAGCCAGTGGAGGAGCCAGTGGAGGAGCAAGCCGGTGCCAGGAGAGCCGTAATCAGCTTACGTAAATGGGCGTGGCAGCGGGTAAATGTAGTCGCAGGATTTGTGCCGATGGCAGATGGAGCAGGCAGAAGAAGGCGCCGAGGCGGTGAGAAGGAAGTCCCGGAGGAAGTCGCCTCCGCCCCGACTGGACCCACTCCAAGTCCAGCTGAGTTTCTCCCTTTGCAGAGCCAATAAATATTTAAAATCAAATGGAATTTATTTATCAAAAGCTTATGCCAATATGTGTGCTATGCATAACCCGGAAAATAAAAAGCCAAAGCTTAAGCTGGAAGCGCCCCTTCTTCCCCGTGTTGTTTTATTGAAACGCAGGCCTTTGTGGATATGGAATGCATTCACTTATATTTGCTATAAATTAAATGAAAATATATTATTTGGCAGACAACAATAAAGGTGCTTGAATATTTTATTGTTCGCTTAGTTCGCCTTTGAATCTTGCAGCTTGCAAAGGCGGCGGAGACAATTGCGGGTTATTCTTTTCCCTGTCAAAGGACCTGCTTTGAGCAAGGTATTTCACAGCAGCCAGCTTTCGGTCTGCGAATGAAAAGGGAATGGCATTCGAGACGCAAGGAATTTCCAGGATGGCTGGGGGATAGTGGGGGAAAATGTCAACTATTTTGTGAGTCGCCTTTGATGCGGCAAACGGCACATCAAAAAGATGCAGTGTCAACACACACACACCCTACCTATACCATTTGAGCACACACATATCTATGCATATATATTTAATGGGTGTAGGGGGGGGTGTGTGTGTCCTGGCCACATTATTAACTCGACAGAATGAACTCCGTGTCCAGGATTACGGGGCAAAATGGCAAAAATGAAGGCGGAAAACCATGCGACAGACTCACGAGCCCCGGCAAACTTTAGCATATTTGTTAAATACTTTAATTAATAATTTAGAGCCGGGGCAGGGGGTGGGCCGGTGGAAGGAAGCGCGCAGGGAGCGGGGCTCGGCGAAAGCCCTCAAACAAACAGAGCAAGGGGGGCCGAGGCTCAGCCAGAAGTTGAGCAAACAACTAACAAAAGATCAAGGATTATGCGTGTTCAGTCCAGGGACATGTGTGTGCCTGAGTGGGGTGTGTGTGTGCGCGTGTGTGTGTGTGTGGAAGTGTGTGCAAGGGAGCTTTTCCGGTTGCGGTGTGGGCGGGTGGCGCTTCTAGGACTCTTCCTCCGACTCCTGCGACTCCTCCTTGTCTGTAATAAAAAGAAAACAAAGAAGATTAGACTAAACGGAGCGGGCGCCGAGGAAGAAGCCAGCTTGATGAGTTTAATTATTTGAATGCTTCAGCTCACTCACACACACACAGACACACACATTCACACACACAGGGGGTAGGGGGGCTTATGTGGGTTGGGAAAAAGCCAAGGGCGCAGAGCCAAACAAAAGGCAGATGCTTTTGTCACATGCACACGACCTCAACTTTTCCGAGGCCCAGATGCCAGAGAGTGCCACCGCCCCCCTGTTCCCCTTCATTTCCACCTAGAAGCCAGCTTCCAGGCCCAACCCCTTACCTCCTCCCTGCCCCCCCTCAAAAGTTGGCCTGAATCCCTTTCCTACCAAGAATCCAAGGCCCCCAGAATGCGGACTTCAAATCTGGTCAAAGAGTTGGCCACCGCACCTACCCACTCGGGGGAAACTTAAAGGATTCCCCTTTAAAATAATTAACTGCACAATAAGTTAGTGCATTGTAATTAAGGTAAGTCTAGGCTCTAACACATTAAGGCAAGTCTGGGACAATAATACGAATCCCATTGGAATTTTTGGGTCCTTGGAGAGGGTATTTCCTTAAGGAAAAATGCTCTAAAAAAACAGATTTTTAAAAGAAGGAATTTGCGAAAAGCATGAAGGATATCTTACAGGTAACGAAACGTTTTATCAAAAGTAAATAAAGCAATATTACAATTTTGAAAATAAAATAATATTCATTGAGAATAACCAACAGGAGAGGAAGTGAGTTCAGAAGAGGGTGGTTCTTCATCGCCTGCAAATTGAAATGAAATCTAAATTAAATGAAACCTATTGGGATTTTCGGTCCTTGAAGAGGGTATTTCTTAAAGGAAAAATGCTTTAAAAAAAAGATTTTTAAAAGAAGTAAAAAAAAAGTTTCCTAGTAACATTCAATCAAAAGTAAATAAAGCAATATTGCAATTTTGAAAATTAAATAATTTTCATTGAGAATAACCAACAGAAGAGGAAGTGGCTTCAGAAGAGGGTGGTTCTTCATCGCCTGCAAATTGAAATGAATTGTAACACTGTATTAATTTTAAATAAAATAGAAAAAATAATTTCCAATGAATTAACATAAATTAAATATTGTGAAGTATGTAAAAAATACTCTCTAAGAACAACAATCGATGAAGGACGAGGTTTTGTTTCAGAATCACAAATACGAGGGACGACAACTATCTCAGGATAAATAAAATAAAATTTTGAAATTAAAATAATATTAAATAAAATAAGAACAAACGAAGGGGTTGAGACTGTGAAAAGTGGTCATGGCCGCGTGCAACACAAATGAATTGTAAAGCAGTTTACGTATTTTAAATAAAATAATAAAATAAATTAAAATAAAGATTGTAAGGTGTGCACTTAATGGCTGCACAGAACAAACTGAAAGGCGTAGGGACGTCAGGGCCCAAAAAAGCTTCGGAAGGTAGAAGAAGAAACTGCCAGGTCACTAAATGATATTTATCAGATGTGCCGGGTAAGGTCACACTATCTGAGAAAATTTGGTCACTTTTGGCATGTCAATTCTCTATTTATCGATTATCTATTTTACACGATACTTTTTTTTAATTCAAAATTTAAAAAACTCATAACTAGGCCAAAATTTCTTTCATTTCGATTCGGAAAGCTTTTTTATGTTAGTTTTTATGCTGTTTTCAAATCTGCACATAGAGTTTTAAAATAGCTGACACTGTTTGGGAAATTATGGCTACTTTAGGCACTTCAATTACCTATATAAATATATTTATATTTGCATATGATAATTTCTTGGAATAATTAAAATTAGAAATACTCAAAACTAGGGAAAACTTTACTTAAAACAATACGGAAGGAGTTGATATGATTTAAAGGTGCTTTTTAATCAGAAATATTTAATTTAAGACGTACAAAAGTAAGGCAATTTTCTTTGAATTTTTGATAATTTGAAGAATGTAACCCTTTTTTATATGTTTAAAAATTGTCCAAAAATTATATTTATAAATACTATTTATAAATATTTTGTCGTTAATCAATTAATATTTGAAAGGATATATCTGAATGAAGATATGACAGATTTTTCCCTTGCTTTTCGCTTTCGAATGATAAAAAATATGTTAATTTTGCTTACATGGCATCGATATTTATCAATAAAAGCAGGACGTATAGTATCGCCATCAAGTATACGCCCTGTTGCTCCTCCCGCTGATAATAAGCCCTCATTTTGGAACTGCGATCAAAGATTGTTTGCGATCACAAAACTGTTTGAAGGGCAGCCTCAATTAGGTACCGACCAGGTCTGGTAATGGAAGGATTCGAGTTGCAGCTCCTTGTGCTCCTCCTCCTCCTGCTGCTCCTCCTCCTCCTCTTGCTCCTCCTCCTCGTCCTGCTGCACCTCCTCCTCATGTGCCTCCTTCTCCGCCTTTTCCCTCGGGAAAGTGCATTCAAAGTGATGCTCTGTTCTGTTTTCAATTTGGTTACATTCCCCATTTACACGGCTGTCCCTTCCCCGCTCCTCCTCCTCCGTGTGCGTTCCCGGCCGAGGTGAATCCTGCACTGGCAGGTCCTGCAGTCCTTTTTTCGCCCCGCCATCAGCGCTCCGCTGGCCGCCACTCTATTCAAATGAATCCCCATTTGGCTTCCACTTGACAATGGCAGCGTGCTCCCTCCAGCCGGAGCTCCTGCGACGAGGACTCCCGGGTGTGTGCGGGGGTGAGTCAGTGAACTTAATTTGGTCACACACAATTGATTCTTTTTACAGGTGCTGGTCCCTCCGCAGACACGCATACACCCACACCCACGGGCGGCCATTGTGTGGAAGTTGGCACTGCCAAAGTTTCCTAGTGACTTCTCTCCAGACCGAATTCCCTGTAAATAAAACGTATGTGTTAGGCAGAGTGTCTTTGGCAAATATTAAATATAAATTGCTGGGCTCTTTCCTTGATTTTTTGAGATACCTTTGAAGGCCCAGCACTAAGCTTTTCCCTCAGTGCTGCTGCAATGGGCGAGTCGAGGCTGGGGCAGGACCTGGAGCAGCTGGAAACTGGAGCCAGTGACGACATGTTTGCTGCCTTGTGCAAAACTCGTTTTGTAATTTGTGGCTGAAACAATGCAATTAAGTTGACATTAAGTGAAGTTCGCCCTGCTCCTGTTGGTTCCTGGAACCTGTCGCCGGTCCTCGCCCCCGTCCACCTTGGAGGTCACCGCATCTGCACTCCGCAGCCACCACATGTCATTCTATATGACACCCTTCTGGCTCCTGGCTGGCTCCTGGCTGGCTCCTTCCTTGCTCCTTCCTGGTAGGTCCTTCCCCCTAGATGCCTGCAGTGGTAATGGGATCTAAAAGGGCACTTTGAGCGAGCGGCGGGGACCGTTTCTGCGGCCATCGGGGTCACCACTCAGCTGGACACTAAGCCGGAGTCCAGCCAGTCCTCCGCTGACCCCCAGTTGTCAGGTTATTGATGGAGCAGGCCAGGAGCAAAGCCTTTGCCTTTAACTAATTTCACATAGTTTCCATTATTAAAAGTGATATTTTCCTTTCAGTTATCAGTTACCTGTGAAAAATTTAATATTTTAAAATGGAAAAATAACTATAACTTTGGTTATATACTCACAAAATATTAGTTTATACTTAAAGGCCATTTTCCAGATATTTTTTAAATATTTCCTAGGCTTTTCTCCAGGGTTTTTGGCTTAGGGTTTCCTGGTTTTCTTTTTAGGAATTCTTTAAAGGTTGTCTTTGGGTTGTCTTTGGACTTTCTTTAGTCTTCCTTTAGGGTTTTTCTTGTATAGATTGTAGCCTTTTTGCCTATTAATTGGCCTGGCGCATATTTTTCCATATTTATCCAGATTTTTCCTGGGGATTTTCCACCATTAACACCCCTCGCCAGCTGCCCGCTGCAATCCAATTTCATTTGCTGCCGTTTTTGGTGAAAGTTTCGAGTGATGCGATTATCCTGCGAGTGCTGCTGCTGCCGCTGCTGCCGCTGCTGCATTCGAACTGCGGTCGTCCTGGGTCCTGGGTCCACTTCCTGTCCCACGGGCAAGGGAGGTCCTGCCAGAGGCTGCCATCAAATGCGATGAGCGGTGAACGCATTCGCAAAGAGCGGCAGTCAAGTGGAGAATTACTGAAATTAATTTTGAAACATGTTCGCAACTTTAATGAGATTTGCCTGTGTGTGTGTGTGTGTGCGTGTGCGTGTGTGTGTGTGTGTGTGTTCTCGTGTATACTGCGGCTTTAGTGGGTTAAGCGGCTTATGTTGTTGCTAAGTGGCAAAAGAGCAAACCACCGAATGGTAAAAAGCATAATTAGTTGCATGCAACATCATGGCCACTGACACACACACTCACACTCACACACGCACACCCCACTCGCCTCTTTTCTCAGCTGAAAAGGGACTTTCCCGGAAACCCATTAAAGCCAAAAGCCAAAAGCTGAAAACTGTTTTGTGCAACTTTTCCTACTCATTTGCTGCATTTTTCTTTTGGCCTTCGAGCCAGGAATAATTTTGTGCGGAAGTCCTGCTGGATTTTCTAAGAACATTCTTTGCTTTTCAACATTTTCCTAGGATTTTTCTTTCAGGAATAATTATAACTAATTTTTTAAGCGAACTTTTAGCTGGAAATAAAACCTGGAAAAGCTATCTATAAATATCTCAAATATTAAATATAAAATTTAGAGAGCAGTTACCTTTGTTTCTCCTCCTATTAAGCTCTTTAAACTAACTGAATATATCCTTAATATCTACATAATATCTTATAAATATCTTCTTAATATCTTCATAATACCTTCATAATATATCCTTAATATATCCTAAATAGTTCGAATTATATGTACATATATCTTCCCCCGACAAGTGTCAATGTTCTATGGTTAAATCATACAATTAAGCGATTGCATAAATTATTCAGCTGAAGCCATGTCTTGTCATTAGGCTAAATGGTTTCGTTCATTTTTGCGTCGCCAATTAATTTGATTTGAAGGCGATTTAGGCGATTACCTGGAAGGGTTTACCAGGTACCTGTGGATGTGTGTGTCCACCTATTGATACTGTTTTCCCTCGCCTCCTGAATCCCTTTCACCCCTCCGGTGGAATGACTCACTTCAGAGCTGTTTGTCACTGGACTGCCAAAGTATTTTCCGGGGAAAAGTTCTTGGGGCGAGCTGAAGTAAAAAGCAAACTCAACCAAGAAAATTGAATTCGAGAAAAAGGGTGAAGAAAGGCCCGGCTGACAGGGGCTGGGAGTGGGGAGTGGGGAGTGGGGAGGCAAGTGAATTAGTGGGCAAAACTAAAACTGAAACTAAAAACTCAGCAAGATTAATAGGAACACGTAAAATGTAATTATTTTCCTGTACTTGTGCTATTTGTGCACATGGCAGGGGGAAGGGCGAGGGATAACGGAGGAGGAAATGCTGGAAAATGGAGCATAGAGCGAACGGCGCTGGGGAAAATGGGAAAGCTTCACGCGCCCGGCATGACAACTTTGAGGAGGATTTTTAGCCCCAGCCAGGGACTACGTAGCTGGCACGGCAGCAGCACGGCGCTCCTGGCCGGGTTCTGGCTAGGTTCTGGCTTGCTCCTGGCTCCTCCTGACCATGTGTGTGCGTGTGTGTGTGTGTGTGTGTTGCCGTCTCTCTCGCTACGTCCATGCCCGTCGCTTGCCGTCCCTTTTGCGCCCTGCACAAGTTGTTTTGCCCCAAGTAGTTTTCTTGTGTAATTATAATTGCATAATTTATTTATAATATGATTTTCATGCTGTTTTCCCGGCCAGAGCAGGGGAGAGAGGGGAGGTGAGTAAAGGGGGAGCAGGGGAATGGAAAGCGGAGGACAGGCAGCCGGATGATAGGAACCCTCACAGCGCAGTTTAGTTTATGTATCACCAAATGCATTGGCGACTGCCGTTCCGGCTTCTGCTTCCCACAGAGAGAGGTAGTTACACTGAAAGAAAAGAGAAAACATAATTAAATAGAATCTTTGAAAATATATAAATTATATTTAATTCATAAAACTCTTTCTTTTTCAAAATAAACTTCTAATTAACTGCTTACTTTCCCCCCCAAGGAGCTGCCCACTTGGCCTTAAGCTTTTACCCCAATCGATAACCCCCTCTATATAATCGATATCTATCGATAACCCTTGACCAGGTATTCTCCATACCTATCTGTCACATCAAATTTTATCACTGGAATTGGAAGAAACGAAGCCGTAAGCGAAAACCAAAAGCAAAATGTCTTTCACAAATGTGCCCAACGTACGCCCCAATTTTTGGAAAATTGAGACCACCGATACCACCCGTTCCTACCCACCCATTCCTACCCCGGAGGCCTACGCTCACTTGCCGCATTCTACCCGCGAGCAGGATATGGATGCCTACGCTCACCTGCCGCGTTCTTCCCGTGAGCAGGACATGGATGCCTACGCCCACCTTCCGCGTTCTTCCCGTGAGCAGGACATGGATGCCTACGCCCATCTGCCGCGTTCTTCCCTTGAGCAGGAGAGCCGCAGTCTTGGGCGCAGGCGCACCTACCAGGCCCCAGCCGAGGAAATGGCCCACACAGAATTGCCGGCCAAGAGGGCGAAGGAGGATCACCCCGATCAAGACCAAAACCAGAACCAGGACGATGATATGATGGACGACAACGACTACGAGATGACAAATGACTTTGGTGTATACGATCCTGGCTACGAGGCTGACTGCGAGAACGACTGCTAAGGCGGCCTCACGACCGACTTGGAATGAAGAGAACAAGAATAAATCAAACACTCCAGCTGCCAGCACAGGAATCGCTTACGAGTTCCCCCTTTGAGCCTAGATATTTCTTTCTGTGTAGAGCTGGGGAAACCCCAGGCCGCCCTTAGACAGGCCCAGGAATGCCCAAGGGAACCAAACAAACCGGGCAGAGTCAACCGGCCAAACTGCACTTTGGGCTGTGAAGTGAAATGTTGCCAAACTTGCACGGGGACGCAGGTGGTGGCTGAAGAGCTGGGAAACTGGGGAGCTAAAGAGCTGGGGAGCTAAAGAGCTGGGGAGCTGGGGGGTGTACGTGCCAGTGCCTCAAGTTCATTATGTCTGCCCATATAAATTTCACTTGGCCACAGACCGAAATCGGAGTCAAATGGCTCTGGCGGCATTTTAGGTGTATTATATGCCACGTGCACTCACACCTAGCTGGCACCTAGTCGGGGGGGTTGGGAGTTCGGGCAAAAATATGACAAGGCATTATTTTGTGGTCGGACTCTCAGGGCTGGCAATCGTTGAGGGCTGACGGCTGGAATAGTATCCAATTGCAGGGTTGCCAGCAGCACAGTCATTGGTATTTTGGCAACCCGAAATAAGACGAAATAAGTGTGGAAACAATGCAAAGTTGGAGGCATTTGCTTCTGTGTTTACCAGGTGTTAAAATACCAGTGCTTATGGCTAAAAACAGCCTGATTTTACAGACTTTTGGAGGTTACATTTTGAAGGAATGCAACATTTCTCGCTAACAAAATGGTAGATAATTCAGTATTTCCAAAAGGAACTAAGGTTCTACCTGATTTCTGTATAAAAAGCAAGACTTTTCTTAGTTGAAATCATTAAAATTATTAAATTTAACAAATAATTTCCCCAAGACAGTGTTGTGTAAGTACCTTTTGTTTTAATTTCAAGTAAATAAACGCCCCTTAAGCCAGCCTGGCCTAAAGTTTCTTTTCCCCACACACACACACACACCTTCTGTACCTTCTGTACCTTCTGTACCTTCTGTACCTTCAATACCTTCTCCACACCCTCACCTGTGCCAAAACGAACTCTATTATATATTAATCAAGTCTAAGAACTCCTTGGGGCGCCCCCCAACACTCACTGCCGGCGCCAGTCGCTTGCCAACACTGGCCACGTATTAGCAACACAGATAATCATCAAAATACATCAACAAACTTATTGGGGGGGCAGGTGAGGTGCTGAGCGTGACAGTCCATGCAAATGCACTACGAGAGGGAGGGGAGGATGGATGCTGAGGGGGGTCTGCAGGTAACAGGTAATCGTAATTGAAACAAAAGTTGTAGCCAAAGAAACTGTAGCATACGTTGCGGCGCCTTAAAAACCCATTTCCCACTGTTGACACGTGCCGCATCGTGCCGCGGCCTCAACGCCAGTCCCCCTTGCTTTCCACACCCCTGAAAAGCTGGAAAATCCTCTCCATCTCCCCCTCCCCCTCCCCATTCACCTGTGTTGGTGAGACGACAACGCCCCCGTATGAAAATCACGCGACCGCATGCGAAGTAAACAACGTGAAATGAAAGTCATGCGTCGCATTTTAAAACGCGCGCGAGCTCCGTTGTCCCAGGACGTGTTCCCCCCTTTAGCTGCTGCCACCCTCTGCCTACCCTTACCTCTGGCAGGCTCACCTTTGGAACACCCTTAACCCATGGACAGTCAGTCCGGAGCCTGGCCCCCTGCCTGCCTTTCCCAGAGATGCGCATAATTTAAAAGACAAATTTGCGTCGCCAGGGACTCTGATGAAGGTGGGTAGGTGGGTAGGTAGGATAGGAGGTAGGGTAAGGGGTAGGGTAAGGGGTAGGGTAAGGGGTAAGGTAGGGGGTAGGGTAGGGGGTAGGGTGGAGTATACTGTAGGCTAAGGGGTAGTGCAAGGGATTAAGGGTAAGGCGTGAAGCTGCCTACGAGGTGCCCTTACAGAGAGACAAAAGAATGCCTTAAAACATACATCGATTATTAATTAATTTCAGGTTTTTCATAACAAAAAATCTATGAAATTCTATTTAATTAATACTTAAAATATTTTAAAATAAATTTAAGGCTATAATAAATCAAGAAATAAATCCTTACAAGCTTTATTTATATGATTTATTCACTAAGTCCCCAAACAATCCCCAACACAAACCTTATTCTCGCCGTGTTCACGAGATGCATTTTGTAAAATACACCTCATTATTGTTATTGTGCTCCGCGCTGCGGTAACCTCAGGATGCCTGAAAGGACCTCCTGTAAGGACGCCGCCCCCGTGCCGCCCCCTCTCCACCGCCCACTCCCAAGGAGCATTAGCATTCGCAGTCGCCGTCGCATTCGTCACGTCGCATGTTTGGCTTCAGTCGTGCAGCGAGACGGAAATGGCAACAAAGTACAAAGCAATTTAATAAATGCCGGAATCACGTGAAGGTGTTAAACAAAACATTCAGGCCCAAAACCGACTCGGGCCGGGCCGGGCCCACTTTTGGCCCCCATTTTGGCCCCCGAAAGCCTTGAAAGGCGGCGCGGAACAAAGGCGGCGGCAAAGGAGCAACAAGATGAATTCGCTGGGAAAAGGCGCTGTAATTGAAATATTCGTTGCGTTTACAAGCTGCAACAGGTTGTTGTGGCACCGGTTAATTTTTGTTTCTAAAAATGGAGTTCAAGGGAGGTCCCTTTGGGAGGTCCTTCTGGGAGAACCTTGTCCTTGCCAGCAAAGGGCATTTGTGGTGGTCTACGGTTGGCATTTCAAATTGGCATTTCACGCTGTGAAATCATTTCGTTGCATCTGCCTCTTATTTTTATGCCTCTTCTCTTACTTCCTTCTTTCTTCCTTATACCCCTCTCACTCCTTCTTTATCCTGCATATTTATAGCACACATATGTATGTAAATGGCTTTGTCCCTGTGCATGTTACCACAAATATTGCCCAGAGTCCAGGAAAGGTCTTTCAGGGTGGCCCAAACTATTATATTATTAAAAAATATGTATTACAAAAATTATAAAATATTTTTACTGACTTTTTAAAGTTCCAACTAGCTTAACTACTACTTTATTTTATTTTTTTACCCACAAATAAAATGTTCTATGTATTCAAGCATAAAAATAATGAAGAAACAAATAAAACCCCAAACACTTCAAACAACAAAATGAGAAAAATAACAAAGCTTTTTTACCTGACTTTCTGAATATTCTTGTTTATAAAATATTTTTTTATATATTTGGTAGTCAGAAATCAAATTCCTAAAATTACAAATTAAACAAAAAGGAAAGAACATTTAATAATAATGTAATAAAAATATAATAGAGCTATTTTAATATTATTTTCTATTTTTTCTAAAGCTCAAACTTTCTTAAGGAATAATTCCTAATAAGTTCCTGACCACAAATCATATTTTCTAAATAATAAAATCCTTAAAAAACCCACAAATTAGGAGAAAACAAATTTCCTTAAATATTTCCATAAGATTTACAAAAGATAACCTTGCTTTTTACCACCATTTCCTGGGCTTTTCCTTCAATTATTTCCCAATTGGTCACTTGAAAACCTTTCCAGCTCATTAGCAGACAAGGAATTTAATTGATTTTGACACAAATTGCGGACAGGACTCTCCCTCGTTTCCTTATTTTTTTTTTTAGCTTTTTGGCACCAGTCTAATTTACTCGTTCATTCGCTTTAATAACTGTCAATGGGATGACGTCCTGCCCGCTCTCTCCCGGTCTCTTTCCTTGTCCGTGCTGCTGTCTCTTTCTCTTTCCCTTGCCCTGTCCCTGTCCCTGTCTCTGCCCCTGTCTCTGTCTCGCTCTGCGGCGACGGCGTCAGCTGTTAATAATGAACGAGGCGTGTCGGTATTAAATGCGACTCTGACCTCAGCAGCAGCAAAAGGCAACAAAAAGCAACAAAAAGCAGGAAAAAGCGGGAAAAAGCAGGAAAAAATCATGAAAAAAGCAGAAAAAAAGCAAAGCGGTTACCTTTGGTTGTTGTCTTTATTGGCAATCGGCGTTGTTGTAGCTGCAGCTGGAGCTGCACTGAGAGAAAGGGCTCATCAAGAGTGGTTAAAGCCTCAAATTATTCAAACACATCCTTAGGCCTTGAAATTTGCCCCAGTTATTTGCTACACTTTTAAAAAATACCCCACAAAATTTAATTAATTAAAAATATACATTCTTTTTTACAGTGCACTTAAGTCCTGGCCGGATTCGGCTTCCGTATCCCGGATCCGGCTGAGCAGGCCGTGGCAATGGCGGCTGATCTTGTTCCGTTTACCTTTTCGAGTGTCCTTTGTTGCCACCTCCGTCATTCACTCATTCCCTCATTCTCTCCTACTTCTACCCCCCCTTTTGGGGGGTGCTGACCTGACATCAATTTGTAATTTCAATTAAAAATTTAAACGGCGAATGAGCATTCGCTCGCCTGAACCAGACTGTCGACCGTTTAACGTTAAAAGGGATATATAAGGACTTCTTGGTCAGTTGCCGCATAAATAAGGATACATAAAAATATGCCACAACATATATATAGAGAAAGAGAGAGATATATATAGAGAGAGAGCCATAATTTGATATAGCGTATGCTCAAAATGGCTGCCCCCGGGCACTTAATTTGATTTCTTTTCCAAAATGGCTTTTCTCTGTTGTGGCGGAGAGAGGGAAATCCCCTCCTAAAGACACACACTTGCACACACAAAAGTTCTTCGAGTGCAAATTGGGTTACCACACACACATAGACACATAGACACACTGTCCCTTAGCTCTTTCTATTGGCCATAAGTTTCTATTCGAAGCGAGTGTTGCATTTCGAAGGGCAGGCAGTCGGCAAATAAAGGTGCTCCTGGCCACTTAATGCAGCCTTTTGGCTTAATCAAATGTTATTTCTAATTGAACAGTTTATTTTTATATTCTAAACTCTAGTAACTAACCAAAAAAACAGAGCAAATAATAAATTCTTGGCATTTTAATACATTTTTCCTTTATTTTTGGGTTTTTCTGGCGGCTGCCCATAAAAGTAGGCAATGGAAATTGCAGAGAAGAGAAAGCCTGCAGTTTGCTTCGGTTGCCCCCAGAGGCAGCTGCCTCTTCCTGCCGCCGCCATTAGGGACTCGAAAGTGTCAACTTCCGCACCCTTACACGCACACATACACACACACATAGCACCTCTACACACACACACACAGACATAATACAGAGGTAATGTCTCGTCTTGACTAAAAGCATGTCAAATTTTTGCACATCGCGGCAGGGAGAGTTGGAAAATGCTAGCGAATGCCTGCGAGAATGCATGATTGAATGATTGAGAAATTAATACACACACAGGCACACACACTGGCACACTCACACACTCTCACACACACACTCTGTCAGAGGAGAAACCATCAATGGCGGCAGCTTCGTGAAATTATTCCATTTCACTTTACAACTGAATGCAAATTACATGCTGTAATTTCCTGCAAGAAAGCAAGAAATGAAGCGAAATGAATGTGGCACACACACACACACGCACACCCCGCTCAGACATTCGCACACACACTCACACACACACAACAAATGTATTTTGCGCCGAGCGGAAATAAAAATAAATTCGAAAAGTTAATATTAAATGTGTGCTACATTGGAAACATATTGTGTGTGTGCGTATGGGGGTGTATGTGTGGGTGTGTGTGTGTGTGGTGTGCCTTTCCTTAGCCCACCCCCTTGCACTCTACACCCCCCCTTGGCCTGGGCTTCGCTCCGCTGACGCTGATTTTCCACATGCCTAGCAGTGGCGTAAGGCGCACCCCTCCTGCCACGCCCCTGCAGCCATTACTGGCTCCCCCTGCGACGCCCCTTTGTAGTCCCTCGAAATACACACGCACACACAGAGGCGCCGGCGGGCAGTCAGCCGGTGAAACCCCCTCGATCGCCCCCGCCCCCCCGCCAATAAACAATTGCGCATTTTCAGCGCCGTTTGCTTACAGTTTCCTTTTATTTGGTTTCACTGTACTCCCTCCGCCGTGTTATTGCTTTATTTGTTTTTCGATTTTATACATGTATATTCCCCCAGTGTGTGTGTGTGTGTGTGTGTTTTTTGCAATATTTTTTTGTTACTGGTTTTTTCTTTGCCTGTATTTTTGTGCTTGGCGCATTTTTACATTTTTATAGAGAGCCATTTCCATTGGACTTTTATTCTTTTTAATTTGCCCGTCATTTTGTTTCGCTTTTTTTTTATAAATAATATTTTATTTTTCTTTTTTGCACTTGCAGTTAATTTTTTTATTGTTATTATTTTCGCTCTCATTGTTGCGGGTTTTCCCGCCCTTCCCTTGGTTTTTTCCTGCAGCTGGTCATTGGTGATTTTCCCTTCGCCTTTTCTTTTTTGTGTCGCTTTTTGGCCAACGCGTAAAATATGCTTAAATATTTTAAATTTAATCACACGCTCCGCTGGCCTCGGCAAATACGTCAATGCATATGCAAACAAATGATGTGGAGCCGTTTTGGCCCAGGGGGGGGTGAAGGGGGTGGGCACACACACACACACACAGACGCACACCCAACAGGCTGCTTCAAAGCGGCTTCACAGGTGAGCCACTCCAAGGGATGCGTCTGTTTGCGTCTGGACCAGCCAAGGGTTAAGCGGCAGAGGGTTAAGGGGAAAACCCAACGAAGGGAAGGGGGGGTGGTGTGTGGAAAACCCAGCAGGGGGTAGGAAATCAATGCCGTTAAACATTACCGGCAATTAAGGATGCATTCAATTGCCACCGCATAATCGTGGCCACAATTTCGACAAGTGCAGCGTCAACAGAATTCCCTACGAAATGAATTCTTGAATCGAAATGGAATGTGTGTTAAAAATATTTGAGGAATATGTAAAATATAATAGATATATTTTTTTTAATATATCTATATATTCAAAGATTTTGTGAGGAAACTACACAAGTTGTGGCTTAGCTTTTAATTACAATAAAAATCAATAGTGAATACAATAACATTGCTTCTTTAATAATTTCCAAAATAAATTATTTAATTAAACGATATTTTTTTTAGTGTTAAAATATTTGAAGGATATGTAAAATATTATAGATATTTTTATTTGCAAAGATTCTGTTAAGAAACCATCAAAGTTGTGGCTAAACTTTTTAGTATAAATTAATTATTTACAATATAATTGCTTCTTTAATACTTTGCAAAACAAATTATTTACTAAACAGATACAATTTTTGTTATATGCTAAAAATATTTTAAAGATATGTAAACATTTTATGGATATTTTAAAATATATTTATGCTCAAAGATATTGTCCGGAAACTACCCAATTTGGGGCTTAGCTTTTAATTAAAAGTTTATTATTTATTTGATGTTGTATAGCTTCTTTAATACTAAAAAAAAAGAAAAAAAAAAGATAATTAAAGCCTTAAATATCTTAAATATTATAAGGATATGAATAATTCGATATATTTTATAATTTATAAAAATGCTTAAAGAAAGCTTTAGAAAATTACCAAGTTTTAGCATTGGTTTAAATTTAAAGTTAATTTGTTAAAGAGCATTACTTCTGTTCTACGAATTAAAAAAGCTATAAATATTTAAAATGTTGTAGGTATATGTAAAATATTCCAGATAACATAAAAAAAACATATGTTTAAGGGTTTTGTCTAGTAATTACCGAGCAATGAAACTTAATAAACGAAAAAGACTTGCTTTCTGTATGACTTTCAAAGCATTCAACTAAATATAGGTAAACACATTAATTAGATTTAATTAATGTGATATGTAATGCTTCATTTTCTTCTACGATTTCCCAACGAATAATAAATTTAATATTCTCCATAATAAACACACTCAAACATTCATGTATTCCCCCAACTTAAAGCTCAAATTGCAGCTGAAATATTTCGCAATGCTTGAAATGATCTTGCAGCTCCACTCACAGTCCTGCCACAAATTCCCTGTTTACACTTCATGCCAAATGAATATTGAATGGCATAGGCATATATGGCATATACTTTGGTGCCAGCAAATCACCGGAATTACTATTTAGAGCAGCTTACCTCCCGAGTCGCAAGTGTAAGCCATTAAAATCCAGGCCGGATGCAAATTTCCGCACTTTCCGTCCGTTGCCCGTGCCCCGAATTTGAATTAATTTCATTCGATTTGATTTCACTTGGAGCATGAATTAGTAAGAAATCATTATTAACAATGCCTCTCTGCGAGCTCACTCTCCATGAACCATTACAGAGCTTCATGCATTTTTAAGCTGTGACTGTTATTATTATAATGGGGGCTGCCCTGCCCCAGCCCCGATGTTTGGTTGCGATTCCCCCAATTGCAGCGGCAATTAATGTAAATTAAAATCAGTGCCCGAATTCAACCGAAACCGAATTCCATTTCCGCTCAGGCAGGACTCTTGATTACCTCAGTGTGTCAGTGAGGACCCGGCTGAGCAGCTGGCCAATTGAGGGGAGCGAGTGAAGGATGCGGGGTGCCGAGTGCCCGGCTTATGTGGCATTATGCACGCATTTAGTTTTGGCAGGCATTCGGCCATATTGCTCATACGCCGTGTGGGCGGCAGCCCTCAGGTAACCCGAATTCGCATCTGTGCCTCCGACTCCGTCTCCGACTCCGAGTCCGAGTCCAAGCCTGTGCAATTTGCATTTCGCATTTTGCTGCCAACTTGTAATTAAGTTTCGAGTGCAGGGCCAGTTTCTCGGCTAACAGCGTCCGATGCATCTGGTAATTGTTCAAAAACATTCGCCAGGATCCCCCCATCCTGGCAGCTCGAATTCCTTTGACTCTGCCCGGTGCTGACACTTGAATATTGTATTTCGATTCAATATTGACGTCTTCCGACTCGCCGGGCTGGGAGCCAGGAGCGCCTCCTCCCGCCTTAGCCGGGTTGCGAACCCGGGCAAAGAGAGTTTATAGCGAGATTTATGGCAGGCGCGCACAGAGAGAAAGGATAATTCAGGCTAAGGGCTAAGAGAAAAGGCTGGTAAGAGAGAGGGAGCGTGGCTAAGAGGGGGCAGAGGGAATCCCCCCAAACAAAGCTCAATCGATGGCAATTAAAGGAGCTCACTGCACTTTATCCTTTGGGAGAATATTTATTTTCATAAAAGAAAAATATATCTACAATTTAAATAAAATAAACAAAGAGTAAAGCTTAAAATAAAAGCCATGAAAAAGGTAGGAAATTACTCACATTTCTAAGAATTTATCCCACAATAATTACTGAGCTATTTCTGATTAAGAAAAGCCTCTCTAGATAGTCAGAAAATCATATAAATATGAAAAGGCTACAAGAACCCAGAGAAATGAGACAGCAAGGCAGCTAGAAGACAACAAAAACAGAGGGAAAACCGAGGGAAAACCAAGGGAAATCGAGGCTAAAGGAAGAAAAAACTAATTTTGTCAGCGACGTTGGCGTGGCGACTGACAAGTGACTTGGACTTGGACTTGGTCTGGTTGGAGGAGCAGGAGTGGGAGGAGCTGGAGTGGGAGGAGCACCTCCTCCTCGCTTGGCATAAATAAAAATTTGTTTGGCAATATGCGCGCCGCGTATTTTGTTGCAAAAGTCTTGCATTAATCTAAATATTTGCATGCTTACGTTGCCCGCCCCAAAGGAGAGCATAAATTGGGCTGAAACAGGGGGGAAAGTGAGGGATTTAACTTTGGCTCTGCCTCCTGCTACTGACTCCTGCCTGCACTCGGCTTTGCCTATTTATTTATTTTCATCGTCGCCAAATTGTCAACGACTTTTTCGGGGGACTGAACCGAACTGCTGCGCTGCGAGCCCAAGCGATCGCATTTAAAATGCATTTCGCATGCAATGATGATGACGACGACGATGACGCTGGCAGGGTGGGCGGCGGTTTGCCGGCCTTTTTCCCCCCGCCATTTCCATTTTCCACTGCCATTTTCACTGCCATTTCCATTGCAAATGCAGCGCCAGCGGGTGCGGCAACAGTAACGTCAAGTAACAGTCGGCCAAAATAGGGTACTGACTTGCAGATATCTCTTAATGTGGAGCTAGACTTCAAAATATATATATTTTTTTATTTTACTTAAGATAAGTACTAATTAATAATTAAGAACACAGCATCCAGGATACAGAGAAACTTACTTAAGAAGGACTCTAGGCCAAATTTTCAATTGTTTGTCTCTAATAACAAAATATAGCTTTCGGAACTTGTAGTGTAACAGATCAAATGGAGAAAGAGGTTACTCTTTGGAAATAGTTATAATTTTTTAAAAAATAATAATATAATTATATAATATATAGAATTATGAATTAAAAGTCTCTAGTATATGTATTTCTAAGATTTTTTTGGGGCTTTTGAAGACCAAAAAGTGAAATTATAGAGAACAATTATATATAGTTTCATTGCCGCTTAAAACCTAAATCGATTTATAATAAATATTAAAACAAAAACGAAAGCAAATTTTAACTCATATTTTTCAACATTTTAATAGGGGTTATACCATTAAAATTGTCCAAAATTGGCAAAAAAAAAAAGTGTTTTAAAATTGATATGCAGATTTAATTACCTAATTAAAACTAGCACAGCTGTGTTTTCCAAATGAAAATTAAAGCTATTTTGGCTTAGTGAGGGTTATTTTAATTTAGGATTTTTCAGCAAAAATAATGTATTAAAATTATAACTTTTAATATCCTTTTTTAAATTTATATTTGTATTCTTATTTTTTATTAATTTTATTGCACTTAATATATATTCCCAAGCCAAGTTGACATATCATTTAATATAAGTAAAGCAGCAGTACGCATAAAGAACCTTATTAGTTAATTGAATTACTTAAAATGTTCCTAACTAGATTAAATATGTTACTTACAAGAATATTATTTTGAAATAATTATATTGTATATTTAATTATCGTTTTTCCTTTAATAATTATATATTTTTACCCACGTTTATATACCCCTTCAGACCTTCCTTAAAGGATATAGAAAAACAGCATCAAAGCAAGGAGACAAAGGCAGCGCCAAAATAATAATGATAATCGTGGGGAATCGGGGATCGGGGGTGGTGTCCTGCGAAGGGACGCTGCTGCTGTAGGATAGCTGCTTCTTCTATTTATTTTCATTTATATATATATAAGTACATATATACATATTTATTTATTTGTATGCCTTCGCGGCGGCTGCTTTTGGAGCAATCAAAAACGTTTAAGCGAATTTTGGGGGATTTGCATTTCCTTGGCTGCGGTGCGGGCAGGACGATGACCCCGCAGTTTCCTTTTTAGTTTTCCGCCATTTTGTTTTTTGTAACTTTTCTTTATTTTTATTTTATTTTATTTTTGGGTATTTTCTGTTATTTTTGGTTTTATTTTGTGTATTATTTTTGTTTATTTCTTGTGTTATTTTTGTTTTTTTTTGTGTTATTTTTGTTTGTTTTTTGTGTGTTATTTTTGTTTTTTTCCTGTTATTTTTTTGGGAAAACCGACGGCCAACGTCAACGTCTATATGTATGTCAAATTAATTGATGACCAATTTGCGTTTTCAATTAAAAGCAACGGTGCACTTTTTGCCCAGATACAATTTCATGACCAGCCCCTGTCCAGGACCCTCTACTGCCTCCTGTCCAGGCGCCTCTTCCGCCCCTTTCAGGCCCCTCTACTGCCCCCTGTTCAGACCCTCTTTTACCCCTTTCAGGCCCCTGTTTTACCCTTGTTGAAACCCCTCTTCCGCCCCTGCTTCACCGCCTCCGCTCCTGTTTTTTAAGGCCGCTGCAATGTTTGTTGCATGTGTTGCTGCCGCAGATGTTGCTGCTGGGTTGTTGTCGCCACACACACAGTTACACACACACACACACACACACTCACGATGACACGGAAATTGCCCCGCTTTTTTCACTTTGAGTTTTGCCGGTTTTTTCGGTTTTTATTTTTGTATTTTTGTCTCCAGCCCCCGCAACTCGATCCCCCCTTTTATTTTTGTTTATTATGAAGCACAGGCATGGCCAAAAAACAGGGCCCGGGGCCAAATCACAGCTGATATCCCCAATCGAACTGTATAAATATTTTTACCATAATGTGTGGTGTTTTCTGTGTGCACTAAAATTACTTAAAAAAAGGGAGAAATGCTTATTGGTTTGTTTGCTAAATAAATATACATTTGTGTATTTTCTGCAGCTGACTTTTCCGAGTCGCTGGCAGACCTTTCGCTGAATAAATTGCTCAAAGCTAATTCCATAATTATTAAAACGCATTTTGTTATTATTATTTGGTGTAATTTTTAATTGGAAAAATATATTTCATAACATTTTATAAAAATATTATTGTGGCTTAATCAAGAGGCGCTACTCCTAGAAACTTGGCCTGGTCTGTGCGAGATATATATGTATATGTATATGTTCCGTGTATATAACGGGTATATGTGGACGTGATGGGCCGGTAGATGGCGCTCAATTACAAAGTAAGACAGCGTTTCTTTAATTAAGTTGGACAATTTGTAGCCAGTCGTTGCGAGCTGAATGGAATGGAATGGAATAATAGAGTTTTTTGGTCCATTTGCCAGTCTGCCGGTGCTGTCGATGGTTGTGGATACACACACACACACACATGCACATGTGTGGGAAGGATAAGGCCGGGCTTCCTGACAGGGGCCAGCGCAAGATCTAACTCGATTTAATGAGGCTTTTAATACATTTTAGTATTGAAATTATATAAATGTATAGCCTTGTTTTTCACATCGAATTTCCCTAAATTACCGCCTTAATTCGCACTTCAAAAATAATCTAATCAAGGCGAATTGACGGCGCAACCTTTGGCCCCGGACAAACCCCATCAGCATCATCGGGACGAGGCCTGCCAAAAAGGACTCCCAGGCAGGACACCTGCCCTGCCCGAACGGACCCCAGCGAAGTGCTGAAACGCGGACTCGAGGGTCGGACGAGTGCCCGAGGGGTCTGGGGGCGCCAAATGAAGTGACAGGCAACTTAACGCATTTAAATTAATTAAAAATGTGCTTAAGATGTTTTCGACTCGCCTTGGCGGCGACAAAGGCGCAGCCCTGGATTTTCCCGCTGCTCCTGACAGCGCTCGCGCGCCTCCCCTCTGTTTTCCCCTGCAGCTGGCAGCTGTAATTAGACAATTCACTCGCCCTCCCCTGGCCCTGCTCTCCTGCTCCCCATTTTCCTTGGACCACCCAGTTCGGACCTCGGTGGGCGCTGCTTTTTGGGGTTACACTCGCCTTTTCGAATATTTTTTTGTTGACGGCACAGATTCGGGATGCGCCGCATTGGCGGTAAAGTTTGCGCCACCGAACTTTGTCGTCTCCGTCTCCGGTGACTCTGACGCTTTTCCCCAGTCCACTTTTCAGCGCTTTTCCGACAGTGCTGAGGAGGTTTTCAGCTTGGCCTTCTCCGGGATAATTACTAAGCTACCTAAACAGAGCAACTAGTTGGTAATATATGCATTCTTACAAAGGAAAATGCTACGGAAAAGCTGAAAATTACAGTGTAAACTTGACCTGAGGGGAAATTTCTTGTACATATTTTATTTTAAATGAAAATCTACCTAAAAACTGTGTTTAAAATACTTTCCTAGCCACTTTAAATATTTCATTTTCTAGTTTTAAATGTTAGCTGCGATTTCCCTGGGACAGCACTGGCTTTTCCACCCATTCCGCCCCCCCGGCCGTCTGCATTGTCACTTGAGTGACTGCAAAAGTGTTTTAGCCTTGCTTGCGCATCGACTTTTAAGTAGTTGGCCCATTCCCGCAGTGGCCCGAGCACTTTCCCCGGACCTCTGTCCCCCCGCGCTGTGTCCTGGGTCCCCGTCCTGTCTGCTGCCCATTTCCCTGGCCGCCTCCCGGCTTTCCCATTTTCCCCGGCCAAATGCAAGTGCCGAGGTGGGAGGTACTCACTCGTAGGCGTTAATGAAAATGCTTGTAATTAGTTTTGTTTGTTGGCAGCGAGCTGCAGCGGAAGTGCTCCAGAGCAAATAAAGCCGACGCTGCTGCGCCCCCTTCACATGCATTGAACTAATTGATTCGCCAGCGCCCCTGTCCGCGACCATGCCCGCCTCCGTGCAGAGGGGCCCTGGCACTTCCGGTTTGCCTGTTGATGGGTTAACGGGGTTCGTCGCCCTTCGTCGCCCCGCCCCGCCCCGACAGCTGTTCGCGGTCCTTTGGCCAGTTTTAATGACACTTTCTAAGTAAATTGAGTTCGTGTCTGCTGCCTCAGCCGCTGTTTTAGAAGGTTTTTTCGTCTGCTCGTGCAGAGGGGTCCTAGGGCGTGGGTTTCGCTTAAAGAACTACTGCAAATCCCATGTTTTGTAGGGAAAAAACTTCTAAGGAATGGATATATAATTCAAGATATATTTATTAAGTAATATTAAGTAATATTGCAAGGGTTTTTCTTGTTTTTTAGTGCAGAGGAGCCTTAGAGCTTCACGTTTGAAGAGTGTCGTGCCTATGGCCCTTGGATTTCGACTATTTCTGTATGAATTTTACGTAGAACTAGACTTTTAAATTAATATGTATTTCTTTAAAAACAATTAAACAAATTAACATTAAAATTGTAGTGGGTGCAGAGGGGCCTTAAAGGGTAAGTTAAGAAATTAGTAGTTAGGTTCAGTGCGGAGATGCCTTAATTATGTATACAAATCATATACATATTTTGAAAAATATTTCTTATTATTTACTTTCTGCAAGATATGCTTATTTAATACTATTAAATTTATAAACCGAGCTATATCCTAAATCTTTTCTATGTCTGTTGGTGTAGAGCAGCCTTAGGGCGTGGATTACCTTATGGCTAAGGTTAAATTGCTGTATCTCTGATAAATTTATGAGGAAAAATCTGTTTTAGGAACTTGATATATATGTACATTTCCAGTTATATATATTTATCATAATAACAAAAAATTTCCCACAGGTTTTCCAAATCTGTTGGTGCAGAGGAACCTTAGTGCACGGATAACGGCTTCGGACAAACTACTGCAACTCAGAGGTATTTATTACGGCAAATCTATTAAAAACTGGATATAAATGATTTCAGTTATATATATTTCATAATAATAAATAATGTTTAAGGTCTGTTGGTGCAGAGAAGCCGCAAGACTTTGATTCTGTGCGTTTTCCATTATTTTAAACTCATACAGAGAAAGGCAAACCCTTAAAAAGCCATAACTTGCCACAAAAAACCATGTGAAGAAGGTGCCATTTCACTTTCGGCACCTTAATTGCCCCAAATTTAATTTCCGCTTTAAGTTTGTCACACACACACACCACACACACTCACACACACTCGCCATTAATATGCAGCAGCGGCAGCAGCACAAAAACAAAAGGATGTTCTCTGTGATGTAAGGACGCAGGACGGGGATGCGGATGCGGATGCGGATGGGGATGGGGATGGGAGCTGGTCGGTTGGTCGGAACAGGAACAATTCATCATCCATATGACAAGCAGTCGAAAGCAATCGTTTTGTCATCTTCTCGTGTGTTGCTAAATTGAATATGCCCCCGATCCTGCCCCGGCCCCGTATCCTGTAACGCCTGCCAGCCCTGCCATGGCCCATCGCTATCTGAGCCGAGCAGGGCAGAGCAGATCCACAGATCCCAAATCCAGGATGTTCGAGTGGGCTGGGTGCCGTGGGTTCCAGGGTTCCTGGGCCCAAAATGAATGAATGAATGAATGAATGAATGAGCACACATGTGGGTGTGGATGCCGTGGTTATGTCGTGTTGCCTCTCCACGAGGCACTGAGAGATCTGATTTAAATATTGAGAGACTTCTAAGGAGGGTTCCTAAGCCAGTAAATGTTTCTGCAGAATCTAATCCTTAACTATTTAAATCAAAAATAATATTACATACATTTTACAATATTTTTTAACAATTTCTGTTGTATAGTTTGTCTACTTTTCTGACCGTGTACATCCCCATATGCATATCAGTCGACGCATTCCAAAATAACATAGAACGATGGCTGCGCGTGGGGCGAGGCAAGGACGAGGGTTGGCAGAGGCAAGGCGCAGAAGGACGCAGGACGTGAGGATAAGGGGCAGACACACGCATTGCCGCACGTTCGCTCCGGCGGACAGGAAGGAAGGAAGGAAGCTCTGCAGACTGATAGATGCCAAGGATGCACACACTCCACTCGAACTCCAGCCCCAGCACTCGCACACTCTCCAGAATCCCGTATCCCGAGTCCCGAGTCCCGAGTCCCGAATCCTGCATCCTGCGAGACACGCATACAAAGTGAGCCGAGCCGCCGAACTGACTTTAAACGAGGCCTACGACCAGCAGCCTCTCCCACCACCCACTTTGACAATAGATCATCAAATTCATTACGTTACATTTCGTACATATGTCTGGCTTGCGGTGTCCTCATTTGTGCACCTTTCGGTTATCCTTATGAAGGGGAGGGGCTGCTCCTTGCCCACCTCCCTGTGCGTGACCCCTGTTCGAAGGGGGGGAAGAAAATTACTAACACAGCCAGAAAGGTCAGCAAGCCATTTATTTTTGAAATCAACACAAGTTAGGTGTTTAAAAATCATTTTAAAAATAATTCTTGAAGATAGATTAAGCTATAAAACCTCTAAGATACAATATGAAATAAAGGATATCTTGTGAATTCTTCTATTTTCCCTCCATAAAAATATTTCCTCAATAAAATATAGACTATTTTCCCAGTGCAGCGCAGCTGTTTTGGTCACAAAGCCTCTTCACTCTCCCAAAAATAAAAGAACGCCCCCTCGGGGAGCTGTAATTTTGGGCAGCTGAGACGTGAAGGGCATGCAACAGCGTCGCGGACAGGCCAGACGGCGGAGTGGCACCCACAGAAACCACCCCCAAAGCCGCACTTGACCGTGGCCAGGACGAGGCTGCTGTCTGGCAGCAGAGGCACAGCCGGGGAGAGGCCCAAGACTGCCCGTTGCACACGGCGTATACGCAATGAGCGAGGGAGGAGCCCCAAGATTGGTAGGAAAAGGAATGCAAACAAGAGGCGGCGAATGGCGAATATATATACATTTATATATATATGCATTTGTACCCTACGTATGTCCGAAATGAATGCACTGAATACACTCACTCAGTCCGACTCATATGGTAATTGAGTGTGCTGCCCTGATTTGATTTGATTTGATTTGATTCGTTCGAGGAGAGTCGCCCTCTCACTTCGCTGGAGAACTGATTGCTTTCACTTGATTAGAAGTATTCATGCACCGAATCCGAGTCCTTATTCACCTTTGTGTGTGTGTGTGTGGGGGGGTGGGTAAATTGCCCCATAATTTTACCACTTACATGGATTTCCTCCCTGTTCCTACTCACTTGAATCGCTCTCAAGGAGCATTTTCTTTGCTCTCCAATTGATTTTAGTTTTCCTGAGAGAAACAAGCAACTGGAAAATACTTTTCTGTGAAAATAATTACAGCATCTTGGAGGGATTTTAAATTGAAAAATAAATCTAAATGTAAGGGCACTTTTTAGTAGATTAATTTAAGGTAATTTAATTTAGTGAATCCAGTTTTAAAAGTAAACAAAATTAAGACAAATTTTTCAGAGCAAAAATCTTTAATGAAAATTAAGAATAGGCAGAGCGAAAACTTGTTTTAAAAAACACTCAAACTTAACTTTAATTTGATATATATATTCCTTAATATCTAAATAACAAACTAACCTGTTTTTAAATATTTCTCAAGGCTTTAATAAATTGCACAAAACTGGAAAATCTTGTCATCTGGCTTAGTCTTATGAGATTATTACATTCCACCCTCTGCCTGAAGTGCCAGGATATTGCGATCCAGGGTATACAGACTTCCCCCTTCGCTCAGTATCCTTTTTTGGCAGGCTTCTTTCCCTCTCCCCCGAAATTTCTTTTATTATTTTTTTGCTGGGCGTGACAGTGCTAAGTGAGTTGACCTCGTGGCACCCCCGAAAAAAGTCGCAAATTATGAAAATTGAAGGCACCCCCTCGGTCGACACAGGACACAGGACGCAGGACTCGAACTCGAGCCCCATAATAGAGCAAATTATGCGCGAAAAATGATGGCCAGACGGGTGTATCGATGGGGTTCTTTATTCGCAGGACAAGGGTGGCCCTGGCCCTGGCCATGGCCAGACGTCCTTTAGCCACTCCTTGCCTCCTCTCAGGTGGTTGGAGAATATAATAAAAAAGGAAGAAATATGTGGGGGAAGGAGAGAAAACAGCGCTGGGCGGAGAAAAGTTTCAGCAATACGAAATTGCGGCAAACAAGGATAAATTATGCCGACGCACTCGAGTGCTTATTGTCCTGCCGCCTCTGGTCTCCTTCCCCTGCCGATACCAGGCGATACCCGGCGATACCCGGGATACCCGATAGCTGGAGAGAATCGAAGCCGCTTTGTTTGCCGTATTCAAAGTCATAAATCATAAAAAGGAGCGAACGGCAGGCAGCTCGAGGATATTTTATCATAATCACATCAGGAAGCGGAAAGCGACGGCCCGGGCCCCCCGTCCTCCTCTCGATAGAAAAATGACATTATCCATATTTTTGGCATTAAGTGTGTTGCCTGCCGGCGGGTCTTTTAATTTCTCGGATTCTGGATTCGAACTAAGATTGGCTGCAGTTGACAAGTGACTTTGTTATGGCCGCCGGACGGGGTGCATAATTTAGCGTTTTGTTTGCCTGCCTGCCAAATTGCATATGAAAGTCAATAAATAATATCCACGACCGCCCCGGAAGAGCACACGACTTGATCCTGCCGCTCATTAGGCATTCAAGGAGGCGTCCTAATAAATGAAGAGTCTGACAAGTGTGGGTTAAGTGAATTTTGATGGGAAGATACATTTTTAGGGGGTTAAAATGGAGGGAGGAACTAGGGAAAATTAGGGGGAAAACTAGGAGAAAAACTAGGAAGAAAAACTAGGGGAAAACAAGGAAGAAACTAGGGAAAAACTTGAGAAAAATGCTAGGAAATGAATAAGATTTGATTGAAGGAATAATGTATAAAGAATGCTATAAGGATACTACTACTTATTAATTTTCAAGGATTAACTTCAAAGATTTTCATATGAGAAAGTTCCCTTTTTGGTTACATTTTGATATGTTTTAATGGTTATTCTTATTTTCCATTTAATTATAAACATTTCGCAAGCTTTCTCTGTTCCAGAAACCGATTTATTTCCATGATTTTCACATTATTAAAGGACCCCAGTGAGTGACACGTTCCCTGCTCTCCCTGCGAACTGCCTGATTTCCGTGCTTGAGGTTACGACAATGGCTGCTAATGCCCGTCTGCCGGCATATGTTTTGGCCAAATGCTGTCATAAATTTCTGGCGCCGACAGGACGAAGCGAAGGTCCCGCAGAGTCCTTGCCGTGCCGTGCCAAAGCGGAAAAACAAAGCGAGCAAAGTTGCCTGGCAAAGTTGTTGCCAAATGATCTGCCAGAAATCAGGGAACGTTCAAAAGTAGCCTCTCTGCTGGCCCTGGCTCCTGGCTAGTGGCTAGTGGCCACAGGGTCCTGGGTCCTGGCTCCTGGCGAGGCGATTAGGCAAGTTGCAAGACACTGAGGATGGAACTGGACACCCGGCAGACGGGTGCAATCAGGCAAAGTGCCTCCACCTCCATCTCCATCTCGGTCGCAGGAGCACCTGCCAAAGGGTGGCACTCACTCACAGGTGGATGTGGCATACAGGATGCTGGCCAGGGGCCTGGGGAGGCTGGACACAGGATGCGCCGGGATAGTGGGCGATAAGGACGCACACACACACACCCACACACACCGAGAGATGGAGCTAAAATAATTGCATAATTTGCATATTATTTTCTGCTAAACATGCAAAAAGCTTCGCGCAACGTGTGCAACATGCACTCATGTATGCACACACACTCGGCCGGAGGTGTGTGTGAGTGGGTGTGTGTGTGGGTGTGTGTGTGTATTAAGTGCAAAGTGTAAATAACCAACTCAGCATAAATCGTGATTACAACATTTTGTGTGTGTGGCGGATATTTGCGGACTTGGTTTTGTGGTTTTAATTTAATTAATATTTTCGCCCCCGTTTTTTCTCCGCGTGTAGCCAGCACAGATTTTTCCCCTGCGGTATTTTATGGTCGAATTTTCCCAAAGAGCCGAGTCCACTTGAAATATATAGTTTTGGTCGGTTTTAGTTGGAGATGAACCCAGGGAAAAACTAAGATTGAATATTAATTAATTTATCCTAAAGCTGAGTTTTCTCAGGAAAAATTTTTCTATTTTCGGAATCAGGGGAAATTTGGTAATAACTTTGGTTAAGTTAATCAATATATTTACTCAGTTTTATGGGTATTAAATATCAACTTTAAAATGTGACTTAATTGGATTAATACAAATTTTAAAATAATAAATATATCCCAGAAATGATCTAACTTAAAAACAGAGATTCTTTCAAAAAAGGGAATACTAAACTCTTACCTTTAACTATTTTTGTATAAATTTATTTAATAATACAAAAAATAAAATGAAAAATATATAGAAAAATTTAAAAACAAAGGAAAACTTCCTATTAAGTACTACAATTATATAAAATTCCACAAATTAAACACTTAAAAACCTTTTTTGAATTGTTATAGATCTTCAACTTTTATATACATAATTTTAAAAATCCATAAAAACAAATGTCTAGGGTTCTTTTAATATTTTCTTAAAAAATAAGAACCTTGTAGTCTTGTTATATATTTCTATTTAGCTATTTAATGTATTTTTTCCAGTGTAAGTCGCCGCTTCACTGCGTCCATGCAACAATTTGTGTTTACCTTTTGCACGGCAGCCGTCGAGCCACCGCTCCCTTTTTGGAGTTTCCATTCTTTTTTTTTTTGGTTTTTTTTTTAGCCTGGCTGGCTTTTCATTTCGAGCTTCATTGGCGGTGGGAACAATGCGGTTATGTAATATAGTGCAAATATTGCGTAAAACTTAGATAAATACGTTTTAGCCATGCACTCGCATGGCCAGCAGATGCGGCTAAAATGGCGTTTATGCGGCCAAAAAATGAGGGGGAAAGTATGAAGAACATCGTTAATAATTTTGTAAATTAAAATTAATATAGCTTAGAACTTGTTTGTTATTTTAACATTAAGCTTTTGGAGAGGAGAAGAGTTTTTTTTAAATGTTTCCACTTAAAAGAAATAAAAATGAAGCTGTGAAAATTTATATTTATATTTATATTAAATTGCTGGTAAATTCTATAATTTGCTTTATAATCTGAAGAAAACTGATTTAAATTTTTCTGAAATTTTTGATTATTTTATTATACATAAAAAATTATTATTTATATATTATATATTATATTAAACAGTAAAATTTGATAATTTATATATCAGTAATAAAATGATTTTTATTTCCTTGACTCTCAAGTCTTCTCTCCTTCGTAATCCCCGCTCCCCCATAAACCTAACACCCATGTCCTGTTCCTGCGCATATGTGGGTGTGAGGTCCTGTGTGTGTGAGAAGTGCCTGATAGAAAATGCAAACGTGCGAAATCGCATTAAATGAGCATTAGCGCATTGTTGGTTTAGTGCTCCCTACCCCACCACACCCCCCCAGATCCCCCAATATTAAAGCCAGGACCTGGAATTTAAGCCCAATTACTGGGACGAAGTGGAGAGGCTCCTGGCAGAAATATTGAAATACGTTTTGGTTAATGAAGTTTCTTTGTTCCATCGACAGGATATTAATAAAGTTTACATTTTAAATTATTTCTAAACTTAAAAACAGGGTTTTAATTACTAAATACATTATTTTTACACAATTAAATATATATTCTAAGCTCCCTGTTTAATTTGAAGGTTATTTCAGAGCGATTGAGTTGACCCCGCGGGTCAACGTTTGCCCCTGCCACGGGGGCAGCACTTCAATAAATTAATTTAAATTTTAATTAAAAAATTGGTCTTTATTTTCAATTAGCGCTGAGCCAAGTGACCACCCCCACCTACACCTGCCCCTTCCCCCAGCTTTTCTTAATTAATTAAGCAAATTAAATTTATGCACAACAACGGCGGCAGGGCGGGAGGAGCTGAAAGGAAGCCGGGCACAATAATTATCAATAAACCTGACCGTTCCACCTTTTTTCTTTACTTTTTTTTTTTTTTTTTGAGAGGCGGACTCCTTGGTCCTTCCCAGAAGAAGAGTCCTGGGGGGTGACGGGGCGACGGGGCGACGGGGTTCGGGGTTCGAGGTCCGAGGTCGAGGGGCAGGCACAACAATGGCTATTAACTTACATTACCCAAGGAGAAGTGCCGGATGGGAGACACTGCTGTGGGCACGTAAAAGAAACATTAACGCAAAAGCAGGAGCAGGTCCTGCGCTGCCTGGAGAAGCACTCACTGGCCCTCTCACCTCTCACCTCTGCCCCGGCCCCGCCGGACCCCTCAGGCCGCTCTACTTGTTAACCCGAGGAGCGTCAGCGTCTTGCACGTGACCTGGAAGCCGGCTCCTGTGGCAGGAGGATCCAAAGGAAGCACTGAGGAATATTCGCTATTCATTTTTTAAGGGCTATTTTCGGGGCTTCTTTAACCGGGAATTATTCTGTGGAAATTTCGGGGTAACTTTTGGGTTTGTGTATTAATTATTTGAGAAATAAAGAGGGTTCTAGGAAGGCTTTCGAAGGACATCTTTAACTATGATACTCTATGATGTAATTATAATCTACATATCTAAATCTTTATATTATAATATTTCTCTAGAAATGTTTAGGAATTTTTTGGGGTTAAATCTTTTTTTCTAAGAATTTAAGAGGGTTCTTGTTAAGCTTCTGGACTTTATGTTTGGCTTTAAAATATTATAATTCTAATAATTATTTAATGCTAATTTATTCTCTACATATTTCTGGAATTTTTTTTGGGTTACATATTTCTTATCGAAAATTTAAGGCAGGTTCTAGTAAGGATTTCGAATGATATATCTAGGATATATAATTACTTTATATTTATTATACAGTCTCTAAAAATGTTTGGGTATTTTCAGGGCCTATATCTTTTTTAGTCAAACATTAAAAAAGGTT
This sequence comes from Drosophila jambulina, assembly GCA_018152175.1. Classification (NCBI taxonomy): domain Eukaryota; kingdom Metazoa; phylum Arthropoda; class Insecta; order Diptera; family Drosophilidae; genus Drosophila; species Drosophila jambulina. Next base: position 4,507,420 of record JAECXH010000006.1, read on the forward strand.
CCAGGAAGGCTCCCGAGATATATATTTGTGATACATAATAATTATAATTGTTATATGATGATAATATGGCCTCTAAAAATTTCTAGGCAATTCTTAAAGTTATATCTTTGTATCGAAGAGTTAAGTAAGGCTTTAAGAAGTCTTTTGAGAGATATTCTATATTGTACAAATTTCTAAATAATTTCTTTTTGTTCCTTATAAGAACTAGATGAAGCTGTGTTTTCCAGCATAATTTCCAACTAAATTCAAGGGTTTATTGAAATATATAATCTAAATTCTTGTTTTTAGTATACATTACTAAATACAAGATCTAAAAAGCAAGCCAAGACCAAATTTTTGATTTAAAAGAATCTAAATTACACAAAATTATGACTATAATTCTCTTTGTAGAGCTTCAAATCCTTTTTAAAAAGCATTTAACACCTCCATTTCCCAACTGAAACCCACCAGATTCCCTTGAAAATAAGTTGCTCCTCACTCTGTAATAAAATACCCCAAATACCTCAATGCAAACTACTAAATTTAAAGTTAAAAACTAAAACTAGCTTAAATAACTCAGCAAAAGTGCTCAAAATGCACATGACCAGCAAATCAGTGTCTCAAATTATAGGAAATTCCTGTGTAATAGGAGCGCCTTCACTTCCCAGAGTCACTTCCAGAGAAATGTGATGTAATGCCCGACCTTTTGTGAGGCAACTATGGCACTCTGGTCAGCAGCCTCCTCCCACCCCACCCCAGCTGGATGCATACATCACCGCCCGAACTCTGCTCCTTGATGTCCATTAAGATGTCTCAGGTAACTCGGCTGCAGTCTGCAGTCTGCCCGGGAGTGGCACACTCTATTATTGCCAAGCGGGACAACTTAATTTCCGTCTAGATTTCAATAATAACAACAAAAGCAGGGACAGTAGGAGCACCACCAGCAGCAGCAGCAGCAGCAGCAATGAATTTTAAAATATTCATAAATGAATGCAAAAAGAGTTTGTCGGGTGCTAATGGGCCCAGGTGGGGGTTACCGGGGGTTGAAAGTTTACACAGCTACCTGCTAGATGATGTATATAGAGGATATATATGGATACAGGTGTGGCTGTAGGTGTTGCTGCTGCTGGAGTTGCACTAATTGCTGGCGGGCAAAGTGGGTGAAATCAATGGCAACTGGCAGAGAGGCAACAATGCCATCGCATCCATCGCATGCAAAATGCTCTGGCTCGCTTTCCTCGCCGCTTTTCCTCGCCGCTTTCCCTATCACTGCCTGCCTGTGTCCCTGTCAGTTGTAATCAACGTTCAAGTCGCACGTTCTGCACTCCGGGTCGCAAGAATAGCAACCAGAGTCTATATAGAGACTTGTGTTTATTTTATTCACAAGTTAAACAGGCAAACATATTTATTTTAGTTATTAAATATCCAGGTTTAGGGCCATAAACTGAATGAGAAACCACTCCCCTTGCGAGCCTGGCTGTCCCGCTGCCATCTGCGGCAATTAGAAAATGTTGCCGACTTGTGGAAATGCGTGGCGCCCCGGCTAAATGGACGTTAATGGCCAGCTGCTGGCAGCCAACTAATAGCAAAAACACAAATACACAGCGCCAGTGGCTGTGGCAATAATAAAATTATCGCCCGAAAGGGGCAAGAGACAAGGGCATTGCTCATACGCCCAGGTGGACACGAAAAGAGTGGTGGGTGGGGGGAGGTGCTAATGGCAAGGACCTGGCCCAGAACGGAACAGGAAGTGGCTCACGGGGGTAGGCGCATTAAAATTAAATTGCTAAATATTAAACATCAAAGTCACTGGCGTCGGACAGCGCGAAATGAGTTCATAATCGGATTTGACGACTTGTGAAATGGTTTTAAATGGAATTATGCTCATTGGAGGGTCAAAGGTTGTGTGAAATAAGTGCAGAAAACTAACTGGAAGCCAGGGGCAGGCTGTAGAGACAACTGATTTGAATTGTAAGGGAATACTTCTTGGAATTGGACTTCTTGAAACTAACCTTCAGCGTCTTTTTAAGGCTCTTCATTGAAGTCACTTTTAAGTCACTCGATGATGATGCATGTCCTGGAGCTGAGCTTTTTGATGCTTCTGCTTAATTAAATGTTTTATTAATATATTTTTAAAATTTTATATTTGATGGACTGGAAAACTACCAGAGTATACATTCTTGGGCTTCCCAAAGTTATCCTTCTTTTCTAGTTCTTATTTACTTTTAATTCTAAGCTTGTTTGTTGGTAAAAATGCAACCTATTTTATTTAAATTTAATCCAATAATTTTAGATATTAAATTTAAATTGCTTGTTGGTTAAAAATTTCTAAAAACCTTCCTGCTGCCAGCTGAAGATAGCTCCTTCTTGCCTTTAGACATTAGGAAAACCTGACAGCCGGCAACATCTATCTAGCGGATTCTTTGAAAATCGATGGCAGAACGGCGCGGTAGCTTCCCCCCGGAAAATACTGACTCACCCCCCCTGACCAGGGTTTTTCTGACTGGAAAACCCCTAATGCTGCTCCCCCCTCCCTCGATTACTGTTCCTGGGCTCTGCGGCTTGTGCGGCGGTTGACTGACGCGTATGCGTTATTAAATCTGCATGTGTGCGTCGTCCAAGTGTCCGTGTGTGAGTGTGTGTGAGTGTGAGTGTGTGGGTGTGGGTGTGCGTCCAAGTGTCCGGGTGTCCCGGTGTCCGGAACGAGTGTGTGTGCGTGTGCTGACAGCAATTTGCGTATCAATATGGGCACATAATGCTTCGAAAATGATTTCCAAAATTTGCATTTAAATTAAAAATTATATTTGCAACACAAACAGGCGCCACCAAGGGGGCGTGGCGGAGGCAGAGGCTGCCGAATTTTAGGTCTAGCTGCTACAACGCTCTGGCTCTCGCCGCAAAAACGTCAAAAAATGCAAATTTAGCAAATTTTAACACAAAAATTTTAGCTTTTAGTTGTTTCAGCGCCGCTGCCGATAGAAATGCGTTGCGCATACGCAACGTGTGCCGCCGCAAAATGGACGTGCACCCTCCAAACACACACGCACACACACCATCACCCACACACACACACACATATGCACTTGACAGCATCCGCTGGCCGAAATTTGCGGCTTTGGAAGCTTCTGTTTTTGATTAGGCCACCGAGGGAGAGAGGCAATGCCAGGAAGAAGGGGTCCTGGCTAGGGGATAGAGGATACTATTCCAAGGGAGCGGATTGCTGGGAAAACTCTGATAACTAGGAAGCTGGGAAAATGTAAGGTAATCAGCTGGCTTATTTTATTGTACTATGGTTTTTTAAATTTATTTTTAATTTATTTCGAAAAGGAGAAAGTGGTGCTCTCGTTGAACTCTTATATTGCAAAGATCTTGTTATCCTTGTCCGCCAGCAACAGCTTATCAGTTCTTAGCTTCACAAATATTTAAATTTAAGAGAAAGAACTGCTTTCTGACAGTAGTTTAATACAAGTTCTTATAAATCTTTAACCAGACTTACCAGCTTCTAATTTCAGGGTCAAAATAAAGTTCCTTTAGAGTAGATCGTATTCCTGAAACGAAAATTGGTAAATTGTGTTAATTATATATACAATAATTATAATAATTTAAATATTATATAAATAATTTCAATATTTCTTGTAAAAAATAAGGAGAAAAGATAAGGAAGACTCTGAGATTCTTTAGGTGAGCATCTTGATTTTTAAAGTTCATTAACTTTTATAGATATATTTTTTTTGGCCGGCGACAGTTGGTCCCAGGGCTTGGCCACTTTTCCGGCCCTTCATCGGCCATTTCCGGCGGGAGAGGGGGCTGCGGATAAAACACCCAATAAGCTCCCACTTATGCCAGGCTTTCGCATTCCTTCGATATTCCGAATCCCTCAGAAATGCAATGGCCGCCATTTGTACTCGGTGCGACAATGCGAGGATGCAGCGATAGGAAAACAATGGTGGCGGAGGCCAAAAGGATTCCACAGGGACGAGCAATCCACGGGCGACTTGGTTGGAGACACTGAGAGGAATAATTTAAATTTATAAAAAAATATATACTTTATAAAAATATATATTTTGAATATGAGCAAATGTAGCAACACATTTCATAGATTTTCCTGTTTCCTATTTTTCCAGCTTAAGTATTTGAATCCAGGACTCACTTCTCTTGCCTCTCAGTGCACCGACCGGGGGCTGTGGCCCCCGAGCTGGTATTGATGTTGCGTTTGTGGGTGTAAGTGCTAGTGCTGCTGCTGGTGTGTGTCAAAACAAATTTCATTTCACATTCAATTAAATTAATTTTAACACCATTTGCAGCTGGGCAAGGACGAGGGCGATGGAGAGGGCGCGGCACGAAGGACGCAGGACACTACGGAAGTGCGGTGGCCTGACCCCGCTGAAGATGCCGATGCCAATGCCAATGACGACACAGCTGGATATGCAGGACGGAGGGCAGGGCTGGCAAGGACTTCACGGCAAGGACCAAGCCGAGAACACCGCATGCCTTTGCCACGTTTTCCGCATTTCTCCACTTTGCCGTTAATGGTTTTATCTCCTCCTCCCCAGGAGCAGCTCATAGCCCACCGCCCACCGCCCACATCCCACAGCTCACACCTCAGACTCCCGGACTCCTGGAGTCCTTGCTCCGCGAAGATCGATCGAGAGAGAAAGCCCCCGCCCGGCGGATTCGAACAGCGAGTTAATATAATTACAGAAATAAAGTCTGGAATTTTAATTAAAACACAACTTCATTTACAGCCGCAGACGACAGGCGGCCGTCCGTTGAGTGTTCGGTTTGGGTTTGGGTTTGGGTTTGACTTGGTTCGAGTTTGAGTTCGAGTCCCGGGGGTGTGGCTGCCACAATGGGTGTATGGCAGCATAGGGACAGCCGTTCCGGTTAAGGTGTTGCCTGATAGGTGTTGGGTTAGCCTCTGGCTGTGGGCCATTGGGACACTGGCCAGAAGCTGACCCATCAGAGCGAGGATTTTAATTTCATTTGTACCCTTTTTAGACAATTTAAATGTTGAAATAATTGTATATTTTAATGGGAAATTGATAAAAAATGTGTTTTTAATTAATATTAAGAGTACTAGTGAAGGTTATAAGAGTAATTTTAATAGTTCATTTAATGATGTCTTATGCTTTAACTTAAATACGTAAGGAAATATAATCTTGAATTAACTTACAATATAATTAAAATTTAAAAGACTTCTTAGGAAGCATTTGTAGTTTGTTTAACGATGACTTGTCCTTAATTTGTATATTTTTATACAGTTTAAAAGTTGAAATATTTCTAAATTTAACTTACAAAGCGGTAATAAATATTTTAGTTTACTATTAAGTGTACTAGAGAGCAAAGGTTATATTAGAAATTTAAATATTTTAATTAAGATTAAGACAACAACTGTCCTAAGTTCTAAATTAAATACCTAAGAAAAGATTATCTTTAATAAAACTACATTTTTAAATAAAATGTAAAACACTTCTTAGAAAGCATTTTAAATTATTTTTACCATTAATGTTCCATAATTTTTACATTTTAGACAATTTAAATATGGAAATATTGATATATGATAATATGTATATTTAAGTTTTGTAAATTAACATAAACAATAAAAAAGAGTAATGTTTCTAATAGCAATTTGAACATTTTATTTACCATTATAAAAAAAAGTGCCCTCAGTTTTAAATTTTATTAAATTAAATTGTTATTATTAAATTATGGAAATGAATTATGAAATAAGTATGTTGAATTAAATAACATTTAAAAAACAAAAAATAGTTATTAAAATGTGTTTTAACTATTCTTACAATTAAGGTTCTTAAATTACATTCAAAGAAAGAAAAAATAAGTTTTTGAGACTGTAATTTCAACCCGAAATTTATTTAAAGTCCACCAAATGTTCTTTTTAAAATAAATTCGTATTTAAACAAGCTATAAAATATTATAAATAAATTTAACTCTCCAAAAATACACTTGCTAACTATTTTTCTATTATACCAAAATAAATTTCCATTCAAAACAAGCCCTATGAATTACAAATACTCCCCAGACCCTCCACAAATTTAAGAAGAAATAATACCGACAGCTAATAAATCTTAAAGCAGATTCTCCAAACCCTCCAGAAAGGGTATCCTGCCGTCGTTAGACTTCCACTTACTTGTCTTACTTGTTTATTGCCTTATGGGTGGCCGGGTCAGCCGCATTTCAATTATGTTTTTACGGCTTAGAGTTAATTGAAAAGCAATTCGTGGGCAAACAGAAATCAACGGACAGCCCGGCCAGCTGGACATTCGTTTTGCGGAGTGAAAAGTGGGTATCTTGGCCGCTTAAAAATTCATAGATAAATAAACACGATATATATAATATAAAGTGCATTTCAGAGTGGGGGATATATGTATTGCCAAAATGCTTTCTCGCTTTGGTTTTACTTGATTTCCGCTATTGACTTTGGCGATTTCAATTAAAGCACGTAATTGATTAACACTGAAATTATATTTACTTTTTATTATTGTTCGTTTCCTCTCTCTCTCTCTTCTGTTTTCATTATATCCTGGACATACCCTGTACTGCCGAGCAACTTGGCTATTTTAGTTGGAAGGTAAGGGATAAATTGGAAGTTTCTCCAAGCGAAATATTTACCTTTCAAAACCCTGACTTATATGCCTTTTCAATTAAATTTTTCATAGGTATCACTTTTATATTATATATTTATATTTTTAGAGGGTGAGTGCTTAAGCTTCGATTTATGGAAATTTTCACCTTTTTCGATTCTGTGTTTGTTCAAACTTTAAATAACATTTGCGGTCGGCGAAAGCGCAGGTTTGAGGAGCCGCATAAATTTTCCAATTGCGTTGATTTGTAATATTTGCTGTCGTTTCATTAATATGCGATAAGCATTATTGTTTCTCATTCACTCGACATACTGTAATTGCAGTAGCCGGACTCTTGGACTCCTGAACCCTTTGGCCCAATCAGCCAAGGAGCAAAGGATGCCGGATCCCGCACACCTTGCCCGGCTCTCGGATTTGCATAATAAATGAGACACAAAAGCCAAGCGGCTACTGTCGCATGGGCAATCGAGGAAATGGCGAGTGGGAAATGGGGAAACTGGCCATGTGCCATCTATAATGATGATAATAATGATGCACACACAAGTGCACACACACACAGCTGCAGGCCAGCCAGGTGTAAAGGGGAGTGAGAGGCGACTTGTCAATGGGGCGCATATGCCAAAGGCACTGCCACAAAAAGGATAAATGAGATATTTGCAATATAATAAAAATATGATTAAAAATCTCCGCTGATTTGAAATCTTTTCAAGAGCCGCCCAAAAGTATGCCACAAAAATATACCTCAAATTTTTCCAGCTATTTCTTAGATATCTCTAATGTCCCACAGCTTTTCCCAGTGCACTTCGAGATGCTGCCCGGCTTGGGTGTGGAAAAACCTGGGCAGGAGACAAATTGCAGGAGGCACTGCAGGAGCAAAACAATATGCAAATTTTGCTGCATACTTTTCGGAGGTAGCGTGAAAATCATTGCAGCTAAGCAGACGGAAGGCCCCCAAACCTGCCGCTCTGATCAGCCAAAGGCCCAGACAGACTCTCCGCACTCCACTTCCAGGGCACAATCAAACAAATACACAAACGGGCGTTAGATAGAGAGGGATATATCCATATACAAGAAGGGAGACAGGGAGAGAGACAGCAACAGAGAGAGACAGAGACAGAGGACTGCCTTTCCGGTATCCAATAAACCGACTGCACTTGGACAGCCCGGATTTCCGCCTGAATCATTGATGAGCTATTAAAGTCATTTATATTTTGCTGTTTGTTGTTCGTCCAACTTCAGCGCCATCAAAGCGCTGTTCTCTCTCTCTCTCTATCTATCTCTTTCTTGCTGGTGCCTGCTGTCTCTTTCTCTGGCTTGTCTGCAATTGCAGGAGCGAACTTTTGTCACGTTTGTTTTCGACACGTTGGCAATTTAGTTTGGTATAAGTTTCATATTCATTAATACTCATTTGGAGAGATGAAAGGATACAGAATAGGACCTGAAATGGGAGTTAACGATTTCGGTAATACGTTTTGGAGGGAATCGCCGTTAATTGATAAAAATTAGTTTGAAAACGGCACAAAAGTATGCTATGATACTAATATTAGCAAGCATTTATTGCAAATTTTAATTAAAAAGTATCTTTATCTGACTTTATTTTAGGTTAAATGTTTTGGAGAAATATTACCTATAAGATCTGGTTATCTCCTAAATTGATAATATATTGAAAAGTGCTAAAAAGTATGCTATTATTCAGTTGTTGCCTACTTGTAGGCATTATTTCTGGGAGAATTTTAATTCAAATATACTTAAACTAGCTTAGTTTTTTTTAGTTATACGATTTATAAATACTTAAACTTATTAGAGTCGTATAATTGCTATTGAAATTTAAAACATATATAAATACAGCTTAAAAGTATGCCATGCTATATCTTTACTCTATTTTTTGACAGCTCTTCCAAATAGTCAAAATCTGGTTTAGATTAATTCAAGTTATACTTTCTTTTACTATTTTTTGAGTAAGCTTAATCTATAAAAGCTATCGATTTAACTTAGTAACTGTAGTAAAATAATTCGAAAACCGGCCAAAAGTATGCTATGCTAAATTTGTACTTTTATGCAGACATTTTAACGAATTGTAAGCTAAAATAGGTTTAACTCAGGATATATGCTCTGAATAAATATAAATAGAATATTTTTGCTTAATCCTAACCTAAATAATCTTATACCAGAGAGTATTTGCCCTCTAAAAATACCCTTTCCCGGATCCATTACATTTCCCTTTCACTTTCTGGCTCAATGTGGCGAAACTCTCGCCGAAGCCCTTCTTTAATGGCTTCGAATTCCATCTTAATGAGGCCCAAGGCCGGCAGCCAGGAGCTACCAGCTAGAAGCGCAACAAGCCAAACAATCGAATCGAATGGCAACTTCTCCCCAGGACTCCGACTGCCTAGGACTCCGCTGCAGGTGGAGGCGGTGCGACTACATCAAACAGCAGCAGTAGCACCGGCAGACAACAAGGATGCCGATGGAAATGAAAAGATAATTTACCCGCATGTTTCAACATCAGCCATCCTCGCCCGCCGAAAACCAGACTCCAGATCCGCATCCGCATCCTCCTCCGGATCCCAGCACGAGTCGCTCCTCGCGCTATCCGCATCCGAATCTCAGCCAGGACAGGACAGGAACAGGAGCCGGCTCATCCTTGGAGTTGAGCGGCTGTCGCCATCGTCATCGTCCTCGTCGTCGCTCCCGCTCCATTCCGCCCCCCGTCGTAATCATCTTCATCATCGTGGCCATTGTGGTGGCCACTAATGCTAATGCCCGGCTATCTGTCTATCCATCAGACGGCCATGTTATGATGTAAATGCCAGGCTCCAGCTCCAGCTCCAGCTCCAGTTCCAGGTCCTCCCACTTTGTTAGCTCTCTCGGCCTGTACAGGCAAGAAAATCTTGAAGTTCTGGACTTAATTTGGAGTTGAAAAATATTTTAAAATAAATTCTGAAACTAATTTATTTAAAGTTTTCTCTGCCTAAATCTTAAGTCAATTATTTTAAATTTATTTCTAATCATAGAATATATTTATTGTAGATTTACTCTTCTTGAATCTTAAGGAACAAATTTATATTGACTTAATAAGGTCTTCTTATAAGACATTTTCATATTGTATTAATATATTACTTTTAAAAATATGTTTAAATATGTTTTTATCATTTAACTAATTTATTTTAAGTCCTTTTTATAAGACCTTCTGCTTATACAATTTATAATTTTGTACTTATAATTATGTTAAACTTATTCCTAATCATAGAAAATATTTGTTGTAGATTTACCCTCCTTGAACCTTAAGGAACAAATTTATTTTGATTTAATAAGGCCTTTTTATAAGATATTTTTATATCATATTTATAAATATTAATGTATTAGTATTTAAAAGTATGTTTAAAAATGTTAAATATTTTTCTAGCATTAGACAAATTTAGTTGAGAGCCATTTTATAAAACCTTATATATGATTATCTGCTTATATTATGTATCCTTTGGTATATATTATTATTTTTTATTTGGTGTTTGTAATTATTTTTAAATAATTCCTAACTTCTTAGAAAGCATTTTAAATTATTTTTCCCATTAAAGTTTCTTAATTCTTTTTTATTTATTATTATTTGGTGTACGTAACTATTTTAAAATAATTCCCAGCACTCAAGTAATTTATTTATTATTTGAAGGTTGACAAGAGCCCCTTGTATTTTCTTCTTCTATTATTTCTCTTGTTAAATCTTTATATATTAATATATATATTTCTTCTTCTATTATTTCTTTTGTTAAATCTTTATAAATTAAAATATATATTTTTTAATATATCCATCACTTTTCTTGAACACGACTTTTCTCCCCCTGCATCGATGATGATAATGGGCCCGGCTGCAGCCTCAATCCCGCTTCATTCCAGCTCAAATATGTCGCTTCCGTCTTGTCATTGGGCTTGCAGGCTACTGCCAAACCCTGGCTAGGGGCAAGGGGGCTATGTGTACACATATCGGCGGGGGGTGGGGCAGATATGTGTGTATATATGCGGGGGGAGGGCTAGGACACACGCACAGGCCGAAGGCCCACAAATTTATTGTTCTTAAACGTCTGAGAGGGCCGAGGGCCTGGCTGCTCCTGGCGGTGCTCCTGCTATATTTGAATGCCAAGTTGCCAGTTGTCACAATGTGAGTGATATATAGCCAAAATGTCAAATGTCAGCGAAAGACATTATTACTGGCTAGTTGATCCGTTCTCATGGCCTCCGCCGCCTCCGCCGCTCCTCCTGCGTCTGCTGCTCGTCCTGCTCGCATTTGTGTCTCCGTCTACGGATGTCGCCGTCTGCCAGGATAATCGATACGCACAGATACAAGCCAACAGGCACACATACACCCAAGTTGCACAAGGCGGCATCCTTAAAGGCTGGGCGGTAGTTTAAGTGCGCCGATCAACGTGGCGGATACTTAATATTGCTAGCTAGGCTGCGGGTTGAGGGAGCACTTAAATAACTTAAAAGGAAGCTAAAGGTCTTAAAATAATACAAAGAAAATGTATTTACAGAGATTACTCAAGCTAAGATCAAGCTGTTAGCTTTTCTAGAGGCTTTTCTCAGGCCTTAAGATTTAATTTCTAATTATAAAAACCCTAATTTACTTAACAGCTTCAAAGTTTACTTTATTTTGATATCAAAATCAATCTTAGCAAACTCTGGACTTTTATTTCCATTTTTGGGTTTACTTCATAGACACATCCAAGTATTTATTTGTAATTTTGGCGACACTAGACCCTAAATTGGCGCCATGGATGCAGAAACCAAACAACCTGTACGCTTCAAGGAGGTGCAAATCGGTTGCTACAAGGTCATCCGGAAGATAGCCTGCGGCTCCTTTGGCGATATATACCTGGCCATCAATCCGCACAGCAGCGAACGAGTGGCCGTCAAGGTGGAGAGCAACAAGGTGGGTCTAGAAAAGTACAGAAATCATTATGAATATTCAAAAAAATATATCAAATAACTTAATTTTAATCTGAATTCCTTCACTTCCCCCTTCGAAGGTCAAAAACCCGCAGCTCATGTACGAACGCCGCGTGTACAAGGCCCTCCGGTCGGCTCCTGGCCTGCCCCTCATCCGGTACTTCCACAAGGGTCCCAACTACCAGGCCATGGTGATGGACCTCCTGGGTCCCTCGCTGCAGCGGCTGTTCCTCTTCTGCGAGCGTTACTTCACCATGAAGACGGTGCTGCTCCTGGGCGAGCAGATGCTCCGCCGGGTGCAGTACGTCCACGATCGGGGATTCCTCCATCGCGACCTCAAGCCGGCGAACTTTGTGATGGGCGTGGGGACCAAGAACCGGCTGGTGTATCTCATCGACTTTGGGCTGGCCAAGAAGTACATGGATATATCCACCAAGGTGCATATACCCTATCGCGAGGAACGCTGCCTCACCGGCACCGCCCGCTATGCCTCCATCTGTGCCCACGAGGGCGTCGAGTCCTCGCGGCGGGACGACATGATGTCCCTGGGCTACATACTGATGTACTTCAATCGGGGCTCCCTGCCCTGGCAACGGATCGAGGCCTCCACCAAGCACCAGCAGTACGAACGGATCCTGGAGAAGAAGATCTCGGTGAGCAACGAGGTGCTGTGCGAGGGCTATCCGGGTCAGTTCACCATGTACCTGGACCTGTGCCGCGGCATGGGCTTCGACGAGCGGCCGAACTACGAGGAGATCATCCGCATGTTCCAGATGCTCCGCACCAGCCTCAACCTGCAGGCGGGCGTGGTCTTCGACTGGGAGATGCTGACGGTGAAGTACCATGGCAAGCAGCAGAATCGCGGCATCGGGAAGCGGGTCTGGACCGACAAGGAGCCCACGGACGACGGCAGGAGCGGCGAGCCGATAATCCAGGACGAGGTCATAGTCTACGGGGGCCCCAATCGTTGGACGGATAATTCGCAATAAAACATTAATGTATTTAAAGCGAAATTATTGTTGAAAGCGGAGGTCTGCTCTAATTCGATCTAAGAGCGGCGCGTCTCTCCGCAATCCCCTTGAGTGCAATGTGCACTCTATGCAAATCGAATCGATAAGCTTTCCCGGGAAACTATCAACTGTTGCTGGCTGCCCTTTGTTTACGCACCAACAGGAACAGGAAAAAAGTGATTTGAAAAGTGGACACACGGATGGCTGGATGGATGGATGGATGGATGGGTGGGTGGATGGATGGCGACCAAGTAAAATCGGAATCACATTTTTCCATAGTCTTCGCAAACAGTTGGAGAGCTGGAATGGCGCTCGGCTAATAAAACTTGTCCGCTTTTTCCAGCTAGAAGGTGGGCGGCAGAGGAGGCCCCTCCCGGGGAGCCCGGGCACCCGGCAAATAGAGCAATTTAAATTGGAACGTGATTATGCAAACGTTTGCACAGCTTAACTCAAGTGCCGCTCCGTGCCGCTCGGCCAGTTGGCCAGTTGCCGCTGCTCACACATGGAGAAGGTGGCGAGAGCCGGGGGCAGGGCAGGCGGCAGGACACTTTTCGGGGAACAAGAAATAAAACCCGGACAGGGTGTGGGAACATTTACAAGTCTTAAATCAATTTTTAAGGCCACCGCACGAAAATCCATCTAAGTGCAGCATGTCTGGGCTTAGGCGCTGACCACTTAGGAGGTTGTCGATGCAAGATTTTCTTGCTGCCAGGGGAAATGGTGGAAGGAGTAAGGAAGGAGTCCTGGTTGCAGGAAACCAGGGGAAGCAGAAAATCAGGGGAAGCGGGAAACCAGGGGAGGCAGGAAACCAGGAGAAGCAGGAAAGCAGGGAGCGGAGGAAACCAGGAGAAGCAGGAAACCAGGGAAAGCTGGAAATCAGGGAAAGCAGGAAACCAGGAGAAGCATGGAGCCAGGGAATCAATGAGGAACCTGGCAATGAGCACATCAAGAGACCAGCACACAGCAGACAGCTGGCTAATTTATTAATTGGTTAAATAATTAACCTTTTATTAATACTATGGACATATTCCCAAAAATTCTGTGTAAATATGTGAGTTTGAACAATTTGAATAATTTGATTTTGTAACAAACAATTTGGCGTTAACATGAAAATTCAAAACCATCAAAACAATATCAAAGAGCCTAGAAATGAATAGGATTTGAACATGATTGAAATAGAATTTGAATAGGATTTAAATAATTTAAGAAGAATTTGAAGAGGATTTGAAAAATATGTGAAAAAATTTGAAGAGGATTCGAATAGGATTGGAATCCGACTTGAATAGCTTTTAAATAGGATTTGTATACGATTGGAATAGGATTGAAAAAGGATTTAAACAGGATTTTAATAGGATTTGAACAGGAATTAATTGGGATTTGAAAAGGATTCGAACAGAATTTCAAATAGGAAGGTTAAAGTCAGCTGACTTGGAATCAAACATTGTGCAATAGCCAAATGCCGGCACTTTGGAATGTCCCTTATTCCACGCTATAGCGACGTCCGATCAGATGGCGTGCACCGAACCCTTGGCTGTGGTCTTCGAATCCTTGAACATCCTCACCGACATCGACACCATCGTCACTGTCTTCAGATGATTCCTCACGCATCATCCACTCGCTGTTGAGTATGTCCGTCAGCTGGAGACGATCAGCTGGATCCTTCTGCAGACACCCGCTCACCAGATCCCGGAACTCCTGGCTGGCACTGAGCCACTTCGCGGAAAACTCATTGAACGAAGCCTGCCTTATGTACTCCCTCAGCTCCTCCATGACCTCTGGCGAAACCATCACATCCAAATAGCAAAACCGAAAGGGCGGATGTCCCACGACCATGCAGTACAGCGTTGCCCCCAGACCATAGATGTCCACGGCTGGGCTATAGGTGACGCGTTCATCGGCAGACAAGAGCTCCGGCGGAGCAAAGTCCAAAGTGTACCGCGCCTTTCCCTCCCACCGGAGAAAGGCGCGGCTATACCTATGGAGGAGAGATGGAAGTGGGAATGGGAATGGGGGCTGACACAGAGGCACCATCGTCTCACCTGGAATTGCCGAAGTCCACCAGCTTGAAGTCCACACCCTCGCTGTCCTTGCACACCACATTCTCTGGCTTCAGATCGCCATGAAGGAACTTCTTGCCGTGCATGTGGGAGATGGCATTCGCCATCTGCAGGAAGATGTTCCGGCTGACGCGCTCGTTCAGCGAGCCGTTCTCGATCCACCACTTCAGGTTCTGGCCGCTCAGGTACTCCGTCATGATCCAAATCTCGGTCTTGTTCCGGTAGGTGCAGAAGTACTTGACGATGTTCGCGTGGGAGAGCGACATCAGGGCATCCACCTCGGAGATACGGAACTCCGATAAATGGATCACCTTGGCCATGACCTTTGGCTCAATCAGGAAGCAGGCGCCGAAGCCACCGGTGCGCACCAGGGTGCCCAGCATCAGTCCCTCCGGGCGAGTGGGTATGTTCTGCAGGGAAGAAGGTTAGGAATGGCCGCCCTCGGCAGTATCGGCAGAACTCACCTCCACATTGGCATTGCAGTACTCGTCGCATTCGTCCTCCAACATGCGCGCCCAGTCAAGAACCTGCGGCGACGTGTACTCATAGTCGTCGAAGACTTCCAGGCCAAAGGGCGGGGGCTCGCTGTAGGGCAGCTCGGGCGGCTGGTGGGTGAACTCGGGGTCAAAGTGCTGCACATCATCGGAGGCAGTGAGGGGCGGCAGGAAGGGCATTCGGTAGCGCCGATCACGCAGCCTCGGCCAGTTGATGGACTGGAAGAAGGGATGCTTCCGAACTCCGCTGGCGTCGATCCGCCCGTTCGGATCCTTGACCAGCAGCTTCTTCACCAGGTCGGTTGACGTGGCGCAGAACCACGAGGGGATCAGCGGCTCCTCATGTAGGATGCGTCTCTGCGTCTCCGCCTTCTGCAGGTCGGTCGGTAGTGCTTGATTCGTAAAGGGAGAGCATCCGGTGAGCATCTCAATGGTGATGACACCCAACGACCACCAGTCAACGGGCTTGCCGTAGCCCTCGGGATTCCTCAGGAGCATCTCCGGCGCCATGTACTCCAGCGTGCCGCAGAAGTGGTGAGCCCGGTACTGGTTCTCGGCCCTCAGGATGGTGGCCAGCCCGAGGTCGGCCAGCACGATGTGGCCCTCGCTGTCGATGAGGACGTTCTCCAGCTTCAGGTCCCGATAGAGGATGTTGTGCTCTTGCAGACTCTCCAGGGCCACGACCACCTCGGCCGAATAGAGGATCACGTCCGGTTCCGGCAAGCCTCCGCAGATCTGGAGGCGTCGGTACATCTCGCCGCCTTGGATGAGGTCTGAAAAGTGTCGAGGGAAATTAGGGAGCTGTTTTCCCGGTTAGTTCGCGTCAACTCACTCATCACAAGGTACAGATACTGGCTGCACTGGAAGGCGTAGTGAAGACACACCACGAAGGGTGTTCCCTGGATGGCCTCCATGATCTCGCGCTCACTCCTTACGAGCCTGGCCGTCTGCAGGCTGTGGATAGCCCCGATCTTGGAGATCGCCTTCATGGCGAACACCTTCCCCTCATCGAATCCGCTCACCTTCCGGACCACAAAGACCCTTCCGAAGGCCCCCACGCCGATGAGATGCAGGATTTCGAAGTCATTGGTATGGGCTGTCCGCTCCTCGCTCAGCCTGACCCGGGGGTGCAGCCCGGTCAATCTCTCCAACCTTTGGCGGGTTTCCATGCGTGTCAAATCGAGCTGATTGTCCGCCGTCTCCGAAGCGTCAAAACTCTCAAAATCGTAATCCTCAGGCAGCTCCTGCTCTTTGTCAACCTCAGACTGCTCCTGCTCTTCGCTATCGTCAGACTCTTCCCGCTCTTCGCTATCGTCAGATTCTTTCTGCTCTTTGCTATTCTCAGACTGCTCCTCTTCTCCGTCATCCTCAGACTGCTCCTGCTCTTCGCCATAGTCACGCTGCTCCTGCTCTTCACCATAGTCACGCTGCTCCTGCTCTTCGCCATAGTCACGCTGCTCCTGCTCTTCGCCATAGTAACACTGCTCCTCCTCTTCGCCATAGTCACGCTGCTCCTCCTCTTCGCCAAAGTCACACTGCTCCTCCTCTTCGCCATAGTCACGCTGCTCCTGCTCTTCGCCATAGTAACACTGCTCCTCCTCTTCGCCATAGTCACACAGCTCCTCCTCTTCGCCATTGTAACACTGCTCCTCCTCTTCGCCATAGTCACGCTGCTCCTGCTCTTCGTCATCCTCAGACTGCTCCTGAACATCGCTATAGTTAGACTTCTGCTCTTCATCCGAATCTGAGATGGTCACGACCTCATTGCCGGTCTTGTCGCCCTGCTCCGTGGTCTCATTCTCACTTTCGTCCGAACTGATCTCGATCGGGGGTACCTCCAGACCCTCGGGCACGGACTCTTCTTGAACAGCCTCTGGTATTTCCTCTTCTGGGTGGGAACAGGCGTTGTTTAGATCACCAGGCATGCTTTCTTCAGGAAAAGCCTTCAGTATTTTCTGCTCTTGGTGGAAAGAAGCGTTGTTTAGATCTCCAGGGATGCCTCCTTCGGGAATAGCCTTCAGTATTTCCTTCTCTTGGTAGAAAGAAGCGTTTTTCAGATCTCCAGGCATGCCTCCTTCGGGAACAACCTCCACTATCTCTTTCTGTGGTTGGGAAGACACTTTGTCCAAGTCTTTGTCTGCGAGTAGCAGGGTCTCCTCGGAGCCATGCTGATCGATGACAACGTTCAGCTTCTGAGAAGGCGATCCAGTCGATGGTGACAGTGGCAGATCCTGGAGCTGATCTTTGCTCTTTCCTTCTATCAGATTGTGGACCTTACCACGTTCTCCATCCTGATCGTCGGAAACAGGAGCGATGCCCTCCTCATTGGGTGGCAATGTATCATTGGCATCGGACTGCACCTGCTTTTTGCCTTCATCATGAACACTTTTCGGGTTCTGCTGGTCGGGATCAGTTGCTTTTCCGAAACCAGATGAGGAAGCGGAAGCGAGTATATCCCCTTCGGTTGGCTCTACCTTGAGCTTCTTGTTAGCCGACGGAGATGTGCTTGGGCTCTCCTTGATTCGCTTACAACCTCCCGGTTCCTGATCAGGAACCTCGACCTTTTCAGACACCCCGTTGACATCCATAATGAAAATCCGTTAATCTAGGAGAAAAACTGCAAGTGAAGGGTCATAGCCATGTATGTATTATATAATTTTTAAGCTAAAAGTGTGATAAATTAATAATATTAGTTTGCCTTTTTTGGAAATTTGTAAATATAGAAATTTTTCGTTACACTAGAAACTTGCACAAAATGGCGAACTTTTTCAAGCGTTTGCTGCCAACCCTTTGACATTTCACAAAATGGCGAACTTGTTCAACATTCTGCTTTCAACCTTTCGACATTTCAACATTCTCGGCGTCTTTATCAGTTACGCTTTGCCCTGTCAGCCATTTTCTTTTATGTGTATGGATACACACACACACAGATAACAATGCAAAAGCACACACACACAAGAATGCAAAAGCACACACATACATGAAGCACGCGCGCATGCGTCTCATCTTTTTTTTTCACCAGCGAAATCTGAGCCTCCGCTGGACTTTTCCTACCACTCTTCCGATTTTCACTTGTTCCAGGAATTATGTTTTATTATATATTTTTATATTTTCAATTCTATTCCACACACCTGCCCGTTTTTGCGATGCTTTTCACTAACACAAACGCAAACGACGCCGGCACGCATGCGTCTCATTTTTTTTTTCACCTGCGAAATCTGAGCCTCCGCTGGACTTTTCCTACCACTTTTCCGATTTTCACTTGTTCCAGGGATTATGTTTTATTATATTTTCTTATATTTTCAATTTTATTCCATACACCTGTCTGATTTTTCAGCGCTTTTCCCCTTCACTAACACAAAAGCAAACGACGCCGACGCGCATGCGTCCCTCTCTTAAATTTTCGCTTTGGATTCTTCTGGAATTTCTTTATCTAGCTCTTTTCATTCGCACGCAGATATTCCCTTGATCCGGGAAAATGTATATTCAAGCAATATATGCATTATATTTCTCACACAATCTGTATATTTTCCAACAATTTCTTCGTTTACACACAACATGCACATGCAAAGAGCGCCGGCGCGCAGGTCTTCGATTTTGCGGTGCCTGCTTACCTCTTATTACCCACTTATTGGCTACGAATCACCTGACAAGGACTCACCTGGTTGTATTTTTTCACTTGCAGTTCCAATTTGAACTTTTTTTTTTCTCCACAGAAAAACTACGACCGAACTTCACGGAACACCGAACGAGAAGAAAATTCCAGGAACTTGACAGTCAGACGACGACACCGACAGTGTTGGTAAACGTTCCGCGGAGAATAGCTACGGTCAGTGGGCAGTGTTGCCAGTTTAGCTTTTTCAGTAGAGGGGTGGGGAAATATCGATATTTTAATGAAGTGCATTCAAAGACAAAAAACCAGTATACTTAATACTAAATCTTAAAATAAAATAACTTAGTAAGTAGTTTCAAATATTTGCAGATATGTTTAAGTATATATAAAAAAAAATAGCTCCGATTATTAAGATATACTAAACCAGGCTCCCCTAGGACCGTCTCTGCAGCCACGCCATCCAGCGCCGCAGCCTGCCAGCGCTCCTCCTAACCGAAAGCCGCTCCAGGACAAAGACACCGCTGGCCAGGGCCAGGACCAGGAGGTGGACGCGATAGGCGCCCGCCATTATCTTCCAGGTGATCCGCCGCAGCACCGTGCGATCGTTGTCCGCGTCCGCCAGGTCCACGTGGCGCAAGTAGCGCCTCTCGATCTGCGCAATGACGCCGGCACTCAGCAGCTGCTTGATCTTGCGGTCCACGGCCGGCTTGAGGAAGGATCTGCGGGGAAAGTATATGACCAGCTGGTACAGGTAGATCGGCTGCCGCACGAAGGTCAGCCGGCTGGTGTGCCTGTGCCTGTGGTTCCAGTAGGCCAGGTTGCTGATCAGCGAGATGGTGGTCAGGCGCTCCCCGGGCGCCGCGTGCTGCACCCTCGCGAACCGCGCGCCAAAGGACTCGCCCAGGTGGCGCGTCTGGTTGAGGGGATAGAAGTCATGGTAGCCATTGGACACCAGGGTGTAGTTCTCCCCGATCAGGCCGGCCAGGTCCTCGGGCAGCGGTCGGTGGTGCGGCAGGCGCAGGACATCGAAGAGGCGTGCCTGATAGGCGCAGCGCAGGACGAGGGTGAGGAGCAGCCAGCTGGCCAGGATGTAGCGCACGAAGCCGCCTCCCGGCAGCCTCTGGATGGGTATGGGGTTGCCCATGCTCATCGAGACCAGGTTATCCCAGGGATGCCTCAGCCCGAGACGGGAGCGCAGGCAGCAGGCGCTGACCACGGCCAGGAGCATCACGGCCACTATGCAGACCCACACCTTGCCCCGAAACGGCAGGATCAGCGGACCGAAGCGACCCAAGTACCGATCGCGACGCACCACCAGGACGAAGTGGCTCTGGTGGTACACCGTCGACTTGGAGAACTGCCAGCGCCGCTTGTCGGAGCCACTCAGCCCGCCGATGGCCAGGTGGGCCGTCTCCTCGGCCAGCTGGGCAAAGCAGCCGGAGACATTGCCCTCGCCGAAGATCTGGCTGGTCTCGCTGGGCATGAACAGGTTGATCCGGAAGCGCAGGGCCCGGGCCAGCAGCTGGAGCAGCTCCCAGTCGATCCCGGAGAGATCTTGGGCGGGCACCGGCTCCTGGCTGGACGGCGGCAGGCCCCCGTGCCGCTTGTAGATGAGGTGGGGCGGCAGGATGTTGGCACTCACATTGAGCGGACAATCGCTGAGGTCGCCATACCTTACCGGATACAGATCGGGCATCGCCTCCTTGGGCTCACCGGTGGCCAGGTCGAAGTAGTTGCTCCGCCACACCGTTATGCCCGCCGTGCAGTTCCTCTTGAAGAGCTTGTACGCATAGGTGTTGACCTGGCCGTCCTCCAGCTGGGCCACCACCACCACATTGATGACCGGCCGGCGGAGATTCCTAACGATTATGCTGCCGGCGGTCTCCAGGATGGATTTGCTGGTCTGCAGCTCAGTGACCACCACCACGAAGAAGAACTCCCGTTCCAGCATCTCGTCGGGAAAGGTGAAGTCTACTTCGCTGCGATGGGAGGAGAGGAGGATCAGGTTTGGGGTTATCTCACACGAGTCCTGACCTCACTTGAAAGCCAGTTTATTGTTGACCACGAACAGCGTGTAGTCCCAGGAGGTCTCCTCCGGCGAGCCGCGGTGCAGCAGGACGGTGATGTGAGGCGCCAGGCCGAACAGCACCTCATCCACCAGCCGATGCTGGCGCAGGACCAGACCCGGGGGACACGACAGGCAGCTCTGACGGATCACCAGCGTGTTCATCCTGCTGGCTATGTAGCTCCTGGTCAGATAGCTGGTGGCACTGGCCAGGCGACGGGTATTGAGCTCATCCTCCTGGTCACTGTGCAGGAGCAGGTTCTGTCCTTGAAGCTGAATCCCCGGCAGAAACGAGGCGGAGACCATCCACAGGATAGTGAGGCGCATGACTGAATGGCAGGACTCCAGGCTGGGGCCAAGCCGAGGGTCTGAACTAATGTAATTGGGTTAGATTTTTTCAGATACAAGATACGGATACAGGGACTCCCGCCAGGTGTTAATTAATTGCAAGTGGCTTAGGACTTAGTTTGCCACGAATTTCCATATCGCTGGGAGTGATAAATGGCGGAAAAGGATAATACAACAGGAAATACAGAAGGAAATTGGGTATATTTTGGATATATTAGACAAAAGAGTGTATTCAAAATATATAAACTATTTGTATAACAATTTTGTATAGCCTTTATTCTGGATAACGGGTAGAGAGTTTGATAAAAAGTAAGTTTACCTGACAAAGAAAGCTTGAACCTAAGAGTTTTCTGGGTTTTTCTTACACGTTTTCGAAAACTCTTTGCAATTGAGGTTTTTTAATCTTCAAAATCTCATTTATTTCCAGTAACAAAATATTACATTTAACATAGTTTTCTAGGCTTTGTTTGAAGGAGTCTTAAAGGCATAAAAATTCAAGAAAATTCTCTGAAATTCAAGGCTTTTCCGTGACCCATTTCCCACCATGAAGATGCCTATTTTCTGCCCCATCTCTGTGTGTAACCAATACGGCGCTTGATATAGAAATTTACGAGCAATTGGTTGGCTTTAAATTGAGCCAAGGCTGGTGACCACCCGGCACCACCTACTCCAGCGGTTCCCCCATCAGTCAGTCATGAGCCACGGGCCATGGCCAAAAGCAGAGCAGCAGCAGCAGCAGCAGCAGCAGCAGCAATAAGCGCACTTCTTGGTAATTTAAGAAGCTGCGCGGGGCCGGGACTTGACCAGAGAGAGGCTCCTGGGGTGGGCCTGTGGGTTCACTTGATGTTATTTTACAAGGACACGCGCACAATTTATAATAACGTTGTCCTGCTCTCGGGCCTGGCTGCGTCTTCAGGCACAGCCACGGCCTCAGAATCAGCTACAGCTACAGCTTCAGCTTTGGCTTTGGCTTTGGCCACCCTAAGATTTTCCTTGGTTTTTCCTTTTCTCCCTATATGTATGTGTGTGTGTGTTTGCAAACGAGAAAAATGAAGCGAAACAATTCCAAGTAAGCAAACAAAACTGATGGAAGATAATCTACTTGAAGCATACTTTAAGGCGTATCTAATGGTCCTTTTAATGTTTAAACACGCTTTCGTCCTGGCCACCCCCAGCACCCACTCTCAGCTCCTCCTCCTCCTCCTCCTCCTGCCTGGCCAAACCAATGTCCCATGTTTATTTTATCCACATCATCAGCGCTCAAGTCGCCGGAGTCTCGGAGTCTCCTCCACCGCCACTGTCCGTCCGCTTCTGCGGCTGGCTTTTTCTCACAGTAGCCGGCCAATGTCACGTTCACCCACAGCTCGCAGGACCCAACCCTGAGTCCTCGTTCTCAAAAAAATACAAAAAAAATTACACCCACTTACTCGCCTTCTTTCTAAAAAAAAAAAAAACACTGACAAAAATTAGTGGGGATCACAGGGATCTAAAATATTTATAGAGAAAAAGTCCGATTGAATTATTAAAAACAAAAATATACATTTCTTAATACCTAATCGAAATAATCATATTGTTTAATTTATCAAATATTTAAAATATCGAAAATTTCGCTTATCGTTAATGTTGATATATCAATTTTATCAAAAAACTTTAATTCATTTTAATTTAGTTTAATTTATCTATTATTTATTATTTAATATTTCTTTTTATTTTCTTTGATTTATTTGTCTTATTCGCCGATTAATATAAACAATTATAGAAAAATATCTCACTTTACTACAAAATATCGATTTTATTGAAGTCATCGAAGTATTGATAGTATTATTTTATTTTCTCAACTTTTATGATTTTTGCTATTTTATTAAATGACCAGTTTTATAATATTCTTTATTAAAAAATATAGATAATATGCATTTTGAATCAATCTTTTTAAAATCGACTTAATTATATTTAGTTTTTATTTAATAATTAATGTATTTTACTGACTTATCTTGTTTACCATATTTATTGTTCTAATATATCACAAAGAATATATATTTATGATAGTTTGTCTATGAAAACATTAAAATATGGTCCAATATCAAAGCAGTATCGATATACATATATGAAAATATATGTTAAAATATCGATACAGTATCGATATGTGGAGCTTATTAAAACAGTTATTAAATTATAAATGAAACATATTTATATATATGTTATTATTTTTGTAATTATTATTTTTATTATTATTATTATTACTATTATTATTATTTACAGATTATTCTCTAGTTTCATAAATATATTTTTTTGCAAAATTCCCTTTTTGATTTCTTATTTATTTTTGTAATATTATTATTCTATATAAAATCTTATTTTATATATGTAATATTCTATATTCAAGGTACACTTTCTCTCAATGCAGCTACCCGCTTCTTAGGGCCGCCTGTCGCTGGCCGTCGCCTGGGTCTGCGGCTTCTTTTCTGTGTTTATTTTATCATCATAATTTCGCATTTCTGCTTTTATGAATTTTTAATTTGAACAGCCAGGGAAATCCGCATGGCTAATGTCTAATGGAGGCTGAAAGCTGGAGGAGGGACCCGCAGATAAGTCGATGATCTGAGGGGGATAGTTCGAGTGCCTATTTTCGGGAGCCATTACGTGCTGGGGATCAGGATGTACAGCCAGAAATAGGGATAATATTGAAGCTCCAACTTAAATTAATACCTTGAATGCAATTGCATAAATATTAAAATATTTTCAACTAACATTTTTCCTTGATTTTGGCATTGCCTTCGAGGGACTTCCCCTGTTAGCTAAACCCCAAAAATGTCCCAGCCTTGGCTGGTGGCATCATTACCCTGGTTGCCACATGCCGCCACTTCCGCCCACTTGGCACCCACTTTTTCGGCAGCAAAAAGGACGAGGGCGGAGCGAGAGAGTCCTTTGCGAAAAACGATTACGCACTAAGCCTATAACTTATGTTGATGTTTTCTTTCCGTCTTAACATTTGCAAATTTGTCATTTTTTCCTTTGTGCCAGGCGGTGCCCCCTGCTCCTGCTCCTGGCACTGCTCCTGCTCCTTCTACTGCTCCTTAGACCGAGGGCTGAGCCCGGGCTTTATCTCACCAGAGTCCTGTTTGAGTCCCGTCCGTTTGCTCGTGGCTTTTCCTACTTTTTTTGTCGTACTCCTCTGGCACATCTTAAGTAGTCGCTGCCCCGGCAGTTTTAAGTACTGTTTGCTTATTCCAGGAGCGTTATCTCTGGCCCGGCTCCTGCTCCTGGTCCTGCTCCTCCCCCTCCTGTGTATCATATTAAACTAATCCTAAATGGTTCCTTCACGGTACATTTGCTGGCACTTGTTAGGCAGAAGCCGCAATCCGCAATCTGCCCCACAATATGCACCTGCATATTGTTGGCATTCTGCCGGCTGCGGCTACGGGTGTATCTCCTATGTATTTATAAGTACGAGTGCCTACAAAATTAACAACAAGCGGGGGGGTGAAACTCGAAGAAAAGCGGATCCCCTGCCAGGGGACTATATGTATATATATACATATATATTGGTAGAGTCAAATGCGATTAGGGACTGACTTTATTTTCTCCGGAGACACCGCCTCTGCGGCTTATCCAATGGGGGCCACAGGAGGCAGCCAGGTGAAAACTCATTGGAAAAACACACGAAAATATATTGGCATTTTGGGGTTAACAAAAGAAGGATTAAGTGTATAAATAAACTTGAGACAAGGAAGTATTTTAAACGAGATTTAAGGGAGGAAGTTTTCAAATATTTAAATACATTCTTTAAGGATTAAATGTCATTAAAAAAAAAACTATAAAATAAAGACAAGTTCCAGCTAGCAATTTAAATTATATAAATACGAAGACTTCTTTATTTACTACATAAAACTCCTTAAGGATTATATGAATTAATAAACTGTAAAACAAGAAAATAATTTAAAACAGTTTCACTTAGAAATTTCGAAATTAAATATTTAAGTTTCTTATTTACTATGCTAAAAAACATTCGCTATAAATTAATTGCATACTTAAATATAAAATAAATATTTACTTAATTACCAATTTCTTCTACAAAATTGTTCTTGAAATATTAAATAATATCTTAAAGGATTAAATGTAAAAATAAACTTTACTATAAAGAATTATTTTAAGCTAGATTTAGCAAGAAATATTTACGATAAATAATATGTAAGATAACAATTTTAAAATAGTTAAATATTAAATAAATAAATATTTTAAGCAAGTTTCAGCTACATTAAATATAGTTTAAATGGAGACTGCTAAATATATAAAAAATGGATTGCTGAAAGGATTGGATATGCATAAATATAAAATAAATAAATATTATAAAGCATTTTATGCTATCCATGTTAAATAATAATTTAGTAAACACTCTCTAATGAATAAAATAAATTGCTTAATGCTTTATCTTAATTTAAAATAAACCAGTTTTAACTAGGTTCAATCTACATTAAGTAATATCCAAGAGTGGGCTTCCTAATGTATTAAATTAAAAACTTGTAAGATTTAATGTATACTTAAATATAAATTAAGTCCACCTAGATATATTTCACTTGAAATAATATTCAAGCAAGGACTCCTCGATATGTTTAATAAGACTCTTTGAAAATCATTACATCAATTGTTTTGTCAACATTTCAGGATATATTTAACCCACCTCCCGCACATGCATATATACGTTGTTCTGGAATAAATAAATACATTGACAAGGCGAGCAGGAAATAGCCACTGAATGCTGAGTTACCTCAACTTGGCAAATGTAAACATAATTATTCAATTAAATAGGCCCTCAATCAATCAACCAATCCTTCAATTTGTGGGTGGGACCCACGACCAGGGACCAGAGACCAAAGAGCCCCAGAACCATCTCATTCAAGTATCGCCGCATTGATTAATGGCTTTCCGAGCGAATGTAAAATTGAATGCCGCTAATTGGGCAACAAATTAGAAATCTATGAAAATAATCACCGCACCTCGTCGCGCCTCCTCTGAAAATAGACTGAACTTGGCCGTCGGGACTTAACTGGCTCTGTATTACGGATTATTTCCCAGGCATTCACAATATACTACATCCACTGGCGCTGTGCATGTGACGTCGACTTTAATTCGAAAACCCCCGTCCGAACGGCGTTCATTTATGAAGTTATGCGCTAATAAATAGTTCACAATCGACTATAAATTGGCAGTTTCGACCGGCCAGCAAAGAGGAGGCGGGGCCGGGTGGCGACTCCATATAGAAGCTGCCGCAAAATGATAATAATTACGTGCATTATGTTTAATGCAGGCGATGAACAAAATGAATGAAATGTGTGCGTGCGGGGGAAATGGGGGGAAAATGGGGGGCTCGGTCAATGTGTGGCCATTGATTTCAGCTTTTAATTTGAGGCCATTGTTCTAAGGCGAGGACACTGGGAGAAATGGGGACTTTGCTCTAAATCCACTTTAAAATAACAAATTATATAATATGAAACCAACACTTCTGGTGATTTGAAATCTCTTAAAAATTGTTTTGTTAAAAAATACTGTTAGAAAAAACCCTTAAAATAAGGTCACACTAATAGTAAAAGTTTTTTGAAAATGTTTTTTATCACCACGAAGCTTGGAACGTTTTATAAAACAACCAGTTTGGATTTTTAAAACCTCTTCAAAAAAGCTGTCTAATGAACTTTTTAATAATGACAGAAAAAAAACAATATAAGGTCACACTAATAATATAAAAAAATTAATACAAATCTTACCTTGCTAAGATAGGTTTTGTTGGTTCATAACTTGAACCCTCTTTAAAAGGCTTGTCATAAATATGGGATCGCTGCATTTTCTGAAAAAATTAAGGCCACACTTATTATTATATAAATAAATAACACATTTTGTAATCTTCTTTAATATAAAAACAACAAAATAAATAAAATATATATTTCTTGAATATTAAAAACCCCATCGAACGCAACGCCATACAAATTTTCTAACTAAAAGTACAAAATTAAGGTCACACCATTTGTATAAATATATTAAAATTCCCCACATATAATTTAAAGATAATCAAAAGCTCCAACGGGTCATGCTTATGTGTGCTCAAATAATATTTATAAAATATACCATAAAGTTTTTTTTTTATATTCATTTTTTTTTTATTTACTTCACTAACCAGAATTTTTTTTTCAGTGCCTTTGCATATGTGAACGAGGAGGTTAAATGCGAGTGCATGTAAATGTTGGCGCCGTGGCCAAACAATAGCCGCTAGTTAGTTTGCTGGCCGTTCGCTTTGCAACTATTATATCCCGATCCTTTCACTCCTCGCTCCCCGCCCCTCCTCTCACCGCTGCACTGCCTTTTCTCGCTGCTCGATTTTTGTGTGTTGCATTAATTAAAACACAATCATCGAAAAATTATGCATGCCGCTGCCTCGATGACTCGCTGGGCACAAATTTTATTTATTGAACGTTAAAGGCATTCAAACAAATAACAGAGAAAGACCCCCGAAAAACCGCGCATACCCCAAAAAAATAAAGCCTCTGACATTTGGCAGTTGATTAGCTGTGGGAAAATGTTGTAAAACTAGAGGGTTTAAAGGAAAATTTGGTAAATTTGTTAGAACAAAGGGGGAGCCCGTAAAAATAAATAATAATTGGGTAATAATTAGAAGCTCTTTTAAGGGATAATATTCTCTAGAAATCTGGATTAATTTAACTAAAGGTATAGTATTAAAAGATTCGAGGAAAAATCTATCATCTCTGGGAAAAAGCTTTGACTAGCGACCTCTAGAGCGGCTTAATGGAACTGCAAACAGTGCCGCCAACAGGTGGCGTTCGTAAAAGTCAGAAGGGGGATTTTTTTTTTTTACAAAATAATAATGGTTTTTTGTTATATGTATTTGTTAATTTATAAGTATCTTACTATATTAAGTCAGAAAACCAAGTAAACTCTCTGGACTCTTTAAAAATATTCTTAATCAGCATCAACATTAGAGTGGATATAACCATGTAATTTTCATCTTTAAAAAATTACTTTTTCCAAACCTTATTGTTAGTTGAATACATAATATATATAAATTAAATTTAGTTTTTTCCCCCTTAAATTAATTAAAATCCAAACAATCTGCTTGAAATTAACCCTTTGATATGTTGCCACAATGAGTGTTAATTTCGAGTGTTAATTTCGAGTGTTAATTTCGAAAAATGTAATTCCACAACAACAAGTTTAATGACAGCACATAACCCCTCTCCCTATTCCCCCCTGGTAAATGCATTAAATTCCGCATTTGCAACTAAACTGGAAACTGGAAAATGGAAACTACAAAGCGAATCAGTACGCAGCAGCGGTAATGACAGTAACACGCATTGAGTTGAGTCCGGCGAGCAACAATACCAATTACAGATGCATCGATACGAGGCACTGAGAGAAAATTTGAGGGGTTTTTAGATTGGTATTTTCATATTTTTTTAATAATTTATTAAAGCCTCTTTAAAGCTACTTTTCTTTTTAGCAAGGAAACATTATGCAAGCCTTCAAGATTTGTTCCAAATATAAATAATCGTTGATACATTTTAAATATATATTTTTTACTCCTAGTAGTTTGCTAGTTAATTACACAATTAAATTATATATTTAATAGATTATTCCAGTATTTAAATATAATATTATATTATTATAACTATAATTTATTAAATTATATATGCATTTAAAGTTAAATATATAAGAAAGAGCTTAACAAACTCTGAGCTCTAATTACTTGAACACTTTTCAGTCTTTAAAATCTAAACATATTTCCTGTAGGCCCCAAAATTCCCATAAAAATCCTTCTTACATTTTTCCTACACTGTAAGAAGCAGCAACCGGAAGTGGAATCATTAACCCTGAGTGCCCAAAGTGCTGCATTAATTACAGTTATTGAAAATCAAAACATAAATGCCAGTTAAGCACATTGCAGTGTGTGTTGCGGAGATATTAACAGGAGGTGGGGCGGGGATATGGGGTCCTGGCAAGTCCTGAAGTGAAACCGAACTGTAAATCGTATTAAAATAATTACATTTAATGGCAGCCGATCGCCGAGACCGAAACTCATTTGTTTTTATTAACGCCACATGTAATTGCAAGCATTGCACGTTGCATGTTGCACATTGCACATTGCATGTTGCACGTGCCCAGCCATATGGAAATGCGCAAAAAGGACCGAATAGTTAACGACTATTTAACCAGAAGGAATTAACCTCATTTTCATGGTTTCATAATTAATCCAATTTGTTCAACATATAAATTTCGCAGAGTCTCAAAAGTTCTTTTTTTTGCTTCTTCGTCTCTGGAAGTTGTTGGTGTTGTTGTTGTTGTTGTTGATGTTGTTGTAATGGTTGTTATTGTTGGTGTAACTGTTGTTATTGCTGTTGTAAGTCCGCCCCCATCAGACCGATCATAATTGGAAATTTATTATCCACCGCGGAGTTGTCGACAGGGGAATTTTGCTGTAATCAATATGCAATTGTGTTGCTTTCCCTTCTCTCTCATGGACCACGTGGCGTATACGCAATGCGGACAATCAACCAGAGAAACAGAAGCCGAGAAGCCCAGGGAGAAGCAGAGGGGGGGGATAGGGAGAGGGGAAGGAAAAGGAAAACTCGGTAACAGCAACAAGAACAACTTAATGCGCGGCCACAAACAAGGGCAATTATGAAACGCCAGCGTCCTTATGCCCAGGAGAAGGGCTGTCTGGCAGTCCGGGGAGGGGGTTGGTGGCAAAATAAAAGAAGCTGCCGGGGAAAATTACCCCCAGGAAAAACTGGGAAAATTTAAGAGCCAAAGCTGCAGGAAATAATAAACAGGGGGAATGCAAATTCCTGACCCTAGGCAACTTTCAAAGCTGTGGCTGCTGTCCCAAAGAAAAGGCTTTCTATGATTTTCGAAAAGTCTGGTTTTTTGTCATGATGTTATGTTGTTCATAGACATTTGTATGTTGTGCTACATTGTAATTTTATGTTTATTATGCTGTTATGTTAAACAGAAGTTTGATTTTATATATATCACATTTAACATTCTGTTAATCTAAATTCCTTATATGTAGATCGAACATCTGTTAAATAATATCTTTATCATAAATCAAACAAAAAAAATTATTAAAATTTTATGTACCTTGAAACATAAAATCTTTATTTAATTTGTATATGCAATTTATATTTAAACAAAACAAGAAAGAAAGCTAACTGTGGCACGCCGAAGTTTGTATATCCTTGCAGCTTACAATTGAATCATTATGAATTTATTAAATATTATCAAATGGGAAGTAAAAATAACAGGAATTGTATACAACATTTATACATATAAAAAATTGGTTTAACATTGCGTATACGTAATATTTCCCCAACATTCCTAAGGCAGCTATACGATATAGTAGTCCGATTTCGATCAAATTAAAACCGAAATTCTAAAATAATATAAAATGGCCATGTCTTAAATTATATGAAGATATGTTGAAAATTGGACAAGTTATAATTTTTTTTCGGAAAATTTACCGATCGTTCCTATGGCAGCTATATGATATAGTCGTCCGATCCGGCCAGTTTCGACGTATATAGTAGAGAGAGCATATAGAAGACTGCCTGCAAAGTTTCATTCAGATAGCTTCAAAACTGAGGGACTAGTTTGCGTATAATCGGACAGACGGATAGACAATATTTTTTGAGAAAAAGAAATCAAAGTTTAAACAAATCTTTTCCAAGCCAAAAAACATTAAAAATTATTGCGGAAATTAGCTGTGTTAGTTCTTGCTAGGTTAATAAATGTGCATATTGAATTTTACATATTAAAACAAAATTACAATTTTTGGTATTTTTTTTTTATACTTTTTATGATGTTACCACTTTTAATACTTTAAAAAAATATGGTAAAAATTTTTTCCTAATATTTTTTTTTATATTTTAGAAAAAATTTAGAAAAAATTTAATAAGGATACCAAATATATATGAATTTTGACAAACATTCCCTTTTTGATCATAATTTCAATGACTTAATAACGATATTCATCGGTATTTAAGAATTTGTTGGTAAATAAAAAAAAAACTAAGCCATGAAATAATTAATTTCCATTTTTAAAGATGGGTTGAGTAGGTTTTTAGTAAGTTTTTAAATGTGTAGTTTAGGCTACGAAGGAATTTATTAAAATTTTAACAAATTTTTAAATTTGGATCCTTTTTTTACTTACGAAAAGTTTAGAAAATTTGTTCTATATTTTTTTAATATACAATTTTAATGGGTCTTCGAAAAATATATGACTTGAGGGAATCATTTGATTTTATGGTATGAAATGTCCTCAAGAAGGCCTGGTATAAGAGTATTCTAGGAAGCTTACATTGATATTTATTGATATAATTTTAATAGAGTTAATAAAGTTTAAAACCCCTGAGAAAGACTAAAGATCCTTACTTTTTAAGCCAGAAAAGCTAAATAAATTCTAATCAATCTTATAAATAAATCAGTTATACCTATAGTCCCATAAAATTAGCAACAAGTATCCTGCAAGGACTCCGAATTATAAGTATAGCTTAGCCCGGACTCCCTACCTGAACTGTTATACTTTTAATTCGAAGAGCGGCTGCCATTGACACTTTCCTTAAGAGTTCAAAGGGTCAAGTCGGCGCATGACCCGCGAAGTTAACAGGGCAGAAGAGCGACCCATTACTTTCTCCGCTCTCTTAAGACATCCTGTTAACTGCCAAGGCACTTAGCCGGGTTCCGATCCAAGCCATAATTATTATGGCCCCAGCATCCGACCCTCTCTTTCATTGGGCCACAGCGTCGACGCCGTGAGAATCGAGGAAAGTCTCTGGAAATAACAGTCGAGGGAGAGTTGAATGTTTTGCCGGCTTCTTTTTTGAACTCTGAAAAATCAGCGACGTTTTTTGAATGCGAGCACTCAGTTAACCCTTCAGCCGTCCATATCCTGCAGGCCATCGAATAAATCTCAATTACCTTTTGGCAACAAATCACTGGCGTTGCTAATGCAGCTAAAAATATATACAATAGAAAGTCTTGGGACTTTTCGGGGAGTAATATGTACGTTTTCATTTTCATGAAGTAAATTGGTTGGACAGAGGGTTCTTTTTAGAATAAGAAATATATTTTTTAATTTAAGAGTAAGACTAACATTTTGACAATGGTTGTAAAAATATTTAACATGAAGTCTTCTGTTTTATTTTAAATTTCTCATAGGATCTGTGGAATTCTAGACATTTTTAAAATGATTTACATTAAGTTAGCTTACATTTTAGAAGGTTTTTTAAATAAATAAAATCTGTTTAATATCTCTAAGATATATTCCAGACTGTTTAAGTGTTTGTAAAAAATTTTAATAAATAAATAAGCTAATAATTTAGGCATAAAAATATAGTTTTTAAAGGTTAGACATGTTTAAAGAACTAAAACGTATCTATAATTATAAAAAACAGCTGGAAAATAAATATAACAAAGAAGTAAATGGTATAATAAAGCCACTAGAAAATAACTTAGGTTGAGAACTCATTAAATTAAAGCTCTAACCAAATTATACATTTTATATAGAGTTTCTCCAGGCTTAAATTTATTTATAATTTATTTTTTTAATTTGTAATACCCCTTTAAAATCGATGTACCTTCAAACCCATCAAGATAGGCCTCTATCAGGGACTCCCAGTGCCCAGGACTCTACCAAATTGGTTGGGCATTAAGGGGAATATTATACAAATCAGCCTGCTGCCTGCTTATTTATTAATTCGGGCGGGGAAGGGGCCGGGCCCTGTCTCAATCCACAGACAATAAATCAAGCTGAGTAACAGCTATCTTACAGCCGGAACATCAACTATATTGTTGGGCCCTTTTTTTTTTTTTTTGTTCTGGTTTTGTGTCCCCGTACATTTCCTTTGCCCCGGAAGCTTCCGCTTCCAACGTCTTCATTTTGCAGTCATCACGTTTCGCCCCCACCGTCCCCGCCCCTGGCACATTTTCGCCTTTTAATTTCGCACTTGGGTCATTTTGTTGTTTGGTGTGGATTATAAGACCACTTCATATTCATGCAACTAACAACCGACCCGGCAGCACAAGGCACAAAAAATACAGAGAAACCGGAGAAAAGGAGCCAGCCCCCTGGAAAGCCAGACGCTTGCTGGAGGTAGGCGTAAAAACCAGCTGCCTTTTGTATTTAGCCGCAAAAAATAAAAGGAAAAACAGGGGAGGTTGGGGGGGTTTGGGGGGAGTCCGGCAGCCGGCAACAATAAACATTTCCAAGTGCAAGCTGACCGAAATGAAAGGCCAAAAGGTTTTCGCCGGGGCCAAAAGGCAAAAACAGTCAACGGCACAAGTAGAAAAAGGAAAGGAAGCGAAAAAGGATCGGGAAAACTCTATTTTTTACACGGTTAAATAAAGAGAGTTTTTAAGGAAATTTAAATAATATTTAAGGAATATTTAAAGCTGAAATGAAGAGATTTTTTGAGAGTTTTTAATCATTATTTTGTTGTATACTCTTAGGGGTTTTTAGGTTTTCACAAATTTTAATCGGAAAATCTTCAGCTAAGCTTTAACATTTTTTTAATAAATATAAATAAAAGGTTGGTTCATTAAATCAATTAAAAACATATAAATAAGCTTACATTTTATCTTAAGAAATGATTTTAAATATGAAAAATACCTTCAGTTGTAACTGAAATTTATTAAAAAAATGCTAAACCAAAGGCTATAAAATAAACCAGCTAAAGTTGCAAGTCCTTTAAAATTTTAACTTACATTTCAATGAAGTTAAGCAGTAAAAATTATATTTTTTTTAATGAGAAACCTCAGTAAATATATTCTACAATTTATTTAAATTTTTTTCCCAGTGCCTTAGCTCTCCAATGTCTGCTGCTGGGACAATGTGATGGCGCAGGAAAATAAAGAAAAAAAAAAACCCACAAGAAAGGCACAAAAGTAACAACTTAATTTCTGCTCCTTTTCTGCCTCCCTGCCGCTTGGTTAGCCCTTGGAATTCATCCCGGCGACACTGGCCATCCATTGAAAGGCAGTCCATCAATCAGAGAGAGGAGCAGCAATAGAAAATAGAGCGAACTAGGAGATGATTGGGACCGAGTCCTGGGCATCCATTCTTTGCCCTCACCAAGGAAACCACTTTCGAGGGCAACCGACATATTGCCATAAATTCATATTTTCCGAAAGGGACCACCGGTCGCTGTCATTAGGTGAGCTTTGGCCAACTAATTGGAGGTAAGTGAGTTCTTGGAATACAAAAATTGAGACTTAAAGTGAAAAATGGTCAGGGAATAATTTAAGGTATTTTCTAGAGTTTTCAAAAATACACAAATAAGTTAGTTAGCAGAAAACATAATCTTGTAGAGCTTTAAATGAAGAATATAATTTAAAAATCATAAACATTATTAATATACCCTTTTACTAATAATAATATTTTTCAATGAGAATCTTAATTTCTACTTGAGTTCTTGCCTCTAAAATTAGCTAAAAGCCCTGTCTGAGCTGTCCGAGCTCATTTGCCTTAAGCTCCATTAAGAACTATCATCAGGTGTCTCTTTGTTAGTTATCCTTGACCCTTTTTCCATTCATTCTTAGCCTGCTTTTGCCGCCCACCGCCCACTTGAGCCGCATAATGCCAATTTAGAAGGACCGCGAGGAGGAGGAGGCAAGCCAGCCGCCGGAAATAGCAAGGGGAAAAGAGAGGGCAGAGGACAGAGGGGCCTCTTTTAGGCCACTTTTATTTTTATTTGTATATAAGCTTACATATGAATATATACTTTATAAAGTTGAAAATATTTCCAGCTTATTTTGGCTTTGTTAAATGCTGAAAAAAGGTGTTAAAAAATAAAAGAAATGGAAGGTTTATAATCTGAAATCTTTGCTATTATTTCATGATCTTAAAACACCTTAATTTACTTAGAAATTATGTATCTAAATCTATAAATTATATACTTAAATATATAATGTTATATTTTTTATATATATTTTATAAGTTTTTCAAGAATCTTTTTCCTTTAAAAGGTTTTTGGAGTACAGGAAGCTCAAGCAACGACATGTTTTTCTTTACAACAAAATTAACTATAAAAAATGTATACATAAATAATAAACAAAAATAAATTAACAATATTTAAATTTCGAATTAATATGAATAATAATTTCACTCTTAGTTCCCAGCTGTTACTTTTTTTACCGAAAACCACTTGCCTTCCCTTGTTTTCCCTTCCGTTTCCGTTTCGTTCTCGCCATTTCGTTTCTTGGTCTTCTGCGCGACTTCCGGTTTTTCCTTTTCGACATTATTGTGGCTGATAATTTGTTGACCATCCGCATTTTCCGCTTCGCTCTCTGTCTCGCACGCACTTCATGTATTATTTAACTATTTTCCGTCGCCGCCTTTCGTCCACGGCATTTTCCTCAGCATTTTCTGGCCCGCTTTGTTTTGTTTTGTTTTAATTAAAAGTGCTGACCGCCGAGCTGTACCTACTAGCTCCTGGTGAGCCTTTTACCATTTTCCCCATTTTCCCAACCATTTTCCCAACCATTTTCCCAACCTCCCCTCCCTTGGCCCACTTCGCGGGGCATGTCTGTGCATTAATGTGGCTTATAATCAAGATCCGCCAACAAAAAGCGTAGCAAAGTGGAGTCGAGTCAAGTGGAATGGAATAAAAAGTTGTTCGTCCTGCTTTTTGGCCACATCAAAGGCAAGGCCACTCCGTCTGCCTCCCACCCCACCCCCTGGCATATCCTCCGGAGTAGGCACCCCCTTTCCCCCCCAGCCATCGATTGTGGTCGCATTTTGTTGTTTATGTTGTATATTCGATTTCGGTCTGTCGAAACTTTCATCATCCGCTTATCTCCGTTTGCGGTTACCATATATCCACAGAGCAGGCCATGTACAATATATAGTTTGGGATGGAAAATATGTTTTCGGTAAGGAAAGCGAAATACTAGCCTATAAAATCCTTAATTTTATTCGTTTGAATCGATGTAAAATTCATTTTAAAACGTAAATAAAAATTAATAGTTAGCCTGGAAGTTACAAAATAAATTTAGCTCAAGAAATACACCCGTTTTAATTGCTAGAAAGGTATATAATTAATATACAACTTTGAAGATCAAATTCAAAATAAATATTCTTCATTACAATATATATATTTCATTTAAAATTAAACAAGATATATAAACAACAAATATATAACTTTTAATATACACAAATCTGCTTAAGAAAACTAAGTTTTCTCTTCTATAAAATACATTTAAAATATTTGTATAAAAACAAGTAAAATATATACAATAATAACCCAAAAGCCTTGACCTCCTAACCCGATTTTCATTTCAATATTCACCGATATTCAGCTCCAAACAGGCCTGAGGTGAGTGGAAATAAATGTCAGAGGAGGGGAAAATTGAGCAGTGAATGGAAGGAAAAACCCAGAAGAAAATTCAGCTGGCAGACAAGGGTTAGATGGCTGCGAAAATTAACGACACGCCCCGCGCGGTTTCATTTGTTTTCTAATTTAAATTTATGTTTATGAGTTATGACCGCCCCTCCTTCCCGCCACTTATAATTATGAGTTTCTGGTCTAGGCTCTTGGTTGGCTATTAATTTTTGAGCACTTCGTTTCGCGGCCTCGGATTAGTTTACTTTTACTTGACTTCACACCACCGCCACTCCGCCACACAGGAGTAGGTTCTTCGGTAATTGGATGAGGATGAGGCAACGGGGCGTATAAGTAATGTGGCCAGCAATTGACAGATGGGCCGGGGAAATCAGAAGCGCGAAACAGGATGGAGATCCTGCTTTTAATCAACTTTGCTTGGATTAATATCAGCAGCTAATTGCCTAAAGAGATTGGTGTTTGAAGTCCCTCGAAAGCCTTACGAAAATCCAAGAAACTTGACTAGAATTACGATTTTCATTTGTAAAATATATATTCTCATATTTTTTCCAAGCAAATTGTTTATTTCTGAAATAAATTAAATTTTCATAAATTGTTTAAGACTTGTTAGTTCTTTCACAAAGATTTTCTTGCTACTTGTAGGCTTTTCTCTCAACACAAATGATTCTTACTAATAAGTCCTAGATTTTTCCCATATTTCCACCATTTCCCAGTTATATTTATCAATAATTTTATCTAGAAAAAGGAGAAACTCCTTGAATGCCAAATGACTGACCAACTTATTGGTCATTTTTGTGCCACGAAAACCTCAAATATTTCGATATGTCCTGTTCTCTCATTTAGTTTGCTGATGCCGCAGGCGCCTAGTTTTGCCCCCAGAAGAGTCCTAAAATTCGCTAGGTCCTGCCTCTCTACCGCTTCAAGGATAGTTGGGGTTAAGGGCATGTCCTTCCTCCCTCTCATTCTCTAGAGAGAGAGAGAGAGAGGGCGAAAAAAAATTCATTTATTATTAAAATCACTTTCGTTGCAATGAGGATTCCAAATGTCCTATCGTTTCGTTTGTTTTTATTGGTGTGCGTGTGTCGCCCTCCCCCCTCTCACCGCCCCTCTGCGTCATGTCCTGACGAGAATTGTCCTGAACTAGTCCAGTCCATGTGTGTAATGCTCGCTGGTCCCCATGGCAGCCCCTGCTCCAGACTTGGTCCTGAAAATTCCTGCTCCTGAAACGTGGCCATTAGTGACGATGAGTTGGCTTTTTTTAGAGACAAATTTAGGGTAAGAAAATGTTAAAAATATAAACCATATTTATATTATAAAATATATTTTTTTTAAATATTTTAATATCCTTTAAGGATTGTAATATATATAGTATTTACTTTTGTAATTCTTTTTTTTTTTCATTTACGTTTAAGAAATCCCCTTTAAACTAACATATCTAATTAAAGTGGAACCTGGCTAGTTTTCTGTGTTATCTAAGCCCCAACTACAGTCCCATTGAAGAGGTCCTTTAAGCCACCATCAGCATCCTGCGGAGCCGCTTGTTGTTGCTGGGTTAACAAGTGTCATATGTGGTTGCTGGATGTCTCTGCATCTGTCTGACTGTGGTAATGGCACAGCTACTGCTACTACTGCTCTGCTACTGTCCTTTCCTTCCGAATTTTCCACCCCGCCCCCTTCTGTCGATTTTCCAACCCCCCTTTTCCTTCTGCGCCATGCTATAACCACCTTCAGGCATCAACATCCTTCGACTGTCCAAGGAGAAGGAGCAAAAGCAGAAGCCGCACCTGTCTCAGGTCGTGGCATATTCCTTGGATTTAACTCAAGTGTGCTTTGGAGATTTTGTAGCCGCTTTAAAACGTTATGCACCACAGGAAAATCCCATCCCTCTTTCTCTCTCTCTGGGAAAACCCATTGCCCCATCCCCCAACATCCACTACTTTAGGTTGTTTGTTTTTGTGTTGTTTTGGGGCTGCGCAAAATGTCAACGAAAGTGCAAATAAAATCTAATGGCGAAATCATTGCAAAAGTTACGAATACAGACGTGTCTACACAGGGCGAAAAATGTGGGTAGAATAATAAATAAGATATATTAATTAATAAGAAATATATAACATGAAGAAAATAAATAATGGGAAAAATATATAAAAGTACTTAAATAGGGTTGTTTGTGGTAATAAAGTTGAAGAAATAAAAAACCCAACTTGAGATACTTTATCTGAGTTTAAATGTTTTTTTCTTAAGAAATAAATAATTATAAATATTAAGTAATATATTTCGGTAGTAATAAATTATAATGCGACTTTGTTTCAAGAATAATATAATCATTTAAGCAGCAATTACATATTTAGAAAAAATATTTAAAAATGAATCACTCTTCAAACTTAAAAAATATAAAACCCCTTCTAATATTTGCAAAGAAATATGTATCTATGGGCTCATTTATCCCTGTTTTCTTCAGTGTATATTTTTGATATCTGGATGTGTGCGTGTGTGTGTGTCTAGGTGAGCTGTGCCTGTGTGTGTGGGCTTAATGTGCTTGTCATTTGGTTTGTCGCACCCGCGTGAATTTGTTTTTATTCCAGCATTGCATTTTATGAGTCGGTCGGCATTTTTGCCAAACGCATTTCGCATTTCGCACTTCGGCATTTGGCTCGACCTTCTCGAAACACACACACACACACATCCACACCCATTCCGTCGATTTAATGACCCCGAAGCTGGCAACCGTTTTGCCATCATTGCCGAGAAATCTCGTTAGGGATATTAGTCTCCACTCAAAGGAGGCAGAAACAAGTCCCGCAGCCGAAGTTGGCATCAAAAGAGCACAGCAAACTTGGTCATATAACTTTTAAACGATTTGGGTCTGGCTTTGACTCGATTTGAGGCGCACTTTCGGCTGGCATTTGATTATTTTCCGGTTTCCAAACTCCACTGGCATTTCATAACATTTGCTTGTTGGCATATTGATACAAATTGATGCGTCTTTAGAATATTTTTATAAAGAAGATGCATCAGAGTGAGCAGGGAGTATTAATATTTACAGGGTGTACTTCTTCTGGCAGGGTGTACTCCTTCATGCTGGGTACTCTCCTCCCTACATGGTGTACTCCTCCTGAAAGGGTGTTCCGCTTATTACGTGGTGTACTCCTTCATACAGGGTGTACTCCTTCATACAGGGTGTACTTCTCCTGAGAGGGCGTTCTTCTCCTTACAGGGTATTCTCCTGCTTACAGGTGGTACTCCTTCCTATAGGGTGTACTATTCCGTCCGAGGCGTTCTTCTCCCTACTGAGTGTACTTCTACCTACAGAGTGTACTTCCCCCTACAGGGTGTACCTCCCCCTAAAGGGTGTTCTCCTCCTTTGCAAGAAATGTGTAAACTATAATATTGATCCCCTAAAAAAAATATAAAAATTAAGTCAAGCACATAGCTCTTAATCTTTTCTAAATTACCCTATTCTGCCCCTTGTTTTAACTTTCAAAAAATGCCATAATTAGGGTAAGATATATAAGTAGATATATTTATCCGAGAACCCTCACATTTCCATTAAATAAGAATGTTTCGATGGGCATCTTAGCCCGATTTCAGTTCGACCAAAGCCAATTCCTAATCTTCTTTCGCACTGCCACTTGATTCAATTTCAAATATTTGCCTGTGGCCAAAACGAGGACAGGCAGAACTGGGGCTGGGGGGACTCGTCCAAGGGGAACGGGAAGTGTGTGGGCGAAAAAGGATAACAGGAAGAAGCGGGACGAGTGAAGGGAAGGCCGGGCACTAAAGGTGCTCAAATATTT
Source organism: Drosophila jambulina (assembly GCA_018152175.1). Taxonomy (NCBI): domain Eukaryota; kingdom Metazoa; phylum Arthropoda; class Insecta; order Diptera; family Drosophilidae; genus Drosophila; species Drosophila jambulina. The sequence continues at coordinate 4,547,721 of JAECXH010000006.1, forward strand.
ATGCCCCTTGTGGTGGATAACCGAAGAAAACACAATGAAACTAAATAAGAATATTGCGATATACAATAACCGACTCCCGCAGCCCGATCCGCTGAATAAAACATGGACACTGAGAGGAAAAATGTGCTAGATTGGTAAGGAAAAATTATTATATTTTAAAGAACAGAAGAGAAGATGAAATTCTTAATTTTCCATGCTTAATTGCTACTTTAAGCGTATTAAAACTAAATACCAAACTCCTAAGACTAGCACTCACTTATAACTAGCACAACTACCTTTCTCTCGGTGCATCCTTCTGCATAATCAGAGGACCGAAAAGGAGGAGCCTCCACAGGATTCGCAATGAATTTCTGAATTTAGGCGCTGCTCTCCTTCGGAGCTGCGGTCTCTCTGCCTCCCTCTCGCCCCGTATGAGTAGTGCACAATTACACACATTTTTCTTCCTGTATCCTGCCGGCGTATCCTTGAATCTGTTTATTCCTGTATTCCTGTATTGCTGTATCCCGTATCCTCCGTATCCTCCGTATCCTCCGTATCCTCCGTATCTATGTGTCATCAAATATTTATGGACGTGCCGGGGGAAGCCGCCAAGCAATCGCTTCATATTCAATATTCAGTTGTTACGCGCGGCAAGTGCAGCAAATTGCCAATTCGCCATTCCAATAAGCCAAAACCAAATGAGCAGCAGGCCAAACAATGGCCAACAAGGAACTTGGCGAAGGGGAAGGGGAAGGGGAAGGGAGATGGGGCCTCAAACTGAGACGCACAGGAAACAATACTGCAGATTTCAAAGGCAATTATCTTGGGCAACGACGCAGTGAAATCGAAACATTGAGACCTTTTTGAGTTGAGAAATATATCTATATATTTCTAAATTGGTTATGGATTAAAGGGAAATAATTGGAGAACGCTTAAATTAATTTAATACTTAGTAAATATTTTATAAAAGAGAATAAAATTGTATTCTAGGTTAAGGGAAGTTAAGAGAGACGTTGTGGTTGGCATTTAAGGGTTAAATTATTTAAAGACTTTTGATTGAATATTTATATTTATTTATTGATTATTTTAAGAATTCAACCTAAGCGTAAACATATATTTTAGCAAATTCTAAATATTTAATTTTTTAAATAAGTATATAAAGGATATTCAAATGTATTAATAATTCAATAATAAAACTTCATTATAAATATTTATGAAACCTTACAAGAAGTACGCGACCTTGGGGTTTCTAATTTATTTCTTAAATTACTTCCAGACAATTTAAGTTCAAATATTGACCCCTATTTTAAACTGAATTGTACAAAATAAATATTTAAAATCAGCATTCTAGCTGTACATTGATTTGTAATAACTTGTTAAGTACTTAAAAAATAAATAACTAATTGAAAAAGATTATGGCAACCTTCCTAAAGTAAATATCAGCTTAACTCTAACCTATATAACTTTTATTCCAATTTCAAGAGCTCTTCTATTTATCAAATTGTACTTTTAAGTAACTTAAAAAATACCTTTCTAAATGTTCCTATTTAAAATAATATTTCTGTTACTTAAAATCCCAGAAATAATTTAATTTTAATCCCTTTTTGGGCCACAACACCCTACTTTAACCCCTTAATTGCTCGCTCTCCCTCGAATGCTCTCTACCTGGGCCGCTGCATATGTAAATGCAATCAAATTTGCAACGGTCATTTGGCCAATCTAATGGCCATTTGGAGCGGGCAGAAGGGTAACAGCCATACAGGATGGGGCAGGCAGGGGTTAAGGCCAAGGGGTTAAAGGCGGCGCGGCATTTATGTATTCATAAAGCAGCCACCGTTGCTGCATCTGAATGATGTTTACCTCATAAATAAATAATTGTTAAGCACAAATATGCGGAGCTGCAGACAAATTACCAAAGGGGGCGGCAGGCGGCAGGTTGAAAATGTTGCCAAAAAGTTACCATGAATATATCACAAAAATAAAAAAGAAAAAAAAACAACAAAAAACGCGGTCACTGCCAAAAAATGGGTTGCTTTCAGGTGTCGTAACTGCATTTCGGAGCAGGGCTTACATTACAGGGATTATGGGTGAATTCACGGCAAGGATTTGTGCCGGGAAAGCCGCTTAACTGGGCTTAAATTAGCAACAAAATTAGGTATTTATTGTAATTTAATTCAGCGACCCATAAAAACAATTGCATTTATCTAGTTAGACAGCAATTAAGTTTTAATAAGTGTGCAATTAGGGTCTATAATCTAGTCTGCTGATGATAAACACAAATCACGTATACGCCCGGGGGATCGAAGCCCAATTTAAATGGGCAAAATATCGGCATTAATTGTTAATATCAATAATAGTTTTAAGTATATTTGCTGGTATTTTTTATTTAATTTATTTCCTAGACAAGTACAAGTATATGTTTTTCTCCGTTTCCCCCCCAAAAACTGATTGCATTTCAGGGAAAAAAATACACATCTACTCAGAGTCATCAAACCCAAACTGATATTGATCCTGGAACTCCGCGCAACCGCCTGTCACGGCTCATCAGGCTCTTAAAGCCGAAAATGACGAGTACAAGTTCCACTCTAATTGCCACCAAGTGGCACAGGGGCGGGTGTGAATGCTGGGGGTGCTGAATGCCGAATGCGAATGTCTCGCAGATGTGCCAAAAAGTAACGTAACACAACGTAAAGGATACGGAACGAGACAAGGTCCGGGCCGGGGCAGTAGACATGCGAAATGTCAGTAGTATATCATTTTTTAGTGAAGTGCAACCGCAGCAGCAGCAGCAGCAGCCGCCGCAGGGGCGGTGTGGGGTTAAGGGGGCATGGCCTCGACCCCCAGACAAAATTCACAGACACAGACACACAAAACGAGACGAGACGCACACGGATGCAGAGCCAGACGCAGGATATGTACTGGGGGAAAAATAATTAAAATTGGTATTTGTATGGTTTTTTTAATTATTATTTTTAAATTAATTTTTCTTAATTTATAGTTTTGAATTGTGTTTTTATTTACAAAAAACTGTTTCTAAAATTAAAGGAATTTTAGTGGCTAGAAAAAGTATCTTTTGATTAAAACAAATCAAGTTAGAAAGTAATCATAAATACTTTCCCGTCTTTAAACCATTAAAAACTATTATTTTAGTAGCCTCATAAATTTGTTTTGCTTATGCTAAATTCAATTTTATTTAGGTATCTCTTTTTCAGGCTGTTTTTCTCTCAGTGTAGCGATACAAATACACTAGTTGGCCCAAAAACGCCCGCACTTGAATTAAACATCTTTCACATTTCGCAGTTGTACGTAGTTGCCTGCCGCTTTCATATGCACCCACACACACACCCACTGGCACACCCTCCCACCCACACACACCCCTACACTCACCCACACACACCCCTACACTCACCCACACACCCTCATGTGTGTGTTAAACCAATTTGTCTGACTGCCTTGTTGTTTTTGTAGCTCAAAGCGAGAAGGGTTCTTAAAGTTTAGAAAACAAAATTAAATGAAACTAATAAATGGTTAGTTAATATAATTTTTTAATACTAAGACCTTGAAATAAATTTTTAAAAATAATATAACGATTTTTGCTTTGCTTTAATGTAATCTTTGTTACAATTTAACATCATTAAAAGTTGAAAATTTGCATTTATTAAGCTTTTGGCTTTCTAATTATTTATACCTTATTTTTCAATATTTAGAGCTCAAAATAAATTGTAAAAAATAATTTAATAAATTTGATGTACATTATAAAAGCTTTCATTTCTGGTTTATAATTAGTTAATTAGATTTTATTATTTATTAGATTTATATAGATTTATATATTTTCCAAAGAGGAATAAAGCTTATGGTTTTTTTTATGTAAAGCCATTTTAAAATTTTTTAAATAATATTTGGAGACTGAACAAGATTTAAAAAAATAGTGTAATAAATGTTGTATGATTTAATTATTATTTTATATTTAGGGTTTTTTACGAATTAATACCAGAGTTTAAGAATTGGGAACATAAGAAGTATTTTACCATTCAACTATGTCATAATTATTAATAAATTAATGAGATTAATAATAAAAAAATAAAATTTTAAATTACAACTTATATTTTTCCAGAGTTTTCTTTAACATTTTTCTTTTTTTTAAATACAAAAACTTCTCACTTAACCCTCTTTCGTTTCAGCCCAAAACTAAGGCACTGCCTTGGTGAGTTTTGGGTGGCATTACATCTGAGCCATGAGAGCAGCTGCTGCTGCTGCTCCTGCCACTGCCTTTTTCCTCAGCTTTTCCTGCTAAATTCCTTGTTGTTGCTCTTTTTCCTGCCATCTTTTTGATATCATCGTCAGCGACGACGCCGACTGCGACTGCGACTGCGACTGAGACGCCTCCTTGGTCGTCGTCTCTCCTTCATAAGAAATTCATAAGTATTTCCGCTTCTCTGATTTTTGATTCGGTAATTAAAATGCAACTGAGATTGCTGCTCACACTGTGTGTGTGCGGAATAACGTACAAATATCTATACTATATATATTTACACATATGCCAGACACGGAAAAATTATAGATACTAGTTTATTTTTTATAATTATAAGCTGCAACATTTATTATTCAAATATTTCTATGAACGAGTTTCAAAATCTCTTGAAACCCTGCTCATAACTATGCTAAACAGTAATATTAAAAATTTGTATTGCATACTTTTAGACACCTTTTTGAGAGATTTCAAACCTCAAGAAATATTTAGTAATTTATTAAATATTAAATTATTATTAAGACCCTTGTAAATTTTGTCATATTAATCCCATTTAGGTTGCATCTTATTGAGCCCACATTGCACACATCCCTAATGCACATCATTCGGTGATTGTTTTTGCCAACTCAGACACACACACAGTCACACACCTTTGGATGTTGCATTCTATATGTTTATATATATTATAGTGTGTGGAAAACTGTTTTTCCAGGTGCTCCCTGGGCCCCGAAAGCTGATTGCTTTGGCTGCTTTTGGCATTTGGCAGTAGTCGTCGAGCTTTGATTACTCGAACGGTTTCTAAGCACCAGAAGGGGACCCTTTTGCAGCCCCATTCCGACATCCCTCCATCCTGCCTCCATTCTGGGGCAATGCAACAGTGGCAAAACGCATTATCTGCTTCAGCTGTCAAGTGGAAAGTGGAAAGTTGTGGAGGAAATCGTGGGAAATCGGCGAGTGGAGAGCCAGCGCAAAGCGAACCCAAGGAAATATATATATATAATATATATATATAGATGTGTATGTTTGTATATATATATTTTGCAATTTCATTTACAAAAGTTTATCTTGGAGTGCGCGATTTGCGCCAGGAAACGGACTGCGACTACAACTGTGACCAGGTGAAGGAGGCTCAGTCACAGTCACAGCCAGAGTCCCGGCCCCGGTTCCAGGTCCTGGCTGGGGCCCAGGCACAGGATGAACCAAAAATACAACAGGCCAGCAAAGTGTCTCCCAGCGGTGAAGTCGACTAGGGAAGTACCCTCACAGAGGTATTGTTAATATTGGTTTTAAGTTAATTTAAGTAATAATAAAAAGGATATCGAAAATTATTCGAATTGTTATATGTATATTAATTAATTTATATTTATTGTAATATTAAATAGAAAATTATTTCATTTTTCATGTGTATATTAATTACTACATATTTATTATAATATTAAAGCTTACTCTAATTATATGACATCTCTAATATTTTAATAAATATATCGCAAATCCATCTAACAAATAAATAATTATAGAATGTAGTTAATATTGTCAACAGCCATTAATTTACATAAAGAATTTATATATAAAAATCAAAGAAATGTCGATATTTGCCGTTCCCTACATATGATACTAAATTAGCAATTGTTCTTGTTAAAAAATTATTCTAAGGTCTAATTTCAACTTCTTAATTTCAGGAATAAAATATTAAACTCATTACTGAAGGCTTTAATTCTTTTTAAAATATATATATTAATCGATAGAAATATCGTGATTTCCCATTCATTAAATAAATCTACACAAGGTTTATAAAGCAGTCATTTTCGTTTAAATAAAATCATTTTTAAAGTAAGTTTATAAGCTTAATTACAGGAATATAAAATATTACCTATAAATTAAATCTCACTTACTTGAATAAAAATATCGAAAATCTATAAAAAATATCGAATGATACGATCATGATACAAGAAGTTTCAGAGATCAACCATTTTTTACTTTCAAGAAATTCATTAGGTAGTTTTAATATCTTCCTATAAGGAATAAATTTACTACCCATAACTGACAACTGAAATATTATTAATAAATTTATCAAAAATGTATAAAAAATATCAACATATCCTCTAAAAAAAACCCCCAGAAGCTTCCGAAATCAACATTTGACACTAGACCAACGAATTAAAATAGCTTCCTGGGAAAGGGTATGGGAAAAAGCGAATGAAAGAAAAGCTAATGGCATCAAAGAAGAAAATCAAATATTGCTCAAGTGCCACTGGCAGCTACACCAACAACAACAGCACACCAACAACAACAGCACACCAACAACAACAACAACAACAGCACACCAACAACAACAACAACAAGTAGAAGAAGAAGCCGATTATCGTGGAAAACCGTGTAAGAAAACATGCAGATGGTCCAAAGGAAACTTTTTGGCCAAACGATAGACCGCAATGCTGCCAGAGCCAGCGACTCAAGTCTCGAGATTCGAGATGAGATTTTCCCCGGGCCAGAGGAAGGAGGGAAAGGGGGAAGCGAAGGGCGGGACGAACAAGTTTATATGATTTTGATGAATTTCCGTGGCAACGGGGCCAAAATGAAAGCGCGACTCGATAAGTAGCAGTTAAGATTTCGCTGCTCTTCTCAATATCCGCATGGTCAGAGCGAGGGAGGAGGAGGAGGAGGAGTTTTCCCAGCCTCTCTATCTCTCTCTCTCTCTCTCTCTCTCTCTCATCCCTATCCCCGCCTTTTCCTTCCTTCCCCGTCTCACCTTTGAGTTTAATATCAGCGAAAAAGATGAGAAGTCCCACGGGGGGAATGGCACTCTGCCACCACTGGAAAGTAATTTCCTGCAATTTAAACTAAAGAAAAATAAGGAAGCGTCTTTGATTTCCGCGTGAAATGCTGTGGGCGGCAGCGGCGTGATGCTTTCCATGTACCAACCCCTAGGAAAACCCTTGGCGAAACCCCTTAGTGGGTGGATCGAATTAAAGTTGATTCAATTTATTATTAGCCTTGGCTTATTGGATAACCGCGACGAGCTCCACAAATTGCATTGCCCTCGCCGATGATGTTGACGTCGCGCCAAACAAATCGAGCAAGTGAGTCGAAGAAATCGAATAAGCCCCAGGAATCGAATTAATCGAATGCCTCGGAAGGCGTAAGGCCTTCCATATTGTCTAACTTTGGGTAAGTTTTATGTTTTTAAACCAAAAATGTAGTCAGTTTCTCAAAATAATCAAGAAAATTAGACTCCGTTTGGTGGAAAGGATATGAATGATAATAGATATCGAAAGGTATCGAAAGGTATCGAAAACTATCGATACTGTTATGCTTTTTGGGTAGGCCGATATATATACTTTTTTTAAGCAATACCTATATTAAGTTTTAAAATAGCAATAATATTAATAAAACCCTCAAAAATCATTTTGAAAGTTTCAAATTTTTTATATTTAAACCTTTAAGGCTTTCATTTTATTTTACGAACCAGAAATCATGAAAAAATCGCTTCAAGTTCCCTAAAACTGTTGTCCAAAATGACAGCTGGCAGCATTTGTTTCGTCTTGGCCAGAGTTTTTAGCCAAAAATGTTAACCTAACTCGTATTTTTCGCCAATTTCTGCTCTGCTCTATCCTTTTTTATTTCCTTTTTCTGTTTCTGTTATTTTTTTTTGTTTCTATTTTAAGCGGACGGAAGGGCAGACACTCCTCCTCCATTTTGGGCGCGACACCAAATGAAATGCCTGAGGGCAGTAAATTTAAGCGGCCGCCAGGAGCTGCTCCTTGTTGGCGGCGGCAGGACGCGGAGTTTTTGGCCAGCGGAAACAGCGGCAGCAGTGGAACGCGGTTTCGGCCACGTGGCGAGCGGAGTATTTACCGCCATGTGCATAGTTTGCAAGTCTGCGCGGCGACACCTGCAGGAATGGCTGGCCACGGTCTCATCCCAGGAGGATCCGGCCAGGACGAACCGGGACCTGGCCAGGACCAGACTGGCGAGCAGACATGGCCACTAACAACATCAAAAAGTGCCAAGTGCCAAGTGTTTGCGTTGGTCGCCAAAACGCTGCCCAACAAATTGTTCCGACTCTCCTGTATTTTGTATACTCTGTAAGGGTGGCTACTTTTAGATGGGAGTTGTGTTTTATAAAAAAGATTATAAATATTATGGAGATCAAATAAATGTTCTGTAGATATTTATAATTATTGCAAATCTTAAAGAAACAACTGGAGGTTTTCTCTGGAAACACAAATAACCTCTTTTCAGAGAACAGCTAAGTAAATTATTCCCCTCTCTTTCTCTCTTCCTCTCTCTCTCAATCTCTCTTCCTCTCTCTTTACCTCTCTCTCTTCCCCTTTCCCTTCCTCTCTCTCTCTCTCTTTCTCTCTCTCTCTCTTCCTCTCTCTCTCTCTTTCTCTCTCTCTCTTTCTCTCTCTCTTTCTCTCTCTCACTCTCTTCCTCTCTCTCTTCCTCTCTCTCTCTCTTCCTCTCTCTCTCTCTCTCTCTCTCTCTCAGTTTCCTCTCTCTCTCTCTCAGTTTCCTCTCTCTCTCTCTCTTCCTCTCTCTCTCTCTCTCTTCCTCTCTCTCTTCCTCTCTCTCTCTCTCTCTCTTCCTCTCTCTCTCTCTCTTCTTCTCTCTCTCTTCCTTTCTCTCTCTTCCTCTCTCTCTCTCTCTCTGGTTCACTATTGCTTGTACAATGCAGGCAAAGCTTGATAGATACATCAAAAGATGGATAGGGTGCCTAATATAATATTTAAAAGGCAGCGTTTTTAAAAGAGCGAAAATTAATGTAAAATAATAACAAATTATGAAAGTAGATATACATATAATTAAATAATATAAATCCCAAAATATGAATTATATTATCTTAATCTAAATAATATTTTAAAACACATATTTATTTAGTTTTTAATTAATAGTCTTACTTTTCAGACTTAAAATAAACATAACAAAAATACAAGAATGTATCACTAGGAATATAATAAAATAGTAAATGTAAGAATGAGTATATTTTGGTCGACTTAAAACCCTGAATTTCCTTATTTTCAGCCGTGTGACATTTTTCTTCTGTTTCGTTACTTTTTTCCTCCTGAAAAAGGGGGAGTTTTAGGGTCCTGCCCTAATGTGGACTGGTCCAAGTTTCCTGCCACCTCATACCGCCTTCCTTTTCTCGCTTTTTTCCAACAGTATATTTTTATTTATTTTTTTTTTTTTTCGTTGACTTGTTTTGTTTTGTTTTGTTTTGTTCACTTGTTGGCTACTCTTTTATGCACATCGATTTTCGCTCAGTGCTTTTTATTTGCAGCGGGGAAGAGGGGCAAATGGAAAGGGGAAAGGGTGCTGAAGGGGGCAAGGTAGAACCGTACATCGGAGTTGTTTGTTTGGCACTGTTTGTTTATGTGCTGTGACTGGTTCGGTGAGAAAGGAGGAGGAAAAACGGTGAGAAGAATGAAGGCAAAGGTGTGGGGGAAAATGGTGGAAAAGGCTGGCAGAAATGGCTGAAAAATCGGGCATACCGAGGGGGGCGTGGCAACGAGGCCAGCAACTTTTTAAAGCGACATTTAACGATGCTCCAAAGTTGAGCACAACACTTGGCAGGCCCAAGTGAGTGCCACACGAGTGCATTCATTCAGCGAACTCGCAGCACCCAACAACCCCAACTCAGTGAGTCCAAAAACATGGCAAGCAATTACACCATAAATTGTTTATATATTTTTTTAAATAAATTTAAGCAAAAACGTTGAAAAAATGCCTGTGAAATTGGTAAACTTCGTAGAAAAATTATGGTATCTTTAAAGAAAGCATTTGTCAATAACTATAAGTGTTCTTAAATAACCTAAGAACAAGTACATATATATTTTGTTTAAGTAATGGCTTTACCTTACATTTTTTTAACGAATATAATCTTTTTATTTATTTGTTGCTTATTTTATTTATTTATTATTTCCATGATTCTTAATCGGCAATTATAAAATAATATTTAACCCGCTAGTCTGACGTTAGACTCTGTTTTTATCATAATTGTAGGCATTTTTTTGTTTTATTATTATTTAATTATTTTTTTAGTATTATTTTGTATTTAAAATATTTATTATTTTGTATTATTTTGTATTATTTTGTATTTATTAACTGTGTTTTATTATTATGTTTATTGGGTAATTTTCTAGAAAGAATATATAGGTAAAAACTATGTAAACACTAAAGGGCTTTAATAATATTAATATAATAATTAATATATAGGCTTATGTTTTTTATGTATAATATTTTGGGTTATTCAATATGCAGGAAATTAAATTATACCTTATAATATTATTTTCCTACAAAAAAAAAACCGAAAAATTATTTTTAAGAAGGTATCTTGCTCAAAGAGGGAAGGAGTGTCTTGTTATTCCAAAGTAAAATGTGACTTGACTTAAGAAAAGTTACCAAATATATTTCAATATATGTAAAAATAAATTTTAAAAGATTCAACAAATCATTTGAATATCTGGGTATCCATTTGATGTATTTTCAAACATTTTACCAAACAAAAGAAACAGGCTTCCCTATAAAAAAAAAAAAACACTCGAAATGTTATATAAAACCTCCTCTGTGTGTGTTAACTCTTTTACAGATTAAATTAAATGCCATACTCTATACACACCCTATACTCCATTTGAATTTATATTTCTGCTCAGCAAAGTGAAGCGTTGGCCGTTAATAAAACTATTTTAGTCGCAACTAACAAAGTTTGCCAAGTACTCGGCTTTCGGCTCCTTTGACACTGACGTTTTGGCAAGTGGCTTCAAGTACGGCGACAAATCGTGCAACAAAGTCAAATGCACTTTGCAGGGGCTGTGTCGGAGCGGGGGGTAGAGAGGGAAAAACTGGCGGCAAAAACCGGGAAAAAGCTATGGCAGAGCTGTGTGGGGAAAATTGTGAGCGGAGTGAATACATGTGTACGATGTGCGATGATTCATTTTGCAATATTGCATATTGTGCGTCGCACTTAAATTCAATTAAGCTACAAAGGCAGTTACCCGGCACCAGGCACAACTACCGCAAGCGTCCAATAACCCATCAGCTGTCGCAGGGAAACCGGGAAAAACCCCATCAGTTTTCAGTTTTCAGTTTTCAGTTTTCCGTTTTACAGTTGCGCCACCCGCCGCAGACCGTCACTGCCAGAGCCACTGCCACACTTTATAGCCATTGCCATTGCCCTTCGTGCACTCAGTCATTCATTGATTCATGCACCAGTTCGCCCAAGCATTCAAGCCGGCACTCATTCAATCATTTCTGGCGAGTCCTTGGCGCTATCAGCACAGCAGTTATCCTCGGCAACGTGTCCTCCGCAAGATGGCATTGTAATTCGAGGCTCGAGGTAACGAGTTCGCTTGAGAGTTTAGCTAATGTCTTTTATAAGGGGAAAAATACAGGCACTTCCTGAGGCAAAAATTATAAATTAAGGGACATTTTTTTGATTTGTATTTAATCATTTAAAATAAATAATTTATGAATTGAAATAAATATATACGGAGGGTCCTACAGAAATCACCTTAGGAGAGCGCTTGAAAGTATGCTACAAAAATGTTACAGCTTAAGCAAAACAATTCTGTGCCCAAAGAAATTCATTGCATACTTTTAGCCTCTTTTTGAGTGATTTGAAAACATTTTCTAGGATTTTAAATATATTTTAACAGTTTCCGAAATTAAGCTACAAATTTTTACATCCTAAACAAAACAAATATACCTGAACTTGGTAACTAAAAAATTGCATACCTTATTTTAAGACACTTTTTTAGGGGATTTAAAAACTCTATTAATTTCTGAAGAACTCCTAATAAATTACCTCGTATTTCAAAGAATAAGCTCTAAAAACGTAATCTAAAAATGTATTAAGGCAGTTAAATAGTAGATCAAATCCCTTCTTAATTATTTCTTCAACTACTGCCAACTTTAAACCCTCCCCCTTACTGGTCACCCTATCCATCCCCTTTGGGTTTCTTTCCAGGGTATCTCCCAGGGTGTGTACTGGCTAAAAACACAGGTGTGGTCCTGCTCTCGTCTCTAACTTCATTTACACGCTTTTCAACGCTCCAATCGAGCTCCATTTGAATGTTTGCCCAGGTGCAAGTGTGTGTGTGTTTGTGCCCCACAAAACAGCACTCGTCGTAAGTAAGGGGCAAGTAAGTGGAACTTCCGGACCTGTATATATACATGTATAGTATTATAATGCCCCGACACACACTCACACACACATCCTTTGAGCTGCTGCTGACTCGCTTTGCATCTCGCAGCTCGCAGATGCCTCGCTGCCATGTAGAACTAATTCCATTAAAGCCGGCTCTAACTTGATTTTCAATTGACTCCTCATTTGCCGAGGGATCGGGTCGGGTGGGTGGGTCAGGACGACGACGCGCTGTCAGCAATCAACATGTTCAATTGAGCATATCCTGCCGGCTGCAGGACACTGCCGTGCTAGAACAGATACCAGATACCAGAGAAATGTGATTACCCGACGCTATTTCCCGCACACACATCCTTGGGAGGCGGCCTACACTCGGAATATAATGTGTACTGATTTCGAGGTCCTGCAAAAGGATGTTTAAAGGATGCTATAAGTTGAGGCGGAGAGCCTGGAATTTGTTGCCTACCTTCGGGCAGCCTTTTAAATGTTTTGAAACCGCCTTAAGGTTATATTTAGGTAATTATTTAAAGATATATTCACATTTTAAATAGAAATTCTTCAAATTAAAATTATAATTAAACATTTTAAATGGCTTTAACAATTAACAGCATTTTTTTCAAGTGCTTAGCGAGCAGGACAACGAACCAGGACACAACATGAAGAAAGTCCAGCGAGCGCCTTTTACATTTCATTGGATTTTATGCGTTTCACTTTATGCTGATGTTTTTATTATTAAATTTTCCTGAATTTTCATTTACATTTTCTGGCTTTCTTAGCGTTCGCTCTATCCCTATCTCTCTTTCTCTCTCTCACTGTCTCTCTCTCTCTCTCTATCTCTCTCTATCTCTCTCTCTCTATGTTTGGTCGTTAGTGTTTTGTCGCCGATGCTGATGACTCCTCTTCATTTTCACACTTTTCATTCAATTTATTGCATTTCGCAAATTGAGTGTCGCTTTCCTTAGATCTATGCGCCCTTCCTTGGGCTCCTTCGCTGCCTTTGCTCCTTCCGTTCTGGTCCTGGCCACAGCATCCTGTCCTGCTCCCTCACTTTCCTAATTTTCCTTAAAAAAAGGAACACAAAATAAAGCAGTAAATAAATGCAAAAGAAGCACCTAAAAGAAGTCAATTCGATTTAAGGCGAAAGAATGCTGAAAATAAGCTTGGAAATAAATCTTCTGGAAACTTTAGCTTGGTTAATTTGTTGGGAATAAAAAGTTATATACAAAACAGCATTTAAAAATGGATAGATTTTCATTGAATTTATGGCAGAAATTATAAAAAAATACACTTAAATCCACTTAAACTAATTTTAGCTATAGAATTTCCGGAGTACTGTATTCTACCGACTAGGTGGCAACGCCGCTGCCTTCCCTTATCGATAGACTTATCGATTGTAGCTTTCCCAACACAAATTCAATCGAATCAAAATAATATCTAGTAGGCTTTTTTTTTCTTATAACCTTTCCTTCCTGCCTCCGAAGTAGGCTACGGTGCAGTATTCCAGACTCCAAGGGCTTTGCTGGTTTGGCCAGTGTTCAAAATTCATTACAAAATTAACCCAAAAAGCAGTCAGATAGCGATAAAAACAACATATCGCTTTTATTTTACAAAACCAAACGCCAAACATGTCCGAGGAGAACCCAGCCCAGTTCGGGCCGATGCCAGATGCCGCCGCCAATGACATCGACATGGCTATGGAGACCAACGCCGATGGGGCAGTGCCTGCGATCGTCACCTTGGATGATAATGTGGCCAGCATCAGTGGTGGCAACGGCGGCGTTAGGCGCCCGTTGAGATCTGGAAACTACGCTGACACCTCGCTTTGCAACGTGCGTCGCCTCAAGCACGAGCTGGACGAGATTCGTGCCCATCCGCCGCCGTACTGCTGCGTGGCCATCAAGGCCGAGGATCTGTACCATTGGGTGGCCATCGTGAATGGCCCGGACGGAAGTGTCTACGAGGGCGGTCACTTCCGCCTGGACGTACGTTTCCCGGCCTCGTATCCGTTCAAGCCGCCGCAGATCCGCTTCGTCACGCGTATCTATCACTGCAACGTGGACAGATGCGGCGCCATCTGCCTGGATACACTGGGAGAGCGCTGGTCGCCCATAATCACCGTGTCCAAGGTGAGTTTTGATTAGTTCCTAGTGTAGAATATATATTCTATTTATAAATTCACACCCCACAGGTGCTGCTCTCCATCTACCTACTGATGGCCGAATGCAACCCGGATGATCCTCTGGACAGTTACATTGCCGACATGTACAAGACCAATCGCGTTGAGCACGACCGCATCGCTCGCTACTGGACCAAGCGCTTCGCCAAGCCCGAGGGAGAGTGACATGGAAATTCTGCACAAACTATACAATACACTATAAACCACAAACAGATCACACCCTGAACAGCACTTTCCAGTTCCAATGAACCCTCTTCCACTGCACTGCACTGATGACTGAATCGTTCCATTTTTCCACACCACTAAAATTACAGTTGTAATAGTTATTTAATGCTACTCCATAGCAGTTTTGCAACGTTCATTAAAATGCTGTATTCCTAAAAGATAATCGGTGTGGTTTCTTGGAGAATTTCAAACCATTCGGAGAGTGTTTCAAGAGGGAAATAGAATCCTCTTCATATGGTTTTATTTTGTATGTTATGCTCCTCCCATTCCCTCGTATCTCGTGTTTTCCCTCGTGAACTTCGACCTCAAGGCAAGCCGTTTTCAAAATACTCCCGGCTTTATGTCCCACTCCCGCGCAGAGTGCTGACTGTGTCAGATAGCCGGGATGGTGGTGGTGGTGGGGTTTCCTTTGGTCCTTTGGCCCGCTCATGTCTATGAATATTCATGAGCTGCCAAAAAATGAACGCTGGGGCAAAAACATCCACGCTTGGATGGGGCTAGCTTTGAAAAATGAATTGGAACGCGAACGGTTTAAACACCTCCAACCGGCTCAAAGGGTTGCCGCGAAACGGGGTCACCTCCTCAATTGAAAGCGGCGAAAATATTCGAAAGGCAAGCCTTTCAAGCCCGCCACAATCTTAAATGCCCATATGGCATCCAGGCCGAGGACAAACACAATTAATGGTCCTGTGAGCATTCGAGAAACAAGGAAACCTCAAGGAAGTGTACAGTTTTTAGCCTGTGATATTTCATAATTCATATTTCATAGTTTTAAAGGCATTTACTAATATGCTACAGTATATAGCATTTTCTGGTATTCTTGGGCATACAATAATTTAAAAAAATCAAACCGATGTTTTCCCACCTCTAGAAAAAAAAGCTAAAATAGCGATACTGCCCTGACCATAACTATTTTTCTCCAAAACATTTCCCAACACTGTCTTTTCATTCCGGTGGCGTCAACTGAAAAGTTCTTGGAATTTTCTTCTCGTTCGGTGTTCCGTGAAGTTCGGTTGCATTTTTTCAGTGGTGAAAATAAAGAGTTCAAATAGGAACTACAAGTGAAAAAATACAACCAGGTGAGTCCTTGTCAGGTGATTCGTAGCCAATAAGTGGGTAATAAGAGGTAAGCAGGCACCGCAAAATCGAAGACCTGCGCGCCTGCGCTCTTTGCACGTGCATTTTTGTGTAAATGAAGAAATTGTTGGAAAATATACAGATTGTGTGAGAAATATAATGCATTTTGCTTGAATATATATTTTCCGGGATCAAGGAAATATCTGCGTGCGAATGAAAAGAGCTAGATAAAGAAATTCCAGAAGAATCCATAGCGAAAATTTAAGATAGGGACGCATACGCGTCGGCGTCGTTTGAGTTTGTGTTAGTGAAGGGGAAAAGCGTCGCAAAAACTGGCAGGTGTGTGGAATAGAATTGAAAATATAAGAATATATAATAAAACATAATCCCTGGAACAAGTGAAATCAAGTGAAAATCGGAAGAGTGGTAGGAAAAGTCCAGCGGAGGCTCAGATTTCGCTGGTGAAAAAAAAAGATGAGACGCATGCGCGCGTGCTTCAAGTATGTGTGTGCTTTTGCATTGTTGTGTGTGTGTGTGTATCCATACACATAAAAGAAAATGGCTGAAAGGGCAAAGCGTAAATGATAAAGACGCCGAGAATGTTGAAATGTGAAAAAGTTTTCTGTACACTTGTGCAAAGTAGTTCCGCCATTTTGTGCAAGTTTCTAGTGCTGCACCAATAACCATTTCTATATTAACAATTTCCTAGTAAATGTAAATGAATATAACCTTTTATTTATCCTACTATTAGCTTACAAATATATAATAAATACCTTTCCTTAAAAAAACCATTTTGATTTGCAGGTTTAATCTGATATTCACGGAATTCGATATTAATTAAATATGAGCGATAACAAAAAAAAAAAAGATATTATGGAAAATAAGCGAAGCAGGCAGAGCCCAAACACTTTCCCATCGGCTAACAAGAAGCATAAGGTAGAGTCTACCCAAGGGGGTAAGACCGCTTCCTCTTCCCGATCTGGTTTCGGAAATGCAACTGATTCCGACCAGGAAAGCGTTCAGGATGAAGGCAAAAAGCAGGTTCAGTCCGATACATCGCCACCCAATGGCAATCTCGTTGGCTCCGGGAAAGCCCCGGTCCTCGAGGACAAAGAACAACCGAAATTTGAGAGCCCCAACAGCGACCATTTTGAAGGGCTCGTTATAGACGAGGAGGGAAGGCAGGGGGAGCCCGATGACAGTGCTCCTGATCATCGGAGCAAGCACCCTGATATGCCACAGTTACTATTGAGTGGCTCGACTTCGCGGGGTCTAAACGATGGCTCCGAGACGACCCAGACAGACCGTTCCCACCCACAGGGGGAAATATTGGAGGCTGTTCTCGAAGCGAGCTTGCTGCAAACGATCCCCGCTCCACGCCCGGCCGCGACCAGTTCGGACGATAGCAGGACCGACAGCAGTAGTGAGGAAAGCCTCAGTGAGGACGACAGCGGCAGTGGGGACGACGAGGACGGAGAGCTGAATGACGAGTCGGTGTCCGGCTCGGACGAAGAGCAGGAGCAGTCCGGCGATTACGAACAGCAGGAGCAGTTTGAGCGTGTCGAGTCGGCGACCTATCGCCTCGATTTGAGAGTCAGGGCTAACTGCCGCCAGCTGGAGAGTGCCACCGACCTGAAGCCCCGCGTCAAGCTGAGCAAGGAGCAGACCGTCCATGCCAAGGACTTTAAGGTCCTGCGGCTCATCGGCAAGGGGGCGTACGGAAAGGTCTTCGTGGTCCGGAAGTTGAACGGATTCGATGCCGGGCAGGTGTACGCCATGAAGGTGATCTCCAAGATGGACGTCATCCACAGTGTGGAGACGGCCAATCACGTAAAGAGTGAGCGCGAGGTCCTGGAGGTCATCCAGGGAGTACCCTTCGTGGTGTGTCTTCAGTACGCCTTCCAGACCAAACGGTATCTCTACCTGGTGATGGGTGAGTTGACGCGAACTAGCCGGGAAAACTTCCGTCCTAATTTCTCCGACATTTTCCAGACTTCATCCAAGGCGGCGAGCTGTACTCAACCGTCCTGAAGCATGGATCCATGCCAGAAAGGGATGCGTGTCTCTATATCGCCGAGGTGGTATTGGCCGTGGAGCAGCTGCACACGCACAACATCCTCTATCGGGACCTGAAGCTGGAGAACGTCCTCATTGACAACGACGGCCACGTCGTGCTGGCCGACTTCGGGCTGGCCACCATCCTGACCCACGAGAACCACTACCGGGCGTACAACTTCTGCGGCACGCTGGAGTACATGGCTCCGGAGGTGATCCGGACAACACCCGAGGGCTACGACATGTCCGCTGACTGTTGGTCGGTGGGCGTGCTCGTCTTTGAGGTGCTCACCGGAATCAGTCCCTTTTCCAGACCAAAGTTACCGAGCCGAGACCAGCGGGTGGAGGTTGAAAAATGCATCATTTACAGGGAGCCGGAGCTCCCCTCGGACCTCAGCCCCCAAGCAGTCGACCTCATACATAACCTGTTGCAAAAAGATCCGAACAGGCGGATGCGCATCGGCCAGATCCGGGATCATCCCTTCTTCCGGGACATCGACTGGAAGCTGCTGAGCAAGAAGGGCTACCCAATGCCCTTTGTGCCGCTCTGCGATGCCGCCGACGATGTCCAGTACTTTGACAGCGAGTTCACCAACCAGGAGAGGTTCTTGCCCCAGTGCAGGGCCCCGCCAAGCAGTATTCGGCTTTACAGGGGCTTCAACTATACGGCGCCAAAGTTTCTGGATCGGGCGCGTCAGCAGTTGGACGAGGGCATTGTGTACCGCAATCTAGGAGTAGAGGTGAGTTCTGCCGATCCTCCGATTCATGGCAATCCCTGACTTTATTCCCTGCAGAAAATGCCCACACGACCGTATGATTTTGTGCTGCAACACCGGGTCTACAGCGGGGGCTTCGGCTCCTGTTACATGTTGCAGGACAGATACATGGCCAAGATCGTGCATCGGTCCAGTTTCCGTCTCTCGGAGGTGGACGCCTTGAAGTCGTGCTCCCACAGCAACATCGTCAACTTCTGCAGCGCCTACTGGGATAAAACCGAGATCTGGATCGTCACGGAATTACTGCACGGCATGGACCTCAGCTGGTTCATTCGGAACGACAAGCTGGACGAGCAGGTCTGCCGCAATATCTTCGTGCAGCTGGTCATGGCCGTCCGCCATGTTCACAGGAAACGCTTTATTCACGGCGATCTGAAGCCGGAGAACGTCGTGTGCGACAACGAGGGGATTATGGACGTCAAGCTGGTGGGCTTTAGCCATGCCAGGTAAGATGATGATGATGCCCCTGTATAGGGTATACTCCTGCCACTATCACCCCTTTATAGCTACAACAAGGAGTTCCGACAGTGGCAGGACAGGGCTCGTTACACCCTGGACTACGCTCCGCCCGAGCTCTTGTCCGTCAATGGGTACGCCATCTACAGCCCGGCAGTGGACATCTATGGACTGGGGGCAACCCTGTACTGCATGGTCGTGGGACATCCTCCCTATCGTGTGGATGCGTACGATGTGGGCCAATCATCGGAGGCCAAGGCTCACCTAAAGGAGCAAATAAAGGAGGGGTCCTTCAATCAGAATCACGAGAAGTGGCTGACTGCCAGCCCGGCGTTCCGCCGTTTGGTGCGCTGGTGTCTGAAGAAGCACCCAGAGGATCGTCCAACGTTGTCGGAAATACTCAACGACACTTGGTATAACAATGATGTCGATGAGGACGAGGAGTGCGATCAAAGGGAACATTTTGTTGAGCCAGTGTATACCGTCGAGCAAAATATTACTATACCCCAACGAGATTCAAAAGTCCAGGAAGACGCTGTTTCCGAACCGATCGATCGTCGCTTCACCGTGTAAAAACACAGGTTTCTATTTAGTTTTTAGTTTATACTCGACATTAAAAAAAACCCAGCATATTCCAGAAATCCAGGAAGTCGCCGCTACCAAACTGATCGATCGCTAACCGTGTGAAAAGCACAGGCTTCCATTTAGTTTTTAATTTAAATTTGACATTAAGAAATCCAACATTCAAGAAATCCAGGAAGTCGCTGCTCCCAAGCTGATCGATCGTAGCTTCAAGGTGTAAAAAACACAGGTTTCTATTTAACTTTAGTTTATATTTGATATTTAAATAAATTCAACATATTCCAGAAATCCAGGGAGTTGCTCCTCTGAAACTGATCGATCGTCGCAAAACCGTGTGAAAAAAAACAGGTTTCTACTTAGTTTTTAGTTTATATTTAACACTTAAAAAATCCAACATATTCCAGAAATCAAGGAAATCCATCTCCTCTCAAACTGATCGACCGGCGCTATACCGTGTGAAAAGCACAGGCTTCCATTTAGTTTTTATTTTATATTCGACATACTTTACACTATGAAATTTGTCTTTTTTTTTAAGTCTTATATATGTTATATCTGATTTTTTTTTATAAATTTGAATAAAATTTAAACACTTTCTGAAGCGCAAGCATCAGTCAAACTTCTCTTAGTTTCTCCCTCAAAAACACATTTTTCTTCCTATTTAGATATACCCACAAGGACCTGACTAACCCAAATAGAAACTGTCAGTTGGCTGGAATGCCAGAACGCATATCGAGTGAACCCTATAAACACCCGAGGCTATCTGCCAGCCAGTGTGATAAAAGCATAAACCGAGTGACAGTCGCCAATCGAGAAATGGCCAACAATGTCATCAAAGTGGCAAAGTGCCCTTCTACCAATATCGCCGCCCATTCCCTGTCCTGTCGTGGTCCTTCCTGGCCCTGGCCCTGGTCCTGGTTCTGGTCCTGGTCCCTTATTCCCCCGACAAGTCAAACGTTAATGAACTTAAAGAAATTAATTAAAGTGGCAGGCAGCACAGGACAGCCACCCACATGCGCTGCATATGTGTGTAATATACAGAGATATACCCCTCCGATACATATAGAGTGTGTGCAGCTTAACGCCCCGTTCCGATGGCCGTTTATTGGAAACGACATCCGGTTTGGGGGCTGGCCGCCTCGCTGCCTGGCTGCCTGGCTGGGATCGGATCGGATGAAATGGCATCGGATGGCTTTCTTCTTCCCGGGCAAATGCAATAAAAGCAAGTTGCGAGACAACTTGACCGTTAAAAATGAAGTCAGCCGGCGAGATGGGAGTGTCACAGTGTCATAGTGTTATTGAGTCGATACAAAACGACGGGGGAATGCCCTGAATGAGGGGTAGGACCTCTTAGTCAGGGTAATATCAATTAACTGACTATATAGAATTTAACCAGGGGTTACGGGAATTATAAATATTTATTTTAGAGTACAAAAAAAAAATCGTTCTGAAATATAACTATAAATTAACTTAAGGAGTTGGTATGACTTTAACCCACCCTCATGTAGCGCCTTTTATTTAGCTCTAGTAACCAAATTTAACCAGAGGTTAAGGAAATTACAATGACATAATTTTGGATTAAATAAATTAATCTATTTTAACATAAAACCTTTCTAAGAAATATTTAAAAATCAACTTAATAAACTTGAAATATTTTACAGAGTCTTTAGTTCAGCCTTTTATCAACCCCAAACTTAACCACAGGTTAAGGAAATTGATAAGGTATATTTGTTAAATAAATCCATTAAAAATAAAAGTCACCTAAGAACTAGCTAAAAATCAGGTTAAACTAATAAAATAACTTTAACAGAACAAGATTTTTCTCATCTTATTAGCTCCTGTAAGCCAAATTTAACAAGAGGTTAAGTAATTAAATTATAAATATTTTTAATATAATAAAACAATTAAATTTAAATATAAAATGTTTCTTAAAAATAACTGAAAATCAGCTAATATAACATATATGACTTTAACAGAGCCTCCAGCACAGACTCTCTTGTTAACAAAATTTAACCATAGGTTAAGAAAAATAATTAGGTATATTTATGGAATACAAAAAAAAACCATTAAAATATAAAACACTCCCAAGAAATAGCTGAAACTTGGCATAAATTATTTAGATGGCTGTAACCGAACCTTACAGAGCACAGCATTCCCCCCCAGGTGATCCCTCCTCCTTCCGTTAACTCCCTGTTCCGCCAAAACATCGTATGTGTCAACCACAGCAGGCGTCGCTCCATTCGCACTCGGGTTAATCCCACAGCGTTTTGGCCAGAGTTCGATTGCCAATTGACAATTGGCAGCAAACAGGCAAATAGCTTGGACAATCCGTCATAGCTCCGTCTGCGGGGAGCATCTCTCCATGTGGGGCCACGACTTGGATCGATAATCGCATTTGGGCTGCACTGGAAAATTAGGGGAATGGAAATTAGCAGCAGAGGAGCGGAGGAGATGGAGAGTGACGCCACATCCGCGAACGGTGCCCGCCACCGCAATTCAATTCTCATTTGCTGCAATTTCAATGGGGAATTGGATTCGTCAAGGCTAATGTCTCGCAAAAGACGATTCCAGTGGTCATTATTCAGACGGGGGAATCCACGCAACAGGGTTTCATCCGAAGTGAGTGATCGATGCCAAAAAAGGTGGATAAATCGATAGCAGGTGCTATTTTTAACTTTAGAATTTGTTACGAATAAAAATATCTGTTTTTTACGTATATTTAATTACAAAAACAGCAGAAAAAAAGTCAGAAGTAAATATTAAATCAACAAATTTTGACTAATCGTTTATTTCGATATTAGAATATCGATAAGCAATTATGTACAAAAGACAATAAAGACCTTACCACATTCATAAGCATTTAAAATATATTTAAACGAAAAATTGTTAGTGGTTTGAGTTTTATAAAAAATATAAAATCAATAAATTATTATTTTATCTATTATATCGATCTAAAAATCTTCGATATTATATCAATGAATTGGTAATATTATTATTTATTGTTCAGTAAATATGCATTACCAAAAAGCTATTAACTCGACCATAATTATCGATCAATCAATAAAAATACATTCTGTAAATATTGATATTTATCGATAAATTAAAAAATCCACTTGACATCGATATTTATCGAAAAGTTAATAAAGTACCCCTACAAATAATGAAATTTATAAAATAAATTAATAAGGGGACATCCACAAATATCTACCTTTCCTATCGAACCCATCGATAAATGTCTTGACTTACATCCACCAAGAACAAAAGCCATCCCCTAGCCTATAGACTTCAGTGTGCCGCCTTGTCACATGGCAATAAATATTGCCACATGTTAAATGTGATGGGACGATGGGCCGACGAGGTTCCCAGGATTCCGCAGGACTCACAGGCTGCAGGGCCATGGCCATGGCCACTCGCCGATATTGCAGAAAATTAACAAATGAGCCCGACAAGCGTCCGGCTGATGAGTTTCGTCCTCCCCAGAAAAGCCCATACCCCGAACCCCGCCGAGACCCCACGATTCCCGATTCCCAGGCAGCTTCACTGGCCCGGAGGGGGCCTGGTCGATTGAATTCCGTGTCAAACGGTTTCTGCACTCTCAGCTTTTATTGAATTCCATTACAGATTCATGTCCGTCGGAGGAGTAACGTCATCATAAAGGCCGTACGTACACCGGGCGCTTGTTTGGCCAGGGTAGCTGGGCGGGGGGAGTAGTGATACACCCACCGATTGCTGTCATTAATGTTAATGGCAAATTGTTTTAGAGCACCGACTTCTGCCGGTGACAGTGTGGCTCCAGCTCCTCCAGCTCCTCCTGCTCCTCCTGCTCCTCCTCCTCCTGCCACGCCAGAACGAAACCCGCATCAGCATCCGGATTCACATCCGCAACCGCATCCTGTTTGCCTCTCTGACGAGCCCAGTAGTAGTTTGTCAAAAGTGCGAGCACAAAAGGATTCGCTCCTTATCGCACCAGACAGACTTTTCCGACCCAGGTCCGGTCCGACTTTGGTCCCCATTATGATTATGCCGGCATAGTCCCGGCCAGAGAGAGAGAGAGCCCTTTATTCTTGCCTGGTAATTTGTTGAGGCCTTTCTAAGGTTTTCCTTTTTTTTGGTTATTTTAAAATTATGCCCGAATCGAAAGCCAATTAGTTTGGGACGGACAGTGCACTGGAAAAGTAAGGGATAAATCTGGAAATTATAGGAAACTCTTTGGAGTGAAATTGTATTTTATTTAAGGGGTTTTTTAGAGAGTTTTTCCTTAAAAATCTAGAATTGATTGCTTGCTGCGTTAGAAATAAATAAATAACTTCTTGAATGAGTAAATGTAGGTTTTAAGTAAGAAAAAGTCAGTAAACTTTAGAAAACATTTTGGAAGATTTTTTATATTTTTTTCAAGAGTTTTCTTTGCAGATTTCTTTTTGTAAATCATATTTCTCTATTAAATCTAGCTTTACTTAACCAAACAGAATTAATACAGTGACTTCTAGACTGTAAATTTCATTTGAAAACTCTTTAAAAACAAAATTAAGTATAAATATGGAAAATAAAAAATCTTTAAGCTGTGTAAGCTTTTTTAAAGGGATTCCTTTGCAGATTTCCCTCTGTAAATTATATTTGCCTGTTGACCAGACAGAATTTATTGAGTGATACTCTGATTTAATTTGCAAACAGTTTAGTGAGTAAATTTACCACAAATATGGGTGAGCATATATTCATCTCCAGTTGCATCCTTGAGTGCTCAAAAATGTTCCTGTAATTTTCCGCTCAATGCAGAAGCCATTCAAGTTCTGTGTAAAAATGTCGAGGGCCTCACTCGACCTCTCTCTCGGGCTCTGTGTGGGGTGTAAATCTGCTCGAGGGCCAAAAGGACCTCTCCTGCTCAATTGAAATTGTTGCCGGCAAAGGATGACTGGCTGGCTTCCACATCAAAATCAGTACATAGTGCATACAAATCTGGACTGTGGCTGAATTTCATGGCACTCGCACAATGAGAATCCGACCTCAACAAAGGAAAATTAATTTCGTCAACTGAGCTGCAAGCCGAAGAATTTTCCAGGGCTTCTTCTACGGCCAGGTGAAAGGGGGGAATCCCTGAACCCGGAACCAAAGGCTGGCTCTTCTACAACGGACTCAATTAATTTAAGAGATTTTCCCGAGATTTTCCGAGATTTTCCGAGATTTTCCGAGATTTCCGGGGAATTCTGTGGTGCAACATCTCCGATTGAGTTTTTGAAAGAGAGTAACTCTTCATTTGGTGGTCTTCGCTTTTGCGATTTCGGCTTGCTGGAAAATTTAATTAAGCTGCGCCGAAGGCGGAAAATCGGTGAGGGGAGCGGAGGGTGGTGGGGGTGAAAAACTTGCCATCTAAATATTATTTTACACGATGCTTTAACGGCAACTTTTGCATGCCTCATAATAATAATAATCGCCATAATGCCGCCAGGCAACAACTGTTTCATTAAAAGAAAAATAAACCAACAGGAAAATCTGCCAGAAGATGGGTTGCAGGGGGGGGGGAAATGCAGCGGGGGAAAAGCGCAGATTGCATCGTATGTTGTTTTATGCGTATGATATTTTGCCAGGCCAAAGTTATGAGTTCTATATATATGTACATACATATACATATAGAAGGAAGCTGGCAAAAGGCAAAGGCAGAGCAGCAGCCCAAGGAAAAAATGGGAATCTGCTCCCTTTTTGGTCCTAGGTTCCCTTCATTTCTTTTATACCCATTACTACTAGATAGAGGGGGTATACAAGGCGTTAAGAAATTTTACAATGAATAAATAAGGCATTTTCCTTCAAACTGAATAGAATTAATTTATTCGAAAGATCTCCCTCAAAAGTATGCTTTCTTTTTGTAAAAAACGTTAACCAGGTATTCCATGGTCGTTTCTTTTTTTATTTTTTTAGCTGGGGTGTGGGTCTGCACTTGCTCTTTTAGTTAAATGTTTGAAAAGAAAAATTAAAAACTTTTTACAGCGCACACAACATGCGCGGGCTGCTGCTGCTCCTGCTTCCTTGCTGCCATAATATCCTGTAAGCGGGGCCAAAATGCAAGTGGAAAAAGTTAAGCGGCCAGAAAGGGGCCAGGGGGGAGGGGGATGAGCAGCCAGCAGAAGATTATGTCGCACTAGCCAGGCCCGTACCCCTCCAGCTCACCCAGGCTTCATCTGCGAAAAGCGTCTTAATCCCGACTAAGAACAACCGCAGGCGGTGACACCCACATTCCACACACACACACAGGCACATCATGCAACGTGCCACATGTCAGATATGCTCACTTCAAGGGCGAAAAGTTGTTCATCTTAAGAACACAAAACTTGCGATCCTTTATAGCAAAAAATGAAGAAAAAAGAGCCTACCAGTGAACACCCAGAACTCAGAGGGCAAAAAACATTGCCTACTTTTGAGGGGCATCCTTGGATTCTCTTTGGTGTCTAATAATTCTTAAACTTAATATATGTATAAGTAGTTTGACATGAGATTACATATCTATATTCCTTTAACTATTGCAGCCTCAAGGATTTCCCCAAGTAAGATCCTTAATAAATTTTATTTTTCAAGCTGGAAAATATAAAGTACATCTTCATATATTTTCCAAAGCTCTTTCCCATATTTAAATTATACTTTTCAGACATTTCTCACCGCCTTGTTCTGCGGTTATGGCTCCTTTTCTTCCGACAATATCTAATAAAGGAATCACATTACGCACTCACCTCGTCCCCCTCTCAGGATAAGCATTCAAAGCATTCCCCCGATCTTTCCGATGAGTTGGTTTTAAGAGCACTTAGTGGCTGCTTTAAGGACACCTTACCCTTATCCTTATCCTTAGCCCTTAGCCCTCCGCTTCCTTTTGACTTAAACAATTTCGGGTTTTCTCTTCTCTCGCATGCGGTAAGGCAGCCAGAGAAAGGGAGATGGGGAAAATGGGAGAAAAAAAGAAAGCAAGGAAAATTAGAAGAAAAAAAAAACTTGTAGTAACTTTTTTTCATATGTATGTGCTCCGTTTATTTTTTTTTCTGTTCCTATTTTTTGTTTTCTTTTTTTTTTTACTCGACGACGGCTGACTTGGCTGGCTGGCATGTCTTGTCTTTTTTTTTAACCCCAACCTACTCGAAGAACATCCCCAGAACACTGGGAAAAATATATAAATAATACAGCAGAAATAGTAAAAAAAATTAAAAGTCAGCTAAAAAATAAATTAACAAATTTATAAAAATATTTTTAAAACTTTTCAGGATTTAAGGCGAAATTTTCTAGCTAAAGGTTAGTTTACAAATTTGTAAAATTATATTTCAATGCATTTTTTTGTTAGAAAAAAATTAATTACTTGCTCTGACTGCTTATAAAATATGTGTTTAATATTTAATCAGTTTAAAAATATGGTAACATAATTTTTAAAAATATTTCATGTAACTTTTTGAGATGTATAAAGAGTTTTCCTACTTAAAACTAAGTTAAAGATTTTTCAAATAATTTCCAAGACAGTTCTTCAGATTAATTTTTAAATTCATAATTAAATATAATAATTGATTTTAATACAATTTATAAAACATTTTTTTAAATTAAATAATTGAACAAAAAACGTTTATAAATATTAAAAATGATTTTATGAAACTTTATTTGAGTTATAGCGATTTTACCCACTTGCAGCTAAGTAAAATATTAAATTTTTCTATAGACTGAAGTTATTCCTAAGGTTTTCTTATAATATCTAATATTTTAATACATAAACTAGCTGTTAATATTTAAGAAATATTTTTTAAATATTTAAAAATCACGTTTCTGCGAGTGCCAAGTGCACTCACTCCCTTACTCAGCTGTGCCACTTTCCACTTGCCGCTCTCGTAACTTTTGCTAGTGCGGCGACATCTGCCAATGTTTTGAACATTGCAGCACACACACACACACACACTTACACTCACCCATACACACACACACTGAGAGAAAGGAGGGGTGAATGCTTTGGGTGATGGGGGTGTCCTGGGGAGCGCCACACACTCGCACACGCAAAAGGACAAACTCCTTGGCAAAATAATGAAAAAGTAACTCAAAGTCGTATTTGTATTTTCTTCAGCTTTCCTGTCGCTGTCTGTCTGCTTTTCCTCCCCCTTTCCCTGGCTCTACCTCGTCTCTTTTCCCCACTCCCCTCCCCTTTCTGTTTGGATATCTCAAAGTCGAACTCTTCCATCATGCCGCATCCATCCATGGAGGTTAAAGGCGAGTCAGCCTGTTTTCGGAAATTGGTGCGAGTAATTGGTTTGTTAGAACAAAACTTATGGCACAAGTCTTCGGACTCGGGACTCGGGACTCCGGACTCTGGACTCTGGACTCTGGACTGTGGACTGTGGACTCTGGAGTCCTTAGTCCTTGGTCCAAAGTCCCCAAGTTCGTAGTCCTTGGTCGCCTCCCCTCGTATTTCGGCGACCCTGCCCTCCAAGTTGGCCCCTGTCACTGGACATGGGCAAACTTTTCCAGAGACTCACCTGGCAGGCGACAGCGAAAGAGATGAACAAACGGACAGACTTACGGACATACGGACAAACGGACGGACAACCTAATAATAATCTGCATGCCAGGCTGAGAGAAACTTAAAAACATGTCACAGAGTTTTCGGTTTACAGATTTTCGCAAGCTGCACACACAACTCTGGGAAAGTAAAGTGGAAAAAATAAGAGGCCGTAAAATATTTTAAATTTATAAATACAACTAAGAAATTAGTAAATAATATAAGGTAAAAAATAAATTAAATTAAAGTTAAAGTTAAAGATATTTTAAACATTTTATAATTAAAAGCAAGATATTCAATAAAAGATATTCATATATTATATATTATATTTAGAGCTTAAATATATTTATTCCATAAAATTCCCATACATCAAAAAACTTCCCTATTTTTTTTTTGGAAATATTTTTAAGCCAGTGTATAGGATCCTGGCAAGGTCCTGGCTCGTGCCCGGGTCGTGGCGCCCACCCGTGGCGTGGAGTCGAGATACAGATACACGTCTAACATGTCAGTGACATACACACGAAGTGGCTGCAGTTAGAGAGGAGGGAAAGGGGGCCTAGGGGGGTACGGCGGCACAGCACAAAGGTTAAAAAGCAATTTTTCGAAATGTCAGCATACAAAATTTCATTACAAATTTGTTTTCTTCATTTTTTTTTACTACTTTTTGGACGGTTTTCTTGTGTTTCTTGTGTCTCTCCTTTTGTTCTTTGTCTTAGTTTTGGGCTGATTTTGGGTATGCAGTCGGTGCCAGTGTTGGGTAATACACAAATACTTTAAACAATAGCTGTAGTTATGTGATTGGAAGTGGGGTTTACCTCTATACGGAGAGTGAGATATATAGAAAACATATCTGTAGAAATTAAGACATAAAGGGTTCTTTCTTGCCTTAAATATTTTCCAATAAAGCAGTGTTGCCAAGCCTGAATATAAAGCAGTGTTGAAAAAGCGAAAATGAAACAAAACTGAGTTAGGGTTTGGTCTTTTAACAAGCTTCTCTTCCAACCGACAAAAACCTACCATAATGTATGATTATTAATAACAATAATAGGGAAATATGCACATATATATATGCAAAATACGCACACAAGCAAACAGGATGAGGGCGGAAAATCGACGTTTAAAAAGGATTTGCCTTGCTAAACATTTCGAAATGCCTTAAGCTATTCAAAAATTACATCACTCGAGTAAATACGAGTGGGAGGGAGAGACACTCGAAGGGCAGGGAAATGGAAATGGCAATGGAAATGAAATTGTGGGTGGATGCTTTCGAGAGTCCTGGCGTCCTGCCTGAGATGCACGATTAATGGCAACGAGAAATGTAATGTAGCGAATATATGCGAGAGTTGCCTCAGTTCGTCCTGATTTCAAAAATGGGCAAAGGGCAGGCACGATACGGGAAAGCGGGGAAAACTGTGGGCGGGGGAAAGCAAAACAAAAGGCGGCGCTGGAAAAACAACGCCAAGCGGTTCAATGCTCGACCGCTGGCGTTCGCCTGATTTAACCATGCATTGGGTCAGGACACACACAGGAGGCAGGAGCCCGGGTCTGAGAACTCAGCCGCAGACAGAGGACCTCGTCGTGGTCGTGGTCCTTCTCGACATCATCGAGAAATGAAAACAACTCAAGCGAAAATACAATCATATTTTTATTGCCGGCTGGTTGGCTGCATTTCGAGGCGAGCCCAAGGAAGCGGACACATTGCCGAGGAATATCAAGGACCTTTGCCAGCGAGTTGAGGGGGTTTACACATGAAAGAAAAATATAGCAACAATCAGGGGCTATTTGGAATTAAAAATCATGCAAGAACCTTACAGAAAAACTGACACAAAAAATTACTTAAGCTTCCAAAGGTTCCACAAACATTATTGACTTTTTTCTAATATTTCTTAAGCCATGAGACTTGAGGAAAAAATTTTTTGAAAATAAATACAACCTTCTAATTTCAAGAATAAAATTTTCAAACCTTTAAGCAATATTTTTACTTTTATTTTAAACTCTAGAATTATGTCACATATTTTTTATGACTTTGTTTTTCTCAGTGAATCAATTCTCGTTTGCTCGCTCGTTTAGTCGATTATTCTTGGAGGCGTTTTTCTTAATAGCAACTCTCTGAGAAATACAAAAACACGAAAAAAAATTCACTACAACAAGGGAAACAACAGCAACAACAACTACATTGAAATAAGGAAAACAACAAGAGTGGTGAAACAATAACAATGGGAAGAGCAATAACAGTCAGGACTCAAGGGCCGGACGAATGGTTGGGTCACCAAGTGAAATGAATTAAAACTGAATCAAAACATCTGGACACACGACCGAACGGAAAGACAACAGAGAACGAGGGAAAATGGGAAAATGTGCGGTGGAAAATGGTGAAAAATCCGGGCAGTTTCCCTGTTTATTCAAACCAAGCGAAGAAGATGAATGAGTGGATCGCAAGTGAGTGATTAAATTGTTAAAGGATAATTGAGAGGGACAGCAAGGAAGAGATTACAATTTAAAAGCTGCACAAGATTATTAATAGATACATATATTAATAGATATATTAATAAATAATTTATTAGGTAGTATTAAGGTGAAATAAATACCCAAATATTTAGTTTATAAGTTGAAGCAAACAATTTGTGAATATTTAATTACTTACTTAACTAAATTATTACTTTTAAGTGGGGAAATACTGTATATTACAGTGCTTTAAATATTTAAACATATTAAACCTTTAATTTCTTATTATATTTAAAAACTAGAAAAACTTAAACATATAGTAAGTAAATGAAGACCCTGGAAATTCTTTTGTCTAAAAATCTGCTTAGAGTATCTTTAATAATTTCAATAATATCTCCAAGTATTTCCTTGGCTCTCCAGTGCCGCCCAAAATCAAATATTCAATTATCCTTTGGAATATTTGAGACACCGCTTCATTAAGTGAAGCAATTCCCATTCGGAAACGGCAACTCCCCCGATCAACTCCCCTGATTCGATGAGTTAACTTTGAGTTATTTGCGAATTGATTTCCTCCCTTCAATTCCCGGGTCCGAGTCCGAGGCAGAAATGGCCCCGAGTCAACGAAAGAAGCCACTTACCTGGCTCCGAGATGGAACCATCAATGCGGCTGGCCGCACTTCAGCTACATCAGCCTCAATTCCGATCCCATCTTGGCCCTGGTAAGGAGATGGAAAGGCTAGGAAAACTGGGAAAACTGCAGGGGGTAAGGGGCTGAGAGCTGAAGGGGTGGCAAAAATATGCAAGCCAAGCAATTTGCATTTGCACACCGCAAACGGTGAAGCAAACTTAAGAGCACAGCACAGACAAGGACAACAAGTGCTGCAAGGAATATGCTAAATTACGAAAGGACAAAAAACAAAACACGGCGCACGACACGAAAACAAAACTACAAAAAAAAGAACTAAGAAAACTAAAAAAGAATGGAGCAAAGAATAAACTTTGTTAGACTGCAGAACCCGCCACGCTTCGCCCTTCGAAAAAGTATTCCCGTGAAGAAGTTGCCCAAAGTCGGAGCCAGGACTCGGGTTTCAAAGACAGGAGGAGTATTTAAAATCTCAATTCTACGACTCTGGGATACTTCGTCAAGTAGTTATTGTATTTTTTAACAAGTTCTTAAAGGTTTTTAATCAGAAATATTATTAAAAATATTTTAAAACACATGTAAAGTATTTTCTTGAATCATTTATATAGTTATTTTAAAATGAAAACATCTAGTGATGTTTATGCTATATTTTTGTATACATTTTGAATGGCTTTAATGTGAATTATTATTTAAACTATTTTCAAAACAATATACAGTATATGTTAATAAACAATTTGTTTATTATATTTCAAAAAACCTCTAGACATGTTTAACTAGTATTTTTATATAATTTTTAAATGGTTTTCATCAGTAGAAATATATAAAATATAATATATAGTAAGTCCTGAAGGCATTTGTTTTCTATTTTTAAATAAAAACTCTAGAGATGTAGTTATGAAAGAGGTTTGCCAATAATTTCTAAAAGGAATGAATTTAAAAGTTTAAAAATTCAGCAAATAATTTAAAGATTAAGTATTAATATTAATATTGTTTCATAAACGTTTTCCTTAACTCCTGTTTATAGGGTATTTAAATCGCTTTCCCAAATGGTTTCCGAAACGGTTGACGCTTGCCAGAGAAAATGCTGCCTTTGGACAGTTCTATTTAAGCACTGAGAGAAAAATTTAAGAAAAAAAGGCAGGATAAATACTATAAAATAAATACATAATTAAAATCAAGGCAAGTCTGCTCTCAGCAGGTAAAAACCAAATGCATTCTTATATAAAAAAGGTTTATTCTTTAAGCTCTCTGTTGCTATCCTTTCTAATGTTATAAATTATATTGCTTCTGTATCATAATTATCATTATTTTATTCTTATTATTATATTATTTTTATATTACATTATATTATCTGCAGAACCTCCTTAGAATTTTCTTTCCCTGCCCTGTCAAAGATAGAAGGCAAATAATCAGAGAGACCTCAGCTCCGTGCAGCAGCATCATCCTTGTTGTGTGCTGTTATTGAAAATAGTTTTACAATTTATAGAGGGTCCTGCCTTCGCAGGAGGACTCCGGCCCCCTTCCCACTCCTTTCCAGCGGCATCACCTGGCCTTTGTCTGGTCGGTGGGCGTGGCACTGCGGCCGGGCGCCCACAGCTCTCTTTGCATGACAAAGGCTCCTTGAGGTTGCCAGGTCCTTCAGATTGTCAGTTCAACTGTCGGCTCAGCGGCCAAAGGGAGGAGGTCCTGATTCTTGATTCCAGAGTCCCGAGTCCCGAGTCCCAGAGTCCACTGTACACAGTACTCGACCTCGTCCTCGTCCTCGTCGACGACGTGGCACTCCATCTAAGCTGATTTGTCGGCTTACGGCGAAGTCACACAAGATGGCCATAAGCGAAGTTTGGTTATGTGTAAGGAATCGCATTAGAATCGCCGTTCCCCGGTTCGGTTCGAGTGAAGTTATGTGTGCCAAAGAGGCTTTCCACGTCGGACAGCTAATATGGCCAGGAGCAGAGCGAAATAAATGTAACTGGAAATGGGATTTTATATAGAAAACATTAAAAACGAACTATTGTTTGAGATTTGTTTACGGAGAAGTTTAATATCTGTGTGTGTGTGTGTTGGGGATGTACATATAAAGGTATACATGTATCCTTAGTAGTAAGTCTCGGGATCAAAGTCCGAAACGTCTTCGTCTTCAGTCTCGTCCTCCGGGGCAGACTCATCGCTGCTAATGCTCTGTATGTCCTCCTGCTCAAAATCCATGTCTAACATCATCCCATATGACCAGGGCACATTGTCGGGAAATATGTCCACGTCGGGATGCGGCAATTGATCATTGCCATCCGATGTCATCTGCTCTTTATCCTCTTCGATGTACAGGTCGCCTAAATCGATTTCGGGATCAGTTGCATTTCCGAGGGTTAAAGGGGGAGCGGATGCAGGTCTATTATCCTCGGTCGGATCTACCTTTGACTTCTTGGCAAGCGGTGGCAACGATGAGGTACTGCCCCTACGTCGCTTTTTGCCCTTGCTTCCGGCCTGAACCAGAAGCAGCTCCTGAATATCCATGTATCTTAGTTGCTCGTAGCTCCTGACTTCCGTGAATCTAGTGTAAAGACTGCAAGTGAAAGTTTTTTTATATATTTTATAACTGCAATCATGATAATAATTTAATAATTATATTGACGTTTTTTTTTTTTTAAGTCGTGAATCTAGAAATTCGTGGTTATTGTGCAGCTCTGAAAACTTCCACAAAATGGTGAAGTTTTTTGCTTTTAAATCGAATTTCACCATTTGCTGTATACTTTTTGACATTTCAAGAGATTCTCGGCGTCTTTATCAGTTACGCTTTGCCCTGTCAGCCATTTTTTTTTTTCAGGTACATATATGTTAACACACACACACATACAACAGTATAAAAGCACACACATGAAGCCCGCGTGCATGCACCCCTGTTTTTGTTTTATTTTTTTCCCAGCGAACTTTACTCCTCTGTTGGAACTTTTCCTTATCACTCTTCAGATTTTCCCTTAAGCCGGGAAAACTATATTATTATATATTAATAATTTTCTGATAATTTCCGTTTTAATCCCCGCAACATGTTCGTTTTTGCGACACTTTGTCGCTTCACAAACACAAAAGCAAACGACGCCAAAGCGCTTGCGTGCCACCCTTTGATTTTCGCTATGAATTCTTCTGGAACTCCTAGCTCTTTTCATTAGCACACATATATTCACCTGATCCGTGGATATATATGATATATATTGAAACAATATTATATTCCCTAGACTGATTCTTTTTCCACTTTTTCTTTTTTCACTTACAAAAATGCACACGCAAAGGGACGCCGTCCGCAGGTTTCCGACTCGGCGGCACCTGCTTACCGCCGGTACACCTATTGGCCAGGTATCACTTGACAAGGACTCGCCTGATGATCCTCGTGCTTTTGCAATGAAGTTCCCGTTTAGTATCTGCCACAGAACTATTTCCAAGAAACGAGACGAAAATTCTAGGAATTCGTCAGTTCACGTCACCGTAACAAAAAGACAGTGTTGGGAAATGTTCCTGAGAAAAAAGCTATGGTCAGGGCAGTATCGCAAGTTTAGCTTTTTAGTAGAGATGTAAGATCATCGATATTTTTATCGAAAACTTATAACTAACGTCAATTCAAATATTTTTTATTTTTTTTTTGAGGGGGCTTAGATCTTTTTCTTATCTGCTAATTGCTTAACTAAAAAATCCTTCGGTATGTCGATATTTATAAATGTTAAATAACTTAATTAGAGAGTTCAATAAAATAATATATGGAATAAGAAAGGAGGCTAACTTCGGCGCTCCGAAGTTTGTAAAACGTAGCAAGTTTCAATTTAGTCTTTAAAAATGATTTGATTTAGTAAAAAGAAAATAAGAACTAACAGGAGACATGCATATATAATATATTTATACAAATAATAAAAACTATTTTTTATAAAATATAGAGCATTATTTTAATATTGTATAAAATAATTATAATTTAAATATAGGGTTTAATAATATTTATATATGGTAAAATAGGGCATGAAATGGATATTTATATAATAATTAAAATAAATATTAATATAATTCATAAATTCACAAATTTATAAATTTCCGCAGAAAAAAAAAGGTAAACAAAGAGAGCAGCTTTCCAAATGTCAAAATTGAGAACCACAAGAGTGGATCGTATTCCTTAAGTGGCTCTCTCGCTCTTAGGCTCCACTTTTCAGAGCGAGAACAAATATTCAAGAAGAAGACAAATTTGCGCGAGCCAAGTCAGAGAAGGACAAGAAAAGAAAACAGAAAATCTTTTGTTTCACTCACCCCTTTACATTGTTGCTGCAGATCACAACGGCGGATTAGAATTAGTTGGCGAAAACACAACAAAACACAAAAAAAAGTATATAAAACCATTTTATTAACTGAAGGGCACATTTTTTTACACTTCATTTATCTAAATTACTGTGTTTTTTACTTGCACATATAAAAAAAACAAACAAAAACAATGCACATGCAAAAAAAAACTCACTGATGTTGGCACTGCTAAAAATATGTAAAATAAAATACACAACAGCGGCCCGGCTTTTGTTTTGGGACTGCTCAAGGCTTTGCCCCCACTTCACTCACACTTTTCACTGCGCGGACTCGCTGATTTTCCGGTTTTCCGCCGATTTTTCACGTTTTTAATTATTTTTCACTGCCGCGATCTCCTTTTGCTTTGTTTTCTTTCGCGGCACTTGACAGAATAATAACACCCACACAGAGTGGATTTTATTCTGTATGGATCTCTCTTGCTCTTAGGATCCACTTGCCAAATAGCGGTACTTTCTATTCAAGATGAGGGGAGAGCCTCTCTTGACAATTAAGAGAGAGAGAGGGAGAGGATACGGCAATGCTCTTAATATGAGCTCGTCTTGGACTGGAAACACGATCCAATTTGTATCTGATGGGTAGTTGCTAGCTTTTATCTTTTAAAATAAAATATAAATATTAATATGCAAATAAATAATAAATATAAATAATTAATAAGTTTATAAATATAAATAATTAATAAGTTTATAAATATAAATAATAAATAAGTTTGAAATTAACTAACTACCACAAATATCAATCTTTTTTAATAAAAATATTTAAAACTTCGTTATTTTTCAACGCATTTTCATACTTTCTTTGAGGTATGAACATTTTTTTAGTTAAAATAAAATAAAGATATATTTTAACATATATTTTTTAATATCTTACAAATCGAATTATTTTTGTTTTTTAATTTTTACACTAAAAACACTTTCATTAATATAAATTTCCTTCTATTATTAACCATTTTTAACATATATCTCTATATATTGCATATCCCGCTGTGTCCAGCCTGGGAAACCATTAATCTGAGTTCGAGGAAGGAGTCCAGGCAGGACTCAACCTGGAATTAACATAATTTATCGCTTATTGAATCAATCGAAGTTCCAGCTTGTCAACCACCTTTCCTTGCTCGTTTCTTTCTCCTTTCTCCTTGCTCCCTTTTTTTGCAATATGAAAAAGGTGGGGAAAAGGCAAGAGAAAGGCAGGAGAAAGGCAGGAGAAAGGCAGGAGAAAGACGTTAGATTGGCCCGTTTAAAAAAGCGAGCCACGTAGAAAGATTACATGAATTCGTAATAAAAAACTACTGTCAGCTTGCATCAGGGAACTTTCCATCATTTCCAGCGGAACCGGAAGCGTCGCACGGCTCCCAAGGAGAGGCTGAGGGTGCGGATTTGATTTGGGTGTTGGCGTCTACTAAATCCTTTGGGGATACACAACCCACACACACACACACACGCTGTTGCAGGATGTAGAGAGCGAGGTATGTTTTGCTATTTTGCGATTGAGCTGTCCAAATGCGCCTTTTAATGTAATCTCTTACGGATTTGTTTTGACAGCAGGAGCAGCTCCGAGTCCCCGTGCTCCTTCCTCTGCAGCTTCGGCCTCGGCTCCATCTTCAATGCATATGAAATGGGTGTGGATAAGTCTGGTTATGCTTTTCCCAGGACACGGAGCAGTGCCTTATGCTTAGGTATACTTTCATCATAAATATTAGATTACTCGGGCGGACGTAATTTATTATATTAGATTTGAAAACAAGGCGTTGCTTAAAGGATTTCTGGCTAAACAATAAAAGGTATCAACTTACAGGATATTTAGGAGAGAAAACTATTTTAACTTAATTAAAAATAAACCAATATTTCTTTAGGAATGTAATTAAAAATAAATAACTGATTTTTAAATGTTTTACGATCTCAAATTCCGTATATTTGCGGCTATATCTCAACACCCCCTTGTAGGCCAATTCGAAGGAATCATAATCCCAGATCCCTGGGATTAACTATGATATGTAAATGCTGGCACTTGGCCGCAAGTGCATCCTGCAGATGCCGTGCAACTTCGAGGTCCTCCGATTTACATATTACTAAGGGGAAAGTCTGCTTTGAATAAACTTCCCCCACACACACACACCCACCCACCCCTCCCCCAGCATGTGTGTGTGCCGTTTTTAAATTTGCAAACATGAGCATGTAAATTTGCAATGAATAAATTAACCAGAGTCATAGTCCTGCTCCTGCTCCTGCTCCAGCTGCCTGCCTCGTCCTGCGAGATGCGTTCTTGGGACGCTGCCTCAACACTTTCGCTATTTATTAAAATATAAATTGACTTTTGCCACTCACACCCGCTTACAGGCAAAGTTGGGCCTACTATATGCATAATCCAGCAAAAAAAAAAATGATGTTTTCGGTGTTTTTATTGCCTGTTTTGTTGGATTTTAATTACAATATTTTTACTGCTCCTTGTTTATTTCATCATTAAATTTTGTGGGGTAAAACAGACACTAAATTGTTTTTGAAACCAAATAAGTTGATTTTAATAATTAAAAAACAGATATGAATTTTCTTTTTTAAGGCTTTAAATAGTAGTTTGTTTAATTTTAATATTTAATTTTTACTTGTAAATATTTCCATGCAAGATTAAAAGCTATAGTTATTTAAATTTTTCAAAAAATAAGAGGGGTTTAGGGTTATTATTTAAAAGCTTAATTTTAAACAAGTAAAATCGCACAATTATTTATTTATTATTATACAAATATTGTCGAATTGGCTTATTTATTTATTTTTTTTTTTCATATTATTAATTTTATAGTATTATTCGTTTTAATATAACATTTTAGAAGATTTATTTTCCTGAGCATCTTTTACAAATAATATTTTGTTTAGGTATTCAGAACGTTATTTATATATTTTTATTTATTTTTAACCTTTAAGATACTTTTATTTTAATTTTTTTCTATAAATTTTATGCTTATCCTGTAGAAATATTATTAATTTTAGACCATTCTAAGTAGTACTAATTTCTTGTATTATTTTTACCCTTGTTTTTTGTATTTAATTTTGTTTTGGCAAAATGCTGAAAACAATTGTTTTTAAAATCCAAAACAAAATTCGGGTTAATGAAAACCCTCTTAAATAATTTTTGTTTAAGTATTTAAAAGAAAATGTATTTTTACATTTAATTTGCACAGTTTTAAACACTTTTATTGAATTTTTTTTTTTTTTTTCTCTTGGTTACAAGTCAAGGCTGCCCAGTAAGTTGTTTTTAAACCCATTAAATATTTTTAATTACCTCCAAATCTTTTATAAATAATTCCAATTAAAGGCTGTATACAGTAACATTATTTTAATTTATTATTTCTACAGCTCCTTGTATTTTAATTCAATTTTTTTTTTTTGTGGCAAGTGAGGTAGGCCCAGGAAATTGTCGCCTCATTTTATCAATAATTGTTGCAGCCGTCGGTCGGCGGCCGGCTAGCTAGCAGCTTTATTTTCCGTTTTAATCACTTTTTATTATGCGCTGTCCTTGAGGAGGATGCTGGTGGGGGTGGCTGGGTGGTGTTAACAAAGTGTTTGCCACAGGCCCGGCAAAAGGAAAACAATCACGTGGCCAGGAGAGACGGACCGACAGACGGAGACAGGCCTGTTCTGGCAGCCGCCTGACAACGGGAGCCGCAACTCTTTTTCTTTTTTTCTGCAACATCAACAATAACAAGAGCCAGCAGATATGGCCTATGCACTGGGAGAAAAATATATAGTGACTTAAAATATGGTAGGTTGTTTTATGAATTTTTTGAGGCATTTTTTAAGGAGGGAAGGCTATAGGAGGGGTTTCTATTGACTTAATTTTGGGAGTTAAAAATAATACTTTTATATTATTATTTAATAATATTTGTTTTCAACATGTTTGGCCTTAAAAATTTTATTTTACAAAACCGAAACTTGCTGTATAAATTATTTAAAAGCTTAAACCTTTTTTTCTTTAAATTTTTTCTAAGATGTTTTGAGTTAAATAAGCTCACTCTAATGTTGAACATTTACTCTTTTTATTGAGATTCCTATTTATTGTAATTAAGGGAAGACTAAAATAATTTTAAAAAACTTATTTGGGCCTTGAGAAATTTTATATTTATATATATATTATATTAGCTTTTTTCTTCATAATTAATTTTTTTTTGAATTGTTGTTTCAAGGTAAAAAAAGGCTTTCTCTTGGGTTAAAAATATGTTTTATTTAAAATATTCTTTTTATCGAAATTTAGCCAAGAAAATGTCATAATAATTTTTAAAAATACTTCGGGGCTAATAGTAAAATATAAAAAATTATATTAAACTAAGAATAATAAATTAATTCTTCAGTAAAAATATTGTAAAGCTCAAAGGAAGAATTTTAACTACTTCTGAAGAAACATAAACTTTTTAATAATTCTTCAAAAGTAATTAAAATTCGTCTCTTGATATAAATATTTTTGTATTTAAGATATATTGTTTTTCATCATATTTAATCATCAAATCAATCAATCAGGCCTTAAAAATTTTACAAAAAATATATAAATGCCCTGAAACCTAAATAAAAATTATACCAAAATTAATAACTTCCTCTAAACCTTAAGAACTATTTTTTTAAGACTCGTTTCCTTAGAAATAAATTAAAAAAACAAAATAACCAACCCAAATTGCATCCCAAATTTTTTCCCAGTGCCCCGCAAAGATATGGCTGAAGTGGGTGCCCGGAGTCAGAGTTGGATTTGGATGCGAGATTGGGAAACACACGGGCGAGCTGGAACTGGCTGGGATGGGAGAACGTCAACAGCAGCAGCCGCGGCGACAACGATACGACAACTTCAGGACGAATGCCGAGGGAAAACTTCCTTTGCCGCCCACTCTGCCGCCTCCTAAGCTCCGCCCACAACAACGGAGGAGGCGGGAGGAGCAGCAGCAAAAAAGAACACAACGAGCCGAGAAAACTCAATTAAACTTTTGTAATTACAGCTAAAACGGAAGAAGATATTTATCCAGTATAATTGCATTGAAGGCAAATGAAAGAAAAGGAAAGCCAGAAAAACAACAGGAAAAAAAGGAGAAAGAAGGGAAAAGAAACGATAGAAAGAAAAGCGAGACACACACACACAGACACAGGGGAGAGGAAAACCAAAGCGAAAGAAAGCTGGGAAAATAAATAAATAAAGGATGCCAGGAGACACGAAGCGGAGACCGAAGGAGACGCCGGGGAGACGGACAGGATGCGGCAGGGATAAGCAGCTGCCAGGATGGAGCAGAGAGGAAAAGTGGGGTATAGATACTCAAGGAAAATTTTTGGAAATTTTAATTTAAGGAATAACTTAAAAATTAATGCAAACAAAATCCTGAATTTGGCACTATTTCATGCTGAAATTGAATTAAATTTTTAAACTTTATCTGGAGTTAAAACTAATTCATATCTTAAAGCCATTTCTCTCAGTGCTGTCTCATACTCCCATACTCACAGATACACGCACTTGCAGATACAGATACACGGAGATATAGGCACGCAGACGGAACTTGATGCTGCAACGGGCAAAATCCAGAAGCAATTGTTTTGACACTGCAAGTTCAACAAGTTTCACTGCGAAAAACCAATTTCAAAACCCGTTTAAGTTGGATTCTGGTTTGGTTTTTCCAAGGGGTAAGGATTACCTATGTGGTGATAGTTTCAGGATATTGTCCAGGATTTCTAGTAAAGTTAAGCCACCAAAAAAAACAGGAACCAAGGAGGTTTGTCCTAAGCATAGTCCTTGTAAAGAAAGACTTCTCTTTTATTTTCTGTATCAGTAGGGTTTTTTTTTTGCATTGAGAGTGAGGATTAAGTACCTTATTTATTTATAATTTTATTTATTTCTTTTAACTATTTAGTTTAATTATATATATATTCATTTATTTATTTCTTCCTTTATTTATTATACCCTTGCAGGGTATTATAATTTCAGTCAGAAGTTTGCAACGCAGTGAAGGAGACATTTCCGACCCTACAAAGTATATATATTCTTGATCAGCATCAATAGCCGAGTCGATCTAGCCATGTCCGTCTGTCCGTCTGTCCGTCTGTCCGATTATACGCAAACTAGTCCCTCAGTTTTGAAGCTATTTGAATGAAACTTTGTAGATTGTCTTCTATATGCTCTCACTACTATATAAGTCGGAACTGGCCGGATCGGACGACTATATCATACAGCTGCCATAGGAACGATCGGTAAATTTTCAGAAAAAAAATTATTACTTGTCCAATTTTCAACTTATTTGCATATAATTTAAGACATGGCCATTTTATATTATTCTAGAATTTCGGTTTTAATTTGATCGAAATCGGATGACTATATCATATAGATGCCATAGGAATGTTCAGGAAATATTACGTATACGCAATGTTAAACCGAATTTTTGTATGTATAAATGTTGTATACAATTCCTGTTAGTTTTACTTTCCATTTGATAACATTTTATTAATTCATAATGATCCAATTGTAAGCTGCAAGGGTATACAAACTTCGGCGTGCCGAAGTTAGCTTTCTTTCTTGTTTTTATTTATTTACTTCTGCTTTTCTTGTATTTACTATGTTTAATTACTTATTTATTTACTTACCTACCTCTTTACTCTTAAAAATAGTTGTAAGCCTTAAATAATAATGATTCAGCAGAATAAACACTCTCAACTGAAGCATAAGCTTGTTTAGCTTCGCTTTTTCGCTTCATTATTAAAATATTGACATGTAAAATGTACTTTATACAATCCCCCCCATTTATAAATAAATTATAATTATCACTGAATCGAAACTGTAAACAAAATTATCCAGCAAAGTGTCGAGATTAAAGCGAGCCTTGTTTGGGGTTTTTGTTTATTTATTATTCGTAGGTTTTGTATTTCTTTGTATTTTCGTTGAAACAAAAAGAGCGTACAACGCGTTTTATTGGCTTGATTCTATTTGCAGGACAAAATGTTTTCAATTGTCCGTGTCCGAGTTCCGTGTCCATGTCCTCGTGTCGCCGTGTCCTGTGTCCCGTGTCCTGTGTCCTGTGTCCGGTTTGTCTGCTGATGAAGACATTAATTTGATGCAAATCGCGTCAACTGAACACAATCGAAGTGCTAATTGCGCTTCTTTCAATGCACAATCCGACACCAGTCCCCATTCCCTGCTCCTGCATCCTGATCCTGCCCCCTGCTCCCCTCCCTGCTCCTGTCCCTGCTCCTGTCCCTGCTCCTGCCCTTTGCCTGCCTTTCCCACAATGAACGCTAACAAACAGCAGCCAATCGACATCCCAGCTCATGACGATGATGATAATGATGATGATGACGATGACGATGATGAGGGGGGACTGAGTATCCTGCGGATGATGAGGTGGCCAGGTCAGGTAACTGCAATGTGACCCACTCCCCCGGATAACCCTCCCCATTCCCCTGCAGTCCAATCACTTCACTTCATTACGTATGCGCGACACAGACAATGGGCCACTGATGGACGTGCTGCAATTGCAGGACAACGACTACTAGTAGCTCCTACTAGTGGCTAGTCCGGCTCCCAATTCGCATCCTGCTGCTGCTCTCGTTCCTGCTGCTGTTCCGGCTCCGGCTCCTAGTCCTGCTCCTGCTCCAGGGGCACCGCAAACGGAGAAGTCCTATTTCCAGCCACTTTGACACTGTTCAAAAATATGAATCATAGGGAAATATGCTTCAAAGTTTGATGAATATGTTTAAAGGTACTTAAAATACCTTAAAAATATTAAAAAAATTTATAAAATCAAGGTTTTTTATATTTATTTAATTTTAAAACTATACTACAGTATAATTTTTCAGTGCCTCTGCTAATTACTTACAAAAAAAGGAATCTTAAAGTAATGCGTTTCACTTCTTAATAAATACCTTAAAACATTCTTTAAATTCCTTAAAAATATTTAAAATTTGTAAAAAATACAGAATATTATTTTAATTGTAATATTAATTAATTTTAAACCCCACTGCAATGGCTCTTTCTCAATCGTTCTGCTGATCACTTTCAATAAGAAAAAATCTTAAAGAAATTTGCTTAAAACCCTAATAAATATTTTTAAATGGTATTAAAAGTCCCTAAAAATATTTAAAAAATTTTGTAGGATTAATTATTTATTTAAATTAACATCCAGTTGCAGTGCTTTTAATTTAGTTACATTTAAGTTTAATATGATTTTTACAATGTCTCTCCTAAGTACTTTTTAAAAATAGGAAACCTTTAAGAAGTTCATTTAACTCCTGAATAAATACCTTAAAAAGGTCCTAAAATACCTAGAAAATATTTAAATTCTTTTAAAATTAAGTATTAAATATTTATTTAAATTTAAAACCCTACGACAGTGCCTTTCGCTTAGTGTCTCTGCCAAGAGCTTGGGCTTTTTCAAAAAAGTAAATCTGAAAGAAATTCACTTTAAACCCTAAAAAATATCTTAAAAACCTCTTAAATGAACTAAAACCCTATGAAATCTTATGAGAACTTAAGTTCCTAATATTTACTTAA
The DNA here is from genome assembly GCA_018152175.1 of Drosophila jambulina. Lineage (NCBI taxonomy): Eukaryota > Metazoa > Arthropoda > Insecta > Diptera > Drosophilidae > Drosophila > Drosophila jambulina. The sequence goes on from JAECXH010000006.1 coordinate 4,591,864, forward strand.
ATTTTAAATATTATTCTACTAAGTTTTACAGTGTTTAAGCTAAGCTATTGCCTTAAACTCTGTATTAAAATAGGAAATATTGAAGAAGTTTGTTTAAGTCTGTAATAAATTTCTTAACAAACTCTTAAAATATTATGTAAATTTAAGTTTTAAATATTTGCTGAAATTTAAATTCTTATTACCCTATTTTTTCCCAGTGTCTTTGCCCACCTGAGCTGTTGACTTGGAACTCTGGAATAAAATGTTTTGTAAATCCGAAACGCTCATGGCCATGGGCAGGGCGTGTGTGCTGATCCCTGACTGCTGTCCCTCCAACCATTGACCACTGACCATTTCCGGCAGGAAGAGGAGCAGGAGCAGGGGCAGGAGCAGGAGCAGGAGCAGGAGCAGGAGCAGGAGCAGGAGCAGGAGCAGGAGCAGGAGCAGGAGGAGCAAGAGGAGAGGGAAGCCCGGACTGGAGGCCACACCTTTGGCTCAACCAGCATGCCGAGCGGAGTCAAATTGCCGAGCATGCGGTGCGAGTTTATCTATTTGCCTGCTGCCTGCCCGACCAGCTTGTTAGGTCTTCTCTTCAATGGTTTCCTCTTGGAGTCCTGCTCCGGCTCCGGCTCCTTTATCCCCTCTCCTCACGAGAAGGCAGTGCCAAGAGTCCTGTTCCGAGACCACAAAAGCGAGCGGCCTGCCACTGCAAACACTCTGAGAAAATAATTTTAAATAAACGCAAAATAAATCAATTTTCAAATTGCTTAATTAATATATTCAATTTTTACAAAGCATTTTCAGCCTTACAAAATTTGGTAATTAATTCTTTGGCTTCTGGTTAACGCAGATGGAGACAATGTGCTTGCTGGCCACCAGGACAGTGCCCATGCACTGGGTATCCTGACCCTCCTTCCCGCGATGGGCCTTGCAGTTGGTCAGCAGGATGTTGGCATCCCGATCGGTGCAGGCGAACGAACCGACCAGGATCCTTCCGTCGGTGATCTTGAGGCGCATGGGGTGTCCCAGCCACTGCTGCAGGGTCCTGCGTCCCTTGGTGGTGCCGGGCTCAGAGTCCCTCATGAACGGCACATATTTTGGGAAGTTTGTGAGGACCTTGAAGGGCTTCTCGGGCTTCTTGGCTTGCTTCTGGTTCTCCATTTTGAAACAGATTACAAAAATGTCGTAGATGAAAGTGATTTTTCTGTTGTGAAATGTGGGAAAACGTTGACGTTTCCCAATGACTTTTCACTTGACATTAATATCAAAGGTAAATTGATGTGGGAAGTGTGTGTTTCTGTTCAAGGTTTTACTTTTGAAATTTGAATTTATTATTTTGTGGTTATATTAAGGATCTAGTTTCTGTTAGGCATGTCCTTTCAGAGGATAATAATTCTGGTCTTTGCCTTCGGCTTGTGCTTAGTTCAGTTTAATTTAAAATAAAATTACAAAAAAAATATTTGGAAATATCTACAAAATGTTGTGCAAAAGAAAAGCCTTTGGTATAGTGTTCTTACTATATTATATATTCTATTTTTTATATGTACTTGCATTATTCATATTTGTATTTATTTCGAGCTTTTTTATAAGGTGAACCAAGATCATAAATTAACCCAAAAATTTCAATTGGTTTCGGGAATTCAGATAAACAAAAGATCCTTTTTTTTTTGGTATAAAATTTAAGCTTTTTGTAGAGTATTAATAATATACTTTTAACAAGTGACAACTCTTATGTTCAACCACATTCCAGCCTGGATTGTAGATTAAATTTCGTATAGATTTCCTGGTAAAGCTTGAGAAACTGCAAACTTCATGAAATTAATTAATTGCAGATCAAAAAGCCCTTCCATAACTCTACATTATAAGGAATATAAGATATAAAACCTCAAAAGGTTCCAGAAAGACCCAGAAAGAGCAAAGAAGTCCTCGAAAAACATCACCTAATGAGCAAGGAGTCCTTCCCCTTAAGAATCCATAATCCATAAAGTATATTTTCTAAAAAATCCTTTCCAGAACTGACTATAAATGACTTTACCATAATTAAGTGTACATATATGAAATTCCAATTAAATTCTTTACTAAATTTTTTCAATTAATTAATCAAATTCCTCCTACTTTTTGGTCAGTGCAACTGTTACCCCCTGACTTTACCTGCTGCAGTTTATCATCAAAAGACGAAGCTTCAAACTTTATGCTCCTCCTGGAGCTCTCTCTCCCTCGTCCCTGCTCCCTGCTCCCTGCTCCCTGCTGCCTGCTCCCTGTTCCCTGCTCCTGGTCTCTGGTCTCTGGGTTCATCCTCAGGTTTCATCGGGCAACTGGCAAATGGCGAATGGCAAACGGCATCATCAAAGTGCCATTGGCAAAGTTATCTGGCCGCTTGTAATTTAATGTGGGCGTTACTATAAAAACTCCAACATTTTGTGCCACACTGCAGCAGGAGCACCCTGCCTCCAGCTCCCTCCTCCCTGCCTCCAGTTCCCTCCTCCCTGCTCCTAGCTCCCCCCCTCCTATATAGCCAGGGCCCGGCACAGATTGGATTTGTAAACGCAATTTTCGCTTACACAACATTATTTTAATGTAATTTTTCTATTTATAGCTGGATGCCATTTTTTTTTGTGTGTCTTTTGGGCTGGACCTAAGGCACAAAAATAGTTTAGGGGATATTGAGAAATAATTGTAAGCTTCCTAACTATAAAAATAATTTAAATATTAATATTTAAAAAGATTTCTAAAAAATGTAAATAGTATTTTTGAAGAGTATAAAGGTGGGTTTTAGTACTTAAACTTAGTTTTTCATGCACTTTGGCTTTATATTTATAGTATTTTATAATTTATAAATATTTCTTGGAGACTCATATAAGACTTATTTATTTAAGACTTATAAATTATGGAAAATTAAGAAAAGTTTATAAAAATACATGTACAAAATTGAATTAATATAAAAACACCATCTAGGCTTTTTTAAAATAAATTAATTTGTATTGTTATTAATATTTAAATAATGATGATTGATTTTTTAAATATTAATAAATTTTTTAAATTCCTTAAAAAAAATGCCTAGGCAATAAAATGGCCCAAGAAATTCCCTGAAAATTTTATATCAAAAATTTTGTAAGCTTACTTTTGGACGTCTTATTTAAGGGATTTTTAGACCCAATTGATTTCGGTTTTTCTCTGTTCAAGTCTGCAACTAACAGCAGGTTCACCCTAGCGAAAAAAGGCATAGCATAATTTATATACAACGCTTTTTTAACACGCTCCCATATTATAGATTTAAGTGCACACATTAAGCGGGTTACGCAGTGCCCACATTGCCGGCCATTATTATGAATACGGGCGCGGCTCTATTCAATTTTATAAGCTCTTTGCATATAAAACAAAACAATGCGGACGCAGGACCTCTCGGCCTAAGTGCAATGTGGCAACAAGGACGACGCCATCCTTCCAACCATTCGCACTTTAATGGCGGCCCCACGGAAATGTTTTCATAAAAGCCCCGAGCGCAACAATTTATGAGGCAGTCATGTCAGTTGTTGCCTGCTCATTAAATCCCCGTCGTTGGACTTCCACTCCCATGTGGCCATCAAAGTCGATTACCTAGAAAATGCCCGGCATCCCAATCGATTAAGTTGCATTAGCCAAGAGTCCTTATATCCAGAATCGAGAGTCGGGAATCGAGTATCGAGAGGCCAGAGCTCAAAGTTCCACAGTCCAGGGTTCAGCTCGTTTTCGGTGCCCTGTTGTGGCATTCGGTTGATTGTCAAATTACATTATCATCCTCCTGGAGGAGCGTCTGTGTTTTGACAGCTGTTTTTGCTTATTGACATTCGCTTCTTGACAAAACTCATTCACACACACACACACATGTCGGGCGGATCGGGGGCCTCGACGACCCCTCAACTCTGAACCCAGAGTTACACTGGGGAAATAACTCTATTGTCAGCTTGATTTTTATTTTAAATCTTATTTTTTGCTTATTGGGGTGAAATATTCGTTATATTCAGAGCCAAAACTTACTAAATCCTTATAAAAATACAAACATACCAGGCATTAAATGAGCCTAAAAAATAGCATACTTTTTGGGGGCTCCTAAATATTTGTTAAGTCAAGGGAGGTAATTATTTGGGTAAATATCTAATCTAAAACTCACAGAATATTAAAATAATAAATTTCACTTAGTAAGATTTAACTTAGTCAAAAGTATAGTAAAATTTTTAATGGCTAATAATATTTTTTCGGTCATTGGAGGATTATTTTTAACAAAAAATATCAGCCTACTTTGGTTTTAATCATATGTTTTTAGATTCTAGGTGTAGTTTAGCTAGACAAAAAAATATAGAAAAGATTACACGGAAAATAAATAAAGGAATTTCTAAAAAAAAGATATATATACCCGTCTCTTACTTAGTAAAAATTATAGCATACTTTTTGGCAGTTAATAGAACTTTTTCAAACGAAGAAAGCACATTCAGGAAAATCAGTATAATTTTCAATCATCAATCATCATTCCTTTAAGAATCTTATTTCAGTTTTATTAATTAAAAAATACAACAAATTGTAAAAGAAAAACTAAATTAATAATACAAAATATACCAAAATACCCAGTTTTTGTAAAGTCATAAAAATAGCATACTTTTTGGCACCAGATAATAATTTTCGAAGGAGAAGGTAAATTTATTACAAGATAAATATGTAAACTTAGCAGTATAATTTAACTTATTTTATTTTATTTTAATTGAGTTTTATAAATCTTAAAATATATAAAAGATTCAGAAGAAAAACTCAAAGAATCATACAAAATATATACTTAGTCTTTTTTAAGTCAACTTTATAGCATACTTTTTTAGCGAAAGAAAATATTTTTTTGAACAATTCAAGTATGTACATATGTAAATATTTTTCTACTTCCAGTTCTCTTAATACTAAATCTTTTAATTATATTAAAATCTTGAATTTGGACTTTTAAATCATTAAAAATCTAGAAAAATCCGTCAATATCTCATCTATAATAGACTTTCGCCTGAGTGTCTTGACATTTTCGTTGCCATGGAGTGACGACGATATTTAGGAGCCAGTCAAATGGCCTGCGTTTTTATGCCCCCCAAAGCATCAAAGTTAATTTGGCCCAGGGTCCAGGGCTTCGGGCAGTGAGCCTGGAGCTTGGAGCTCCTTCTGGCTACTGGTTCCTGGCCAAAACTCTTTGAAGAAGAACTTGGGCGGGGAACCGGCTTACGTTGCCAACTATTTAGCCGCTACTGGGTAAAGTTTCTTTGGGATTTCGGCAGCCCTGCAAGTGCAAAAGTTGCCTCAGAGGAGGAGTTGGAGGATACTCCAGCCCGGCAAATAAAGTTTGCCATTTACCTGGTGGGGTCCAGGTGAGGGTCCATGGCAAAATCAACTGCAAACGAGTGTGTTCTCCGTGGGAAGTTCAATAATAAAAATCACTTTTATTGCTCAATATATTCTAATTACGATAATTTCCACGTAAACGCAACAAAACTTGACTAATTTCAGGGGAATGGAGAGCAAGGACCCGGCCTTTCGGCCATGTTGTTAATTCATGAAGTGTCCCTGATAAAGTGTAATTATTCCATGAATATCGAAAAAGTGTTCACCTTGCGGTCGTAAGTAGTTCCACAAAAAAGGGACAAATGGTAGGAAAATCAGGGGAGGAAAAGGAGTCTGGACTCAGGACTCAGGACTCTGGACTCTGGACTCTGGATTCCCTGTGTGTGTGTGTGTGTGTGATTTTATGGTAATTTGTGTGTAATGAAAACTAATAGCAATTGATTGTACGACGTGTACGAATGCCACAGGAGCGACCCCCTTTTGTCAGCTCAGTCGCACAAGGACACTAACTATTACTCGGTGTGTGTCCTGGAATGGAAATTGTCGCTGACTAAGTAAACAACGGGACGACTGACACCTGATAATGGTTATATATTGTACGCACTCCATTCCGGTACCCATGTCCTGTGTCCCGTGTCCCGTGTCCCGTGTCCTGTCCCTCCTCCATTCCAGCTGTGGTCATCAAAATGTCTTGGCCATCTGATTGTTTTGGCCTAATCCAGCCAAGATCCAGGGGCTCAGGCAGCTGTGTGGGAGGAACGGTCATTGTTATTATAGTTTATGTAAATTATTATTATATTTCATGGGTTTTGCCTTTGCCTGGGTGGTGAGTATACGTAGTTTAGGGGCCTACGCACACAAGATTATTAATTAAAGCTTTTGGGTTTTCTGGGGTTATTTTGAAACAATCATTAAGACTTTGAATTATTGCATTTGTGCGCAGGAAGGATAATAGTTATATTTATTTTTAGGTCATGTTTAATCTAGTTTTCCAAGGGTTTTATTTATTTATTTAATTTAATAACTCTTACTAATTTACTTACATACTTTAAATTATTACACTATGTTACAATTTATTTTATGGTCAATTTTAATCTGGTTTTCCCAGGGCTTTTTATATTTATTTTCTTTATTAACTCTTTTTCGCCAAATAAAATAATAATTTCATATTATCTTTTTGACATTATGACCTAATTTTCTTTAACAAATTTTTAGTCTGATTTTTTCTATAGTGTAGCATGATTTTTTTGTCTTTTTTCAAGGATTCAGCAGCATCTCCTGTTACTATTTTATTTATCCAGATAATTTTTAGCTGCTCGGACTTTCAGTTTCTGCTGAAAGCAGATACACAAAAAATAACCTTAACGACTGCCAGGTGCAGGATTTCAGAGATTTTTCTCATTTTTTGTTACCAATTTTGTTGTATTTTTTTGTTGTTGTCCTGGCCAGCATGCAATCTCGCTCTTTGCCTCCTTGATGCATTCTGATAATTCGCGTGGCATGCAACCGACATTTGTTGGATGCCACACGAGACCTGCTGCCGACAATTCGAGAAATCGCACTTATAAGCTCGCTGCACGCGACTATTTATTACTGAAAAATATATCAAATTTAAAGTGCAGCCAAAGTTTAAATGAAATGTGAAAAAATACAGGGAAAAGCAACGGGGTGAGCTAGGAAACTGGCAATTGAAGCTTGAGGACAACTAGTTAAAAACTAGTTAATAAAGCAAGAACTTCTAATTAAATAAAGAAGAAATTTTAAAAAATGTAGCAAGAGCTCTTCTCCGCGCTTCTCATTCTGTGTACCTAAGTGGGAGCAGGATGGCAAATTTTAAACAACTTAAATTAAAATGTTGTGTTAAATATTTTATTATTTATTTATAATTACGAAATTAGCAAGAGCCCTTCTCTGCGCTTCTCATACTGGATACTTAAGCAAAAGCAGGATAGCAACTTTTATCAACCTAAACTTAAATTTTGTGTTTAATATTTTATTATTTATTTTAAATTACAAAATTAGCAAGAGCCCTTCTCTGCGCTTCTCATACTATATACTTAATTGGAAGCAGGGTAGCAATTTTTATATCAATTTAATACTCTTTATTATCTATTATTTATTTTTTTAGTTACGAAATGAGCAAGGGCCCTTCTCTGCGCTTCTCATACTGTACACTTAAGTAGAAACAGGATAGCAATTTTTATCAACCTAAATTAAAAAGTTGTGGTAAATATTTTATTATTTACTTTTAATTACCAAACTAGCAAGGGCCCTTCTCTGCGCTTCTCATACTGTACACTTAAGCAAAATCAGGATAGCAATTATTATCAATCTAAATTAAAATTTTGTGTTTAATATTTTATTATTTATTTTTAATTACGATATTAGCAAGAGCTTTTCTTTTGGGAGAAGGATATAAATTTGTATTAAATTAAATTAAATTTTAATACTCTTTATTATCTATTATTATTTTTTTAGTTACGAAATGAGCAAGGGCCCTTCTTTGCGCTTCTCATACTGGGTACTTAAGTGGCAGCAGGATAGCATTTTTTATTTAACTAAATTTAAATTTTGTGTTTAATATTTTATTATTTATTAGTTAGTTCCGAAATGAGCTAGAGCCTTTCTCCGCGCTTCTCATAATTTGTAGCTAAATAAATTATTCCCACATTTCCACAAAAATATCAAAAATAATTAAAATCATGTCTTAAAGGTTTCTACGTTCATGTATATATTTACTTATATTGGTTATTAACCACAAACATTTAAAATATGCAATTTAAGGCTCAAACAGCCGTAATAATGTAGTTTTCCTTGGGGCCAGGCTCTCTTTCTCATAATGAGACCGCAGTTCAAACTGTGAGTGGCCAACATTTTTGCTTGATTAACTTTTGAGTTGAATATCACCACACAAAACAACAATCAGATGCAGATGCAGATACAGAGGCATGCAGATGCAGATACAGAGACAACTTCAGCTACAGATACACCTAAAGGATACAGCTACAGCTATGGATACACCTACAAGATACAAGATACAAGGTACAGAGAGGGAGAGAGAGACACGGACACACGAGTGTGTGGCAATATGGCAGGGCATTTTCATTATTGTCTGGCCAACTGATTTATGCCATTCAATTCGCTTTCGGCAGACAAACCGCCGGAAAATGAAGCCCATGAATCAGTAGTGCGGCCAATTCGGAATACAAATGCCGGCCAGCTGTTGACCTCCCCCCACAAACACACACATATACACACACACACCCCTTCCTCCTCGTTCCCAGCCGTTGCTTTTCCGACCAAAAGTTAAACGATAAAGTTTTCCCAGCTCGACGGTTGGCCTTGACTCGAAACTCAATCATTGTTCGGTGTTTGACCAAAGGGGCAAGGGCAAAGTCACAACGGACTAAGGACTCTCCGGACGAAGGACTCTCCGGACCACTGCTCTCCGGAGAATGTCCAGTCCAAGGTCCGGCGGAGTGGAGTGCGTCCGGGGCAATATCCGGCGGTGTCCAGACACTGTGAAGTGGAGGGTTTCAAGTTGCAGGCTTTTTTTTTTTTTGAGTGTAAAAAGGACTTGTGGGAGTCTAGAAAATATTTTTAAATATTTTACAAGGTTCAAATAAATATTAACAATTTTTATATTTTTTATAGGAACATTTAAAAATGCAAAATTTAGTAAATATTTCTAAAAAATATGATACTGCATTTTAATATTAATTATTATAATTCCTATCAAATTAAAAACCAATTTAATATATTTTGTTGATATTATAATGTCAAATGCCTAATGTTTGTATTTTAATATTAACTATAAATAGTGATTAGATCTTAAAACGAACTCTATCTTATGGCCAAAAGTTTTAAGTCAAGCACTTAATCAAGTTCATTAAACATAAATATGTTTTAAATATTTAAAAAAATACTTTATGCAAAACAACATTTAAATGAATTGACGTATTATTTTATTATATATTAAAATTGATTTTTTACTAAATTACCATTTTCATTCAAATTAAAACTTTACCCTATTTGAATTTGTTTATTTAAATAATTAAAACGTTAGGACAATCAGAGAAGTATTTCCTAAAAACAAAATAATAAACTTCTGACCAAAAAACATTTAAAAAAATACATAAAATGAAGAAACATTATACTTTCCTTTAAATTAAGAATTATATAAATACCTTTTAAAATGCTAACTAAACCATACAATTTTCCAACTGAGTGATTTGAATCCCTGTCTCTAAATATTTAAAAAACATATAAAAACAGCTCTAACCAATGAAAGAAATAATATAATTTCCTTAATAAATTTATTTATCACTTATTTTTATGTTATTAATTATACCAACTTATCAACTTAGCCCATCAACTCTATTTGAGGTCAAATATTCCAAAACACTTCTGTAAAAGTGATCACTTTCTGGACTTGTGAGAATTTCTGGCAAGTGTGAATGGCTTCCGAGGCTCTCTCTCACTGTCAGGTTTCACTTATAAATGCATTTCTCTCTTTCTGTCTTTCTTTTTTGTTTCTTCAAGTTAAAATTAACAAAAATACATAAATAAACACAGACAGGAAAATGCGAGGGCGCGTGCCTGTTCCAAAAGGCAAAAGCTTTGGCAGCTTTTCTTTACAACAAATATATAAAAACAACGAATAAGTGATGTTCTTTAAATTAACATACCTTTAGGTATTTATTAAAATAAATATTTAATTTTTTATAATATGTATAAATTGTTTTTGAATTGCCTTTCTTGAAACCTTTTAATAATAAATCAGTTTACCTAATAACTTCTGTAATATGATGAATCTTTTTGAGTTGTAATTGCTGTTAAGACTTGAATATTAAATATAAATATAATATAATTATATACAAAAATAAATATATTAAATATATAAATTAAATAAATTAATTAGTACATGTAAAATAACTACAGGTTTCCCTTTGGAGCTTTTAATTGTGATCTTTCTCTCTCTTAGTGATTCAATGATTTGGCTACTTTTTGGGAAAATTTCAGAGCCCTTTATCGGAAAATTCTCTTTTTGAGCATGAATTCCTTAAAAAAATATATATATGTATATATTGTATTTAATATATTTTTAATCTATAAAAATGTTATTTTTTATTTAATTAATAAAACCTTCACTTTGCCAAATAAATTATTTTTCACAATATTTATTGTTCAAGTTCCCTAAATATTCATCTCTATTTTGGCCATCTTTTTGCGGCAGCACTGCTCTCTCTCTCTCTTTTCCATGTGGCGGAAAACTGTGGGAAAATCTCGGGGAAAAATGCTGGTGGAAAAAAAAGAGGAGAGAAGAGCAAAGAGCGCACATGATCGGCACATACAGAAAAGCACTGTCCATATAGATGGGAACACGAGGCTCTCCGGCATTTCCTCGGGATCTCCGGATCTCTCGGATACAGATATAGTGCTGGGTATATCACTTTCAGATACGGATGCTGAGTGTTCCCGTGCGAACGCGTCGGAAAAAGCGGAGCGGAAGAATTTTCATACACCGACCGAAGCGAAACAGTTCGAAGCCATTTATTATTACCTTCTGCTGCTATTGTTCCACGTTGGGTGGTGTTTCTTGTTTTGCTCTGTTGAGAATTTCGTTGATTATACATATATCCATATACAAAAGATATATATTATATATACAGAGAGCAGTTTTTGTTTGTCGCGCAACACACAACAAATCGGAATCGGAATTGAAGAATGTGCAACGTGGCGTATGCGTGATGCAGCGAGGTACAAGTGCGTGCTAAGGGGAAATTTCCTTTCCCCCTCTCTCTCTCTCTCTCAATCTTTTAATATTATTTTTTATATTTTTTATTTATATTTTTTTGTATGTGAACAATCTAAAAATATATATATAAAAGCATATAAAGTGAAAGCAAAAGTGTAAGCAAGCCAGTGCACGGAGAGAAAATGCGAGACAACACCTGTGTGTGCACCTGTGTGGCTTTCCTTTACCCCTGACGTCATAAAGAACTATATACACATAGGGAGATATATATTTACACTCATATATATATATATATACATGTGGATATATAGAAAAGGGGCACAGGAAAGTAAAGGAAAATAACGAAAAACGCCTCTGGCAACCGCACAATTATACAGTCAATTTGCGCTGTGTTTTTCGGGGCATTAAAACAAAAGCATTTCACTAAGAAATATTTATTATTCCGTGTATTGTGTGTGTGTGTGTGTGTGTGTGTGTGTGTGTGTGGAATGTGTTTATAGTAGCTTCCATAGTCCAGAATCCAAAGTCTTTTCCACCATTAATTGTTTCTTATTTACCAATTCACCTTGCATTCATTTCGTTCACGTTCCGTTCCGTTTTAGCCTCGAACACGTGCCAGGGGTTAAGATCCCCGGATCAGTCGGCTATATCCAAAAACTAAACTAAAACTGTAACTAAAACTAAAACTATAAGGTCCAATACTAAGACTACATCTCTTCCTGGAAGTTAATCCATCAACAAATGTGAAAATCAATGGAAAACTCTGACCAAACGGAAATTACAAATTCCGAAATGGATCTGCGGTGTGAAATCAGTTCATTAAGCAAAATCATCGTGTGAGTGTTTTTCGTGTACTATTACGTATTACGATTCCATCAAAATTAAATAAATTGCCTCCAGAATGTGGGTGATCACAGAACTAAATGAAAAATTCCATCGGGAATTGCCAAAAAGTGAGATTTTTCCACTGGAGATTTATTTAGAGGCATTGTTCTTCAACATTCAAAGCACTTTGAAAGTGATTTATGAATTAACAATAAATTAATCAACACTTTGATTTTAAAATCTTACAGAAAGCTATTGGTTAAAGATATTTTGTTAATGTGTCATAATTTTTAAAAACTAAAGAAATATGTCGAGAAGTCACAGATTATTTTTAAACAGCAATTTTGGTAAAGTTAAAGCTTGACGCTTTTTTTTTTTATATAAAAAAAATACCAAAGGAATGTTTTTTACTTAAAATAAATGTCTATAATGTCTATGGAGTATAAAAAATACTCAATTTATTAATAATTATCCTATATAGATTAATGCTACTTCACAGTATAAATTTTAATTTCAAAATGGAAACCAATTATATTTTTGCTTTAAAGCTGCTCATAAGAAGTGTAGAAAATGAATGAACTTATAAAAAATATAAAATGAAACTTTAAATATTAAATTACTTAAAATTAAATCATAAAATATCTTACAATAAAAATTGCATTATTTAAATCAGAGTATACATATTTATACACATTTTACTTAGAGTAAAATATAAAACGAATAATTATATGCAAATAAAGTTACATTACAAGTTTACAAGAACCATTTAATATTACATTTAATATATAGTAAAAAATAAAAAAAATCTTTAAAAAATTGTATTATTTAAAGCAGAATATTTATACATATTTAGGTAAATATTTATACATTAATTTTATGTTTACAAACTATCTTTTAAAAAATTAATACAAAAAATCATTTTTTTGAAAAATATTGATAGTCTTAAAGTATTGAATTAAATGTTAATAATTAATTAAAATGACTTAAAAAATCAGTTACTTTTCAGGGCAGAATATTTATATTTATATACAATTATACCATTTTTAATAGTTAAAAGTAAATTAGTAAATTAAACAAAAAACGGTTTAAACAGTTAAAGTAAAGTTTCCAAGCAGCATTTAAATATTAAATTTAATATAAATAAGTCTTAATAAATGAAAATTTGCTACCATTTAGAGCAGAATATTTATCTTATATTTAAATATGATGTATTTTTGCTATATATTTTTTAAATATTTAAAACTAAACTAGTAATAAATGAATACTAAGAGGATTTAGATTGAAAGTGTATGAAGATTAAAATAAATATGTTAAATATGTGTAAATCATTAAAATACCTTAGAAACTCCCCATTTTTTTTTAGATAACTATTCCCATTCCTATTAATATCAATAATATTTTGCATAAATATTTTATATTTGTTATTTTCTTGTAAATATTTACTCTGTGTGGTAGATCTATGTATTATTTTCATGCCACTTGTTTTGTCAAACGGCAGGCCATGTTTTCGCCACAAAATATAAGCAACTCTCATGGACGCCTCTTAAGAGGTTAAGGGAGATTAAAATTCTTGGGTGATCCCCAGCATCTATGATGATATTAACCTTGATGTGTGCCTGTGCACAGAGACACAAACCTTAACCCTGAGGAGAGCACAGCTCTCGGGAAGGGGTTCCTCTGGCGCATCTTGTTTGTGTTGTTTTTATCATATCCGGCAATCAATTGGCACGCAATCTCGCACAATTCGCCACTTAATTTCTATTTTTAATAACATTAACGGCAGACCGTGGGGGGGAGGGAGGGAGAGGGGAGGTGCGGCATTCACAACAAATTTTTAAATGAATCAAGAGCTTATTTTTGGTGGCGCGTCGGAGCAAAAACAGAAATCATATTTTTAAACGTTTCGCCTTTGCCAGCGGATTCCCTCCAACAAATTTGCCTCCTGTTTTTGTTAAGCTGTAAAAATCACAATAAATAACAAAACAGAAAATGCAAAATACAAAATAATGTAAGGTTCTGGGTTAAAATGAAACAAAAGCCCCCCAAAAAAAATATTCACTCAAATTATGTTGAAATCATCTTAATTCCGTTGAATTAAAATGTTTTGACCAAAGCCAACATTTCCAAGGAAAACATTCTCACATATGTATATATTTTTTTTGTAAGCATAAAAAATGAATTTTATGGCTTGCAGAAAGATAACTGAACATACAATAAATCTGATGACAGATTAAATGGATTTTAGACAAGAAACTTAAGCCCGAAGGGGATGAGTCAATCTTTATTATATTTACAGCTTCCAGTATTTTTAATAGAATTAAAATTATTAAATTGTAGTAAGTATATTTTTCTCTGTGTAATTAATAGATTCTCAGAGTGATCATCAGTCTGGGTATCTATCACTAGAGACAAATGGTTCTTGAGTTGCCCTCGCCCCCCATCAACACCTCTCCGCCCACTTGTCAATGTCGTTTCGCATACGTGACACAATTCTCTGGGGGCAGGGGGCTTGGGATCTTCAGGGGCGAGTTGTCCAAAAATGTTATATCAAGGCTAAGAGTAAAAATCATGACAACAAATCAATAATAGTCACAGAATTAGGAAACAATGAATTATAGAAATTAATTGCGATTGCAAATTAATATATATATTATTTAAATTTTTAATAAATTCAAGTTAAACATTAAGTATATTAATTTGAATTAATTTAAAATAAAATTATATAATAATTATATATACAAATATTTCCTAATACTTCCGCTAAGTATATCTTACCTATGACCAGTAAATGCCTTACCCAACACTGTATAAAGTATCTCTTGGCTTTACACAGCACTGAGAAATATAGTTTTTGTCAGACCTAGAAACTGTTTACACCTGAAACTTCTTATTGTTTAAAAAAATATATATGTTGAAGAGGTAAAAAATAAGAAAATATAAATAATTGTTATATACATAATTCAATTAAATTTTAAATTCTAATATATGTATTTCTCCAAAATTAAAGAACACTGAAAAATGTTCCTTTGTCAAAACTGCAACCTGATTTATATATTAATGATTTTAAATATTGAATAAGAGTATATCAATAATAGTTATATTATTTTAATTAATTATTAATACAAAATTATTAAACTCCCTTTGAATATCTTTCTTCAGCAACCAGAAATGACATTACACAGCACTGAAAAATGTCCTTTTTGTAAGACACACAAGCTGGTCACACTTGAAACTTCCTATTGTTTATTTTGTGGCACGAATTGAAGTTAAAATCAATTATTTATACAAATTTAAAAAATTGAGAGTTCAATATTTAATAATACAAATACAAACCGATCTCTAAGCTGAAATACTGAAAAGAACTCCAAAGTGACAGCTAGAACCGCTAGATTCCTCTGGTTTCTGCTTATGGTTCCCTAATTTCTGTTTTCCCTTATATTTATATTGTTTTTGTTATATTCCAGATATCCATCAACATGGCTGCGGATATAACCTACAGCTGACTGAAGAATGCAAACTGTTTATTTAATGCAAATCTAGAAAGGAAAGAACACACGCCACTTACACACTAGCCACACAAGACACTAAACAGAAGCCCCTCATCTCCAGCGTAAACTGGGATATCAGCCAGTTCGAATGCGGATGGGATTTGGAATTGGACTTGGAATCCATACAGCGAGTCTCCAAGATGATGTTCACACGTGCCCAGGTGCGCAAGCAGAAGACCAACAGCTCGAGCAGTCAGCGTCCAAGGAGCTCGGGAGGATCTACCTCGCGCCATCAGCAGGCTCATGAGGTTAATATATATATACCCTATAATCTATACTCTACAAGCTAGTATATACTTTTCTTATAATTCTCTTCTTAATTTGAAACAAAACACCATTCCATAGAAAATAGTTTTACAGTGAGCCAAGCAAGTGTTTTAATTTGTTTAGTCTTTCCAAAGTAATTACTACTTAGCCGAACTATTTACAAAATCAAAACCATTAATTTGCCAGTTCGATGCGGTTTCTGTTTAGCAAATTGAAAAGTATAAAACTAATGTATAAACAGAGAATAAAGTACTACCTACATATTTGTAAAGTATTCCATTTTCTATTTACCTTTTAGTTTAGGTTTGTTTAATCCACACGTGGTGAAAAGATTTTAAATGGCTTAGAAGTATTTTGAATTACCAAAGCTGAGTACCTTAAATTACTTTATATAATGTACTTTTATTATTAAACATTTTTAATTATCGAATTCTAACCATAATCCTTTTTTACAGACACGCTACAAGCCCAGTTCCACCAGCAGTAGCGGCCCTGGCAGTGCCCTGAGTGGCAGCAGTGCCTCTGGTGGAGCCCGGAGAGATAGAGACCGGGATAGGGATCACTATGGCAAGCAGCATTCCTTTGAGCTTCCGCGGCAGCACTCCAAGGAGGAGGCCTATCACAGGGACAGGGATCGAGATCGGGATAGAGATCGAGAGAGCAGTGCAGGCGGCACTGGCGAGAGAGGTGGCAATGGTGGCGGAGTCACTGGCGGCGGGGTCTATGTGGACAGGCGGACAAGGCCCAGGAGCATCACCAATCGCCGCGGGGCCATCAAGCATCAGAAGTGGGTATTCAATTTAATATAAATAATTTAAAAAAAAATATTTGTTACTTATATTATCATTTAATAACCCCTACAGAACCCACGACATCAATGGCCATCGCTTTGTGGCCAAGTTCTTTCGCCAGCCCACCTTTTGTGCCTTCTGCAATCTGTTCCTTTGGGGCTTTGGCAAGCAGGGTTATCAGTGCATCAGTAAGTTATAAATATTTATAAGAAATTATATATATAATTAACTAGGTTATTTTCTTTAATTTTCCTTACAGTTTGCCAGACGGCGGTCCACAAGAAATGCCATGAAAAGCTATTGGGCAAGTGCTCCGGTTCCGTTTTCACCTCGGCCAGTACAATTGTGGGTTAAGCAGAAGCTTAAAACGGTTTTATTTAATATCTAATAATATTCTTATTATTTATAATTAATTTAGCTACTTCGTGAACGCTTCAAGATCGATATGCCGCATCGTTTCAAGCCACATACATTTATGTCGCCCACTTTCTGTGACCATTGCGGCTCGCTGATGGGCGGATTTTTCATTCAGGGTCTCAAGTGTGAAGGTAAGTTCATCAGCATCTGTTTTTAGATATATTTTATTGATTTTTTATTAAGGGTTTAATTAATGGCACTGAAAAAATAATTTATTTAATATTTGAAAGAAAGGAAAACACTTGATTACTGTTTCATTTGGCATTTTTAATATTCAATTTCCTTGGAATTCTATTTAATTAAATATATAAAACTATAAACTCATTTAAATACGGTTTTATTTAATATTTAAAATAATATACTCAATGAATTATTATTTTACTTTCAATTAAATATAATAAAACTGACTGAAATACCTTTACATTTAATATTTTATATAATAAAAACCACTCCTTTTTAAAGCCTTTATTTATATCTTAGTGCTATTATTTAACCCTTATTAAACAATATTTTATTATATATTATTATATATTAAAACCTGTTGCGATTTTGGCTTGAGCTTTTGCCAGGTGGCACCATCTGTGTCATAGGTAAATAAATAGCTTTCCACGAAAAGCTTAAACAATTCTTTTAGCAATTATTAGCACCTCAGGCTTTTGGGCTTTTCCCGACAGCCCCGGAAAATGTAACGGTCGGTGGAAATAAGGGACATTAAATAAAGGGAAATATGGAAAATGTCCTGGAATATAGCTGGTTACTTGAATTTCCTATTACAAAAGGAAACTCTTTTAAGAACCATTTTTATATTTCTTAAATTTGCTGGGAAAGCAAATAATATTTCCACGGAACTACAAAATAAATGCCAAAGGGCAAAGCTCTGATAATTATTCTTAATAATTTTTAAGATTTTCACTGTGGAATTTCTGGGAATTTTCGTAATTGTGTCACTCTTGTTATTAAAATTTCTGACTTAAATTCAGGTTTATATATACAAGGAAATATTAAAAATTCTTCTTCGCTGGAAATGCAATAAAAAAGAAGATATATTTTTAAGTATATACAAGTGACTCACTTGATTTCAACATTTATTTTACGAAATTGTGCAATTTTCTGTTTGTGTTTTGTCACACGAACAAAAGACTTTCACTTGCCGTTGAAAAGCGGAAATAATGCGAAAAGCCAGATCGAGTAGAAATCGCCTTTATATAGCAGATGGACAGACAACTGGCCAGACTGCATTAGAAATCAATTTATTGCGACTTTGCCAAACACACACAAGAGTCGAGGGGTAAAAAAGAAAATAGGAAAAACTAAAAGAACATTGCCAACGGAACGAGCCAAAAATAACAAGAAGACATGAGAGAGTTGCCTTGGTGGACTATGGGAATGCCCTGTAAAAAGTTTACGATTTTACAGGGCATTAAAATTATTTGAAAAATAATGCTAGACGGTATTTAGAAGTAATAAATAAATAATAATTAATATACTTATATTAATATACTTATACCTAGAAATATTCTTAAACATTTTCAAAACATTTTCAGAAGTATTTTTAAATATTTTTGATATATTTTAAGAAATGTTCCTGAAAACTTAAAGGGAAATTACCTTTATACAAGAGTTAAAAATATTATCAGTCAAACCATGCTCCATAAATCTGCATATTTTGGTTAGTAAAATATTTTACCTGAATGCTAAATAAAGTTAAATTTATATATTATATTACAAATCAAACCATGCTCCATAAATCTACATAAAAATGACTTATTAATTAAATTAATTAAATTCCAAATAAAGTTAAAATTATTCAGACTGCTCAGGGGCACATTTCCTAAATAAAATATGATCCTTAATTTTTTCTCAATCTTTTTTAATTTTAAGAACTTAAAATAAATAATTTTCCTTAAGCCACAAAATATGATTTAAATTCCTTTAAATTTCACTTTCTAACCAAATCAACATTTATTTTTAATGACTTTTTGGTAAGAGAACAAAGATCTTAAACACATTTAAAAGCTCGTTAAATCGCATTTTGTTTATGGTGTTTTTCCAAGTGAGCAAGTGTGTGCTCGGAGCCTGACACCGACAGGAATGCAGTCGCAGAAATAATGCACTAAAATATATATATATACAAATTCCCCCGTCCCACCTCTCTCTTTCGAACGCTATAAATCGCAAAGATTAAGTACTGAGGCAGCGGAAAATAATCTAGAAAGCAAAAAAAAAACAAGAATTAGTGAAGAGAAAAGCATGTTGCAGTTCTATTTCTAGTTGTTTGGCGCTTTCCACTTGCCACCTCCTCCCCCGCAGATCCTACACTTGTTTTGCCCGCCGATCTATAAATGTACTTTGCGGAACCGAAAAGCGTCACCATTAGCATCGCATGTACACGCTCTATGAGTTCGAGTCCTAGGAACGTGGCCAGGGGTATGAGTTTGGCAAGGGGCAGCACAGTGCGGGTCAAAGAAGTGGGTCTTAAAAAATACATTTCAGGGAAGTCTTAAGGGTTTTTTAAAATATTTTATAGTTATTTAAAAAAGTCTCTTGAGAATTTTTTGACTATAAAAAAGATTGACTTTGAAAATCCCTAACAAAAATTTATATCCGGCTCGAAGAACCAAAAAACAAGAGATTGTCAACAAATAAATGCAATTATGGTGCCATTATTTAATACAATTATAAAAAATTAAATAGAAAGAATTAAGAAATAATTAAAATTAATTAATTGCAAGTCGCACTCCTATAATTTCGCCTACAACTATATTATGCCTATGGTTATAGTATGGCATTAGGAATGGTCTATGGTCTCATGTGAGATATATCCTACGTGCGGCATTTCTGGCATTTCGCATCGCGTCGGAACAGAAGGGTAAAAAGGGGAAGGGAAGGGAAAGAAAAGGGGAAAATTGGACAATTTTAGCTAAACATCTTGATAGCAGGTGCCACAAACAAGTGAATTGATGATCGCCCAGAAAAACGCCTTTTGGACGGCAACTGCTAAAAGTCCATGTTGGCGAATATGTCAAACCTCATTCGGCTTGTTTAAATTATTTGAAATAAACCTCATATTATTTATTCAAAGCGTCAAGTTTCTGAACTTGTTGTTTTACAAAATTTCATGGTTTTTAAAATTAAATTAACATTATTTAGAAAGCTTTTTCAAGAAAAATCTTCTCTTGTAGTGTTTGTTTTTTCTTTTTAATCCTAATCCCTAGATTTGTTTATTTTTTAAACAAAACCTCTGGTTTTCTATTTGTATTTATTGACTTTAAAATATTTTGTATTTTATGGTCTACATAGCTTTCTTATTTATTCATATTTTTATACCTTAAGAAATTTAGTTTTTGAATATTAATAAACCAGCTGAAATATCTTCCTGAACTTGTACATTTCGGAGAAAAATTAATAATATTTTGGGCATTCTATTTAATTATAAACTGATGGCTAACTAATTTTCAATAAATTATGTCATGTTTTTGTCATTTTATTTCTTCAACCAAACAATAAACATAATTAACACTTTGATGTTTGCTAGACATTTCAGGAGAATTCTTAGCTAGGCTTTTGCTCTCTTTCAGAGAGTATTTTGCATTTGTTTAAAACATTTTTTGTTTTATAATTATTCATCGCCTATATGAACACTTTGAAGTCTGATTACACTTATGCCTGATTCTTTTTATTTATGGCAATATATGCATTTTAGCGACAATTAATTGGTCACACATTTTGTGACAGCATTTCGACATCTGAATTTGTCTTCAGTTTATTTTGCTAGATTTCTGGATTTAAATTTAAATTTATTTTTAAAAATGTTTCTGTAATAGCAGCTCTCAGTTGTCAGGGTATTTTTTATATTCAAAGTAATGGCTAAGTAATAACTTAAGTACTTAGCTCATCAAGTTTATGGCATACTTCCGTTTTTCCTTAGTAAATATTAGATTTTATGTACTTGCTTGGTGTTTGTTCATCTTTGTAATTTATTATTAACTTTTTTGAAGCCAAAAATAGGTTGTTAATAAATTAATTGATACATAGTAAAAGTCGTGCTTAATTTATTTGAATTAGAAAAGAAATAATGAACTCTTGAACTCGTTGTAATATTACCTAATCTATATAAAGTCTAAGCTTTTTAATTAACTATTGTTTAAGCTCTATGTTTCACCTTATCTGACCCATATAAATATATATTTTTATACATATTTTCTAGTTATATCTCTTCCTCTTTTGCTGTAACAAATCTTATGAAACCCATATATATTTTCACCTATACTTATTTTAGTTAATTGTTCCGCATATTTTATGACAGCTTCTTGGTGCTTCTTCTCTTTCTCCCAAAACTTTCGTGTTCGAATCCGTAGCTCTCGAGATGTATCTCTCCCTCTCCTTCGATCGCTCTCAACTTTTCGCTTTTACTTTCGCTGTGCAAAAAATACGTCAAAATGGTTTTTGATGCTTTTCGAAATTCGAAAAACACCGCGCTCGCCTTTGTGTGAAAATTTATGGCAATAGCTCTCAGGGTGTGTGTGCGTGTGTGTGTGTTGATCTTTTTCTGACGGGGCATATTTCGAAATTGGCAGAGATGCTGATAATGGGAAGAGGAAGATGCTGATCTGGGCCTGTGACGGTGCCTTCTGCCTCAACACACATACAGGTAGAGATACAAGATACAAGATACAAATCCACTGAGAGGAAAATTGCGAGTTAAATGAAAGGATATGAGGATTTTCTGGTTTAAAAATTAATTGTTGTCTTAATGGGGATTTAGTTGGGAATATTTTAAGGTTTTTAAGTTTTTTCTTTAGCCCAAAAGAAATACTTAATTGTTTTTAAAGGAAATTATTTAGATACGGGGAATAATTAATGTATCTTTTATAAATTTTTCGGCATTAGAAAACTATTAAATGTATCTTAAACAGATTTTTCGGCATAAAGATATATTTAAAAGATCCTTAATACATTTTTTTATTATAAACATCCATAAAGGGTAGATTTAATGGAATTTCAATAATATTTTTCGGCATAAAAATCGAACTCTGAACTTCAAACTTTTTATACAAGGAAAATGCCTAGTTGAACCCTCTTTAAATTAATATATCTTAAGTTGTCCTTAAATAAACTAAATAATTTTAGTTCATACAATTTTTCAATAGCTTTTTAGATCTTTTAAGGCATTTTTTAAATTTGTTTAAAACAAGAGTTGTTTTTTCAGGTGATTGTATTCCCATAAAACCATTATTTTCACATCAATTTTTTACTTAATGATGTTAGATACATTCTTAAAAAATTAAAAAAATTATCCTCAAATAAAATCACATTTCAGCTACATTTGAGCAATATTTGAACAATATTTTAGCAATACTTTAGCAATATTTGAGCAATATTTTAGCAACATTTTAGCAACATTTCAGCTTCATTTCAGCTTAATTTCACTTCATTTTAGCTCCTATTTTTTCCTGTGTATATAAGATACAGATACATTTACACGTGTGTAGTATCTCTGCCGCTGCAAAGTTAGCCTCTCTCTCACACAGATGGTCTTCGAATTTTCCCGTGAATTTTTTTCGCCTTCGGAATTGAAAATTTTCAGCGCTGCCTTTTTCCACATTTCAGTAGTTTCCGTTAATGCGTTCGCCACGTCGAGATACAAGAGCTCCTTCTTCGATTTTATTTTATATTTTTTTTTTACACTATTGGCTGCTGCCAGTCGTCGCGTTCACGGTAAAAGTCAAAACAAAAAAATATACAAAAAAATTAAAAATTAAAATCCACGCACCTTGCGTTCAAAGTGTGTGTGCTCTAGAAGGCTAATAAAAACAAGAATAAAACAAAAAGTTATAATATAAAAAAGAAACAAAAAGAAAAAAAACGGAACAAAAAAGTGTCAGATATTTTCATGCGTGGCAAATCGCCGAGGAAAAAATCGCAGACAACGACTCGTGAGCGCTTACGTCATGCAAAAAATTATAATATCTCCTACGTTGGATTATATATATAAATTTGTATATATGTATATACTATCTATTTCTATATGGCACATGTGGGCAAAAAGGCAACGACGGTGGCCAATAATAAACATATAATAAGTCCATTGAGCACACGCAGGGCGTTAATTATTGAAAAGCCATCAATTCCAGGCCAGGCACTGACCTTCAGCCAATGACAATTCGATTTCCATTTTATCTATTTCCGTTTGCAAAAAAAAAGAAAAGAAGAAAACATGGTATATATTCTAGGAGTTTCTATGATCAAGTTTAATTTCCCTGGAACAGCTTTATTTGTTTAATTTGCATAAACAATTTGTGAGAAATTGCTCGGGGAATTGATTGGTTTCTTTTATTCCTCAAATGATTCAGATAATTTTTAAAGCTAATTTAAAGATAAGAATCTATTAACAATAGTAAGAATTAGTAAGTTTAGGATTTGAAAGAACCTTAAAAAATTACTAGCTGAATTTTATATTCAAAATAATGAAACAATGAAGTTTAGGGTTCAAAAGAACCTAATTAACTTACTAGCTACATTTTATAAATGAAGTTCGATTTGATTTGTAAATATTTATACAAAGATTTGCGCCAAATATGCTACTTTTTCTATTTGTTGATTACCTGAAATAAATTAGTAAAACAGAAAACCAAAAAAACAAATACTTGCCGCTTTAAAAATTGTATTTTATTAAATTTTTTTAATGGGCAAGTTAACTTTGAATTTTGTAAAGATTTACTTACATAAAAAATCGTGTTTTTATGCCTCAAATAAATCAGTATTTTCAAAGCAATTTAAATGTTTAATTATATTTAAAAGATATTTAAAATACTTAAAGGAAATATACATTTAAAGGTTTCATTCTTACTGAAGGGTTTAAGTACCCCAAAATTATTAGGAATTAATAAATTAAAAACAAATTAATATCTCTATATATATTGTGGACTTCTTTTAAGAAGATTTCTACAAAAAATGTCAGCTTTATTTATTTATTCCCTCAATTAATAAAAATCCCAGAACATCTATATCTACATGCTTTAAACATTTTAAGAAACTTTAATAAATTACTAACTCTAATTAAATAAAAAAAAGACATGAAATTCTATATATTTTTGTAAACTTGCTTAAAAAAGACAAAATATTACTAGCTTTATTCATATATTCCTTTAATAAACCAAAACAAAACAGAAACCCCATGCCTATACCTCCATAAACCAATTAAAAAACAAGGAAATTTCTGAAACATTCTTTCTTTTTAGTATAAAAATTTCAAACAGAGATTAATTAATAATTTTTGATTCGTTTCCGATCGCTCGATCATGGGGAATTAAACCCTTTTGCGCCAATTAGGCCATAATTAATGTGAACTGCCCGATTCGTGTGGTATTGCCAAATGCTGGCTGGCAGGCACATTATTATGACAGCAGTTTTGAAATTTGAAAAAATTCTGAAACCGAGAATTGTATAATTAAATACACGAGAGATGTATGCATATGCAGAGGTAGATCTCTATAGCATATAAGTTGTAGATCTCTCGGCAGGCATTAACCTGCGAGGAACCAAGTGAAGTGCCACCGAATTTATGGTTGAATCTCTGAAATTTATAATGTGTTGCCCAAGCGGCGTTGGGATTATTATAGCCTCGTTAGGATGTAGTTGCTGCTGGCAATTAAATTGAGTTATTGACATCGACGTTGGTTTAGCCGGAAATCGAATTGGAATCTGAGGAAAAGAAAATCGAATTGAATCAGTTTATTTGGCTAACGATTGAAAAGATACCGAAAAGGGGGAAGTACAGTCCGAGGCCGCAAAGTGTGTTTATTTCAGGCAATTAACACCTCTTTGAAGAAAGCAATTCATTCTTAAGGAGTTTTGTTTTGATTTGGTACATCAAGTCTTTCTTTTATACTTTTTGAAATATTTTTTATAATGAAGAAAACAGTATAATTTTTTATATATTTTCCTCTATTCGATTTTTTATCTAACAAATTACTTTCCTTCTTCGTTTTTAATTGGCATTTTCCTTGAAATATTTATTTAAAATGTTCTTCTTAATTTTTTTAATATTTTAAATGTACCTCTGATATAATCTTTAGGAAAATATCAGGCAAATTATTGATTTTCAAGACCTACAAAATACTTAAATAAATATATATTAATTAAAAAAAGTTATTTAATTTATTTTAAATATTTATAAAAACATCGGGCTTTAAATAGCTTTAAAATAATATAAAATTCATAGTAAAAATATTTCAATAGGCTGGCACACTTTCTCAATAAAATAAGTATTAGTTTTTTATTGACATTAAAGGTTTTTGTATATTTTTTTAATAATACTTAAAAAATACAGTAATAAAATACATAAATAAAGGAATAAACACATAAATAAAAAAATTAATTATTTAATTTTAATAATAATAATACAAAAATATTAATAAACAAATACAGTCATGAGCGTAAGAAATTAATACATAAATCCAAAAAATTAATGAATAAGTCAATAAGCACATAAAATAAATACATAAATGAAGAAGCACATAAAAAATTATATTAATATATCAAATTTTATAATATAAACAAATTAATGAATTAAAACGACAGTGAAATAAATACATGAATAAACATATACATAAATTTAAAAAAAAAAGTTAATTATAAGACAAAATATATTAATTAATTAAAGCAACAATAAAATAGACAATGTATAATAACAATAAAATAAAATAATAAATAATATAAATAAGCATGCAAAATAATTAAATAAATAAGAGAAGCATCCAAATAAATAAATAAATAAGAGAAGCCTACAAATAATAATACATAAACAAAATGATTGAGTAAACCACCAAAATGAAATCAGAAAAAAAATACATACATTAAATATTAATAATTAAATTATTATTAATTAAATTATTAAATACAACAATTTAAAAAATCCCCCTGCGCCATATAGGACTAGATATTATTCAGATATTATATATTTTTGCATCCCCTTAAAACCAGCGTAATTACAAACAAAATATGAGAACCTAAACGAACCAAGGGAAAACAATCCAACCGAGAAAAAAGCAGTGAAGAAAAGCCAACAACACCGAGTGATATATATCTATAGATATATATATATATACTATTTTTTTCTGTTCAGTTAGTGGTGAAAAAAAGGCCTCGCGATGCCTCTGTACTCGGACTCGACCAACTACTATTACAGCGGCGGCAGCAGCCAGCTGTACTCGCCGTACTATAGCTCCGGCCTGGGCCTGAACCTGAACCTGGGCTCCCCCGGCTCCAGCTACACCTCCAGCTACAATCGCTCCTACCCGGCCAGCTATATGGTGCCGCTGGGCCCCTCCTCGCCGCGATCCCCCAGCAGCTACACCGGCAGCAGCTCCACATCCTCCTCCGTCTCGCGGTATCAGCCCAAGCTGACCACGATCACCGAGAGCGGCAGGCACAGTGGTCACAGCAGCTTGATGCCTCTGACCAGGATACAGTCACCCAAATACAGCAGCTCCTCGGTGTCCAGTCCCAGTTATGGCTCCTCGGGGACCACAAGTCGGTATATACCCCCACGTCCCATTGCCATAAATACGGCGGATATAGATGTGAGCTCCTCCAGGTATCGCAGAGGAGTGTCCTCAGCCAGGACCCTTGAGAGGGAGAGAGAGGAAAGGGATCAGAAGGAGCAGAGGGATCAGAAACCTGCTCAGTCTAAGGAGGAAATCAAAGAAGAAACCACACCCAAGGAGGCGGAAGAGGAGGTCCTCCCTTCGGATAATCAAGACCCGGCCAGAACCGAAACCCGTCCCAATCGCCGGTCCACCATCAAGAGAAACCGTGCCGTTGTCCGGCTCTCCACCATACGCAGGCGCAGCAAGGAGCGACCCAAGGAGCAGGTCCAGCAGGATCATCAGTTCAGGGATCTGCCGCCGGCCACCGAGCCCAGTCTGAGTTGGCGCCAGAAATTGGCCGAGGAACTGGCTGCTTTTCCAGCCACCAGCAACAAAAAGTCACCCGGAGAACTGCTCCGCGAGAGATTCTACATTCGGGACGAGAAGGAAGAGCAGGCACAGCCCATACTCAGGCAGAACCTCCAGCGGAGTCAGACCCCGGAGGTGACGGTAGCCCAAGCCAAGCTGGACAAGCAGGAACAGGAGGACACCGACTCCGCCTCCGCCTCCGCCTCTGAGCAGCAGGAAAATCTTGAGGAAATTGAAAAGACCATAAGACGCCTGAGCCTGGTGCAGTGTCCCACCTTCCATGACATCTGCGAGGATATTTCCTCTGACAAGATAGACGATGATCTGAATGCAGGCGAGCTGCGTCGCCGGGCCTCGATTATCCAGGAACAGGAGCAGGAGATCCTGAACAAGCTGCAAAAGTCCAGCTCCGGCACCTTCCAACTGATCCACCTGGAGCGTAGGTCCAGTCATGACAGCACCACCACGGCGGATGAGGCGGCGTCTGGCAGCGAAAGAGCCAAGCGTCGCTCCAAGAAGAGCAAGAAGTTGCGCCACAAGATCACCGCCATTGTGGAGGTGGAGAATGCCACTCAGGCGACGCCACAAATGGATCATATGCCCAGTGTCCTGGAACTCAATGAAGACTCCTCGAACCTACAGTCCCTGGCCGCCGCCAGTTCCGGTTCCGGTTCGAGTTCCACACCAAGTCCCAGTCCCAAGCCCAAGTTCACCGTGAATGTGGAGACAGTGGAGGAGCACCATCAGATACACAAGGTGTTTAAGTTGCCCAAGAAAAAGACAGAGCCGGCGGCGACGGCAGCGACTGAGGTGCGAGAGGAAGCCGTCCTGCCGGAGGGTTTCATGCGGGCAGCTCCCAAAACCACCAAGACATCGCCGCTGAAGAAGGTCAGCGCCAAGGCTGGCCAGCAGACGCCGCCGGAACAGCATGTGAGTGTGGCGCAGATTTTCACCTTCGACGAGGCAGCCATACAGGAGCAGCAGCAGAAGCAGCAACAGGAGCAGCAGCAGAAGCAGCAACAGGAGCAGCAGCCCAAGCCAAACGAGGCCAAGGTGGAAGGTGGTGTGGCCACGCCCAAGCCCATTCGTAAGGCCATTCAAAAGTCCGAGAGCGGTGAGGACTTTTGGTCGCAAATCGGTTCACGGGAAACGCTCTACATGACCAATCGCAAGAAGGCCATTACGGAGCGACAGGAGCGACTTCTCGAGGAGGAGATGCCACCAACTACACCAACGACACCCAAGGAAACAAAGACAGAATCAAAGACACCAACAACACCGAAACTCAAGTCGGAGCTACTCATAGAACTCAAGACAGCGACAACTCCAACGGAGATAAAGAGCTCAACAGCAACTGGAAAGGATTCTTCAAAAACTACAACAACACCAACAAGTGATGTGCCAAAACTAAAACCCACATCGCCCAAGAAAAAAGCCACTGCAACGGAAGCTGCTAAAACCAAACCAACAACTGTTTTGGCTAAGAAAATTTCACCAAAATCAACAACTGTGGATGTGAAAACGTCCTCAAAGGATTCACCTACCACAAAATTGGCAACACCATTGACACCAAAAATAATTGTGGAAACACCACCACTGAAAGTGGAAATACCAACTACAGTTTCGCCTACAACACCAGAAACACCAAAAATAAAAACGGAAACTCCAACAAAAGTTTCACCACCAGCAACACAAATAAAAACAGAAACACCAACGAAAGTTTTACCAGCAACAGCACAAATAAAAACAGAAATACCAAAAACAACCTTGCAGGAAAATACCAAAGCTCCACAAACAACAACAGAAATAAAAGCAGAGGTAACTGCAAAGATTTCACCAACAACCAAGGAGGAAAAGTCAACAGCTGCAAAGGCTTCACCAACAACCAAGGAGGAAAAATCAACAACGCCTCAGATAAAAGCTGAGCCCACAGCAAAAGTTTCACCAACCACATCAAAAATCAAAATTGCGGCACCAGAAAACGTGTCACCAACAACCACAACCCAGGCTAAAGTTGCTACACCAACAACACCACAGACTAAAGTTGCCACACCAACAGCTCCACAGGCTAAAGCTGCAACACCAACAACAACAACACAAACTAAAGCTGCAACACCAACAGCAACCCAACTCAAAACAGCGACAGATGAAGCCAAAACAACAGCAGCAGCAGCACCAAAGACAACAATAGGAAAGACAGCATCAGCAGCAGCATCAGGAGGAGGATCAGCAGCAACAGCTAAAACAATATCTGGCAACGCTGCTGCAACACCAACAGCAGCGGCCAAATCAAAACTGAACGAAGCAGCAGGGCCAAAAATAAATAGCGGGCAAGTGGCCAAGTCACCTGAACAACAACAGGCAACAGCAGCCGCAGCCGTTGTCTCGGTCTCAACCGAAACGAAAATAAATAAAACAACGCATAAGGAACAACAGCAGCAGCAGCAGCAGCAGCAACACGACACGGCAGCAACATTGGCAGGGCAAACGGAAACCAAAACGAAATTGACGGAAGCCGCCAAGTCAAAGGTGCAATCACCGAAACCGATAAAGCCAAAAAGTGCCGGCAAAAAGAAGGCAGTGCCAGAGGCAGAGAGCAATGTGACCCCAATCAATGCCGATCAATTTATAACGCTGGCCCCCAGCAAGCAGGCATTGCAAGTGCAACAACAGCAGCAGCAGCAGCAGCAGCAGCAGCAACAGGCCACAAATGCGTCACCGGCAGCAACATGCAATGCGACAACTGCAACGCCCACAACTTCGGCAACTTGTGCTCTCAATGTGGCCACCAATGTGGCTCCCAGTGTGGCCACCAATGTGGCTCCCAATGTGGCACCCAGTCTAGGTGTTGCTCCCAGTCTAGGTGCCAGTCCTCCCGCTCTAGATGCTGCTATTCCCGCTCCCGCTCTTGATGTTGCTCACGACCACGATCACGACCACGACCACGACGAGAACGACAACAGCTGCGGCGAAGGCGTCGCCGACGGCAATAATTTATCAAAGTTTGCAACAGTATCGAATTTGGCACAGTATCTGCGAGACGTTGATGCCGTTCTAGAGGACTACGTACCCTCGTCGGCCGAGAGCAGCGACGATAGCTACGACGACGTCAGTTCGCCCGATTATTCCAGCATCGACGGTTCTATCCACCTGACCGCCAGCATGAAGAAGAAACAGCGCAAGGAGAAGAAAAAGCAAAAGGCGAAAGCCGCCGCCGAAGCGAAGCGTTTTGATCCCCAGAAGAAAATCAAAATCGATACCACCAACAAGTGCTACGTGAAGGAGGAGGCGCCACGGTATCCCCTGGTGGCCACACCGCGTCCCCTGTGGAAGCGCGAAAAGATCGTCTATTCCGATGAGAATACGGACGATGAGAGTGGCTCTGAGGAGGGTTCGGGTGGATCCCTGGACGAGGACAGCGACGATGAGAGCGAGGAGTGCAGTGAGTCCTCGGCGAGCAGTGCCAGTTCCGTGGATTCCAAGGCGAATGTTGGCAAGGATTCCACTGATGGCGGTACCGGTACCGGTACCGGTGCCATCACCTTGAGCGTGACCGCCGCTGGTGGTGCCAGCGGTGCTAGTGGTGGTGGTGCTGCCGCTGCCGGTTCCGGTTCTGGATCGCCGTCCATCATCCGGATGAGCACGTGCAGCAACGATTCCGGCTTTGAGGGCGGCACCGCGCCCTCCAGTCCCAAGAAGATGTTAGGTAAGACGAAAGGAGTCATGTCCTTTTTTTTAGTAAGGAGAGTCCACAGGCACAGAGAGAAAAATATAGATGGCTAGGGAAATACTGGAGAATATTACCAGAAAATTAGATAACCTATAAGAAAAGACCTTTAAAAATATGAAAATATATAGAAAATCCTGTATGAATAATTACTTTTACTAGCACCAAGATTTCCCTACCAAAAAAATCCAATAAACCTATAATTTTATCTCTGTGCCTTGCTCTGAAAATCTTAGAAAACAATATCCTATACCCCCTTCCCGCTGGTCACTTGAGTGCGGCACGTGTCTGGGTCAAAAGAAAAAAAAAATAAGCAAACAAAAAAATCGAAGAAAAACAAGAGCGCTTTTCCGACTTACTGAATTTCCCACCAGGCATTGCTTTCGTTTTCTCTCTCAATAGATATGAGTTATAGATAGGCATGCAAACAATTTTCGGGAATGAAGGAAAATAAAAAGAAAAACACAAAGATCGCGAAATAAACAAAGTCATAATGTTCACTTAGCTAGCATATATATCCCGGGCAAAGTAAAAACACACAATTCGTACAATTCGTGCAATTCGTAGGACTATAAGAACATACTCTCGGCTAGTTGCTGGCCCCATTACTAGACCCACTTCCAAGCCGTGAACTAGGAAGTGAAATCATACCAAATCATCACACGAAATCATCTCGCGGAAAAGCACTGAACAATGACAAAAGTTCATTGACCAGTGAGCAGTGGGCCACTCAGCAGCTGGAGGAGGAAAATTGTGAGTTATTGGCTGTGAAAATGTGAGACTTTTCACATTTTTTTGCGACATTTAAATGGAATAAATAGTGAGAAATTGAGTAACCCAATGAAATGGAATTTGAAATATTTGGAAAATTAATTGGTGATGTGTTTTTGTGAGACAACATTTGTCTTTCGGGTGTCTTTTTCTGAAAAACAATCCAGTTCTATTTTATTTTATAATATTTTTTTTGTGTTTATTTGGTTTTGTGGTGGCTTTCGATTTGTTGTGGAAAAACATTGTTGAATACTGTTGTTGAAAAGTATCAAAGAACGCAGTCGTTAGGAGTTGCTGTTGGAAATTGTTGTTAAAAGCGGTAGTTGGAAATTGTAAGTAAAATCGGTTGTTGGAAACTGTTGTTGAAAACTATAGTAACAAACAGTCGTTGAAACAGTTCTTGTTTAGAACTGCTGTTAAAAACTGTTGTAAAAACTGTTGTAAAAAACTGTTGTATAAAAAACTGTTTTAAAAAACTGTTGTTTAAAACTGTTGGAAAAACTGTTCTAGTAAAAATCGGTTAGCAAAAACGGTGTATGAAACAAAATGCTCGACAAAACTGTTTGAGAAAAAAGGGTTATCAAATCTGTTGTTAAATACCGTTGTTTAAAAACCTTCTTAAATCCCTGTTGTTGAATATTGGTGAATATTTTCCGTTTACTACATCTCCTATTGCCCCTCATTGCTTCTTCAATTAAAAATCGTAGGATACCTAGAAAAACTATATAGAATAAGCAATTTCTCATGGGTAAAATGCCCCCATGTTACGATAGGAAATCGACTTCCTATTTCTTTTGCTCGATTTCGTGTTTTATGTAATTTTTCGTCGAGAATTTTATCGTTGATTACTGTTCCGTGGTGGCGTTTCCTTGATGTTTGTGCGAGAATTTGCCAGAGAGATCAGAGATCCGCGGCCAGAAGCCGCAAGCAAACTACACAAAAGAAGAGCAAATTTCCGAGGGAGAGAAACAAAAGGAAAATTCTCAAAAGGTAGGGAGAGGGAGAAGGAAAAGAAAATCGACAAGTTGGCATTTTACTTTTAGCCAAAACAACAAATGAAAACAAATTGTTTAGGTCATCGTCGTGTCTGTCTGAGCGAGCAGCGAGCTTTCTTTTCGGGGGAACAATGTCTAGAAGATATATAGTAAGCTATATCTGCCCAGAATGTATATATATATATACATACATTCCCCTCTGCGGTTCGAAAAAATATAAAAACAACGCAGTTATGAGCCAGATAGCCAAGTCAATTCGCCGATTATATAAACTCTGAGAGGGAATGTACGAAATTCGTTTGTTTTGACTTTCGTTACCGCACTGCGTATACGTGATATCCGGCCAATTGGTTGGAAATGCAATCAAATACCGGATTCGCATTGTTTGTGATCCACGAACCGAACATCCCGCCCAGCAGCAGCCAAAATTAATTAGCGGAAATCGAATGTCTTGAATGCAATTAATCGGCACTGAGAAAAATAGTGGGACTTGGAGTTTTGGGTGTGACAGAAAGCAATTTAATAATTGAGTTAAAATAATTTTCAAACCTTTTAAATCATAATTAGAACATGGTTTCAATTTGTATAAATATTTTAGCGTATTTTTTTACTTTAAAATTATATTTAAAAAAATGTTGCAAAATCAGGAAACTAAAAAACTTGTGCCTAAAAATATTGTTAGGCTTGGAAAGTCTTGAAATATATCATATTATTACATTTTTTGCTATCCAGAAAATATAGAAAATATTTAAATATGTAAATATTTAAATATTAATTTAAATATTTAAAAAATTATTTAATGGTATATTATTTCTGGGAAATTATTAAACATTTTCCCAGGCAAAAAAAGAAAAACCAAAGCTTGGCAGCCAACAATAAATCGCAACAGGAAAACACACACATTTTTCATGATGCTTAAAATTTAATAACAATTTGTTTGCAATTAATTCCTCTTCTCGATGCGATGTGTGGGCATACTCATACATATATTCATACAAAAAACTCGAACCCATAGAATGTGACGTGAATTGTCACAAGAAATGCGAGCGGCTCACGGCCAATTTATGCGGTGTCAATCAGAAACTCATCGTCGAGGCACTCAACTACGTGAAGCGAGGTAAAAACCCCACAAAATGCAAAACACACAAATCACAGAAACACACCATCCATGTGTATAAAAATGTGAAACAATGAAGGACATTAAATTATTATTTATGGGCTTGATTTTGCTTAAAAAGGAGATTTTTATAAATGTTGTATTTGCAGGTATTTTTTGAGAGATATCTTTTAAAGAAAAAAATATGTATACAAAATTCTATAAATTAAAATAATTATATTAATACATAATAAAATATAATAAATAGGGTTTTGAGATATTAAGTATCTTTAATTGTTCAAAATGTTATATCATTTAAGGATTTCCTGTTTAAAAAAGATTTTTCTTACAAAATTAATTAAATAAATATATTTTTAGGTTTGAGTTTGGAAAACAGGCTCTTTAAACAAATATTTTAACGTATTGAGAGCCAAAAACTATTTCAGTATAAAATAAACTATATCAAATTGTTGTTTAATAAATTTCACATTTATTTTGTAATTAATTAAAATATAACTGCAAATAATTTTGAAATATAATAACTATAATATTTTCTTTACAAAATTAATTGATTAAATTAATAGTTAGGTTCGAGTCTGAAAAACAGGCTCTTTAAATAAATATTTAAACGTATTTAAGGCTATATAAAACCTTAAACTATTTAAATATTAAATTAAATAAAAGTTAAGTCCGAGGCTGTAAACTGGATCTTTAAATAAATATTTGAAAATTTTTTGGAAACAAAAATTATATTAATATTCAAAAATATTTTATTTTCCCTTTTTAACGATTTATTTGGAATTATTTTGGAATTATTTAAAATATTCCAACAAATATCTTTGAAATAATAATAATAATGATACAAAATAAATTAAAGTAATTTTTTTAATAAATAAAATAACATAAGATAAATAAAATAAATATAGATAATTTCTGTATAAAATTAATTAAACGAATTCATAGTCAGATTTAAGGCAGGAAACCCTGCTTTACAAATGTTTATTTAAACAGTATTTTAATGTATTTAAAACCAGAAACTTTTTATATGTTACAAATTACATCTATTTATTTTAAGTTTCATGAAATAAATATTTATTTTGAAATTTATTGAAATGTTACTACCGAGAATCTTAATATGAGCTCGTTCACTCTCCTCATACCTTGGCAAAATCAAGTTCTAATAAATAAATAATAAATTAAATACAAAAAAATATCTAAAACAAACCCAGATCTTTGATGGAACCCCACTAATTTGTTTTTAAATAATAAACAAACTAAATTAGGAGCCCGTGAAGCCCGCGACTCGCCCAGCACTCCGCCCAGCTTGAATCCAGCGTATAAAATCGAGCCTAGCGAGGAACACGATGGTATGCCGAATAATATAAGATCCCCAGATACATATATATATATATATATTAAATGCCACTCAAGTGACCCAGTACTCCCACATAGCTGTCCTAATATATATTTCCTAAATTTACAATTATTTTAACAAGCCTACTCACTGTATCTCTTTCTATCTCTGCGCCTGTCTTATGAACTCTGTCTCTGGATCTGTGTAAATCTTAAACAGAAACATCATATACATATTCACAATTCCAAAAATCCGGACGTTTCACTGCGCCAGCAACAGTAATACCTAGATTTAAGAATTATTCGGTAGATGATTTCCACTTTCTGGCCGTTCTTGGCAAGGGAAGTTTCGGCAAGGTGAGTTTCTGTTCTTTAATTTTTGAATTTCTTATTTATAATTTACATAAATTAATTACTATGCTTTTTGAATAGGTTCTGTTGGCCGAGCTGCGGGATACCACGTACTATTATGCCATCAAGTGCCTGAAGAAGGATGTGGTACTGGAGGACGATGATGTGGACTCGACGCTGATTGAACGCAAGGTCCTGGCCCTGGGCACCAAACATCCCTACCTGTGTCATCTGTTTTGCACCTTCCAAACGGAGGTGAGTTACGGGGGGATTTTAATATAATTATTTTTTAATTATAAACAGATTTTTACAAGACTTTTTAAGCTGTAAACGTATTTTTAAGCAAGAGAATCTATGTTGCACTTGACTTCCTTCTTCCTATAATTTATGTATAAATACATACCTAAATTCTACACGTAATAATTTATTTAATTAAAATTTTAAAATACTTCTAACAAGTCTAAATTAATTAGTAAATGACTCATTATCTGCTTAGCCACCTGTTGAGGAAGCCTCAGACCTTGTCTAAGGTCACTAAAAGTCAATGACCCTTACATTAAATTCAATTATTACAACTCTTAGCTTAAATTTTTTAAAAATACAATTATAAACATAAAATAAAAATCAAGGAACAAGGAAATAAATTATACAAATCCCTAAGATATGTGAGAAATTTCCATAACTTATTCCAGTTAAAAAGAAAAACATTTTGTAAAAATATACAATCAAGAACCACCTTTGCACCTTTTCGATTGGGGTCACCAATCGAAGGTGTGCTCGAATATATAGAACAATCTGATTGGCCTATCTGGCTATAATTAGCCCAAGAAAAGGTAAAATGCTCTATAATTAGAGCCCTGGGGTCTGGCCATCGATTGGGGCACACGACGACGACAACGTCGATCGGACATCATGTAGATCAGGGTGCCTGTCCGTCCGATCTCTGTGTGTTCTTTCGCTGCGGATTCTGCATCAGCATCTGCAATTCGCAACATTGACACCGATTAGAAGGTATTTTAATTATTTATGACTTTGGGGGACGATCTCCCCCAGAAAGAAGAAAAGTGTCTCGTTGCTTCTCGCAGTCAGTCTCTCGCCCATTCGAAGAGGGATATGTGATATCGTGTTTTATATCGAAGATGTCACATCTTCATAATTATCGAATTGATTAGTATTTAATAAATCGATTGCAAGGCTATATTAGGAAATGATTACAGTGTCTCGATTTAATGTTTCGACATGCTTGTTTGTTTGACATTATATTTGTAATCAATCATATTATTATTGTAATCTATCGATTTTAACGATAATGCTAGGAATTTATTTTTAAAATAAATATGGAGATATTGTGACTTGATGTAATCTTTCGTGATACGTGTTAGATATCGATAATATCACATCTTCATAATAATTGAAAGTGTCATGGTTTTAATATATTTATTATTATTATTATCAAGGCTTAGGTTTTTCTTATTTTTATTTATATAAAACTGGTTAAATTATTTTCCTTTGATATGCTATATATAATATCTCGTTTAATATCGAAAATAATCGAACATAATTTTATTGTAGAATATCGTTGATAACGCTAACTTATGGAATCTATTCTTAAACTGAATATAGATACCATTGGGTAGAAATTATACTTTAAGTAAATCCTAGTATATACCTTTAAATATTTAATAAACGATTATATTGATCTAATATCGAACAAAGTTTCATATATCGTTATCAGTCATAATTTCGATTATTCATAATTTAATTGAATTAATTTTATCCCCCAGAGCCACTTGTTCTTTGTGATGGAGTATCTGAATGGCGGTGATCTCATGTTCCACATCCAGGAGAGCGGACGCTTCTCCGAGGAGCGGGCCAGATTCTATGGCGCCGAAATCATATCGGGCCTCAAGTTCCTGCACAAAAAGGGCATTATCTATAGGTGAGTTTTTTATAAAAAAAAAATTAATACTTAAACTAATAATTTGTATATTTATTTTTTTCAACAGGGATCTCAAGCTGGATAATGTCCTTTTGGACTACGAGGGACATGTTCGTATTGCCGATTTTGGCATGTGCAAATTGCAAATCTATTTGGACAAGACGGCCGATAGCTTTTGCGGCACACCCGATTATATGGCGCCCGAAATCATTAAGGTAATTATTTATAATAGAATCATAAATATATATTTATAAAAATATACATAAAATATAAGTAAATAGCGATATAATAGTATTTTATCAATATTTTTTACAAAAAGTCACTGAATTATATTATTCTACAAAAAGTTAGATTAATATTTTATGGTTTCCTATTAAATTATTGAACATTTATGATCCTTAAGTTTAGGTAGAAAGCCTTCAAGGGCTTAAATTGTAACTTTTCATGATTCTTTTAGTCTCTAAAAACTGTCTTATACTTCTTAGATTATTTTAAGAGCCTAAGAATTTCCAAATGCGAATTACTATTAATGTTTTTGTATCGCTCTAAGTTATAGTTTCGAGCTTAAAAATTCTGAATTTTGTTAAAAAAAAACAACATATTTTTAACTGATCAAGTTATCCTTGACTTTCACGTCACTCGAATTGTCAAGCTGCCCGACGGTGTGCTGTGAGTAGCTCAGTCTCAACTACAGATCCGTTGAAATAACACCTCACAGCTTAGTTTCGGTCGGAATTTGTCTAAAAGTTTTTAC
This sequence comes from Drosophila jambulina, assembly GCA_018152175.1. Taxonomy (NCBI): domain Eukaryota; kingdom Metazoa; phylum Arthropoda; class Insecta; order Diptera; family Drosophilidae; genus Drosophila; species Drosophila jambulina. The sequence goes on from JAECXH010000006.1 coordinate 4,629,743, forward strand.
ATGTTTTTTTTTTAAACCTCTGTAACAAAAATTTCATAATCGTCTTTAGTTTGTGTAACCTTTTCTTTTCGATTTCGTCAAAATTATGCCAAATTTAACGCAGTATAAGTATTTTACCCTGTCGATTCCCCGGGTCGCGCGAACCGCGATTTATTCGATGCTGAAACCGGTGCGCTCAAGTTTTTACCACAAGGCACCGAGAAGCTACCTCGGCTCCGAACAGAAGCCAATGCCGTCGGCGGTCCGAAAGGTGACGGACTGGCGGAAGATACGTCGCAAGGTGGACAGGCTCTGCATGGAGGAGGTCAAGTTCCGCGAGGACAAACCCCGCACGGAGGAGGTAAAATTCCGCGAGGACAAGCCTCACACGGAGGTCAGATTCCGCGAGAACAAACCTCGCACCGAGGAGGTAAAGTTTCCCGAGGACAAGCCTCGCACGGAATTTAGATCCCGCGAGGATAAGCCCCGCACGGAGAAGGTAAAGTTCCGCCAGGACAAGCCTCACACGGAGGTCAGATTCCGCGAGAACCAACCTCGCACGGAGGACAAACCTCGCTCGGAAGACATGTACCGCAGGGAAAACAGGTTCCGCATTGAGTATTTGTCCCGTAATGAGAACTGGTCCCTCAATGGCAGGTTCCGCAGGGAGGACAAGCCCCGGAAGGACAGGCTCCACACAGAGATCATGGTCCGCGAGAACAAGCCCCGCAGGGAGAACAAACCCCGGAAGGAGGACAAACCCCGCCCGGTCAGAGAGATCAACTTTACCGCTTTCATCGACACGCGCAAGGCGTACCTGAGTGATCCCGACGAGATTCATTCGCCGAGCTTGGATTCCATTCACTACAAGCCTCAGGAAAAGCGCAAACGCCACTACGCGCGTACCTGGAACGAGTACCCGAAGGCTTCCAATTCCGCGAAGGCTTTTAATTCCCCAAAGGCTTCCAATTCCCCAAAGGCTTCCAATTCCCCAAAGGCTTCCAATTCCCCGAAGGCTTTCAATTCCCCGAAGGCTTCCAATTCCGCGAAGGCTTTCAATTCCCCGAAGGCTTCAAATCCCCCGCAAGGACGGCCCAAGGCTTCTGGTACGAAGAACAAGTGCATGCTTGACATGCTAAATCTTGGCGTCAGTGACTCTCGTGAATTAATAAAGTCCACTGTAGGTCAGATGCCCCAGATGTCCAGCTGCTATGCGAAGTCTAGCCTTGGTCCGGCCCCCAAGATGCCAAACAGATACGCGAAGCCCTGTGAGCCTTTCATATGCCAGCGTCCTCTCAGGTCTGGACACTGCGACAGAAGGAAGGCGAAATATCCTTCCTACTCGGAGTCTCGCCGCGACCCCCTTCCGGACGATCTGCCCTTCGAGTCCACCAGTTTTGAGAAGCCGTCCATGTCTCAGACATGGAAGTACTACAACCGTGATCGCAAGCGTACCACCCATGGGGTTGTTTCGATGGTCGCGCGTGCTTGCTCTCATTAAATTCGGAAACTCCAAATTCAGGTGCAAAGGAGACAATTACAACCTTAACTTGGTGCCTTTAAATTGGTAAACCATAAAAATCGTGAAGAAAATAGCAAAGGTTGCTAGTCAACATGTTTCTAGCTACATTTGTGCTACTTTACATGTTGCGCAACACATTTAGCAACATTTTTAGCAACATTTTTGAAACATTTTTAGCAAAATTTTTAGCCACCTTTTTAGCAACACTTTTAGAAACACTTTTAGAAACATTCTAAGCAACATTTTTAACATTTTTAGCAACACTTTTAGAAACACTTTTAGAAACACTTTTAGAAACACTTTTAGAAACACTTTTAGAAACACTTTTAGAAACACTTTTAGAAACACTTTTAGAAACATTTTTAGCAACATTTTTAGCAACATTTTTAAAATTTTAGCAACACTTTTAGGAACATTTTAGCAACATTTTTAGCAACATTTTTAAAATTTTTAGCAACACTTTTAGGAACATTTTTCCTTTGTTTTCGATAATATTGATAAATATTTTAATGCTAAACGCTTCCTGCTTTTTCTATACTTTAGATTGCAAAACAAGAAAAATAAATTAAATTAAGACTTCTTTAATGTTTTCTGTATTGATATTTTAAAATTAAATGCAATATTTATCTTATTTTATATTGCACTATATACAAGCTTAAGATATTTTAGATTGGAAAATGGAACAAAAATTGTATTAATATTTTTAAGATATTTAAAGAAAGATATTACATAAATGTAATATTTATTTTTTTTTATTTTTTAATTTCATTATGTTTAAGTTTACATTATTTTAGATCGTAAAAATAGACAATAAAGTAAATTCGACATTTGTATAATATTTTTTGATAAAATGGCTATTTTAAAATACAATACTTTTATATATTTTAAATATATGTATATCTCAAAGGTTACAATATTTTAGATATGGTATTGAACCTGATATTATATTTTATGCTATTTAATTGTACACTTCTCTCTCTGTATAGATTAGTAATATATGTACATATATACATATATTTATTTTTTGTGTATTTTTTATATTTATTTTTCAGGGTGAAAAGTACAATCAGAACGTGGATTGGTGGTCGTTCGGTGTGCTCCTGTATGAAATGCTAATAGGACAGTCGCCATTCAGTGGCTGCGATGAGGACGAGCTCTTCTGGTCGATTTGCAATGAAATTCCATGGTTCCCAGTCTATATATCCGCCGAGGCCACCGGCATACTCCGTGGGGTACGATATAATGCTTTTATTATTTAAAAAATTTTAATATGTATTTGTTTATTTATACAGTTGCTGGAGAAGGATTATACGAAGCGCATTGGCTCGCAGTACAGTCCCGCCGGCGATATAGCCGATCACATATTTTTCCGGCCCATCGATTGGGGCCTGCTGGAAAAGCGGCAGATTGAGCCGCCCTTCAAGCCACAAGTGGTAAGCTTTCATCTATTATTTTCTAAGAATTATATATCTCATATATATATTTATTCCCACACAGAAACACCCCCTGGATACGCAATATTTCGATCGCGTTTTCACCAGGGAACGAGTGCGCCTCACGCCCATCGACAAGGAGATCCTGGCTTCCATGGACCAGAAGCAGTTCCATGGCTTCACCTACACGAATCCGCACATCACCTTGGACTAAACAGGAAATAAAAGAAACCTAATATCAATATCTCCTAATTAATTAAATATTCTTTAGAGCAACAGTATTTGTATATGTAAATATTCATACTTAACCAGAGGTTAACGAAACAAAAAGGAAACCCTTTTGAAAGGAAATCGTCTCGAAATTGCATAAATTTGTAGTTAAGCCTTCGAAATTGGAGCATAATTCTAGTCTTAATCTTAAGTCGATACTCTCTAATTGTACAGATATCCCTCCTCACAATTATCTATATATACATACATATACCTATATAAATCCATTTTTTTTTGCAAATTTTTTTGTTCTTAAATTTAGTTGGTAAGCCACAAGTCTACGTCTATGGGAAATAAATAATAATAAAAATTATAAAAAATACATCAACAAAGAATTTTTGTGATTGAAACAATGTGTCAATCAAGTGATCAATCAATTAGCTACCGTTAGCCCCTGATTATGGATGGGTACAGTGCGTTTCAGCAGAAATGTTAAACATAAATAAAGGTAAAGTCATGGAAGTATTTGTATTGTTTTTTTTTTTTTATTTATTATTGTTGTAATTTATAATTGTATTTTTTAACCCTTCAAGAGAAGAACAAATATTTAGTACACATTTTAAGCCTCTTATATAATTTTAAATATTTTGTTTGTGGCTTGATATACTTAACTAGTATTTTTTAAAGTTAAACAAGATATAAAAATTTTTAATACATTTTTTAAGCGTCCATAATCTTAACAATTTTTTTTTTTGTGTCTTGATATATTTAAATTACTTTTAACTTTTATTTAATAGTATTAAATATATATTTTTTTATTTTATTTATACTTTAAAATCTTTAAAGACAAAGAACAACTTTTAATACAAATTTGTAGCTTCCTAAATATTCTCAAGTATTTATTATCCCCTTTGAAATTTTTAACAAAGTTAAAGTTAGTTAGTTTTATTTTCTATTTTATTTTATTTAATAAAGTTATTAAAATTTTGTTTACATTTTAAATACTTTATAGACAAGAACAAATTTTAAAATTAATTTTTAAAGCCACTTAAATACTCCAAAAAGTATACTTTCCCCCTTGTTATATTTTACAAAGTTAAAAGTAGGTTTTTTCATATATTTTACTGATACTTTTTACTGTTTTGAATATTATATTAATTAATACAACATTTCTATGTATTTATAACCTTTTAAAGCAAAGAAAAATTTTTGAATAATTTGATCAACCTCTTAAATATATTTAAATATATTTTTAAAGCACCTAATTAATTATTTTTCGTATTTAAACCATAATATTCCATTTACTCACCAAATTTGTCTTTCTGTTTTTTTTAATTTTCCCCCTAAAAACCACAAAATATTTTGCAGTAAGCCACGACCATGACCCGCACTGTACCATACAGTCCGGTATGCAAATGTGGAGCAGTGAGAGTGATCAGTGGACCAGTGTCAACTCCAGTGAAAATTCTATTAGCTTTTCAACTTTTCAGCCAATCTGCATAGAGATTTGACTCTTTTTCCGTTTTGTTTAAATGCTAATGAGTCGGATATATATATATATATGGTATATATGTATATATTAGAGATGTATATGGAGTGTGTGTGGCAGCGAGAGTGGACGGCGGGTTCAGGGCTTAATGGCCAACATAATGGGCCAACAACTCGCGTGAACCAGTTTAATGTCATTCCACAAAAGAGGCAGCATTCAAAGAATTATTCTTGTTAACTCTGGCATAAATCAGGTATCACACACTCGCTGCTGCTGACTCACTTGATGTTTTAATAAATTTGTGCTGCTCACAACATAATAGAGGAAATAATAGAAGAAAGAGCCGCCTCAGCCACAACAACCCCCAGTCCCCCGGTCCCCAGTCCCCAGCAACAATAAACGCTCTCGGGCCCGGCCAGTTATGTTTTTATTTTCAATTCAAAAGTGTTGGACATATCACAGGCATAGTGGTTGCCAGGTGGAAAATTAGAAAATAATATAATTAGTATTTAAGATATATTTTATTGTGATTTACAGAAGCCACAAATATATCATACTTATTTAATTATTAATTAGTGGAGATAATTCTGTGAATTTATGGAACCATTTTCTGTAATTGGGAGTTGAATTTGGTAATTTTCTTATGGAATTTTATAGCTTATATAGTGTTGAATTTAAGTTTATAATTAAGCACTGATTATCTAGAAAGGAATTAATAAAGATCTTTAATATAAATGTTTAAAAAAAAAAACAATTATAACACCTCCTAGAACTTCAGGAACTTAATTAAGCTCAAGACATTTTATTTAAATTTTAAAATATATTTCGAAGAATAAAATGAATGCAAATAATTATTTTTATTAATACATATATTATTATAACGTAATTTTGTAGAAAATACTATTTATTCGAATAGTTTAAAAAGCTTTTGAGCCACTAAAAGGTCTTATATATTAAATAAACATTTTTGTATAAATAAAATAGTATAGATAAAATTTATAAATTAGTCTTTTATTCTAAAAAATAAGGTATTTAAGTAGTTTAAATAGCATTTGAGTTGCATTATTTTTTAGAAGAGAAATAAAATACCATCGAGTTGGTTTATAAATGAATCCCTTAGCTTGAAAAATATATCTGGGAAATAAGTAATACATACATATAAGGATTATAAATTAATTGTCGACATTAAAGAACTTATTAACTTAAAATAATTTTTTTTTACAAAAATACAACATATTAAAATTATAAATTAAACTTTTGGGATGAAGAATTCATATCTTTATATAGTAAAAATATGTTGTAAGAGACTAGAGAGACTAGAAGAATTAATGGAAATAAAATACCATATATTAGTATTCAAAATTAATTTTTTAGCTTAAAAACTCAATTCATTTACTTATCTAAAATAACATTTAAAATTCTTTTCAGTGCGTACTTTATAAAAATACATTTAATTAAATAATAATATATAACATTTTGGGACTATAAATTATTTTTTAAACCTGAGCTACTAATTATTTCAGTTGGCTCAAATAGATTTTTAGCTATTGCATTTCCTGAAAGTATATTTAAGGAATAAAATACAATTTACTAATTTCAAATTTAATTTCTTTTTAATAAAAATCCTTTAAATTATTTAGAAAAAAATAATTATTGAGAGTCCTGGTATCACAGATTACTTTTACCAAATATTTTTAAAGAAGAAAGCACATTAAACCTAGTTTATAAAATCATTTTTCTTACCAAAAAAAAAACCTTAAAAAATCCCTTAAGTTAGCCAATTAAAATACCTTTCACACCACTGTGCCGGCCGTGTACCGTACGGTATTTTCTCTAATTAATTCGCTTTTACGAGCGCAGTGCATGGAGCAGCCGACGGAGTCACAGCCATCGGAGTTCGAGTTTCCCGACTCCGTTCAGTTGGTGCAACACGGGCCCAGAACGCGCTCCTCCGTCGCTCCCAGTCTCGTCTGTATTTTGTTTATATTTTTTTCACTAGTTATAATATATAGAAATATATATAACTATACCGTGATCCTGGTTACCAGGATGACCTAAAATGCTAACCGTGCTGAGTACTTTGAGCCTGCTGCTGCTGCTGAGCCTCATGGGTCTGGTGAGGTGCTACGGGGGCCAGCAGCAGCCGCCTCTCCTCCTGCGCAGGAACATCATCAAGGTGCGGGCCAGCGGCTTCATGCCCTTCGAGTCGGATCTCCTGCTGCCCCTGGGCATACTCCGGCAGCTCCAGTCGCAGGATCGTTCCTCGCGCCACCAAAGGCCGGCGTCGATTCTAAGGCCCCGGGTGAAGCCCCAGGTCCGCCTGGAGCGGGCCCATCCCCTGCGGGAGGCCAAGGGCGTCCAGCTGTACAATCTCATCGATGACGATGGCGAACTGTTGCTGAACCTGAAGGTGCACCAGGATCAGAAGGGCAGTGGGAGTTATCAGGATGTAGCTGCCAAAGAGAAGAGCAAGTACCAGAGCAAGTACCCGGACTACGACTCGCCCTGGCTGCCCTCCAAGTGGCGGCCCACCAGCGAGTTTCCCCTGGGGGTCACCTCCTCCTCGCCACGACCTCTGCCGCTGCATCAGTATCTTGGCCAGAGCAACCAGATTGCCGAGCGGAATGCGGTCAAGAGGAGGCGCATGGACACCATGTGGCCGCACAAGTGAAGTGAAAATTAAATTAAATTCCCTAAGAGATTTAATTTATATATTTATATATATATAAATTCCAAAAAGGATTTAAATTATATATTTTTATAAATTTATATAAAAGATTTAAATTATACATATACATCAATTGCATAAGAGATTTATTTTATATATTTTTATATATATAAATTCAAAATGGAATTTAAATTATACATTTTAAAACATTTAAATAACAGATAAAAAAAATATATATATATAAATTCCATAAGAGATTTAATTTATATATTTTTATATATCTAAATTCCAAAGGAGATTTTAATTATATATATTTAAAGATATAAAATATAAAAAAAAAATATTTATATATTTATATATATAAATTCCATACGAGATTTAATTTATACTTTATTTATTTAATTTACTTATATATAAACTTATTTATTTGAATTAATTTTATAATGAAAACATATAGCACCGCATTCCATGGCACAGAAAATAAGATTTAGTTCCCAAAAAATCTTTGTTAAATCGTCAAAAAATTAAAAACCAGTTCAGTAATATAAAAGTAATTATATTAAAATTTGTAAGAATTAAAAAAATATTTTTTATCAAATAACAGTAAACCAACGTATATTAAACATTTAAACCAGAGGTCCAAAAATCAACACTCTTGCCAACAAAAACGTTTCCTCTATAAAATCAATCTTAAATCAATTTAAAATTAAAAAAAAACCCAAAGAAACCACAAATTTTAAATATCTAAAAACCCAAATAAACCCTAAACATCATATGATCTTTTAATATTAATACCTCAATCCCAACTTAATTATTGTTTCTGTGCCCACAAATACAAAATAGTACATAAGACACTGACATAAGATTCAATTAATAAACATTAAGATATTAAACCGAAAAACGAAAACCCTTCAGATACGAAATTAATCCATGAGATGCATAAAATCGTCGATGAACAGGTCGTTGAGCTACCGCTAATTCCGATGACGCGGCCATGATTATGTTAATTCCGACGATCCAAACTTTGGGCGATCCATCGATCGGCTTGAAAGTGAAATTGAACAGCGGATCGAAAGTGGCATCGAAAAGAGAGGTTAAAAATGTTAAACCAAAAAGCCCAACAAACCGTAAAACAAAAGAATTAAGTATCTTTTTTTTAATTAGATTTTAAGAAAATTAAATAAAATAAAACTGAGCATCTATTAATTACAGAAAATTCCAAATCTACAAACCTGATACAAAACAAGTAGTGTTTCAGTGCATTTTAGTTTATAAATATTAAGAAAATATTCTAGAAGACCAAACAATAGAAAAGGCTAGAAAATATAAGAAATTTTTAATCTAAGATATGTATTTGAGTTTTCTATTAATAAATTATTTTATTTTAGTTATTTTAGTAAATATTTAATAAAAGAAAACCACAATACATATCCAAGATTAAAAATTGTATATGGTTCCTAGCCTCTTATATTGTTTTTTTTTGTCTTCCAGAATATTTTCTTATTAGAGCTAAACATTTACCTCTTGCTTTTTTATTAAATAAATTATTTAAAAATATAAAATTTTGAATATTTCAGGGTAATAAAAAACCTAAATATTCAACGCAGATAGATTCTTAAATCCTTTACGAATTTTTACGAAAAAAAATACATTTCCTTAGGGTTACAAAATTATCTTTGGAAGTGTATCTTTATGACTTTAAAATTATTTTTACTAATGATTCAAGGTTTCAAGAAGACTTAATATATAAAGCAGAGAGGTTCTTGAATCTTTTAGGCATTTTTCAAAAGAAAAACCATTCGCTAAGGGTTACAAAAACAAAACCTACACATTGTCGGAGACCATCTATTCTATTTATGATTTTAAAACAATTTTAATTTTTCAATTCAATTTTTTTTTTAAGAGTTTAAGAAAGAAAAATTAATTGCTTCAGGTTTAAAAAACAAAATTTACACAGCGTCGGAGGCGTATTCATTCATGACTTTAAAATTAATTTTCCTAATAGTTCAGGGTAAGAAAACAATTAATTTTTAAAGCAGGGAGGGTCTTAAAATATTTAAAATATTTAATTTTCCGGTTGAGGCCTACTCATTGTCTTTTCATGACCTTAAAATTATTTTTCCCAAAAATTTCAACACATTCCTTTGCAATCAGGAAATTCAGTGCCCAACCTTGATTAAAAATTCCCAACTTTTAAGTTAAAACACGCTTAATATTTATAATTTACAGATGGTATTTTATTTTGAATTTTCAACAAGTGAGTTGGAATGGCGACAACAGTAAAAAAAAGATGGGATCGAAAAAAAATAGGGATGCCTAAAACTACTTAACAAGAGACTCAAGGATCAGTGTGGCTCGAATCACAGCTTACTTCCAGCTGGAGGCTGGGGGCAGGTAGCCAGAGGGGGGAGCTGCCACCGGGGGCAGGTACTCGTTGCTGGGCGGCAGGTACTCGTTGCTGGGAGCGTGGACGTGGCCACCGCCGTGACCATGACCATGACCCTCCTCGTGGATCACCTTGATGGTCTTCACCTCCTCGAAGCCGCCGTGCCCAGAGCCGTGTCCATGTCCATGATCATGACCGTGACTGTGGCCGCCCTCCTCGTGGATCACCTTAATGGTCTTGACCTCCTGGTGGCCACCATGTCCTCCATGTCCATGGCCTGAGAAACCGCCGGCATAGCCGCCACCGCCGAGAGCATGTCCCTCCTCGTGGATGACCTTGACGGTCTTAATCTCCTGGTGTCCACCGCTGGAGTAGCCTCCATGACCGCCAGAGTAGCCTCCATGACCGCCAGAGTAGCCTCCATGACCGCCGCCCTCCTGGTGAATAACCTTGACAGTCTTAACCTCCTGGTGACCGCCGCTGGAGTAACCACCATGACCGCCAGAGTAACCACCATGACCGCCATGAGCGTGACCGCCCTCCTCGTGGATCACCTTGATGGTCTTCACCTCCTGGTGGCCGCCGTGTCCGTGTCCATGTCCATGGCCAGAGAAACCGCCGGCATATCCGCCACCGCCGAGAGCATGTCCCTCCTCGTGGATCACCTTGACTGTCTTAATCTCCTGGTGTCCACCATGTCCGCCGCCGGAGTAGCCACCATGACCGCCGCCAGAGTAACCTCCATGACCGCCGCCCTCCTGGTGGATCACCTTCACCGTCTTGATCTCCTGATGGCCGCCCGAGTAGCCACCATGACCGCCGGAATAACCGCCGGAGTAGCCACCATGACCGCCGCCGGAATAGCCGCCGCCCTCCTGGTGAATCACCTGGATGGTCTTGACCTCCTGGTGACCACCGCCTCCAGAGCCGACGCCATAGCTGTAGCCACCGCCGCCGCCGCCGCCGCCGCCACCGCCAGAGCCGCCAATAAAGCCAGCCGATGTGGTGGCAACCAAAGCAGCCAGGAGACACACAAAGATCTGGGTAAATAAGTTAAGGAATTAATTAGGGGATGTGTTAAAAAATATATATATGTTTAATCCCGACAGGACTCACCTTCATTGCTGGAAGTTTCTTGCTTGGGGGTTCGAAAACTGTGGAACTTCACGTAGCTGAAGATGGGAAGCTGGCAGCCAACTGATGATCCACTCCAAGCCAAGCCGGGCTTTTATAGCTCACCAAAGCGATTGCGAGACGATGCTCCATCTTCATCTTCATCATCAGCTTCGTCTCCATCTCCATCTCCATCTCCATCTCCATCTCCTCCTCCATTTCCCCCTCCATCTCCATCTCCTCCTCCATCTCCTCCTCCATCTCCATCTCCATCTCCTCCTCCATCTCCATCTCCATCTCCTCCTCCATCTCCTCCTCCATCTTCAGCCTTACCCTCTGGCTTGCTTTCGTCATGGAGCTGCCCTCTTCTCTGGATTAGAAGAAGTCCAACAACCACAAACGGCATGCAAATGAGTTAAATGCGCGGGGCCAGAAATGTTAATAATAAATAAATACTAAAAAGCAGTTCCATAATTGGGCCAGCAGTCGACGACGACGACGACGACGCCGCCGAAAATTAATCCGGCGGGCATGAACGAATCGCTTGATGAGGCGGTGGCGACCTGATCGATGCATCCAGCCATGGGCTAGGTCAGTGAGGGTCAGATTATAGCTTTCCCAACAGCGCAGCAGGGTCAAATGGGAGAAAATTACTTATATATATAGGGAGGGAAATTTTCCACAGAAATTAAAAATAATAATTAAAAATAATGCACAATAAAAAATAAAATAAATATTTTTAAAATATTCTAAAGTTTGGTATTTTTGAGTCAAATATAATAAGCGTTATTTTGATCTCTAAATTTATAAATAACTGCAATAATTTAATAAATAGTATAATTATCTCAAAGCAAATATATTTTTGTATTCAATAAAAACAAATATAAAATGCGCAAAAAAAAAATATAATTACAAAATATCGTTTAAATATCTTGTCTTTAAAATATTTTTTTTTTCTAATATATATATTTTTTTGTGCATAACAAGTTTATTAAGCTTTACTCTGGTCTCATAATAAATTAATAAAGCTTATAATTGTATTAATAATCTTATTATCTACTATAACACCTCAGCTTATTTCACTCTGTAAATGATTTTATATAATTTTTATCTATCTAACATTAATAATAATGAAATTATTTAATCAAATCAAAGATAAACCTTGCATAAACCTATTTTGAACTGTTAAAAATTATATAAAATTGCATTAATTGCATTAAATTTGCCAATGCTTAGCCTAAAAAGCACCTTAATTTTATTCAAATAAATTTCACTTAAAATATAAATAGAATTGAACCAATTATGAACATAACAAACCCCCAATTGTCACCTCTTTTCACAACCGAACGCCTTTTAATTTGCCAAAAAATAAAATCAAATCAAATCAAAGGAAAACACATTAAAGAGTGAATCAAAAAGGTATGCAAATTGATGCAACAATTTCGCTATCATTTCGGCATTAAATGCCGCAGCTGTTCCCCTCGCGAAATTTATAAAAAATTAAATAAAAAAACGTTAAAAGTATAACGCGCATTGGCCAACTCTCTGGAATTGTGTAAAGCAAAGCGGCAAAAAAAAAAAAATAATAAACCACAAACCAGCGAAGAAGATGTCTTGGCTTAAAGGGCGAAGCGAAGGAAAGGCAATTTGAATCATTTAAATAATATTACAATATCAAATTGGGTTCGCAGCAGGCCGATTAATCACACACATCTCCGGTCCCGGGGACAGCCCCCGCGAGCAGATGTTGAAAACGAAGCAAGTCGATCGGATTGGATTCCGAACTCTCGAAACTTTGGATACTGTGGAAAATTCATTTTAAAAAATATATATTTTCTTGTTCTTGAGAACTATATATAAAAACAAGAAAGGAAGCTAACTTTGGCACACCGAAGTTTGTATACCCTTGCAGTTTACAATTGGATCCATATAAATTAATAAAATTGTATCAAATGGAAAGTAACACTAACAGGAATTGTATACAACATTAATACATATAAAAATTCGGTTTAACATTACGTATACGTAATATTTCCCGAACAATCCTATGGCAGCTATATGATATTGGTGTCCGATTTTGATCAAATTAAAACCGAAATTCTAGAATAATATAAAATGGCCATGTCTTAAATTATATGAAAATACTTTGAAAATTGGACAAGTTATAATTTTTTTTCTGAAAATTTTCCGATTGTTCCTATGGCAGCTATATGATATAGTCGTCCGATCCGGCCCGTTCCGACTTATATAGTAGTGAGAGCATATAGAAGACTATCTGCAAAGTTTCATTCAGATAGCTTCAAAACTGAGGGACTAGTTTGCGTATAATCGGACAGACGGACAGACGGACAGACGGACAGACGGACAGACTGACAGGCGGACAGACGGACAGACGGACAGACGGACAGACGGACATGGCTAGATCGACTCGGCTATTGATGCTGATCAAGAATATATATACTTTATAGGGTCGAAATGTCTCCTTCACTGCGTTGCAAACTTCTGACTGAAATTATAATACCCTGCAAGGGTATAAATATAGTAAAATTTTATAAACCGAATTTTTAACAAGAAAAATGCTTACTTCGGCACGCCGAAAAAGATTTTATCCATTTTTGTATTAAAACGAGGTAACAGGAGATATGTATATAAAACATGATATAATAATTCAATATTGATCCCACTTCAATACCCTGAAAAGGGCATAAAAATACTAGTCATTGTAATATATATATAACATATGTAATAGTAATAAATAATAAAATAAAAAGATATTTATTTAAGTTGAGTTTCATTGGGTTTCGCTTGCATTCTAGTGCTTCTTTTTTATTCACAAATTTGCATTTGCCAAGAAAAAAAAAGGTAAACAAAGGCAGCAGCTTTCCAAATGTCAAAATATACAAGAGCGGATCGCATCCTTTAAGTGGCTCTCTCGCTCTCAGGTTCCACTTTCCAGGGCAAGAGCAAGCAAAGCTAATAAAGGCACTTCTTACGTCATTTGTATGCAACGAATATGCAAGGAAACGGATTAGAGAAAAATGCGCGCGCGACGAAAGCAAATGGCGAGGATAAGAGAAAGAGAAAAATAGTTTTTTTTCACTCACCCGCATACTTTGTTGCTGCAGATCCCAATGGCGGATTAAAAGTAGTTGGCGAAAAAACACAATAGAACCAAAATAATATAACCTTGTTAATTATTAAAGGGCACAGTTTTCACATTCTTTCTTTTATTCTACTTGCACATATAAAAAAACAACAAAATTCACTAGCAAAAAAACGCACTTTTTTGGCACTGAAAAAAAAAGGTAAAAAAAATGCGACTGCGGCCCGGCTTTCCTGTTGGGGCTGCTCCAGGCCTTGCCCCCCACTTCACCAACACTTTTCACTGCACAGGATCGCAGATTTTCCGATTTTCCGTTGATTTTTCCGCGCATTTTGATATTTTTCACCGCCACGATCTCCTTTTCGTTTTTTTTTCTTTCGTTCCGCGCGGCGCCGTTGATGCAAATGATTTCCAATGGCCACCGGGAGAGGTCGCTCGCGACATTGGAAGGCAGCGAGAGAGAGGATACGGACAATATCAGCTTCCACTACCAAAAAACTTCCAGCTTCTATCCGGGCTTGGAAACACGATCCAATTTGTATGGATAGTCGTCAATTTTTATATTATTTTTCTAATTGAATCAAATAACAACAAGAAAGAAAGCTAACTTCGGCACGCCGAAGTTTGTAAATCCTTGCAGCTTACAATTGGATCCATATGAATTAAAAAAATTGTATCAAAAGGCAATGCAATATTGTAGATATTTTAGAAGTCCAAATATCTAAGTTTGCAATTTTATTCATAGGATATTTTTTCAACTTATATATTATCGTTATTTTCCCCTTCTATACACGTCTCTTTTATATTAGATAAACTGTCCTCCCCTATATCACATATTATAACATAATTTATTATTTAAATTTATTGTATTTATATTTCATAATAAATCATATATATGTTATAATATATTACCATTACATATACCCATCAACTGGTATCATTTAAAGGGTACCAATATTTATCAAATTAAATTTGTGGCTAAAACGTAAAGATCTTGGCTTGTCTTTCCTAATTTTCATCTGGTTAAGTGGTTAAAGTTTCTTTGCCTTTCGAAATATTTAATTATTATTTTAGATTGAGTAATATTTAAGGATATATAAAATATTAAACAAGTTAAGAATTTTACTAGAATGAAATAAATAAATCAAGTATTAAAAAAAATAAAATAGTAACTAAAATGCATTTAAAACCCTTTACATATTAAAATGTAAGCCAAGAACTTGCCATAAAATTAATTTTTAAAATATATTTTATAATTTTAAAAATATTTGCCTCTTTTCAATGCCTTAAAATACCTAAAACTCATAAATAAACCTTTCATAATATTAAGCCCCGAGTATTGAATAAAGAATTCACATACCAATTTCAAATTAAGAAATTCCCCAATTAAGTATTTATAATTATGTAAGAAAAGCTTAAGACTTTCACTTTTTAGAGCTCCCCATTTAATAATTATCACAGCCCAAATAAGAAAGGGACAGAGTCGAGCCCGCCCCAGTGCCAGGAATCAGAAAGGGAGGGGAAATAAAGACGCACACACGAGTTCTGTGGTTCATTATGAATTATCTTTATCAATTCGCCTGAATCCGCCTTCAGTTACAATTACATCTCTAAGAATACTTTAATCCGATGGTAAACAAACAAAAAAAAATATAATTATTTTTTTTATCCGTATCAAAAATTATCTTTCTTTGTTTTTCTCTCCTTTTTCTCTTTTTTTCGTTTGTTTTTAGTTTTTAGTGTTTGATGTTTGTGTTGAACGCTTTAAATATATTAGAATTATACAAACATAATAATATTAACAACAGTTGTGGTATGAGAAAAAATAGAGGGGGTTGAAAGGGGTAAAAGAGAACTAAATTTAATGTTTTTAAGAGTGTAAAAGGTACTGCTTGTTGCGGGAGTGGGCAATAAATATATATATATATATCAATGTCGATGAAACAAAAACATAAAAAAAATATAACCAAGAAGGATGAGAGTGGGTGGTGGGTGTGGCGAGTGAGGTGAGTGAGTGTGTGTGGTGTGAGGTGTGCGTTAGCCTAGAGTACATTAATTAGGGTTTTTCTCAATTAAAGTTAATCGTCGACGACGTAGTAGTAGTATTTAAGTAGGCAGCTCGATTCCGCCTACGGGGCAACGATCACGCGATCGCACAACTATTCCTGCTGTGGCTCGTCGGCGTCTTGCAGCGATTCTTGCTCCTGGAGCTCTGCGTCAGCGAGTTGAAGCACTGCGACGTGGTCAGCGCATATGACTTGAGCGTTGACTTCACCGAAGGCGGCAGCGGCAACGAGTCGATGGCATACACGCTCGTCCGACGCACAATCGTTCGGCAGCACAGCTCCTGCAGGGACAGCACTGTGAAGATGCAGAATTAGATGGCGATTAATAAGCATACTCGGAAATAGGGATGTAAATCAACAAGATACATCGAAAAAATACATTGCGTTGACTACTATACAAGTTTAAATACCTTTTTATAAGATCTAACACAATTTAATCATTAATATTTATGTTAAATTACATTAAAAGAATATTGTTTTCTTAAAATGAAGTTAACTTTTAAATCCTCACACAATCTTACATTACAAAATATATTTAAACTTAATATTTACACTTTCTTTTTAGTAATTTGTAACTTTTCAAGTTCACAAAGAAACAAAATAGCATTATAAAAAGTGTTATCCAACTGTCAAAGGTTACTATTAAAGCTTCATTAAAAACCACAACTAATTGATTTATAAAAACCACTAATAGCTTGTGTATGTTTTCGCAATTTAACTAAAAATAACCCAAGAGATTTAATCAATCAACAAACTAAACCACTGACCCATAATGATGACCATAAACTGAGCACAAGTTATTATTTAAGGTTAATTAATAAAAAAAATCGAGATCTGCTTGATTATAAGCAAATTGAATTATTATTTAACCAAATAACGTAAAGGAAAATTCCCAAATTGAAGAGAAACCTATAACATTTAAATATTTGTGTACCTTTATTGCTGCGCCAAATGTGTTCCATGCCGTTGCGATGCAGTGCCATTCTCGCCAATTCGCAAAAGGATTCGCGTATGTTGAAGTCACAGAGCGGCGATATCTCGAAGCAGGACATGTTGTTGCGGCTGGCATAGGTCTCGGCCTGTTTGGCCGCCACCTGACGCTTGAAGGCCAAATGCAAGCGATTCCCCACCAGCACCTTGGGTATGCCAGGAGCGTGCTACATCAGTTCATGTAAAAGTTAATAAATACAACTCACTAATATATAGGTTTTGACGTACCTCATCGACCTCCTTCAGCCAGCGATCGATGCCATCGAAGCTCCACTTGTTGGTGATGTCGTAGACGAGTATGATGCCCTGGGCTCCGCGCGAATAGGAGCGTATGATCGTGCAGAAGCGTCCCTGGCCGGAGGTGTCCCACAGCTGCAGCTTCACCCGCTTGCCCTCCAGCAAGATGGTGGTCGTCTTGTACGCTACCGTTTGGAGGATGTGAGAGGATGTGCAGTCTATTAGGTTGGGAAGGAGTGGGTGGTAAACACAGGCACATGGACAGGCACACAGGCACAGAGGCAGAGTTACATGCACATCTCTCTCTCTCTTTCTCTAGCACGCACGCACTCGGACACTCACCGTTGCCGCTGCAGAAGGGGCTCTCCGTTGAGGGGTCCTCCAGGTTGGAGAGTATCTCGTGCTTGCCCACATCACTGTCGCCCACCAGCAGGACCTTCAGCAGATAGTCGTAGTCCTTGGTCATCGTTCCCATGTGGCTAAAAGTGAGGAGAGAAGGAAGTGGGATTAGTTTTAATATTTTATTTATATTTATTTAATTAGAATAATTAAATGGGAGATTTTTAAACTTTCCATGAGTAGGGCTGTTGTAAATTTAAGTTTATTAAGCAATTTATTAAAAATGCATTGGTTTTCTATAAGTAATGAGAAAAAAGCTATGACACAGCTTTGCAGATTATTGATTTATTGTGTTAAAAAAGATTTATGTAAATAATTTCAGAAATAATTTATAAACATTATAATATTTTAAAATATATAATATATCAATTATTGATTTATTGTGTTAAAAAAGATTTATGTAAATAATTTCAGAAATAATTTATAAACATTATAATATTTTAAAATATTAATTAGTTTATATAAGAAAAGGCCCAAGAAAATAGGTATACTAGGCTAATTTATTTTTCATTATTTAAAAACGTTTATAAATCTCAATTTTAATGTAAAAATACTAACTTAGAGCTTAAATAATTTTATATTTACTTGTTAACAAGTTAGAACTTTTTTAAAATATTTTTTCAACGTAAAAATTTAAACTTTAAACGAAAAATGTAAATAAAAATATATAAATTTTGTACAATTTGCACAGTAAACGAGCTTCTTTTAATCATAAACTGTAATTTAATTAAAACAATTGCAACAGTGATTTCTGAGTAAAAGACCAGCTGCTCTTGCAGGCATTCTTGTGCTGCTCCCAAAGACCAGCTGCAAATTAATTGTTGGCTTAGGGCCTTGTTTTTGCAACCAAAGAGGTTCTCATACTCATTCTCATACTCTTTTTGTTGCTATAGTATTAGTTTTTGTTTTTCCTAACCGGGCTAACCGGTATGCAGCGCTCGAAACTCGCGAAACTAAAAACCAAACTTAACCGGCAAATATTTACTCATAGGCGGTGTTCTATTTCTGTTTTTTCTCGGTTTTCTTGGTTTTCTGAGACTCAAGTGACTCATGTGCAGTGTGTTAATGGCACTTGCTGGTTATGTCGCGCAGTGTCACTGGGATTTAAGTTTCAGCGATTTTACAGTTTGCATTTCACACAAACACTCACACACACACACGCACAGGGCACATGGACATGGGTGTGTTTTTGTTTTGCGCACGAAGGAAATTGATTTTGCCATTTAATTGGCTGCATTTAACGATTGTTTATAAAACAATTAGGCTGCAACAAGCTGCAAAATGCACGAAAAATTCACTTGAACAAAAACAAAAACAACAACAAAGTGGTAGCCCCCTGCCCCTACCACTTCCACACAAAAAATAAAAACATTTGCGCATTTACATGTGTGTGTGTGTGTGTGCGTGCATGCCTTATTTTGATTGTTGTTGCTGCCGCTGGCTGGAATGTTTGCTGAACTTTACCCGCAACGCCCTGCTGCAGGCTTTATTTCGATGTCATTCGCTTTCGGGTTTTTCGCTTTTCTGGACGTTAAACTTACCATTTAGAATGCACGCAATTTCATTTTCGTATTTGTAATAGAGATGAGCGATAGCCCTCGCCCTTGTGACCCGTTCACTGCGATTTTCTTCGGTTTTCACACTGCTTCGCCGCCGGTTTAGGTACGTCAATCAATTCGCCACGCTTGCTGCCATCTAAATTGGTTTGTTGCATGTGCAGTCAGACGGTTTTTGGGATTGAGTAGTGCACAAGAATTTGAGTAAGCGAAAAAATTGCAATTTTGCTCATCTCTGCCAAGTGATGGACATCGATATCGCGATAGGGCGGCTGTCAGTGTTGCTAAACAATCGATATGTGTCACGAACTTATCGTTATATCACGAAAAAGGTGTGAAACTGTGATAAATATATTAAAGGAAAGCAATAAGTTTTTTTAAGGGTTTTTAAAGGTTTCTGTCGCTTTTCCGTAAACATTCTAGAGTACTGGCTGGCCCTTAGCTTAAATGAAGTCGGTCCAAAGGACCCGAAACATTAAATAAATAGAAATGTGCGAATAGGGCTCATGAGTGGGGTTAATTGCCTTGCTGCCGGCTTAGCATATTCAGGCTAGATGTAGCAAATATAAAATGAAAAAATCTTAATAAAGTTGTAAATAGCTTAAAGCCTTATATAAAGCTTATTTTTGAGTTCATCTAGCTGTCAACCTGACTGTTTTCCTTCCTCACATATTTCGAGAAAAATAGAATTGAAAAACAAGGACAATGACAATTTCCTTGTATAACATAAATAAAATTTCTCCGATGGGGCTTAACAAATATAATTCAAGCTATAGATTATTTATATCTTGCGGGGTATTCTAATTTTAGTTAAGAGTTTGCAGTGAAGTCATTTTTAACTTTGTAAATCTTATATATAATTTTCTTTACTTTAGCTAATTTTTCGAATCTAGCTTATATGCCAACACTGCCTTGGTGAATCTTTTCGTTCTTGTTTACTCTAGTGTGACCAGTGGCTGTTAAGCAGGAAATCCACTCGCAGCCTGAAATGCAGCAACTTTAAAATATTGGCACACTGCCACACTCGAATACCGTTTGTTTTCGCGAGCACTTCTGTAAAATTTGATTGAATAAAAAATTAAACAAGTCGCAACGCTCGGTGCTGGGTATTCTTATTTTTACCCTCAACAAACGCCGCATCGTCCAGACATAGCGGCCATTCATCGCGGAACGTAACGACGTTTTCCCAACTCTTTGTTTTGGGCAATGCATATATACAACAGCAATAGCCGCGTTCGCAGTCCGATTTATTAAATGCACGTCTGCATTTATTTATAAACGCGCTTTAGGGCGCCAACTTCGGTGAAATATAAAGTGCAGGTCACCGACGCGACGCTGCTGCAGTTGCTGCCAGCCTCTGCCGACGTCGCCGCTTTTTGTTGCTGTTTTTTCGCCGTGTGTTCCCCGTGTATCTGTGTGCGCTTTTGCTGCTGCTAATGTGTTAATATTCGTGTGCTGTTTTTTAAATTCTTTTTTGGTTTTATTTTTTTTGTCGTGTTGAAAAACCGCGGCGGAAATTCAGATTCAATCAAGCGTTAAGTGTCTGTCTCTGTGTGTGTGTGTGTGAGTGCCTATGCTGGCCCTTCGAAATGCCCCGTTAGCCGCGAAACCGAATCTGTTTGCTGCAACAACAACAACAATATTACCGTCGAGAAGAGAAACAACAATAAAAGCAACAAGAAGAAAAAGAGGAAGAACGACTGCAACAACCGCAATGCTGTCTAACGGCACTGCCGGCGTCGCTGTCGCCGTCGACTGCGATGAGCGAACGCGTCTGCTGAGCGATGAAATTGTTGTCACCGCCGCCGCTTCCGCTGCCGCTGCCGCTCCTTCGTCCTCTGTCGGCGTCGCTGCTCCTGTGCCACCGACGTCGCTGCCACTGGTGCATACAACGGCAACAACAACGCCCGCAGCAGCAGCAACAAACAACAATGTGAACAACAACAACAATGCCATGGTTGTGGTCAGTGCTAAAAACACCGTTAATAATGCCAATACACATACGAATACGAATAAGAGCAAAAGCAACAACAACAACGCAGCAGCAACGGGAGCAACAGAGACGGCGGAGGCAACAGCTGATGACGAGGATCTATCGAGCGATCTGAGCGATAAATTCCCACGCCCCCAAAAGAAGCCCGGCAAGCTGAGCAAACTGGGCACCAAAAGCGTCGGTCTCAAGCGGTGCGTTTTGACCCCCCCCCCTCTCCCACTTCCACGCCCTCTTCCGTTATTCCTACTCTTTCTTCTCTTTCACCCTAGCTTAGTTTCATTTTTGGCACAGTGGGAATAATTAGAAACTTTTACAGTGGGAATAGTTGGCATATATACAAATACTTTTAAATTCTTAAATATTTATATTTTTAAATAATCATATTTTGAGCTTTTGGATAAGGTTTTATTATAAGTAAATATTATAATCTTTAATTTCTTATTTATGAAGAATAACCAATTTTTCAAATTAATGATTACCTTAATATTCTCATATTCCCATTTGTATAGCCTTATAAAAACATTAACAACAATTCCACTGGGTAATAAACACCAAGTAATTGCTTATCAAATTTGCATTGCGATACTTTGTGCGATAAAAAGATTTAACAGTTATCTTCCTTTTGATTAGGAAAAGGTCTCCCGTTTATTGTTTATATACAAAAAAGTACTACAAAATATCCTATAAGATATAGTATATAGCACAATAGTAACAGCCTTGTTGTGGTTATCATATTTGCCACGCAATTTGATCGATCGGTTCAAGTTTCAACAATTATTTATATATGCTATATCTTGATGGGTATAGAGAAAGAATTACTTTTCGATTTATTATCCGCAAGAAAGTTTAGTTTGGCAAAAAAAAAAGTATTTTAAAAAGTTTTTGTATACTAAAGCTTAAAGATTGAGCGTACTTAAAGCACATGGTTTTTATTACCAAATTGATGGGGGCGTTATGATCTTATGTAAAATCACCGAAGGTCTAAGATTTCAAATAAATCCAAAAATGTATATAAACTGTTGATTTTTAAATATTTCTATAACATCACTATCATGAGGAAGTAAAACTATATAATAGAAAATAAACCCATATTTTTATTTCTTGAAGAATTTAGTTTATAGTTTCTTTATTTTAATTTATTTTCCTAATAGTTTTGGTCGAGTTTTAAATATTTTCAAAAACCAAAGAAATTTGAAGAGACTGTCCCTCTTGACCTGACCTCCTCCTTTATCCCTTCTCCTTTTTTCCGTTCTTATCTCACCTCATCTCTTACCTTCTTCTGGCTGCTGCAGTGTCTCCTTTGGCTCCTCCAAGGGCTCCATGGTGGAGACGCTAGTCTTTGAGACACCAACGCCTCTGTCGGAACACGTGGAGTCCACCTTTGGGTTCGATGCGGCTTCTAGAGATGCTGGAGATCATCCTAGCGCCGCTGCCGCCGCTGCTGCTGGTCAGCTGCCGTTGGCATCGACGCTGGCGTCGCACTTGCCTCTCGCCGGCGGTGGCTACAGTGGAGACTATGTCAAGGGAAATATGGATGACAGCGGCATCGAAGTGCAAGAAGAGTAAGTAACTTGTTAAAGTGACTTAAGGGGAAATTGTTATCCTTTTTTCCAGGTTTAGAAACTCTTTCATATTTATATTTCTATTTGTGTGTGTTTTTGATATTTTAAATATTTATAGTAATGTCTAGCCAGACAGATTATATTGTTCGTAGAAGAAACTGATACTTGATCATCAAAAACTTGATTTTTTATTGGTAAATTATGTACTCAAGTCAGGTATTGGCTTCCAGACAGACTACCAGTTTAGTGTGCGTACAGAAATTACAAAATAATAATGAAGTACCAGACACAAAAAAAATGATACTCCATTAAATTACACTGGGAATACCAAAAGAACACATTTCATATTTGTCTACTATATTGTCTTTATTTAATGTACACCGTTTTAACCTCTAAAATTAAATGTAAATCCGTTTTAACAACTCTTAACTCTGTGAGTTTCTTTTACCAATTTTAGATATCACAGAAGTGTCATCTTAGAGATTATTCTTGTGACCTTTACTATGACTTTAAAACAAATTTACTTCTTATATTTTGTTAAAAGTTTTAAAGTGATGTATATTGCTCTTCCCCCTTTCTTATTAGACGTTCGTTTTGCAGTGTAACAATCTGTTGGTATCTTAGGCAGTCAGTTTATTGTAGGGCTTTTTTTATGATTGTGCAATTGTATTGTGCCCCGAATAGAGCCTACTTTTACCTCATTAAAAAAACTTCCGTCTAATGACTTTTTGGCTGCTTTCACTTTTGTTTGCAGTTAGGCTTTTTGTTCATAGTTGGCCGTGTTTTCCGGGCCAATCCATAAATGAGCTGAGGCTGATCTCCACTCTACTATGCCCCCTAGCGAATTCAGCTTTGGAAAAGCGTTCTCATCAACCCAAATACGATGCAATGAACTCTGTGTGCTGCTCATCATCGTCACCCAACCCCGAAAGAGTCCACCTTTATGGTATATACCCCAAAAAAACGCCTCCCACCAAATGGCAGGAAGCTTGAGACACACGAATTTTTAAATCGATAATTACCGCTCACCAGCAACAGCAGTCAGTCAGTTGGTAGTCAGCAGTTTGGTTTTAAAACTTTGTTTGCTTTAACCCAAGGCGTACAGTGGTTACTCGGCTGATGGTTCACCTATGAACACATGGATGGGATTCAATGGAATCACCGTAAAAATAGGAGGAGATGGCAAAATGGCAAATAATTGCGGAAACAATTAAAAAGAGACAACGCAATTCTTTCATTGCGTGAGAACATCATTAAATAAAAGCGAGCTCTTGGAAAAGTATCACTGATAATATCTGTTGCTTTGAAGTTAAATTAAATTGGTTGGTTTGATTCAATTAGATATTTTTAATGCTTATGGCTTGGTAGAGGTTGTTCTTTAAATAGAATTTATTTTGTTAAAATTAAATTATAAAAGAGCGTGCTAAAATGCCCAACTGGCAAGTCAGCAAAAGTGGCAATGTTGAAAGATTGCTGCGCTTGTCATTTTACTAGATCAACACCCAAATTTCGAATATGTTTATATTATATAAAAAATTAATATAAAAAAAAAATCTAGAAAAAATACAAGAAACTTCACCTCAGAAATCCTTTTTTTATTCAGCTTATCTAAGGACTTTTCCTTTAAAGGATTCCACTGTACTTTGTCCACTTTCTCTCTCTCTCTCTTGTCAGGTTTGGGTATCTCTGCCTCTGCCCCACCTCTCTTTACTCTCTCTCTCTCTTCTCGCTCTCTCTCTCTTGTTATCAGTTCAATTGAAAGATGGGCTTGTTTGTTTGGGTTCTTCTCCGTCTGCTTTTCGCATTTCCCACCACCACCACCGCCATGGCCATTGAAGAGGTGACTCCAATTGGAGTTGTTAATGCGCCGGCGCTGCAGTGGCGACGTTCTAACTGAAATGCCGTTAAACATCGTCATCGTTTTATTACATAATGAGCCAAGGCGTGTTCGTGTGTGCGTGTGCGTGTGCATTTTAAAGCCAGACACATATATATAGATATATATATATATGTGGGTCAACTTCATTCGGTGGTTGTTGACCCACATCTTTTTCGGCTGCATTTTGTGTATCTGTATCTGTATCCGTATGCGACGTATCCGTATCTCTGGCCGGGCGCGTATCTAATTTCCCATTTTCTTGCCGCACCCACGAAATTCGAATCGAGCGCTTAAACGCTGTTCTAGTTGGAATTGAAACCAACTCGTCGATAACACGCTGCGCGCCATTAAGTCTGGTAATCGATTAATGAATTGGTGCTGCATCTTGGGCGATAAGAGAAAAGCACTCATATCGATGGGGGTACTAGCAGGTGATTTATTAGTTTATTTTACATTAAAGATAGATCTTTTTGAAATAGTATGGTTTTCTAACGTGTCAAATTTAGATAGTACATGAAACTAAGTTAAACGAAGAAGCTTAAACCAAGCAGTTTTGCAATTTTTTAAATCGTTTTTCATACAATTAACTAAGCTTAAAGCTTTTTAAAGATTATTGAGTGTTGTAAGGAAAATAATTAAAAGTCTATTTTTTCTTAGCAACAAAGTATGTAACTTTATATTTAATAATATATACAAAGTATTTACTGAATTTTGGAGGAGACTAATATATATTTAATAAAATTTTAAAATTTTTAAAAAGCACTTTAAGGTGTGGCAATTGCTTGAAAATAAATGTAAACCCTAGGTCTTACGGAAACAAGTGTTATTTGGGATTATTCTGTTCTCTCTGGGCTTTGAAAAATTGCATTAAGAGGAAGGAAGGCCAAAGCAGCTGACACGTCGTTTTTGGAAGGTGTTTTTTCAGGTTTTTTTTTATGGCTGTCAAATGGGCATCAAATCAAATTTGCTGACAATTTGTTTTGGCTTGTCTATCGCCTTCTTCTTTTTCGGTTTTCATTCAACCGCCTAGGTGGCATATTCCATTTTTGGACAGATTAGACTTAACACATGTTGTGACCTTTTCTGTCCGCCAGTCTCTCTCTCTCTCCACATGCGTGTGTGTTTCTTAAATTTTTTATGTCTTTTCTTCAGTATTTTGTATTTTTCTTTTCTTTTTTTTTATGTGGGGAGCTTTAATTTGCCGGTAGAGCGTGATGTCATCAGCTTTGAGCTCGCCACTTGCTGTAGAACTTTCTTTCTTTACAGTTAGTCAGCAGCACAGAAAAGAAAAGATGAAGGGAAAAAAGAACGTTAGGAAATGAATGAAAAACCCGCAATCTTGGGGCTTTTGCTTCTTCTCATCGATTATCTAGATGCACCGAAAGAAATATCACTAAAATATGGCATATTAATTATGAAAATGTTTTAAAAAATGTATGTCGTTGAAATGTATAGTTTTTTATAAGACAAATATATTAAATATGGGTAAATGCATCATTTGATAAATGAAAAAATGTGACCCTTTAAGCTATTTAAACTTGGTGTCACAACTGCAGATAAGCAAATTAAATAAACAGTAGCTTCAAGAATCCCTTGGATATTGAACTCGTATTCTCTACAGTTTTTAGTAAAAGTAATACTAGAATTTAATGACTGACACATTCAATTTTCTGATAAAAACAGACAGTATAATCGTCTAACCTAGATAGACTTGCAGGAACTACCATACCATTGCCATTTCTCTTTGTGTCGAAACCAAGGAAAGGAGGCTGATTGAACAGCCTGACCTCGACATGATTCCGTTTATTTTCTTCTCATCTTTTTCTTTTTTTTTTTTCGAACTATAGAAATTCGATCGCCCGGTAGTGGTGCTGGGCCGGCCGGCCGTGCTCATATCTATATCTATAGCTATTGTGAAAGTACATCTCGAACTGTCCGCCTGTCACTCAGTCAATTGATTTTCCGGTACCCACGGCACACTTGACATGCATACAGTGTACGGTGCCATCCTCATCATCATCGTCATCGTCATCGTCATCATCGTCGTCGCCGTCATAAGCATAATTATAATTATTATCATAGGCAGGCACACATTGTTGTAATGCCAACAGTAATTGTGCCGCTGGTCAGCAGTGCGTGTGTAATTGTTGCTGCCATTGTCATATTTTTACTGCTGTGCAGCGGAACCGTGGTAATTATTATTAACTTTTAGCCTGGGCAGAAATTAGCGAACCCAAAAAAGGGCGAGACTTTAAAGTTCCAAACAAGGTTTTAGCTTTGATCATAAAAAGCTTGAGTTAAATGTTAAAACTAAACTTAAAGAAGTTCGATAGTTCAACTAGTATTTTAGTAAATTTATTTTTATGCAGAGAACCCATATCAATTATTTTGTCAGAGCCCGAAATATGTTTTATGTTTTATGTCTAAAGATAATGGTCATAAATTAAAACAGCCTTTTCTCTATCTTTAACTTTGCTTTAAAGTTTAACAGTTTTACTGTTATACAATATATAGAACGCCTAGAAAACGAATGAATCAAACCTACACACATCCTCCACAGTTTATTTTGTTATTTATACAGTTGCAAATATTTGTAGTAGATCGCTGCACAAATTCCTTTGAATATTTATTTAGTTCTGACAAACCACATTGGGGTTTCTTTCTATATACATTTCTTAGTCAATTGAAGGAAATCGAATTGCTTTTTGGGAACTATGCCAATTTTTATTATTTTTCGAAAGCAGAAAACGGAAAGTGGCCAAAATGTCAACATACCGAATGTGGTGTTTATAAAGGCATAGCTTTTGAAGGCAAACATCTGCTGAGATACTATAAATTCGCCATATATAGTACACCAACGATCGTCGACCGTCACCACCGTCGTCATCCATCTTCGGTCCGAACTGTTCCCGTTATCAGTTGTTAGTGAACTTATCACTGTCCGGCAAATGCCAAATAATCTCAGATCACTTAATGCCCAAAAATATATATGCTCGGTGTGCGGAATCATGCGGAGGAATTAATCGGGAGTAGTAAGTTCTATATTTAGACGCCGTCGCAGTAATGCTGTTATATTCAAATTGAATCGCCTTTGCACTATGTCCCTATAACCTATTTTAACGCTGTAGGTCGAATAAGTAGTATCAGGTGAATTTTCTTAAATTAATTTAATTTTGTATTGTTTTAAAATATTTTAAAGTATTCAAAACATGTATGTGTTCCGATAAAATGTATATATCATTTCGTATACCCAAAAGAAAGATTATTTTTGCTGTATTTAATATTTAAATATTATTACAAGTAATTCTTCCATTATACAATTTAGAGAAGTTTCAAATCCGCTTCATAAGTTAATTAATAATAAAATCGCTTGTTTGAGATAAATGTATAAATTTTAAAACAAAAAACTAAATTTAAATATATCTGAAATACTTTGATATTTTTTTAAACTAATTGCAGGTGTCTCAAGCAAGTATTTTGATACATTCTTCTTGTTTAAATTAAATGCTGAAAATACCTTAAAGCTGATTACTATCGCATTCCGCAGATACAGACACACACATTTTCCAAACTCATTAGAAGCGCGTGGAGAAATGTTTGAAATATTTTTGATTTTGGATTTTCACACTAAAACTGTTGCATTGCATAGCTGTCTATATGTGTGTCTATATAAATATTTTTCGTAGTGTGCTATTTGGCTGACCGCAGGTGTGTATGTGCATGTGATGAGCGCTCCAAATATTTGCCTTGCCACTGTGTTTTTTTGTTTTTATTTCTCCTTTTTGTCCGCTGTTTTTTTTTTTTCAATTATTTTGACAACAATAGAAATGGGGACCCCGATTTTCAGGTGGCAACCCTGTTTGTGTGTGTGTGTGTGATTCTCCCCTTCGTTCTTTAGCCGCCGCCTCCTTTCGTCTCCCCTTTTATCTATTTCCAGCAGCTTCCCCATTTTTACCTTTATGTGTGTGTGGTTACGTGTTTATGTTTTTCCGTGTTTCTCTCTTCGTTTTGGGTTTTTGGGCTTAGTTTTCTGTTTTCCTTATTTTTTTTGTTATTATTTTATTTTTGGTTCGTTGCTTGTGTATAACAAGTGAAAGAGAGAGAGAAAGAGAATGCTTGTATTAAAGAGAAATTGGCTTTGCGAAAAAGCCTCTTATCATTTCGCCTCTCCCTCGCCTCGCCCTGTGCCCCCCTTCCACTTCTATTACTGTGGTGAGTGCGCAAAAAAAGTGATGTCATGTTTGTTGACGACGTTGCCAGATGTGGCGCATTTACGTTTTGTTTGTTTGCCCGTTTTCCTGTTTCGCGTTTCACGTTTTATGTTTTTCCGCCTTTTTGCCACTTTTACCATTACATATGTGATTGCCTTTGTTGTTGTTGCCTACGATTTGCCTATTGCGCATTTATAAGCGCGCTCTTACAGCTGGATGCTGGGTCGCAAATACGCAAATAACACTGTCAAACACAAAGCAAATAAGACTGACTGGAAATATAATGTATAATAATACTTAAAACAAAACAAAATATTTTAAATTGATTTTAATTTGTATACATTTTTAACTTGTGTATTCACTGCTAAAAAACTTAATCGGAGCTTTGTTGACAAGTGTAATTTCTCTAGCAGCTGCCAAAAATCGGCATACAAAAGCACAAATGGCTTTGCCTGCCGGCTGTTTTGTTCTGTGTTTGTTTTCGTTTTCGTTTGTTTGGCCGAAAATGCGAAATAAAATGTTGGTGGAAGGGGCCAGGAAACGTGCGAAATAAGAAATTTGGAAATGTTTTTGTTCGTACGAAAATAGATCGCAATAAAGGCATGACAAAAGATAAATAGTGCGTCTGTCTGTCTGGAGCACATTAAAAATGAAAAGACACAGAGAAAAGGAAAAGCAAAAGAAGCTCATTAAACCCGAAATGTTAATTGTTCTTTGTACATTTCGCTCTTTTCCTTGTGGAAAATTAAAACATTATGGGGTGTAAATCACACGCAGGAGACATAAATGGATTGGACCTGGAAATTCAGCAACGACACCACTGTCAAAATGATATATTAGTTGTGTGTTTTAAACAAACATTTATCAACTTTTTCCTAGAATTATGAGACGACAAAGAAGATACTAAAAAGATCTTATAAAAATTTTAATTGTGGGATACCAAGAAATAATCATTACTTATAATTATGCTCAAATTATTTTTACTATACAATTTTTTGATGTACTTAAAACGACGACTTTTTGAATTTGTGCAGAGCTTATATTAATTTTGTAAAATATTTACAAGTCTTTGATTTAGCCACAAAAAGATTACCCTTTTTATGGTGAAGGTAATGGTAGTAAATAGCAAAAAAACAAAAAAAAAAAAACCGAAACAAAACATTCCACATTTTATTTTTACATTTTCTGGATAATTTATTAACTTGCAACTTCACATTTTCAAATAAAACGGAAAAGCCCGCCACTGCCGCAAACGAGTCAGGTGGCAACACCGCCGCCTAAACTTTACAAGAGAGCTAACACTCTCTTTCAGCTCTCTTGCGCGCTCCTGCAAACATATGCGCGCGTGTGTGTGTTTTGTATCTTTTACTTTTTTCGAGCGCCGCAAGCATCGGCAGCAGCGTCAAACTCAAACAGTCGCCAGTGAGTTTCGGTTCGTATTCGCAATCGGATTCAGATTCAGATTCAAATTGGGATTGAGATTCAAATTGTGTTTTTAGTTTCCGTTTAGCAGGCGCAAGACAAAAGTTGGAACCGCCAAAAGAAAAGAAGAGAGTAAATAGGGAAAAAACAAAACGAGCGCTAAAAGCACAAAAAAAAGAAATTACGCGCTTACTCTAATCCTCTTCCTCTTCTTCGCGAGATCCTGCTGTTCGTATTTTTTTGTTGTTCTGTTTATCTGTTTGTTTGCCAGAAAGAGAGAGCAAAACGCGCGCTGAAATAAAACATAAAGTGCGTGTAAAATAAGTAATAATTATTTAAATATATATAAATTTTAAGCAAACGCTAAAAGGGCTGAAAACAAAAAGTGCAAAACGCCAACAAAAAAAGAGAGGGAAAACTAACCGTTAACGGAGTGAACGGAAGAGCGGAAGAGAGAGTGTGAGAGAATGTGAAAGAGAGGGGGTGTGAGCCAGAAAGCAAGTGGTTGGTAACGAAAGACAAAAACACTAGAGAAATACATATAATTAAATAGCTGAAAAGAAGAAGAAACAACTGAAATAATGTGAAAGTAATTCGTGCTATTTGGTGCACAGACACGCATACTGACACACTGTGTTAAGCTTTAGTAGCACACTTGTAATTGCTGTTCTCCTTGTTGTTGTTGTTTTAGTGAGTTCATCGCAAAAAATAATACACACACACACAGACGCACTGTATAATGAAGCTCACGCATCGAAAGAGAGCCCCTAAAGAGAGAGCGAGAGAGACACCGCCCCCATTCGCCCCCTTGCCATTCCCCTTGCACTTATTCCACTGAACGCAATTAAAATAAATATGTGTGTTACTGTATGTGTTAGTCGTGCGTTTGCGTTAGTGTTGGTTAAAATAGCGCCTTGTTTGTATATAAATTAGCCTTATATTATACAATTTATATAAAGGTGTGTGTTTGTGTGCTTGCTGCATATTTTGGAATAATAAAAACAAATCAACGCCGCATTGCAGTTTCCCCTCTCTCTATCTTTCTCCCGCTCATGCACTTGCTCTCTGGGCCCCTCACTGTTTGACGTTTTCAAGTGCAAAAGAAAACAACAAAAAACGAAACCAATTTTCCGCAATTTTTCCCGTTGCTGTTTTTTGTTATTTCTGTTTTCTTTTTCATCATTTTGTTCACATTTGCGGGTGGGGTCGCATAATTTGTTAAATTAATTTTCACTCTCCTCTCCATATGGCCATCCCGCTTGCTTGTTCATTCGCTCAAATGCCCCACTTCCCCCCCTGGGGCTGCTGCTTCTGCCTCTTCTTACTTGCCCCCGTGACGTAGTTCTCTCGCGTGTGTGCCCAAAAATACAACAAATAAGACTAACAACAAAAACACAAGAACAAAAAAAAAAAACAGTAACCAAAACTAATTGAAAAGCCACAGCGCTGCCGGCGCCTCAGTCGCCAAAAAGAACAGTGCTGCCATTTATAAACGGTGTAATAGATGTAGCCAGAATCTAGCTTAACTTAGATTAGTTAAATTATTTTAGAATTAATAAAGGCCATAAATAACAAATAATATTTTTAAACGTATATCCAGAAAAAAAGCTAAAATAATTAAATTTCTTTGCAAAAGAAATTTGTGAGAAAATTCTTATAGCAGTAGAAATTAAAGAAACTACAAAATATTTCACCTGAATATCTAGCCAGGTTTTGGCGGTTTTGCCGTTAGGTTAGGCATCACTATTTGGAGCGTTGGCGGCAAACAAAATTGATGCGCTCATCGCGGCATTCGCTTTCTCGCAGCTGATGCTGCTGCTTCTTCCACTTGTGTTTCGGTTTCTGTTTCCCATTTACAGTTCATGTTCCCCCCATCATCTCCACGTTCTCCGGCTGCACAAAAAGCATCTTCAAAGGCATCTCCTCCACCTCCAAACTTCATCGTAATGGCAACAAGTTTTTCTCTTGTTTCATTTTTTTCTCTGTTTTGATTGCCTTTAATTTTTTCATCTTTTTTAGTTGTTCAATTTGCTGGGCACTTGAGATCGCGTTTATGAGTTGGTTTTAAATCTTTAAATTTTTCCACTTCGTTATAACGAGCTTTGTCGAGAAACCTAAAATTCAACTTCTAAGGCGAAATTTCTATGCTCTTACAAAGCGTTTTTTTTTAAATTTATTTTTGTCAATATTTTGAACACTAAATGTTATAATATCTTGAATAGAGATCATAATGGTATTCCATTAGAAAACTAATATATTTTTTGTAATGTTTTCAAATTAAAATTCTCTTGTAATAATTTTGTATATTGGTTTTTTTACAAAATCAAACTGAATGACACATATTCAAAGGCTTTTTGTTGACATTCAAAGCCTATAAGCTATTTTATAGGGCATAATCTACCAAAGTTTTGTTACAAACTTTTACAAGGGCATAAAAAAAACCTTAACAAAAGGTTTTGGAGTCCAAAAACAAGCTCAAGACGCATATATATTTCTTTGCTTTTTAATATCTTCAAAACTTGTTTCTTAGCTTGTAACTCTTGTTCTCGTTCTTGTTCTTGTTCCACTTTGTACTTGTACTTGTTATTGTTGTTGCTTCCATTCGCATATCAATTTCGGCACATGACGTAATCTTCACATGCTCAATAATAATAATAATAACAACAAAAACAACAACACAGGCCCACTGAGTTATGAAGTGTATTTGAAATGTAAACAGATAAAAATTGGTAGGGGGCTTCTATATAGTGAACGGTTCGTCGTTGTTGTGTGTGATTCCGCCGATGTTAGGCTCTCTATTTTATTTATTCGCTACTTGTTGGGTTCTCTTTTTTTTGGACAGGTTTTCAGGGTTCAAAGTTCTGGGGACAATAAAAATATATAAACCCTAGAGAGAGATGAACATAAGATAGAGGCTGTAGGAAGTGAATGGAAGTCAGCCTCGTTGTCGTTCCCCCTGGGAGATTGAGTTCTTATAATCTTATAAATCTGGCATTCCCACTCCCCATTCCCATTCTTAGATCATACAGTGCGTTTCGGCTCAGTAAATCTCAGGCTTTTCACACAATCCGATACGGGCCATAAATGAAGTCATCGATCGGCGTAAACCAGTTATAAATATACAGATAAAAAGTGCGCCATAAAATCCCATGGATTTCCAGACTACAGGTTTTTGTCAATAAACTAAAAATAAAATCAAGTTCACTTAAATTGTTTAACGAAAAAAAAGTAACCTTAAAAAGTGATACATTTTAAACTAAACAAACTGGAAGAATAACAGTAATTTTTACCAAATTTCTGTTTGATTTGTTTAAAAAGTAATACTATTTAAGGGATAATATCTTTTATTAATATTTACGACGACTAAAACCCAAATAAAATTAATTGTTAAACCAAGAACTATTTAAAAACTCTTGAAATAAACACACTCGGACACGAGGGAACTAAAATTCCAATTTGTTTATTCGAGAATTCCTCCCTTTTGATAATATTCTTTCACCGAAAAACATTCCAGAAACTATAAATTCCGTTTGGAGGAACGCACATCTTTGGAGGCCCAAGAAATATGGCCTTGTATATTTCGGGAAGCTAACAAATGGTTCAAATAGCTTTCCAAAATATATTTAATACCAAAAATAGAAGCGAGAAAAAAAAATTGGAACACTTGGATTTATTTCAGATGTTAAATTTTGTGATATCTCAGTGACCTTTGGAATTTGTGTAAAGGCCAGCGGTCAGTCAGTCAAGTCAGTAAGTCAAGTCAGTCAGTCACTCGCTTCATTTCATTTGAGTTCAGTCCGGTTGAAAAGTACTCCCAAAATATTATACAAAATTGAACGGGATGGAGTTTGGTTTGAAGAACGAAGAAGAACTCGAGGAATTCGTGAGATCCTGTGTCATCCAGCAGGCACCCATCTCGGACATGGAAAAGATTGAGTAAACTAAACTGGTTTCCCACCATTGCCAATCCGACTCCAAATCGGAATCGGATTCGCAATGTGGTCAATAGCCAAGCCGCCAAAACGAGAAAGTTGCTATGATGGGGCTTTTCCATCAATTGTTTTTTCGTTTTGTCTATTTTGTTTTTGTTGTCTGCTTGCTGAAAAGCCAATTGGCAAATGACTTAATTTAATTGACATTGAGGTGGCTCCTCCTCGGGCTAGGTGACGCAGTTGCTCAGCTATTTAAAGGTCACATGCGGCGATGCGTGATTTCAGTTCGCACACACAGAGACCACCGCAATATAATAATAATAATTGTGCATAGTAGTGAATGTCTCTAATTCGATTTGTGTTCTGTGTGCCTTCCCCTTCCAGATCGGAGCGTTCCATAGTACGCGTCTCCATTTACGAAAGCAGCCAGCCGCAGCAGCCGAACTATCTGCCGGACGACTCTATAGCCGGTGACGGCTATCCCTTCAACACTAACGACCTCGACCTATACCCAACAATGGCCGCGACGGCAACGACGGGGATAATGCAACAGCAGACACTTGGCCTGGGAGCGGCCTACGATCGCCAGCAGAGGTTGGTTCATGCTTGCAATATAGATAATCACAAAGGTATATTAATTTGATTTCCCTATTCTTATCCTCGCAGCACCGATTCCGGCTGGGATAATCCCTTTCGTCCCGGCGGCGATCTCTCCCGGGAAGCTGACGAGATTGTTAGCATGATTAGAGGTGAGTTTTCGATTAACTTTGAGGTTGCAACAACAAAACATGTTTGTTGGGTGATTAATATTGATAATTAATAAGGATTGAAATTTAAAAAGTAAAGGGTAATCTTCTTTAATCATTTCCAAGTGCTTGGTAGTCTTGTTTAGAATTCTTAAACTTACTTTAATCAGGAATCATTGACTTTATTTGGCAAGTTTGTTCTTTAAATTTGTAAACCTGATTGTGTTTGCTACCTTTTATTGCCTTAAAATTAAGTAATATTATTGCCAATAGCACTTTATACTTTGCTTTTATCAGTTGGCGCAATTAAGCTTGCAATATCGCTTCCAGTTTACTAGATTTCCTTATGCTATATAAACAATAGGGGTTTTTATTGCTAGAAAGTATCTCCATGTGATAAAATTGTGGTCATTTATGACAGGAATAAGGCATTGTTTTGCTGCCTGTGGGAAATGTTTGTGGTCTGTTGAGGAGAATACACATAAAGACATATATTTATCATCTTAAGATCAAGAGAATGTGTGAGAATATGATAGAGATATAGTGGAATAACAAAATATTCATATAGTGAAGATATTAAGTTGTAATATGCTATTGATTTATTCCAAATTTTAAATCATCCATAAACAGTATTATTGTATTAGATATTTATTTTAATAGGTAACACTATAAGCTTTTTAATAACTCTTACAATTTGAATACATTAAAATATTTAATCATATTCAGCTGAAATGCTAATTTCCCAGAGAAATACTCTAAAATTTTGGACTCTAAATTCGTACTTGGGAATTTTAGAGGCACATTCTTTCAATAATTTTGAAGAAATGGGCTTGTCAAAAGGACACCATAGGAGATTTGTTCAAAGGGTTTTCCTTACTTTATCCCTCTAATTAATATTTTGTAATAA
This sequence comes from Drosophila jambulina, assembly GCA_018152175.1. Lineage (NCBI taxonomy): Eukaryota > Metazoa > Arthropoda > Insecta > Diptera > Drosophilidae > Drosophila > Drosophila jambulina. The sequence continues at coordinate 4,665,546 of JAECXH010000006.1, forward strand.
TAATTAATAATTACCAATTCTATTTATTGCAGGCGGTCAGCCCATCACACCCACGGAGGATCGTACCATTGGCAACGGCAGCACAGCACAGCGTGCGGATGATAATTGCAATGGAGGAGGAGTGGCGATCGGAGAGAGCGTGACCAAAACCAATGTGAGTCCAGACTGAGTCTTTATTTCCACACTCATTTTACTAATTTAATAACAATTGATTATTACAGCTCTCGCAGAATCAAGCAACAGCAGCACAAAATGGTACAAATTCCCATGCCTCTGCCACTGCCGACGCTGGCGCCGGAAAGGCGGGCAATGCTACCAATCAGCTGGCCAGCGGCGGCGGCGGTGGCAACAACAATGGTGTCACCTCACTGGGACAGGTGTCCAAACAGGTGGTGCCGGGACCCATCTCCGCTAGTCATGTGGTCATCGATGAGAAGAAGAACAAGAAGAAGGGCTGCTGTGTCCTTCAATAATTCAAGTTCTTTGCCGAGGACAAGGAAATGGGGGGAAAGCAAACGAAATGGGGGTTATTTTTCCGGCTTTTCCATATTTCGATTCGTTTCGTTTTAAATTTATATGTTTTTTTTTTTTCGTCCCTTTTGTGTTTTGTGGACAAACGAATACGAAATATGGAGCCGAGAAGCTGTTGATATTTTTCAAGCCGCATAAATCGCTTTTGCTTTTTGCTTTTTGCAAAAACGAAAAAAAACTCCAAAACAAGAAAAATTAACAAAAACAAAAACAACAACAACAACAACCTAACGAAAACAAAACAGAAAACGCGGGAAAGCCAAGCAACCAAGCTCTCTGAGGAAGGCAAAAAAAAGCAGGGCGAGAGGAGAGGAAAGGACGAATCAGAAGCAGAACCACAGATAAAACTAGAGAGAGAGAGAGAATCCAAAATTTGAATTGTGAATCGAAAGTACACACACTTTTTACAAATGGCGATTGTTTTATATACATACAAATATATATAAAATTATGTATGGTCTCTGGAGATCGGAGACAAGCTAACTGCAATTCACCAATTATTACTATTAATTTTGTAGTCTCTCCCCTGTTTCTTATATTTTTTTTCTCGACCTAAAGATACATATAAACCAATTTTTTTGTAATTATACATATATAAATATAAAATTTAGTGCGGCTTCAGAGATATAAAAACGACGATACTGGACAACAAAAGCAGCAACAAAAAAAGAAAATTTGAACATAAAGAATAATGTATTTATTTTTATTTATATGACGATGATGATGATGATGATGAAAGTAAATTAAATGTTAAACCTTAAACAAAATATACACACACACACGTACACGTACATATACAAAAACACACGCATACGCATATATACTAAATATTATTATATATGATCGAGATGAATGAATGTTTGAGGCAATAATAAAGCAAAAATTCAAAGGTAATAAACTCAAGAACCCGACATTTTTCTAAGGCTAAATAAAGTAATAAACAATTATTTTTTATCATTATATACATGAGTAAAAAACAAAAGGGAAAATGAAGAAATAGTAGCATGGATTGATCAAAGACAACGTACAGAGGAAGCGGTGCTGAAAACATGGCTAAGGACAGCAGTAATGAACGCAAGATAGAGGCCAGGATATATACTATATAGAGATATATATATACACCATGAGAGGGAAGAACCACCGTTTTTTAGTTTGTTTTTTTTTTTATATTTTATTTGCTTAGTTAAGCACCACCTCTTGCACCCTCAGTATTTCATTTGATTTTCATTTTCTTTCCTTGTTTCCCTTGGCAAATAAAGGAAAAGCAAATCAAAAGCAGATCAGAAGCGTTAAGCAAAATAGTTAATGAAGCAGGAAAAGGTACAACAAAGCAACCAAATAGCAAGGAAATTCAACAGTAAGAAAAGTGAACACCGAAATGGACCGACACACACACCAAACACACACTCTCTCAACACACACACACCTACTACAGCCTAAGCATCAATGTGCTGCATTTGATAAGCCTAAAAATAAATAAAATAAATATATATATATACACATATATATACATACACTCACACACAGATATATAGCAATATTGTTTCAACCAAAACTAAGATCAAATTCCAAGATCCGCTAAAGTAAAATAAAAATAAAAACAAAAAACCAATCAGTAAGCGAAAAATGAGGAGCAGCAATAAAATCAATATTTAATATTGTAAATTTCCGATTCCAAAAAGAAAAGCAAAAACTATTAAACAAAACAAAAACCAACAAAATGTTAAGTTATTGTATAAAAAAAAAAAATCCTAAATAAAAAAAACAAATGAAAACAACAAAAAAAACTAAAGCAAAACATAAGAAAATTGGGTTTTAATATCTTTATTTATAGCATAACTTTCAGGGACTAGGTATTATAGTTGTTATAATCGATAGACCGCTTTCAGGCTGATTTTTATATATATATTTTATTTATCGCGTGGGCAGCCAAAATAGGAAAAATATAAACTAAAGATTGATGAATGCTTTTAGTCCATTCATTCACTGATAATTGATTGCAATTGTTTATGGCAAACAAATGGCTTAATGCTTCCGCATCGCAGCCAAATCAAGTATTATTTTAATTCCGATAAACCTAACGAGTTGGAGAACCTTTCACCTCAAACTCATCCATCGTTGGTTTCCGATTCGATCGCTTCCAATTAGGCAAAACCAATAATCTCGGCGAAAATCGAAATCGTTTGTTAGTTAATTAATACCATGACGCAACTGCATAATAATAAATAAACAATTTGCAGTTGCGTAAACTTTATTATCTATGTGAGGTATATTAGCTATTTAGAAGTGTACTTTTCGTGATCCGGCTTTGAAATTTGGCTTGCAACCGTGTACTTTAAATTTTATAACTTTTTCCAATTTTGTAATCTTTTTTTTATATTTTTTTTAATAAATCAAAACGACGAATCGAAATACTATTTGTGATTTTTGACAAACATTCTTTTTTTTATCCTAAATTAGAGACTTTGAATCGATATCTTTATATTCCAATTTTTTTGCCAAACCAAATATTTAAAAATATTATAAATAGGCCAACAAAGCATTAATTTTAAATCGGAAAGCTTTTTTGTGCTGGTTTTTGTTAGGGCAACAAATCTGCATATTTCATTTAAAATTAAAAATTTTTAATTTTTTCTTGAATTTTAAAAAATTTGTATGATGTAAAATTTACAAAAAAAAATCAATAGATTTTTTTTCTCATCGTAAATGGCTAGATAGACTCGGCTGTTGATGCTGATAAAGAATGTATATAATTTATGAAAAGGAAAATAGAAAGCAAACTTCTGATTGAAATTAAGATATTACTTACAAGGGTATTAAAATTAAATATAAATTTATTAAACTTATTAATATTTATAAAATTATAAAAATTGATTTAAGAAAATTATGCTTATAGTTAAAGTTTCATAATTATTAATTTTGTTTTTATTTATTTATAAAGAGCTAACACTTAATTAAAATAAAGAGCGAGTGAGAAGGTTTGGCTTATGACAGCTGGGGCCTTCAGCTCAGGTTTTACAATATATTTATTATTATATTATTATTTATATCTAAGATTAAACCATATATTTAAGAATTATTTTCAAATATTACAATTTAAATTACAACAGAATCGACATATGACTCACGACTGATGAACAAACTAACATCAAGGAAGTCTTTAGCTAATCCCAAAAAAATAGATTATATGATTTTGGATAATCCCCACCAGATAGGGTCAACGTTTTCCCAAATCAACTCCAAAAAGTCTCCCACGTCACAAAGTTTTGGAAAACCAGAATTGTTGTGCGTTCTGTTTCTGTTTATCTTCTTAGTTTTTATTCTATTTGGAGTTGCTTTAATTTATGAACTCGACTCGGAAAGACATTCATAGCAATTTATCTGGATTTGGTTTATGGCTCTCGGTCATTCCGATTTCAATTCCAATTCGCATTCGGATTCCGTTCGAAGATTAATTGGCAGCCGCAAAGCTGTCAATTTTTAAATTGTTGCGCCTAAGTAAGCGGAAATATCGCCGTGCCTCGATCACGATCATCGAAATGGAGCCAAGACTTGGGATTTGGATTGGGATTGGTGATGGTGATGGTGGTGATGCTGCCAAGGCACCCACTCAGAAAAAATGGAGAAGGGGAACTGGATTTTGGCCATCTATCTAATGAAAGTCAGTCGTCGTTAATGGTCAAACGTGTTTGCTTCTCTATGGGCTTTATGGCCTGACATCCATACAGTGGCGCAGGGAAGTCTAGGGAAGTCATTAAATATTATAAAAAAAAAACCCTTAAATAGGTTTATAAGCATTGAAATTTATCTATTTCATTTGTAAGCATTTTAATAACAAAAATGTTTTTTATCTTATTTTGAATAGATTTCTGTTTACTAATATATAGAAACTAATGCGTAATAGAATTTATTTTAAAAGGAGCTAATACTTTTTCAAGAGACTGTCTTTATAAATTTTAGGTTTAATTTTTTAAAAACTTTCATGAGTTTTTATGACCACAATTTATTATGTATTCTTATATATAAAAAGCTGACCTATTTTTAACGTAACTGTTAAATCGGTTAATTTCTTTTTAAATATCTAAATACAAACGTTTTTTAACAATACAATTTATCATGATACAGCAAAGAAACCCAATTTTAATCCGAGAGATAAAATGCGAAACTCTCACTACCGTTTGTTACTCAGTGCAACCTATACGCCGTTATTGCCGCTTTGCTTGTACATTGCAGGGCAAGGAAGCTAGACGTTTAAAGTAAAAATCCTGTTTGCTGCTTTAATCATAACCAAATTGCCATAGTTACTTAATATTGAAACAAGGACTCCAATTTATATTCAGAGTACGTGTATACACTTTGAATTTATTCCATACAATACTCTGGCCATGTAATCTCCTTACGCAGAGCCCCGGGTATTCGTCAGGTCAATCGTCGTCATCATTGTTACCGCAGCATCCACCGTCATCGCCGCCGCAGCATGGACTGCAAGCTAAGCAGCCAAGACAGGGACTCAACGCCAGGCCACAGCAGCCAAAGCATAGACATAACAATGGCAGGCAGATAATGAGGAGACAGCACAGCACAGCCACGATTATGATTATGACAATCATAGACATTCCGCTTTTCTTCTTCTTGTTTTTTTTGTTTTTCTTCGTAGTGGATATCGCAGGAGAAGAAGTCGCTTAAAAGAGAGATTTAAAGAAAAATATAAAAAGGGTAATTAAATAACTAATGTTACGTATTTACTACATGCAATGAGAAAATAACTGTTTCGAAAATTAAGGATTAGTTTACGCAGACAGCGAATGGCGCCCGAACAGGGACTTGCAATAAATACCTATTATCGAATATTGAAAATATATCTTAATAATAAATACATATATAAGAAATTAAACATTTAATAAATAATATTACAGAGAATATCATAAAACGGAGAGTTCAATTTAGTTAGTATCGTACATTAGGACAGAGAGACGGACTAGACGGATAGATCGAGCCGCCTGTTGAGGCTGATTATGAAACAGAAAGATTTTTTTGTCTTAAAATCTTAATAAAAGTTTTTACTTTTCCCCAGAACTGTGGACCCAAAACGTCTTCCTACCGCATATCCCCCTCCCCCCCCCACACACACAAGAAGCGCCTAATTTGCGAGTGCGGTTCTCGTGCAGGTGCAAATTATGATGGGATCCGAAAAGCACAAAAACCAAAATCAATAAAAGCGATGGCAACAAAGCCAATAATAATTTATGGCTAAAAATCGGGGAATAAGCTTAATAAGCATTCAAAGAAGAAGACGGTGGGAGTGGAGGAAAGAGAATATGGAGAATAAGGTGCTGTTACTGAGGGGGCCAATTTGATGCGACATGTGTAAGGGAGAGGGAGATAAGAGATCGAAATCGGTTAGTTAGGCAGCAAAAGCAACAACAAAAAAAAAAACAGCAACAGCAGCACCGGCACAGAAACAACAATCGAAAAAGCTGCGCATGCGCCGCACGCGTCTCCACACACACACACTTACGCATACATGTGTAATATTGGCGCATGTATGTCTAACTGTACCCCACGCGGCGCTCGCCATGACATGACAAATGCGCACGCGCTACCGCTCTCACGCCTCGCCCGTACCCCTCTTTTGCTGCGAGAGAGGAGAGAGAGAAATAACACAGTGCTGCGAGCAAGCTAGCTCCCCTTCTAGCTATATTCAAGCTAAAACTGGTCTATGATTATATATGTATGTATGTATTTCTTAAAATTGCGTTTAGGTTAATTATCAAAAGAACAGTAATTAAGTAATTAATATTACTTATTAAATTAAAAAAAAGTATGAATTAACTCAAACAAAAGCAACGACATGAGAAAGTAGTGAATAGCATATGGTAAAATAATTTAATAATTAAAAGCTAGATTCTGAGCACATCGTTTCTTGAGCCTTTATAAAAAAAATTGATTTAATCAAAGACAACAAATTTGTTTCGCTCTAAACTATTAAAATCAATTCGTATTGAGTTCGTTATTACCCATTTCAAAAATTTCAGATGGGTAACACATAGGTAATACTTTTTTTTTGTCTTACTCGAATCGGTGAAAAGTATTTTGAAAATGGTTTACGATTCATTCTTTCAAAAACGAATCGATGGTCGATCAACAGAATTTTTCCCTGGTAATTTTGCTGACCATAAATGCTATTTATATATTTGTACTAGCAAGCTATGTTTAAAGCTAGAAAAAAAGCCCCAAAACAGTTGGCAACACTATCCCCACTGCCGTCGCCGAGTGCCATTGTGTGTGTTTACTTTTGGTGGAGTCGCGCTGTCTGCGCTGTAAGCACTGGGAAGTGGAGCAAGTGTCTTCGCCGCGTGTCGATTTTCTCACTCCGCCACGGGGGGTGTTCAATGGGATTAGGATTATTCAGATCAGCAACGCTCGATCCGCATATAAATATAGACTCGTAGAATCTTTTTTCTCTCTGCGATTTATGCGGCCCAGCGGCCTGAGTGATTGATCCGTCTTTCAAGTTAATTGAAAGACCGGGCAGTTGGTTGTTGGATCATTAAGCAATTTAAGAACTTGTTGATTTAGAGATTGAGGCGATAAATGATTGATTGGAAAGATAAATAATGCGGGGACGGGACGCGGGACACGATGGGGATGCATTCGAAGCCGGATGGAAGAGGAGACTCTCGAAACGATTTTATGCCCATGTTAATCTTAATAATAAAGTTGTTTTTAATTTCTTTATCTCTGTAGTATCTTTTAATTTAGATGTTTTTTTTCTTGTGAGCTTATTAATATTATTTCTGGGGTTTTCCCAAGCGAACTCCAAAGATTTATTGTTTATCTCTACTATAAAACAAGATATGGGGGTCTTTTTATAGGGATACATGAATGGGAATATTTATTTAAAATCTTTTTAATAGTAACAAATATATCTATGAATTCAGGTTAATAAATCAGATGAAATTAATACCAAGTGACCCCCTGACACGATGATTGACACAGTTCCCCATCAATTGTTGCCCTTGGCACAGGTTTAGAGTGGACCCAAAAACGGTTTTCCAAATTAAAATTTGGGTATTATACGTGTATATAGTTTCTTCTATGCTTTGTGCTATTTTTAGGCTTTGTGCGCACAAAATGCTAACAAGCACAAAAAGTTGAAAAATCATCTTAAGGAACCCGTTTGGTGTTTTTTTTTTTTTTTTTTTTTTGGTGGGGGATCTGACCGGATCTGAGCTTAAGCGGAAAACTCTGATAAGTTATTAAATAAACAAGTCGTAAACCCGAACTGCGATTACGAACTATTAATTAGATGGGACGAATTCGAATTCGAATTTCGCCTTAAGAGACCAAATCCAAGTCGAAGTTCTTCTTGGGATTCTGGATGGTCCAAAGATTTATAATCCCTATAAAACGTTAATGGAATTAGTGAGGCAGAGTTAATTGAATGGCGGCCTTAAATGGTGACAGCTTCACTTTTATGCTTCGATTTCGAATTTCGACGGGTTTCGGGATCTCTGGGGTGGTGTCACGCTTCGGGTGCGTTGTCTAGCCTTGATCTAGAATAATGCGGAGCCAGTACAGTGGGTATCAAAAGCATAAAATTATGGATTCTATTATTTGTAAGGAGTTTATCATATGAGTACTTATATGTATATTACTTTTTGTCTTATTTCCAATATAAAAAGATATATATTTGGGTAACATATTTACAAAATAATATTAATTTTTAATATAAGATCCATTTTTGTATTAATTTTAGTTATTTATAATTTAAAACAATCAATTTTTAAATGGAATATCGCCAAAATTGCAATAGGAACCCAGCCTAAAAGCCATAAAATGTTAATGTTTTCATTATTCTTTTTTATTTTAAAGGTTTCTGGTTGCCAAGGCATTATATAAGTATCAGAATATATCCCGATTGTCTCATCAAAAAGCGGCAGACGTAATAAAATAATACAATGAAAGCCTAAAGAGCTTTTCGATTTAATATCACATTTAATTATATTAAACAAAATACTCTTAGCTGTATTATATGGCTTAAGAACAAGTTTGGCGAACAGGCCATTCAAATATATAAACTCGATTTAAATATATATTTATTCAATTTCAATCTCAATTTCTTCTTCAATTTCTCGCTAGAATTATTAATTGCAACCAGTTTTAATTAATAATTGAATTAAATTAATAAATGTCCGGCTGAATTATGGGGGCCGAAGGCGGCGCCTTTACTTTCATCGCAATCTATGGCAGTTTTACGCAACGAAACGCACTGTATGAAGGAACCAGAGAGACGTTCGGACAAAATAAATAAAGAAAACTGGTCTTAATTATACAAATTTCGGCAGAAACTAAAAAAAAAGACTTCGACGACGGACGGAGAGACAGATAACTTTACGTTTTGGGGTAAAAGCAAAACGTGTTTAGCTTTCTATTTAAACTATGCAAATTCGCATTGATTATTTATTTCTTGGCTCTGTGGCAACAAAAAATAAATAAAATAAAACTAAGACCCTCTAGATCGAATAAAAAAATAGAAAAAAAATAGAAGAGGTGAAAAATAAATAAGAAAAAAAACTCGGTAGAAAACAGCCATAAAAAGGAGCGTTCGATCGCTCAGGTGGAATATGCATAACCGGTCAAAGAACCGACAGAATCGAGAACCTGATCCCAACCCGACTTAGTTGGCTTCGCATTTGATTTTGGTTTTGGGTTCTGGACTCGCGAATCGAGTATTTCCTTAAGTTGCCCATAAAATATGATTTAGCCACATATTATTTATGGCCCGCAACCAGATCTTCTGATTCAGAACGTGCAGCCATAACTGATTTTTAATATTCCATTCAGATTCAATCACGCCCTGGGACATGCTCCACTAATGACAGCCCCCGCTCTAACTTGCTTCGTTTTTTTGTATTTCACCAAATAATAAAATCGAATTAGGGGCGTTGTCATCCATCGCCGCGCCACCTACAAGAATTAATATGCATAATTCCAGGGGGTTGGCTCTGTGTTGAATAATAATAATAATAGTCTAGCTATAGCTATAAATATATAGTATAGACGATATAGCACATGCCCCGATGCAAATGAGTTGGATTAACGGACGGAATTGGATCTCCGAACCAGTTCCTTAAGGAGACTAGTAGTAGTAGTGATCGGTGGTGATGGCCAGATTTATGGCATCCCCCAATCCTTATGTGGGGTGCTCCAACACGGCACCGGATCTGCATATCAATGAAATAATAGATATGCACACTGATAGATAGCTGCTTAATTTGATCCATAAATTGCACATACTATAGAATATTATGCATGATAATAAAGAAACTAATGTGCCATCTAGGGTTATGAATTAAGATCAGGAAAGTTACTCAGTCAGTCAGCGAAAATGTTGCTTATTTGGAGAAGTTAGAACGGAAAATATTTATTGATAGGATAATAGAGTGTGGCGAAACCACTGGCGCCCAAACAGGGACTCAAGGAGAAGGTCCTGGAGGACTTGCATGTTATTTGCTTTACTAGCAAACGAAACTTATCAAGTTTTTATTTTAAGACATAGTAAAGCAGTCTTTTGCTTTCTGTACTAATTTTATAAAAAAGAATTCCGTAGGAAATATAAAATAAAACCCCCAAAAATAAAATGTATTAAATTTTTATTTTATTTAATTATAGATTGCTAACTAAAACCTTAGGTTGATATCTGTTTTATCAACTTTTTTCTGGTTATTTTTGATCAAGTTTTTTTATATATTCAGTGTCTGCTCGAATAGAACTCATAACTGAAGACATTCAATTTATCAATGAAATATTTAGCTAGAAGTATCTAATAGATCCAACCTTAGGCCAATTCGCTAAGCGAAAAATCTATTTTATATAGATTCGACTTCCTTAGATATTTTACCCAAGGACAGAGCCTACATTTTGGGATTTAATGAATGGATTTTTCGTTTGTATTTTTCCCATGCCAGGTGGTGGCTTCAGGAAGTCTGCCATGATGATGAACCCCCGCTGTCTCGCTTTTAATCAAAGTCCCATTTAATGACTGTTCGTCATGCCGGTCAAATTTAGGGCCTGATTTCAGTGTGTGTTTTTTATGGTTTTACATATTTTCCCCCCTAATTTTTATTTTTTTTACATCATCATCGCAGAACTCTCAAGGGCAAGAAGAAAAGAAGGAGAGAACCGAATCGATTCGGTTCGAATCGAATAGAAGCGAGTGGAACAGAACCAAATGTTTTGGTTTCTTGGAAATCTCGTTTCTGTCTCCTTATAATTGCTAATTTATTTATTTATTTTATACTCTTTTTTTTTTTGTCCAGCTCTTTCTTTATTGTTTTGCCTAAGCGCTACGTGGGGGAAAAATAAACAGAGAAACGCATGGAACGATCAAGAGATGAGGGGTTTTAATATACTCTAAGAATGAGTTTAGACAAGAAATTGTGAATTCTTTAGATATAGAAAATTGGGCTTACACGGGAAATATATTTATTTTATTCCTGGTAAAAAATATATTTATTTTACAATTTTATTTAATTTTTTTAATTGAAATATTTAAAATACTTGTTTAAAAAAAAAGGAAGGGCAAGTCTTAACTGTTTTAAACTATTTGGAATATATTTTCAAAATAAAAAACAAGCAATTAGTTTTGGTAGAAAATATTACTTTAAATTATGGAAACTCAAAAGAAATATTTTTTTAAATATATTTTAAGTATAGATTAGCAGAAATCCTCTGATAGCGATAACACCCCATTGAAAATGAAGCAAAAATCAAAGATTCGGCAAAATTCAAAGCGATAGAGGCGAAACGAGGGAACGTTTGGGGGCTGGCTGCGTAACAAGTTGTTCGATCTGTTAATTTGGCAAAGAAACCACATCGACATCGCAATAAAATTCAAAGAAAAAACAAAAAATAAACAACAAAAACACGGCTAAATGAAACACTTTCTTTTCGCTATGCAAATGGCGAATGTAAAGCAAACAATAAATACCAAATGAATGGTAATTAATGCAGGCAGCTGCAGGCTTTTACCTGGAATTAAAGCTAACCAAAGCGATGACAATTAATGGGGTGACAAGATGAGTCAGTTGATGGGATCTGATCTCGTATCCAAGAGCGGCTGCCACTCCCTCGAACACGTTTGGGTCTAAGTGAGACATCAAGATCGAAGACAAAAGTCAAGAGGCTCTTAGAGACTCTTTGGGGCTTGGGGCGTGTGCAAGTATGCATAGCAAATGCGATATTGGAGACGAAACGCTTATTTTCCAAGGTAGCCTTACCATCATCTGGTACCATCACGTCTCTGATCATCATCATCTCGGCTCTCTGACAAGCCGCTGAAATGGCCAAAAACGTTTTCATTAAAGAACCAGAAGAGTTCGAGACATCGAATGCGATGAAAAATGAATGCCGTGCGGCATTCGTTTAAGTTATTAAGCATAAAACTTAAATTAGAGGCACCATTAGCGATTATCATTAGAGCTGCGTGTCCGGTCCGGTTTCGATTCCCCCCAAATCTTATCTCCTCGAATTTATTTCTTTCAATTTTTGATGGGAAAAAGCCACATTTGATTGTTGTCGGTCCTTTACCCGTAATCGAACTGGAAATTTGGGGGATTTTATCACAGAGACTTCTAGGAAACTTCATAAATAAACAATCAATAGATGGATTTCCTTCTAAAAGTAGTAATTGATTTAAGCAAATATTGTGACAGTTGGTCTGCTAAAAAGTGAAAAACAAGTTCATTAAGACGATTTTAGAGTTTGCAATTTACGGACATTAAACACTTTAATGGCTTTGGTTAAATATCTTTCGTAAAATGGGAAAGGAAAGGATTGAAGAGTTTATTTTAAAAATAGTTATCGCTAGGATAAAGGACTCTTATTGGCGCCCGAACAGGGACTAGAAGACATCAGTTTTGTCCTTTTGCAAATATTTGTTTAAAAACAAATTCATTAAACAATTAACTTTATCGGGCCCAGTTAATTAATTAATTACTGGAATATGAATAAATATCATTAGGAAAATAAGAAAGGAAGGCTTTAAACGAAACATAAACATTTATGGCCATTTATTGTGGGTCATTTAAAGTCTAAGCCGATTTGGACAAGGCTGTTTGTCCCCTCTCGGAACAATGAATTATCGAAAGAGAAAAGACCAACTTGAAAATAAATCATTGGTAAATAGAGCCATTAGTGGGGTTACCCATAAAGTATATGCAAATTGGGGGAAACGATGAAAAGCTACCGAAAATGACCCTGCTAAATGGTATTTCTTATTCTATTTGTATTTCTCATATATGTATATATATTTATGCTAAGCCCCACTAGATTCCGACAGACACTGATCCGCCAGAAGAACTGGCGGCATTTTGATAAATTTGATAAGCCCGAATTCGAATCGAATCGAATCGAAACGGAACGGAATGAGCGGAGCGGAAAGACTAATTAAGCGAAGGCTGAACGAGACCTGACCGAGCAGATGCATTAACATATCAACGTATAGAGAATGCTGTATCTTATCAGAAGATTCACAGCAGAAGATTCACAGTCTGCAGAGCGGAGAACCATTCAGGTCTTTGGATCATGGATCATGGATCTTAAGATTGGATCTTGGATCTTGGGCTTGGGTTGAAGCCTCAAACTGGTCGGTCGCCCCGTAAAATGTATTGTCGTTAATCGTGTATCGACGCATATTTTATCGGTAGTATATATTTTATATACTCGTCTATATATATATATATTTTGTATATTCCATGCTTTATAAAAAATTAACGCAGATTTAAATTTACGCACATGCACACACACACACACACACTCACAATCGAAGACTGAAAAAAATTGATCATTAAACGTGTATGCTAATTTGATGATGGCGGTTTTCTAATTTTGTTGCCCAGAAACCAGATTTCTATGCTGCGATCAGTCTCCGTCAGCAACGAAAGGCGACTCTTCCCCCTAGAAGCGGAGTCAACAACAGAATCTTCTGGCCAGAAGAATTGGCCCAAGAAGAGGCCCTAAAATTGTTACATCGCATTCGCAGATTGATGGTGCCCCTAAAAGTCCCCACCCCTTGAAGAGTTGACAAACTTTGGCGTTCTTTTTCGGGGTTCTAAGTGGCCAAGAATCATTGCACAGTGGTGCGAAATTACATTGCAATGAATTGATATTACCAAAAATATATATTATTATAATAATTATTGTTACTGGTTTAGTTACTAATTTAAATTGTTAATCTTAATTATCAATTTAATTCAAATTAACAATTGAATTTATTATTAATATTTAACAATTAATAGATGATTATAGATGATTATTTAAAAAACAAAAGTAGTAAATATTAATTTAATAAATATCAAAAGTTATTAAAAATGTTATATGTGTTTATATATAGGCATATAAACTATTAAAAGACATAAATATACATATATATAATTTTTATACCCTTGTTGGGTATTATAATTTCAGTCAAAAGCTCACAACTCAGTGAAGGAATCATTTCCGACCCTATAAATCATATATTTTCTTGATCAGCATCGACAGCCGAATCGATCCAGCCATGTACGGCAAGAAAAAAAATTTGACCCAATTTTTGAAAAAAATGTAATCGTTAAAATTGTGAAAAATTGGCAAAAAATTAGATATCAAGTTTTAAATGCAGAAATGTTCGCATTTAAAAACCAAGAAGAAAACAGCAAACCAGACTGAAATCGGTTGAGTTTTAGCCAAGTTACGATCATAAAACCAATGAGAGTTTTAGTATTTTTCAGCCAAAAAATTATACCCAATTTTTGAAAAAAATGTAAGGGGTTACATCGTTAAAATTGTCAAAAATTGGCCAAAAATTAGAAACCGAGTTTTAAATGCAGAAATGTTCGCATTTAAAAACCAAGAAGAAAACAGCAAACCAGACTGAAATCGGTTGAGTTTTAGCCAAGTTACGATCATAAAACCAATGAGAGTTTTAGTATTTTTCAGCCAAAAAATTTGACCCAATTTTTGAAAAAAATGTAAGGGGTTACATCGTTAAAATTGTGAAAAATTCGAAAATTCTTAAAAATGTTAAATTTTGAATTCGGTTTGCTGGTTTGTTAAGCTGATAAAATATAGAACGGGAAAACTTTCCGAATTGAAATTAATGCATTTTTGGCAAAGTTAGGACCGAGCAAGCTGCAAGGGTGTACAAACTTCGGTTTCCCGAAATTAGTCTCCTTTCTTGTTAATATTATAAAATATTAAAAGTGAAATATTTATATTTTTTAATATTTTTAATACCTTAATTAATATTTTTTCGAAGACATTTGCTTACCTCTCGCCCTCATGTCCGTGCCATCGTTAGATCGTTGAGCAGAGACCGATTGCTCCACCAGCGCTGTTCCAATATTAGAAATAAAAACTGAGTTAGTTTTTTGGGGGATTATGGAGGTGTGTAAATTTGTGGAACCTTTCTCGGTGAGGTTACTGTGCGGCGACACCACCTCGGTTCGTTGTCCGGTTTCCAATTCGGCTTTTGGGGCTGCCTCGATCGCTGCCGTGGTCGCTGCCTCGGTCGCTGCCTCGATCGCTGCCTCGGTCGCTGCCTCGGTCGCAGTCTCTGCCAGCGGCACTGGCAGCGACGCCGCCAGCGTCACAGCCAAGACGATATATAAGGAAACAAGATGTCGCATCGTTTGTATTTATTTGCTAGAATCCGTGAGCATAGGAACTGACCGCCACTACCACCTCCGATTTAGAAAAAGTACAAAAAGGCCTCGTACCGAATTTCGTTTTCGCCACACAAAATGAAGAGTTTTGTAAGTGCCAAAGAAAAATTATTTAATGACAATTTGCTAGCCTAGGAGAACTAGACACAAGCTCTGACGTATATGACCAAGGAAACTATGTTCATTTTTTTTTCTGTGTGTCAAAAACAAAAAGAGAGACTCGAACAAGGATCAAGTGAAAGTGCGGAAAAATTCATACGTATAACGAGTGTGTTGGATGTCAATCCTGAATAATATACCCATGATGCCTCAGCTCACCTTGAGAGACAGCCAGACATCATCTTCATGACGAATGACAAATATTGGGACCCATGATGATTAGTGCCTAAAACCGAAATAAAATCAAAAAAAAAAAAAATAAGCAAAAACAAAACTCTGTTTAAACAACCAGAAAACCCCGACAAAAACGCGCGAGACACAGCGACGCGACTCGCGCGCGACTTTGATTAATTGCTACGCTAATGCAAAAAATGCAAAAATGCTAAATACTTTAATAAAAAATGATAAATTTAATGTGTATATATATACCCATATATGCACTATATATAAACCTTAACAAATCAGCAAAGAAACGGCTTGACAATGTCCTAGTTAACAGTGCAAATCGGTTGTAAGAGTGCTCCTGGGCGCTCTCAGCTATTTTAAAAATATATTTCTTTAGTTCCTTGAAGCCTTAAATATTTTCTAAAATATACATGTCCTGGATATAGAATTTTTTAAATATTAAAAATAAATATTTTCGTATTGTTTTAATGATGGCTTACTCATACACATATTTGCAGCTGATCCTGCTGGGTTTCGCTGCTCTGGCCGCTGCCGATGTCAAGCACCTGACTGACCGCAACCTGGACCTCTTCAAGTACAATCCCAGCGATATCTATACCCTGCCCGAGGACATTGACGATGACAAGCCGGCGGTGCAGTTCAGCGGTGATGTGATGAAGGCCAAGACCGAGAAGCTCCAGAACTACAATTCCGGCAAAAAGTTTAAGCTGGAGTGAGTATATTGCCTTTGAGGATAATTGATTATACATACCATTAATTTCCATAAGGATTTAAAGAACATTTCTAAAAATTGTAAAGTTTTCAAAAATAATATTTAATTTTCTAGGTACAAAGATCCTTTTTAAAGTTTAAACTAAACTAGAATACAAAGAAATTAAAATTAAATTAATTTCTAGGCATAAAGGATAAGAGTATTCAATCTTATCCCTTATTGCTACAAATTAAAGTGATTTAATTAAAACTTAAGTTGCTTAATGTCTTTATTAAGGCTACAAATATATGTGTTCCAAAACTTACAGTGTTAATGAAAATATTTCCAAGCTCCATTGATTTCTTAATTATTCTATATTTAATATTATTTATTTTTAATACCAACTTTTTGTGCCTTTTTTCTAACTCATAATTTCAAATTTTCTTTTCCTATAATTTAAAACAAAATTGCATATACCTTGGCATATGTTTATTTTTATTAATTTTATATATATTTATTTATTTATTATATATTATTATTTATTGCATATTTACCTTTATTTATTTAATTTGATTTATAATATAATTTGCATTTTATTATCTTAAAAAATCCTTAGACTGAAGACCCAGAACGGCATCGAGGTGAGCAGCGTGGGCAAGCTGAAGGACGACAAGACCTTCGTGGTGAGCGGTTCCTACTCCTTCACGGGAGCCGATGGCAAGCGCTACAAGACCCGCTATACCGCCGATGAGTTCGGCTACCATCCCATCACCGAGCTGGATCTCGATATTCCTGAGTGAGTATATGTATTATTAGAAATTCAAAATAATGTAGATATAATTTAAAACAATTAATAACAATTATTATATATCCTATAATATTTCCTACCTTTTGGAGTTATTTTTTACCTCAAGAAATTAAGAAAAAGTAAGGGAATTAATTGTGAGAAAATACTTAACAACATAATTGCATTTTTCGTTGAGTTGTTAATTTTTATTTTTCATTTTTATTGTGGTTTTTAATTGTTTTAATTCAAGGTAATGGAAAATCTTTAATTTTCGAATTTCTATTGTTAGTAATTTTTGTTTAAAAAATGTAAGACGGAGGTTTTGGTTTTAATTAAAGTTAAATTGTCTCTAAAAGTTTAATTTTTTAAACTATCACTCGAAATTAATTTAAATTCACACCTATCACATTTAAACATCTTTTATTTAACTTTTATTTTAAAACATATTTTTTCTCAGACTTAAATATATATATACATTTTTATTATTTATATTTATTATATATAAATATAACATTTAAGGAATATATTTTTAATAATGTATAATATATAATATTTTATAATAATGATAATTAAAACAAATCTTATTTGCTCAAATCCTTTTGAGAAAGGCCCTGAAATGTATGCTATACTTTTTTCTAGGCTCTAAAAATTTAGCAAATCATACCATACATTTTTTTGTTTTAAGCCCCATAATTAATAAAACTAAACAAAATAAAATAATTTATTATTGATAGATATTATAAACTAGTTAAAAATATTCCCCAGCAAAATTCACTAAATATATTTTTAAAATTTCAATAAATTCCAGGCCCCAGCCCCTGGCCGCCGCCGGACAGCGCCAGCCTGTGGACGCCAGCAGCCTGCTGGGCAACAAGAACCGCTTCCAGTTCCTGCAGCAGCACCTCGAGGCCGACCAGGGACCGCTGCGGGGCAGTGGCCAGAGCGGCGACGACTACAGCTACACGCCCCAGCAGGGCGGTGCCAATGGCCAGCTGTTCGGTGCTCCCTACGGCGGCGTTGGCGCTGGCGCTGGCGCTGGCGTTGGCTCTGGCATTGGCTCTGGCATTGGCTCTGGCATTGGCGCTGGCGCTGGCGTTGGAGCCTATGGCAATGGCTACGACTACCAGCCCCCTCAGACGCCTCTGGTGACGCCGTCGCGCGCGTATCTGCCCGTGGCATAAGGCTTCTATCCCCTTAAAAAAATAAATCAACAAAAATACAACAAATATATACCTACCGCCCAAAAACCCCCGAACCTTCCCCCGACCTTTCCCGCGACCTCTCCCCAGCTGCAAGTATTTAGTTTTTAAGTGCAAAACTCCAACAACAACAACAGTCAGGTAGAAGACAAAAAAAAATCAGAAGAAAATTCACAGCAGATAGCGAAATTTTTTTTTTTATCATTTTTTAGTGTTATACACGGAGCACAATTTTTATATATGATATTATACCTATATACACGGATATATGTTATGTATCACACGCACACACACACACACGCACACAAAATACACACACAACCCCCGACAAAGAGAAAGACACACACACAAACGAATCTATGTATATACACTGAGTGATATTAGTAGTAAATAAAATGGCTAAACTAACGATCAAAGATAACTGTTTTAATATTTGGGGGATTCCCCGGGGTCCAAACTGGGCTTGAAGGGGCCTTAAGCCGGGTCTAAAGGCTGTCCGAATTGGGAAAATAAATGAAAACTTATTGTCAGACCATTTAAGATCATTTAAGGTATTATATTGGGAGTTCAAAAATATATTTTATTCATAGAACAATTTTTTTTAAACACTAACTAAAAATAAATTTAAGCTCACAACCCTCACATTTTCTTAATAAAAAATATATATAAACAACCCAAAAAATTAATAAGCAAATAAATTTTAAACAGTAGATAAATAATTTAATATGCAAATAAACAAAAAGAAATATTGTATTAATAATACATAAATAAATAGACTCCTTTCTTTAAATTTAAATTTAAATTTTCAGTACAAATTTATACATTTCCGGAGTTCATGCACCAGGCGCACAGAACGAGCAGATGGAGGATTTACTTTGGTGCAAACTAATATTTTCACTCAATAAGATTATTTCCACTCATTATTTTACTCATCGCACAGATCAGCGGCTCAGCTCATCTGCATTCTCATAACTGCCTGTTCACGAAGAGCAAAGATATTGTTGTTGTAAATATGATGCTGCTGCAAAACTATTGTTGTTGTACAACAGTTCAGTTGTTGTTGTAGGCAAAAACGAGGCTGGAATATGGTCATTTTCAGTACAAATCCATATAGTTCCGGAGTTCATACACCAGGCGCACAGAAGCAGCAGATGGAGGTTTTGCATTGGTGCAAACCAATATTTCCACTCAATAAGATTATTTCCACTCATTGTTTTCACTCATCGCACTGATCAGCGGCTCAGCTTATCTCCGCTCTCCTAACTGCTCCTAACTCTTTGCGAACAGAGAGCAGGAGAGCGGAGATGAGCTGAGCCGCTGATCTGTGCGATGAGTGAAAACAATGAGTGGAATCATTCTTATTGAGTGAAATTGTTGGTTTGCACCAAAGTAAATCCTCCATCTGCTCGTTCTGTGCGCCTGGTGCATGAACTCCAGAACTATATGGATTTCTACTGAAAATGTCCAAATTTAAGCCTCGTTTTTGCCTACAACAACAATACTTTTGTACAACAACATTACTTTTACAACAACCACATCTTTCCTATTTGCAAACAGAACGTTTAGAATGAGCAGATGAGCTGATGCGCTGATCTGTGCGATGAGTGAAAATAATGAGTGGAAATAATCTTATTGAGTGGAAATATTGGTTTGCACTAAAATAAATCCTCCATCTGCTGCCTTCTGTGCGCCTGGTGCATGAACTCCGGAACTATATGGATTTGTACTGAAAATGTCCAAATTGAAGCCCTGTTTTTTTCCTACAACAACAACAAAACTTTTCTACAACAACAACATTTTTACAATAACATTATTTAATTCGCTTTTTGGCCGTCCGATATTCCCAAGAATACATCTTATGTACCATTTTAAAGGAATTCTTTAAAGCACCACAAGAGTTTTGCCCCATTTAAAGGAATTTTTTCCCAGGAAGAACGCCAGGAAAACCCTTTAATTTATAAATTAAACACTTGTAAACTCATATCGTTTATACATTATGCGTTTTTATTTGAGGGACTAAGACCTTGATTTACATATTAACAGATGCTTTTGAACTGACTGCTGGTGGCGATGAAAGGCAGCTTGAACAGGCCCATCTCATCCTAGAGCTAGTTCCTTAGAACACAGAGATGCTCCTTGCTCTCCATTGTAACCTACAAGTAAGCATGTTTCCTAGCTTTCTCAATGCCAAAGTGGCTGCCACAGGCATTTTAAGCACGTTATTATTAATTTAATACCTTACAAACCACTTCAGCCAAAGCAAAAGCCTTTGCTAATAGATAACTAATCGACATTCAAAGCCAAATCCTCAGTCTGATATACATACTCCAATCACTTAAGGTCTATATATAGGTGCAAGTATAGTATATGGCGTTTGATCAACAGCAGTGCTTAATGCATATTGTTTAATGCTTAATGGCTACGCGAATCGTACAAAACGAGAGACAAATGTAACAGCGAGCGAAGCTGGCGCATCGTGGAAGATATATGTATATATATATAAGTAGTATCCTGGATCTGAAGCTGGATCCGCATCGGTACTTTGACTTGCTTATTTGGCCTGAGAGTAGCGCTTGGGAGGCCCCAGCTCCTCCTGCTAGTTACCGGTCGTTGCGGTGGTTGTGGTGGTTGCGGTCGCCGAGGCAGCAGTTACCTGCTTGAAGATCACGGCAGTGATTCTGCCATCGTTTTTGATGAAACACCGCCTGCGAGGATAATTATAAATTAATATATAAAAATGATATTATCATTTCAAAATGTACGAACTTGTTGCCGCTGTACAGGCAAATGGTGGCCGGAACCGTGCTGTTTGGCTCCAGCTTAGCCACCTGCTGCGCAATGGCCATTCCTATGCCGGATACATTCGGATCGATGTCGCCCTTGGCTAAGGGAAAGGCAATTTGCTTAATATATATACATATATAGAATCCTTAGGAAAAGACTTACCGACCAGGCACAGACCCTGACGATTCGCCACCAGTGCTCCCACCGTGTCCGGCCCAGCAGCGCTGCAAATGGGATTAATTAACACATATTCTCAACATTATCAGCTTGCCTACATATCCGTCAACACCTTCTCCAGTTTGGTTTCCATGGTCGACGCTGGTAGATTCACTAAATTCGCTTAAAGTTAAATGGAAAACAAAGCAAAAAACCAAAACAATGATATTTTTTGTTGAAGCGACCAGTGTGACCGGTCGAAGCAAGTGGCAATAATACCAACTATAAATCGCTGTTTATCAATTTCGATAATAGTTAGAATTATGTAATCGATGTTTTTTAAGCTCTACCCAGGCAGTGTTGCCAACCTCTCTTACTTCATGTCACTTTTGGCTTCTTTTAAGAGAATTGCTAGTCAAATTTTGAATACATGTATATTTATTTATACTCATTTTAATCAATTATAACTGATATAAATATATAAATAGCAGTCAAATTTGATTATACAGTAAACACCAGACGTAATTAAAATTTACGCCTTTGCTGCCTTGTATCTTTCAAGTTTTTAGCTATTTCTCAGTATCAACTCCGCCAAGGGCAGCTATTTGTCAACGAAAAGTTGGCAGCACTGGCAACCAGGGAAGGCGCACCGTAAACACCGAACACGTCAGCTACGATTGATTAACAAAAAAACGGTTTGTTTGTGATAGCGCCCACCGCAAAGTCGATTGATCTGCTGCAGCCTCCGTCCGCGTTCGCATCCGCATCCGCCAAGTATTTCCGTGGACCCAACGCTGCTCCAAAATGGTAAGAAAGCGGTAGACCTACGGCGCACACAGACACACGTGCGCTCACCGCGACACGCACACACCTACACGTCGGCTAATCGGAAATTGCAAATATTACTTAAAGAAATCGTAACCCCTTCCTCTCCCCCCGCCGACAGGTACTCATCGCTGCAGCAGTCTGCACGAAGAATGGCAAAGGTGAGTGAGATGCATAAAGATCCTGGGGAGAAGTGCGATCCACTAATACACACACACATGCTTTCGTCGCAGTGATTCTGTCACGTCAGTTCGTGGAGATGACGAAGGCACGCATCGAGGGACTGCTTGCCGCCTTTCCCAAGCTGATGACCGCCGGCAAGCAGCACACGTACGTGGAGACGGACTCGGTGCGCTATGTCTACCAGCCGATGGAGAAGCTCTACATGCTGCTCATCACCACAAAGGCCAGCAACATACTGGAGGATCTGGAGACGCTGCGTCTGTTCTCCAAAGTGGTGAGTACAGCTTGGAGCCTTAAAAAAAAGAGCTCAGCTCACAAGGATGTCACATTTTTACCGCAGATCCCCGAGTACAGCCACTCGCTGGACGAGAAGGAAATTGTAGAGAACGCCTTTAACTTGATCTTTGCCTTCGATGAAATCGTGGCTTTGGGCTACCGGGAGAGCGTCAATCTGGCCCAGATTAAAACCTTTGTGGAGATGGACTCGCACGAGGAGAAGGTCTACCAGGCGGTGCGGCAGACACAGGAGCGCGACGCTCGCCAGAAGATGCGCGAAAAGGCCAAGGAGCTGCAGCGTCAGCGCATGGAGGCCGGCAAACGTGGCGGTCCCTCACTGGGCGGTCGCAGCGGTGGCTTCAGTGCCGACAGCTTTGGCAGCAGCGGCATTAGTAGCAGCTCTGGCGGTGGCATCAGCGGCGTCTCAAGTGGTGGCATGGGCGGCATCACCTCCATTGAGTTAGACAGTTCCAAGTCCAAGGTGGCTCCGTAAGTGAAGCCTATCTTCTGATCCTACTTTTCTGTTACTCATTTAATCATTTGAATCTTTTAGAAAACCGGCATCGCGCAATGCCCTTAAGCTGGGCGGCAAGTCCAAGGACGTGGACAGCTTTGTGGATCAGCTGAAGAGCGAGGGCGAGAAGATAGCCAACCTGGCACCGGCGGCTCCGGCTGGAAGCTCCAGTGCTGCGGCCAGTGCCAGTGCAGCAGCAGCTAAGGCCATCTCAGCGGATATACACAGGGAGAGGTAAGTTCTTAGGCTTTTCCAAAGTCTTGTGACTCATATTTCTTTTTTTCCTGCCTTTAGTGTTCATCTGAAGATTGAGGACAAGCTGGTGGTTCGCCTGGGACGCGATGGCGGCGTCCAGCAGTTCGAGAACTCTGGCCTGCTCACGCTGCGCATCACGGACGAGGCATATGGTAGGATCTTGCTGAAGCTCTCCCCGAGCTACACACAGGGCCTGCAGCTGCAAACGCATCCCAATGTGGACAAGGCGCTTTTCAAGTCGAGGAACACGATTGGTCTAAAGAATCTGGGCAAGCCGTTCCCCCTCAACACCGACGTGGGTGTGCTCAAATGGCGCTTCGTCTCGCAGGATGAGTCGGCCATTCCACTGACCAGTAAGTGATGATAGTTCGGGCTTGCCTTCTCTTTTGCTGGCACAGTTGGCATCATTGTGTCTCGCTCTTTTTCCAGTCAACTGCTGGCCGTCGGACAATGGCGAAGGTGGATGCGATGTGAACATCGAGTATGAACTGGAGGCGCAGCAGCTGGAGCTGCAGGATGTGGCCATTGTCATACCCTTGCCGTGAGTATAACCTTGATAAAGATCAGGATGACACTATTGTACATATACTAATGTCACGCCTTTCCTTTCCAGAATGAATGTCCAGCCATCGGTGGCCGAGTATGATGGCACCTACAACTATGATTCGCGCAAGCATGTCCTCCAGTGGCACATTCCCATTATTGATGCCGCCAACAAGTCCGGTTCCATGGAGTTCAGCTGCAGTGCCTCCATACCAGGCGACTTTTTCCCATTGCAAGTTTCGTTTGTGTCAAAGACACCGTACGCCGGTATTGCCGCCGAGGATGTGGTGCAGGTGGATGGCGAGGCGGCGGCGGTCAAGTATTCGTGCGAATCGATACTGTTTGTAGAGAAGTACGAGATCGTGTAGGAGGGGCCACCACAGCCACGGCCATCCCCCTAGAGTAGTACATAAATAATACATATATAACACTAGAAATCCATATGTTCTTTTTCTAAGATTCTGTCTCTGCCTGCTGTCTGCGAAACCTGTTAAAGATTATTTTTACACGAGGCAAAATGATTCCAAATGAGAGGTTTATCATCGAAAGAAAAACTATTAAATAAAACTTATTTTGTGCACTACCAGGCGCTGCGTCTAGCGGTATATATATATATATATTAAAATAAATGAATTGAAATAAAATTTTGTTTAGTTTTTGTTGATTGTAAAGGGGTCTTTGGAGTACAAAATGCTAATAATAATAAACTATGTGTACACATCATAAATATTTGTAATGTAAAATAAAATCCCAAAAAGCATTTGCTGCTGATAAAACTTAAATATCAACATGTTCCAGTATATTATTATTTTTAATTTTAATTAAATCAATTTATTTCCATTCAAATTTTTTAAAACAAATCGTTTTTAAAACTAGGTTGAGGTAAAACATGAAAAAAAACCTACGAAAATTGTACCTCTCTCTCCTGTGGCATTTTTTAGATATATCAGGTTAATAAATCTGCTCTTCCATTTTTTCTTCTTAAGGATAAAACATTTAATTATTTTAAAAGGTTTATTTTACGTATATTTATATTTATACCCTTTCAGGGTATTATAATTTCAGTTGGAAGCTTGCAAAAAAGTGAAGGAGTCATTTCCGACCCTATAAATCATATATATTCTTGATCAGCATCAAAAATCAAGTCGACCTAGCCATGTAAAGAAGAAGAAAAAAATTTTTTAATTTTTTCAAAATTTTATAAGGGGTTACATCGTTAAAATTTTCAAAAATTAAAAAAAAAAATAATTTTTAAAAATTTTAAATTCAATATGCAGATTTGTTAACGAAATAAAAACTAACACAGCAAAGTGTTCCGATTTGAAATTAATGCTTCCTTGGCTTAGATATGATATTTGGAAAAATTTGATTTGGCCAAAAAATTATAATTTTAGGATTTATAAATTAAAAGTTCTAATAATCACATATTTTAGTTGTTTGATTACCAAAAGATATATATATTTCCATATGCCATTAAAATCGTAACTTATAAAACTATAAACTATAAAAACTTATAAAAATGAAATAACAAAAAAATCTAACCAACAAATTTACCCAATTTTTTTCTACATGATTAAAATTATATAAAACATTGAAAAAAATTTTAAATTTGTATATTTTAAACCTCAGATAATGGCTTGTTAATTATTATAGTTAATGATCTTTGTTCTAATCGCCCATAAGATTTAAAATTCAACCTCTGATCCATTTAAAAACCGGCAGGGTATACTATCTTCGGATTGTCAAATATTAAATGAACACAAATCCCTTTGTTTAAGTCCTCTGGCATTTTACTCAAAAAACATTTACATTGCTATTACAATCTGGTCGCACTGACCTAGTCCGTTGAACTTACAAATAAACTTTGTTTCTATGCTTAGAAAACTGAGATAAAAAACGTTAACTTAACAATAAAATACCTAAGAAATGTACTTATATAAATATATAATTGTTTGTGTTTCCGTATAGCTAAGGTCCTCTCTAGTTTCCAGCTAGTCGTCCAGTGTGAGCGTCTGCACGCGGCTGGCGATCGACGCCGCCGCCGAGGCAGCCTCCTTTGCCGGCTGATCCCCCTCCTTCTGCTTGGCATACTCCACGCTGAGGAGGCGCATCACCTGGGCGGCTGTCAGGTGGTCCTGCTTGAACTTCTGGAAGTTATCCTTGACAAACTTGGCGAAGCCCTTAGCCTCGCCCGCCGGCGTCGAAACGGTGTTACCCTGTTTGTCCTTCTTGTTCAGCAGCAGCGTGATGGGACCGCGGCAAAGGCGACAGCGTAGATTCTCTACCTTCCGCGAGCGGGAGTGGGCATGGGAGCTGGGGGAGAGGCAGAGATGTTATTTAGGGATCACTTCAGCTGGGCTAGACCACTCACGATGTGTTGCAGCTCATGCACTTGTAGGTGTACTTGAACTCGATGCTGTAGTTGTGGCACACCTTGATGGGCGGCAGGTCTGGGAACTTGTCATTGGCCCGCTGGGCCCACATCTTCCAAACGCGTCCGTGGCCGCCCTCGCCGTTAAATATCCAGGCGGCGGCATGGCACAGCTCGTGGATGAGGGTACAGCGCAGGCGATCGGCCGTGGTCAGCACCTTGACGCTCAGCTCTACGACGCTGCTACGCTGGTTGAGTCTGCAAGGATTAGTTGGAGGATTATCTGTCAAATTTGGTACCTTAGGAAACCCACTTGCGCTTATTCATGCATCGCCCGGCAGTGTTGCGCAGCAGCTTCGACCAGGTAAGGGGCACATCCAGCTCGTTGTTGAACACCTGAGCATTGAACAGCTTGTAGAGATGCTGCGCCAGCAGCTCCTTGTTCTTGGCAAAGTTCTCCCGATAGAAGTAAGCCTCGTTGTCCGCTTTCTCACGGCTTACTTGGCCCTCGAGGGATTTGAGGAAGCTGTACTTGCCGGCAGGTTGGACCTGGCTAGGCTGCACAGCCTTCTTTTTCCGGGCTGTAGACTTGGGCGTGGCCTTGGGCGGCGCCGTTTGCGGCGTAGTCAGTTTCTTGAAAATGGAACTTCCCTTGGGCGTCTCCGGTTCGGCGCCCTTGCCTATGCCCAGATTCTTCTTCACCTCTTGCAATCGCTTGTGGACCGGCGTGCCCGGCAAATAGTCATTCTCCAGCTCATCCAGCATGTCCAGGTCCAAGGCCTTCTCCACAATCTCACGTGCCTCATTGTCGTCCTCGTAGCCAGCGTTCGGTGTGAATAGCTGGCGACGTATGATGGCCTGTGGCGGAGGCGTGGCGGGGAGTTTGGCCTTGGTGGCGGCGCGGCAGGATCGCAGGATGTCGTCCAGGCGGCGATGGGCCTTCGGAGCTATAAGCAAGAAAAGCTATTCAAGTACACCTAAAGGATTAAGAACCTCTAGAGCCAGATCTTACATTGGGAATCCTCCTCATCGGGATTGCTGATCACCTCCACCTCATCCTTGGTCAAGTCCAGGTAAGTCAAGTCCCTGTCCTTGCCCTTTTTCGGCCTGCTCTTGATGCCCGAATCACTGGAGCTATCGCTGCTGGACTCACTGCCAGTGAATGTGGCATCCGCATCCTCGTCATCGGAGGCATCGGTGCCGCTCTCGGAGTCTATGAGCGCCCGCCAGCGATCCTCGTCCACATGGTTAGTGCGCGCATGTTGCGGTCGCGGTCTCCGCTCCGATTGGACAGCTCGACCAGGTCGTGGTGGTGGCGGTAGGTGGGTGGAGTTCAAGGGCGTCTGATTTGTGCGCAAGGCTCGGGTAACTAGGAAATAAGGACGTTATTTGCAGGTTGCGAATGAGGTAAAAGAGAGCTTCTTACATATGCTAAAGTCGCCTAGGACACTCTCGTCCACTGGCTTTGGCCGCGCCGGCTGCCTCTTCTTCTTCGTGGTGGTGGCCACAGCCGGTGGAGCCGCCATGTTCCTGGGCTTTAGAGGCGCCGTCTTACCGCCACTGCCGCTGGAGCGCTTCAAAGTACGGATCACATCCGGTGTTTGCCAGGATTTGCCATATAGCTGGTTGAGCAGGCTTTCGGCCTGCGTTAGGAACTCCTCGTCCTCGGAGGCGTCGTGTGTGGAGAGCATGGATTTTTGTTGCTTTTGCTGCTGCAGTGCCTGCTCCTCCACATCCACTAGTTCGGAGCTAATCTTACCCTGCACCTCCTCCTCCTCCTGCTCCTCCGCTGAACTCGAGTACACGGTGGGAATGCTGATCTTGATGTTGATCTTGGCCGAGATATTGATGCTGCTCACTTGCACCGATGGCGCTTCATACTCGTAATCGCCTGAGGAGGAGCCGGAACTAGGTCTCGGCGGCGTGGCTTCGACTTCGCTACCAGTTTCCGGTATCTCAATGGACTCCTCTGGTATTGGCTCATCCTCCTCCTGCAGCGTAGAGTTGTGGCTGTCGTCATTGGAACACATAGTGTTCAGTTCGGTTTCGTTGCTGGCCAGCCGCTGGCTTATACTCTTGGGCTCGGGGCTCTCTGGCTCCAGAGAGCTCAGTGTGTTGGCCTCGGTGGCATCATCCGCCAACCGCTTGCTGCTGTCCATGTCCAGGACTGTGTCATCATCCGCCAGTCGCTTGCTGCTGTCAATTGGCCGCGGATTTGTTGCCGCTGGCTGCCAATCCTCTTCCGTGTTGGGCGTTGACATGGATTCAGTGTCGGCCATGGCTATCTGGGATCGTCGCCTTGCAGAGGATGAGGAGGAGAGGGATGACGGTGGTGTGTGGTCACCGCCATGGCGCTCCACATCGCGCAGGAAAGCCTCGATGCGCTGAACTTTGTCGCTGCTGAGGATCGACTGCGGCGCCGGTTCAGCCTCTCGTTCGCTAACAGCCATGCTGTCGGGCTCTGGATCGGGCTGCTCCTGCTCCTCATCCTCGCTGGAATCGGATATGGTGATGCAGGAGGCGTCGTCATCGGAGGAGCCGTTGGCATCCTCTTCCGTTGTGGAGGAAATACAAATGGAGACCTGCTGGGGCTGCTGCTGCTCCTTGGACTGCATTGTCAGGTGGCTTACGCTGGCGGAGAGCTGCTCCACATCCACGTCTGTATTCAGCTGGCTGCAGCCATCGGCGCTCAGCTGCAGAGCTTCCATATAGTCGGACCCATCCAGTTCCTCCGTCTTCAAATTGTCGCGCATTGCAACTTCTTTTTGGGCTGGCTGCTCCTCTGGCTCTGGCTCTGGCTCCCGATCTCTCTGCTGTTGTCGTTTCTTGTGGGAGGATAGCGTCAGTTTTGAGAATTTCTCATTCAAGGGCACTGTTACTTCGTTTGGATCGATCGCCCGGAATAGCTTATACTTATGATCGGCCATCTTGGTGGCGTCGTTGGAGTCCCAACGGTGAACTCCGGTCGGATTATGCTTTAAGCGTATTCGCCAATTGCCCAAAAAGAAAACAAAAAAAACAGTTAAAATTTCTCTTGAATTACAAAAACAAATACGAACCGAGTGCGCGTCTTTAGCAGGATTGCATCCGATATCTATCGTTATCGGGAGATGTGAGTGCAGCACAGGATCAGAGTCCTGTTGGCTGGAAAAAAGCTGAATTAGACGGAAGACAAAATATAAACATATAAAATATAAAATTAAATAGTGCGTATTATTGGAGGTGACAAGAAAAACTTTCAATATTTTATCATGTTTAAATAATTCTCAACTGTAGACAGGACGTTATTTTTATCTGTAAAAAAAATATGTTAGGAACCTGAAAAGTTGTTTGGTACTATTACACAAATAATATGTAAATCAGAGCATTTTTTTTCTTACATTAAACCAAATTAATGTTAATGATATACATATAATATTAAATCAAATTGATGTTAATAATATTGATTCATTACATAAGTTTTTAAATGTATTGAAAATTAAATTTATTAAAATTGTGAAATATTCACAACTGTTTTATTTTATTTTATTATTATTTTTTTTTTGTGTATGTAGAATCAGTATTGTAATACTATTATTATTTTGTTTATTAATATTAGTAATAATAATAATTAATAATTTTAATATATACTGAAGGAGGTAGCTGTCGTAAGATCTAGCCCGTTCTGGTGTATAAACTAACTGCATTATGAAGAAGACTTCATATCTACAAACTGTCCGAAAACGACTCGGCTGTTCATACTGATCAAGAATATATATATACCTTATAGGGTCGGAAATGATTCTTCACTGCATTGCACTCTGACTATATATATATTCCCTGCAAGAGAATAAAAATAGCTAAATTTGCCGCAACCAATGTGACCGTATTTTGCCGCCACCTCTGGACAACACTGCCGGCAAACATAAACAAACGAAAAGGCATCTAAAGGGCCCTTTGAACTTAATTTTTAAATTGCTTTAGATAATATTTAAGCAATGGCCAGCGTTTCGTCGGCCCGCGAGTCTCTCTCCCACGCTCTGAACAACCGTTTCCTGCCAAATCTGGAGTACTTGCTGCAGGGCTCCATTCTGGACTCGGCCGTGGAACACTTGATGCACAGGTGAACTCGAAAAGAGGCCTAATTTGGAAGAATTTTAAGGAAAACTAATAATTTAATAAAAATCCATAGATTAAAGGGACTGTGCGATAATGTAGATACCTCACCGGAGACCTTCCACGATCTGGAGGTGTGTATGAGCCTGCGCCAGCCCAATTCCAATCAGCCGCTGCTGTTGCGCGTCCGACGCGCCCTTGGCCGTGACGCTCCCTTCCAGATGCGCTACCTGGGCAATCCGGAGGTGGACCAGCGACGACCCACGCTAGTGCGTAGCTGCATGGACTGTGCCTGCACCAATGGCATACTGGAGTTTCTCACAGAGATGGGCTTTCGGCTGGAGTTCGAGTACATAGCCAAGGGTGGGTTATAGAGACTACCTTTGGGAATTTCTTAATGATAGATCTGTGTATTGTCCCGCAGGCTACATGTTCCGTAAGGGCCGCATGAAGATCACCGTGTCCAAGCTAATAAAAATCGTGCCCGGAAAGCAACAGGATATGGCTAATGAGCCCATCTCGCAGAGCTACATCGTCGAGCTTTCGGTGGTGGCGCCTACGGGGCAGGAGAATGTCGGCGAGGAGATGCGTGTGTTTGCGGAGCAATTGAAGCCGCTGGTGCAGCTCGAGAAGATTGATTATAAGCGACTGGGGGGCATGCCGTAGTCGTAATAATAAAGGTACTCTAGATAATCATTAATTTATACTCATACAGATAAGGAATGGCTGCCTTCCTGCCCCCAAGAGGGATTTATTCACAGAATCAATAGAAAAATAGACAACACGGGGGACAACGTGGAAATCGGGTCAGGATATATAACAGTTTAGACTAATCGTTGAAGGCCTCGTTGAGCGCAGCCAGATTGCGATCGGCCACATGCCCCTGCAGATCGCTGCGTCCCATCAGTGAGATCACCATCTTGACGGTGCTCCAAATCGACTCGGACATCTGATTTTGTCCCGTGCTAGCCGCCGCCGGCAGTTCTCTAGCGGCATTCGTGTGCGCCTGCATGGTGAGCGCCGTAAGCAAATGCTCCACAGCCTCCTTGTACGCCTTGAGGTTCATGCAGCACACACCGACGTTGTAGCGGACTCGTATGAACCCGGGCTGAAGCTGGAGGGCATGCTGATAGGCCTCCACTGCCTCCACGGAGCGGGAACCGTTGGCCAAGCTGGCGCCCAATCGATTCCAAGTCTTAGCGTTCTGCGGATTCACTTGCAGGGCCGAGTTGTAACAATCCACCGCCTTGTCAAACTCCCCGGAGAGGTTGTACAGCACGCCGAGGGCCTCCTGGACATCGGCATCCACCTCCGAGGGATGCTGCCGCACTGCCTCCAAGTATATTTGCTGCAAATCACGCAGCTTGCTCGGTCCAATTAGCGACGAGGCCAGCGAGGTGCCCTCCGCCTGCAGCTCTGGATGCGCGGCCACAAGGTGCTGATACTTGGGATGCACTGCCAGCCAGCTGCACAGCATGCGTACCGCATTGTTCTGAAGTCCCTCGTTCGTGTAGCAGACGGCCAGGGCCATCAGGACATCACGGTTCTCCGGCTGGAGGTCATGAGCCCGCTTTAGGGCCGCTATGCCCTGCGGATCCATCTCATTCTCGGCCTGCGAGGTGCCGAGTAGCTGCCATACCTCGGCCCGTTCTGGCTCCTTTTTTGCAGCCACCTCGAAGCAAAGAACGGCACTGGGTATATCGCCCTTCGCAAGGTATTCCTTGCCCTTCTCAAAGGCATTCTCCAGCTCGGCCATGGGATTCTCCTCGGCGAACTCGTACTCCTTATATGCATCTAGGTTGTCGTTGAATTCAGAGAGCCACGGATGCTCATTCTCCTCGGCCAGCTTATTCCATTCGTCCTGCAGGCGCTGCCAGAACTTCTCATTGAAGTTCGCCGCCGTCTGCTCCTTTTGCTCGGCGCTGCGCTGGTAGTCAGTGATCCAATCGTCCAGTGATTCACCCTTAGGCGCCGCTGGCAGATTGTCCGTAATGATTGTCTCCATGTTGGAATCAAAGAACGGATCCTGCTGCTGCTGTTGGTAGCCGCTGGGCCCCGCCGTGATGGCCATGTACGGCTGGCGGAAGTTCTGGCTGCGAATCAGTGGCTCATCGAAGAACTCCTGGGCATGCTGCAGCTCCTGCTGCTGGGCTTGCATGTGGATCATCTTGTTGGGTAACGGAGGCGCCAGGCCGCGTTGAAAGTCCTGGCCCCACTGCTCGGCCTGCTGCTGGTGCATCTGCTGAGGATGCATCCCCTGGATGTTGATGTCCCGCATCTCTTGCAACAGTGTGTCCATTTGAAAGGATTGCGGCGGTGCAGAGACCTGGCCGAGGAACTCGTTGATCAGCTGGTCCTCGGGGCGGGCACCCCGCTCGAACTGGCGTTGCACAAAGCCCTCGTCCTTGTGGGCTACATCGCGGGTAAACTGGCCGCCCAGCTGCATTAGCGGATTCACGCCGCCGCAATCCCCCTCGACCAGCGGGCGGAACGACATAGTGTGCTCGGATGTGGAGTGTACTGGCGGATCCTACGTAACTGGTGACGGGAGGCGACAACGATAAGGAAAGTAAACTAAAGTCCACAACAAAGGTCCAAATGTCCAAAACAAAAAAAAGATTGCCACGCAGTGTGCCCGGGTGCTCTTTGTTACTAACAGCAGCTGGCCGCACTTTAAGTGCATGTAAAAGCTCATTGACGCTGCCAGACTGCGCGATGTACCGATAGTGACATCGATGTTTAGCTTTATTGGGCGGCAGTTTCAAAACTTTTGATTTGTTGCATCGCTTGCTTAGTTTATTTTATTTTGAATGAATGAATTTAAATCAAATTATTTATATAATTTTTACAAAAAATTGATTCACTGAAAACCGTTTTATTTCCAGCTCTACCTTGCAGTTAAAAGTATCGCAATTTCGATATTTTTTCCCCAAAAAATCACGATATAAATATACCAATATCGTCTTTAGAAAAATATCGATATATTGGTATATTATCAACAGCGTTGCCAATTTAGCTTTTTCCCCACTAGATCTGGCGGTTTTCAAAAGCAAAATGCGGGATAAATTGCAAAGTAGCGACTAGCGGGAATTATAGCTTTTCTAAGCAATATTGGCGTGATTTTATCTATTTAATGGCATCTGGCACATTCACTTGATGAGTTAAAGAAAATACTAAATAACTAATAAAAATTTTGATTTATAAATCTAGTGTTATTTTTTAGCTATCTTCAAAAGTTTTTGGCGGTTTCTAGCTATTTTCATTGGTTAGCTTAGCTTTTTTATGACCTAAAGAGTTGGCAACACTGATTATCAACAACCCTTGCATTTTTGTTTTTGTTTTCGACGTGAACGGTCGTGAGTGCTTGTGTGATGCGGCGACAGGTCGCAGGTAGCGTAGTTTACCTTTACCGCTCTACGAAAGTCAAGCCGCGACAACAATAGCAATAACAATAGGCGCAACTATAATCGCAACAATAGGCGCATTCTTAATTGTGTTTACCTTTGATTGCCATCATACCGCTGCAGAGAGGAAGAGAGAGACAGGCGACAGACGACTTGAAATAACTGCGATTTGACTTGTGCGTGCGTGTGTTTGTGTCTTGTCGCGTCCTCCGCCGCCCCTCACCCTGTTTTTGTTTGTTTGTTTTTGGTTCTTATTCTCACTGTCGCCGTTCCTGCTTCTGTCTCTGTCGCTGCAAGTGCGCTCGGTTTTTCCTTTTCCTCAATTGGAATGTGCCGCCAAAGAAAAGCAGAGCAGAGCAAAGCCAATGAAAAGCAAAAGGCACAACAAGCCAAAGGAAGACAAATGAAAGAACAAATCATGGCAACAACGGTATTTTGTCAACGAGAAAACTGAGAAAATTTTATATAAGCACTAAGAGCACTTAACATAATCTACTATTCACATACATTCTGTCACACGACAACAACAACAATAATACACTCGCAATAAAAACAAGGCAACTCTACCTACTACAACTACTTCTACGGCAACAACAAAAACAAAAACAAGCAACGACGAGGCAACGGCAAAAAGTACTAATAAATACAATTTTACACATTCACATTCCATTTTTCGATTCTTTTGTGTGTGAAAAACTTATAAGAGATAAAAGCAACAACAACAAAAAACAACACGAAACCAACGGCAAATAACAAAAGTATCAGCAGCAACAACAACAGCCAGCAGTGAGCAGTAAGCAGCATAGCAAAGCAGCGACGTTGACGACGACCGAGGCAGCAAAGAAGAAGAAAGATAAATACATAGCAATTTCGACTAAATAAAGGTATGTGCGACGACGATTTTACTTGACTTTATTATTACTAACTATACTAGGCGAGCGGGCGCGAGCAAGCGAGATGGATGCCACTCGCATACACACTCACACATTTCATTATTAGTTTAACTCTTCAATTTATTATTGTTATTATTGCTGCCTTGTGGCTCTGCTCTGCTCTCTCTGACTCTCTTGCTCCCGCTCTAGCTCTAGCTCCATCCCGCTTGCTCGCTCCTTGGCGCGCCGCTCTCAATTGGGGGCTTCGCTCTCTGGCTCTCCAGCTAGTTCTTAGCCGCTGCCGTTGTTGTTGTTGTTTCTGGCATTAACTATGTTCACTTGAGCGCAGGAATAGTTACGTTAAATCAGTGCGTTTAGTGGTATTTGTGTTTGTGCTTGGGAATATGATGTCTGTCGGTGTCTGGCCGCCGCCTGTTGTCTGCGTGTGTGTTGTGTGAATAAAGATTACGCTTTTTGAATATATGCCTACGAAAATGTTTAAGAAATATGTATATATGTATATATCAGCACAATTGTAGTTGTAGTTGTATTTGCCTTTTGCCCGTGCATTCGTGCGCGAGTGTGTGTTTATTGTTCTTTCGTATATTTGATCAACCGCTTGATAAAATAGAGAGAAAAACAACCAAGTCAGGTTAAAACGAGCACACGTCGGTATGTTTATATCTATAAGTGCTTTCCTATGTCTGTATGTGTGTTGTTTGAATTGTACATAAATTGAATTAAGTGAAATTGTTGTTATTATAGTTGCCGTTATTGTTGTTAGCGGAAATTTCTACACCGCATGTTCAGACTTCAAAATAGTCGATCATTGAAATCTAACTAAAAAACAAAATAAAAAAAAAAACACATTTTCAACGAAAACATGTAGAGCGAAAACCGTTACTTTGACAGTTGGACAATTCTGATTGGGATCTTTGCGTATGTGTATGTTATGCAACATTTCCAGATTCTCAAAAGATCTGAAAGTCTACAAAATTAATCACATCTCCCGATGGCATTTGGACCTAATCGTTTTTCCATTCTCTCGATTCTCCAAGTTTTCCACTTCCACGAAGCTATCATTATCTATTTATTGTCTTTCTATTTGGGAAAAAAAATAAACTAATATAAAGAACGATAATTACTAAAAATACAGGAATTCGTATAACAGCCATTTTAGATTATTTTCAAAGCATATACCTAAATATGCTTTTGACTTTTATAACTCGAACGACTATCTCCCAAGGAAAACGTATAGAGATACTTAATTTATAGAGACTATTAAGTAGTACTCAAATATTTACGAAAGAGACCTGTTAATTTATAAATGCCTTATAGATATACCAGTTGCCTGCAACTAGCTCTTTTTTTATTTGTTTCCCTTTTATTAGTTAGTTATTAATTACAATTATAGCAAATTCCATTTTCAAATCGAGATATGTATGACATGTGTGTGGCAAGCTGTTTTACCTTGCAACCGAAATTATTAATTGTTAGAAAAGCTCATCCTTAAATGCAATTTTCGAAGAATTAATAAAACATCAATATTTAAGGCAATACTTTAAAGGGTAAACATTTTAAACAAAGAAGTTTAAAAGCTCGGTAAAGCCATGGGTCTTACAAGCCTAAATTCTTTATAATTGCCATGGTAGTCTAGTCTTACTTTGGATTTTTCACAACAAAAAACATAAAGAAACCAATTATTCGTACATTCTTCAGCTTGGCAAAGCTGCAAGATTCCTGTTTTATGCGATCTCCACTGATCCTTTGCCTATTTTTGGCCCTTCCCTTTTTTATTAAGCTGCCTAGCCAGCTAGCTGGCATTTGCAGTAAAAGAAAAAAGAGGAAAACTAAAGAAAAAACCTAAACCTAAAAAAAAGAAACCCACTAGACGAGTGAGCTGCACATATTTGTTAACATTACCATTACCATATCCCATTTCCAATTTCCATGCTCGCTTCTCTGTGACTCAGAAGACAGCAACAACAGCAACAACAATAATAATAATGGCAGCGACAAAGGCTGAAATAAAAACTGCAACAACAATAATAGCACACACCTATTTATGTGGTCGCACACACACAACAGTGTACACTTAAAAAAAGTCGGCGATATGCATATGTAACTACTCGAGTATCATTAAATGCAGATCTCTATAAAAGCATAAAATATACAGCAAAAAGTCAGAGAAGAAGAGGTATAAGCTGGGAAGTAACATTGTTGGCTTGATCGTCTTATACCCTTTCCACAGGGTATTATTAGCTGTTAACCAATGTTTGCAACATTGGAATACTGCACAAAAATACAGCTTTGGGTTTCCTCAATTCTTAATTCTAAAGAATACTCGTTCTTTAACTATAATTTTGTATCCAATAATATTTATAAGAAAAAGCTTTCTTATAAATTCCTTTGTAGGTAATCATAGGAAGCTTAGACAAAAGAAACCCCATATAGTATTACGCTATTTTGTTGAAACTTTCCACCTGGCCTTGTTTCTGTTATTAGTTCTATATAAATTGAAATCGACCCATTATGTTATCTGAGACATAAGTACGTTCAGGTACGAAACTTGTTTATTGATATTTTAAACTTAAGCTAGTTTTCAAGGAATTTTTTTTGTTATTTTTAAAGATAGGAAAAATAGCGTTTCTTTGATTACATTAGATTTATACTAAAAGGAGGTACATTTTCAAAATGCCAGATCCCTTGTTTATATTAGTATAGTATTTTCTTTCAATCAATCAATCTCCGGTGTCCCTGGATCCTTTATATAGTTATTATTAATGCTGTACCGAGTTAAAAGCTTATAGATATGGGGGATTAAATTAATTTAATTGGAAACCTGAAAAGGGTATTTCAGATATTCACTACGTTGAAAGTTATCCCGTCGTCTACTGCTTGCTTTATAACCACTACCAATGCCCACGCACACATGCCTCCTGCTTGCACACATGCACATGCACTGCCAACAATCCATAATAATCTTCCCGTAATTTATAGTCCAAGACAATTTATGTAATTTACAAATACCAAAAACGAAAGAGACGGCACGAAAGGCAGCACAGCGAAGAGTGGAGAGTGGAGAGCGAATGAAACGATGAGAGCGAATGCAACTGCTGCAACTAACGCTAATAACAATAACGAAAAATACATATAATAAAAACAGTGAAAAAAAACAGCACACACAGAAACGACAGCACCAACAACGACTGGAAAGCAGCAATAAACAGCTACAGCAACAACTGCAACAATAGCGCACTAAATAAACAATTCAACAAATTTGATCCGAGGCAAACACACACACATACAACGACATCATAGACAACAGACGACGACGACTCACACGCACATAAAAAAAATGCATATGGAAAAAAAAAATATATAAAATATGTACGTACGTATGCGATGCACTGCGCACTGCCACAAGAAAAATGAATAAAAAATACGACAGCAGTAAGTGCAGTAACAGAAACAGAAACAGAAATAGCAATGGCAATAGCAAAAGCAAAGTCAATAGCAAAGACAGCGCTGCAAAGACAACCTGCATGCTAGCAAGCAGCGCCGGCCAACTGCTTCGACTGCTTGGCGCGTATACAGAAAATGTCGCTCGCTCGCTCGTCGCGCTCCTTCCTTCCTTCGCCGCCGCCGCTCGGTTCGTTCGTAGATTTAACGCTGTAAGCTGCTATTTGCCGTTTGCTTTGTTTGTTTTTGCTTCTCAAGTTTGGTGAACGCATAAAATAAACAAGTAGTTCGGAGTCCCTGTCCTAGAATTCGACTAGTTGATACCCCCTTAAGAAAACAAAAACAATAAACATGTGACAGCTGTGTGCAGCGGCAAGGTCTTGAAACTGCTTGCAGCTGATCATTTTTAGCTGTAAAACTGCTTAAGTCATTTTGACAGCTGTTGATCCTGATATTCCAATAGGAATTCTTGGAAACTGGAAAGCTAAACTCTTATCAGAGCTACCAAGGTGGATAATTTTCTAAAAAATTATTTGGAAGATTTCGATAGTTTGGATAAAAACACTTTTCTAGGGTTTCTTATTCTTAGCACTAACAGATATACTTTTGATACCCTTGCTATCAGAATCGTCTATAAAAGTCTGTAGAAAATATACAACTTGAACCCATAAACTGGCAAACACACACACCAACACACGCTTAGAGACAGATGCTAGCTTGAATGTGGTAATTGCATTTATTGCACGTGCCCCTGCTATCTCTTTTGCACTCTCTCGCCGCTGTCTCTGCCCCTCTCTGCCCCCTTTCGCCCTGTCGCACTCAAGAGTCAAGCACAAAATGTAAGGCCATAAAAATATTTTTCAAGCTGTAAACTTTTCTATGCTGCAGTTTCTTTCGCTCGCTTCTTTTTCTTTTGTTTGTGTTTCTTCTGTTGTGCCCATGATGGTTCTTGTTGTTTGTCCTTCTCTTTTGGGTTTTTCTCTTCTCTGTGGTTTCTCCTGCTTAATGCGATCTTCAGTTCCTTCTCTATCCTCTCTAGCGTCTCTGCCTACCTTCCAACACCCGTCGCCACCCGACGAACTAAAGGGTATCAATCAATCGAGCTTTTGCGGTTCCATTTAGAATTGACAGTTGTGGTCATTATAATAGGCATCACTGTATGTTCCATGAATGGAAAATCA
Source organism: Drosophila jambulina (assembly GCA_018152175.1). Classification (NCBI taxonomy): domain Eukaryota; kingdom Metazoa; phylum Arthropoda; class Insecta; order Diptera; family Drosophilidae; genus Drosophila; species Drosophila jambulina. Next base: position 4,704,725 of record JAECXH010000006.1, read on the forward strand.
AGCAAATACTAAGAACGAGAAGTAAAGTCAACCAAACTTTTTGATATGTTCGTTCTATATTACCTCTTCATACAAAACCTTAACAAAAAAATCTCTGCGCAAAAATGATTCGTTTTTTACTTAACCTAAAGATTTAATTACTTGACAAGGTTAAAAGGTTCTTTGAGTCTTCTTAGTTAGGCATTAGGTATTCCCCATTATAATCTCAACTATTGTTATGTGAAAATATGTGCAGACATCATAAGGAACCTTGTTTTTGTTTCGCTTTCATTGAGGAATATTTATTAAATTTAATAATTGACTTGTTCTTGCAATTTTCGCTTGGTTAGTGAAAGTTTTTCGAGGTCTTTTCGCTTGATTTTAAACGCTACTTATGCCAGAAGGCTGCTTGTAAGGCAATTGTTTTTAAATTAATAATAAACAGCAGAAGGTCGTACTATTTTAGCTACTATCATTTTGACCTCAGTTGTTGCATCTTTGATGCTTTTTACGGGCAACTTTGCTTGGATATAAACTTGTCTATTGAGCGAGAAGAGAGAGGGAGCGCAGTCTTCTTTCTTCTGGCTGTTTTCTTACTGCTTCTAAAGCCGTGGTTCCATCGCCTCTCGTTCTCAGTTCGCTCTTCACATCGACTTTGGCTTATCTTTGGCCATTGCCAAGTTTTTCATCTAGTTTTTCGGCCTGACTTTTCCCCCCGATCCAGGCTCTGATTCCTGTTCTCGCATGATGCCTCCTGCTTCTTCTCCTCCTTATACCTCTCTTCTGGGCTGCACACTCCCACCCGCCCACACGCATCTCCTTTTGTGGAAGCGGTCGGTCGACTTTGTTTAGATCTCCTTCCCGGGTCTCTGGTCGTAATATCCTCGTTCCATCATCATCATCATTACACTAGATTACACAAAAAAGAATTCAGCTCTTTAGAAACATGTTTCTCAGATTGCTTTGAGGTCGCTGAACTCGAAAATGTGTCACTCAAAAGATGTTACAAAGAAGCGAGTATAAAATATTAGAGGTATGGAATTTAATTACAAATACATATATCTCCTCAGGTAAGGCAGACAAAAAACAATTTTGCGACCTTTGATTTGTCAGAAATAAAAGATATCTTTGCCAAATATATCATTATGTGTAAACTAGTATTATCAGCTTTATTCGTCTTCGTTGGAACTTTTCTTTGCACACGCATTCCATTCCAATTCGCTCTGTTCTTCTTCCACTTCAATTTAATTTTGTTTTCTCTTGGAAGTTCTGTGGAAATTTGTAATTGCAATATTTATTTGGCTATTTCCGCGAAACGAAAACATCAGCGTTTATCATCTGGGTTTTGTTTTCTTCGCATATGTGTATAGTATTGTATATAGTGGGGCGAATTGTTTACATCATCAGGTAAACCTGATACCACAACTACAGCTATCGATATCGAGCTACTATCGAAATTAATATCTCTCAACTGACGGGCGAAGAAACAAACTAAACAAACACATTCCAATCTTTCCAATCTTCTCTTATTTTCTCTATATATTGTTGTTCAACTTACAGGCCTTCGCATGTGTGCGTGTACATTTCCTCACACAGACAGCGACCACTGTAATCAGACTGTGTGTGTGGTGTGTGTTACGGTATGTGTGTGTTGGTGTGTCTTCTTCCGGAGCTATTGTTATTGCAAGTACACGTAAAATTATTGTTCACGTCGCACATTGTCGTGAGTTTGTAATTACCAACCTCGCCTCACCTCGATCCCATCTCCCATCTCCTATCTCCCCGCTTATGAGGTTTATATGAAGTCTCAATGTGCAGCACAGTCAGGCCTAGCTAAGTGGTGCTATCCGATTAAGTGATCAGTTTCTGGCTTAAGGCCTTGGTACGTACTAACTGCACAGTCAACAGAACACTATAGAGCCGCTCTAGAATGCACCCTAAGGTAGAAGCTTGTGTGGAATTGAAATTTGAATTACTTTAACCTTTTCACTCACTTTTCATTTTTAAAAGTTATCAACTTACTGAAATATTTCGGTAATCTTATTTAAGTTTTCTTATCTTGATTTACAATTTTGACTTATGAACAAGAGTACCTCTTCAGTTGGGTGACTCCGATTGGAAATATTTATAAACAGTCTGAAACTTGGGGATTTGTAATCAGTATTTCATTATTTGCTTATGTTGAGTCTTGAGACTTTCAACAACAAAATTCCACTTGCACCGGTACAGGGTAGACCGAGATCATATTACTTACTTATTTGTTTGTTTTATTGGAATTGTTTAAATTTCGTTGTTTATGTGATATCTTTGAGTTACTAAAACGTCAGCGATCACTGTACCATGTGCCATGCATGTTCGTACGTTTGTGAGAGTTGTAGATACGAGGAATGATATTCTTTTGGGGGCATTGCATAATCAGTGTAATCTTTCCTCTGTCACTGTCTTTCCCTCTTCTTTTCTCCCACTTTATCGCTCGCTGCTTGCCCTTACTGCTTGCATGCAGGAGGAGGCGCAAATCAATTATGAACACAGCAATTTGTTATGCAAGGCCATGGAAGGCGTGCACTGCTTTGCCTGCCTCTGCTTGGGGTTCTTGATCTGTGCCGTGATTTTCATAAAGAAAATGTTATTCTGCAAAGCAAAAGGAAAAAAGAAAGATTCCCCGAAGAAAACTGTTGCTGGTGAAGCTTCTTTAGCCTTCTTTCATTATTTGAAATACTTTCTAAGTCAACGACAGCATTAAGAATTTATCTAGTACTCGCACACACACCAGCATACAAGTGTTTACTTTGTCATCGCTCTGCTTGCTCAGAGTCTTCAATTCTTCTAGTAGATGTTCTTCTTCTTCTTCGTGTTCTTCTTAGCGCTCGCGTTCGCGTTCGCGTTCTTGTTCTTCAGCTCCATAGCTCTATTCCATTCCATTCCGTCCGCAAATATGCTCACAAATATTAAATTCTATGTCTGTATGCGACCACCGACCGAACCGTACCACCTCCGTGCCTCCCCCTTGTAAGTCCCTCCGCGGTTCGTGTGCGGTGTATAAATTTTCTGTGGAACTGTACAATAGCTAAAATAATCACAAAAAGAGAAATAACAAAGTTTTAAGTCTCAGGCGCGCATAGTGTAAGTGTGTGAGTGGAGGTGAACCAACAAACCAGCACACATGTCTAGGCACGGATATATGATGAGGGGGGGGGATAGTAAGTGTAAGTAGTGTGTATTTGCTTTTCTCGTCGACTTCTTGAATAGTTGTAGAGTCGTTTCCATAGTTTGTTCATTCGCGGTCGGGTTGGGGTTCGGGGTTCGGGTTCGTTCGGGTTCGGTGTTGGGGCTCGGCTCGGTTCGGTTCGGTTCGCTTGGAGCTTCGGTTGGGTCGGTCGGTCGGTCGGTTGGTGGGTTGCCTGCTCTGCGACTGCGGCTTCTACTTCGACTTGGACTTGGAGTCATAGCGGGGGCTCCGAGACTAGCTCGCTCTTCTCTCTGCAGAAATGTAAGTTTTTGTTTAGTTTGCGCAGAAACAGAAAATCCGCCGAGTTTCTTGACTCTTTCGACGACGACGCTTTTCCGCCTCCGCTCTTACGCACCTCTCTCGTAACTCCCTCCGTTCATAGGTAATAAGCATTTCGTTTGGTATAAATTGTATCTCAGTCCGCAAATATTTCCTCATATATGTATATATCACATATGTACACACATATGTGTGTTATAAACCTTAAACCGCGGCGGTTTCCACCACCATTGTATTGTCTCGCGCTTTTATATGGGTTCCATTTTATTTTTAATTTTTATTTTAAAACTCTAAACAATGTCTGACTCTGACTTGAAATGGTAATTGATGGTGGAGCCCCATATGCGGGCCTCTTACAGACATGGAAACTATTCATATATACACAGAGTCGAACTTCCATAATCCCAACCAACATCTGTATCTGTCTCACACCAAATTCAAGTTTCTTTTCAAGATTATTTATGGAATTTAAACGAGTTTTGTTTCACATACAAATTGTATGTAATAAAATGCGGCTTGGGCTTTATTATATAGATGAGGTGGATGGTACGTTTCGAAATTGATCAAACTTTTAACTTTGAAAAAAACTGAATTTCCAACTTGACTTCACATAAGAACTTTTTAATACGATTTAATCGGGTTTGGGTGCTCAAAATAATTATGGTCGTGCGGTTGGAGTCAATATAACTATAGTAGTTTAATTGACGAGTTGATTTGTCCAAGATATTCTAGATCAATTTTATAATTAAAAATTAATTAAAAAAATATTTATGTGGGGGTATGGTAGTATAATGGAACTGATAAATATGTTGCAGAGATTATACGGATGAGGGTACTAATGTATACTCCCAAGATACAAGGAAGTGGAAATTTCACATAAGAAAGGAATATTTCCAGGATATTTCCAGTCCTTCAATAAGAAAATGTGCATGTAAAAGTTAAACTCTGCGTTTGCATTATTGTTTTTCCAAGGAGTGGGCGGGTGGCTCAAGCGGGGTGGGTGGAAGGGAGGAGATGGGAAGGTTGTAGCTGAAAAGCACTCGTTATACAAATATGTATTGCAAATTGCTTTCGTCTTTTTGCCAGTTCCAGTTTCCAGGTGCTGCTCCTGCCTTTTGCTCTCTCCTCGGCTCTCATTCTCACTCCCTTTTCCCCCCCTTCAGGCGGATGATTATGCTAGAGCTCGGCTCGTTCTTGTTCACTCTCTTCGCTTGCAGAGAGATGTGCAACAGGAGAGAGATCTCGCAAGAGATCAAAACAGAATTTCAATTTGCAAACTCATGTGCCTAGGATTCTCCAGCTCCCCCCCTAGCCGCCTCCCTCCCCCTGTATTTTGGTTATAATTTTTTCACTCAGAAACTGGTTGAGAATTTTTGCATTCCATTGCTGAACTTGAATTGCATTTGGAATTTGTTCGGTGTTCTGTGTGTGTTTTTGCTTTTGCTATTCTGTGTTCGGTTCTGTGTTTTGTTCCACGCATTTTCCCATTTCCGTTCGTTCACCTTGTTCTTTGCAGTTGGAAGAAGATGAAACCGTGAAAGGTGTGTGGTGGGGGGCAGGGGGAAAAGGTAAGGTTGTTGTAAATGTGTCGGGGTTGGTGGGGGAGTTAAATGGAATGGAAACATCGATAGTTCGATGACTTTTCGCTCTTTTGCTAGCTAGCTAGCAAGCTAGCCTGACTGGCTTATCGATGACTTGTTGTGATTTATTGATCGAGATGCGTTTATCGACAGCGAATGGCGAATGGCGAAGTAAACTTAATTGCTCAACTAAATTACAGCGATTCCCCGTCCCTTTGCGCTCTCCCGCCTCCTCCTCCTGTCGCATTCCATAAATGAGCGAAAGAGAGCTAGCATATAAATTTATCGTCGTACTTTGTGTGTGTGTGTGCTTTGTCTTCTGTCCCCGTATCTCCGCCGCCCACCCCCTCCCCCCTGCTTGCTTGCATACCCAGTGGGACTTTCGAACTTCCAAACTATACTCTTTTCATGCCGAATCGCTCACTCGGCGAACCTTACCGCGTATGGAAACGGCTCATTCGCTTTTATTAATGCGTGGCCGGGGTAATTCATGATGCCTCAGTCCCTTCTCGACTTACCATGAAATGCACTCTTACCGGTAAGAGGGCGATTCAGAGTGCCACCGTCGCTTCTCGACTGACCATGAAATGCACTCTTACCGGTATGGAAAAACATCAGAAAATTATTTTGCTAAAAAAAAAAAAAAAAACACATGAACCCCCAGATTTTTCATTTTTGTTATAGACTTTTACACATTTAAACTTACATTTTCATTGTTTATAAATCTTACCATTTTTTCTGGAATACTAAAGAACCAAGTAGGGATCGAACCTGTGTCTCAAGTGTTTAACGGACCGGCCGCTTACGCAATACGCCACGTAGGCAAACTGATTTGCGTCGGCGATATACACATATGACCCTTACGCGCGTGAGAGTGACAGAAGCTTGCAACCCCTTAGCAAATGTTTTTATTTTGCTCGGTTGATGTTTGACTGTGCTGTCGCGAGCCGATCGCGACACGTGGCTCAGTGGTTAGAACATAAGTCTCCGAAGCAAGTGGGCACGAGTTCAAATCCGACTTGAAACTACCTATTTTATATCTTAATTTCTTTCAATTTCCTTTTTTTTATTATTTTATTAGAGCAATGATTGATAAACTTTTTTAAAAGTTAAAGTTAAAGTTTTAAATAGTTTAATAAACAAATATGTAGCTGGTGGTGGTGAAGTAATTGCGTCGTAATAAGATAAAATCCCAAAAGGGAAATGTCGCCCTGAGCGAAAGCAGTGATTCGTATCCTTACCGCAGCAGCGATGGATTCAGGTACCTGAGTCTCCCGCTTGCCACTTTGCTGAACTGAGGCATCATACAAAAAAACATTACCGTTCAACATGGATATCCAACTCGAGTCGCTCAGGGCATGACGCAAAGTCCGACTGGGTAGATATAAAGTTTTATTTCATTTCGTTTCGTTACGATTTTTGCTATTATTATTTGTTCGTGTCTCTCTCTTGTCACAGTATCTGTGTTCGTATATCTCGCCGTGTAACTGTGTGCGTGTGAATGTTATTTTTTAGTTTCGACTTGTTTTCTTTTGTGTAATTTTATTTTCGTATGCAAGCGAGTGTGTGTGTGTGTGTATCAAGTTCATAACTTTTGTATGCGGCAACGACAGTAAGAATTGTTTTGTTGTTTTTGTTACTTTTTGAAATCCACACAATAAATATGTGTTTGTATGTGGCAAGGAGTGTGTATGTGTGTATGGCTGCCATTGTGTTGTCTTGCTGTATATGTGTATGTGTGTTGTTTTTTATTTTTCACATTTATTTTCTAGTTTGCTCGGTCGTTGTTTTGTTAACTCTTATTTAGTTTTCTTTGCGTCTTGAGCTCTCGGCTCCGGTATCATATATATTTCTCCTTTGTTGTTGTCATTTAGCTTGTTCTTGTTTCTTTCCCCCATTTTGTACACACATTTTCGTTGTTTATGCCCATTATTAATAAATAGTTTTCTTGTTCTGCTCTCATTCCCATTTCATTTCAGTTTGCCAACCGTCGTCGGTCCAAGCGAACGTTCCTGTGTTCCTCCGCATTCCCGGTCGTTCCTGCAAAACGGTGTACCGCAATACACATACCCTCCCCCCAAGTGTGCTCTCACGTGCCACTTGTTGCCGGCTTAGTACTCTGCACTCTGCACTCTCCACCCTCACTCTTTGATTGATCCACGATTGCGAGTCGTGGGTCGGGAAGGAGAACGGCCAGAGGTGAGGCGGCAGGCGGCTGGCGGCAGGAGAGACTAAGGAGGCTGAGGCAGAGAGGACGGCATGCAGTTGATGGCTAGCGGTTACGGTCATACCACTATCATCGCTGGTTCCTGTTCCTGTTGCTCCCGTTCCAGTTACCCCCCCGTTTCCGTTCCAGTTCCCGTTCGCGCTCTGCAGGATGGAGAGCGAACAGCAACAGGAGGCGGCGGGCGGAAGTCCCCAGTTATGTCGCATCTGTATTACCACCCACCACAACAACAACAACAATAACAACAATAATAGCAACAGTACTAGCAACAATGCCGCCGCCACCGTGCAAATGATTCCCATCTTCGGCGAGGATGCGCTCTGGCAGAAGATTACCACGCTGGCCAACGTCAAGGTGAGTGCAAAAAGCTAAAAAGAAGCAAAGAAGAATGGAGGGAGGCTATGGAAAAAGTGTGTGTGATAGAGAACGAGATGTGGGTAGCAGCCGGGCCGGGGGGTGTTGGACGATTCTAACATTAAGAAGTCAAAGCAGCAGGAGGAAAAAAGATGGAGTGGCGACAATGGAAAGGAAGTGAGTGAGGAAGAGGGAGAAAGAAACTAAGAGCAGGAGAGGGAGCCCGGCGAAGGTCAAGACTTGCAGTGGAAGTGTCACACAGCTACAGTGGGGACTCGTAAAGGTATGTTTAACGAAATAAATGAACTGTGATTTGTTAAATCGGGCTTGTTAATAATACAAGCTTAATCTATTTAAAGAAAAGTCATCAATCAATTCTAATCATAGTTTTATCCTTGAGAGAACTACATGTCAGAAAAAAGCTCGCAGTTGCAAATTTATTTTTTCTTTGCAATCACACATTTTTTCTGGAGAAGCTTGACGGTCACTGTATATTTATTGATTTTGATATTTGATTTCCCCTTACCCCCGATTCCGATTTTGATTCCGAAAAGCTCTTCTTCGTTTGCACATTAGATGGATTCTAATTTGAATTCCATACAACAGAGAGTGTAGATATGTACTTCTGTAGATCTGTTTGTTTTGTATATTTTATAAGCCACAGGGTGGATGGCAAGAAATAATACTAATTCGAAGCCAGGAAGTGTGTGTTTTTGTGTATATTTTTGAGGTGGCTTTTCGATTTATAAACCCTTCAAGTGGAAGATCGTTTAGACTTTTGCTTCTGCCCTCTGTTTATTTTCTTTCCAGTTTTTTTTTTATGAGGTGTGTCGCCTATTTGCACCCACTGTCTGTCTGTTTGTAATCCAAGATTGTTGTGTACATCCAAACTGTTCTTCTTCGTGGAATACTGGAATACTAAAACTAAAAAAACATGAAAGTTATTCACACCACACACACATATGGAGCACACGTATTTATTATTCATATTAATTTTCATACACATTCGCTGGTGTATATACAATGTGGATATAGATATAGATACATGTACGTGTGTAATTTGGAATCAGTTTTCATTGCTTTGTCTTGTTGCGCTGCTTGCTTCCAGCTCCACTCCTCTCTTTGGCCATTTATTCTGTTTATTTGTTCGGCGACTTGGCTTGGCTTCGGTTCGGTTTTGGTTGGTTTTGGTTTTGGTTATGGTATGGCTTTTGGTTAGTTTATTTTATTCATATTGTGTATACAATTTTTTCCATTTCATTTCAACGAGCGTTTCATATTTTTGTCCGTCGTCGTCGCCGCCGCTGCTCGATGGAATTTCTTCTTGTCTTGTCTTATGTTTCGGATTTCTTCATTTTATTTCATTTCGTTGGGTTTCCTTCTTTGCGTTGCTTTTTCGCCTTGGCTTTTGTAAAATAATTTACCGTTTGAATTGTTGTTTGCCACCTCCCAACCTCCCCCCTAACCACCTCGTTTCTTCTTCTTCTTCAATAGAAGTGTATATTTCCCCGGTTGTGTTTGTTTTCTTCTTCTTTCGTTTTTGTATGTATAATTCATATGTTTGACTTAATTCCATACATTTTTCCTTTACTTTACAACTTTATGCGGTGCCTTGACTCTCTTCTTTCTGCTCTTCCGTCTCTCTAAGCTCTCTTTGTCCCCACTTGCCACTTCCCGCTTCCCACTCCCGTTGTTGTGGTTGTCGTTTTCGGCTTAGACGTTCGTTGGCCCCTGAAGTAAGGGGGGGGTGTAGCATGGGTGAGGTGCAGCGGGGGGGCTCAGCACGTGAATGTGAATGGGGTGGCTCTCTCAGTGTGTTTGCACTGCTTTACTCCGTTATTGTGTGTGCTGCTTATTCGGCTCACTCCCTCGCCCCCCTCCCTCGCATTATTCGCATTTGTGTTTCCAATTCATGTGCATATTTCAATTTGATTTTCTCCTTATGTGTGGTGGAGTGGAGTGTGCTTTTCCTCAAATCGTTTGAAATGCTGCAATTTTCTGGTTTATTTGTGCAATTTTCCCACTTGAGTAGATTATGTTCCCAATTCAAGGAATTCCATGTGTTGTCTCTGTCTCTCTCTCGTTCTCTTTCTCTCTGTTCCTAGTAATTCACTCATGTAACGGTATGCGGGTGCTTTGATGTCCTAATGCGCTCCTTGATTTGGTTAGATCTGGCAACGCCAGGAATCAGGAAACAGTTACTTGTTGGGTTAATCCCTAGCTTAAGTTAAACTTGGCCTAACCCTTGATTTTCTGGCTCTCTCCCACCCCCCCGATTGCAGATCAGCAAAAACGACACCCTGCCGCAGCAGGTATGCATCGACTGCGCCCAGCTGACCATCTCGGCGTGCCAGTTGAAGAAGAAGTGCGAGGAGGCGGATCACTTTTACCGCCAGCAGTTGTTACCCCGGCGACAGAAGATCGAGGGCGGAGATCCGTTAGAGGTTAGCTCCGCCGCTGCTGCCGACCAGGCCAAGAGCAGTGGCTGCAGCAGCGGCAGCGGAAGCAGCAGTGGCAGCGGTAGCAGCTCCACTAGCAGCAGTTCCTCCTCCGACGACGACGAGGAGGAGGAGGATAATGATAACGGACAGGACAATGCCGGAGGCGGCGCTTCGCACAAGCGTTTGCCCAATGGTCATGGCATTAATGGCCATCTCAAGCACGTGGATCGTGAGGAAGAAGATGATCCGGATCAGGATCAGGACGAGCACGATAACGAGCTGGAAGCAGTCGAAGAAGATGAGGATGAGGCGGAGGGCCAGCGCAACGGCGTGGAGTTGGTCGTAACCAAACCAGACGACATGGAGGAGCTGAATCAGTTGGAACATCAGCAGCACCACACCGATGACGATGGCGAGATAACCGTCCATGGTGCGCATTCCAAGGACCCGCCGTTCGACTTTAACTCGATCCGGCTGATGCAGGAGTATATGCAGCATCAGATGAACAAGTTTCCCAACGGCCAGGTGGGCCAGGATATGGACCTGGATCTCGACCAGCAGCAGCAGCAGCTACACCACCAGCAAGACGACGTTGATGAAGACGATGAGGATATGTCGTTGCCGCTGATACCAGAGATTGAGCTTATTACGCCGGGCGATGAACCACCGCCTCCAGAAGGCAATGGCCTGGGTATCAACGGCGGCGTGGTCCAGGGATTGGGCGGCCCGGGCTTCCAGTGTCCGCACTGCTATCAGATCTTCGAGATGAGGCAGATCCTCAAGGCGCACATGCAGAACGTGCATGGTGCCCCGGGGCCGGTGTACGAGTGCAGCAACTGCCGCAAGACCTACTTCTACAAGCGCTTCCTGGAGAAGCATATCCGCCGTGGCCGTTGCGTCAAGAAGCGTCGCAATCAAACGTAAGTTAGGCTTTGGATACCACCATTCCCTGGTTTTATATTCCGTCTATATCTTCCATTTGCTGCTCTCCTGGAACAGTCGTCCCATGCAGTGCTCGGATTGCCATGTTCTCTTTCCAACGGGCCACCATCTGGGCTGGCACAAGCGCACCGGATGTCCTTCGAAGGCGGCCAAGATGTAAGTTTCCTCTATTTATCCGCTTGAAATATGATTATTTATACTATTTATTTATGGTCTTAGGCCGCTGCAGCAGCTGTTTAAGCAAAACATTGTGCAATTTAACAATTTTCCCAAGCGTATAGCTGCGGGAGGTGGAGTAGCAGGAGGAGGAGCAGCAGCAGCAGCAACACGCAAGCCCATAGCTCCTGAACTTCATGTGATCAACAATCGCAAGTAAGAACTAAAAGAAGCCAATTAGTAACTCTCTCTCATAATACTCAATCTATCTATCTATCTATCTTGCAGGCTGGGATTGGTGAACAAGCGTAAGGGTCGCACTCGTATCAAGCTGGATGCCAAGAAGATAGCGCTGGCCAAGCAGCTGATATTGCGCGAGGCCACCACCACGGTGATCGCCAACGAACTGAACATTTCGCGCACCTTTGCCTGGCGCCTGCGCAAGAGTTTGGTCAATGGGGTCAGTTTGCACGAGCGCGTGGTGGATCCTTCCCAGGAGGATCAACATCAGCAGCAGCAGCATCAACAGCAGCAGCAGCACCTTCAGCAGTTGCAGCAGCAGCAGCAACACCATCATCATCATCATCAGCAGCAGCAGCAGCAGCAGCAGCAAATCCATAAGCAAGAGGAGTTGGAGCGCGAGCGTGAGCGTGAGCACCAGCATTTGAACCTGCCATATGGCCATCTGGGATTGGGCCTCATCAAGGAGGAGCAACAGGACAGCGAGGATGAGCAGCAGCAGCATCACCACCACCAGCAGCAGCAGCACCACCACCCACTTGGTTTGATGGACGAATGCGGAGCAGATGAAATTGGAGCCGAGGAGACTGCCGGTTATATGGGCGACGAGGATGCCGTTTCTGGTCTGCTCCACAATGGCTACGATCCCGATTCCGATCCCATTGATCATGATCCCTTCGAGGGCGCCACCGACAATGAGCGACAATCCAATGGGCGACGTCCCGGCTCGATTTCGCCAGCGGTACCAGTTCCGGTCCAAGTCCATGCGGCCACGCGGCCGGAAGTTGAGGCCTACAAGCGCCTGTTGGCCGAGTCCCAGCACTTTCCCCACATTGTCAATGCCCAGCAGTTGCAGTTGCAGCAGCAGCAACAGCAGCAGCGGGAGAGGGAAAGAGAGCGGGAGCGGGAGAGGGAACTGGAGCAGATGCAGCAAAAGGCACACAATGGAGGAATGCCCATGCTAAGGCGTTATCCGAGCACCGTTATGTAAGCATTACATGTTTTTAAAATGTAGATCAAATTGTAATATTCAATTCCATGCTTACAGGCACGCTTTGCCCGTCAACCTGTCCCTCCGCTCCATGCCGCCCCACATGAACAGCAACGAGAGGTGAGTGTGGGTCATCCACAGCATTAGTCATACAAGAAGATGAAGGAGCTAAGAGAAAATATTGTTATATCAATTTTATATAGCATATATTATTATTTAAACATTAAAATGTCAATTTTTTTATATTATTTTAAATTGATTTGATGAAATTAAATTTTTTTCACACCCCCCACAGCAATGGCAGCTCCAGCAGCAACACAGCAGCTCCTCCGCCCGTTGCTGCGGCTTCGTCCTCATCCACAACGACCACTCCAACCGGCAAGAAGCCCCGCAAACCGAACGTCTTTATCGATGACGAGAAGTATGCCATGGCCAAGTTGCTAGTGGCCCAAAATTCATCGACCATGGAGATAGCGCGTGCTCTCAATGTCTCCCAGATGACGGCCTGGAAAGTGCGCGATGCCATCCTCAAGGGAGTGCCGCTCTCCTATCGCAACAAGCGAGCCGATGGCAGGCATGCCGAGGAGCAGCTGACGGCCAAGGAGCAACAGCAGCAGCACCATCACCATCACCAGCAACAACAACAGCAGCAGCAGCAACAGCAGCAGCATGAGCAGCGCCAACAGGAGCTTCAGCAGCAGCAGCAACGCCAGCAGGAGCTGCAGCAGCAGCAGGAGTTGCAGCGCCAGCAACTAGAGCAAATGGAGATGATCAAGCAACAGCAGCAGCGTCAGCAGCAACAGCAGCAGGAATTGCTGCTTCAGCAGCAGCAGCAACAACAACAGCAGATGCGTCACCACTCTCCAGCAGCAGCGGTAGCAGCGGCAGCGGACACATCACATCACTATCAGCAGCAAGCGAAGGTGCTGCATCCGCGACGCCGTCTAAAGGCCGCCGAGCGCGAGCTGCGCGACAAGGAGATCACGCGCGAAATACTCGAGCTGATCAAGGAGGACAGCAACATACAGTACTGGAAGGTATCGGCCCGCTTGGCCGAAAAAGGTATTAATATATCGCCCTCGTCCGTCTGTCAGAAGCTCAAATCGATGGGCATTCATCGTCGTTGGAAGCCGGGCGATAAGCCGCCCATGCTGGCCATAAGTCAGCTTAAGGCGGCCACTGCAGCAGCAGCGGCGGCGGCAGCAGCAGCAGCCGCTGCAAGCTTGTCAGGCGGAGGGGTTCCAGGAGTCCCAGGCGGCGGAGGAGGAGGAGTACCCGCCGGCAGTGGCTTTGGGTTGGCCGCCGATGATGGTTATGAGCCGCAGCAGTTTGACATGGGTGGGCCACACTTTCTGAGTGCCTTTACGCGTTGAATCAGCGGCAGCAGTAGTCCAGATCTAGACACTAGACATGGAATTAAAGTGGATCGAGGGTAGGGTTTGCAGCAGAAATTATGAAATTAAGCTGGGGACAATTTCCAGGAAGTAAAAGTATGAGATATATATATATTTAGAGGGAGAAAAAAGAAAGAGAGGGAGATTGTAGGTTTAAGTATGAAAGTATATTAATTGTTCGATCTACACTCTCGTTTCGTTCCGTTTCGATTTAATATTCTCTCATTTCAGAAGATTGCTTTCAATTTCATTTTCCTTTTTTTTGTTTTTGTTGCAACTGCATATACATGTAAATATATATACATATACGTATATATATATGTATATATCACACATGGATCGAAACACTAACTTGTATTTTTATATAGTATTTGCCGTGGGGGAGAAACATCAACTTATTTGTATTTTGTAACCGATATGAGATAGATATATATTGTACGTTTCTGTATTAGATTTATGTACACATGTATATCCCATATATGTATGTATATACATATACATATATACACACACATATGCCCATTCCAAAAGGAGGAACCATTCATAGAACCCTTCCTTTTCCCCGTTGAGCAGCTTCTTCCACCCAAACATGGAGACACACTTACCCGATAGTTTTTAGTCGTACACCTACATTACATATGCATACATATTTATTGATGGCATTATTCAGTACTGAACTTTAATTTAGTTAAATTATTGAAGGCATCAAAGCACGAGTAATTAAACAATCAGAACAAGACAAGGAAGCAGAACAAAGCAGCAGCTAGAGCCGGCAAGTTGAGAGGGAAACTAGCGACATAAGTGCAATTATAAACTAAAAATCAGAAGGGAAAAGCGGAAATGCAGAAAGGCGTAATAAGCTGAGAATGTAAAACATTAGCCAGGAAAAAGAGGAGGAAAGCAGAGAGAAGGTTGTAAAAGTATGCAGCTTGCTTATAATTCCCAACTTCATTTTCCGTGACCAGCAATGCTCCCCTGCAATTCCAACACTAAGCCAGCCTCCATCCAAGCCCCATTTAATGTGGAGACAAGACCAGAGATCACTGTTAAAAACGAATAAGTAGAAAGTAAAAAAAGATTTAAAAAAAAACATCGTAGCCAATTGTTAGTAAAAAATGAGAGAAAAAACCCAGAAAAGAACAAAGCGAAAAACAAGACAAGGAGGACTCAGAACTGTATTTATTTACAGAAGATTTTTTAGCACATATTTTATTTTATTATATTTTTTTTTCATTTTTGTTGAAACAAAAAAAGAATTGCATTTGTCTTGCGATTTATTTTTCGATAGCTTTTAAGGCTTTTAAGCATAGAGCAAAAGAGATAGAGACACCGAGAGAGAAAGAGTAAGAGAGAAAGTTGAGATAGTATCTTATTTTTTTGTTTAGTAATTAGTAATCATAATTTTGCTACAATTTGAAATTGTAACTGCTTTTTAAACAATCAATACACTCGATAAATGATTCCCTCCCTCCAAGAAACCCTCACACACACCCACAAAGACACACACACCACACCACTAAGCGCAAGCGAGCTAACGAACTGTGCAAAGTATTTTCTATATGCATTACTCTATATATATATATAAATAAATGTATAACCACAAACAACAAAAATATGTAACGTATAAATACGCAAACTAAATTTATGAAATAATTTGTTTTTTTTTTCACTTTTTTTAGTGTATTTATTAGCGCCAGCTATTAAACAATAATCATAGAAATATGTATTTTTTTTTGTATGAAATGCAAAGAAGAATGCCGTATAATTTAACATATAAATATATTAAAAGCGTATATACTCGTAAGGATCCATTGCAAGCAGCATCAAACAAATAGAACTGACGTGCCTATGTAGCGATTAAATCTTACACCCACACACCACACACACACACCTAGAGAGAAACTGATGTAATGCATAAACAAATAATCATTCCAAAATGTCATACGAAGGAAAGAAAAAAGAAAAAACTAAAAAAAAACAAGAACATTATATATGATTACATAAATGTAGCAGAATATATATATATATGAAACATGCTCTATATATATGTATATTTTTTATTAAATATTCCATTTGAAAGAAAAATACAATTGCCTTGTTTTATTTGTTTTTTGGGTAAAAAATTGGGTAAATATATTTTCGAGTCTCCGCAAAATATGCTATATCTGTGGGGCACAGAGAGAGCTTTGCCAATTGTGGTCTATTTTAAGCCAAAAACGTATTTCCCTGATGAGCGCCGTAAAATATGGCTTTTAAATGGAGAAAATCGAAGAACATTTCTTATTTAGATTTTTAAACATGCCGAAGCATGAACTTTAAGGGTCACAGTCCCTGCTCGGGCGCCAAATTTATTCAAAAGTTTAATAATTGAAATAATATTATAAGTTAAGTATTATGAATTAATTAATAAATTAATAGTAACAGATAAAAAATAACGATGTAAGAAACAATGTTTATTTTCAGTAAAGTGAAATTTCCATTTCACATTTACGAAATTTTCATCCAGTTTTCTATGGTGAGTTTTCCCTCAAAGATTTATGTGACACTCGCTGAACATTCTGGTTTCGCGATTTAAAATTTTATGACTAGCAAACATATAGCACATAAAGATTTGAGCATCGGAAATTGCTTAATATTTCTCGCATTTGTGACGCAAATCAACATTGAAAATCGTTTTGGGATTGTGATCTATTTATGAACTGTAACACTGTGCACACGCACACGAAGCTGTAGTGTTTGCACGTGTTGATCTAGTTGGGATCTGTCTTCTGCACTGAATATATCTTATATATGTCATATTTACTTTATCTATTTTTATTAGTGTCGGCGAATCTCTTTGAGACAGACAGTCATGCACCGTCGTCCACTTCTGTTTAGTTTAGTTTGGATAAATAAACACAAATACCTTTGTGTTGGGGGTTCGGGGAAATGTATTTATTTAATTAACGCTTACCCTGGCCCCGTCAATATTTCCTTTTCCGGCGATATTCGTTGAGCAAATAAAGATTATTAGGCAAGTCGCGTGTTAAATTGCACAGATGTGCTATGGGTAGCACGATGATATAGAGATGATCAGTTCTCTTGGTTGAGTCTTGTAGGAATAGATCAGGATTAGGTATAAAATTATTACTATGAACAACTGATTTATGCATGAAAAAGTATCTCTTTGTTTTAGAAAATTATCTCTTGATGTGTTGAGGAGTATCTATAGATGTATGGTGAAGTATCTCTTAATGTATGGGGAGTATATCTTTTTGTATGGAGAAGTATATTCAGATGTATGAAAAAGTAACTCTTGATTTATGGAGAATTATCTGTAAATGTAAGAGAAGTATCTCTAGATGTGTGGAGAAGTAACTTTTGATGAATGGAGATGTATCTTTAGGTGTACAAAGAAGTAACTCTTGATGTATGAAGAACTATCTCTTAATGTATGGAGAAGTATATCTTTATGTATCTCTTTACGTGTGGAAAAGTATCTCTTACCTCTGTCCCCTTAAACATTAATTAAGAACAACGCTCTTTGAGGTTTGATCATTTTTTTTATTAGGTTTTTTGTTGTATGTTTGTATATATGTAGCGTAACGTAACTAAATTTTACAAATATTCTTTCACTTCCTGTGCTTTGGTCCTACATGACGACGAAAAAAAAAACAAAAAAAAGAGACATAGTATAGATATATATATTATGTGTGTATTATGTATATGTTATAGAAAATGGGTTTCTTGGTAGATAATATGTTTAATATTTAGATAAAGTTATATACGTATGTGTATGTGTTTTACATAATAACAACAATAACGGACAGCAGGGGGGTAGCGGGGGCTCAGCCGGGTCCTGATTTCTCAGATCTCTGACATTGCTATTCGGGGAGTCCCCTGGACCTGAACCGGGACCGTGGTCAGCCCCTCGCTGCTTTGCTGCTGCTTCAGCCTGCGCCGGCGCTTGCCAAAATATAATATATATATGTATGTATATATTACTCACTATCGCTACTACTCAAAATACATATCGTACATCGATCGCAATCGATCCTACCTGCTATATCTTCTCGCTGGCTTGGGGTTTTCTTCTACATTTTTGCTTCGAACTGGCCAGCGAGGGAAGGCGCCATCTGAGGTCTATCGCCTATCGTCTATCGACTTTCTCTTCTTTCTTTCTATATATTTATATTTTTTTTTTAGTTTTTCTCTTTTTGGTTTAAAACTTAGCTGGAATACTTGGGGCTCCTTCAGATGGACACTTTCAGCGCTGCCAGTGGCGATTTTGGTTTGTGTTTTGGTCGTTTAAATTCCGAAAGATAGATAGATTATATCGGTAGGTAGATAGATTTATCGTTATCGCTATCGTTAAATAATTACTGACGATACAAATAATCGTGTTTTGTAGCACACACACCATATATACACAGGATGTACCCCGCTTAATGTGGCGAGGCGTCCAAAAAATGGAAATTACTTAAGGGTTTTACACAAAAAAAAAAAAAATGGGTTCTACTATTGCCAATTTTGGAGAGAGAAAAATACTATTTAAAAAAAGATATGACAAGGGATTAAAGATCAAACAGATGCGGTTGGGGAAGGGGTTTAAATATTTTATAGATTTCTTTTGATATCAAGCATAAAATGATCTTAAAATTCAGGTAATATCAAAGGGATATCTTTAAAAATCTTCCAGATACCATCTCATATCAAAGGATCACCGAATGGTTAGGATTTTCATGGGGATAATTAACATCTTTCTAACCACATAGCTGAGTCCTTAAACACAAATATCATATCCGTTTTCTGACAAGGGAAGAGGACTGTTGATAAGTTATCAGAGGGTTGGGTGGGATTGTGTGGTATTGGGTTCTGGTTGGTGTAACTGTGATTAATTGAGCTCCTTGCGCGTCGTGTTGGGCAGGAGCAGGCACATGAGGCCGCCGCCGATGAGCAGGCCCGACACGATGAACGTCGGCGAGGGACAGTAGTTGTCCAGCAGCTGGGCGATCACGATGTTGCCAATGATGCCGCCCAGACGGGCGGCCACCATGGAGATGGCCACACCGGTGGCCCGGAGCTTGGTGGGGAATACTTCGGTGATGAGGCAGTCGAGGGCCGCGTTGGCCGCCGAAATGGCGCCACTGAAGATGGCCGAGACGACCAGATTCTGAACGGAGCTGCGCACAAAGTACATCAGCGCCGAGCAGATGCCGGCGGTCATGGTGCCGGCAATGAGGAAGAACTTCCGTCCCAGCATGTCCATGCCGAGGATGGCCAGCAGGTTGGCGGGCAGGGCCGAGGCCAGCGAGATGAGCGACTCCATGAACACCGATTGGGGTATCTCCGAGGAGCAAGTGCCGTTGCTGCTCTCCTCGTTGGCAATGCTAACCACGTAGTCGGTGACCGCGCAGACGCCGGCGGACTTGCCCGGGAAGGCCTTCTCGTACTCCTCGAAGCGGTTGAACAGCTCCGGGAACCACATCAACAGGCCGTAGTAGCCAATGTGGAATGTAAAGTTGATCGTGATCGAGACGATGGTGAAGCGCAGGATGGGCGACTTGAACAGGGCGCGGCTGTGGTCCACCATGCCGCTGATCATCCGTGAATACTTGTTCTTCACACTCGCCGAGCTCTCCAGCAGCTTCTCGTCCACCTCCAGGTCGTAGACCATGTACTCGTCGGGCCGGCGCTTCGTGTTCGTCACGAAGATGCCACGGAAGATGGCCAGGGCGCGATCCTTCTTGCCGCGCGTCAACAGGAACTTGGGCGACTCGGGCAGATAGAAGAGCAGGAAGCCGACCAGGAACGAGGGCAGCGAGCAGACCAACAGGAAGATGCGCCACGAGTTGTACGTGAAGTACGGCGTTATGAAGCCGATGCTGGTGGGGATGATCAGCCAGGCCAGGCTGGCCACGAACAGGTTGCCGAACGTCCAGAAGGCGGCCATGAAGCTCAGCATGGAGCCGCGCTTGGCCTTCGGCTGGAACTCGGCAAAGTACGACCAGATCACAGGACCACTGCCGCCCAGACTGAAAGCAAGGAGAGAAAGGATTAAATAAATTAAAGGTTAGTGGTTTAGGCTTAAAATCTAAAAAAAGAGATTTAGGAGTTCCTAATTAAGAGAAAGCTTTAAATTATTTCTTCTTTTTATGGTTTTTCCACACAACCTTTTTAAATTATTTCGAAATTTTCCAATTTGGACCTAAGCCAAACTGCTTACACATTATTTTCCCTCACTATATATGTTATACTTGGCGTATGCGTAATATCTTTGCCTAGAAATGTCATATTACGTATACGCATTGCGTATACGCAGACCTAATTATAAAAATAAACAAGAGAAACAAAAGAGATTCACAAAAAACTAACAAATTCAAACTCTTAGAAGTTCCTCAAAATAATTAACAAGCGATTGACAAAATTATGGTTGATGCTGATCATGAGAGAGAGTCTGGGGAATTAGTTACTTCCCAAGAAATAGCATTAATAAATAACCTGTTTTTTATAATAATCATAAGAAAACAATTAATAAAGATTAAAAATAAGGAAAAGGCAATAATCTCAAATGATCTTGTAGGTAATCCTCTCAAGGGAAATTCCAGCGCTTCAAAGTAAAGCAACAAAAAAAATATATTGCAAAATAATTGTTGTCGGGCTCGATGGGTTAATTAGCAGACGATTGGCAAAAATAATAATGATACACATACTATACTATATACTATATACTCTATACTGTATACCCTAGTTCGAGGGGAAACCGAGTGACTAAGTGCCATCCATGTAACCCACAGAGCACCAGGGGGGCCAAGGCCTGCCTGCGCCGACAGATTTTCCATTTTTGTGTTTTGGTTAACTTTTTATTTTTTTTTTGGGCATTTTGGTTGGATGTTGGATTCGAGCCTTTAATTAGCATAAACAGTCACGATATTGCGGCTCAAATATTTTTGTTGTTATTTATAACAGAGGTAATTGAATTAACACCTTGCCCCGTTTTGGGTCCAAGCCCGTGTGTCACTCGATCCACACTAGCAACTGGAGTCGAAGATATATATGTATATATATATATCGACGGATATGAGGAGTAGATTCTCATCGTTTCGGTATTTTTGGCACATCCAATAAGGCAACAAGGCTATTATTTGATGTCTTCAACAAGTCAGAGTACATTTCGGGGGGGAATTTCGGTTGCTAAACTCAAATTGGTTGGTGGGAAAACCTTGGAAAATATTTTGCTTATTTAAAAATATATATTTTTTGAGTTGCTTTCTACAATTTCTATAGGAAAATCAATAGTTTGTTATTTACAAGCTTTAAATATAAAAAAATAGGTTAAATAGCACTAAAATAGCTGTAGGTTTGAAATCATTCACTCGTATGCCAAAAAGTATGCTTTAAAATGTCACAACTTGCACATTCATAAATTCACTGCATATTTCTACGAGTCTCTTTAAGAGTTTTTAAATCTTTTTCTGTAGATACCTCAAGTATACATGCAGTTTTCAAATCACTAAACATAAACTCAAAAACGTTATGACCTTAACTTCAAAAAAAATTAATTTCCTGCCTACTTCTGACTGTCTCTTAAGAGATTTTAAAACTTTTTTAAGTGATTTTAGCGGACTTAATTACTTAAACAAATATAGATATAGATATATAGATACTTACGCTGCACCATTGAGAAACCGGAACAGCATGAAGAAGGTGTACGACTGCGAGAAGGACGAGGCGACAATACAGAGGGCATTCATGAACGAGATGACAATGAGGACCTTCTTGCGGCCAAAGCTGTCCGCAATGCTGCCCCAGAAATAGGCGCCCACCATCATGCCAATGAAGATGATCGAGTTGAGCCAGCCCTTGGTCTCCGTGTTGAGGTCCAGATCACACTCCGCCGAGGGCAGGATGAAGGACATCGAGATGACGTCCATCTCCTCGGAGGTGCTGACCAGGCCGCAAATGGCCAACAGAATGTAGTGGAACTTGCCATAGCCGCACAGCTCGATGGCCCGCTCAAAGTTGGCCACTATCGGAGTGGTTGGCTCCGGCAGCGGTGCCGACTTCTTGCGCCCCTTACCCGGCCCCCCCGCTGGAGCGCGTCCATCGGGTGCATCTCCGCCGGCGGCACGCTCTACGTCCTGCGGCTGTTGCTTGCCATTGGCATGGTTGTCCGGCTCGTAGCCGCGGTTGTCCGCCGCGAACTGATACTCCGGCTGCTTGGCTCCGGTGCCCAGGGAGTACGGCTGGATGATCGCTCGGTTGTCGATGTGGGTCGCGTTCGAGGCGATCGAGTTGGTCTGGCCAGCGGGTTGGTGGTGGCCAGCGTTGGCGTTGGTGGCTTGGTTGCTTGCTGCGCTCTGGTTGTAGTTTGGTTGTAGTCCAGCTTCTACATTATAGGCTGTGGGGTAGAGGGGTTGCAGATTGGGAGAGAGAGAGAGATGTGATTAATCTCATAAAAATATTTCTCTTTATCTAAGAAAAATCACATTTTTCTAGAACTAAGAACAACAACACCCATTTAGGGTTTATTTTTCTTTTTACCTAAAATTCAGGCGTTTTTGATCTAATTTGTTATATGTTAATTTTATAGCGAATTATACATGTTTTACTGGTAAATTTTTGATTAAAACTATGGCAAATTTCTCTAAAATAAAAATTAAAAAAAAATCTCGCACGAGTGTACATATAATTCCCAACTGGTTCTGACGTACCCGGCATGAAGCCAACTTGCTGGCCATCACGTAGATGTGTATGTGCTATTGCAGGAGAAGCAATGGTATCTGTGCTAGCACATACATATCTTAGAGTAAGCCGGCAGCCGTCACTTCATTTCAGGGATGATAGAACTAGTTGGGAATTATAAGTGCACACTTGCGATATTTTTATAAGAAGTTTGCAACGCATTGAAGGAGACATTTCCGACCCTATAAAGTATATATATTCTTGATCAGCATCGACAGCCGAGTCGATCTAGCCATGTCCGTCTGTCTGTCCGTCTGTATGTCCATCCGTCTGTATGTTCGACCGTCCGTCTGTATGTCCGTCTGTATGTCCGTCTGTATGTCCGTCTGTCTGTCCGTCCGTCCGTTCGTCCGTCCGTCCGTCCGTTCGTCCGTTCGTCCGTCCGTTTATTTCTTGTTATTTTTAAGGCCAATTTTTCTCAAATCTCAATATTATCAAGAGATAGAAATATAATGGTATTTAATTTATTTAGTTTAATTTCCCGATTATTATAACTAGGAATATAAATTCTTTTAGAGGTTTACACGTCCAATACCAATAAATTATAGACTTAGCCGATATTTTCTATCATCCCTAATCTAGAGAGTGATCTATCTTCAACTGTGTTGCTGTATTTACCATCCTCCTATACAATATTTACTTATTTAATAAATTTTAAGATTTAATTATTTACTTACATTCGCTTTTGCCCTTTGCGGAATCACCTTCTACCATTCTATAGTTCAGGGGTTTGTTGGCTTCTTGTGCGCGTAGCAAAAAGGAAATGGGAAAAATTTCGGTTTTGGTTTTCGGGGTTTTCCTTGTTTTTTTTTTTTGTGTTTCTAAGCGCTGCTTAGATGACGGGTACAGTTGTTTCTGCCTCGCTTAGCGATCTGCAATGAGTGAAAGAAGGTTTATCGATTAGTTATCGGTATCGAGAGCGGGTTAAATGGAAGCAATTGGACGCAATTGAGCTGAATGACTCTGAAAAATGAACGAGCCGAGGCGAGACTCCTCTGCCATCGACATCTAATTGGCGGCACAAACAACAGTCCGTAATTGATTAATAAAAAATTATGCCCCCGAAATAGTCGCGAGCACGAGAATTAAGCAAGGCGTGAAAAAAACCCCCTCCGTCCTCCGTTATATTTATTAATAAATAATTGAGAGGGAATGTGTGTGGGGCGCTGAATGCGTTCAAAATAGTTGAATGTCACTGGTCAGGCAGGGGCGCCATCATCTTTTAATTTCTTTTAATTATTTAGGGTTCTCAATGAGGAATTTATTTAATAACTATAATGATTAGCTTATAAGATATATTAATTAAATATAAAATTGATCCCCTTTATATCCCCTTTGACCACTTCCATGCTCTCATTTCATCTTCCCAAACTTCCACTTCCAAACTTCCAGTTTTTTCGGTTTCAGCTTCCCACTTTCCACTTCCCACTAATCCGCCGTTACGCGCTGTTAAGGCAGCGCTGTTATAATCGCTGTTATGTTATGCACAAAGATGCTGTCAAGCGTGGTCAGTTAGCCAAAGGCGCTGTTTTTCGACCATTAAGCAAGCTAATCAGTTTACAGCGTGCTCAATAAATACCCGTTTAAGTAATTGCCAGTCACGTGCTGCCTCCAACTTGTAAGCCAAGTCCAAAAGTGGCACTGAAAGACAAAGAGAGCTATAGAGAGAGAGAGTGAGAAAGAGGGTCTTCCGGTGAGCAACTGTTAATTAACAGTGAAACAGTGGAATCTCCTTCAATCTCAATCCCTCTCCTTGTGCGACTTCTCTTGCCTTTCTTTTGCACTCTCACCGACTATTTTTCATTTCAATTTGTGATTTATCGCAGCTATCTTTCACTTTATTCATTAGGCATAAGCAACAACAATCATTCGATTCGATTCGATTCAATTCGCATTGAACCTGAAACAGAAACTGAAACTGTCCAGATGACAGGCAATGCACGCATGTGCAAAGTGCATTGAAGGAGAACAGGAACCGAGAACAGAGAACGAAATGCACTTGCAAAAATGAGTAGTTACTTCAATTATTGAATGTATTTTTAAGAACAAGAAAGATCTAGATGATCTCTCTGTTGTAGGAGCGACTTTCACAGCACTCAGCTGTTGGCCGTCACTCCTGGCTGGCTTCGTTCCGTTCCCATGGCGTTCCGCTGCGCATTCGAGTTCGAAAACTCGACATCGAAATTAAATTGCAGCGTTAATAGCCAACAATTAACCATGTTTAATATGAATATATGCTGATTTATGCCCTGGACGACGCCCACGCTGCTTCCGCAGTCCAGTCCATGTAGCAATTTTGCAGCCCAGCCCTTCACCTGGCCTTGGTACCACTCTCCGCCTCCCCCCGGATCGTTTTGAATCCCATTTCTATTTCCCCTGCGATGCTCCGTCGAGCGAGATTCTAGGCTGATGAAATGTACAGTCGCCGCTCGATACATCTAACTTTTAATTTGATCATTAAACGGATAGGTGTCTATATTCATAGGCCACTTGAGGGGCCATAAAATCTATAAACAACTCATTAGCAACTTTATTCTTCCAAGTTCTGAGCAGTTACTTGGGTTTTGCGCTGTAAATTGCACTATTTCCGAGATGCTGGACTGTACAGATAGCGCCATAAAACGCACTCGTTTCCAGTTTGCTGCTTAACAAGTCGTCCGTCGGTCGTCGCAATGTAATGATTGTCTTTTCCAATCGCAATTAAAGCAGCGCAACTGGAAAAACTGCGTGTGAATGGAGCACTCCGGGCCGGCTTGGTCCCAGGTCCCAGCATTATTTATATTACATTTATACGTTCGCCAAGGCACCCCAATGTCATCCGATGCATTTATGGTTAGTCTAGCTTCGATTTTGCATTATTATTTGCGCCTTTTGCATATCTCACATTAATTAGCACACCGAAGCGAGCTCGAGATCATATCGGAAACCCATCAAATGGGAAAAATGTGAAGAGAAAAACTGCCTCTCGTATCGATTACCAA
Source organism: Drosophila jambulina (assembly GCA_018152175.1). Taxonomy (NCBI): domain Eukaryota; kingdom Metazoa; phylum Arthropoda; class Insecta; order Diptera; family Drosophilidae; genus Drosophila; species Drosophila jambulina. The sequence goes on from JAECXH010000006.1 coordinate 4,730,242, forward strand.
AGCAGTGCGAAAATTGTGAAATATGATTCATGGGTTTTTGGATCTTGAATTCACGCGAAAGCCTTCCCAACTTCATTTTCCATTTCAAGTTCAAGGCCCTTGGGGTCTGTTTTGAAAGGGTTTAATGAAACAATGAATCAATATCAATATTGGTCCAATTAACAGAACAAATGTGGACGTATAGCCATACCAGGGGTTCAATGATACATTGTATGGTTGTATAAACCCTTTTACTAAAAAGTTTTCAGCCATGATATATTGACTTTAAAATCAGGAAACTGTGTAAGTTATTTGAAAATGCATTTAAAGGTTATGGTAATAAATTTACTTTCCATAGGGGCTTTTTCTTTGGGAAATTTTTAATTTTAAAATATAGGTTTTTTTCCCAAGTCAAAGTTCAATGAAACATTGTATTTATTGCTTCTGGGGATGAGCATTTTAAGCAACGATTTATGGATTTCCTAATTAGGTGTGAAACTGCGACTAATCCCAAATTGATGGTAATAAATCTATCATTTCTGGGAAATTTTTAATCTTTAGAAATATTTGTATTACTATAATCCATCGGTAGTTCCCCCTATGAGAGTTCAAAGGTGAGCATTTCTACCAACTATTTATGGCTTTTTAAATCAGGTACGAAACTGAGACTAATTCTTAAGCTATGGTAATAAATGCATAATTTCTGGGAAATTTTTAAGTTTTTAGAATTATATTCAGTGATATCCCTGTACTTCCCCCTTGGAACCTGCTTTCCAGCCAGTTTTCTTTCTAGAGTTTTTGGTAGTCTGCTAATTGATCCGGGGATTTGCTAATTTCCCCCATTTGTAGCTACATGATTTTTTGGTTTCGCATTTCGTTTACCTTTCGGGTGGATCAGGTGGATTGCACTCGGTTCACGGTTTCTGTTTTGCACCTGTGTCCCTCTCTCACCCTCTGTTTGGCAATTAACTTTTTCTTCTGTTCGGTTTCGCTTTGTTTACTTTTTTTTTTGAAAATGTATTTATATTTTATATGAAGGTATGCTCTTATTTAAAGCTGCTGCTTGATGCACTTTAAAAATATGTGTACATTTAGGCCCTGTATTTTGCACTTGTTTGGTGTTTGTTGGAGGTTTTTAAGTAATATTTTTTGTAATATATTTTTAATATATTTTGTTATAAATTTGGTAATATATTTTTAATATATTTTTTTTTATATATTTGGTTATATATTTTGTTACATATATATTTTTTTTATATTTTTAAATTAATTTAAAAATGTGACTTTCGCTTTGTCAGCTCAGCGACTGTTTGTGTTTCTGCTTGTAGTGGATCTTGGCGTTGTCCGAGCGCGGAGTTCTCAGTTTTGTTTGGCAATCGCAATTGCAGACTGGCGAACACATTAAAGCCAATTCGTTCGAAAACACGGGGACGGTACAGAGCGGTAAACAACAACAAGGAGCAGGGCCAGATTGCCGGAGTCGAGCTTAAATATTTGTTTTTGTTTGCGTTTTCTCGTTACTTTGTTGTGGTTTTTATTTTATTTTCTTTTTTGTTTAGCGAGCGGTAGCGTTGCGTTGCGTTGCGTTGAGTTGCGGCTGGGAACGGCGGTGCGAAAGTATCTGAGCGGCATTCAAATCTGAGCGCCTGCTTAAATACACCGCTCAAAATCGCCTTTGCCGGAACGGGGCGGCAGTGGAACGCGGCTTATCAGGCAGCTTCGAGGGGGAACAAGTGGGAATGCTCCAGCTGCAGCCCAAGCCCTCCCCTCCCTCCCTCCCGTTCCAATTCCGAGTGTTCCCCAGCGAACGCGCGCGCGCTTGCTAATTGAAATTCGAACTGCGAACGGGCGAGAATGCGAAATCAATTAAGTGATAACACCGAGAAGAAAAGCTACAATTACACCCAGTTCGAACATCAATTGCGTAAGTGGGTATTTAAAGAATTGATTAGATTCCTCAAAGAAACTAATAATAAATAGTTAAGTAGATATTTAAAGAAATAACTGGATACCCTCAAAGAAACTGATGTTAGTTCTGGAAAATGAGCCAGGATAGATCGCATTTCATTCCTTCTGACACAATTCATTGCATAGGTGGGTATTTAAAGAAATGATTAGATTCCATAAGGAAACTAATAATAAACAATTAATTAGGTATTTAAATAATTAATTAGATACCCTCAAAGAAACTAATTTAATTTAAGTAAAATGAGTCAGGATAAATGCCATTCCATTCCTCCTGAAACACTATATTGCATAGGTGGGTATTTAAAGAATTCTTTAGTTCCTTAGAAAATTAATAACAAATAGTTAAGTAGATATTTAAAGAATTTACTAGATTCCTTAAGGAACCCAATAATAAATAGTTAAGTAGATATTTTAAGAAATAACTAGATACCTCAAAGAAACTAATTTTAGTGCGGTAAAATGAGTCAGGATAAATCCCATTCCATTCCTCCTGAAACACTTAAATGCGTAAGTGGGTATCTAAAGAATTGATTACATTCCTTAAAGAAACTAATAATAAATAATTAATTAGGTATTTAAACAATTATTTAGATACCACAAAGTTAGTTCCCATTCCGTTCCTCCCGAAACACTTAATCCTGACCCATCAGGTTCTACCTTGATCCTCGTGCAAAATCGATAAAATCGATCAACGATCTGGCTGGTGAGTCAAGTTCATTATAATCGTTCAACGATCGCGTAACGATGGTTAACCAAAACATTATAACTGGCAGATCGGGTGACAAAACAACGTATTGAGAGCGTATTGGTGCTGGGGATGCCAACAATTAACGGCAACAGGCACCAGTGATCGGCTCAAGTGATCAAAAAAGTATCATACTTGAGACTTAATAGCCGCATTATCATTGCTGTTCGGCGTATATATATTCATATATATTCATTTATATGGATTATTGCTGCGGCGGCGATTACTGCTGATACACTTCGATCGAAAGCAGCGAGCAATGATCGTGTAAGCTGGCCATGTGACTGACTGTGGGATCGAAAAATGCTCAAAACGGCAAAAAAGAAGAATATATAATACGTATATACGAAAGCTGATCTATTAACGCTCTCAAGTGGTTCATTATTATATCATAAAGTCGATCGGCTGTCTAATTGCTTAATTACTGGCCGCCTTTCGGTGGGAGTTTCGCCCACTGACTCAGCCAGCTTTTGGCGTTTATAAACTGAAATATGAAACCCCCAATCTACACGGTTATGCACTTTCCCAGAACGCTGCAAGACGTGCCTTTCCCTCTGGCCTTCCTTTCCCCAGAGACCCGTCTTGCATAATGGCTGATTAGGGGCTTTTATGGGGCCTAACTTGACGCTAATTTGTGGTCGCTTCATTTGGCGAATTATCGCACCTCTGACCCACACAGAAATCCAGCTCGGAACGTGTTCTTTGTTCGTTCTCTCACTTAATAATATTTGCTCTTTCGGGTCCGCCCACAATTAATTTAATTGATAGACATTTTTGAAATGAACCTCCACGGACTGTCACAGATCGCACAGCACAGATGATGGACAGCCTAATTACTTTTAACAATAAACTAAACAGAAGCGGCCCTAAACTCTAAATTTTGCAAAAAAAAAAAAAGAAATAAATAAATAAAAATGGTGACTTAACCTTCTAATAATAACCATCATCTTGCTTTAAACTATACTGTTTTATGGGGGAAACATTGTAAAAGCGTTTGTCAAACATTTAGGGGTCTTAAAAAAAAAACAAACTTATTATAGTCAGTCAGGTAAAAAAATAGATAAATTAAATCTTAGCTGAAACTCAGTAAACTTCAATATCAGTTTAATTTTGTCTCAAGAAGAAGGGGTTTTTCCTTAAAAATCTTTAGGGACCCTCATACATATGTTTTTTTTATACATTTTAAGGCGAAACAATTTATAGCATTTAAATATTCATTTTATTATTATTTTTAAGTTTATTTTTAAACTGGCTAACTGGGTAAGGGTTTTGACTCAAGAGGAAAGTATCAGTTTCAATTAAGTTTAAGTAAAAAAAAAGAAAGGGTTTTCCCCTGGAACCTTAAAGACCCCTTCGGTTCCTGTCCCCTCTAGAGAGTAGATAGGGATATTAATGGTTGCTGCCCCCGCTGAGTTCAATTCGGGGCGTATTAATCTTTGCATTTTTTATAAATACACTTTTATATAGTATGGCAATGGGTGAGTTTAATCTACGAACAATGACACTGGCGACGAGCACAGATGGGCCCATATATATATTCGCTCTACAGAGTGAATACTTATGTGCACATATGCACATTTATCTGCTCCAATATATGTAAAGTGTACTAGATGCACTGTCTGCTCGCTGAATGTTAATCAAACTGCGTGCTCGAAACCGCGAAACTCGTTCGAATCGGATTCTTATTTCCTCATCTTGGTCTTCAATTGAGAAGAGCCCCCAACCCGGACCCCAGCCCCAAAGCCCATCCATTAGTGAGCTTCTTGCACAAACATTTCAATTAATTGGCTTTCCACTTTCAATTGAAAGAAAAAGAAAAAAAAACAATGTGCGAAACGAAAACAAAAGTCGCCTAGTACTAGGTCGGTTGGTAGCTCTACACCCGATAATTCAAAACAAATAAAGATGACTAATCCTCGCGATCGCTGGAGATTCTCCGCCACAGTGAGGCCTCTCCGCGAACTGACACCCGGCAACAGGCAGCCCGAAGCTATTCTCGATCGGTATGAATCAACAGATCAAATGAGTGTTTTTGGGCTTCCGAAGAATTGCTGAGAAGAATTTCATAACCAGGAAGAAATCAGAAAGGTTTTTAGGGGGCTAATTTTTGTGGAGAAGAATTGTTTGTGGAGTAGAATTATTTTTCCGGAAGAATTACATTCATACTGAAGAAAAGCTCATAATTGTGATCTTATGGAATAACAGATTCTTCTTGTCTTGAAAAATAAACATAGAAATCATGGAACAATTTAAGATAAATTGCTAAAGAATATATATTTTAAGAAGTTTTTATAAGAATGAAAACTATTTATGAGATTTTTATACGAATTTCTAGTGCTCCAAAAGGCAACTCAAATAAATATATTAATATGCTTTCATAAATCTATAATTTCCCTTTAAAAGAAGCCCAGTTCAGCCTTAAAGTTCATAATATTTTTAATATATTTTTTCTTGTGAATAATTTAAGGTCAGAGCCAGATCAAGGCGTCGTGAAATGAGTCACTGTTTCGAGTGAAAGAAAAAAACAGACTAATTTTTCAAGGGGCAGGCTCTCGGAAAGAAAGGCTTGATCTCTGAATATTTAACATTTTGTTTTTGAATTAATCTTTCACAGGTGTTGCCTGCCTTCCGTTTTTTTATTCCGTATTTTTTTTTTTTTTTTGGTAATACATGTCGGGCGCGCGACAATTTAGTTTGCATAAATAATTTATGCGTATCTTTTGTTATTCCAAGCAAACGGCAAACAATAAGAAATTCAAATAAATGCAAAAGCGAAATGAAATCAAATTCAGAGGTACAGAAATACCGAATTACAAAAGGCGCCAAGGCACAACGAATGTGGAATGATGCCCAGAAAAGAATGTCTCCTCGGAAACGTCAAGATTCGAAGGAGACTTTATGTGAGCAGGAAGGAAACGACGACGACGATGATGATTCAGCTTGCCCATTGTGAGGTATCCTTGGGCAGGGGTCTCGCTTCCCATATATCCCGCAGATACTGCGGTATCTGACGGATACCGCAGATCCTGCGGATACAGATATACGCACCTACTGTTACTGCTGGCTGCTGGGGATGCTGCTCGGCTCGCTGCGCGAAAAAAAACACTCGGTTCGAATACACGGATCGAGATGCAGGTCACTGATTGGAGGAGCTCCACGCGGCTCCAAGAGCGATTGGACAATGCGTTCCAAGTGGCGTTTGGTCGGCGCTTTTATAAGCGGATGGACGCCCTGCTCTTGGACGCCTCTCCTCTGGCTCGCTCTTTCTCTCGGGGATGGGATCGAGATCGAGATCTCTGCTGGCTGCTCTGAGTGTCCCTCCTCTCTCTCTCTCTCTCGTGACGTTTTGGGGGGGTAAAAATATTAAACAAAAAACCAAGGAGCATCATCTGCGATGCTGAGATGCTTATCAAAATCAAAACACGGCGCTCATCGCCGCCGCCGCTCTTATCTGCCTCGTAAGCCGTAGCTAGTAGTCGCAACAAAGTGTGTCCGTCGTCCGCAAAAAAAAAAGAAATAATAAAAACAACAGTCAATCTTTCAATCTCTCAATGCTCTTTGCCTTTTTCCTTTTTGTTGTAACAATTTAATTATAATAAAAATATAAATATATTAGTTTTCAAACGGTTGGAAACAGGAAGGGTTTGACTGATCGTGATTGTATGAAACCCTATAGAAGTTCTTTGATTTGTTTATTTAAGAAAATATTATAATTCAAATACGGAAGTGTTTTCAGGAAGGTTGGAGTTTCTCGTAATTGGTTGGAGTTTGTTGTAATTGGTTGGAATTAATTGCAATTCGAGCTACAAAATTATAAAATATTTATAACACATCTATTTCAAGATAATTCTACTTTAAAAATCATTTAAAAAACTGCATATTTAAATATATATAAAGAATCGTAACGAAACGCTCAGTCATGGGCCAGCAGCTGGATTTGGATACGATTTTCAAAAAAACGGGTGCAAACCAGTTGGGGATTTCGGTTTGGACCAGGTTGCTGGCAGTTTACACGGTAAAATTTCATAAGTTTGGAATAATAATGATATTTTTTGCCTATAGGTAAATAAATAAATAATAGGTAATTGAAAAATATATAACAAAAATGCATGAAGGCCTTAGTCACTCTGGCTTTAACCCACTGTGATCAGAAATTGTATTTTTTATTACAATAAAAATAAAAGAATAAAATATTTAAGAAAAAATTACAGATATTTACTTGAATATATATATATATTCATAAAATATAATTTCAAGCAGTCTGGCTATAGAAATTATCTAGGAAACATTTTCTAATCAAATCGTATTATTTATAAAATGCAGTTTTAACCACGAAATTTCCTAGTATATTATTAAAAATATCTTTAATTAAAGGAAAATTGACTGAAATATCTATAATTTGAAGATGTCTAAAAACTTTATTAAGTTTTCAATTCTTAACCATTAAATTGGTACTAAATTGTATAATATATTGTATAATAATAAATATAATATGTACAATATTTAAACATATAGTAAAATATACAATCTTTTGTATATTGACATATACTTAAATCTAATAAAAAATACCATTAAAATTTTTTGTAATACTCTATATAATATTCTGAAATACATAAAAAAAAATACTAAATCCTTTAATATAAAATTAACTGCCAACTATAGATATTTTTTTAATATTTAAATAGTGCATTGGTAATTGTTAGCCATATTAATTATGAACTTTTTGAATCATATATACTACAAAATTCCGAAATATTTTATGATATTTAATCCAATACTAAAATATACTCGAATATATTGGAATCTCCCACAAAATATACCCAAAAATATTGAAATCCCTTAGAAAATACACCCAAATATATTGAAATCCCTCTGAAAATATGCCGAAATACAACCAAATCTCCCAATTAAAACAATTGCCACCATAATATACAAGTACAAGTATATTTTCCCATCAGATCTTGAGCTTTTCATCTCTCTGTAGACATTCGCACATCCCTCAACCGGCGAGTACATGCAACCTCGAGGCAAATGCGAGGCAAGTACCATGATTTAACCGATCGAAATCGAATCGAATCGGAATGGACTCGCTCTCAGACCGAAAACGAAAACGAAGAATAAATCGCACGTCAACAATATCCAGGCGTAAACAGAAATAGCTCTGCGAATATACGGGGCATATGTATTAGACATTAAATGGACCTCCGAGTGTGCGTGCGCCCGCCCGCCCTCCTTCGATCTTTTGTCACTTTGGCCACTTGGCCACTTGGCCACTTGGCCACTTGGCATGTGCATGTGCGCGGGACGTATTTGCGTGTCTCGTCCCCCATAGACCTTGTACCGCTCACCCCAGCGACGGCGGCGGCGAAAGATCTACTTAATTCCTTCCATTTCCATTTCATAAAAATTGCTTGGCTTTTTTTGTACATTTTTTGTATGAGTTTTTCTAGTGTGCAAAGGTTTTTTCCGCAGCCATGGGGAAGTGTATCGTTTAGTGATTTGAAAGCACATTGTGTGTCTCAGGGAAATTATTGGAAATACTTCAATATTTCAATGATTTATTCTGAGTTTTATTCTGAGCCTTTCAGGGTTTTCTTTCGGAGTTTGTTGGGGAACATCCTTGGTATTCACAAGTCATTACTCCCTCATTGTAATGTAGATCAGCTAAAAATAATCGAGCCGCGTCGAGTTGAGTCTCTTATTTTCGGCCCTCAGGCTTTCGCAATTCGAGTGGAGAAAGGCAAATATTGTCCCAACAGCAGCAGCAGCAGCTCTCGTCATCATCATCATCATCATCATCATCATCATCATCATCAGCATCAGCCCATCGCCCAAGTTCAGAAATGTTTGCCCAACTGTCGGCTGCCAACGCTGGCGGAGACCAGATCACTCTCCTGGCTGCGCGATCCGCGACAGCGGCTGTCAGCCCTCGTGACCAGGCCCAGTTCTTTTTGGACAGCCCAGCGGTGTGTCCTTTGACTGCCAAGGCCCGTCAAAGTCAAAGTCAAGCTATCAGGTAGCCAGAGCCAGAGCAGCTCCCACATCTCCCACATCTCCTCCTCCGGATCTCGGTGTGTGCCTACTCCGCATGTGGAACTGACGTCAGTGGAAATTTGTGTGGACTTTATGGGGCCTGCGGCTTAAAGTTTGTTGATGTTTTGCTTCTTTTCTTTTTTTTTCTGTGTGGTCGCTGCCACTGGAGATTTATGGGCCACCCACACGGAGATACTCCTCCAGTCCGTTCTGTTATCTGCTCCGGCTCACGGGGCTTATCAGGCATAAATCTGCTGGTCTTGTGGAAACTGGAATTTGGTATCTAGAGACTTCTCCCCGAGGAGCGGAAATGAGGGAATTTTACTTTATTTATGCCTTTTGCCTAATAAAACCATTGGAAGTCAGGCACCCCCCCCCATTGATCAAGATCTGGGCTTAGTCTTGAACTGCCTTATGAGGCTTTCATTGATATGTTATTGATCGGGGTATCCCTGGGTTCTATCTGTCTTGGGACGCAGGTAATCCCCCTGCGATTATGCAATCTCCCATCTGATCCTACTTTATGGAGCGGAGTCAAGGGGTCTTATCACCCCCGCGTCTTAATGATCTATCTTTAGGTTTATGATCTGTCATTTGGCCTGAGCCGCAACATTATAACGATCAAAACATCAACATTGTAATTGGCTTAGCTTTTGGGGGCTTTTTCCTAATACCCACCACTTGCCGCTGCTGCTGCTGCTGCGGCTCCTCTGACGCAGATGGAGATCTCAAACTCGATGTCGTGGGTCACGTGAGTCCGTCTTGTTTCGCTCCCAAATGCCCAGTCACTCCCGGCTACGCAGTGTCTATCGTCCAAGCCCTGGAACCCCGCACGCAGCTCCTCTCCTCTCCGAAACCGAAGCCGAGAATGCGCACAGCTCTTGATTAATCATTGCATGCTCAATAACAATTAAGATCGGGGGAAAAATACAAGATCTCGCATACACAGTGGCTCACATATGCCATGGAGACACTCAGATACATATGTATGCTGCAGCTGGGAGGAAGAGCAGCATAGCCGGGGATGACTAAGCGCGGGGCTTAAGCAGAAATCAGAAATCAATTCAATGCCCAATTTCCAGCAGAGAAAAGAGAAGGCAGAGCACAGAGGAGGAGGAGCACCAGTGCGAACTGGTTAGAACCGAAGCCAATCAACCCGTTGGACCTTTGAGGCGCTACGTCACTACGTCACTAAAAAAGGGATGGGGCATGGGCCATGGAGATGCCATGGATGGTTCCGGGGAAGTGGTTCCGTGAGGGTTTTGGTTCGGGTTCGGGTTCATCGTGAAATTTATTTATTTATTTGTAAGACTTGAGCTATAAACTTATACAACTTCAACTTATACTTACACTATAAATCATGATATTTATATATTTATTTTAAATACCTAAGCTATTAAATTAGTAAGCTTAAATCACTGCTTATTTTATGGGGAAGTCCCACCTGACACCTTCAAGAGATCAATACAAAAACCTCTCCCTTGAGCACAGTAACTATGCCATTGATGTGAAATTTGGTATGTCAGCGGCTAGTATAGATATATAGATAGATATATAGAAAGACAGAAAGATAGATAGACAGAACGATAGATAAATAGATAGATAGATGGTAGGTAGGTAGATGGGTAGATGGGTAAATGGATAGATAGGCAGATGGATAGATAGGTAGATGGATTTATAGGTAGATGTATAGATAGATAGATGAATTCATAGATAAATAGAAGATAGATAGATGATAGATAGATAGAAAGATAGATAGATAGAAAGATAGATAGATAGGTACATAAAATGATAGATGGATAGATGATAGATAGATAGATAGATAGATAGATAGATAGATAGATAGATAGATAGATAGATAGATAGATAGATAGATAGATAGATAGATAGATATAAAGATTAAAAGATAAATTAATTAAAAGCCTGTAAACTCATGGCTTTTCTGAGAATATTAATGGATTTCATTGATGACTTATTGAAGTTCATACCTTAAAGAAAATCACATACTAAAACCGAGCTTTAGGTACTACTTTTGGATATCAGGTAAGATCTCCACTAGACCACCTAGCATTTTTTTCACCTTGTTTTGAGGGGCGCACATGATCGGAAGCTGTCATTCCATCAATTGGAAGACGATCACGCTGCCGAGGGAGTGAGGAACTAACTAACTGTCTGCTTGAGTGGTTTTCCATTGCAAAGAATAATATTTTCCGATTCGAACGGGCTTCGAGGTGCCCAAGCCGGGACGGAGGGACCGGGACTGGGACCTGGACCGGCACTTGGACAATGGGGATATGCCGCAACAATTAGAAACTGCCATAAAATGTCGCTGGGCTCTTTGTTCGGCGCTCCGCTCTATGCAAATGGCATGGCCAAAAGCACTTGCTTTTGTTTGATCCGCTTTTGATTGTGCGCTTTTTTTGTCGTATTTATTTTGTATTTCAGTTTTGTGTCCACGTCCACCTGCCACCTGCGCGCGGCTGGGAGGAGTTTGATTTAAAGTGTTTGTCTGGGCTCAGGGCAGTCTGTGTAATGGCTACTGCTATAACAGCTACTATGACTGGATCAACACACGAGCCAGCCGAAGGGCCATAAAAATGTAAACGAATTAGGGCCCTCATAAGGCAGTCTGTCAGCGAAAAACAAACAAAAAAAAAAACAATAATTATAAGAGAAACAACAGCGATCTAGAGATACTATTTGTATTCTGGTGACCCCGACCGAACGAGCGAGCGAGGGAAAATAATAAAAAGTAAAATGTATTTATAAGATTTTGTGTTATTTGTGCGCTAAATGCTGCGGAGAGAACTACAGAGAAAGTGTCAGATTGGTGACCCCCAAAACGGCTACGTGGCCGGGTCTATATCGGGTGTATCTCGGAGATTTCCCAGCGCTTCGTTCATTATTTGTTTGCTAAATAATGCACATCATCGATATCTTAATCACTTAGCCAGCCTTATTTATTGTTAATTATTATTTAAATTAAGCCTAAAGCCGAGGGGGATTTTCTGTGCTAATAACAGGCCCACTGAATTCATTTAAGCAAATTAGTTTATGAAATATAACATTAATTGTGTGTCGTAGTAATACTCTCGAGAGCGTGGAGTGTATGTATTTTAAAGACGAGAAATTATGTGTTGAAGCTGCAGGAATTTATGTGAGACATTTGGCACTCGATTAGGAGAACTTTTTAGGGTTTTTTTTAAGGGGTTTTGGGAAAATATATATTACTAGTAGTACTACTTAATAAATTTATATTTCCCCCTAAGACTTATTCCCTTTGCTTATTTCGAAGGAAGGTCAGCGGGACTTCCCAGCCAGATTGAGACTCTGTTCCAGGGGGCATTATGCGAATGGATAGTGGGTGAGTGGATGATAACCCCCAGCTGGCATCCAAATGGGCAGTGCAATTATGCAGCTAATTAAAGCACAATTAAGGCAGTTGCCTTGCCCCGCCGGGCCTAGTTGTTCTCGACGTCCCCGGAAAAGTCGCTGCCTGGCCAGCACCCACTGTACCTGCTGCTGCAGCTACTGGGTATCTGAGTCTGTATCCGAATCTCTGGCTGTATCTGTTCTGCATCTGTATCTGTATCCGTATCCGTATCCGTGGCTGTATCGAGAAGAACTTGCGCGCTGACCCAAACCAATTCGAATTGGTTCGAGCCGCCTCGCCGCCCCCCAAAAAGCATATATCGCCCCGGCGAGGGCCGCCGGCATCGAAGATTCAGATACTGAGCGAACAGAGCAACGCAGCGCAGAAAATAAATAAACAAATAAATAAATAATTATGGCGGAGAGGAGGCGATCCGTAGAGGCGCTTTATTTTTGAGCGAGCACGCCGCCTCCAAGGAGATGTTTGCCCAGCCAAAAATAAAGCCGCTCGCGATTTTCGCCGATTTCGAATTGGTCGCGTTTCAGGTTCAAGAACATTGAAAACGCGTCATGCCAGAGATATACCTGAATATGATAGATATGCGGATATAATGTTATGGGAGGGAAGTGTATAAAGTAAAGGCATTTGAGTCTCCAAAGGGTTAAAGGCATTTTTAGGAATAGTTACTAAGGATTTTTGAGAACGTGTACCCTGGAAATTTAGAGTTAAGGGGATTGTTAGAGAACTTGTATTCTAGAATTTTAGAGTTAAATATGTTCTGGCATAACTATTTGGCATTTATGAATCATAAGAATTTCAGGGAACTTTCGAAAATATTTCCAGGAATATATAGTATATTTGTGACAAGTTATTTTTAGAACTTAGTTTAACTTAGTTTCTTTGATTTTATAATGCTCCAAATAATAATGTTTATTTGATATTAAATAAGTTTCTAAACAGTTAAAATTAATTATTATAAGACTTATGGGTCCTCTTCCCTTTTAGAAAGATATGTGTGTAAGACATTTCCTGATATTTTACGGAAAAAAGGTATACCCTATTTAACTTAATTTTTATTTGGCGCCAAAATGTTGTCTGACCTTTAGCTATTAGCTTCCTCGTTAAGCCCCATAACCACTATAATAATAATAACAATCACTCGCATCTCATCTCCAACTCATCTCCCACTCGGCACGTTTCCTTGTCTTATCTGTTTTTGCAAATATTTTGATTAAATAGCAATTTCCCTGCAATTCCGTTTATTTCTGTTACAGGGACTGCGGCTGCCGTAAGTGACTTGACTTGTTTTATTGCCCCGCTTGGGGCGTGTCATATATAGATATGTAATATATATATTCTTTGAAACTATTCAAATTTGATGAGTTTTATGCAAAATGGCGAATCAAGTGCAATTGAGAACGATTGAAAGGGAAAAACAATCAAGATGCGACTGTTTACTGTATAAAATGTATTAGTTGAAGGTGAGAAAGGTTTAATTTTGAAATAGTTTTTATTTTTCCGTACATGTTTGAACAAGCACTACACTGCTTGCTGGCTAAGCTTTCGAGGCAAGCAGTCTGGGCTTGAATATAAGCCTGACAAGCAGTGTAAGCTGGTAGAGCAGCCCTACAAGTTAATAAATTGTGGAAATTTGACTCGAAAATTAAACTAAAACTTTTCCAGCTTAAAAACTAAGATATATTTATTTATTTATTTTTGAATTTAGTACCTTTGGTACTTTAATCTGTTTTAAAGCGCTCATATCCTAGCCAGCTGCTTGTCTAAAATGCATATCTGCACAATTAAAGAAAACAAAAGACATAAAATAAAATGTTCGAAATATTTATCTAAAAACAAAAAGAGAGACATTAAGCAGTGCATTTAATTTTGATTATTTTCAATTTAATCCTTGACTTTGACTTACCTTCTTTGGGCGTACTGCTTGCTGCGGCAGCGATGGGCGTGGCAGTGCTGGTGTCCCGTTATCTCCCTGTTTCTGTTGTTGTTGTAATTGTTGTTGTTGTCGTTGTTATTATTGTTGTTATTGTTGTTGTTTTGCGGATTGAGCTGCGATATTGCTTCCATTCAAATAGTTATCGCTGGTTATGGGTTATCGTGATATTTGTTATCGGCTGTACTCCGTTATTGCTTATGTAATTTTCTCAAATGAAATGACAACTCGCTTTTAGATGCTGTTGTAAGCCTCGAAATAAAATTAAATATTATACTTAATTATAAATGAAGCTAAAGGATAAATATCAGCCACAGCTGGTGTGGCTCTCGGCTGATACTATATTAAATATGCATATGTGTATGTTATTAGAGAACATCGCTTTTATCGATTATTTGCTCCATCGTGCTTCAGTTATCGATTGAACACTTAGTACAGTTCCCCTACAGGATAGTTCCCCTATAAACCCTTATCGGGGCACATCCGGATCTGCACATGCAAAGATCAAGAGAGCTCCGAGCGATCCGCACGATCGGCGCGGGCACGTTTCACCCAATTTTCACCTAGCCAGCGGCTGATGGCGAAATGGCAAAAATATAAACAATGCCCGACACGTGAATCGGCGGCGATGGCGGGGCATCGAGAATCGTGAATCGTGAATCCTCATGGCCCCCAGAAAAGCGAAAGCGAAAATGCAGAAAATACGGCTGAGTGCTGAGGAAAATAAGGAAAATACGGAGGGAAAGAGAGAGAGAGGAGCACTTTGTGCATGGAAAATTTGAAATTGTTGTTGAAAATTGAAAAAACTGATTCTATCTTGTTTATTTCGGACACCCAGTGGGTGAGTCTGCCAGTTATTTCGATCGCTTCCCATACTTATATATACTTCGATTTGTTTATGTTTTTTTTTTTAGTTTCTTTTATTGTTGTTTTTGTTTATTTTTTACTTGTACTTATTACGCACAGAAAATGTGCTTCGTCTGTTTGAAATTTTGGCAGTGCTGATGTTTTGTCTGGTTTCTGGTTAGAAAATTTTCATGTAGTTTTTCGGAAATTATTTGGAGAAGTTTTTAATAATTTTGAGAAGTAAAATATTAATATTATTCAATTGTTAGATTGGTCTTTAAAGGATCATACATATTTTATTTTATATGGGATTTAAATTAAGCTTTATCGCAACACTAAAGATATGATCCTTAATTAATTGCCTCTTTTACCAAGCTATTTCCTTTAGAAAACCTTTCCCCATAATGCCTAGCATTCCACATACAGTTTTTCCATTTCACATTTCCCCCAATTCCCCAATTTTCCCCAAGGTATTTTCCCCAAAATTTTCCTATGTCACCGTTACCCGTTACCCGTTGCAACTGGTTAAACCGGTACAAAATCCACGAAATCGGACAGAATCGACTGCGTCAGCAGCAGGGCGCTTCGAAAATAGATCATTTCGGGAAAGTATGAGCGAGCACTAGCTCCTGGATCCCGATCTCGAGATCTCCAACTGTTGCCGACTCAGAAACCCCGAAAACTCATCCAATATTCTACTTATATATATTTATAGCCAAGTCGGAAATCGGTGCGCTGCGTCCTTCCTATTCCGACCGGGAGGTCACCCGGAGATTGGGAGATCTTGAGAGCGGCAGAGGGAGAGAGTGGCGACAGAGCGGGCTGGGCAGGTGGACCGGACCTGTTCGGTCTGGAACCGGGCGGATCGGACCCGCCGCAGCTGTACAGCTCGCATAGATATAGCCCAGCACATAATAGACCTAGCCAGACCAGACCGCCATGAGACTGGGGTATAAATACACGCACTCTCTCGAAGGAAGGAAGGAAGGAAGGGGTCTCAGTGCTGACGTTGTTGACATTGGATGACGTCCCGTCGGCATGAGCTATATGTGCCACATGTCCACCAATAGCGATGACTCGGAGGCGGATCCAGACTCGGATTCCGATTCAGATTCACAGATTCACAGACTCACAGATTCCAAATAGAAACGGCGGGCAACACGTGCAACAGGCGTTTTTTAATCGGCGCGGGGCTGTGTTCCAATTCGAATTAGCATGCTAATGGGCGAGAATGGAGAAACAACGGCCAAGTGAAGAAAATATTCCCACAATTTAAATGCAAATTTCGAGTAAACAAAACCAGGCGGCGGCGCACAATATTTACTTGTGTTATTTTCCATGCTGAATATGAAATGATTTATCAATCAGATTGTATGTAAATATTGGATCAGTTCGGAGAACTGTCAGTTATGACATGTTCTACATGAAGGCCCTGGGTACAGTCTGCAGAGCTGCGATAGCAATAGCGATAGCGATAACGATTGGCCCCCTGTAAGTGCGACTCTGGACTCGGACTCTCCTTACTCTTTTGCTAATTTATTCCTTTGCTTTTTCGGGATCTGCTTCGGCGGTCAACTCAACAGGCATTCTAGAACCCGGGCTTTGCTTTTCTTCAATGGTTTTCTTATTTATCGTAATATCTTGAAATGGGAAACAAAGTTTTCCGCTGTTTTTCCGAGGTGTTTATAATTTGGACTGCTGCCAGGTGCTTTAGTGGTTCGTTTTCGGTTTTATTTGCTTTGCTTAGGACTTGTTGATTCTTTTGTATATATTTTCTGTTTGGTTTCGCGCTGCTCGAATGCGATATTGGATTATTGGCGGCTGTTTAGTTGTAATTCATTTATATTGATCTCTCTTTCGACACGCTCTAGAAATCAAATCGAATTGCAACTCGATCGGATTTCGGTTTTGCCTGGGAATTGCTGCGCGATTTTTAGATCACTTTGCTTTTGGTTTTCGATTTGTATTCTTTTTATTTTTATTTTTTATTTATTTATTTTTTTTGTATTCCTCAATTGCTGTTGTTATGCTTTAGATTTCGATTTTTTGTGGATTTCTTTTCTCGCTTCTGGCTCGGATAATCGCAGATTTCGTGTGCTAATGTCGCGGCTTGAACTTTAAAACTGAAAACGAACGATTTTTCAGATGTTTCGCATTGTTTAGTTTAGTGCGCTGTGCGGGCTCTCTATTGTTGTTGTTGTTGTTTCTGTCGCTGCTGCTGCTGATGTGATCCCTCTTGTTGTTGTTGTTGTTGTTGTTGTTGTTGTTGTTATTGTATTATGTTTACTACTGTCTACTAAATACGGCTGCCGCTAGGTGCAGCACAGCAGCGATGCCGCCGACAGAGGCAGCCTACACCCGAAAAAAAGGGGCAAGACTTAAAATATTTTTTGTAATTCCTTCCGATTAGAATTCACCATAAGTTCACCAATGCTTTACCAAATGGTTTACCAAAAAGTCGCCCCAGGTTCACCATTTTACAAATGATTCACAAATGTTTCACCAATAATTAACCATTAGTTTAGCAATTTGGGCACCAAGGGTACAGAAAATGGTAAACCATATCACCATTGCTTGATAAATAATTCAGTTCTAATAGTTCTTTAGTTATTCACCGATGGTTCATAATAAATTCCCCTAGCATTTAACATTTAACAGCAATGTTTTTCAAGCATTGTACTAATTCTTTAGAAATGCTTTAGCAATATTTAAAAATGTTTCACCAAAGCTTCTGCAATTTTTCACCAATGCCTCAGTAATGCTTTTGCAAAAGTTCTTAGCAATGTCTCAACAACGTTTCATTAATGCTTCAATAATGCTTCACCAATGCCTCCTTCAAAAGACCCCTCAACTGAGGAAAGTATTTTATTAAATTTCAACTGCAAAGTGCCACAGTTATTTTTCAAGTGCAGCTCCCATCACATAGCTGATCCCACATACAAATCTCATCCCATCATTCCCATCGAATGTCTCTCTCTCTCTTTCAACAACAATGGGATCGCTCAATGAGCTTGAGTGTCATCCACTTAGGAAGCGCCAACCACTGAACTCGCCACAGCACCCACCGCCAGCAACAGCAACAACAATAACAATAAGAGAAATAACAACAATAAAATGTAGGGACGGCGGCAGAGGTCGATGTCGACGTCGTCGTCGTCGCAGTCGCAGATGATTATAATACAATGGACGATAATGCGAGCGATCATGTAAATTTTATTAGATTAGATTTGTCTCAGTTTGGCGACGTTTGTTAGGTGGCTTTTTTTCGAGCAATTGTCGTTGCTGGACTCTTATAATGTGCCGAAGGAGCAAATGATGGGCAGGGTACGCGAAATGGTCGCGGAGTTGGAGTCCAAGTCCCTCCGGAACGTTTGGAGGCGCTGATCGGTGGACTGACATTGATGAGCTTCATGTGCCCATGGCAGGTACTTTTACTATTTAAGTAAAAAGACAGAATTTTGAATAAACAACAGCAATTTGGTTGTATTTCAAATGAAGGTTTCCGAGAGAATGTATTTATGGTGTAGTATGCCAAGCGGCATTTATTATTGCATTATATTATTCCGCTCAAGTGCTCTTTTCTCGTTGAGTGCGAGTGCGATGCTTGGATTTTATTTGTTTTCTCCGCGTGTACTCTGGCGGACGGGGGGGCGGCGGCGGAGGATCATCTTGAATGGAATTGATCAAGATATCAAGACATCCCAGAACCCAGCAGCGCCTCTGCCGGGGCAAATTGAAATAATTCAATTAATTTGCATTGTAAGTATAAGTGGCTTGGATTGTAATCAACAACGAAATCAACGAAATCAGCGAATTCAACTTGAAAACCCGGCGCAGGCCCAGAAAAGTCTATTTAAATGAATCAGCATCAACTTGCGTTTAAATTCAAACGAAATGCGCGCGCTTGTAGCTAAATGCTATGGCACTCAAAGGGGCACACACTGGCCAGAGCTGCCGGTTTTGGAATTTTTCTTAGCTACAAAAGTATATAACAAGGAAAGTAGTTGTATTAGTTGTAGATGGTTTTAATTTACGGTTAACTAGTGTCTTTAAATTGCTTAAAACGTTTTAATTAAGTTTTAAATTCAAATAGCTTGGGGCAAGCAGTTCGCAGTTGTGTCACTCGACCACTACAGCCCATTTAGCTACTAGCTATAAAAACAAGCAGTGTGGATGAAGACAAGCAGTTACTGCTATGTCACTCGACCAATGCTGCCAGATTATGAAAGCAAGCAAGCAAGTCAAGCAGTGCAAGTAGTTGCCTATCGATAATTTGCCTGGAGACAAGCAGTTCTTTGCTATGTCACTCTGCCAGTGCTGCCAGTTTATGCAAGCAAGCAGTTAAATCAGTGCAAGTAGTTGCCTATCGATAACGCCTCCTATCGAATAGATCGAACAGCTGATTGCTGGCGCGTGTTGTTTTCTTCTTCGATTTCCGCGAATAAAATTTCAACTTTCGGTGCGAAAAAAGTCCATGAAGTAGGCTGAAATGCAGCGAGCGCGCTTGTTGCCGAGCCTGTGCCTGCGCTGGCAGCGTCTTGGCCAGCTCCCAGGACGCCTGGCGTGCTCCACGTGCGCCGACCAGCGTTATGCAATTGCACCGCCGCCGGCTTGGACTTTTCCGGCGGCACCTCTTCCGCCTCCCAGCCAGCAGCAGCGTTTCCTCAGCACAGAAAGGAAAGGCAGCAAACGCAGCACCACATCGTCAAGGCCGCCGGCTAGCATCGAGGAGGTGTGGACGCAGCTGGAGGCGTACTACCAGCAGCACAGCCTGCTCAACTACGAGCACTGCCAGCGGGTGCTGGAGCACCTGCAGCAGGAGAAGGCTCCCACGGTGAGTACCGAGCAGGTGCACTTCCTGCTAGGATCATGTGTGCCCGAACTGTTGCCCGCGCGGAGCGCCCAGGAGCGTCTGCAGCTCTTCCAGAGCCTATGGGCGCAGCTCCTAAAGCTGGGTCAGCCCACACTGGCCCACTACCACACGCGGCTGCAGGTGTTGCGCCAAAACCGACTGGCCCTGCCCGATCACCGTTCCCTGCTGGCCGAGATTGCTGTCTACCACGGCGCCGCTGATGCTGGGCTCTACAGCGACCTGCTGGACGTGGCCTGCGCCGCGGGCAACATGCGCCAGGCCAGCGAGCTGCTGGCCGAGATGCGCGGGCATAGCTTCGCCCTCACCGAGCGCAACTTCCACTCGCTGCTCCTCGGTCACGCCCGCAATGGAGATTTGGCCGGAACGGAGTCCGTGGTGGGCAGCATGCGCTCCGCTGGCATTCAGCTGGGTACCAGCACCACCGAGGCCCTGCGGTTCGAAGCGCTCGTGGAGGACGGCCAGTTGGATCGGGCCAAGGAAGTGCTGCAGGCGACAACGGGATTCAGCCACGCCCAGCTGCTTCAAATGCTGCGGGCGGTTGTCGCTGCCAAAGATGTGGACCCACAGCTCGTCCAGCAGGTAGTCAACGAAATGCCGCGCGAGTTCCTCACCGGACTGGATCTGCCGCCCGCCCTGAAGAGCCTGTGCATCCAGCTGCTGCATGAGGGGCGACCCGAGGTGGTCATCCAGCTGGTGGCCGCCTTGCCGGCGCCCAATCACACCCAGAACCAGAACGTGGACGAGTATGGCAGCCTGCTGCTGCAGGAGTTCTTCCGCGCCAACATCCCTGTGAAGGAGACCCTGCAGTTTGCCCGCCAGCTGGTCCAGCGGGGCCAGAATCCCCGTGCCCTACACCTGCTCGTGGAGCTAGCCCTGCGCCGCCTTCCCTCTTCAGCGCTAAGCTGCCTGGAGGCCCTGGCCGCCGCTGGCGAGGAGCTGCGTCCACACTACTTCTGGCCCCTGATCCTGCATCATTATCGGCGCGAGGGCGAGAGCGGCATGCTGCGCCTGGTGGCGGAGATGCAGCGCCTGCAGGTGGAGTGCGACGAGGAGACGCTGCGACAGTACCTGCTGCCACATCTCACCCAAACCCTGGCGCAGCCGGTGGAGAGCGTGAAGGCGCTGGAAGCGGTGGGCATTAGGCCATCGCAGTCCCTGGGACCGGTGCTTGGAATCTTGCTGCAGCAACACCAGCTGCCCGAAGTGCTGGAGCTGCTCAAGCGCTACCCGACGCGTCTGGAGCTATCGACGCTACTGCAGCCGCTGTGTTCGTTGGCGGTGAATGCCCGGGCCACCAAGCGCTACGAGCCATTCGCCCAGCTTGTCCAGGCTCTGCAGCAGAAGGCGCTACAGCGGGAGGAGGACTTTGTGGGCGCCCTGCTACTTCAGATGTGCGGACCACAGACACGCCTGCGCCAGGAGCCCGCGGCCCTGTTGCGCTTCGTGCACGAGCTGCAGCGCCTGGAACTACAGCTTTCGCCAGCTGCCGCCGAGGCCTTGCTCTCCCTGGCGCGTCAGGCCACCAAGGAGGAGGATAGTACCCAGGGTCTGGGCAAGGCCCTGCAGAAGATGCGCAACTCCAAGCTAAAACTGCCGGCGGATGCCGCCTCCCTGCACGGCGGCTTCATCAAGCACCCGCGCGACATGAGCCTAGACGAGCTGGAGTGCCACCTGGTGGAGCTGGAGGCCAAGCAGCTGAATCCCCGCGGCGTCCTGCGCCGCCTGCTGCAGCTCTCCGTGCGCAGCGGTCGCCTGGAGCGGGCCCAGCAGCTGCTGGCCAAGTGCCAGGCCTTGAAGGTGCAGTCCAGCGCCGGAATGCTGGCCTCTATTCTGGATCTGCACATAAAGCTAAGCGACCTGCCGCGCGCCCAAAAGACGCTGGAGCAGCTCAAGAGCAGCTATCCAGGTAAGAAGCTCGCGACTCTCTTTCTCTGATCAGACTAACTCCTCTCCTTGCAGCCTTCCAGCTGGACGAGCACAAGCTGATCGACTTTGCCGCCCTGTTGGTCCGCGGGGAGCAGCTGGAGGCCGCCAAGCAGCTTCTCCGGCAGCGCTCGGAGCAGCACAAGATCGTTGGCGGCGACTATGTGATCAAGAACGTGTGGCAGCTCCTCAACAATGTGGCCCAGCTGGCCGCCTCACTTCCTCCAAGTGGCCCTGAAAAGAAGCCCACGAACCACACACGCGAGATGCTGGACTATCTGCGGAGCCTGGGCTACTGCCAATCCCACAATGCCCTGCTCGGACCTGTGGTGCGCGAGTGGCTCTTGAAGGGCGACTTGGATGCCGCGGTGGCCGAGTTCCAGCGACTGGCCAGCAAGCACAAGCACACGCCCCTGCAGTTTGAGATGCTCTCGCTGCTGGTGCGCCTGGGCAATGGCGATGAGCAGGAGCTGGCACGCTTCCAGGCCAGCAACACGACTCCCCAGACCGCCCAGCAGCATCTGGCAACGGTCACGACGACCGTGAGCCGCGTCCATGGGGCGGCCAACATGAACAGCGCCCTCCTACTGGCCCTGGCCGAGTCGGGCACGGAGACCCAGCTGCGTCGGCTCATAATCAACCCCGAGTTCCGCATCAATCATGACCTACTGCTGAAGAACTGCGAGCACCTGGGCCAGGAGGGGGCCGTGCGCACGCTGCTCCGCTTGGCGCGCGGCGTGCGGGGCGTCCAGCGAACCATTGACGAGCAGAAGATCTACGATCTGCTGCTGGCGCAGTTCTGCCGCAGCAACGACTACGAGGCGGCGCTGAATCTGTTCGAGCGCCTGGAGGCCGACGACGAGCTGAAGGTGTCGCAGGAGTTCCTGCGCAACCTGGTGCAGCTGCTGAACGTGAACCAGGTGGAGATACCCAGCGGGATAGCCCTCCGCGCCCAGATTAGATAGCTGTGAGCTTGTGTCTAGTTTAAATTCTTTATTTTAACTTTTACTTTAACTTTAACAAAAATCTATAAAAAGGTTTACAGAAAACCAAAAACTTAAAAGCAGATCCTCAAATTTAAAAAACGAAAGTCAAGTAGGCCTTGGAGCACCTGGAACCAGCTAAGTTGACATCTGTCAAGTGCGTTGTTCCTTTTCGCAGATAATTTTCAAACGCGTCGCAAGTAATACCGAGTTATACAATCAGATCCCAACCGTGCCATTTCATTGCGACGTTAACCGATCCAAATTTTAGTTGAGCATGTTTCGGGCCATATATCGCCGGCTTCGCAAGCGGAAGAATTCCCGTGAACACGAACAGGGGGACGACGTGCCCACTCTGGTCAATGTCGAGGCCCAGCCAGAGACGAAAGAGGCCCAGATAGAGACACATGAGGCTGTGGTGGAGGAAAATAAGGCCGACGAGGCCTCCGCCACCTCCTCGTCCACAACCACCATTGTGGCCAGCAAGAGCCAGCAAACGCTACCCTCCAATCCCGACCAGCTAAAGGTGCTGGCCACTCGCCAGCAGATGGCCATGCTGTTGAGCCGTCTCTGCGACGAGGCAGAGGGCGATGACGACATCAACCAGATTGTGCTGGAGCTGCTGGGCAGCTTCGATGGTGACGTGATGCCATCACCCTCGCCCATTGACCGCGTGTCCAAACAGCTCTTGGGCGTGCTGCGCGAACAGACCCTCCTCGACGCGGGCATAGCCCTGGGCAACGAACGCTACCGCTGCTTCGAGAGCGTCTTGCAGAACTACACAAAGATCTATGCGGCCCGCCGCTTCATGGAACAGCTGCCCAAGTTGGGCCAGGGCGAGGTGCTCCCCCAGGTGGCCGCCAACGAGGTGCTGCGGATACCCCTGCTGCTGCGCCAGCTCTGGTCCTCGCTGGACAAGATGGAGTTCTTCAACGAGGACAGTGCCTTCAAGGCCTATTTGGAGGCACGCCACCATCCGCAGGCGCGCATCCTGAGCGAGCTGCTGCTGACCCGCATCTCGCGCGTCTTCCTTTGCATTGTCAGCTCCACCATGTTCCTGGAGTTCTCCGAGCACGAGCTCCTGCACATTCTGCGTAACTGCTATCTCAGCGTCAACTCGGAGATCGAGGTGAGTGTCCATCATGGCATTAGAGCCCTGTGTTCATGCTTCTCCCTCGCAGATCTTCCTCGCGATGGTGCTCTGGATGGAGCACAACTGGACGGAGCCCGACAACTGTGCTGAACGCCTCCTGGCCGAGGTGCGCTTCGGCCTGATGCCCACTTGGTACCTGACCACCATGGCCAGGGCCAACCGCTGCCAGCACTTTAACAGAGTGATTGGCAGCCCAGCCGTGCAGCGCATGATAGCCCAGGGCTTGGAGTGAGTGGATAGGGGGCTTCGGGGCTAGTTGCCACAACTACATTCACTTCTTATCCTCCACAGGGATGCTATCACACTCAAGAAGAAGCCACGCTACTCCTCCACTACCAACATAGGGGCAGAGAAGGCCGAAGCTAAGGAGCAGTCGCTGCTGGAGGAGACTCATCTGCCGCGCGACTGGATTGTCGACATCGAGTGTCGCCACCACCACAAGTGCCACTGCCGCTTCTTCGTTTACCCCACCTACGAGGTCTTCAAGAGCAACCTGGCCAGGATCATCTGCCGCTCGCCGAGCTACTGGCACACCTTCCGCCCCGCCCAGGAGGTGTACCGCAACGAGTTCAGCTGCTGCTCCGCGCCTCACTTTTACTAGTTCGACCCCGTGTTCGTTCCATCATCCTCGCTGCCTGCGGCCTGCAGCCTGGTGCGTCCAGTCCCCCACCACCAGTCACACGTTCGCTCCGCCTGCGCGTCGAATTTCTGTAAGATATTTGGCGTGGACCACCCGATTCTTGGCACCACAATCATAGACTAAATGGCAAACCTGCGCATATGCAAAGAATGTCTTTTTTAGATCACTTTTTATGTATTTATTAAATCTAACTCTGGTTGTGCCGAGTCTTTGAAACACGACATAAGGTCTGTTGTGTGGGAAGGATGGGGGCCGCACCTCCGCCTGATGGGGGCCCTTTAACAAATAAATTTATATTTGTTTCGCTGTTGGCAAGAGGGAGATGTCACTTTGTCGCAACAGTGGAACATGTCTATATGTCACTGGTATTCATGTATTACAACTGTTTTTGGGATTCAAATGTTCTTGCAAGCATATTGTTGTTGTAGGCAAAAACGAGGCTTCAATATGGTCATTTTCAGTACAAATCCATATAGTTCCGGAGTTCATGCACCAGGCGCACAGAACGAGCAGATGGAGGATTTACTTTGGTGCAAACCAATATTTCCACTCAATAAGAATGATTCAACTCATTATTTTACTCATCGCACAGATCAGCGGCTCAGCTCATCTCCGCTCTTCTAACTGCTCCTAATTCTTTGCGAACAGAGAGCAGGAGAGCGGAGATGAGCTGATACGCAGATCTGTGGGTTGAGTGGAAATAATGCCATTGAGTGAAAATATTGGTTTGCACCAAAGTAAATCTGAAATCGGTTGAGTTTTAGCCAAGTTATGATCATAAAACCGTTGAAGGTGTCAGCAATTTTCAACCAAAAAATTTGGCCAAATTTTTGAAGAAAATGTAAGGGGTTACATCGTTAAAATTGTGAAAAATTGGAAAAAATTCGTGATCGAGTTTAAATTGCAGAATTGTTCGCACTTTAAATCCAAGAAGAAAACAGCAAACCAGACTGAAATCGGTTGAGTTTTAGCCAAGTTACGATCATAAAACCAATGAGAGTTTTAGTATTTTTCAGTTTTAAATGCAGAAATGTTCGCATTTAAAAACCAAGAAGAAAACAGCAAACCAGACTGAAATCGGTTGAGTTTTAGCCAAGTTACGATCATAAAACCAATGAGAGTTTTAGTATTTTTCAGCCAAAAAATTTGACCCAATTTTTGAAAAAAATGTAAGGGGTTACATCGTTAAAATTGTCAAAAATTGGCCAAAAATTAGAAACCGAGTTTTAAATGCAGAAATGTTCGCATTTAAAAACCAAGAAGAAAACAGCAAACCAGACTGAAATCGGTTGAGTTTTAGCCAAGTTACGATCATAAAACCAATGAGAGTTTTAGTATTTTTCAGCCAAAAAATTTGACCCAATTTTTGAAAAAAATGTAAGGGGTTACATCGTTAAAATTGTCAAAAATTGGCCAAAATTAGAAACCGAGTTTTAAATGCAGAAATGTTCGCATTTAAAACCCAAGAAGAAAACAGCAAACCAGACTGAAATCGGTTGAGTTTTAGCCAAGTTACGATCATAAAACCAATGAGAGTTTTAGTATTTTTCAGCCAAAAATTTGACCCAATTTTTGAAAAAAATTTAAGGGGTTACATCGTTAAAATTGTCAAAAATTGGCCAAAAATTAGAAACCGAGTTTTAAATGCAGAAATGTTCGCATTTAAAAACCAAGAAGAAAACAGCAAACCAGACTGAAATCGGTTGAGTTTTAGCCAAGTTACGATCATAAAACCAATGAGAGTTTTAGTATTTTTCAGCCAAAAAATTTGACCCAATTTTTGAAAAAAATGTAAGGGGTTACATCGTTAAAATTGTCAAAAATTGGCCAAAAATTAGAAACCGAGTTTTAAATGCAGAAATGTTCGCATTTAAAAACCAAGAAGAAAACAGCAAACCAGACTGAAATCGGTTGAGTTTTAGCCAAGTTACGATCATAAAACCAATGAGAGTTTTAGTATTTTTCAGCCAAAAAATTTGACCCAATTTTTGAAAAAAATGTAAGGGGTTACATCGTTAAAATTGTCAAAAATTGGCCAAAAATTAGAAACCGAGTTTTAAATGCAGAAATGTTCGCATTTAAAAACCAAGAAGAAAACAGCAAACCAGACTGAAATCGGTTGAGTTTTAGCCAAGTTACGATCATAAAACCAATGAGAGTTTTAGTATTTTTCAGCCAAAAAATTTGACCCAATTTTTGAAAAAAATGTAAGGGGTTACATCGTTAAAATTGTCAAAAATTGGCCAAAAATTAGAAACCGAGTTTTAAATGCAGAAATGTTCGCATTTAAAAACCAAGAAGAAAACAGCAAACCAGACTGAAATCGGTTGAGTTTTAGCCAAGTTACGATCATAAAACCAATGAGAGTTTTAGTATTTTTCAGCCAAAAAATTTGACCCAATTTTTGAAAAAAATTTAAGGGGTTACATCGTTAAAATTGTCAAAAATTGGCCAAAAATTAGAAACCGAGTTTTAAATGCAGAAATGTTCGCATTTAAAAACCAAGAAGAAAACAGCAAACCAGACTGAAATCGGTTGAGTTTTAGCCAAGTTACGATCATAAAACCAATGAGAGTTTTAGTATTTTTCAGCCAAAAAATTTGACCCAATTTTTGAAAAAAATGTAAGGGGTTACATCGTTAAAATTGTCAAAAATTGGCCAAAAATTAGAAACCGAGTTTTAAATGCAGAAATGTTCGCATTTAAAAACCAAGAAGAAAACAGCAAACCAGACTGAAATCGGTTGAGTTTTAGCCAAGTTACGATCATAAAACCAATGAGAGTTTTTGTATTTTTCAGCCAAAAAATTTGACCCAATTTTTGAAAAAAATGTAAGGGGTTACATCGTTAAAATTGTCAAAAATTGGCCAAAAATTAGAAACCGAGTTTTAAATGCAGAAATGTTCGCATTTAAAAACCAAGAAGAAAACAGCAAACCAGACTGAAATCGGTTGAGTTTTAGCCAAGTTACGATCATAAAACCAATGAGAGTTTTAGTATTTTTCAGCCAAAAAATTTGACCCAATTTTTGAAAAAAATGTAAGGGGTTACATCGTTAAAATTGTCAAAAATTGGCCAAAAATTAGAAACCGAGTTTTAAATGCAGAAATGTTCGCATTTAAAAACCAAGAAGAAAACAGCAAAGCAGACTGAAATCGGTTGAGTTTTAGCCAAGTTACGATCATAAAACCAATGAGAGTTTTAGTATTTTTTAGTTTTAAATGCGGAAATGTTCGCATTTAAAAACCAAGAAGAAAACAGCAAACCAGACTGAAATCGGTTGAGTTTTAGCCAAGTTACGATCATAAAACCAATGAGAGTTTTAGTATTTTTCAGCCAAAAAATTTGACCCAATTTTTGAAAAAAATGTAAGGGGTTACATCGTTAAAATTGTCAAAAATTGGCCAAAAATTAGAAACCGAGTTTTAAATGCAGAAATGTTCGCATTTAAAAACCAAGAAGAAAACAGCAAAGCAGACTGAAATCGGTTGAGTTTTAGCCAAGTTACGATCATAAAACCAATGAGAGTTTTAGTATTTTTCAGCCAAAAAATTTGACCCAATTTTTGAAAAAAATGTAAGGGGTTACATCGTTAAAATTGTCAAAAATTGGCCAAAAATTAGAAACCGAGTTTTAAATGCAGAAATGTTCGCATTTAAAAACCAAGAAGAAAACAGCAAAGCAGACTGAAATCGGTTGAGTTTTAGCCAAGTTACGATCATAAAACCAATGAGAGTTTTAGTATTTTTTAGTTTTAAATGCGGAAATGTTCGCATTTAAAAACCAAGAAGAAAACAGCAAACCAGACTGAAATCGGTTGAGTTTTAGCCAAGTTACGATCATAAAACCAATGAGAGTTTTAGTATTTTTCAGCCAAAAAATTTGACCCAATTTTTGAAAAAAATGTAAGGGGTTACATCGTTAAAATTGTCAAAAATTGGCCAAAAATTAGAAACCGAGTTTTAAATGCAGAAATGTTCGCATTTAAAAACCAAGAAGAAAACAGCAAACCAGACTGAAATCGGTTGAGTTTTAGCCAAGTTACGATCATAAAACCAATGAGAGTTTTAGTATTTTTCAGTTTTAAATGCAGAAATGTTCGCATTTAAAAACCAAGAAGAAAACAGCAAACCAGACTGAAATCGGTTGAGTTTTAGCCAAGTTACGATCATAAAACCAATGAGAGTTTTAGTATTTTTCAGCCAAAAAATTTGACCCAATTTTTGAAAAAAATGTAAGGGGTTACATCGTTAAAATTGTCAAAAATTGGCCAAAAATTAGAAACCGAGTTTTAAATGCAGAAATGTTCGCATTTAAAAACCAAGAAGAAAACAGCAAACCAGACTGAAATCGGTTGAGTTTTAGCCAAGTTACGATCATAAAACCAATGAGAGTTTTAGTATTTTTCAGCCAAAAAATTTGACCCAATTTTTGAAAAAAATGTAAGGGGTTACATCGTTAAAATTGTCAAAAATTGGCCAAAAATTAGAAACCGAGTTTTAAATGCAGAAATGTTCGCATTTAAAAACCAAGAAGAAAACAGCAAACCAGACTGAAATCGGTTGAGTTTTAGCCAAGTTACGATCATAAAACCAATGAGAGTTTTAGTATTTTTCAGTTTTAAATGCAGAAATGTTCGCATTTAAAAACCAAGAAGAAAACAGCAAACCAGACTGAAATCGGTTGAGTTTTAGCCAAGTTACGATCATAAAACCAATGAGAGTTTTAGTATTTTTCAGCCAAAAAATTTGACCCAATTTTTGAAAAAAATGTAAGGGGTTACATCGTTAAAATTGTCAAAAATTGGCCAAAAATTAGAAACCGAGTTTTAAATGCAGAAATGTTCGCATTTAAAAACCAAGAATAAAACAGCAAACCAGACTGAAATCGGTTGAGTTTTAGCCAAGTTACGATCATAAAACCAATGAGAGTTTTAGTATTTTTCATCCAAAAAATTTGACCCAATTTTTGAAAAAAATGTAAGGGGTTACATCGTTAAAATTGTCAAAAATTGGCCAAAAATTAGAAACCGAGTTTTAAATGCAGAAATGTTCGCATTTAAAAACCAAGAAGAAAACAGCAAACCAGACTGAAATCGGTTGAGTTTTAGCCAAGTTACGATCATAAAACCAATGAGAGTTTTAGTATTTTTCAGTTTTAAATGCAGAAATGTTCGCATTTAAAAACCAAGAAGAAAACAGCAAACCAGACTGAAATCGGTTGAGTTTTAGCCAAGTTACGATAATAAAACCAATGAGAGTTTTAGTATTTTTCAGCCAAAAAATTTTACCCAATTTTTGAAAAAAATGTAAGGGGTTACATCGTTAAAATTGTCAAAAATTGGCCAAAAATTAGAAACCGAGTTTTAAATGCAGAAATGTTCGCATTTAAAAACCAAGAAGAAAACAGCAAACCAGACTGAAATCGGTTGAGTTTTAGCCAAGTTACGATCATAAAACCAATGAGAGTTTTAGTATTTTTCATCCAAAAAATTTGACCCAATTTTTGAAAAAAATGTAAGGGGTTACATCGTTAAAATTGTCAAAAATTGGCCAAAAATTAGAAACCGAGTTTTAAATGCAGAAATGTTCGCATTTAAAAACCAAGAAGAAAACAGCAAACCAGACTGAAATCGGTTGAGTTTTAGCCAAGTTACGATCATAAAACCAATGAGAGTTTTAGTATTTTTCAGTTTTAAATGCAGAAATGTTCGCATTTAAAAACCAAGAAGAAAACAGCAAACCAGACTGAAATCGGTTGAGTTTTAGCCAAGTTACGATCATAAAACCAATGAGAGTTTTAGTATTTTTCAGCCAAAAAATTTGACCCAATTTTTGAAAAAAATGTAAGGGGTTACATCGTTAAAATTGTCAAAAATTGGCCAAAAATTAGAAACCGAGTTTTAAATGCAGAAATGTTCGCATTTAAAAACCAAGAAGAAAACAGCAAACCAGACTGAAATCGGTTGAGTTTTAGCCAAGTTACGATCATAAAACCAATGAGAGTTTTAGTATTTTTCAGCCAAAAAATTTGACCCAATTTTTGAAAAAAATGTAAGGGGTTACATCGTTAAAATTGTCAAAAATTGGCCAAAAATTAGAAACCGAGTTTTAAATGCAGAAATGTTCGCATTTAAAAACCAAGAAGAAAACAGCAAACCAGACTGAAATCGGTTGAGTTTTAGCCAAGTTACGATCATAAAACCAATGAGAGTTTTAGTATTTTTCATCCAAAAAATTTGACCCAATTTTTGAAAAAAATGTAAGGGGTTACATCGTTAAAATTGTCAAAAATTGGCCAAAAATTAGAAACCGAGTTTTAAATGCAGAAATGTTCGCATTTAAAAACCAAGAAGAAAACAGCAAACCAGACTGAAATCGGTTGAGTTTTAGCCAAGTTACGATCATAAAACCAATGAGAGTTTTAGTATTTTTCAGTTTTAAATGCAGAAATGTTCGCATTTAAAAACCAAGAAGAAAACAGCAAACCAGACTGAAATCGGTTGAGTTTTAGCCAAGTTACGATCATAAAACCAATGAGAGTTTTAGTATTTTTCAGCCAAAAAATTTGACCCAATTTTTGAAAAAAATGTAAGGGGTTACATCGTTAAAATTGTCAAAAATTGGCCAAAAATTAGAAACCGAGTTTTAAATGCAGAAATGTTCGCATTTAAAAACCAAGAAGAAAACAGCAAACCAGACTGAAATCGGTTGAGTTTTAGCCAAGTTACGATCATAAAACCAATGAGAGTTTTAGTATTTTTCAGCCAAAAAATTTGACCCAATTTTTGAAAAAAATGTAAGGGGTTACATCGTTAAAATTGTCAAAAATTGGCCAAAAATTAGAAACCGAGTTTTAAATGCAGAAATGTTCGCATTTAAAAACCAAGAAGAAAACAGCAAACCAGACTGAAATCGGTTGAGTTTTAGCCAAGTTACGATCATAAAACCAATGAGAGTTTTAGTATTTTTCAGTTTTAAATGCAGAAATGTTCGCATTTAAAAACCAAGAAGAAAACAGCAAACCAGACTGAAATCGGTTGAGTTTTAGCCAAGTTACGATCATAAAACCAATGAGAGTTTTAGTATTTTTCAGCCAAAAAATTTGACCCAATTTTTGAAAAAAATGTAAGGGGTTACATCGTTAAAATTGTCAAAAATTGGCCAAAATTAGAAACCGAGTTTTAAATGCAGAAATGTTCGCATTTAAAAACCAAGAAGAAAACAGCAAACCAGACTGAAATCGGTTGAGTTTTAGCCAAGTTACGATCATAAAACCAATGAGAGTTTTAGTATTTTTCAGCCAAAAAATTTGACCCAATTTTTGAAAAAAATGTAAGGGGTTACATCGTTAAAATTGTCAAAAATTGGCCAAAAATTAGAAACCGAGTTTTAAATGCAGAAATGTTCGCATTTAAAAACCAAGAAGAAAACAGCAAACCAGACTGAAATCGGTTGAGTTTTAGCCAAGTTACGATCATAAAACCAATGAGAGTTTTAGTATTTTTCAGCCAAAAAATTTGACCCAATTTTTGAAAAAATTGTAAGGGGTTACATCGTTAAAATTGTCAAAAATTGGCCAAAAATTAGAAACCGAGTTTTAAATGCAGAAATGTTCGCATTTAAAAACCAAGAAGAAAACAGCAAACCAGACTGAAATCGGTTGAGTTTTAACCAAGTTACGATCATAAAACCAATGAGAGTTTTAGTATTTTTCAGCCAAAAAATTTTACCCAATTTTTGAAAAAAATGTAAGGGGTTACATCGTTAAAATTGTCAAAAATTGGCCAAAAATTAGAAACCGAGTTTTAAATGCAGAAATGTTCGCATTTAAAAACCAAGAAGAAAACAGCAAACCAGACTGAAATCGGTTGAGTTTTAGCCAAGTTACGATCATAAAACCAATGAGAGTTTTAGTATTTTTCATCCAAAAAATTTGACCCAATTTTTGAAAAAAATGTAAGGGGTTACATCGTTAAAATTGTCAAAAATTGGCCAAAAATTAGAAACCGAGTTTTAAATGCAGAAATGTTCGCATTTAAAACCCAAGAAGAAAACAGCAAACCAGACTGAAATCGGTTGAGTTTTAGCCAAGTTACGATCATAAAACCAATGAGAGTTTTAGTACTTTTCAGCCAAAAAATTTGACCCAATTTTTGAAAAAAATGTAAGGGGTTACATCGTTAAAATTGTCAAAAATTGGCCAAAAATTAGAAACCGAGTTTTAAATGCAGAAATGTTCGCCTGTAAAAACTAAGAAGAGAAGTCCAAACCAGACTGGGTTACGATCATAAAACCAATGAGAGTTTTAGTATTTTTCAGCCAAAAAATTTTACCCAATTTTTGAAAAAAATGTAAGGGGTTACATCGTTAAAATTGTCAAAAATTGGCCAAAAATTAGAAACCGAGTTTTAAATGCAGAAATGTTCGCATTTAAAAACCAAGAAGAAAACAGCAAACCAGACTGAAATCGGTTGAGTTTTAGCCAAGTTACGATCATAAAACCAATGAGAGTTTTAGTATTTTTCATCCAAAAAATTTGACCCAATTTTTGAAAAAAATGTAAGGGGTTACATCGTTAAAATTGTCAAAAATTGGCCAAAAATTAGAAACCGAGTTTTAAATGCAGAAATGTTCGCATTTAAAACCCAAGAAGAAAACAGCAAACCAGACTGAAATCGGTTGAGTTTTAGCCAAGTTACGATCATAAAACCAATGAGAGTTTTAGTATTTTTCAGCCAAAAAATTTGACCCAATTTTTGAAAAAAATGTAAGGGGTTACATCGTTAAAATTGTCAAAAATTGGCCAAAAATTAGAAACCGAGTTTTAAATGCAGAAATGTTCGCCTGTAAAAACTAAGAAGAGAAGTCCAAACCAGACTGAAATCGGTTGAGTTTTAACCAAGTTATGATCATAAAACCAATTATGTTATAAGCAATTTTTCAGCCAAAAACCGCAAAAAAATTTTTTTATAATACAAATGTTTTTTTTTGTTCAAAATGTTGTTGTACACATGTGGTTGTTGTAAATGGCAAAAATAATTATCCAATCTTGACGTTTTCAGTACAAATTCTTCGCTCGTCCGATTTCAGATACCAGGCGAACAGAAGGCAGCAGATGGAGGATGAAATTTATTTTTAATTGGCGCCCCCTGTAGGAATTTAGCTGAAACTGTGAGAGCTTTAAGCATTACAAATGAGCTTTTCGAAGAGGTTTAAAACCCGGCTAAAAGCTCGTAAAAACTTTGCGAGCTTTAAGCATTACAAATGAGCTTTTTGAAGAGGTTTAAAAACCCGGCTAAAAGCTCGCAAAGTTTCAGAAAAAATTCCTACAGGGGGCGCTAAAAAAGCACTGTTTCAGCCAAATTCCGATAGGGGGCGCCAATTAAAAATAAATTTCATCCTCCATCTGCTGCCTTCTGTTCGCCTGGTATCTGAAATCGGACGAGCGAAGAATTTGTACTGAAAACGTCAAGATTGGATAATTATTTTTGCCATTTACAACAACCACATGTGTACAACAACATTTTGAACAAAAAAAAACATTTGTATTATAAAAAAATTTTTTTGCGGTTTTTGGCTGAAAAATTGCTTATAACATAATTGGTTTTATGATCATAACTTGGTTAAAACTCAACCGATTTCAGTCTGCATTTAAAACTCGGTTTCTAATTTTTGGCCAATCTTGACAATTTTAACGATGTAACCCCTTACATTTTTTTAAAAAATTGGGTCAAATTTTTTGGTTGAAAATTGCTGACACCTTCAACGGTTTTATGATCGTAACTTGGCTAAAACTCAACCGATTTCAGTCTGGTTTGCTGTTTTCTTCTTGGTTTTTAAATGCGAACATTTCTGCATTTAAAACTCGGTTTCTAATTTTTGTCCAATTTTTGACAATTTTAACGATGTAACCCCTTACATTTTTTTCAAAAATTGGGTCAAATTTTTTGGCTGAAAAATACTAAAACTCTCATTGGTTTTATGATCGTAACTTGGCTAAAACTCAACCGATTTCAGTCTGGTTTGCTGTTTTCTTCTTGGTTTTTAAATGCGAACATTTCTGCATTTAAAACTCGGTTTCTAATTTTTGTCCAATTTTTGACAATTTTAACGATGTAACCCCTTACATTTTTTTCAAAAATTGGGTCAAATTTTTTGGCTGAAAAATACTAAAACTCTCATTGGTTTTATGATCGTAACTTGGCTAAAACTCAACCGATTTCAGTCTGGTTTGCTGTTTTCTTCTTGGTTTTTAAATGCGAACATTTCTGCATTTAAAACTCGGTTTCTAATTTTTGGCCAATTTTTGACAATTTTAACGATGTAACCCCTTACATTTTTTTCAAAAATTGGGTCAAATTTTTTGGCTGAAAAATACTAAAACTCTCATTGGTTTTATGATCGTAACTTGGCTAAAACTCAACCGATTTCAGTCTGGTTTGCTGTTTTCTTCTTGGTTTTTAAATGCGAACATTTCTGCATTTAAAACTCGGTTTCTAATTTTTGGCCAATTTTTGACAATTTTAACGATGTAACCCCTTACATTTTTTTCAAAAATTGGGTCAAATTTTTTGGCTGAAAAATACTAAAACTCTCATTGGTTTTATGATCGTAACTTGGCTAAAACTCAACCGATTTCAGTCTGGTTTGCTGTTTTCTTCTTGGTTTTTAAATGCGAACATTTCTGCATTTAAAACTCGGTTTCTAATTTTTGGCCAATTTTTGACAATTTTAACGATGTAACCCCTTACATTTTTTTCAAAAATTGGGTCAAATTTTTTGGCTGAAAAATACTAAAACTCTCATTGGTTTTATGATCGTAACTTGGCTAAAACTCAACCGATTTCAGTCTGGTTTGCTGTTTTCTTCTTGGTTTTTAAATGCGAACATTTCTGCATTTAAAACTCGGTTTCTAATTTTTTGCCAATTTTTGACAATTTTAACGATGTTACCCCTTACATTTTTTTCAAAAATTGGGTCAAATTTTTTGGCTGAAAAATACTAAAACTCTCATTGGTTTTATGATCGTAACTTGGCTAAAACTCAACCGATTTCAGTCTGGTTTGCTGTTTTCTTCTTGGTTTTTAAATGCGAACATTTCTGCATTTAAAACTCGGTTTCTAATTTTTGGCCAATTTTTGACAATTTTAACGATGTAACCCCTTACATTTTTTTCAAAAATTGGGTCAAATTTTTTGGCTGAAAAATACTAAAACTCTCATTGGTTTTATGATCGTAACTTGGCTAAAACTCAACCGATTTAAGTCTGGTTTGCTGTTTTCTTCTTGGTTTTTAAATGTGAACATTTCTGCATTTAAAACTCGGTTTCTAATTTTGGCCAATTTTTGACAATTTTAACGATGTAACCCCTTACATTTTTTTCAAAAATTGGGTCAAATTTTTTGGCTGAAAAATACTAAAACTCTCATTGGTTTTATGATCGTAACTTGGCTAAAACTCAACCGATTTCAGTCTGGTTTGCTGTTTTCTTCTTGGTTTTTAAATGCGAACATTTCTGCATTTAAAACTCGGTTTCTAATTTTTGTCCAATTTTTTTCAATTTTAACGATGTAACCCCTTACATTTTTTTCAAAAATTGGGTCAAATTTTTTGGCTGAAAAATACTAAAACTCTCATTGGTTTTATGATCGTAACTTGGCTAAAACTCAACCGATTTCAGTCTGGTTTGCTGTTTTCTTCTTGGTTTTTAAATGCGAACATTTCTGCATTTAAAACTCGGTTTCTAATTTTTGGCCAATTTTTGACAATTTTAACGATGTAACCCCTTACATTTTTTTCAAAAATTGGGTCAAATTTTTTGGCTGAAAAATACTAAAACTCTCATTGGTTTTATGATCGTAACTTGGCTAAAACTCAACCGATTTCAGTCTGGTTTGCTGTTTTCTTCTTGGTTTTTAAATGCGAACATTTCTGCATTTAAAACTCGGTTTCTAATTTTTGGCCAATTTTTGACAATTTTAACGATGTAACCCCTTACATTTTTTTCAAAATTGGGTCAAATTTTTTGGCTGAAAAATACTAAAACTCTCATTGGTTTTATGATCGTAACTTGGCTAAAACTCAACCGATTTCAGTCTGGTTTGCTGTTTTCTTCTTGGTTTTTAAATGCGAACATTTCTGCATTTAAAACTCGGTTTCTAATTTTTGGCCAATTTTTAACAATTTTAACGATGTAACCCCTTACATTTTTTTCAAAAATTGGGTCAAATTTTTTGGCTGAAAAATACTAAAACTCTCATTGGTTTTATGATCGTAACTTGGCTAAAACTCAACCGATTTCAGTCTGGTTTGCTGTTTTCTTCTTGGTTTTTAAATGCGAACATTTCTGCATTTAAAACTCGGTTTCTAATTTTTTGCCAATTTTTGACAATTTTAACGATGTAACCCCTTACATTTTTTTCAAAAATTGGGTCAAATTTTTTGGCTGAAAAATACTAAAACTCTCATTGGTTTTATGATCGTAACTTGGCTAAAACTCAACCGATTTCAGTCTGGTTTGCTGTTTTCTTCTTGGTTTTTAAATGCGAACATTTCTGCATTTAAAACTCGGTTTCTAATTTTTTGCCAATTTTTGACAATTTTAACGATGTTACCCCTTACATTTTTTTCAAAAATTGGGTCAAATTTTTTGGCTGAAAAATACTAAAACTCTCATTGGTTTTATGATCGTAACTTGGCTAAAACTCAACCGATTTCAGTCTGGTTTGCTGTTTTCTTCTTGGTTTTTAAATGCGAACATTTCTGCATTTAAAACTCGGTTTCTAATTTTTGTCCAATTTTTGACAATTTTAACGATGTAACCCCTTACATTTTTTTCAAAAATTGGGTCAAATTTTTTGGCTGAAAAATACTAAAACTCTCATTGGTTTTATGATCGTAACTTGGCTAAAACTCAACCGATTTCAGTCTGGTTTGCTGTTTTCTTCTTGGTTTTTAAATGCGAACATTTCTGCATTTAAAACTCGGTTTCTAATTTTTGGCCAATTTTTGACAATTTTAACGATGTAACCCCTTACATTTTTTTCAAAAATTGGGTCAAATTTTTTGGCTGAAAAATACTAAAACTCTCATTGGTTTTATGATCGTAACTTGGCTAAAACTCAACCGATTTAAGTCTGGTTTGCTGTTTTCTTCTTGGTTTTTAAATGTGAACATTTCTGCATTTAAAACTCGGTTTCTAATTTTTGGCCAATTTTTGACAATTTTAACGATGTAACCCCTTACATTTTTTTCAAAAATTGGGTCAAATTTTTTGGCTGAAAAATACTAAAACTCTCATTGGTTTTATGATCGTAACTTGGCTAAAACTCAACCGATTTCAGTCTGGTTTGCTGTTTTCTTCTTGGTTTTTAAATGCGAACATTTCTGCATTTAAAACTCGGTTTCTAATTTTTGGCCAATTTTTGACAATT
Source organism: Drosophila jambulina (assembly GCA_018152175.1). Taxonomy (NCBI): domain Eukaryota; kingdom Metazoa; phylum Arthropoda; class Insecta; order Diptera; family Drosophilidae; genus Drosophila; species Drosophila jambulina. Next base: position 4,768,144 of record JAECXH010000006.1, read on the forward strand.
TTAACGATGTAACCCCTTACATTTTTTTCAAAAATTGGGTCAAATTTTTTGGCTGAAAAATACTAAAACTCTCATTGGTTTTATGATCGTAACTTGGCTAAAACTCAACCGATTTCAGTCTGGTTTGCTGTTTTCTTCTTGGTTTTTAAATGCGAACATTTCTGCATTTAAAACTCGGTTTCTAATTTTTGCCAATTTTTGACAATTTTAACGATGTTACCCCTTACATTTTTTTCAAAAATTGGGTCAAATTTTTTGGCTGAAAAATACTAAAACTCTCATTGGTTTTATGATCGTAACTTGGCTAAAACTCAACCGATTTCAGTCTGGTTTGCTGTTTTCTTCTTGGTTTTTAAATGCGAACATTTCTGCATTTAAAACTCGGTTTCTAATTTTTGTCCAATTTTTGACAATTTTAACGATGTAACCCCTTACATTTTTTTCAAAAATTGGGTCAAATTTTTTGGCTGAAAAATACTAAAACTCTCATTGGTTTTATGATCGTAACTTGGCTAAAACTCAACCGATTTCAGTCTGGTTTGCTGTTTTCTTCTTGGTTTTTAAATGCGAACATTTCTGCATTTAAAACTCGGTTTCTAATTTTTGGCCAATTTTTGACAATTTTAACGATGTAACCCCTTACATTTTTTTCAAAAATTGGGTCAAATTTTTTGGCTGAAAAATACTAAAACTCTCATTGGTTTTATGATCGTAACTTGGCTAAAACTCAACCGATTTAAGTCTGGTTTGCTGTTTTCTTCTTGGTTTTTAAATGTGAACATTTCTGCATTTAAAACTCGGTTTCTAATTTTTGGCCAATTTTTGACAATTTTAACGATGTAACCCCTTACATTTTTTTCAAAAATTGGGTCAAATTTTTTGGCTGAAAAATACTAAAACTCTCATTGGTTTTATGATCGTAACTTGGCTAAAACTCAACCGATTTCAGTCTGGTTTGCTGTTTTCTTCTTGGTTTTTAAATGCGAACATTTCTGCATTTAAAACTCGGTTTCTAATTTTTGGCCAATTTTTGACAATTTTAACGATGTAACCCCTTACATTTTTTTCAAAAATTGGGTCAAATTTTTTGGCTGAAAAATACTAAAACTCTCATTGGTTTTATGATCGTAACTTGGCTAAAACTCAACCGATTTCAGTCTGCTTTGGCATTTTCTTCTTGTATTTAAAGTGCGAACAATTCTGCATTTTAAACTCGATCACGAATTTTTTCCAATTTTTGACAATTTCAACGATGTAACCCCTTACATTTTCTTCAAAAATTTGGCCAAATTTTTTGGTTGAAAATTGCTGACACCTTCAACGGTTTTATGATCATAACTTGGCTAAAACTCAACCGATTTCAGATTTACTTTGGTGCAAACCAATATTTTCACTCAATGGCATTATTTCCACTCAACCCACAGATCTGCGTATCAGCTCATCTCCGCTCTCCTGCTCTCTGTTCGCAAAGAATTAGGAGCAGTTAGAAGAGCGGAGATGAGCTGAGCCGCTGATCTGTGCGATGAGTAAAATAATGAGTTGAATCATTCTTATTGAGTGAAAATATTGGTTTGCACCAAAGTGAATCCTCCATCTGCTCGTTCTGTGCGCCTGGTGCATGAACTCCGGAACTATATGGATTTGTACTGAAAATGACCATATTCCAGCCTCGTTTTTGCCTACAACAACAACTGAACTGTTGTACAACAACAATAGTTTTACAGCAGCATCATATTTACAACAACAATATCTTTGCTCTTCGTGAACAGGCAGTTATGAGAATGCAAATGAGCTGAGCCGCTGATCTGTGCGATGAGTAAAATAATGAGTTGAATCATTCTTATTGAGTGAAAATATTGGTTTGCACCAAAGTAAATCCTCCATCTGCTCGTTCTGTGCGCCTGGTGCATGAACTCCGGAACTATATGGATTTGTACTGAAAATGACCATATTCCAGCCTCGTTTTTGCCTACAACAACAACTGAACTGTTGTACAACAACAATAGTTATACAGCAGCATCATATTTACAACAACAATATCTTTGCTCTTCGTGAACAGGCAGTTATGAGAATGCAGATGAACTGAGCCGCTGATCTGTGCGATGAGTAAAATAATGAGTGGAAATAATCTTATTGAGTGGAAATATTGGTTTGCACCAAAGTAAATCCTCCATCTGCTCGTTCTGTGCGCCTGGTGCATGAACTCCGGAACTATATGGATTTGTACTGAAAATGACCATATTGAAGCCTCGTTTTTGCCTACAACAACAACTGAACTGTTGTACAACAACAATAGTTTTACAGCAGCATCATATTTACAACAATATCTTTGCTCTTCGTGAACAGGAAGTTATGAGAATGCAAATGAGCTGAGCCGCTGATCTGTGCGATGAGTAAAATAATGAGTTGAATCATTCTTATTGAGTGAAAATATTGGTTTGCACCAAAGTGAATCCTCCATCTGCTCGTTCTGTGCGCCTGGTGCATGAACTCCGGAACTATATGGATTTGTACTGAAAATGACCATATTGAAGCCTCGTTTTTGCCTACAACAACAACTGAACTGTTGTACAACAACAATAGTTTTACAGCAGCATCATATTTACAACAACAATATCTTTGCTCTTCGTGAACAGGAAGTTATGAGAATGCAAATGAGCTGAGCCGCTGATCTGTGCGATGAGTAAAATAATGAGTGGAAATAATCTTATTGAGTGGAAATATTGGTTTGCACCAAAGTAAATCCTCCATCTGCTCGTTCTGTGCGCCTGGTGCATGAACTCCGGAACTATATGGATTTGTACTGAAAATGACCATATTCCAGCCTCGTTTTTGCCTACAACAACAACTGAACTGTTGTACAACAACAATAGTTATACAGCAGCATCATATTTACAACAACAATATCTTTGCTCTTCGTGAACAGGAAGTTATGAGAATGCAGATGAGCTGAGCCGCTGATCTGTGCGATGAGTAAAATAATGAGTGGAAATAATCTTATTGAGTGGAAATATTGGTTTGCACCAAAGTAAATCCTCCATCTGCTCGTTCTGTGCGCCTGGTGCATGAACTCCGGAACTATATGGATTTGTACTGAAAATGACCATATTCCAGCCTCGTTTTTGCCTACAACAACAACTGAACTGTTGTACAACAACAATAGTTATACAGCAGCATCATATTTACAACAACAATATCTTTGCTCTTCGTGAACAGGCAGTTATGAGAATGCAGATGAAGTGAGCCGCTGATCTGTGCGATGAGTGAAAATAATGAGTTGAATCATACTTATTGAGTGAAAATATTGGTTTGCACGAAAGTGAATCCTCCATCTGCTCGTTCTGTGCGCCTGGTGCATGAACTCCGGTACTATATGGATTTGTACTGAAAATTACCATATTGAAGCCTCGTTTTTGCCTACAACAACAACTGAACTGTTGTACAACAACAATAGTTTTACAGCAGCATCATATTTACAACAACAATATCTTTGCTCTTCGTGAACAGGAAGTTATGAGAATGCAAATGAGCTGAGCCGCTGATCTGTGCGATGAGTAAAATAATGAGTGGAAATAATCTTATTGAGTGGAAATATTGGTTTGCACCAAAGTAAATCCTCCATCTGCTCGTTCTGTGCGCCTGGTGCATGAACTCCGGAACTATATGGATTTGTACTGAAAATGACCATATTGAAGCCTCGTTTTTGCCTACAACAACAACTGAACTGTTGTACAACAACAATAGTTTTACAGCAGCATCATATTTACAACAACAATATCTTTGCTCTTCGTGAACAGGAAGTTATGAGAATGCAAATGAGCTGAGCCGCTGATCTGTGCGATGAGTAAAATAATGAGTGGAAATAATCTTATTGAGTGGAAATATTGGTTTGCACCAAAGTAAATCCTCCATCTGCTCGTTCTGTGCGCCTGGTGCATGAACTCCGGAACTATATGGATTTGTACTGAAAATGACCATATTCCAGCCTCGTTTTTGCCTACAACAACAACTGAACTGTTGTACAACAACAATAGTTATACAGCAGCATCATATTTACAACAACAATATCTTTGCTCTTCGTGAACAGGCAGTTATGAGAATGCAGATGAAGTGAGCCGCTGATCTGTGCGATGAGTGAAAATAATGAGTTGAATCATTCTTATTGAGTGGAAATATTGGTTTGCACCAAAGTAAATCCTCCATCTGCTCGTTCTGTGCGCCTGGTGCATGAACTCCGGTACTATATGGATTTGTACTGAAAATTACCATATTGAAGCCTCGTTTTTGCCTACAACAACAACTGAACTGTTGTACAACAACAATAGTTTTACAGCAGCATCATATTTACAACAACAATATCTTTGCTCTTCGTGAACAGGCAGTTATGAGAATGCAGATGAAGTGAGCCGCTGATCTGTGCGATGAGTGAAAATAATGAGTTGAATCATACTTATTGAGTGAAAATATTGGTTTGCACGAAAGTGAATCCTCCATCTGCTCGTTCTGTGCGCCTGGTGCATGAACTCCAGAACTAGATGGATTTGTACTGAAAATGACCATATTGAAGCCTCGTTTTTGCCTACAACAACAACTGAACTGTTGTACAACAACAATAGTTTTACAGCAGCATCATATTTACAACAACAATATCTTTGCTCTTCGTGAACAGGCAGTTATGAGAATGCAGATGAACTGAGCCGCTGATCTGTGCGATGAGGGAAAATAATGAGTTGAATCATACTTATTGAGTGAAAATATTGGTTTGCACGAAAGTGAATCCTCCATCTGCTCGTTCTGTGCGCCTGGTGCATGAACTCCGGTACTATATGGATTTGTACTGAAAATTACCATATTGAAGCCTCGTTTTTGCCTACTACAACTACAATATTGTTGTCTAACGGGGTGCTGTGGACACTCACCTTTCAGTTTCGATATATGCATATCCCTGCTCCAACCCAATAAAAAGCCAGTTTTCGTTTAAAGGAAAAATACATTGATTGTGTAGCTATTTTCATTCTTCTTACGAATTACACGCATAACATTTAGTTACAAATACATTTACAATTGAAAATTGCTCTACTTATGTTTTCTTTTCTCTTGGGGAAACTAAACTACACAGTATAAACTAATCAGTTAGGTTTAAGCATACAAACATATACAATAAGTATTTAATTTAATCGGGAGTCACAAAAAAAGGGGATTTAGAAAGAAAAACGAATGATTTATTCGTTACTTAGGTTCGTTAGCTTAGTAAAACATAAATAATTAATGCCTTCACTTCGTTTTAAATATTTATATTAGGAAGTAATAATAATATCCTCCGCCATGCCGGTTCTCGCGTTCTTCGATTAGATTACACGTTTCTTTTTAGTTTTTTAGTATAAGTGTAAATGTAGATTTAAAATTTTAAATTTAAAACTGATGTTGTTCTTTTCGTGGAAATACCATATACACAAACATCGAAAATCGATAATAGATAATAGAGGCACATACAAAGCAATGACTAAAACATACAGATATCGGATATATACTATATAGGCTTCCTTCTATATGTTCCTTTGTTTTTGTCGTATTTTTTGGGAGTCTGTTGTGTTGTGTGTAGTTTTAGTTGCCGTTTTGAACAATTTGTTGTAATTAAGCAGTACATACTATATGTAGCTCGTTAGATAAATGAAATACTACTACATATACATATATATCCTAAGAGACAGTCTTGTTTCCTATGTGCGTGTTTATGTGGATGTTGTGTGTGTCTGCATGGTGTGTGCATGTGTGTGTGCAGAATACTTTCGATAATCCCCCTCAGTACATGTACATACAATCAGTAATTATTTAATTAACAAAACACAGGCTTACATACAACAGGGAGACTATTATTATTATCATTAAGAAAAAAAAGGGAACTAAAGTTAAGCCAAGAATCCGAGTTAATTCTTCCTTTAGGTTTTGTACATTTCACGTGTGTGTTTGACTAAGGACCATGGATCGGGAATTGAGGCTTGGACAGAGGCCGAAGCACGAGTGGTAGACACATTCATATACTAGTATATATATCCATATATATGTGGGGAGAGTTCCTCTCTTCGCCATTTCGAAGCCTTCAAAAGGCCTAGGTCTGGACAGGATTAGGGTTTCTTAAGCCTTTATCTAATTTACACTTTATATATACTTGATGCATATGTATGGAGAGGTGTACTCTCTTCAAGGGGTATATATTATCCTTCCTCCTCCCAATTAGCCTCCATCTCTCCGTATCGTTATACAATTATTTGTTGTTTACATTTAAAAGCAAATTGAATTTTTATCTCGATTGTGGTTAACTTTAAAAGTTGCTTCGATTAATTGAAGGAAGGTTTTTTTTTTTGATTGATTTCATTGATTGATCGATTGGATATCCGCCGCTACTTGGGGTTTCGATTTTGAGTTTGATTTTCATCGGTTTTTCAGTTTAATTTCCTTTAAAACCAGGGACCGTCATAAATATTTAAATTTCTTTAAGATAAGAATCATAAGAGAATATAGAATAAGAGCTATTCGATTTTATGTAAAACAAAATTTTAACTGGTCAAAGTGATTCTATAAATAAATACAATTAATTTATTGAAACTAAATATTAGTTTCAATTTGTATCATTAAACATAAGAAATTGACACCTTGTATCATTACACATTAGAAATTGATACTATTTTTAGTTACTTTAAAAAAGTACAATTTTGTTACTTAAAAAAATATAAAATCTTGATCTGGATTTTCTTTAAGAAAACATAACTCTTATTTTCGGTCCCTGCTAAAAAACACACACACAGTTAGTTTAGTTATCAGTTATTTGGTTGGAGAGCAAGGTATATAAGGTATATGGCCTATATAACTCGCCTTGTGCTGGGTTACTTGGCTGCTTTGAGAGATGTCCCTACACACAGTATATCGTATCATATATAGAAGTTATCTCTTCTGTTCTCTTCGCCCTCTCCCAAAAATTCGTTGTGTTCTCTTGCTGTCTTATGTAAAAAGATCTCTGGGCCTTGGACTGCTGGTGGTGTGGTGGTGGTGGTGATGGTTGTTCTCCAGGATTAGTAGTTACTTGGTGGGGGAGTAGTTAGCCGAGCTAGCTGAGGTCGCAACTCGTCGAGCCTATATATCTTAGGTAGGTAGTAGTACATATACCATATACGATGTATTTCGGATGCAGCTACATATATCTTGTATAATTTGTATGTAGACAGAGATAGTGATGCTCTCTCTCCAGATATATATTAATTGTATTGTATATATCCTGTAATATATATATATGTATATATAAAGTTGGTGTTTTCGACTATTTAGTAGTTGACGGGGCGCCGTCCCCTGGGCTTGATCTTCTCGGATATCTGCCACATCTCCTCCTCGCCCATAAAGTCCTTGAAGTTATCGAAGAAGCGTATTATGCGCTCGTTGCGTCGAAATGGATAGGCACTGTATAGATCCGTGAATTAGTTGGATTTCATTAAATAACTGGGTTTGTTACCATTTCTTAAAACGTTTCATGTTGACAATTATGTTGTACTGCTGCCAGCGCTTGGAGAAGTTGATAACGCCCTTGGACAGGTAGTCCTGGTTGCCCACATGCACAAACGTCAGATCTTGAAGGACCAGGCCACTGGAAAATACCCCATTAATAATCTTCAGCATATCCTCAATCCTAGTTACTTTCGGCTTACATGTAGGGTATGCAGGGCGGATTGGTTTCGGCCAGCGCCTGGCGGTAGGCCCGAAAACTGGAACTGGAATCGATGAGGGCGCAAAAGGAGCGCACCTCCTCCGTGATGCCCTTCTGCCACTCCAATCTGGGGGAGAGAAAAGCCCAAACTTAAGTCCCGCCAAACACTCCAAGGATAAGACCCAAACTCACCTCCTTATGGGCCCCGAATCCAGCGCAGAGAGCAGCGCCAGATACGAGTTGTAGTTGTTCATCTTGCGCAGATGCTTCATGATCTTGATGAACTTGTTCACATGCTTCTCCCGCTCCTTGGCGTCCTGCAGGCGCAGGATCTTGGAGCGCGCCCAATAGGACATCTTGTTGAAGTGCTCGGTGAACTTGTTGAGATTGGGCGACTTCTCCTCGCACTGATCTTTGGCAAATAGTAATACTTCGGGTATCTCGATCCTCTGGAACAGCTCGGCGTCCAGCAGGGTCATCTGCTCGGCTATCTCCAGCGACTTGAGATCGAGCAGGCCGCTGCCGCCCCCACTGACCCCCCCAGAGCTGCCGCCTCCGCCCAGCTCAAGCTCGAGTCCGCCTGCTCCACCGTGCATCCTGGGCTCCTTGTACAGGGTCACCTTCTCTACGAACTTGTTGCGCAGCAGCTTGGCCAGGTACAGCTGCCCGGAGCAGACCAGCTGATAGACAAACTCCACCAGCAGGCTGAGCAACTGGCTGGTGAGATCCGTCGACCTGGACATGGGGTTTAGAGGTTAGGGATCAGTGGTCAGGAATTTGTCTATGCCTAAGCTGAACTCACGTTAAATCGTTGACCACGCGCACCAGCAGCGAGAAGGTCTCCTTGGCGGCCTTCTGCTTGTTGTCCTGCACCTGACAGAAGAAGTAAGTGTAGCGATGGGTCAGCTTCTCGATCACGTCGATCGGCTGGATGAAGGTGCGGAAGGTGGTGATGAAGGCCTCGCTGAACGCTGCGACAGAGACAACAACAGAGGCAGAGTTGAGAGGTAAATGAGAGTGGAAATGGGAACGTGAAGGCTTCTGCTTCTGCCTGTGCTTGTGTTTGTGATGGGGATGCCTACCATTGTCGGCCACCTTCTGCACGCGGCTGGCGTGCACGATGAGGGCGTCGATGTAGCCGCCCTTCACCTCCGGCCCGTCCTCGTCCTTCTTCTTGAGTATCAGGTACCGTGTAATGTTGACCTCCTCCAGCATGTTGATCAGCATCTCCTCGTGCTCCGCCGTCGCCACCGCCTCTGGGTCCGCCTCGGCCTCTTGCTGCTGCTGCTGCTGATGCTTGGAAGCCTCATTTCCGGATACCACCTCATTGGTGGCCTCCTCGACCACCTGTTCGTCCAGCAGCTGGGGTGTATTCATCGGCATCTGGCCCGCATTGTCCACTTCGTTGGGCAGCTGATGCGAGTGACAGTAGTAGCCGTAGCCATCCAGCGCTGGCGCCCAGGGCATTGCCTCAGGCAGGCTCTCCTCTCCACTGAGCTCCTCACAGACCGTGGCCATCCGGCTATCCGGCCTGCCTGTGGATCCATTCTCGGCGCTGCTGCCAGTGGCTGCTGCTCCTGCTCCAGCTGCTGCTGCTGCTGGCTTGGGACTGGCGGGCGGTGTTGGTGGCGGGGTCGTTGTGGTCACTATGATGGGTTTGGGGCTCGGCGGCGGAGTCATTGTTGTCAGAATGATGGGTTTCGACGAGGAGGAGGAGGAGGATCCTCCTGTTGCCACGCTGTTGGCCTTTCGCTGCTTGTAGTTCTTGGGCGGCAACGCCGGCGGTGTCGCCAGCTCCGGCGACAGCTCTTTGCTCATGGGCATGATGCTGGAAGGAACAGAGATGGAGAGAAATTAGAGCGGGTGCCCAGCTTGGGGGCTGCGGCTCTACTCACTTCATGGTCTGACTGTGCGAGATGTTGCGGCTGAGGTTGTAAGCGTGCATCGTGTGGCGATGCTGCTCGATGGAGCGCGTCGAGGCCGTGCAGATTTCCATGTAGGCCAGAACTGTGTGGGGGATACGGAGTGGCGTTAGTATGATCTCAGTCTCGAACTCGAATCAACATAATAACTAAGCATCGATAGAGCGATCCTTGACTTGGGACTTGGGGGGACTTCCCCAAGGGCTTTTCTTGGTCTTGCTTTTGGGCTCTACAAGGGATCGGCGGAGAACGGAACAACACAACGCATGGAACACAACAGAACGGGAGTTGGAGCTGGGACTGGGAGTGGGACAGGCGAGACAGCACGACAGCGGGGTTAGAACGGAAGCGAGAGATCTAGTGCTCAAGCGCCAGCTGGAAACCAACATCAAACGCAGCGGGGCAGCGAGGCAGCGGAGCAGGAAGGGCGCAGCTGGGTTAGCGCGGAAAGCTGACAACTCGAACTCGAAATGCTCTTTCCAGGGCACCCTCTCTTCCTCTAGCTCCTTTGTAATTGTGATTCCATAAAGAAATGTAGATCCTAAGGGGGTTCCTATCCCACTGACTCAGCAATGACCTCAAGTTGTGGCTACGGCATGCAGGCTTGATGGCTTGATTTTTTTGCAGGAACGACCCTTGAAATGCTCTTTCTTGGGAACCCTCTTTAGGTAGGGTCTTCCAATTCTACCAGAATCTGTCAGGGAATATTAGTCAGAAAGAGAAGAAGTATGCTGTGGCGCTGTGTGGCTTCGGGATGCTTCTTCGGTTTGCTTTTAATTCTCAATAAAAATTTAACTATGATTCTGGCCTAGATTTCCCTAAAAACGTACTAGTCAAACTGGTAAAGAAATAGTTAAAAATCTACTTATAAATCTTTTTCCCTGCCCATAAGCCAAGCCAAAAATAAAGAGCATTTCGAGCTCTTTAAGCTCAAGTTTTGAATATTCTTCTTGGTTTTCGAGTCAATGATTCGGTTTGTTTTGTTTCCTTCGTGTTCTTTGGGCATTTGGCAGCAGGTTTGTTGGTTTTGTGCTTTTGTTTCGTGTAGTTTTGAGGTCTCCGCTAGTTAAACACACAGACTTACCCGAAAAGGCCACACTGTGAAACACTAGATGTTGGTGGGAACGATAATTGAGATGGGTTAGACTCTTGCGTACAACAATTTGGCAGACTTTCGTGGCTTGTTTGGGTTCGCTATAGGGGTGGGTGGGTGTGTTTGCGATATATATAACATATAGAATGCCATGAGAGTAAGTAAAGTATGTGCTACACGTAAATAAAAGGACACACAGACCCCGACTCACAGACCTAGATGATGGATTGGCTGATCAGAGATATCGACTGTTTGGACTGACTGTTTGTGGCTACGATTGACGAGTGTTTAGTCTGATTTTGAGCTGAAGTATGGGCTTGATATTCGATGTATGAAGACACCTAGTGACCCTCACACACACACATACACTACACTTACCGCTCGGCCTGGCCTGGCGGTACAAATGAAAAGAACACAACATAAACACACACATTCGATGCAAAATAACCGAGGGAAAAGAAGAGGGAAAAGAAAACGATGTAAATATGGTTGGTGCTTCTTGTGGCGCGTCCACTTACTGTTCTTCCTCTTCACAGGCAGCGGCGGCGGCTCCTCCAGATGCCGCTGATCGAACGCACTGCAGCTCCCGCTCCCCGCCATCTGCATGCGTGGGCCTTCGATCAGGCTGTGATGCTTGGACTGCCAATGCTGCAGCTGCTGGGCATGATGGAGGTGCTTCTGCTGCTGCGGGGACAGTTGCCTCAGCTCGGCCACCTCCGACTGACTGCTCCGATGGCTGGCCCAGCCACTGGACGACGACTGAGCCTCGTCCAGTTCGTCGGCTACGACGGCGGTGGCAAGGCTTCCTCGTTGACTGCTCTTCGGCGGCAAGGCCGGCGCCAGATCCGCGTCCAGGATCTGTTCCAGCTCGCCGCTGCTGGCGTAGCCAGTGGTTGTGGTGGTGGTGCAACTCCGGCTGCTGTGCGACACCGACTGGCTTATCTGCTGGCACTCCCCAGTGCTCACCATGGTCGCCGCCGATTCGCTGATGCTGAAGGCAATCTCCGAGTTGCTGCTGGAGGACTTGCTGTAGTCCGATGAGCGCTTGGACACGCTCTGTGTGGAGGTGCGAAAGGACTTCATGGACACGAAACCTGAGGGAATATTCAGAGGATTAGAGATGTGCAATGCATACGCGAAAAAGTCAACGATAAAGCCATGACCAAGGGGATAACAAAACAAAACTAAGCGAGGGAGGAAGCAAGTACGGGACAAAGCAGGAGGAGGAGCATACATATACATATTCAGCAGAGGTCCGGCTAGATGCAAGGGGTAACTGGGAAGGGAAAAGTAACTCATAGCAGGAGGACGAGGAGAGGAGGGAGCAGGACTATGTTACAGCAATTGAGCAGGGATTCTGTCTGTGAGTAGGTACCGGATTCGTTGGAGTGGCGATTGCTGGTAAGTGCTGCCGCCGCCTTGCGCAGCTCCGTGTTTGCTTCTCCACCACCTGTACCACCACCAGCTGCTGCTGCGGCAGTTGCTGCTCCTGCTCCTGCTCCGCCAGCATTCTGCAGCACTTTGTCCTCTAATGATGATGTTGCCTCGGTGGCTGCGCCGGCCTCAGTTTCTGTTTTCGTACGGGATTCGTTTGGGGTAACCACCACGGGAGTGGGAGCTGTCGTCGTTGATGGCGGCTGTTCATGGCGGTTATACTCACTGTGGCTGATCAGCTTGCTCTCCAGCGTCTCCTGTCGCTGCTGAAGCTGCAGCTGGAGCTGAAGCTGCTGTTGGTCCTCCTCCTCGCGCGAGTGATTCAGCGCCGAGTCAAAGGAGCACTGGCTGTTCTCATCCGGCGAACGCGAACGCACCGAGAGTCTGTCAATCAAGGAGAGACATTAGGACATATTCCAGGAGCTTCGGGAGATCTGGGTTCTCTTACCTATCCACGCCATAGTTCAGCAGCGAGATGTTGGAGCTGCAGTCCAGATCCGAGTTGAGGCTGATGTTGTGCGACTGGGCATAGGGCTGCGGACTGGCCTGGTTCGAGGTGGAGGTGGACGTCGATGATGAACCCACTCCCCCTCCGGTAGGTGCGCCCGGCTGGCTGCGCCGCTTTGGCGGCAACGGCGGCGGATTGCTGGCCCGATTGGGAAGCGGTGGCTTTGGCGGCGGACTCGAATCGCGCAGGATGCTCTCGGTGCTGTGGGAGCCGCGCATGGGGTTTACATTGCACTGTTCCAGGCTGTCCCGCTCCTTGGACGTCAACCCAATGTCCGGCAAGGAGGTGCGTTGTGCCACAGCCGCAGATTCAGCTGCCGAGATCCGCATGCTGGCTATGCCTAGTCCAATGCCAGTTCCAGGACCTCCGCCCCCGCCTCCGCCTCCACCGACGCCCGACGAGGCCGTGACGGCGCCCATAATTTCCGCCGCAGCTCCTATGCTGCCCAGACCGGAGCCACTGTAGCGGAAGGCGCACTGATCCTCCTTCAGCTTGCCCTGAGCCAGTGTCACGAGATTCTGGGGGAAGGGATCGTGTTACAAACGAACAAGGAGATCTGATAATCTGATGGGACTCACCCGCACGGCATCCTCCAGGAGATCAATGACCTCGCGCACATTCTCATTGCTGAGGGAGGCGCACTCGCCGCTCTCCTCGGAGAGCATCACCTCGTCGCAGAGCTTGATCAGCTTGCCCAGGCTCTGGTACACCTGCTGTGTGGCGGAGGTCATAATGGCACTGTTCTCGTTCAGCGTGTAGGTTTGGATAACTGCGGGGGAATCAAAGCGGAATACAGGGGTTCAATTATAAGCTCTAGCGACCTTCAACGACTTTTAAAACGTTTTAGTTTTTCGGGGTCTTGAGTTGGTTTACCCATACCATCCAGGACTCACCCGAGTACATGCTGGCAATCGTCTCCAGGATCACCGTCCCATTGCCCGGCAGCACCTCCAGCTTCTTCTTGAGTATGACATCCCGGAAGTGCTTGAGGGCATTGGAGATGTCCTTGACATGCGTCTCCAGCGTCTGGGTGGACCGTTGCACCTCTTCGGTGGTGGGCGGCGGCTTGGTGCCGTGCTTGGTGCGCGGACTATGCGGCGAATGGGAACGTCCCAGCGTATTGTTCGTGGGCCGCATCAGGTTTATCTTCTCGAATAGGTCGTCCTTGAAGGAGCGCGCCCGTCGCGCCAACTTGGTGCCCTTGAGGCTGTTCTTATGCCCCGACGAACCGCTCTGGCCACTACCACTGAGACTTAAAGGTGCCGGTGGCACTCCGCCTGCACCACCACCACGACTCCCAGGTGTTGACTGCTGCTGGTGCTGTTGATGCTGCTGGTTTTGGTGATGGTGATGCGCTGCCGGTGGCGGGGTACACGCCGTGGAGTAGCCGCCACTGTTGATGCTATTGTTGCTGCTGCTGCTGCAGCCGCCTCCACCGACCGAGCAGGTCCCGGGCGTGGATGGAGAACTGATGCTGCCGTCTGCAAGGAAAGGGAACTTATGAGTCAGGAGTAGTTTCTATTGTATAAACAACAATAAATACAACTAAAGAACACGAATCGCTTTATTTTGGGGACGTATAAAAGGAAATGAATCACTGGAAAGGGTAGGGAAATGGGTAAAGCCTTTCCATCATTAAAAGATATAATGTAACTCTAATTATAATCACAGTGAGCATTGGTAAAAGCTCCACAAATCCATACTTATTGCTTTCATGTTAAACAGGGAACCAGGAATCATTGATATATATTAAGAAGGCTTTACAACGCATCACGTACAGCCGAAGTAGGTTCTTAGTCATAATTTTAATATTAAACAATAACACAAAAAACAAAACTCTGGAATACCTCAAACTAAGACTTTTTCTTAGATCCCTTGACAGCTGTTACAAGTTCATAAGGTAACTAACAAGTCAGGCTCTTAATTAAAGTCATAACTAAGCAAGAAATGCATCATTGATTCTATGTATCATTTTCCCATAACCTGAAATTAGTAACTGGGAAATATGGATGGCAAGTAACAATCATTCACAAGTCATTAAATATGTATACCCTTGCAAGTGCAGGGTATTATAATTTTAGTAAAAATCTTGAAACACAGTGAAGGAGTCGTTTCCGACCCTATAAAGCATATATATTCTTGATCAGCATCAACAGCCGAGTCCAGTAAGTCATATTCGGTAGAAAAAAATTGGTCTTCCTTTTTTCAAAAATTTGAAAGGGGTTACATCATTAAAATTGTGAAAAATTCAAGAAAATTTTAATTTTCTTAATCCTTAATCTTGTTACACAGATTTATTAACCTAATTAAAACTAACATAGAAGAGCTTTCCAAATTGAAAAAGCATTTTTGACTGAGTTATGGGTTGTTAATTCTTTGATGTGTCCAAAACTTTCAGCATATCAAAATATCGATAAATATCGATTTAAAGAATGCGAATATTTCAGGTCTTCTTTAATTTTTAACTTTAATTTTTTAAATCCTTAATATTGATTATTAAAAACGTTCTATTCAGTTTAGTTAGGATCGATTTTCAGTTCGATCGTTTGATCCAATCGATAACTGGAAGCGTATATAAATATCGGCTAACCGAAGTCAGCTTCTTTTCTTGTTTCTAATGAGGTTGCCAGCAAATAATTTGTATAATTAATACTTGTTTCTGGAATGTAATTCCAAGACACACTTGATTTATTTATAGCTGCTACACTACGTTAGAGAAATATCGTTATTAGATGCCAATGACATCATGATTTCCGTATTAAATCTTTTTTGTTTTTATTTGCTGCTACTTTTGCCAAATTCCGGAAAACTAATATTGCCAAAATTTACAGCACAACCGACACACAGCATTCTTATACAATATAAGGTAGGTTGCTGCTTTTGTCACTTCTATTCGCTAAATATCTTTAAATATTTATGTATTTATGATGGTGTACAAAAAAATGTGCACTTATCGAATTTTTAACCTACAATCGCCCTAAAAAAGGATCCACAGGCGAGTCTCCCTAGATTTGGCAAAAATTTGCCCTAAAATAAAGAAAGAAACTTAAATCCAGGGGAATTTTTTTTTATTATAGATAAATTTTCATGTTTTAGAAGACTTGATGTGGAATAAACTTGTCTTAAATTAAAGGTGCGTTTTTTTTCTAAATATAAGGATAATTATTCTTGAAAAAATTACTAATTTCCAATTGGCATAGAAATCTCGCACGAGTGCGCATATAATTCCCAACTGATTCTAACATCCCTGGAATGATCTGACTGTTGCCGGTCTCACAAATGTGTATAAATTTAGCATAAAATAAAATAAAAGGACCCAAGGGCGAGTCGCCCTAGTTTTAATATGTTTCAAGTATGCGATAACCTACTTCTTAATTCTAGTGTAATTGTCCTTGAATTAATAGGATAAGTAACTACTACTTACACTAAAGACTATCTACTTCTGCAATAGCATATACACTTTGACAACTTGCTTCATGCTTGGGATGTTAGAACCAGTTGGGAATTATATGCGCACTTGTGAGAGATTTATCGGTACAAATTTTAGGGCCATAGTTTCACGGAAAATTGATCAGCAAAACAAGAGCAACTCTGTTTTTTCGATAGTTATTATAGAACTTTCCCCTTGATATATGTACATCCCTAGTTCAACGTTTAAGAAGCAAACTGCTGATTGAGGCCTTTTTGCAACCACTTGAGCTCCAATTATTGACCAAAATGTAGCACAATTAATGATCTAAGCCTTGCAATAAATGCCTTTGCAATAATTAGAGCTGAGAAATGCACATTTGCCAAATAAAATGGCATTCCTAGGTGGTCCCGACTCGCTGAGGCGTTTCGGCTGGAACTTTTCAAGTGGCGAGGAGGAGAAGGAGGAGCAGGAGCCAGAGCCAGAGCCAGCTTTCACTTACGGCATAACAGCGCATTCTTGGGCGGCACTAGACCAAGTGTTGGGGAGTCCATTGCCAGTGGAATCGCTGGCGTTGATAGCGCCAATCGTGCCAGCCTTTTGTATTTGCGACGCCTGTGGAATTTAATGCTATGCAACGTGTTGCCGCTAGTGTTGCTGCCGATGCTGCTGTTATTGTTGCTATCTCGCGGCGACCATGACTGCCGCTGATGCTGAGGCTGATGACGTTCATCGTCTCTGGGAGCCGCTTTGGCAGCTCGGTTGGCTTTGGGATCTCCGGGATGCGGCGGCGGCAGCTGCTTGAGCGTGTACGAGTAGACACGCCAGCGTTCAGCGAGCGCACAGTCGCTCAAAAAAGATTCATCAAACTGCGGCATAACGTTGCATAATGACAACACCACGAGTGCTTATGTTAAACAACAACAACAACCGGGGCGAAAACACACGCATAACACCACCAATTTGTCGCGTCTTTCAGATATTTTGTTTTGTTATGTTTGCCGATAGATTTCACCGAATTCCGATAAGCAATAGGAGAGAGTCACGATTAACGATTGCAGCACCTTGTGACCGGGGCTTCGGTTTAGATTTCCCGGTTATTTGACACACTCAGATAGTCATTTTGTATAAGGGAGTTGCCAAGACTGAGTGAAAAACAATATATTATACCGATTAACCATACTGCTCGTTCGATATTACCGATAATTTATGTAAGCATTCTTATCTGGGCATCCTTTAACCCAATTTCAGTCGTATACATCAGTATTTATGATAGTTTTTCCACAAAGTGTAAACTTTATCGATAGGTTTGTTATTCAGGCAATTATCAATAGTTGTGGTGTAGTTATCGGTACAACCTTATATCTTTTTTTTAGTACTTGTGTTTGTTTCTTTACAATTTTTTATCGATATATAATTATTCAGCCGATTAACGATAGATATTTTTCCTAAGACTGGTACACTTGCACCAAGTATTAACTTGTTTGTTTAGATGGCTTATATCATCGAAAAGATTGCTAGTTTAGGATCTTCTGGCCTCGTCCCCAGTCTTCTTGACACTCTTTGAGTGCAATTTCCGCACTTTTTTAATCGATTTTCAGGCACAAGCAACAGTTTGATTGATTCAATCACCGATAACCGATACGTTAATATATATATTGCACTTTCTGTGCAATTTCTTTCACTTTCAAGAGCAATTTGAGGCTCTTTTCTGTTGCTTTTGTATTTGTCTTATTTTTCCATCGCTTACACGACCACGACGACAACGAGGACGGCCCCCGCACACTCTCGCCAATCTCTGGCGCGCTGGCCTCTGGGTGAGATGTTGATTAAATAAATCACAAATAAAAATGATTATATTTAGACGCTGCCTGCTGATGGTGTTGGAGATGGCGATGGCTATGGCTATGGCGATGCTGTGGCGATGCTGCTGCTGCTGTCGTCAGCTGTCGCCCGCCGGCCCGTTGTGGTTGTCGTAGCCGTAGTTGTCGACGACTGGAAAGCGCACTGAACTATGAAAATCCGCAAACGGCAACAACGACGACTGATGTCCGAGTTGGAGTCCGCGACAGAGACCGCTAACGCTAACGCTAACCAACCGGCCAACGGCAATGGCAGCACATTAGCAGCAGCAGCAGCAACATGGGGGATTGGGAGCGGGAGCAGCAGCCGCAGCCGCGAGTGCCGCGGAAGAGCAGCAAATGGCACTTGTCCACCTGGCCGGCTGGCTCGGGCACTCTCCTGATCTCTCCTGCCGCTCTGCTGTGTCTCTCCTCTCCCTCCCGTTCTCTCTCTATAATTTCTCTCAAAGAAATAATGAAAACAGGGCCAACAAAAACGTGCAAATCACTGAGGGCCATAGAGTACAGATAGGAATTGCAATTGGAAATTGGAAAATTTGCGCTTTAGTTAACTTTAACTTTAGTAAACTTTATCTTTAGTTAACTCAGTTAACCGGATAGTGTAAAAAAGGGATTAAGGGATATATATTTCCGATAGGTACCTCGGGATAATTTTTCAAAAATATCGATATTTTAACATTATAATTAAATAATTTTCTAGGTCAAATTTTCCAATATTTCCGATATCTTTGTCGCATTTTTCTCTTTCTATAATTGCTCAAATAAAATCAACCTCCAAGACCTAGATTTAATCTATTTAAACCTAGATTTAATGACTGATTTAATGCCTGATTTAATGCCTGATTTAATGCCTGATTTACTGCCTCATTTACTGCTCCAAACTGATATTATTTCTCGCTGTGCAGCCAGCAGTTTGTCTCGTATTTTTTCACCTGGGATGCTGCTGCTGCTGGCCTCTCTCCCGGTCGCTCTTGCTCTCTTCATATTACTCGCAATTATCAATCAGCTGGCACACCTGAACGAGCTCCGCTCCAGGTGAGGCGGGGGGTGTGCAGGGCTGTGACTGTGACTGGAGAAAAGGGGGCGGCAGACGCGACTCTGGGGCGGATTTGTTCAATTCGCAAGTGGCGCTCGTGACTTGCCTTGAAATGAGCTACAGTGGCTGCTGCTGCTGCTGTTGCTGCTGTTGCTGCTGTTGCTGCTGTTGCTGCTGCTGCTGCTGCGCAAATGGGCGAAAATCGAAGGCGTCGCCAAAAGGCGAAAGCAAATACAGGCCACCACAAAGGGGAGCACAAAGCGAGAAAAACCCAGCAACTGAGAAACCGAAATATATAGACAAAAAAACCCAAGTGGATACAGCTAATCATTGGACACTTCTGTCAAGGTTAATGCCAATGCCACCAAACGGTTAAGGGTAATGGGTTATGTGGGCTAAGTGGGTTAAATGGGACTCTAGCTCCAAAAAATAACCGGGGGCTTTAAATAGAACAGAGCAAGAAATAAAGGTAAAGGCTACATACATCCGCCTCAAGGTCACCGGTCACTGTTATCAACGTAACGAAACGTATTTAATTTGCCACTGATAGGGCGTTAATCGGTTAGCCAAGCGGGACTTCCTGCCCCGTGGAATATCTTTACAATCTTCCCCCACTTTACGCGCCAAGATAATGATTATGGAAAACCGGAAATCGGAATTGCGAACCAATCTTGAACTGTAGCTGGGGCTAGAGTTAAGTAGGTAAGTAGTGCCAGGTAATCAGACAGACGTGAGGGAGTTACTCTGACTTTAATTGATAAGCTAAAACCACTATAGCTGATTAATTATTGGTTTAAGTATTACAAATAATAGGTAAGACCAGGCTAAAGGGGCTAGCCATTGGGGCAAGTGGCTTTCCTCTAGGTTTCCCCATCGAAATACCAAATGCCAAGTACCCTAAAGTACCCCAAAGTGCAACACATTTCTCTTCTAATTTTTGCGGGCTCACCTTTGGGCCAATTCCAATTACATGCCACGCCCACTAGCCTTAAGAACCCACTCCCCTGCAGCCACCTAAGACGTTTCAGGCAATACAAGTCACGTTCACCCAATTAATTAATGGCACACCGCAGAAATGGGGAAATGCGACGACGACGACGCGACCCAAACTCAAACCAAAAATAAAAAAAAAAAACTAAAAACCCAAACCCGATATCACCTGGAGGCAGCAGCAACTGCACAATCGAGTTGCGGCGAGACGAGAGCCACTTTGCATGATTAGGAAATTGGATCAGGCAACGGAGCACCCGGAGTGGGTTCGAGCCACCGAGCGGGTTGGACGAGTCGAGTCTGGAGTCGATCAAGAGGTGATTTCAATTCTGGTTCTAGCCAAAAAAAAAAGAATACAACTAAAATGAATTAAGACAGTGTGACCTCACTAAGGCAAATTTATGATATGTATTTTAAGAATTTAATTTAATTTTAGGCACTTAAAAAAATAATAGAAAAACGTTGTATATTCGGCTTTCTTTAGTCAAGTTAGAGAGTTATCCTTTAGTCTCTTTAATTAATTTCTTTAGGTTTTTTTTTATTACATCAATTTATCCATTAACGAGGTAAGATAATAGTAACGATGGAATCTTTAACTGAAAATATTTATGATACTTAATTTTGTGATGACAAGTTGTAAATTTAATTTAAAAAAAACTTCCCCAAGTTAAAGATTTTCCTTTTAATAATTAGAACCTCTAACAAACAAAAAACAACTTTTAACGAGCTAAGACAAAAGTAACGATGGCACCTTTAACATCAGTAATGTATAATAAACAATAACAACATTTAATTTTGGGATGTTATTACATTAAAAAAAATTATTTATTATACAATAATTTGTAATTTATTCGGCCTATGACTCTATGTAAAAGTCTCGTCACTACGTAGAACTGCATTCCACAGAGATATCTGAAGTAGTTATACTTTTGCTTTAGCTCATTCTCTGATTACTTTTTAAAAAAATATATTTTCTATATTTATAATTAGTAACTATATAACATATGTATAAATATTCAGAGGAATATACAAGACAAGTTCTACTGTAGCTCAGAAAAAAAAAACTGGGCTAGGCGGATTTAAAGAAACTGTCAAACGGAGAAGGAATAAGGGGAGTTGGGGAGTTGGGGAGAAGGAGGAGGAGATGACACCAAATTGGTAAATTGGTAATTGGCACACCCGATGAAGACCATGATAATGAAGATCGTTCATAAAATCCACATCGGCGGACGCATCATCATCATAATAATGCCGTTGGCTCGTGTATGCAAAGTCCTCGGGTCTCTCGGGCCTCTAAACTTGACCAATATTTGCTGGTCTTCTCCTGACCAGTTTCAATGTTGCTGTTATTGTTATTGTTACTGCGGCTCTAACCAGTTTTTTTTTACCTTTTTTTTTGAGGAGAGAGGGCCGCCCGCCTGAGAGTAAGCCCATTAGCCAGAGCGGCCACGAAAACGCGAAGTTTAAAACAAAAACAAAGCGAAAAACGGCTAAAAAAAAATATAAAAAATGGCATACTGTAAAAAAAATGTATCTTTGAGACAAAAAAATGTTTAAAATATTTTGTCAATAAATCGATATATTTATTTATGACAAGTTTTAACTTGTTTATCGATATTTAAACTTCAAATACACAAAATAATTTTAAAACAATAAATATAGCTAACTTTGCTAAACCGATATATGGTTTGCAAACTGATCATTCAATTGTATTGAAAATCCATCATAACTAAGTCCAAAAGAGCTAAGTTAAAAATTTTAACCCCTTTTAAAATTAAAAAATATATTGTATAGAATTATTCTGTTAGCTGTCATGGCTAAATCGGTTCGTCTGTTGATGCTTATCAAGAATATATAGAGTCTACAGTATCGTAAACGGCTTCTTTACTTCGTTGAAAAGTCTTGATTAAAATAATAATATCCTGCTAGGGTAAAATGTAATCTAAGTTTTTATTGATTATTTTATTATTCAAATAATTTGATTTTTTTTAAATATGAATCATTGTAATGGTATAAACTGTATACATATTAATATTTGTCATTGTTTTTGTTTAATATAAATTCTTTTAGTATAGCTTCTCTTTATACTAGTGTGTTGTCATGTTGTCAATGTATTAATTTCGAGACTTTAAGCCCTGTATTTTTTCCAGTGCACAAAATGTGAAATGCTGAATGAATGGGCACACACAGAGCACAGCAAAGCCACAAGGAAAACAACAAATAAATAAAACAAGAGCCGAGGAATTTGAGTTTTAGTTTGCTTGGAATGCTATGCTTTCTAACTGCCGCGATCGCGATAGTTCCTGAACATACATATATAGCAACAAAACATATACACAAAGCACATGTAGTGCCCCAAGGGGAGTGTGGAATCAAAAAATATAAAACAAAAGAACAAAAATCGTCCAATAAAACTCAAAATCTGTCAAGCAATACAAAGAATTGGCAACTAAATGACATAATCATTGTGGAAACACAAAGGAGAAACATGCTAATTTTCAATGCAAATAAAATGGACAATTTAGAACAGTAAACAAAATAATAAACTAAAACTATTGCACAGGCATACATAGTTAGTTAATTACATATTAATTAGGGACAGCGATTAAAGGCAGCCATAAAGGTTGTATTTCAATGAACCCCACAGCATTTGCTTGGCACGAACACTTTCGGGCAAGATAATGTACATTATCTGAAAGTTAATCTTATCTTCACCTGGAGATTTTTATAAAAATAAGTTAATTAAAAAAATTAGTATTATTTAAAGCAACAAAAATGTAAATAAACATTTAAGGCATTTCAGAAAACTTTTTGAACTATTTTCAATCCAGAAATCCGCTTTCATTTTATCAAAATAACTTAGAGGTAAAATATATATTAATAAAATATATATGAAAGAATTAAATAAGAAAATCGATATATATCTAAATATTTCAGGTCTTCTTGAGCACATAAGATGCAAAAAAAATACCTTAAAAAATCATATTTACTGGATATTGAATACATACCTATTAGAAAATAACCAAATTTCTGTAGTATATGCATATTTATATTAAAATAAATACAACCTAGCTTTCAGGAAGCACTTAGATTTACCCTATTGGCCTGGTTCCATCACCTTGACCGCTGCTGTTGATACCTGCCAAATTAGCACTCGTACAGCATTCCTGTTAATTGCCAGCTGAATGTTATGGCTTTGTTGCTAGCCCCATGTTAGCTGCTCAGCTGTTAAGCGCATGTTAATTCGTGTGTGGAGAGGTAATATGACCAATTTCGGTCAGCACATCGTTGTTTGTTTTCACTTGTGACACATCGTTAATAGGCTACATCTGTACATTGTTTATTATTTATACCTTACAGTAATAAATAAACAAGGAAAGGCTGAGTGTTTTTCCCTGTGTATAGGCTACAGTCTCAGGTGCGTCTGTTGTCGTATTCTAAGGGCCCAAGTGGATCCCATTTCCATTTGACAATCTCTGATTTATGCATGGGCATGGGTCATCGAGTGATCACGATCACGACAGGTTTTCATGCCGGTAAAGTGCATAAAAAACAGCATCGAGTAACACACACACACAACCCCACGTTTTGGGGCCATAATATGCACTGCGACAAATGCCTGATTTGTATTTGAAATAGTTATATGAAAAGGTAATATTTTGATCTAATATTTATTATCACAACAGAACAGATTGTATGTGAAATATTAAAAAGAAAAAATACGATATGAAATATTTGAAATCTCATTCAAATTATGTTTAAAAGTATGCTATAAAATGTTTAACCTACAAATAATTCGATTACAGTTACAATTCCCATGATTAATAATTAAGTTAGGCATATTTTTCTCTCTCTGTTCAAAGCGATGGGTGTGTGAATGTTACAGGGGCCTCTAAGGGAAAACTCCTTAGGCCTTTCCCTCCGCCTTTGCCTTTGCCCTTGCCCTTTCCCTGCCCCACAGATGACGTCACGCGCAGGTGCTGTCATCGGACAAGTATTTTGTATTCTGTATTTTTCTTATTTCGGAATGCCGTAGTTCCCGAGTTCTCCTCGAAAGCTCAATTGAGTACGAGAGAGTGGGGCACAATACACTCAACACCCAACACAACAACAACACAACAACAACACGCCACAACACACAATACACAAAAACACAATACACAATACACAATGCCAGTGAATTGTTGAATTATACATCATCGTGTTTATAATTTGCTCGGCCCTCGATTACTCACTCAAGAATTGTCGCTGCCTCTTCGTTGTTTCTTAATTGTTTGTTCTCCTGGCTAATTTTTTACTATTTGTTTATTATTTAACTTTTCACCTCACCAACCACAACGAAACGAAACGAAACACGTGCACGGACATGGACACTCCTGTTCCAGGCTGTATTTCCTACATTTCCGATCCGTTTAGCTCCGTTCTGTTCCGTTCTGCTCCCGGCAACGGTTAGACAACTTTTGAGCGGCGGCCCATCGTCATAATTAATAAGGCGCTGCCAGAAAACCAGCGACAACAACAAAGGAATGGCAACAAAAAACAACAACAACAAATCAACAGCAAAAAAAAAAAAAAGAAAAACTCTCAACGCAGCGTAAACGAAAACGAAACTAAACATTTTTTGATGCACTGCAGAAAAAAAAAACAGGGAAAGCTCGATAAATAATAAAATAAAATTCTATAAAACATTAAAAAAAAATAAGCAATAAAGGTAATTTCGGCTCGCCGAAGTTTGTATACCCTTGCAGCTTACAGTTGGATCATTATGAATTAATAAAATTTTATCAAATGAAAAATAAAACTAACAGGAATTATATACACCATTTATACACAAAAAAATTGGTTTAACATTGCGTATACGTAATATTTCCCCAACATTCCTATGGCAGCTATATGATATAGTAGTCCGATTTTGATCAAATTAAAACCGAAATTCTAGAATAATATAAAATGGCCTTTTCTCAAATTATATGAAAATATTTTGAAAATTGGACAAGTTATAATTTTTTTTCTAAAAATTTACCGATCGTTCCTATGGCAGCTATATGATATAGTCGTCCGATCCGGCCCGTTCCGACTTATATAAAACTGAGAGCATATAGAAGACTATCTGCAAAGTTTTATTCAAATAGCTTCAAAACTGAGGGACTAGTTTGCGTATAATCGGACAGACGGACAGACGGACGGACGGACGGACGTACAGACGGACAGACGGACAGACGGACAAACGGACAGACGGACGGACGGATGGACGGACGGACGGACGAACAGACGGACGAACAGACGGACGAACAGACGGACGGACAGACGAACATGGCTAGATCGACTCGGCTGTTGATGCTGATCAAGAATATATATACTTTATAGGGTCGGAAATGTCTCCTTCACTGCGTTTCAAACTTCTGACTGAAATTATAATACCCTGCAAGGGTATAAAAATGCAGTCTAGTTAATACTAGAAACTAAATAAACTCTGTTTTAAATTTACTTAAGGCCAAAACTATAATGTAACATCAGAGTTTTACTTATTCTTTACTTACTTTACTTATGCTTGTAAATAAATAACAAGTACAAATGATTCACTCTTACAAATGTTTCAAATTACGGAAGAGGGATTGACTTTAGTCAGGGAAACAAGTATATATCGATGGGGAATGAATCACCAATAATGACACTTATGACACATTGCTAAATAAAAGGATGGATGTCGGTCTTTCCTGAATAATTAAACAGAGATACGAACTCTTATCTGATTTTTGCATTAATATAACTGATTATAATCAGTTTTTTGGCAAATAATTAATATAGGAAGTTCCCAGACAAAATATATTTGATCATTTTAAAGATGTATGAAATCCAAATCGGTCTAGAGTTCAATTACCTTAAGCTTACATATTTATGCGAATTTCTTAGACGGTTTTCTCATTACATATGATTTATGGTTCTATTTTTCACCTAAATCTTTTTATTTGCCACATATTTTCTTGCTGTGCAGAAGGGGTGTATGGTGTGTGGTGTATGGTGTATGGTGTATGGTGTATGGTGTATGGTATATGGGGGGCTATTTTTTAATGCCTACTCCATAAGCAGAAAAGCCAAAACAAAAACGAAGCGAGGCTGAGAAGCCCGTGGAGAATTGGGAGCGATGACGATGTCGTCGTCGTCTTCGTCGTCGGTGACGCTATAATGGTGACAACCGCCGATGACGGTGCGTGTGTGTGTGTGTGTTGTGCGTGCGCGTGGGAGTGTGTGTGGGTGTGGGGTGTGTAGCAGGAAAACTAGATGAGGAAAAGACTAAGGTCCCCCGCTCTTCTCACGCTCTAGCTCCAACTATTGGAACAAATAATGAGAAAACTATGAAAAGTAAATTCAATTAGGTTAAAAAAATTCAAAGGACTTGAATTTAATTAAATATTATATAGATAATTATATGTACAAATATATTTAAGTATGCATGCAAAGGGAGTTGTATTTTATAGCGGCGCTCTCTCGGGATTTCAACAACAAAACATGTGTGTTGGGCTAGGACGATTTTCTCGCATATACGGTTTGGTTAATTTTTTGTTAGATTTGTTTTTTGTTAGGTTTTGTTACGTTACCTTACGTTATGTTATTCAGACCTATAAGGCTCCTCTCTGAAGACACACTTAGATTTGGAATATACTCTTTCTGTGGGTACCTGGCACCAAAAATAAACCATAATTGCTTAATCCAAAGCTGTTGGTGCCCGGTGCCATCGAAAGTTTTGCAAATTAATCGTAGCAATAAATCCGATTATCAACTAAATGGAAACGCTTAAATGTGATTTGGGGTGAATACCCCAGCTCCACCGTTCAATTAATTTGGATTTCTCAATTCTCAATGAAATGCTCGCTGGCTCTTCGGCTCTTTCACTTTCGGTTCAACCAACAATAAATGAATGGTGCTTGGGCCCCCGGAATGAAATCTTCCAATTCAATTCGGCGGCTTTGGATTCGGTTTTCGGTTTCGGTAAAAAAAAAAAATGGGGCTTATGAACAACAATCCCGAACAATTCCAAACCACTTGCAGCCGGCCGCACAATGTAACTGTCCAATAGACACGCTTCGAAAACTCTGGCCAGAAAGCAAGACAGACCGAAAGCCAAGAGAGTCAGAAAGTCAGGCAGGCAGAAAGAAAGAATGAAAGTTTTGCCAAAGCCACGGAGGAGAAAGGGGGAAGCGAGGCTAGATTTTGGGCGGCCAGGTGAACAATTATGACATAGACATGGTGTTGACAGTCGACGACGACAATACGATACTATATTATACGATCCGAGTATGAAAACGAAGTGCATAGGAAAGCAAAAGTGCTGAATGGCTGAATTGTGTAAGTGAAAATTACAAAGGCAGTTTAAAGAAGCCCACAATCGAGTTGACAAAACACACACCGACAGGGCAGGGTACCTACTCACCTGCCAGAGGGAAAGCGACATTTCATACGTGACCATAGAGCCACAACAACCCACTACCCAACAACACCACCTGACACCTGACAATGGACTTACTGCTGGCCCCAAGCCAGAGCCAAGATTTCACTTGAGCGCCACCGAAACAACACACATCTTGCATTTCCCATTATCCATCTACCATTTTCCAGCTGCCCATCTTGCCATCTTGCCAACTGCCCATCTACCCATCTACCCATCTACCCACTTGTGATGACCACACAGAGATGACCCGCAGCAAGTCACCTTTAAAGGTGGCCAACACATAAACATAAACATTCAAAGATATGGCTTTCCGTTGACCTTATACTTTCGTGTATATAAAAAAGAGGAGCACTTGATATAAGAGGAGTTTGCTATGATTTCACTTTATGTATTGCATACGCAACACTTGATTACGTAGGAAGGAGTAGAAATACCTCAATATAAGCTGCTTGCTTCTAAAATATTTACTCCATTTAATACAGGATTCCCGACTTATCGCATATCAATATCAGGTTAAATCTCTAAGAAACCAATTTTGTGTAAATACCTATGTGAAACTCCCTCTAAATTTCGCTTTAAATTCTGGATAATAAGTAATAATTTATATGAAATTGTATACATTGCTAATAAGAAACTATTCTTTTAGGTAGAAAAGTAAGTAAACAAAGCCATAAGGTAAAGATGATTTTTAATTACTATAGAAGATCTTAGTAAATTTGTATACTCTTTAAAAAATGCCTTAAAAAGCAAATAAAAAAATACTATTTCCATTAAAGCCTTTCAACTTGTAAAGGGAATATGTTCTTTATTTTGAAATATTTTCCCGACACAAGTGGCCTACGTTTCCCTTTGACTCTGCCGCTATCGCTGCTCATTTCAATTAAATAATTTTTCAACTCAAGCCAATGAAAAAATACAAAAAAAAGAGGCATCTGTTGGGAGGCCCTACGCCCAGCAGCCCACTCCAGTGGCAGTGGCAACGCCCCCGCAGAGTGTGCCCTAAGGTCAGGGTCAAAGTCGGGCAGGCAATCGAGCCAATTCCCGGTAGACTAGCCTTTGACCCGCCAGCACGCAGCTCGCAGCTCGCAGCTTCCAGCTTCCAGCTGGCAACAGCTAGCAACGCATGTCACCTATCAGCCACAAGCGGACGCAAATTATTCCCAGGAATCACACTCGGAATACGCCTTTGACCTTGCCCACTGCCACTGGTCCTGTGTTCCCGGATTCCTGGTAGCCTGGCAGCCGCCTTTGTGCGTATTGTCAACGTGCAAGTGGCCAGTGGCAAGTGGCAAGTGGCAAGTGGCAAGCTGGCTAGCTGGCAAGTGGACGCAGTGGCTTCCGCCATGGCCACAAAGCCATCAATCCCTGACACTTGTGCGCTCGCTTCTCGCTTTTGTTCGACCAGAGAATACTGGTCATATTCCCGGGAAATAAGTTTTCACTTTGGAAAAATACATTTCCCGCCAATAGGAGACATGGCGACTATTTGAAAAGGTCACACACATGCCTGTCCATGCATATGTATAAGCTGATTTTTCTCACAGGATCATGCGTGGGGGAAGTGGGGGCACCAGATTCCCAGTTATTCTATTTCCAGCCTTTGGCCACAAGCTAAAAGTTTAAAGTTCAAGCTAATAAGAAACGTTCCTGGGAACTGGAACTGCAAGCCAAAG
The DNA here is from genome assembly GCA_018152175.1 of Drosophila jambulina. Classification (NCBI taxonomy): domain Eukaryota; kingdom Metazoa; phylum Arthropoda; class Insecta; order Diptera; family Drosophilidae; genus Drosophila; species Drosophila jambulina. The sequence goes on from JAECXH010000006.1 coordinate 4,797,217, forward strand.
GCAGCTTGGTAGATAACATTTCCAGGTATTCCATTTTCTAGCAATTTCTATTTAGAGTTCTCTGAAGAATTTCCTGATTTGTGGTTATAGATTTCAGGATATTTAGAACAGAGCAAAATAAATCATTTGGAATTTTCCGCTGAACACAGTAGTTAGTGCTTTTGCTTCACATTTCGCATTTTCATTTCAAGCGAAAAAGTGAATTCGCCGCGGCAACAGGTGACCGAGCAAGCAAGCCAGCCTCCTCCCTATTAGAAAGTGCAGTAGTGAAAGCCAAACACGGAATTGTTCAATCAACAACAATTAAACAAAACCCTTTTCATCTCCACACACATCTCCATTTACATTTACATTTTCATTTCCATCTCGCATTCGGCGGGGAATGTTTTCATTCGTTTGCTGCATGCCAAAATGTCGTAGGCAAGCACACAACCAACAGCACACACACCCCACACACACACTTCTCATCACATCGCAAAATGCTGACAATCCCAACAATGTGGACGGACATGTGTTGACACAGACATGGAGCAGGGCGATTAGATTAGATACGATACCATTCCATGCCATATTCCATGCCACATCGGATCGGGTTAGGAATAAACATCGAGTACGTAGCAGCGAATGATATTGGGTTTTGCATTCTGTATTATATTATTATATTAAATAAGTAATATCCAGTTATCCATTATCCAAGATCCATTCAATATGCAGTACAAATCGTATTTATACACGCATCTCTATCTGTTATCTAGGGAATATCGACTTTATGACCTAGCATCCTGTTCTGCGACCATAAATCAATCAAAATATGCAAGATATGAGAACTATGAGCTTTATATATCATTTATTCGAATATTCATGTTCAAATCAATGATATTTTCAATTTTTATTTGAAATTACCAAACTAATTTAATGAAATCAAACTTTTGTAATATTTTCTTTATATATTATTGCTCTTCATTTAACTATAATGATGAGCACTATTTATTTAGTATCCAATTCTGGTGAACCATTTCCAATAATTGAGTTCATTTTTAACACTGAAAACCTCAAGACATGAGAATGGAAATTGTGTATTTCCCAATAAGTTTTGTATTAGAGATAAGGCCCCATCGAAATTACTTGCTGCTACGAAAAGGGTGTACGCCCTACGAAACCCTTAATATATCTCAATGTGTCAGATGGCCAATTTATCGGCAATTGATTCATCTTCGATCCGATACGATCCAATCCGATCCGATGATACTGGGGACTGCCTTGGCTACTTGGGATTCTTCGATCAATTTGCTCGATTATGCGCGCCTAATTCCGAGGCAATTGCGATTGTGGCTGGGAAATGATGATTTGTCCGTCGTCGTCTCCATTATTCCATTATTCCCATTATCTCGACGAATGATCGCATTCCACATTCCACATTCCAGAGAGCTCCGCACATTGCTATCTCTGTTCTGGCTTCTAGCTATCTCTGTCCCGTGCTCAAGGCCATTCCATTACATATTCAACTGGAACTGGAAGTGGGGGAAGCAGAGGGACTGGAAGTGGAAGTGGAAATGGAAATGGAAATGGAAACTGGGGACTGGCAATTGTTTTGTTTTTGTGTTTTTCGATTGGAAAATCGCACACACAGAAAATGCACAGGAAAAAATGATCATAAGATTCTTGTGTTTGGTAAAGAATTTAGAAAAGTCTCGACTTTGATCTTGAAATGAACGAGCAGGGACATAAGGCTTTAGTGCTTTCGTGATAAGAAAAATGATAAATTAGCTTGTGAACAACACACACCTTTTTTGGAAGAAGTTTCGGTTTGCAATTTCTCAAAAATACAATAAATAAGTGACATTTAAATAAGAGATTACGAATATATATATATCAACTCCTTGTATATAATCTTTAAAGCCCAAAGTTTAGACTGCTTAAATTTCAATAGAAATGCCTTTAGTGTGACTAAAATATTAAATAAACAATCACTGAAGTAGCTTTGTTTTGTGTTGTAAACAACAGGTGTAGACTTACAAAGAAAATTCTTTTCTTTTTAACTTTGAAATAGAGCCTTTTATTTTTAAATAACTGAAGGAATTCATTTATATCATAAGAGGATCCCTGTTCGTTATACTATTTATTGTGGTGTACCCACACTCCAAGATCTTGCAGGGGTACGTACGCATATTGGTGGCTCCATTGAGGCGATGATCAATGGAGGAGGGCATGGCGGGATCTCCCACGCCAATGCCCATTAAACCTATTCCGGAACCCGGTCCCATGTCCATTGCATCATCGGCACTGGCAGCGCGATTAAAGGGTCGCGGTTTGCGATTTTTAAAGCGCAGGCGCAACTCAGTGTTGAGAACGCGCATGCTTTTTGTGTGTTTTTCTTTCTGTGGCGGAAATCGATTCGAGGGGTTGCCTCCTCTGCCGTCTATAATATATTATTGTTGTTGTTGGGGCGCGGGAATTGGAGCAAACGCATCAGCGACTCCAACTCAATTTGCGGCGCAAATCGATCGAAATCGATCGCTTCTCGATCACTGATCACACTGAGCACTCAAAAATAACAAAGAAATAAGCGTTCAATGAATTTCGGAATCAATGAAATGATTGAACTGATGATTGGGCTTAGGGGGATCGCCCTCTAATGATATCACTGTGCCGCGCTTGGTCCTAGGGTCTCTATTAGTAGCATTAACTATACTAGTATTTATTCGCAGTTCGATTTGCTTTTCAATTTCGGGGCGCAGCGAGCAGAGCAGAGGCACCCACCGGTGTTGTGAAAATTTCGCGTGCGACTGACTGACTGACTCAGTCAGCGAGTGGAGAGCCAACTAAGCTAGCCCACCCAACCCAGCCGCTGAGCCAGCGAGCCACCGAACCCCACCGAGCGAGCGAGCAGCGGCGGATCCAACTCGCGAGCGGTAACAATAAGCGGCAATGATGAGCGCCGCCGCCACTTTTACAATCTAATCGCTGCTGCGGCCAATGGGCAGAGCAGAGTGCCGTCAGAGCTGAGGCCTTAGCTAGCTTTGTTAACCCTATTTGCACCTTCTCAGCTGGCTTAATGGATCTATGCTTGAGCTTGTTATAAATCTTATAAAGATATACAATAATTTAAATATAATATAATGTATCTTAAGTTCGAATCACTTTCAACCTGGCACCTTGACGTATACGTAATATTATTGGAGGGAAAAGAGTTGGTTAAATACTACCCATTAATGCCTTCAGATTTTCCCTTTACCTGGCTAGAAAAACAGACAGCACAGCAGACAGAGCTGTAGAGGGGAAGGACAACTGGTAGTTTTGTCAGCTTTTGCACTTTCAATGAACTACTGTCGAGCTGAAAAGCATGTGTGTGTATTGTGTGTGACAGGCAGTGTGTGCTGTGCGCTGTGTTATCATCGCTAACGAATGGGTTCTGATAAGAGGTCAGTCCGTCAGTCAGCTGCTGGCGGGTCTAAGATTTTGCACTCTGCTGAATGTTGAAAAGAAATAAAAGAGGTAAACAGCACATAAAGGAGGATAGACGTTGTCCAAAGTTTGTGTTTTTTAGTTTTAAAATAAGTGGAATTGAGAAGCCAAGTATTTGAGCAGTTAATATAATGCAGAAATGTAAAGGTAAAACTTGGCTATCAGGCAAGCTGCCATGACGTGTCCAGGAAACCTTTATCGTGCAAGTAGATTATACTTATTTCGGTCTCTAATTAGTGTTAAACATATTAACCGAAAAAACCTGCAATGTAGGCTACAATTAGAAAACCACGAAATCTCAACAGAACAACCTTGAAAAAGGCAATACGCTTTCCGTATAGCGGGGAAATTGTTTAACTTTAAGATCGGATTTCAGCCCAGAATCCAGAAAGTAAGCATTTATTTTCCTCAGAAAAGCCCGGAAAGTCTTTGGGTTTCGTTCGCTTTTAAGCAGAAGTTGAACCGGCAACAGCCAGTGAAAACTGAACTGAACTGCAGCGATATGCAGCCTGGAATTAATTAAAAAGTCCAACACGGTCGAGGCTGTCAGCCACAAGGCAGGCAGACACATCTCCTGGACTGAACTGAACTGAACTGAAACTCAAAGCTCTCTTCTACTCTCGTCGCACTAATTGAAAGTCAAAACCTGCGACTGCAGTCGAAAGGATAATGGTCAAAGCGGACGGAAGCCTGCCTGTGCCTGGGCTGGGGATGATATGCTTGAAAGGCTCAAAAAGCAGGCAGCCTATGCATTTTCTGGGAAATCACAGGCTGCCGAATAATGAACATCCTAATATAACGATAAAGCCAATACTATTCCCATTTAAAATTAATTACCGTCAACCAAAACAGGCTATTCACAAGAATTGCAATTTGAAGCCACTGTATTTTAATTAAAAGCCAAAAGTTCTGCCACAACATTTAGCTCGAAAAGCTATAATGATGAAGCAAAAGGACTTCCAGTGAAAAATGAACTCTAGGCTGCGGTAAATAAGGCAAATGGAAAGTTTATTTATCTTGGAATGCATTTAGTATGAAGCTCAGAGCAACTGCAATTTATTTAAGCCCAAAGTCAGAACAGGATTTTTTAAAAGTAAACAAAAACAGCAAATTTTCAGAAATTTATTGTAAGCCGGGAAAAATGAATTTTCCGTGGAATCAAGGCTGTAATCAAGGATGTAAAAAATACAATTTTTCTGCTGCCCAAATGAAAACCAGAAACGCGATTCCAATGAAAATTAAGTTAAAATGCGAAAAACAGCGTATTAAAGGATTTTTTTTTAATAAAAAAACGCCGGCTAAAAAGGATTATTTCCTGGAAATCAATGGAAGGACCAAATATAACCCAATAGGAGCCGGAAAGCCGGAGCCCAGCCATTAATATTGTATTGGCAACGAGAAGTAAACAACAAATAACATTGGCCAGGGCCGTTGCTGCACAATGTACGAAATTAAGCTCAAAGGATGCCGCAGTCGCCGATGCAGCTACCGGGAATCAACAGGATATAATGGCGACTGCAGTTTGCCGGGAATTAATCAGAATTTTCAGTTCGTTTCGTTTATTTTTGCGGAGAAGGGACAATGGAATATGAATTCCAACTAAAAACACACGCTTTAGTGGGGTTCCCAACCGTTTGCATCTGTGGGAGAATTCCAAAAAAACAAGGGAGGATGGCAAGCAGCATTGGGAAGTAAAATGCATGGGCGGGGGCGTGTATGGCAATAGGAAGTTGATGTTGCCAGCGTTGTTGTTGTTGATGATGCTCCCAATGTTTAACACTTCTGGAGAAGCAGCATCAGCAGCAACTGCAGCATCTAAAAATAGACTTGTTGACAGCCCAAAAGCGAGCAGCAGCAGCAAAAACAACAAAAGAGGAGTGTGTGTCTGTCTGCGTGTGCTTGTGTGTTAGATGCACAGAACGGTAAACGGTGAAAATTATATGAGGGGGAGAGCGAAGATGATGAAGAAGAAGAAGGGGGCAAGAAATCCTGGAGGATGCATACAAACACACTCAGCCACACACACACTCTCACACACAGCAACCAACACACAGGCATAGAGAGCGAAAAGAGAAGCGAGAGCTAAGAAAATGGGAAACAAAATCCCCACCACACAAAAAAATCTGCGTTTTCCTATTGTTTTTCTTTGGCGGCAACTAACGGTACTCACCGATTTTCTGCAGAATATTCATAATGAGCGCCTTCTCGCAGGTTCGGTTTCGGTTTTGGGAAGTGGATGTGGACGTCCAGGAGCTCCAGCTTCAGCTCCAGCGCCTCCCTCGCCCTCAGCCTCTCCTTTTCCCAGTTTCCTTTGCCTTTGCCGCACACCAAATTTGTACGCGCACATACACACGCCCGCTACACACTCACATCGGGGGGCGCGCACACGCACACACGCACACCCGCTCTCCCTCTCTCACTCACTCTGCAGGAGGAGGCAGTAATAAATATATATGTTTACGATCCGCGCGAGCCCTGATATTATGTTCACTTCGGTTAAAAAACAATATTCACGGTGCACCTTGGCCGCGGTCTGTTTTTGTTATTGTTGTTGGCTAACGGTGCCATCGAACCAACTCGTTCGGCCAAAAAAAAAACACAAAAAAATAACAATGCTGCGCTTAGAGGTGCATTTTATAGTTTTTTTTTTTTTTGACTGTCGTATGGCAAATGAAAACACGTTCTGGCGACCGAACAAGACGACGATATTTTTAGTTTTACACGATTGGTGTCAAATATTCTCGTTTTTTGTAGAATACTCGCTTGTGTAGGTAAAATGTAAGTAATACTTTACTGCGGTACTTCAACCAGTGTTGCCAGGTGATGAGTGCCCGGAATAAGCTAGAATTAAAAAAAAAAAAAGCTTAAATAAGCTGAAAACAAGAAGAAAGCTAACTTCGGCACGCCGAAGTTTGTATACCCTTGCATTAATACATATATATATACATATACAAATCCGAATTTAACATTTACGTATACGCAATATTTCCCGAACATTTCTATGGCAGCTATATGATATAGTTGTCCGATTTTCATAAAATTTGAAACGAAATTATAAAAAAATACAGAATGACCATATCTCAAATTATTTGAAAATATGTTGAAAATTTGCCAAGTTATAGGGTCGGAAATGTCTCCGAAAATTTCACCGGCACTGCGCGTAATAAGCTTAACTGTCAACACTGCTGCGGTACTTCAACAAATGTGATAGTTATAGAGGTGAAAGAACTTCGATGAAAACACCGATGCACCGATGTTATCGAGGGTGCAATCGATATTTTGACAGCTCGGGTGCGATAAAAATATCGCACAAAGATGTAACTCATGTTTTTCAGCACTGGCTTGGTACGAAAAGATAAGGTTGTGGTTTTTAAACACTGGCACGGTACGAAAAGAAAAGGTTGTGATCTAGCATAGTTTTTTATTGATTTCATTTGGATTTGGATTAAAATTTACCGCCCGGAGCTGCGGTTTGGCAACGTTCTTAGCGGCATTTCGTTGGCGTGGCGTGAGCGTGAGTACGCGATACAGACACTGCGATTTGCGGCTTTCGGTGTTTGTTGAAACTGTTGTTGCACCGAATGCAACTTTTGTGGGTGTGTGTCGGAAAGTACGCGTTTGCAAGCGTGAGTGTATGTGTGTGTGTGCGAAACTGCTCCTTTGTTTGCCCATAAAAAAGCGGCGGCGTCGGCTATGCGCAGTTGTTGTTGTTGCCTCCTCCTTATGCTGTACTTGTTGTAGTTGTCATTGTCATTGCCGCTGCTTCATCTTTTCTTGTTCTTCGTCGCTGCCGGCGCCAGGGTGTGTGCTGCAAAAAACCCGAAAGAAAACGGAACGGGGGAAAAATACTCAAGCAGGAACTAAGAAAAAGGCCCCCTTAAAACCAATCCTAATTAATTGCACGCAATACTAGAAAGTAAGACCCAATAATCGCATCTAAAAAAAAAGAAAAAAAAAACGACGGCGGAAAATGTCAATAAATGCATACAAGCTGCAACAAAAACCAACCACCAGGACCATGTGTGTGTGTGCGTACGTGTGTGTTTAGTGGGCAGTGGGTGAAATGGCGAGAATAACAACAACAACAAAACGCGAAGGTGAAGAAAAACAAAAAGTTAGCCGGCTGCCGAAACGCATTGGTATTGGTATGGCCAGCACAGCCACCCCCAACCAAGCTATAGACAGAGAGAGAGAGCTCTCCCTTTACCGTTAGCTCTCCTGCAGGTTGCGCCATGCACTTGTCTCGCTCTCTCCCTACGACGGTTTGCAAAATTGTTCACTTTTCGTTTTTCTAAATCACTTGACCCCATTACCTGGTGGCTGGCCAATACCTGCTCGGCTGCTTCCTCTCCAGCATCTCCTTTTCCGCTCGTGGTCATTTGTTTTGCCGCTTTCTAACGAAAACAGTTGAACTGGCGCACGCGTCGTTGTTGTTGGGACGCCGCTCTCTCTCTCTCTATCTGCCTCCCAGCAAACTGCACTTGGGAATAACTTAACCATCCACTACAGTGCAAGGAAGAGAAAGAGAGAAGGAGACAGGAAAAAGTGGTTAGTGTATATTTTCTGCACCATTTACGCTAGTGTTGGTGCACTAGTGTCAGATGCGTTGGTGTTTGTGTGAATTCTGCAGGATCGTTAACCCCTAGGTGTGGCGGTACATATTAACCCTTAGCGCCTTAGATGGGGCGGGATCGCAGGTCACCAGAAATGTAAATTTCGGCCAGTGTTTTTCCTTCGCCTTTCGCTTCCTTTGCTATTATACAAGCAAACAGCATTGCATACACACAGAGCACAACACACCGAGTGTGAGTCTGCCCCAGAGTTGCTCATCCGGCTTTTGTGGCCACCAGTGGCGGTTCCACCGCGCACCATTCTTGCCCAGCTTTCTCTTTTCAATCGGAGGCAAGTGCAGCAGCAGCTGCACCAGCAGCAGCCCGCTCTCCTTTCTTTATTTATTTATTTCTCGCCTAGTGTCGCCGGCTATTGTGCGCCTTATCGGATGAGGTGACTCAGTGGCACTGCCGCACACTGCCACTTGCCCAGTGATATCACACTGACCGTTGAGTGATATCACACTCGCACCCACACTCACGCTCGAGCCCACACCGCCCCCTCCCGCACTGATATCACACCAACTAACATTCGCTCTCTCACGGATATGCTTGCCATTTTCCAGACGCAACCACACACACGCACGCACTGAACGAGAGCGAGAGAGAGTGACAGAGCGACAGGCACTGGCCAACTGGAGACTGGACAATCCAATCCACAATCGACACTCCGCCAGAGAACACTCGACGTCCACACCGCCAGAGCAGCTTGGAACTTAGAACTTCACCGGAATCATGGCGTGGCGCTTCAAGGCTTCCAAGTACAAAAATGCCGCACCCATTGTGCCCAAGGCGGAGGCCTGCGTCCGCGAGATCTGCGTGGGCAGCTATCAGACTTACGGCAACAATATCGCTGCCTCGGCCGCCTTCATGGCCTTCAACTGGGAGCATACCGGCTCCAGTGTCGCTGTCCTGCCGCTGGACGATTGCGGTCGCAAGAGCAAGACCATGCCGCTGCTCCATGGCCATACGGACACAGTGACAGATCTCAAGTTCTCGCCGTTCCATGACGGTCTACTGGCCACCGCTTCGCAGGACTGTCTGGTAAGGAATATACATCATAAAATACAAATTAAATGTTTTCCGATCTGCAATATATTTCCATAAAGAATATGAACTGTAATGTGTTGCATATTTCGCTTTCACTTAGTTTTTATTTTTCAGTTAACTTTCCTAAAACAATAAACTTTAATTTAACTTTGAACATTATAAAGATTAGGGAAATACGTGAATTATGCGGAGTTAATCCAAGAACTGCTGCTAAAAGTGGAAAATTGGTAGAGGAAACTTTCCCCAAGTCAAGTTTTTTTTTTGTAACTGGAGCTATAAATGTTTTCACCTTTATTACTTTTCCGCTTCTAACTGAAACTTCTTCAATTTTTCCTGATTTAACACTGTCCTTGATAATTTCTTAGAGTAAAATGAGAAAAACATTGATTAAACTTGGTGCCACTTGTTTGTTACAGGTCAAGATCTGGCACATACCAGAAAAGGGTCTCGAACAGTCGCTTTCCGATCCGGAGGCCGTCTTCTCACACAAGCAGCGACGCGTGGAAACCGTGGGCTTCCATCCCACGGCCGATGGCCTGATGTACTCCACAGCCGCCGGCTGTGTGGCTCTCTTCGATCTCACCACCCAGAAGGAGATCTTCTGTGAGTTGTGACCTCAAAATTCCCGAGTAAATCTAATACGAATTTTTTTTTAGCGAACAATGAACATCCCGAGGTGATCCAATCGGCCAGTTGGCGCGAAGATGGCTCCGTTTTGGCTACCAGCTGCAAGGACAAGTACGTGCGTATCTTTGACCCCAGGGCCACCGGTTCGCCCATACAGATGACCGCTGAATCGCATCAGAGCATCAAGGACTCGCGTGTCGTCTGGCTGGGCAATCAGACGCGGATTCTGACCACCGGTTTCGATGCGGCCCGCTTGCGTCAGGTGATCATACGCGATATACGCAACTTTGGCACACCCGAAAAAACCCTAGAATTGGACTGCTCCACGGGCGTACTGATGCCCCTGTTTGATCCGGACACGAATATGTTATTCCTGGCCGGGAAGGGTGACACGACGATTAATTACTTGGAGGTTACGGACAAGGATCCGTATTTCATTGAGGGTCTTCGTCACACCGGCGAACAGACAAAGGGTGCGTGCCTGGTGCCGAAGCGAGCGCTGAAGGTCATGGAGGCGGAGGTAAACCGTGTGCTCCAGCTGACCTCCAACATGGTCATACCTATTATGTACCAAGTGCCACGAAAGGTGACTATGTCTACATCAAGGAAGGAAAGAAATCTAATAATCCCTTGCGTTGTTTATAGACATACCGCGATTTTCATGCTGACTTGTATCCAGAGACCACGGGCTATAAGACGGAAATGGTGGCCGGCGAGTGGCTGAATGGTAGCAACCAGGCAGTGCCCAAGATGAGCCTGGATCCCGCCAAGCGTGAACATGGCGATGAGCCAATAATTGTAAGTCTTTTTCTAGAAGCGTAGGGGTGTCGTAGAGATTAGGGAGTTCGTAAGGGAAGGAAGGATATAATCAGTATTTTAAGCCAAGGAAATCTGCCTTAGCTCGCTTAGGTCTTACCCTCTAACCCCCATTTTCGGCAATCCAGATCCATCGCGGCAATCTCAGTGACTTGGTTAAGAATCTGGAGAATCAGCGCTCCAAGGGCAGCCCTAACACCATTGCCACAAAGCCACTGGCCAAGCGCAACGACAACGAGCACTTTGTGATGCTCAGCAAGGGCAACAATTTCGAGGAGAAGAACGGCAACGACAACAGCAACCAGAGCAATGGCAAGAAGGGCGGCATGTTGCCCGCCCAGTCTCAGCCCGACGGCGAGTGCAGTGAGCTCATACGCAAGTTCGAGGCCAAATACAAGGTGGATTCCGAAAAAGAGAAGGCTCAGTCCCAGCCTCAGTCCCAGGAGGATGACAAGGAGTCACCCACCGAGCAGGAGCATTCGACTGGCAGCAGCGAGGAGGTATCCTCATCGGCGGCCAGTGGCAGCCATTCGCCGCCCAAGCCCATGCCGCGCACATCGCGCAACAATTCCCTGCCGGAGACAGCCAGCGATTCCGCTGGGGAGAACAACGGCAGCGGCACCCCACGTCCCAGGCCACGCACCACCGCAGCGGCGGCCTATAAGGTGTCGTTTCCCCTTTGGATTTTTGTGCAAAGTTTCCGTTTTTAGTAGGAAAACGTTAATGTTTTGAGTTTTTATTATATTTTGTGAATTTAATTCACGTTTTATATCCTTTGTTTAGGCGTTTTTTTGTTGTATTTTTAATATTTTTTAGAACTTGGTTAGCTCCCTTAATTGGTATCCCTTTGTTTCCTATGATTTTGTTGTTCGTTTTCGTTATTATTGTTAGTATTTTCGAGAAGTGGAGAGCTACGAGTATGTATTTATGGCAGTTGCCAGCACTTTTCGCGAATTGTTTGTTGTTTTGTTCTCCTGTTTTGATTGATATTTGATAGGCAGCGCACCAACACCTTGTTTTTCTGGCTACACCAGCTGGTTGCTGTTACTCACCTTTTATCGGCTGTCTTTTGTTTATTTTCAACTTGCTTTTATTTACTTTTTTCAGTAGAAAACCTTAATTATTATTTAGTCAAGGTCTAGACTATACGATACTGGAAAACTAAACGTTTCCTTTCCTCCCCGATTCCCATAGCCTCGCCTGGGACCCAAGCCCTTCTCCAGCACCTCGGGGGATGTGTCATTCGACAAGGTCTTTGCCGTGCCTTTGGCCCCAGGCTCCCATGAGAACATCTCCACCGTGGGCCAGGACAACAGCAGCGGCGGAGCCATGGAAATAATACCAGCAGAGGGTTGTCCCAAGCCGGATCTGATTGTGAATATTGAGATTAAAGCTCGGGGACCCGCAGCCGTGGGACCAGCAACTGGCAATGGAGTACAGATATCGCTGACCACCTCGGAGCGACGCAAGGTAAGGCCAATCTGCTCCAACTGAAACTGCTTCCACAGCCGCTACAGCCCGTGCTCTGTAATCTCTAACGTTCTCTGGATCGAATCTATCCTCTTTTACATGCCTGTGCCGACAAAATTCAACTCTCGACTCCTAACTAAACCTTTGAAACACCCGAAACCGCTCTCACTTCCACAAACTAACCTTTCTAAATACTGGGAACTGGTAACTACTAGTCCTCGGCCGACGATGATGAATCATCCGACAAGGTCTGCCCCCAACAAAGCCTCTCTTATTGCCCAAACTAATCTCAATGTCGATCTCTACCTGTTCCTTGCTAATCCTTCTCCCCCTTAGATATTCGAGCAGAACTCCGAGTCTTCGGGCAACTCCACGGAGGGCGAGGAGCGAGTGGATGGCAACCTGCAGAGGGCAACCTCCACTAGAAGCAGCATTGCCGAGCGGCGTCGCCTGTACGAGAGCCGTTCCAAGAGCCAGGTGGACGAGAAGGCCCAGTCGCCAGTGCCATTGTGAGTGGGCCAAGCTCTAAATAGTATTCCCTTAGTAACCTCTCCTTCCAGGCGTCGCGAGCACTCCAAGGTAGAGCCCTTGAAGAACAGTCAACAGCAGCTGCAGGGCAACAACGCGATCGATCCCAAGCGCATCTCGGTGCCGGAGGGCAAGCTCCTGGAGGAGCACCGCCGCGGCAATGGCTCTGCCTCGGCCCTGGGTCTCAAGAAGTCCGCCACTGAGGCGACATTCACCAAGCGCACCTCCACCGTGTTTGGGAAGGTGTCCAAGTTCCGGCATCTGAAGGGCACACCCGGCCACAAGTCGACGCACATTGAGAATTTGCGCAATCTTAGCCGCCAGATACCGGGCGAATGTAATGGCTTCCATGCCAACCAGGAGCGCGTGGCTGTGCCGCTCTCTGGACCCGGTGGCAAGATTGCCATCTTCGAGCTAAGCCGACCCGGAAGGCTGATGGACGGGGTTATACCCTCGCTGGTAAACGGGAGCAACATCATGGACTTCCAATGGGATCCGTTTGATGCCCAGCGCCTGGCCGTGGCCTGTGACGATGGCATCGTGAAGCTCTGGCACATCGGCGCCGGGGGATTAAGTGAGCCAACCAATACGCCAGCTGGCGAGCTGACTGCTCATCTGGACAAGATCTACTTTATACGCTTCCACCCGTTGGCTGCCGATGTCCTGCTGACGGCCAGCTACGACATGACCATCAAGCTGTGGGACTTGCGCACGCTCAGCGAGAAGTGCTCGCTCTCGGGCCACACCGATCAGATCTTTGACTTTGCCTGGAGTCCCTGCGGCCGTTTGGGCGCCACCGTCTGCAAGGATGGCAAGATCAGGGTCTACAATCCGCGTAAGTCGGAGACGCCCATACGAGAGGGCAACGGACCGGTGGGCTCGCGCGGAGCACGCATCACCTGGGCCCTGGATGGACAGTACATTGTCTGCACGGGCTTTGACAAGTAAGTGACCTCCTGCTAGCAGGGCAAAGATGATATTTAGCGCGAACTTATTGGGTATTTTTTGCAGGGTTTCGGAGCGACAGATAAGCGTGTACAATGCCCAGAAGCTGGCTGCGCCTTTGAACACGGCCAGCCTGGATGTATCGCCCTCGATACTCATTCCCTTCTACGACGAGGACAGCTCCACACTGTTTGTCACCGGCAAGGGCGACTCCACCATCTACTGCTACGAGATCACCGACGAGGAGCCATACATCTGCCCGCTGTCGCACCATCGCTGCACCTCGCTGCACCAGGGCCTCAGCTTCCTCACCAAGAACCACTGCGATGTGGCCAGCGTGGAGTTCTCTAAGGCCTATCGCCTGACCAATACCACCATTGAGCCCCTCAGCTTCACAGTGCCGCGCATTAAGGTGAGTAAGGGAGCCTCTTTGATATGGATTAGGACTTATCCACGTTTACCAAACAGAGCGAGCTCTTCCAAGACGATCTGTTCCCACCCACGCGCATCACCTGGAGCGCCACGCTGAGCGCCGATGAATGGTTTGCCAGCAATGACAAGGCAGCGCCCAAAATCAGCCTCAAGCCGGAGGGCATGGAGACACGTGAGTCATAGGATATACATCTGTTTATCCTTTATCCTGCATATTATTGTGCCTGTTTTTTGCAGTCTCTTCTATACAACAAGGGCCGGTGGCAGCCAAGAAGGCGGATAACCAGCAGTTCGGTGGCCAGAAGTCGGATTACGAGATCAACAAGCAACAGGAGGTGAGTTTCAGGAGTAGGTGACTGCTCGCTCTTGGGTTTTAATTGCTGATCTGGACCTTTCCTTAGATCCAAAAGTCTGTGAGCGCGCGCATGGAGTTCACCACCAAGCTGGAGCAGGACGACATGGAGGGCGTGGATGAGAACGAGTGGCAGGAGTAGCGCCGAGCTGGCGCCCAGAGAGATCAGTTCACAATTTAGCGTATAAAGAAAGAAAAGTATGAAAAGCAACAAGCAATCCTAGACATGACAAAGGCAGCAGACGACATCAAGACTCGAAAGCAAGCAAGCACACTCTCTAGCACACACCAAACACCCGGTACACACCCCAAGCCTGCTCCTACTCCCTCTCCCACTCCCCCACCTTCCCCCACTAAATGCATTTGCTCAATAATTGCCAAACTAACAATCATAAGCAAATCTTGTTTTTGTTTTAATATTTTACATTATTTTACAGTTAACATTTAACATTTATTATTGTGTTTACTTTTTTTTATGTATTTTTGTGTTGAAAAACGTGCTATTTAAGTAGTTAGTCGAAAATCTAGTTTAGCCCAACTTACGCTTAGTTTTTCCCTGATTTCTCTTTCCCAGTTTTTCGATTCGTGGCCATATATATATATTTATTATATGATATATATTTTTAATAATGTGCGAATGCGTGCGTGTTTTTATGTACTTTTCTCTCGCGAGAGAGAGAGAGAAAGTGGTTGTATGTGCGTGTGGTGTGTCTGCCTGTTGCCTTCTCTTTCACCTTCATTTTCCACAACAACTCTTCTAGTCTTGAACATAGCTCGATCCCCAACCACTTACCCATTCCTTCCCCGAAACGAACATAGACTGTGGCCGAAAAATGCGTAAAGACAATTGTTTTCGATGATGTGTAATTGTAATAATAGGTAAATCAGTAAATCAAACACAAAAGCCAAGAATCAAACAGGAAAGCGACTAAACAACTGAGAAGAATTCCAAGAATACTATATATTCCAAAATGTATAACGAAAAGACTTGAACAGCGGATCCCTGCTCTGCCAATCCCTAAAGCCCTAAGCCCAAAGCCCTCTACTAACCGAAGAACATGACAGAGGATACTATGTGTGTGTGATGAGAAAGGGTGCCACTCGAGTAGCAACCACAATGATTACCAATTACCCATAGCGTTTTTGTACTTGCAATAGAATATAAATGTACTTTTATACACGAACCAGGATATATATATATATATATAAAGCGTATATACTATATATTTTGTATACCAAGGATGAGCCAGCTCTCCGACTGACTGACACAATAGGCCGAAAAGAACTGCAAAAAGAAAAGAAATAGGGGAAGACCAGATAAGGGATGGCAGAAAATATTGATTATCGATTCAAAAATTAATCTTTTAGAGTTGCGATATATGTGCGAAAAAATCGATATATTACATTTGATATATCAGACCACTATATTCGGAAAAAATCTATAAATTAAAGAAATCTGATATTTTTTTACAATATCAACTTTTTCTATATTTAAAAGTTTTTAAAGAAGTTTTCGATATGATATATATATATATATATATAAATCGTTTTTTAAACGTAGCGATGATATATGGGCGGTAAATAGATCTCTGTTCTATATATCGGACCAATATGATCAAGAAAAAAGGTTTTAAATAACATTTTCCGGTTTTCCGATAATATATATATATTAGCGATGTTGTTCAATCTTTTAAAATTCCATTTTCCAAAGTTTACAATATTTTCGATATGTCGATATATCATATCGGACTTTAACTTCCGATATGCATCCCTAGACCAGACCAACCAACCAACCAACTCTCTCGGGTAACGGGCAATATATTGTGCTAGAGATATAAAGGTTCTATTATACACGAATATACATATATATATATATGTATGCATAGTTATAGGCATTATTCCAAGCAATTCCAATTCCAATTCCAAATCAAATCAAATGAAATCAAAGAGTCCAAGTTGCATTTAACTCCAAGGACAATGGAGGAACTGAACCGAACTGAACTGACAGAGATACGAGGTAGTATTCGCAAAACATTCTGATCTGGAGACGATACTTATGTCTGGGACTATTCCAGCAAGGCCTAGGTTGGGGGTAAATCCATTTAGACGGGACATCTGACGCATATATCCTCGAAAGAACGTACTCCAGAGCCCGACACAGATATTACTGTCATTCTGTATTTATTAGCCATATTCGATTACGATTTGTCGAACGTCTCTCTCTAATTTATATTTATATTTATATTTATATATATCTATAACAATAATACCAATATACGAAAAATACAAACTTCAAGCGATATAAATTATGACGATAAAGCAGTGATTGACATTGACTTGTCGACTTGCTACGGAAGCGATAAGTAGAAGGGAGAAAGATACTTTGAGGAATCAGAGATGCAGTGGGAGGAATCAGAAGCATACACATTATTTATACAATTTATTTTACAGTACAGGAGATATGTATATCCGATAACCCCCAATACCCCCGATACTCTAGCGCTAAGTTATAATTAACAAGAATAATAATAATAATAATGAAGGCAAAAATATATTTATATACATAATTCAATAAAAAGAAAATGAAACTTAAATTCCATATTAATCAGCAAGGAGCTGTTTTTTCTTCTAAGCTATTAATTTTATGAATAGAAAAGTATACTTTCCTTTGAGTCCTTATTGATTAAATTGCAAATCCCTGTCAGATCCTGACACTTGCATATCTGCCGCTGCCACAAGGTCCCTTTTGGTTCAGTTACTAGGACAACGCCAGGTATCGCTTGGGGCTTCCGCTCCGCGGTTCATCGAACAAACAAACGGCTGAAGCGGGCCAGAAGTTGCGCACTTGCCACCGGAGGCCAGTGGTCGGACAGTGGTGTGGCGGTCATGAAGTTCCTGCTGAAGAAATGCCTGCGCAAGAAGGCCCCGGAGATGAAGCCCGGGGCCATCCTGGACGCCGTCATCTCGCAGTCCTCGGCCACAGCCTGCAAGTGTCTGCTCTACAAGCTGGCGGATTACAAGAGGGGTGAGTGAGTAGAGTGGGTATCAGGTGACCTAAATAAATATCCTATAAGAGATAAGCTTAAAATATAGTTTAGATTAAAAATGTAAAGTTAACTTTAAAGCAACGTAATGCCAGCTAAAATCGAAAGTGATTTCCGAGTACTTCCTTCCAGGAAAGAAAATCTTGTTGCTTACTTTCAAGGGGTTTCTCTCTAGATATTCTATCTTCCTTTTTTTGCTCCGTTCTTGGGGATTTCCTTTTCATAGTTTTCTGGATAACTCCAAAATCCTCCAAAAAAAGAGTGAGAGAACTGGGAGAATGGGGACTTCCCTTGCTTAGCTTGTACATTTTTGCAGGACATTCATATTCGAGAAGAACCCCTTCTTATAGCTCTGCAAGGATTATATATTAGAGAAACCGATTCAATTTCCCCATCTACCAGGTGGCGACCTCATCGATGCCATCAACTCCGGCGGACTGATTGCCGTGGAGCAGCTGATCCGCGAGCAGTTCGGCGTCTTCATGTACAACGACGGCAAGGGCCAGGTGATCAACCGGGCGGAGTTCCTGCGCTGGAAATACCGCGACCACACCGAGGTCACCATACCGATTGAGGCGTCGCTGTCGATACACGATCCGCTGGGCAAGTGGGAGGACCACAAGGCCTGCTGGCAGATGCAGTATCGCGGCGCTCTGGGCGAGAGTCTGCTGCACGTGCTCATCATCTGCGACTCCAAGGTGCACACGAAGCTGGCCCGCGTTCTGCTCCGCGTCTTTCCCAACCTGGCTCTGGATGTGATGGAGGGCGAGGAGTACTTGGGGGCCAGTGCCCTGCACCTGTCCATTGCCTACAGCAACAATGAGCTGGTGGCGGATCTCATAGAGGCCGGGGCGGACATCAATCAGCGGGCAATTGGCAGCTTCTTCCTGCCCCGGGACCAGCAGCGCGCCCATCCGGCGAAGAGCACCGACTACGAGGGACTGGCCTACATGGGTGAGTATCCGCTGGCCTGGGCCGCCTGCTGTGCGAATGAGAGTGTCTACAATCTGCTGGTGGACTGCGGCGCCGATCCCGATGCCCAGGACTCGTTCGGCAACATGATTCTGCACATGGTGGTCGTCTGCGACAAGCTGGACATGTTCGGCTACGCCCTGCGCCATCCCAAGACGCCGGCCAAGAATGGGATCGTTAACCAGACGGGCCTCACGCCGCTCACCCTCGCCTGCAAGCTGGGCCGCGCCGAGGTCTTTCGCGAGATGTTGGAGCTGTCCGCCCGGGAGTTCTGGCGCTACAGCAACATCACCTGCTCCGGCTATCCGCTCAATGCGTTGGACACCCTCCTCCCGGACGGCAGGACCAGTGAGTACTCAGCGCTGGACCTGCAAGTGGTATTCCTACTGATTAGCCTCTCCACACAGACTGGAACTCGGCTCTCTTCATCATCCTGAATGGCACCAAGCCGGAGCATCTGGACATGCTGGACGGTGGCATCATTCAACGTTTGCTCGAGGAGAAATGGAAGACGTTTGCCCAGAATCAGTTCCTCAAGCGCCTGCTCATCCTGTCCACGCATCTGCTGTGCCTCTCGGTCTCCGTTTATCTGCGACCCGCCCACGATGGCGAGTCCGAGGGTGAGAACTCCGAGGGCGAGGATCTGGCAGCGGGTGGAGCCGCCGCTGCTCTCCAGTCGGCGGCAGAGGGAAATGGGAATGGAAATGGTGATGATGACGATTACACTGCCCAGACGGTGGCGCGATATTGTGCCGAGCTGGCCACCATAGCGGGCGTCCTGAGCTACGTGGTCTTCCAGCAGGGCGATGAGATCAAGAACCAGGGACTATCCGCCTTTCTCAAGCAGCTGGTAAGGATTGGATTCTCTTTTCAGGGAATATCTGGAGGGGTACATGCTTTGGAAAAGTATCTCTCTAAGATTGAAGGATGAACCGTGCCCTTTCATTGCCTGGAACTTATAGTTTCTCTTCTCTAGTCCCACGCTCCAGCCAAGGCCATCTTCCTGTTCTCCAACCTGCTGATCCTGGCCTGCATACCCTTCCGTCTGATTGGCGACACCGATACCGAGGAGGCCATCCTGATCTTCGCAGTGCCCGGCTCCTGGTTCCTGCTCATGTTCTTCGCAGGGTAAGTGGCGGTAGTGGTGGTAGGTGAACTCCTTGCCAATGATCTCTTCGAATCCCCAGAGCCATCCGCCTTACAGGACCCTTTGTGACCATGATCTACTCGATGATCACGGGCGACATGTTCACCTTTGGCATCATCTACTGCATCGTGCTCTGCGGCTTCTCGCAGGCCTTTTACTTCCTGTACAAGGGACATCCCCAGGTGCAGTCCACCATGTTCAACACCTACACCAGTACCTGGATGGCCCTCTTCCAAACCACCCTCGGTGACTATAATGTGTGTGGCAGTCACAGGTACTGTGTACTTCGGAGTGCCAATGCTTTCCTCCTTCTGCTTTCGTTGCAGTATCCCGATCTCAACCAGACCACTTACCCGAATCTTTCGAAGACCGTGTTCGTCATCTTCATGATCTTCGTGCCCATCCTGCTGCTGAACATGTTGATTGCCATGATGGGCAACACCTATGTAACGGTCATCGAGCAGTCGGAGAAGGAATGGATGAAGCAGTGGGCGAAGATCGTTGTCACCTTGGAGCGAGCGGTGCCGCAGGCGGATGCCAAGGGTTACCTGGAGGCCTACTCCATACCGTTGGGGCCCGCGGACGATACGGGTTTCGAGGTGCGCGGCGTCATGGTCATCAAGAGCAAGAGCAAGACCAGGGCCAAGCAGCGCAAGGGAGCGGTATCGAACTGGAAGGTGAGCACAGGAAGAACTGTTGGAGCCTTAGACTCAATATGGGATAGTAACATACTAGCTTAGGACGTAGCAATTTACAAAATTTCAACAACTTGTATTCAACTAATAACCAGGCCCAAAGTTTTTATAACAGTTTATACCAGTTTTTGTCGTCGGTCTCCTGGTTTATGTTGGCCTGTTACCTTAAATCCTGAAATGGGAAAACCTTTAACTCTTTGATTATATAGCATTCGTAAAACCATATAGCTTGGTAGTTTTTTCTTCGTTTTTTTTTTATTTTTCTTAGTTTAGCAGGACATTATAGGTAAATGAGACATTTCCGACCCTATAAACCATATATATTCTTGATCAGCATTAAAATCTGAATCGATCTAGCCATGTCCGGCAAGAAAAAAAATGTGATCCATTTTTTCAAAAAAAATGTAAGGGGTTACATCGTTAAAATTGTCAAAAATTGGCCAAAAATTAGATATCGAGTTTTAAATGCAGAAATGTTCGCATTTAAAAACCAAGAAGAAAACAGCAAACCAGACTGAAATCGATTGAGTTTTAGCCAAGTTATGATAAAAAAACCGTTGAAGGTGTTGGCAATTTTCAGCCAAAAAATTTGACCCAATTTTTGAAGAAAAAATTTAAGGGGTTACATCGTTAAAATTGTCAAAAATTGACAATTTTTTTTATTTTGCATTAAGTATGCAGATTTATTAATCTGATAAAAACTAACTCGGGAAAGCTTTCCGAATTGAAAAAAATGCATTCTTGACGTAGTTATGATATTTTTTGTTTTGATTTATTATGAACAATTGTATAAAATTATCCATGAATATTAATTTATTAATCGAGCGAATACTAATATTTCAAATCTTCCTAAAGGCATAAACTGACATAAAAGCTAGTTATTTTTAAAAGTTTCATATATTCTGAATTTTCATTAAAAGGCTAATAAATTTATATTGAAATACGATAACACATTTAAACATTTTTTAAAGATTTTTAATTTAAAAATAAAATAAACAAATTTATTTTTCATGTATTTTTATACATTTCCAAGGGATTTTATCATTTTTCTCAGTGAAATATTCATTTCCGACCCTATAAATCATATATATTCTTGATCAGCATTAAAATCTGAATCGATCTAGCCATGTCCTGCAAGAAAAAAAATGTGACCCATTTTTTCAAAAAATGGTAAGGGGTTACATCGTTAAAATTGTCAAAAATTTACAAAATTCTTGATTTTAAATTAAGTATGCAGATTTATAAAGCTGATAAAAACTAGCACAGGGACGCTTTCCGAATTGAAATTAATGCATTTTTGACGTAGTTATGATATTTTTTGTTTTGATTTGTTATGAACAATTGTATAAAATTATCCATGAATATTCATTTATTAATCGAGCGAATACTAATATTTCAAATCTTCCTAAAGGCAAAAACTAAAGTTAAAATAACATTTTTGGGAAGATCAACTTGGTATTGATATATATTTATGGCGGAACGTCCAGATCGGGAAATTAAAATAAAATACATTGTAATTTAAATTCCTAATTTACTTACTTTTATTTATTTGTTTTGCAAAAAACACCAGCGCGTGGGTCGCGTCACCCTGACGGCTCTGAAGAAGCGCGGCATGACCGGCGAGGAGATGCGTCGCCTCATGTGGGGCCGGGCCTCCATCTCCAGCCCTGTGAAGGTGGCCAAGCAGAAGCTCAAGGATCCGTACAACATGCATCCCGAATCGGACTTCACCAACGCCATGGACATGCTGACCTTTGCCAACAATCCGGCCTCCTCCAACGGCGTTGTCCTGCGAACAGCGGCAGCACCGCCGCCGCCTGCACCGCCGGCTCCGGACCCTTTTCGGGAGCTCATAATGATGTCGGATCAGCGGCCGGAGACCCACGATCCGCACTACTTTGCCGGGCTGCAGCAGTTGGCGAACAAGGCCTTCGATTTGGTGGAGCAAACGATGAAGACGCAGCCGCAGACGACGACCAAGAAGGCGGCAGCGGTGGCGGTGGATCATTTGCCCACGCCTGTGTCTGCCACTCCAGCCGCACCAGCAGCTCTGGCAGGCGACGTGGCTTTGGCCATGCCCCTGCCCATGTCGAATCTGAGCAACTTGTTCCAGGACCCCAAGGAGATTGTCGATCCCAAGAAGCTGGAGGAGTTCATGGCCATGCTGGCCGAGGTCGAGACGGAGGAGAGCGACAGCGGCGGACCGATACTGGGCAAGCTATCGCTCGCCAAGAGGACGCACAATGCTCTGTCCAAGGCGGACATCCGGCGGGAGCAGCAGCCGCCGGGCTTCGAGGCCATGTCCTCGGTGTGGGCGCCGCCCGGTGCCTTGGCTGTGGAGACGACGGTGGGTGAGAATGCTCTTTGTCTCCTCTCTCCTAAGGAGTTCCTTCGATTCTCCTTTGCAGGGCTTCCATTTCGACGAGGCTGTGGCGGAGGAGGTACTGACCATCGAACAGGAGGCCGAGGTGGAGACCGAGGATGGCAATGGCGGGGAGGAACCCTGTTCTTCCAGCGAGGATCTGCCCACCTCGGAGGAGGTGCACGCCACCATGAAGCAGTTTCATTTGCGCAAATGTCAGCCGGCGCAGGACGAGGCCGCTCGCCGGGCCAAGAGCGCGCGCATTCGTCGCAGGAACAAGTGAGTTCAATCTTTGAAGGTGCTTCCTCAATCCTTAATCCGACGGATTTCCCTGATCCTGCCAGGGTTTCTCCGGAAAAGAGCGAGGTCCACGAACAACGTGGTCGTTCAGCGGCTCAGGGGCGCGGAAACCTATCGTCGCCGCCGGATCCCTTGGAGCCCTGGAGCACCCGTGAGCTGCAGGACATCAACAAGATACTGGCCAGGAAGTAGACACACGAGGGATCGAGCTTCTGGCACATAGTCCTTCTTGTGGTTGGCTTATAATTGTTATCAGAGCTTACGTCTAGTTAGAAATACAAATACATAATAAACGGAGGACCCTCTTACCAGGACGCGGAGCCCAGAGCGGCGGCGTCTCTCTCTAAATCTCTAGGTTGCTTTTGAAGGTATGGAGGTGGAGGTGGGTGGTTGGGGGACTCTGGGGGGAGGTGAAACCTGCAGGAGGAGGGCTTTCTTCCGGCAATAAATTACAATTGTTTGAGATATCGTTTCTACACTTACGTGGCTAGATATACACCTATACATATATAGATTCGTCTCCCGATATACACTACTAGAACTACGTTAAACTAGCAACTAGAAATATTTTATACATTGTGCTGGTTGCCTCCCGATGCTTCGATATGTTGGCCAGGGTGTCCTGCTTTCATCGGAAACCGCCGCGTTCCCCGGACAGGCTGCTGATCGCCTGCGCCTGCTGCTGTTGCTGTGCCTGCTGCTGCTGCTGATGCTGCTGCGTCGCCGCCTGGCTCGAGTTGATGAAGATGGGCGTGGCGGTGGTCACGGCACTGGCATTGCTCTGGCTCAGATTGACGTGCTGCTGCTGCTGCTGATGCTGCTGGACCTGCACCTGGACCTGCTGCTGCTGCTGCGCGGTGGCTCCGCCCAGCTGCAGGATTTGCTGCGCCGTCAGCAGCTGCGTGGGGATGATCACCTGCTGTTGCTGCTGCTGCTGCTGTTGCTGCTGTTGTTGATGCTGCTGCTGCTGCTGTTGCATCTGCAGGCGCAGCAAGTGCAAGTGATTGGCATTGATGGCGATCTAAGGGAAAGAAGTTGCTCGTTGGTTTGCCTTTAGGTTGAATGTAAACCCGCTTATACTCACCGGGACATTCGTCAGCTCGCCCGTGGGCGTCACCACCTGCTGGATGAGCTGGATCTGCTGCTGCTGTTGTTGCTGCTGCTGCTGCTGTTGCGCCTGCTGCTGCTGGGCGAGATTCTGGAGCAGGGCCGCCTGCTGCTGCTGCTGCTGGGCCGTCGTCTGTGGCGCGGGCGTGGCTGTCAGCTGGCCATTGGGTCCGGCGGTGAGGATCAACTGCTGGGTGGGCTGCTGCTGAGCGGTGACTATGTTGAGGCCCAGACTGTTGGCCAGATGATTCTGGGCGGGCTGCGGCTGCTGTTGCTGCACCAGCTGCGCCGCCTGCTGGCCGGGCAGGGCGATGAAGTATTGCAGCTGCTGGCCACCGGGATGGCCAGCCTGCTGGATGATCTGAACCTGCTGGGGATGGTGGTGGTGTTGCTGCTGCTGCTGCTGGGCGGCGTGCTGCTGCTGCAGTTGAGCGGAGAAGATGTCCGGATTGACGGGACTGAAGCTGAGCACCTCGCCGGCACTGGTTGTGCCTGGAACGCTTTCCAGCTTGAGGCCACCGGCGGCGGAGGCGGCTGCAGGTACGTTGGCACCACCGGCTACAAAGTTGCCCGTGGCATTGGCGCTGCCAGCGGCCGAGGACGCCGAAGCTCCGGTGTTGGGAACGGACCCAGTCATGGTGCTGCCGCCATCCTTGCCCTGCTTCTGCGCCGCCGCCGATGAGGAGGAGGACGACGACGATGGCTTGATCTCCTCCCGCGGCACAATGTCGATTAGGAAATCGAACTGATCGTAGTTGGCAATCGCCTGGGCAATGTCCGAGCGCTGCAGCGTGCGCCGACGGCTCTCCTCCGTGTGCACCCAGGCGTGCATTGTCAGCTCCTGGATGAAGTACTCGCAGGCCTTGGCAAACAGCAGCGGCGCCTCGCCGGCTATCATCTTGGCGTTCTCGTCCAGCTTCATGATCTTCTTGATGCGCGCCAGCGGCAGCACCTGATGCTTGGCGTCCACCTGCCCGATCCCATGCACTTCGCTCACAATGTTGGGCCAGAAATTGTCAATGGTGGGCGGCGGTTTGCGCGCCACCTGCGCCCGGCTCGCCTTCGTCGTCGTCGTCTTCTCCTTTGGCGTGCTCCCCGTGGTGCTGGCGGCGCTGTTGGTCGTCACACTCATGCCGCCGGGATTGACGATGGTGCAGGAGGCATTATTCGACGACACCAGAGTCGCTTGCATCGGCAAGGTGAGCGTGGTGGTGCCGCCTCCGCCTCCCGCCAGCTGCAGGGTCTGCTGGTGCTGCTGCTGCTGATGTTGGCTGTTGGGGGCTGTGGTGGTGGTCACCACCACTGCATTGGGCGTCCTTCGCTGCACCGTCGCCGCCGTCGGAGCTGGGCCCTTGCCAGCGGCGTACGCCTGGGCGACAGCCGAGCTCAGTTCCACCTTGATTGGGGTCACGGTGATGGTGTTGTCAAACATGGAGGTGCCACTGCTGCGGGAAGAGGTGCACATGGGGGAGCAACCAAATCAGAGACATTAAGAAAAATCTCGCAAATCTCGGCTGTACCGCCACTGCCTGGCAGGGGGTGGGGACTGGCAGGGGAGGGTGTGTGTGGTACACGGACTTCGTTTCGGCGGCGAAACTAACCTGTTTGGCGCCTTGTTCGTCCCGCCATTGTTGGTCGCGTACATGGCCCGGCTGGCACACGGTCTTGGCTTCGAGGTGGCAGCAACGGTTCGACTCTGGCAGCCGGCTCGAGTCCACAATATTTGTTTAATTTCGACGCCTAAATTCGCAAATGCGTAAGTAGTAGTGGTGGCAAAACATCAGAGCGCTATCGATTATTACTATCGATTCGGAACTATTTTTAGGAAAAATATTTGCAAAAAGGTTGTGAACATTAATAAAGAAAAGGTGTGAAACTTTGGTTTGTCCCAAAACGTTTTCGAACACTATAATCATCGAAAATGCATGGCTTATCGATAAGCCTATCGGAAGTTCAGCGGCTGCGCATAGGGTCACACTGGCTGTTATCAGGCCCAATACGAACCGACGAACCGACGACGACGACGATGAGGGATCTCTTCTGGCACCTGGTGGGCATAAGCACCGGCCTGAAGATCCTCCTCATTCCCGCCTAGTAAGTGGCCCCGTCTCCAGTTGCTGTCCAATTAGCGAAACTCACGCCCTTGCAGCCATTCCACAGACTTCGAGGTGCACCGCAACTGGCTGGCCATCACGCACAGCTTGCCGCTGAACCGCTGGTACGTGGAGGCCACCAGCGAGTGGACGCTGGACTACCCGCCCCTCTTCGCCTACTTCGAGTGGCTGCTGTCGCAGGTGGCTCGCTATGTGGATCCCCGGATGCTGGAGGTGCACAACCTCGACTACGAGTCCAAGGCGACGGTATACTTCCAGCGAATGTCAGTGATTGCCACGGATCTGGTATATGTGCTGGGCGTGCGCAGCTGCCTGGGCGCATTGGGGCTGGCACGCGATTCGCAGCAGCACTTTGCCGGCGCCATGCTGCTGCTGCTGAACGTGGGACTGCTGTTCGTGGATCACATCCACTTCCAGTACAACGGCTTCCTGTTCGGCATCCTGCTGCTGAGCATTGGGTGTCTCATCAGGCAGCGCTACCTGTGGAGCGCCTTTGCCTTCGCCGTCCTGCTGAACTTCAAGCACATCTTCCTGTACATGGCGCCCGCCTTTGGGGTGTATCTGCTGCGCTTCTACTGCCTGGAGCAGGCCAGCGTGGCAGCCATGGCGGCGGCAGTGGTCAAGCTGCTGGCCGTGGGACTCACGCCGTTCGCCCTGGCCTTTGGTCCTTTTGTGCGGCAACTGCCGCAGGTCTTGGCCCGGCTATTTCCCTTCAAGCGCGGCCTGACGCACGCCTACTGGGCGCCCAATTTCTGGGCTCTCTACAACACCGCCGACAAGGTCGCGACCAGCGTTCTGCGAGTGCAAGCGGGTGCCGCCTCGACCACGTCGGGTCTGGTGCAGGAGGTGAGGCATACAGTGCTGCCAACCATCACGCCGCCGATGACGTTCGCCCTGACCGCCCTCTTCATGCTGCCCATTCTGGTGAAGCTCTTCAGGAGTCCCAAAAAGTAAGCCAAAAAATGAAGCTGCAACTTCGCTCTTTAATTTGTATTTACCCTCTCCCACAGACAAAGCCCTTTGGTGTTCCTACGCTCGGTGGTTCTGTGCGGCTGCTCCTCCTTCGTGTTTGGCTGGCATGTCCATGAAAAGGCCATTCTAATGGTGCTCATTCCGCTCTGGTAAGTGACCCTGGCTAGCTACTACTTCCCCTGCCAATGGAGATAACTCCCAACCTTGCAGCCTGCTAACCCTGGTCAACCGCGAGGATGCAAGATACGCCTATATCCTGGGCATCGCAGGCTACTTTTCGCTGTTCCCGCTGCTCTTCGACCCGGATCTGTTCATACCCCGCTACTCGCTGTACATGTCGTACGTGGCCATGCTGTACGGCCAGCTGTACCGCATCTTTCCCGGCTTCCGGGGCTTCCATGTCTGGGAGTGGCTCTACATGCTGGGCTTTCTGGCTATTCCCCTGTACGAGCACCTATTGGCCTTCCTGCTGGGCCTGGATAAGCGGCTGCCCTTCCTGCCGCTCCTGCTGACCTCGGTGTATGCGGCACTGGGGGTCCTGTACTTCTTTGGCGGCTACTACTTGTATGCCTTGGGCTTAAGCTGGGGTGGCAAGGCGGCAGTGCCTCCAACGGCGACGGCGTCGGTTAAGAGAAAACGAAAGACCAAATAAAGGGAGAGAATGAAAGCAAGAGGGAGTATACAGTGAGCTTCATCGGAATCCTGGCTGCATGTCTCGTTCCTGGCGGTGCAAGGCGCCTGGCGCAACAGCCAGCTCGGCGCCGATGGGCCCCTGGTCATGGCAATACAATGGACAAAGGCCGCTTAAGCGGAAATCGGCGGAATGCGACGCGACGCAGGTAGCGATCCAACGCGTACCTGTTGCGCTGAGAAGATTATGGCCATAAAGCAGGCCGTAGGTACCGGCACCAGCTGGGATATATGAGTGGGCGACATTCGTGGAAATTCCGCGGAAAACACCAAGCTCGACTGAATGAATATTTATTAAATATCAAGTGCTCGGCCTGGCTCAGTTGAGGCGAGTTGCTCCGCGGAATAACAAGTCATGCATATGCCCATGGATACCACGGCCAGCTACGGCTACAGGAGGCCCCATCCACATACTCTGCAGCAGCAGCTACCCATCAAGTAAGCAAGGCTAGCTTCTCCCGTGTCCCCAGTGTGTACCTTCAATGGCTTTCCATTTGCAGTCAGCCGGATGCCTCGGACTCGACCTGCTTTCACCGCGGCTCCTACATTGAGCTCTCCAGCGGGGCCATGCGGCGTGTGGAGGACATACGCACCGAGGACTTCATACAGTCGGCGCTGCGCAGCCAGAACTTTGATCTGCGCGAGGCCACGGTGGTGAGGATCGATCGTGGGGCTGCCCCCAATCAGGGAGTGATCATTACCTTTAGCTACGACACACAGCATGCCAAGGTAAGTAGCGAGTTGCTGCATTTTCCAGTGAGTAAGCCTCTTATCGACTTCCAGGTGCACATGGAGGTGCTGCCCGGGCATCCGCTCTTTGTCTACGGCCAGGGCTGGGCCTCCTGCAATCCCCAGTTGTCGCTGCAGCTGTACGAGCTGAAATGTCAGCAACTGCAGGTGGGCGACATTTGTCTGTCGCTCGTCCAGCGGGAGCAGTCAGCTCCACCGCCGTTGCCGGTGCCACCACGTCCGCGGGTCGTGCCGCCGCGTCAACCAGTGGAGTACAATCCGCCGGCAGGTGCCATACCGCCGCCGTTTCAGCATCCCTACCAGGTTTACGCCAAAATGGCCAACTTTGTGGCCGCCTACACTCAGCACATGATGAATAAGCTACAGGAATAGCGGGTTCAGCTGTATTCTCTGTATATTCTCCATGGCGAATCCAGAATATCTTCATCGATATCAATGGAGTTCGTCTTAAAATGTAGTTTAAGAGCTCTGTAAATTGCTTCCTCTTTTTTTTCGTTCAAATAAAGTTTAAAAATAGTGCAAGCAACGGATATTACAACTTTTTAAAATTTTATTACTGGGTATTTCACGTTTCAACGACCCGCCAAAAAGTAACCACTGCCTGATAATGGTGACGGCACTACTTCGATAGCTCAGCTGCATTCAACAGTTTTTATCGGCTGTCAGAAAAGTTTCGTGGCACAAAATGGGAAATTCAATTTCAAGAAGGTTCTTAAGAACGGCCAAACAGGATACTCCAAAGTAGATCGCAGACAGTGGGAATTCCCTTGGGAATTCCCCTGTTAAGTAAAGATCTTACTGGGCCATCTAGAAAACGTTATTCATTATTCCTTCCCCGTAGCTGGGCATATTCACACAAATGACTTATAAACACATTCACGTCAATAGCTAAACTTCCCAAATTCCGTGTGATTTCAAGTGAAAGAAACTAAAAGAACACATTTCTCTGCGGCCTTCTTCTCCCGCCGATGGGAGGAAGGCAATCATCGGAGATCAAACTATTATCGATAATGAACTCGTTGTGAGTCCATCGCTAACTAGTGTTTAGGACAAAAAAAAAGAAAATAATAGGAAAATAACGCGAATTTTGTTGGAATACTAATCCTAATTCATGCTTCCCGAGTTGGGGAGTCTTAATGTCTGCGCTAGCGCCGCCCGTACCCTCAATGAAGGACGCGCTCCAGCCGGACAACTACAATGGAACGACGAACGAGGAGGAGTCGTCGCCCGCGCTCCACGCGTTTTGCGTTCTCCGGAACAACAATGGCAACAATAATGGCATCATCCCCTCCCTCGGCGCCCATCCCACTGTGTTTAGCGAGACCAGTGGCAGCGGGACCATGAGCGGCAGCTGCAGCACCACCACCCTCAGTGGCAGCGATTCCCTGTGGAACAACAGTTGCAGCTTCACCAACAGCAGCAGTGGCGGCGGCAACAAGCCCCACGAGGTGGCGCAGGCTTTGGCCAACTCAATGGCCCTGCGTGGCCACGAAAGCCTCAATCTGAGCCTGCACATGAACCTGGGCAAGGGATTGTCGGCGGCAGGCCATCGCAAGGGCGGCTATCAAAACAAAGGTGAGTCGGTGGGAGGTTTAACCTTGACCTTAACCTCCTAATCGCCGTCCTGTTCTGCAGGTGATCCCAACGCCGCAACGGCCTGCAATGGCGAGGAACTGCGTCTCTCGAAGATCATTCGACGCCTGTCCAATGAAACGAATCCCGCTGTGGCCTTGGAGCTGTGCGGGATGCTGGAGCAGGCGGTGCGAACGCCCATCAACATGGGCTATATGTCGTGCTCGTTTGTCTGGATTCTGGACAGCATGTTGACCCTGTTCAAGCAATGCCCGCCGCCGGTGCTGGAGGAGTGCAGCAAGATCCTGGGGGTGATTGGTTACCTCAACCGGAAGTCGTATCCCGTGTACGAGGATTTCATTGTGAAGAACTACAGGAGCAGCAAGCGGATGCAGAAGTACCTGATACTCGCCCTGCGATCCACACTCAGGTGAGAGTTCCCTATGGCTCCTTGTAAACCCTACGCCAATCCTGCCGTAATCCTCCCTCCAGCTGCGACACCAAGTGCGAGTTGCATCCGTTCTCCGACAAGATCATGCTGCTGCTTAAGGACTTCCTGGAGACAGCGGAAAATGCCGAGAGCTTTATGGTAATCAGCAATACTTTGGTCCTGTTCTCGGCCAGCTACCGCGAGGCCTTCGAGTGCCATTTCACGGACGTGGTGGACATCATCATTGGCTGGCAATTGGAGGTTAGTTCCGGCCAGCCCGCTCATCTGAAGGCCCACTGTGCCCAGGTCTTGGAGCAACTGACGCCGTACTTTAGCAAGCAGATCGACTTTAGCTACGGCCTGCTCGCCCAGTTCGTGGAAGACATCACGGCGCTGGACTTCGAGGAGTGCGAGGCGTCGGCGATGCGTATGGGCGCCTTTGTGGGCGCCTTCAATACCCTGCTCAAGTGCATGGCCCGCATGCAGATGTTTGAGGGCATACCCGCCTGCGAGTCCATTGTCCAGCTGGCCGTGGATCATCTGGTTAAGATCGAGCCCGGCCGCCTGCTTACCACGGAGGCCGCTTTGGTCAGTGTCAACGAGCTACTCTGCATTTGCCTGCTGAACGGCTTTGGGGGCCTAGAGGCCGGCACCCTGGAGCAGCTCCTTCTGTGCCAATTTGAGGAAATTCACCGGCTGAGTGATACCCAGAGGCAGAGCGTCCTCTATTTGCTCCTCTGCACCGTTCGGAGGCTGCGTGCCCGCTTCCCCAAGAGCCTGGTGCAGCTGGTATTCCAGTCCAGTTCGTATTTGGCGGAGTTGAAGCGGGAGACGCCGGGCGGCAAGGCGTATAGACTGCTCCTCCGCACGTGCCAGGAGACGCTCCTCATCCGGAATGTCCCACTGCTGCAGCAGGCCTACAAGCATCTGGTGGAAGATGTGGATACCTGTGTGCGCCAGCTGCAAATGAGCACGTCCGAGTCGGAGCACCGGGCCGGCGAGGAGGCGGGCGTGCTGCTAGTCTTCCATCTGGCTGCCTTGGCTGCTCTGGCCAAGCAAACTTCGTCCATCATTGGGATGTACGCCTGCCAGCCGTCTATCCTGGAGCTGCTGCTCACCAACTGCCGGGCCCAGGACATGAACCTATGGAGCAGGTACCCGGCTTCCCACCAGGCCGTCTTGAGCCTGCTCGTGGTCCACTGCCAGGCGAATCACAACTTCCGCTCGAACTCCAGCCTTCTGCGAGATCAAGACCTGGCCGAGAACACGTCGCCCACGGCCCATAGCTTTGCCAGCATCCTGCGCTTCCTGGACACTATCCTCAGGGATGCCGGTCAACTGGCGCCGCACAATCTGCGCATCCTGCTGCAGTGGACCCAGCTGCTCCTCGCCGAGTGCAGGGAGAAGGCCAGCCTGCTGATAGAGCAGTCGCACTTCCAAGGCATCTGCCGGAGCATTGCCTGCAACGCGGCCAAATGGACGCCCTTGGAGAGTGGCGCCTGCATGCAAATTGTGCTGGAGTATGGCTCCCAGAAGCTGCATCAACACCTGCCCGAGCTGCATGCCCTCTATCGGGACACTGCCCTCCAGCAGCTGCAGGTGCTGGCCACCAGTGGACACCATGAACTGTTCGCCCAGATCTACGCCCAACTGCCGCTGCACGTGACCCTGCCCGGGTGCGGTGTCTCCTCCCTGCCGGGGATGACCAGCCGAAGGCTGTGCGTGTGGCAGCAGAGGATGAGCCAGTGCAGCGCCGTGCGGGACAGCGTCTTCCGGGATTTTGTGGAGCGTCTGCAGCAGCCGGAGCAGTCGCCGCTGACCAGCAACAGCGGTCTCCGCGATCTCTTCGTGCGCAGCTGCCAGGTGGCGCCGCAGGACGAGCGGCAGGACAAGCTGTCGCAGTGCACGCGGCGCTGCCAGCGTCTGGCCACCGCCTGGCTGCAGTTCGAGGCGGCGCGGTACTGTGTGGACCAGCGCCTGAGGACGACGCTGGGCAAGCCGCAGGACACGTTCCTGGGCTTTGAGGCCATCATAATGCGGCATGCCCGCCTCCTGAGCGGCTGTGCCAAAGAGGCCGAGCGCGCGGCCCTCGACAACCTGTCCCTGGAGGAGCTGTCCAACATGCAGGCGAATCTGTGCATGCTGCTGGGCTTCCTCGATGCACTGGAGAAGCTCATCTACAATGCCGCCGAGGGCAGTGCCTTTGCCCTGCGTCCGCCGGAGAAGCCAGTGGCGGCGTTCTTTCGCCTGAACAACCCCACCTGCCAGTCGTGGTTCAATCGCATCCGGATCGGCGTCGTGATCATAGCCATGCACGTCCAGCAGCCAGAGTTGGTCATCCGCTACGCCCAGGTGAGTCTCCCACTGGTCTTGTAGGGTTCGGGGGAGTCACTCTTCCCTTTCCCTCTCTCTTACAGCAAATCCTGCTCACGCAAAAGACGCAGGACGCCACCTACAGCCAGGCGATCGTGTACATGGCCTGGGCCTGGGTCAGCTGCCGGGAGGCGGACTCCCTGCGAGGCCTGTCCATGTGGGCACGCTCCAAGAGCAGCAGTAGCAACAAGTGCTTCCAGTGGCTCCAGTATGCCGCAGATCAGGCGGCGGGCAAACGGGAGTCCGCCCTGGCCGGCTACCGTAGCCTGTTGGCCGATGAGGATTCGGAACTGGACCCGCTCACCCGACAATTTGTCGTGGCCCAGATCATGCAGTGCCTGCAGGACACCGGCCAGTGGTCGCAGCTGGTGGAGATGAAGCAGCAGCAGCTCCAGCGGCCCGAGGACCGCGAACTGAACCCCTTCCTGCAGCGCAGCAACGTGGAGGTGAGTGCCCTGGAACGACTGCTGGCCAGGGCGGAGGCTGCCACCTCCGACGAGCTCGGTGGCGCCTTGCAGCAGCTCAGCCTGTGGCCCACCGGCTGGGAGGAGACGGAGAGTGGCCACGCCAGCTTCTCAACGGTCCACGTCCACCGGCGCACCGAGGACCTCGTGCAGCACAAGCTGCTGGAGTGGCACGGCCTGCCGAATAATGTGTTGGCGCTCCTGGACACCCAATGGCGCGACAGCCTGCTCAATCCCAGCTGCGATCAGCGGCCCTGCCAGGAGCTCACCCTGCTGCGCCACATTGTGCAGGGCGTGGGCGTGGGCAGCGGCCAGGAGCTGTGCCTGCTGCCTCTTGATGGCGCCAGGAGAGGAAAGATGCCGTCTCGACCAAGCCAGAACGTTTCGAGTGCCATTCTGATGCGTTGCCTGGCCTGGACGCAGCTGCTGCGCCAGCACTGTGCCCCGGGCAGCTGGGAGACCCTGTGTCTGGACGCCGCCACCACTGCCCGCGAGGAGGGCAACCTGCAGCTGTCGCAGTGCCTGCTGCGACAGTTCTTTGGCCAGCCGCTGGAGGAGATTGCCGGGCAGTTGGCAACGCTGCCTGCAGCAGAGAATCCCGACCTGAGGCGCGGCTACAGCGAGCTGGTCAAGTGCCTGCATCTCCAACAGCAGCAGCAGCAGGTGCCGTGTGGAGAGCTGCCCACCTCCATTGATGTCTGCGCCTCGCTCTGCCTGAACCTGCAGCGGAGCGGCCAGGGAGCCGACCTCCTGCTCAATCTCTCCGACTGGATAGCCGCCCGGAGCTGTAGTGGCCTGGTGACCAATCAGTCGTCCGTTCTTGCCCAGCTGCTGGATCAACTGCCCGAGTGTCCGCTGACCTGCGGCTCCGGCCAGCCCCTGGCCATTCCCCAGGCCGAAAGCCTGGTGGCCCGGCTCGTCCATGCCAGCCTCCGGCAGCGACCGCACTGCGAGGAGGCGTTGATAGCCTACGGCAACTGGTGCTATCGCTGGGGCAAGAAGATCGTCGACAGCGGCACTGTGCTCACCCAGACGGACGTGGCGGCGATCAGTCAGGCCCTGGACCTGCCGCAGCCGCTGGACAGCGAGGGATTGAATGAACTTTTGCAGGCCCTGAGCATGGAACAGCCGCCGGCCAAGTGCGTGGAGGTATGCCCGGAGGCGGCGCGTGTCCGGGATGATGAGGCGGCCAAGGCTTGTCTGCGGAGACTTCCTCTACTGGCGGAACGGCCACCGGAAGTGCTGGATGCGGTCCTGAAAATCTGGCGCCGGGCAATAGCACATACCTATGACTACTACAGGGATGCAGCGCGCTCCTACTTCCAGTATCTTCAGGTCAAATCGGGCAATAGCGGTGCAGTGCCAGCAGAGGGGCGCTTCCATGTGGACGACAGCAACCTGGTGACGACCACACTGCGCCTGCTCCGGCTGATTGTGAAGCACGCCAGCGGGCTGCAGGAGGTGCTGGAGCAGGGCCTAAGCACCACGCCCATTGCCCCCTGGAAGGTGATCATCCCGCAACTGTTCAGCCGCCTAAACCACCACGAACCCTATGTGAGGAAGAGCGTCTGTGCGCTGCTCTGCCGCCTGGCCGAGAGCCGCCCCCAATTGGTGATCTTCCCCGCTGTGGTCGGCGCCAACAGGGAGCAGCAGGGCGATGTGGCAGCAGCGGCAGCTGCTCCGGAACCACAACCCTCCACTGAGGACGCCTGCTGCTATGGCTACCTGCTGAACGCACTCTCCAAGCAGGCGCCCGAGGCCGTGCAGCATGTCCAGCTGATGGTGAAGGAGCTGCGACGCGTGTGCCTGCTGTGGGACGAGTACTGGATCCACTCGCTGGCCAACATCTACAACACCTACGTGAGCCGGGTGAGCGCCCTGGCCACCGAATTCCGACCGGACGACCACGAGGGCAAGAACAATCGCTTCAATGTGTGGCGGCCGCAGCTCCTGGCCGATCTCGAAGCTCTGGCGGCACTCACCGCCCGCCCGCCCGAGACCAGCTATGAGCGGAGCTTCCGCAAGCGCTTCGATACCCCGATTCGAGCCACCGTGGAGGCCCTGAGGACGCGACGCTACCCCGAGGCCTGGGACAAGCTGAAGCAGCTGTATCACATCCTGCAGGCGAACATGATACGCGGCACGGGCAGCACCCTCAAGATGCAGAGCCTGAGTCCGGTCCTATGCGGCATTGGACGCATGCGGATCTGCATGCCCGGCCTGGATGCCCACGACGAGGACGAGAAGGTGTATATCGAGAGTGTGGAGGGGACGGTGTGCGTGCTGCCCACCAAGACGAAGCCCAAGAAGGTGGCGTTCTACGGCAGCAACGGCCAGCGGTACACGTTCCTCTTCAAGGGCATGGAGGATCTGCACTTGGACGAGCGCATCATGCAGTTCCTGTCCATTTCGAACGCCATCATGGCCTGCCGCAGCGATGCGCCTGGCAACGGTTGCTATCGCGCCCACCACTACTCCGTGATACCGCTGGGACCGCAGTCGGGACTAATCAGCTGGGTGGACGGCGTCACGCCGCTCTTTGCCCTCTACAAGAAGTGGCAACAGCGACAGCCACCCCAGGTCTCCAGCAAGACGGGAGCAGGAGCGGGAGCGGCAGCCGGAGCCAATGCCACGCGACGCTTTACGGATCTGTACTACAGCAAGCTCTCGCCGCTGCTGGCCAAGCACAATCTCCAGGTCAGTGATCCGCGGCGACAGTGGCCCATA
Source organism: Drosophila jambulina (assembly GCA_018152175.1). Classification (NCBI taxonomy): domain Eukaryota; kingdom Metazoa; phylum Arthropoda; class Insecta; order Diptera; family Drosophilidae; genus Drosophila; species Drosophila jambulina. The sequence continues at coordinate 4,833,231 of JAECXH010000006.1, forward strand.
TCGGCGCTGCGGCAGGTCCTCGCCGAGCTGTCCCAGGAGACGCCGGGCGATCTGCTCGCCCGTGAACTGTGGTGCCAGGCGGGCAATGCCGCCGAGTGGCGGCAATCGGTGCGCCGCTATGCCCGCTGCATGAGCGTCATGTCCATGATTGGCTACGTCATCGGCCTGGGCGACCGGCATCTGGACAACGTTCTGATCAACCTGGGCAGCGGCAACATCGTTCACATCGACTACAATGTCTGCTTCGAGAAGGGACGCACGCTGCGCATACCGGAGAAGGTGCCCTTCCGCCTCACCCAGAATCTGGTGCACGCCTTGGGCATCACGGGCATTGAGGTGAGTTCAAGTCTGTCCTTAAAAAATAGCATTAATTTCAGTTCAGAAAGCTGTTTGCCCTCAAGAAGACCTAAAATGCATTCTTTGAATCGTTATTTATCGAAATTTTTATATGATGCCTTTTTTTTACAAATTAAAGTTAAAGAAAAAAGAAAAAAAAACATAAGTGAGTCAAGGAAACATTATTTTAAACTCGGAAAGCTGTTTGTCAGCTTTTGCCCTCAAGAAGACCTAAAATATTTGAATTTCTCAATCGATAATTATCGATAAAAGTTTAAAAAACAAGAACTAAGCCTAAGGAAGCATTTTTTTAATTCGGAAAGCAGTTTGCCCTCAAGAAGACCTCAAAATATTCGAATTTTTTAAATCGTTCGTTATCGACGTTGTAAAATGATAATTTTTTTGAAAAATGCTCTCCCGATAGACCAAAAATGAACATCCCAGTCTTAACTGATGGAGTGAAATCGGAGAAATTTTCTTTTAAAGTTCAACTTTAATGGCTAATCCTCGTCTTCCGTCTGGGCTGCTCTCATGGATATATACAGAAATATATTATATATTGTATATGCTTCTTCTGGCCGCCGAAAAGGGGATGGAAAGGGATGGGATGGGATGGGTATTCCAGGCTTGGGTTTGTGGTCACTTTCCCTTCATTTTGTGGCCTTCGGCTTGACCTCCTTGCCCTCCGTCTTCACTTCCATCTTCACTTCCATCTTGACCTCCTCCCTGGCCTCCATCTTGCCCTCCCTCTTGACCTCCTGCTGGTGATACCCCGTCGAGGAGGAGGTGGCCTCCATGCGGTGCTTACTGTCCGCCGGCAGCTGGTCCTCGCACTGCCTCGCCGTTCGGCAGCACAGCGTCTGGGCAAAGGCTCGCCGGAAACCGGAATTCTTCCACGAGTAAATGATGGGATTCAGGGCCGAGTTGGCCATGGCCAGCGAGAAGGTCACCTTGTAGATCATCGAGCTGCTCCGGCAGATGCTAAACAGCTGGGCAATGGCCACGCAGAAGTACGGCAGCCAGCAGATGGTGAAGCAGCCCATGATGAAGACCACGATCTGGACACTCTTCCAGTCCGGATGCAGCAGCAGGCTCCGCATCGTCGTAGCCTCGTCCGTGTTGTAGACCACCGACTGGCGCAGCCGCTGGGCCTGCCGGGTGGCCTCCCTCATAATCCGCCAGTAAACGAGGAGCATGCAGATCCAAATGATGACAAAGCCCGGTGTGATCACGCCGGCTATATAGCCGGGGGCCAGCACCTCGTCGAACTCACAGGCCTGGGCCTCGGGCCAGCGGTTCCAGAACACAGGCAGCAGGGCCACCAGGGCCCCCAGGCACCAATTGCAGAGGATGATGCTGTAGGCCACCCGCCGGGTCATGTATCTGCAACACGGGAGAACGGCTTAACAGAGCCCAAACCGAGCAGGATGCCGGCCTTCCTCTTACCTCCTGTAGTGCAGGGCATACACCACCGCTATGTAGCGGTCCACGGCTATGGAGATGAGGGTCAGCATGGAGACGCAGCAGGCGCAGATCAGCAGGAAAAAGCGCAGCAAGCACGGTGCCCGCATGGCCCCAATCCCGCCGGAGCCCATGTAGAAGACCAGGTGATAGGGCAGGGCCAGGCCCACGCAAAAGTCCGAGACGGCCAGCGAGAGGATGAACAGGTTGGAGATGACCGAGCGCAGGTGACGGCAGGTCCTGACCGCCACAATGGTAAGGATATTCCCGCCCAGAATCAGCACGAACAGCAGGGCATTGATCACCAGCCAGAGGATGTGACCGGGAGTGAAGCTATACGCGGTGGTCGTCGTCGGCGGCAGCACCACCAGCGACGACTCGGTGTCGTTTTGCAAGCGTAATCCCTCCAGCATCGGGTAATCCCATGATGATGATGATGATGATGACGTTGACAGGGCCATGAGTCGCTGGTTAACGAAGCGCACGCGAGGCCAGTGGGCAACCGTCTGCCGCCTGGTGCCGGTGCCGGTGCGACCTGGTGCCAGGACTTCGGCTCGACTCGACTCGCCTCTGCTCGGTTTCGGTTTTCGTTGGGATCGATCGTGGGCGTCGTTTGTTTACGTTTCACCTCTGGCCGTCATCGTCGTCATAGCCAGTTAACTGATAAGCGACCAGGTTAGAGCCAGCGTGAGAACCACAATCCCGTTGATAAGCTCCGCCACACACACTCGACCAGGCTATCCATTCCGGCCACTTCACCCGCTGGAGTGGCGGACTCCCAGGCCAGCCCAGGCCGCGCCAGAATGCACAGATCGCTGGGGGTTTTCGACAGATTAGCCCCCAAAAATAGAACGATAAAGAACAGCAACAACAAAAAAAACTATGATACACAAAACACTTTGTTGGCACAAACACGGGATACATGGAATAGATGGGATACATCTCCTGGCATAGAGTGGAATTTTCCAGTAACGAAAGCTTACAGGAGGTTGGGAAAGTAACTCATTGTATATAATCATGTATGCAGCCTGAAGAAGGCCATGTCGAATGGGAGAGTTACTTAAACCTATTTTACCTTAGGAAATCTGTTATCATAGCATACCTTATCCTGTGATCCCCAAGAGATCCCTCAAAGATCTCGCACTTCTCTAGCATTTCCATCCCTTTACCCTTGTTTCCTTTCTTCTAACCTAGAGCCAAGAGCCTTCCAGGCTGCTCCCTCCCCCCAGTCAGTAGAAAGCTATTGGACAACATTATTAATAACCGCTATCTGCCCTGGGTAAAGCCAAGTCATCCTCCTGTTGCCCCTGGTATTCATAGACCGCGCTGCACTCTGGTCGCTGTTTGGTTCTGTCTGAGGCACACAGAGGGGTCGTGGTTTGGCACGGAAACCAGGGACAGGGACCTCTGAGGAGGAAGCACTCACCCAGCATGGACTGGATGCCATGGATACCATGCCGGATACCCGGGTAAATCTGACAATGGGCCTCTTATCACGTAAATTACGGGCCAATCGGCAATTGTAAACAGCGATTAGCTTCGGTGCCGCCGCCAGCAGTCGAGGTCGTATATGTAGAACATGGTTATGGTTCGGGCTGTTGTGGGTTCCGTTTCTCGTTCTGCCTTTGGTTTGGCCCATCGTCCCATAAAATCAGCATTGCTAATATATCCAATCGTGTCCATATCGTTGGATATCTGTGCGTGAGCTTTGCGACAGATGGAAATGGTTCCGCCGTAGCCGTCGCCGTCGCCGTCACATTTGTTTCGCATTTATGATGGAACCATTGCCCCGTTTATGGGCGTGTGAATATTGCATTGTGGTGGTAAGGGGAGGGCTCACGATCACCTCAACTTCTATAGTTTACACTCTCTGCAATGCATTCTTTAATAAATAAATAAACCCGCTTCAGTTTATAAAATGAACCCAAAACGAATGAACACATTCACCAAAGGTGTTCACTTGTTCACTCTGTAAAATGAACACCACTGGTAGTCCCATAATAAATTATCCTTCTTTACAGGGCGCCTTCCGCCTAGGCTGCGAATACGTCCTGAAGGTGATGCGCAAGGAGCGCGAGACCCTACTGACCCTCCTGGAGGCCTTCGTTTACGATCCTTTAGTGGACTGGACCATCAACGATGATGCCCAGGCCCTGCGTCGATCCCTAGGTGCCAAGCAGCAGGCAGCTGGGGGAGCACCTGGTGCAGCGACTGCGGCTGGCGGCTACAAGAAGGAGAAGAACAAGATCAAGGCGCACGACTGGGATGCCAAGCGGCAGCACTTCCTGGCCAAGATGGCCCTCCTGCAGAAGTACTGGGCCTGCAACAAGTAAGTGTAGAGCTTCCACTCTGTGCCCCCATTATATCCTATCGTATTCGCAGGGTGGAGATGCTGCTGCAGCTGCAGGAGATGGACCAGGAGGTGGGCAACCTGCAGGCAGTGCAGGCCCAGCGCCTGGCCGCCGAACAGGAGCTGGTGGAGCTGAACCAGCGCAGCGCCCTAATCGCCGAAATCAAGTCCCTGGGCACGGCCATCGAGAGTCACAGCTTCAACACGGCCTCCCTGCGCCATGCCGTGCGCCGTGGTCACTCGGAGGCGCTGGCCAAGCTCAGTGCCGAGCGGCAGGCGGACTACGTCCAGGTGCAGTGCCTCCTCAGCAGCTATGGCCAGTGCCTGCAGCCGTATCACCTGGCCGAGCTGCATGCCCAGCTCCTGCAGTTCCAGATGGAGACGAACAGGGACCGAGCCGATGAAGCCGCTTTGCCGGATGCCCTCCAGCTCTCCGGCTACGATGGGATGCGTGGCCAGTTGGAGGAGCTGCTGGGCTGCCTGGACCGCAGGGCGCTGCAGACTTCCGAGCACTTGCAACAGTATGCGGCGGTCATGAACTTCTTCCCGGAGCAGAGCCACCGCCAGAATCTGTTCGTGCGCTTCCACGACAGCTATGGGGCCTACATGCAACACGGAGGATCCTTGGACCCGGCCAGAGATTCCAACTCACCTTCCAGCTCAATAATTTGCACTGCGGACGTGCTGGGCGTGGCGGAGGCCTTGGAATCCGCCTGGATGCATCACACCTGCCAGCTGCAGGAGGCAACGCAACGCTATGCCGCCAAGCAGGCCCTGGCCCTGGGCCCGCCCACAGCCGCTCTGCTCGCAGCGATTGGCCAAAGCGGCTGCAGCCTGCTGTTGCTCAAGGCCAGCCTGGTGCGGACCCTGGACCGAGCGGGCGCAGCGTTCGGAGCCTACGAACAGGCGGCCCTGGCTGCCGAGAATGAGGAGCTTCTGCAGCATCAGCTGCACTTCATCCACTTGGTGCGCTCGATGTGCCAGGGCGTGCTGGTGGCGATGCAGGAGGACCTGTACCTCGGCCAGATGGAGAGCCTGCTGACGGCCTTGTTGAATCTGAAACAGTTCTTTGAGCACGACCTACCGGCCAGCATTTATCGGCTGCTGTTGCTGCAGCCCAATCTCGGCCAGCTGAGTGCCATGTGCCACCTGAGTCCCGTCAGCCTGGGCCAACTGTACTATGAGGCCACCCTGGAGCGTGATCAGCCGGTGGAGGAGCTGCCGGCGGAGCGACGCTTCATGCTCACCCTGCAGCCCGCCTTCGAGCAGTTCCAGCTGGCGTCTGCGGCTCTGAATGCGCTGATGCGCAGCGTCAAGATGCTGCTGGAGGATGTGAGGGATGTGCACCAGGTACTGGTGAGTGTTTCCCTTTACCTCTCATAGATCGCTTTATTAAGTTTGTCCCTCCAGGGCTCGCGCCTGTTCAAGAATCGCCTGGAGCTGGAGGACGAGTACTTCTTTGGCCTGGTCAGCGAGTCCCTGGAGACCAGTCGCACCTGTGATGTCCGGGAGATGGCGCGCCCCATGCTGGGGCTCATTCACAGCATCCAATCGGACTGCTTGGCGGGCCTGCTGCCCCTGCTGGCCCGCAATTTCTACACACTGGTGGGTCCACAGTGCCAGCCTCCCACGGCGAATTGCAGTTCCCTGGGAGATGCCTCGCAGGCGGATCACCTCTGCGAGAGCCTCTTCATCTCGCTGCAATCGGACGGCGGCCTGCAGCAGGAGCAGGCGGAGCTGGCGCTGCTCAATCAGCAGCTGGAGCTGTACACGCTGGCTGCCTCGGCCCAGTATTGGGCCTACTCGGAGGCCCTGGGTCAGCAGTTGCGCTGCGGCCATCACATTATCAGCCGCCCAAAGCTGGCGGCGCTGATTGGCGAGGGTTGGCAGCAGCTGGACAGGGATTTGGCGGCGCTGCAGCTCCTTCAAGCCGGACTGGAGTCACAGCTGAGTCAACTGCAGACGCAGCGCAGCAACTGGAATCGGAATCACATTGATAGCTTCCTTCGCACCGAGCAGGATCACGCCCAGCAAGTGGCGGGACATGTGACGGTTCTGCGACAGCTGACGGAAGCCGCTGGTGCCGTCTCAAGGCTGGAGCAGCAGCAGCCGGCGCTGCAGCTGATGGTAGAGCATTTGGAGAACTGGCTGGCCGCTCATGGTCAGTGGCAGACCAGCTGTGCGCGGATCAGTGCCGTGGAGCAGGGCATTGTGGAACTCCTCGATCCCGAGGGCGCCATCGATGCGTATTGGCTGGAGAATGTTCAAGGACTGCTCGAGGAGCAGACGTGCAAGTTACAGCGCGAGATGGCGGCGCTGGAGTGCGAGCAGCAGGGCAAGCATCGGTTCCTCTGCACGCTGGTCAAGGAAACACAGGCATGAATAGGCTCTCTCTGGCTCTCCCCCTCTCATTAACGTTCCATTTTTCTCCCTTAATCTCCGACAGCGCCTGCAGGAGAAGATGCCACGCTTCCATGTCCGCAGCCTCTGTGCGGAGGCCCAGGCGCAGAGTCAGGGCAAGCTGGTGCCCTCGGATCTTCAGCTGCTGTGCGGGCATCTCCGCGACTGCCAGCGCCTGCTGCAGTCGCTCTTCCAGCGCCTGATGGATCTGCGCAAGGATATGTGCGCCGAACGGCGCTCCCTGCACCCCGTAATGCTCCAGGGCTGGCGGCAGCAGCTGCAGCTCATCCAGGCCATGGCCGGCCAGGAGGTGAGCGAGTTCTTCAAGAGCATGGACGAGCAGCTGCGGCATGTGGGCGAAGCGGACACCTACGAGACGTTCACCACGCAGGTCAAGGGTGAGTCGCAAGAGAGAGCTCATACTGAGAGGACTAAGAGGCTAACTATTATTCCCTGCCAGGTGCCAGCAATCTGCACGAGCAGAAACGCAACGCCTATGGCGTCTCCGTATGGAAGAAGATACGCATGAAACTGGAGGGTCGAGACCCGGATGGCAATCAACGCAGCACCGTGGCCGAGCAGGTGGACTATGCCATACGCGAGGCCATCAATCCGGATAACCTGGCCGTCCTATACGAGGGCTGGACACCGTGGGTCTAGGTCGCCCAACGTTGGTTGGCCGCATTTATGCGGCTTCTTTGACATCACATCAACAATTTGGGGGCAATTAGGATCTCCTTTGGTCGCGGTCTCGGTCTCGGTCTCGGTCCCGGCACGGGCCAGCAGTCGCTGCCCTCCAGGAAAAAAAGGCCTTGGCGGAACACTAGCGAGTGTCGCCGCCACCTCCTCCCAAACCAAGTGTAGTTGCTTAAGCGATAGATGGACGACGGAAGACGGACAACGAAATGATGACGAAACGTAAGCCGCACTCCGGAGAGAGAGAGAATGCCCAGGATCGCCGCGATCCGCCGGCAGCTACCAGGATCTTCTATCCCGGATCCATGTCGAGAACTGGACATTTTACAGTGGGTTTCCAGGTTTCAACATTGTTACGTCCGGCTCCTCCGGGCTCAAGATTATATTCTTTTATTCTTTTATTTTCTTTTTGGTTCTTAATGTAGTTTTTGTTTTAAGCCAAAGTTATTCCAACACCTCCTTACCCCTCTGCTCTTTTTTAGTTAAGCTCAAAGCCCCACAAAAAGCAATGTTAACTTTTAAGCCGATTATTGTGTTACCAAATTAATCCGTGTAGCCATATTAAACCTACCATTTACATAGGTATATACGTATGTATATATTCAACACCCTGCTCCCCCTTCCCATATATAACCGACGTGTGGTGGACGCGAGTCCAGGTCTCCTGTTGGGAGCTGGACAAAGCAGCTATGTTTACGCCAGCTCTGCTCCCTGTTCTCGTTTTTAGTTATTTCTATGAATAAACGCAATGCTGAAATATAAAAAAAACGTTGTTTGGGTTGTACTTTGGATTTTTACTCGTTACAGTTGAAATTGTGATTCCGAAAGAGCTGAAGATGCGTTTTCTCTCCAATATTACGGAGGAATGTTAAAGGATTGCTCTGATAGAGTTTCCTTAGGTCCTTTGCCCTTTATTACTCGTTGCTCGTTATTAATTTTTTTTACCAAAATATATATAGGAAACTACTGTGTGTGGTATATAGAATCACTCGTTTATTTTCTAAAGTTTTCATCTCGTCTCGCTTCCATTTTACTCGTTACTCGTTACATTTGCCAGCGTTATGCTAAAACGTCTGGTTTCCTATTCTCTCGCTCTATTCGCCGCTTTGGTTGGTTATAAAAGTTTCAAATATTTCTTGTTTACTTCTTCGATTAGAGTTACACCAATTTCGCGACCATTTTTGGATACAAAAAATAAGAACAACAAATACAAAATAGAAATATAAACAATGTAGAAAATTGTTGTCGCACTTTTCTTGGCTTTTATTTTTAGTTTCGAATTGAAATCGGTTTTTGTGTATGTGTGTGTGTGTGTATCCTTCGATCGCTCAATTAGGCAACGCTATAGTTATACAGTTACAATTTATCTCAGTATATATATATTTTTTTTTATATATATAACATACATATACAAGTCGTTATATATGCATGCATGCGTCGTGGTGTGTTGTATAATCTGTACAGACATTAAAAGTTATATCTCCATTTACAAAATATGTACCCCCGTTGCTAAGGAAACTTTGTCGCGGATCATTCTCCTCCTCCGACCTGATCCGGCTCATACACATACATATCATAATCATCGATGAGCAAGGATAAACAAAAGGAAATAGTATACATAAATTATGGTAATATACAGATACAGATACAGATACAGTAGTAATTATAATGACCGACTATCGGATATGGCTAAAAGCGGACCGGGACTCTCGCTGTCCTGGACAGGATCGCGGTGCCGCCATGAAGCTCTCTCTAAACAGAACAAAAACATACCATTGGATTTTCTGACCAGAACTCTCACAAATTGACAAATCACAAAAAAGAATATTTTAAATATTTCCTTCCTCTTTCATTTGTCAATTTCACAAACTTTTATCTTTCCTCTTTTGTTAAACAAAAAACACAAACAAAATGTTGATAACAAACAGGGGGACTATAAAAAAGGGGGAATTACATTAATTTAAAACATATGCATAACTAGCTATTAACTAATTCATAAACACGCTGGGCACTGGGCATTGAATTGAATGAGTGAGTGCGAAACCGTTAAAATATACACCGAAAGTTACTCGCTACTCGGTACTCACCGAATTGAGCGAGTGCTAGAGAACAGAGAGTTGAACAAAAAAAAAACGTTGAAATACACACCGAAATTTACTCGCTACTCGTTCGATCCAATTTGTTTTTGCTTTGCTTTTTTTGGTTGCTTTGCTTTTTCGTTTTCGTTTTTGTTTCTAATTTAGCATAATTATTAATAGTATTTCTCTTTGTTATTGTTATTATTTTGTGTGTGGGTGTATGTGTGTGGGGTGTTTGCTTGCCTTTTGTTTTGTGTTTATCCTAGGTTTTAGTTTTTAGTCCTGTTTTAAAATAATAAATACATATAATATACATATACAGTTACAAATATAGTTACAATTACAATTACATCATTATCCATAGTACAAAATGTAAAATTTAACATCACATTGGTTGACATTCTTTTGTTGGTTGGTTGGTTGCTTCGCTTTACACATTTCCCAGCTTCTACTCCTACTCCAACTCCTGCTCCTGCTCCTACTCCAGCTCCTGCTCCTGCTTCTGCTCTCCCGTCGTCATCCCTCCTTCACGTTCTCTGGTTTGTAGTTTTGTAGTTTGTTGTGGGTTGGTTGTTGTTTTTTTTTTAATTATTTATTAATTATATTTTTTGTGTTGCTGCCAGTTTGGCATTGTAAATGAAGTTGGTTTTACTTGATTCTCGTGTTGTGTTTGGTTGCCCTCGTCATTTGTAGCAGTGGATCGGTCGGTAGGGTCGAAATATGATCGATGATGCTTCGATCTTACTCTCTTCTTAGGCATGTCCTTTGCGGCATAGCCCCTCCATCCTCCATACTCTGTTCTGTTCTCCTAATCCAGCTGCGTCTGCGAAGGCGGATGCGACGGCGGCGGGTGTTTCTTAGCTGAAAAACACATGTGGTTAATGATCCATAAGGATAGGTATGTGCACAAATCGAAAGGAAAAATCAGATATCGATCAATGTATCGAAATTAAAAAAGGAAGAGCTCAACTGAGAACACTCTTAATCCAAGAAATTCAAGGTCTATGCCTGATCTGAAATGAAAATCGTGGAGGCAATAAGAACGATCAATTTGAACTCGCTTTCCCTTTTCCTTTCCGATTTGGCATTTGGAAATACATACTTGCTAAATGTTTGTGTTCTGGGTCCGGTATAGCCCCCGCCCCCTACCGTATCGTTTCGTTTCGTTCTCCCACCCCAACACCCCTCCCTCTTCGCGTCCAGAAGCTGGCCAGCTCCATTTTAATTTCAATTTCCACTCCTCGCTCTTGCATAACGCACAACACAAACAAACGCGGCGGCGAGCTCTGCAATTACAAAATGCAAATGCGCATTAGAGTCACGTATCATCCACAGCAGCTGGAACCATGATCAAACGGGCCCAGAGTGGCTCTCACCTGGCGAGGATTACTAATCTCCAGGATGCTCAGGACAGGAGCGATTCACCTCAAACCAACGGTCGATGCATCTGAGCCGGAAAGGGGTAAAAACAAAATGTAAATATTCAGTTTATTAATTTAAAGTGAAGGCCCAGGAAGAGAACGATTGGAATAATCCGATTTAAATAAGACTTGTACTAAAACCTGTTAAACTTATACTTCTTAAATAAATACTTTGATCTTACATGAAGCCTACATAAAGTATAAAGAACATTCTGCATATTCTGAAAGGGTATACATATTTTAAAAATGTTTTAATTCTCCCAGAGCTTTAATTTAATATATCTAGCATGAAAATACATAACTAACACATAATGTCTATCGATATTTTCGATATAAATCTATTTTTCCGCGTTGGCAAACTGAAAGTATTTCAATATTTTCATAATTATAAATTAGAATTAGAAAATGTCTAACATAATAATATCCTGCAAGGGCATACAAGTCCCTGAAATTACACGCCAATCGTTAATTTCGATATAATTCTATTATGTTACGTTAGGCGCCATTTTGTGGTAAATTAATTATTTTTCTGACGAAATTTGTATTATGAAATTTCAAGTTACACTTCAATATAAAATATTAATCAATGATTTATACGAAACCTGTACTTTAGGTGCTTTGTTCTCTTTCCCAGAGAACCTAAAACTAAACCTAAGCCTGACCTAAGACTCACCCTTTGTGATATATGCAGAGACATGGCAGCCGAGCGATGGTGTCCCCCGGACTCAGGTCTTCAAGGCAGATGACGCACTCGCCCTTGGCGTCCGACAGTACATCCTCTGGAATGCGCGGGTGAAAATATGAAATGTAAATAATATGATTGTAAATAATGGAGAAATCGGTTCCCGTCGCCGCATACCGTTATATGAGAGTCGTGGTTTCGTTAGGCACATGACTAAATGGCATTCAATGTCGTCCGGCAACACAAACTTATTGCACACGGGGCACTTGATACCTGCAATTATTCGGGGAATGCAACGAAGACGATAATGGTGGCGGTACCTGGTAAATACTCACCATTGAAGGACCAAATGTGCGATGGAAGAGAGGTGGCCGTGTAAACACGACCGATCCCATTGGCGGACGTGGCGGAGGCGGCCAGGGCGATGCTCTCAGCGATATTGCCGCCAGTCATTGTTATGTCCTGCGGGTAGATATGAATGGGAAATTCATTTAAATTGTTGGAAAACAAGCTTTATAAATGTAGAGAGAGGTTAACTATTGAAATCTGCAGAGATTTATCAACGTTTTTTTGGATTTTAAATTTGATTTTAAAGTCGCTCTTATGGAGTTCCTTTTGGGATATCAAGTTATTCAAGAAAGTATAATGAAATATGTCCTAAAACATGACTGAAAATATGTATTCCAGCATGTTTCAACTTATTCCCTTAATTTTCAGTCTTAGGTACATGTTCTAAGGTTAAGGATACTCTTAGATCCCTTTTAATACCACAGCACTTCACTGGATCACCTTACTCACCCGTATGGAGTCCCCCAAAGTGCGACGCTGCTGCATGTAGGACTGTGTGGCGCTGCCATTGTTATTCCCTGCCGCCGCTGTCGCTAGGAAGCTACCGCCACCGCCGCCGTTGTTGGCATTGGCCGACACGGTCACCGACACAGTGGCATGCTGATGATGATCCCCATGGCTGTGCACGGCATGCGGACTGCTGCCGGAGGAGGTGAGCGAGCCCTGTTGCTGCTGTTGCGCGGCCTGCTGCTGCTGCTGGATATCTGGCACGGAGCTAAGGCTGCGCGCACGCTGACGATCTATGGACGTGGAGTTCTGGCTACTGTTGCTGTTGTTGTGATACACCTGCAGGCCGGGCAATGTGCGCAGCAGGTTGAATCCTTGCCCGGCATCGCCGCCGGTTGCCGAGGCATGAACAGCGTTGCTGCTGCGGTTCTGGCCAACACCGGCGGCATTAGGGGCTTGATCTGCCGCTCCCGTTGAGCTGCTGGAGAAGGTCCTGGAGCGTGGGCTCTGCTGGCCACTGGTCGCCGGTGTGCTCGCCTTCTGACCCATAGAGCTGGCGGAGCTGGCTCAGTCTCTCTCAGTGTGATCTGCTGCTGCCGCTGCTGCTACTTCGGCTGCTTGCTAGGATCTCAATGTTGAGCTTTCTTTGTGCTAAAGCTGCCGCTGCTGCTCGCTCCCTGCTGCCGCTGCTCTTCCTTTGTGTGCCCTTGCTCCTGGCTGCCCTTGCTCTGTTGCTTTTGCTCCCCTTTGTCTGCTCCTTCTTCGCGTGCAATCGTAACGATAGGGAGCAGACAACAATAGCCAGCCGTGTGTGTGATGTGCGGATGATAAATGCGGTCGGTTTGTCGCTCGGATGATAACTGTGCTGAGTGCTGAGTGCTGAGGTCTCTCTGTGTGTGCGTGTGTTCGTGTGTGTGTTCTCTGCTGCCAAAGGAGGGGGCCAGTGTGTGCGAGTGTGCGTTTGCGGGGGGGTGGCCGGGTTCGGTTCGGCTGCGGCCAAGGAGAAGGAGGGGGATACGCAGGGGGTACGCTGCGGTGCGTAGTTCTTGATTGGTTTGTTATTGTTGCTGCTGTTTCTGCTACTGCTAGTGCTGCCGTTTTTGTATTTTTGTTTCGATGCCCAAAACTCCAATTCCAATTGTAATGCTAGCGCCTACTCTGCCACTCTGCCTCTCTGCCTCTGAGCCTCTGAGCCTCTGTGCCTCGCTCTCTCTCTGTGTTTATTGTGCTGGCGCTCTGCGCTCGCACGAAAATCTAAAGGTGTGACGACAACGACAACGACAACGGAGACAACGGGTACCGGGACCGCCGACCAATCTGCCTTGATTACACTCTCTCAATTTAAATGACCGTTTTCCCCTCTGCCGTGTGTGTTTTTCTCGTTTCGTTTTCGTTTCGTTTTTATGTGTACTATGTGTACTCTTTGTATTAATTTTATCAAATAGAGATGGCCCGGCCCAGCGATGACAGCCGAACATCGTATATCGAGCCGGCCTATCGGCTATCGGTTTGCGAAAACCAGCTGTGCGCTGGTGAGCTGATATCGATACACTCGCATCGCACACACACACATAGAGCAGTATTTTCGTGCATTATTTACAGTTACCACCAGCGTGTGTAGAGTGTGTGGAGCTGCAGCACAACTGCGACGACGTCAGCAGCAGCGGGGGTGTAAACAGTATTGATATTTGACGTTGTTGTATTTGTTGTTCGGCGCCATGAGCTGGTTCGAGAAGGCCAAGACAGTGCTGATCGAGGCACTGGACATCCAGGACGATGACAGCAAGGCAGCGGCCGTCACAGATAAAGCGGACAAAGGAGCGGCTAGCGCCAGCGGTGGCCAGCTTAAGGAGAGCGACGGAGCTGGGTCAGCGGCAGGCACATCCTCCACCAGCTCCTCGGTTCCTGCCACACCCGCCGCCGGCGACACGCCCACATTCTTTGACAATCCGCATGCCAACGAAATGGTCACCATACCGCCCAGGGCCAGCGATCCTACCAACACCACCATCACCACAACCACCACGTCCGCATCGACACCGTACGCCAAGCGTCAGTCGGCCACCTCGGATTCGGTGGACCTGCTCTCCTCGCCCACATCCCCCGTGGAGGAGGTTTCAGCCTCTGCATCCGCCTCCGCGTCTGTTTCTGCCTCCGTCTCTGCCGGCAACAAGCGCCATTCGGAGTCATCGCTGGAACTCATCACGGCGACCACAGCCAGTGAGCTGGAGATGGAAATGGAGCTATCGCCGGACACAGAGCCCTCGCTGCCCGACAGCATTGTGATCATTGCCAGCAACGATACCTCGGATAATGCCGACGGCGATGGCGAGGATGACGAAGATGATGATGAGGAGGATGACGACGAGGGCACGCAGCTGGAGCGGCACATGGAGGATCACCTTAACGGTGGGTTCAGTATACAAAAAACCAGGGGAACTAGAGACCTTATAGCTCAGTATCAGTATCTTAAACGTATCAGTATCTTTCCAATTGTAAATATTTATCAGAGATCTTTGTGTTATTTGTCAGTCGTCAAATATCCAGAAACACCAACAAACTGGATATTAGTTTTTTATCCGTTATTCCCAAGTTCTTTTATATGTTTTTGAATTTGTTTCCTTGTTCCCGGACTATCCGTAAAACAAGAAGTCTGGATCGGCTCTTGGAGGATGACCCTGTGGAGGGTGAGTGAAGGCAGTAATGGGGGATGAGAACCTTTAGAGGTTTTTAGAAAAATTTAAAATAGAACGAAAGGTCGTTCTCCCGAATAATAGTAATTATCAACGAATCGCGGTAAAATATCTAAGTTATTTGTTTTTTGAACCACTCTCTATACAATTATTATCTTTGTTTTTTTTTTTAAATCAAAACCCGACGAATAAATATAATTACTGTATCCGTAACATCCTTCCCCCACAGACTCCACCAAAACGATGAAGGCCTTGGTGTTCAGCGACACCCAGGCAGCTGGCAATGTGAATGCCGGGGGCGCCGATTCCGATTCCACGCAGAGTTTTGAGGACATTCAGATGATGCAGCTGAGCCACAAGGGAGCCTCAACCTCGGGGAAGTCCAACTTGGCCCCTGGGCCCAATGCCAAGCCGGAGATTATGGTGGACCAAAGCTATTCGTCCACATCGTCGGACATCGAAATCATCTCAAATCCAAACGGTGACTCCAGCACCAACAGCACCACAACGCGAACTAGTCCGCAAAAGTTCAAGGAGCTGGCAGCGGCGGGCAAGGCGGCGGCTGCTGGCGGCGTTGGTTGCTCTGGCAGTGCTTCAAAACCCAAGGGCCATCATCGCGAGCCCTCGGAGATCTCTCTGCTGTCCGAGGACTCGCAGTCGGAGCTGGACAAACTGGTCCACCGCATCAGTGAGCTGAACCAGGTGATCGAGGCGCGCGAACAGCGTCTGCTTCAGTCGGAGCGACAGAACGCCGAGCTCCTGGAGCGCAATCAGGAGCTGCGCGCCCGCATAGAGGCGGCTGCCAACAGTGCTAACAGTCCCGATGCCGCCGATGATGCTGTGCAGCGTCTGTCCGCGCTGGAGAAGAAGTTCCAGGCGAGCATCCGGGAGCGTGATGCCCTGCGCATTCAGATCAAGAGCCTGCGCGATGAACTCCAGAACAAGATACCCAAAGACGAGCTGACCGAATGCAACGAGATGATAGCCGGCCTCCAATCGGAGGGGGAGAAGCTCTCCAAGGAGATACTCCAGCAGTCGACGATCATTAAGAAGCTGCGGGCCAAGGAGAAGACCTCCGATACGCTGCTCAAGAAGAACGGCGAGCAGATCTCGCTGCTGTCCAGCGAATCGGAGCGCCTGAAGCGTTCGCTGGCCGCCAAGGAGGAAATGGAGCGCACCCAGATCGAGGCCGTGTGCCGGATGACGGCCGAGAAGCGGCGTGCGGACGATGACTATGCCGAGGGACGTGGTCGCATCAAAGACTTGCAGTCCCAGCTGGCCGCCCTTCAAATCAAATTCGATAGCCTCGAGTCGGACATCCAGAAGCAGGCACGCCTCAAGCACGAGCGCATGCGGGCCGAGCACGATGAGTACGTCCAGCAGAATTCCGATCTGCGTGAGAAGCTGCGCCTCGCCGAGCACAATCTGGTGCGGCGGGAGCAACAGCTTCGCGAGGAGAACCGACAGCTAATCTGTCGCCTGGAAGCGGCCGAACTGCGGGCGGAGAGCTCCACCCAGGAGCTCAGTGCCACCACAAGCCCACTTATCCGTCAGATAGAGTCCCTGCAGCGTACGCTGGACCAACGTTCGGCGGGCTGGAATCGCGAGGAGCAGCAGCTGCTCCAGAAACTAGACGCTGCCGAGGTGCAGCTCCGTTCCTTGTCGCACTTGAATACGGTGCAGGAGGAGAAGTATGCCTTGCTAAGCACCCGTTGCGCTCAGGTCGAGGAGAAGCTATCCAGTGCCCTGTTGGAGGCCACGACGGCGCAGAGGCAGTTGCGCCAGCAGGAGGCCAAAGCCGCCGGCAAGGACAGTGATTTTAAGAAGTAAGTTTTTTATTGAAATTGCTTGCTTCCCGTCTTACCCGCTTTCTGCTTTCCCTTAGGCAAATGAACTCGCTGGAGGAGAAGATCCAACAGCAGGCAAAGACCATAGCTGACCTGGAGCAGCTGTGCAAGCAGCAGCAGCAGCTGGCGAAGGCTGGTGCGGAAGCGGATAACCAAAAGCAGCTGAAGCCCCAGAGCAGCCTGCTCACTGTGGAAGCCGTAGAGATGGCCGGAAGGATGCAACAACAGCAGACACACATGCCGACGAAATCCCAGCCAGGAGCAGTTCGTTCCTCTCCGCCCCTGAGCCTAGTGGATGATGAGGAGGAGGCCTTGGGACACATTATAGACTGGCAGGCGGTAAGAGAAGAGTGTCCCCCTGAGATATACACATATATTTACTCTTTTTTACCCCAGGATGACCTTGATTGCGCTTCCAATTCGGGCCGCCAACCCTCAGGCATCATTCAGGGCGTTCATCTCAACTTTCTGGCCGCGAACACTACCACCTCGACGCTGGAGCACTTGCAGGCGCTGCTAAAGCAACGTGACGGCGAGCTAACCCATTTGCAGTGGGAGCTGTCGCGCCTGCGGGCCGAACGCGATGTCCTGGATGGCGAAATTTCCAATGTGACCTTTGAACTGGAGACGGTAAGCAGAGCATCGAATCTCAACCTGGTAACGCCACTAATCCTCTTCCCTGCTACAACAGTTAAAGGAGAAAGTCGTGGAGTTTGAGGAGATGCAGGCGGAGTACGTGGACCTGCAGCATCGCTACGATGCCCTGCTACAGATGTATGGCGAGAAGGTGGAGCGCACCGATGAGCTGGAGCTAGATCTCACGGAGCTAAAGGCCGCCTACAAACTGCAGATTGACGAACTGCTTGCAGCACCGCCGCCGAATCTGAAACTCACACCGAAGCAGACATGATTGTCGCTGGAGCGCCGGCTTGTTGTCTCGCTGCCGTGTCTGCGTCGTCGTGCAACATGGCCATCGTAGCAGTTCCCATTCCCACAAGTATCCCATGTAAATGCGACTTAGTATAAATGTCTATGATTTGCGAAACTTTCTAGTTATTATTATTGAACTATTCATAGATTGTGATAATTTATCTTAAACTTACACATATATACATATATATATATAAATAATACCTACCCATAATACATAAAGCTATGGTCTATGACTATGTACAAAAACTGTTGCTCTCTTTTTATCCATTTTTAGTTTATAGAGAGGAAAATTTAATATTATGATCCGCAGCTCGATAAGTTGCATTTTAAAATATTGATAACTTATTAGCCATTTCACCGATGTTTAAAACAGGTTACAACAAAAATACTTGATCAGTTTGGTTTTAACGATCATTAAAAAGTAAACAAATTACTGCATTTAACATTAAAGTTTCAAAATTTAAAATATCGCATGAATGTTATTAATTTATTAAACCTTTTTTATTATCCTTAAAATTAGTTAAAACCACGTTGAATCTCTTCTTTGGCACAGATTGATTTAACAGAACAGAATACTGATTTATCGCACTTTAAGATATTATATATACACTCAAAATATCGATCTCTGCTCGTATTCCTAAATCAAAGCTTTCCCACTTAAGATCTGCCTGACAGCCTGTGTGAGCGGAAAAACAGGCTTCTGGGAGTCCGTCGATTCTTGGTTATTCCAGCACGAGTTCTTGAGATCATCGGTATTCAACGAAAAGACCATGACGCCACCCAGCTTCAGGGACTTCACATAGCTGGCCTTGCATTCGATGCTCGTGCGATTCTCATAAGAAATCCATTCTTGCAGGGCGCTCAGATAGGGCGAACAGCTCTCGGGATCGTACATATAATTGGGCTTGATGTATTTGGCGGCACACTCACACGTCTCCGAGAGTGTGGTGAAACCCAGTTGGCCACATTGGCCATAGCCCGAGGCGGGTGCTCCAATCCGATGGTTGAGCGGGTTCACCAGCCTGCAAAAAGTCAAGGAATTAGTTCCAAATTTGGGGGGAACTAGAGAAAATAGGTATAGGACTCACGTGAAGGAGTGACCGTAGGTGGGCAGGCCCACCACCAGGCGATGCGGCTCCAGGCCGCTCTTGAGCCACCACTGCACCGTGTAATTAATGTTAAATGTGGCCATCAGGGAACGGTCACTGGCATGGGCATACAGTGGAGCATTTAGACCCGTAAATGGTGTGTCCCTTCGGTAGAAATGAAAGTCATAGGCCATCAGGTTTACATAATCCGCGTAGAGATTCAATTCCCGTATATCGTAGGCATACAAGGCAATGCCCTCCGGTGCGGCCACTGCCAGCGACAGTAAATTCTGTTCTCGCTTCTCCCGGCGCCATTCCGTGCGAATCTCGTAGAGCAGCTGCGACAGATGCATTCGCTCCCGGTCGTAGGCACTGGGGAACTCCCAATCGAGATCGATGCCATCCAAACTGGGATATGTGCGCAGTATTTCGCGCAGGGAACGCAGAAACACCTTACGCATCGCATGATTCGCCACCATCAGGGCAAACTGCCGACCGCTGTCCGCCCCGCCGATCCATAGCAGCAGGTGCACTTGCGGGTGGGACTCCCTAAACGGGCGACTCTCGTTTCGGAGCACGCGGACCAACGAGGCAGGCAGGACAATCGTGGCGTTGTCAAGGCTGGCGGGGCCGATGTTAATGTGTGTGCACAAATCGCCGGGAACGTCCAGGAGGCTAAGTTGGTGGGTCTCGTCGTAGTCGTAGTAACAAACCAGCCGTTGCTCAAGCCCCGCGTCTGCTTTTGATACCTGTCTGAACGCGTACTGGTAGTCAAGAGCCAAGATGAAGCCCACCAAGAGCGACAGGAGCAGAAGCCAACCGATCAGGGCCCGCAGGGCGAAGCTCTTTACGTTCCTTCCCTGACTGGCCGCGCCCTCATCCTTCAGTAGTTGCTCGTAGCTGCCCATCGTTGTTTTCTATTGTTCTAATTTGGTGATTTTATTATCCATTATTCTTTCTTCTTCCTCGTCTTCTTTACTCTTATCACAAAAACAAAAACAAAGAGAACTGTAAACAGTCAACAGCGTTGCAATCGATTATTGTTGGTCATGGCAATCGATGTATCGTACAACAAACTATTTATCTATCGATGTACCGATCAAAGAATAATAATTTTAAAAAATTGTTCCTTTTGATTCAAAACAAATATAACGTTGAATAAAAAACACACAAAAACTATAAATCGGCAAGTTGCAGCTATACCGAGAATTGGATTATGATTAATTATCTTTCAAAATAATTTCATTTTAAAATGTATTGTTTTGTTAGAAGACAAAAGTAAAGAACTTAAAATTTAATGAATTAAAAATTACATACATTATTTGGAAACATTACCAAATACATCAAAGTTAGCTTTGAGAGAGCAATTCAAGCTTAATAAAGCATTCAAATATGGTTCTTAGTTGTCTGGTTTTCAAAATGAGCGTACTTTTTCCAGTTTTCGTTTGTGCTGTTATTCTGCAATTTATATACCAACTTTATAAATTATTTGATCTGGATTTGCAAATTCCAGACGATTGGTGAGGATTACATCTTGTAACCGCCGCCGCCGCCGCCACCGCCTTCGCCTGATAACAATAACGTCACTCAGGTTCGTCATCGATATCTAGACATCGATATCTGCGAGTTCGGTGTTGTTTTTCTTTTGTTTTTTTTTTTTGCAAAACCGAACATAAAATAATTATGTGGCTTTGTGCAGGAAATTGGCGGTGAAAAGGCCACTCCTAAAGCAAAGGAAGAGCCGCGGCCAAGCCAACGACAACAAACTTCCAAGAGAAAAGGCCAAAAAATCGAACAAGGACATCGAAACCAAACAATGCAGTGAAATCGAACGAGGGAAAACCAAAAACAAAAAAAATACAAAAGCAACAACGAAAAGAAAACAAACAGCGGAAGCGCCATCTAGGAGAGAGGAGAGAGCAAGAGGGGACATGGAGAACTACGATTTGGACGTGGACCTGAACTTTGTGCAGCTAAGCCGCCAGCAGCTGCTGCAGCGCTATGCGGGCGCAGTGCGTCAGCTGCGGCGCCTGGCGGAAACGCGCTGCGAGGTGCGCTCGGTGAGCTTTGACAACTACGTGCTATTCCAGTACTTTCGCCATCGCAACTGGCAGGCGGGCGTCACGCCTCTGATGCCACCGGCACCTCTGATGGCCTATCTGAAGCTGGAGGTGCTGCATCATCTGCTCGACCGTCGGCGTCAAATCCTCTGCTGGCTGTTCTACCTGACCTTGGTGTCGCTGTGCGTGGCCGCCTATCGTTATGAGACGACCAGTCCGGGTGGCCATCAGGAGCGCGTCGTCCAGTCCATGGTGTATCCGGGCATGCGCATGTGGCGCCGCATGACCATGCCGCTAATCCAGCGCTTCCCCCAGCTCACGGAGCTGTACGACGAGTCCTGCCTGATGGGCAACCCCTTCTTCCAGGTGGAGGATCTTAGCTGCGGCCCCTGTGCCAGTGTCGAGAGCGTGTGGCTGGAGGGGGAGGAACATCAGCTGCCAAGCAATGGTGATAGTGTCGCTCCGTTTGCCTTCCGCAGCCAGCAGGAGGCGATCGATCTTGGGGACTTTTACAACATCTATGCGAGCAATCACAAGATCTTCCAGCGCGATGCCTACCGGGTGCATTCCACCAACCAGGGTGTGCACAATCTGGAGGATCTGTTTGGACAGTTCAATAGCAGTGCGCCGCCCACTTGGACACAGCAGGCGCATAATCTTTGGCGCTGCAATCGCATGCTGCCCGCCCGCCTTCTCCGGCCCATATTCGCCAGGCCAACGGGTTTGCCTAGCATGGGCGTGGCCCTGGAACGGTATATGGCCATTGATACGGCCCAGGCGCCGGCCTACACCCTGCCGGAGACGGAATGTCCCAATGTCTATGTCCATCAGGCGGTGGGCACCCGGTTCATTATCCTGCGGCCCACCAGCGAGTGCCGGCACCGCTGTCGCACCCTGTCCCTGCGACTCACCCAGTCCTATGTGCGTGAGTATCGTTTGCCAATGAATGTCCTTGTGGTTTCTCTATTATTAACTGATATTCTTATTGTCTTTTTCAGTCAGTTACAATTGGTTGTACTGGAAACCGATCTCTGCGCCGGATCCCATCTCCGAAACGCTGTCCATCAGCCTGATTGGCTCCTACTGCTAAAGAGAAACCGATCTCTCCTCCACACTACACCATACTCTTCCCAGCTCGTAGCTTTAAGCGCCATGTACTACACACACACACACACACGTCTTTAACCAAGCCAAAATTAATTTACGAATTTCTGCCGCTCCAAGCATAACTGAACCCAAAGAAGGAAAGGAAGGAAGGAAAGGTTGGGTAAACTGGAAGCCACCTTCGCTTTATATTCGAGAACCTTAAGGCTCAATTCGTCGCCCTGTGTAATCCTCAGTCCTAGTTTGTAAGCATTTTAGGCATTAGTTTAACAGTTAACAAAAGAGACGCCTTGATCATTACCATACACCTACTTCTCCAACTCCTTTTTGTGTTCATCGTTTTAAACATTTTTGCATTTATAATATTATAACTTGTGTTTGGTTCGAAGTTCTGTTTACACCAACAAAAACAACCAGGAAACTACGTAGACTAAGTCAATGAAAGCGATTTTGTAAATATTCATTGCCAGACTTGAAGTTGACTTTGTGTTTTTGCAACAACTCACGAAATAAAATCAATAAAACTAATATAAATGAGTTATTTATGAGAGAAGTTTTGAACCCCACTTAAGGGTTTTATTTAAGGAGATTTATATTACAGATGGGATCTTGTATAGTGCTGCAGTTCGTATGTAAAGATATTTCTTGTGGTCTTCAGTGGAAATTGTAGCTGCTTCAAGAAGATGTCTCAGTGATCTTAAGAAGCTCATCAAAGTACGAGCCTGTCATCAAGTCCTTATCCTCGATGCCAAACTCCTTCGACAGCTCCTCTGCTATAACTTGCCCTTTGTCCACAGCTTGCCCGGGCCTTAGGCACACCTCAAACTCCATGAAATAGCCCAGACGCTCGACTTCATCCAAATGGATGCGCGTCTGGCCGTACAGGAAGAGACGCCGCTTCTTCGTCAGCACACCGAGTACTCCGTTGGACTGGCGCAAGATCTTCTCGAGTACGTCCGGTTCGTTGACCTCGGTCTTGTTGAATTCGGAAAGTTTCGGCCCGGCCACATTAGGACGATTGTAGTACACCAATTGGGAACGTGCTGGTGCCTCGAGGTAGCGCAACTTGAGGCGTCCACCCAGCGGCGACTTAAAGAACACGTCGCGTTGATTAATTTTTATCCCAATTGAGCCGCCGGTCAGGCGACTGGCAATGTCCAGGCGCTTTGAGAAGTCCTCGGCTCCGCCTGGTATACGCGCCTTAATCTCCACATTCCTTTCAGCCGGTGGAGTCTTCTCCGCCAATCCCCACATGTCGCCAGAAATTCCAATTGCTTTTGCGCCCTCGAAGCTCCGATAAACGATTGGCTTAAAAAAAAAAGTCAGCCCGTAGCGGAGAAGTTGCTGGCGACGGCGATAGATCATGACACTAAAAAACTTGCGAAAAAAAATCGATATTTGATAGGCATACAAAATTATAAAGTAACGACATTCTAAGTACTTATAAGGTATAAGCTAT
This sequence comes from Drosophila jambulina, assembly GCA_018152175.1. Classification (NCBI taxonomy): domain Eukaryota; kingdom Metazoa; phylum Arthropoda; class Insecta; order Diptera; family Drosophilidae; genus Drosophila; species Drosophila jambulina. The sequence goes on from JAECXH010000006.1 coordinate 4,856,634, forward strand.
ACATTTATTTCTTTATAAATTCTGTAATGAGTTACGTTATTCAAGCATTTTTTTCTTTTTAGTATGCGCTAAAAGTGAGAACGCTGTATAGGTTAAGTGTTTAGGCGCCAAATTTAAAAATTTTGATTTTGACTGAAGATACCTAAAATATAACTTATAAAAAAAGTTGAAAAGAAGCCTTACTCAGTCAAAAAATCATTCATTTTAATTAAATTAAATTAAAATAAATAAATTATTAAATGTTTTCAAAAATGTTAATTTTGGCAATCACTGGCTTGCTTGCTTATTTTCCACATTAAATGAAACAGTGTGGACCCCATATTATTTATTCAAGCTCATATGTACTTTCTATTAAATTAAGTTGGATAAATGGGTTTGTGCAAATTGAGATTAATGGGAGTAGATGGGCCTTCTAAATTCCCCATTCGCCATTTCAAATGTTAAAAGTTTAAAGCTTTGGATTAAAGTTAAGATTGATGGGTAAGGATAAAACATTATTGTTAATCCTTAAATATACCATTTACTGCCTTAAATACTGAGCCATATACTAAAAACTCTATCTAGGGCTGCCAGGACTAGTAGATGTGGAAGAGTTGCCGGATAATTTACTGTAGAAATGACAGTAGGCCACTAACAAAACTAGGTCTGCCGGTAAAGCACACAACAAACTAAACTCGTTAATTGTTTATTTATATTCTTACATGTATCTGTATACCTTGTGATCAATCATTAAAAAGTTACACCAACAGTGATCCTTTTACTATCGGCAACATTTTAAGGTTAATCCAAAAGTAATTTGTTAAATAAAAGTTTTAAATTAAAATCATCTGTAATGTTTAAAATGGTATGTACTCTATTCTTCGTTTTTCATTTTTCCCCCCTCTATCCTTTTTTTGTGTCTGCAGACACACAACTTGAATAGTCTCTTGGCGAGGCCCCGCTTCGTGAACATACAGCAATACAGAGATGGTGAGGAGGTGGAGGAGAATGAGAAGGGAGGAGGAGAAACGCTGTAGCGCACTCACTCACACTTAATACATGGTATGTATATATATTTATATCTGTATATGTACGTATATCTGCTTTAATGCTGTTAAAAGAAGAAATACGAAGAAGAAAAGGGGCCGTGGGCGGGGCAACGGGGGTTGGACGGTTATTGTTGCTCACTTCCACGGGGTTGACTTTGCTAGGGGAAGAAAAAGAAGAAGAGAGGAAGACTGAGGTGATATAGAGGCAAAACGAACGAGGAGAAAGCTTGAGAAGAAGCAGAGGGAAGAAAAAGTGCATTGATATTCAACATTTTCATTCCAATTTTTCTTTGTTTATTTGCTCTCACATCAATTTCTTAAATATTTCTTTTTCGTCTTTTAATTTCCTATACTTTGTTCTCTTTATTTTGCACAATTCCTAACGTTTCTTTCTTTGTTATCGTTCGTTTTTTCCTTCCATGTTGTTTAACTTGTCCTTGGTTTTATCTGATATTGCATTCTTCCTATTCTTTTCCATCACATCTATTAGCTTCATCTTCCCTTCCGTTTTTTTTTTTTTTTGCAGCTGTTATTTATGTATGCCTTTAATTTTCTCTTCTCCTGCTTCTCATTTTTTTTGACTTGATTTTGTTTTAATTTGCCAGCCATTTTTGTTTGTTTGTGCTTCCTCTTCTCGCGCTGATTGATTTTGCCGATTCCCCTTCTTCATCATAACATAATTAATGGGTTTTTTTTTGGTTGGGGTGTCTTATGTTTATTCTCTCGTATTTCTGCCCCAAGTAGATCAGATCGGAATGGTAGTCAAAGTAACTGGGACGAGCTGGGCTGTCTTTTTGCAGCCACCCTTGATGGCGCGCTCTCTTTCGGGCTCTCTTCATCCTTGCAACGCTTTCTTATTCTCCGTCTGCTGTTGCTCCCCACTCTCACACTCTCTCTCTCTCGGTGAAACTCTGCAGCTGTTTTCTTTGCCATCCTCTTTCTCCTATTCTTCGTGTCTTTAGCTTTATCTACATCCTATATTTCTTCTAAAAATCGTCATCAATGCTTGGAAACATCGAATGCGAATTGTATATCTATAAGATATATTATCTATGTCTGTACTGCTATAATAGCTTCAGATACATACACAATGTATGTGTATATGTACATACATATGTATAAGCAACTGCACAGCAGCAGGCGCAATACTAGATCGCAAAATGTATAGAAGAAATGATAATTTTAGGTAATGTACAAGGATTTTTAACAGAAATTAAGAAATGGGTTTATTGTAAGGATCTTCAAATAAAAAATTAATAAATAATATATTCACATTCCTATATATCTCTAAAATATAAGTATAAACCTAAATTCTTGACATCTATTGTGTTTGCGTGAATATGTATGTATGTATATTTGGATGTACATACTTACATATATAGGAAAACTTCGGCTAAGTGAATGGAAAAGCAACAAAATCATAGCCAAAACAAGAAGCGAACAAAAGGGAGAGGAAGTGGCGGAGCAAGAGGAGACGAAAGAGTGGGAGGGAGAGAGCGGAGTGAGCTGCGGCTGCTGCACAAGAGGTGGCCAGGCAGAGAGGAGAGGGGGTGCAAAATGGCGAATGGAGACGAAAATTTAATGCAGTTTTCTCAATTTTCTATGTGGAATTCTGCGATGCTATCGCGGTCGACGTCTGCGTCTGCGTCGACGCCGACTGCAGCAGAGGGCGAAGCAGAGGCAACAATAAAATGACGGCGACGACCTTCGTTGCTGCAATTGTTGTTGTTATTTTGTTGTTGTTGTTGTTGTTCTTGCTGTTGTTGGTGTGGCCCTCAGTTTTTGGTGGCCGATGGCACAAAATTGTATATTGGCCATGTACTAACACACACACAGGCATACCATCATGCTAACACTCAATAAATATAAACACACCGAAAAAAAGAAAACGAAAAAATAACTATTCAAACAAAAAATCAATACTTAGAGTTTATGTTTCTTCAACTTGAAAAGAATTACAGTAAAATTAAAAAAATATATATATATTAAAATACAATAAGAAAGCACTTTAAAAATTTTTGAAAATTTCAATTCTTGTTAAACAAATTTTCCAATTTTCGTACCCTTTTTTATCGTAATTTAAATATGACAACTTAGTTGTGAAAAATTATCTACAAAGAATGTATTTCAAAATATTTTAGTATACATTTAACAAATTTGTTTACAACGATCGAAATTATCAATTGTTTTTAATATTTTCTTGTAAAAGTTCTACCCAAAAATTACAAATTTATTTATACGTTAAAATAAAAAATTATTTTTACAATTTGAGTCACAATTACAAAAATTTTTAATAAGTTCTAGTACTTTTTATTTGTTAAACTTACAAACAAATATAAAATATCAATCTTTAATGTTATGTTTTGGGAAAGTAAACTTTACATTTAAAAGGCAATTTCAACATTTGTATAACACTTTAAATTGCAAAACTTACATACATATTTTATATTAGAAATTAAATAACGTACACTTAAAAAACAATTCTTCTGTCTAATTATTTTTCAATCAAAAACGTTTCTTCTTGCTACTAAAAAATGCATAAATAATTATTAGCGTTTTTTTTTCGTACATATATACCTTAAATTACATATATATGCATATATGTATGAATGTATATGTATGAAATAAAGATACTTTTGTGTATGTATCTGGTTTATGTGATTGTAACTGTTTACCACCTATCTGCCGCCTCTCTCTATGTCTTCACCTCTCCCTTCCACTTGCTGTTTCCCGATAAGGCCATCTCTTTTCTGTAAACATAACCAGCTGCGACTTTAACTTTACAGAGGCTCTCGCTCACTCTTTGGATGTTACTGTGTGTGTGTGTGCTTATTTTATGTTGTTGTTGTTGCACCCAGAGAAAGAGAGAGAGCGAGAGTGAGCGAGAGATACTATGACCTTTTTTTCCCATCAAGAAGTCTCTGAGCTGGAGATCATTGCAGATTAAATACACACATAAATACAAAAAATATATGTACATTAATATGGATATATAAAACACAGACAGACAGACACACACACTCTGGTATCCAACGGATACACAGATTTGTATCTCGGCTTTCTGTCGTTCTTATTTCGCTTGTTTTTTAATATTCATTTTCTGTTATTCGTTTTTTTTTTATTCTTCTCTTATTTATTTCCTTTTTGTCGCGGCTTTTATGACTTCATTTTTCTGTCGTTCGTTTCTTCTCGCCGGTTTCTTTTTAATTTTCCCATTTTTTGGGTGTATCTATAAGATACATATACATACATACATATACGCCTGTATATTGTTTTCACTTTGTTCCTAGGCAGCCAACATTATTTATTATTTTTTTTTTTGTAAGGTTTTTTGGTGAATGGAATCGATTGAGGCGAAAGAGGCAGGAAGACACACAAAGCACAAAAACACACAACAAGTGGAAGCCAAAAATCTGCATGGAATTGTAAGTGTATGTGTGTGTGTGTATGTATGTATCTTGCGTATATCCCTACCATCGAAAAGCCCTCCCAAAAAATCCCCTTTACCAATTCCCCTTGTCTTCCAATCCTTTTTGCCCCATTACAAGCACCCCCTCCCCCTGCCGCCCCTTTTAAACTCACCCCCTCGTTGGTTCAATGGACTCTGGCACTGCCTTTTTGGTCATACCCTCTCCTTTCGGGTTAAGATACTTAAATCAAGTTGAATTTAATTGGAATTCAACATTTTAAAAAGTTATTCTTCGAACTAGTTCTAGGCTTAAACTAACTACAGATTGAATTGTAGAATATATAAACTAAGAATATCAATTTCTAAATCTTATTTTGTTGAATTTTTGTTTTATGTATTTTCAAAAAAAAAAATGTATTACTTTTTTAATCTGTTACATCTTTATTTGAAGAATTATTGTTTAAGAACCAATTCAGAAAAATTCAAAGAACAATGCAAAATCTTTACAATTCTCAAGGAGTTTAAACTTTTGTAGACTACTTTTTTTAATCCAATCAATCATATTAAATCATATTATACAATACACAATCCTTTGTATTGAAATATTTATTTAAACTAGTAAACTAGACAGAGTATTTTAAAGGCGACTTTTCCCAGTCATCACATTTCCGTTGCTTGTTTCTTAAGTTTTTCTTTTGGCAGTGCACCAAATGGGAAGGATTCAACGAAGGTGAAGAATTTCGTATGCTCTCTAAGAACAAACAAAATTTACAAATATATTTAAGTTAATTTAACTCTAAAACAGATAAGTAATATAAGGCCAGTTGTGCAAAAGTTAATTATAATAGAGTTATATATTTGGTATAATTTCTCTATGTAAAGTAAATAAAATAAAGCTCATGGCTAGATCCACATACCCGAGTGCTTTCTAAGGAGAGTAGGTAAAAAAGAGAAAATAAATGGGGAAAAATGTATAATAATACAAAAGAAAAATTAGCTGCTATTTTTCCATTTTCTTCCCTCCTCTATTTTCTCTCTATACCTACCCCACCCACATTTCCACCATCTCTCTTTCGTCGCTTTTTCGCCTTTCTTTGCTATTGCAGTGCAAATAAATAAATTATAAATGTCTCTATCCACACACACACACACTCACACACCTCTAGCTGTGTGTGTATATGGGTATTGTATATTTGTATCTGTCGGATGTATTTCATATTTATTTATGAGCCAAGCGAACGCAACAAGAAGAAGATATGCTATACACACACAAAGCTATACTTTATATATGTACATATGATACCCACATACTTACATAACCTTTGCCAACATATATGAAAAACCAATTTTGTTTTTACGCTTCGATTTATATATAGGATTCCATGATATCAAAAAGAGAAACCATAAAAAGAAAGGGGGGTTCGTAAAAGTTGGAAAAGCGAAGGAAAATCGAAGGGCCAGGAATGAAAACGAAGGACTAACGACGATGAACAGGAGCAGGAGGCAGTCTTAATAAGCAAAATATTTTAAATGATTTCAAACTTAAAGCAGATTTCAAACTTTTGGTGCAAATATCTTTCTTTTAGAGCTTTTTTATTGATAGGCAAAAAAAGGTTCAGGTATTTATTTGACATAAATAAAGTGGCTGGATAAAACTATTTTAATGAAGTCTTGTATTTTTAAGCCTAGTTAATGTATACTAATTTAATGTATTACTTAATTAATGTATTATTACTTCTTATTTAATTTTTAACTATATATTTATATAAATATTAGAGACGCCTTTTTTACTGCAATTTCAATTTCTTATATCGATTTTCAGTTTAAACAGATATGTATATAAATAAATATTCCTTATATTCCTAGATTTATACTTTATAAAATATTTTTTACTATTTTTTTTTGCATTTCGAACTTCCCAAAAATATTAAATATTAACCGAGCTAACTAAATATTTATAATTTTATGAATTTTCATCGAGTGAACTCCATTTTCTTTTTTAATTAAAATTCTGGGAAAATTATTCAGCTACCTGGAAAATCCGGGGATTAAATTCTATAGAAAAAGGGGACTATGACAAGCTCTGCGTGTATATATGTATGTATGTATATGAAATATATAAATATACATACGTATACATATATTGTTCAATCAGGTAGTCAGTTAACTGAAGGATGGCAAATGATAATGATGAAGGATGTGCACTGAATATGTAATTAAGAAAATCCGCTTTGTGGGGTTTGTCCAGATACTTTCTTTTTTTTCAGTATCTAATAGATTATAAGATTATAATGAATGAAGCAGTCATTTCGGTACTTATAATTCATATATACATATTGTATGTATTTATTGTTGACCAGCAACAACAGCCGAGTCGATCTAGACATGCCTGCTAGAAAATAAATTTACAATTTTTTTAAATTACATTCAATAAAATTGTCAATATATATAATTAATTTTGCACTCCATATCTAAGTTTATTATTATTTTAAGATCTTTGATGAAAACAAATTTACGTTTAATTTTGGTGAAATATATTTCTGAAGATCTTTAAAAATATTGTGTAGTTGTTTATATATAAATTGTTGGTTAATTATAATTATAAAAATTACTTTCCACAAAAATCAATATTTTACAATTAAACATATACAAACTTACAAAAGATATGGAAATATACACCTAACAATAATTTAAAAAAAAAAAAAAATCAAACAAATACTGAGAAAAATCATGAGCAAAAGCTGATGACAGCTAATGTTGGCTTTGTATTATCTGGAAATGTCGGCATGTAAATTCCATAATTCATGAATCACGCCAGCCAGCAACAATGTATGGACATATATAAATATATATGAATGCAGGTATATGTACATGTACATATATATTTATATGGCGTGTCAACAAAGCACAAAAAAAACTACAAACATACATCGAAAGATTCCTACGTATGTATGTATGTACATATGTAGGTGTGCGTGGAATTTAACCAAAAACGGAGTGCAAAAATAATCAACAATTTTAATTGCGAAATGCGCGAAACAAAAGGAAAACAACAACAAAATCAGAGTTGCCACGTCACGCTAGCGGCAGTGGCAACCCTGGCAATTTGCCAAAGATCGAGCTACGAATCCGGCTGACTAACTGTACTTTTTCTTCTTCCTCCCCCTTCCATGATTCTAACATGGCCGCCCTTTTTGCTGCTGCTGCTGCTAATATCTCTCCCCTACCTCCCCCCTCCTGTCACCCTTCTCATTCAGCTGCTAATTTACCAACATGAATTGGCAAAAGCAGAGACGCCGAGGAAGAGAGCACGCAAGGAAAGGCAAAAAAAATAAGAAGACCAACCGCAAAGCGAACAAAAAAACAAGCCCAAACCAAATTTGTATGTAAAAAGTGGAAGAAAACAAGAGGAAGAAGAAAAAAGCGTTTGCTTTGCGCCGACGTCGACGTCGGCGTCGGCGTTGACGTCTCTGCCGCAACAGCTTAACTGTGGAATTTACCTCTCCGCCGATTTCGCTAATCTTCCACGCAGACACATGCATCTGTGCGAACACGCACACACACACATACATATCTATATACACATGTATATGAAGGGTTGTCATATAAATCTACAAAGATTTAAACTTTTTAATTCTTAAATCCTCTCAAGACTCGAATTATTCAAGACTTTTTTATACAGAACTCCATTAGAGGTTTTTAATTGTAATTCAACAATTTCACAATTCAACATTCAAAAAACTCAAAAATTAAACATGGTAATTCTTATAATGACTACGTTCTGTTTATCTTTCAGATAACATGTTAGGCAAGCTTAATAATATTTTAATCAATATTCATATTAATATTTAACAATCATTAGTAAACTAATTAGTGTCTTAATTATGGCTTTAAAATAAATAAACAATAAATAATGGACTGTAAAAATAATAATCACGGGAGGGGCAAATAATAGAAAATATGAAAATAAAATCTTTAATTCGATAGTTTATTGTAATATCCGTAGTATTTGATATAGTTTATGTGCGATAAATGGATATTCTGTTAAATATATTGGTTCAAAATATAATTTTAAGATACAGATTTTTTCCCTTGTTATATACTTATGTACATATGTACATACATACATATGTGAGATTGTATGTATATAAATACATCCCTCGTGGTGATTTCCCTGGAGGATAATGATTCCCCATGGGGGATCCCATTGCATATCGGAAATCTCCCCTCTTCTCTCCATCCTCCTTCTCTCTTATTGTCTCTCTTTATTCGCTATCAATTGACACTTGACACCGCTCTTTTGGGGTGTATGTGTACGTGCGTTATCATCACACACCTGTGCAGTATGTTTATAACGTCGCTTGTTTTTGTTTTTCCTTGTTTTTTTTTTTTACTCTCTAGCATGCGGAAGTGTTTCTGCGTATTTTCTGGCGTGGAAAAATAGCATAAGAAACACAAATAATGACAATGTGTTTTTATGTACACACATACATACATACATATGTACATATCTATCTTAATTTTCGCAATGCAAAAATCTAAGCAGCATTTTTACATTAGCGATGACGAAAACACTGAGAAGTGGCCCCCAAAACAGCGTACGGCGCAGACAACTTGGCTCTCCACTCTCGGGATCTCGACTCTTGCCTCGACTTGACTGAGTCCCCCTATCCGAATCCGAGTCTGAATCTGAATCTCAATGGGGAAATGATAAAGCGTCGGCCAGCCAGAAGCACTGAGTGCCCTTCAGCTCAAGGTCGCCTCCGCATTGTTCCAAGGGATGATTGAACTCGCTTGGTGGTATGTTTTGGGGTGGAAGGCCTTCTGTCGACCGATATTTTCAGAATATCGTATATTAACTAATTATATTATCAAAAATAATACTGATCTAGGGCACATCAAAATATAGAATTTCGCAACTAACCGATAATATTGTATTGCAAATAAAAAAAATATAATCAAAATAAGTAGGAAAGACTATAAAAATTCGATCTCAAATTTCTACTTTCCACAATTCTTATAAAAAGACAAACTAATATGCCGATCGTTTCGCTGACGGTGTATCAGGCTTCAGAGTCAGAAATGCTATAATATTGATAACAATAATAAAACAAAAACAAAAAAGCCACAATAACAACAACAAGAGCAAATACAAATACAAATACAAGTACAAGAGAGTAAAGAAACAACGAAAAACGCAAGGCGCAGATGACGAAAACGCCGATGCGATGCGAGAAGAAGAAGAGCCAGCTAGCCAACGTGCGAGCGAGTCAAGAAAGAGGAGAAGGAGAAGGGGGTTAGAAAGCGGGCGAGCAGCGAGCAAGAGGGGGGTAAACAAGCACACCTGAAAGTCATAACGGGTTGTTGTTGTTATTCTCGTTGCCGTTGCTTTTTTTTTCTTCTTACGGCTGGGCAAAAAAGCAAAACAGAAAACAACAAAAATCAAACCAAACCAAAAACAAATAAATAGAGATGATGGGAGGGGGAGGACGGGGGAGGTGAGTAAAGAAAGAATGACAGGAAGAAGGGGTTAGGGGTGAGGGCAGAAACACGCACGCAAAGAAAATGAAATCGCAAGCAAATAAGAACACAAAAACAAACCGAAAGCGGCAAAGCAAAAAACGAGTTAAATTTACACCAAGAACACACTAAGGAAGAGGTGGAGAAGAGAGTAGGAAGAGGGAGAGAGCTAAAAAAGACGGGGGCACAATCACTCACGCGACCCGAAAAGAACTTTTCCCGAATAAAGTTATCAATCAACCGAAAAATTATTTATCCGGATAACGAACACGCACACAGACACACAAATACACGAACATTCGCCGCTCGGAAATTCCCGTTTTCAGGGAATTCAACTTCTCAAATTACGAAATTCTTAAATTTGTTAAAAAACACATGTAAACATTAAATTATGTACACACTGGCGAAAAATGTGCAATTAAGGTGAGTAAACTTAATGAATATCAGTAACTTTAAGAAATTGCAATTCTACGAAGAAACCTATTGTAAAATATTTTTTTAAAACTACGTTGTTTATAAAAATTTCCATGTAAGATTTGTGTAATACAGATTATTACTTTATTACTTAGCATGAAGTCTAGAATTTAAAAAAAATTCAATGATTAAACAAAACAAATTGATGGTTTGATTTCCTGTTTATTTAAAAACATTATTAAATTAATTACATTACATTAAATGTAATATGTATTAAACCCTAAAAATGTAGGCAAAATTATGAACAAATATTTTTTATGTGCAGTAATAATATTAGCAACAATGTTAAAAAAGGGTACTTTGAGTCTAGCATTTACTACATGCATATGTACATATTTATTCATATTTCTGTACATACAAGTGCATATCTTCTATGTATTTTCAACTGTTTAATGTGTAAATTTAATATATGCTATTTTTTCTTTTTTTTTTGTTTTGCTGCGGGGGCGTTGAATAAAGGGAGGCGAGAAGGGGTGGCAAATGAGGAGTGGGGGTGAGGGCGAGGGTCGAGCGAAAAACACACAAAATACTGGGCCAGGTGCCCGTCCTGCTCGCACCCGCATTGCTAAACGGCCTGGCCTTGCGCAACGCGCTCGCTTGCACACTCCGCTCTTTAATCTCCACAGAGAGAGAGAGAGAAAGAGAGCGAGAAAGAGAGGCACTCTCGAGCAGTCGCTTTGGCAGGCCCCGCTTCATATCGCGTCGTTTTGTTTCGTTTCGCTTCGTCTCTTGCCGCCTCTCGTCTTTCGTTTCGTTTCATTTCGTTTCGTTTGCAGCACAACAAGTTTTTCAACAGCAGAGTAAGCGAGAGCGGGATAGACATACCAAAAATAATGCCAACGCACACACACTCTCGCAAATATCTAACTGTTAACCCATTAAGGTCTCCGTTCGTTCGTTGTTTGAGGCCCTCAAAAAAGTAGCGAACAGCGAACACGAAGCATGAACGAAAATATCGCCCAGATCTCGATAGATAAAAGCGATCGTTTCTGATAACACCGATAAGATTTGAAGGGTATTACCTATTGTATGTAAATCGTGTGTTTCCGGAAAAGATTTAGCTTACAACGTCCATAGTATAGATTTATAGGATTATCTTTAAGATGTGTATTTAAGTAATAGAATACTTATAGATTCATAGATACATACTATGTATGTATTATATAATAACATATGTGCATCACTCTGTTAGAGTTAAAGGGTTAAGTTTCGGTTCTTCATTTATAAACTGATAAGATACATATGTACGCTGATCTTTTTCTGCAAAATATCTTCAAAAATATATGTCCTTAACTATTTAAGGAAAAACTGGTAGATAAGGTATTATAATCACAAGTTATTTTTAGTGACCCTTAAAATAATGTTTACAAAGTGATCTTGATAAGAGACTTAAAGCATTACATCGTAACCTAGTTCAGTGATAAGGAGCTTTATAGACAAGATACAAAGTTGTAGATATTTTGGTTCAACATACACACCACCTATCAAATTAATTTGTACTATTATAAGTTAATTAATAATTGTTACTGTAATATATGTATGTATAGTGCATTAACCCGTCGCCTTGCATACATATTCTTTCTAGCGACAAAGTAACAACTCTAACCCTGAGCAATAAACACAATTCAGTCTTTAAATATGACAAATTATCATAGTTTTTGGTGATAATTACTGTTCCGGTTTCTGATATCAAAAAACAAATTGTGATCAAGTCTGTAAGTTTTATTCTTTTTAGTTGTATTCCTTAAAAAGTTTTACATAATCTTGTTCTAATTTTAAGAAAAAAATTTCCCAAAATGAAATATTCTTTGTTTAGGGGAAAACCACCCCAAATGATGTATGATGGGGTTTTCTTAGTTGGAAAACCCCGCTTGCATCTATTTTATTTACTTTTCATCAGCCGAAAAAAATAAAATTGCTTTTTTTTTTTTATAACAACAATAATAATAATAACGCAACTTTACACGACTTGCTTATCGGGCTCTCGCTCTATCTTCTTTTCTCTCCCTCTCTCTGTTACCCTCTCACTCTCCCTCGCTCAATGCTTTTCGCACGCTACTCTGCTTTTGTTGTAGCTGCTTTTTTTTTGTGTTTTTTTTTTTTGTTAATTCATTATTGAGGCCAATTGAATTTGTGTGAAGCAAAGTGTGTGTGTTGTGTGTGTGTGTGTTTGTGTGTGGGTATGAGTGTGTGTGTATGTAGCTAGCAGCGTGCTTGAATGAGTGACGCAGCGACGGAGAGACGAAGAGACATAGAGACGGACGGACTTGCGCTGCGCTGCGTGGACGAGGGCCTGGCAAGAGACTATGCAACACGTTTAAATATGCGCAACCGACGAACGACGAACGGCGAACGAAGAGAGAGCAGAGAAACGAAAAAAAAACACACTTGTATGTGTATGTGTGTGTGTGTGTGTGCACAAGTAATTTGGAAGAAGCAGATGACGGCGACGAAGAAGAAGAAAAGCAGCAGCGGCAGCAGCAACAGTAGCAGCAGCTGAGCAGAGAGTTTGATGACGTTGCCGGCACTCTAACTGTTCGCGGCTGCTCACACACAGACACACATACACATATACATTTTCCGCCCCCCGCCACACTCTTTGCACTTTTCTTTGCCTTTTTTCGCGTCTTTTTATCGATGAGTGCTGTTGTGGCTGTTTTGCTTTTGTTGTTTGGGTCAGAAGTTCGCGGTTGAAACATAGACGACCCTAATATCCCCTACACTTACTGCATTTTAGTTTGCAATTTTGCAAATTTGCATTTTTGAAATATATGTATGTACCTATGCATATGACTTAATAAAATAGCACCCAGTTAGAAAATAAAACTAAATAAATTTTATAAAAAAATATAAATGTACATACATAAATGTACATAGATATATAAATAATAAAAATAAAAAAATATAGTATGTAAACATAAAAATGCAGAGTTTTTAAAATAATTGTTTAAGAAATATGTGCATTGGAAATTTAATCTGTACATCTGTATATGTAATCTAATTTATGTAGTATGTAACATCCATATACACTTTCATAAACACGGTAGCGCATAACTTCACTGTAGGAAAAACGCTAGTAAAATGAAAAACATTATTTCCTTCCAGGCTAAAAACAAAATATTTATAAATATAAATAGCATTTGATTGAAAAATAAGGAAATGTATTTACATATGTACATACATACATACATACAATTACTACGGCATAGTTTGGTTAAAGGATTAAAGATGCGTGCAAGAAGGACAATAAAAGAGAATAATGCCGTTAATGGCTCGTGTGGGTGAAAATGAATGATAATGGCAATGATGATGATGAGAGAGGGAGAGAGAGCATGAAAGAAGCTGAAGTTGAGCAATATCAATTGCAACCGATGGGTTTTCCAGGTAGCCCAGCGTCCAGCGTTGGAGAGGGGGTGTGAACAAGGACAAAGAGAAAATGGGAGACAAAGAGAAAATAAATACATGCAGCTATAGCAATGCACTTTTTGTGTGTAGAATGACAAATGCGATGAAAACTTACAGTAACAAAACAGAAAGAATTTTCATTGCACTCTTGCACATGTGGCAAAGGAAAAGGGTCAAAAGGAGTGGCGAGAAGTGGAGCTACGAGGGAAGTGTTCCCAAGGGCCGAACATGTCAGCTGCTCGGCGAAAAAAGGGAAAACGAGTGTGAGAAGGGGGGCGGGGGCGTGGGTGGGAGAGAGACAGAGATACAAAGAGAGAAAGCGCGAGTAAGCAACAGGGCTAGAGGAAAAGAGAGAGAGAGTGGCAACTGCAGCAGCAGGCGAATGAAAGTGCATAAGAGGCAGCCAACAAATGCTGCATTTGTGTGCATTTCTCTACGATTGCCCCGCTGTGTGTGTGTCTGTTGCAAACTTTGTAAGCATTTCTTCTTTGGAATCTTTCTTTCTCTCCTCGTTTTTTCGCATTTGCATGCATTGCAAATGCAATAGCCACAAAAACTAACAACAAACTGAAAATGATAAGCAGAAGATGCGGAAAACTGATAATGAAAGCAAACAGGCAGCAACAGCGGCTGTAAAAGGGTTCCCCTAAATAAAAAAAGAAAACAATAAATGAGAAAAAAAATTAGCAATGTAAAGTTATAATAAAAGTTGTAATAAAGCAACGGTTAACTCTTACTGAAGCTTATAAAAACATGCGTATAACATTACTATGACATATACAAAGAACTCAAAAATTTACATTTCATTCACCCTTATTAAACATATTTCAATTAAAGTTATCTTACACAAGTGTTAATTCGATATCGTAAAGGTTAAAGGTGGTGAGAAGCGGCCAAAGTGGCGCTAAGAGTGGGTGGCGACCCACACAGACAATCACAGGCACACAGATACACTCAGGTGCTGTGGGCGCATTAGCCCAAAGCAGAGGGCAATGTGCAGCGCAGAGGGGAGTAGAGCGCAAGGTGTCAGGGTGGCAAGGTGGAAGGGAGTGGAAGTGGATGGGGTGCGGTGGGAGACATGGTCCAACGGATGTCCGGTCCATGGATTGGTCGAGAGCGGTGCAGGGGGGTAAGGAGGGATAGATGGAGCGGGGGAGGCAAATAGAAAGAGGGAGGGAATGAGAGAGAGAGGAAGCAGGAATATTTGAAGATTGCAGAGAGGAAAGTGGAGAGTGTTCTGTGGAGTCTTCCTATATTTTTAAAGAATTTAATAACAAAAAAGCGAAGCTAAGTTAGCCGAAGTACGGCAAGCCGAAATTTATATACCCTTGCAAATATAAAAATAATACTATTGATGTTGAAGAAGAATGTTTACTTTTCTTCTGCAAGCTAAACAAAACTTTCACTCAAAAATAGACAAAAGTATTTACACATTTCTTAGAATTTGTATTAAATAAAAAATTACTACGGCACAAAGTCCTTTAAAGTTTAGAAGAAAAATAAAACAAAAATAAAAGATTCAACAAGGATGATCTTCTGTTTAACCTCGTAGACCTCCTTGAATGCATCACTGGTGTTTGGTTTAAGGTTAGAGCCACGCTCACAGACCTCGAAGGACTAAGCCCTTTGTGCGCGTCCTTTTCTGCTCTTATTTTCAATACCTCCGTACTCTCTTCGTCGTCCTCCTCTATGGCAATATCCCTGCCCTGCCCCTTCCTGTCCTTCTCTGCAACTTTGGCTGCGCAATCGTGAAGCTTGCCAAAAATCAAAGCAATTGGCAGGGCCACCATGTTCGGCTATCCTGCCGAACAACGCCCACCGACTCGGCTGTACCGTTAACCGCCCACCGATGGTTAAGGGAATAGTGTATACATATGTACAAATGTATGTACATACATATGTAGTATGTATACATACACACTGACAGGCACACGCATGCAGGCGCACATGCTTAGCCATGTTTACATAGCAAAGCGCGCACGAAACGGGGCCTCTCGCAGACCTCGCCGTCTGTCTCTTTCACTCTCTAGCTCTTCCTCTGCCTCATTATATTTTCTTCTCTTTCCTCATTTCCGTCGCAACCCCCTCTTCGCTCCCATCGATGACGACTGACGACGTTCGCGGCCTTATCGTTGAATGCGTATGCCCCTCACTAATACAAAAACATATTTCGCACACACACGCACACACACACACACACACACACACGTATGTATGTATGTACATATATACATTTGTATTTATATTTATATATTTACACCCTATAGATACATACATATGTAAACCCCAGTTTTGGAGTGGTTTACATAAGCTATGGGAAAAAAAGCCCCGCAAACGAAAAAAAAACGTACAAAAAAAAAACGGGAAAGACCTACACACAGCTGACTAATTAGCAAAGCAAAACACCAAAATCAAAACCCCTCCCCCACCGTATGAGGCAGAAGAGTACGGAACTGGGGAGGGACGGAATGCGTAGAGAAAAGAAATAAGACACGCGCTGGGAGATGGGTCACACAATGCTCAGGTGACACGTGAAACCAATGCACTAAGCGAGAGACGAGACAGTATTCCCCAACTATAAATAAGTTTCCGGTTCCATTGGTCGACACACGATTACCCTTGAAATCGGTGGAAATAATATTCATGACTTATTGGGATTAATAGGAAAAACTAAACAACATCCCTAGCTTAGTTACTAGACGAACACCCCTTTAAAGCTTACAATTTGTATTTAAAAAAAGGTAAGTAGAAAAAGGTTTATCGATATCGATCGGTCGGTGCCTGGTAATACTAAATTTTCCTAGGAGTTTACATTTATTTATTATGAGCAGAACACCTGCTGTTCAACGAAATGAAGGTAAGATTTCTAATACAAACAATTGAGTAAACATCTCATGCGTTTTGATCATTACTGTACTTTTTCCAAGAAGTATTGTACTTTAAGATTGCAAAATCTAGGTATTCGAAAGTAACAAGTATTATGAGAAACAAGTTTAGATCCGTCAGTTCACATAGTAAAGCTTCTTAATTTCCCAAATTAAAAGATGTATAGCTTCCAAGTTCAACAAATGCTATCAATGTCGTAGGACGCCCGTAGGATCCTACTGTACCTGTCGGGGGGACGCCTTTTAACTGTCAGTTAACTCGTGTCATAGCGAGCCAAATGGAATTCGACTTGGACTCTTGGACCCGAGAGCTAATTAAATTTTGGGTAAATGTTTAGAGTCGAGCCGACCTTTCGGCGCTGCGCAGCTGGCACCCACACAAAGGCATACCCACACTCACGGACACGCGGACACCACACCGATACACCCGATGTTCACACGACAGCTGCTCGTCGTTGTCGGCAAACTTCGTGTGCGGCGCTCGTTTTGCTCCCGGTTTTCTCCGCTCTGGAACGGGGCCTGTCTTGAGGCCTCAGAGCGCGCGAATACCGAAAACTTCTTGCATTTCGACGAGAAGCGAAAGGGACGGGGTGATTGGAAACGCGGGTGCTAGAGTGGGAGGGGTGGAGGAGAGGTGGCCGCGGCCCATCGAATGCTAAGCAGGGTCTTGCTTGCTGACTGCCAAAAATAGAGACGCCCCCGCCACGCCTCCGCCCACAGAAAGCCACCCACACCACGGCCACACTACCACTGCCACATCATCATCATCACACCACCGACACCAACACCAATACCATTACCAATAATCTCTGGCAGAGCAGCTCTTGGTCTCTGTGTGCGTGTCTGTATATGAGTATAGCATAGCTTAAGCTTTCCTTGCACAGTGGACAAAATACCATTGTGCTTGGTCTAAGCCAAGGGAAAGTTTAATAATATAATGTAAATAACAAAAAAAAAAAAACTAGCTATAAAGTCAAACCCATTGCTGAGGCATTAAAAATATATTATATAAAAGATTACGGTAACCTCAAGTTAACAAACTTTCGATCAAATACATGATTTAAAATTAAGTTAACTTAAGGTTAACGGTAATCGACTAAACTTAAAAAATAGTAAGTACAACTTAACAAAAAAGGTAGTTTTAAAAGACATATTACTAAATATGTAAAATATTTTTATTCCTTGTATTTATTTTTTTATTTTCCTAACTGATCCTCTGATTGCTAACCGTTCCCCTATAAATAATTGTGTTTCAAACATATGTACATAAAAGTCATGACTTATGCATGAAGTTTTTTTCTACAGGAAGATCGGTTTTCTCAGTGTCATCATTGCTTGGCTTCGTAAAAGATCAGTGTCTGGTATTTTCCCATAGACTTTCTAGTATAAAATTACCTAAACAAAAACAAAAGTTCTGTAAATCGATCCCGAGATCCCGTTAAGCGTCGAATTTCATACAAAGTTTGAGCCACTGTAAGTTGTAACACTCAGCCGACGTCGACGGCGCTGTCGCGGTCGCCGTCGCAGCTTAGAGCTAGTCGCTTGGCTGAAAGCAGGAGGAGAGGTAGAGAAGGAGAAGACAACACATAGTGAGTAAGAGAGAGAGATAGAGAGACAGATTGAGTGAGAGAGAGAGGTGGCGGGCGGAGGAAGAAATGCACAAAAGGGGGACACGAACAACAATTCGGCAAAATGTTCGGTGGCAGCGTTGCAGCGACGCCGGCAGCGGCGACATCTATGTGGGTTTTTTGTTGTTGTTTTACTTGGTGTTCGTGTTTTCCGTTTTTCTTTTGCGCTCTGCATCCGCCGCTGACGTCGCTGCCGACGCCGGCGACCCCCGCACACCGCACCAGTGTGCGTGTGCGCCGCGCCAGTGTGTGTGTGTGTGTGTATGTGTGCGCACACATTTTTCAGTTGACTTCGTTGAAATAATTTTCGTAACAACGATCACACTCGTTTGTATTGCGGAGACGGGCGGACGTACGTCGGCGTCGGAAGAGCTAGATAGCGAAAATCCCGAGAAACCGAAAAAAGCGAAAAACGGAAACACGCGAAACAAGAAAGCGATAGAGAAGCGGGTGTATTGAAAAAAGTAGCCGAAAAAGCGCTAAACGCGAAACAAAATAACAGTGCGGTGCAACAACAACGCTATTTTGTTTTATTTATTTTTTTTTGTGTATGCCAGCCAATGAGGAATATATAACACAACAACAACGAAGAGTAGCAGCTATAATATTAAAACAACAAATGCCTAAAATAATTATATTTTTTTGCCACACACTGCAGACATGCAGTCAGCGCTTGTATGTGTAAGTGTAAGCAATATATACAAATATACATATGATGTATATATGAATAATTATATACATACAACAAAAACAACAACTGAAAAGTGCGCGCCTTGCACACACATACGCACAAACTTGCATACAGAAACGTTTTACTGTGTGTGCGCGTGTACATGTGAGTGAGTGAGTGAGCGGTGAGCCGGGGCCAGTGTGACCATAAAGAGAGAGCGCTTTAATGCCGGCTCTCTCCGCTGTACATCGTGCGTGCGTGCGTGCCCTCTCTCTTATTTGTACCGTATTTGTTTATTATTATTTTTCTTCCAATTTGAATACAAACATAACCGAGTTTATACAATTAATTAATTAAAAAAAAAATATATATAAATGTGCTCTTTTATGTACAGCCCCTGAAATTAAACTGTGAAAACAACTACCACAACAAACTAAAGAATTAATAAGAAAAAAAAGAGCCGAAAACCAAAAGGAGGCGATAAGAGAGAATCAACGAGAGAGGAGGTTGACTTCTCGAGAGAGAGAGAGAGAGAGAGAGAGACAGAGAGAGGAAGCCATGGCCAGCGAGGATGTGCAGATCACCGTCGTCATCGATGCCAATGGCCAGACTTTGCCCATTCATGGGATCGGCTTCGGCGGTCCCGCGGCTCCGCCTGTCAAACAGGAGCGTCCCGATGACGCCGAAATCCGGGAATTGGCGGCCAAAATGAAGGAACAGCAGAAGCAACAGGCCGCCCAGCAGGCATCCCGCCAAGCGGCGATGCAGCAGCACTCGAACGGAGGCAATGCCGGACAAATGCAACCGCCGATAACCAATGGCAACGGCCAGACGAATATCATGAGCTACCTGTCGCGCCATCAGAAGCTACCCAATGGCACCATGCAAGTGGTACCGGCTTTAGCCAACGCCGCCAATGGCGGTCGTCCCAATGGCGCCACAGCAGATGCTGCTGCCGCAGCGGCAGCGGCGGCGGAAAAGAAATCCGGACCCTGCGACGAAGAATCCATAATGGGACACTTTGGCTGGGCGCAATTCGGTAAAGTGTCCATTCCGTACATCTACCGGCAATCGGAGAAATACTGCTCGGTGCGCATGATCGAACTGAAGCTGCTGGGCAAATACCTCAACTGCCTGCATCCGGATATCTACTCCAGCTGCACATGCGTCCGCAGCTACTACATAACGGACGCGGAAGCCCGTCTCTTCATCGAGATCAATCACAAGCACTGTGACGGCGAATTCGGGCGCGACATCTTCACCCAGAAGGATCTGGTGGTGCGTCTCAGCGATGCAAGCAAATTCTATCAGTTTCTGGACATTTGCTATCGCAAACTGGTCTCCGGCAGCAAGACACCATCGGAGAAATGCGGCTTCATACGGATCAACAAGGAATCGGTTGTCCCATATACAGTACGGAATAGCCAGCAGGTCGTGCCGCTCTTCTACTTCGAGGGCGAAACGGAGAATTTGAAGACAAAGGCCGAACTCCTTAATGGCTGGGATTTGGCCTACTTGAAGTTCTGTTGCAAGGTCCAGGGCATTCGCAATGAGCTCTTCTCCAGCGAGAACGTGGCCGTCATCTCGCTGACGGACATCAAGAGTTACTTCCCCAATGGCACCGAATTTGAGGATTACTGGCCCAGCAAGGTGGTCGACTCGAATCTCCTGATTGGCAACCGGGCGAATGTTAATAATTCGGTTAATTGGACGCGCCAGCCCTCGGCACCGCCGCCAAAGATCACAACGAGCTCAACATCGGGCTCGGGAACGGGATCCTCAGGCGGCGGCGGCAATGCAATAAGCAATTCCTCGTCCTCAGCCGGCGGCCAGGTGCAGTCCAAGTCGCAGCAACAGCAGCAGCAGCATGCCTCAGCGGTAACAGCGGCGGCGGCAGCCCAACAGCAGCATCTGATGAAGCAACGCGCCGCCGCGGCAGCAGCTGCGGCCAATGCCAACGGCGGAGGCGGTGGCGGCGGCGGAGTGCCCAATGCGGCCAATAGCTTTGGGCCCTCCCAGGCGGCGGCAGCTGCGGCAGCGGCCTTCAACTCGCAGGCGGCGGTGGCGGCAGCCGCTTCGGCGGCAATGCTCTCGCAGTCGCAGAGCAATAACCGGATGCTCTCGCAGGCCACCGTCCAGGCGCTGGCCAGCAGCGGTTGGATGTCCGGACAGAGTAACCTGCAGCTTCATGCCCAGATGATGGTGAGTCCAAGGGAGGATCATTTAAATAGAGAAAAAAGGTGATGGTTAACCCAATGGGGGATCATTTTAGAGGTTGAAATGGAGAGGAATAGGAAATGGGTGATCAGTTTTTAAAACAGAGTTTAGAATGATTGATTTTCTTTTATGAGGGACCACTTTCCCAAATATCCAAGTAATAGTTAATGTCTACTTTAATCACATTGAGAATCTGATTCTTGGTCAAGTTTGCTCTCTTTTAGATCTTAAAACCCTTAAGGACCCTGGTGCTATCATCCATATTTTATTTATATTGTCATAGTTCGCTAGAAATAGAAACTAAATTAGTAAAGAATTTAATACCTGGTGAAATTTACCCTTTTTAAATTTAAAACCCCTTAAAGACAGTTGGTTCCTTGTCTATATATATTTTATATTGTTATAGCTGGTTGTAAATTAGTAATTAAATTGCATTTTTTTAAGCAGAGGTTATAATTACTATTACTTGTTTAGACAGATCTCCTTTGTAGCCAAAATGTTATACTAAAATTAAACCTTTAAGTAACTTAAACCCATAATTAATATCTTTAACCTCAGGCTATCTTTCTATTTTTAAATAGATCTTTTGATCAATTTGTATATCATTTTAATGGAATCAAATTATTTCCTAAATTCTTATTAACGATTTAAAAAGAGTATGCAATTAGGTTGCAAATAATATGTTTATATTATTTATTTGATATATATTATTAACATTTTAAAAAAGATGTAATATATATATATTATTAGTCATTTTAATTAGCACGTGTTCTAGGAAATTTTTTTTTTTTTTTTACTAGAATTTTGAATGACTCATTTTCGAGATATGAATTCTGTGCTGTGGCTTTAGCCGATCAGGCAAAGATTTGACCTATATAAGAAGTACATTTTTGGCTTTCCAACACTCCTTAATTTGAGTAGCAATACTTTAGCTAATAACCTAATATAAATATTTATTTAAAGTTTTGATAAATTATATCAAACTTCAGAGGAAACTTAATGAAGGTTGCCAACTCCGAGATGTGAGAGTGATGATTATTTTGACCTTTGAAAGATTAGATATGAAGATGGCTGTGATAAGAATAGACCCTTTATAGGAACATAGTAATTAATAGTAATATACTAGGTAGTATCGCTATTGTTAGAGTTTACTGTTTAGAATCTCCCCCCTGCCCCATGGATACATGGTGTTTTGGAAATTAGGTCACTCCGCTTGGAGGAATTTTGCTGTGTTTAAAACATGTTTGTTGTGTTTGCCAAGGGGGAAGAGCTTAAGCCAAAGACTTTTACCTCACTCTCAGTTCTTGCTCTTCGCTTCTGCTTCGCTCATCTTGGCTCAAAGAACTTGGTAATGGCAGCGATCGGGGAATGCCAAAGGGGGTGGTGGAGAAGAGGGAGGTATTTATTCATGGGGAGGCAGTCAGTGGTGTGGAGTGTGGAGAGTGGAGAGTGGAGTGTGGAGTGTGGAGTGTGGAGAGTGGAGTGTGGAGTGTGGAGAGTGGAGTGTGGAGTGGGGAGTGAGGAGTGGGGAGTGTGGAGTGTGGAGTGCATGGCCATGTTTAGTTGGCCTCGCTTACAAACTTACATGCGCTGGGCTATATAATATCTCTCTTGCCCCTGTGTGTGTGTGTGTGTGTGTTAGCTAGCAAATTTTTTCACAGTTTGGCAACAACAGCGCAGCAGCAGCAGCGACGTCAGCTTTTGGAAACTAGGTCAACTCGGCATCGGCATCGGCATCGCCATCGGTATCGGAATCGGTTGTGTGTGCATAGAGGAGAGTAGTCGGTGGCTCCACCACCACCGCCATCTCGCTCCCGCTCCTAGACTTCCTCCCAGACAAAAGCCAGCCCTCTCTCTGTCTAACATGTTGCCAACAACCTGTTGATGTTAATGTTGCTGCTATTGCTTGTTGTTGTAAATACAGTGAAGCTTTCCTAAAGCGATTTTCTTTAAACCTTCTTCGTATTTTTTATTTTGAATAAGAGATCTACAAGAGTTAAAGGAAAGTCTTTTGATTTAATTTGTAAACAAGTTTTTTTATGTTAGCTTTACCTGTTTAAAGAGAGCTTTAATATAATATCGTTTAATTATTATTTTTTTAAATTATTACTAAAGTCAAGTTTCAAGGAAACACTATATATAATCTAAATATTATACCAGGAACAACTGAATATATGAATGCTAGTTATACTTGTTTAAAAAGATCTTTAACATCTTCTCTTATACGTTAACTTTTGTTTCATTTAATATTATTGATGGATTGATCAAGAAAGTTCTGCTAAATTATTATTAAAATCGATTTTCTTTAAGAAAACTTTGTATATTATCGAAATTCTATACCAACTGAATTGTTTGTATAGGTAACAGGCAAAGGCATCATCTTTTGATTCAATCTCAAAATTAGTTTTTAAATGTTTGTTATACTTGTTTAAAGAGAACTTTAATATTATCACTAATAATTTAATAAGTATTTAGTTTTATTTAATATAATATTGATCAAGAAAGGTCTGCTAAATTGTTACTAAGTCAAGTTTATTTAAGAAAACCCCATATACTATCGAAATTTTAAAAATATACAACAAGCTGTAAAAGACATCTTTCTTCCCAAACAATATATAGGTATTCGTATTTACTGCCATCATGTCTATCATTATTATTTGCCAAGATCAGGCAAATAAGATGCGTAACGCCTTACATTTTGTTTTTTGCTAGAATATTTTGTTTGTGCTGGCTCTAGAGCTGAATTGTTGTTAAAAATTCAGAGAGACAGAGCTGACTTTATTATTAATAGTTTTTCAAGTTTCTAAAATCCATAATAATTATAATTAAATTAATTAAGGTATTTTCCCTTTACTGAAGAATTTTTTAATTTCACGATTTCAGGGTTTATCAAAAATCGTTCTCTTTTTTTTTTTTGTACTTTAATATAGATTATTATGAACAAACTTAGTGCTATTGAACTTGATGTTGAGAGTAATGGCAATCTTATCAAATCGAAACTATAGAACGTAAACGTAATCACATTAAATCGTAAAAATAGAACGAGAGAGAGGCCTTTAAATGCTCAATAGGAGGCCATTAATCGATATTGGGTTGAGTTAAATGATGCATTTAACTTCCGCCTTCTTTGCTTTAGTGTGTTGTGTATGCATTGCATGTAATTGTAATTGCAATCTTAAGTCGATAATAGCATTGAAACTGGGTCAAAGAAATTAGTGAATATTAAATATATTTAAGGAAGCAAAATGTCATAACAAAGGGTTATATTTCTTGTTCTTAGAATCGGGGTTTGCGAGGAAAGGTTTACTTTTCATAGGGTTTATTTTTAGTTGTTTTTTTACCTGAGATTTAATTAAAATTTTCTTGAATCTTTCTCTTTTTAGCAGACGCATGCAAATGCTAATCGCGTGGGCAGCTACCGGGAACACATGAACAACCTAATGATGAGCAACAGCAGCCGGCAACCGTATTCCTACAACAATCCTGCGATCTCCATGTCCTCGGTGAACAGTCACAGCGGCGGGGGCGGCAATGCTCCACCGCCACTCGTCCGTTCGGCGGCGGGCCAGAATGCCAATCATTTGTGAGTACCCACCAAAGTCTATATAGTAGCACTATCTCTATCTCTATTTCCCCCCCACTCCCCACTACTGCAAACCAAATCAAAATTGAAAAAAAAAAAAAAAAGAAAACAAAACTATTTTTTACCTCTTTTCCTTACAACTATATATTATATATATATATATTTAAATTTGTTTACATTTAGTATTGTTGATTTTATTTGAAATCTCGGATACAAAATCCGCGCAGATATTGTGTTTTTCAAATTTTGTTGTAATTCGTTTTTGCAAAACCAAAACAAAAAATAATATATATCAAACAAAAAAACAATATATTCCTCTATTTTATTCGCTGTTGTTGTTTACATATTATTACAATTATTATTATTACTATAATAATAAGCACATTTTACTAAGTAGCTACTAAGGGTTGAGTTCTCAATGTCTAGGCCCGAAAAATCGATGAGTTTTGAAGGGCGTGGCGCGTGCTTAATTAGTACCTATTCTTAAATAATGCTTAGTAGCAGTAAATAGTAAATCGATTACGACGTACAAATGCTGGGTGTAGTAGTTTTTTGGGGGGGAAATTCGAGAGGCTTTGACATTGAGAAATCGCTGCTTAAGTCCAAAATTTTCTCAGCCATTAGGGTGTCACACCACACATACATATATATCTGTTTTTTATAATTTGATTAGATTTTGTTCTAAGAATATATACATTTCATTTTGAAGTTGTTTCTTTTTGCTCTCTTTGCTGATAATTGAAAATAATAAAACAAATTAAAAAGAAATATTAAGTAAACTACCATAGGGTGGCACACGGTTTTTAAATTTGATTTCAAGAATTTAATAGTTCTATCTTTCAGTTGAATTAATTAAATAACTTAAAATAATAACTTAAAATTGGAAAATAATAAACATTAGGGTGCCACACGATTTTCAATTTAAGGGTATACACTTGGTTATTCTTACTTTTTGCTCTCTCTTAAAAAATTAGAACAAAATTTGCACACACTTTTTTTTTCATTAAACATTTAAATAAAAATGTAAATTATAAAATATACAATTACCGAAATTCCCGGACATTGTGCACGCATTATATTAAAAACTTTGGATCTGTGATTTTTTTTGCTATAAAATATTACAAACAAAATACTAGTAGTTCATCCATCTCTCTCTCTTTTTGTCTTTCTCTCTCTCTCTGCTCTTTGTCATGCCACACATAAAGATTTGAGCTTTATTTTCTGAAAGCAATTTAACAAAATTTGTTTTAAATTAAACTGATAAAATCTTAAAAGAAAAACTTTTTAATTATTTATTGTTAATTCAGTGTGTTTGTGTTCGAAAACTATAATTTCATTTCTCGCGTTTGTTCGTTGGTAGTTTTTTTTTTTAAATATATGTTTTTCAAAATATCTAAAAAAAAGAAAAACCTAAAAACAAGTTACATATTACATATTCTTCTCCCGCACTCTTCAAACTCAAAAATTTGTCCCCCAAAAAAACAGAAGCGAACCGAAATTTTCAAACATTTTACTAACCCACGCGCTTATTTTCTCTTTTTTTTATGTGTTATTAAAAGACGTTTTCACTGAAAAGAACTAAGTACCTCTCTCTCGGAGGCGTGACAAGGTGGAATACCTATACACTATAACGCTCGCATTGGGATTAACCACGCACACACTTACTTCATAATTAAGCCCAGTCGAAAGTAGAACTAAAACCCAATAAATAACCCACAACACACACCCACACACATCAGACACAACACAACACAACACACAGACTCCTCCAAACATGCACCAAGGCTCGAATCCTGTACATACACACATCAACCTGCTGTAAAGAGTTTCTTCTGTGTTTAGAGCATAAATCGGATGGTATCCCTTCTAGCGATTGCATGTCCTTAAGTCCTTAACAACGAAATTAAGTTTTAATGGAAAGTAGAATAAAGTTTATACTCTATATATATATATATAAATTTATTTAATAAAGCATTTTCGTACAATGTATTTGTTTCTTTTACTTTCAAATGGAATGAACCCCTTACTTTGTATTTTTATTATTCATGTTTTTGCTCTAAATTTGTTCTTTATTTTCTTTTCCTAATTTTTTTTGTTGGTTTTTCCTTTTTTTTTTATTTATTTTGTACTCTTCTTTCTTGTCTGATATATAATATAAATATACCTTTAAAGCTCTTTTGGAGAGACTAAATATACAAAAAAAAAAGGAAATAAAAATGAACTACAACATATATATTTTGAAAAACATAAAATCGTATTTTAAAATAATAACTATGAAAAAAACCCTACTGAATTTACATTAATATATGGTTAAAACTATATTTATATATATTTTTTCTCAAATATCAAATATATATATATATTAATTAATTTTTATTGAGAAGCAGTTAAAAAATAACAATTGTCAACAATTTTAAAGGCTGTGTGTACTGACTACCCCTAATGGTATCTTGTTGCGCGCATACAAACACAAAAACATACCAATACACACACACAAACATTTAACGGGGTGACTCACGACGCGAAAAAGTAAAAAAAAAAAAAAAAAACATAAAAAGGGGGAATAAAATGAAGCAGCGCCAACAACTGAGAACAAGCTTTTTTTATTGGTGGTGGCAGGTTTTTTTTAACCCCGTTTGGCCCCACCTCTACCTCCGCCCATCTCTCTCTCTCTACCCCCCTCTCATTCACTTACTCACTCACTCACATACACAACACAACAGCAACAACAGGCATACACTCAACAGAAAAAAGTTATAAAGAGTGGAACAGATCCTAGATACATTATATATAATGCGTGTACAAGTTGAAAATGTATATATCTCATGTCTAATTCTAACGATTACTTCGATAAATGTCAGGACAATCGATAAATGCAGAAAGGAAAAGACAAATTCAGAGAAAAGAAGCTTGTGTGCTTGTGAGTTTTTTTTTTTATGTATAATTTCAACGCAGGCAACAAGCTTTTATCCAAAATCACAAAATAAAAACCAAAAATAAGGACAAATATTATAATGAAACAAATAAGCAAAGAACAGAGAGCAAACAGAGAAAACTACAACAACAAACAAACAAAATTAGTCAACAACAAATAACAATGATTAAAAACGATATATAAAACACCACAACAACATCGATAAATTGACTATTCGCCTCTGGTTTCTCATTTGTTTTTCATCGGCAGCCGTCGAGCGCTAAGGCGAAATCAATCGAATTATCGATGTCTCCAGTATGTGCAAAGAAGTGCCCAGAGGAATAAATAGAACAAGCAGTTCAGTGGATGAAAGCAAAGCAAGACAAGCAAACAAGACAAGACAAGACAAGCAAGTAAGCAAGCAGAGGCAAGCAGTACAGTGCATAGACCCCCCCAAAGATCGCGAGAAAGAACTAGTCCTGTTGCAAATTGTTTTTTTTTTTTTGTTAAATCTTTATAAGCCCATAGACGAAACCTATTACAACAAAAACAATTGAAAAATGCAAAAATTTGTAAATAAAAATAATAACACTATAAGAAAAAAGAATACAAAATAAAATAACAAAAAGACATATAAATAAAAAGAAGAAAAATAAGATTTTCGGGGCGGTCAACTTATGTGTATTGTATATAATGTTTCTAGGTCAAATGTCGAGCTGGTTCAACAACAACAACAACAGACTCAACACCAACCGCAACAACAACGACACCAGAACAGCACTTACAACAATCAACAACAACAACAACTCCAACACTCTTCTTCACACAACAACAACAGTAGTAACAGCAACAGCAACAACAACAACCATCACCAACATCACCAACACCATCACCAACATCATCACCATCATCATGCCTTAGCCAAAAGCTTAAACGGTGTCGTTGGCAACTCCTCCTCATCGAACTCTCCTGCCGCCAACCCCTCGACAGCCGCTGCTGTGGCGGTTGCCGCAGCCGCTGGCTTTGTTCAGGCCTTTCTAGGAGGAGCAAATGCAGGCGGAGGAGCAGCAGGAACAGCTGGAGGAGGAGCTGCTGGAACTGGGGCTGCCGGAACAGGGGCTGCTGGCACGGGAGCTTCCTTCAACTACAACCTGCCCTCGACACGTGCGGATTACACCAATCTGGCGTTGTGGAATCAACTGACACCCGCCCAGCGATTGCTATTCAGTCAGCAGTTAAAGGGAGGCGGAGGAGGAGGAGGAGGAGGAGGCGGTGGTAGCAATACACCAGGCCTAGGTGGAGGCGGTGGAGGAGGAGGAGGAGCTGGGGGAGGACCTGGCAACAATAAGAACTTTCCTGCATTACCCTCACTTCCCCTTGACACCGATCTAATCACCATGCTGGACTACAATAATCCCAATAAAGTGAACAAGTCAAAGGGATTGAACAACAACAATAATAATAACAACAATAACAACAACAACAATAACAATGTGGTGACATTTACCAAACCCATTGTACCGCCACTGATCTCCGATGGCGGCGGCTCTGCTGAGATAAGTCTGACCAAGAGCGGCAGCCGGAGTAACAGCAGCAGCCGAGCAGGTGAAGCTCCTCCTCCAGTGGCCAGTGGCACCACCATACCGTTGAACTCCACGCAGGCCCTGGAGGATTTTGCCAAAAAGTGCACGGTGATGACGGATGAGATGCGTGCGGTTATTCAAAAGGTGCTGGCCAATCCGGATCTCTCCACATTTATACAGACCAACAATAACAGCGGAGGCGGAGGCGGAGGAGCAGGAGGGGCAGGAGCTGGAGGACACCTGTTACCATCGTATATATCGCCGCCCATGTCACCGGCAATGGGCGGAGGAGGAGTGGGAGGGCTAAGCAATGTGGCCACTCTGACCCTAGCCTCCAATCCGAATGTGACAATAACGCCCCAGCTGCCACCAGGACACTTTCTCCACTCGCCCTCGAGTTCGTGTTCCAGCTCCAGTGCCTCCAATACGGCAGCGAGTCCCCTGAGTAGCGGCGGCGGTAGCGGAGGAAGCGGCGCTCTAGGTTTAGGCTTAGGATTAGGTATAGGGTTAGGTAGCAACATGAGCGGAGGAGGAGCATCAGGCGCCGGGAGCAACAGCAGCGGGGGCGGTGGAGGTCGACAGAAGAGTGTGATTTGTTCCACCAAAAGCAATAGCCTGCCCATGGCCATACTCTCGCTGGCCGGGAATAATAATGGGAATGGGAATGGGAACGGGAATGGAAACGGAAATGGTAATAATCATAATCCTGCGGGAACGGGGCGTCGCGGCAACAACAACAATTACGGTCGTCAGTCACACAGCAATAGTACTAGTAGTAGTAGCCATAACACATCCACAATCAGCACACAACAATCCACAGTTACACCCACTGACGTTATCGATCTGTCCTCCTCCCGAAGGTCACTGGCAGCCTCCGCAGCCTACCTGCAGCAGCACTCATCCGCCGTGGTGGCCCAGCAGCAACAGCAGGCAGCAGCGGCAGTGGCCCAGCATCAGCGTATGGCCGCCGCAGTGGCCCATCATGCCCAGCACGTCCAGCAAAATGGACGCAGCTCCGGCAACTCCAATTCAAATTCGAGTGGAGCCAATGGTAATGGTTCATCGACTGGCAACAGTAATGCCGGCAGCGGTAATTCCTCCTCCACTGGTAATGGTTCCACTGGTAACTCCTCCAACTCCGGTTCGGGTGGCTCCTCGAACAGTGCCTCGATGCACCTGCAAAGGCATGCCGCTGTGGCGGCTGCCGCTGCGGCGGACAGTGCCCAAAGGTTGTGCATAATCCCAGAGATACCCACGAACAACATGAACCTAACGCCGTACAAGGTGCAGAGGGTGTGCGTGGACAAGCATCTGGTGCCGTGCATCAATATGAAGGCCTACAACGATTCCGAGCAGCTGATGACCCTCATCGAGTTCCAGAAGAACTTCTTTCCGTCGGTGCCGCTGGACCACTGCAAGCGTCTGATCGAGGCGCTGGGCGTGGAGCTCTACAAGGCGAATCGGTGAGTTATACATATATGATACCTGCAGCTAAATGGAAAACTAATTGCTATCTTTGCTCTCCCCAACAGGCGACAGGTGCAAATCCTCATGGAGTTCGATCGCAACTACAATGAGAATATGCCGCTGGTGCAGGTGCGCGATATCATCAAGTATATGACACAGCTGACATTTATGACGCGCCAATCGGAGCAGCCGCCGGCCAAGAGGACGCGCACAAGCTAGGAATTAAGCTGGGGAGCACAACATTTGCCACAACAATTAACACCAACCAACGTAAAATCAACAGCGACAGCAACAGCAGCATCAGCAGGAGCAGGAGCAGGAGCAGGAGCATCAGCAGGAGCAGGAGCAACACCAGCAGTAGCAACTACAGTCCACACCAGATCATCAGCATCGTTAGGATCAACTGGGGCAACCCTTGGTTCGCAGCGAAGACGAGCCTTGACGCCGCCAGCGAATCTTAGCGTCGATATGCTGAGCAGGCGCAGGGGGGCATTGGCCCCGCCACCGGCACCACAGCAGGATCTGGAACAGCAGAAGCAGAAGCAAAAGTCCTCACTACACCCTTCAACACACAGCAACACATACGAAATGTTGTACTCCCACAACCAACAACCAGCACAGCCACAGCCACAGGCACAGCCACAGCACCAAGCCACATCACCAGCACACCTGCAGCACGAGCAGCAGCGTTTGCTAAAGAAGCGCCAACATGCAGAGCCGACGATCGCCAAGACGGCCAAGTCGGCAGCCCAAAAGATGGCCGAGGCCGAGCATGCCTATCTGTCCAATTTGTATGGCAAGGCGGCGGCCAGTATGCTGAGTCCACCGCTGCCCGATTGGGAGCACCAGCAGCAGCTACTGCGTCAACAGCAGCAGCAGCGGCAGCAACAGGAACACCAGCAACGGCAGCAGCAAAAACAACAGCAGCAGCAACAACAACAGCAGCAGCAGCAGCAGCAGCAGCAGCAGCAGCAGCAACAGCAGCAGCAGCAGCAACAACAGCAGCAGCAACAACAGCAACAGCAGCGTCGGCTCGCAACGCGACCCTCACAGCAACAGCAGGCGGCACCATCTCGTCATATAATGCACCGTAGGCACAGTGTGTGTGCCGCTGGTATAGCCAGCCTGTCGCCCGCCGCCTCCTCCACCACCGCCTCTGCCTCCTCACCGACATCGTCGTCGGCGGCAGCTGCAGCCCTAGCGGCCGCCTCCTATTACGGCAATGCAGCAGCAGCAGCAGCAGCGGCGGCATCCTTTACGGCACCATATCAGCACCATCATCATCATCACCATCATGCAGCAGCGGCAGCAGCAGCGGCGGCAGCAGCTGCGGCGGCGCACCATCACCACCATCATCATCACCATCATCATGCAGCAGCAGCGGCCGCAGCGGCGGCGGCGGCAGCAGCAGTGGCAAACGCAGCAGCGGCCACAAACCATCATCATCAGCACGGGCAGCCATCGCCGACGATATATCCGCCAACGCCGCCGCCATCGGCGCCCTGGGTGCATCCCTGGGCCTATGCGGGCGATGCCCCATTCTGAGGAAGGTCCGGCCGAGGGACATAGAGAAACATTGTACATTATTCGAGGTTCTAGTAGGGTTAAGCTAATATTTATTTCTTTTTTTTTGTCTCATCTATAAAGAGAGGGATTAGTTACTAAGTAGGCTTAAATTTAAACAAATTTCTCGGCATTATATGCCAACGTAAAACAATAATCGACGATAATATATAAATATATATATATATATATATATATACCTATATATATGATGAGCTGCTTGGATAACATCAAATACGTTTTTGGACAAAATGAGAACTCAAAGAACTGATTACATTTTATTGTCAAAAGAAAAAAAAAAACTTAAAAGAAAAAGAAGATAGAACACAAACAAATCAAACACAAATCCCATACTTTTCGTATTAAATATTATGTTTATTTTTTTTTCTACGCCTACGCTCTATATATATATAGAAATTAAAACAAGAAGTCAGTCAAGAAATTAAATTTCTTGCGTTTCAAATCAACTAGAAAACAAAAATAAAACCAAAACTAAAAGTGAGGAAAAAGAGAAGCTCGATTTCTCGATCCTGGAAGGGATAATTCCTAAAGATTCGGTATCGTCATCAAAGCAAAGCAGCAAAGCATTAATCCTAAGCGAAAAACTGTATAATAACTCAACAATTTCCAAATCCTTACAAGCTACAACTAAAAATCAATAACAAAAACAAAACTAAACTAAAATATACACACGAAAAACAAAAAGTAAGAAGAGAGAGAGATAATTATGTTGAAAACATACAAAAAAACCAAAACAAGATCAAGAAGCGGAAGCAGTGTATGTATATATCGAAATATATGTATGTGTGTGTATGAGAAATAAGTATATATCCGTTTTATGGATTTAATTTAACTTAAAAAAACATATATATACATATATGTGTATATTTTTTGCATTACAAAAATTTCTTTTGTTTTTTTTTTCATTAAGATTAGAATTTTTCAATACAATTTCTACTCTGTTCCTTCTTCGCACTCAACTCTCACTACTATCGTTTATAAGTTAAGAAGAAAACGCTGTTATTAATTATTATTACTATTATTATTATCTTGGGCAAAATGTGTTTGAAAGGAATTTAAGTTCTAAGCTGTAAAAACAACATTAAGCATATTTTATAATTCGTCATATTATTGTTAGGTAAAAAACAACTACATTACAAAAAAAAAAGAAAGTAAAGCCGTCAAAGTATTTATCGAAAGTGTGTTTTTTGTTTTTCATCATTTTTGCCAGTAACAAAAGCAAACTAAAAGCATAACGGAAAATAAAGAAATGAGACAAAACTAAAATCAGAATCAAAAAAGCTCAAAAGTTGTACTTATTTCGTGGGTGGGCATGAAGAAGAGCCTCAAAAGCTTTGCTCTCTGTTAACTTGGCCAAAATACTGAGAGGGAAGTAGCTCTACCAAATAGCTTTTGCAACATTAACAGTAACATGAATAGGCGCTGTTAAAGTTTACTTATTTATTTTTTTTAATATTTATAATAAGAGTAATAATTTTACTGATAATAAAAAATAATAATAATATCAATTAATATATTAATAATAAAATTTATATTGCTACGAATAATAATAATTATACCAATAATAATAAAATTAGCTAGTCATACCGTTCCATATAATTTTAGTCAAAAGAATGTGCCATTTCCGACCCTGAAGGATATATATTTTTGAACATGTCCGTCTGTCCGTCTGTCCGTCTGTCCGTCTGTCCGTCTGTCCGTCCGTTTAGAGGCAAACTAGTCCCTCAGTTATAAAAAGCTATCTACATGCAGTTTTTTAGATAGTCTTCTGCATTTTCTTATTAGTATATAAGTAGAAATGGTCCGGATCGGACGACTATATCTTATAGCTTTCATAGGAACGAAAGAACCAAAATAGAGCCTAGTTCTAATTGAAGGCACTACTTCGAGACTTTACCACTTTTTTCATCAATAAAATTGTCAAAAAAATAAACAAATGCATATTTTCGTAATTCTATTTGATATATATTTATAATTATAATTATATATATAAATTTTCAACAAAAAATACGGTCAAAAGCCATGCTAAAAATATTCCATTCTTTTATAAAATATAATTATATACTTTAAAAAAATATAATTAAATATAATTATATTTATATATATTTAATTATATTTTATAGAAGAATGGAATATTTATAAGCATGCCTTTCGACTGCATTTTTTGTTGAAAAATTTTCGGCTTTTTTTGTGACTATTATTGGGTCGTTCATAGAACTAAATATATACCGATATATTAAGAAATGCAGTTAAGCCTTATAGGAAATACCCTAACTATCTGACTGAAATACCCTGCAATGGTATAGATATTTCATAATAATTTTTAAATTATTAGTAGCAATTTTTATTTATTTTTTTTTAATTCCAAATAGTCTAGGAAGGCGCCTAACAGCACCTACTGTGCACGGAAAGCTTAAAGCTTTTTTCCATTTTCAAATGCATTTCCGTTAATAAAAGAAAAACTAAAGAAAAATTACAAAAAAAGAATAAATAAAAATATATAAAAAACACAAAAAAAAAACACAATAAAAAAATACAAAAGAAAAAAATAACAGCATACAAACTGAAAACATGGAAAAATGTTTTAATCCTTAAGAAAAAAGAGCTATGAAATCGCACAGATATTAAAATGGCAGCTCAGATGTCCCGCGTGTCGCCCTTGTCAAATGAAGTGCAACATTTGCATTCCCTTCTTCCCCTTGTTTCTCATGTTATTTTCTGGGGGATTTTCCAAACATTTTCCCCAACACAGTCACCTCTTCACCTCATCACGGCCCCCGCGGGCCAGGACAAATTGCCATGAAAACTGGAAAACTGTGTACGCGTGCATGGGCAATAAAATACTTTGGGGAGCCAACTGTGCGGAAAAACTGCAACAGACCAAAACACTGCCAGCGAATGAGAAGTTTAAGGGAATTTCCCAGTGTAAGCGCAAGATAAACATGACCCTTGGGAGGGCGGAGCAGGAGGAGGAGGGGGAAAAGAGCGGGTGGTTATTGCAACTTTCGTGTCCAGCGTGTGTGTGTGTGTGTGTGCCTGTGTGTCCATGTGTCCTGCGTGGCCCCGTGAGTCCTGCGTGTAAACAAACGCACATGGCTGCCGGGGCAGGGA
Source organism: Drosophila jambulina (assembly GCA_018152175.1). Classification (NCBI taxonomy): domain Eukaryota; kingdom Metazoa; phylum Arthropoda; class Insecta; order Diptera; family Drosophilidae; genus Drosophila; species Drosophila jambulina. The sequence goes on from JAECXH010000006.1 coordinate 4,892,112, forward strand.
TACAGCCGGCACTGCAATAAAAGTGACAGCTGGGGGAAGATGATGGGAATCGGAAATACTCTCTCTTTCTTTGTAATCAATGCGAAATTGAAGGATACTCTCTCTACGTTTTTTGTTATTTTTGGCTACATTCTCTCTTCGTAAAACGCAGAGAGCACAACGTCTTACGTACTTGGATAACTCTCTACCTATCTCTGTCTCCATCTCCCTCTCTCTGTATCTCTCTCTGTATCTCTCTCTCTGTATCTCTCTGTCTGTATCTCTCTCTTTGTATCTCTCTCCCTGTATCTCTCTCTCTGTATCTCTCTCTCTGTATCTCTCTCTCTGTATCTCTCTCTCTCTCTGTTTCTCTCTCTCTCTGTTTCTCTCTCTCTCTCTGTATCTCTCTTTCTCTCGCTCTGTATCTATCTTTCTCTCTGCATCTCTCTCTCTTTATCTCTCTCTCCATCTCTTTATCTCTTTCTTTTCTTCTCTATCTTTCTCCCTGTATTTCTCTATCTCTTCCTCTCTTACTCTTTTATATCTAACTCTACTTCTCTTTCACTCTATATCTCTCGCACTCTCTCTCACTACCTCTCACTCTCTTTCTCTCTATTGCTTTATCTCTCTGTATCTCTCTCTCTCTCAAATCTCTATCACTCTCTCTATCTTTATATTTCTCTAAATCTCTCTTACACATCTCTCTGTATCTCTCTTTTTCTCTCCCGCTTCCTTTCTCTCTGTAAACTGCTGAGAGCACAACGTCACACTTCTCTCTATCTTTCTGTGCCCTCTTGCAGATCTTTGTAAATTGCATACGAATTGTATTAAACTTACAGGATCTTGTCGGTTGCCATGTAGGGAATATAAAAATGGCTTTCACTCCACTCCCACTTATTTTCCGACCACAATACACCCCTCCCACCTCTCTCATATTTATGTGTACATATGCATTTGACTTTCTGCCATATTCGCGACATTTTTTGGGTTACTCAAAAAAAGTTGATCCTTTGCGGCTGCAGCGAGGAGCGCCTCGCCCAAAGCGAAAAAGTGTAATTCCCGCAAATAAAACATGGCAACCGCCATGCAAACAAAGCAGCGAACCAACAATAACGGAAAACAGGAAAAACAAGCAGCACGGGAGAGCACACCGAAAATTTGTTTAAAAATATTTATGAAATATACACAAATTGTTTATGAAGTAAAACCGCAAACGTTTCATTTTGGCGGCAGGTCATGCCCCGGGGGAAAAACTCCGAAATCCGATCTGTCTCGCATCTCCTCCTCCTGGAAAATCAACTGGGATTTGTGGTCAGCGCAGTTACAAACATACAAACATATGGATGTACATACATACATATGTGCATATGGCCGAAGGATGTAATTTCAGGAATATGCGGTTTCATATCGATACGCAGACAGGCCTGCATATTTTGGCAGTGAAGTTATGAAGTTATGAAGAGTCTTTAATGCCAAGTATTTTCCTTAATGATTTTATATATTTGAGAGTTGAAAAAATCGAGATCCGAGATCGATTACTATTGGTTTGTTGGCTTAGAATTATCATAGATTAATTTATTTATAAATGTTTATGTTTACCTAAAATATTTATTATTATTGTTTGCAGTTTTAGGGCTTCAAAGAACCTCTCTTCTACTTTTCCTGGCGACCGTAACACAGTCTTTCCTTGCAGGAATTATTATTTTCTATTTATTATTTATATATTTTCCATACTTTTCTTAGAGATTACCTAACTAAACCTTCTTTTCTTTAAAAGAATTATTATTTATATTTTTAAACATTTAATTATTTACCTAAATTGTAATATTTTCTTAAATATATAATTCCTTTGAACTTGTCCTGGCAACCGTGACACCTTCTTTCCTTAATAGAAACATTATTTTATATATTTTTTCATTCTATTATAAACTTAAATTAATTACCTTAAATACATTATCTAACTCCTTTGAACAAGTCCTGGCAACTGCGCCACCTTCTTTCCTTAAAATCAATTAAGTATTTTGTTTTTATACATTTATTTATTTACTTAAATCATTATATTTTCCAATATTTTCCATATGTCTCTAAGAATTCCACCTAACTCCTTTGATCTTCTCCTGGCAACTATGGCACCTTCCTTAATTTGTTGTTAAAAAATTATTATTTATTTGTTTCTCATTAAATATTTGATTTATTATTTACTCCTTTAGGTGCTTCTTCAAGACAGCCTATGACTCCCTCATTTCCAGAACCCCGCCGATTTGAGCCTGCTTTTCCGTTTCCAGTTGACTTTGGTAGTCCTTCAAGAGGGCCACAGAAAAGGGTGACATTTCCCACCATCATCAGGAGCAGCAGAAGTCTGGCTTCGCTTTTTTGTTCTCTTTCGGTGTCTAATTAGAGGCTGACTAATTGATGAGTGGCCCCTTTCGCAGCGCATAAAAAAAAGAAGGAAACCGGAGGACACAAGTGATTGACAAGCAGTTTCATTGTAAGGACAATGCCCGCCCCGGAGTCAGTCGAGTCATGAAAAAAAAAAAACAAAAAAGAAGCTAGCAAATTGCTATCCCTGCTTTTTGCATCATCCTCCGCAAAGTTTTTGGGCCCGCCTATCCTTTGTCCCAGAGCCCGCCGCCGTTTCCATTCCATTCCACCAAAGGCAGGCGCTGCCCCCACTGACCACAATGTATGGCCGGGCATTATTCAAAGGACCAAGCCTCGTCGCATCCTTGCCGCTTCGCTCGCTGGTAAAACAAGCGCGAAAACATAATGAGCATATAAATAGACAAACAATCACCAACCGGAGTTCCACCGCAGGACCTGCAACCACCTGCCCACCGGCCAACGGCCACCCACTCAACACCCACACGCAAGGACCTATCACACCGTTATCCACCACACAGCTGGGGTGAGTTTGTCCTTTTTAGTTAATTTCCAACACACAACTGTTTAGTCGGCAGCTGGTCCTGCCGGCAACCACATCGGGGGGAGCATATTATTGAATTTTACACAAAATATTATTTTTATTAACGATAAACACACTTGAGATTTGAAAAGCTGAAATTTAAGGCTTTCAGGATTTTTCGCAATTTTTGAAATATATTTTTTTAAGCCTGGCAATGCTGTTCCTCATAATTTTTTTATTTGGCAACTCCCACTATGCTTTCTTTTTGGGCCTGGCAACGCTGTCCCCTACTGTTATCCTTCTAATTTCACTTCCAGTTCAAAATGAAATATATTTTTCTTTATGCCAATTATTATTAGAAATCTTTCTCATGATTTTTATAACTAAACTATATAATTTAAATAAATATTTTAATCACTTTTTACACACAGAAAAACCCTCAAAGGATGTGGTATTCATGTGATAGGTCTCCTTAAAAGAAAAAGATTTACTGACATAAAAATATGAGTCAAAACTTTCAGGATATGGGTGGATATATTATTGAAATCGTTCAAGCGCACAAATTGTACTTTTTGTACTTTTTTTCTAATACATACACACACATTGTTTACAGTAAATTGTTTCACCTCTATTCGAGTGGAATATTTAAAAACAAATAGTACTTGTATCCATATATCCCGTTTGTACAAAAAAATGCGTCTGGCCAAATTGTTTTCATTCCATTTGGCATCGCCAAAGTTCTGTGAGTTAACTTCCCGTTTTGTTTTATTTTTATTTTTATTTTTTGCTCTTTGTTGCCATTTTAAAGTTCTCGCACTCACTGTATCTGTTGTTTTTGTTTTGGCTGTTCGCCTGGGCTTTCTGTTTTGTTTTTTGTAGCTGTAAATCGAATTTGGACACGCTTAGATAACTTTCAGATTTATTTATTTAAACATTTCTGGCGGCTAGCGCTGCAAATTTATTGGACACATTTGCTGCCCGGCTGGATCGATAAAGTTTGTTTTAAAGATTTAATTCAATTTACAGCTGTTATAATTGGATTTATTTAACAAAATGAAATGGAAACCAACTAGTTAGGTTTGTTTTTAAAGCCTGGGAAGGTATTGTGTATATTTTTTTTAACTTGGTTTTTATATTGTTTGGAAATTCATTAGTTAAAGTGCTTTGAAGAATTGAAAATTTTCAGAGGTTTTCGCTTTTCAGACGCTTGCTTTTCGGGTCTGGCAATGATTTTTGGACTGGTAACTTTTGAATGCTTTCCTTTCAAACCTGGCAAAATACTTGGTCTAAAAACTCTTAAGCGCTTGCACTTCCAGCCTGGCAATGCTGTTCAGTTTTAAGGATATTCAATTTTTGTAGCCTGGCAATGCTGCAAAGTATGATTTTAAAGTTGGCACCCTTTGAGGGCTTTCATTTCAAGCCTGGCAATGCTGTCCAGTTTCAAGGATATTAAATTTTTTAAGTCTTTCAGTGCGGCAACTCCTGAATGCTTGCATTTCCAACCTGGCAATGTTGCAGTTATGGTTTTTGTCTTACCATCTCTTGAATGCTTTCTTTCTAAGCCTGGCAAGGTCATCCAGTGTCAAAGATATTAATGTTATTAGCCTGACAATGGTGCTAGTAATGGTTTTTTAGCTGACTTTCTTCAGTTGTATCTTCCGTTTCTTTTCTGGCTTAAAGCTAAATCTTGCACATACTGTACTTCCCCCGACAATTGCTGAAACTTTCATTATGCCAACTGTTTCCCTAAGTGGCTCTCTCCCTCCTCCTTGTGTCCTGCCTGCCCTGTTTCGTTCCGATGTGTACGCATAACATTGCATTACCACAATGACCACTCAGATTCGGTCAGACTGGCCTGCCCCTCCACCTCCGTCCGGAGGGGTCGTCTTACATTTTCATTAACTTAAAATAACAACCGAAAAGTTGTGCAACCGAAACCGGATCTCAGGGCTCCTACTGGAGTGGGACCCTTCGGAAAGCAAAGGCAGAGCGGCCACTTCGTACATAAACATTAGCCGGGCGTACAATATTTTTTGATATGCCTTGGTGTCCAGCTACCGAAAATCCACCGAAAAACCAGGCACCTTCGAGGGAGCCAACCGTAACGTGCAATTTTTATTATTATAGCCAAGGAACTACCTGCATGTGAGTCGTCTAGAGACTTTTGTTAACTTTTGTCTGAGGCAAGGACATTCTGTAAAAAAAATAAATTCTAAGATATTTGTATATCCCCATTCATTTTTTTTTAGTTTTTCAAATAACATTTAATGTGGTTTTTTATTAATTAATGTTACCTCTTTCACCTCCTTTTTATATTATTGATAATACAATAGACAACGGACAACGGACAGCGGACAGAAGGGACAAGAGACAACGGACATCGGACAACGGACAGAAGGGACAAGAGAAAACGGACAACGGACAAAGAACAACGGACAAAGAACAACGGACAAAGAACAACGGACAAAGAACAACGGATAAAGGATAACGGATAACTGATAACGGATAACGGATAACGGACAACGGATAACGGACAACAGCCAGCGGACAACGGCCAGCGGACAACGGACAACGGACAACAAAAAGCGGACAGAAGGGACAAGAGACAAGGGACAACGGACAAAGAACAACGGACAAAGAACAACGGACAACGAATAAAGAATAACGGATAACTGATAACTGATAACGGATAACGGACAACGGACAACGGACGGCGGACAAAACGGACAAGAGACGACGGACCCTGGACAATGGAAAACAGACAACGGACACAGGAAAATGTAAAACGGACAACGGAAAATGGAAAATGGACAGAAGTGCAAGGGCCACGCACTCGCTCATATGTGGCGAGGCGTTTAGAAATGTTTGGCTTGGAAAGTTAGGAAAAGTTTTTCCCTGCGGCGGACAGACTATTCCAAAGTATTTTTGGTCAAATTAAAAAACATTTTGCAATTGTCTGCATCTGAGACCGAGACCAGGACCAAGACCGAGTCCGAGACCGAGTAGAAGTCCGGGTCCGGGTCCGAGTCCTTACTTAGGTGAGTGGGCGAAAGTTGTGTTGGCCCAAAATGTTTACACTTTGTCTTGTCCCGACTCCTCAGCCTGTTTTTCTCGCAGTTCATTGCTTCCCGGAGTCCTCCTCGAGTTGTGGCAACTATTTTTCCTGCTCGAAAGTTTACCAATTTTTTGTTGCTTATTTTTGTTCCTACGGGTCTTAATGTCTCTGAGGTAACGTAACACTTTTTTGGTAATTAGTTAGCAACTAGTTAGCTGCGAAATTTCCGTTTCTCGTCCCTGCGGCTGCCTGCAAAGTTAATATGCGGCTGCCATGTGACATTATCGTTAGGGCCCTTAAAAAGGAGATTTTCCCTTACTGTTTCCCAAACACCCATCTCTTTTTTTATGCGTTCTACGTCGCAGGAACCTTCGCCTTTTTTTTTTTGCAACAAAACGTGAAAGTTTTGAAGTGCAAGTTTGCTTTTTATATCGCTGCAACGAGACAACAAAGAAACTTTTCCCCAGTTTCGTACACAAATAATTGCATAAATTATTACAATTTGCAGTAATTCATACCTGGGAGAAACTATGAAATGACAGGATAGGACAGGACAGGACAGGACGGGGCAGGACACCCCCTTCAGGCTTCTGCTGAAAAGTCGCACAAGAAAAGGCAAGTTCGGGGAGAAGTGCAAAAAAGTGCCAAGGAAAACACAGTTTCAACAACAATGACAGCAATATTAATCGTTGTTATGGTTTCAACAACTCATGACCTTTTTTTGTTTATTTATATAAATTGTGGATTTTCCATTTAATTTCCCTTTGGTCCCTGGTGAAACACTGAATTTTGCTTTGCCTCAGTTTGCTGATCAAATTAACTAGTTTTTATCATAAATACCCCAGGAATAATCAATTTTAAGCTATACCAATTAAGCACTAATGTTCCTAAAACATTTAAACTTTTAATACTGTACTGAAGCGCATTGTATACAAAAAAATTAATTTAATTCCTATTCTTGCGAATCTGAATTTACTATTTTTTATTTATTAAAATAATACATCTTTAAACATTTATAAATTTAAAATCAATATTTGAAAATACAGCAATTCAAGATTAAAAAAACATTCAAAATAAGAAAATAATAAATGATTCAAACTAAAGAATAGTAAAAAAAATCCAAATAAAGAAATAAATCAATTATTCAAATTAAATAAAACAATTTAAAATAATAAAATAAATAACTCATAATAATTATGCTATTAAGCATTTCGATTGTGCTGCACAAACTTTCAACAAGTCTTTTTAAACAAATAGCGAATATTAATTTGAAACAAAATTTACACATTAAAAACTTCATCAAACACTGTCAACAAATGCAGCTTAAAAACAAAAACTAACGATAACCAGCTTATCTACCTTAAAATAAATAAAAAAAAATGTGCCAATAAGACTTTACCACATACACTTTTTCAAATCTAACTCAAAAATTATCTTAATCCATGTTTGATACTTTATTAGGCATTTCTTTTAATGTTTTGTTTACAACATATTAAGTCTTTGTTCATAAGAATAGGTTTTCACAAGTACATCAGTAGTTTTATGACAAAAAAAAAATAATAATAATAATAAAAAATAAATAATATAAGCTCTTTCTCGTTTGTATATTAGAAAATGTAGAAAAAGTTTGATATTAGAATAAGGCATCCAATCCATCGCAAGGATCTAAGTTAAGTTCGAAATTTCTTTAGTTCCATTACACTGAGGAACCTAGGACTTATCCTATGTCCAAGGCTAGATCATGGCTTCTCCATCGGTTGGGTAATCGAGCAACTCCTCCTTGTCGACCGGCGACTCCATGGGCACATCCTCCTTACCGCACAGCTGGGGGTGCAGGCCCGAGAACTTTTTGTAGCCGCCCTGCAGCAGATACAGCTCCGGATAGTTCTGCTCCTGATCTTTGCTGCGCAGGAAGTGCAGCAGCTTGGGTGCCTGCTCCAAGGAGAACTCGCAGTAGAACACATAGATGCACGGGCGACGCAGCAGCGGCTGCTGCTCCGTGTCCGTCTCCATATCCATCTCCACGTCCGCCTCAACTTCCATCTTCTCCATGAGAAAGTCCTTCTGGATTTGATCGCGAGTATGGAGATTCCGGGCCCCCATTATGTGTCCCTCCAAGAACTCGAGTGGAGGGCGACAATCGATGATCTGGTAAACGGTGGCCGGGCCCAGCTGCTCGACAAACTCACCCTGGATCAGGCCGGCGAGGGTGTCGCCAGAAATGGACTTTACATCGCCATTGCGATACCGGATGCCGGTCATCAGGTTGGGCAAGGTCCAGGCCTTCTGGCCAGGTGTAATATGTGTTACTTCCAGGTAGATCGAGGGACTGACGAAGGGTTGGATCAGGGTTTCTTGGTTTAGATTAATCGAATTCGTCTCCGTCTTCGCGGAATCTTCTTTTTCCTCGTGGAACATCTGCAAAAGTGTCGTGTTTAGGCTGTTCTTGACCATAAATCTGCTGTTTTGTTGCCGAAAACTCACCATGGCCTTGTAAATTATCAAAGATTTGTTAAGAATTTGTTATGAACTCGAGTTTTAATAGAGAAAAACGATTTATTTTGCACTTTCGCGGCAGCGTCCACGTTTTATTTATTTTGCATACCAGGGCTGGACAAAAACTCCTTACTCGCCACTCGCCACTAGGGCTGGCGAACTCACCACTCGCCTCTAGGGCTGGCGAACTCACCACGCAAGCTTGTGCTTTTTTTGAATTTTAACTGATTTTTTGTTGCGGAAGAAAAATTAAAATACTAACAAAAAAAATGTTAAGAGAGCTGTTATCGATATGACTTGGAATCTAGATTGCACAACACATAAAGAAATGTTTTAAATATAGCTGTCTTTGATTTTTAAAGATTTGGTATTTAACAAATTATAAATACCTAAAATATGGTATTTAAATTTATGAAAAACGAGAATAAAAAACTAAACCTTGAGAGTTTTTTTTTAGATTGTATACCCTTGCCGATTGTTTATTTGCAAAAACATTAGTGTGACAAGTATAAAATATAGTTCAACGATTCAGTTCATCGATTTAAATACCAACTCCATGAGAAAGAAGCTAAATGCTTAGTTTTGTTTATAAAGCTTATGTTCTAGAAGAATTGCAAACTTTTTGCTAAATTAGACAAAACACTCGGATACAAATATATCGGTTATTGATTTTTATCGGTTACAGGTTTATTTATTTAATTCTATATTCTATTTCTCTTTTCATATCACTCTTAAAATTTTGATATATATCAATAAATGTTCATAAATTTTATTTTAGTATTATTCTCTGAATATCGATATGTTAAGAGAAAATAGTAAAAAATGATTTTCAAGAAAACAAATTCAAATAATTTGTTCTGGTTTTAACTTCCTATTTATAGAGTTCCGATTTCCGAGAAAGAGAGAGAGAGCATGTTGAGCTGCTAAATATAATCTCTCTCGCGTTTTTTTTTTGCTGGTGCATTGCAGGACAAGCGTGCTTGAGATGACGAAAGACCTTTGCGACTGACAATCATCCTTAAAAGAGACTAAAAACCAATCTTTTCCATTATTTCAATTCTGTTTTTAAAGCACTTAGCAGACAATCGTTATGTTGAAAGTGAACTTCCCAGGAATCGCGTAGGAAAGACACAGAGAGAGGTTTAAGGAAGGAAAACCACAACTTCTGGTACTTCTGACTAAGACTTTTGCCTTGAAACTTTTCCCTTATTATTATTATTATTTTTTTTTTGTAACCAAAATGAACATAACCGACTGTATAATAATAAACGAAATTAGCAACGCTATGAAAATCTTGAGACTACTAATCTCTCTGGCTTGTGGGCCAGGCTCGGCCCATTAAGTCGGCAGCCTGGCATCCTCCTGGGAGAGGGAGAGGGACAGAGGGAGAGTGGCAGCAAGTCACAGCTTTATTGGCGCGATTTCCGCTTCCTGCGTTCCTGCACAGAAATAATAACCATAATGGCGGGGATAAAGCGCAGCCAAATGGCGGAGATAGTAGTAATTGTTAGGCAGGCGACGCTCGGCAGCAATCTCGTCGCGAACAGCATTCGCACTTGAAGTTTTGTCGCTAATTGCGCCTCGGCTCATTGAAAATTCTGAGCATTTTGCACATTTTCGCATTTGTTTTGGTATAATTTCGCTATCTAAATGGGTTTTTTGGGTATGGGGACAACTTATGACAGCTCTAAAGTGCAATTTTCAGAGTTTTTAGCACTGAGAAACTAGATTAATATTTATTTGTATTAATATTGTGAGATTTTTGTTATATTTAAAGACTTGAAAACAATATATGAGAAGCATAAAAGTAAGCAAAAAAGTAGAAGGAAGCTGTCAAGAAATAGTGTAGCATAATTTTAGACAGCTTTAATAAAGTTTTTTTTTAATCATTATTATATTTAATTTAAATGTATTATTCTCTTGATATTTTTCTAATTTTTAACAATAATAACATTAAGTTATAAGTTAAGTTATAAGTTAAGTTTGGAAATATATAATTTATGTGACAGCTTAACAAGGGAATTAAAACAAATTCTGGGCTTGGAGACAACTTATGACAGCTCTAAAGTGCAATATTCATGGTTTTTAGTACTTTTGATATAGTTGTGTCACCATTGTTAAATTATTTGTATATTTCAAGATTTCAAAACAATATATGAGAAGCATAAAAGTAGGCAAACAAAAAATAGAAGAAACCTAGTCAAGAAATATTGTATAGCCTACTTTCAGACAGCTTTAATAAAGTCCTTTTATCATTATTAATAAAAAATATATGCCTGTTAATAAACTTGTTTATCATTATTATATTTAATTCAACAATATATATTTATTTTTCTATTTATCTGATTTTCAACAATTATAACGTTGACTTACTTTCTAAGTAGCAAAAGTATAATTTTGATGGCAGATTAGCTGCCAATCATACAAAATTCTTTAAAAAAATACATAGATTTCTGAGACTTTAGCGAAATTTTAGCGAATTTTTCAGGAATTCAGTTCGTTGTAAATCCCTTCTCGAACTTTTCACAACCTCCTACATTCTGCATATTGCCCGTAATTTGTATTTTTCGGTATAAAATGATGCAAAAGTTTTGTCATTAAGCCTTTTTAATAATGAATTATATGTAAAAGCGGGCGGGTACCGTCTCTGACCCGGGGCCTGTTTTCCCGGGGAAACTTTTACGGCTCGTGCATCCTGTGCGCTCGTTCCATCATCATGTGCTGCCTGCTGCTCTCCATGGAAATCAGATTTATTACGTAATTATGCACAAAGTAACGACCATGTGTGGTTCCTCCGGCTCCTGCCTCTCCTGCTCCTTCTGCTCCTCTGGCTCCTTTGGCCCTCCCTCTCTCTTCCTGTGAGGAAATCCATAAACAAGTGAGATTGTCAGAAGTTACTGGCTTGCATATCGCGTATACGCCTTGTGGTCCGATTGGAAAATGACCTAAAAAGTAGTTATTCGATGCACTCCTTTGACCATTGGCAGTAGCCACAGCAATCCGAAGTGGGGACTGCATCAAATCGTGTCAGGAAAATTGGCAGGCATGTTGACCACATTGACTGAGGGGGAGAGGGAGGGCGGGAACGTCGGGTTTGAGAGTCCATCATTGGGTTTTTGGCCCAATGCATTTCCTCGACGAAACTGAAATTGGCTACAAAATGCACTCGCATTGCCATCTCATTTTTTCCCGCACAAAGTGTGCCACATGCAGGTGCACGGGGAAAAAATTATTAAGAAAGAAAGAAAGAAATATATATATTTTATATTTCCCAAATTTGTTTTGAACTAATTTTATTTGGGTTCCTTTTTTGATAAAACAAAATGCAATAAAACAATATAAAACGATATACATATATATATATATATATAAATTTTTTTTTTTTGATTTTTCGATTTTTTAATCTACATTATCGATATTTTATTCAATATTTTTCGATTAGCTCGATATTTTTTTGTCGAAATATCGCATAGGGCCGACTTCTCTTGACATCCCTCAAAAATAGTTTATTAAATTCCCAAAATGTAAGTCTAAGTTTAGATAATTTTTCTGCAAATTACAAAAAAAAAATCCCAAGTTCTTAAAGTATAAACTTTAATTTTAATAATTTAAATTCATAAGCAAAATATTTACACGAAAAAATTGAAACTTTTAAAGTACTTCAAATATAAGATTTTAATTTTTAACTTAAAGCAAACAGAATGTAAATAAGTAAATAAATAAATAATAATAATAATCTTTGTTCTTAAATGTTAATAACCCCTCCTTTTTTTTACCAGTGCATTGATGCCATATGGCAGAGGCATTTTCCAGAAGAGGAGGCATCCTTTAATGTATTTTCTCTGCCTGTTAAATTTATATAGAGCGTTGAGTAGTGACTGCGGAGGGGCTAGAGGTCGAAATGAAGAGCAAAATGTGAAAATGAAAATTTGCTGCCATTAGCCAGTGAAATTTACACCGTTTTGCCCCTCACACATTTTCCCCCTCTCACATTTTCCCCCTCCACTGCTTTTTGCGGCATTAATTATGCCAAAAATAGTGGGCCATCTCTCGTTTTGATTTCCACCAATTATGGACAGGAGAGCTTGCAAATTTAATGAACTGTGTGTGGATGTGTGTGGGGGTGTGTGTGGGGGTGTGTGTGGGTGTAGGTGTGTGTTACCCGGAGCTGTGATAATAGAAGCAGGTGTGAGAGCCGAAGAACAATAAAAGCTAAACAACAAAAAGCAAAGGCGCACAAAGGAATGCAAATGTGAAATCAGCAACAGTGTCATCACAAAATAACCCCAAGAGCAGGGAGAAGTGGAAGGGAGGCCAAGGAATACATACACTTGCAGTTGAAACAATGGCACTAAAACGGGATTTAAATACTAAAATCTATAGGTATATTTATTTAATTAAGTGATTATAAATATATTTCTTAAATTAAGATATTATACATTTGTTTATTTGATTATGGGACTGCTTATTTTATCATTCTAATATTCGTATTTTAACTTACTGGAACTTTCTTGAGTTTATAAACTCAAATATAACAGGATATACTTAAATACTTAAATCTAAAGGTATATTAATCAAATTAGGTGATTATAAATATGTTCATTTAATTAAGATATTATTTATATGTTTATTTAATTAACTAACTAAGTAATAATAAATATAACTAAAATATTCGTATTTGGACTTACTTTTATAAACTCAAATGTAAGAGGATTTAAATACTTAAATCTAAAGGTATATTAATCAAACTATGTAATTATAAATATATTTATTTAATTAAGTTATTATTTATATGTTTATTTAATTATGCGACGAATTATTTTATTACTAAAATATTCGTATTTGGACTTACTATTATAAACTCAATTATATTTATTTGTTTGTTGAGTATTTAACTCAATTTGATTTTATTTATAAATTAAGTGATGTATTTATTTTATAAATTTAATCATTTTTTATTTAAATATTTAATCAGGAATATATTTATAATATTTATATATTCTATTATCTATTTATTTCAGGTATTTATTTATATATTTTATTTTCAATTTATTCATAAATGTAGACATGCATGTGTTTATGTATTTAACTATGTATTTATTCAGGCACTTAGTCAAGTCATTATTTATATATTATTTTAAGTATTTATGAAAATATTTAACAATTATTAGCCTAACCATATCCTTTGGTTTAAAAACATTTTTTTAGAATAGTAATTATTCCTCAAATAATATTTAATATTTTCTTCTTAAATAAAATAAAAAGATTTTAAATGCATAAAATAGCTCAAAACCCTTTTTAATTTCCAAATCAATTCAAATTCATGTTTTTAATGAAACGTCTCCGAATTTCATATATTTCTTAGCCCAATTTTGAGCATCTTTTTATTTTATTTTTTTTTTATAAATATTTCCCCAATAACCATAAAAGTCTAACAAATTATCAAAATATATTTCAATTTAAATCTAAAAACATTATTATTAGTATTATGACCTCAGCTGTACCCACATAGGTGTTGGCCTCGCTGCAGTAAGGATGAGGGGCTTGTCCTGGCACATCCCAGCATCATCAACATTATTGTTGTCAACGTCATGCGGCGTGACTATGACATTAGTTTTGCCCAGAAAAAAAGAGGGAAGGGAAAGAGGGGGGAAGGGCAGTTCCAGGACCCAGACACTTGTCAGCAAACAAAGGGCAACTCCCTTCTCTCTCACTCTTTTTTTACACATAGAAAACTAAAATTTTAAGTTTCAAAAAAGGACACAGGGACTTCTTATATATATTTTATTAATAAAATAAAATGTTTAATTATTATTAATAAAAAAATTTTTATTAATAATATAAAATTAAATATTTTATTAATAAAACAAAATATATTTTTTTGTCTAATTTTTAAGGCTCATAAATAATTTAGTTTATTATAAATTTAGTGTTCATAATTACTTACTTTTGATACCTTTCAATTCATGGGATTTTGTTAATAAATATATAAAAAATACATGTGTATATTATATAAATATATGCATTTTCAACTTAATGTTTCCTGAATATTTTCATACATTTCAAGGATATTTCTTTCTTTTTCGAAAAGTTTACCTCTTCAAAAATATTTTTCCAAAAAAGTCAGAAATTTGCAACAAAATTGCTGAAAATATTTCAACATTTTGTGGGTACATTTTGTGGAGCGATGAGTCTGCTCCTGACTGCGGCAACCGCAGGGGAAAAAGGGAAGCTAGGGGCTGGCACACCCCACCCCCTCTCTATGTGTGTGTGTGTGTGGCCTGCACTTCATTTGCATTGTCCTTTGCTTATTGTTTTGCGGTTGCGGTCTGTGCTAAGCAATGACACGAACACCCCCCAGGCTCCTGCTATTTCTCTCTCCTGGAAAATTGCATTTGCTTTGGTTTTTTCGGTTTCCTAATTAGCAAAGCAATGCTGAATTGCAAGCCGAAAGGGTGGAGAGGGAGAGAGGGATGGGAGCAGGAGCAGGGGCAGGAGCAGAAGCTAATACCAAATCGGTCTGCGAAGCGTTGATCCCTGAAATCAACTGAGGCAGCCATAAGAGCCCGACTTGCAACACTTTGTGTCAGCATTTTCCATTTTTAACCCCTAAAATGCCGCAAAAAAGATGCACAATCTTGTGCTAAGACGAAGTTTTAATACCCCATTTCTTAAATATAATTTAAAAAGTATTTTTTTTTAAATTCACTTAAAAAAGTATCTAAAAGTAGCCAATAAGTTTCGGTGTGGTTTTGTTAATTTAATTAATTAATTAATTTAAATCTTCTAGTAATTCCCATAAAATTATCGCAAAAATGACTTTGGTTTTCGAAATACCATTAAAAATGTGTCTAAAAGTATGCTATCAAAATTATAATCATTGTTAATTTTCGTAACATACATTTAAACACCTTTTTAAAGGTATTTTAAACCCACAAAATTCATGAAACAAACATTAAAAATGCTTTTATAATAACAAATTAAACAAAACTTTTAAAATACGCAATAAACTGTTTCTATAATATATAATAAATATATATAAATATTTTCTTAGCCTGCCCATTGAAAGGAATAAGAACCCAAACCTATTTTATTGAAAAAATTTTTATTAAAAAAAAATTTCTAAAATTATGCTAATTTTTATTTTAAAGTTTAAAGTAAATTTTGTTTCCTTACCTATTATAAATATCTTGAATAATAATAATAATATTCAAGATATTTTTAATAGTTAAGGAAACAAAATTTACTGTATATAAATATTCAAGATATTTTTAATATTATTTTAAAATTGTAGTGGTTTTTATGAGAAATAATTTCTTGCCAAGACTGAACAAATAGCCAGACTGTCTAGATTAATTCCTCTGCTGAATTGGTGCATCTCTATATGGTAATGATAATAATCACTTAAAAATGTCTTTTTTAACTTTCGTTGAAAATCGTTGACATCCTGTCAGGGGTATAAAAAGTGTAGCCGCCCGCATAAGCACAGTACACACACCACACCAACACACCAATGCACTACACCAACACACCATGCCACACCACAGTATGCCCCCTACTGTCACGCACTTGCTAGACACACTCGCCCGCAGACATTGCTTTTATGGCTCGCAACTACTAAAAGCGCCTCAATTAGCGCTCTGATGAACTCTGATGAGCCCAAAGTAAATTATCTGCTAATTGAAGTATGCCCCTGCCTAACCGTGTGTGTGTGAGTGTGTGTCCTGGGACGGAGGTGACAGCCGGCAGCCAAGTGGCCATAAAACCCATTCGCTACTGCTGCTCCTGCGACAGCCTCAAATCACAACACAGGAAAAATATGCTTGTGAAATTATATATACATATATAGTTTTGAAGGAGTCGCACGTGTCCCGAACAGGTGAGACAGTGGTGAGGTTAAGAAGGGTTTTTTTAAGGTAGATTTTCTATGAAAACTTCCCCAAAGAAATCCATACTCTGATGCTTGATCAAACCCAATTAATAATATAGTTCTTAGCCAGTTTAGCTCAGTTTCTATTTCTATCAAGGATCCACGTAACTCGAACATCCCAAATCAATACGATTTCAAGTAATCAATTCGTTTCGATGAAATCTAAACTGAAATCCTGCCAAAATGCTTACCACAAAACCCTTTCTGGGCTAACTGGCTACGCCCTTTATGGCCCTGTTGGCAGTTCCGGTTCCGCTTGAAACGCACGTAGAGACCATAAAAGCAGCTTGCCATGTGTATGAGTATAATAAAGCAAGCCAAGGAATGAGCATCATCATCAGCAGTGCACTGAAACAGAGCTTCCTCCTCGAAAAGGACACCAGCGGGTCGACCTACTCCAATCCCCATGGACAGCTACGCGGACACGTGCCATGACATGGAGGGCACTCGAGAGTCACTCGTTTCGGTTCTTTGCCCACCTATAGAGTCCTAGAGAAACTCTATAAAGTGCCAGACGGATGCTTAGGATCTCCCAGAACTAACCACTTAGGGCAGTGCATCCTTTTTAATAGCCTTGCTAGTGGGTTTCGGTCGGGAAAGTAGCTAAAGTAGGGCATATTCTAATTGTGAGTGAGTTTAATAATTATGTGACATTCTTTGGTAATTTTGCTAATTACTTGTTAACTATCCGCATTGTCCCTGCCTAGTCACTGAAATACTGTTGTAATTAGAGCTCAAAAAAAGTCATAGAAATTAGTTTTGAGATATCTTTTTAATCGCCTTCATTTGCATTTCCTCCCACGTATCCATCATTTTAATTAAAATGTTCCTAAGTGCTCATTTACTATTCATAATGACCTTGAATCCTATTGTGATTATCAAGTTCTTAAATACTAACTGAATATATATTAATATACCTTATAAGTCACCTTGCTTGGAACTTACATCTATTTATATATCGTTATCTTAGCTGAAATTTACCATTCTACCACTTTTATTGTTAATGTCCCTAACTATTTGATCACTGTTTATCTTGTCCCAATCTACCCACCTGAATTCAGTTGTGAATTCAGAGCTCATTAATATTCATTTAAGGCATCTTTTTAGTTACCCTGCTTGACATTTTCTTGAAACTATCCCTTATTCCATTTCTAACCTTAGTTGGGTATATTTAGGTAACTATTCATACTGTCCCATATCTACTCGCCTGACTTCTGATTTGATTAGAACTCAAGTTCCTAAATACTCACAGAAATTATTTTTAAGATATCTTATAAGGTACTTTGATCTGCATCTTTTTCTAGACATCCATCACAGTTTGTGTACCTTTTCCTAATGTCCCTAACTATTTGTCCACTATTCATACTGTACCTATGTATATCACTCACCGGAATCCTGTTGCAATAAGAGTTCATAAATAGTAATTTAAAACCTCGTTTTGATAACCTTGCCTTGCAGTTTGTGTATCTTTTCCTAATGACCCTAACTACTTGTCCACTATTCATACTGTACTTATCTCAATCACCGGACTCCTTGTTGCGATAAGAGCTCATAAATAGTCATTTAAAAACCTCGTATTAGTAACCTTGCCTTGCATTTTCCTTAACCATCCATTACACCATTTCTAATGCTAGTTAGGTATAGTAAAGTACACTGTTTATTATTTAAACTGTACCTATTTCACTCACCGGAATCCTGTTTTGATACGAGTTCTTAAAATCCCCCATTAATTCTTTTAAGACATCTTATAAGTCGCCTTGCTAGACTTTTCCCATGCATACATTATATTAATCAGATGGATCCTAGGCAGGGACATATTTTCCCCCTATGCTTACTGTCCTTATCTACTCTACTCTCCACTCTACATACTGTCCCTATCTACTCTCCACTCACTCACTGTATAAATGCGTGTGAATCCTGTTTTGATTTGGGGCTCTTGGTCAGCTTATGCAATGCAACTTTAATTTTAATGCCAGCCGGGTCGTTAGAGAGTGAGATGGAGAGGTCTCCAGGGGGACCAACAGTACAGGATGGACTGTGTCTGGTCGTCCTGGTTCCTTTTGGGTGCGGCATGCACCGTTAAATCTCTTAATCGACATTGACGGCCACAGTTGGCAACGAAAAATGAAATTCGTAAAACTTTTACCAGTTGCATTTAGAAAATGGTCGCCAAGCGGCGAACTGCAACCATTGGGCGGCACTGCTACCACCGACTGGCCTAGGGCCCAACCTTGGCCATCTTGACAGGCGGTGGGGTGGGCTGAGGCTGGGGAATTGGAATTTCGGATGGAAAATGTCCAACTGTGCGCCATGTTAATGGCAAATGGCGTTCGCCGGTCGCTCAGGCACACAAGGGTGCCAACACACAGAGGCGGAGGGAGGGAGGTAGAGAAAGGAGAAAGGAGATTGGAGAAAGGAGCGAGTGTAGCTGCAGCATACGAAAATTTATTACACTTTAAATAACGTATACGTAAGGACATCTCTGTATATGAGCCACCAGGATATATGAAGGAGCAGGAGCTGGGAGTAGGGAGCTGGGAGCAGGGAGTAGGGAGCAGGAGCTGGGAGCAGGGAGCAGGAGATGAGAATTGGAGCTCGAAGTTGGAGCAGGGACCAGGAGCACGGAACAGGAGCTGGAAGCAGAACCAGCTTGGAGTTTCCCCGCTCAAAGTGTGCGTGCCTCGTTCATGACATAAGCCAATTTTCCGGCAAAACGTTAACAACCCCGAAAATGCAATGAGCTACAGGACACCCCCTCGCCCCAGTGCCACCTTGATGGCAAAGTTTTTGGCTCGGCATAACATTCTCGATCCTTGACAGTCGGCGGCAGCCAGGCAGCGAATTGCGAAATGCATCAACTTCAGTTCGCGACATTTGCTCGCATTTCTAATTAGATTCTCTGTGTTCTCCCCCCCTGCGACTGGGGGGGGGGTCACTCTTTAATGAATTAAAACTCGGACGGACAGGCTCTCAGACAGACTTTTCTTGGTTTTCGGATTTAAGACCTTAAGGCCTTGATATTTGAAATAAATTTTAAATGCACTTAAAATATATTTTAAATGAATTAAATTTAAAATCAAAATCAATTTGAAATGATTTTAAAGTTTTTAAAATTTAAATTTAAATTTAATTTAAAATAAAGGTAAAAATAATTTAAACTCATATGAAATTAATTACAATAAAGGAATTTGAATGAAAATGAAACAAATAAATAAAATGAAAGTAAATTTGTAAAATATATTTAAAATGAATTCGAAATTAGTAAAAATTAATGTAAACTAATTTAAAATGATTTAAAAATAAATTAAAATAGAATTTGAAATGGCTCAATAAATATTTAAAATTCTTCTAAAATATTTTTTTAAATTAATTTAAAATAAATTCAAATTAATTAAATCAATTGTGAATTCATTTCATAGGAAATATTCCTACAATCAATTTAATGTAATTTTAAAATTAATATAAAATGTATTAAAAAAATAATGAATTCAACTTGATTTTAACATTAATTCAAAATGAATTTAAAAAAAATTAAAATAATTTTGAAATTAATTTAACTTAAATTGAAAATGAATTTGATAATTTGATAATAAATAAAATTAATGTTAAATGACTTAAAAACAAGTAACAATTTAAAATTCATTAAAAATAAATTTTAAACAAAATAAAGACAAACTAAAAATAAAAATGAAATTGAAACGAAATAAGGATACATTTTAAATAAAAATAAAATTGATTTAAAATGTTTAAATTTATAATGAACTTCTAATAAACTTCAAATGAACTTCAAATGAACTTCAAATGAACTTTAAATGAATTTAAAATGAACTTTGAATGATTTTGAAATGAACTTAAAACTCAAGCTGCGACCAAAACCTTAATCAATGACTGACCACTCCGAGTCCTTGGTTGGAGGATAGTCAATCAATTTGCGGGCAAAAGGCTTACCAAAGTTTGCTCTTCGAAGGGGGAGGGTTGAACCTTTGAAAAGGCAGCGAAACCCAGGTGTTTGCCCAGCGTGTGCGGTTCGTTTGACAAACTCCATCGCACACACACACACACACAGAAATCGTCGGTTCACGGGTATCCTGGGGTGTCCCCGCATGTCCTGGGTGTCACTTACTTACGCTAATTAAAACGACTATCCAACTGATAGGTTTGTAAGCACTCCTGCCCACTGCCCCTGCTCTTAAATTTCCTCCCCTTCGCAAACTGCCTTCCGTTTGCCGCTGTTTTCCGCAGTTTTCCATCGGTTTTTCCCCGCTTGTCAGTTTGACAAGTTTGACGCCAACATATCCGTTGAGGAGGTGAGCACTGCAGCTGCAGCTGCTGCAGGTGACCCCCATCCATCCGTTGCATCTTCGGCTAACGCGGCATTTAATTTTCGCTTTGTAGTTCGCGATTTTCCCCCAGGGGTATAAGGATGATGATGATGACGACGACGGCCAAGTTGAATGGCTCTTTGACTGCTGCGTTTACAGTGAAAGAAATTGTGTACTCCAAAAGAAGTATATTGTGTATAAACTATTGCTCTCAATTCGCCCTAGTGTTTGGTCAATTTTTAAGGAAATTATTAAAGTCTTCCTAAGCTGGTCTGTTCTCTTTCTGTTGCTTAATCTCCTGATTTGGGTTTCTTATAATTCGCAACGGGTTCCGGTAAGTTATTTCAATTAAATTACATTATTTAATGAAATTATTTAATTAAAATTATCAATTAAATAAATTATTAATATGCAGTATATAATTTAAATTATTAATTGTTAATTAAATAATTTTATAAAATAATTTAATTTAATTAAATATCGATATAGCCATCAATAATAACAAAGACCCGGAACCAGTTGGGCATTATAAGAAAAAATAAAAGTTTTATAAAGTAGAAAAATAGTTTCCATTAAAAAATAAAAAATAAATACATAGAAATAGAAGAAAAACATAATTACTTTTGGGGGGGTTCAATTTAAACTAGAAAGGAAGCTAAATTCGGCAAGCCGAACTATTTTAGTTAAAATGTAAATTTGTATCCACCCAGTCGAGCATTAGGATATACCAACTTATAATCTTAATTAATAAGTTAGTTTTGAATAAATTATTAAAATTTTACCCGCTTACCGATCGATGCTATCAGCTAGATATATAGGATATAGGGAATAATAGTTTTGGTTCGGACTTACCCGCGTTTGAGGAAACTCAGTTACCTTTCATCTTCGTACCGCAGAATTGGCCAAGAATCATCGATGATTAAGTCCTTTTGGCAGCAGATGTTATTTACACACTTATTAACACAATTCTTAACACCGGATTATGAACACAGTACCAGCCGAACGCGCGACGGTCAATTGCTGGGTGAACGGGTGGAAGGCCGCGGACAGACTGAGGGGGCCGCGGCGAGGCGCCTCTATTTATAGGTGTGCGAGATGGAGAGAGAGGGAGGTAGATCGAGAGAGACAGTAACATAGAGAGAGAGAGAAACATAGAGGGAGAGAGAAACAAAGGGAGAGAGAGATGGAGAAATGGAGAAAGAGAGCGAGAGAGACAGTGAAAAGTAGAGAGAGAGAGAGAGAAAGGGAAATAGAGAGAGAAAGCGGAGAATAGAAAGATGGAGATACATTTATAGAGAGAGAATGATAGATCGAAAGTCGCATACGTAGAGAATGAGAGTGACATACGAGAGAGAGAGAGAGATAAATAGAGGTAGACTTTGCGAAAAATAGTGAGATATACAGAAATTGACAGAGACAGATAGAAAGTCCGAAAAATGGGTAGATTATTAATTGAATGGATTATCAACCAAATAAATTAATATATTCAAATAATTTAATTAAATTTTGTAATTATTCATTAAATATTATAATTAAACTAAATAGCTGCCATAGGAACGATCGGTAAATGTAGAGTATTTGTAAAACTGTATTTGTAAAACTGTAAATGAAGTAATAAATATATATCATGTATAGGTAAACGGTAATGCAAGTTGGCATAACTTCGATGTTTTTTTTTTTACATATATTTTTATTGTTATTTATTTATTTTTAATGTTTTCGATGACGTAGCTCTGAGCACGCGATTGCTGCATCAGCGAGCTTTTGAGTGGGACCCAGATGACCGATACTGCAGGTCGTTGCTCTCTCCCTTGCTCTCACGCAATCGATTGCATTCTATCAAATATCGAAAGTTCCGCTCTCGCGCGTGTGTAATTTTCATTGCCAAAATAAAAAGCGTGTTTTAAGTGTTAATTCCTAATTTAAATAGGCCAAAAAAATGTCGAAAAGTATAGTTGAAAGTGCGAACAAAGTGCGGGCTGTAATAGTTCATGGAAGCGCCAAAGATTTACGCGTATTTTGTGAGTTTTTATTTTTGGCTGCGGCAACTCGCGTTTGTTTACTTTTTTTTTTTGTCTGTGTGTGTGATCTGCGACACCGAAGAGCCGTTGCTGGTGCTCCTTCGGACGCGGCGAGGCTGCTGCCGCTGCAGCTTCCTTTTTACAACGATCGCAGCTATTTGATTCCCTGACAGATTAAGTTCATTAAACATAGGAACTTTTAATTACTGGGTCCATTCGTGAGTTTTTCGTAATTAGCTTCTCTTTTCCGATGACGTAGCTCTGAGCGCGCGAATACTGCACCAGCGAGCTTTTGAGTGGGACTTAGATGACCGATACTGCAGGTCGTTGCTCTCTCCCTTGCTCTCCCCCGCTCTCACGCACTCCATTGCATTCTATCAAATATCGAAAGTTCCGCTCTCGCGCGTGTGTAATTTTCATTGCCAAAATAAAAAACGTGTTTTAAGTGTTAATTCCTAATTTAAATAGGCCAAAAAATGTCGAAAAGTATAGTTGAAAGTGCGAACAAAGTGCGGGTTATAATAGTTCATGGAAGCGCCAAAGATTTACGCGCATTTTGTGAGTTTTCATTTTTGGCTGCGGCAATTCGCGTTTGTTTACTTTTTTTTTGTCTGTGTGTGTGATCTGCGACACCGAAGAGTCGTTGCTGGTGCGCCTTCGGACGCGGCGACGCTGCTGCCGCTGCAGCTTCCTTTTTACAACGATCGCAGCTATTTGATTCCCTGACAGATTAAGTTCATTAAACATAGGAACTTATAATTACTGGGTCCATTCGTGAGTTTTTCGTAATTAGCTTCTCTTTTCCGATGACGTAGCTCTGAGCGCGCGAATACTGCACCAGCGAGCTTTTGAGTGGGACTTAGATGACCGATACTGCAGGTCGTTGCTCTCTCCCTCGCTCTCCCCCGCTCTCACGCACTCGATTGCATTCTATCGAATCTCGAAAGTTCTTCTCCCACGCGTGTGTAATTTTCATTGCCAAAATAAAAAACGTGTTTTAAGTGTTAATTCCTAATTTAAATAGGCCAAAAAATGTCGAAAAGTGTAGTTGAAAGTGCGAACAAAGTGCGGGTTATAATAGTTCATGGAAGCGCCAAAGATTTACGCGTATTTTGTGAGTTTTCATTTTCGGCTGCGGCAACTCGCGTTTTTTTTTTTTTTTTGTGTGTGTGTGTGATCTGCGACACCGAAGCCGTTACTTGTGCTCCTTCGTACGCGGCAACGCTGCTGCCGCTGCAACGATCTCTGCTACTTAATTTCCCGACATATGAAATTCACAGAACATAGGAACTTATAATTACTTGGTACATTGGTGAGTATTTCGTAATTACCTTCTCTTTTCCTTATATTTATTATCTTGCATGTATGTATGTATATGTATATTATTTATAAGCATCAAAGCCTAGTCGATCTGGCCATGCCCGTATGTCGGTCCATCCATCCGTCCGTCCGTCAATCCATCCGTCTGTTCGCCCGTCGGTCCGTTTCTACCTTATCTGTCCCCTCAGCTTGCAGGGCCAGATCGGACGGATTTATCATAACCGTGTATCCGTACGTAGCTGCCCAAAAGTTATAGCTTTGCAGATTTTATTATATTTCCATATACTTTAAGTCATTCAAATTTTGTTTTATTGAAAAATTTCGGTTTTCGGAGAAACGATCGTTAAATATATCTACCTATTTCTCTGACTCTATCTTTCTCTGTCAATTTCTCAATTTCTCACAATCAATAGCTAATGCTACCTCTATTTTTGTGTCTCTCTATTTCTCTGCCTCACTATTTCTCTCTCTCTATTTCTCTGTTTCTCTATTTCTCTGACTCTCTATTTATCTGTTTCTCTATTTCTCTATCTCTCTATTTCTCTGTCTCTCTGTCTCCCTCTCTCTCTCTCTGTTTATTTCTCTCTGTTGCTCTTTTTCGCCATTATTCTCTCTCTCGCTCTCTCCCTGACTATGTTTCTCCCTTCCTCTATGTTTCGCTCTCTCTCGATCTATCTCCCTCTCTCTCCATCTCGCCCATCATAAATAGAGGCGACTCGCCGCGGCCCCCTCAGTCTGTCCGCGGCCTTCCACCCGTTCACCCAGCAATTGACCGTCGCGCGTTCGGCTGGTACTGTGTTCATAATCCGGTGTTAAGAATTGTGTTAATAAGTGTGTAAACAACATCCGCTGCCGAAAGGACTTAATCATCGATGATTCTTGGCCAATTTTGCGTTGCGGAGATGAAAGGTAACTGAGTTTCCTCAAATGCGGGTAAGTCCAAACCAAAACTATTATTCCCTATATCCTATATATAAAACTGATAGCACCGATCGGTAAGCAGATAAAATTTTAATAATTTATTCAAAACTAACTTATTAATTAAGAATATTAGTTGGTATATCCTAATGCTCGACTGGGTGATTACAAATTAACATTTTAAATAAAAAAGTTCGGCTTGCCGAATTTAGCTTCCTTTTTAGTTTAAATTGGACTTTCTTAAAATTACTTATGTTTGTTTCTATTATTTTAAGAAAACTATTTCTGTACTTGGCATAACTTTTTTATTTTGTTTACAATTCCAAACTAGTTCTGGGTCTTTGCTGCTATTGATTGATCCTAAACAAATGTTATTTTTGTACAATTTTATTGTTGAGTCCCTGTTGGCAGTTTCCAATTTCTGTATTTATCCTCTCAGTGTACTGTGTCAGCTGCATCCTTGGGGGGAAATGGGGGAATGGGAATGCCAGTCGCCAGTCAAGAGTCAGCAGAGTCCATCGGCTGGGGAATTCCCCACTGGCGAAGCTCTTGAATTGCATTTCGACTTGCGAGTTGCGAGTTGGTGCAGCTTCCACAGTTGACAGTTGGCCAGCTCCCAGTTTCCAGAGCTCCGAGCTCCCAGCTGAGCTGTCGTCAGTTTAGTCCAGCTGAGTGGCAGGTCCTGCTCCTGTATACTGTTACGTTCACCCCTTTCTCGGGGGGGAGTTGTCGTTTTCAGTATATATTTTTTTTTGTTTAAACGTCCACCGGGGAGCGTTAACTCTTTTCCTCGCCTGGGTTTACTCCTCAGGCTCCATTCCATCCCCCGCTGTGCTCTGCGCTTTTCATTTTCCGCTTTTCCTGCCCGAACTTCCCGTCTGATTTTTATAGAATCACACGCTTCGCCGCTCTGTCGGCGACAGCAGGTACCACAATGTGATGGCTATCCAGCTTCCCTGCGCTGGAGCGGGGGGAGGGTTAACCAGTTTCTAGGATGACCTCCGCCACCAGGCCAGGTGGCAGCTCCGCCAGGACCTGCGTTTACCTTGGCCGGATATGTGCGGTTGCCGGAAAATGAACTTATAACTTGACTTGTTTAACTAACGCACTTAAGCGATTTTCACGGTGCCCTCGAATCTACACGGAAATAAAATAGGGGCTAAAACTGAGATTAATTAAATACCCATTTAATATATAAATATATAAATATGCTTTTGTTTATCTGTATTTACTTTCTTTAAATATTTACTTGATTTTAATGAAAACTTCTAATTATTTCTTAAGTGAAAATATTTTTAATATAATTTTTACATATTTATTCCCCTCTGTGTATTTCCCTTTACTTCTTACCTTATCTGACCGATTTCGTTTGCATTTCTCTTTTGGACTTTAGTCCGGGCTTCCTTTCCCTCAGCTTTTCTTTAGGTTTTTCCACTGCCATTCCCTTTTTCCTCGTTCTTTTTCCCTATTTCCCTTCGCTTAACTCTGGTTTGTGATTTAATTTGCAATTTGATTGTAATAGATATCAAAGTGCGAGTGGTAAAAGGTTTCCCCAGTGTCCTCTCTGCCATCTATATCCTGCTTTCAGCTCTGGCTCGCCTTCTGGTCCTTTTGGCCATCATTCGGAGGTTCATTGGCCCTGTGACTCTGGTGGTGTGTCCTGGCCAACTGAGCGTTGCTAACCCAATGCGATTGTCAATTAGTCGGAAGCTGTTTTTGGGTTTGGGGGCTTTATAATTGGATCAGGCTGGTAAAGAGGCTCTACCTCGATTGATCTTAAAGGGATATATATAAAAAATGTATATTTACAGGCTAAAAATTGTATTAAAGCTGAGATTTTATCAGAAGTTGGTTTAATAATAATATTTATTTATATTTAAGAAATTTTATTTAAATGGCACGAAGTACAATTCTCCTCCAAAATTGTTTTAAAGAAATCCGAAACCGCTTGGTAAAATCAATTACCATTTGACCATGTCAAGAGCAAACAATAACCAAGACGGAAATTTAATTTACACCCCAAAAAAATGGGCCCAAAAAATGGCTGAAAGAAAATAGGAGGCAGCTGAGAAAGGACTAAAAAAGGGCTCCCATAAAACAGGGGCGGGGGCAGAACTTATGTATAAAAGGCTGGCGGCTATAAATCATGATGACACACACTGCGAGCAAAAATGAATGCGATGGGCTGCTGCTGGCGACAAGTGTAATAAATTGTTTGACAAGTTGGCAGCGGGGCCGCGTCGAGCAACATGTTTATTATAACAAATTGCGCATACGCCATGTGAGGCGCCATAAACAATTTGAATTGATGCGCGTCCTGTCCTGTCCTGTCCTGTTCTGCTCTGCTCTGTCCTGTCTTGTCCTGTCCTGTCCTGTTCTGTCCTGTCCTGTCCTGCGGCCATATAAATCTTTAAACTGACCATAATCAGTCGGGCATCGTAATGGCCTCGACTTCTCAGCAATCACAACAGGACCCTCTCGAGTGAGAAAGGGAAAAACTTGCGGTAAACAAGTCATCCAACAACTGACAAGGCCAACTAAGCCACTTCGGGCCGAGAGTCCTCCTTCGTGGCTTAAAGGCTTTTGCGGCCTGGCCACGGCTTGTCAGCTCGAATTAGTTGCCCGTTTTCCCTCCATTTCCATTCCTGTTTCGGTTCGGTTTCAGTTACGGGTTTCCTTTGGTTGTCGGTTTCGGTTTCGGTTTCGTTTTGGCATCCGTAAATTTCCACGTGCCCCGGAAAATTTGCGTCCGCGCTGTCTCAGGGCCCAGCACGTGTGTTGGCCAAGACGAATGTCTCAGGCAAAAGGCGGTCCAAAGAAGCACGTTGGCTGCACTTGGAGAAAAGCTGACTAAGATCGTACAATTTGTATAGTATATATATATAGTATATAGTATAGAAAATGTTTACTTTACTAGATATTTATCGTTGATAAATAAGCTTAAGGAATATCTTTGATCCAAAAGGTATATAAATATTTATTTTAGATTTATTTTTCTCTGAGTGCTCAAGTAGACATAAGGAGAACAGTGTCTAGAAAATAGGCCAGTAGCATCATGAGCAGGTCCTGATTTGATTTGAGTCGACACTAGTTTACCCTCTAACAACAGGTAAAAGAAAATCCAATGAAAAACTAAAAAATAAATTATACACTTTACACCTGCGGCTATAATGATGACGATGATTGTGAAGGTTTGATTAAATAATCATTTAATAACTACAAAGTTTTTTAATTAAATCAATAATAAGTGCAATTAGGAGAGAGAAAATTTGCGGGCGGTTTATGTGTGCTTTTAATTTATTTAAGTGTCTAATTTATTTATGAATTTAATTTATTTAGTCAGTCAGTATATTAGAGAATTAGTATTTGCAGTTTAATTTTCTCGAGAGCAGTTTTGTTTTTTACATTTTAGTTAGGATTTAGTCGGGATTTTTTCGGGACTTGGTCGGGATTTGGTCGGGATTTGGTCGGGATTTGGTCGGGATTTGGTCGGGATTTGGTCGGGATTTGGTCGGGATTTTTAGGGATTTAGTCCGGATTTTGTGGGGATTTTTCGGGATTTGGTCGGGATTTTGTGGGGATTTTGTCGGGATTTTGTCGGGCTTTCGTCGGGACTAAAGCGGGATTTTGGCGAGGCTTATACGGAATTATGTGGGGAATTTTGGGGATTTGAAACGAAATTTTAACGAGATTTGGCCGGAATTTATAAAAATCGTAAATACAATTGTATTTAATATATTTAATATATTAATTATATTTATTGTTTATTATATCCATTTTATTTTGAATTTATATTTATTATATATTATATATATATTTATATATATATTATTTAACAATTATTATATTATATAATTATTGCCTGAACCCCTCTTAGAATTTCCTTGCTACAGGGTAGCCCCCTCTTGTCCGTCTTAAGACCAATGTAATTCATACTTTTTTGATTGATATATGAACCGCTTATGCCAGGCAGGTCGGCACGGAAAACCCATGACCCAAAAGCGTGACTTAGGCACAGGGGGGAATACCCACATACATATTAGCATATATACCTAGGTGTATATATATGTATGTATGTATATTTGGTTTGGCAATTTAGTTGCCGCTTTAATTGCAGCACAAAATGTTGACTTTACACTCGGAGGAGAGAGCGAGAGGCCAGAGTCCGGGGCACGTCCAGGTGCCAGGACGCCTCCGACAGAGTCTAAAGTCACGAGGCGCCTTACACAGCTAGAAAAATGTCTTGATTTTAAGAAGTTTATATGAGAAAATATAACTTGTTTAGAATTTATTTCATGGGACTGCTTTCTTAAAAATTTCTCCAAACTTTTCATTTTTAAAAATGGTTTCTATCAACTGCTGCCAAGGTAATCCCCATTTTTAACTGTGCAAGATGGGAATGCCAGTTCATGGGTGTTTTTGAGTGTTTGTGTTTGTGTATCTGTGTGGCATTAAATAACTGTAACTACGCCTTTGCCAAATGCAAATCCTGCCGGCCGCCCCTCGAGGACCACAGCATTCACACCTCTTCGTGCCCAACTGTCCAGCTAACGATAAATTGTTGATATCGATTCGACATGTTTACCACTCTGCTCTCTCTCTGTGTGTTTGTATGTTTGTGTGTGTGTGTTTTGGCCAGATAAATGCAAGCCCCGGTTAGCCGAAACCAACAGAGCCACAAATTAACCAAAGTTCCTGCAACGGACCGAGGATGCAACTCTCTGTGGAAGGACTCTTGGTCAGCGATTTGTTTCTACTTAAATAATGATTGATTCCGGAAAGAATTTTTGGGTTTTGTTTAAGCCACGGTTTGGGGAAATGTATTTAAGCCTTTCGCAAGTTCTTTAAAAATTTTAAAATATTTTAATAGCCATGGTAACTTGCGTTTTTTTATTTGTATTTAAGGAAAGAAAGAAATTAACAATTTAGGCTTCCTTTCAGCTTAGATTTGGGAAATTTATTTAAGCCGTTTAGGAAGTTCTCAAATTAATTAAAAATAATTTTAAGATAATAGTAACTTTGTTTATTTTTATTTTTTTTTTTTAATTCACAGGATAAATATGATTTTTTTTTTATAAAGGACTGAAAGAATTTCCAATTAAGAATAAGGGTTTCCCTTAAGCCAAGTCTTTGGAAATGTGTTCAAGGTTTTGGCAAGTTCTTGAGATATTTTTAAATTAATGGTGAGATTTTTTTTTATTTTATTATTTTTTTTTTTAATAGGTTGTATTTATATTTATAAGTAAAGAAATGAAAGAATTTTCAATGAAAATCAAAGCCAAATCTTATTGAAGCTTTTGGCAAGTAATAATAAATAAAAACTATGCTACCTCTATTTCTGTGTCTCTCTATTTCTCTGCCTTACTATTTCTCTCTCTCTATTTCTCTTTCTCTCTATTTCTCTGTCTCTCTATTTCTCTTTCTCTCTCTTTCTCTGACTCTCTATTTATCTGTTTCTCTATTTCTCTGTCTTTCTATTTCTCTGCCTTACTATTTCTCTTTCTCTCTATTTCTCTGACTCTCTATTTATCCGTTTCTCTATTTCTCTATCTCTCTATTTTTCTGTCTCTCTATTTCTCTTTCTCTCTATTTCTCTGACTCTCTATTTATCTGTTTCTCTATTTCTCTATCTCTCTATTTATCTGTTTCTCTATTTCTCTATCTCTCTATTTCTCTGTCTCCCTCTCTCTCTCTCTCTGTTTATTTCTCTCTGTCGCTCTTTTTCGCCATTATTCTCTCTCTCGCTCTCTCCCTGACTATGTTTCTCCCTTCCTCTATGTTTCGCTCTCTCTCGATCTATCTCCCTCTCTCTCCATCTCGCCCACCTATAAATAGAGGCGACTCGCCGCGGCCCCCTCAGTCTGTCCGCGGCCTTCCACCCGTTCACCCAGCAATTGACCGTCGCGCGTTCGGCTGGTACTGTGTTCATAATCCGGTGTTAAGAATTGTGTTAATAAGTGTATAAACAATATCTGCTGCCGAAAGGACTTAATCATCGATGATTCTTGGCCAAATTTGCGTTGTGAAGATGAAAGGTAACTGAGTTTCCTCAACTGCGGGTAAGTCCGAACCAAAACTATTATTCCCTATATCCTATATATAAAGCTGATAGCACCGATCGGTGAGAGCAATAAAATTTTATAATATTTTCAAAGCTAACTTTTTAATTAAGAGCACTAGTTGCTATGGTCTAATGCTCGACTGGGTGATTACAAATTTAAATTTTGACTAAAAAAGTTCGGCTTGCCGAATTTAGCTTCCTTTTTAGTTTAAATTGGACCTTCTTAAAATTACTTATGTTTGTTTCTATTTATTAAGGAAAACTATTTCTGTACTTGGCATAACTTTTTTATTTTGTTTACAATTCCAAACTAGTTCTGGGTCTTTGCTGCTATTGATTGATCCTAAAACAATTTTATTTTTGTTTAATTTTATTGTTAAGTCCCTGTGTGCAGTTTTCAGCTTCTGTATTTATCCTCTCAGTGTACTGTGTCAGCTGCATCCTTGGGGGGAAATGGGGGAATGGGAATGCCAGTCGCCAGTCAAGAGTCAGCAGAGTCCATCGGCTGGGGAATTCCCCACTGGCGAAGGCGAAGTAACTTTGTTTATTTTTATTTTTTTTTTTAATTCACGGGATAAATATGATTTTTTTTTTATAAAGGACTGAAAGAATTTCCAATTAAGAATAAGGGTTTCCCTTAAGCCAAGTCTTTGGAAATGTGTTCAAGGTTTTGGCAAGTTCTTGAGATATTTTTAAATTAATGGTGAGATTTTTTTTTTTATTTTATTATTTTTTTTTTAATAGGTTGTATTTATATTTATAAGTAAAGAAATGAAAGAATTTTCAATGAAAATCAAAGCCAAATCTTATTGAAGCTTTTGGCAAGTAATAATAAATAAAAACTATGCTAATTTAATTAGTTTTGATAGTATGTAGGGTATATTTTTTATAAAATAATAAAAGACTTTCCACCGGAAAACTAGTATTTTCTTAAGCTTTGTCTTGGGAAATGCATTTAAGCTTCTGTTAACTCCTTCAAATAAATATTTATTTAATATTTTTAAAGCAAAAACAACAATTTATATTTATTAATTCACTAGTATATATATCTTAAACAGGGTTTCTTGTGTTGATTAAGTCTTTTTAAAATAATAAATATTTTTAAAGACCTCTCCAAGGGAATGACACAACTTTTACCCAATCATCCAGCTTTCCTTAAGATATATGTACATGGTATATGGATATATAGGTAAGCTGGACAAATGAGTTGTCCGACTTTATGCAGTTTTCAAATGTCATGGAGCCGCCGCTTGTATACTTTTTCCCAGCTTTTCCCCCAGCATCCATTGGTATATATTCACATACATAGCCAGCACTCGACAGATGCCATTTGAAAGTTGCAGAACTATTTCCATTTTTGCCGGAATATGGCCAAGACAAAATTGTTGCTGTTGCCGTTGGTCGACATTCGTGCTATAAATATTTGACACTTTTCTCAGCTATTTGTTGTCACTTTATTTAGTGCATAGCTAAGTGGGAATGTGGTGAAAAAGTGGGCAGAACGAAGGATGAGAGATGCATTTGGCACTTTCACTTGACACACAAACAAACATACAGGACTAACCTAAAGAAGTATGCCAGTTGAGCGCCGTCTCTGGTCGAGTTTCAAGGGGGGACACTGTCATACATTGTAAAAAATATTATTAAAAAAAAATAATATAAAATAAAAATAGTTTATTAGGGAAATATAAGAAATTGCATCTAATTTATTTGTATATTATAGGAAAATTGCAAATTATAAAGGTTTTGTTAAAGACTTAATGTGTGCCCAGCTAAGGGAAGGATATGGTCTTATTAAACGAAAGCCAAAGGAGTGTGACCAACTTGTTTTATGATGTGAAGTGTGCCCAGTTTTGGTTAGATTTGCAAAGTAAATTTTTTTTGCTGTGCTTTTACCTACCTCTTCCCCTCCTTCTACCCTTAGCCTTCCCTTTTTCCGGAACTCCCTACCACTTAACCTTTGCCATCTGCCAGTCTGAACTGTTTTTATACCCTCCGTCCGTCTGTCCGGTCGCCTGTTTGTTTATTTGTCCGTTGGTATGCATAAAATTTCAGCTGCTAATGTGCATGTCTATCACTAGCTTACCCACGCCTGTGTAGCCCTCCCATTTCCCCCCTTGGTAAATATGCACACAGCATGTATTTGTAATTTATAGGTTTCCAGGAACATTTCAATTAAATAAACTGACAGTCGTCGTCGCTGGCTCTGCCCGTTCTCTGCTACCGCTGTTCCCCACTGGGGAGTGACACAGATTTGCCTGCACTAGTCCTCATATAATGCATATCTATGTATATAGTATGTGTCAGCCATAATGTGCAGGCCAAAATGGATTCTATTTGCAACTGAAAGAGCCAAATCAAGAGATAAATTCGGCCTAAAAGATAGGGCAAAATGCGTCTGATTTTAGACAGTTATGGGTTTTATTACCATTTTTCATTGCATAATTCCCTGGGGGTTCAGACAGTCAAATGGGCACACTTGACACATCATAGCGGGAGCTGGGCACATAGTTCTCCTTTAATGTAAACTGGGTACACTTTTTTGATATATTATTTCTTTGAAATTTCACTTGACATTGTTTACTTTATTTTATTTTCTATGTGTTTTTATGCTTAATTTAAAGTAAAAAAGCTATTATATATTTAATTAATAAATAACTAAAGTTATTTGTAGCAAAATAATGCATAGTAAGAACTATTAATATATAAATAAAAAATGTTTATATTTTTTAAACTCATCGCTTTGTTAACCTATTGAAATTTGTTGTTATTTCATAAAATATTATTATTGGTACTTGTTTATTAGCTTACTCATTTTATTTATTATTATTTTGCCTTTTCTAGGTCTCCCTCAGGTGTGTCTATATTTCGGTGAGTTTTTTACTAAAGTTTTATTTTTTCATTCCGCCAATAATTTATTTGATTTTTTTTTTTAATTTCTGTGTGTGTGTGTTTTTTTTAGCCATATTTTGTTTTTAGTTTGCATTTCCCCCAATATCCTCTCAAAGCTTTTTGTTTTTTTGGCTGCACATTCAATTGCCGGTCCGCAGACGCGTTAATAAAAGCAAATTCAAATTGCAGGCTGACCGATTTTGGCATTTGACTGGCAGCCAATTAGGAGTTGAAAAAAAATTGAAATAAAAATAAATACAAAAAAAAAAAGAAAATCAACAGAAAAGGGCTGGAAAAAAGTGGCAAAACAAAATATAGAAAAGGGTCAAAGTTCAAATGATGTTCAATATTTAATTGAATTATGTCCGAGTTTCGTGAAAAGAGCGGCAAAAAGCTCGCGATTCACTCAACTGAAGTGCATGGAAAATTGTTCGCAGACAGATAAAGTGGGGAAATCCGCTGGCCTGGATTTTCACAGCGAATCAACGATCAGCGAATTTTCCCTAACATAATTGCTTGTTATTTTCATAGTCAGGCAAAAATGAAAATATACATTTATTTAAAAATACAACAAAACGCCCAGCATGTGATGAAAAAATAATTACAAAACACACAAATTGGTCATTAAATGGACAAGAGGGACGCCCTGGTTTTGCTTTATCCTACAAAAAGGACACATTTTCATCTGGTGTCCATTATCCCACAAAGTCTCGGCTGATAGGTGCTTGGCAACACATTTGTTGCCGGTAAATTTAATTGAAAGCACACAACAGGGTAAACACAATGAGATTTCAATAATTCTATACACTAACATGTTTAATAATTTATTGTATTGGTGTCAAGTACAGAAAATAATATGAAAAGCTGACTGTTTGAAAGCAAACGATGCATATGCGTATGATTTTAATAATGGTATTATTTTTGTTAATGAATTATTTAATTTTGAAACGAGAATATGCTTTAGTCGGGCCTTAAACTTTTAATTTATTATTGATTTTATGCTTTTTTTTTTTTAATTAGGTATCTGATTATATTTGTCACGGTGGTTTTTAGAAATGTTTTAAAGATTTTTTTGAACGCATTTTTAAAACTTTTGAATGGGGTTTATAGGTGGATTTCGATTCGTTATTAAATTGGTTTTCTGAGCTATTTTTAGGTACAATTTTAGTTTGTTTTTAGGTAGATATTTAAGTTGTTTTTTAGTTGGATTTTTAGGTTGAGTTTTTAGTTGGTTTTAAAGTTATTTTTAAGGTGGGTTTTTAGGTTGGTTGAAGGTTAGTTTTAAGGATGTTTTTAAGGATGGGTTTAAGGATGGTTTTAAAGTTGTTTTTAAGGTTGATCATTAGGTTGGCTTTTTAGATGTTTCTGAGCTCTTTTTAACCGGTTGGTAGTTAAGTTTTTTTCCTCTTTTTTTAAGTAACTTTGCATTTTTTATTTTATTTTTTCTTTAATTATATATTTATTTATTTAATTATTTTTTATTTATTCACATATTTTTAATTTTGTTTAAAATTATTTGTAAGTTATATTTATTAGATATTTTTATTTATTTTATTATATTTTAACTTAGATTTGTTTTTTTGACACATTTTTTTTTCTCAACTTTTGGAATAAGTATTGACTAGATGTTTTGATTTTTAAATAGGCCACAAAAAGGGTATTAAAAAATAATTTCCTAACGTTCAAAGGCTTTCAAGTCACAAATTTCTTATACAAATATATTGTTTTAATGAAATTCTAATTGCTAATACTTTACTGATTGGTAAGGCTTCCTTTCAGTAAATTGAAGCACCTTTTGCAGCTTCTTTGGTAATAGATTAAGTGGCAGCCAGACGATTTTATTTCGAAGAACTCCTTCCCGATTCTGTTGGCCATTTAAGCCCTCTACCTTACCCACTAAGGTGGTCAAAATCGAAGACAAACACAGACACGAGCATCGACTTCGGCCCTTTTTGGCCAATTTGGAGAAGCACTTTGCATGCCGCAGTTAAGGAATTGAAGAGGGAGGACTCAGGCTTGGACTTGGAGCGCTCTCTGGCCGAGTCCAGACCCAGTGCAAGCCATTAATTTCGTATTAAATTCAATTTACTTCAACGTTTTGAAGTTTCGCCCATTGAAAGAACAACCTTATCGCATTTACCACAGCCACAGACGGCGATGCAGCCGAAGGATTGGCCAGGATGTGCCAGCAGGGCAGGCAGGATCGGTGGCAGGGAAGCCAAATAAGTGTCTTATCGCCATCTACACACGCCAGGTGGGCAAGAAAAAAAATAAAGAAGAAAGAAAAATAGAAGGAGTGACCTCTCCGCTCATGACTTGCTTCCGCTCATAAATCAAATCAAAAGTAAGGAAAAACTAGAACTGGAAATAAAACAGGCGGCGGGGTTGAGGATAGGGAAAGGGCTAGAGAATATCTCACATTCAAAATTTAAAACTTCCAAGTACTCTAGAGCAATTACATAAATAACAAGAGGAAGAGGGAAATATTATAATTATATATTCTACATCATTTTGGATTATTTAATTTTAATTGTTTAATAAAATATATTTGTTTACAAGGTAAAGAACTTTTTTAAATTAGGAGAATTATAGAATTTTATTTTAATTAATGTTTTTAATATTTTAAATTATATAAATCGAAGCAAAGTAGGTATAAGGTAATATATATATTTGACCAAAAATTAATCATGAAAGGTATGAACAATTTACGTAATGTTAAGGTTTCTTAATAAGGAAAAAATGTGTGCCCAGCCTACCTTATGATGCGTGCGTAAAGTGTGCCCAGTTCATGCTGTTTTCTGAATAATGAATTTTTTAAGACAAAATCTTTATTTTCTGTTTTTTTTTTTTAAGTATTTTCTAAAAACAAAAATTAGTGTTCAACAATTGGAAAGATGATTTAAAAACGTATTTTCTAGATAGAGTATACGGTAATAGAATTTATAGAGAAATATGGTAGAACTATAAGAACAAAAAATTCTATTCAGCTAGCAACTGTCAGCATTTCATTTTTTATTTCCCCTTTGTCGTTCGTCTTCTTCAGGCTGTCTCTCAGATTCCTTTCAAAGTATTTTTTTTTGTTGCTCAATGTGTTTTAATATCCGCTTCCGGGACACATATTGTACGACATTTTCCACACACGTCACATCAGTTTGTAGTTTCACTGTACTTGTCCTTTTTCATTCGTGGGAAGAGGAAAAAGTTCACCTGTCTTGGAACGCCTGAGGTCCGTTTATGATGGAAAATTTATGCACAATTAAGTCTAATTGCTTCGTACACGTACAGAGTGCACATAATTGATGTGAAATTCATCCGAATTTCGGGCTGTTGCTCCTACCGAATTTATTTAATTAGCCATAATTTCATTTACTCGAAGAGTGCAACACACGAAAATTGAATTGCCAAGAGGACATCTGAATATGTCCTCGCTCTCGTCGTCGTCGTTACTTTGGGCCTGCCTTTGCAGTCTGCACTCCATCATTGCTGCCTTTTTTCCGGCATTTCCTTATATTTCCTTGCTTTTTCGTATTATTTTTTTTTGCCTTATTGGTTCTTTCCCTTTGAAAATGATAAATGTTTGGACCCGTCAGCTGTGCATTTTTCTTCATAATCGAAAAACCTTTATAGCCGTCAAGCGGCACAAAGGGGGTTGGTGATATGTCTACGAATATATACGTATAAATATAGATGGATTGATGTTATGGTGGCCAAGGACATACACTTATTTGTTATTATTTTTAAGAATAAAATAGTATTTTATATATAAAATATTATATTTAATTACAGAAATATTTTAAGTATGAATAAATGTGACCAACATATATTATGTTCAGATTTCTTTGTTAAGGGAAAATTGTGTGGCCAGCTCACCTTAAGATGCCTGCGTAAAGTGCGCCCAGCTTGTGTTCCCTTTCAAATAATGAATTTTCTGAGGCTAAATTTTGTTTTTTTTTTACAATTTTTTATTAAATAATGTATAACATTATTATAATTTATTTAAATCTGAATATATATTATTTATAACCAAATAAATTACATAAAATAAGTAATAGATGCTGAAATATTTTCTATTATTTAAACTCAAATATAACCTCGGAGGGTTTTTTGTTTATTAAAAATTGTAAAATGTAATAGAATTATTTTTTTTAGGTGCCTCTTCCTTCATCTCTTTCTTCATTTATTATATTTTTAGTTTTTCATTTGGAAAATCGATTTCCTTGTCGTCTTGTGTGTCCTTTCAGTTCTCAGTTCTCAGATGTTGTTATTTATTACCGAATCTATAGTGAGTTCCAAGTGGCCGTCGAACATTAATTTTTTTTTTTTATTTTTTTTTTTTTTTTTCTCCTTTTTTTCTGGGGAGAAGTGTCCCCTTCCATGGGTCGGTGGCTCAATTAAAAATTCGCCGTTGTTTATGATGCAGACTATGCAAAAAGAATGGGGAGGGAGGGGAGTACTAGGGTCCTCCAGCAATCCGCCTTCTTTATTGCCCTATGCTTCTTTTTAGCACGCGCCGGCGCCAAAAAGTATGCAACGATTTTTCGTGGATGCTTTATTTATTGCCTGCAATTTGCGTTCGCCGCTTTTATGTGCAAGCTACCAGCTCGCAGCTCACAGCTCCCCCCATCCCTTTGGCCATTTGTTATTTGCGCATTTTCACTTAAATTCCGGCCAAGAAGAAGGCTATCCCGGTGGCGGCGGCGGCGGCTGCTGCGTCCCCTTGGCATGGCCGCAAATGTTGATGAGGCTTTTTTCTAAAATTACCGAGCATAAAATTTAATTAGCCAAAACCGAAAAGGCAAAAAGAAATTCCCCCCGTACACTCTCACACAGAAGTAAATTGCATTTAAGAGGGAGCGGCCCTGGGCCCTGGCAAGGGGCGACGGCCAACATAAGTGGGTGCACGGGGGGAAATAGTTGGGTATTAATTGTAGAATATTCAAATAAATAAGATTATATATATATATATTTATTTATTTATACATTAAATAAACATTCTTATGAGTTCTCTATATATTTTAATTAACAAATTATAGGTACTTCAAATTGGAAACATTTTTGGGAGGTTAAATCAATTTCAAAAGTGTTTAAAAGTATGCCATGCTAATTTTTTACATTTTTATATTATCATATTATTATATTTTTATTCATTTCATATTCATTTTCATTTCATTTAGATTTTAGAAAATTTAAATCATTAATTTAACTAGTTTATGCTCAAAAGTATGCTGTGATTTGTAATATTTTACGGTATTAAAAATATACGTAGCATATCTTCTTATAAGCGTATTTTATAATAATATTAATAAGGCATTATCTTTAATTATTATGAATTTAAATAAGGATTCTTTTCATTTATGCATACTATTATGGGATTTAAGAGATTTTGAAATTTTTGAGAGTTAAATTGTCAGAAATTAAAAATATTTGGTTAGTTAACCGAATAAAGTGTTTAGCCTAAGTAAAAAATTAAAGTCTTATAAGCGATTTGCAGCCTAATTTCTCCCAGTGCAGTGGCGACGGCAAGGCGCAGCGTGTGAATTTTAAAAGCTTCCCAAAGAGCGGCGAAGAAAAGGCGCCTTGGAGCATAACATTGTGGCCCCTTTGGGCCACGTTGCCGTTGCGTTGCCTTCGCCATCACTGCTGCTGCTGCTGGTGCTGCGCTTTTTTAGTGCCTCGCCGCCTGCAAGTATGCTACACAAAATTTTTTCCCTTTACCGAAGCAATTTGTGTGCATTTGGCATTCAATGGCAGGCGGGAGTCCGCGTCGCGTCGCACAATCCCTTAGCGAAAATCGCAAGCGTTAAATTGCCAAAGGCCATAAGTCCGACCCCCGTCGGAGGATAGCCTTCCCCCTCCTCCCACTCCTTCTCCACCTCCTCCTTCATTTTCTCCTTCATTTCCTCCATATCCCCTTTATCCTGACCCCGTTCCCCCCTTCGGCATCATCGGCCTTTGGGGCTATATTAACCTTGGTCACATTTCAAGCGTCACTTGCCGAAAGGCCGCGGCCCATAAACATTTCTCTTTTCTTTCGCGGGGCAAAAATTACACTGAAAGAAATAAGCTATATATATTGTAATTTATTACTTTAACACACAGTAAACAAAATATGTATAAATAAAATATACCCATAAGAAAACTGTGAAGATTTAAATATGACAAGAAATCTTGGCATGGCATCAAATTTTGATTTCTGGATAAGGTATCGATATATAAAGCAAACGTCGATAAATAAATCGCTATTTTATCATCACAAGAGCGATAAAGCAATTATTATTAATATTTTCTTTGAAATAATCAGTAAAGACACAAATAAAATAAAATGTTTATGATATATTTGGGTAAAATCAGTAACTGTCCGTCAAATGCGATATTTTTCGATTTTTTAAAATTCGATATACCATAATTGATGAAATTTTAGATATGATTTAAAGTGCGATATTGTCACCTCGATACACACGCTTACCTGTAATTTTGTATACCTCTATTCGGTATACATATTTGCTGCAAAAAGTCGATAAATCATTATTTTATCGTTACAATTGCGATGAATCAAATATTTTTCGATAATATCAGTAACTGTACAATATTTTTTGATATTTAAAATTTCTACATATCAAAATGCGTATTGTTTAATTCATGTATGTAAAAAATTTAGTAAAACAACTCAAGCACATATACGTATATAAGTAACATTAAACCGTAGAAAACTATACATAATACCAAAAAACACGTGCCAGAAACCACTTTGTAGCAGCAGCAATCGAAAGAAAATTCCTTCCAGGGAGAGATTGACAGAAACAAATTTTTATTGCATACTATCAGGCAGGGAAACTATTGTTGTAAAATCCCCCAGAGATTTCAAGAACACCATGAAATCGTGTTTTCCTTTTTTTTATATTTTCTTTCCCTTTTTTCTGTGTGGTTTAAAAGGGGTTTTGCACAAAACAAATTTCGAAGATTAATGCCGGCCGCTTGCAGTTTTCTTTGCCATATATATGTTGTTACCTCTTTTTTTGTATTCGTTTCAATTTTTTTTTTATTATTTTTTTTTTTTTTGTTTTGGGTTTTTGGGGTTTTCGTTGTGACGTTTTTTTTTTTATGTTTCCTTCATTCACTTGACACAGTTTTTTGTTGAGGCCCCGTTGGCCATCACACCTTCAATGGTTCCAACGACGGTTTCGTGTCCATTTTCCGGTCAATGGCTGACCATTTCCACACTTGACATTGGGTAGGGGAAAGAGGGAGGAAGGAGGTGAAAATTCAGGAAAATTCGGTTAGTTTATTCTGACTTTCTAACGGGAGAATATCTGATTTTCTGGGTCTTTAAATAACATCTTAATTCGTTTATATAACATGCGCTGTTGTTTTGGAAAATCCTGCTGGGCTTTGGGGTTTCCTTAATTAAAAAATATTGATGCATTTGAGTTTAGTTTGGTTTTCTTTTTTTTTTTTTTTTTGGCCAAAACTTTTCTGGACTCATTCAATTTTACTTTTAATTGAAAAATACGTGTACCAAGTTGTTCAACTGCCCATAATTCACTTTCACCCCCCCAAAAAAAGGTGTAACAAGAACCTGAACATGTTTGAATACACTCAAACAGTGCGTTATGAATGTGTAATGCTTAGAAAAATCAAAGAGAAACAATTTGCAAAATTGGTTTTCATTTAAAATACAATTTCCACAGGGGAAATATACATATATCTTTTATAACTTGAAAATTCGCATTCGCACCTCATATTTAATGGCGAAACGCATCGTACTCACTTATGCCATTATGTAATTGTGTATGCATGTGTGTGCGATTATATCCCCGTTTTCCCCCCCATTTGTGGGGAGTACATATGGAATGGTCACGAGGAGAGAGCGTCCTCGTCATTGCTATTGATATGCTTTTGCAGTTGTTTGCACTTTTTCGGGGTGCCTCCATGTTGGGGGGTAAAAAAAGAAGAAAAACAAAGCAAAGCAGGTGCGAGTGTTTAAGTGCAGACCATGGAATACCGGGTTCTTACTTCCTAAAAAGCGTAGCCTATTTTTTGGGTATGAAATCAATGGTTTGCAAATTCATAATTGTGTTACCTATTTTATTTTGGTTGAATTTATGTATATAATAATGTATTTTGTGTTCTAATCACTAAGTATATTTATTTCCTTAATTTGTTATTTAAAATTTAATTTAAATATGGATCATGTATCTATCTGAACTAATAATTATTACTAATGATTATTTTGTAACTTATCTCATATGTATATCTTATTCTCTTTTTTTGTGCTCTTAAGTTAAATATATTCCTTTTAAATGAAACCTTTAAATATTTTTAAGGAAATGCCTATATAATTTAAGACTTTTTTTTATTATTTATTATTGTTTTATTTTATATTTTTAGTGCTAGACAGTTTAAAAAAACCTTTTATTAATTTTTATTACTATTAAGTATTATGATTATTAGTATATTTTTATTTTATTTATTTACTTATTTTATATCTTATTTTATATTATTTATTTGTATTTTTTTAATTTGTTATATT
This sequence comes from Drosophila jambulina, assembly GCA_018152175.1. NCBI lineage: Eukaryota > Metazoa > Arthropoda > Insecta > Diptera > Drosophilidae > Drosophila > Drosophila jambulina. The sequence continues at coordinate 4,934,538 of JAECXH010000006.1, forward strand.
ATTTTAAAGTAATGAATTATTGAAAATTTTATTTGTACATATATGTTTTTTTTTTTTTATTATTATTTTTTTTTAAGGAATTTGATTTTAATTATTTAATGGCTTTAATTTTCTTTAGAAAGTATTTAAATCTTTGTAACCATTTTCACTATGAAAATACCTAATTTTAAATAATTGTGTTTTGTATTATTGTATATATTGTATTATTTTATTTAGTGTATAATTGTATTTATTATTATTTAGTATACAAATCCATTTATATAATTTTATTATTTCTAGTAAAGTTTTTAAAATAACAGTAGATTTTCCCTAAGGAAATATTGTATTTTTGTATTTATTCTATTTTTTGTTATATATTATATTTGTACATTTATTTATTATATTTATATATTTATTTATGATATTTTTATATTTACTTATGATACTTATATATGTATATATTTATGATATTTATATATATATTTATTATATTTATATATTTATTTATGTTTTTTTTTATATATTTAATTAGGTTTTATAGGTCATTTATCTGCGTATTTATTTGTATATATTTAATTTATGTACTTATTTGAGCTACCATCTCAATCTTTCAATCTTTCCTGGCTTTTGGAAGCTTTCTTTTCTTTAGGAAAACATATATACCCTTTCTCTGGCTGGTACAAACAACAGTTTTACCTTGGCACATTCTCGTTCGTATTCGTTTTTTGCATGCAATTTTTGTTTGATTTTATTTTTGGCACGCCTACACATTTCATGAGAGAGGGCTCCGTGTTCTCCTCCTTATTGTTGTTGCATCGGTTGGTTTTTTGCCATGAATTTATTGCTTGCATATTTTTTGGTTTCTACAAGCTGAGCTCCTTTCCCTGTCCGCCTCCCCACCCCATTTTCCCCCCGATTTTCCGCAACCCTTTTCCGTGCATGTATTTTCACGGAAATTGTTAACAACAGCAGCGGATGTTGTGTAAATTTAATAAATATTACTCGTACCTTTTCGCTACTTTTGTTTATTTAACCAACCTGATTTTTTCCGTTCGCTTTGTATTTCCTTTTGTTTCGATACACTTTATGTAGACCGATATATACGTATATATCGGATGTGCATCTAATTAGCAGTTTGGTTTCCATTGTTTTTGTTTTTTGGGACTGGGCGGAATGAAAGTCATTCGTAAATCGCTTGGATTATAATTTGTACAAATAGGCATATATCGTAGTTGGGCCTGCCAACTTTTGCCCTACTAATGCCCAGCTCAGACGGGCTTAAAGTGTGTATATCGATATATATAATCTATATGTCGCTATATATATTGGCAGTGCGAACAGGACATAACTAATCCTGTTGCTTGTCGAGGGTAATTGCTAGTTAACAGCGGGTTAAATCAATTTAATTGAATATTTGGCGATTTATAGATGCGGTGATTGAATTTGGGGAAGATCTGTTATACAAAAATTAATTGTTATGAGCTATTTCTATATTTTTAAAATGTTACTTATAAACTAATTGACTTTGGAGAAATTTATTTTAATCAGTTTTCCTTTATTAGCTCTTTTTAGGTTTTGATTTGAGTTGTTGAATGGCATTTAATTTCTTTTAAAAGATTTTAAATATTATTTAGTATATGTATATTTCATTAATTATGAATATATTACTAGAATTAGTTAAATTTTTATTTAGTATATAATAGTATTTCGTAGAGTTTTTAAATATTTTGTTTAATATATATTATATATTTAAAAAAAGAAAATATTTGTTTAATATATTTTTTTTTTACAATCACTTTTCTCTTTTTTACTAGAACATTTTTTTCTTTATATATATATATGTACATATATATATTTGTTTAATAATATTTTAGTTACTCTGTTAAATTTCGAGCAGAATCCCCCCCACTGAACCGGCTTTCTTTGGGCGCCGCCTCTCTAGAAAGTGCTCCACTAACCATTTTCACCTGACCAAACGGAAAAAAAGGCGTTTGGCTTTCCACGAACAGGATTTTCTAGTTGCTGCCGCTGCTGGCTTCGGGAAAGTGACAACAACAATAACAACAACAACAACAACAGCAGAAGCAAGAAAAACAGCTGTTGCAAGTGCAAGTTTCAGCATTCATTGATTGCCATTTTGGCATTAGTTTCAATTTATTTCGCTTCGAGTGTGATGGATGGCACCCGGCAGCCGTCCGGTTTTTAATGCCAAAACAATTGTTGCTCAAAAAATAAATGTATATCATTCCAAAGCAACAAAAGAAAAGCAGGGAAAGGCGAGGAAAAGAGACGAAAATAATAGAGGAGAAAGAAAAACCCGAATCGAATCGCAACGAATCGAAGGCGAAATTGAATTGCAGCAGCGGGCGCAGGCAGAAAATAAAAATAAAATAAAAATAGAGTGGACAAGACAAGCTGAGACGAGACGAGAGAAAATGCGAGCTTGGCTGGAAAATGCTATCTAGCTGGCTGTGAAATGGCCAAGCAATCAGCTGGCCCATTGTAATGGTCAATGGGATTTTCCCCGAGATGTGGAAAATGGGTGGCAGCAGCAGCAGCAGCAGCAGCAGCAGCGGGGGGCGAGTCCTTGACAAATGTGCCGTTCAAATGCTGTGGACGCCATTTAATTGCCAACATTAATTGGCACACTACGTAGCTTCTTGCAGAGGGGGGGCGGGAGAAGGTTTTTCTTCCTACCATAACCACCCAGTTTTCCCCCTGATTTCCCCCTACTTCGCCCCCGATTTTCTCTACAGATTTTGATGCCTTTATAAATGGCCAACGTCAAATTGTTGTTCAATGATTTCCAATTGACTTATTGCCGCAGAATTCAATTGAGAAGCCAGAGAGAGAGACTCCTTTTGTGAGTTCATTTTCGAATATTTCGGCACTGATTGGAGTTACCAATTCTGCTCAGTTCGGGCCCAGTTCAGGCCCTGTTCAAGCCCAATTAAGTGGAAGTCCAGAGACATAATTTGAATGCCATACGGCACAAGTTTTCTGCCCAGGAGCTTTCTTTGAATATTTTTCATATACATTTTGCTATATATAAATTACATAATTAAAAATTTTAATCGTTATAATTAAGTAATTAAATAGTCTAGGATCTTCATATAGTTTAATGTTCAAAACATAATTTAAAATTGATTTTAAGAGTTCAAGTTCCTAATATACTGTTTGTAAATATCTGAATTATGATTTCGATGAAAATTCCCATGGATTTTCGGGTAATTCCCAGCGATTTTCGAGGGGGTTTCCTGGGGGTAAATCATAATTAACACCGTCTGTTGATGCCGCCAGTTGCCCAGATATTCCACATGGCCCAGCCGGCGTCCATCCGTCTCAATCCTTTGAGGAACACACACTCCGCGCACACACACATCCCACACCTAATAGTCAAAGTGACACGCTAAGCTGATTAACTCTAATCTAAAGTTGCAACCGGGGGAAAATAAAACACCAAGCGGAGCACAATCAAGCCAGGAGGGGTGGGAGAGAGGGGGAAGCAGGGAAAACATGGACGGAGGAAAACACAACCCGCATGGCCGCCAAAGTGACACCACACTGAAAGGAAATGTGGGGGCAAAAAAATATAGGGAATACAAAAATTTTAAAAAAATTTTGGGACATAAAAAACTTTAAATTGACTTAAATGTCGATACCCTAAGGGTATAAATATAAATAAAGCAAAAATATATCTTAAATATATACACATAAATAGTATTATACAAAAATAAATATAAAGAATTTAATAAATATAATTTATAAATAATTAAATGCTAATATTCTCAGATTTAATAATTAACGCTTAAATAATAACAATTTAAATTTTGAAAGGTTAAAGAAAATATAAAGAAAAATTTGTAGTTTTATTTATTATTTTAAAAAGCCAACAAAAAAATTATTAACAGATAAAATAATAATTTTAAAAAATATTATATTACAATAAAAATAATAAAATCTATAGAATTTGAGGAGATTTATTCAAGAAGAATTTTTAACTTTAAAGTTTAAATATTTTCGAACTTACATAACTCTAATGAAATGTAAATTTGAAATAATATTCACTAAAAGTATGACGTTGATTTTATAAGAACAAAATTACTAATTTTTTTAGCTGCCAAAAAAGTATAAAGTTTAAATTTACAAAATTTTATCCAGTTTCCAGTTAACTTTCTTAATAAATTTCAGTTTTAAAAAGGTCCGAGGTACTAAGAAAACTTTCCAAAATGCTTAAAGCATTTTTAGATTAGTAAGCTATTTTCTGCCAGTGTATTGACTGAAACCGTGGCAACACAACGACGACTGTTTACATTTGTCAAAGATTTTGGAAAGGAAGGGCGAGTCAAAGAGGGTTTTTGCCAATGAAGATGGGAACAAGTCCATGAAATTGGGGGGCAACAAGGAAGCGAAGGAGAATAAAAGGGATCCCGATGAGCAGGAGTTCAAACAGGGGCAGGAGCTTCACCTAGAGCAAAGGCAGAAGCAGGACCAGTAGCTTGACCAGGAGCTGGAGCAAAAGCTGGACAGATAAAAGTGCACCCGAGACACGGGACACCAAAGTGACCTCGAAATCCCGCTCCGAGACTCTTATCTGTCTCCGGATTTGGTTTTCGCTAGTCTCCCCTTTTCCCTCCCCCCCGCTACGCCACACACAGACTCGGTTTCCGTTTCCGCTTCCGTCTGGCTCTGTATGAGTTTGGCTTGGCTTTTTGGCCGCGTGTCCTCCATCCTCCGCGTCCTTGAGGGTGTCGGGATTTGAGGCTGTCTCATACCCTCTCTCCCTCCCTGTCATACCTTTCCGACAAAGGTGCGCCGCGTCCTAAGCTGACCGTGAATAAGGATGAGGATCAAGTTGTCGAATTTCCCCGAACAGGCGAACAGGCGACCCGGCTTATCGTCCTGATAATAAGTTGCCTCTGTCTGTTGTTGTCCTTTTTTTTCGAGTCGTTTATGTTGGTAACCTGTCACCGCTTTGCGCCAATGAGCGGGTTGGCAGTCCTGTCAGCAACTTGAGCAGGTTGGCAGAGCTTAAAATTGTGTTTTTGGGTAATACTTAGAATTTGTTATATTTTTTTTCTTTTTACTCTACTCTATTTTTTATTTGTTTTATTAGTTTTAATAGTTGTATTAGTTTTTGTAGTTATTGTAGTTATTGTAGTTATTGTAGTTATTGTAGTTATTGTAGTTATTGTAGTTATTGTAGTTGTTGTAGTTATTGTAGTTATTGTAGTTATTGTAGTTATTGTAGTTATTGTAGTTATTGTAGTTATTGTAGTTATTGTAGTTATTGTAGTTATTGTAGTTATTGTAGTTATTGTAGTTATTGTAGTTATTGCAGTTATTGTAGTTATTGTAGTTATTGTAGTTATTGTAGTTGTTGTAGTTATTGTAGTTATTGCAGTTATTGTAGTTATTGTAGTTATTGTAGTTATTGTAGTTATTGTAGTTATTGTATTTTTTGTAGTTTTTGTAGTTTTTGTAGTTTTGGTAGTTTTTGTAGTTTTGGTAGTTTTTGTAGTTTTTGTAGTTTTTGTAGTTTTTGTAGTTGTTGTAGTTGTTGTAGTTGTTGTAGTTGTTGTAGTTGTTGTAGTTGTTGTAGTTGTTGTATTTTTTTATTTATTTTATTTATTTTATTTATTTTATTTATTTTATTTATTTTATTTATTTTATTTATTTTATTTATTTTATTTATTTTATTTATTTTATTTATTTTATTTATTTTATTTATTTTATTTATTTTATTTATTTTATTTATTTTATTTATTTTATTTATTTTATTTATTTTATTTATTTTATTTATTTTATTTATTTTATTTATTTTATTTATTTTATTTATTTTATTTATTTTATTTATTTTATTTATTTTATTTATTTTATTTATTTTATTTATTTTATGTATTTTATTTATTTTATTTATTTTATTTATTTTATTTATTTTATTTATTTTATTTATTTTACCCATTTTACTAATTTTACTAATTTTATTTATAATTGTTTTAGATCTTTTTTAAATTTTTTAAACAAGTTGCCATCCCTGCTGCATAAAAAAAATCCAAGGATATGTGCTTTATTTTTATTTACCAACATTATAAAACATACATTATTATATATTAAATAATACTATATCATATATATTTGTTATTATTATTATTTATTATAAAGTTTATCAACCTTTGGGTCACGTTGGCAGGTCTGTCAAGATCTTATGATCTTTTCCTCAGGAATTTCTTCAAGAATATGCTGGCATTTCCCTCAAAATAGAGCCGTTCGAGTGGTAGCAATCATTTAGAGGCTCTCGGAAAACATCAGTTTTTCTCCAGAAAGGTGGGGGAGGGGTAGGTTAAGGGGGAGGCGGTACCGGCTTGGCCATATTTTGGCGCAAGTTTTCACCACACGCCCAAAAATGGAAAATGCAGACGCTGCACTCGCCATCGCCATCGTCGGCAAAGTGGGGAAAAGTTTGTGGCGCGTACGACGCGATGGCACTCGGCTCTGGCTTCGGAAAATCATGGTCGGAAAATGCCGTCGGAAAATGCCACAAGCGGCGGCGGCAGCAGCAGCACAGGCGGCATTATCAGACGGCAACTTCAGTTGCAAGCGAGCGCTCAGCGTGTGTGCCTCGTGTCTCTCGTGTGGCAGCAACAGCCGCGATATTGGCAACAATTTTTAATAATAATCATAATAATAATAATAACAAAGAGCCTGCAACGTGCAATTTGTAACACTTGCCACTGGCCTTTTGCTATTGCTTAGCCTGACTTTGACTTTGAAGCGCGCAATTTCTTATTTAAAAATAAAAACAAAACCTTTTGTTTGCGGCTCGCGTCAAGTTTGTTGTGTTTTCCCTTTGTTGTGTTTGGTGTTGTGCGGCGAGTGTGTGTGCGTGTTTTTGTCACGTGCTCGATTGTTTATTTTTATTTTTTTTACTGTTTACTGTGTTTGTGCCGGCAAAAAGGTGGGCCAAAAATTAAAGCCAAGAACAAATAAAATAATAACGATAAGGGAACTGGTGTGAAATTAATAACTAAATTAAATACTTGAAAAAAATATCTGATAAATATAAAAATATATAAATTAAAGCTGAATACCAAACAGTTTTGTAAGCTTTCATTTGGCATTGATTAAACTATGAAAACTGGAAAATTTAATAATTAAAAATAAGAGGAAATAAATCTGCAACACTTGCATCTGCATCTGGACTTGGACTTGGATCTGGACTTGGTGTGTGACTGGTTCGTGTTTAGCTTAGTTTTCATCTTCATCTTCATTTTTTGTTTTTTGCTGCATTTATTTTTTTGTATTTATTTTTTAGCGAAAGTTTGTTTGATTTTTCTTGTGCCCGGCGTGACGAGTTTCAGCCAATGGCTGGATGCTCTTGGCCTTCTTCTCTCGCCTCCCTCTTGGCCCCTAATTAAACTGGTTAGGCTTGGCTTTGCTTTTTTTTTTTGTGCCTCCTCAACTCCCCCGGTTTGTTTGGTTTTTGGTTTTCGGTTTTTGGCTGCTAATTGCCAGTGAAATTTTGTGACAGCGCCAGACAACGAAGACAACAATCAGTTGCCATTGTGAGGCCCGGTCCGAGTGCTCCTTGTTAATGAAATCGTTAAGCCCGTAGCCGGGGATACACGAGGATGATTATCAGGACACAAAAAAAAATTACAAAAAAGACAAAATCATGCAAGCAGGAAAAAAAGGATGCTGGCAGTGGCGGTGCCAATATCAAAAGGATTTCGTTTGAATGCGAAAAATATGCGAAAAATGTTTGCGTGGGGAATCTGGCAAAAATCATGGGAAAGCCCTTTTCTGAATTACATATAATACTCATTTATATATTTATATATACTCGCTTAAGCCTGTTCATATTGAAAATTATATTCCATCAATATTAAATAAAATTTAAAATATAAAGGAGCAAAAGGACAAAAGGCAAAGGACTGGGAAAATGCTAGGCCTTGATCTCTTTTGTTTTTATATTAAAGATAGGGAAGTTCCGATATTAAATTAGTTTATATAGTTTTATTTATAATAAATAGAAGTAAAGAAATAATAAATAAGGAAAATATGAATAAAGAAATTATGATATTTTATTTGCTTGTTTATCTGCTTTGCTTTACAAAGTGAAAAGTACAAAGTACAAAATAATAGATATAACAACAATAATAATAATGTATTTTTAAACGATTTAAAAGTTATAAATTCTGTTTTACTTTACAAGTTTACAAGTTTACAAGTAAATACAAATAAATAAATGCTTATTTAAACATTTATGAGTTACTATTAATTTATTTATGGTTTCTTTTATAAATAATAAAATAATTAGAGTAATCTTAAGTAATATTTAAGCTATTAGTATCTTGATTTATTTTATTTATTTATTATTATTAAGTAATTAATTCCGTTTGATTACTCCTATACTTTGGTACTTTCTTTGTTTGAAAATACATATATGCAAAAACTTAAAACCCGCTTTAAATTTAATCAATTAAATGTTGTTTGCTGACATGTGTCTTTGGTGTTTGTTGAATTATTTTCCTTTGTATCCACAAGATACTTTTACCTTCTTTTCCATAAGTAAGCCACCTTTTCCTGGGGTGGCTTTCAAGTGGATTGCTTAATTTCTGATGAAATTGACATTTCATTAAATTTGGCAACAGGCTAAATTGTATTGTCATTTCATTTGATTAAAAATTTCATAATGTGAGCCTCAATCTTGTTGTCTGTGTTTTCTTTTTTTTTATCTTCTTTTGTGGGTTATTTTTTGTCAACAACAAAAAACCATGGCGGCGACGGCAGGCAAAAAAGTGAAAATCTAACATTTCTGGCCTGCAGGCTTGAAAAGAAGGCAAAAAAAAAAAATTAATAAAAAAATAAAGTGAAAAAAAGCGAGATAACACAAAAAAATGAAATTGTGCCGCAGTATTTGCGTTTGGCGGCATTTTTCCGCCGTTGCCCCGTCGCTTTGGCGCGTTTTCACATTTCCCAACCCCCCTCATACCCATCCCCGTTCAAGTCTCGATTTTTCACATTTTCACCCTCTTCCCTTTCCGATTTTCCTGCAAATTGCTGTTGCTTTTCCCGCCGCTACCGCTGCCACTGCACATGGTGCCGTTGCTGATGGCTTCATATTCATTTAGTTGCCCAATTCCTTTTGTTTATCTTCTCCCTCTGTCCGTCTTTCTCTCTTTCCCCCTCTCTTTCTCTCTTTTTATTTTTGTTGTCATCTCTTGTTTTATTTACATTTAGATGGAATTTTTAATTTTAATTTGATACGTCGCAAAACGACAGCAAAAATCGGAGGAGCAAGTTTTTTTTTTGTTTTTTTTTTTTGGTTCGGCGCAACTTGCTTCGTTTAAGATCGTTTAACACAAAAAATTTGAGTTTATTTCGAGTTTTTGGAGCAAAAAATTACCTTAAAAGAATTAAAATATTCTTACCTGGTTTATATATACTATATTTTATTTTTAAGTAATTTTATTGGATTTTCTTAATATCCTTTATTTAATTGTTCAATTTTTATAAGGGTTCATAACTTGCTGACCACTTTAAGCCTTAGCAACAGGCTTAAGAAGGATTATTGGGAATGCCAAAAATATCGGTTTACCAATTATGTATCTGACTTGATATCCGATAAATAAATCGATACTTTGGTATTGAAAATATCAATGCAACTCGAATTGATGTTCGATAAATAAATCCATATCTCAATGTTGCGAAAAAAGTGCAGCTCTTCGATATTTTTTTAAAGCGCACTTATAAATTCGAAAAAGGAGACAAATAAAATAGTAGACATTTTCTGATATTATTTTCGATAAGATCCAAGTTTGATATTAAAAGCAATATTTTCCGATATTCAAAAATATATCAAAGTCAACGATGTTTTATAAAATATACTAGACGGAATATTTCTGTAATTTTATCATAATTTACGTATCATCATTTATTATTTTTAATATGTATATTTTCATAGTTTTCTTCAACCACTATATATCTTAATGTACATAGAATTTATATAAATACACAACAATTACTGACTTTTGCTTGCTTTTAATTAATTTACTTTGCTTTCCCTTGATATTAATTAACAAAAACACCGAATAGGTTTGAAATAATCAAATTAAATACAAATTTTAGCTTGTTAAAATGTAATGCTCATCAGGCTTCCTCTAGAAATTACCCAAGGATCTGATTTCCGAATGAAAACTCACATTTCTGGTAGAAATTGTACAGCTGTGTGTGTTCGGGGGTCAATTATGCAAAGTAGATTTACAGATTTAATGATTTGCACTCGACATTTGGCATAATTGATATTAATGTTGTAATTAAAGCATAAACCGATTGTGGCATTGGATTATATGCAACATTTCATAGTTAAAAACAATGCAAATCACGGAGACAGTTATGATACGTATCGTTTTTATCGGAATATATATATAATATATACTTATATAGTATTTATTTAATTACTTATATTTAAGCTATCGTAGTTTGGATAATCGATCGCAATTTTTTGGTTCTGCTTAATTGAATTACCTTTTGTGTGTGTGTGTTTGTGGAAAAGGCTGAAATTGTTGGAAAATTGCAATTCGAAAATCGAAAGTCTCCCACTCTTTTCTACCCCCTCTCTCTCTCTATCTATCTCTCTCTCTCGCCGCTTTTCACGGATTCAGCAGAGCATTAAAATTACCTTTTAATTATCACGAACGAACACAATACACACACCGCACCGAAATAGAAAGAAAAACACAGCAAATGCCATAAAAAGTGGTGGAAAAAAGAAGCTGAATAAATGCATAAATTGCCTAAGCATGAAACATAACTAAAATATATATGTACACACATTTATACAAACATACGAGTGGTTAAAAATAATTGAAAAGCTTGGATTTTAATATTGGGGTGGAGGCAAAATTCGGATTAAAATTGTTGCTTGCTGTTTTCCTTTCATGATGATCGCCGTTCGGGGAGATTATTTCATCAGTTTTCCACACACACACACACAAGCAAGTTGATGAAAATTGCGTGGGGAAAAGCCGCAGGTATCTTTGGTTATGTGATAAGCTACCACCTCAAATTAAGAGAGAGAAATAACATAGAAACAAATTGAAAAGTTTGTAAAATAATATAAGTAGAGCATGGGAACTAAAAAAAAGTAGTATAAATTAATATTTTTATTGTAAAGCAATTATCAGCGTTATTTAAAGTGCAAGGAAATCGTAAGAGTTATTAAAAGGGGGTTTATTTTAGTTTCTTTTTCCTTTTTACTTAAAAAGCATGGCATAGTATTCCTGTTTGTCTTTATAACAAAATGCCTGCTAGTTATAAAGTTTTATTAATTTGATTTCCAAAAAAATACAAACATTTTGTATCAATTATAAAAAAATCAATAATCAATCAAAGCAACAGAATGAAATTTTTATGATTAGTTCTTACATGACATAAATTTAAATAAATATTATAAATTATTACTTTATTAAAAAATCATCTAATAATATTATTTAAAGTGCAAGGATATATAAGACAATACTTTTAAATGTGCTGTTTTTTTTAGTTTTCTTTCTTACTTGATAAGTATCTCTTGGCTTAGTGTGCCCGTTTATTATTTACCAGAGAATACCTTTAAGCCAAAGATAGTGCTTCTCTAAGCTAAAACTCAGTTTACAGAATAAAATCTTAAAAATTAGTCCTTACCTAATATAAGTTTTTCTATACATATTCAAAATAGATATATATCTACTTAAATCAAAATAATATTTATTATAAATTGCCTTTTCTACACGAACTTTGAGTGCCAAAAGTTATTAGTCAAAGTGTTTGAATTTCGGCATATTATCTGCTTTGGTTTTTCTCCTGTCAGTTCTCATCATCTTTCCCAACTTGAAGTTAAGTAGTTTTGTGCCTGAAACTATTAGGATTATAACTGTAAAAAATTCTCCAACATATCCCGTGGCCCTGCTTCGGCTTTATCTATGAATATTCCTAAAATGGGGATTATTTTGATCGGTCTTTAAGGCCCCCAAATATGTTTTGGTTAGCTCACCTGACAGCTGTCAGGTTCAACTTTCCTTTCCCCTTTTCTTCTTCATTTTGCACCTGGCTCCCTTTGGTTTTTTTTTTCTTTTCTTCTTTCCTTTTTCTTTTTTGTTGTAGTATGTATTTTTTTTTTTTTTTTTTTTTTTGCACTTCATCAAGTTGCGTTGAGGCAGCGCAGAAGGAAACTAAATGCGCAAACACATGTTCCCCCTATACTTGCGACACACGGCAACACTTTGTGGGAGTTTGAGCAGATGCACTGAGAAAAAAAAAGACCATTTAAGATTAGTTTTCCGTATAAAATAGTGTCATTACATAGTATATATGGTATTTTATATTATATACTATTTATAGTATTATATAATATTTGTAGTATTTTATGGTATTTTATAATATGTAAATTACCATACATATAGTATTTTATAGTATTATAGTGTATTTATTTATTTATTTTAACAAGCGGTTTAATTTATTTTTTATTTAAATAATAAAATTAATTTAGCAAAATCATAAAAATATCAGAAAAATTCTAAAGAATGAAAATAATTCTTACAACTTAATTTTTAAATTTACTTAATAAATCTCAAAAATGAAAATTTATTTAAAGTTTTTATTTAATTTCTGATCAATAAATATTTGGTTCTTAAAGTTCTAAAATTTTTGTAAAATACGTTTATTTTATACCTTTTTTTTTTGCCCCTGCATATGTTTGTATGTATATTTGCCTTTCTATATATATTTTCTGGCGTCAGGATGGCCAGGATATCAACAACAACAGCAACAAATAGTTAAACAAAAAGTTTTGGCTTTAGTTTTTGCATTTGGCTTCGGATTTGGCCTATGGCCATAACGAGATGAGACGGCCTGTATGTTGGCTGGTAGGATATGGGAAGGGGTTAAATGGGAGAACTGATATGGATGTTGGGGGTGTGGGGGTGGTATAACACACACACACACACATCCACACAGAAGTGTGAAGTAGAACTTGAGGCCAAAAGGGGAACAATTCAGATAATTGCCAGAGCAACAAACAGAGAAATTGCACTTGGAAAATATTTATTTTTCTGTATTAAAAACCTGAAATAAATATTAAAATAAAAGAAATCTAGGTACTCATATAAGTAATAAAAAATATATTGTATAAATATGTATTATGTGATTTGTAGTAATTTAAAAACTCAATAAGTACTTTAAAGTATTTTTTTTTATATTTACTTTAATTTTTAAAAATTTTTTAAACTTATTTCTTACCTAATCAAGGGACATTTATTGCTGTGCCCTTGAGAATTATAAGTACTTTAAAAAAATATTATCTATAATATGAAGTAAAATTAATAAATAAATACTTTAAAACGTGTTTATAAGATTTTTTTAACATTTTCCCAACTTTTTTCTGAATATTTCTTACTTAATAAAGGAAATTTTTTGTTAAATATATGTTTGTACCTTTAAGAATAAAATTGTATTTAATAACTTACTTTTTTAAGGCTTACGGAATTTTTAAGCACTTCATTAGTGAGTTCTTCTCATATTTGAAATATTTAAAAATCATCTCAAAAAATAAGCTTCAGGCGTCCTTCTAGTTTTTCCTTGACTATTATTTATGCTATTTTTAGGTCCTTTTGCTGTCCTTGTGTCACATTAGTTACACTCTTCATTCAATCCTCCTCCTCTTTTCTCTCCCCTCATAATTCTCTGTGCATCCTCCCCGGAGGTTTAAGGGTATCCAGTGCTTCGGCCAGAAAACTTTTGCCTCGCTTGACAAACGAACAGACAAAATGGCTTACTGTAACACTTCCGTTTCCTGCCAGAACTACACACACACACACACACACTCAGAGAGAGTCTCATTTGATTAATGGTTTTTTGTGCACTTCCCTGCCTCGACCCCGTCTGGTGCCCCAGTTCCAGTTACAGTTACAGTTTCTCTTGGCCCTGTTTATGAGACAAGTTTACAACACCAGAGGATCCATTGAAAATGCGTGTTATTATTTGATGCTCGCCTCGTCTCCGCTCCTCTAACTATCCATGATTCATTCTGGGAGGGGTGAGCAGGGGGATGAGGCGGAGGGGAGGCCTGGCAGCCACGTTTTTCCTGCTGATTAGTTTTGGGAATTTCCATCACCTTGGCTGTCAAACATTTTGAATGTTTTCTGCCACTGGTTATGTCTGTGGGTTTGTGGCTTAAACCAAAGCTCTTTTTCTGAACCAAAAAAAAATCTTTAACTCTTTGGTTGTGGTTTGGTTTTTTATTTATAAGTTGATTTTTTTGTAAATTAGAGATTTTAATAAGATTTCAAATTGTTTCTAAGTCTTAAAATTAATATATAAAAATAAAATAAATAGCAAAATGCCATCTTATTGCATTTAAACAAGTACATCCTACTTAATTTATTATAAAATCATGTTGCTTTTAAATAAAAAAAAGTTTAAACCATTAAGAGAATAATATGTATCTTATATGTGTTCAAAATTAATTTTATTATATTTTGAATAAGGTTTTTATAATGGATTTTCGTTTTAGTATATTTATAAACTACAAACAGCTTTTAATTATATTATTAATATATGTATACAGATTAGTATATAATAAAAGCAAGTTTATTTTTAAACAATAAAAGAAACAAATTATTCAAAGAATTATATATAGTATTGTTAAAAATAAACCCTAATTTCGTGGAAAGACCCTTGGTTTTATGTAAAAATATTCTCCTCCTTTGAGGCTGCTCTGAGGTTCCATTTTCTGGTTTCCATTTCTGAGCCTCTCCAGGCTGCTGGCCTCATCATCAGCGAGTCAAAGCCAGTCGGAGCATTCTCAGCAGCTGCCATAACTCACTTGCATTTCCCTTTTCCCTCCTGCCGCCCCCTCTTGCTCCCCTACCCCCCAAAAACCAACTGCAGTCGCATTCATGCATAAATTACGTTGCGTATACGCAGCGTCTGACAGCAAGAAAGAAAGAGAAAAAAAAGAAGGGAAGGAAATCCAACCCAGACAAAAGCGAAGATGACACAATTCGGGCACTTGGCCAAAAGGTTAATTGCCGTCGAAAAATGCACGCTGATTGAGGTGAACTCTGAACTCTGATGGCATTTCAGCCGGAGGTGGATTTGGAACGGCATCGGAAAATCCAGCTGATTGTGAGCAATTTTCCTGGTTGGCACAGTGAAAAATATGTACGAAAATTTGCATTCTAATCGTGATGGGATGACACTGATATGAGATGATATCAGAGGATGTACCAGGGAAATTACAAATTTATGAGAGTTTTTTTAAGGTTTAAATATTTTAAAAAATATATTAAGGTTCCTATCACTCTTTAAAGGTTAATTATTACGCTTTAAGTTGCATTTTCTCTTAGTATACTATTTTTTACTATATTCCTAACCTTTATTTATGATTAAATTCTAGTTCCTAATACAAATACTAATTTTAATTAGTCAATAAAATTTTTTCTTAGTGAAAACACGTGCACAGCGGGCTTCGGTCAAGAGAGTTGAGCTTCTGCCAAAATAGCCCATGGCCAGAAACGGTGTGAGATCGAAATTTGTTGGAATGCAAATCAAATTAGACACACACAGAGGGGGAGGTTGGAGGTTGGAGTCCTGCCTAGTCCTGCGAAGGACTCCTTCTGTTTTAAGCGGGGCTCAAAGGCCGGGATGCTTTTAATCAAAAACAGCAATGCAGCGATCCGGAGTGGGGTTTTCGGGGCAGCGGCTGGCCTTGGGCACAAAGTATCGACACACATCCTGGCTGGCAACTAGCCTTTCAACGAGCCTGATTGCATTGACCATGGAGGAACAGTCGCGACCTCTTGCCACCGCTTGCCACTTGCCACTTGCCACTTGCCACTTGACTTTGCCCCGCCTCCCCGCCTCTTCCTGACTTTTTGTTCTGTTTTGGAAGGTTAATTTCCGGAAGAGAGAGGGAGAGACTCGCTCTGGAAAATCATTTTCCAGTCTCAACAACAGAAGCAAGCTTAGAAAGATTTTTCTTTCAGCTAGTTCTCACTTTTGACTTGTTAATTATATTGTTTTTTAGCAGAATTAATTTTGTTGTAATTATTTATTAATATTTTTTTAATATTCATTAATATTTCTTAATTTTTGCTTATATTTTTTAATATTTCTTAACATTTGTTAATATTCTTTAATATTCCTTAATTTTCTTTAATATTCCTTAATATTCTTTGATGTCCTTTAATATTTTTTACATTCTTCGATATTCTTTAATTTTAAAATATTTCTTAATACTTTTTAAATATTACTTCATATTATTTTACATTGGTTGTATTGTATATAAGATATATTAAAGAATTTTTTGAATATTCCATAATTTTCTTGAATATTCTTTATTATTCTTTAATATTTTTTAAATATGCTTTAAATATTTTTTCCTTTTTCTTTAAAATTTTTTATTTTCTCTAAATATTTTTAATTGTTCTTTATTATTCTTTAATTATTCTTTTATATTAGTCATTATTATTAATTTTTAATAATTCTTTAATATTTTTTAATATTGTTGTTTAATACTTTTTGCCATTCTTTAACATTCTCTAAACATTTCATAGTTTTTTTTAAGATTCCCTAATATTCTTTACTTTATCTTCACCTGTCTTACCTGGCTCTTTATCCTGACAAATCCTGACATATATCAGTTGGTAAGGGCATTTGGGTTTCCGGCGATTGAATTCGATCACCATTAACTTCCCTTTTTTGTGACCACTTTCGTGTAGCGTGTAGGCGTAAATCTAGCCAGGAAAAGCGAGGAAAAGCCAGGGTAAAATACGGGAAGAAAGAGGAAGTGGACAGGTATCCCTGGCAGTGAGACTTAGATACGGTACAGGGAATGTGCAACTATTATCCTAACGAGCAACAAGGCGCCACGCCCCGCTTTCAGCTTGTTTGCTGGCTTTGTGTTCCGTTCATTTGCCTGGCTTCCTTTCCGCTCACTCAAGTCCTGGTACTCCCAGCTCCTCCTTATCCTGGCCAGCTCCTCCTCCCACTGCTGACCAGCTCCTCCTCCCACTTCTGACCAGCTCCTCCACTGTGCCTCCACCCATTTCCGCTTCATTCCTGCAGCTACTTCCGCTTGTCCAGGACATTCTTATCAGAGTCGCACGTTTTTATCATAAATTTTACACTCCGCTTGCAATTTTTCGCTCGATTTTTGTGGGCAGCCTTAAAAAAAAAAAGAAAAGAAAATCCAGAAAAAGGGGCGGCGGAAGGGGGACGCATAAAATGCCAGACGACACCATCATTGGATTTCCAACTGAAGCTGAAGCTGAGCTGAGCGCGGCTCTTGTTGAGTTTGGTGTCCCATTAAAATACTTTATGAGGCGAAGGTTATGGCGACATTACGTAATTTTTGTGGAACAAGTGTTGGCCAAGCTGTGAGTCCTCAATATCCTTCCCCCATTCCCTCATTTATTGTTTATCAATTTTACGAGGACAGCTATAAACAGGAGGGGACATAGGAGGGAGTAAGTGAGGACTTGTGGAGGGGAAAAAATCAACAGCTGAGAGCGATTTTTGAAATGATTTTTTGTGTATATATGAATATATATATATGTTTTTAGGGAATTTTAATGCGATTATGTTAAATATCTTCGCTTGAAATATATTTTAAATATAAAATTAAATTAGCAAAATGGAAAATCAACAGCTGAGAGTATTTTTTAAATACATTTTCGCTTAATTTAATTTTTTTTACAGACTTTGTAGGTTTTTAGAGTTCTTTTATTAAATATATACTCGTTAAATATACTTTAAATTGAAACAAAATAAGAATGTATTTTAAAATGAAATTTGTTTATTTTTATTAGTTTTATATATTTTTAGAGGCTTTCAATATTATTATGTTAGATATCTGCGCCTTAAATATATTTTAAATAATAAAATTAATTTATAAGCTTAAGTTATAGATATTTCTCTTGATTTGTTTACAAA
This sequence comes from Drosophila jambulina, assembly GCA_018152175.1. Classification (NCBI taxonomy): domain Eukaryota; kingdom Metazoa; phylum Arthropoda; class Insecta; order Diptera; family Drosophilidae; genus Drosophila; species Drosophila jambulina. Next base: position 4,952,493 of record JAECXH010000006.1, read on the forward strand.
TTCAAAAGATATTTCCCCTGTAAATTTCAATCCAAACTTCCCTTTAATATTTAAATTAATAATTTCCTGTATTTAATTTGACTTTAAATCCTTAAAAATACGTCCTTACCTTGGGCTACATATTTACAAAAAGAGAGTAGTAATTATTTTTCTGTATGTGCTTAAGTGTCCAGGCCATTCCTTTCAGCTTTTCTCGGGATTACTTACACAGAAATCCCTTGCATGGCCATTATATTGTTATTATTATTATCATTATTGAAGCCTCAACTCGACTCACTCGTTGATTGGCATAATGACCATGATTATTGGCCCACTTTACGGCCTGGCGATGAAAAGGGCCAACGTATACGCAACGTTGCGTATACGCCGCGTGTGCCGCGCTTGCCGCTTGCAATGATTATTGGTGTTGCCGCTGCTGCTGCAACGGACACTTGTGCAAATGAAGTGTGTACACAAAGTATCATTCACGCTATCATTGACACCAAACAAGGGGGGAATTCCGCCGGGGTGGAGTGCCGCAGTATCGCTGTTTCAGTGGCCAAGAGCGGCGCAAAAACAAGTTTGTTAACGCAGTCAAAAGTTGTTTTCCCCATTTTTCTTTTTGTATATTTTTGTCTGTGGCTTCTCCGTAAAATAAAATTTATTTTCTCGATTAAAACATATGTGTGTGTGTGTGTGTGTGTGTGTGTATGTGTATGTGCTTTCGGGATTTTTTATTCGCATTCATTCATATGCCGCGCATTAAAAGGTTCTTATTGATTTTATTTTTCAACCTTCTCGGGAAAATTAACGCAAGCGAAATTTATGATTATGCCGAGGCAGCCAGGAGGGGTCAGAGCGAGAAGGGGGTCACGTTGCTAGGCACAGTGGGTACTCAAAATAAGTTCTTTATTATAAGTATAATTTTTAAGAGTACATAGAAAATACTTATAGTATTTAATTAATACTTATTATTAAATATATACTGAATACTTATAACTAAATATTATAAGTATTTTCTATGACAAAAATTAGACACGTGTTAGGGTTAATGTATAATTTTTTATTAATTTTGCTAGGAAAATTATCGAAATATGAATTTTTTTTGAGTATATTTATTTATTTACTTGTTTTATATACTCTTGTTCTTGATTTCTTTATTTTGTTATTTCGTTATTTTTTTATTTCATTATTTCTCTATTTCTTTATTTTCTTCTTTTCTTATTTTTTTATTTCTTTATTTTTTTATTTTTGAACCAATGAAAGTTCACTGTAACGAGGCTTCACTGCCCGTTCGTTCCTCCTCTTTCCATGAACCGCAGCAAAGTGCAATTTTCGCAGCAGCTGTTATTGCATTTGATATTAAAAAATAGCAGCTCATCGCCATCATTAGCATCATCGTCGTGCGCGCTGATCATCATCATCATCCTCGGCATTTAATTGAAAAGTGAAATTGATTTCCTCGCCGCCTTTCTCTCATCTCCTACTTCTGCTGCCACTTCTTCTGCAAAAGAAAATTGCTTTGTTTTGTTTTGTTTCTGCCTTTTGTTGCGTTTCTTCTGTGCATTAATTATGGAAAATCATATTTTTGATTTTTGCACGCAGCAGACGTTGCTTATACATAAATATATATGTTTTTTTCTTGCAATTTCGAGAAAAAGGATGGAGAGCACACTGCTCATTATTTGCCATTTTCTTTTGTTTTAATTGCTGCATTTTTCTCGTTGTTTTTCTCGTCGTGCGTTTGTGGCCACAATTATTTCCATGGAATATTAAAATGATACATTTCAGCCACTGCACTCCACTCCACTCTACACCACTCCTCCTATCTTCTTTTTTATTGTTATCGTGCTTAAAAATTCCATTAACTTGCACAAAGATATATATTTATTTTAAGAGAAGCAAATTAGAGTGGTTTGCTGGAAAAAGTGATGTGAAGGGGGCTTGGTAAAAGTTCTGTGAATTTTAAATATTTTTAGGTCTAATATTTTATGGAGAAATTTAAGCTATGATATTTATTTAAATATTTGCACAGCTTAAAACATATTTAAAACTCCGGAATTGTCTTTAAAGTTGTCTAAATAATTTCTTTGTTCTTTGCTGAGCTTTTTAACACAACAACTTAAGTAATGATTTTTTAAAAAAGTCCATGTACTCAAATTACTTAATCAAAACTACTTAGTACTCGGTACACATATTTAGCAACACAAATTAATTAATTAATTGCTTTAAAAAATCCCTGTTTTCAAATGACTTCATCAATACTACAAAATACTCGAAGGTAACCAAGTTCAATTCACTGAAAATCACTTTAAAATGACGCCTTTCTCCCTGAGGGGGATGGTGTATCGAATGGCAAGCACTAAACAAACTATTTGCCGTTTTCCCAACCCACACAGATATATACTCATGTCAGACACTTGAGAACAAGTTGGAATTTATTTGCACTTTTCCTTCATGTTTTTCTTGCAGTGGCAGCGCCGAAACTTGCAACTGGTTGAAGGGAAAATAGCGAAAAAGCAAGGAAGGACGCAACCAAAGTGTTGCATACTTGGCAGCCATAGAATAGAGTGAAGCGGAAACGGGTATATATCCCGTTCCCAGCTCTCTATATATTTATATATATATATACTGGCAAGATGCCGTCGCCAGCAATAAATAAAACAGGACGCAGTGTTGCCAATACGCTGCAACTCCTGGCAATCGCTCTCTCCTGCTGCTGCCTGCTGGTGAATGGCCAACAGCAGCAGCAGCAGCAGCAGCAGCAGCAGCAACACTTGAAGTACCAGCAATTGCAATATCAAATGCAGCAGCAATATGAATACCAGCAGCAGCAGCACTATCAGCAGCAGTTCCAGCAGCAGCAGCAGCAACAGCAGCAGCAGCAGCAACTGACACCCACAGCAGCATTGGCCCAGCAGCAGCAGCAACACGAGGAGCAAATCGACCTGCTGTCCACTCAGCCAACTCAGGTGAGCGATAATCACCGACAAGCAATCACAATTTATAACAATTATTATAGCTGCACAGGAAAAAAATACGCAATAGAATTTTTTGGTTCAATATCGTACAGTTCAAGGCAGATTTCTAGGCTGAAATTAAGCCTTCAGGCTTCAGTTTTTTTTTTTAGTTTTTATTGAAAGAGGAAGTTCTCTTACACCAAAGGTTTAAGTACAGCTAGAAAATATTAATGCTAATCAATTTACTATAGATGTTGGCCTACAAAAATATCGAGTACTTGATTCCTTTCTAGGTTTTTCTTATAATATAATACAATTGAAATTAACTATAATAATATCGAAGAATTCGATTCATTGTAGTTTTTTAAATATTATATATTTTTTATTATCTGGTATTTTTTTTAGTATTTTCGGGCAATTTTTATTTTTTTCCTACATACATAAAAGTGATTTTATCGATTTATTTTACAAGGAGAAATCAAAAAAAGGAAATATCTATAAAATAATTGTATCAATATTGAAAATTTTTGAAGAGTTCGATTCCTTTATAGTTTTTTTTACTTATATTATTATATTTATTTGGTATTTTCTTGGTATTTTTTCGGTATTTTTTGGTATTTTCTTGGTATTTTTCTATTATAGCCAAATTTCGGTTGGTTCATCGATTTTTCTTTCAAAAATATTGAAGAACTCGATTTCTCTCAAAGATCAAACTCAATAGAATTAGTTTCGGTTCTTTTTCTTTCTAGTTGAGGTATCTATAATATATCTTTTGAATTTTCAGGTACTTTTTGGTATTTTCTGGTATTTTTTTTTCACTTTTACAAGCAAAAGTTGTGTGAAATAATACGAATATTATTTTTAAATAATTTAATATTTCGAAGAATCATATTTTCTCCAACAAAAAAATTTGAAAACTATTACTATCACATTTTTTATTGAAATTGATATGGATAGTGGTATTATTTTTGGTTCTGTGTGAATCCTGGCCAGGCGCTTTATCCCGAAAAATAAACCCGGCTCATTGTGTAATTAATTGAACTTTGGGAGCTGCCAGAGTTGCCGCAGCTGCTGCTGCTCTGCACATCTGACTCTGGCTGGCAAATTGAATTTGATTTTGTTGAGCTTCCAGCTCCCAGTTCCCAGCTCCCAGCTCTCAGCTCCCAGGTCTCAGTTCCCATCTCCCAGTTGGCAGTTCTCGGAGGAGGAACAGCAGCAGCTGCAACTGCTTAAAAACCAAATCCCCAATTGCCAACTTTTCGTTTTTCCAGCAGCAGCAGCACGGCCGGCTTTTGTGGCCCGCTGCAGGATTGGCCCATAGCCAGTGAACCTCAAGTTCAATAAGCTGATTAACTGAATGAAATCAGCAATGAAAATGAAATAGAAAGTGCCTGCTCCGGCTTTTTGGCTTGGCTGTGCCAAGCTTGGCTTTTCTTTTGTGCGCTCTCGAGGCAACCGCAGTTCCTGGCAATTTGCGGCTGTTAAATGATTAATTGGCTTTTGATAGACTTTAAGTTATATTTAATTAGCGCAAAGCCCTCAGAAAGAAGGAACGAAAGAAATGAAAATAAACGAAATTTTCCCTTTGGGAGGGGAAAAAAAGAAGTTTTTCTTAGAGAGGAGGTTGTCCCAGTTGGCAACGCTGTGGGTCTGTGAAAGAAAGATAGTCTAGATAATCTGGCAACCTTTGTGGCGTACTTTTTTTTATAAGAATTAACTTTAACCTGCTAGGTATTTGGTTTTATTTTAAGCCATTGATCATTAATTATTAATTGTATAATGCAATTACGGTTAATGAAATAAAATATGCTCAGGAGTAGTTTTTTTTTAAAGAAGTTAAAAGTCGAATGCCTTAGGATATGTCATATTAGAAGAACATTTTATTTTATCAGGCTTACAAAAAGTGCTTCAGGAGGAGGGAAGGCAACCCACTTGCAAGAAGACAACCCTATTTAAAACTCGGATTTTATTTAATCACAAACAATTTTCTGTTCTTATTAAAACTGAGAAATATTTAATAACTTTCATACTATTTATGAATGAATAATCAGTCCTTTGTCCTCAAAAAAACAAACCCTATCTTATTACCGCTTCCTATGTTGGCCTGGCAACCCTATCTGCAATTTGCAGAAAGCCCAACCGAGAAAGGAAAAAAAAGTAAACAAATATTCTGACACGTTCGCTTCTCACACACATTTCGGAGGGGAGTCACTCCACTTCTGTTAAGAGGAGCGGGTGACAACCCTGGCCGTGGCAAGCCTGTTAATTTCACACACGATTTGCTGCTTAGTTTTTGCACTTTCCGTCCGCACTCCTGTCACTGACTTCTCACACAGCCTTCGCTCGTCCTTTTCGCTTTTCCTCCTGGATTTCTTTCTTTTTTTTTTATTTTGACAAAAGGCGTGTCGAGCTTTTGTCAGGGGCCAAAAACCACCAAGTTCCCAAAGCCCCCACCTTGCCAGCACGAATTCCTCCTCCCCAAAATCCCATCCTGAAACAGCAGAGAGAGGGAGGGAGGGCGAGGAGGGTGAGCTCTAAACCAACTTTTGCAGGACAAAACGTGGCAGCGTTTTGTAGATTTTTAAGTCCCATAAATTTTAAGTGTCAATATATAAAACCGCATATGTGCGGGGCCAACAATGGATGCGCCACATGCGGAGGCGGAGGCGGGAAGGGGCTGGCGGGGCGAGCAGCGAAATTCAGGGAGGGATCGGTTGCGGCCAGGGGCGGATCGTCGGGGTGGCAGGCCAGTGGTGGCCAGCGGCGAGTCGAAATTCATAAATTTAAGCGTGAAACGAAACGAAATGGTAAAATAAAATGCAACCAGGAGGAGCAAAGGCGCCAGCGAATGCTCTCTGGTGATGGGAATGTCAAGGGAAACAGTACGTAAAATTTAAAAAAAAATCTAAAAATTTTGTAAATATATAAAATATTGAAAATATTGAAAATATTGAAAATATTGAAAATATTGAAAATATTGAAAATATTGAAAATATTGAAAATAATGAACAATAATTTGTTTAAGGACTGTTTGACGGATTTTTAAAATGGTTTTAACACAAATTTTGTTGATTTTTGGCGAGATTTTGAAGCAGTTTTTTTTATGGGTTTTCAGAGCGTTTTTGAACCGACTTTTGCAAATAATATTTATTATTTTAATTTTATTAAAAGTTTTTGCAGGGACTTTTGGGTGGGTTTTCGCTTCTTCTTTTTACTTCACTTTCGGGTAGCTTAGTAAGGCGATTTTTTATGGTTTCTGAGACAAAGGTTTGTTATATCCAAAAAATTACTAAAATTCAAAGGATCGCTCAACCAAACATTTAATGGTTTTGCTGTTTTTTGCGTGATTTTTTCATAATCTTGACCATCGCTGAAAGCTCACGGATCAGGGCCTTCGTGTCACGCCACCATCCACTGGGAGCGACACATAAATTATATGAATGAGGTTTTTTGCTTTATAGTTGCGCGTTCCGTGTCTGTGGCCGAGGGCCGTGGTGGCCATTCCGGGCCAAGCAACCAGCTCCTCTTGGCTCCCTGGACTCGCAACTCGTCCTGACCATTGCCGCACTCTAATCCCCCCGTCTGGGGCCTTGTGTGGCTTTTATTTTATTGCAAACTTCAAATAAAAACAGCACCAGCAGCAGCGGCGGCAACAAAAAGTTGTTAAAAAGAAAAACGGGTCGGGCAAGAGTGGAAATATTTTGTATGGAATAAAACACAGCAACAGCAGCAGCAGCAGCATCAACAAGAGGGGAAGTCCCGAACTCTGAGGACACAGTGCGACCAAATAGTAAACCGAGACGGGGTCCAGGACGAGACGGAGGGCAATCAAATCAATTTGGACTGCCAATCGAGAGTCCACCGAGCCATGACCGCCGTCGCCGCATCAAAATCGCACGGAGGCGGCGGCGGCGGAGGCGGAGGCGGCCGTGGAGTTCAAAGTGCGGCGTTTAATAATCGATGGGTTCATCAATCAGCCTAGGCTTCATTTTTCACAGCAGAGCGAAAAGAATGAGTTGACACAAAAGTCCGAGTAGCAACAGTCATTAAATTCAATAAAACGATTGATTTTGGCCATGTTTTCAGCCGGGAAAAGGCCTGCAAAAAAGGGTTTTAAGTGTTTTGAAATGGTTATTGATCATATAAAATATAGGGTTTTTTGTTAATTGTTATTTCTCATAATAACAATATTCAGAGGTTTTTTATATATATAATAATGAAAATCTTGGTTAAAAAAAATCGAATATTAAAATAATTCTTGAAAGTTACAAAAATATCTCACATAAGTATCAATATTTTTCATTAGGATATAGAAAATATTCTTAGCAGTCGATACATAAGTAATATTACTACAGAATTGATTAAAGATGATAAATTAAATCAAAAAATCTCTGCAAATAAAGTTATTTAATTTATTTATAAGAAGAATCTAACTTTCTCACATTTGTAATGATATTTTGAAGTAAACACATATCAATACCTCTGACAAAGCACATTCTATTTAAATTTTTATTGATTTTCTTTAGTCGAAACTTTTAATGTATCAACAAAGTCCTTAAATTCGCCTAGTTAATTCTTGAGATAATTTATTCCTTAAAACTAAAATACAAAACTCAAGCAAACTTTGATGAATAAACTTAAGCACAATAACAGACTCTCAGCTAAATTCCCTTTGATGATTAATGCATTTAAAATAGTTCAAAGTTTCAGTAAAGTTTGGCGAAACAATTATGAGCACTTAGCTGCAGTAATATCTTCAAATAGTAATATATACAAGTATATCAATAAGCTAAAAAGTTTACTCAAGTTGGCCAAGAAAATAAGACCGCTAAACAAGATGGTTTTGATATTTATGAACGTTTCTCGATACCGCCTGCCCGCGCACAGGCCAATTAAGATGAAATTGTAATTACAAAATTTGTAGCTCGCTTATTAGGGCCAGCAGCTGAGGCAGGGGGTGGCGAGGAGGCAGGGAATAGAAAAAGGAAAATGCAGAGAGAGAGAGAGAGAGGGAAATGGGGAGAGAAAACAGCTGTAGAGAGGAAAACCCCGTTGAGACGCTGTGTCAGTCAGCGGCAAAGCTGAAAATCGCTTAAGATTAATGATGCAAAAAATTGAGCATCATTAAAGAAAGTGAAAATGGAATTAAGTGCAAGGCGTAAGGGGGAGGGGAAAAATTTAAAAAAAAAGGAGAAAAACCCACACACATACTAAGTACCGGAAAAAAGTACGTGCAACACGCAAGGCGGAAGAAAATGGCGGCATAAAACTTAACAACAATAAGCGACTGAGGCCAAAAAATGACCTGACAACAGCAACAACAGCGGAGCATGTTGCCACATTTTGGCGGTTTACTTTTAGAGTGCACTTTAAAAAATATACACAAAAAAACTAAAACAAAATTTAACAAATACATGACGAGGAAGTTTTAAGAAAAAAAGTCTTAAAGCTTCTTTAAATAAATTTATTTTTAATTAGAAATTGTTTATAAACCCAGTTAGACTTGGATAATATTTAGTTAAATTTTTGTACTACATTTTTAATTTAAAGGAAATTCTAAAAAATCTCTTTGATTTTCTTTTTTGGCTCTGTGTGTGTTTGGGGGCATGACCCCGAAAGTCTATCTGTGTGGCAAGTAGTTGGGCCAAGTGCCGCGTACGTGCAGCGGAAGCGGAAATGGCAAATGCCGTCACAGAACGCCCTCGCTTCATGGCCCTCCTGCCACGCCCCCTCTAATGTCTTGAGCAAGTTGTCTCCTCTCTGGGAACTACCCTCTCCCCCCTCTCTCCCTCTCGCTGATAAGCCAAGTCAGCCGTTGAGCCAGCGAAATGATGACAACAAGTTGGCCAGTTGGGGTTCACGGCCCGAATAAAACACTTCATAAACTATGGACAAGTTGCGAATTTTCGCACATTTTTAAGGGAATCTCGCATCGATTTTGGTTTGGGTACATCACATAAAGCTGGCTTCGATTTTGCTAAGCTGTTGTGACTAGACGGGAGTTATTTGGGAACTAAGAAAATAAATAAGCAAATAATATACTTGCTTTACAAGAATTTAGAAGGTTACTTGAACTCTAAATAAATCAATAAAAATATTAGGTGAACAAGGATTCAGGTGACATTATTAAAATTAATTAGATTTTTCTATTATAAATCATCATTTTAACATCAGGGTTAAACTTAGATTAAAAATATATTGTTAATTCAATTATTTAGTTTTTCTAAATTTTCCAAACTTTATGCAAGATTTTTTAAATTAGAAATTATCACAGAAAAGGTTTTAATTTTTGTTAGCTTTATTTTTAATATTGTTATGTTAGCCTCAGGTTAGTATTGCATTTTTATTACATTATTATATTTTTTAGGAATTATATTATTTAAGGATCATATTTTTCAGGGATTATATTTTTTAGGGATTATAATTTTTAGGGATTATATTTTTTGAGGATTATATTTTTCAGGGATTGTATATTTTTTAGGGATTATATTTTTATGGTTTTTAGTAATATTTTTAGTATTATATTTTTAAGTATATTATTTTTTAGTATTATATTATTTAGCATAGTATATTTTAGTATTATATTTAAACCTAATCGCAGGTTAAAAATTAAATTTGTAACTTTATTTTTTACCAAAGAAAAATTTCTCACGAAATGTATGTTAATATTTGCCAATTAGGAGAGATCACAAAAAGTGTTATATTATTTCAACTTTTAATTTAAGCATTATCCTCAGGTTAAATCAATAATTTTAACAATTTTCTGTTGCTTGCCAAACTAGCATTTCCCACGATTGTTTAAGAAGTTAGTGTTATTTGGGAATTATTTAAGAAAACTAGCCAAAATTGCAAGTTCCAACTATGTTTCCCATTTTTAAAATCTTAGCTTAACCTCAGGTTAAATATTTAATACTTTAAATTCAACTTAGAACCCGCAACTCTGTCAAATGTTTAGAAAGTAATTGTTAATTGGGAATTATCACAGACAATTACTCATAATTTAAGTCTCTACTTAGGCTCCGCTCCCAGTGCTTCCTATTTCCAACAGCAGCACCTTGGTTAACCTCCGGTTAGAAACTAAGCTCCCTCGACGATGAATGCCACGTAATTTTACCTGTCGAACGAAGACACAGCTCCTTCGCAATGTGTGATTTCCCGCGACTCCTCCTTCCCGCTGTAATGAGGGAAATTCTCGGGACCCAAAATGAAAATGTCTGTCTGGAGGCATTAGACTACAACTTAGTCGTGGGGGAAAAGGGTTTAAGTTTTCCACCGCAACGCGAACATTTTGTTACGCAACCCGAGAGGCGGGAGGGGGGAGCGGCAGGCGGGCAACCCGAAAAATAATTAGCGCGTTGTGTTTATAAGTTTTCCCGTTTAAAAGCGTTTTACGTGCGAGTGGAGAGGGGGGAAATCGCTGGAAATGGGCGTGGAAAACGGTGGGGTTTTTTCAGCTCCGGCTGAGATTACGGCTTTGATATATTAATGAACTGCGGAAGAGACAAGCGGAGATGGCTGTGGCAGGAGCAGGAGCCATTGATGTCGCTCGAACTTTGAAGAAGGTTAATTTATTTACAGCCAAAGCGATTCAATTATTAATGGACAGAGCACGACCTCTCAAGGAAATTGCTTTCCTTAAACCAAAATAAAAGGCAGAATTATTTAAACGGGAACTGGCATTAGCAAAATGTCTGAGAAATCCGTATAACCTCAAGCCCAAATCCAAAAACCCCACCAATTTGCGGTTTTTGCACCGCGATATAGTTGCCATAAAAAAGGGGGTCACAAAAATAACATAAACTAGCGAAAATCCTTTGACTTTGTTTGGCCAAAGTTAAGGGTTAAACAACGAACGCCGGCACGAATATGCAAAAATATAAAAGTTGATTCTGCTGCTGGTTTTCGTTTTGTTTTATATATGTATATATATGAGTTTTCGCATATATGAAAACAGAGGCAGCCGCTGCTGCTGGCATGTGATAAGCGCCACTAAAGCCCCATAAGCTCACGGCATTACAGCAACATCAGCAAGCAGCAAGCGGGAACCTGCAACATCGGCAGCCTGCAACATCAACAACCATCAGCAGTCCGTTGCCAAAAACTATGCAACAAACAGAGGGGAGAGAAGGGGAAGGAGCCGGGGCAGGATTCGCAGCAGGATTAAGTGCAACTCAGAAAATAGGGGGAGAGCAGGAGAGCAGGCGAGATGGCTAGATGGATGGTAGCCCCGAGGAAATGCCAGAATATGTCAGCTTTGGGGAGCCCTAAATAAGGCCAAGTCACCGGGATGGAGGTGTCACGAAAAAGGAGATTAAAGCTAAAGAGGTCTCACTCAGTCTCCGTCCCAGTCTCAGTCTCAGTCTCAGTCTCAGTCTCAGTCTCAGTCTCAGTCTCAGTCTCAGTCTCAGTCTCAGTCTCAGTCTCAGTCTCAGTCTCAGTCTCAGTCTCAGTCTCAGTCTCAGTCTCAGTCTCAGTCTCAGTCTCAGTCTCAGTCTCAGTCTCAGTCTCAGTCTCAGTCTCAGTCTCAGTCTCAGTCTCAGTCTCAGTCTCAGTCTCAGTCTCAGTCTCAGTCTCAGTCTCAGTCTCAGTCTCAGTCTCAGTCTCAGTCTCAGTCTCAGTCTCAGTCTCAGTCTCAGTCTCAGTCTCAGTCTCAGTCTCAGTCTCAGTCTCAGTCTCAGTCTCAGTCTCAGTCTCAGTCTCAGTCTCAGTCTCAGTCTCAGTCTCAGTCTCAGTCTCAGTCTCAGTCTCAGTCTCAGTCTCAGTCTCAGTCTCAGTCTCAGTCTCAGTCTCAGTCTCAGTCTCAGTCTCAGTCTCAGTCTCAGTCTCAGTCTCAGTCTCAGTCTCAGTCTCAGTCTCAGTCTCTCAGTTCTCTCTCTATCTCTTTATAGAGACTTTTTTTTAGCTTGTTCGCCATTGAATCGGTATCCCCGCATAATTGTTGCCCTGCCATGGAATGGCGGTGCTTTCTGTTTCCGGCTGTACCAGGGACAGCTACAATGTCCTGCATTGTTGTCTCGGACACAATCTCGCATGCTGATGCACGCACACACATCCTTGGGTAAATGGCTTTGGTATTGGCAGTGGCCAGGGAAAAGTCCCCCGCAATTGAACGGTTTTTCAGCGAGAAAGAGAAAGAGATCTTTGTTTGCCCGGGACCCCTATGGCAGGCAGAGGCAAGTCCCCTTTCTCGGAGCTCTCACCGAAGGGCATCTCAATGGCTGGAAGCATCCCGAAAACTCTCCAGCAAATATTCAACATGTGGTCCTTGGTACGCCCAATGAAATCGTTGAGGATATTAGATGCAAATGCTGCTCAAATGGTACTTTTCTTATTCTCATGAATGGAAAATGCCAAATTTACAGGAGAATATATTAAAGAATTGTTTGATTGTGTTCACCTTGATGACTTGATGGCTTATTGAATGAAATTTCAAGTGGCCACATGGCGTATGAGTAATATATTAAAAATATACAAAATGTTATAAACAAAAATGTGCATAGTTAATTTTAGAATTGAAAACTTTGCTTAATTTGACTTCTTGACTGGCTTAAAACTAAGCTTGTCCCACATGACGTATGAGTAATATTCACACAAGCATCTCCCTAGATATTACTCATCCGCCATGTGTTACGGCCACATTTTTAATTGCCTTTCTGTTTGAGTTAAGGAAATACAATTTTCTCAAAAATAACTATTAGACTTCCCCCCTAAAACTATTTTAAAACTGAAAAACTGCTTCATTAGCAAAAAAAAACTAGACAAACACTTGCCTTGTGAGTTATTATAATCCACGGACAAAAGTCCGAAACAAAAGGGGTTTAAATATTTGCCAACATTATAGTGCAACTAATTAAAGCGAAATGCAAATATTTGACCAAATGAAAATTCATGGCACCTCCAGCAAAACCAGGCTGAAATTGATTAAAATTTGCGAATGGCAAACGCACGAAAACCATTCGAATAGAACGAAATGAAATGAAATTACAAATTAATTGTCGGACAATGGTGTGCCAAGGAATTTTTTTGGTCAAATAAAATGTTGCATTTTATGCGCCGCTTTTAAGTATTTCCCACAAGCGCGCCACCACGTTTTGCCATATTTAGTTTACGCACTTTTGGACCAGGCCAAAAGCAATCTGAAATGGAACCTATGGGGGCGAACCCTGCTGCCCGCTCTGCATTTCCCAACCCGCTTAAGCGCTCATTTAAATGTTGGTCAAACCCTTGCTGGCCTTTCCCCGGGGAGCTGTGTGAGGGTGGTGGGAAAGTGTGGGGCCGGAAAAGCGAAAAGATATCTTGTTCGCAGGCCATTACACACACAGCGACTAGGTGTGGCAAATATTAAAATATATAAAATATTGCCAGAATGCGAAATTTTATTTATTTGAATTTTTGTACACCATTTTTGTTATCGATAATTATATTGTTTATTGCAATAGAATTTTTTACGAGACATTCATAATACCAAGATAATTTTAATTTAAAGTGTATTGTCTGGTTATGATTGGATAATTTCTTTAAATCAATTATATTTAGTAATCAGACGATAATTTAATTATTTCGATATTTTCAATATTAATTAATTCATTTTCTACTTACCGAATTGGAATTAAATTGTATATTAGAAATACTTTTCATCAGTATTGGTACCAAGGCGATTTTTCCGATATATTTGATTTTAAAAGGTATCGTTATTGAATCGATTTTTCTTTCGATATGTATCGAACGGTCATTTCTTCTCCAGGCCAGATAAAAAACGGCCAGAACAATACACAGACAAGTGGCAGTCCGGTATCTGTGATCTGTGTATATGCCTGAGTGTGTGTGTGTGTGTATCTGTGATGTGTGTGCTTGTGTGCGAATGCAATTCGATTGCACACGCTCGAGTGGGCGACAAGTGTAAAAATGCAAATATTTACAAATATGAGAACGAGACCAGAAATTGGCATGGCACGAGGGGCGGCGAGGGGGTAGGGGGTGCAGGTGGTGGGTGGAAACTGGGACATTGTGACTATAAGTTCTCGCCAATTTCCTTTGCCCTTTCCCCATTCCCCTTTCCCTCAGTCATGCTGTCCCTCCTCTTCTCTGCCTGTCTCCATCTCTCCCTCTCTGCCCGTTATGGCGATTGTTGTTATCATGGCTGCTCTGCCAGTTTGAATTTCGGTTTTGTCAAAATACTGGCAACACCATTTACCAATTTGCAATTTAAACACAATTTACTGAGCGAGTTTAGCATATGAAACATTGAATATTCCAATATATCGTCGCGACCTATCGATAGGTAGCATGGAGGAGCAGGGAAAGAGCGGAAACGGAAATGGAAACGGCAACGGAAACCATGGCCGGAGTTTAAGTCGAGGCTAACAAGCTCGGGAAAATCATTCATTCCGCCATTACCCCTGGGGGAGAGGTCGAGAATTGGGAAATGGCAATGGAAATCGTGTGCGTATGTGTGTGTATGTTAATCGCGCCAAAGTTTGTTGCCAATATTGCGAAAAGCCCCAAGGAAAACTGCAACAGCCAACAAACTGTCATATTATTTTACATATATATGTACATGTATCACCTACCACGGCAAACATTGTCCTACAGAGAGAGAAAATGGGGTATGGATAATGTTTTGTGGAATATATTTTGTATTATATGAAATACATTATATATTAAAGGCATATTCAAGAGCTGAAATATAGAAATAATAGTTGAAATCATATTATTAAATTTAAAATGTTTTCTTAATTAAAAAATTTAATGTATATTAAACAATTTATAGTAACATTTCTTCTTTGTACAATTTTAATTGTTCTTGTATTTTTTTAAATTAAAATTATTGAATTGTTTATTACTTGAAAATGTATTCATTTTGTACAATTTTTTTCACTTATTTTAATATAATATACCAAAAATTAATTAATTTATCAATTTTGATCCTTATTCTTAAATATATTATTTAATGTGTTTATTCTTGCCTTATCATTTTATTTATTTATTTATTTAAACCATACCCTTTTTTTAATAAAATATTTATTTATTTTAAATTTCTTTATTGAAATTTGCTTATTTATGTGGTCGAAACATAAGAATTAAAGGCTTACATATATTTTAAAAAATATAAGTTGTTTGTTATAATTATTCTATATTATTTATTTATTTATTTTATTTAACATTTACTTGAATTTTGATGTTCTAATTTAATCCAAAAATTTTGCTAACATTGAAGTTATCTAGGTCGGGTTTTTTTTCCAGTGCACTTGCTCAGAGCTCAATGTTCCATTCCGTCTGCTTGCCTTTCGTATTTATATTGTGTGATATCGTCGACATTTTGTCTTGTAATTAAATTTCCTGTCTCGCTGCGCGCTACACCCCACCCCTGCCCCCTTGAGAGGAAATGCGAACGACCCCTTCCCCCCTCCCCTTTGGCAGAATGTGACCCCTAACCGCTGGCAATGCGCCGACGACCTACACTCGCATGAAATCAATCGCGGAAGCGTTGAGCTGATTCTCATATATTCCACCCAGTAACCGGGGAATGCCAGGGGGAAAATGGTAGGGGGAAAATGCCAGGGTAAAATCCGAGGGGAAAATAAACTGGCGAGGGCCTCAGCAAATATCGCTCATACGCCCCGTAAACTGTTTAAAACTGCATGACAGTTGATTTCACTTGACTTGAGGTGTTGAGGCGAACACGAAAAAAAGGAGGAGAGGTAAAATAAATAAAGTAGAGAGGAAGAGGGTAAAGAGGAGAGAAAGAGGAAAGGAAGAGGAGAGTAAAGGGGGAGATATGACAGGTAGAAGGTCAACAAGCTGCGGCCAAAGTTCAAGCAAAGATTTACTAAAGAAAAAGAGAGAATCCTCGAAGGAGAAGCAGCAGGAAGCTCTGAATTATTGAAGGACTTGGCCAATTGACAAGGAAAATGACTTTCACACACACACACACACACACAGGATCAGGTGTGTCCGAGTGTGTGTGCGATTTGAGGTGTAATGAAGCGATTGCCCAATGTAGTTACCGTCATTTAGAGCCATCAATACGTAATGGCAGCCCAGTTCCACGGAGGGGTCACTCCCTCTCTCCCCCATTCAATAATTGCTCAAGTCATGACTCGAATCGTATTGAATCGAATGGGTGATTCATGATTCATGAGTGGCCCAGGAACTATGATCGAACTTAATAAGCGCCTTGCTTGTCTTGGGCCAGCAATTTAATTTATGTTATTGCTTTTGGGCATATTTGATGAAAGGGTTGAGCCTTAGCCAAGAAAATATATATATATATATATATATAATATACCACAGGCTATACATTGACCAAAAATCTTAAATATAGCAAAAAAAAACCCACTCTGAAGTTCGGGCACTCCACCATCTGATCGATTTTCAATTGAAATTCAGTGGTTTCCCAAAGAAAATCTTTAAACAGAAGCAATTTTCCAGCTATCACGAGAGTGAGAGAGAGAGAGAGGGAGCTGGTATGGGGGCGTCATGCCACCATTAATTAAAGCAATTAAATGGATTTTTCATTTAAATTCAATTGCAGCATCCTTCGGAAGTGTGCTTTGCTTGCTTCTACTTCCCCCTCCCTTCACCTGTGAGCGTTTTTTGTCCAGGCGCAAAACTTCTGCTGCTTTTCCGACAGGACACGTGGGGGCCAAACTTTTTTTATGGCCTATGCAAACGATCTGGCTAAAAAAAAAGGAATAACATGGCCAAAATCCAGCAACAGAGTCGAAAGTAGTAAACAGGACTCGCTTTGACATTTAAATGGCACATTAAATTGCAAAATACCAGCAGAGTTTTCAAATGTTTCGAGTTCCTAACGAGCTGAAAAGATTTTTGGGTTTGTCTTTGTTTCCAAGTTGAAGCGGTTTTGTTTTGTTTTTAATTAGTTGGTTAGAGGTAAAACAGACGTAATTTAATCAAATTAATCACTTATAAATTTCATAGAAAAATAAATTTATTTACTACAAATATTCTTAAAGATTTAAGCAGATAATTAAGGTTCCCTTCCCTTCAGAATATCCTTAAAGACCACAATTAACCCCCCGGAGTCACGTGCAAGGATTTCCCCTTTAAATATCTTTGGTTATTCAGTGTCTCAATGCTGACGACATCCTGGTATAAGGTTTAAGGAAGCTGACAAAGCGGATATATGTCCACAGATATACATGGCATTATCCTGGCCATTTGGTTGGCAATAAAATTGCGAATGCGAATGGGAATGTGAATGGATGTGGATGTGGATGTGAATGGGAATGGGATGGGAATGGGAATGCGAAGCGCTTTAAATGCATTATGGCGAGTGTCATTAAGTACAGTTGTCCCCAAAAGTTGGCCGTAAGAAATTGTGAGAGGCGTGTGCGATTGTAAAACATGCATTAATGTGGCCTACGTGTGCATTCGTCCTTGCACGCACACAGACACACAGCACACACACACACAGCTGCACGTAGGACGATTTTCAATTAATTTGCAGACCAAGAAGGAGGCGTATTCCATCGAAAAATGAAGTGTCTTCGTGGCAACTGACACCAGCAGAAAATGCTAAAGATAGGAGTTGTCCTCCCTTGACATGTATATATAAATATATGTGAATATCGAAAGCAATCTAGCGATGTACAAAAGCTAAGCAAAAAATTGGAATTATCAAATTTGGAAGGATAAATGTTTCGTTGAAGATTATATTTTTTTAAAGAGTGTTTAGAATTTTTTGAAATCATAGCATATATCGGAAAAAAATTGTGATTGATATTTTTATCGATATACATTAATCTTTATATATTTCGATATATTTCGATATATTGCTCGATGTGTAATTCACTGTATTTCGACAATTTTCTCCATATTTTGATGTATTAGAATATAATTCCATTTAGGTCGATACATTTTGGAAAAATTAGTTAAAACTGGAACTTGAATACTTATTTTAATGCGATATATTTCGTTTTTTTCGTTTTATTTCGATTTATTTCTCAATTTCTCGATATGTATATCTATATATCGCAGCATTTAGTTATTTCCGCATATATTTCAATGCAAATCGATATACTTCGATATTTTTGCATACATTTGGATAATATTACGCCCACCTCTAGCACTCACACGCCCATGCATAAGCTGTCAGAAATGTGGACTTCCGTCTTTTTGCCGATGGAACGCCGCCATTGCGGCGGAAGTTGTGCGGTAAATGCAGCTGCATCGATGCACAGCCCCGGTAGCTCCCCCTCGGAAAATGCACCCCCCACCCACCAACACACACACACTCACACATACACCCAGGGAGACCCTTTAGAGCCGACGCGTTGTTTGCGCGCTTGGTCAGTTATAATGAATATTCATATGATTAAGGGATTTACCCCGCTTGTAATTTAATTACCCCGAAAGAATTTAAAAATAAAACCCAATTTAAAATGACGTACGTAATGGGTTAATGAGGAAATTGCCAGGCTCATTAAGGCACCAAAAAGCAAAGCGAAACGAAAGCAAAATAAATAAATAAAATTAAAATAAAAAAAGGGAAAGGTAAAGCAAAATGTGAGAAAGTAAACACGGGAATGTTTCAAGGGAGGCTGAAATCGAAATAATTGAAAGGGCTTAAAGAGAACAATACCGAAGTCAAATATACAGAAACAAAAGTCAAGTTAAGCAGGCCTCTACAAGGCTAAGATAGGTAACGCCTCGGCCATGACTCTAGTGTCCGTCATTCAAAACCAAATCATCAAACTAAAATCACCTAACATTCAGCTCTAGTAAAACATTTTGGGAAAGAAAAAACAATATATTGTCTTCAATATCCGTACAATCAACTCAAGACACCAAGATGGATCAATTCGGAGTGCCCACGAAGGTAAACCGTCATGTCCTCAAGGCAGTGCGACACCTAACATTTAAAGAGGATTTCATATTCGTACCCGTGGACGAGGTCCAGTTTCGTGTGAAGTTCACCATGCGAAACCTAAATCCAGTCAAGCATTTGGAGGACCTCATTAGGGACTCTCTGGACAATATGACCATTTTGAAACTCTTGATTAAGAGCGAGGAGGGCTATGCACTCAATGTGACTGAGGAAGAAGAAGAAGGAGAAGAAGAAGAAGAAGACGTGGTATTTACATAATTTCTATAAATATTTATATACCATCTCATGCATGTTTATATATATTTTAGGAATTGTAATCAAGAGGATTTTGAGTTTTTTAAATTTATTATTATTTATGATATTCGTGTTTTTGACAATTTAAATGTAAGTAGCCACAATTTTGCCATTTTCGATCGTTAACTCAGCCTTGATTTTAAAAGATATTTTGGAGGAACTGCTCCCAAAGGAAGTTGCCGGGTTGCTAAATCTGTAAAGTTACTTAAAAAAAATTGAAAAAAGTTAATGTAAATGTAACAAAAAATACCCTTTACAAGATGACCAACAATTACTGCAAGGACATAGCAATAAACACCAGAAAAAGGCTGCCACTCGCCACATTAGTTGAGGGCATCTGCCTCCGGATTACTTAACGGCCTCTGGCCCATTTTGTGTGGCCCACATTGCTGGTGACAAATGTAAATTTGGATTTGGCCAACAACTCTATTACCCAGTCGCTCTCGCTCTCGCTCTCGCTCTCGCTCTCGCTCTCGCTCTCGCTCTCGGCTGTCCCTGTCTCTGTGGGCCAGCTCCGGGCTTTTCGCCAGGCCTGTAATTGAAAAGCGTCCGCTGCTAATTGACTGGTCGAGTGACTGGCTGACAAGCACACATGGAAACACTTTCCGCCGCCCACAATCGACCGCCCACTTTGGCCTCTTCTGTGAGCGAAAGAAATTGTCTTGCCACGAACACGCGTTTAAAATGCGCGAAGGATAAAATAAAGCCGCGGGAAATCATTCAGACTGGAGGAGTATGAAGTAAATTGTACAAGTTAAAAGAGATTATAAATATTTTTCAAAACAATTGAAATGAGTTAATGGAAGTTTGGTGAAGGGAAATGGCTCCGAAAAATTAATAATAATAACTAATACCAACTTAAATCCCCTTTCAACTTTAGCCGCACGTCAAAACATTTGCTCAATTCTCGCTCCCTGCCAGGGCATAAACAATATCCCTCGGGAGCTGCCGAAGCGATGAAAACTCTTAAACCTTCACAATTTCAAACAGTTGGTCTTAAAAATATTGGTCTCTCATATATATAAAAATATTAACTTAATTTAAACTCAGTGATGCAGTGTGATTTTGCTATGATAATGTTAGCTTAAATAAGGGGATTTTTAAAGCAAATTAGGTGTAACTTTGGTACAGAAAGTGTGGCTGAAGTTTGGATGTTTGTAGAAAGTTTCTAACAATTGGTCTTAAAAATTATATATTTATATGAATACTAAACTAATTTTATCTCATTGAACCAGTGAGATTTTCCTTTAATAATGGTTGCTTAAATTAGTGGTTTTTTAAGCAAATGCAGTGTGACCTTGCCACAAAATGTGTGGCTAATTTTAAGGTATTTGAAAGCTGGTTAGGTGTGACCTTGCTACAAGAATGTTGAATTGACAAGAACATTAGATCACTATAAGGATAAGTGAGTCCTAGAACATTTTCTTTAAGCTAAAATAATTTTTTGAAGTCACTATAAGGACAAATACTAACTACAAAATTTTCTTCAAGCTGCAATTTCTATTTTTTCTTAATATAAATATTTTAAAAATATTTATTTTGTGATAAATCCCTCATAAAAGTATAAAACCAAAGCCCGAACTTTAAACTCTGGCTCTGCGTTTCATTACTTTGACTCTGTGTGTGAACTGGAACATGTTAACTGAAGTGCCTGTGTGTGCTTGTTCTTGGCCTTCTCTGTTTTGGCTTTTGTCTGACGGCGGCGGGACTTCAACTGCGAGCAATATTGAGTGAATTTTTCCCCTTTTTTTTTTTTTTTTGTTTGGCATTTTTTCATTCGAATTTCTCGTTTTTCCTAGGGCAGCTCCTTCTGTTTTTTTCGTCCCATTTTTTTCCTGCTTCCTTTTTTGTTGTATTCTTTTTTTTTTTCTTCTTTGTTTTCAGCGGAATGTCAGAGATAGTGGACTGGCCAAGGGCCGTCAGGGGTTAAGGGTATACTATGTATCTGCTGGCATCTGCCAGAAGGCGTTAAGTGTTTGAATTTAGTTAGTGCAAAAGGGATTCTGTTCTTCCCTTCTGCCTGTTGCCATCAATTGAATTTACTGCGATTTATTGTTATGGCATTTGGCTCACACACACACACACACACACACACTTAACCAGACAGCTATGCGGCTGTTTATCCCTAGCCATACGTGGCGTATGCGTTATATTTCCAAGGAGAAGAAGCAAGAAGAAGCCTTGGAGGAGAGAGAGAGAGACAGGACCCATTGTCCTAGCTTGTCTTCTTCCTTTTCCCCCTTTGGTAAATCAACTCAATCTAAGGCCAAGCCAAGTCATTGCGCAATTTAGCAGCTCGATGCACTCCAAGGGGAAACAAAGGAAGGAAGGAAGGCCGGCAGGACTTGGTGGTGCATCTATCATAAATACACGCTAGATGCGATTTATGGCCAAACTTAAAATCACCAAAACCAAGTGCCCAAAGTGGATAAGCTAATGGCAGGCAGGCTGGGAGGAGGAGTTTCCTTCACTCAGATCCGATGCGAAGACGAGACGTTGAGTTGAGTTGAGAAATTGTGGGGTTACTTTCGGGGTCACAAAACGAGCCTAAAGCGCCAGTACTGCGATGGGAAGCTGGGAGGGGAGCGGGGGAGGGGAGGCTGTGTGTGCGGAAAAGCGGGGTTAGAACGAATGCAAAAACTATGCCGGAAATACGTGCTTAGCATGCAAAGGCACAACAACAGGAGACGGATGAACAGACATAGACACACACGGATGGACACACACAGACACAGGCAGACAGGCGGAGGCGGAGGCTGTGTGCGTTCACCAATACCAACGCACAGGCACAGACAGACGCACACATGTGGCACATAAACCGCTTAACAATGCCACTTCCGCTTTTGGCATGCGGTTGCCCCAATGCACACCGGGCACAGTGGGCGAAAAAGAACTATTTTCGAGTTCTTAAAAAGTTGGAAATTTAAATCGTGAATAGCTGATAAATGTTCTTAGGGGGGAATACTTTTCATTCGAGTAATATTTGTTATTGTTATATTTTATTACTTTTATTTTCAATATATAGTTAACTTGTTCAAACTTAATTCGTGGACTTTCTAAAATGTTCTATATACTAGACATTTTTTGAAGAAAGTTTAATCGATTTTTTGCGAACGAAAATGTTTTATTACCGCACATATTTAAGATTTAAAAATTATGATCATAGTTTTGTATATAGTTTTTGATTACCGCACATATTTAAGATTTAAAAACAAGGCTTCTAGTTTTGCATTTAGTTTTTTCCTGGCTGAACACGTATTCACCCCTTAGAATACGTTTTTTAAATGGAGAACAAGCTGCAAAGATTAAGGATTTTTTTGAGATTGTTAATCACATTAC
Source organism: Drosophila jambulina (assembly GCA_018152175.1). Lineage (NCBI taxonomy): Eukaryota > Metazoa > Arthropoda > Insecta > Diptera > Drosophilidae > Drosophila > Drosophila jambulina. The sequence goes on from JAECXH010000006.1 coordinate 4,974,915, forward strand.
GTTTTTGGAATAAAAAAGGAGGTATATTTCTTAACAATTAAATTTTACCTGTTGAACCTCCTAAAAACACATCTCACAACATATTTTTAAAAGGTAAACAAAATTGTATAATGGATAATTCATTTCACTTCCTGAAACTTAGGAAATTGGTTTTCTAATATACATTTCCATTTTAGAAAAATGAACGAGCTGGATAAGGTTCTTAAAGTAATCCATTACAATAAGTTAATGGAATTAAGAAGGAATAAAGAAGGTATATCCTTTATAGAAAAAGTATTAAACTCCTAAATACGAATAGGCTTCCTAAAATATAAAGTCACAATCAATTTTTCAAAGAAAAAAAATTATTGGTATCTTAAAAAATAAAATTTGAATGCTAAGCATGAATGAGTTTATTGAAATTCCGTGACTTTATACTTTTGAAATGAAAACATGAATTTTTCTAACAGAAATATGGAAGATTTTTAACATGACTAGGCTTCGTAAAATATAACTACGACACGTTTTTTTTTTTAATTTTTAAATACTATATTAAATCATAGAGAATATATTTTATTTATTAGAACTTAGTAAACACTAAAGAAATTAAAAAAGTCAAATTTAACGGATTTATACACAAATTTATCAAATTTTCTGCTTAAAAATGCTAAAAAGTATAATATATATTATATTTTATAATTAAATATTATAATTTAACCTGAGAAAGATGAAAATGAAATGCACAGTTGTGCTTTTTGGGGGTGTTATGCCTTAATTTCGGTGGCCACTGTTCCGTGTTTTCTCTTCGGTTAGAGACGTCAGTTGCTGAATTGTGGCCGCTTTTGTTGTTGTTGCTGCTGCTGCCATTGTTGTTGTTTATGTTACTCACGCTTTTTGTGCACACACACACGCACACGACTACACACTAAACGGGAGGGATTTTCGGGCCATACAAGAGCAGCGCACATTTTCCACATTTTCACAAGTTGAGCCAGCCTACAACGCTGATGTCGCCTCGGCTTATGCAATCTTTTTTCTGTTTCTGTTTTTTTTTTTTTTTTGTCATTGTTTAGTGATATTTTGTGGAGTTTGAATTTGAGTCCCAGTGTTTTTTTGGGGCCTCATAAATAAGCATTTTCCGTGTCTCAATGTCAGAATTATTTCCATTACATTAGTAACAGCAGAGCATCTGGCTAAGATTGTCCCCTGGGTTTCCACTTGAATTGGCAAACAAACCATGTTGCTGGCCTGGTTCTTTGGTTTCATGGGTTAATTAAAGGCAAATATTAAAGTCAGAATATAAGGTAATTAATATTAATTAATTTCTAAAGAAGTTGTAAGTGCTTAAAGTGGAAGGAAATACAGGGAAAGCGTACTAAGAAGTTACTATTTTACTAGTACTATTTTTTATTGTAAACAACTCTAAGCTATATTTTCTTTATAAAATAATAAATCCAATTAATTTAAATGTTACTTTTACTATAATTTAATATTACTATTTAAAAAGATTTAAATTCTTTCTTTTATTGTTTTAAATATTTCCAAATTCTGGCCATAATTTGATGGCTGGCGAAATCTTCAGAGACTCGACAGCAGTTATTTTTAGTGCCTGTGGCCATAGTTTTCGGCTTGTTGATTTTAAAGTTATAAATCTTGAATGCAATTTCCTTATTGTTGCTCCCCCTTCAACCCCCTCACCCCCCAAAGAGTCAAACTTCCGCCTACCCCTGACGGGCCACTGAATGTTTAATGAGCAAATATTTGTGCCAAACATTGAACAAGAAGAAGAAGTGCCACCTCAGCATTGGGGGGAAACCCCTTCGCCATCCCCCCCTGTAAACAATAAGCAGATTGAGGCATTTGTGGCATAAGTTATTCATAAAACCACCCCCTGCCCCACTGCGAGGCTCTCAACTTAACTTCCAGAACGCCACTTGAACTAATTCCCAAATATTAGCTAAACAAAGTTCTTTGCAAAACTTTCCAACGGTGTGCAGTGAGTGTGCTTCGAGTGTGTGTGTAAGTGACCGGCAAAAATCAAAGTCAGCCCCCAACCCCTCCCCTGGGACGCCACTGTGTCACCTCAACCGCAATTGCCGCAAAAGCACACACACACACACACAGCGAGACACACATTTGTGATTTTTAGCAATTAAGAAAATTCGAAATAGTTGCAGAAAGCCAGCTAGGCAGGGGCGGCGGCCTACTGAATTATTAAACAAATGGAAAGGGGGCCAACGGGGGGGGAGCTTTTCCAAGAAGGCTCACGGGTTAAGGGGGGGCATAGTGAAAGTCTCGTAGCAAATATTTGCATGCAACACTTGCTTACATTAAACAAACTTGAACACACACCACACAGGTTGCTGCAACCTCAGGGCTCACCCTCAAACGAACCCCATCGCAGACACAGCCGTACACAACCCTGTTGCAGTCTCCATACCCCCTCTAGCCCCTCCCCTCCTGATCAGTGCTGCCCCAAAAAAAGGTTCCCCGAAAAATAAACCCAAATGTAAAAGTTGAAAAAAAGGAACAAGTTAATTTTTGAGATGTCCCCATCCTTCATACTATGAGGCCTTAATTCGAAAATTTTTAAATAATTGCGGTGTGACCATGCTTGGCAAAATGAGGCTTAATTAGGCAATTATCAAGAAATTTTGATATGGCCATGACTACATAAAATGAAGCTTAAATTAGGGAATTTTATTAGCATTAGGGATACAATATTAGTACTCGAATTAATAGATAAATTCTAATAAGTAAATAAAGTTAAATTTAGCTGTATAAAACTTTCTCACAAAAGAACATACATAAATATTTAAGAATAGATACTAAAGAAAAGTATCTACTAAATTGTAATTTTCCTACCAAAACTAAGAGAGATTTTCCCTCCAAACCGACAGCAATGCGCCTGTAGACAGCATATATATCTCAGCGATAATTAAGCACACATTATGAACGCTCATCTGGGCATCGCATTCACATGTACGAGTATTCCCCTGTGGGCGTTCCGTGCCCTGTGCCCCACGTGCTCCGTGTGCCGGTGTTTGTGGCATATATAATGTTGCCCAGTTTTGGGCAGGATGTGTGTGTATTCACTGCACACTGACCGTGACACGTGAAGGGGTCCTGGTCCTGCAGCTCATTCACTTTCGCGGGGCTTCAAGTCAACGCGCGCATTGCGGCGCTCAAATGACCCAGAAACCGATTTTGGGACTCAAAACAAAAGCTAGATCCTCAGTTTACAGGATTAGCTAGCATTGTGTATTATTTTTTTTTAATTTATAGTGTATTTTGTGGAAAATGGGAGTTAATAAAGACAAGAGAAGGATAATTGAAAGGTTTTAGGGAATATTCAAAAATCAGATGAAAGTTCCTTTAATGTTAAATAACACAACAATAATGAAAGACCTAAAAATTATTTAAATCTACTCAAAAACTAGTGGATAAATATGTAATATATTTTTTAAAGGGAAATATACATTAATAAACTGATATTTTAAAAAGTGAACTTGAAACAACAAAATTAAAAGAAACTTACACATCTTCTTCTCATTATACCCTTACAGGGTATTATAAATTCAGTCAAAAGCTCACAACTCAGTGAAGGAATCATTTCCGACCCTATAAATCATATATATTCTTGATCAGCATCGACAGCCGAATCGATCTAGCCATGTCCGGCAAGAAAAAAAATTTTCCTATTTTTTGAAAAAATTGTAAGGGGTTACATCGTTAAAATTGTGAAAAATTCGAAAATTCTGAAAAAATTTTAATTTTGAATTGGGTTTGCTGGTTTGTTAAGCTGATCAAAACTAGCACAGAAAAGCTTTCCAAATTTAAATTAATGCATTTTTGGCGAAGTTATGCCCGATTTTCTTGCTCCAATTGCAAGCTGCAAGGGTATACAAACTTCGGTTTCCCGAAATAAGCCTCATTTCTTGTTTTTAATATAAAAACAATTTAAAAAAACTGATGAATTAAATTTGCCCAAAAACTAATGTTTACTATTGTAATTAATGTTTTTAATGAGAAGTATAAATAATAATAAGGTTAAACTTAAAAAGAATTAAATTTTAAGGATTACTTAAAGATCAGTTATTTTCGTCTTCATCTTCTAATTCATCTTTTTATTCTTCATCTTTTAATTTTTAATATTAGAACAAATAAAATATACTGAATACAAATTAAATTTTATGAAAAATTGATTCATTATTCATAATAATTTTTTTAAGGGGAATAAAAAATATAAGACACAAAAGATGATATTTGAGAGGTTCAACTTGAAGCAAATTAATTGTTAAAGAACATAAAAGTTCTTTTAATTTTAAATATTACAGCAATTAAGGAGAGTTAACTATACATTAAATTACCACAAAAAACCAATTGACATTTCCCTAAAATACTGGATAATATGACTTAGTCCTTAATTGGTCTCGTATTTTCGCTGGTTCTCCATTTCTTTGTCGTCTCGCCGAGATGTCAATAAACTTTTTGGGCTCTGATTTCTCACTGACACCAAAAATCGTGGCAGGAGGCAGGACCCCGCCGCACATGCACTTAAAAGTGTATTCGTGTAACACGTAAAAGGACTTAAAATGAAGGTGTGCATAACTAAATAAATTCTATCAGCGGCAGCAGCGGCGGCGACACATCCTCTCGTGTCGCCTCCTTTTTCGTCCTCGGCCAGAAACATGTGGGACAGGCCTCCCAAGTGGGACAAACACTATTTCTGCCTGTGACACCAAAAGAAAGCAAAAGAAAGCACAGAGAAAGGAAAAAGGATAAAGAAAAAAGGAGAAAGGAGAAACTTAAAAACCAAGAGCAGGAGGAGGGAGGAGCACAAGGGGGGTATAAAATTGTGTTAAGCGTTGATTCTTTTGTTCTTGACTCTCCTCTGTGTGTGTGTGTGTGTGGGTCCTCGCCCCTTTCTTGCGCCCCGGAACCCTTTCATTTGGCGCCTTTCTACTTTACTGCCTGGTGGCATGCATGTCTAAGATGCAGCGCCACGCCCCCTGAAAACGCCCCCTAAGACCGCCCCAGAAACCAGGCAGTCGTCGCCCAATACCTCCCTGGCTGCAAATTTGTGCTACTTTGTCTTTTGTGTTAAACAACAGCGGCAAAAATACAACTAAAAGCGGTCTAGTTAAGTGTCTGGATCTAAAAATACCTTAAAATATTTATTAATATTTATTAATACCATAACTAAGTCAAGTTTTTATCTTAAAAATTCTAGAAATAAAAGGAACTTCCCTTGAAGTTTGAAAGCCTGCAAGGAGTTCTTTTAAAAGTTTAATATTTTATAAATTCCTTTTGTGTTTGGCTTTTAAAATACATAAATATATTATTAAAAATTAATACCAAAATTAAGGTTAGTTTAAATCTCAAAAATGATTTTAATAGAAAAGGATTTCCTTATATATTCTTGATCTGCATCAACAGCCAAATCGTTCTAGCCATGTGCGGTAGAAAAAATTTTTTTTGAATTTTTTTTTCAAAATTTTTTAAGGGGTTGCATCATTAAAATTTTCAAAATTTGAAAAAAAGAATAATTTTGAAAAATTTTAAACGCAGTATGCACATTTATTAAGGAAATAAAAACTAGGACATAAAAGTTTTCCGATTTGAAATTAAAGCTTTTTTGACTTAGTTGTGGGTTTCTTAGTTTTAACTTACCCAAAAAAATTATCAAATAAAAATACTGATAAATATCGATTTAAAAATTGGAGTTTTTGAGTTTTTCGTCAATTTATAAGATACCGAAAAATTAAGAGCAATTGCCAAATGTCATATTTTCTCAATTTCGTAATTAAAATCCTAATATTTAAAATATTATATTAAAGATATTGAGAAAATATGTTTGTAATTTTTTTTATTTTTTTTTTAATTTTAACCCAATTTGCTTATTTACTAAACTAATAAAAAACCAACAGGCTTAGTTATAAAGGATTTTAAATTCGAGATTCTAAAACTTCAGTTTCCAGAAGTTAGTTTTCATTTCATTTCATTTATTTCATTTAATTTAAGATCTTAATAATAAATTATTGAATTATGTTTGTAATGATGTAATTATGTTTTTATTAAATATTAAGGTATTTTAATCACATTTTTGAACCAAAAATGTGGACTTGACTTGCATTAAAAAATAATTTCAAGCTTAGTAATTTCCTTTAATGAGTTCCTGAAGACTTAAATAATTCTTTCGCCTAAACCCCATATATATACCCTCAAAAAATCCCAAATAAGGGGTATAAAAAGAGAGAGAAGCACAAGAAATTGCTGCCGCCTAAAATATTTCAGCCCAAAAACGCAAAGTTTTGCTTCTTGGCCATGTTGTCGTAGTCGTTGTCGTCGCTGTTGCTAGAGGAGAGTGTGGAGAGAGCGGCCAAAAAAAAGGAAAATAATAGAAGTACTTAATAAGACAAAGACACGGCGTGGGCGTCATCATCATCATCATCATCATCGTGCTGCACTTTTGCATACTCCTTCCCACCCCAGGCAGTGTGCCCCTTCTTGTTTTTATTTCGGCCAGTGTGGCCAGCGCAACAAAAAAAAAGCAAAAAAACTACACGAGTGTCGTGAGTTGCCTTGCCTTCGTTTCACTTTCCCCCGCTCCCCTCCTTTTCGATTTGCTGAAAAATATGCAAATTGCATGAAAATCTGGCGCTTTCTTTTTTCTCGCTGTTTTGTTTGTGTTGGTTATTCATTTTCCGTGCCCGCTTTTTGCTATTCAGTTTAGAGCCATGATCCCTTACGTGAGAGCGAACGAATTTTTGGCGGCTTTGATTTTGCATTCAAAACTGCAGCATTTATTTCAGCCAAAAGATAAATATAAAGATAGTACATAATTGATAAATAATTGCAGTGAAATAAATGGGAGAAATTCACTAAACTAGTGTCATAACGCACCTTTTTGCTCGCGCTCATCTTTCTGGCACTTCACGGCTTTATTAACTTCCCGGGGAATGCCAACTAGGACTGTGACTCCCAACTGGAGGGCAGACACTCATAACTTGCACTTCCATTAGAAGAGGGAGCTGGGGCAGCAGCGGGAGCAGGACTAGCTGCAGGACCCACTGGAAGCTGTATCGCCTTACGTGACGTAAGCTCAGCCTTAAGTTGCGCCTCATGACGGTGGCAGCGGCTGCAACTTCGTTTACACTTTCAGAGCAAAACCCACTTGACCTGCCATTACGGCTGCCCTGCTCTGTGTCCCCCGAAGCAGTTACACGGCGGGAAAATCATAGTACAGCTTAAAAAGAGATATATAAAAATATTAAAAAGTAACTAAAACAAGAATTAATAAAATATTACATCAAAATATTAAGGAATGTTAAAAATAATCAAATTTGTTGTGATTGTATGTCCCGTAAAAGTTGTAGGAATTTATTAGACATTTTCTGGTATGACAAAATATTCTCAAAACTTTTAAATTAAGTATTTTTCAGTATATATTATAAACCTCAAGGCAGGCTTAATAAATTTATTTAATTATCATCTTTTAAGCACTCATAAATATTTAAAATTCAAGTACGGTCTTACCTAAATTGAAAAATTGTATTTCGTATTTTATTTACCTTTTTCAACATATTATTTTTTGCCTAAAAATTATTCTTAATGCCTGGAAGCTTTTATGTATACAAACATAATTTATTAAGCTTAATATAGACATTTTTAAATATTAAAAAAAAAAAGCATCAAATTTATTATTTATCACTGGTAGTTAATATTTCTTTTATTTGGGAATATAGTTTTTTTTAGGAAAATTTTGTGAGGTTTTAAAAAATGAATAAGAAAAGTTTGATTGTCTTTAAAGGTTTAAAAGAAAATAGCATTTGTAAGAAACAAAAAAATATAGTTAGGTAATTAATTGTTCCCCTTTTTCTTCCGGTGCAACACCCCAGCTTGAGGGAAGTTAGCGCCGCCCATTGATAAAGCGAAAAAGAGGGTAAAATATGGAGTAAGTGTGCTTCAGCCATTAGCACAGTACTTTTGCACTTTTTTTACACTTATTTTTTAGTCTTTTTTGCCCGGTGTTTGTGCTGTCGTCAGTGGCTTTTCCTTGAAGGAGGTGGAAATCCTTGGCTGGCTCTGGGTTCCTGCACCTTGCTCCTTCTTCTTGCCAAATTGTTATGCAAAATCTGCATAATACATTATGTAATTATGAACGTGACAAAAGTATATTTCCATTCTCCTGCCGCCTCCCCTCTCGCTCCCTCTCAGTCTCTTTGTCTCTGTTCGCATCTCCTTTTCTGCTGTCCCACCGGGCGTATGCGCAATATTCGTTTTTGCATTTAATTTTGCATAAACAAGATTTAATTAGTTTCTGCGGATATCCGGGCGCCCAGCTCCTTGCCGGAGCATCGGGTTACAGCAAATTATTTCACACCATTTCACTCGTGTGTTTGACTTTGGTTCGAAGCTCACTGGAAATGTACTCAATTAATTGTAATTTATATAAACACATATTTATCCGAGGATCTAGGAGCTGTGTGTGTAGGTGTGTGTGTGTGTGTGTGTGTTTACCTTAACCAACATACACGGACACAGTCATCAGCATATGTCAACAATCAGGCAGGATGTGTAACCCAGTCAACAAATTGTTTGGTCAACTAAGGAATATTTATTAAAGTGTTTGAATAAGTTAATAGTTGCTTAATATAGACATTAGGTGATTAATAATCATTTAAAGTCACTTAAAAAATTATTTTATTTCTAGCAAAGTAAGTAAAGTTATGGAATTTGGGCTTATTACATATGGTTTGTACTAAAATAATCTATAAAATATGAATTGAAGTATTTAAATAGCTTGTTAGTTGCCTAAATAATTGAACAAGTCTTTAATTCATATAAACAGCTTTTTGTAGTAATGTGCGGGCTTTATATATTTAATTTATGGAAAAAAATGCTCAAAATTAAAGCTCTTATATTGCAGATAAATTTATTAATAATTTAAAAAGTCAACTAAAAAATTGTGTAAACCATTTAGAAAATCAATGAAAGGTTTCTTGTTAACACAAATTAATTATCTTTTAAATTAATGCCTAAAAGTGTTGTACAAAAATCTAAAGCCAGTTGTTATTAAACAATTAGGTTTCTGGGTGTTCAAAGTAGACTTTAAAATTTATTAGCGCTGCATTTTTAATTGATTGCATTACTCATTTATGCATTTTAATTGCTAATTAATGCAGAAATTACACAGGAATCGGGGGATAAGCGAGGGAAGGGAGCTCGCTGGATTTATGTTTAATTAGCGGTGGAGCATTAGGCAGCTCTGTGTGTGTGTGTGTGTGTGGGTGGGTGTGTGCTGTGCACAACAATTTGCATAAACAAATAGGAGCAATGAGCGGCAGGTGGGCGTGGCCAGCCAACTGTCCGAATAAAGTTGCCGGCAAAAGGCGGAAGTTCATTTTATGGCGCTGTCTCTTCCGGTTTGCTCTGTGTGGGTGTGTGTGTGTGTGTGTTTAGGGGGTGTGTTTAATGAGCCGTTATTTATTACCTTGGCCTTTTAATTTATGTGTGTGTGTGCAACAAATTAGAGGCCAAGAGGCCGGTCCTAATGCCCTTTTTCAACTATCTTTGCAAGTATTTGTGCAAATTGCTACTCCAGACAGCAAACAAACAGCACAAAAAACACAAATCAGCAAAGTAAACAAAAGGAATAATGGCGGAAAAGAGGTGGAAAGTGAGGCAGGAGAGGGAGGAGGAAAACCTACAGACAGACTGCAGAAGTAGAAGCTTTTCTCTTGGCAAAGGTATGCCATGAATTTAATAATAAACAAGGTCCAAGTTGCACGAAAAATCATTTAGAGGCAGGAGTTGGGGCTTAAATAATTTAAAAAAAAAATCAAAGAAATTCAAGAAATTTAAGAAATTTAAAGAAATATAAATAAAACCAAGCAAAATAAATGCAGGACTTCAGGCAAAACTTCGCTGAATACAACTTTTTCAATAAGTCACTCACTTACCAACTTTCCACTGCCAATGGCAACACAACGGGGCTAAATAGGACTAAACAGGGCCCAGCAGAGGGGCAAAAAAATTTCCCCTAGAAATGAGCTATTTGAGTCCTTATTCTCCTTTTCCTGCTCTTCATTTTCCCGCCGCACTTTCCACCAGCAAGTAAACATGCAACTGACATTAATGCCTCATACATACAGATATGTAAAAGTTATGAAAACTCAAGGAACCTCAAAGCAACTCGCGGGTAAAAAAAGTGCCAACACTCAGTAGTGGGAAAATGGTTAAAAGGGAAATGGGATATTTGTTTTTTTTTTTTGTGTAAGTAAGTGAAAAGCCAAAAGAAACCAAAGAAAAGCGAAAAGGCGACGTACAGTGGGGCGTGTGTTTGTACGCTTAAGGATAAGCAGGATCTCCCCCTCCTCCTTTCGCGTAATGAAGACATTCCCCAACTTTCAGCACTGAAACTAATTTCGGCAACTGAGGAGCAGGGCGGAGACTCAATCTCCCTCGCCTCCTAGGGGGGCGTGGCAGCAGCAAGAACATAAATTAAAATGTTAGCTTAAAGTTTTTGCCGCTAAAATGGCGCAGCAAAGGAGTCTGCCCGGAGGAGGGGGAGGGGCAGGGGCAGGGGAGGCTGCAAAGGAGTGTAAATGACACTTAACACAATTAAATAAGCATTTAAAGTTGCACAGCCTCAATTCGCACACGAGTGTGCGTGAGTGTGTGAGTGTGCGAGTGTGTGTGTAGCATGCATTACTGCGCTGCATATTAAATTAATGGTGTGCCAAAAAGTAGGCTACAGCTAAGGAAGTAAGGAAGTTGAGAAGAAGGACGACAAAGTGGTTGGCAAAAAACCCATGCAACACTTTTATTTTAATATCAAGCTAAGTTTGATAATTACAAAATCTATATCTCATTTTGTGTTTTGCGATTTTTCAAGTCAAGAAAAATTTATAAGATTTGTGAGTTCAATAATTAACCCATTAATAATAAGCCGATTTCGGACCAGAACTAAGTACAATTTCCCATTTGCAGTTTCTTCTGCATTTAAAATACAAATAAAGCCCCGTTTTAGCTGGAATCTGGACAAAGAAACCCCGGCCACAACATTTTGCTCTAAAAACAAAGAATAATAAGAATGAAAAGCTAACTCCGGAAAGCCGAAGTTTGTATACCCTTTCAGATTGGGAGACTGAATGTAAAGCTGATTAAAACTACTCCTGAAATTCATTATTTTTTAAATTGGAAATTTTTTCTATGTTAATTTCAGCACATTAGGTTTACAATTTGTTAAATTACACTTTGTGTTGAAAATTTTCCACAATTTTAAATATTGAAAAATTTGTGAGAATTAAAAACAAATAAGTTATTTTTAAATATTTTTGTATTAATAAGTTGGTAGTTGTGAATCCTAATGTATAACATAAGCCTTTTTTAGGTCTCTTATGCTCTCAAAAAGACTCGAAATATTCAAATTTTTTAGATCGATATTTTTACAAAAAATCAAAGTTTCAAAAAGCCATAACTAAGTCAAAAAAGCATTAATTTCAATTCGGAAAGCTTTTCTGTGTTGGTTTTTTATAGTTTTAAAAACTTGCATACTTCATTTAATATTCTAAAATTAAATTTTTTTTCCATTTTTTGTGAATTTTAACGATGTAACCCCTTATAAAATTTTGAAAAATTAAAAAAAATTTTTTTTTCTGTCGGACATGTCTAGAACGAATTGGCTGCTGATGCTGATCAAGAATATATATGCTTTATAGGGTCGCAAATGACTCCTTCGCTTCGTTGCAAGCTTCTAACTAAATTTATAATACCCTGCAAGGGTATATTGCGTGAGTATGTGTGTGTGAAAAGTGCAAAGTGTGCAGGGCAGTTAAGGATTTATGCGCTCGTTAAGGGCAGTTTCATGCTGCTTTTTATGTGTCATGTGTGCTGCTTCCGGTGCTTTTAGCAACCCCTTAAGCCTTCTCCTTCGCCTATTGCTGCAGTTTGTTGAACTAATCATACATGATTCAGTTTGTTCGCTGGTCACACTGACAAGAGCGTGGCAAGTGGAAGCTGGAAGCTGGAATCTGGAATCTGGAAATGTAATATTAAATATTTAATATTTCCACATTTATAATTATAAGGCTTGACTTATAATAGCAGCAATTCAGTGATAATAAAGTACGAATTTAAAATAGGTAAACCCGTAAGGTTTGGAGTCTTTATTTTTGCTTTAATGTTCAAATTGTCTGTGTTTTTATATAATTTTACTTTAAGTTTACTTTAAATTTTATTTCGCTTAAAGAAGTGTTGAGATATTTTATCGATTCCTCTTACTTTTGAATATTATCTTAAATTTTGCAGTATTTCCATTTAAGATGGGTTTTTTATGCACGTTGCTCAATGCTATATGTTCATTCCGCGTCCCATTGAGTTTTCTGTTGCACTTTTTCCCCCTCTCCGCTCTGAAGCAAAACAAAGTCGAGGAAAAGTCAACCAACAAAAAGAAGATGAAGAAAAATTACGGTTTAGTTGGGTTTTTGGACTCGCCAAGGACCAAATAAATGACGTGTATAAAAATGGTAAAAACGTAAATAAGGCGAGGGAGCCAAGAGGAAAATCTATGGAAAAGCTGTGAGCGAAGAAGAGGAAGAGAAAAAAAAAAGAAAAACAAACTCCACTCCCGAAAAACTCTGTGCAAACATTTTATGGCACTTTTGGCTTATTTTCTGCTGCTGCTGCTGCTGCACACACGGAGGAGACTTTGTTGCAAGGTTGCCTTGGCCCACAACCACCCTTTTGCAACTACCCCCTCGCCAATCCACGGGAGGGGGGCTTCCTCTCAACTAGCAATAACTGTTGACAATCTTTGGCAACTTTTGTTAGCCTCAGATTCCTCGCTTCAAAACTTTGGGGGGTTTTAAGGCCCCTCTTTACCCCCTTTGCCGCCGCCACCGCCGACGCCTTCTCTTCCAATCCCTTCCATTTTCCACTCGCTCTCTCTTTCCCTTTCTTTATTATGCCCAGCTTCTGCTCCTTCTTGCCTCGCCATCACGCACATCAACGGAAATCGATCTCATCACTTATGCAAAATGTGACGCAGTTAGTTGGGAAAATTTATACGGGGGACCGTAGTTTATACATGTATATATATATCATTGTATGTGTGTGTATGTGTGTGTATGACCCTTGGTAAAAAACGACTCCCGCCTGCCTCGCCCCTGGAAAAAAATCTCCAAAAAGCGAGTTGTTTATCCCTGGCGAAGGATTACCCCAGCGCGCCCGCCTCAAAGTGGGCTGCAAAATACGAGTACGAGTCAGTGCAACGTGCCTTCTGGCACCATTTCTTTGCTTTTGCCGCCTGAGATCCCCGCTATTGAGATTTCAACCTTAAAAACTGCATAAAATTTCAAATATTTATGCTGGCGCTGATGAGTTTGAGAACGCGGGGGTGGGGCAGCGAGCGAGAGCGGAGCCCAGAGTCACGAATGAAAATACCCAAGATACAGTTCAACATTTACGAGATGTTGCCAAGGTGAGCGATACGCAAACACACACGGCAACCAGAGGGGCTTAAGCATTGAGCGAAAAAATGTGCTAATGGGGAAAATAAGATAATTGGTGAGTGAGAAAGCAATGTTAAATTTATTAGTTTATTTTATGAAAAAGAATATTTCTTCAAATGCAAGAGAAAGTGTGCTCGCTCTTACTGCGTTGCAACTCCAGTATTGCAGTTCCAATGCTCTCTCTTTCACCCGTTCTTCAAGCTCACTCAGAATTCACTCTCACTGCCTGGCAGAGGTCAGTATTGCAGTTCTATCGCTCACTCTCTCCCTCTTGTTTTTTAAGCTCACTTAGTTAACTCTCTTGCGGCTTTGCAACTCCAGTATTGCATTTTCAACGCTCTATTTTTCAGTCGTTCTTTAGACTCACTCGGTTACCGCTCTCACTGCCTGGCAATTTCCAGTACTCTCGCTCTTTGAGCTTACCGCGTGATCGCTCTGGCTGCCTGGCAAAGTGGAGTAATGCAATTGCAGTGCTCTCTCTCTCAGTTATCGCTCTCACTGCTTTACAACTCCAGTTTTACAATTCCACCGCTCTCTCTTTCTCTCGTTGTTCAAAACTCTTTCAGTTAACGCTCTCACTGCCTGGCAAAGACCAGCATTGCAGTTCCAGCGCTCTCTTGCTCTTTTGTTCTATACTCCCACGCCGGAATTGCATTTCTCTTCCCCGTAGTGAGTGCCAGTTTCACTCAAGTTTACAGTTTCCTTTCTCTCAGTGTGCTGGAATGGGTCCGTGTGGTACACAATCCGAGCTGTGACAGAACGAGAATGCAACCGCGATGTCTTTGACTCTTCCCCTGCTGGTCGTGCTCCTGCTGCTGCTCCTGCGACTGCTCCTGGTGGCAAGGATCCCCTGCCGTGTCAACTTCAGCTGCCTGGCAGTTGCCAAAAAAAGAATGTCGGCAAAGCGGAAACACACACAACCGCTCGCTGTCCCCCCGCCTCGCTGGGAAAAACTTCTTCCTCGACTCTCCTGTGCTGCTTTATTTCCTTTTGGCTTTCGGTTTTTATTTATTTTTTTTTTGTTGTTGTGTTTGTGTGTGTTTGTGTTTTTTAAATTGTATGCAAGATTTATTAAGATTTAAAAGCTTTTATGTGTGTTGCTGTCAATTGTTGTTGGCTCACTCACTCGCTCACTCAATGACAGGAGCGACAGGCAGGAGCAGCGGGAGGGGCGGCAGCTGGGGGACAGATGTGACGTGCACACGTGTTTGTCCTTTAATTTCCTTTGCCACAAAACTGTTGTTATTGCAACACTTTAATTGAAATTTGTCCCAGTCCCAGTCGCTTCCATTTTCCACTTTCCTGCTCTCCTTGTCTTGCTCTCTCTCACTCTCTCTCTCTCTCTGCTGGAAGCAGCAGTCCGGGGCGATCGGAGTGCCTGGAGATTGCTCATACGCACTGTGTGCGGTCCCTGACCGTAGAATTAATATTATTATCATGAACCATAAGTGTCTGAGCCTTGTGCCTGCACATGGGCTTGTTTTCGTCCTGGTTTTGTCTTCTAATTGGATTCTGACTGTGTCCTGCCTGCCTGCCAGATTTTTGTTTTGTTTGTTTTTAGTTTGTTATGAGAAATGCATCTCCTATAAGGTGAAACTGTTCGGCCTGGGCTTTTGTTTGCCCATCACAAATCGTTCATTTATCCGTTTGCGTGTCCTTTTGGCCTTACTTCCTGTCCTCTCCGGCATTGTCCTGTCCTGTCTTGTCCAGCTCTGTCCTGTCCAGCCACTGTCCCAACCAAGCCAAATTAGTTTTTATTGTCCATTACGAATGTTTCAAATTGTAATCGTATTAAATGGCAAATGGTTATCGATAAACGACAAACGATAATTGCACTGGGAGTTGTGGGAATTATAATCGCATATCCACAAGCAGGCCATAAAAACGTGAAAGGGGTTTTGGTTTAGTTTTAGCTTGCTATATAGGGTCATATTCTAGGTGCTTCGTGCTTTCCCTTGATTGCTTTGCCCTACTTGAGGTCCTGGCTTGCATAGACTTGATTGCTTTGATTATTTGTTGTTGCCTATGAAGGACACAAATAAGACCCCCTAACTTGAGTTGTTTGTTTCTAGTTTAAAGTCCTTTTGAAATACATTTTAAAAGAGATATAATTCTTGAGAGTTACAGTTAAAGGAAAACTCACACAACTACCTTTCCCTAAGATGTTTCTCTGGTGTTTTTACTCAACTTATGTTTTAGGAATAGGCAAAGACTCTCGTCCTTCTTTCACACTTTGATCATTGCACTGCTTTTTGGGCCCTAGATCCTCTCTCTTTCGAAGTAATCAAACTGAGCCTGCTACACGTGGACCTTTTTTACGAGTCCTCCCACTCGCTTAAGTTTGTTGCACCAATTTACAAACATATATATTTATACTCGTACATATCCCCACACGACCGTGCATAGCTGACGGCACTTAGCTTAACCAACTGAAATGCACACAACATTAACTGGCAGGGGAGGCGGCGAGGTTGCAGTGGCATTATCATATCTTATTACAGCCATTCGCCAGTTATCCGAATGACGAGTAGAAGAAGGAGCAGCAGCAGGAGCAGGAGCAGGAGTCTGTGTGCAAGTCCTCCTGCCACTTAACTCCATAAAGCCCCCGCCGTGGAGCATAAATTGAAATTTAAATGAATATGCCAGAAGGAGAGAGGGGGGGAGAGTGACTGAGGCAAGGAAAAATAATAAAAAAGAAGAAATTTCCCCCTCGTTGGCGGGGGAAAAAATAACAGCAACAGCTGGCAATCATTTGATTATGTTTTTGGCTGTCATGTGGGCGTTGTGTGTATGTTGTGTTGTGTTGCCTTCCCCCCCGGGGTCGCCATCAAATGGCGTTTGGTTCGACAAGCCAAAATAAAAAAAAGGAGACAATTAACACGCCATGTGTATAAAATGCGGCCGCAGGGCCGCAAAATGATTTGCATTAAAAATGCTCATTAACTGCGGCATATCAGGGACCCCAGCATGCCTCCTCCTCGAGGTCAGCAGTCCCGGCGCCTGTTGTTATGCAATGGCTTTTTCGTCCAGGGGGCATGCAGCCAAAGCAACAGCCACACAAAAATAAATTACAAAAAATCCAACGAGCCAGCGTGAACGAGAGTGTGAGAGGAAAAACTAGCATAGCATAGAGCTAGGTGGGAAATTTTTCACAGTTCAAGCTGAAGTTTGAATGCCCTAAGAGTTAGGAAAAGGGAGACAGAGAGAGAAAGTAATAATTCTTTATATAAAAAATAATAAACAAGGGTCATAAATAAATGTATATTTCATTAAGTTGATAATAATTGATTGGGTATTTATTCCACAGTTTTCATTCAAAAATTAAATTAAAGGTTCTTAGGGAACAGACTTTTCTTTGAGATTTAATCACTCATACGCACTGTTGAACAAGTAGCTAAATTTGTTTTTTAATACAAATTTATTTAAAAATGTCACCAAAAAAATACACATTTATTTTATAATTTTAAGACCTTAATCTCTGATTTATTTAAATCAGGCATACGCACTGTTTAACCTTTACTTCAGTTTTCCAATTTTCTAAAAAATATTGAATATAAATAATTTTTTAAATTTGTATATGTACATAATTTATGCACAATATTTCTGTGTCATTTATTTCATTTTTTTAACGACCTTTTTAGGACTCTTCTATTTTATTATATTATTATACCTTTTTTATTTTATTATTGCTCATACGCACTGTTTTCAAGGGGTACCCCTCCGTTTTAAATCACTCATACGCACTGCGTAACATTTAATTTAAATTTCTGATTTTAAAACTTTAATATTGATAAAGATAATAATAAGTAATAAATTCGCAAGATTCTGTATTATTAATAAAGCGTTTGTTTTACAAAATTGCCTTACAAATATATTACTCATACGCACTGGCTAAAATAAAAAATAAATAATATAATTGTTAAGTGACATATAAACATAAATTCTAAAAATTCAATGTGTTCAGTATTTTATTTATTATTAAACCTTTCCTTCGTTTCGAGCTATATGTTATACACAAGTTCCTTTCTACTAATATCATTCATACGCACCGGTCAACCTTGCATTGCGTTTTAAATAATTAAATTTTAGGCACATCATAAAAAATAAATACCCCACATTCATGCATAATTATTACAATTTGTTTTTCTGCCCCAAAGAAAACCAGACAGACAGACTGACAGACTGACTGACAGTCAGACATGCCCCATGGACAGCAGGGCATTATAATAACATGGCGCTTGCAACATTTAGCTCTGTGGCACGTTTTTTATGGCTTTTACTTTGCCTTTCGCCTTTAACACGATTTTAAATTGTGCTCGCAATTAAATATTTAAATTGTATTTTATACACCCCGCGTTTTTGAGTGCCAGAGCCCGTCCGCTTTAAGTGCGGTCAATTTTCAGTAATTTGTGTGCGCTTTTTATGCTTGCCGAGCTCAAAGCGCACTTCAATTATTCAGGGACCCGGCGCGCGAACACGTTTACTGCTTGAGACATATTTGTGTGACCCACATTGTATGCTGAAATTTAATGCTGCCGCTGCCGCTGTCCCTTTGCCGCTGAGGTTGAGCCAGAGACCGGAACAGGAAACGGAAAAGGGAACGGAAGCGGGCTGGGTTGGGTGTGTGTGTGAGTGGGTTGGAATATATTTGAAATTTATCATTTGCGGTTGCATAATTGAAATATTAAATATTTATAATGTGACATTTACCTGGGCACCAAACGAGATCTGTCTGTCTGTCAAGCGAAAAGATTTATGAACATGCATATATACATCATTTATTTATTAGGTTTAGTTGAGGGTTGTTAGGGTATCTTATTGAGGATAAAGAATTATATATTTCTTGAAGGAGATGTGTAATTTATATGTTTAATGTTTAGGGATTTATTTCTGCCTTTAAATGATTTTTAAATACATATTTTTAGAAAGGTTGTTTCTTTGATATTTTTTATTACACATAATCTAAAGCTCTATTACACTTTTTATATTTGTTTTAAGTTTAAGAACTAAAAGCCTTTAAAAAAGCATTTAGAACTCTCAATAATTCATACATTTTTGAGGGTTAATAACAATATTTAAATATACAAACAGTTAATTGCCTCAAGGAGTTATTAAATATTTATAATAAAATTATTATACATCTAATAAGATTTTAAATACTAAATTAAAGATAATATTTGCAGCTTGTGAACATTTTTTGTGGCTTTCTTTTATGCAAAAATGTCCAGGGCAAACTTTCACTTGACCTCCATGGTGGGGGCCCTCTCCTCATATGCAATTCAAATGAGAAGCCCGCCAAAGTAGGCCACAACTTGTCGTATTTCCTGGGATATACATTCCAGAGATATATATACATATATACGAAGGAGTAATAGTTTAGCAGCATTTTATACAACCCAGAACATCAATATTAATCCGTCCGATGGACGACACTCGCTCATTTTAATGGTGGCCATCAATTTGGGACCCACTGGGACTATAATTCTCGCTGAAAATTCAAAGATGCATATTTCATCGGTCGGCGGGAAATGCAAATTAATCAATTATACATTTTGCTAAAGCATTTAATCGCATTTAATAGAATGTATCAAGTTATGCACATAAATTAATTGATTTAATGTGTGCGGCAAGCGAATTAAAACACCGCAAACAAACTGCGTGTGTATGGGTGGGTGTTGTTGTGTGCGGATGTGCCGTATGCCGTGTGCCAGTGTGTGTGTGCCAGTGTGTGTGTTTGTTTAAAGTGTGGTTTTTTGCACAGCCGTCTGGCAGCAGTTAATCAAAGGGCCGCCGCCAGTCTGGTCGGGATTGGTTCCGTTTCGGCTCGGCCGCCAGTGGCGACGCCATATTGCTTTTTCTGCCTTGACAACCGGAAATGACAGTTGACGCCATATTTGTTGCACTCGCCCAGCTGCTCATTCAACGCTTATTTACAATTATTACGATTATTACGATTATTTGCCATTGTCAGCCGTTTATGGGAGATTTAACCTGGCAAAATAGAGATGGCAGGGTGTTTGCTGAGAGAATATTGAGTAAATCACTAAGCTTAGAGAATAATTAGGCTTTCATAATAGAGAATTATTTAATATGAGCATCGGAATATGATTTTTTATTTACCTGTATAGAGATTTAGATTTATTGGTCAATGTATTCCCAATGCTACAAGTTTAAAAACTAAAAAACTGAAGAATTAAGTGTGCTAGTCACAACATTTTTATATTGTATGCTCATTAATTATTTATTATATTATATTTACTTATTTTGTATTTTTATTTATTTCTGGCTTTATTTTATTTGTTCTATTTAATTGTAAACCCTTCCTTAATGATTTCTTATGTTATTTATGTTAAAATCTTAAACACTTTATATTTATTTTCAATCTCTACAAATAACACTATTTTTGCTTAATTATGAACTTAAACTTATAACTTTTAAACACTTTATAAATATTTTTACGCTGCTTAAGAGATTTTTTCGTTACCACTCACTAACATTTTAATTTATTTTAAATCCTTGCTGCTTGAAAGTATTTGTAAGAAACCTTTACCTGTCTAAGCAAAGGATTTACCCATGAATCTGTTCTTTAAGAGCTCAGCCATTTATTTAAACCAAAAATAATCTGCGTCGAATTAGTAAATGTTCAATTAGATAAATAATTCATCTGTAATTTCTCCCCCTTTTTATTTGTTGTGAAAGTAAAAGAGCTTAAAGGGCACGCGTGAATCCCTTCGGATGGGCGGAGGCCAGCACTCTTTAATGGCATTCAATTAATTAAAATTTAATATTTATGAAGCTGTCATATGTATATTGTGAAAAAGCGGCGCATTCCCGTTAATGTATCAGAGTGAGCCGGGCTCAGAGGAGCGGAGAGTCCTCTCAGTTGACAGATGAAGCCACGCTCGCTCGGAGCCCCACCAGGACCTGTCAATCTCCTTCTGCCAAACGGATCCCAAAGGATGTTTTTCCGGGGGAAGCTGCGTCGCTTGATTGCGTAATGTGCCCATTATAGATTTAACAGCAAAATGAAACAATTCTCCTTGGGGGAAGCCAGGCCGGAATGTAATTGCCCTGAACAATTTATGGATGTGTTTATGCACCCGACCAGCTCTCAGCTCTCGGCTCTGAGCTCTTCCTCTCCCTTTAAGACATTATTAATTGAGGGCCCAAAATGAGCTCAAATAATAGTACTTTGACTTGGTCTTTACTATGCATGATGGCCATCGGTATGTGCGTGGGCCACTCCCTCCACTGGCTCCCAGCTTAACCTTATCCTGTTGGCCAAGTGCTGGCTGTCAGTGGCCTTAATCGCCTGCAAAGTGTGGATAACGATAGAAGTTCTGACAGGTAATTGACTTTGGAGTAAATTGAAAATATCAGTTGCACGCTCGCCGGCCATAAATCAGTTCAAAGTTGGAATGTACGTAAATGTGTGTCTCTGGATAAAATGGGGCTGACAGGGTGACAATATAAATACTTTTGTGTGTCCTGTGGGAGTTGTAAATAAATTGCCAGCAACAAAAACGTCCCCACTTAATTGTGTGTGTGTGTTTTTCCCATCAATAAATATTGATAGCTTAAATTATTGATGTTTTTAATAGAGTCTTTTGGGAGAACAATTAAAACGTGCTTCACACTCTCCATAACAAAAAATATAAATTAGGGCCATAGAAATCAATAATTAAAGAGAGAAAAACCGATAGCTGGCAAAATCCCTGCTGCTTGGCATTAAATAATTATTACATTAACCCCCGCATTCGCAGTTCTGTAAGCCCCTGCTTACACTGCTCGCCTTTCCGGGCTCCAAAATAAAAGAAAACAAAATGAAAATAATAAGCATTGCAATGAGTTTTCTCCTTCGCTTTTCCCAGCAGCACTTAAGCCCGGGCGGCTTTTCTTCGCCTCGCAATTTTTGCCTGAACTCAACTCTCGAGTGTCCTGGGAGAACAAACGTCGCCGGCTTTGGCTGGCTTTTTGGGTTAATGCCACGCCCCCGGCGCTACGCAAGAGTGGGCGGCTCTTGTTTTCAGCTTAACCCATGCCATCAAAAGATGACGATGGGGATGTGGGATGCAGGCCAAGTGCCAAGTGGCGTTGAAATGCAAAAAGTAAGTGACTGGAGAATGTGAAAAACGGATTACCCCCCGTGAGGGGGGGTTAACTTGCCACATCCTTAGTTAGATCCTTGGTTGGGGGAAATCCTTTTCAAATGTGCTTGCTATTGATTAGGAAACACACAGAGAAAGGGAAATCTAATGACCTTAAAGGTTTATAATAAATAAGCCTCTCGCAGGAGTCTCCCCCGTACCTGCAACTCCCTTTTAATTTGAAATTATTATCAGGAAAGACCAGCCAGAGGTATTCATTTGATTGCCCTTTCCGCAAAAATGCAGGTGAGTCGCGGGAGTCTGCCATGATTTCCCTCCTTCGCCTGCCATTACACGGGGTAAGGCTGATGAAAATAAGCACAGCAGGCGAATGGAAACAGACCTGGAAAATGCGTCACTTTTAATTTGTTTGCCCTGCCTTCGGCCTTCTGTTTTTCTATATATATCTATGTATATATTTCTATATAGTATATAGCTATATATATTCGCTACCGTCGTTGTCTGCTGCAACTTGTCGAGCACTTGTGTCGTCCGCTGCTCTTGGCCCCGTCTTGAGTGTTGCAATTAGCAAATAAAATAAGTAGCGCTCCCAGTTCCCAGCTCCCGGCTCGCAGCGGCATTGCAACAATGCAACAATGTTGACAACAATGGCCGACTTAATTGCAAACAAACACGACGATGGCAACTCTGGCGGCGCTCGGTGCTCGGTCCACGGCGCTCGCGGGTACAGTCACGTGCCATGCAAATTAGTTTCCATTCAACTTAACCTTGTTAGGACAAAGTGACAGTGGCAGGACTCCCACTCTAGCGATTCCTCGAATATGCATGAGCACTGCAGCCGAAGTAAGCCGCAGTGCGAACTGAAAATAGCAGGGAAATATACCTACAAGAAAAGTATATATCTCTAAAATCTAAAGTTGACTTGAAAGATGGTAAATATCCAAGGTTTTGTGCCACAGAATAGGAAATTCTATGAAAGGTCTATGATTAGTTGTAGGTCCCTCCTCATGCCTCATGTTGACTGGTACTTTTTATCGTAGTGTGACCTACGCTGAATCAGATGCATTTGATATCTGTTATACAGCTGAATATAAAAATTTTTTGAGGTAGTTAGATAGAGCAATTGAATGGTGATCAGACAAGAAATGCAAGTCCTTTTGGCAAGAGAAGCTGAAAAAAAAAAACGCCAGCGATTTTCTCACGAAATCAATATGGGGAAAGTGGCTGCAATTTAAGTGCCCTGCTAGCTCTGGTTCATTTTGATTTTGTGCAACACCTGCTGGCACTTCCACTTACGCAGATTACCATCTGTTTTTATGGCAGGAGGCGGCCTTCGAGGCAATAATATGCAGCGAGGGCTGCTTGCAACAGCAACGGCAGCAGTTTTCGCTCCATTGCCCCTACTTAATCATATAGTTGGGGGCCACGGCCACGCCCTCGCTTCCTGCAAAGGCGAAGGCGTTCAGGCTTGGCTTTAAGAGCGAAGCATAAGGAGATACAAAGGAGAATAGGACTGTTATTAAAGAACTACAATATTTATTAAATACCCTGACTCCACCCACACTTACCTGAGCTTAATTTCAGTAAGAATTTATTTAAGGCTCTGCAAAATACCTGTGAAACTTGATACTTGCCTGGTCATTAGGGGAAATTCAATGAATAAATACAAACGAATAACGCAAATCAAATACTCCATAAATATAGTTCACAAATTGCAGTAATCATTCGAAATTTGTAACACCAATTAAATGCATATTTCTCTCTTTTGTATTTTGTTTTTTTTTCTTTGCTCTTCTTGCATTTTGTTTGCGTTGGCGTTTTGACTTTTCGCCAATGTCCAAATGCTAACTAAGCCAATTCCGCAACGTTTAAGTTGAGAGCAAATAAATGCAATCAGTTGGCAAAAACAAAGAGCATAACTTAATAATACCAACACAGCGGCAGGAGCGCAGGACACACACAGGACACGGGCACGGGGGGAGCATAAACAACACAATGCCAATTGGTCGTCGCATGCAAATGAGCGTTGAAAATGAAATCGCCTTAAAATCTATGGAAATGCGCTTAAGTGCTTAAGCGGCATGCCCGCACACACACCGGGACACACACACCGAGACACACACACACAGTCACGGCGATTGGTCATGGGTGTGGGGTGAAACAAAGCCTGGATTAAGGCAAACATGGCTCTAACCACGTGTCCCTGTGGCTACGCATCCGCCTGTATTTTGGAGTTCTCTGTGCGACAACATGCGTCGATTTATTTCAGACTTCAAAAAGAAGGAAAAATTGCATGGTTACACGGAAAAAAACAAATAATCCAAAATAAATTCGAAAGCTAAATTCTAGCATACTTTTTTGGGCAGTCGAGCGGCGATGCCAAGGGAGGAAAAGAGGGTGACTTTATTCGCTAGCAATAGCTGATCCTCGCTCTCTTGCTCTCTGTTCGCCAGTTCAATGGGAATATAACTAAGAGCAGGACACCTCTCCTGATCTCTCTTCGCCAGTTACGGTTTTCGGGAAATTTAAGAGCAAAAATGAGTGCAAACTATTATTTTCAATCAATTACGATATCGCTCATTGCTGTGCATCAGCCCATCTTGGCTCTCCTGCCTTCTGTGCGCAAGTTACTCAAGATTGAGAGACGGACAATTTACACATTTAATGATTTTCGGCGAATTAAAAAACAATAATGTTGTTTTTGTAAAAGTGTAGAAGTTGTACAAAAATATTTTTGTTGTTGTAGGTTAAATCTCTGCTTCAATTTGTACATTTCCAGTACAAATTCATCAATTACTCGATTTGAAGTACCAGGCGCACAGAAGGCAGTAGAGGGATAATTTACTTGAGTGCAAACTATTATTTTCACTCAACGCCGGTATTCGCTCAGCGCTGTGCATTCCCTCATTTTGACTCTCGTCCACTCTCTTCATTTGAGCTCAGAGCAGCGCATCAGATCATCTTCGCTCTCCTTCTCTCTCCGGCGAATCATGAGTAAAATTGAGTGGAAGCCATTATTTTCACTCAATGACGATATTCGCTCAGAGCTGCGCACCTCATGTTGGCTCTCTGCTCAAGGTTCGCCAGTTACTCAAATTTTAGAAACTGTCAATTTATTTTACGATTTTCGGGGAATAATAATGCAAAAGTGTTGTTGTTGTAAAAGTGTAGTTGTTGTACAACAGTTTTGTTGTTGTTGGCTAAAACTCGGCTTCAATTTGTACATTTTTAGTACAAATTCATCAATTACTCGATTTGAAGTACCAGAAGGCAGTAGAGGGATAATTTACTTGAGTGCAAACTATTATTTTCACTCAACGCCGGTATTCGCTCAGAGCTGTGCATTCCCTCATCTTGACTCTCCTGCTCTGTGTTCGCTGCTTACTCATGACTGAGAAACATAAATTATAACAGTTTATGCCAGTTTTTGTCGTCGGTCTCCTGCTTTCTGTTGGCCTGTTACCTTAAATCGGGAAATGGTCAATTTGCATGGAGTTGGCTTTGCTCTTCACGTGCAAATCGGTACAGGAAAAACCTTTAACTCTTTGATTTATAGCATTCGTAAAACCATTTAGCTTGGTAGTTTTTTTTTATCGTTTTCTGTGATTTTTCTTAGTTAAGCAGGGTATTATAGGTTAATGAGACATTTCTGACCCAATAAACCATATATATTCTTGATCAGCACCAAAATCTGAAGCGATTAAGCCATGCCCGGCAAGAAAAAAAATGTGACCCATTTTTTGAAAAAAATGTAAGGGGTTACATCGTTAAAATTGTCAAAAATTGGCCAAAAATTAGATATCGAGTTTTAAATGCAGAAATGTTCGCATTTAAAAACCAAGAAGAAAAAACCAAACCAGACTGAAATCGGTTGAGTTTTAGCCAAGTTATGATCAAAAAACCGTTGAAGGTGTAAGCAATTTTCAGCCAAAAAATGTGACCCAATTTTTGAAAAAAATTTAAGGGGTTACATCGTTAAAATTGTCAAAAATTGACAAATTTTTTTATTTTGAATTAAGTATGCAGATTTATTAATCTGATAAAAACTAACTCGGGAAAGCTTTCCGAATTGAAATAAATGCATTTTTGACGTAGTTATGATATTTTTTGTTTTGATTTTGTAGATGAATTCCCGCCATACATGGTCTAAAAATTGAAATAGTTTTGTCAGTTTTGCGAGTTTATTTGGGCAAAGGAGACCCCATAAACCATATATATTCTTGATCAGCATGAACAGCCGAATCCATCTAGCCCTGTCCGGCGGAAAAAAAAATTCAACCAATTTTTTCCAAAAAAATTAAAGAGGTTACATCGTTAAAATTGTGAAAAATTCGAAAATTCTGAAAAATTTTAAATTTTGATTTCGGTTTGCTGGTTTGTTAAGCTAATAAAAACTAGCACGGAACAGCTGTCCGAATTGAATTTCATGCATTTTTGGCCAAGTTATGAGATTTTTAATTTGAATGCGATATTCGCCATACATGATCTAAAAATTGAATTCGTTACCCGAGATTATTATAGGCAAAGGAGACATTTCCGACCCCATAAACCATATATATTCTTGATCAGCATGAACAGCCGAATCCATCTAGCCCTGTCCGGCGAAACAAAAATTTCGACCAATTTTTTCCAAAAAATATAAGGGGTTACATCGTTAAAATTGTGAAAAATTCGAAAATTCTGAAAAATTTTAAATTTTGAATTTGCTTTGCTGGTTTGTTAAGCTAATAAAATCTAGCACGGAACAGCTGTCCGAATTGAATTTCATGCATTTTTGGCCAAGTTATGAGATTTTTAATTTGAATACGATATTCGCCATACATGATCTAAAAATTGAATTCGTTACCCGAGATTATTATAGGCAAAGGAGACATTTCCGACCCTATAAACCATATACATATATTCTTGATCAGCATGAACAGCCGAATCCATCTAGCCCTGTCCGGCGCAAAAAAAAATTTCGACCAATTTTTTCAAAAAAATGTAAGGGGTTACATCGTTAAAATTGTGAAAAATTCGAAAATTGTGAAAAATTTTAAATTTTAAATTTGGTTTGCTGGTTTGTTAAGCTAATAAAAACTAGCACGGAACAGCTGTCCGAATTGAATTTCATGCATTTTTGGCCAAGTTATGAGATTTTTAATTTGAATACGATATTCGCCATACATGATCTAAAAATTGAATTCGTTACCCGAGATTATTATAGGCAAAGGAGACATTTCCGACCCCATAAACCATATATATTCTTGATCAGCATGAACAGCCGAATCCATCTAGCCCTGTCCGGCGCAAAAAAATTTCGACCAATTTTTTCAAAAAAATGAAAGGGGTTACATCGTTAAAATTGTGAAAAATTCGAAAATTCTGAAAAATTTTAAATTTTGATTTCGGTTTGCTGGTTTGTTAAGCTAATAAAAACTAGCACGGAAAAGCTGTCCGAATTGAATTTCATGCATTTTTGGCCAAGTTATGAGATTTTTAATTTGAATACGACATTCGCCATACATGATCTAAAAATTGAATTCGTTACCCGAGATTATTATAGGCAAAGGAGACATTTCCGACCCCATAAACCATATATATTCTTGATCAGCATGAACAGCCGAATCCATCTAGCCCTGTCCGGCGCAAAAAAATTTCGACCAATTTTTTCAAAAAAATGAAAGGGGTTACATCGTTAAAATTGTGAAAAATTCGAAAATTCTGAAAAATTTTAAATTTTGATTTCGGTTTGCTGGTTTGTTAAGCTAATAAAAACTAGCACGGAAAAGCTGTCCGAATTGAATTTCATGCATTTTTGGCCAAGTTATGAGATTTTTAATTTGAATACGACATTCGCCATACATGATCTAAAAATTGAATTCGTTACCCGAGATTATTATAGGCAAAGGAGACATTTCCGACCCCATAAACCATATATATTCTTGATCAGCATGAACAGCCGAATCCATCTAGCCCTGTCCGGCGAAAAAAAATTTCGACCAATTTTTTCCAAAAAATATAAGGGGTTACATCGTTAAAATTGTGAAAAATTCGAAAATTCTGAAAAATTTTAAATTTTGATTTCGGTTTGCTGGTTTGTTAAGCTAATAAAAACTAGCACGGAACAGCTGTCCGAATTGAATTTCATGCATTTTTGGCCAAGTTATGAGATTTTTAATTTGAATACGATATTCGCCATACATGATCTAAAAATTGAATTCGTTACCCGAGATTATTATAGGCAAAGGAGACATTTCCGACCCCATAAACCATATATATTCTTGATCAGCATGAACAGCCGAATCCATCTAGCCCTGTCCGGCGCAAAAAAATTTCGACCAATTTTTTCAAAAAAATGAAAGGGGTTACATCGTTAAAATTGTGAAAAATTCGAAAATTCTGAAAAATTTTAAATTTTGATTTCGGTTTGCTGGTTTGTTAAGCTAATAAAAACTAGCACGGAACAGCTGTCCGAATTGAATTTCATGCATTTTTGGCCAAGTTATGAGATTTTTAATTTGAATACGATATTCGCCATACATGATCTAAAAATTGAATTCGTTACCCGAGATTATTATAGGCAAAGGAGACATTTCCGACCCCATAAACCATATATATTCTTGATCAGCATGAACAGCCGAATCCATCTAGCCCTGTCCGGCGCAAAAAAAATTTCGACCAATTTTTTCAAAAAAATGAAAGGGGTTACATCGTTAAAATTGTGAAAAATTCGAAAATTCTGAAAAATTTTAAATTTTGATTTCGGTTTGCTGGTTTGTTAAGCTAATAAAAACTAGCACGGAACAGCTGTCCGAATTGAATTTCATGCATTTTTGGCCAAGTTATGAGATTTTTAATTTGAATACGATATTCGCCATACATGATCTAAAAATTGAATTCGTTACCCGAGATTATTATAGGCAAAGGAGACATTTCCGACCCCATAAACCATATATATTCTTGATCAGCATGAACAGCCGAATCCATCTAGCCCTGTCCGGCGCAAAAAAATTTCGACCAATTTTTTCAAAAAAATGAAAGGGGTTACATCGTTAAAATTGTGAAAAATTCGAAAATTCTGAAAAATTTTAAATTTTGATTTCGGTTTGCTGGTTTGTTAAGCTAATAAAAACTAGCACGGAACAGCTGTCCGAATTGAATTTCATGCATTTTTGGCCAAGTTATGAGATTTTTAATTTGAATACGATATTCGCCATACATGATCTAAAAATTGAATTCGTTACCCGAGATTATTATAGGCAAAGGAGACATTTCCGACCCCATAAACCATATATATTCTTGATCAGCATGAACAGCCGAATCCATCTAGCCCTGTCCGGCGAAAAAAAATTTCGACCAATTTTTTCCAAAAAATATAAGGGGTTACATCGTTAAAATTGTGAAAAATTCGAAAATTCTGAAAAATTTTAAATTTTGATTTCGGTTTGCTGGTTTGTTAAGCTAATAAAAACTAGCACGGAACAGCTGTCCGAATTGAATTTCATGCATTTTTGGCCAAGTTATGAGATTTTTAATTTGAATACGATATTCGCCATACATGATCTAAAAATTGAATTCGTTACCCGAGATTATTATAGGCAAAGGAGACATTTCCGACCCCATAAACCATATATATTCTTGATCAGCATGAACAGCCGAATCCATCTAGCCCTGTCCGGCGCAAAAAAATTTCGACCAATTTTTTCAAAAAAATGAAAGGGGTTACATCGTTAAAATTGTGAAAAATTCGAAAATTCTGAAAAATTTTAAATTTTGATTTCGGTTTGCTGGTTTGTTAAGCTAATAAAAACTAGCACGGAACAGCTGTCCGAATTGAATTTCATGCATTTTTGGCCAAGTTATGAGATTTTTAATTTGAATACGATATTCGCCATACATGATCTAAAAATTGAATTCGTTACCCGAGATTATTATAGGCAAAGGAGACATTTCCGACCCCATAAACCATATATATTCTTGATCAGCATGAACAGCCGAATCCATCTAGCCCTGTCCGGCGCAAAAAAATTTCGACCAATTTTTTCAAAAAAATGAAAGGGGTTACATCGTTAAAATTGTGAAAAATTCGAAAATTCTGAAAAATTTTAAATTTTGATTTCGGTTTGCTGGTTTGTTAAGCTAATAAAAACTAGCACGGAACAGCTGTCCGAATTGAATTTCATGCATTTTTGGCCAAGTTATGAGATTTTTAATTTGAATACGATATTCGCCATACATGATCTAAAAATTGAATTCGTTACCCGAGATTATTATAGGCAAAGGAGACATTTCCGACCCCATAAACCATATATATTCTTGATCAGCATGAACAGCCGAATCCATCTAGCCCTGTCCGGCGCAAAAAAAATTTCGACCAATTTTTTCAAAAAAATGTAAGGGGTTACATCGTTAAAATTGTGAAAAATTCGAAAATTCTGAAAAATTTTAAATTTTGATTTCGGTTTGCTGGTTTGTTAAGCTAATAAAAACTAGCACGGAACAGCTGTCCGAATTGAATTTCATGCATTTTTGGCCAAGTTATGAGATTTTTAATTTGAATACGATATTCGCCATACATGATCTAAAAATTGAATTCGTTACCCGAGATTACTATAGGCAAAGGAGACATTTCCGACCCTATAAACCATATATATTCTTGATCAGCATGAACAGCCGAATCCATCTAGCCCTGTCCGGCGCAAAAAAAATTTCTACCAATTTTTTCAAAAAAATGAAAGGGGTTACATCGTTAAAATTGTGAAAAATTCGAAAATTCTGAAAAATTTTAAATTTTAAATTTGGTTTGCTGGTTTGTTAAGCTAATAAAAACTAGCACGGAACAGCTGTCCGAATTGAATTTCATGCATTTTTGGCCAAGTTATGAGATTTTTAATTTGAATACGATATTCGCCATACATGATCTAAAAATTGAATTCGTTACCCGAGATTATTATAGGCAAAGGAGACATTTCCGACCCCATAAACCATATATATTCTTGATCAGCATGAACAGCCGAATCCATCTAGCCCTGTCCGGCGAAAAAAAAATTTCGACCAATTTTTTCCAAAAAATATAAGGGGTTACATCGTTAAAATTGTGAAAAATTCGAAAATTCTGAAAAATTTTAAATTTTGATTTCGGTTTGCTGGTTTGTTAAGCTAATAAAAACTAGCACGGAACAGCTGTCCGAATTGAATTTCATGCATTTTTGGCCAAGTTATGAGATTTTTAATTTGAATACGATATTCGCCATACATGATCTAAAAATTGAATTCGTTACCCGAGATTATTATAGGCAAAGGAGACATTTCCGACCCCATAAACCATATATATTCTTGATCAGCATGAACAGCCGAATCCATCTAGCCCTGTCCGGCGCAAAAAAAATTTCGACCAATTTTTTCAAAAAAATGAAAGGGGTTACATCGTTAAAATTGTGAAAAATTCGAAAATTCTGAAAAATTTTAAATTTTGATTTCGGTTTGCTGGTTTGTTAAGCTAATAAAAACTAGCACGGAACAGCTGTCCGAATTGAATTTCATGCATTTTTGGCCAAGTTATGAGATTTTTAATTTGAATACGATATTCGCCATACATGATCTAAAAATTGAATTCGTTACCCGAGATTATTATAGGCAAAGGAGACATTTCCGACCCCATAAACCATATATATTCTTGATCAGCATGAACAGCCGAATCCATCTAGCCCTGTCCGGCGCAAAAAAAATTTCGACCAATTTTTTCAAAAAAATGAAAGGGGTTACATTGTTAAAATTGTGAAAAATTCGAAAATTCTGAAAAATTTTAAATTTTGATTTCGGTTTGCTGGTTTGTTAAGCTAATAAAAACTAGCACGGAACAGCTGTCCGAATTGAATTTCATGCATTTTTGGCCAAGTTATGAGATTTTTAATTTGAATACGATATTCGCCATACATGATCTAAAAATTGAATTCGTTACCCGAGATTATTATAGGCAAAGGAGACATTTCCGACCCTATAAACCATATATATTCTTGATCAGCATGAACAGCCGAATCCATCTAGCCCTGTCCGGCGCAAAAAAAATTTCGACCAATTTTTTCAAAAAAATGAAAGGGGTTACATCGTTAAAATTGTGAAAAATTCGAAAATTCTGAAAAATTTTAAATTTTGATTTCGGTTTGCTGGTTTGTTAAGCTAATAAAAACTAGCACGGAACAGCTGTCCGAATTGAATTTCATGCATTTTTGGCCAAGTTATGAGATTTTTAATTTGAATACGATATTCGCCATACATGATCTAAAAATTGAATTCGTTACCCGAGATTATTATAGGCAAAGGAGACATTTCCGACCCTATAAACCATATACATATATTCTTGATCAGCATGAACAGCCGAATCCATCTAGCCCTGTCCGGCGCAAAAAAAAATTTCGACCAATTTTTTCAAAAAAATGAAAGAGGTTACATCGTTAAAATTGTGAAAAATTCGAAAATTCTGAAAAATTTTTAATTTTGATTTCGGTTTGCTGGTTTGTTAAGCTAATAAAAACTAGCACGGAACAGCTGTCCGAATTGAATTTCATGCATTTTTGGCCAAGTTATGAGATTTTTAATTTGAATACGATATTCGCCATACATGATCTAAAAATTGAATTCGTTACCCGAGATTATTATAGGCAAAGGAGACATTTCCGACCCCATAAACCATATATATTCTTGATCAGCATGAACAGCCGAATCCATCTAGCCCTGTCCGGCGCAAAAAAAAATTTCGACCAATTTTTTCAAAAAAATGAAAGGGGTTACATCGTTAAAATTGTGAAAAATTCGAAAATTCTGAAAAATTTTAAATTTTGATTTCGGTTTGCTGGTTTGTTAAGCTAATAAAAACTAGCACGGAACAGCTGTCCGAATTGAATTTCATGCATTTTTGGCCAAGTTATGAGATTTTTAATTTGAATACGATATTCGCCATACATGATCTAAAAATTGAATTCGTTACCCGAGATTATTATAGGCAAAAGAGACATTTCCGACCCTATAAACCATATATATTCTTGATCAGCATGAACAGCCGAATCCATCTAGCCCTGTCCGGCGCAAAAAAAATTTCGACCATTTTTTTCAAAAAAATGAAAGGGGTTACATCGTTAAAATTGTGAAAAATTCGAAAATTCTGAAAAATTTTAAATTTTGAATTTGGTTTGCTGGTTTGTTAAGCTAATAAAAACTAGCACGGAACAGCTGTCCGAATTCAATTTCATGCATTTTTGGCCAAGTTATGAGATTTTTAATTTGAATACGATATTCGCCATACATGATCTAAAAATTGAATTCGTTACCCGAGATTATTATAGGCAAAGGAGACATTTCCGACCCTATAAACCATATACATATATTCTTGATCAGCATGAACAGCCGAATCCATCTAGCCCTGTCCGGCGCAAAAAAAATTTCGACCAATTTTTTCAAAAAAATGTAAGGGGTTACATCGTTAAAATTGTGAAAAATTCGAAAATTCTGAAAAATTTTAAATTTTAAATTTGGTTTGCTGGTTTGTTAAGCTAATAAAAACTAGCACGGAACAGCTGTCCGAATTGAATTTCATGCATTTTTGGCCAAGTTATGAGATTTTTAATTTGAATACGATATTCGCCATACATGATCTAAAAATTGAATTCGTTACCCGAGATTATTATAGGCAAAGGAGACATTTCCGACCCTATAAACCATATATATTCTTGATCAGCATGAACAGCCGAATCCATCTAGCCCTGTCCGGCGCAAAAAAAATTTCGACCAATTTTTTCAAAAAAATGAAAGGGGTTACATCGTTAAAATTGTGAAAAATTCGAAAATTCTGAAAAATTTTAAATTTTGATTTCGGTTTGCTGGTTTGTTAAGCTAATAAAAACTAGCACGGAACAGCTGTCCGAATTGAATTTCATGCATTTTTGGCCAAGTTATGAGATTTTTAATTTGAATACGATATTCGCCATACATGATCTAAAAATTGAATTCGTTACCCGAGATTATTATAGGCAAAGGAGACATTTCCGACCCCATAAACCATATATATTCTTGATCAGCATGAACAGCCGAATCCATCTAGCCCTGTCCGGCGCAAAAAAATTTCGACCAATTTTTTCAAAAAAATGAAAGGGGTTACATCGTTAAAATTGTGAAAAATTCGAAAATTCTGAAAAATTTTAAATTTTGATTTCGGTTTGCTGGTTTGTTAAGCTAATAAAAACTAGCACGGAACAGCTGTCCGAATTGAATTTCATGCATTTTTGGCCAAGTTATGAGATTTTTAATTTGAATACGATATTCGCCATACATGATCTAAAAATTGAATTCGTTACCCGAGATTATTATAGGCAAAGGAGACATTTCCGACCCTATAAACCATATACATATATTCTTGATCAGCATGAACAGCCGAATCCATCTAGCCCTGTCCGGCGCAAAAAAATTTCGACCAATTTTTTCAAAAAAATGTAAGGGGTTACATCGTTAAAATTGTGAAAAATTCGAAAATTCTGAAAAATTTTAAATTTTAAATTTGGTTTGCTGGTTTGTTAAGCTAATAAAAACTAGCACGGAACAGCTGTCCGAATTGAATTTCATGCATTTTTGGCCAAGTTATGAGATTTTTAATTTGAATACGATATTCGCCATACATGATCTAAAAATTGAATTCGTTACCCGAGATTATTATAGGCAAAGGAGACATTTCCGACCCTATAAACCATATATATTCTTGATCAGCATGAACAGCCGAATCCATCTAGCCCTGTCCGGCGCAAAAAAATTTCGACCAATTTTTTCAAAAAAATGAAAGGGGTTACATCGTTAAAATTGTGAAAAATTCGAAAATTCTGAAAAATTTTAAATTTTGATTTCGGTTTGCTGGTTTGTTAAGCTAATAAAAACTAGCACGGAACAGCTGTCCGAATTGAATTTCATGCATTTTTGGCCAAGTTATGAGATTTTTAATTTGAATACGATATTCGCCATACATGATCTAAAAATTGAATTCGTTACCCGAGATTATTATAGGCAAAGGAGACATTTCCGACCCCATAAACCATATATATTCTTGATCAGCATGAACAGCCGAATCCATCTAGCCCTGTCCGGCGCAAAAAAAATTTCGACCAATTTTTTCAAAAAAATGAAAGGGGTTACATCGTTAAAATTGTGAAAAATTCGAAAATTCTGAAAAATTTTAAATTTTGATTTCGGTTTGCTGGTTTGTTAAGCTAATAAAAACTAGCACGGAACAGCTGTCCGAATTGAATTTCATGCATTTTTGGCCAAGTTATGAGATTTTTAATTTGAATACGATATTCGCCATACATGATCTAAAAATTGAATTCGTTACCCGAGATTATTATAGGCAAAGGAGACATTTCCGACCCCATAAACCATATATATTCTTGATCAGCATGAACAGCCGAATCCATCTAGCCCTGTCCGGCGCAAAAAAAATTTCGACCAATTTTTTCAAAAAAATGAAAGGGGTTACATCGTTAAAATTGTGAAAAATTCGAAAATTCTGAAAAATTTTAAATTTTGAATTTGGTTTGCTGGTTTGTTAAGCTAATAAAAACTAGCACGGAACAGCTGTCCGAATTGAATTTCATGCATTTTTGGCCAAGTTATGAGATTTTTAATTTGAATACGATATTCGCCATACATGATCTAAAAATTGAATTCGTTACCCGAGATTATTATAGGCAAAGGAGACATTTCCGACCCTATAAACCATATACATATATTCTTGATCAGCATGAACAGCCGAATCCATCTAGCCCTGTCCGGCGCAAAAAAATTTCGACCAATTTTTTCAAAAAAATGTAAGGGGTTACATCGTTAAAATTGTGAAAAATTCGAAAATTCTGAAAAATTTTAAATTTTAAATTTGGTTTGCTGGTTTGTTAAGCTAATAAAAACTAGCACGGAACAGCTGTCCGAATTGAATTTCATGCATTTTTGGCCAAGTTATGAGATTTTTAATTTGAATACGATATTCGCCATACATGATCTAAAAATTGAATTCGTTACCCGAGATTATTATAGGCAAAGGAGACATTTCCGACCCTATAAACCATATATATTCTTGATCAGCATGAACAGCCGAATCCATCTAGCCCTGTCCGGCGCAAAAAAAATTTCGACCAATTTTTCAAAAAAATGAAAGGGGTTACATCGTTAAAATTGTGAAAAATTCGAAAATTCTGAAAAATTTTAAATTTTGATTTCGGTTTGCTGGTTTGTTAAGCTAATAAAAACTAGCACGGAACAGCTGTCCGAATTGAATTTCATGCATTTTTGGCCAAGTTATGAGATTTTTAATTTGAATACGATATTCGCCATACATGATCTAAAAATTGAATTCGTTACCCGAGATTATTATAGGCAAAGGAGACATTTCCGACCCCATAAACCATATATATTCTTGATCAGCATGAACAGCCGAATCCATCTAGCCCTGTCCGGCGCAAAAAAATTTCGACCAATTTTTTCAAAAAAATGAAAGGGGTTACATCGTTAAAATTGTGAAAAATTCGAAAATTCTGAAAAATTTTAAATTTTGATTTCGGTTTGCTGGTTTGTTAAGCTAATAAAAACTAGCACGGAACAGCTGTCCGAATTGAATTTCATGCATTTTTGGCCAAGTTATGAGATTTTTAATTTGAATACGATATTCGCCATACATGATCTAAAAATTGAATTCGTTACCCGAGATTATTATAGGCAAAGGAGACATTTCCGACCCCATAAACCATATATATTATTGATCAGCATGAACAGCCGAATCCATCTAGCCCTGTCCGGCGCAAAAAAATTTCGACCAATTTTTTCAAAAAAATGAAAGGGGTTACATCGTTAAAATTGTGAAAAATTCGAAAATTCTGAAAAATTTTAAATTTTGATTTCGGTTTGCTGGTTTGTTAAGCTAATAAAAACTAGCACGGAACAGCTGTCCGAATTGAATTTCATGCATTTTTGGCCAAGTTATGAGATTTTTAATTTGAATACGATATTCGCCATACATGATCTAAAAATTGAATTCGTTACCCGAGATTATTATAGGCAAAGGAGACATTTCCGACCCTATAAACCATATATATTCTTGATCAGCATGAACAGCCGAATCCATCTAGCCCTGTCCGGCGCAAAAAAAATTTCGACCAATTTTTTCAAAAAAATGAAAGGGGTTACATCGTTAAAATTGTGAAAAATTCGAAAATTCTGAAAAATTTTAAATTTTGATTTCGGTTTGCTGGTTTGTTAAGCTAATAAAAACTAGCACGGAACAGCTGTCCGAATTGAATTTCATGCATTTTTGGCCAAGTTATGAGATTTTTAATTTGAATACGATATTCGCCATACATGATCTAAAAATTGAATTCGTTACCCGAGATTATTATAGGCAAAGGAGACATTTCCGACCCCATAAACCATATATATTCTTGATCAGCATGAACAGCCGAATCCATCTAGCCCTGTCCGGCGCAAAAAAAATTTCGACCAATTTTTTCAAAAAAATGAAAGGGGTTACATCGTTAAAATTGTGAAAAATTCGAAAATTCTGAAAAATTTTAAATTTTGATTTCGGTTTGCTGGTTTGTTAAGCTAATAAAAACTAGCACGGAACAGCTGTCCGAATTGAATTTCATGCATTTTTGGCCAAGTTATGAGATTTTTAATTTGAATACGATATTCGCCATACATGATCTAAAAATTGAATTCGTTACCCGAGATTATTATAGGCAAAGGAGACATTTCCGACCCCATAAACCATATATATTCTTGATCAGCATGAACAGCCGAATCCATCTAGCCCTGTCCGGCGCAAAAAAAATTTCGACCAATTTTTTCAAAAAAATGAAAGGGGTTACATCGTTAAAATTGTGAAAAATTCGAAAATTCTGAAAAATTTTAAATTTTGATTTCGGTTTGCTGGTTTGTTAAGCTAATAAAAACTAGCACGGAACAGCTGTCCGAATTGAATTTCATGCATTTTTGGCCAAGTTATGAGATTTTTAATTTGAATACGATATTCGCCATACATGATCTAAAAATTGAATTCGTTACCCGAGATTATTATAGGCAAAGGAGACATTTCCGACCCCATAAACCATATATATTATTGATCAGCATGAACAGCCGAATCCATCTAGCCCTGTCCGGCGCAAAAAAATTTCGACCAATTTTTTCAAAAAAATGAAAGGGGTTACATCGTTAAAATTGTGAAAAATTCGAAAATTCTGAAAAATTTTAAATTTTGATTTCGGTTTGCTGGTTTGTTAAGCTAATAAAAACTAGCACGGAACAGCTGTCCGAATTGAATTTCATGCATTTTTGGCCAAGTTATGAGATTTTTAATTTGAATACGATATTCGCCATACATGATCTAAAAATTGAATTCGTTACCCGAGATTATTATAGGCAAAGGAGACATTTCCGACCCTATAAACCATATATATTCTTGATCAGCATGAACAGCCGAATCCATCTAGCCCTGTCCGGCGCAAAAAAATTTCGACCAATTTTTTCAAAAAAATGAAAGGGGTTACATCGTTAAAATTGTGAAAAATTCGAAAATTCTGAAAAATTTTGATTTCGGTTTGCTGGTTTGTTAAGCTAATAAAAACTAGCACGGAACAGCTGTCCGAATTGAATTTCATGCATTTTTGGCCAAGTTATGAGATTTTTAATTTGAATACGATATTCGCCATACATGATCTAAAAATTGAATTCGTTACCCGAGATTATTATAGGCAAAGGAGACATTTCCGACCCCATAAACCATATATATTCTTGATCAGCATGAACAGCCGAATCCATCTAGCCCTGTCCGGCGCAAAAAAATTTCGACCAATTTTTTCAAAAAAATGAAAGGGGTTACATCGTTAAAATTGTGAAAAATTCGAAAATTCTGAAAAATTTTAAATTTTGATTTCGGTTTGCTGGTTTGTTAAGCTAATAAAAACTAGCACGGAACAGCTGTCCGAAT
Organism: Drosophila jambulina; assembly: GCA_018152175.1. NCBI lineage: Eukaryota > Metazoa > Arthropoda > Insecta > Diptera > Drosophilidae > Drosophila > Drosophila jambulina. The sequence continues at coordinate 5,013,515 of JAECXH010000006.1, forward strand.
TGAATTTCATGCATTTTTGGCCAAGTTATGAGATTTTTAATTTGAATACGATATTCGCCATACATGATCTAAAAATTGAATTCGTTACCCGAGATTATTATAGGCAAAGGAGACATTTCCGACCCCATAAACCATATATATTCTTGATCAGCATGAACAGCCGAATCCATCTAGCCCTGTCCGGCGCAAAAAAAATTTCGACCAATTTTTTCAAAAAAATGAAAGGGGTTACATCGTTAAAATTGTGAAAAATTCGAAAATTCTGAAAAATTTTAAATTTTGATTTCGGTTTGCTGGTTTGTTAAGCTAATAAAAACTAGCACGGAACAGCTGTCCGAATTGAATTTCATGCATTTTTGGCCAAGTTATGAGATTTTTAATTTGAATACGATATTCGCCATACATGATCTAAAAATTGAATTCGTTACCCGAGATTATTATAGGCAAAGGAGACATTTCCGACCCTATAAACCATATATATTCTTGATCAGCATGAACAGCCGAATCCATCTAGCCCTGTCCGGCGCAAAAAAATTTCGACCATTTTTTTCAAAAAAATGAAAGGGGTTACATTGTTAAAATTGTGAAAAATTCGAAAATTCTGAAAAATTTTAAATTTTGAATTTGGTTTGCTGGTTTGTTAAGCTAATAAAAACTAGCACGGAACAGCTGTCCGAATTGAATTTCATGCATTTTTGGCCAAGTTATGAGATTTTTAATTTGAATACGATATTCGCCATACATGATCTAAAAATTGAATTCGTTACCCGAGATTATTATAGGCAAAGGAGACATTTCCGACCCCATAAACCATATATATTCTTGATCAGCATGAACAGCCGAATCCATCTAGCCCTGTCCGGCGCAAAAAAAATTTCGACCAATTTTTTCAAAAAAATGAAAGGGGTTACATCGTTAAAATTGTGAAAAATTCGAAAATTCTGAAAAATTTTAAATTTTAAATTTGGTTTGCTGGTTTGTTAAGCTAATAAAAACTAGCACGGAACAGCTGTCCGAATTGAATTTCATGCATTTTTGGCCAAGTTATGAGATTTTTAATTTGAATACGATATTCGAAATACATGATCTAAAAATAGAATTCGTTACCCGAGATTATTATAGGCAAAGAAGACATTTCCGACCCTATAAACCATATATATTCTTGATCAGCATGAACAGCCGAATCCATCTAGCCCTGTCCGGCGCAAAAAAATTTCGACCAATTTTTTCAAAAAAATGAAAGGGGTTACATCGTTAAAATTGTGAAAAATTCGAAAATTCTGAAAAATTTTAAATTTTGATTTCGGTTTGCTGGTTTGTTAAGCTAATAAAAACTAGCACGGAACAGCTGTCCGAATTGAATTTCATGCATTTTTGGCCAAGTTATGAGATTTTTAATTTGAATACGATATTCGCCATACATGATCTAAAAATTGAATTCGTTACCCGAGATTATTATAGGCAAAGGAGACATTTCCGACCCTATAAACCATATATATTCTTGATCAGCATGAACAGCCGAATCCATCTAGCCCTGTCCGGCGCAAAAAAAATTTCGACCATTTTTTTCAAAAAAATGAAAGGGGTTACATCGTTAAAATTGTGAAAAATTCGAAAATTCTGAAAAATTTTAAATTTTGAATTTGGTTTGCTGGTTTGTTAAGCTAATAAAAACTAGCACGGAACAGCTGTCCGAATTGAATTTCATGCATTTTTGGCCAAGTTATGAGATTTTTAATTTGAATACGATATTCGCCATACATGATCTAAAAATTGAATTCGTTACCCGAGATTATTATAGGCAAAGGAGACATTTCCGACCCTATAAACCATATACATATATTCTTGATCAGCATGAACAGCCGAATCCATCTAGCCCTGTCCGGCGCAAAAAAAATTTCGACCAATTTTTTCAAAAAAATGTAAGGGGTTACATCGTTAAAATTGTGAAAAATTCGAAAATTCTGAAAAATTTTAAATTTTGATTTCGGTTTGCTGGTTTGTTAAGCTAATAAAAACTAGCACGGAACAGCTGTCCGAATTGAATTTCATGCATTTTTGGCCAAGTTATGAGATTTTTAATTTGAATACGATATTCGCCATACATGATCTAAAAATTGAATTCGTTACCCGAGATTATTATAGGCAAAGGAGACATTTCCGACCCCATAAACCATATATATTCTTGATCAGCATGAAAAACCGAATCAATCTAGCCCTCTTCGGAGCAAATAAAAATTTGACCAATTTTTTCAAAAAAATGAAAGGGGTTACATCGTTAAAATGGTGAAAAATTCGAAAATTCTGAAAAATTTTAAATTTTAAATTTGGTTTGCTGGTTTGTTAAGCTAATAAAAACTAGCACGGAACAGCTGTCCGAATTGAATTTCATGCATTTTTGGCCAAGTTATGAGATTTTTAATTTGAATACGATATTCGCCATACATGATCTAAAAATAGAATTCGTTACCCGAGATTATTATAGGCAAAGGAGACATTTCCGACCCTATAAACCATATATATTCTTGATCAGCATGAACAGCCGAATCCATCTAGCCCTGTCCGGCGCAAAAAAAATTTCGACCAATTTTTTCAAAAAAATGAAAGGGGTTACATCGTTAAAATTGTGAAAAATTCGAAAATTCTGAAAAATTTTAAATTTTGATTTCGGTTTGCTGGTTTGTTAAGCTAATAAAAACTAGCACGGAACAGCTGTCCGAATTGAATTTCATGCATTTTTGGCCAAGTTATGAGATTTTTAATTTGAATACGATATTCGCCATACATGATCTAAAAATTGAATTCGTTACCCGAGATTATTATAGGCAAAGGAGACATTTCCGACCCTATAAACCATATATATTCTTGATCAGCATGAACAGCCGAATCCATCTAGCCCTGTCCGGCGCAAAAAAAATTTCGACCAATTTTTTCCAAAAAATATAAGGGGTTACATCGTTAAAATTGTGAAAAAATCGAAAATTTTGAAAAATTTTAAATTTTGAATTCAGTTTGCTGGTTTGTTAAGCTAAGAAAAACTAGCACGGAAAAGCTTTCCGAATTGAAATTAATGCATTTTTGGCGAAGTTATGAGATTTTATGTTTTGATTTTGTAGATGAATTCCCGCCATACATGGTCTAAAAATTGAAATCGTTTTGTCAGTTTTGCGAGTTTATTTGGGCAAAGGAGACATCTCCGACCCTATAAACCATATATATTCTTGATCAGCATGAACAGCCGAATCGATCTAGCCCTGTTCGGAGCAAATTAAATTTTGACCCATTTTTTCAAAAAAATGTAAGGGGTTACATCGTTAAAATTGTGAAAAAATCGAAAATTTTGGATTTTGCTCGCAGATTTCGGGGAAATTCGATAGGAGAAAGTTGTCGTTGTAGAGATGTTGTCGTAATATTGCGGTTGTTGTGGTTGTTCTAGACAAGAATAATTAATCTAATTAATCGATGAAACTGAAGAATGCGTGTCTTTTAGTTAGTTTCAATCAAGAAGAACCCTACATTTTCGGTTCAGTTTGTGTCCCGTCCGGTCATCATTTTTATGACCCCTGTTGTGGCATTTGTACATTTTAAGCAGCTTAAGTTTGCGAATGCGGCTGCCGTTCTGCACATGGAAATTTCGACCAATTTTTTCCAAAAAATATAAGGGGTTACATCGTTAAAATTGTGAAAAAATCGAAAATTTTGAAAAATTTTAAATTTTGAATTCAGTTTGCTGGTTTGTTAAGCTAATAAAAACTAGCACGGAACAGCTGTCCGAATTGAATTTCATGCATTTTTGGCCAAGTTATGAGATTTTTAATTTGAATACGATATTCGCCATACATGATCTAAAAATAGAATTCGTTACCCGAGATTATTATAGGCAAAGGAGACATTTCCGACCCTATAAACCATATATATTCTTGATCAGCATGAACAGCCGAATCCATCTAGCCCTGTCCGGCGCAAAAAAAATTTCGACCAATTTTTTCAAAAAAATGAAAGGGGTTACATCGTTAAAATTGTGAAAAATTCGAAAATTCTGAAAAATTTTAAATTTTGATTTCGGTTTGCTGGTTTGTTAAGCTAATAAAAACTAGCACGGAACAGCTGTCCGAATTGAATTTCATGCATTTTTGGCCAAGTTATGAGATTTTTAATTTGAATACGATATTCGCCATACATGATCTAAAAATTGAATTCGTTACCCGAGATTATTATAGGCAAAGGAGACATTTCCGACCCTATAAACCATATATATTCTTGATCAGCATGAACAGCCGAATCCATCTAGCCCTGTCCGGCGCAAAAAAAATTTCGACCAATTTTTTCCAAAAAATATAAGGGGTTACATCGTTAAAATTGTGAAAAAATCGAAAATTTTGAAAAATTTTAAATTTTGAATTCAGTTTGCTGGTTTGTTAAGCTAAGAAAAACTAGCACGGAAAAGCTTTCCGAATTGAAATTAATGCATTTTTGGCGAAGTTATGAGATTTTATGTTTTGATTTTGTAGATGAATTCCCGCCATACATGGTCTAAAAATTGAAATCGTTTTGTCAGTTTTGCGAGTTTATTTGGGCAAAGGAGACATCTCCGACCCTATAAACCATATATATTCTTGATCAGCATGAACAGCCGAATCGATCTAGCCCTGTTCGGAGCAAATTAAATTTTGACCCATTTTTTCAAAAAAATGTAAGGGGTTACATCGTTAAAATTGTGAAAAAATCGAAAATTTTGGATTTTGCTCGCAGATTTCGGGGAAATTCGATAGGAGAAAGTTGTCGTTGTAGAGATGTTGTCGTAATATTGCGGTTGTTGTGGTTGTTCTAGACAAGAATAATTAATCTAATTAATCGATGAAACTGAAGAATGCGTGTCTTTTAGTTAGTTTCAATCAAGAAGAACCCTACATTTTCGGTTCAGTTTGTGTCCCGTCCGGTCATCATTTTTATGACCCCTGTTGTGGCATTTGTACATTTTAAGCAGCTTAAGTTTGCGAATGCGGCTGCCGTTCTGCACATGGAAATGGGGAACTGCGGTGGTTTTGGGGCGACATTTGTCATTTGCTAATTGCTTGGACGAGGACACAAAACGAATTTTGTTGGACGGCAATTAGGGAAAGCCGGCGCTGCCAATCGATAGCGATAAATGCGACTAAGCGATATCGATGCGACCCAGTTTCCCGTTTCCGCCTCTCATTTCGAATATGTATTTCGAATATTTCAATCAACTGGCCAAACATCGTTGCCCCTGCCCCCCGCCCGCTCTTTGGCGGCAATCGCTTTTCCGACGAGCGTGAAAATTGAGTGCCAACTCTGTGGGAAATGCGGAGAGGCGGGGTGGGGTGGCAAAACGCGAAATGTGAATACGGAAAATAGCTATTCGAGTGTCAAATCAAATGTCGGGAGGCGGCGATGCCGGCGGCGGCAGGGGCGGAGGCTTTCGAGCCATTTTAATGACATTTTCGAAAGTGTTTTCCCGTTCCGAGTATTCCCTTGACTTTTCCCCAACCGCCTGAATATCATCAACACAACATCGTAATCGTTGGCCGCCATCATCATCATCATCATCATCGTCGTTGTCGCCATCGGCAGAATCAGAATCGCGGGGGAGCCAGCGCCTGCCAGGGCGTCCCCATAATTAACACCACTTGGAGCAGCAATTTGGAGTGCATTGTTGTCGTTCCCGGCTTCAATCCTGGCAGCCATCCTTCGATCCCCAACGCGACCAGAGATGGCTGCGTGATTAGCGTGTATTTGGAGGGTACTCTGCTGATAGAACTATAATTTCTCTGCTGTTTTAAGAACCTGAAATGGCTTTGCTTTTGATCTTGGTTACAGGACAAGATTTGCAAGTCCATTCAAGGGTGTTTTTTATTTCGACATCATCTTTCCTCCCTTGCCAAGGTGATTTCCTTCTGGCACCGAGACTTTCACTTCCGTTTCCGCTCGTGAGTCTCTCCCTCCATCTCCCTCTCGACTCACGCAGTCAGGCCCACCAAAGCTGACCTCTGACACACGCACACAGTGGAAATATCCTACATATACAGACAATGCCAAAAGGCATTCGCCAGATGGTCGCACAGGGGGGCAGTGGAAGGGTAGTGTGTGTGCGGGGCGATTGGTTTTACAAATTGATTGGTTTTTGAGGCTGTCACAGCTGGACAAGTCTGGGCGAGTCAATTAGTTATTGGCAATTAAATGAATCTAAGTGACAAACGCCCCAGCCCCCAGTAATAATACCGCAAATCGGATTTATTTTCCAATATTGAACAGTTCAAAGGTGGAGAGCAGCTACTTGTAAGGCTTTCCATTGTTTTCCCCTAGAGAACAATGTTGGCTGGATATAGGTTGCTTTGTTGACTTCATTTATTTATTTTCCAAAATAATTAAACGTGGTATAAGTTAAAAATAATAATAAAATATAAACAAACATAAAACAATCAGGCGGCTTAAAAAAAATATATAAAACTATAAATAATGCGCGGGGACAACACTAGACGTACACGACTGTTAAAATGAGTAGAGTATATATCAAGTATATATGTAAAACTGGTGAGGCCCTGACTCGGCTTCGTTTTGGTTTTCAACTGCAAGAAACTCACGACTAAACGTTCGATTTAAATAAGTTAACTAATGGTTTAAATTCATAATCATAGTCGACGATAAAAAAAAAGAAAAACCGGTCTAATGCTAATTCCTAGACTGAGCTAATGTCGCTATCGATGGCCACTCGAATTGTGCTTTTATGCGGGGCAAAAGTAACCCTCTTCAGACCTTGCAGTGCTCCTGGGCATACTGCAGAGCCCCCGCCAGGATGCTCCTCTCCAGGCGGCGGTACTGTAACAGCATGAGGTCAATCTCGTGTCCAGCCGGTGCCTCGCCTGCAGCCTCCTTAATCTTCAGCTCGGACAGCAGCTGCACCTCGTCGGCCTCCCGCAGCGTGGCCTCGAACACGCCCAGGAGCAGCTTCAAGCGCTGGTACAGATACTGCCAGGTGCGCGTCTCATGGTCCGTCTCCAGGGCACAGTCGATGTGCAGCAGATCCCCGGCCCGCTCCAGGTCGCTGTGCCAGTGGTCCAGCTGCTCGGCACTCATGTTGAACACCCGGACGAAGGCCAGCAGTTCGCCGGATATGAAATCCGGGGCGGGCAGCACCCGCAGCTCGGCCTTGCGGTCGATGTTCAGCTTCGCGAGGATGCGGGCACGCTGCTCCACCAGCGGATCTGTGGGGCTCAGCCCCAGGCGGATCTTCACATAGTCCTTGCGGTTGTTCAAGTCCACAAAGCTGTCGAGGAAAATTGTTTATTTCGATTATTCAATACAATTATTTTGCATTCGCTGCAACTCACCCATTGTGCACCAGGAGATCGGCATTGGAACGGTCTCCGTAGTAGATGAAGAACTGCTCGCCAGCCTTGAACTCCTCCTGGGCGGTGCAGTCCATCTGACGCGTTCCGCTGTCATAGAAGGAGGTGATCTTGCCCGGCCTGTGATTGGCCATGTCCCAGTACGGGATCAGGGCCGATATGGGCAGCTGATTCAGCTCCGCCTCGTCGATGGCCTGCATTTCCCGGGGCACCAGATTCTGACGGGTCATTACCGTGGACACGGCCCATCTAGAAGAAAAAATATATAAATAATACTGAACTTTGACTGATATTAGTAAAAAAATCGATAAAGAAATCGAATTTTTGCAAAAAACCACCCGCATTTTGCAGTGCATTAAATTTTAGTCGTAAGCTTCTTATGCAGTGAAGGAGTCATTTGCGACCCCATAAATCATATATATTCTTGATCAGCATCAGCAGCCGATTCGTTCTAGACATGTCCGGCAGAAAAAGAAATTTTATCATTTTTTTCAAAATTTTATAAGGGGTTACATCGTCAAAATTGGCAAAAATTTGAAAAAAATTTTAAATTTTAGAATTTTAAATGCAGTATGCAGGTTTTTAAAACTATAAAAAACTAGCACAGAAAAGCTTTCCGAATTGAAATTAATGATTTTTTGACTTAGTTATGGCTTTTTTAAACTTTGATTTGTCAACAAAAATTATCATTTTAAAATATCGATAAATATCGATTTCAATACTGCGTTTCTAGTTCAAAAAATCATTAATTTCCAAGGTCTTATAGCGTATTCAGATTTGCCATTTGAATCTTAATTAGGAATCAAATATTGAAAAAAAAAAAGAAGTTCCTTCGTTGTGGAATTCTTAATTACTTATTTAATTGATAGTCATTCTTAGGTTTAACCTTGAGTATGATAAGCAAATAATTAATAATAATATGTGGCTGGTATCCCCATCTAACTCTCCCCCAAGTAACCAGTACCCACTCCTCCTTTCTATGCTTTTTTTTAGTGCTTTTGCTATTTTTGGCTTCTTTTTCTGCGCTTTGCTGCGGTTGCTGCTGCCGCTGCCTGCTGCCTGACCACAAAGAAAACTTTTTCATTTAATTGTGCATAAATTTTTCAATTTAATTATGAAAAGCAGCAACTTGTTTGAAGTGGTTAAGAGCGGGGCGTGGGGCTGAAGGGGAATTCGCCACTCACTTTGTTAGAAATCACCACGAACAAGCAGCAGCAAGAGCAGCAATAGAAACCTTCAAGTTCTTCACTTTTTCCTCTGTGAGCTCTATGCATATACATATTTATTTCTGGTTACTGGAATTACCAAAAAATAAAAGCAAAAAAGAAGAAAAAATCAAGAACTCGGGGAAAGTCCAAGCGGGAAAAGTTCTCAACTTTTTGCTCGAAGCCTTTGTATTGGCTGTTATGTCTTTCCGGCAAAAAGTTTGCCCAGAATATTTTGTTTTTTTTTTTTTCTATTAAAAGTAATAAGTGCCAATGTTGGAAAAGCACAAGAACAAGAAAAAGCGTGCCAACGGGACTGTACCTTAGCCTAAAGTCAATCTATGTGTAATGCTCCTTCTACACTTATTCGCCATTTTTGCTTGCGAGTTTTTCGATTAGGAAGTTTAAGGAGGAAATTATTTCAAATAATTAGAAAAACCCAACGGAATCTGTGGTAACTGTACCAAATGATTCTCTACTGTATCGATAGTTACAAATTATTGAGTCCAGCTTTAAGTTCGTTTAACTCTTCATATAGCTGAAGCAACTATACTGCCTTCTATCGATAACTAAGTTCGATAAATAATTAAGAAAATGATACTGTCTCAGCGGCAACTGTACCATTTCTGGCAGTATTCAGAGCAGTTATTGATGGTTGTTATTTACCAAGTATTCCATCGATGGCAGTTTCTTGTTTAGTTCTGTTTTTGACACACGTCAAAGCTACAACTGAGGCAACTGTACTTGATCTACCTATCGATGCCGACTGACATTTATCGATGGCAGTCCGACTGGGTTACGATAACGTAACAAAAATAGGGGAAAGGCAAACGCCAGTCGGCAACTGACAACCCTTTTGAAGGCCAACCAACGTCAATGTCGGCTGCCTTTGACAGCCATAAAGGATGCCAGGCGAAGCCGTGTTGTCGCCATGTGTGCCTCGCATCTCACCTGTCAGCCGGAAGTGAGTGCCAGTGTGAGTCGGCCAGACGGATTTAATGAACTCTTCGTCTTCGGGCTGACACTTTCAAGTGACTCGCATTCCAAACACGCCCCGCTCTGTGGCTTTCCGTGGCCTTCCGTGTGACCTGTAGCTGGGCGAACTTTGCCCTGTCATTACATGTCACAAAAATAATATCCTTCGGAACATTGAGCCTTTGAGTGGATGCCGAAAAATGCCGTGTACACGGAAAGAAACTAGGAAAATCTGAAAATATATATGAGATTAGTGCTTGTGTTTGCGTGTCATCATTTAATCATGGCGGCTTCACTGACTCGAACCCTTTATTTCCCAGATATCTGATTTATATCCTGGACAAGTTGAGACTCTTACGATACAAATCCGATTGCCCTGGCTCTCACGTCTCCTTTACTTCCTTCGGCTGTCGTCTGTCCTCTGGCGTCTCTCGGCTGTCGTCTTTATTATGCATGCATACTCGTAGCTGGTCCTTCGTCCTGTGTGTCCTGCATTCCTTTGCCAATTCAGCAGGAAAAACCAGCAGAAACTTAGCCCAAATTGAAAACGGGGCCAAAACAGGAAAAAACACACAGCCACTGCAGCGAAAGGGCCAGAGGGGGAGAGAGAGTTGTCACGGCAAATGACGTGAGAGAAATGCGTGTAATGGTCGGGGGCTGCATTCTCGAATTTCCTCGATTTTTTCCTAAAGCTCGACTCGATTTTCCGGGACTTATGCAGGATTTTGCATTGTTTTCCCTTGTTGTTCTTTATATATATTTTTTTTTTTCTGTTTTGTATTTTTTCAATGATTGCCTTCGTGTGTTCCCTATTGTTTCGGCATTGTTTGTGCGAATTTTCCTTGCATTTTCCTCAGGCATTTCATGAGTTATTTAGCCTGGCTCCTGGATTATCCTCTGCTGGCTTTTCCGGTTAATTATTTCAGCTTCCGAGGACGTGTGTTTGCGGGTCAAAGGTAAAACCGCAAAGTGCTCTAATGGCAGGATGACCAATCTGCATTAGTCTGATTAGACGATGATGACGATGTGATGCTGGGTTATGGCAGTTAATCAAAGGAAAACATCCTTTGCGGCACACGCACATAGCACACACGTATGCATATATTATTCATGCAGCTGCCAGGATATGCACGCCGGCCTGCATCTTTATCGCTTAATCTTGAAAATTAATTACGTGAAGACAAAGGGATACCGGAAACGGATACCCTCTGCCCTCCCACTGCGAATTTAATCCGAGTGCCACCCTTCTCCTTTTGTCTGGCTTCAAGCCCCGAGCCCCGAGGCCATTCTTATAAAGTTAATTAATATTAAATAAAAATAACAAACACCCAGATGAGCCACCTTCTCCTCACAGGCTCCTCTCGGAATTCGTTAATTCGGAAGACACTCTCCTCCTCGGACCCTTGTTTTCTCCTCAATAAACAACAGACATTTGATTAGATGTCAATAATCCACAATGAGCTTGGCTTTTTCCACACACACACACACACACACATTTCGGGGAAGTCAATAGGGATTTGGAAAAGAGCTGGCCAAATATTTATAGATTCCATCAATCAGTTGGTGGCGGCGGCCAAGGCGGGCTCATCCATCAACATCCCACTCACAAGTGTGAAAACACTTGTGTACCGATACACTAGGGAAAATACATATATATCGATATTTATCGATATATAATAATTTTAATAGGGAAAAGGTATATATTATTTAATGAATGTGCTTTAAAGGTTGAAAATATATCCCTAGGCCCAATTCTAATTTTGATATCAATAATAAAATATAATAATATTAACAAATTCTTTCTCTCAGTGTCTGATAAGCTATCCTTCTCTCTCTCCTCTCTTTTTCTGTTCCTTGGCAGCTCCTGCAGACGGGCGTCTCCCTGATAGTGGACGATGGCAAGGGATCCGGTGATGGCAATGGCAGCGGAAGTGGAAATGGAAGTGGAAACAACCGACGACGCATCGCCCAGCTGGGAACACGCAAGCGGAAGCGTCGCCCTCAACTCCCGCTGGCCACCATGGGCGCCAACGAGGAGGACTCCGAATCCAGTTCCAATTCCGGCTCTGGCTCCGGCTCCGGCTCCGGCTCCGCTTACTGGCGCGGCCATGTCGAGGATGATGCGGATGCCCTGCGTCGACGAAAGCAACCGCTGGTGAGGGAACCCATGGCGGCCCTGGAACGGGATCGGGAGAAGCAGCGCCAGCGAGTGGCAGAGCCCACGGATGCCACGGCCCAGGCCAGCAGCAGCAGCAGCAAGGCCTACCGTCGTCCCTATGGCCAGGCCAAGAAGGAGCCGACACCTTCCGCCCTGCCGGAGCCCGCCCTGCCGGTGGCCACCAAGACGTCGGTGGATCTGAAAAACATCCTCAAGAATTCCGGCGGCCTCAGTCTGAGCGAGATCCTGCAGCAGAAGAACCTCTCGCTGGACGACCTGCTCAAGGGCAAGCAGAATGCCTTGCTGGCTCTGCAGACCACAGCCGTGGCACCGGCCTCCACTTACTCCTCGCCAGCGGAGACCTCCTCCGTGGGCTACAGAAAGTCACCCATACAGCTGAACAAGCAGGGAGTCCGACGATTGCCGGCGGCCTACACCACCGCCTCCTCCACCAGCTCCGGGAATGAGGAGGAGCGGGAGGCCGCCAAGACCAAGGGCGGGAAATATCCCAGCGCCCTGCAGCGCTTGAAGCTCTTTGGCAGCTCTTCGCGGGAGAGCAGCACCACAAGACGCATTCTGGGCGGCATCTCCACCCCCAGCACCACTGTGGTTACCAGCAGCACGACAACCACCACTCGGGTGCCGCTCTACAAGAAACGGCAGCACCTAAGGTCCACGTTGAAGCCACCGGGACTCTTTAAGCCCATCATGAGCAGTTCCACGACCACGACAGCGCCGGCAAGCACCACTCAGGAGGCGGAGACCAGCACAGTGTACTCCACAACCACAGCGGCTGGTAGCCAGGAGCACAGCGAGGAGGAGAACGAGCACGAGCAGGAGCAGGAGAAGGAGCAGGACCAGGAGCAGGCAGAGGAACAGCAGGAGCAGGATCAAGAGCAGGAGCAGGAGCCAGAGCAGGCAGAGGAAGGCAACTCCCAGCAAGAGCCAGACGAAGAGCCAGAAGAGCAGCCGGATTCGGGGGAGAGCAATCCCCCCACCGAAGCTCCTCCAGTTCCCTCGCCCTCTGCTTCACCCTCCCCTTCAGCTGCCCTGCCCCCCGGCGGCAATCCCCGCTATCGCCTGCGCAACTCCAGCATCAAGGAGCAGAACCAGAAGCGTCTCAAAGACAACTTTATAGGCCACTACGATCGCAATGTGGTGGACAGTGTGGAGGAGCTGGATCAGCCCGAGAGTGGACCCAGCTCCACAGCTGCAGCTGCTGCTGCACCAGGAAAGGGAGCTCCTGTGAACAGGAGCAGCGAGGAGATCAGCGACGGCGACGATGAGCTGGAGAACTTCTTCGACGAAGTGGAGAGTCACACGCATCACACACGGGTGCCGGCCCCAGCAGCTCCTCCTTCTCCTTCTGCCATTGCACCTGCTCCCGCACCCGCACCTGCACCTGCGCCCTCTTCCTCCTTTGAGCCACCACTAGCAGCAGCACCTTCACCCTCATCATTACCAGCCGTTCCCATGCCTGGGAAGCCGCCACAGCTGAACATCATTGACGATGTGGACGATCGCACCGATCTCCTCGAACTCATCGAGGATCGACGTTCGGGCAATCGCTTGTTCAAGGTCCTGGAGCAGCGCAACATGACCCTGGAGGAGCTCATTGAGCACAGGAAGCGGGGCTCTAGCCAGCTGCATCTGTCCACCATTGTCAGCGGCGGCGACGAGCACTCGCGCCTGTATCCCGGCCAGAAGGTGCTGCTGCAGGACAACATGGACATTGTCACCGCCTTCGAGAACTTCCCACACTTCAATCTGATGGACCTGAAGAGCGTCAAGCCGGACGAGATCAAGACGGACTCGCAGGGCTCCAGCTACTTCACCTCCATCATCGACATCGAGCCCAATGACGACCTAGTGAAGCCACCGACCGGGAATCGAGGTATAACGGCCTTGCGCCTGCGCCAGCAGCGCCAGCGTCAGCAGAGGTCCAAGGGGGCGGGGATGATGGTAGTGGCAAAACCAGTGGCAGAGGCAGTGGCAGTGGCAGGAGCAGGGGAGTCGGGTTCAGGTCGAGGAGCGGGTCAAGGAGCGGGTCGAGGAGCAGGGTCCGAAGCCTTTAAGAAACTCTAGACCCGATCATTACACTTGAACAAATACTAGGCGATACAACAATACACACTTATCAATGGCCCAACTCTGCTAGCACATATTTTCACATTTTGCGTGAATTTTTGTAAACTTTTAAAGGAACATGTGAATGGAATGGAATATGGAATCAAAATATATATAACAATCCCTAGTTGTTGGCATTTACTGGCCTTTAGAAAGCCAGAAATATTTGCATTCTTTAAATCGATATTTATCGATATTTTTAAATGATAATTTTTAGGGCATATCGAAATTTAAAAAAGCCATAACTCGGTCAAAAATGGATGAATTTCAGTTTGGAAAACTTTTCTATGCTAGTTTTTTTTTAGGTTTATAAATCTGCATACTGCATTTAAAATTAAAAAAAAAATAATTTTTTGTCAATTTTTAACAATTTTAACGATGTAACCCCTTATAAAATTTTGAAAAAATTATGAAATTTTTTTTTCGAGCATACATGGCTAGAACGATTTGCCTGTTGATGCTGATCAAGAATATATATGATTTATAGGGTCGGAAATGACTCCTTCACTGCGTTTTAAGCTTTTGACTAAATTTATAAAACCCTGAAATGGTATCAAAAAATGTGAATGGCAAAATAATGTAGTTCAACTCTCAACATTCGATTAGTCATTCACATATGGATTCAAAAAGATTTAAAATTTAAACACAAATCAATTACAAAATAATGCTATGAATATCTGAAAGCGAAAGTATCCATAAGCCATTCACATGGGACCTAATTTATAAATCACTGAAATCAAAATGCGAAAAAATGTGCTAATCGAATTGGGCTAAATAAACCTAAATTAAATAAGATCCACCACAAACTCTACTCTTTCTTCTCTAACTTCTACACATAACAACATCAAAAAGTTACGAAACCGAGCGAATATTGATAAATAATCATAACACTCTCCATGATAACTAGAGTAGCCTTAGAGTTTTTTTTATAAATTTAACCATTATGCGAATAAAGATCCCTAATCGACAAAGTTGATAAAGATTTCTGTTGCATCCCACTGTTGTCCCTACTGCCCTGCTGCTCCAGTTGCCACAAACTACATCTCGCTCTCTCTCTATCCCTCTCTTTTCATTCCTCTTCTGCGGTGTAAAACGTTATCCTTGCAGGTCCTGCCTATGCGCCGGCATCGCCCTCCTCATCGGCCACAATCGGTGTGGGCACTGGGACCATATCCATCAATCAGCGGGGCGAGAAATCGCTGGGTTTCTTTCCCTCCTGGAAGACCCTCGCGCTCGCCTCGCTGGCCACGGCCACGGAGGAGCGAAATCCGTACTTCCTGCCGCCGCCGCGTCTCCTGCTCGATGGCAGTTCGAGTTCGAGTTCCCAGGAGTCCTCCTCGGACAGCAATCCCGAGCCGGAGGCTAGCATCGACATCGACCTGAGCGTGAGTCCCTATGGCGGTAACAATTCCTCCTCGATGGTGGACCCCAGCCGTTTGCCGGTGAACAACGATGTGATCGATGAGATCGAGAATGAGGTGGCGCGGGCCCATGATCTCCTGGACTTGGAGCTATCCGGACACGGCTTCCATCGCAGTCCAGCGGCAGCGGCGGCCACGTCCGCCGTGTCCCAGCAGCACCTGAGCAGCCTGTATGCCAGCATGCCCTCCGGGGTGCGATCCGCGATAGTGGCCAGCTCGGCGATTGTGATCACTGCCCTGGCCACCTTCCTCGTGGTCTTCGTCGTCTGCCGGTGGAAGCAGCAGCGTCGTCGCAAGAGCAGCTATCTCCGCACCTACAATGCGATGAAGAGCAAGCTGCCGCAGATGGTGCAACCATCGCGTCGCTCCTCGATGCGCCAGCACATGGAGGAACTCGTCATAGGCTCCGGCTCCGGCTCAGGCGCCGGTACTGGGTCCGGGTCAAGTCCAGGCATCGCGAGCATCTCCACATCGGTGGCCTGCTGTACGCCCGTCCATCAGCTCCAGCAGCGCCAGAGTTCGCTCCTCTTTGGACGCGACGGTTCCGCGACATTGAGCACCACCACCGCCACCTCCCTAACCACCAACACGAACCCCACATCAGCGGGCACAACGTCAGGGGCGGCGGCGGCGGCGGCATCATCATCAGCATCAGCATCCTTGGAGGTCCAGCAGCTGAGCGGAGGAGCACGTGGGCTACGCAGTGCCCACCAGAAGCTCAACACCATGGATCCCAACTCGCCGGAGGTGCAGGAGTACCTATTCGACACGCTGCGCAAGTCCTTTGACAATTAGGCAATAGGCAATGGGCAATGGGCAATAGGCTATAGGCGCTCCTCTAGGAACAATAGACCGTTGTTTAGGCCAAGTTTTATATAAATGTACACACCACATCACAACACACCACACACACTCCCCCCACACACTCCCCCAGTCATTCCCTATAAAGGCCAAGGAGCTAAAGTTAGTCGATTAATTAGTTTAAGAGCAGGTGAAACGGCAGGTGGAGTTTTTTTTTTGAGGTCGATTTAGAGGAACATTCTGTGAGAGAAAAGTAAAACTAACAAAAAATACAAGAAATACATTTAGGAGAGTGTGTGGCATGGCCAGGGGTGGCTTTTTAAAAGAAAAAAAACTGAATTAAAAATTTAATTAAATAAAAACAGTTTTTTGAGTGAAATCTGCAACCTTTTCCTAGTGTCGCAACAAAACCTTCCGATTTTCCGTTTTTCTTTTTCTTTTTGTATCTATCAGTAAAAATATTTATATTACTCCATTTGATATATTATAGAGAGAGAGAGAGAGAGAGAGAGAGAGAGAGAGAGGACAAGAGAGAGAGCGAGAGCGAGAGACAGCGAAGGCGAGAGACAGCGAAAGCGAGAGAAAGCGAAAGCGAGAGAAAGCGAAATCGAGAGACAGCGAAAGAGAGAGAGAGGCCGAGAGAGTGCGAGAGGGAGAGAGAGCGAGAGGGGGAGAGAGCGAGAGGGAGAGAGAGCGGTAGAGAGTGAGAGAGAGAGCGAGGAAGAGAGACAGTGAGAGCGAGAGACAGCGAAAGGGAGAGACAGCGAAAGCGAGAGACAGCGAAAGGGAGAGACAGCGAAAGCGAGAGAGAGGGCGAGAGAGAGAGAGGCCGAGAGAGTGACAAAGAGCGATTCGGTTAAGCAGAAGCACAAAGAGAGTTCTAAAAAAAAAGAAAGAGAAGGTTTCGGTTGATCGCTGGCACAATGTAGGTGGAAGTTATTCTCTTTTAATAACAGGGAGAGCGATTTTTTGAGGGAAAGAAAAAAGTCAAAGCAATTAAGATAAATACTCAGCGTAAACTTTAAAGAACTGAATCGTTTCTTTAGCTGCATGCCTAGATCTATTGATTTAAAGCAACCCCAGGTCATGTCGCGCACTGTCTGCTAGTCTCTAAGCTCGGCAAACTATCGTTTCCAACTAACTAGAATCTAAAGTACTAGTATAAACCAACAACTAAAGGCACTCTCTTTCAACTAAATCATAAAATGGGTTTCTTAAGCACAAAACAAAAGCACACACAAAAGAAAGCAGGAAAGATATTCGAAACAAAAAGAAAACACTGTGAGGAGCAGGAAGAGGATCTTGGCCAAAAGAAAGTCAAATATATATTGAAATCCGGGAGAGAAGAGAGAATCGAGAGATGAGAAAAGGAAAACCATTTATGAGGACAATAAAAAATACTAAAGGAAAGAGAAAAACTGTGTTCGAGACTATTTAAACCAAGAGGCAACCAAAAAACTAAATTCGATTTCGAATTAGATCGAGGCAAAGGCATAGATGGGCACAAAAAGATAACAAAGAGCAGCTACAACAACACTAATAGTTTGAATGTCGAAATGCACTGCAAGAAAAGCAACAGAAGAAAAATAGGAGAAAATACTTGTGTATTTATTTTGTAGAGCAGCCACTTTATTTGTTCGATTTTCAATGCCCCCCTCTCACACACGTTAGGCAGTAGAAGAACATCTGGCGACAGAGAGAATATATATATAATATATAATATATATATATAGAAATAAATATAAATATATATTTAAGCACGCTCAAATATGTATGTAAATAAGTTTCAATTTGATTTTTTGAGAAATAAAATGTAGAACAAATTGTGGCAAAGATTTCAAACATTTTCGAACACATATAATGTGTGGTATACCATATAGTATATGTATTTAAATGGGTTCTTGGACGCCGCTCTCGCGATCATCCGAAGTTTGTCCTCGAAATTCCGCCACTCCTATAAATAGAGTCCGCCGAGTGGAGCAACAACATGCTCCAGCTGAACCGGCCCCGACCCCGTGCCAAGTGGAAGCGGATCCGCAAATAGATCCCCGCCAGAAGCCAGACGAACCAGGGGAAGGTCAACAATGGTTGTGGCCATCTGTACTCCGAAAAATAACCAGCTGGTGGCTTCTAACTAATGGCTTACAAAGGCTATATTCTGGCTATATTCCGGATTTGGAAATTCCCCTTTAAAGGTTTGTTGTGGGCAATATTTACATAGTGAATTGCTTATTTTCAGCTTGCCACTGAAACTAGAGAGCTAAGCAGTAACAGACCCCTGACTTCCTGTTGAAGTCTTGCTTTCTTGTTTAGAAATAAAGAAGGAAGATGGAGCCAAACCAAATAAATAAATAATAAGAAATCTGCTGAGAAGTAATATTGTTAGAAAAGATAATAATATGGGGAGGAAAACGATATGTTTACGGATAATTCAGAAACCGATCTAGGTTTCATTTGTTTTTGATCTGTATTTGATAATTATTTAAATCAAATTTTATTTAGATTTTATTGGAATTTTATTCCAGTTTGATTTAAAATTATTGACCCTGAGTTGAATCTTATTTAATTACGATTTGAATTTTATTCAAATAAAAAAAAAAATTTGATATGAATTTAATTTAAATTTGATTTGAATTTGATTTGAATTTGATTTGAATTTGATTTGAATTTAATTTAAATTTAAAAATAAATTTAATTTGAATTTAATTTGAATTTGATTTGAATTTGATTTCAATTTGATTTGAATTTAATTTAAATTTAAAAATAAATTTAATTTGAATTTGATTTGAATTTGATTTGAATTTGATTTCAATTTGATTTTAATTTAATTTAAATTTAAATTGAATTTAATTTGAATTTGATTTGAATTTAATTTGAATTTGGTTTCAATTTGATTTCAATTTGATTTCAATTTGATTTCAATTTGATTTCAATTTGATTTCAATTTGATTTCAATTTGATTTCAATTTGATTTCAATTTGATTTCAATTTGATTTCAAATTGATTTCAATTTGATTTGAATTTGATTTCATTTTGATTTGAATTTAATTTAAATTTAAGTTGAATTTAATTTGAATGTGATTTTAATTTGATTTAAATTAAAGTTACAATTTGATTTCAATTTGATTTGAATTTGATTTCAATTTGATTTCAATTTGATTTGAATTTAATTTGAATTTGATTTCAATTTGATTTGAATTTGATGTGAATTTAATTTTAATTTAAATTGAATTTAATTTCAATTTGATTTCAATTTGATTTCAATTTGATTTGAATTTGATTTGAATTTAATTTAAATTTAAGTTGAATTTAATTTGAATGTGATTTTAATTTGATTTAAATTAAAGTTACAATTAAATTGAATTTAATTTGAATTTGATTTCAATTTGATTTCAATTTGATTTCAATTTGATTTCAATTTAATTTAAATTTAAATTTAAATTTAAATTGAATTTAATTTGAATTTCATTTTAATTTGATTTGATTTAAATTTAAATTTAAATTGAATTTAATTTGAATTTGATTTTAATTTGATTTGAATTTGATTTTAATTTGAATTGAATTTTATTTTATTTTGAATTGAATTTGATTTAAAATTTGATTTGAATTTAATTTGAATTTATTTTAAATTTAATTTAAATTTAATTTAAATTTGATTTGAATTTGATTTAAATTTGATTTGAGTCTGATTTGAATTTGTTTTAAATCTGATTTGAATTTGTTTTAAATCTGATTTGCATATGATTTAAATCTAATTTGAATATTTCAATTTAATTTGAACTTGATCTGAATTCGAATTCGAATTTGATTGGAGTCTGATTTAAATATGTTTTCAAAATGATTTGAATCCGATTTGAATTTGATTTTAATTTAAATTTGAATTTGAGTAGAATTTAAACTTAAAATGAATTTGATTTAATTCTTTTATTACTTATAATTTAAAGCAAATTACCTCCCCCCAAAATCGCCACAACGGCCACTCACCTGTACAGCTCGTAGCACAGGCCATGCTGCGTGAAGAGGACGCCCATGGAGGAGGCACCATCACTGCTACTCGCCTCCGGCCGGATGTGGGCGCACTTGTACATGTTGGCATACTGGCGGGCAATCACGCGGCACTGCCGCAACGCCACCGTGCCGGCGGCGGTGCCCCGGAGGCGCTGCATCTGCGGAACACTGAAGTACAGCACCGTGTTGTACTTGGCCGGCAGCAGGTCGATGTAGGGCCGCCACTCGCTCTCCGCACCGCGCACTTTCTCGATGACCAGGGCGTAGGCCAGATTGAAGTTCGTGAGCAGCGGATAGTTGCAGAAGAGTCGGCGATCCGATTCCGGTAGATGTTCCTCAGAGAAGATCAGCTTTCGGGGCACACTCAGAACCTGCTCGTCGGCGGCCAGGTCACGGGTGGCCCGTAGGCCCAGCTGGTAGCCCGGAAATATGGCTATCTCGACGCCCTCGCTGCGCACGCCGGCCGCCTTGGCCCATTCACTGAAAGCCTCCACTTTGGTCAGTCGCTGCTGATCGTCGGCGGCGGAGATCTCCTGGCACACGGCCTTCTGCAGCGGCTCCTCCAGCTGGGAGATGCGCTCCAGCAGCTGCTGCAGCTGCACATACTGGGTCCACTCTTCGTTGGGATTCGCCGGCTGTACTTGCACCAGATCCAAGAGTTGCAGGACCAATTGGTTCAGTTCTTTTCTCTGCTTTCCACTTAGCCGGGGGAAGCGTCGTTGCAGGGCGATCTGTTCCTCCTTGTTGATGTTGTTGTTGGGGGTGGCGGTGGCGGTGGAGCTGGAAGATGTAGCTCCTCCGGCGGAAGCGGCTCCAGCTTGTTGCGCCTGCTGCGCCTGCTGCTGTTTGGCTTTGTTGTTGCGCTTGCTGTTCTTGCCCATGGCGCTGCCGGTGGGGTGGTGGGGGTGTAGATAAAGAGAGACAGAGAGCGCGCGCGAGCGAGAGAGAACGGAGCAACGGCGGCTTCCAGCCAAATAAGGAAAATGAAGTCCAAATGCAGGCGGCAGACACCACGAAAAAAAGCACGGCGCAGCACGTGCGTGTCGGTGTGTGAGTGTGTGGGTGGTAGTTGTTGATAATATATCAAGATATCGATATATCGATATATATTTTTTCTTCATATTTATACCGCGATGTTTTCTTTTCAATCTGCCGTAATTTTAGATCATATTAATGAAGAACATAAAAAATAAAATATGCATATAAATATTTAATATCTAATATCAAGTATATCGATATATTTGCCAGCCACCCACGCTAGACGCCTACCATTAGAGCTGGCTATCAGGCGCCACGTGAACTTCCATGAACCCCTTAAAACTAGTAAAATAAACATAAAACTAGCTATTCTATTCCCCCGCCCCTATAATGCCTACTATATTTATAAAATCTGAACATAATTTATCGATAAATTACAAAAATACCAAACTTTAAGAAATACCATAAACTTTACGAGTATTTTTAATACCTTAAGTCTGTTCACACTACGTTCATCGATCGTAACAAATGTTATCGGAATTTGAATTTTAAATTTAGTTTCCGTTGCAAAGCTGTCAATTATTTATTTATTCTTGACTGCTTATCCAAGCTAAAGAAACATACAAAAAATTAAATAAAAATTCGTATTTTCTAACAAATATTATGACTTTAAAATACTTCAATTGAATTAAGCTTAAATTGGAATTCGAGATCGTTTGTCTTTATTTGAAGATATATATATTATTAGATGTATAACATTGGCGGTTAAGTTAACAATATAGTGGATTTAATAAATATTCAATTATTTAGTTGGGTTTTCGTTAATATTATCGATAAACAACTTTCACAAAAAACTTTGGTGTTCTTACTCTGCTCTCTGATATCATATTATAATACGTTCTGAAGCGAATCCTAAAATTAAAGGTAACAAGAAAGATTATCATGCTATTATATATATATATACGTATATATATATTAACGAGTTTAGCCAGCTACACGTGTTATTTATAAATGTAATTGAGTATCTCTCGCTCTGCCTCTGCTTTCACCATCTTCTACACTGCCTTCACCAACTTCTTCAGGTCACGGATCTCACATATCTGTCAGATTTGATTGTGCTCTGTGGGGGGAAGTCAGAAGCACAGGAAAGTCCTCCTGGAACTGGGACTGTTACTGGTACTGGGACCGAACAAACAACGCGAAGCCTGGATAGTATGTATATATCTTGACTATAGTATAAGTTTGCGGTGTATTATTATGGAGAGTCTGTTTCCGCGCTCACTTCTCTGCCCCGATCTCCACTTAGAAGCTAATAATTGAGACTGCATCTGGGCCGGCACAGGAAACTCCTTCACTGCCTGGCCACCATGTCCAGGCCACCCTCCTCCTCCATTTTGGACAGGAACTTGATGGCCCGCTGCGATGGCTCCGTCTGCCGGGCCATGTCGATCAGGCCCAGCAGCTTTTTGATGCCAATGAATACGCTAAAAGTTCGCATTAAAAATGTTCGATATTTGCCTCTTGATATACATTTCTTAGAGATTAAATTAAATTATTTAAGACTTACCGTTTGCCGGACATCTTCTTGCCGATGGCCTGGATCTCGCCCTTGCTAAATATGTCCGTGTGCTCGAGCACGGCCAGGACGTGCTCCGGATGCGAGAGATTGGGCACATGCAGCACCGAGGTGAACGCCGTCAGCATCTCCATCTCCTCGAGGACCTCCCTGGAAAGTAGTATCAGTTAAATGCTGTTCGCTCTAGAAAGGTACGGTCCTCTTCAAACTTACCGCCTGCTGGAGGTGCACAGGATGAGCAGCTTGCGGCCCTTGGGAGGCTGTTTCTTGAGCAGCACCAGCAGTGCCTGCAGCGTCATATTGGAGTACCGCGGCCCGATCGAGCCATAGTCCAGCAGACGCTCCACATTGTCCACCACGATGCAGCTGAGCGTGGAGCGATAGGCATCGTCGAAGATCTTCCTGATATGCAGACACTTGGCCGACTCCGTATAGCCCACCATGTCCTCCGGCGAGCACACCTTGACGAACGGGAAATCCGACATCTTGGCCAGCTGGGCGGCCAAAGCGGTCTTGCCCGAGTTGGGGGCACCGGCCACCAGCACGGAGACCAAGCCACTTGATTCCGGAGCCTTGGCCTGCTGGACATAGAGCATGCCGTCCTCGAGGAGATTACTGACGGGGGTGCCCCAGTTGATCACCCCGCGGGCCAGCATGTTGTCGAGAATCTCCTGAGCCGTGCCAAACGCGGGCTTAATATCGTTCTCCAACGAATGGAGGAAGTCGTCGCGGTTAACCTTTAGCTTCTCCATGGCCTCCGGATCCACGGTGACCTTGGCATCGGCCTTGATCAGACGATTCATGGCACTGGACTGGGCGGCACGCACCAGACCCTCCAGCTCGGCGCCACTGAAGTTCTTCGTCAGAGCGGCAATCTCCTTGTTGTCCACATCGTCGTTGATCTTGTTAAAGTCCCGCATCCGCTTCGTGTGGATGTTGAGGATCTGGACGCGCCCCTGCTCGTTCGGCAGACTGATCTCCATTTGGACTTCGAGGCGACCCGGTCGCAGGAGGGCCTCATCGATCATATCCCGTCGATTGGTCATGCCAATGACGAGGATATTGTTCAGCTGATCGACGCCATCGATCTTGGTGAGCAGCTGATTGACGACGGTGTCGTGGACACCGCTGTTCCCAGCCACGCTGCCGCGCTGCTTGCAAATCGCATCGATCTCGTCGAAGATGATGATGTGGAGGCCACTGTTGGGCCCGAGACGCTTCTCCTCCTCCTCGGCCTCGGCAAACAGCCTGCGGACATTCGCCTCCGACTCACCCACATACTTGTCCAATATCTGTGGCCCGTTGACAATCTTCGGCTCCCGGGCATTCAGCATGGTTCCAATCTGCCGCGCCATCAGGGTCTTGCCCGTGCCAGGGGGTCCGTACAGGAGGATGCCCTTCACGTGCTTGCAGCCCAGCTGCTCGACAAGCTCGGGCGGGAAGACACGCGAGGCAAAGGCACGGCGAAAGATCGAATTGAACTCCTTGTCCAGGCCGCCAATGCCCATCTTGCCAAAGTCCCAGTCCGGATTAATGATGGACTGGCGCACCACCTTGCCCTTGCTCTTGCCCTGCAGATTCAGGGAGCTGTTCTCGGCCTTCTCGAACTGCACCACCGTGTTGCCGAGGATGCGGCCAAAGCGTACATTGCGCATGGCTGGCTCCTTGCCCTCGCCAAGGCTCTTGGGATCGATGGCCTCCAGCGATTTGACCGCCAGACCCAATAGCTTCTTATCCTTGAAGTTGAAGACCAGAGATTGGCCCACAGTCAGGGCCATGCCGGCGAACTGCATGATGAACTCCTTGGCCATTTGGTCCGAGTCATAGGGCTCCTGGGACACGCTAAGGGATCAATAATATATAATATAGTGGATGGACATTATGTAATTCCTGCGAGCTCTTACGTTTTCTTCTGCAGAAAGTCGGTTTCGAAGGAGACACAGGTTATGACATCGGAGCTAGCATCGAAGCGATATGGGCGCACCTCCAGCTCCTGGTTAATGGACACCATGGCCCACTTCCGCTGGACCAAGGAGAAGCCCACATAGCCGCTGGGCACCTCCACGGTCTTCTCCAAAGCAAAAATGAAATGCTGCCCGGGAGCCGGAGAGATGTCCGCATATCTGCGGGCAGGGAAAATATATAAATAAAGGTAATAAGCCTTTGGAGAGCCGTGAAAACTCACTTGACATCCTCGGGAAAGTCACTCACACTGACGATGGCTCGGTTGGTGAGCGATAGCTCGTCCGTGGGACACTTTGTGGCCTTCAAGCGCTGCTTAAAAGAAAATGAATCATTATAAATAACAAGAAGTACTTATAAATATATAATCAAAACCCACATAAGCCATGGCTGCTCCTGGTTTTCTACTAGGGGTTGTTTATGCCCAAAAAATCGATGCCAAGAGCTTTGGCGAACGCGCAACTCCTTATTTTTCCAGCCACCGAAAACACAAACTTTTCGCTTTTACTTATAACTTCACCACTCTTCAGACGGTGTCACACCGAATCTTAACCTTTGCCTAACTTAATTAACTCCTCAATTACGTTGCAGATGCTTAGAGTGAGCCTAGTTGTGTGTGTTTTACTTTTCCTGGGACGCTTTTCACTGTCTGCAGAGAAAAGTCTGCGATTATATTTTCAATAAATTCGTGCACAGGCGCGCAGGTGTTTATGACGCGCTGCCCAGTGAATGAGAAGCCGCGTTCGCGGGGAATGGTTAAGTTTTTAAAATTTAACGCGGGGAAACTTCTTATAAATAAACTTAACTTTTGCGTCGCCTTAAAACTTATCTTAGTTCGAATTTGTTTTGAATAAACGGCTGTGCGTTTTCCTTCACCGCATTTAGATTTTCTGTCTAGCAAAGAAAAATAAAATCGGACTCAAGCAAGCATGTTGCAATGGTATAAGCCAGTGATGTAATTTTTTCTTATAAAACCAAGAAACGGATTATAGTTTTTACAGTTAAAAATAATAAGAAAAAGATAAAATAGCAACACTGGTATAAGCTGGCCGCTCTCTGCTCTCAGAGAGGCAAGCGCTGGAAGGAGAGAGCGAAAGAGTGTAAAAGAGCTGTTCTCACCACCTTAACAGCTGCCTCAAGACGTACGTTTCGCTGTGAATGGTTA
The DNA here is from genome assembly GCA_018152175.1 of Drosophila jambulina. Taxonomy (NCBI): domain Eukaryota; kingdom Metazoa; phylum Arthropoda; class Insecta; order Diptera; family Drosophilidae; genus Drosophila; species Drosophila jambulina. Next base: position 5,039,261 of record JAECXH010000006.1, read on the forward strand.
CGAAATTCGAAAACAAGGCGCGAACTGAAAGCATTGATAAAGAAAGAACACATCGATCAACTTGATTGCTTTAATGCGCGAGATAACTATTTATTGAAATATATTAAAGATACTGCTTTTCATTTGGTCGCCATTTTCTGTAAGTCACACATCTTTTCCGATATAATTAGAATTCGCTTCGATATTTCGTATAGGTCGTTGTCGTCTCCTCGGCCACAGCGAAGCATGCCATATAATATATCGGCCTCTACGGCCAACATCTGTTCGACTTCATTGTATAAATTGTTGAACTGCATTCTCTTTGCCCGGCGACGGCGTTTGATGACAACGGATATGTTGATAACGATGATTCCAACGAACATGACGGCCATGACCAAATGATATAGCAATACTTTTGTTGATACTTTGCCGAAATATGAAGTCTGTTCTTGATCAATTTCGTTAAAAATCGTTGGAAAGATTATATGTAAATAGATGGAGAACCACTTTTTTGCTTGATTGAATGTATTTATGGAAATATCCATTGTAACAACACCTTTACTGCTTAAAGAGTAAAGTAAAACTGAAATATTTCCTGAACTCACACAGCCTGGTCAACTGACAAGTGACACATGAGAGTTTCAAGGATTACTAGAGGAGTACAAAATTGGTTTGGAATTGTATTACGGCTAAACAGTTTTTTCATATTCAAATCATGTTTTGGGCAAATTTCGATCTAGTCATCCTTGACTTTGCTTCTTTTCCTGCCTAGCAGGCCTTGGAAATTAAATTTCAAGTTGTCACTCTTCCTAGCTGTGTTCAACTGGGAAATCCTCATTCTCATACCTGTAAGCATATCGGAAACATCTCCAATATTCAAAATAATTCTTTATACATTTCCAATTTTTCGAAAAAGTTCATAAGTAAAAGCGACTAATTTTTGGCTACCTATTTGCAACGGCTGTTAAAATACCTAAGGAAAGAGAACGATACTGAGATATAATGTAAGTATTAAGGTGAAGAACACAAACAAATCAACGCGAAAACGTTTTAAGGAAAACTTTTTGAAATCGGTAGCCCGTTACCAGTGCTGTCAGTTAAATGCATTTCATATAGCTATTTGCCAGCTTATTTTGGCTCATCTAGCTTATAGGGGTGATTATAGCCTGGCAACACTGCCCGTTGCATGCGTTGATTAGGCTGACAATAGGTCGGTGGTGCGAAACCCGCGCTTCATTCTCGTTGCAACATGTTTGATCGAACATATAAGCGCAGCTTGGAACGAAACGTTTGTACACGGCAACAAATGAAAGCAACCTACAATTCTGCAATTTTTAATTTAAAGTGGCTAAGATTCAACATTGAATTCCTGTAGTTTTGTACACTTTATTCCATTACATTCGTCGTGCCTCGTGGTCCTAAAGGAAATCTATATATAGCCGAACTCCCCATAAAAAAATTGACTAAATATGTGCTTTGAAAACATTGTCAATAAACGGAAGTATTTCGGAATCAAAAACTCGTCTGTGATATAAGCTTATTTCAATTTCTGGCAGTGCAGAAGCACATGCAACTTCGAACCGAAACGAACCCGACTAAGAGATGACCTCAACGTTGCCACTTTCTGGATTTCAACTGTGCCTCTTTTCCAGTTTGGCCAATTTAGCTATTTAGAGATTTAGGGTTTATTAAGTGGCAGACACCGGATAGCAAGGCGCGAACAACGCTTTTTTGCATCCATTCCATTCCTTACCGGAAAAATACATACAACTCCTGCTACTTTTAATAATTTATGAGCTAATAATGAAGGCTTTAGCTTTTTTATAGCATCAGAGACCACGACGAGAGAAAGTCGTAAATTAAAACATCCTTCAAAATTAATGAAGCTCCTTGAATTTGCTAAACAACAATAGAATTTTCTACAGTCGCACTTAAAAAAAGCCAAAGCAGTCGGGAAAATAGCGGAAATTGCATCACTGGTTCCCATGCTTCGTGCGTTTACCCGAGCTGCCTTCGGCCTGCCGACTCGCCAACACTATTCGTTTGAAACTTGAAAGCAGACGGTATTCAGTTATAAATGGTAGCGGCAGCGATTTGACGTAGCCACCGAGTCGTGAACCGGGCAACAAATATCATAAATTTCGATAAAATGTGGCAAATCCAAGCGAAGAAATTAAAGAATCTACTTTAGATTTTTTTTTAGCCACGATCCCACTTTGTTGTGAATATAGTTTAATATAGTTTTTGGAAAGGGCTAGTTACCACCGCAAAGGTGGGCAGCACCGCGGCTAACGGAACGTGTGAATCGTCGAAGTTCGATTAGGAATCACGAATCATTATCAAATACCGAACGATTTTCGTACTAGTGTTTACGTAATTGGAAAAAAGTAATATAGTTAGTAGTGGTAGGTTAAATAATTTTTTTGTTGTTGTGTCGCGAGTGAGTGAGGAAAGCAGCGAAGGAAAACGGAAAACTGCAGCGTGGAAAATACGCAAAACTACCTGTTGGAGATACGAGATCTCTCTCTCTCTCCCTCTCAGCGGGGATTTGTTGAAGGTCGCGCCGGTGCCGTGACCAGTGCACGTGCGTTTTTCCACCAAAATATCCATAAATACCAAAATAAAGGATATATAGGAATACAAGTAAAAATACAAATAAGTCGTTATGGCTTGCTCCGCGCCCCACCCGCACTCGCCGAGGCTGCGCCTCATCCCGCTTATTATCCCGTGCCTAATCCTGCCCTGGCTCAGCGCCGGCTTCAACCTCGAGCAGCGGCTGCCCATTGTCAAGTTCGGGCACCAGCACTCGCACTTCGGCTACTCGGTGGCCACCCACACAATTGGCGAGGCCCATTGGCCCAACAAGACGAATTGGTAAGTCCAAAATTGGCGCCAAAATAAATTTTAGGAAATAAATCAGAAAGGGGGGAAGTTACGCAACTTAAACAAAATAAAACTTGGCCAGATTTTGCAAAGAGAAATTGGTTTATAAATCTGTTAGGTAATATATTTAAACATCCTTTTTGTACCTTAATGATTAAAAACAAGTCAAATGAAATATTAAGAAATAATCTGTTAGGTTAAAAATATATACTTTAGATATACGTTTTCCTATCTTTGTGTTCTAGCTTAGTTTTTCTATTAAATACTAGGAATCTGTGAGGTTTAAAATGAAAATATACAACAAAATGTTAAAATGCAACAATTTTTATCAAGCCCTTGCTTTATCACAATGAAAGTATATGTTAATAAATACCTTTAAAAAATATACATATTCCCTAAACGTATATATTTTTAACCCTGTTCATATTTCTCATTTATAGTTAATGTTTTCAAGAGTCGAAACATTAAATATCTTTACCAATACCATGTTTTTTCTAGGCCATAAAAAGATTACCTTAACTGCGTAACTCTACCTTTAAATTCTTGGCTTAAAATTTCCCACCAACAACAACATTTAGGTAAACGCTGAAGCGATGAAGCGATTTCAGGTAACAAAAAAGAATCGCCAACAAGTGGTTCTCTCTACGAAATTCTTGGGAATCTCCTGGGTGCCCGAAAGCAAACAGGTTTTGATTTTTGCCAAATCGATTTCAACTTTAATTGACTGGCATTGATTGTTATTAATCAGCGGCAGCAGCAGCCGGCCAACAACAATAACAACCTTAAATAATAATAATTTGCATTGCAATCGCCATACGATATTTGCTAATGCGCGAAACTTGTTTCGGTGTCGTGTTTTTATATACATTTTGTGTATAGTCGCTGCTGGGATTAGCATAAGGCGTTTGGATATTGATTATTTTGAGAGATGATGCCAGGGCTTAAAGAGCTTAAATAATAGTTAAGGCCATTAGCTCACTGTCTAAAGTGCAGTTAAGCGAGGAAAATGCAATTGGAATATTGAAAATAAAAGTATAAACATAAATACAAGACATGCAAACAACATCTTGATATTTAAATGTAAAGGAAACTGTTTGAAGAATTGAACCAACTTCTCTCCATATAATTTTAACATAACTACTTTATTTAAATTCCAATTTTAATTTTTAAGGTTTACCTAGAACGTCAGAAATTTTTAAAATTTTGTTTACCTATTTAAAATTAAATTTTGTACGTTCTTAACGCCGTTTTGGTAGATTAAGTCCGACTTATTTGCTTAGCGATAGTAAAATGAGTTCTTGGCGCGGACGTTTATTATTTGTATGTTCTTTTTAAATATTCCATTTTTCCATTTGTTTGTTTTACATTTGTCTTTTATTTATTTCGTTTTTATGTTTATTTTTTTATTTTTTTTTTGCAAATATTTGTGTCTTGCTTATCGCGTTTTTTCGCCTCATTTTTATGAGTCTGCTCCGCTATCAGTCTGAGATAGCCTGAAGACGAACGGAGGAGAACAGTCGAAATGTTTGTCTTTCGGGGAATTGCTTAACCCCCGACTGCCTGCCTGCCCGCCTTCTCCTGGCCTATTATTAACCCTTTTTGCACTCGCGAAGCGGATGTGTGGATTAATTTGAGTTGAGTTTGCCCTGGCGGTCATGTGATGTTTGCCTGTTGATGGCTCATCCCCATTAAAGGTGTCACCGGACTGGCTAGGCCTCCTCCTTAACAAGTCGGGGACCATGTCTATATATATACACCCCTATACCTACCCCCTGTAACCCCCCTCGAGCTCTGCTTCGATTTGCGAGCCAAACTTGGCAGACAAAACGGAGCCAGACGTCGGCGGCCATAAAAATGGGCAGACAACAAATCTGGAATCAATACAAGACTAGTGGCCAAAAGGCACTGTAAAAAAAATATATAAAAACATATATAAGCAAAGTGTATAATAAAACTATATATATACAGAAGTAAATATACAAGAAATTAAAAAAAAAATATATATACATTTTATATAACAATTAATAAAACAAAGTTATATAGAAATATTTATATAACAAAATGCTAAGTAACACAATTAATATAACAATGTTTATATAATAATGTTGAATCGAAAATATAATACTATATAATCAAAAATTTATATAACAAGATTCATTTTTATAACAACTATTAGATCACAAAATCTATATTTAAGAAAATTGATAAGTTTTAGGTAATTTATTCTTTTAAAGCTCTCAAAAGATATACATACATCTGTGATCGGGTTTCTTAAAAAGGTATTAAAATGCGATTTAAGTATCAATACAAAACATATGCCTAAGTAAAATATAGTTTTTGTTAAGCTGTAAATCATATATAAAATTATAAATACTCTAAAAAACGTATTTCTCTATATGATTAATTTTCATAAAAATTCATTTATAAATAATTCTTTGCTAGTTTCTATAGGGATATATTTATAAATAAATCTTTCAAATATCACCTATTTAAGAAATATTTTTCTGAGTGCAGCCTCTTTCTCTCCCCCTCTCCTTTGGGTATGCTTCTTAGTGGGTCAAAGCAATTACACTTGGGCCTAATCGAGATTTCCACCTCCTCCTAGATGGAGACACAGCAGCCTTCCGAGCCGATCTTACCGGAGGAGAGGGAATCCACCCCCTCGTTGACAAACGGGCCGTCAGATTCAACCCAGAACCATATGACCGAGGAAGAATTTCTAAAAATTCGCAATGAAGAAATGATGGAACAATTAGCACAGGTGAAGAACATGGCCCTCGGCATTATGAATGACCACGAAAAGGGAACCTCGATAGAGGGGCAGCAGGTCCTCGTCCTGTGGATAACCGTCAAGGAGATGATAGACAGTATTGAGAGTTTTCGGAATCGCAAAGCAATTGAAGAAAATTCTCCAGTTGGACCCGTTGACATACCCCCGAACTCGGAGGAGCTGGCCCTTTTCGAGGCCACTCAGAAGCTTTTAGAGAGGAGGCACGAGTTCGCCCAAAACGGCCTCCAAGCCGATGATGAAGGAGATGAGCAATTTGAAGAGTTCCTACGCGAGGAGCAGGCCATCGAGAATGCGCTCCGTGCGGAGCAGGAGAAATGGCATCAATGGTACCAGGATAAGACTCCCACTACCTCTGCCGCTGCCATTGCCGCAGCTCCCGAAGAACCTAAGAAACAAGAAAATTCTCTGAAGGAGATCTTCGACCGCTTCCGAGCTTTTCTATCAAATCAATTGAATTAATTTGCATATTCATGCCTTTTCCGTTATTTTGATGCCAAATTCCAAGTCTAAAAATTTATGCAAGTTATCTTTAATACAACGACGGTCTGGAACTCCAATGGTGCCACATAGTGGCAGCCTCTAAAACGCAAATTTATAAATTTAACACTTCTTGATATAAACATAAACATTCGGACAATTTTTGCTTGTTTAATTTTTTGCTTGTTTTTCTTTTTGGGGTGATCTCCCATGTCATATGTATATACCTTACCCCGGTGAGTGCTCTGCATGCCCAATTAGGAGGCATGCATTTGTCGCTGGGCACGATCAAGGCTAAGCCTGGTTTATGGGGTCGGAAGAGAAATAATATACATATATGCATGTGTATATATGAGGCAAAGGTACAAAGACCGCCGCACTGCAATCAAAAATCCATTTACACGTTCACTCGCACGATCCGTGCTTCCCCGAATCCGTGATGGTGCCCCTCCATGTCCATGGGAGCTTTTGGTTTGATGACGACGGGCTAACGTCATGTCTGTCATCCAGTACAGGTACAGTTCCCCCTCTCACACTCGCATATCCAACTCTGACACGCTCAATCACGCGCTTGTGTGTGGTCGCCGTTACCTTAGCTCACGCGTGAGTCAGGTGGGAAGAACCAGGAACGTTGGAAAAAGAACGTAAGTTAACTGGCTTTTGTGTATCTTTTTTAAGGATCTTTTGTTTTTGAACTAGACAAATGAAAACATGTTAAATTTGCATAAAAAATATAAGAAAGCAAGGTAAACATTTTTGTAACAATTACTTAAACAGATTTCAAAGATTTTTAGTATAAGCAGGAAGTATAGGAAGTATTTCGGAACATAAGGTATTTTTAAAAATATTTAATTTTAAAGCTTGAAGAATTTCATTTATGCATTTTTGAACACAGAAACTTGTCATTCCAAAATAACCATTATTTTTACATATTGCAAGCTACATAATTGTTCCCTTGAATAATCTTAACTGGATTGGTAATGTAGAATTGTTAGAAATTCAGTACACATACATTTTAGTCTTAAATAATACTGACTCATATTGACATAATTTTTGTTGCTTGACAAACGTGCTAATTGTTAGCTCGCTTTTTAAATTATCATAAATATACATATATGTATGAGTATATCGCATAAAAACCAATGGTCCACAAAAGAAAATAATAATAAAGAAAGAGGTCAAACTGCAAACATGTTTCATTTAAAGTCTAAGCTTCATTTCGAATTAATTCTTTACGATGTTTCTCATACATTCCGCTTTGTTCCCTACTGATTCACTGCGTTCCCTGCTGATTGCATTGCATTCCGTTCCCTTTCTTTCGTCCCGTTACCCTTCCTAAATATCCTTTCGCTTTTTCCGTTTCCGTGCACTTGCATTTATGAAGAACGAGACGTGGCATTATCTGACCGGATGCGAGGAGACGTTTTTATTGTCAGAGACAAGGGCAAATAGTTGCTGATTATTATTATTCGCGTCACTTTAGGTTTACATTTTTTATTAATATTTTATTTGTATAGCAAAAAGTGATAAGTGCAGTGCAGTGCGATGCAACCTTGAATTTCCATCTCGCCTCGCTCCCTTGGCTCCTTTGTTAGCATTCTGCGATTGTCCCATATTTGTTTTATTAATGAGAAAATGTCACTCAGGTGTAGATATATACCTATATATATATATATGGGTACGTGATCAGGGCAACGACGTGACGCCCTCGTTTGCCTCAATTTAAATACAGGTGCAAATTGAGATACGGATCGATTGATTGACTGGACTTTCGATTAAGGTACTCACACTTGTGGCGAATTTATTTATCGTATTTATATATGTATGTATTTATTATATATATTTTTTAATTAGCATTTTTAAACACTTGCATAAGACTTGTGAAAACTAGAACGCTTTTCGATAAGATAAGACACAGTTCGTTGACTGTGGCTGGCTCTTTAATTCTTTGTAGATTCTCTTGGGTATCTGGTAGATACTTTTGTAGATTCCGAAGATCTTGTAGATCTTCTTCCCTAGTGTTTTTACTGCCACCATGTGTTCCGGGTTTTGCGCCAAAATAAAAACGGAGAAAATGGGACGAAAAAAAGAACGTTTCTTTTCGTTTCGTTTCGGCGAAATGAGGTCAACAGACGCCAAACAGGCGCCCGAAGAGGGGGAGCGAGGGGGGGGTGTTGACTAATGGGGGGTTTTTTTTCTTTTGCCTGGGGGTGGTGGCTGGGTGGTGTTGGGGCTGGTCGACAGTTTATGGTTATTATTGTTGCGACTGGTCCCCATGTATCTATGTATCTAAGTATCTCTCTGTACAGAGAGCCCAGCCCCAAAAAGCCCATTCCTCATGTCTACACACACACACACACACCCCCTCCGCGTCATAAACAAATGAAGCCAAAAACGCAAAATGCGAAAAGCAAAAAAGAGCGCCTAACTAACAGACGAGGAAATGGGCAAAAAACACTTGCTAAGGCCCAATGTAAGCTGGCCGACATGTGTGTATATGTAATAAATATAAACTAGAAACAGTGCGGGTCAGAAGAGTAGATATGTGTATATGAAATATGTAAGAAATATATAAAATATGTAAGAAATATATAAAATATATAAGATATATAAAATATATAAGATATATAAAATATATCTCACATTTCGACTGCTTTATCATTTCTTAACTATTAACGGAGTTTTGCTTTTAAAATATACATCAATGAAGGGTTACAAAATATATATATTTCTTGGGCATAAACTATTCTAGTTATTTTTTCTATTAGAAGTTGATTCAATAGTATTTTTCCTAAGTAAAAAAATATATATACAAAAGAATTCTTAACACTATTATTTTGACCTTAGCTATAGGGGCATCCATCATATGGAGAGCCAGAACCGATCGTATGGCATTAAGTGCCCAACTATTTCTAAGGCTGCCGCAGGGTTAAGCATAGAGGGGGCAGAACAGGGGTTAAGAACCGACGAGGACGATGAGGCTGGGGCGGACGAAGATCCGGATCCATGAGAACGAACACAATTCACTTGTTCAGTTTTAGCAACTCCCCTCAGGACACAGTGAAAAAAACACTAAACTATTAAATAGTTTTTAAGTCTTAAACTGAAATCTTTCATTTATAAAATACAAAATTTTTGAAGTTATTTCTTGGCTTGTGAAAAAAATATTTAACAAGTATAAATATTTCTTTAATGTTATTTAAAATAAACATAATTTGAAAAAAATGTTCAATTTCCACATTAAATTGTTTCAAATCCCCTTAAAAAAGAAATGAAAACGCCAAACAATTTTTAATTAAATTTTTTATATATTTTTTTATTTACTCTTTGCGAGTTCTTACTGTACCAGATGAGCAGGCCATAAACATTCGTGAAAATTCAATTGATTTTCCGGGGAGCCGCCGCAGCGAAGGCGGCAGAGTTAGTTGTGCGTATTTATAGAAAATATCTGGGGGAAAAATTGGGGAAACTAACAAAAAAAAAATTGCCTATTTCGGTGTGGGAAACAAGACTCGATGCGGATTGCGGCAAGCCGATCCTTGGCCAGCGGCAGCTGTCGAGTGTGTGCGGATTGGCGAGATACAGATACAGATACAGATACAAAATTGCAGAAATACGGCGACTAATGAGACCCACAAACACACACACAGACTCCCCTTAACACACTCTACTCCCAACACTCTACTCCTAACACACTTCTCCTCTTAACCCCTGTCATAAGTGTGGGCGTCCCTTGATTTATTGCCAATTGCTTGGCACAGAAGAATCGCGCCCCGAAGAGCCGTGAAGAGCCGCGTGGCAAACCGAATCTGATTTCAAATCCGAATCAAAATAAGGAAAAAAACGGCGTGGGTTATTTGCAAAAAAAAAATTAAATAATAGAAGAAACTGGAAAAATCAAACGCTCACGAAGATTTTGAAAAAACCCACGCCTTGGGGTGAGCAGGAGAAGAGCCCACTCTGAAGAATTGTGTCCTCATGGGCCACGATAAATCAATAAGAAAACCGAAATCTGGCAACCGTTTCTTCTCTGCAACCAAAGGAACTCCTAAGAAACTCCAACAAATTGTCACATCCGCATAATGATGGAGAGAATCTTCAGTGGGTGGAGAATCTCCCGCAGAATTGCCAGCAGAAGATTTGTGCTTCGGTGTAAAAGAACTCCTCAGGTACTCCTTAGGAACCCCAACAAATTGTTGCAACCGCCTAATGACAGAGAGAATCTTCAGAGTCTCGTCAGTGGGTGCAGAATCTACTGTCAGCAGAAGATTTGTATTTCGGTGTTTTATTAGTTTAAGAATAAGAGAAACTCCAAGTTTGACAGGAAAATTAATAAAAGTAAAGTAATGTCTAGGAGATCAAGATGAAGATGGGTTCAAGGGAAGATTTGGGAAATATAAGATAGCTAAGAGCAGAAGAATTGATGTTAGAAAAGAAAGAAATCTAAAAGATAAGAAGATAAGTGTAGAAGAATTGATGTTTGGAGAAGAAAGAGATCTAAGGAAAGAAAAATTGACGTTCTTAAAAATATATATTAAAAAAAAATAAATCTGTGTCCTAAATAATTATCATAAATAAATAGATACATCAGTAAGATCTCGATTAATATTTGCAACCAAATGAGAGCATGGGAAAGTGCCAGAGATCTTCAGTTATTAATCGCCGTCAAGGCGCAGATACATGAGAAAGCCAGACCTCGACCGCAGATCTGAAACCTCAAATATCTAGGGATCACACATCTCCGATTCACATCTCACGCAGATTCAGATTCAGATTTCGGATTCGGATTCGGATTCGTGGCATTAACCCTGGGTTCTTGCTCTTGGGTTGGGTGAGATTTATGGAGCAAATGCCGAGCTTTTCTCTGCCATTTTCTGTGTGCCTGCCCCGCGGGCTTGAGCCATGGGAGAAGAAGAATTGTGCGAATGAAACTCGTTACCATGGCGGGAAAAAAGGCGGGCAGGGAGGGGTTAAGGCAAAGCAGGCCAGAGCCAGACAAAGCCGCAGATGGATCGAAGCATTGCCAATACTCCCGATTCCAACCTATGCGGGGATGCAGAGCCAGAAAAATGTATCTCTACGCATTATTTCATTATATGGATTTAATTGTTTAATTTTTATACAGTTTTGGCAGCTTTAAGAAGCTTTTTTTGAAGAAAATTTGAAGAATTTTAAGGAAAACTTAAGATAGTTTTGAGAGAGTTTTAAAGGTGATTTGAGAAAATTTTGAGGGAGTTTTGAGGGTGTTTTGAGAAAGTTTTGAGGGAGTTTTAAGGAAGATTCAAGGAATTGAGGTAGTTGCAAGAAAGTTTTGAAGAAATTTTGAGGGGAGTTTTTAGAAAATTTTAAGAAAGTTTTAAGAAAGTTTTAAGGAGGTTTTGAGGCGGCTTAAGGAAGTTTTTAAAGAGTTCTATTGAGGTTTGACAGCAGTTTTAAGGAAGTTTAATATAAATTTTAAAGAAGTTTTGAAGATTTTCCAAGAAGTTTTAAAGAAAAATCTAAATAGTTTTGAAGATGTTTTGAAGAAGTTTTGATATAGTTTTATAGACATTTTCAAAAAGATTTGAATAAGTTTTGAGAAAGTTGTGAGAAAGTTTTGAGGAATATTTGAAAAAGATTTGAACACGTTTTTAAGGAGCTTTCAAAATAGTTTTATAGAAAGTTTTTGAAGCCGTGTTTATATGTTATAATTTTCTAATGACTAAAAATAAAAACAACCAAAGTTCCAACCATTATTTGATACACTTTGAACCTTAAAAACTTGTTTAAAAACTCTCACGGCTTCCACGTTTTCCTGCCACTCCAGTTTCTTTTATATTTAAGCCAAGAAATAGGCCCCCAACTTTCGCCCAGTGCATTGGTAGTAAGCTGAAACTTTGCGTTGGGATCGCTCTCCATCTCCAAGTGGTCCGGAGTCCGGACCCCTCTTGCCCCCCCTGGGAAGCCGCTGGAGTCCAGCCAAATCCGGTCCCAGTGGCGGCTGCTGCGTCGTCTTCGGCGATCGTGCTCTGGTCGTGGCTGTGTTGCTTGTTTCTAATGAAAATTGACGCCGTGCTGGTAATTTAAGTTGTTTTCGTTCGGTTTCGGCTTTTACTCTGTGTTTGTTGGTTGTTGCTTTTTTTACTGTATTTTTCCCCCTTTTTTCGGGGCTTTCTTGGCCCGAATGTAACGAAATGCCGGTCAGAATGGCAGTTTGTTCAGCATTTTTTTGAAGAAATGAAGATCGTATCGAAAATTGATCACTTTTGGCAGTGTTATGGCAAGTCTGCACGAGCTACCCTATTTCTTTGATCAGTTTAAGCTTGGGGATTTTGTATTTATAAAAATAAAATAAGTTTCCCAATGATTTTCCTGCTTAAATAATCTTTGTTCCCATTATTTTGCATCTAAAAATATTTAAGAGTTGAGGCTTTGAGCTATAGTTTCCCAATGATTTAAGTCTTATTTATGGCTGTTTAAAGTCTCATGTTGTGACACCGGAAAATCGATCAAATCGAGCGTTTACATTCACGCTTTTTTCCCCGGTATTTTCCTCGGCCTTTTCCCATTTCCTTCTGTGTTTTTCTTTGCTACAAATTATGGCCTCAGACTCGACGCGTCGTTGGCTTCGCGCAATTTGGTTGCAACTGCCTCACGATAGCATTTTCCCCTGCCCCTTCCCTGGTTTTTTCCCACTTTCCCCCGGCGCTTTTCCCTGCATTTTCCCCTGGACCTTCTTTTCACATGCTGCTGTGAGATTTTCGTGGCTCGTTTATTTATTATGATTATTTATTTTGTTTTTACTTCGAGTTTGGTGCCTCTGCCGGGCTGCCGTGCCACAGATGTTGGCAGTTCATCAGTTTGGTGTTGGAAAATCATCGGAAAATAGGAAAGCAGACGGAAAAGCAAGGCAGCGCGCACTCTGAGGATTGATTAGATTTGTTCAGTTGAAGTTTTTCCCCCCCTTGAAAATGTCAGCTCCTCCCCTTGTCGCCCACTTTTGAGACGTCTCTGTTGGCCGCCCACCGTACCTGCCTATGCACTTAAAAAAAAATTTATATATTTAATCCAAAAAAGCGTTTAAAAAACATTTTTTCATAAAAATGAAAATTGGAAATTTTAAGTTGTTAAAAATTTCAAGCTTGGTAAATAGGGTATTTTATAGTCTAAAAAATATTCTATGGCTTGTGCAGCTTTGTTCTTTAATTTTCTGTATTTTCCTGCCAGAATTGTCTCTGATTTTAGCCCAAAATGCAAATCCTGTCGTGGCAAATCAACTTGCCACGCCCACCCTGGCTCACACACACACACACACACACACACACACTGTGTGTTTGACACGTGGGCGTTGTTGTGCCATGTTTGCTTGACGAATTTTGACTTGGCTCGAAAGGCTTCGACTTGGGCTTCGGTTTCGGTTTCGGTTTCTCAGCTGCAACTTCCAACACCCAGACTTGCCTTTGGCTTAGCATCGACTTTAGCCTCAGCTTCAGCTCGACTTCGGCTTCGACTTGGGGCAACTTCAACTTCAACTTCCACTTCTTGGATTGCGACGGCAGCGGCAACGACGACTGCGTGTGGGCGCCAAAATCGAAAACTGCGATGGCGACACAACTCTTGATAAGAATGAACATAAACTCGTCTATAGACTCGTACTTATGAGCACACACTCCACACACACTTCACACACATCGATGTTGACAAGCTTGCACTGCCGGCACTTTTACCAAAAAAACAACAAGACCTAGAAAGAACCAAGTGTTAAATGGTCGAGTCCAAGCATTTAATGCTCTTTAAAAAATATATATTTACCCAAAAAAAAATAGTTTAAAATGATTTAAAATAAGAATTCCCATTTAAAATCATTTAAAAATATTATACAAAACTAAGAAATTAGTAATACCAAGCACAAGGCTATTGTAGATAGCTAGAAGCACTTGGGAATTATAAGCGAAAACTAAGAAATAAGCCTGTTTTGTAATAAGAAGCATTTTTTCTTGAAAAATATGAAAAATTCTTAGCTTAAACCGCTTGGGAATTCTAAGCTAAAACATTAAACTACTTTTTTTATTAGGAAAAAGCTTTGTATATATGGAAAATTAGGTGGAAATGTATAACTCCCAAAGAAAATATTAAGATAATTATTTAGATTAGCTTACTTAAATATTTTAAATATCTTTAAAAGCCTTATACTTATATTTTTTCCCTGTTATTTAAGTAAGTTCTTAAACAAAACTCTCTTTACTTCGTTTTGAGAATACACCATAATCCCTTAATATATACATTCAGTAATTCTATAGATTCTCCAAATAATTATAGAATCCATAAATATATATAAACTTGATCCCAATAGCCATTATACCTCTCCCAAAAATAAAAAAGCATACAACGAGTGACAGCCTCAACTCGTTTATGTTGTTGTCGCCGTGTTTTATGTACTTTATGTACACTTTATGAGCTGTATTACTCGTAGTGGAGTCCGTAGACCTGCTTTTTTCCGCTTTTCCCTGAGTTCCCTCAGTTTCCCCGGCTCCCCCGGCCCCCTGGCTGTATTTGCTTTCCAGGTAAGACTGCAACATAGCTTCGGAGACGGCGACGTTTATCTGGTGGTATCTCTCTTCGGTGTGTGGGTCCTCGGTCTGCAACTCCCCATGGGTTAATTGATAAGGTTATTGTTTTTTCGACGCCGTCGTGGTTGTCGCCGTCGTTCCCTTTTTTTCAGAGGGCGTATTCCCAGTTTCATTCCCCTCGAGACAAGCCCCGAATGGGGGCGTTCTCCCAGCCCAGAAAAGAGGTGCGATTAAGCCAAAGGCGTTCTCACATAAAAAAAAAAAACAAAAAACTAGAAAAAAAGTACAACAAAATTTAAAGTTAAGTTACCAAACTGATCGATTGCCCTGATTGATGTTTCCTGGGTTAAAGTTCTGCCTAAAAGTAGAAAACCAGAAGCTCTTAGGGGTTAAGAATGAGTTTCTGGGAGTTTGAAAGAAAAATATTTAGGCTGGAAAATAGTCTTAAGTATTTTTGTAATATATTTTAGTCTGCCTTTTCAACTCTGAAAAAGTCAGCTTGTGTTTACTCCTTTAAATAATATTTTTTATAATAATAATAAACTCAAACAAAAACTTTAAAAACTTTTTAAATTGCTTTAAGTAATAAGCTTAATATATTGTTTGTTTTGGTGTTAAAAAATCTCCTTAAAATAATATTTTTTCTAATAATAATAAACCTAAAATAAGCATTTAAAATAACTACTTATACTATAATATGTCTTGAAATATTTTATTTGAAATAAAAATCTCAGAAAAAGACTACTTATTGTTACTCCTTGATAAAATATATTTTTATTAATAATATTAACTCTTAAAAAAAATCTTTATAAAACTAGCATCAACTTGCTTAAACTTATCTTAAATTATTAGCCCCAGAAAATGCCTTCATACTTTCCACAAACAAATTAAAAAATGCCTTAACATAAATACTTTAAATTCTCTTGACTCTCAAATTTCTTTAAAATTTTCCTTTACATTTTCCCCCAAATATTTCCAACGGAATTTGTCTTGCAATTTAAGCCAAAAAGAGATTTTCTATTTGCCATTTTCCAGCTTTTTGTGGGCGGTTTTCATCATCAAATTTATGAGACTTTTGGAGCCATTGAAAGAAAAACTTCATTATTCTTGAGGAAAAGCATCTTTCTCTCTTTCTCTTTCATTACTTCTGGCTCTTATTTTTCGTATATATATTTTTTTATAGTTTTTTTTTTTTTTGTGGGACCATAATTAAAAAGCAAATCACGTTTCGTTTTTATGATTTTCATGGAGGTTTTCTTGGCTTTTTGCTGGATGCTTTCGTTTCTCGTTCCGCTTCTTCAGTTTTCAGTGAAAGTCGTGGTCGTTCCCGATCGCACATTTCCCCCCCCAACCCGAGAATTTTCCCGGGGAAAGAGACGAACTTCCGTTAGGGAAAAATCTCACAGATAATTAATTCCCAGAGCATTCGAGCATGGAAATGGGAAATTATGTCACATTCGCTCGCTCAATTAAGCCGGAAAATTCGTAGCCGAATTTCTTTTGTTTTCTGGCAAAAAAAAAAAATAAATAAAAACAAAAAAAAAACCTTAACCATTTTCGCTAATGAATTGGCTTCAAAAATGACCAAAAGCCATCACCAGTTGTGTCCGCTTTTGGGGCCAGCTGTGGCTGCTCTTCTGTGAATTCCCAGGCGGATTCTCGTTATATATATAAATATATATATATGTTCTTGTTTTTTATGGCCCATAAACATGATCTACACATCATCGGCTGTGCATTGATCCAATTTATTTTGCGGTTAATTCGGTAATTTTCGAAGCAATCAAACCGAACTAGGTGCTCTTTAATTGGTTCAATTTTGCAAAGCAATTAAAGTTGGCTTTAGTTTACTTATTTATTTCTTTGTATAATATCCTTAATATTTTCTTTAGTTTTTACTTCAAGTACCCTTTCTTTTATACCCTATTTTTGGGCTGTGGTTCCAGAGACACCCCGCTGATCTCTGGCTAATGGAAAAATTGGGAAAAAAAAGGCTGCGGGGGAAAACCAATTAATATTTTTTCGCCTCGAACAATTTTCGCATTACGCATACGCCCGGTGGTGCCAGGCTAAATGTTATTAAATATATATATATATATGAATATCTGTTTATATATATCTCTATATATATATACATAAACTAGTTTGCTGATGGAGTTATGCCAGAGGAATGGCTGCCCACGCTTTTTGGGGCGGCAGCTGCCTTTTTGGCCAGGGCTGATGCATTGGTAAACGAGTTGAAAACGAAACGATTTTCCATAAATAATAAAGGAAAAATAACACAAACTAATTTTGAATAAGAAATTTAAATAAATTACGAGTGTTTAATAATTTTTCAAATGATAGTTTTTTATATTTTTTCTGCTATTTTTATGGAATCTGAGTAAAATTTGACTAAGAGTTTCTCTTTCAGTTTCTTCAATCGTGTTCTTCATAACATTTAGGGATTTAAATTAACAAATAATATTTACTAAAAAATTACACATTAGTGTAAATATTTCTTCTACATTTCAATCGAACATTTTCAGTTTCTGTGATTGATTTTCTGTATTTTCTAGAGTTGCTTCCGTTTCATTGGCATTTTCAACGCTTCGTTTGGGGACGTTGACGTTGATTGCCATCAGCCGCAGGCCAAAAGCAGGAGCAGCAGCAGGAGAAGGAGCTGCTCCCAGCCCTGAGATGCGATCCTTGTGGCCAGAACGATTTGCATGCAACGCTGCCGCAGTCGGCCAGTAATTTGTGGCAGCCACACGAGAAAAATTCCACGAGGCGAACCCGTCTGTGAACTCGGTCTGTGGCTGTGGCCCTGGCTAAAAGCAATTGTCTGTCATTTAGCCAGCACCTGTTGCATTGATTGAGAACTTGTTGCTGCCGCAGCAGCAGCAACATGAGGCATGTAGCATCAGCAGCAGCAGCAGCAACGTGGGGCAACAGGGTGCGGCACAGACTCTTCTCAGCTGTCAGCAATTTGTTGTGATCAATTTATTAATTCCCCGGGTTGAAGGACGAGGCTGCAGCGGCACTGCATCCTCCAGATAATCACAGAGAGCCCGGCCGAGACTCTCATCTGCATAAATGCCTTTGGTCTTCGATCTTCGATCTACACGGGTCTTTGGGATCTGCAGTCCTCGAATCTTCAGTCTTGGGTGCTCAGACTTTGGTTCCTCAGTCTTCCAATCTTCAGTCTTTGGTCTTTAGTCTTCGATTCTGTGGAGACTTTGGACCGCCGCCACCCATCCAGTTCCCGGAACTCGCAGCAATTGTGGCACCTTGCCCTGGAATTTGTCATTGTTGTATGTGGCTACAAGTACGGGTTTTGGTCGTAAATGCACTGAAACTAAAGCCTGAAATCAATTCTACAAAAAATGTGCAATAACTATAGACTTCTTAAAGAAGTCTCAATGGATTTCTAAAAGTTTTAAAATATAATAAATAAGTTTAACAACTTAAAAAGTAAAACATCTTAAAAGATATGCTTAGGCTAAAGAGCTTTACAATTTGTTAGTCTCTTTAAAGGCTTAAAAATAAATAAAAATTATTTTTAAAAGGTCCTAAGACATATGTCGAAGATTTAAAAGCAATTGCAATACAGAGAATTTTTATTTATTTAATACGTTTTTAGTTGAAACTATAAACACCCATTTCTCTCTGCGTATGAAGCGTAAAGAAACCAAACCTTCAGAGCCCAGAACAGCATTTACATGATCCCAGAAAACCCGTCTCTGCAGAGGGCTCTGTGTTCTCCATTCTCCGTCCTCCTGGCTGTTTTGGGGACCTGAAGGTGTCGTCGAGGGGTACTGAGGAGGCAAGGAACCACAACCACTGGGGACTTGAAAAACCTCTTCCATGGCCTTAGGACAAGATCTCTGTTTGCTGTGATTTTTCAGATTGCTGTGGCTTTTATTTGCGACAGACAAAGAAATATATATATACCATATAATTTTTAAATAATTTTAGAAACTTTTAAGGCTCTCTTTGAAGTAAAGAATATAAATAGATATTTAGTAAATAATTTAAAACCTAAATAAAACCTTAAGGCTTCTTTTAAACACAAACACTATTTTATTTCAAAAAACTCATAGCTCTTCTTTAAGGAATTTTCCTTGATTGTTTCTTCACATTTTCAAACATTAAAACCATTTATTTGGCATATTTTCCTTTCACCCTGCTGCAATTTATTAGACATTCCTTGCGCCCTGGTGTTTTGTTTGGACCATTTAAGTCACTATTTCGACCACTCACATTCCTGGCCAGGCATTTCCCTCCCCTTTCTCCTTTCTTTCCAATCACAACTCCTGCCACTTGCCTCTGTTGGGGTCACTGTTTGCCCTACGAGGGAGCCTTGGCAGATGGCCACTCGAGTCCAATCGGATCCAATCCCCGGACCAGGCCAGACCAATGCGGATGCAAGTCATGAATGCCACCACATTCATGACCAGTGGCAGTGGCACTGCCAAATGCAAAGGGCTGTCTCCCGTCTTCATCTCCTCCTCCCCTGCACAATTGATGCCGCGGAGCATCTGCTGCTGCGATCTCGCAGATCACAGATCACACAGATCACAGATCACGATGTGCTGGCTGTCCGCTCACGCTAATGAAGCCTGATGATGACGAAGTGCATGCCTGCTGTCGGGGAAATGCACTGGGAATATTACGAGAGGGGGAAAAGCACATATAGAAAATTAATTGCGTTTTGAAAGCTCTTCAAAAGGTGTCCAAAAGCGTGCTATACAATATTTGGGGTATTCAATTTAGTCCATTATCCATTTTCACTTATAAAATTTGGTGGCTTAGTTTTGGTCTTACTTTTAAATCAATTTCATAGTCCTAGGTTTTTTTATAGCTCTCCCCATAAGCTAAATATATTTTTGAGATTTTGATTGACTTTAAATCTAGCCTAAAACTAAGCTTAAAATGTGGGGAAACCCAATTTATAGCAAATTTCATGCTTTCAAATAATACATTTCTGTTTTTTAGGTTCTGTTTTTAATAATTTTAAAATATTTATTAACTAAATATATCAAAGATTTTAATTTACATAAAAGTCTGCCTACAAAATTTGAGACAATCAAGCAATGACGCATTTTTTTGCTTTTAAATACCATTCTTAAATTAATGAACTTTTTTAATTTATTAAAATTTATCTTACAAGAACTTCATAATTTGAGGTATTTATATGTCCCTGCCGATTTTTATAAATATCATATATTTTAATTCACTTAAAATTCTGCTTAAAAGTATGCTACGAAATTGGAGAAAACACATTTTTAGTGCATTTTAAGCTTTAAAATATTTAAATGGTGATATTTATGAAGCTTTTTTAATAAAATAAAATATTTAGAATTTATGTAGTAAAGTTAAGTGAACATTAAATTTAGTTTAAAGGTTTTTTGGTATTTTTTTTGTTATATTTTATTTTAATTTATTATAATCTTGTATGCAATAGGTGTTCCCAAAATTGAAGCCCAGTTGTGCCTCAAGGAAAATACCTTTTTCGTAGCATACTTGTTGGCTCCTTTCTAAAAGATTTGAAAGCTTCTAACTTTTTTTTTTCGGTGTTTTCAAGATAAGAAAGGGCAGGCTGGGAGAAGGCTCTGGAGGAGACTTGTCCGGCTGATGTTTTTGCGTGCCGCAATTTCAATTTGTTTGGCCACTTGAGCGAGGCCTCCTGCCCCGGCTGCCTCCTCCCCTGCCCCATCATCACACATCACCATCGTCATCATCATGGGTTTCCCCCGGCTCTTTCACTTTTGAGTTTTTTGTTTTTGTTATTATTTTTTTTTTTTAGTTTTGCAGAGCGACTTGCGCAAGCATTTTACTTTATTGGATGGATGCCGACCACTTGGGATGCCCAAGCCTCTCCTCCCGGATCTCCGGAGCTCCGGAGCTCCTATTTCCCCATGACAGCTTGCACTTGAACTAAAATGCTGCCGCTGCTGGTTTCTTACATTTTTTTTATATATTTTTTTTTTTTTTTTGTTGACAACACACAAATGGAAAGTACAAATAGAAACCGAGCACCGAGCCTCTTCTTTTTCCCTCTTTATTTTGCTAACGGATTTCTGCCCGCTTGGCTGCCTCTCGCTGGCTTAGCTTAGCCTTGAAAAAATGAAAATGATAGGAAAAAAGCGAAGCAGGGGAATCCAGCCATTCGACATACATATTCGATTTGGAGCCGACTGTAAACGGAAATGCATCAAGCCATTTTATCACCTCGTTTTCTTCTGCCTTTTTTATTATTTTCCCTCTTGGCCGCATCACCCGTTCTCGTTTTTTATCTGTCTGACTTGTCACTTTGTGGTTATTGCTCCCGATCTCGATCCCCGGCATTTCTGCTTATATATATGTACATATATATATTTATTTTTTTACCTGTCCATCAAGGCTTATCTCGTGCGGAGTGGAGAGGGTTTATGAAGGGACTTATAGCTCTGAAAACGTAGCTACTTTTTTGTACTTGCAGATCATGGAAATCTCCAGGGAATTTTTGGGTTTTTTTTTTAAGGAAATTTCGTGATTTGGAATTATTTAAAAGAATTTCTTTGGGAAAAAGTATTATAGTTTCAGTAGAGCGTTCACTAATTACAACAATAGTTGGTATTTATGGGAAAAATATCTCAGGGAAAATTACCACAGTCTTGAAAGTCTCAAAAATCTTAAAAGTCTCCAAATTATTTGAATTTGATTGGGGGAATTTCTCGGGGAAACAATGCCACAGGCATGGAAGTCTCCAGAGTCTTAAGTCTCCAAATTATTAGATTTTTTTGGGAGAAATCCTTAAGAAAAATTATTCCATTATTATAAGTCTCATGTAATAGAGAGAGATTTTTATTCAAATTGGAAAACATCTTTAGGGGAATAATGCATTAGGTTTGAAAGTCTCCAGAGAATTACAAAATCCCAATGGTTTATTGAAATCTCCAGAGACCTGAATATAAATTAAATATAAATACAAATAAATAAACATTTTTTAAACTAATTAATGGTATCTTTATTTTAAGATTTTTGCACAGCAAAGATTTCTTTCCAATCTTTATCTGTATCTTTTTGTCCTTCATTTCCTCTGTTCTACCTACGATTCCAGTTTTTTCTCATATATTTTTTATAATTTTGGGCGTAGCACTCATGTTGGCATTCCCTTTTCTACCTTCTTCGTATGCCTTAAACCCACATTTATTTATCCTTTTTTATTTATTAATTTTTGCAGTCAGCAGAGTGGCATTCCTTTCATAAAAAAATAATATTTAAGGCGCGTTCAAGGCCGCGAAAGAAACTGAAAAAGTGGAAAGGGTATAACCATTAGATGGCAGGCGTGATAAGTCCAAAAAATTAATCGGATTTCGATTTGAGTAACGCCCCCTTAACCCTCCCATTTTTTTTTGTTTTTCTGGGGCGTTTTTATGCCCAGCCAGCTGTGCGAAAAATCAACCGAAAGCCGAAACTCAACTGACCAGGGGCTACTGTTTAATTTCCCTTTTTGTTGGTAGCCAATCGAGGGGAAAATCCCAAGCCATGGAGAGGAGGTTAAGGGGTGACGCAGACGGAAGCGTCAACATCCATTAGCCACAGGCCACTGAGCCAATTAGCCAACTGTGTGTGTGCGAACAGCCACCCCCGAGATGGATGGAAAACCACTCGAAAACTCTGCACACTAAATGCAATTGCACTTTAAGAAAAATTCTAGTAATTTAAAAATATATATTAAATCTTTATGTTTTATTTTATATATTTAAGGAATTTAGCAAGCTAGAAATTAAGATAAACGTAACCTTCTTATAGGGGAAAATATATAACACCTACACTTAATTTATTGTCCTAAATTTTGACTTCAAAATAGGTGTTCAAGGTACCCAAGGATCCGTTTTAGAAGGGGTTTACTTGGAGATATCCTAGCAACAAAATTATACATGGAAAATCTTACTTAAATTTAGCTGCTAAGTTGGTTACTTATGAAGTAACTAAAGACTTCTTGCGAAAACAGCTGCCTGAAAATTTATTATTTTTAAGCTCTTCTCGCAGAAATAACTCAAAAATACCTTAAAATTAAAACAAAACTTAAATACAATTATATTATATACCAAATTTATTTGCTGATAAATCAGGAAATCTATAATATTTTCCCTTTCCTGCTTCAAGTTTATTCTCTGTGTGTGGCTCTGTACGCCCGTGGCCTGTCATCACTTTCGCTGTCGCCCCAAAGGAAAATCTGGCCAATTACCCGAGGGGCGGGAAAAGCCGAAGAAGAGGGGGGGAGGGATGAACCCGGGCTGCCTTCGAGCCTTAGATGGTTGTCTTTAATTAGCAGGCAGCGACAATCGAATCGGATCGCCTTGGTTCGCCTTGGATTGCATCAATGCCCCCGATGCACCGATCTCCGATCTGCGATCTCCGAGTTATTTCATCAATGACATTTAAGGCTTCATTAAAAGTCCTGCAAACGGGCGTGACCTTATTTGGTGGCCAAGAGCGAGGGGAGTGGAGGGGGTGGAGGGGGTATTAAAGCTCACAAGGAACCGAAAGGGAGGACGATCTCTAAGGCCGCCAACCGCATAAATTTCATTTGATTGGAAGAGAGCCTCGGGCTTCGACGCTAACGAGCTCAGCGATGGCAACGTGATCTTAAATTGACTTAAATAAATATTTATTTTAATATTTACTAATACATATAGTTAAATTAAGGGAGTTTTAAATGTAGATCGAAGGTTTAAAGGGTATTTGTTGGATATTTAAAATAAATGAAATATAAATGAAACATATTTATTTGAGTATTTTTCGGCTTGACTTGATTTCTATTCATAATATTCAACTTTATTATATAACAATAATAGTTCCCTCTATAATTTGTGCAGAGATGACAATCTTTTTGCTCCATTTTCCTAATCTTATCATTGGTGCGGCATAAACATGAGATTATTACTATTATGACTGGATTTCAGGACAAAAACTGAGTCATCGCATAAATGAGTAATATTCTGCATAGCCCATAACCCTGATGTTTCATTAGACAAAAATAGACAATTCCACCACATAAAAGTAAAGTATTTATAGTGATAAATACCCTTCATTGTCTTTTTTTTATCGTATCAAAAAAGGGCTCCGGTTATCTGTGACATATCTAGCCATTTATTATGGTATTTTCTTACCTTATCATATATAATATTTGTACCTTGAAGCTACACATATTTTTCCATTCCTATATTGCTTTGGTTTATTTAATTGTTTGTTTTAAGGCTTAGGCCTGGCATTAATTTTAATTGGTATTTAGTTGTAAAAATAAGCTTAAAATGTTTTCAGAAAATAGTAAAGCTAATTATTAATTTTATTTGGAAGGTACTACACTCTGTTTGTATTGTTTTACATTTTTTTATAAGAATTTGTATACTAATAAACAATATATTTTTGTTAAGCAGATATTGTCTATAAATATTATAAGAAAATAGGTTCTCTAGTGTCATATCTCCATAAGGCAAATACATGCTCTTCTAGACGCAAAGCTCTAGTGCTGAGATCCCCATAAAATAATTTCTATTTTACTGCATTTCCTGTTTTTATTAATAAAGTTTCAAAATATTTACTATCTCTCCCTAATTTAGTATTTGAATCTCATGTACCTTGGTGTGATAACTCCATAAAACAAATACAAGATCGTATAGTGATAGGATGAAATAATTTATAAATAATTCATATTTCAAGCTTTTGTTAATATTTTTTTACTTAGTTTTACCTCTCTCGGCATAATCTAGTATCTCAAGCTCATAAAATCAATTAAATCGGCACCAAAATGTCATAACTCCATCAAAAACATCCTCTTTTCTTGTAAATAAATCCCCATTATTCATCGTGTCACGTTGCGTATTGTGTCATCTCTAACAAAGTAAAAAGAGAATAAAATACAAAGCGAATTCAGCTAAGCATCTTCTGGTGCCTTCGCCTGACTCCTGGTGGCAGGCACCATTAAAAATGCAAGTTGCCCGGCCAGTTGGCAGTCGGTTGCAGAGAGGCTAAGGAGCTCGTTTCGCTTTTACTTAACATTTGAAGCCTTTGCGCCGCTAATTGGCTGAAAATACCAAAAATGGCAATGCATGACGACGATTCCTACCCGCCTGCTGGCAGCAAAAGGAGCAAGAGCGAAGCCAAAGGGGGTTCATGTTGGGCTGGAGGTAAAGTTATGTTATAAACGATGTTAAGGCTCTGGTCGATATTCTGCCCAAAATGTACAAATATTTTAAGGATCAAATCAAATTAGATTAAATATTGTAGGATTAACTAAAAGAACAGGTTAAATACTTAACCTCCGGTTAGTTAAAATTAATGTTCTTCATAAAATTCGGGTATATTTCAACGAATTTTTAAAGTAAATTGAATTAATAGTTAAACAGAGGTTAAATAGTTAACCTGCAGTCAATATTATTCTTAAAATACTGTTGTATTTCACATATTATTTAAATTCGATAAAAATTCTATGAGGTTTAATTTAACAGCAAAGGTTAAATGCTTAAACCTCAGGTTAACTTCAGTTGACATTCTTTTTAAATTGCAGAAACTGTAATTAGTAAAATTTTGTAACAATTATTAATGGAAATAAATGCTGTTTTTTGGCAAATAAAATCCTTATATAGAGGCTTTAATACAACCCTTAACCTCAGGTTAAAAATTGTCTAAGAACCTTTAAATATATTTTAATATTAAATATTAAAATATGGTTATACTATAATGTATTATAAATATACATACATACATTAATATATAATACATTAAAAAGTTCCTAGAAAGTTTTTAACCTAAGGTAAAGTGTTGTATTATAGCCTCTATAGAACGATTTTTTTTGCCAAAAAAAAACCGTATTAATTTCCATTAATAACAAGGATATAGCCTGCAATATATATCCTTAATGAGCAGTTGCCCCCCGTCGCTGTTTCTTTATTATTATTCGCTCTTAATTGACGGTTCCCTCCTGGGCTGACATTTCCCATTTTCAGTGGGCGGAAAAACAATGCAATATTATAAATAAATAATATTTATTTGCGCTGCCATCGGTTGCGTGGGCCGCCGAAGCAGCAGCTGCTGCGTGGGTGCCGCCAGGCTCTGAGCCTTTTCCCCCCCCAAAAAAAAAAGGGGAAAGGGTAAACTCCAAACTGGCAAATCGCGGGGCGTGCATCTGCAACATGCAACTTTGATCGTCGCAGCGATCGTCGATCAGTGTTGCCACAAAAAATGGATACAAAAAAAATTATATATTTTAAGAATAAAAAAAAAGTATTTTTAATACATAAAAATAAAAAAAAAATATTTTGTATACTAATTTTCTATATTAGTTTTTCAGTTTTTCCTTAGTATTATTTTCTCAACTTCTACTTAAAAATGGTTTGGTTTTTTTGTTATCTTATCCATGGCTATGACTTTGATATCGTCAGGCCTTGGTTGCCCTTCAACCTGTATTATCTATAGATATAGCCACATTCCGGGCGGTTTATGAGCTTTATTTGGTAGTACAAGGTTGATGAATTTCTTACTACCATTTCCTATTTTTATATTTACAAAATGTAAATGCCTTAATATACTTTAGAAAATAGAACAAATTTAAATACGAACTTTAACTATAAAAAAAGATTATTTAAATATTTATTTAAAAAAAATCTATTATGTTTATGTAAAAAAAAAATAAAAAACTTAAAGTTTGAAAATAAATAATTTAAAAAACTTTTTTTATAGTTCGTGTTCTTATCTACTTTTTTAATATTTCTTAAAGTATCTGAAGACTTATTAATTTTGTAAATAATAAGAACAGAAAATAGGGGTTTTTCAAGTAAAATATTTTATTTAGTCTTCAAACATTCACGGCTTATTTACCGCCAATTCTTCAGCACTTTTCTGGGAGCTTCCTAAGCCTGTCTTGGCTTTCTTTCTTCTGTGGCTGCTGTGGCTCCTTCTCCTTGTTGTTGTTGCCAATAAAAAAGCGACAGCAAACAATTTAAATTTGAATTTAAATTAGCTGCTGGCCAGCAACACCAGAGGAGAGATCCAGAAAGTGGGGCTGCATCCCTGAGATACATATCCCGCAGTCTGATCACGAAAGGCTGCCTCCTTTGTGGCTTTGCGAGCGAAAATATTATAATTTAGGTCAGCAGAGCTAGTCAGGAATATATATAACCATAAATATATCGATAGAATCCATATTGTAACGACAACGAAGAATCATATCGATTAAAAGTTGCGATTATTGATTGACTTACTGATATTTTCGATGCCACTTTTATAGTTTTCAATATATACATTTTTTTAAAATAATATATTTTAATGGTTTATAATTAAGAATAGTTCAATTATAGGATAAGATTTAACTTTTTCATATTTTCGATAGCATTTTGATAGTTTTCGATATCACAACTTTGTTGTTTTGGAAGATAATGTTAATATTTCAAACTATAAATAAAAATTTAAGGCTACTTTTAAACTGCCTTACATTTTATATTAATTTAATTACTTATTTTATACCACTTATATCGACTTATCAACTAATCACTTTTTCCCCCACTTTGACTCGTTGCAGGTATGTACGCCGGACAAGCTTTAACCCACTGCTGCCTGCAGCTGTGATTAATTAAGGGGCATTGTGGTCTCTCGATAACAATGCAAAATAAATAAACAAAAAACAAACAAATGGACCCCACTGACAGTTTGCATTTAAATGTCAATCAGCGCCAAAGAAAGAGAAGAGTGACAGGACTGTGACTGCGACTGCGTGCGTGCGGGTGGCGTGGTGGTGGTGCTTTTGATGTTAATGTCTCGGTTAATGGTGGTGGTTTCATTACTATAGCTCTATATATATGTACATATATATTCGTACCTGGGGCCGCCTAATGCGATTTTGACAAATAAATTCATCAACACTTCCGCTGACAACTGGCAGATGAGGCAGGCAGCCGCACAACGCCAACAACTGCAAAATTGCAACTGCAACTCCAATTGTCAGAAAAGCCAGCCAGAGCACTGAAAGAAATAGTATTTATTTTTCTAATAAATCTAGGAATATTTTACAATTTTTTTAAACTAGAAATATATATATTTTTGTAACCCTCTAACCGTCTCTAATATTTATGTTTAGGTTTTCAAACATATTATTAATTTTCTAAAAGATTGGCTTAATTTTTCTATATCATTTAATATTTTATTAGAATTTTTCTTAGTGCATTTAACTTGTGGAAAATGTTAACAACAGCAGCAACAGGCAAACGCATTTGAATTTCAAATTTGAGCACATTTAACGAGCATTCGCCTGGACAGAACAGCAGTTGTAGTTGCATTTAAGTTGGTTTTTTTTTTTTGGAAGCAGGATGAGGTGGTTGCGGTGGCTGTGGTGGTGGTGCTGCGGTGGCTCCCCAGTAGTGGTTGTTGCTGTTGGCGGCCTGCCATGTCGACGCTCATCAGGCTGACAGCTCTGCCAGAGCGATAAATTCAGGCAAAGCCACCGCAGAAAGAGCCAAAGCCACTCAAATTCGCTGTAAGAATTTACAAAGTTAATTGAGCATGCAAAGAGATCAGATTCCACCACGCCTGCGCGCCCTTTACAAAAAAAGGGCACTGAAAAAATAATTAAATTAAATGGGAGAAGGAGCTTTACACATAAATAATATAAATAAAATTGTACATAGCTAGTCTTAGGAACTGGTAGGGCTGGTAATTGAGCTGTAGGTATGAATATCATATTGACTGACCCCTTTTTTCTGCCAGTGCACCTTGGAGGTTCTGTAGGTTCGCCCCCAATTTGCAGAGTCAACAGAAAAATGCACACAGACGTGCCAGCTCAATAAGAAAAAAAAGAAAAGGGCATGCAAAATGCATAGAAATTAAAATGTACTCGTCACACATCTAAGAATCTGAATATTGGGGTGTTGGAGTATTGGAGTATTGGATTGTTGTAGTACCCAAGTATCTGAGTATTCAAGTATCTGAGCAACTAAGTATCTAAGAATCTGAGTAACTGAGTATCTAGGTATCCGAGTATCTGGGTAACTTAGTAACCAAGTACCTCAGTACCCGAGTATCCGAGAATCTGT
Organism: Drosophila jambulina; assembly: GCA_018152175.1. Classification (NCBI taxonomy): domain Eukaryota; kingdom Metazoa; phylum Arthropoda; class Insecta; order Diptera; family Drosophilidae; genus Drosophila; species Drosophila jambulina. The sequence continues at coordinate 5,067,997 of JAECXH010000006.1, forward strand.
ATATCCGAACGTGGGGTGGAGTATTGGAATCCCGAGTATCTGAATATTTAAGTATCCGAGTATCTGAGAAACTAAGCAACTAAGTATCTGAGCACTCGAGTATCTGAGTGTCTCAGTATCCTCGAATCCAAGTGTGGGCGTTACAAATAAGCAAATCCAACGCGACCCATAAAAGTCAGTGAACCTAATGAACTTGCAAATGTTTACGACCGTGTTTGCTGGAATTTCCATTGATTTTTCCAAGCTGTAAGAGTTTGCTTTGATTCTACAACCAAGTTTCTGCCAGCTTATCGCTGAAACCCGCACACTAAAGTTTTTATAGCCAAAGTTCTGGCCACAGGGGTTAAGCTATACATGTTCTGCGATCTATAAAAAATATACATATATATAAAATATAACAAATTCCACTATTAAAACGGCTTTGAATGAAGCGTATTGTCTAATTCTTCATGAACTAGCGATACTCTTTTCGTTCTAAAGAACTCGTTAAACATTTCCTGGTACTTCATAAACTGAAATCCCCAAGAACTGATTTTCCAAATTCCATTCCTTGTTCATTAGTGTTTCCCCGGGTGGTTATTCTGCAAACCAAATCGAATCGAAATCGAATCGAAAACGAATACCAAATTGATTGCCTCCTCCGGATGCAATGAATTTCCAACAAACAAACGGCGAGTCCACGAAATAATAAACAACGGCGATCGTGTATAGTAATAAGTAAACTCTCGACCAGTCCAACCATAAAATGAGGCGATACGGATTAGAGTTCAATAGCGATGCGAACATAACAATTATGATTGCCAAGCGTCCGCTCTGGGAATATTCATCTGTATACATAGATGTAGATATATATATATATATATATGTATATTCTCCCGGCGGCCCACTTACAAGTTCGATTTTCGATCGGCTCGCTACCAAAAATCAGCCCTCTGCTAATAGCTGATAGCGGCTATCGGAAATAAGCTATGCCGCATGGCCCTCAAAAGGCCTGACCCACTTCCAAAGTCAGGGGTTGGGGCAAGCAAGAGTGGAGGGGGAAAAGGGGTAGGAAACATATGAAACCAGGAAGCTATATCTAACAGATAGCAGATATTATCTAGTGAACATATGTTGCCTTACGATAGCTTTGTGCTATATTTTATAATATAAAAATCAAGTTTAGATTCTAACTTGTCATACCTAGTGTCATAACTGCATAATAATTATAATACAAATACATAATAATTAATGAACATAATAACATAATATATACTATAATAAATTATCTACCTATTATAACTTTACTTGTTGAATATATTAATTCCTTAAGTGAGGAACATTAAAATATTTCCTAGTGTCATAACTGCATAATGACAGAGGTACAAATTAAGCCGCAGATTATTTAGAAAAAAAAAAATATATACGAGTAAACGAGTATTTGAGTATTTTAGGTAGTTCTCGATTGTTTGAACAGCTGCCAACTCTCTCGGAGTTCGTTTTGCTTATTTGTTTGACTCTCCCTGTTGGTTTTTTTCCTTCTTTTTTTGGCATTTCCGATAAGAGAGTCTTAAACGTGTGAAATGTCAATCAAATTTGGCACGATAATGCCGGGTTTATGCATCTAAAAAATATTATAAAAATATACAAATTTAACTCAAAAGTTAGCAAAACTAAGAGCATATGAAACTGTATAGTTTATTTTTTATCTTTTTGCAATTATCTAAAACTAATTCCTATTATAGTTACTCAGTAGACTGACATTTAAATGAAAACTAAACTTAGATTCCACAGAAAGATCTGTCCTGAAAGCCTGTAAAAACTATAACCCCAACCTAATATCTTGAACTCAAAAACTCGTACTCCAAATCATGTCAGTGGCTTTGCAAGGATCCTTATCGTTCCTTAACGAAAGCAGCACCGATGCCGAGAATGCCGGGAATGCCGATGTGGATATGGATGTGGAGCAGGCCCAGATAACGGAGCCCCTGGAGGAGGAAGTGTGGATGAGCCTTCACGGCTTCCAGGACGGCGAGGATGACCACCTGTTGGTCATCTTTTCATTCTACTGTTCGCTCTCCGACTTCCGTCAGCTTCCCGGCGGCCTGGAGCTCCGCTTTACCTCGGCGGAGCACCTGGAACGGGGTTGCCTGTTGGCCAAGCGATTCGTGGCCAATAAAATGCCGCTCCACTGGCACCTGGGACGGCTGGAGGTAAGCTCAGAGAATGCCATTGTTGGAAGTCTTCGCGGCAAGATGAGCTTTTTTCGCAAGTTGCGACGAGCCTTCGCCAACTATTTTTATTAGTATTTGTTTTCAACATTTCATATTCCTTGTAATACAAATTCCGATGCAAGTTAAATGCAAATTGCAGGAAATTGTTGAGAAATTTTAAATGTTGTAGAAAGTTAAACAATTCCACAATTACTGGTTACATTAGATCTTAATGTGGCATTCAAGATTCAGTTCCAATACTTATTTTGGTATTGTTGTTGAACCTTTTCAAAACGTTGTTGAAATGTATTTTTCTTGGGTCTTAAATCTGATTAACATAGTATATACATTTTTGCTTATTTTTCCCCAATAAATGTAAGAACATTTATTCAATATTTTACAAAGTAGTTGAAAATTCAACAATATCTGTTATTAAATGTTGTTGAAATTTCAACAATTCAATAGCCTTTTTTTGCGGTGCCTAAAATCTTGTTAAATTTTAAAACCTTATTCACACCCAAATCCTATTAGTTACGAGTGCCCCAAAATCAAGAACAAACTCTCAAAATTGAGTGTTTATAAACCTTTATAATACCAGCAATCAAATGGGGATTTTCCATCCAAAAAGGTCCGTTTCCCTGTGGTGCAAGTGGTCCCTTTGGTGGCATAAAATGGAGGTCCCATTAACAATTTTCATTCAGACAGTTTAAGTTGAGTTTCTCACACAATATGGGAAAATCAGCAAATATGTGTGACGGCCACTCAATATGGAAATTTAAGACCCGCAACAACATGTTGCTGATCATCATCGCATTTAATATATAATTTACCAACCCCCCAAAAGTGCTGAAAGGCCGCCAAAAATTAAACTGAAAATTTTCCAAAAACTTAGCGGCGGGAGAGGTCGTAAATAAAATGCTCATATTGCCAGAGTCTTCAATTAAAACTCATTAACATAATGGCCTAAAACCGCACTCGCACTAACCGCCGCCGAATGTGACAAAAATAAAGCAATAACCGGGGGGACCGTGGCGGGGCCCGCCTTCAAAGTGAATTTACTTGTCAGTGTCGTCGCATGTAATTTATGCAAATTTTATGCGCACACCACCGAAAAGCAAAGCAAGCTCAACAAAAAAAAAATAATAATAAAATAAAATGTAGTAGAGCCAGCGCAAAAAAAAAATAGAAGGAAAAACATTAAACGCAACGCACGCAGAATTTGTTGGTTGTTTCTCTTTGTTTTTATTGCTGTTTATATTTCTGTTTTTCGCGGGGTGGGATGGGGGTTGTGTCGTTTTCATTTTGGTTTATGGTGACATAATTAAAATTTATACGACTTTACAGCCCGCATTTTTCCAGTGGAAGGGTGCCGCCTCTGTTACTCGTCGCTCTCCTTTGGGAGAGTTCTGTGTGTTACGTATTAGAACGATAAATTTATTAAATATAAAATTAAAAATTGTCCTATCGATAATTAAGTAACCAATAGCTGAGTAGCTTCACTAAAAGGTTAATCTCTGGATATTATCTAGTTCTAGGGTAGTTAGCTCCTATGTATGTAGATTTTAAATTCGGTTCAATATAAAAAAAGAAATTAAGAATAATTCTGTTTAACTATATCTATCCTATATTGGAGAATTTTTGGTTTCAAAAAAATGAAAAAACTATTTAAAATCAAATCTAGAATAATTTTTTGCAACATTTTTTCATTGCTAATCTTTTTAAGATTTATAGACTTGCAGGGTATTATCAGCAACAACAGCCAAGTTTGACAGAAAAAAATATAGTCCTTTTTTTATATTTTAAATCTTATCATTAAATTAAAAGTAATTTTTTTTAAATTTTAATTTTAATATGCCCCAATAAAAACCAACACAAAAATCAATTCCGAATTAAAATTGATTATTTATTTTTCTCACTACCAAATGCCCACTGTAACCAAAAGGAATTGTGTCAAAATGTGAGTTAGTTGGGTTTCCTTATCGACCCCCCTCTCTCTCTCCCTCTTTCCATCTCTGTTGCCCTTACACCCATTTTTAGGGGGGCACGCCCCCGCGTTCCAATGCCCTTTCCCTCTCGCTCTCTCTTGGAAAGGAACTGCTCGCCGTGTGTGGTCGCTCATGTCAGCCAGCGGCTTGGCTCTCCTTGCACAATTTATTTCAAATCCGAATTCAAAGCCAGACAAAAACAACACTAAATTATGAAGAAGAAGCACAAGAAGAGGGGGAGGAGGGGGAGACCCCAATCCTGCCATCCCGCTTGCACCGCCAGCGGAGTCTGTTTATTTATGCGCACGTTTCTCTTGCGCTCTCCTTGATCCTCTCCACTCCCACCGCAACTCGCATTTCTCTTGATCCTTTTTGGTCTACTCTTTCGGCTGCACTGGGAGAAACAGATTTGGAGTTTTACTATAGGTTGACCTTAATAAAAGTTTTGATAAAAAAAATATATGTGAAATGTATTAACTCCTTCCTCAATTAAATTTAAAAGGACTTAAACAATATTTAATAATTATAAATTATTTTTCTCACTGTTCTTGGCCTTCTGTCTTCCTTTTCATCTGTTGCTGTTTGTAATTTACCTGCCAGCCAAACTGTTTTGTTTACCTATGCCGGCTTTTCCCCGCACACACACACACACCTTTCCCCCGTCCTACTTCTCCCTACACCTTGATTCTGGATTCTCCTGTCCCTCCTTGTTGGTTCTTCTTCCACTTAGCGACCGCTATTATTCCTTCTCTGCTTCATCATCAGCTTCTCCTCCTTGCCGGTGATGTGCGTGTATTTGTTTACGGTGCGGCTTCGTCTTTGTCATGAAAGGATAATAAAAAACGAAATTATGTTTAAATATGCCAATGTTCCCTCTATCTGGCGACCTCCATTTCCATCTACCTCTATATATCTCTATCTCTATCCCCATCTCCTACATCTATCCCGCTCTTTGGGGCATAGGCGTGTTAACGCTTTTATTGTCGCCATGTCATTGCCATAAATGTGCCATAAATGTACCACGGACCAACGCCCGTATAAAGAAGGAGATATAGGGACATTGTACCAGCAAATATCTCAATGTACACACATACATATATTCAAACCTTATCTGTCTCCCCATTGCCATCCTTATTTGGAACTGTTCATGTTTTGGAGAGTTCCATTAGGAGACTTCCATTTGAAGTGTTCATTTTGGAAGTGTACATTTTGGAAGTGTTTCCTTTGGAGTGTTCACTTTTGAGTTCACTTTCTAGGGAGCAAGGTCAAGCATATAATATGGAAATTTGAAAAATCTCATAATTTTTCAAATAATTATATTAGTTTTTATTAAATTCTTCACCTTAGATCAGACAGACTATCAAAGATTCCGAAAATCATACTCCTTAGCCTCTACCGTATATCTCAAACTGTTAAAAATTAATTGCATTGCTTCCATTAAGCGGCAAGCGATATTTATCGTTTAGTTTATCGAATTAATCAAGCATCCTCCTTTCCCCTTTTCCTATTCCCCATTTCCAATCCCCCTTTCCCAGTCGTCGGAAAACTACAATTTGTTTACGAACAATTTATGAGCGGAGCAGCCAAAAGTCACAAGGGGGTAAACAGTCAAACTTCGCTATGTGGAATTTCCAATTGCCTTTATATAGTAACAAGTTATGCAACAAATAAAATATAAAACACATATATGTATATATTTTCTTCTTTTAAATAATTCTTTTAAATTAAAATAACAAAACTTGTTGGACTTAGCAAGTTACGACTGTGAAGATTAAACCCGAAGCTGCGCATGCGCGCCTTTTGCCAGAGACAAATTTCCGAATGCTGATCCAACCGCTTGACCTTGCCATCAATTCTCATAATGGAAATGGTTTGGGAAATGTGCTCTGTGCAGAGTTGCGGGGGAAAAATGGAAATGAAACCGCTGCTGGGCCGCTTTTTCCCAATAATAACAACAACAAAAACAAAATACTCGTACAAAACGCGATAAGCTGCAAAGCCGCGGGCCAATTTGTGCTACTTGGGTTACGTCCACAAAAAAAAAGAAAATAAAAAAAGGGGGTGGGATACACAGATGTGCACTGAAAATAAAACCTTTATAAGCTTCCAAAGTAAACATAGAGTATCAGAATATATCAGAGATCGCGTATAGCTTTGAAAATACGATGTATTAAATCATTAAATTCTTCATAAAATATATTCATATAATATATATTATAGTAATACAAATGTGTAACTGTAAACGCATTTTTCCAGTGCCCAAAGATGTATAGATCGATGGTTGTTGGGTTTGGTGCTTTTTGGATGTTTGGCTTTTGGGTTTTTTGGTGGTTTAGTGGCTTAGTTCCGTGGCTGTGATGGGTAGGCGGCCGAGCTGGCTACCGTGGCAATTTAACGCTCCAGTGGACGCATACCATATGCATGTAGATCGGCGGAGATATCTACATATATTGTATATATATATGTATATATATGCATCTGTGTTTGACCCACAATTAATCAGAGCTCTGGCAGAGAGCTCGGCCACAGCTGCCGCGTACGACGCACGAATATTTTGTTGTATTCATTTTTAGGCAGAGTTATCAGTTAACACAAGGCCCAGATATCGGATCGGGGTTATTCGGCTGCATTTCCTGTATCACTTTCCCATTTTTTAGCTAGCTGCTGGCCAAATTAACGAGCCGTGAGCGATGACCCAATCGAATGTGGAGCGAGGTTGGGCCGCCCAAAATGCGTAGTTTGCTCAATTTTCCCAGAGTGCTTTTCTAGGCCCCTAATTAAAATGTCTGCCATTAAGAATATTAATTTAAATAGTAAAATAATGTGACTAAATGGAAGCAGTAATTATTTTTTACAATTATTTGTTGCAATTTGTTGTAATTAGTATTTAATTACTAGACAATGTTCTATTGTTCTTTTATGATTTCATATTTTGTTGTAGAAATGTTGAGAGAGCTCTGAAAATAAGCCAAAGCTTGGCCAAACTTTTTATGATGGTATATGGGGCCTTAATAGATAGTTATATCTAGTTTCAGACTATTTGACTATCTTATCTTTTAGTTTTTAGAGGTCGCTATCAGAGTATTCGGTATATTGGCCTTTGAATTTTCCGCTTTTTGCCGACATCTCCTATCCCCTTCTTTCTTTTAATAAATATACTTATGCATACACATATATATAATATATATATAGGTTTAGTCTATTCTGGCGTCTTGTTAATGGACACATTATGTGCCTGACCCGCGGCGGAAGCGCGTGCCTGCCTCCCATTATGGTTTTAGATTTAGATTTGGTTTTCGGTTTTTGGTTTTCGGCTTCTTTGCAAATTGAAACATCCGCAGATGTCGGCCTAATGGCAGCCAATACCTTATAGAAAATTATTGGAAAAATATGATTAACAGCCCTAAGGGAGCCCAACGAGAACCCCAACCATTTGTGGGCATGACTTCATATTCGGACAAGAGATCTCGCGGCTTTTTTTTATATATATTTACTGCTAACGCGCGTCACCGCGACACCTTGACATGCCACGCCTCCAAAAAAAAAATACTGAAAAAAAACTCCCCAAACAATGGATGACTTAACCAAATCCCATCAAATTATGCGCCTTCGGTGACTGCCCGTCTTGAATTTTAAGCCAGAAATGAAAGAAAACCCGAATACCGACAAATTTATTGAAGTATGTCTCGGATCGGGTGTATTTTTTTGTGTCTGTTTCGTAGTTTCTGAAGTGACAAATCTCTCGGGTTATTATAATATTGGGCTTGGGTTAGGTTACGAATATAACATATATCGTATAAATAATATCCAGCAGAGCCGAGTGGGAGCATTGAAAGGGAGTGTCTTGGGGAATTATAAATAATATATATGAAATCGGATGCCGGGCATTACAGAATAAGGAATGCAAATGCCAATACAAACGTAAATGCTAAATTGACGGAATAATATTATTTCTTAGAAGGAAATTGTGTAGAATTGTCATGGGAGATATGTTCAACGAGGAATTTATTTACTAAATTAAATATAATTAAGTTAAAAGTTATATAATGGAAGTATCTTAACGAATTATGTTCCTATATCAATTGATTTTTATAATACTTTTACCCAGCTTTTTTAATTCTAACTAATTCCGTTTACTTCTAATTATAAATAAATCATTTAGCTCTTATAATTCCCAAGTCAACATTTTGCAAAGTTATTTGATTGTTTTCTCCATTTTTAAATTGTTTCACATTTCTCGAGAATTTTCTGTTATAATTCTATAAAAGTTCCAATTCCATTAATTTCCTTATGATTTCTTTCTGATATACTGTTCTATGTTGTTCCACATTTTTACATAAATACCATAATTCCATTAAGGTTTCAATTCCACCTATTCCTTTATGTTTTCTATCTGCTTTTCCATCCCATGTAAATTACAGATATTACTCTTATAATTCCCAAGTTTGTTCTCCGCAAACTCTGTGGTCTTTAGACCCCTACCATTCCCACTTATATCTTACCACAATTTCCTGATGTGACCAATAACTAATTTCTATATTTCTTCCCCGACTTCTGTATTCTATAATTCCATAGGGGTTTCATTTCCCACTCATTCCGCTCCACTACTTGATGGATGACTTTGACATTGAGCCACAAGTCCATGGGTGCGAGTGTCAATCGTCATCGCGTTGTCGTCTTAATGCGCAAATTGAATTAGGCAATGGTAATGCCGTTGCTTCTGTGGCTTTGCGTTGTGTGCGCGTATTATTTCTATTCGTAATTTGATTTCGACTCGGCCTGTCAGTTTACACATCGAACACTATGCATACCTTCATATATAAACACCAAACAATCGCCAATCGCATTCCAATTTGAGCCAACAGCCTCCTCCGAGGGACAGCGGCAGCTGCAGGTAAACGACACCGCATGTCGCCTATCGTCGATGCCGATCGGACAGGTAACAAGGCTCCGTCAGGTAGGAACACCGCATCAAAACACAACCACCGTCCTGTATCCTCGTCAACCACTCCATCCTGCGATACCTTCATCCTCATCCTGTTTCTCGCAGCAGGAAGTATCCTGCGAATACAAGAGTCCCGCTCTCTTCGAGCACCAGAAATACGTGCCTAACCTCGATTGGCCTGCGGGCATAATTAGGGCCTAGCTACATCACCTGGCCGGGATGGCGACAACACAACACCTTTTGGCACAATCAGCACAATCAGAGGAGTCTTGCCGCTGGGCAAATAATATCTCAATCGCTTTGCAAATATTAGATTCTGCGATAACAATGAGCTCACTGAGCGAAATTTAGATTTAATATCGAAATATCAAAATTTATCGGTAATAGCGATATTGCGTCAGAGAATTTTTACTGTTTTAATTAAGGTTTAGAGTTGAAAGGCTCAAATTAATGTAAGCCTAATTATTTATTTTGGGATTTTAGACAAAAATAACTCTTAACTTTAAAAATTTTGGGGAATATCGATAATTTCCATTTTATATCGAAGAGTTTTTACTATATTTATTCAGGGCCAGAATTTAAATCCTAAACTTAATGTAAACATAATAATTTTTATGGGAATTTAAGATCAAAAATTACTAAAAATTTAGAGGGTTATCAATAAAATAGAACATCAAAGATAAATGTAACTGAAAAATAGTCTATATCCTTATGAAATGTAGTAATTTTTAAATTAAATCTATAAAATACTAGAGGTTAGCTGATGCATTTTACAACTTCAAAGTGAATAACAACCTGAGTAATATACCAAAATTTTAGCATATGATTCAGATTTGTTTAAAAATCGTAAACAGAACAATATGGCCATACAGAAATGCGTCATTAGATGAGAATCTTATCTCAGTTTTTGCCTCATTAGATGATTTTTCCAGCTAAAAGTGCGGCAAGTGCGAATGCGAAATAGGAACGGCATTTCCTCACCGGAAACCGGATCGCTCCCATCTGTGTCTCCACGAGATCCATAAATATTTACAGGGTTCACGGGGGTCACGAAGCTGAACTGGCATTTTCTTGTGGCAGACAAACGATAATAAATAAATATGCAGAGATGGAGGGAGGAGGAGCTGGGGATGGGAGTGCTCCGATGATGCTGCACCACTTAAGCATCTTTTTGGGGGATTCGAACTGGTATCAAAGGGGGTGAAACACTTGGAAACACTTGTGATAATCATGACTAATAAGATACACAAACAGGGCACCCAAAATGAGAAGGAATATCCGAAGACAAACACAGCTGGCTGGCTCGGGGGGAATGGGGCCAGACCAGACAATAATGCAATTTGGGGGGTTACAAAAATAGCTCTCAAGTTAAACCCATCTAGATGGCAATCGAAAAGAAAATAGAAGAAAATACAAGTGGAAATTCGTCTGCCGTTGCAATGAAAATATATTTTTGTTGGGGAAAGATATGGCAGCGAAAGGTATTTAAATATTTTATTCGCTTAAAAATAAATGTAAAAGCCAAAAAATATATTTTATTTAATCTGATTCTGATTTTTATCTTATTCTGAGAGCCAAATGCTGAAATAATTTTCGTAAGGCTATGGCTAATTGCCCTAAAATTAGTATCCAAACATTTAGCACGAGTGCGCATATAATTCCTAACTGGTTCTAACATACCAGATAATAGCACCCACGCATCTCCCAGATGCGTCAGTCCATTCAAGAGATGTTAGAACTAGTTGAGAATTATAGGCGCACCTATGTGAGATTTGGCGGCCTCACATAGGTGCGCCTAAATGTTTGGATACTAATTTTAGGGCAATTAGCCATAGTTTTTCTTTAGTATAATTAAAGTTTTCCCCATATTTAGGACAAATCGCCTTTATAACATGAAAATTTATAAACAATCAAGAAAAATATCCCTAGATTTGAGAAAGTTTCTTTCCGGACTTTAGGGCAAATTTGATCAAAACAAAATCAACTAACTAAACTCTATTTTTCTTTAAGTTAAAATAAATATTAAGATTCGATTTTAAGCTTAAGTCCTTAAAAACAAAACCTTATTTAGGCAAAACAGAAAATATTAACTTATATGTCCTTTTTTCTACATAAAATAAATTTAACTCCTTAACTTGGTTTGACAGAAAGTAATTAATATTTTGTATATACCAAAACGCAGTAGATCAACCTCGTATATTTTTTAAATTATTATTATCATTAAGTATTAGTTGAACTCTTTATATTTGTAAAGTATTTTTTCTCCCCCTTCCTTATGTAATTATTAAATTTTTCTCTAAGAGGGTTTGAGGAACCCCAGCCTCTCCCATTCGGCAATCAAACAATCAAATTCTCACAAGAGCCTCTTAAGGCTGCGGGTGCTTGGAATGCATTCTGGATGTCCAAGGGGGGCTTGGATATTCAAGGGGGTTATATGCCACGAGGGGATGAGGCCACTTGAAAGGGTTTTTTTTTGTTCAAGCAATTGAGGCGACACGCGCGACGCCTTAAAGCGGCAATTAATGTTCAAATTTAATTAAACGCATTCTAAGCCATCGTCGCCAGTGCATCGCTGCACTGCCTCATCCCCAGCAACCCATTCTGCGGCTTGATTCTTTTTCCCCAGAGAAGTTCGGCGTCATTGGATTTTAATTGGAGCAGTCTGAGTGCACTGAAAGAAACCATAACTCTTTCTTAACCATAAAATGTTGAATTTAATTGTTAAAAAAATAATACACATTTAAAATAACAAAATATGTAAAATAAAAGGGTCCCCATTGAGATATTTCCTTGTTGTATTTAATTAATTTAATATTTAAATATTTTGGAAACAATAACAATTGTGTATGAACATTAAATCGATTAGTTTTCTATGCTAAAAAATATATTTTAAATCGATTAGTTTTCAATGCCAAAAAATATATTTTAAATCGATTAGCAAGGCACTATTTTGTTAATCCACTAAAATTTTAATTAAAAGAAATTAAATAATTATTATTATAATTAAAAGCATTGAGAGATAACAATTCCTAGCAAATTAATACATTTTTCTGGGTCATCGACCGGCTTTCGATTTTAAATCGATTAACAACGATATGAAAAAATAGTAACAACAAGTGAAACTATCAGTTTTCCTTTTTTATATGTTTTCTCTCAGTCTCTCCATGCCATAATTGAGGGTATCAAAATTCCCCTCTTGAGTCAGGGAGAAAGAGAGAAGCCTTCTCCTGATGAGAAGTTAAGTCTCCCTGCTAATTGATAAGCTAAGTGGCAAGTGCCATAAAAACGAACCTCGTTCGCTCCAGAATCAATTTTATTTTTTGGTATCGACGAAAAATCAAATAGCAGCAAGTCGTCGGCGGCAGGCCGCCCACTCCCTAAGGGATTGGAATTCCTACAGCTCACAGCTCGCAGCTCCAGATCTCCAGTTCTCCAGTGCCATATCTCCATCCCTCCAGCTCCCTAACTCCCAGCTCCAGATCATTAAGACTGTTTTATGGACTCCGGGGCCATGTCAAAAGATTTACGGCCAGCGGCGTTTGGTGACCAGATTTATGTATGTTGTTCTTGTTTTTTGTTATACATTTTTTCTCTCTCAAAGTAGGAGTTTCTCTCACCTTGCGGGGCACCTCACCTGGTCACCTGCTAAGTGAGCAGTCCAAACAAACCAAGAAAACGTGAAGAAAAAGCGGGCCTCAAAGCCGGGGCCATAAAAACCCTCGAAAATGAGGAGGGTCAGGTCTTGGGCTTAGGGTTCAGCTTCGGGTCAGGTCAAGACTATGTTGCAATGCCAGCTTGTCCGGAGTGTCAACGTTAATGACCACAAGACAAATATAAATGTATATATGTATATATAGAAAATATATAGGAAAACGAGGCTAGATAGAGAGAGAGTCGGACTGATCTAGTTTTCTTGGTTAATTTGTGGCTCAACAGGTTCTTGGAAGGCAGCTATAAAAATTTACAAGATATTTAAGTGGTATTTATGTATATATATATATATATGTATATAACAGTAAGTCTTTTGTATAATAAATAATATTAATAAATAAATATTTAGATATATATACCAAAGTAATATGCCAAACTTTGTATCGATTTGTATTGTTTCATTTCGATATACATATCGATAAATATTGCCAGCTTCCAAATTAATTTCTTGACTTAAGATTATCAAACAAAAAGCTACTAGCTAACTAGCTTTTATTTAGTAAGTTTTATACATATATACTATTAGATATATATTTATTTAAATAAGCCAAACCAAGTATAATTTTTAACACTTTTTTTCAATACATATTTCGATAAAATTTCCAGCTCAGGTAAAAAATCACTTAGTTTCTGAACTTAAAATTATAATAAAAATCTGTAGAATTTTTTCCCCGAACTCAATCTTTCTGGATTTTTAGTAGCACCCCCAGGGAACAAAGTGTCGATTGTGAGGCGACAAAATCGATAACTCTGAGCGCGCCCATAAACTGCACTTCCTTCTGCTCACTTTATTTATTTTTTATTATTTAATTTTGCTTAGTTTATTTTTTTCCCTTACTTCATCTTTGCTTATTTTATTTTCTTATACTTTTTTTTGAAGCCCGAGTGTAGGTGGTACTCAGCATGTGAGCCTGAGCCTGGGTTATTGGTGATTTGGCCACCAGTTTTGCCTGGTTGCGGCGTGGCACTTAAAGATTTCTTTTATTTTCGATTTTTCCTCGCTTTTCTGGTGTGTAGGTGCCACTTAATGGCTGCCATAAACCCACTCCTCGCCTTCGTGTCTTGGCGGTTGTCGTACATGCAATTTCAGTTGTTGCTGTTATTGTCGCAAAAGCGGCTGTTGTTGCTGTTGCCTCGGGTTATGGCCGGGCTTACGGCTGCAGGATAATGAACATTCATGTTAAACACGTTAAGCGACCGAACGTGGGTGTTGTTTTTTCGTGTCTTTTTTTCCTCTTTTTTTTTTGTTTTTTATATGCTTTTTTTTTTTTTTTTTGTGATTCCCTCGGCCCTACTTTGTTGCCATTTAGCGTGCTTCTTGGCCATTTCTTGCATGCATCTGCAATTAGACTTGGCTTTAAATGTGTATCTTCAATTAGACTTGGTTTTTAAATATTTTTCTTGGCCCGTTTCTAAGTCGTATTTTCTGAGATTAAGGTAAAATAATATATATATTATTTTTAATTTGCATTTTTTGAAGTTCCTCTGTTCATCTACACTTCGATAGCTATATAAATAAAGTTATTAAAAATATCAAAACCATATAGATATTTCCTACTTTTCAGATATTGCCAGATCTATCGATATGTGTCATAAGTAGCATAAGTTTAGAATTTTCTAAACACACATCGAAGATTTTTTTATCTTGATCGTTTTTATCTGATGGCATTTTTTACTTCAATCGATAGTAAATATCTTAAAATTGTCGATAATTGTCTACGTTTCTACTTGTATTTTATTATGAAATTTGTTAGTCGGTATTTATATATTAAGTTACGATTTTTTCGATATTTTTCACTCACTATACATAAATCTATATCGACATATCCTGCTGGGATTTCGACAGCTACTTGGACCTCTGCCCGGCTCATTAGCCACATCTTTCGTGCAGACATGGGAAACCATCCCACATTGCACACGTTTATCGCCCCAAGTAATTACATTTTGGCAGGGCCAAGCCCCGAAAAAAAAAACAAAAAAAAAACCGAAAATAAAACCAAAAACAAAACCCAAATTCAAAAGACAAAAAGTGCATTGAACCGACTCGCAATTGTCGCTGAGTCTGAGTCTGAGTCTGACTCTGCGTTTGGGTACCGAAACTCACCCACAAAAAATCGATTATCAGCGCAAAGAGCGGAGAGCCGCAATTAGTGTTGGCCAGAGGGAATCGATATACAGGCAGATCGTGGTCGCGACTGACCGCAGATCGCTCGTGTTTGGGTCCATTTTGCGGTTGGGCTCGGCTTACGCGAGGTGTTAAGTTAACATAACTTAGGAGACGGGTAAAAAAAATAACAGGAGGATAATAATAGGTGTTTAAATCTGGCAAAAATCGATATCTATCGAAAATATCAAGGAAAAATACTAAATAAATTATAATTAAAAAGTGGGACTATATTAGTTATTTTATTATTAAACTAAATATAAATACATTATTTTAAAATACTAAAAAACAGCTTGTTGCGTAATATTTTTTGTGTATTTAAATTATTATTATTAATGTTTTGCATTTATTTTTCAGTATTCTAGTGGGAGCTCCCCTTGATCAAAATCAACAGCCCAACACCTCACACTCTGGCGCTCTGTGGCGGTGTCCGATAACCTCAGGTTTCGATGACTGCGAACAGGTGATCACCGATGGAAGACGCTGTAAGTGTTATCGGCATCTTATCGAAATTACATATAAGTTAGGATAAATCTATTAGAATATATGATATATAGAAGAAGACATTAAGTGACTAGGTTCCCAAATAAGTTTAACACGCCCAAAGAGCTTTTGGTATCTGTGTACCCCCTTCTCTTCCAATTCCAAGCCTGTGTATCCTACATCTAGTCATTGGTGAAGGTTGATAGATATAATTATATATTCCTAGTACTATACCTTAGTTTTATAGGCCTGATTTGGTAATGTCCTCGTACCTCTGATACCTGAAACCCAACTCCCAAGTGACTAACCGGAGTGCCAGGAAGATTAAGCCTACTTATGCAGATCTTGATTTAGTCCCTGAGTTGTACATAAACGATTGCCAAAAACTATATGCTGTACAAAGATCCTGTGACTAAATAAACATATATCTAACATTTTAAAACTACTTTCTTAGCTGTAAGTTTGGCGTGAATGCTGCTATCGATATTTTAAGCGAGTAATTCGATTACCCACAAATTGTATAAATTGAATGTGTGAGAAAAAGTCAAAATTCTAATTGGTCTTTCGATAAATTATCAAAAATAATCGGTGCGATAAATATCGATTGGTCGTTCCGTCGTTTATATCGATTATTTGTCGATAAGCACACTCCTTATATAGTAATATATTCTCATATTTTATCCCATAGTATTGTATAGATACCCAACAACATATAATTTAATTAATTTTAATTATTTTGATCTTTCTTTCTCTTCTTTTTTCTTTCTTATGTTTTTGTTTTTCGTTCTCTTCCCCCCCTATTTCAATTAATCGAAATTCGCATAACTGGGAAATATATATCATTTGTTTCGCTACCGAAAATCGAAACCGAAAACCGAAACTGAAACCTAACCCCAACCAACCCAAAAAAAAACATACAAAAAAACCTGATCAAAAATCTTTTCCCGATATTTACCATTCGAAATCGATAAATCGAACGAACTTAGCACCGAGCGGAGTATATGAGACTAATAAGAGTAAGTGGTTTTGGGTGCTTTAATTGTTGTCTTGCCCACGGCATCCCACTGACTAAAATCTACCGATCGACTCATCGCAACCGCCTAACACCCATTCAGTATTCGATCTATACTATATATTTATACTATTTATAACCAGTATCCATACATTTGGGTTTGCGCTTTTGATTCGTTCACTTACGGTTTGATTTCTCGTTCAATTAATCCCCGACATTAATCATTGTTAATTTTTTCTCGATGCAGTGCACAAGCAACACATCTCTCCAAAAACAAAACTCAAATCTAATTGCTCATAACAAATATATTGTTTAAGTCCATATATATCTTTTGCAAAAACTATTGCTATATCTGCAATCACCGAATGTACAGTCATGCACGCATGCCTCAGGCCACAATCCTGCTTACTTCGTTTCAATCTATAATTTATTGTTTTACTTTATTGTTAGTATTATTATTATTATTATAATTTATATTACTTTTACCTAACCGCCACGCATGAGCGCACTAATTGCAAACTGTAATTATAATTTTTAACATAAATTCATTTGAATGTTGTAAATATTTACTGTCACTTACATATCTACATATTTTTAAATGAAAGCGAAATACGTATATAAAGATTTCTTACCTCTATAATATATTTAATTTTTATATATATTTTATATCGTTATTATTTATTTTATATTTGTTATCAGAAATCGCAACAACACAAATTATACAGTGGCATAATGTGAGTCTTTCAAAAACTGATAACTAGAATTCCATTCACAATTATCATTTCGATTTCGATTCGATTTGATAAGTGATAAGTAAACACAGATGTCATCCCTTGTATTATGCAATCGATAATAATAATTGGTAAGAGGTAATTCAAGATTACGATAATAATAATCGTAACTCCTTGAAATTCCTCTAACCAATTATTACAATCGTTTGCAATTGTTCCCTTGTTCCCCATCCACTTCGATTGCTCCCCAAGGGCTTAACTATATGTATTATATGATATTTTCAACATTATAGTATATCGACGTCACATGTTACCCATTTCCTTAAACTGCTCGGTCGTATTCTTGGAATTTTGCAAAACCATTCGTTAAATCCCATAACACCCCTAAAACGGGGCTTTACATTTTCGGCGGCTCCAATTGGCGACTCATTTAGCGCTAATTATATAGCAGCTGCAGGCCCCTCATTTTATACACTTTAGGAGAGGGTATAATAAGTTTTACGAACTCGAAGGGGGTCTTAAATAGTACTTTTTAAATGTAATTCCATTAACTGAAGTGTTTTTATAGATCTTTTTTATTTCTTCATTATTTTCTTCACTCTGTTATAAGATATTAGTGCGCCCGGATATCTATTTTTATAAAATTTCCTGCATTGATCCGTTTTTTGTAGAGAGACTACTCTAAAGCACTGACAGTGCAAATGATCTTTTCAAATAATTACATAAATAAATAAAAAAAGCATATTTTTAAGGGTATAGTTGGGTTCGGCTTGCCTTTAATTTTCTCGCTTGTATGTAAATTCGAGTTTGCCCCCCGTTTTTTGCATGCAACTGGGTCGCCTTTGCATTTCTGGTGACCGGGTTTCTTCAGCTGCTGCTTCTTCTGACTCCAAGTCTTCCAATTCTTCGGTTTTAAAATTTTTTTTTTTTTTTTTTTGTTGGCAATCAGAGCGTGGCAGCCTAAAGAACAAGAAGTTTAAGGCGAGGGGAGGGGCAGACGGTCTAAGCTAACCCAGTGGGACTTTCGAACTTCCAAACTATACTCCTTTCATGCCGAATCGCTCACTCGGCGAACCTTACCGTGTATGGAAACGGCTCATTCGCTTTTATTAATGCGTGGCCGGGGTAATTCATGATGCCTCAGTCCCTTCTCGACTTACCATGAAACGCACTCTTACCGGTAAGAGGGCCATTCAGAGTGACACCGTCGCTTCTCGACTGACCATGAAGTGCACTCTTACCGGTATGGAAAAAAATCAGAAAATTATTTTGCTAAAAAAAAAAAAAAAAACATGAACCCCGAGATTTTTCATTTTTGTTATTGACTTTACATATTTAGAACTTACATTTGTTATTGTTTATAAATCTTACAATTTTTTCTGGAATACTAAAGGACCAAGTAGGGATCGAACCTGTGTCTGAAGTGTTTAACGGACCGGCCGCTTACGCAATACGCCACGTAGGCAAACTGATTTGCGTCGGCGATATACACATATGACCCTTACGCGTGTGAGAGTGACAGAAGATTGCAACCCCTTAGCAAATGTTTTTATTTTGCTCGGTTGATCTTTGACTGTGCTGTCGCGAGCCGATCGTGACACGTGGCTCAGTGGTTAGAACATCCGTCTACGAAGCAAGTGGGCGCGAGTTCAAATCCCGCTCGAAACTACCTATTTTATATCTTATTTTCTTTCAATTTCTTTTTTTTTATTATTTTATTAGAGCACTGATTGATAAACTATTTTAAAAGTTAAAGTTAAAGTTTTAAATAGTTTAATAAACAAATATGTAGCTTGTGGTGGTGAAGTAATTGCGTCGTAATAAGATAAAATCCCAAAAGGGAAATATCGCCCTGAGCGAAAGCAGTGATTTGTATCCTTACCGCAGCAGCGATGGATTCAGGTACCTGAGTCTCCCGCTTGCCACTTTGCTGAACTGGGGCATCATACAAAAAAACATTACCGTTCAACATGGATATCCAACTCGAGTCGCTCAGGGCATGACGCAAAGTCCGACTGGGAAAAACTTCGCCAACGGCGCCGCCCCAGAACGTGACAAATTTCTCAAAACTTAAAAAAACTAAAAAAAAAAAATAGGAACCACAAAAAAATAAAATATAAATAAAATAAAAAAAAAATAAAAATAAATATAAAATAACAAAGCATTATATTTCGCTCACAAAAAATAATACAGCTGGGAACCTCATAAGAGTATGGCATTGAAATCTCCAAAATCGTGACCGATATTGGCTTGCCTTTCGCTCAGTGTACGGACGAAAGGCAAAATAAATGTTGGCAGAGGCATAAAAATAACTGCAAACTGTAAAAAATACAGCGCATATGCGAATTCTTGAGTGCAAATAGCTCGCAAGTTTTTTTTCTTTGCTTTTTGGCGGCAAAAAGCAGGGCAAAAGCGAAAAAAAGAAAGGGAAAGAGAAAAGGGGGGTTTGTTCGCATTACTGTACATTAGCCGTCACCCTCTTTTCACATCATTCCACCTTCAGAATGAAGAATTCTTTATTCCTATCTGCTTTGTTTTTCTTTTCTTTTCCTGCCCATTTAGTCAATGTCAAAAATGCGTGAAAAGGGGGAAAACTGCATATGGTGGAAAACGGTGATTTTTCGAGGGGCAGGGGGGGTATTAAAAAGGGGGCGTGACAGTGGGCGGGTGCGACCAGCTGTGCGACTTTCACTACAACGCCGCAAACGCGTCAAAAACCAGTCAAGAACGGCCCACGCCCCAAAGGCAACCGAAAATGAAGAGGAAAAATCAAGAAAACTCAAAAGGCCAAAAAAAAAAACACAGCAAGAAAATTATCAAAAAAAAATTATATTAATCGAGTGACTTTAAATGTTTTTCCTTTAAGTTTTCCGCGCAAAAAAAAATGAAATGGTTTTGGCAAACTAGCGAGCGGAGATTTTTAAAGTTTAACGTTATTTAAACGCTTTCAATTAATTTTCTTCTGTGCACCTTTTTGTTGCTATCCCTGTCGCTCTGGCCGAGTAATAATCATTTATCATATTTCAACACTTTGATGCTTTAAAATGCATTCTAAATCAATTTCGTTCGGCTCTCCCTCTCTCTCGCCTGGTCCCTCTCTCGATCACTCGTTCGCTCTCTGCTCGTCTTTCGCGGCTGCGCTTTCCATTTTTTGTTTTCCTGCTCTTTTGCTTCGTTTCATGCTTCGTTTAATCAACAAAATTTCGTTTTCCCCCCAATCCCCACTCTCTTTATTTTCTTTGTGCAACTTGCCGCCACATCCCAGTCGGACTTTGCGTCATGCCCTGAGCGACTCGAGTTGGATATCCATGTTGAACGGTAATGTTTTTTTGTATGATGCCCCAGTTCAGCAAAGTGGCAAGCGGGAGACTCAGGTACCTGAATCCATCGCTGCTGCGGTAAGGGTACAAATCACTGCTTTCGCTCAGGGCGATATTTCCCTTTTGGGATTTTATCTTATTACGACGCAATTACTTCACCACCACCAGCTACATATTTGTTTATTAAACTATTTAAAACTTTAACTTTAACTTTTAAAAAAGTTTATCAATCATTGCTCTAATAAAATAATAAAAAAAAGGAAATTGAAAGAAATTAAGATATAAAATAGGTAGTTTCGAGCGGGATTTGAACTCGCGCCCACTTGCTTCGGAGACTTATGTTCTAACCACTGAGCCACATGTCGCGATCGGCCCGCGACAGCACAGTCAAAGATCAACCGAGCAAAATAAAAACATTTGCTAAGGGGTTGCAATCTTCTGTCACTCTCACACGCGTAAGGGTCATATGTGTATATCGCCGACGCAAATCAGTTTGCCTACGTGGTGTATTGCGTAAGCGGCCGGTCCGTTAAACACTTTGAGACACAGGTTCGATCCCTACTTGGTCCTTTAGTAATCCAGAAAAAGTGGTAAGATTTATAAACAATAAAAAATTGTAAGTTTAAATGTGTAAAGTCAATAACAAAAATGAAAAATCTCGGGGTTCATGTGTTTTTTTTTTTTTTTTTTAGCAAAATAATTTTCTGATGTTTTTCCATACCGGTAAGAGTGCATTTCATGGTCAGTCGAGAAGCGACGGTGGCACTCTGAATCGCCCTCTTACCGGTAAGAGTCCATTTCATGGTAAGTCGAGAAGGGACTGAGGCATCATGAATTACCCCGGCCACGCATTAATAAAAGCGAATGAGCCGTTTCCATACACGGTAAGGTTCGCCGAGTGAGCGATTCGGCATGAAAGGAGTATAGTTTGGAAGTTCGAAAGTCCCACTGGGATGTGCTGTACACACACACACACACACACAGAGGCACATGTTGGATGCTGTTGTTATTGTTGTGGTTGCTGTGGCCCGAAAATCAGCTGTAAATAATTGAATTGTTTGGAGTTTCTGGAAGTCGCCGCTTCGTCGAGTTGAATTTGCATTTTACCGTTGTTATTTTTCGATTTCCAGCTTCGTGTTAAACATCAGGGTGGACAGCAATTCATTCATTTGGGTTTTTAAATAATATAATATTATTATATTTAAAAAAAAAAATAGTAATTAAAAAAATATATATAGCTTTTAATGCTTTCAACCGCAAATTTGTATACAATAAATATTTATAAATAATATAATGAAACGTCACTTGGAATAACCTTTTAGGTTATCCTTTTCCCCAAGGTCCACCCTTTTGTACATATATTTTAATGTATGTATGTAAATTTTGTGAATGATTATTATTACTGATTATTTTAATTGTTGTTTCTCACATACGTTGTTGTTAATATTGCATACTTATTCTTAGTTTTTTAATATATTATAAACTATTGTTATTGTTAATGTTGTTGAAGATATTATTATAATTATTATTATTAATATTATTGTTATTGTTGCTGACACGCACACACACATTTGTACACAAACGCACACATAGACACCTGCAAAACACATACACATACAGAATCCACTAGTTGTTGCATCTTCTTATTAGCAATTTCTAACATTGGTATCTCTCCGTCTCTCCCTCTCTCTGCACTCTCTTTCTCTCACGCCCACCACAACTCTCCGCTCTGCGTTACCGTTATGCGCTCAGCCTTCGATAGCGAAATCCTGTCGCCGCCCTCAGATGACGAGATAAAGGAGGGTCAGTGGATGGGAGTAACAGTGCGATCGAATCCTCTGCAGGCCAATGGATCCGGCGGCAAGGTGAGTATCTTTTGATTCTTTAGTACATACATATATAAATACTCATAAATCTAGCATCAAATCTATAGATTAAGACCTATATCATATAGATAGCTCCATTCCCTATGACAAAACTGCCACCCACAAGAGTGGATTGTATTTCTTAAGTGGCTCTCTCGCACTTAGGATCCACGTTCCGGGGCGAGAGCCAGTAAATTATGATACGAGAGAGAGAGAACAAAATGCGCGCGAAAACAGGGAAAATCGAGGATAAGGGAAAAATAAAAGTGTTTTGTTTCGCTCACCCGTTAACATTGTTGTTGCTGCAGATCCCAACAGCAAATTCGTAGACGAAAGCACACATCCAAAAATGCAAAGAAAAACCATTTCTAACACACAAAACACTTTAAAAAAACTAAAAAAAACCTTCTTATTTTCTGAAGGTCGAAACACACACATTGTTGCACTTGCACAATAACAAAAACAACAAAATAAAATAGGCAAATGAAAAAGCACGCGGATCTTGGTTATGTACACACATTAGATTAAAAAAACACGACAGCGGCCCGGCTTCTGCTTTTGGGGCTTTTCCATGACTTGCCCCCACTTCACAAACACTTTTCACTATCGGGGCGCTCTGTTTTTCCGCACTTTTCCCATATTTTTCCGCACAATTCGATTTTTTCAACGCCGCGACCCGTGCATGGACATTCTTTCTTTATTTCTGATTCCAACTGCCGCCGGGAGAGGCTCTCTCAGGCTTTTTGTCGAGAGAGGGGATCGCTGGTCACTTCCAAAAAACTTCCAGTTTCGACCTGGACTGGAAACACGATCCACTTTGTATCTGATGGATAGCCGCTAGCTTCTATCTTATTTTTTTTTTTGTATTAGGTGAAATAAAAAAATAGTAAATAAATAAGATTTAAGGAATATGACTTGGGTTACCACAAATATCACGTTTTTCAAATCGCTTTAATACTTTCCCTCAGGTATGAGCTTTTTTTAATTTAAATGATTTTAATTTAATTTAAATTTAATTTAATTTAATTTAATTTTTACATTTTTGCATTATTTAATAGGGTATACAAAATTCATTCGTTTTCACTTTCACAGCGAACGGTCGTGTTTTTGTTTTGCGCTCCGAATTTGTGTTTTTATTTGCCACCGGGGTATCATCTTTTTGTCACTTAAATAATTATTAAAAACGTATACCGTTTTGCTGCCGCGCGTGCATGTGCTATTTCTTTTTCTGTGCTAAATTATTTGTATTTCTTCGCTTTAGTTGTTTTTACTAAGACGGTTTTTCTCGCCTTCCTTTTGTGTTTCCTCTTCCCGCTTAAGCTCCGTTGCGTATAGCTGCAGCTAAGCGGTTTCAAGCTCTCCCGCTCTCTTGCCCTCGCACGCACTCTCCCCGCTAACCGTATTCTTTCTTATCTTTTTATTTATTTTTTTTTCTGGCACAGTGGTCTGAGTATTGTGATTATGTCTGGAAATATTGTCTGCGGAATTAAAGGCTGCCAAAAAAATGTTTTGGCAGATACGCCTTCGCTTTACTGTTGGCTTTGCGACGCGGTAGTTCACGCCAAGTGCGTTGAAGTGACGGGCCGTGTCGCGGATGTAATATCCAAGAATATTGGCTTACATTATTGTTGCCATGCCTGTCGCGAGGTTGAGAAGGAAATGTTATCCTTCATGCGCCAGACCAGAAGCGGTTTTAAAGAACTAATGGTCAATTTTCGCAAAGCGAACGACCTGTTCTCCGCGTTAGACGCTCAGTTTAATAGTCTGAAGCTGTTAAACGAGTCGCCAAAGCGCAAAAAATCAGCTACTGGTCGGCAGCAACTGTGCCAATCCCAGCAACCCAAGATTGGGCACACCCCATCGGCAGAGCCCCCGACCCCAATACCATCTCCAATGGTTTTGCGATCGGGTGCAGTAATTGATTCGGTAACCGAATGTGCCGGGGTGGAATTGGCGACAGCTCCGCCAGTAATTACAGTAGAGTCCGTTGAGTCCGCTGCGGTGTCCCAACCCCTGACACCGCAGACTTCAATATTAAAAAATACCCAGGGTCAAACAAGGCCCGGATTACCGGCCGGTGTTCTACCAAAGACCCTTACATCTGTTCCACCTTTAAAAACAATATTTGTCTCGAGGCTTGCCCCTGATCTCGAATCTGAAGATGTACTTGCCTATATAAACGGCAAAACCCAAGCCGAAAATTTAAAGGTGGAAAAATTCAAGTTTTCTTACGCCAGAGACATCTCATCTTTCAAGATAAGTGTCTCGCTCAAGTTCTTTGACACAATTTGCTCTGGTGACTTCTGGCCCGAGCACGTTGTAGTTAAAGAATACGAGGCTAAAAAGAAAAAAAGCGGCCAGTGGGAGTACAACTCCCTAGGCTGTCACAAACCTCTGCGACCACTGCGACCACATCCATTTCAGCTGCAAAAAACTAACCACCTCCCTCCTACTTTCCTATCAGAATACTAGAGGCTTACGCAGCAAGCTCTCGAAATTGTACTCTGATAGTTTTTCCTTTGCATCCCAGGTAATTGTGTTTACTGAGACCTGGTTAAAGCCGGAGATTTTCAGCTCCGAAATTTTTCCAGGTAAGTACACAATTTATAGATTGGACCGTCTTTCCCAGCGAGGAGGTGGAGTTTTAATTGCCGTTGACTCCTGCCTTATCTCCGAACTGGTCGTCTTAGATGATATCACAGATTGTGAATTCATCTGCGTAAAACTATCATTCCCAGGTAGTTTTATTTACATAACATGCTCTTATGTTCCTCCATCTGCTGATGAGCCTATTTATTGGAAACACCTTTCGGCAATTCGGGCCGTTTCCAATAGACTCTCAGATCGAGACCAACTTGTGACTTTAGGGGATTTTAATATACCTGGAGCGCGTTGGTCATCAGATGGTGTGTCAAATGTTCTTCAGACTGCGGCACAGCATGACCTTATTGATGGCCTGCTTGACTTGTCTTTGTCGCAAGTTAACCATGTCTTTAATTCTTTAAACCGCCTACTAGATCTCTGCTTCGTCTCCGATCCCGTAGGTGTGACCTTAAAAAGAGTTTCTCCATTGACGCTACCTGAAGATCCTTACCATCCTACTTTCGATGTGACTATCGATACGGGCATCGTTGTAAGGGAAAAATCTAACCGATTGGCCGATAAAGTTCGCTGTTTTCGTAAAGCTAACTTTCAAAGGCTAAACAGTTTAATATCTGAATTTAATTGGTCTAACCTTTACATGTGCACTGACATGGCTGCCGCCGTGGACATTTTTTACAGTGCCATGAACTCGTTCTTCCCATTATGTGTTCCGTTAACCTATCCGTCGGCCTCCAGTAAACCACCTTGGTTTAATAAGGAGCTGACACGCTTAAAAAACATAAAGTCTAGGCTTTATAATAAATTTAAACTTACCGGCTCTCTAACTGCTTCATCTAATTATATTAAAGCTCGGTCGAATTTTACCGTGCTCAACGCTCAGTGTTATAAGAATTATTTGACTCGTTGTAGGGTTCAGTTCACGCAGGACCCGAAACAGTTTTATAATTTTGTAAACACTAAGCGTAAACCTAATTTATATCCTTCCTCGCTTTCATTTAAAAATTCTACAGCAAAATCAGATCAGGCTATTGCTGATCTTTTTGCTGAGTTTTTTAAAACAACTTATTCTCCCTCGACCAATTTAAACCAGACATACCCTTACTCTATGCCTTGCTCAAACCTAATTTTCAGTCCTATCTTAAACGAAAGCTCTCTTAGTCTGGATCTTCGACGCATTAAGCCAGTTTACTCACCGGGTCCCGACGGAATACCGGGCTGCGTGCTCAGGTATTGCGCGGACGCTCTGTGTAATCCCCTTCTTAAATTGTTTAAATTATCTTTAGAAACTTCTGAATTTCCCCTTATTTGGAAGGAATCCTTTATTATTCCTCTCCACAAAAAAGGTAGCAAGTCGGATGCCAGCAACTATAGGGGTATCTCTAAGTTGTCAGCCATTCCGAAACTCTTCGAGAATGTAATAACTCCACACTTGCAGCATTTGTGCAGATCCGTAATTTCTCCATGTCAGCATGGTTTTATGAGGCGAAGATCAACCACTACAAATCTCTTGGAACTTACCTCATTTGTTATTAGAGGGTTCCAACGCAACTTTCAAACCGATGTGATTTACACGGACTTTAGTAAAGCTTTTGACTCGGTTAATCATTCTCTTCTTGTAAGGAAGCTCGACTTAATTGGGTTCCCTGTTGATCTTCTCAAATGGATTTTGAGTTATTTGTCTGACAGGACTCAAAAAGTTCTGTTTAAAAATACTCTCTCCAAATTCCTCAGTGTCACATCTGGCGTCCCACAAGGTAGCCACCTAGGCCCACTGCTATTTTCATTGTTTATTAATGACCTTCCGCTAGTTTTAACCAACTCTAGAGTACTAATGTACGCTGACGACGTTAAACTATGTGTGCAGTATAAAGACAGCTCATGCCAGTCAGATTTACAATCGGATCTTAATAATTTTCAAGCATGGTGTCGTGCTAACCTATTACATCTCAACAGCTCCAAGTGCAAACTGATGACATTTTCGCGTGTCACTCCCCAGTATGCCACTTATATGCTCAATGACTGCTCTTTGGAAAGAATAACTCTTGTCGATGATCTTGGAGTCCGCCTTGATCCCAAACTTTCGTTCTCTGAACACATTTCCTGCATGGTTAACAAAGCCAGAGGCATGCTTGGATTCATTAAAAGGTGGTCGAAGGAATTCGATTCCTCTTATGTAACTAAGAGCCTTTTTGTTTCGTTAGTTCGGCCCATTTTGGAATATGGTTCTTGCGTTTGGAGTCCTAGTTTTGGAGTCCATATTAACCGCATTGAATCTGTCCAAAAAAACTTTTTGCTTTTCGCCCTACGGGGCTTAACCTGGGATGCAAACCTGAGATTACCGTCTTACTCTAGTAGACTTCTATTAATTAACCTTCCCTCCCTAGCGAACCGTAGAACGATGCTTGGTGTCGTCTTTCTACATAAGCTTATTCATGGGGACGTGGAGAGTCCCTACCTGCTAGGCCAACTCAATTTCCATGTTCCCAGACTAACTTCCAGATCCTATATCCCCTTAGTAATTGGTCACTGCAGGAGGGAGTATGAAATGCATGAGCCCTTTAGGGTTTTATGCACCGATTACAACCGCCTGTATGACTATATTGCTAGTAGTGATAGTCTGCCTAAACTTAAAACTACTTTGCTTGTAGAATTAGCCCGTAATTTAGCACCTTAGCAATATTAAATATTCCTCGTTCTTTTATACTTTCCTCTTCTCACGCGTCTATCAAGAACGCGTTCGTGCCGTACGTCACACGGCTGCGCCTCTCGGTCGGTTGGGCGGGAGGTGGGAATCGATGGGACCCGCGCGAAAAAAAAAAAAAAAAAAAAAAAAAAAATTATTTTCTTTTCTTGGGAATATTCACTTCCCATCAAATTTCAAGAATATATTGTACAAAATATCCATAAATCCTTCTTCACTGCTCACATTATAAACAAATATCCTTTGCTTAACTTCTCTAATCCCTAAATATTTTTCTTCTTCCTTTATCTCGGCTGATTCTCCCAGGTATTAGTTTGCGCCCATCGCTATATGTTCGTGGTCCGGGAGAATCGCCATGGCCAGGGTCTCTGCTATCTGCTCACCAACGATCTGCAGTTCGAAGAGGTGTACGAGCCCTGCAAGGGACGAACTGTGAAAAGGTAAGTAATACTAAACTTATAATTTTATAGGAAAAATATTATGGATTATACCAGGTCATTATATTCAAAAAAACTCTCATGGGTTTCATAGTTTAATGTATTAGGAGCTGTGCAAATTATTTTTAGCTCTGACTCTAGGAAGATTTGCCTCAGAAAGATCCATGATTTGATGATGATGATGACTTGGTGATGTTATGTTCTTATATATACCATAACAAATCCTTCGAGAATTTATATTACCATTATCATACATGATCCCAAATAGTGATCCCAAAGAGTGATCCCAAGGAATTCTATTTTCATTTATGATCCCATAGAGTAACACCTTTCGATCTCTAGTTCACATTAGAATGCATTCCGTTTCGTGTTGTCCTAGGACTCATGGCAGGTTGAGGTAATCATAGCACTCCCTACCCCAAAAAATTGACATGGGTCAGTTTTATATTTATTTTATATTCCTGCCGGGGGGAAATGGGAAATGGGGGAAGGGAAAATAAAATAGGGGCCAGGGAAGAGTGTCAAGGTGAATTATCTCCAGCGATGAATAATGCGGGGTGTGCTTTGTTTTTTTTTTTTGTTCTCCACCAATTAGCATGCAGCGTGTGTGGTTTGTTATTTATTTTCTTTTTGTTTTATGGGAAGGCGACAGGGTCACCACCTCAAGTGTGACACCGATGACGTCGTTCCTGTTCCTGCAACACTCATAAAGGTGAAATTTAATTTATTTAAATGAAATGAGGACGATCCGCACCCACGCGGTGACCGAAATCAAGGAGCGGTGGACGTGGAGGAGGCCTGTCATCATTCTGAATATGCAATTTTTCATCCAGCTGGAAGTTGCGTGTCCAAACTCGATTCAGGAATAGGCAGAGGGTGGAGGTGAACCACCAGGTGGAGGACCCGACAACCGTTGCCGTTGACCCTGGTCATCCATTAATGTCCAAACACACACACACACACACACTCCAAAGGGCAGGGAAATGAAGCTAGGCCAACGCCAAAGAGTCCCTTTGTTGACCATGGTCATCTATTAGTGTCCCAATTCGGGAATAAGCAGGACCAATGGGGGGGTTTTTTCGCTGTAGCTAAGGAATGTCCTTGGACTTCAAGGGGTTTCTTTGGTACGTTTACATTTGGTTTAACTTAGAAGACACTTTAGTAACTTGTAAATTAATTCCATTTCCCCATCCCCCAAACAGACAACACGAGGACTACGGCATGTGCCAGGCGGGCACATCGGGCGCCCTCCTGGACGACGACACCATGGTGCTGGGCTCGCCCGGCCCATCCACGTGGCGCGGCTCCATCTGGGTGACCCAGGTGGGCGGCGAGTATCTGCAGCGGGACAAGACGACCTACTACAGCAACCATGCGGATGTGGGATCTCCGGTGGACAAGTACAGTTACCTGGGAATGTCGGTGACAGGCGGGCGTTTCTTTGGCCACATGTCCTATGCGGCGGGAGCGCCACGTTCCGAGGGCCATGGCCAGGTGGTGATCTTCGACAAGTCCAGCGAGAATCCCATACCAGTGCACATGATCCTCGATGGCGAGCAGTTTGGCTCCAGTTTCGGCTACGAGCTGGCCACCGCCGATGTGAATGGCGACCACCAGCCGGACCTCATTGTGGCGGCTCCGCTGTACTTCAGCAAGTCCGAGGGCGGGGCGGTGTATGTGTATCAGAATGAGAAGGATTCGCTGCCCCTGAAGTACACCCAGAGGCTGACGGGGACGCTGGAGAGTAGGTTTGGCCTGGCGCTGGCCAATATCGGGGATCTGAACAAGGACCACTGCGACGATCTGGCCGTGGGGGCGCCCTACGAGGACAGGGGCGTTGTGTACATCTATCTGGGCTCCCCCAAGGGACTCAACACCAAGCCGGCGCAGAAGATCAAAGCCGAGGATTTGGGTGGCATTATGCCCCAGGGTCAGCCGCCGATACGCACCTTCGGCATCTCCATTTCGGGCAACTCGGATCTGGACGACAACTCGTACCCGGACGTGGTCATAGGGGCCTTCAACTCCTCGGCGGCCATCATACTGCTGGCCCGGCCCATCATCAGCATCCAGACGGGCGTCCGGGCGGAGGAGCTGCGCAACATGGATCCCAATCAGCCCGGCTGCAAGGCGGATGCCTCCAGCAACCTCACCTGCTTCTCCTTCGAGGCCTGCTGCAGCATCGACCCGTACGACGAGAAGAGCAAGGAGCTGCGTCTGGCCTACAGTGTGGAGGCGGAGACCTTCGACCATGCCAAGAAATTCTCGAGGGTGTTCTTCGACCGGGAGAACAAGCGGAGCAATGTCCTCAGCCGGGTGGTGACCGTGCGAACCGATGGCAAGGTGGCCTGCCAGCGGGTCACGGGCTACATCAAGGCCAATACGAGGGATATACAGACGCCGGTGCGTTTCCGGCTGAAGTACTCGCTGGTGGAGCCCCCGCTGGCCGAAACCGCCTTGGTCCACCTCAATCCCATCCTGGATCAGACGCAGGCGCACATAGACTTCGAGGGAACCTTCCAGAAGGACTGTGGGGACGATGATCTCTGCGAGAGCAACCTGATTATACGGGCAGAGCCGAACATCACGCGTTCTGGTAAGGAGTACACCCTGATCCTGGACGAGACGGAGCTGGAGGTCCGCATCAATGTGAGCAATCTGGCGGACTCGGCCTACGAGGCCCAGTTGTTCATCCAGCACCAGGCGGGAGTCTCCTATGTGGCCACCAAGAAGCCGGTGAGTAGCAACTTTCGCCCTCTTTCCTGCCCCCTTTCTTGCTTAATCTGTTTGTGCTTCTCCAGACCAATGCCACCTGCAATAGCTTCAACACCACCCTGGTGGCCTGCAGTCTGGGCAACCCCATGCTGCGTGGCGCCACCACCTTTGTGACCATACGCTTCCAGCCCAAGGGCCTGGAGCCCGGCGAGAAGTCCATGCTGTTCCACATCTTTGCCAATACCACCTCCAAGCTGGTGGGCCCTGAGCCACCGGAGCGGGATCTCCACGTGAAGGTGGTGCGCCAGGCCAAGCTCAATTTCCGAGGCTGGCCCAAGCCGGAGCAGAGTTTCTACAGTGCAGCCACCCTGAAGAAGGGTCACCAAGGGTCGTCTGCGGGCTCTGCGGGCGCCGATTTGGTTGGATCCTCCTCCTCCTCCTCCTCCTCCTCCTCCGCCGGCACCTCGCCCATGGAGATGGACGATGTGGGCTCTCAGGTCAGCCATAGCTTTACCGTCTTCAACGATGGTCCCTCGACGGCGCCCAAGGTCCACATGGTCATCCATTGGCCCCTGGCCCTATACAGCGATCCGCAGAGCAATCGCCTGGATCAGTACCTCCTCTATCTGGAGCAGATACCCACCGTGGAGGTGGGCGTGGGCGAGTGTCGGGTGCCGCCCCAGTTTGTCAATCCTCTAGGACTGACCACGGGTTCGAGGGAGGCCCAGGGCTACCTCAGTGCCCCAGCCCAGATGCGTATGTATCCATCGGCGGTGGGTGGCAGGCGGCACAACAAGACCCTGATGGTGCAGCACACACAGAGGAGCTACTACTCCAGCAGCGACGACGAGGATCAGGATCAAAACCAAAACCGGATAAAGCGCAGCTTCCTGGAGCGGGTCACCCGCCTGGAGCGCCTGACCTACGACCCCGAGGGCAGCTCCGGCAACTCGGCCGGCAGCTCCAATGGCAACGGCAAGAAGCAGGACATCGTGGAGCTGGAGTGCAACAAGGGCACGGCGCGTTGCATACAGATCGATTGCGAGATCTGGAACATGCCCGCCCGGTCCGAGGCCCAGGTGGTGGTCACCGCTCGCCTGTGGAACTCCACGCTGGTCAACGAATATCCTCGCGTGGATCGCGTACGCATCATATCCTCGGCGAC
Source organism: Drosophila jambulina (assembly GCA_018152175.1). Classification (NCBI taxonomy): domain Eukaryota; kingdom Metazoa; phylum Arthropoda; class Insecta; order Diptera; family Drosophilidae; genus Drosophila; species Drosophila jambulina. Next base: position 5,100,027 of record JAECXH010000006.1, read on the forward strand.
GGCGAAAATACCCGATGACTATGGTGTGGAGGTCATGGAACTCAATAACTGCGAGGTGGGTCATCGAAATCTTAATTCCTTGAAGTTAGAAATTATTTAATAATCATATTTCCTGACCCCCCACCAGGTGGAGACCCGTGCCTATCCAGAGCTACGGAATCAGCAGCGTGACACCTCGATACCCTGGCTGATCATCATCCTGGGCATCGTGGGCGGCCTGCTCCTGCTGGCCCTCTTCACGTACTGCCTGTGGAAGTGCGGCTTCTTCAAGCGCATCCGTCCAACGGATCCCACGCTCAGCGGCAACCTGGAGAAGATGAACGAGGAGAAACCCTTCCTGGCGCCGGCCAAAAATCATGTTTTCTAACAAGAGGGCACCGTTGGCTGGGATTTGGTGCGGCGGCGGCACAGGCGGCGACGCCGTCTAGCCGCTGCCCTGCATCACCTGCCGCCTTCACGCCCGGGCTGGCGCAAGGCTCCGAACAAGCATAACAACAACAATAATGACCATAATAGTAACAACAACAATGACAGCGATGCGGAGGTGGATGTGGAGTCGCTAACGCCACCACCGCCACCGCTGAGCATCCTAAGCTGGGGCAACGATGGCTACTACCAGGCCAGCGCCGCCTGGTGGGGCCACATGTGAGCGGGGAAGAGGGGTTAGGATCATGTGGGTTGTGGTTCAATGTGCCATTTCGTTTACTTAATGCAACAGGCTAAGTTCAGTGCAGATCAAAGGCGGTATCGGGAGTAACTCCTTCTAAAAACTACCATTGGGAGATTGCTCACTCCCGATATCAACACAATGCACACTTTTGAGTAACTTCCTTTAAACACAAAAACCTTTTTAATGTAATCAAAAATCTCTTATTTTTTTTAAGATTTTTTGATAGTTTCGAAATCCCTTCCAATACCCACCCACTGCAAAATTTTTACACAAAAAAAACCTCTTAAAAATATAAAAATATTTTTTTTTTTATTAGATATTCCCGAAAGTTTTGAAATCCCTCCAAAAATCAACCCAATACCCAATTCAAAAATTCTTAAAAAAACAATTCCAAAATGTAATCCAAAATCAGGAGTGCCACAGGAATGGCTGTGGTTTTGAAATCAATTGTAATGCCGTCCAAAAGTATGCCACAAAATGTTATACCTTATCTTATCATAAAAACCCGGAGCACTAAAATATCTCATGGCCCGACTTTTGGGTGACATTTTCAATTGATTTCGATTGGTATTCCTCGATAATTCGCCTATGTTCTGTCCTAAAACTTAGTCTAACGATTTAGCTAAGCCCCCAAAACGTTGAAAAATTCTTTGTAAAAATGTTCATTATCATATATAGAAGTTATAAGTTAAGTTAGTGAGCTAGGCTAAGAGTAGGAACAGAGAGATCAGAGAGAGAAACGCCGAAAATTCCGAATATAGCATACACAAGAAGAATCGATAAATACACTGCCAATCGACTAGAAGGAGTATCGAATCGAAATCGATATCTAAACACTTGAAAAAAGTTAAAAAAAAAAAACAAAACGAAAGTATTAGCACAAACTTAACGCCTAACTATGGACTGCTTAAATAGCCCGAAATTAGAAATCCAGATGCAACAGAATAATCGTTATTTCGTTTATCTTTCTATTTGTTTTTGTACTATTTTTTTACATTAATTTAGGAGAACATTTTAAAATATACAGAGATAATGCACGTTTTTGTATGTATGTATGATGTCTGTGCGTGGGAGGGACACGTTTGTAGTTAAATTAGTTGTAAATAATATTATGATATGCTTTAGTAACTAGCTGTAAATAGTAATTATTGTCTTGTCTTTATCTATTTAAATATACCATGCCTTTTTTTTAAACAACCTTCCACCAGCTGCATTTGAATTTATTCTTGAACAAGAAGGAAAGCTAACTACGGTAAGCCGAAGTCTCTATACCCTGCAGCTAGCAAGGTTGAAATCAATCCTGGACAAAAAAAGAGAAACTAAAAGAAATCAATAAATCGATGAATTCCTAATGGGGAAATCATTAAGAACATTAATGGGGAAACATTAAAAAAAAAAACTGAAGGAGAAGCTGGATAACCTGTACGGGGTTCACAACGAGATCTGCTTACTTTTCCCATGAAAACCCAATCAACTCCTAGCCAACCCAACAGCAAACTTAAATCAAATCCTCCCCTTCCTCCAAAAAACCAATCTCTTGCATAAAATGTAGGCCATAAGTTCTTAAGTTAATTTGTAACCACCCAGTCGAGCGGTTGCCCATAGCAGCCAATGCTCTTAATTAATAAGTAAGCTTTTGATAAATAATAAATGTTTTTGCGCTTACCGATCGGTGATATCGGCCTTTATATAGGATATAAGATAATAGTTTTGGTTCGGACTTACCCGCACTAGAGAACACCAAGTTACCTTTCTCCGCCGCTCCACAGACTTGGCCGAGACTCATCGATGATTAAGTCCTTTCCGGTGCAGAGGGTATTAGCACAGTTATTAGCACAGTTTTAAACGCACGATTATTAACGGAATAGATGAACGGGTGGAAGGCCGCGGACAGACTGAGGCTGCTGCGGCGAGCCGCCTCTATTTATAGGTGTCGGAGATGCAGAGAGAGAGATGGATAAATCGAGAGAGAGAGAGAGAGATAGATAGAGAAGAGCGAGAGAGATAGAGAAAGAGCGAGAGAGATAGAGAAAGAGCGAGAGAGATAGGCGAGATAGAGATAGGTGAGAGAGAGAATGAGCGAGCGAGATAGGCGAGAGAGAGAAAGAGCGAAAGAGATTGGCAAAAAAGAGAAAGAGCGAGGGAGATGGAGAGAGAAAGAGAGAGAGAAATAGAGCTAGAGTTTGCGAGAGGTACTGAGATAAAGAGAAATTGTCAGAGAAAGATGGAAAATTAGAGAATTTCATTCGCTCTATCCCTCTCTCTCTCTCTATGTTTCTCTTTCTCTCGATCTCTCCATCTCTCTCTCTCACAGCTATAAATAGAGGTGCCTCGTCGCAGCCGCCTCAGTCTGTTCGCGGCCTTCCACCCGTTCACCCAAATGTTAATAATGTGTTAATAATAATGTGTTAATAATAATGTGTTAATAATAATGTGTCAATAAGTGTGTTAATAACTGCAAAGGGCTTAATCACTGATGAATCCCGGCCAAGTCTGCGGCGTGGCAATGAAAGGTAACTGGGTGTCCTTAACAGCGGGTAAGTCCGAACCAAAACTATTATCCTATATCCTATATATTAAGCTGAAAGCACCGATCGGTAAGTGAAAATAAGTATTTATTCATATAAAGCATACAATTGGTTATAAACTAAGGGTTAATTTATTAATTAAGAGAATTGGCTGCTGGGTGGTTACAAACTTATATATGAACTAATGGACTACATTTTGTTTATGATATTGGTTTTGTGGAGGAAGGGGAAGATTTGGTTTAGGTTTGCTGTTGGGTTTGCCAATTTTAAATTTATAATTTTATTAAATTTTGAAAAAACTTAATATATATACATATTTGTTTGCCGAACATAGCTAGATCGACTCGGCTGTTCATGCTGATCAAGAATAAATATGATTTATAGGGTCCGAAACGACTCTTCACTGAGTTCCAAACTTCAAACTAAAATGTTAATACCCTGCAAGGGTATTTGAATTGAGTTTTGAGTTTGAAGCGAACTTGTTCGAGGTGTTGCAGCCATAAGGCTCTGGGCTCTGCAACAGAAAGGTCGCTGTTGTGGGACTCTACACGACTGTCTATCGTATTTGTTATCGGCAATGCACTGGCAGGGTGGCAGCACTCCGATTGTTTTCCCAGAGCTGGCGCCAAAGGAAACAATTAAATTAAATAAATAAATGCAAAGAAAAACTCTGTTATTATTTTAATACTCTGCCAAAAAGATGTGAAGGCTTAGGTTTTATTACAAATTGGTTTTGTATTTTGCTTTCAACTGTCGAGCGTTAAGACGTTTCCTTTCTTAGGATTTTAAGTTGGCTGTCAATTTCCGTGCGCCGTTTTTGTTTGTTTGTTTTTATTTATTTAAATGTATGTTGTAGCTACAGCTATTTAGTGGAATCTATACAGCATCGGTTTGTCTTGTTTTCTACCCTTTCCCGGACTCTAATTTAACTTGAACTTGAACTATCAAAACGGTGTAGACCGATTCACGTTCAAGTTGTTGTGAAAACCGATTATTGGACATCTTTCGGGTTGTAGAATCGAGACGAGAACCGCTGCCCGTCCGTCCGTGTGTTACGTTAGTTCGATCGTCCGCTCTACGGGCTGTTTTGTACGGGAGAAAGGGGTATAGAAGGATTCCGTGGGTTTTGAGAGAGTGATAGAGAGTGGGGACAAAAAAAATAAAAGAAAGATGATGGGGAGGCACGAAGAGGTACCTAGTAGAGGCTCTCGGCGTTGGAGGAGCGCGGCTTCTTCAGCTTCTCCAGGTTCTTAATGACTGTGTCGTGGAGCGAGGAGTAACGATTGCGCACCTCGCAGACGACCAACCACAGACTGAGGTACTCCTTCTCGTCCAGCTCGACGACGGCACGACGATAGTCATCAATGTGCGGATACTTGGCCACCTTGGACACGACCTTGGCGCGCGATAGGAAATAGCGCGAGATTTGATCAAAGAAGGCGGCCGCCTCCGACTCCACCGTTTGGATCTCGGCCAGGGTATCCTCCTGAATGGATACGCCAAAGTTGTTGCCATCCTCGATCTTGGGAATCATGAACGAAATCCACATCTTCAGCAAATTGGCTGTAAAACAAAACATGAGATTCTAGAAGGTTCGTACAGAGGCCGGGAATACTTACAATCCTCCACCAGCTTACGGATGATGGGTTTGACCACCTTGATCATATCGCACAGCGGCTTGTTGCACGGCACCGTGCCTGACGGCAGCGCCAGTACCGGCACTCCGGTAATCAGGACATCGTTGCGGGCACGCTTTGTCGGCGGATGGTCGCCATCCTCGGTGCCGGGATCTTGCTTTACCAGCACTGGCGGCAGGGCCGGGATGTTTAGGTCCTGGTGCACCTCATCGAAGTTGCGCTCATTGAACATTGGCGTGGCCAGCAGTTCGTTCAACGAAACGATCTTCTCCGGGAAGCGCTTGGTTATGAGCAGCTCCGCCTTTTGGATCAAGGTGTTCTTGTACTCCTGCACCCTAATTACCGTGTCGTTCGGCATCTTGTCTTTTTTCTTAGGTATTTCACGGTCACGTTCAATTAATCTTTAGGCGGCGTTGACGGCGGCGGCTGACTTCTATTTCCGCTGAAGTCTCGCTTCGGCTTCGATTCCGGTCCCTAGACGCTGTGTGGGCCTGCTCTCCCTGCCTTGTTTCCTAGCTTTACTTCGAGCAGCAACGGTGCTCTGCAACGAGATGGCGGTTAAGTGGCGTCGGTGACGACGGGTTGCGAAATTGGAGGCAACAGAAAACACAACTCACCGACAATTTTGTACAGATGCCCGATATTATGCGGCAGCGTGGTGGTCGGCAATGTGGCGTAGTGCTTGCTGCTCAAATTTCCTAAAAAATGGCACACCCACGTATATACCAGAAGCCAGCGGAATTCAGCATGTGGCTAAAATTGTGGTGTCGGGACTACAAATACTTTTTATTTCCTGTACATAACGTTAGTAGTCAGGCCTTCTCTGGTATTTACTTTTTGATTCCGATTCTATATTGGTAGTTTTCATGCGTTTTTTTTTCCCGCCACTAGCTCAGAATAAGTGTTGTAAAGCGCGTGCCAACCATATGGAAAATCATAAACATTGTCATTGCACATATACAAAATATTATAGTAATATTTATTGCATTTCAAATGTAAACAAGTTTATTAGAAACTTTTCAATTACTTACGTCCTATTTCCTTATTTTTTCAATTAGTTCTGCATTTTGGTATATTTCCTGCCATGCGATGGTATATTTCGAACTGGTCACACCTTTCTGGCTTCTTGCTTTTGGTATATTTTAGGTATTTCCGATTGAAAATTGCAAGTTCATGTTGGTATATTCGATCGGCCAGTTTGCTGCCACACTGCATCCGTCTCGCACAGTTGGACATTTTTTCGTGTTAAAACCAGCAAAAATACGAATTAAGACGAAACCGTGTTTATCTCTGGCATGCAGGCGGCTCTGGCCCGACGTTACGATTTCAAATATCTAGTGCATGTAGCATTACTGAAGTTACAAAAAGCGCAACGCCAACAACTACGTGCACAGACACGCTGAGACACAGTGCGAAAAGAGAAGAGTGAAGACAACGCGGTGCCGTTCGTTGTTGGCATGTTACGTGTTTTTTCGGCATTTCTAGCTTCCTTTTTGCTTCCTTCAACCTTTATTTTGTTGTTGCCGCCTTAATTGTTGATCCTGCCGCCGCTGTGATTGCAACGCAACAAATACAACAACCAAAAGCTGAACGCAGGACGATACCGCGTGCACGGAGGCGAGGCAACAACACACACACACGCTGACAAAATTCACAACTACAATCGCACTGCTAGCCGCCCTCCGCCACACCGCGCGCCCATCAACTGTCGTGTTGAAATTTATTGCGGAGTATTTTTCGCTGCATTTGCTGACTGGCTGGCCGCCCATTCGAATTGCTTCCTTTCGCACACACCGCCGTCGTTGCGGCGCTCATCGTCAGCTCCACGGTCCCAAAAGAGAGCAATAAGAGCGAATAGCAGGAGAAGCAGTAGAAACGGTAAAAAAAGAAGCTAAGACGTTGGCAAAGAGCTGGAGTTAAAAAACAAACAAAAGAACAGCCACTAGAAACTTTCGGAGAAAAAGAGTGGGAAAAACGCGTGTGCTTAGTGCTGTTGCACACTTTTTTTTTTCGTGCTTGACAACAACAACATTAATAGTGGATGCGGACATCAACACCATAGACGACGACGACAACAACCGTTAACCGAAGCAATTGAAGAAGCATCACAATGGTAAGTTTTTGTTTTAAGCACAGGCCGCAATTTGGTTTGTTTTGGTTGTTTGCTGATTTTGTTGTTGCCACTGCATGACTTAATACAATTTCTTTGTTGGGAAAAATTTTGCCATTTCCAACACACATGAATGTTCGGACACGCACTCAAAACACATTTTGCACAAACAAAAACAAAGTGCCTGCAGAAGCGGAAGAAGTAGAAGAGGAGAAGGAAGCAACGGCATCAGCAGCAGCGAGCGCCGCTCATTCAAGAATTCTTCTCTTCTTTTCTTTTCCCTTTTATCCCCACCTCCCCCTCTATTTCCCATAGAGCTTAATATTTCCATTGCAATTCGCATTTTCGCGTGGCCTGGAACTCTGGAACCATGTGTTTTTTCTTCTTTCCTCTCTTCTTCCTCTACCGCTGCTGCTGCTATCCCTCTCTCGCGCGCACACATTGAGATTTAATTTGTATTTTTTTTTGTTCTCCGCACACGAGTTGGGCAAAAAAGTTGCGCTAGGTTAGGGTTAAGGCCATGCGACTCAGTTTTTTGAGGGGCAGCGTGTGTGTTAAGGTGCGTTTGGGTGCTGCTGTGCATATTTTAATAATAAATGTTAGTTCTTGTTTTGTTTTTTAACTGTTCAGCTAATGTCACACAAAAAATGTCATGTTAGATTTAATATGGTGGATTTTACCACAAAAAAATTATCATATTAGGGGATTCACATTTAATGATCTTTGATAATTAATTCTATGAAATTTACTTTAAATGATTGTTATCAGGAGTTTGCAATGCAGTGAAGGAGTCATATATTCTTGATCAGCATTATTATCTACATTATTATATTATCAGCATTAACAGCAGAGTCGATCTTGGCACGTCCGATAAAAAATAATATTACCCATTAATATATTTTTAAATTAAGTGGGGGTTACATCGTTCATTTAATATAAAACAAGTATACAATATACTTAAATTATTTTAATCATCCTTCTGATATCATCCATATCTTCATATTTCTTATCTGTTGTGAAATTCTTCGATGTGTTTGTTTTTTGACATTTTAACAAGTTTAGGTTATGGAATCACTTAAAGAACTTTTTAAAAGTATGCAATAAATTTGTTTAGTTTAAGCAGGTTTGCGGCTAGCTTTATTAGGTATCATATAAAACCTAAAAGCTAATTACAACACATCATTATACAACTTTTATTTTTATTTATTTTAGAGATTTTAAAGAGTAATCAGAATAAATATAAGTATGCTTAGCTTTACCTAACTGGTACCTTATAATTAACTCAACATAATTCTTCAATTAAAGTTTTTTTTTTTATTATATTTTCAATACTATCTATATCGAAACAGTTTGAATTTATTGTCACTTGTTGCTTAGCGGCCACCACAGAGAGAGACGTCCCTTAAGCTGGGTCAGAAACCCAAAAAAAAAAAAACTTTTGATTTTTTTGTAATCTCTACAGTGCAGAGAATCCCTGCCTTAGGGGTCTCCACTGTACGTTTTACCTGCTGCAGCTGCAATTGCAACTGCAGTGACTGCTGCTGCTGCTGCACTTGGTCGCCCCTCCCACAAGCTGCGCTGCCGACCTAAGGCCACTGCAGTTTTGGGCCTCTGATTGGGTTGGGGGTGTGAGGACATCGGTCCTTCCCTCCTTGTTTTCGGAGCGTGGCTATTTATCGTCGCTTCCGCTTTGGCCGTTGCATTCGGAGTTTGGCTGGCGCCTGCGCGGTGGTTTGTGTCTTTGGTCAGGTCAGCTCCGAATCGCCGTCTCCGGCTAGCTTCCTCTCCCTCTTCCCATCTGTGTCCTGTATATTTCTATCCCTTTCGTTGTCACAGACGAAGCTTCACATGTCCCTTTCTGTCGCATTTTTTTACAGTTATTTTTTTCCCCATTTTATTGTTCGCTTTTCAGCATTTTCTTTGTTTCTTTTTTCCTGAGCCTTTATCCTCAGGTTTTGTTTTTATTTGTATATTCGCCAACCCTTTGTCGAAGTTCCTTTTTTTTTTTGTTAATTTTTTGATGAGTTTTTTTTTTTTTTTTTTTTTGAAGGCAACAACATGTTGATGTTGCTCTGGCTCCCTGTGGACTTGTGGGGGTGGAAAACATATGTTTTCGGACACGAGACTTTTAGCACTTCCTTTATTGCAAGGTCATTCGTTTTGATTTTATTTTGTGTGTCAACACAAAAATGTTGCAAATCTATAAATAGCCAGGGGGGGAGAAGAACTGCACAGCCTGTAGATTTGTTTGTTGTTTTGGTGTGTGTTTTTGTGTTTTATTCATTAGAGACTACTACGGGAATTGAGTTTCAGAAGTGTGTAGCTTACAGAAGGGGACTTGAATAAGGCTGAAAAGCAATGGGAAAGGCGGGTCAGTTTTCAAAGAAACCTCATTGGGAGCTACATAAACACTTAAAGTCTAAGCAAACCTACTCGGATTCAATAAAGCAAAAAAAAAAGCAGACGTTTAGAGGCGTTTATTTTGAACTCTCGAAATATAAGTACATATATTAAATATATTGTTGTTAAATTTTGTTCGGAGAAACATCGAGAAAGTTTTTGATATTTAAAACTTAAATTTGTTACAATATACCGTATTTTGTATATGGTATTAAATGCGATAGTTTTGTGGTTATATCATATCGGGTATATCGATATAGCATATCTCGTTACACATCCCTAACTAGAATATTCAACAATCAAGTAGGCTTTTGACTTATTAATAACGTTTGACGTTTTTTGTGATTCTTTTTGATTAAAAAATATTTTCAATAAATTCACAAAAAAGTAAAGCATAATCTTGGGTATCCTGATATATGATTGTGATTGTCAGGATGTTTGCCCCACAAGTGAGTTCACTGTACCTGCAACATGCACTTGGCTCGCCGCCTGGTTGTGTTTGCTCTGGATTCGGAAACCCCCATCGAGTTCCTAGCCAGAGTGTAGTATACAGAGGTATAAGGTATATTATATGTGGACGCATATAGCCAGCGAACGACGAGAGCCAACCAGACCCGGCGCCAGGTCCCTCGTCCCAAACAGGACCACCCCCAAGGACATTCCCCCAGCCGCAGCAGCAGTCTGTCTTGCTCTAATTGCTGTGCATGCGCTACAGATTGCTGCTCCTCCAACACAGCACTCCCAACTCTGCCACCTCATTCTCATCCTCCTCCTCTCTGGTAACCCTTTTGTTTAAACAGGGTGTGGAGGAGGAAGGCACACGGAGCAAAGGGGGTTGGAGTGAGAGGAGATGGAGGCGGGCACACATGCATATTCCGTCCTCATAAAGGCGGAAACTTGGTATCTCTGCATGCCAAACATTTTGTTGTTCTTGTTACTACTGCTCGTGCTTCGCTGAACCAAGTGGGTGGCACCGAGGGGTGGTGTATAAAATGCTGGGCGGGGGGTGCGAAACAACATTCCAACCCTTTTTGTTGTTGGTTTAAGTGGAGCACAGTGTGCCCTGGACACACAGGGTACAGTGGCCTCTAATATAAGAAAGTTTTGACTCGTTTTAGTCTTTGATTTCGTTATCTAAATTAATTTAACAATAAAGGGAATATAAACCTAAACAAAAGTTCAGTAATCGTCAGAAAAAAGATAGAAAAACCTCTCAGAGGGCAGAGAAAGCAACTCTTTTGTTTTACTAGCTTTTGTGATATGCTTGCACATTGCAGGCAAGTAAAACTGAAGTTAACAAGCTAAAGCATGAAGTAAAATATTATAAAATGGATTTTGATTCTATTTTTAATTGGTTTCAACATGTTAAATATGTCTGTGAATATGTAAATTGTAAAGAGTAAACAGAACTGAGGGTAAGCACTGTGCCCAGTCGCCTTAGTGCGAAGGGGGTGGCAAGGAGTTGGCCTCTCGCGTTTGTTTATCGGCCTGTTCCCAGCTCCCAGTTCTCGGTTCTTGCTTGGCTTTCGTTGTCCTGACCGTCGTCTCACACGCACACTCTGGCCTGGCCCCGAAGAGATGTTGGCCAAAAACCCACCCCATTCGGACCTCGCCTTAACCCCCGGGAGCAGCAGCAGCAGCAGCACCCCGTTTAACCCGCTCCCCGAATAACTGCAACCCAACCGACCGACTGGGCTGGGATATATTCGCTGGATGGGCTGTGTGTGAATGTTAAATTTTCATTTTGGGGGTTCCAAAGTAGTAGCCCGGTGGCCCGTCGTGGCCTGGCTCTAGTTAGCGATGTAGTTGGCTCCCACACGAGCATCGAATCAGTCGCAGAACTCCCGTTAGCAGTGTCTATATTTGTAGAGATCTCAACCTCAGAACAGCCAGGACATCCCAGAGCCGGAGCATCCCAGAACCTCATCGCTACGGCGACGAGCAGCATCTGACCGCTGGTCTCGCCAAGACTCTTCCCGGGCTCTGTGAGTGAGTTGCTTCCTAGCTTTTCTTCCTTTTTTTTGTGATTGTGCTTGAACCTTTCTCCTATTTTTTCACGCGGCGTGCGCATTTTTTCCTCGTGCTTTTTGTGCCGTTTTTTCTAAACACCGCACTCTCTTTCGCTCTCTCCTTCTCTCTGTGTGTGTGTCTAACGCTGAAAAGTGTGCTACAAAAATGGACCATTTTTTCGCTCTTTTCTATGACATTTGCTCTGCTTTGTTTTTGTTTCCTTTTCGCCAAAGCGAGAGTGTGTGTGAGTGTGAATTTTGGGTGATTCCCCCTTGAATTCCATGCAGTGCGTTCGTGTGTGTGTTTTTCCCCTTTAAAAAGGACTTCAATCTGACAAAAACTATGAAACTATGAAAATATCGATTTTGTGTTCGCGTTGTTGAGCGTGTCCGGTGCACTGGAAATAATTTCGTGTTCAGTTTTTGCACAAAAATAAAATATATCCTATATTAATGACTAAATCATTTTAGTCTTAAGCAGATATATAACGTTAAAAGTATTTATATTTATATTATATTATTTGTATTAGTACTTATAATTTTTTTACCATATTTCTAGCTTCCTTTTGAAAAAGTTTAATTCTAAAAGCTTTTCCATGATTTTTCCGTTATAATTTAAAAAATTATTTAAAACCACATTTAAATATATGTTATATCCCACTTAATACCCTAATTAATAATTACTTTCTCCTATTTTTAGACATCAAAAAAGCGCAAAACCCCCTTTGACGACGACGACGATATTGATGAGGACGATTCAGGCTCCGATTTTGACGATGACGAGGATCCAGATCTAATAGAAGTGCCCGGTGAGTTCTCCCTCCTAGTGTACAATACGTATTTTACATTCCACTTTTGATGCCTTAAATCCTTGGGCTTTGGGCTGGGAGGGGGATTTTCGCCTGCAATGAAAATGCTGAAAAGTGGGCTCATTTCGTAGGGATTTGGGCGAAGGCGGCAGCCTGTTCTGCTATTGTTTAGACAACAATTTTATAGGCACCCCTGGTGGATGTCGATGTATAGATGTGCTGCACCATGGCTAGGAGACGGGCTGTAGGCGGAGGAAGGCTCCTGCCCGAGAAGTGAGAACTTTATGGTATAGTTTTTTGGCCTGTCAGGAGTAGTAGAAGGAGGCAGAGGAGAAACAGATCCTTTTGTTTGAAAGGGGGACTGGGTAGAGTGTAACAGGAAGGCCAGACGTGGTTGGGGAAAAAGGTAGCTGAAATAAGGTATAGAGTTTGCCCAGGCAGCCAGTAGTAACTTGTATTCAGAGCTGACATTTCAATCAGTGGGGTAGGGAGAAGGTAGGGTAAAGTTTTCGAGTGTACATTTCCTACCAATTATTGAAAGAGTTCCTATGTAAACCCGAGCAAAACCAGTAAATAGAGTTTGGAATTAGTAAATAGAGTTTGGAATAATTCAAAGGAGAGTAGATGGATGCCATAGGAAGTCAATATTTTAGCAAATAAATATATTTAATGTGCAATATGAGCTTATTTGTATTTATTTTTACAAGCCTTACTAGTTTATTTATTTACTCTTATACAAAATACCTTTTAATACATACAATACATTCTACATTAAGAAATTGATATTAGAAGTCTTATTTATGTATATTAAAGAGAATATAAATGTTTAAATAGAGATTCCGCGTCAAATATCTATACATTATCTATACATAAATATTTTATGCAATTTTTATAAATTATAAGATGCGTACCACTTAAATATTTAAATTGCCATATGCAGTGGCGTTAATCATCTTCTAGATTCTTTGCTATTTGAACTATTCCATATCTCTGGAGTTCCAAGTGTCATAATCAGTCCCTATATTCCCATCTCAAGCCCTTCCACCCCTCCAATTGATTTGAAATCCTTGAGCAACATTAATTAAAAGGCCTCTAGCATTTAGTCGCTGAAATATTTATGAAATTACCCCCTTTTGAGCCCCTCTAAGGATAGGATGTCATGTTTGCTTGAGATCTGCTCGGTATCGATGGTATGTATGATTTATATGCGAGCCATGTGTGGGCCCACACCTATATGTATCCATTATGGTGCGTCACGCATATATCAGAACACATAAACATGATTATTTAGCCACATACATATATACAGAAGGAGCTGAGCTGAGCTGACCGTGCGTCATTATTCGTGGACATCCATATCCTTTGAATAATTAAAGCCGATTAGTTTCGACCATTTCCTCCATGTTCCGTCAACACAATCGAAGGCCAATAGCTATGAAGTCCTTGAAAAAAAAGGCTGAAATAATACCCTCAATTATTTAGAAAGCAATATCGAGTCAGAGTCTAAAGTGAGTGTTGAAAGCGCGAGTGTGCCTCCTGACAGGTGTGTGTGTAATGAAAAGAAATGCATATGGATTGAAACTGAATAATGCAGGCGACGTGATGAAATATCCACACTTTACTTAAGAACTGTGTGCTGTTGCGGCCTCTCAGTCGCACATGTCCTTCGCCTGATCATCCTCCTTATTGATTTGGATTAGCAAACGAAATTCTGGACATTTGTGGTTGCCACAAGCGGGATTTGCATTTGCCTTTGCCTGTGGTGGTCATCATAGTTAACCGCGACGCCAGCAGGGAATTACTGGCCAGGCATCGTAATGACATTACGATTTCTCGCATGTGCAAATCATATACATCAGTATATATACCTTTGTAGTATATAAAGAGCGAAGGGGACAAGTACATAGCTCCCTGCAGCATATACTTATAATAATTATGATTATGTCTCAGGCACAGAAGACACCCTTCCCCGTCCAAGTCGTCATACCTCTCCAAGTACATGGAGATGGCCAAAGCATATACTTAGGGGCACATATGTACCATCTATCTTTGCTCATTAATTAGATATTTACCTTAAATGAGGGTGCTGGCTGGCGGTGGTGCTCCTGCTGCTCATGTGCTCTCTGATTATGTCTGCAATTTGTGCAGCGGAAATGGCAATCTCAGAAGGCCTTCGATTCGTATCAAAGGGGTCCACGAATGGCAGGGCGGGAGGCATTAATGTGTGCGAATTTCATTAAATATTCACAAGATGCCAATCGAGAAATCACGTGCTCTGCAGAAATTCTAAATCAAATTGCAGGCAACAATAATAACAATAAATTCCCCCTCTCCCACTACTTCAGATTTAATTATTGCTTTTGTGTGAAGCACATTCTTTTCTTACTATTTCCATTGTCAAAGTCTAACAAAGGTTTTTGGTTTTGTACACAAATTAAATAAATTCTTTCGTTTGACTATCAATTGTGAGGAATCAATATATCAAATTAATTCAGACTAATCACAATCTTCTTTGATTAGTGTGTTGTGAGCAATAATTGTTAAAGTTTAAGAGTGCTTATTTTAGTAAGATAGTAGTTTATCATTTCAGTTAAGTCAGTTAGTTTTTTCTTTTGTTTATTCATTTAGTTAGTCATTTTCCTTGTTTATTTAGTTGTTTGTTTGTTCGCTCAATTAATTTATATATTCAGGTGTCATTGTGTTCATTCTGTTGCAGTCAATTTCTTATGTATTTGATCCAGTTAACTAAACGAGCACTTAATTCGTTCATTTTTTAAAGTATTTAATTATTCAGTTAGCTTCTTCACTTGGTCTTTATTTAATTAATGCTTTTTTTGTTATTATTATTATTAAGAGTTCATTCGATAATTCATTCACCAGTTCATTTGTTTAGTTGTTAATTATTCAGTTAATTTATTCATTCTGCTAATAGTTTGTTCATTAAGTCGTTCATTTGTTCATTTGTTCATTCGGCAGTTCATTGTGTTCAGTATTCACTTTTAGAAATAAATATATAATATAGATATAACATGTTCCAAAACTAAAACTGTTTCCTTATCCCTCTCTTTCAGGTGGTGGTCGCGATTTGAACACTGCTGTTACCTACGCCCAGAACATACGCAGCGGAGTGGGCGTGACCAAAGGCCAAGCACCTGCTCCTCCGGCCGCTGCGGCTGGCCCACCCAAAATAACCAACATTTCCACCGTCCACCCAAAAATTGTTATATCCCAGAACAATATTAAGCCGATATCGCTGCTACGCATCAACAATAATAACAACAATATCATCAGCGGCAGCAGCAACGGGAACAAGATAATAACAACAGCAACAGGCGGAGTAACGGCCCTGGTAAAGGGAGCGGGACTGGGTACGGGAGCGGTAACTGGAGGCGTAACCGCAGCGAAAATAGGAGGCGTGACTTTGGGCGGAAAGATCACACCGATACCGACGATAATAGCCCGGAAAGTGGGAGGAGGACTAGAGAACAGCCTGAACAATATGCCAAAGAAACTGAATAATGCGATAACTGGTGAGTGACAATAATAATAATGTAACAAATAACTAGTTAATTGGTCAATAAAACAAATGATATTATAAAACACGGACACGAACTACAGAGAAAGCCTTGGCCAAGATCAAGTAATTAATGCCACTCTTCCCTTATATTTCTCTCTTTCTCTCTCTCTCTCTCGGTTTACCTTGCTTTCCCCCTGGTTTTTCCTCCCTCCCGAAACCCCCGTTTTTGGTTCTACCAATATTTTCGTTTGTTTTTCTTTTCGTTTTGTGTGGACTTTTGTGGATTTTCTGTTGTTGTTTTGTTTTTGTAATTTCCCCTGGACTTTGACGCTGCTCTCCACTAGCCATGGGCAGTCCTGCCGCAAGGAGCAGCAGCGGCAGCAGCAACAGCAGCAGCAGCGCCTTCGGGTCAGGTGGATCCAACACCACCAGCAATTACCTGAACAGCCTGAGCACCAACGAACTGATGAATTTGGCTGCCTATGTGGCAGCCAAGGGCAGCAGCTCACCATTGCCCCCGCCACCGTCCACGGCCGCCAATTCGGTGCGGAGTTCACCCGGCTCTGGCGTCGGCGGCGGCACCTTCTTTGACGGCGTAGGAGGAGGAGGAGCGACCACATCAGCCTCTGCTGCTAATTTCAATATGGCCGCGTCTTTATTGGCGCAGAGTAAGTCGATTAATGTTGGTAACCAACCAAGAAGAATGCCGATTTATCTCTTTTAATCCCCTTGACTAAGCCAAAGATCATTAAGAAAATGTTGTATGTTTGAATTTGCTTGGTTGTTTTATAAAACTTTGCTTACTTGTAACCAAATTTCATAAAAAACTACTGGAAGATGCCTTGAAAGTGAAGTAGAATGCAGTGTTGGACCTTCGAAAGCTAATCATACATATATTGTATAATCTTTTAAAGAATCCTTGGTTTGTTTGTTGTTATTTATTTCTCAGTTTGCCCAAGAAAACGACAACTGTTTCCCCCCTTTTTTTTTTAGTTTGTGGCAAATCGTGTCCTATCTTGCACAGGTTTTGCGGTTTACCGTATTTTTAAGAGTAATGAAAGATATCCCCAAATATGGGAAATATTATCAGTTAGCAAGCTTCCATGTTTATTATTTTTGTTCTTTTGACTTCATCTCAAACAAACTCAAGGTTGTTTCTGGCCTTTTGTGGAAAATTTCATGTTCTATCTTGCACAGGCTGTCAATGAATTGGTAGTTTATAACATTTGTTATATTTGATTTAATATAAATGACGATAGGTCGACATTTCAGTATTTTTAAACATTTTTGTGGGGGAAATTTCTGCAAAAATGTGTAAAAGTATGATCGAGTTTCCCTGGCAAGTTGGAAATCGAACGGATTCATGTTGTTCAGCTTGTGCAAAATCACCGGAAAATCCGACAAATGTCTGTACAAACCAAAATTTTCCTTATTTCTTCATTTATTTCTTCTTCTCTCTTGAGCTTCTAATTAGAGCTAGGCTCCGTTTTGATCATTTCTTCATTTGTAGTTAATAAGCATATTAAACCTTTCTAGAAATGTCCAAAACAAAGCTCTGCTTCTCCCCAAATATATGAATCTCGCTGTCTCACTCGATTCCCTGACTTTCCCCCGATTCACTGTTGCCATCTCTTTCCCTTTCGAGGCTCTTATGCTGGTTGGGACATGTACTTCCCTCTCACTCACCTTGGTGTCGTCGTCGTCGTCGTGTTTAATTATTAAAACCACATTATCTTTGTCATCATTGTTCTTTCCCTATCCCCACTTTCTTGCAGTGAGCTATGCCGGCGGCGTAAATGCCATTCGTCCGTACAAGTTGCCCGCAGGATCAATGGGAACCGCCATCGTTGGCAACACCGCCAAGCAGCAGCAGCAACAACAGCTGACAACAGTAGCTGGAGGAGGAGCACCAGCTGGCGGCGGTGTGAAGGGCAACACCACCATGATGGAGGCCGTGCGCAAGCTGATTGCATTGAATCCGCAATACCTGACCAGCGGTATACCGAACGATGCGATCCAGCTTTTCTTGCAATCGACAAACCAAAGGGCACCGGCTCCAACGATCATGCCACCGATGCCGGTGACGGCCAGTGCCGCGGCGGCTGCAGCAGCAGCAGCTGCCCACGCCTCCGCCGTGGCCTTTGTCCAGCAGGAGGAGGACGAGGTGGACTACGAGGAGATGGGCGTGGCAGAGACCTACGCCGATTATTGGCCAGCCAAATGTGAGTTGTTTTCCTCTTTGCACATTTACTAAATAAACTAACGGAGAACGTCTTTTCCCCTTAGTGAAATTGGGCAAGAAGCACCCCGATGCCGTTGTGGAGACAGCCTCCCTGAGCTCCGTGGAGCCCTGTGATGTCTATTACCGTCTGGACATACCCCAGGAGACGATCAATAGCGGGCAGCTTAGCGCCTTGCAGTTGGAGTCCATAACGTATGCCTCGCAGGCCCATGATCACCTGCTGCCAGACGGCAGTCGTGCGGGCTTCCTGATCGGCGATGGTGCTGGTGTGGGCAAGGGCCGCACCATTGCCGGCATCATCTATGAGAATTTCCTCAAGGGAAGGAAGAAGGCCCTCTGGATATCCGTGTCCAACGATCTCAAATACGATGCTGAGCGCGATCTCGCCGACATAGGAGCCACGCGGATCTCTGTCCACGCGCTGAACAAGTTCAAATACGCCAAGATCAGCTCGCAGGTGAATAACAACTGCAAGCGCGGCGTCATCTTTAGCACCTACTCGGCGCTGATTGGCGAATCGAACAACAAGACGGGCAAGTATCGCTCCCGCTTCCGCCAGCTGCTGCAGTGGTGCGGCGAGGACTTTGAGGGTCTGATCATCTTCGACGAGTGCCACAAGGCCAAGAACTTGTGTCCTGTGGGATCTGGAAAGCCCACAAAGACTGGTCAAACTGTGCTCGAGCTGCAACAGAAGCTCCCCAAGGCTAGGGTGGTGTATGCCTCCGCCACGGGTGCCTCGGAGCCCAAGAATATGGCGTACATGGTGCGTTTGGGCTTGTGGGGACAGGGCACGGCATTTGCGTGCTTCAATGACTTCATCACAGCTGTGGAGAGACGGTGAGTTTTAGGGGATTACCCATCTATGACTTGGACTTACTTTATCAATGACATTTTCCCTTGCAGTGGCGTTGGCGCCATGGAGATTGTGGCCATGGACATGAAGCTGCGTGGCATGTACATAGCCCGACAGCTAAGCTTCAAGGGCGTCAGCTTTAGGATCGAGGAGGTGCCTCTGACCAAAGAGTTCCGTAAGATCTATGATCAATCCGTGGAGCTCTGGGTGGAGGCCATGCAGAAGTTCACCGAGGCAGCGGAACTCATCGATGCCGAGAGCCGCATGAAGAAGACCATGTGGGGACAGTTCTGGTCATCGCATCAGCGATTCTTCAAGTATCTGTGCATCGCCGCCAAGGTCAGTCATGCGATCCTGGTGGCCCGCGAGTCCATCAAGTATGGCAAGTGTGTGGTCATTGGCCTGCAGTCGACAGGCGAGGCGCGCACCTTGGATCAATTGGAGCGGGATGATGGCGAGCTAACAGATTTTGTGTCTACCGCCAAGTGAGTTGCTTTTACTTTTTTATTTTGATTGCTTTTAAACTCTTTCTTGCTTGCCACAGAGGCGTCTTCCAGTCCTTTGTTGAGCGTCACTTTCCAGCGCCCGACCGCAACAGGATCAATCGCATTCTGGGCCTCTACGAAGAGTCGTCCTCGCCGCTTGAGTCTTCCTCCAGTTACAATAACAATAGCTCTGCAGCGGCGGCGAGCAAGCGGAAGGGTCTAAGCACCAGTAATGGCAAAGCCAAGAAGCTCAAGAAGCGCAGCGGCAGCGGCAGTGATAGCGACGAAGAGGCGGAGGCCAGCAGGAAGCAAAAGCGTGGAAAGAACAGTGACAGCGATGAGGCGAATAGTGATGACAATGCCGCCTTCCGCAGCGATGCGGATGACGATGATGAGGAGGAGGATGAAGATGACGATGAGGACGACGACGAAGACGAGGATAGTGATGATCATGAGGCGGACAGCGATGTGGCCAGCGATGCCAGTTCCGATTTCAATCCCTTCTTCAGCGGCAGCGACAGTGACATCGATCCCTGGGTAAATGCACGCAGCAAGAAGTCCTCCGCCAAGAAGGTCACGAAGAAGAAGATCAAGAAAAAAGTCAAGAAGGAGACCAAAATCAAGAAGGAGAAAGAGCCAGAAGCGGCTACATCCTCCAAGACCACCACCACCGATGCCATGTCAGCCGCTGTGGCCGCCGCTTTAAACGCCGCCAAATCTCGCAAATCCCAGCTATCCACGCAGGACAAGATCCAAGATCTCCTACAGAAGAAGCAAGAGCTCAAGGGCACTGTGACCCCAATTGGCGTGAATGGCGTCAAGATGAACTACGGTCCACCGCCGAAAGATGCCATCGAGCGGGCCTGCACCATGAAGGAGGAGCTCTTGCGTAAAATTGAACGTTTGGGCTCCCGCCTGCCGCCGAATACCCTAGATCAACTGATCGACGAACTCGGTGGCCCCGACAACGTAGCCGAGATGACGGGCAGGCGTGGTCGCGTCGTCCAGAACGATGACGGTTCCATACAGTACGAGTCGCGCATTGAATCTGATGTGCCACTGGAAACACTGAATATCACGGAGAAGCAGCGTTTTATGAATGGTCAGAAGGACGTAGCCATCATATCGGAGGCGGCCTCAAGTGGTATCTCTCTCCAGAGCGATCGTCGGGTGAACAATCAGCGACGTCGCGTGCACATCACGCTGGAGCTGCCCTGGTCTGCCGACCGGGCAATACAGCAGTTCGGACGCACACATCGTTCCAATCAGGTGAGCTATAATCCTTCTATTGATAGATTTCGTGGGCTCATATCCCTTATTCTCCCTTCTAGGTCAACGCCCCCGAGTACATATTCCTCATCTCGGACCTAGCCGGCGAGCGCCGCTTTGCCTCCACAGTGGCCAAGCGTTTGGAGTCTCTGGGTGCCCTCACCCATGGCGATCGTCGGGCCACCGAGACCCGTGATCTCTCCCAATTCAATATAGACAACAAATACGGCAGACAGGCTCTGGAGACGGTGATGCGTACCATAATGGGCTATGAATCGCCACTGGTGCCGCCGCCCACGGATTATAGCGGCGAGTTCTTCAAGGATATCGCTGGCGCCTTGGTGGGCGTGGGCATAATCGTGAACAGCGAGAGCCATCCGGGAGTGCTCAGCCTGGACAAGGACTACAATAACATATCAAAGTTTCTCAATCGCATCCTTGGCTGTCCTGTGGATCTGCAGAATCGTTTGTTCAAATACTTCACCGACACCATGACGGCCATCATTCAGCAGGCGAAGCGTGGCGGTCGCTTTGATCTGGGCATTGTGGGTAAGTCTGCAATGAGGATATTTGTACAAGAATTCTTCATAAACGGGTTAATTATGGCTTACAGACTTGGGTGCTGCGGGTGAGAATGTGACCCGCGTACGTCTCATCCGGTTTCTGCGAAAACATGCCACTGGAGTGGCGCCGACGGAGCTGCATACGGTTCGTGTGGAGCGCGGCATGATCTGGCAGGAGGCTTTGGACAAGTAAGTAGAAAGGAAGATATTCTGGAAACGGTATGCATAACATCGAATTCATCCACAGATACGCCGATCTCTTCAACGAGAACGAGGGCTTCTACCTATCCCATCAGTTGCGCAATCAAAAGCGCACCGCCATCTTGGTGGTGATCTTACCAAGCACCGCAACGAACAGCGGAAGCAGTAGCAGCACTGCCGGAGATTTAGACAATCCCAAGAAGAAGAAGGCAACGCGCAGCAAGAAGGAGATCATGTGTCAGATCTACAGGCCCAACACTGGCCTTCAGGTGCGTCACGAGTCCCTGTTCGAGTTGGAGAAGAAGTATCGGAAGGTCCAAATGACTGAGGCGGAGCCCCATTGGACAGAGCAGTACGATGCCTCGGTGAATACGTGCTCGCATGCGTACTGGAATGGCAACTGCCGGAATGTCAGTCTGGGCAACGATTGTGAGGTGAGTTTTAAGCCGAGAATATAAACTGGGAATCTTAATCCCTTATTGCTTCTTTGTGCCTTGCAGGTGGGCTTGCGTCAGCGCCTGTACCATGTCCTGGCCGGCTCCGTGCTCTCCGTCTGGGGTCGTGTTGAGCACATACTGAATACACGTTCCAACAGCAAGATGCAGGTGATACGCATGAAGACGACGGATGACGAGAAGATTGTGGGCACCCTGATACCCAAGTCGTGCTTCGAGACGTTGATGAACGATCTGCGCAGCGATTCCGAGAAGGAGGAGGAAGTCAGCTACTGAGCGTCCCCAGTGGTTGGTGTGTGATTTGCTGCTAATTCGTATCCTTCCAGCTGAGGATGATCAAGGCTCTAGAAATATGCATATATATAGGGATATATATATATATAAATAATAATTTAACTAAACGTTAAGGTAATGATACTTAGCGTATATATGTACATGGACACAGCAAGGAGTGAAGAGCGAATGAGAAAAAGCCACAATAATTTTTTTACCTTATTTTCTTACCTTAAAATGGACACAAACACCAAGATGTAATAACCAGACTTTGGCTCTTAAATACAGACAACAAACACAAAAATACAAAGAAAAAAAAACAGAAGAAGAAATGTAATGAAATGAAAACGCTTATTAAAATGGACTTTTCTCAATAATTTCTCTACGATTAATTATATTTACGAGTTATGTTTAAAACCACTGAATGAACCGCCACCCTTGTAAACTATTTATTACTATTATAACGTACATATTACACTTACCTATTCATAGACATACACATATATATATATATATTGCATATATATATAAATGAATTTTTTTTTTGTTTTAAAATGTAACAAACCCCCCAGCAAAGGCATTGCATTTTTTTCTTGTTTTTTTTTCTACTAGCAGCAAAGTGTACTGGCTGCTCTCGTTGTAATTAGACATAAATACATATATATATAATTAGTTATAATAATTAAATATAAGTTAAGCCAACAGACATTGAGAGGTATCTCTTAAAAAAGGATGAAGAGGCGGTGTAGAGAGTGTTTGAGGGAGTAAAGGAAATGGGCTGAGAAGAAGGTAAGCTGTACGTACAGTTAATAAATCTAAATGTGCGGATAAATGAAATTAAGTGTTTTTTATTTTCGGACTACATATATATCAAACGATATATATTATAGTCAATAATGTTTTGGAATTATCCAGCATTAAGTTACAATTGCCAACATATTAAGGTAAAACGTTTACTTAATTATTAATTCAAAATAGTGGAGAAAAATTTATATATGCGTATGTGCGATACAGGCGTATTAAATTTATATACATATATGTATATATCGGACCAATATAATCGGTAAAAAATATACAATTTAAAAATAACAGGGATATAAATATGTAAATACCTGTAATTTTATTGCTCACAACACGGTGAAGAAGTCATTTCTGATTCTATAAATCATATATATTTCTGATCAGCATCAATCCTCATGAAAAAAAAAATGAACTTTTTTTTCTACATTTTTTAAGAGGTTATAAAAAACATGTTAGGTTAGGTTAAGCCGAATGGCCCACACGTGGCCGTGCACAGTCCAATATGGCCCTTAGCTGATAAAAACATGTGGTTTTCTACATTTTTAATTCCATGTATTCGTATATTCTTTTTATGCTAAAAATGTGCTGCTGACATAATATTGTCAATAGATATTGTACGAAGGTTTCATCGATCATCCTGAAAGCTTATCTCAGCCAACAGGCCATTAAATCAAATATCCCTCCGTTTTAAAATCAGAAATTGAAGCGTCATCATGTAATAGTTAACGATATTTCGATGTGATATTGAAAGCAATATTTTTAGCGATATATATTGCACATATTCCAATAGGGAACGTCCGATGTTCCCTATTGGAGTATGTTTTTCTGTTTAAAAAGGGATAACGTTCTTTTATATATAAAAACAAATATTATTACATTACCAAATAAGTAAAATGAGCCATAAATCCGTCACATTTATGTAAACTTATTTTATCTTTCGAGTAGGTTTTAAAGCTATTAAAATGTCCTCGTTATGAAAACATCGATGAAATATCGGGAAACATCGGTATCTGCGAGCATCGACGTTTCTCCACCTCTAAAAGGAAGAACTCTCATCCTTAGCCGGATGTGCACGAACGAGACAAGTACTGTTTTCGAAAAAGCGGAAGAGGTGAACGAGAAAATGGCCGTGTCCGAGGTCTATGATACTTATTGGCCTTCCAAACGTGAGTAGTTTTCTTCTATATCTTCCGTGTTCTTTGAAGGGGAACTCCCTCCCTTTCCTTAGTGGAACTGGGCAGAAGACATCCCAGTATCGTTCTGGAGAAAGCTTCTCTGAGTTCCGTGGAGCCACGTGATATTTATTACCGGCTGGACATACCTGAGGAGACGATTGAGAGCGGGCAGCTTAGCGCCTTGCAGTTGGAGTCCATAACGTATGCCGCGCAGGCGCATGATTACCTGCTGCCGGACGGCAGTCGTGCTGGCTTCTTTATTGGCGATGGTCCTGGTGTGGGCAAGAGCCGCACCATTGCCGGCATTATCTATGAGAATTTCCTTAAGGGAAGGAAGAAGGCCATCTGGGTATACGTGTCGAAAGAACGCAAAGAAGACGTTCTGCAGGATTTCGTCGATATAGGAGCCACGCAGATATATTTTCGTGCGTTGAAGGAGTTCGACTACTCCAAGATCAGCTCACAGGTGTATCACAAAGAAGGCGTCATCTTTAGTACATACTCGACGCTGATTGGAGAATCGAAGGACAAGACGGCCAGGTATCGCTCCCGCATCCGCCAGCTGTTGCAGTGGTGCGGCAAGAACTTTGAGGGACTGATAATCTTTGATGAGTGCCACAAGGCCAAAAACCTGTGTCCTGTGGACTCTGAGAAGCCCACGAAGATAAGTCAAACTGTGCTCGAGCTGCAGCAGAAGCTGCCCATGGCGAGGGTGGTGTACGTCTCCTCCACGGGTGTCTCTGAGCCCAGGAATATGGAGTGCATGGTCCGTTTGGGCTTGTGGGGACCGGGCACGACATTTGGTTACTTCAACGACTTCATCACAGCTATTGAGAAACGGTGAGTCGAATAGGACTTCCAATCTATGACTTGGGCTTAGTTCATCCCCTTTATATTCCAGCGGCCTTGGCGCAACGGAGCTTATGGGCATGGACATGAAACTGCGTGGCATGTACATAGCCCGACAGCTAAGCTTCAAGGGTGTCAGCATTAGGGTCGAGGAGGTGCCTCTGACCAAAGAGTTCCGTAAGATATACGATCAATCTGTGGAGCTCTGGGTGGAGGCCAGGCAAAAGTTCACCGAGGCAGCTGAACTCATCGATGCCGAAAGCCGCATGATCATGTGGGAAAAGTTCTGGTCATCGCATCAGCGATTCTTCAAGTATCTGAGCTTTGCCGCCAAGACCAGTCGAGCGATCCTGGTGGCCCGCGAGTCCATCAAGAATGGCAAGTGTGTGGTCATTGGTTTGCAGTCAACGGGCGAGGCGCGGACCTTTGATCAATTGGAGCGGGATGATGGCGAGCTAGCCGATTATGTGTCTACCGCTAAGTAAGTTGCTTTACTTTATTATTATGTTTGCTTTTAAACTCTTTCTTGCTTGCCACAGAGGCGTCTTCCAGTCTTTTGTGGAGCGTCACTTTCCAGCGCCCGACCGCAACAAGATCAATCGCATTCTGGGCCTCAAAGAAGAGTCGTCTTCGCCGCTTGAGTCTTCCTCCAGTTACAATACCAAAAATAGCTCTGCAGCGGTGGCGAGCAAGCGGAAGGGTCTAGGCACCAGTAATGGCAAAATCAAGAAGCTGAAGAAGCGCAGAGGCGGTGGTAGTGACAGTTACGAGGAGGAAGCTGATGATGAGAATGAAGAAAATAATGACGAAGACGACGATAGTGATGATCATGAGGCGGTCAGCGATATGCCCAGTGATGCCAGCTCTGATTTCATACCTATATTTGGCGGAAAGGTCAGTGAATCTGATCCTTGTGTCTATGCATGCACAATGGAGCAGAACAAGAAAAAGGTATATAAGGATGAGGAAACAGAAGCGGCTGCTACACCCAGCACCACCTCCACCGATGCCATGTCAGCCGCTGTGGTCGCTGCTCCAAGTGCCGCCAAAACCCATAGATCCCAGGTATCCACGTCTTTAGATGCCATCGTGCGCGCCTGCACCATGAAGGAGGAGCTCTTGCGTAAAATTGAACGTTTGGGCTCTCGCCTGCCGCCTAATTCCCTTGATAGACTCATCGACGAACTCGGTGGACCCGAGAACGTGGCCGAGATGACGGGCAGACGTGGTCGCATTGTCAAATGCAATGATGGTTCTTATAAGTACGAGCCGCGCAAAGGAGGGATTGTGACGGCGGAACTGTTGAATACGCCGGAGAAGGAGTTTTTTATGTTTGGTCAGAAAGATGTGGTCATTATATTGGAGGCCGTGTCCAGTGGTATTTCCCTTCATAGCGATCGTCGGGAGTATAATAAGCGGCGTCGCGTGCACATCATTTTGGACACGCCGTGGTCCCCCGACCAGGCATTACTGCATTTCGGACGCACACATCGCGCCAATCAAGTGAGCATGTTGTCTTGATTTAGATGAGTAGATTCTTCTTATTCCAATACTCCCTTCTAGGTCTATGCTCCCGAGTACATCTTCCTCATCTCGGACCTAGGCGGGGAGCGACACTTTGCCTCCACGCTGGCCAAGCGTTTGGAATCTCTGGGTGCCCGCACCCATGGCGATCGTCGAGCCACCTTGAGCCGTGATCCTTCCCATTTCAATTTAACCAACAAATACGGCAAGCAGGCTCTGGAGACGGTGATGCGTACCATAATGGGCTTTGAAATGCCAGTGGTGCCGCCGCCCATAGATTATAGCGGCGAGTTCTTCAAGGATATCGTTGGCGCCTTGGTGGGTGTGGGCCTAATCGGTAAGAGCGAGAGCCGTCCGGGAGTGCTCAGCCTGGACAAGGACTATAATAACATATCAAAGTTTCTGGACCGCATCCTCGGCTGCCCGGTGGATCTGCAGATTCGTTTGTTCAAATACTTCACCGACACCATAACGGCCATCATTCTGCAGGCGAAGCGTAGCGGTCGCTTTGATCTGGGCGTTGCAGGTGAGTCTTCAATGAGAATATTACTCGTAGAAGAGCCTAAAAAGGGGTTTCCACGATGCTTTCAGACTTGTGTGCTGCGGGCAGAATTGTGACCCGCGTGCGTCTCATCCGGTTTCTGCGGAAACATGCCACTGGAGTGGTTCCCACGGACCTGCATACGATTCGGGTGGAGCGCGGCATGAGCTGGCAGGATGCCCTTTACAGGTAAGTCAAAAGAAAGCTATTTCTGAAGCTATGATGTTAATGAAAAATTTAATATTCACTAGATATGCTGATATCTACCATGAGAACGAGGGCTTCTACGTGTCCCATCAGTTGCGCAATCAAAGGCGCTCCGTCATAATGGTGGTAAACCTGTCTAGCTCCGCAAATAATAGCGACAGCAGTGGCAGCTCTGGCGAAGATTCCGATGATGATAAGAAGGGAACGCGCAGCAAAAGGGAGATCATGTGCCAGATCTTCAGACCACATACTGGCCTTCAGGTGCGTCACGAGTCCCTGTTTGAGGTGGAGAAGAAGTATCGAAAGGTGCGAATGGTGGAGGCGGAGGCCCATTGGACAGAGCAGTACGATGCCTCCCTGAATATGTGCACGCATATGTATTGGAGTGGCAACTGCCGGAATGACAGTCTGGGCAACGATTGTGAGGTGAGTCTTAAGGCGAGAATTTAAACTGGGAATCTCAATCCCTTATTGCTTCTTTGTGCCTTGCAGGTGGGATTGCGTCAGCGCCTGTACCATATACTGACCGGCTGCGTGCTCTCCGTTTGGGGTCGCGTTGAGCACATACTGAATACACGTCCCAGCAGCAAGATGCAGGTGATTCGCATGAAGACGATCACCGACGAGATTATTATGGGCATCCTTATACCCAAGTCGTGCCTCGAGACGCTGATTAGAGATCTGCGCAGCGACTCCGAGGACCAGGAGGAGTTCTTCTACTGAGCATCCTTCCAGCTGAGGATGATCTCATATATATTTCATATAAATATATGCATATTTTGTTTATATATATATTAATATGCAAATATATATATAGGTAATATATGCATATATCTATATGTAAATAATATTTAACTTGATCAACAAAACCAAGATATGGTAACCAGACTTTGGATCATAAATAGAGACTACGGACGACACATCAAGAAATACAAAGAAAGAAGTACAAAGGAGTACAAAGGAAGTTCAAAGAAAGTACAAAGGAAGTACAAAGAAAAAATCCAAAGAAAGGAGAAAAGCTCATAAAAAGCCACACTAATTTTTTGTACTTTTTTTTTCCTACCTACAAGAAATACAAAGAAAGAAGAACACAGGAAGTACAAAGGAGGTTCAAAGAAGGTACAAAGGAAGTACAAAGAAAATCATTCCAAAGAAAGGAGAAAAGCTCATAAAAAGCCACACTAATTTTTTGTACTTTTTTTCCTACCTAAAAAATGTACGAAGATAAAATAAAGGTACGCTGGACGTACATTTAATAAAAAGTATTTCATATAAATGTATGCATATTTTGTTTATATGTATATATATTATTATGCTAATATACATATATATATAGGGAATATATGCATATATCTATATATAAATAATAATTTAACTTGATCAACAAAACCAAGATATGGTAACCAGACTTTGGCTTATAAATAGAGACTACAGACGACACATACAAGAAATACAAAGAAAGAAGTACAAAGGAAGTACAAAGAAAAAAATCCAAAGAAAGGAGAAAAGCTCATAAAAAGCCACACTAATTTTTTTACTTTTCTTTCCTACCTAAAAATGTATGAATATAAAATAAAGGTACGCTGGACGTACATTTAATAAAAATTAAATGTCTTATTTTCATCATTATCATCATAAGGTATAGATATATATATATATATAGATTTCATAGGCAACTGCATTTTTCTAATCAAAAAATAGAAATAAGTTGAATATTTTCGTTCATTCGTAAAATGCAATAGTACATCTTTTCATTTCTTTTTATTTTTTTGTCTATCAATTGGTCATTATTGGAGTTTTTGTCTCAATATGTGTATAAAACATACATATTTACATATCATTTTAACATTAGTTCCTATAAAAAAATATATAATAAAAATAAAGTTAATGTTGTTATTTTCTTTAATTTAGAACCTTTGTAGATGCTATATTCATATTTCGCCTTAAAACCTAATGGATTTCCATTTACATTTGATGAAAAATGAATAGATGAACTGAAAACGTTTCTTAATCTTTTATGCAATTATTTTTTACTCAAGTAAGGTTGTAAACTTTACAATGTAAAGAAAGAATTATTTTTAATTAAATAAGATTATTAAATTTCGCCGATTGTTATCGATAGCAAAGCAGAACTCGCACCTCTAGCCGGCTGGCCACTGGCCAGACAAGGACCGCAATAGTACCTGATTCTCATCAGCTGTTTAGCGGTTGTTTTTATTCTTTCATAATATTAATTAATAAAAAAAGCATGCAAAGTACAAGGACCAACCGAATGCTGCTTTCCCTGACCCGCCGATTCCTGCACGTCCGGACAGCGGCGCAGGAGACGACGTCGACGCTGCTGCCGAGGGGAGCAGCAAGGGAAGCGAGTTCTAGCGCTGGAACGACAACGACAGAGGAGCACACCACGCACTTTGGCTTCCAAACGGTTAAGGAGAGCGAAAAGGAGCAAAAAGGTGAGAAGCCAGGTGATCTCAAGTAGCCTTAGACGACCTCAACTTTGTATCCTTCCAGTGCACCAGGTGTTCGAACAGGTGGCCCAGTCCTACGACATGATGAACGACGCAATGTCCCTCGGCATCCACCGCGTCTGGAAGGACATATTCGTGGAACGACTAGGGCCTGTGCACGGCATGCGGCTGCTGGACATGGCCGGCGGCACCGGGGACATAACCTTCCGCTACCTCCGCTACCTAGCCAATCAACCGAATCCCCAGCAACGCGTAAGCCATGTCACCGTCTCGGACATCAATCAGCACATGTTGGATGTGGGCGAGGAGCGGGCCAGGCGACTGGGACTGACGGCGGAGAAGTTGCCCAATTCCACGATCGCCTGGAAGTGTGCTGATGCCGAGAAGCTACCCTTCGAGAGCGACAGCTTCACCGCCTACACCATTGCCTTTGGTGTGAGGAATGTCACGCGGGTGGATAAGGTGAGTAGGAGGAGATGCTCGTTGATTATGGATCTCTCTTCATTCGTCCTTTTTCGCACAGGCCCTAGCCGAGGCCTATCGAGTGCTGCAGCCGGGCGGTAGGTTCATGTGCCTGGAGTTCAGCCATTTGACCAACGAGACAATGCAGTGGCTGTACGATCAGTACTCCTTCCAGCTGATACCGCCGATGGGCCAACTGCTCGCCGGCCAGTGGCAGGCCTATCAGTATCTGGTGGAGAGCATCCGGCGGTTTCCCAAGCAGGAGCAGTTCAAGCAAATGATCCAGGAGGCCGGCTTCGAGCAGGTTTCGTACGAGAACCTCACCTTTGGCATGGTCAGCATACACTCCGGTTTCAAGCTGTGAAGAAACCCCCGCTAATTTCTGTTTGTTGAGGAATCGTTATATTATCCATGCCGCTCACGTCGTCTGCTGGAGCAGCTCATAAAGCATCGAGTTGAACAAGTATTTCTTGTGTTTTTTTTTTTATTTTTTTTTTTTTTTTTGTGTTTACCGGAGAGCTCTGTCAAAAAATATATTACATGATGACATCTCGTCCACCGGCAAGGCCTGGGAAAGACCTTGAGGCGCTGTGCCAGACCCAAATAGATGCTATACCGATATGCGCTGACCCAGTATTCCACCCCCGAATATACGATTGAAATTCCGTGCGCCAAAGCGCTGTCAGTTTTCCAAAAAAAGTGAAAATCAATGTAGGCTAATTGAAAGTTCATTTACGGTCGGTCGGTCGGTCAGTGTGTGATATAATGCCTGATCCGCTGTCTATATATGGACAAGTGTATCGGATTAAGTGCAGGTGAAATTTATGCGTGTGAATGTTGAATGCTAACGAAAAGCAGCAGAGGTGACTGCGGATAAAAGTGGCATTCAAATGCCTTCAAAACATTTGCTTGTGCCTGCGGTAATTGGTAATTGAGCATTGTCTGCTTTTATTATAATTATGCTTTCACCGAGAGCGAGGGCTTAGACCGGAATCATGAGGGGTTTGGAATCCAGCGAATGCTTTTAGCAGTTAAATATCCAATTTTCAATTATTGGCTCTCGGTTTTTAGTATTGTATATTTAGTATTCAATTTTAATAATAGTATTTGGCATTATGTCTAGTATGCACTTTGATGAAGTATCCGGTATCCAAAGTTCTACATCCAAAATCCAGAATTTAGTATCTTTGTAGTCAATATCCACTTTTGACTCTCCAGTATTCGGTATCTCCTATCAAATATCAAATATTCTGGATGATTTATTAATATCAATGTTTTAGTATCTAATATCCTGTATTTAGTCCAATATTTCCTATGCACTACCCGATAATTAGTATCCAGTAAGTGAAGTATTCTAGTATCTAGTTTCCAGGATCCAATATCCACTTTCTACAGTTCACTACAATCTACAATCCACTATCCACTATCCACTATCCACTATCCACTATCCACTATCCACTATCCACTATCCACTATCCACAATCCTATATCCAATATCCACTTTCAATTCATATCCAAATCGCCGTACATCTTGGCTGGATTATGTAAGCCCGCCCTGGGCTGTAAGGCCGCGACGCCGTAAAAGGAACGCTGGCATAGTTAAGCGCTTTTGATTCGTATCTAAATTGCAGCCAAATCATAAACCTTCGGGCCTCTCCGGCGGCTGAAAGTGAAAAGAGCCGAGGAGAAACACAGACGGAACATGCTGGCCATTGAAAGCAAAAGTTTTGTGCGTGCACAGACGTGCGGCGCATGCGTAAGTGGCTGCCACTGCAGACACCAGACAGTGGAACGAAGAACTTTGTAATGGGATTAAATATTTGATAATTGAAGTATGTGCTATTATT
The DNA here is from genome assembly GCA_018152175.1 of Drosophila jambulina. Classification (NCBI taxonomy): domain Eukaryota; kingdom Metazoa; phylum Arthropoda; class Insecta; order Diptera; family Drosophilidae; genus Drosophila; species Drosophila jambulina. Next base: position 5,131,925 of record JAECXH010000006.1, read on the forward strand.
TGTTATTATTTACCTATTTTTATGCTTCGAAAATGGATAGTATCTAGTTTGAATAGTTTGTATTTTACAAATATTTTTAGGGACATATTTTTAATGCTTCAGAAAGAATACTCGGCTAAAAGGCATTTAAATCCTGTCAGTTTTTGCATAAATAATTTGATGCTTTATAAATTAATGATATAATGGGAAAAATAAGTATGTAAATATTTTTAGTGGTGTTTGAAAATTCTGCAGGGAATAACATCATTAAAATATTAAAAATTAAACAAAATTTTTGTTAAAAGAAAAAATAATGTTATTCTTTCCCTTAACTATAAACATTTCTTGTTGTCGAAGACTCTTCAAAGTTAACATTCCAATAAATTATCCAGATATTTTTATATATTATTATTATTTTCTTAAGTGTTATTTTTAATTTTTATCTAACTAATACATTTTCTTGTTCTTTTCTCGCTTTGAACCACTGTGCCTGGTCAGTGGCATTAGCATAATGAGGTGTCGTGTTTAGTGGCGGACTTAGGGACTGGATATAGGATAGGTAGTGGATGATACGGCAGGTGAAATGGCAGCGTAAAAGTCATAAACTGACCAACTGCTTCGCCGATCTGCGGTGCATTGCTACCGAGGGACGGGAGCCACCACGATGATGGCCACTTGGTATGCACAGTGGGTCGGCAGTGGCGGCGTCACCACTGTGCGGCGATGTCCGCTTTATAAATACAACAGCGACCAAGGAAGTTCATTTCATTTTCTTGGCGGCGATCGCTGCGTTGACATAATCACGGATTACGGGCACCACCACCACCTCCTCCTTCTTCTCCTCCAGCTCGGACTCAGGAAAAATACCAGCCAAGATGCACTTCTTTGCGAGCACACGGAGCCCACGTCTCCTGCTGGTCTTTGTGGCTTTAATGTTGGCCATTGGTGAGGGAACCGTGGCCTCTGGCCTGCGTCTGCGCCACTTGAGAAGATCCACCTCGCCGGTGCCACCAGTCAGCACCACACCCACCACCATCACCTCGGAGGAGGCGCCGCCACAAACAGTCGTGGAGGAGAGCCCCATTCAGGTGACCGAAGCGGAGCCCGAGGCGGAGATGACCACGGGCAAGCACAAGCGTGGCATTCTCCACGGAGGTGGCCACTGGCCCGCTCGGACTTATGCCGCCCACTATGGCTATAGCCTGCAGCTGCCCGGAGGCAGTGCCTTCCTGGCCGCCGCTCCCTCTCAGAGGCATTTCATCAAGTACGGACATGGACATGGACTGCGTCCCCTGGTGGCTGGCACCGGCCTGGTGGCCCAGACTACGGGATTGGGAGGGGCTCTGCTGCCAGCTGCTGGGCTGGCTCCTGCTCTCTCTGGTGTCCTGCCTGCGGCTCTGCCTGCGGCTCTGCCTGCTGCTCTGCCCACTGGGGTGGCTAGTGTTATACCTGGAGGCGTGGGTACTGCTTTGAGCGGTGTACCGGCGGCCCCCCCGTCGTATGTCTTGCGTCCTGGCAACGCTCTGGTCTCCTCCTACAGTGTCAACTATCCCCATCAGCACCTGCAAAAGCCAGTGGTCTTCCAAACGGCAGTGAAGCCTCTGCACTTCCATGCTCCTGCGGTCCATGGTCATGGTCATGTTCATGCTGTGCAGGTGAGTTGAAATTTAAGAATTCTTAGAGATGGATTGAGAATCCACGGTAACTTTCTCCTGCTTGCAGCCCACCTATGTCCAGGCCTTTGCTCCCACAGCACCCGCTGTGCCTGTCCAGCCTGTGCAGTCAGTCCAGCCGGTGCAAACTATTCCCACCATCCAGCCCCTGCCCCTGCAGCCCGTTCAGCCGGTGACCCACGTCCAGCCCTTGCAGCCCGTGACTCCAGTACAGCCCGTCCAACCGGTCCAACCCGTGCAGCCCACGGTGACCTTTGGAGTTCAACCCGTGCAGCCCGTCCAACCGCTCCAGCCAGTGCAGCCCCTGCAGCCAGTGCAGCCCGTCCAGCCCTCTGTAACCTTTGGCCTTCCCTCGCCACCGCCAGCTGTTGATGTCCCAGCGATACCTCAGTTCCCGGGAGTTCCCACCTTCAGTTTCCAGCCCCCTCAGCCCGCTCAGCCAGTGCCCGCCCAACCGGCGGTACCAGCTGCTCCCGAGGCACCAGAGGTTCCTCAAATACCTCAGATCCCAGCCATACCACAGGTTCCCCAGATCCCCCAGATTCCCCAGATCCCACAGTTCCCCGGGTTGCCGCAGTTCCCCTTCCCGGGCTTCCCACAGATTCCACAGTTCCCCCAAGCGCCGACAGCACCGGCAGTGCCTGCTGTTCCCTCGGTACCCTCGGTGCCCAGCTTTCCCAATCCTCCACCGACCAGTCAGTTCTTTCCGGCTGCTCCACAGCCTCCATTAACCCAGCAGCCGCCGACTTTTATCCAGCCAGAGGCTCAGTTTCCTGGGGGAATTGTTCCTCTGCCAGGATCCCAGCCCGTACTCCCAGAATCCGGCACCGGCATAGCCTCCCCACAGATTCCCCAGTCGCCTCAGCCTCAGCCGCAGCCTCAGCCGGAGCCACAGCCCGAGCCAGAGCTGCCGCCGGTGCCATTGCCCACCCAGCGACCCAGCCAGCAGCAGCCCTGGAAGCCGGTCTTCTACCAGCCACCCGCCGAATCCTCGCCAGCTTCGCCCAATCGTCCCTCGATCACCCTGCTGCCACCCTATGGCAGTTCGCCAGCTGAAGGTGAGAATTGGGGACAGGATTGTCCTTGGTTTGAGCTATAATCCATGGTTTTTTTCTGTATCCTTGCCAGGCTACTTGCCACCCGTGGGATCCCAGCCGTCGCCATTGAGCTCCAGCAGCGCCGGCGTGGGCAGCCATGGCGGCATCTTCGACCAGCTGAGCGACGCCGAGCTGGAGCACATCTTTGCCCAGGCTCACTTGGCGCAACAGCAGCAGCAGCAACGCCACAATTACCATCACTACTAGGAAGGAAGCTCCGGGGAAACTCTCTAACCTTAGGCACATTTTATAATTTTTTTTGTTTTTTTTTTCTTACGCTTTCCTTTTATCTTTTACCCGTATTTGTAAATTATGTTTTAATATTAAATAAGTTATTTATCGACATTTATTCTTATTCTCTTTACACTCATACAAATATTTTTTTATATTTTTATATATTTAAGAAACCCGCCCTAAAACTAAGAATACTCTGCTGAAATTAAGAAAAAGTTTCATTGAATTTAAGGTTCGGCATCATTGAATCCAGACAAGCCACCATAAATATAATTTTTTGGGTTAATTTTTTTGTCTTTCGCACGTGTGTGCTTATAATTCCCAACTGGTTCTAACATCACTGGAATGAAGTGATGCTGGCCGTCCGAGGACAGAAGTAGCAAGTCATTGTTGTTGATAGATACTTACCTTAAAAGTAACTTAATTTTTCTTAATTCAATAAGATTTACCCTTTAAGTTGATAAAAACTTACATATTTTTAACGATCAGACTAAAACTTTGACAAATCTTTCTCACGCAAGAAGATAAATCTTCATTCAAGAAAAATCGATCTTAACTTAAGAAAGTTATATCGTGATGTGCGATAAATCAATATTCTGTTTGATATATCAGACAAATATACTGTTTTTACGATTAAATATTTCTAAAACTAAGAAAAATCTTTCTAAATATAAGTAAAGTTCACTTTTTATTTACCAAATTTTTTATATTTTTAAGAAAACTACTTGAAAATAAGAAAATCTCCCTAGATTTCAGAAAACTATGACGATTCGCCTTTAACTCCTTTTAAAGGTAGATTTTCTAAATATTTGACCGAAAATCGTTGATTTCAGAGCGATTTTGTTTATGAGTGCACATGTGGTGAAATCGTTGCATATTTCTTGTGCAATAATTAATTCATTACATCTTTTATAATTCCAAAATAACAGAGTTTTTCATGTCCCGGAATCTAAATGTTCAAAAAGCATCCAAAATTTCTTTATATATCGCATATATTTTATAAAATTTTAAATCCTTACCGTTAAATGCTTTGTAACCACCCAGAAGCTTTTCCACCCGCCAGGGCTTTCCACCTTGAACTTGGAGGAAAACTCATGGACAGGCCAAAGCTTTTCCCACTCGGCGCTTTTCATTCATAAATTCGCAGCGGAGCCGGCTTGGTGAATGAGTGCGCTGCATGGGGTTGGGTGGAAGTGGGTGGCAATGGGTGGGGAAAAGCGGCAGGAAAAGCGGGGCATGCCACATGCCACATGTTGCAGCTCGCTCGACTCGGCATGCCCACTTTTCCGCTCATTTGTTTGTTATCGTTGGCAGCGAACGCGCGGCGCTGCGGATGAAAAATCGAACCGAGAATCGAGAATCGAGAAAACATATATCCATCGGCGCGATCTGTGATCGGTGTTGAGCCCCTGCAAAGTGTGTGGCGAAGTTCATTTATTTTTCCTACTTTTTTTTATTGTTTTTGTGCTAAAATTAAATACGATTACGGGAAAATCGGAAGCAAACAGCAGCAGGAGGAGGTGCAGGAGGAGGCGAACTCCCTGGCTGCCAGTGTCAAAAGCGATGATCATGCGTATGTGTCTTCCCGTCGGGAAAAATAAACAGTTTCCGGGTGTTTCCATTTTTTTGTTGTAGTGCCCAGATAGAGTAGATATATGCCAGATATTCGTATATATATTTTTTATCTACTTTATCCGCAAATGTTTGTTTGCCGAATCGAAATAACAAAAGCCTGCCCGGTCAAAGATCTGTTTAAGACATTGGCCAGGCCTCGCCTCGGGGAGATTAACCAGAGAATTCGAAGGAATCCCAGCTGGAAAAGGCTAAAAAATCAAACAAAAAGGATCTTTGAATAATATTTATAAGTAAAACAAGCATTGAGTGTCTTTAAACATTATTTGTAAATTAAACAAACACCACTAAGTGCTTAAGGACTTAAAGAATACAAGAAATTCCTTATAAATTCCCTCGCAGTAAATATTGTCCCTAAGCTTATCTTGTTCTCTTATTTGTTTTTAAATAAATCCCTGAAATTCCCAATAAAGTTGAACAAGTTATAGCCATGGAAATCAGGCAAAAAGTAATGACAGCAAATGAGAAGGCTTTGCAAAAGTTCAACGAGAAGGCACAAGTTTCTGTTTCGCTTTTTAACAAAGTATGTGACTTGCGGAAGGGCCTTCGAACTTGAATAAATACAATAAAGTTTGATGAAAGGTGGGTTAGGACGTCTTATTTTAAATTTAAAAACCTAAAAAGTTCAAGTTAATGCTTTCAAATGAGATTGGAATAATCTCAAATTAAATAAACAAATATTTTTGTTAGGAATTAAATAGGAATCTTGTGTACAAATTTAGTTTAAGCATTCCCATGGCAACGATATATAAAAATAGTTATTCGAGTTTTATTTTATTATTCTTAAGTTTATTAATTATGAGATTGAAAATATAATCATAAATTATTATTGGTTATTTTTTTTTTTAATTAAAAATGTGACCTCTGACAGCTTGAAGATATAGTCCTTCGATTTTTATAAAAGTTAAGATCTGGTTCTGGAACAAAATTATCAAAAGTCAAAGTAAACACATAAAAAATTTTTTTTTGCCAAAAAAATCTCGCACGTGATTTATAATTCCCAACTGGTTCTAACGTCCCTAGAATGAAGTGATTGCCGTCCAAGCACAGAAGTAGCAAGTCACTATTGTTGATAGCTCCTTACCCTATAAGTAACTTAACTTTTATACTCCTGCAGGATAATTATAGTATAGTTTTATATTTATAAAAGATATATACATAAATATTCTTGATCAGCAAGATCCGTCCGCCTTCTGTCCGTCCGCCTTCTGTCCGTCCGCCTTCTGTCCGTCCACCTTCTGTCCGTCCGCCTTCTGTCCGTCCGCCTTCTGTCCGTCCGCCTTCTGTCCGTCCGCCTTCTGTCCGTCCGCCTTCTGTCCGTCCGCCTTCTGTCCGTCCGCCTTCTGTCCGTCCGCCTTTTGTCCGTCCGCCTTTTGTCCGTCCACCTTTTGTCCGTCCACCTTTTGTCCGTCCACCTTCTGTCCGTCCGCCTTCTGTCCGTCCGTCGTCCGTTCGTCTGTCCGTCCGTCCGTCCGTCCGTCTATAAAAACATGATAATCAGTAAGGTTTTAAAAATACAAAGGTACATACATATATGCTATTTTTAATAATAACTTTTAAAAATATTTAAACATTAATCGAATTCTAAATTAAACGCAGATAAAGTACATTTAAAGCAGATTTAAAAGTGGCTTAGTTTAGGCATATAAACACAAACAAAATCCAATCAAATATGCCAAGAATTGACGGGCATACAATTTGGCAGTTCCAAAAATGAAGCCAAGCCCCTGCGGCATATTTTTATTTTTGTTGTATATTTTTAGTACAAAATATGTAGACCCCCAAAAACTCGATTTTCAATTAAAATTTCCCATTGCAATTTGCATATTAATTTATGTTTATTAAATTGAGAGTGGCGGCGCCCCAATGACTGGGCAGCTTATAGGAAGGGATTCTGGCCACTGCCGTTAAATTTGTTTGTAATAAAATGTCATTAAGTGTAAGTGCGTGGTGCCGTTTAGATTTATGAGCTCGAATGAATTGCAAATCCCCCCTGTTGGGAAATGAGGTGATGTCCTTGCGGCCAGCCGGGAAAACTCTCGAAATGGGCGCTGACCCGACCTGACAACCGCTTGATGTCGCCCGAAAGTTGTGTTATTAGTTGTAACTTCCCTCGCTCTTACCCTCTGGCGGCTTTGACAAAGTCCTGCCACTAGCTACACTTGGCGAAAACTTTAAGTATGAATGGTATATTGATATATAGAAGGGTTATAGATACTTAGCTTACATCTTTCAGCATTATGTTTGCAGAATTTAGGCTCATTTCAAGTACAACATTTTAAAAATGTTTTTGAAATTATGACTTTTTATTTTATCCTTTATCAATAACTTTTAAAACATTGTCTATTTTTTTTGTTTCTAAATTCACATTGAATTTTAAATTTATATATAAAACATATTATAGTTGTTTTTTTTTAAATATATATTTTATATTGATTCTAGTTAAATTTTTCTAGTAAAAGCACTAAAAATATATTTCGGATATACATATCCATTTTCGATAATGTTTGATATATACATGTCTTTGATATTTATTTTTATTATTAAATCAAATCAAAGTTTTGGTAAAACTGTTCAAGCAAACAACTTTTAAAATATTTGTTATATTTATATCGATTAAAATCATTAGCAATATTAATTTATACATAATTTATCAATTCTTATTGATATTTATAAATAAACGATTGCCATTAAGCAAAGAAGCATAATAAATAATTCTAGCTTAATTTGAAGGGAATTAATTAATTAATTTTTACTAAATACTTGAAAATAATTATAAATTAAGGAAGACAAAAATCTTTTTTTCAGTATTCCTTAAATTTTCTATACTTACTTTATGCAAAATTAGGGAGTTGGGTTAGATATTCCTAATTCCTCTGAGTGTACATAGCACCATGACTACCAGCGTTTATGAGCGGAGTTGGGGATTAACCAGGATCCCAAGGATCTGACCACACCTTTTAATTCATGCGAAAAATCCAGGGGAGTGGGTGAGTAAGTGTGGTGCCCCAGAGATAAGCGGAATGTGTCAATTATGTGACGGAGATTTTCTCCCTTTTTATTCTCCCTTTGGAATTCAATTAGAGTGTCCTCCGCACAATCTCTGCCGGGAAAACTATTCAAGCGAGCTGCTTTTGATAATTACAATGAGCTTAAGTTGGGCAGAAGAGACTTTGCTTTATGATTTATTTAAAAAAAATAATACCCAAGGATTTAAGCGAGGTTATTCTTGATAAGAAAAATAATACTGAAAGCTGGGAAAAACACAAGTATTTTTTAACACCTCCAGGATAAATATTAGGAAAAGGCATATCAATATTTTCAAGCTCTATTTCAACTCCTTCAACTAGAATAACTGAGGTTTGGCTTTGTAAAAGCGGAAAAAACAAATTGTAACTCAGGCGCCCGTCCCACCCATTTCCGGAATGGGAAAACGCGTAAGTGGAAGCCGGTGCTCACGCCGATTTTCCCCCACTTAAGAACTTGTCGCTGGCGGCCACGTTCAACCCGAAAATATGGACCAGATCCAGTCCGAGCTCCGAGTAATCCCCACTATACCCCTTTCCCGTTCACAGCCTGTTTTTAGGTAATTTGAATACGGCAAGCAATCGTTATTTATGGAGGTCGGAGGTTCTACGATTACAGGGTCCGCACATGTGGGTGCCAATGCAGGGGATTCCCCTCCATACGTATCCATAGCCATTTCCCGAACACCAGAAAATTGGTTTCTGGTTGAAAAATAGTCAAGTTGTTGGGTATTTTTGTATAAAATAAATATACAAGAAAATATTTTATAAATGTAGCAAACACAGGTTGCCATTAATACTTCTAAATACATTTTATATTTTTTCTTATGAGAAATTCTATATTACAAATATTAATTGGTTCTTAATTTATTATTTATTTTATTGTTTATTTTACTTCTGTAATACATTTAATTTTTTTCCTGGAGAGAAAATAAATTAGAATTAATTTAATTAATTTATTATTTATTTTGCATTCATAAAGATAATCAGTTTGTTAGTCACTTTTTACCGTCGCCATAAAATACTTTCAAATAAGTGTTGTAGTTTTCATATAACATTTTTGAGGAGCATTTAATTTTCTTAATATTAATAATAGTTCTTAATTGTATTATATATTTTACATTTGTTACGAAAATTTGTTAAGTTCACGGGTGCCACAAAAAACATTAAAATTAATTAAACACATTTATTAGAGAGAAATCCATAAAGAACTTTGATTATTATTTAAATCATATTACATTATTTAAAACTATCAAGGCTAACATATAAAACTTAAATTATTTGAATATTTAAATGTAAAGCTAAAATAATTTATTTTTTCTATTAACTCCGCAAACCGATTTTCCCTCTTCATTTTCGAGTGCATTCAAAAGTCGCCCCATCAGCATCTGTTGTCTGTCCCATGTCCGTATCACCATAGCCATATCGCCATAGCCATATCGCAATAGCCGTATCCGTATCCGTATCCATATCCGTAACCATGTCATTATCCGGCGGACGCTAATCGATGCTGCCCCCGGGGCCCGGTATCAAGTGACGGACGGAGCGTGGGTCCAGCTTCTCGTTTCGGTTTTCGGCGGGCTTTTAGGTTGATCAAAAGTAATCTATATAATTTTGTGGCTTTATTTTTTGAGAGGCGTCGCATAATTGAATTGTCCGTGGCAGCAATGACAGTGCCCGCCATAAAGGTTATGCCCCATTGCCACACACACACACTGGCACCCGGAAGTCCGCTGGTGTGTGACCTTTAAAGGAGCATCCCGGGAGCTCCAAAAAAACCTGGAGCTGCCTGAGTGATTGGAGGAGCATTGGATTGGGGCTGTGGGAATCCCCAAAAGAAAAGTAATTGCGGGAAACTCGTCTATCTGTCTCTTTCCCAGTAATATATGATTGAAGTGCGAATGATTTCGCTTCCTGCAACATCCCCAGGGATCAGGAGCGACAGGCAGCTCGCTAATGAAGTGCTAAGCCATTAGGAGTCTTTCAAGGAAAATGGGAGCCGCATTTACAGGGAGTTTTGGTGGGGTTTTATTTCATATATTTTTACATAGAATTATAAATTCTGTGCACCCTTGTTTTTTCGAGAATAATTACTAATAGATAAATTCCCTTTGACCAACTCCTCAACTACTTATAGTATATAAAAGTTGGACTAAGAATTTAATTTCCCGAAGAGTAAATATCAATGAGAGAAAATCAACGGGGGTCGCAAATTCAGGGAAGTTCCTTCAGGAGTTTGAAAACTTTTCGCACCAAAAACTCGCAACTTTTGGTAACTTTTTTTTGCTGTAATCATATATATTACGAGCTTGTCCATTTAACTGACCTTTTATCTGTGATTGGGCTTAAAGTAGTCCTTGGTCCTCAGTCCTCACTCCTCAGTCCTTCAAGCTTATGTCAGGGGGAATGGTGCCACATCTAATTAATATTATGCGAGGCTTTTTCTCGTATTTTCTTGTGACTTTAATCTAGGGCTAAGCGAAAAAAAAGGGACAGGACAGGACAGGACAGGATAGGACAGGATAGGACAGGACAAATAAGAAAACAGGATAAAACATCGGTATTTACATATGCTGTGTGTGAGTGATGTGACCTCTGACCCTGCCAAGTGGAAAAATGAAAAATGCCCAGCGTAATTCCCTGATTGAAGCCTAACAGAGAGCAGGCAAAAAAAGGGCAATATGGCCTACAGTGCACACAGAGAATAAGTTAACACTAATTATCATTTTTTACAAAATTTATGATTACCTAAAAACAGTCCTGCTGCTGGTTTTTGCGTATCTTTCAGAATAAATAACTATATGCTATTAAAACAAGTTTAAGTACAAAAATTTTTAGAAAGTAATCGAGTCAAGAAAATATACAAATATTTAAATTAAAATTTAAATTAAGAATTTATCTATAAAAAATATTTTTTTACCCATTTCCTACTTAATTTTTTGCCAATTTCTTTCTCTGCGCTAAAACCAGCCTGGAAAGCGCTTAATTTTGCCGGGACTTCCCCAGTTTGGGTGTGTGTGTGTGTCATATGACCTTTGACCCATCAGAAAAAAGCATTAGCCATTTCGCATGGCATTTATTTTCATTTGTATCCCCGGGACCCCCCGCCTGTCAGCGCCGACCAAACTATATTGACATTCCTTATCATTAAATGGGGATTTCTAGGCCCAAAACCAGAAGGAAAAAACAGAAAAAAAAATCGGAAAATAAAACAGAAACCAGAACCGATGAAATGATTAATTCCCTGGGAGTAATTAAATGCGGAAATGGGTTAAACACTTAACCCAAACGGACAGGCCACTTGCCTGCCTTGCTTAAAAATAAAACTCCGTCAGAGATTTGCAAAGTGTTCTATATATATAGAGAGAGATCGGCCAATCTATATATACTATAGATATAGGCGAAGACGGGCACTTGAGGCACGAATTTTCTGTTTATCATTCACGTTTGTTTTATAATTCTTTAATTTTCTTCTTTTTTTTGGTAGAAGATTCTCCTCTTGTTTACAACTTTGTTGTTAGCCAAAAATTTTTCTCGGTTTTCGCTGCTCTGTTTTTGTTTTCCATTTCCATTTCCAATTTTTCGTTGAGTATAAAAATTCCATTCTCGGTTTCTCGGTTTGAATCTAAACAGCCGAAAATCGAAGAATTATATATGTGTCTATATATGAACAGATATCTGGGGGAGTGAATAAAGCTTTTGGAATTTCTCAGCTGTTTTTAGTGCATGTCGTAATGGGCATAGATAGCTCAGAGATTTTAAAAATCTGCCCTATTTCTGGGTTATTTTATTAGATAATTATTCAACAATTAATAAATAATAAGTATAATTATAAAATAAGATGAACTACAGGTCAAGCCTTTAGTAGATAAAGCTCTTAAAATAAATTTTAATTTGTTAAGCTTGAAAACTTTAGGGTTAACTTGTTTGTAATTGATAAAATAAAATATTTAAAAACGAGTTCAATTTATTTTTAAGTCAGTTCCAAAGTTAACGTTAAATTATTAAAACAACAAGTAATTTCCCCATAATTAAGCCATCATTTAGCTGTAATTCTCGACTCCTAGAAGCCACTCAATGTAATTATATTGTATATAATTCAATAGAATCTGATTCATCGGCGGATCTAATAGATATTGATAGACATCGACGGACATATGTCGATTAACTGACAGCAGATATCGGCCTGCACACACACTATATTGTTTACTTTGCCCGCAATTGACTTCTATTTTCGTGAGTTTTCCTATTAAGTTTTCGTTTGTTTTAATTGCTGCCCCTCCCAAAAAAACAGAAAAATAAGAATAAGAAACAAGAACACTGCGAACTTTCACCTCTTGCGGCTATTTTCGGTCGATCCAACGCCCAAGACAGGTGAGCAGGAGGTGGCGGCCAGGTAAGGGTCAGACAATATAAACAAATCCAAGCCAATTTGGGGAGGGGTCCGATAATGTCTTTCTCCAACACTTTGTGTGTACACTGCCTGAAATATATATTTAAATATTAAGGCCTTTTTGAATGTATTTCTTTGATTCCCTTGGAGAATATTTAAGGCATACAACTGATGAGTTAAATTGTCTTAAAATAACCTTTTTATTCCATGATTTATTTGCAGAAAGAGGCCTTAAATCGTCTTGATTTTGATTGCCCTTTATTTCTGTCACTGTAAATTGCCTGCGGCGGTAAATTCCTATTTAAAGATTGCTTCATTTTTTACATTTTTGGAATTCCAAGCAGGGATGGCATTGAGTTTTATTTTCTTTCGAAAATATTGTTTAGAAGTTAAAATGTAAAATATTTTCGTCGATATATTAAGTTGTAAATTTCACTTCGATATATGTAAGTCTGTTTAGGGTTCTGGTTTTCTCTTTATTTTTGAAGAGGGCTCCAGGTATACTAAGCACATTGATTTATTTATGTGGATTATGTTGGTTCCGTTTGTCTCAGTGTAAATACATTTATTGGGATATTAGAAAGAAGCAGGAGCTCCAAGGAGAGGCATCCATTTGAGTGGCTCAATGGGAATTTATGAGCAACAAAGTTGTAAAAGTTTCGCTTCTCTCGGAGAATGGCCCCCGTGCGCTAGGTGCCAGTCACGATAAAGGAGCAGGAGCAACCCAGGAAGGAAAGCAAAAGAAGGGAGGACGAAGGGCAGACAGGCCATGGCCAAGTCAAGGGGAATGCCCCGTTTGGCCAGGATCTGGCTGGGATCTGGCTCATCAATCAAATGGCAGTAGCCGGGCCTGAGCCGCACTCATCAAACATTTCAATTCGCCGCAAATGTGTTGACAAAACGTTGATGCCGCCGACGACGGAGGGCTTAGCGGGGATTGTGGACAGGATGCGCAGGATGGTGATGGGTGATGTGATGAGATGTGATGTGATGAGATGAGATGAGATCCTGTTGCTATTCCTGGGACTCACCCTCTGAAGCTTCCTTTAACCCTTGACTTTGCCCCTGCTCAGGCACATTAGCAACACGTGTCAAATGCTCCATGTCCTTGTCCTTGTCCCTGTCCCAGTCCGTGTCCTTGCCTTCGGATCCGCGCCTCGAATGCCGCGCTTAATTACACTTTTATGGAGTCATCCTACGACTACGTCTACATCCTCATAGCTATCCCCATTCGCATTGCCATTGTCCTTTCCTCCTTCGTCCTGTTTGTTGTCATCATCTCGCATTCGTAATTGCAATCCGTTCTCCTCTCCGCTGTCTGAGTTATGACCTGCAATGCAATCCTTGCTGGGGGCTCCTGCTCCTGCAACCATATGTTTTCGGCCAGAAACGGAATTTTCCATTCGATTCTCATCGAAATATGTTTTTTAAGCAAATTATGGAAAATCCTGTCGTCCTTGGGGGTTGGGCTTGTGTTGTGTCTCCCCTCGCTTTGGTGCCTTATTGTCCCTTTTTGATTTCTGTCCAGGATCTCATTACACAGAGGTTTCTAGGGGTTGGTTTTGACTCACAGGAGTCACTGTAAAATATGTTCTATTAACAGGGAAATAGAGTAAAACATTTACTAAATAAGCAATTATTTTTAAAGTAATTTAGTTTATTTTTTAAAAGTACCTTTCAAATTCTTCTTCTACCATTCTTCGGTTGTCTCAATATTTACCCAGAAAAGATATAATTTTTTGTACCCCTCCAATATTTATCTAAATTAATGAATTAATGAAAAACATCAAAAACATCAGCTCTCCACCGGCTATATATGTTCCTTCCTGATTTAAACCCGACCTTGCCGTTGGTTTGCCTTAATTTCATTCGCACTGTTTACCTTTTCCATTTTCACCAATATAATTATGAGCTTTTTTTCTGCCTATCTTTGGTGTCCATCAGAAAGTCATCGAGTCATGCTGATGATGTTGATGCCTTATCGAACTCTGGAGGGGGAAAAGGATAATGGGTCGCGAGATTTCACGGACCATTTGTGCCCCAAATGTACTGTGCATAATTTTTATTGAAAACAATTTGATGGCACACACATTTAATACATATTTTTAATATAAATATATGTACAATTATACATGGTGTTTCGATATCGAATATGGGTCCCCAATTGATTGGCGAATGCAGCCACGTGGGGGCACCCAGGGCTCATCGCCTGGAAATGGCGTCGCATTAAATGCAATCGTTAAAAATGATAAATGCAGCAGAGGGGGGAAAAGAGGAGGAAAAGTGCTGCTGCTATATGGCATATATTCCTACTATATCCGCCTGCTGCCATACTAAGTGAAGCATCAATGAACGGGCATGGAAACCCCATCTCATTGTTGGCCCCGCCGCAGCCTAATCGGCCTGCTAATTAACCCATTTAATTGGTTAAACAAATATTTTGGCCAACGAAAATTGATGTAGCAATAGACCAGATGTTGGATTTTCTTCTCTCACTATCTTTCTGTCGATTTCCCATTAATGCGAATTTCTATATAGAAGTGTTTAAATTGCGATTACTTCCTGGATAACTTACACCTGAGATCGAGATATATGGCCTATGGCCTATGCTGGTATAATCAGTTTTCAGTTGATTTTACATTTTTATTTGTTATGTTCCTCTAAAATTATATGAACATTGAACAAGATTAGTTTTATTTGTTAAAGAGATTTCAATATTAATTTCAAATATGATAGCTTTCGATAAATTGCCCGCTAATCGCTTTATTCCAGCTTACCGCCTGCCCATCTCTAAAATACACGCCATCCTGCTCGTCGTTGCCGCCGTAGTCGCAGCCGCCGAGGGAGTGACAAGGACAACAGCAGAGACAACGCGCACTGGAATTGGAACACCAGTGGGAACGGCAGGAATTCCAGTTGAAAGACAACAAGACGCAGAAGCGGCCGCACGCGAAGTGATCTCGCCATTGGGAGTGAGCGTGGGATTAGTAGATTCAGTGGTTCTGGTGCCCGACGAAAACGAAAAGTGCCCGCAGGGCTACTTCCACTGCAACAGTTCGGCCCAGTGTGTGCCGCAACGCGCAAACTGTGATGGCAAAGTCGACTGCGACGACAAGTCGGATGAGCTCAACTGCGACAACGAGGTGGACGCCAAGTACTGGGATCATCTCTTCCGGAAGAACATCTTTGGCGCTGGCGATGACAAGAAGTTGGGCGATTGTCGTAAGTACAGAAAAAGCAAATAAATAAGAATAAAAAAGCATGCCAAAATAGCTATACATAACCTCACTTCTGCCAAGGTAACCGTGCTCTCTCTCTCGCTCTCTTCTCCATTTTCCAGTATGGCAGAGCGAAAACTTTAGCTGTCCCTGTCGCGGAGACCAGATTCTGTGCAGATTCCAGCAGCTTACAGAGTTGCCGACTCGTTTGCCGCAATATGATCTGGCAACGCTGTAAGTACGCTAAGCTTAAGCTAAGCCGGATTTTTAATTAAGTATATATTTTGATATAATTACGGATTTTTCTTAGATCTTGAGATTTTATTTTATAAATATATTTAGGCTACATTATTTATCTTATAATCCACAGCGATCTCACAGGCAGCAACTTTGAAAGCATAAATGAGACCTTCTTCGAGGGACTGCCAGACGTTAAAAGCTTGTAAGTAAAGCCTCCACCCTCTCCTTAGGCTTAAGTTATTCCAAGGAAGCCCCTTAAAGTAATGGGTGCGTTCCCGGTATAAGTAAGGGCAGCAAGGGATGTGTAATATCGCCGGCCATTTCATCCTTCTGGCTCTTAATTAAAACTGAAATACAAGCAGGATGACTCTGACTGCGTTGGCGTTGCAATTGAATGCAAAAAAGGGGAGGGAAATGTGGCGGAGATGTTCAAATTTTTAAGGGATCCTTAGTCCGGACCGCAGTGAATATTAGCGCCATGCTGTGTCCTTAATGGTGCCTTTAAGTGGTCGTCGTCTTTGTGTCAGTATCACTGGTGACCATCACATGCGGGCGTACATACAAATTACATACAAGCCTAGACAGGCAGGAAGGATAAGCCCGACGATGGGACAGCAGGACATCTGGACATCCCCACCAGAAGTTCCCTTAACATATGCAGTCCTCGGCATCCCCGTCGTCGTCGTATTGCAGTTTATGTGTCACTGTGCCAAAGGACATTCTGGCTGTGCTTAATACAGGCATTCGGGCTGGGCATGGACAGTCCTCGAATCAGGTCCTTGTTGTTTTAAGCTCACGCACGAACTAGGTATAAATTTAGCTGAATGATATTGCTTATACACGGGGAGAAATTATTTAAGAAAGGTTATTGAGTGCAGGAGAAACTCACATTTAGAACTTTTGAAATAGATTTTTCCCTTAAAAAGCGGATTTGTTTTCTCTCCTTCACTTTTTCTGCTTTATTGTTTATTGCAACCAGATTTTAATCATTTTTATCATTTTATTCTTATTAAATTTAACCTCTGTTAAACTTGTACCTTTTTTTTTATATTAAATTCAAAATTTTTTGGTGTTCAGTGTGGTTTCTAAAAGTTTCTTGCTAGCCTTAAAAGTGTTGCTGTGTATTCTGGCCACAAATTTAAGCCGAAAGTTTATCCCAAAGTGGAGTTTAGTTTCCTGCAATACTAACTCAAGTTACACATCTCTGAAAGCCGCCGCCAAGTTGCAGAAGGCAAAAATAAAGGACCCATTTCGGTGGCTCCATTCCACGTACTATCTCCCGAGGATATTCTCAACAAGTCATTCAATTGCACACATTTATCTTGCCACGATTTCGTGGGCCAGATTTCGCGAGAATGAATATTTTAACGACACAACAGAAGCAGCCTGCAGGCAGGGATTCGCTTTTTCTTTATTTTTTGTCGTGTTTTTATTGCCTTTCTGGGAAATTTGAAACTTGCTATAAATAGGTGACATTTCCACACAGGTTTATCCCGCTTTCTTTTCGGCCATAAATACTAGATGCAAAATAAATAAATAAAAATAAAAATAAATTTATTGCCCCATTAGGTGCCGCCAAATGGTAGACAAATTTGGTTTATTTTTTGTGGTTTTACTAATGGCTGGCAGTTAGCTTTATTAATTGAGTTTGTATAGGGAAATAAGAAATACATTTGAGTTTTCAGGTTATTAACTTAAAGCCTTGTTAATTAAGTAAAATCAAAATAAATTAAGTGTATAATCAGTAGCATTGAATTTACACATTTCTAAGAATTCTGTGTGAAAATAACACAAGAGGAACCTTTAATATAATTATAATGTAATATTTTAGTGACTTTTGTTGCTTTAATGAAAATAACGTCTTGAAACTTAAGAAATTTAAATACAAAACAAATATGATTGATTTTTTTTTAAGTTTCCACCGAGCTTTCTTGATGAACAGGCGCTGCAAGTGGTAACTTGTTGTTGGTCCCTTATTTGCTTAGACAAATGAGGCCAAAACTTTCTTTCTCTCTTTTTTTTATGGGCCAAAACAATAGACAATGGCGAAAACAAAGCATTACGGCATTAATATGGCCATAACTCATACCCCAGGAAAAGTTGAAAACTTTGTCCTCGCCCCCATTGTGTGAAGTTTACAATTGAATCTCGCATTTATTTATTTTATTCACTCACAAAAATTCACTTTGCAGAGTGCTGAAGTTCTGCGGAATCCGTGAGATTGCCTCGCACGCCTTCGATCGCCTGGCGGACAACCCACTGAGGACCCTGTGAGTATCCCGTATCCTGTCGCCGTGCCCCTCTCAACAATAACTCATAATTAAGTCTCATTATTTATGTGCACTTAACAGTTTTCGACTCACTCCTCGCTGCAGTTGATTCCTCAATAACGTTTTTATATTTCTCTCTCCTTTTTTTTAATGTCCTCCCAGTTATATGGACGATAATAAATTGCCGCATCTGCCGGAGCACTTCTTCCCCGAAGGCAATCAATTGAGGATTCTGTAAGTAGCGCGATGTATATAACACTTCCGGTGTCTATAGAGAGCCATGTTCTTTACGATCGATTTCCGGTAGCGATAAACGCTTTACGGTTCGGTTCATGAATGTATTTAAGCAGGGAAAACTATTTATAATTGGTTAATTTATTTTAACAATTGGCATTAGGATACAAATATCTAAAGAAAGCAATTAGGGCCTACGTTTAGATTGATTTTTTGGGGGTATTTTAATTTCTCCGAGATTTTTTGGAGATTTATTTGAAAAATCTGAGGTAATTCTCACTCTTCTTCATTATTAACAGTAACAATATATTTTCTGTATAATCTAATTGTAAGAACTGACTCTACCGAAACTTACTGTCCTTCCGCTTGTTTAGACCACCGATTTGGCCCTTACCTTAGTAATTTATTTTAACCAATTGTTTGTTGTTGGCCCACAATTTATGCTAATAAAAACAGTCATAAATGGCGGAACAATTGCCGATTTGTGCGCTCGAATGCTAATTAAGCATAAATCAAATTAAACATTTTTGGCTTAAATGAAGGCACAACTGTACCGCAGAGGGCATTGCGTAATTCCAGCAGCCGAGTTTATGCTGCGATTAAAGTAGAGATTCAGCCCGAGGTGGCCGGTAAAAATGACAAAAATCCAGTAATTGCCAATAAGCCGTATACGAGAGGCACACACATGAACACGAAACTGATGCTAATCGCAATCATTGCTGTCAGCCTTTTGTGGCCCATAAACTTAACCCATTGTTGCCGGCTGAGAGGGAGAGAGGAGCGAACCTTTTGGCCATTCGACTGGCATTCTTGTTCCGCTTTTCCCACATTTTTCCCACACTTTTATTTTTATTTATTCTTTTCCGGCCTTTGAAGCATGAAAATATTAGCAGCCAGACGGTAAAAAAAACTTTTTGCAGCGTGTTTTGTGCATTGAATCGCACCGGAGCCGCCACGCCCCCTCCTGTGACACACACACACAACGCCTCTGCAAAATAAACCAGAAACAACAGCAACAACCAACGACAGCTGGCAGGAGACCGAAAAACAAGGTTAAGAGTTTCATCACGGGTTGCTTTCTGTCTTTTAGGGATCTATAAAGCGTTAAAAAAATAATATATATAGAGTTAAAAGTGAAAAATTAATAAGAAAATTGCAGCTATAAATTTGTTTTCTAATTAAAATTAATTAAAAGAAGTGTGCAAAAGAATGTTGTGAAATACTTAGGTCTTGTTTTTGGTTAAATATTTTATATCATGCTTTTGGAGCGCATTTCGAGTGAGTTTAGAACTGTGATCACTGAAAATATTTAAATATTTAATATTTGCAGTATTCAATTTACTTTAAAAATATTTCTATGCTTGTGGTTGATTTAATAATTCACATACACCCAGAGTTTTCTTGGTTATAAGCTCACCTTTAAGAAGAGTTTACAGTGCCAAAGGTTTTAAGCATTCGTCATACCCCACCGACAGAGTCCTTGCAAAATAGACAAAACTGCCGACACACAAAAACACATAAACAACTCAGTTACACTTTTTGCGGCAGCGTCGGAGGATGCTCTGTAGTCCGGTGTCCGGAGACCGAGGTCCGTAGTCCGGATTCGGAGGCACAGCTGCACTTGGCGTTGGAGTAAAAACTTTCGACAATTGGGGGGAACGGGCAGTGGCCAGAGGTACTGGGTACTGAGGGTACCGAAGGTCCTGCCTCCTGGGTCGTGTGTTACTGGCGCTTAATGGCTAATTAAAATCGAGATATATGCGCCGACGACTTCTCTCCGATGGCGGCTTTTGTTGCCAACTTTTTCGTTGCATTAAAATGAGATTTTCCATCTGTTTTTCGTAGAATTTTGGCACGCAACCGCCTGCACAGTCTAAATCGCAGTGATTTCCGCAATCTACAGCATCTGGAGGAGCTGTGAGTGTCACAAGAAAATATATTTATATAAAAGATATATAAAAATACATAAAATATATTTTAAATATCTTTTTAAAGGGACCTGCGTGGCAATCGCATTGGCAGCTTCGAAGCGGCAGTGTTTGCGGAACTAACCAGCTTGGAATTCCTGTAAGTCAGGGTTTTATTTAAATATATTTATTTGTATCTATGTATTAATATATTTATTTATTTGATTCCATAGTTATCTCAATGAGAATCGGGTAAAGCGTCTGAATGCCGAAATGTTTCCCAGGACCTTGCTCAGCCTGTCCACATTGTCCTTGGATCGCAATCAAATCGATGATATTGCCGCCAACACTTTTCATTTTCCACGCCTCAGACATTTGTGAGTAGAAAATGAGTGGGAAAATCAAAACAATAAAGGGAGGGAGTGGGGATATATAGATGGAGTATGTTAAGAAGAAACTGTAGTAGAAAAGGGGGAAAAATTGCATAAAAACCATACACCTATAAATATATCAATCTTTTTTGTTTGATTCCAGATATCTGGCTGGCAACCGACTCTCTCACATACGCGACGAAACCTTTTGCAATCTCAGCAATCTCCAAGGATTGTAAGTTTGCTCTAAACTTTTTAAATTACCTGGAAAATATGTAATTAAGAGGTTTTCTTTAAGTTTGTTGAGGTTGAAACTGTCAGTTTTGTAGGTTAACTCCCAAGATTAATGTTTATTTATATAAATAATTAATACTTTTCAGTTAGCCCCACCAAAACTAACGTTAAAAATCTCCAAGTTACATTTAAAAGAAGCTTCTCTATTTTACATTTTGATGCTGTCTATTAAGCAACTTGTTTTAAATTAAATAAGCCATTTAAAGTAGTTTTTTGCCCAGTTAAATGCCCTTAAATATTCCCTTAATACACAAAACCCATATACCCCATTGGGCAGTCATAAGTAGGAGAGGAAAATGAACAAACAAGTGTCACTCGTGTGACCTCTGATGGATTTTTCCTACTGGCATGCCATCTTCCATCTTCCATGGACCTCGGGACCTCAGACCTCGGACCTCCCGACACCCTTGTGATCCTGAAATAGCAGAAATCCTGCGGAGGCTGCCGCCTGCCTAGGCTAGCTTGTGGCAGAAAGTGTCATTTGGATTTATTGCCGTTTAAGTTTTCGCAAGGAATTTAATTTATCAATAATGTTATGGGGTTGGCCAGAGGAATGCCTCCTCCAGAAAGCTGACAGTTTATCCTTGTGAACTACGCATTCCACAAAGTGAAAAAAAAAACAGAAAAAATAGGAAAAACCGAATCCCTGTAATGCATATTGAGTGAGGAGTCGATGAAATCAAGGAAATCAATGGCCAAATATCTAAGCAAAAACGTGCCACAGCATCGCCGGCGCAACTTTAATGATGAAACAGCTCTCTCTTGGAGCTGGTTGCCTCGCTCTAAGCTCCAAATCGATGCCTGGACCTAAGCTCCTGCCTCGACCAAGCGACCAATTCCAATCCCAAATGCAAATAAGCATACGGGGGAGATGCCTATAAGCGAGAAAAACAAGGCGAAACCAAGTCCCCATTTGCTTAGACTTGGCTTTTTTTATGCCCCCTTAGGCCATAAACCCGCGTAACCGTATTTCCACTTTCTCACTGTGTGCTCCCTCTCCTCCTCTAGGCACTTGAACGAGAACCGCATCGAGGGATTCGGACTGGAGGCCTTCGCCTGCTTGAGCAACCTCACATCGCTGCTGTTAACGGGCAATCGCTTCCAGACGCTCGATCCGCGGGTGCTCCAAAACCTGAGCAGCCTGGATTACATGTGAGTCCGCTTTACATACCGCAAAAACATTTTATCAGTCAGTGCTGCTGCAAAAAAAAGAAGAGAGAAGCCACCCCTAAAAATATAAGGTTTCGCAGTATTTAAGGTTTACACTTTGATTCAAATCTCCTTAAATAATTTCTAAGAATGGGCCATAAATATTTT
The DNA here is from genome assembly GCA_018152175.1 of Drosophila jambulina. Lineage (NCBI taxonomy): Eukaryota > Metazoa > Arthropoda > Insecta > Diptera > Drosophilidae > Drosophila > Drosophila jambulina. The sequence continues at coordinate 5,153,810 of JAECXH010000006.1, forward strand.
GTTTGGGGCTTTTAAAAGTCTGTGTGCCTAAATTAAAGATTAACTTCTTTGCTAAGTATAGTTATTGTTATTAATAACTTGCAAATTGAATTAATTAACTAGTAAATAAATAAATGCTGCTGCGAGAGTAAAAATCAGTTATAATTTGACTTAAAGTAATGTTTAATTAAATATAAAATTTAGTAAAGCGTATCTATAGGCAGTTTTTATTAGGGAATCTTAAAACCAAATCAATTTCCGTGCTTGGCTTGATTTTTTGGTTTAATAAAAGAGTCCTGAACCTAACAAAAACTATAAATTACCCTAAAATATATTGAGTTAAAACTAGTCAAAAAATTAAATTATTTTATAGAAAAAGGGACACTATTTTCCAGAAATTTTAAACGACAAAGAAAACTGTTTTTCTTAGCAATAATATGGCAGCACTGACTGCTGCAACCCATTGGCACACACTGTAATGGTTATATCTCTTGAAATAAAAAACAAACAAATGTCCTTTTGCAGTTACTTCTCGTGGTTCCATCTGTGCAGTGCCGCCCTCCATGTGCGCGTCTGCGATCCGCATGGCGATGGCATCAGCAGCAAGCTGCATCTCCTGGACAACCAGATACTGAGAGGCAGGTGAGTTAAGTCCACAAAAGCGATTTAATCAAGCTGAGAGCCCAGAAACGGAGCTCGGAGAACTCGTAGAAGACTGTGTGGTGGTCAGCTTGCCTTCATTAAGACTGCAATTAAATCATTGTCATCATTATGGCACTCGAAGTGTAACCAAGAGCTTTGCTTGCAATTAAGTCAAGGAGCACTCAGACCCTCGAAGGATTAGTGGGAGCCAAAGGAGGCACAGTTTGTGTCTTGCCAATCAGGCAGATTAGAAATCAAGGAAATTTATTTTTGAAACTCAATTTTTGAACATTCAACCATGGAGTTGCACTGGAATAAGGATAGGAATATAGGACTTCCTCAGGAGGTGTTGTACATCGCCTGATGCAGGCGCTTGTCTACAACCAAGAGACGCGCCTGAATCTGGTGTTCCATGCTGCTGGGAACAATGCCTGGCTCGTGTTCCCGGTTCTCGTCCTGCTCCTGCTCCTCGGGCACGTTCTGGAACTGCCTCGAAGGTCCACCATGGCTACCGGGCTGCAACAAAAGCATAGCTTCTTGGCTGCCACCACCACTGTGGCGTCCACTGATCAACGGGGTCCCACTCAATTCAATCAACATGGCTTAGGTTCTGAGTTTATAGCTTATTAATTTTCTTCTTAATTTCGTTACTCAATTTAGTTGCTTCATTTACTTAGACTGCTTCCGGAAAACAATGTAAAAGGGGTTACCAGGTAGATGTTGTGAAATGAGACTTTTAGAGAAATGTTTACTTCGACTTGGGGAACATAATTTCTATATATAGCTTCGAAAGTTCTATGAGCACCTCTTAGATACAAAATTAGCTCTTAGTTCGGTTCACAAAACCCACAAATTAGCCTTGAACAATTGAGTTTGACAGAAAATATTGACACATTATTATCTATCTTTGCCCTAACAAATCCCTATGCTGGTTTTGAGAGATCCTGGGGTCAGGGAAATCCATCTTTCCATCAGTTAATAATACGTTAATATCTCATCTGCGGCTAATAATGGCCAGCATCTCCTCATACCAGAGCCTTTTCAAGTGGTCTGTCTTTATTTTTGATATTTTAGCCAAGTCTCAGCTACTTGGCAAAAGGCAAATATAAGGCTAACTGGGAAGGGGCAAGCAGCAACCAGCAACCAGCAACCGGCAAACGGCAACCGGCAGTCACTTGTCATCAAGTCTGCTGAGTGATTATCTGGCTGCCTGCCATCGTCTAGGATGTGTTGTTTCTCCTCTCTCCTCTCTGCTGGAAAATGAAAATTACGTTCGCTCGCAGCGCTTGTTTGTTTGCATTTTCCACACATTTTCCCAGCACACACACACTCTGCATCTCTTCATCTCTCCAGCTCCTTTGGCAAACATACAAACGTAGAGCGGAGCAGGAGGTGCCTCGCTCCTGCAGGCCACGTAGCCTTCAAGGCTGCCAACGTGGCCCGTTGAGAATTTACTTGGCTGCTTAGTACATTATTTCATTATGCCAAGTTGACGTTTTCATAAAAATTAAATACTTTGCTCCTTCAAGTCTTTCTTTTTTTTTTTTTTTTTTTGCCTCTCTAAGATGGTCTCTACACCTGGTTACCCTTCCAATTGGCCAGCTTTTGGTTTCCCTTTGGAAATTCGCTTTAATTTCTGCTTAAATTTATTGCATTGAGTCTGCTAGGTGTGCTCGAAATGTAATCTACACTTCCTGGAATTTATTTTTGCACGAAATTGGTTTTCCCCTCGGCAAGTTCTTTTATTTTAAATTCTTTCAAGCCTTAAACTGCTTTTGTATCAGTTTGCTGTTTGATTTTCCTGCAAGGACTGCATTTTCCCCGTCAATTTTCCATGCGTTTGGTCAAAGCGTCCTTTGATTTCAGCCACAACCTGCACTTGGGCATCAATCATCATCAGGAGCAATGAATGGGAAGCGGAGCAGGCACTTGGTTTGGCATAAATTAGGCATTATAGTGTGCCAGAGTGTCTATAATTGTCCTGAAATCAGCAGTCGTCGCTGCTGATGGTGATGGTAGTTGGTGCCCAGGTCTCGTCCTCGTGGCAGCCACTGCAATAATGAGACAGACACCCGGGCAATTGGCAATTGCCACGGACACAAACCCACACACAAAACACAGGATACAGGACACAACACACAATAGGACAAGAAGGAAACGTGGTTGCGGCTCTCCGACGGGGGGTTCCTACTTAAATTTCCTTTAATTGCCCGAATTTATGGGTAGCGGCGGTAGCATAGGGACAATTGTCCAGAGTCAAGGCCAAAAAAGCTTCGCTTTATTATTGCCGCACTCGCTGGAGTTATAGAGATGGAAAAGGGTATACGAGGCAGCTGAAACTCTGGAGGCAGTAACCGAATGTCAACTAAAATGAATTATAAAGAGGGCTTAAAGTTGAGTTAAGTTATTAATTTCATTATTGCTAACACATATTTTATTTTTAATCTAAAAAGAACTCCATGCTGGGTATTCAATAGTCGACTGTCATTAGTATTTTAGTAACTTCCGTTTCCTTTGCCTCCTAACTCTTCTCCCTCTCTCTCTTTCGGTCAGCGTTTGGGTGATGGCCTCCATTGCCGTTGTGGGCAACCTTTTGGTGCTCCTCGGACGCTACTTCTACAAATCCAGGAGCAATGTGGAGCATTCGCTGTACCTGCGACACCTGGCCGCCAGCGATTTTCTTATGGGCATTTACCTGACGCTGATTGCCTGCGCGGACATTAACTTTCGCGGCGAGTACATCAAGTATGAGGAGGCCTGGCGCCACAGCGGTGTCTGCGCCTTTGCCGGTAAGTAGTTTCCCTGCTTCCTTTGCAATTATCTTTTTGCATTAATACTGAATATTGCGTAGGCTTCCTCAGCACCTTTAGCTGCCAGTCGTCGACGCTGCTGCTCACCCTGGTCACCTGGGACCGTCTGATGTCTGTGACGCGGCCCCTCAAGCCACGGGACACGGAAAAGTTTCGGTAAGTGTTGGGGAAGAGAATTGCCGGTAAAGGTCACGCTCCACAAAGCATAATATGCACTATAACAGAACATTTTTTTGTAAATTTACAAAGGAAAATGGAGCTTTAGTTTTTTAAAGAAAGTTTCACAAAAGAAACAGTTCTTAATTAACTTTTTGCTTCTAAAGAAATCTTTTCAAACGGGTTCTTTTAGACATTAGCTAGAGAAAGTAACTACAAGTAAATAATAGCTTTCACGTCTTTGACATAAAAACACTCAAGGAAATCAATTTAAAGTCTTAGGGTAATTAATATTTACCTGGGAAACTTCTGGGTTTGAAATGAATTTGTCATTTTAAACTAAACTCTCAACCTTTTTTTTATACAAACCCTTGTTGATTTTAGAAACAATAACAAAAAGTTTGTCTCTGCTTCGGAATCCAATTATTTAGATTACATTTCCGGCACCCTTAAAAGCTGGCAGGCATATTTGCTTGTTGATTTTCTAAGCACTCAAAATTCCCAGAAAAAGAATTAAATTGTGTGTTTATCCAACACAAAACTTTTGTTGGGGGTTTATTTGTTTACGCCGGGATAAATGTATATACATATGTATATGGCGGATAAAATGCAGTTCCAATTGCTTCATTTACAGGCTTTATTATTGTTTAATTAAGAAAAGTTTAGGGTGTAGGTTTTAAATAAATTAAAGAAATTATATATTTCTTAAATATTTGTGTTTAATTTTATCTAAATCCCTTCCTTAGAATTGTCCTGCGCCTGCTGCTGCTCTGGGGCATCAGTTTCGGCCTGGCAGCGGCGCCTCTGCTGACCAATCCGTATTTCGGAAGTCACTTCTATGGCAACAATGGTGTCTGCTTGTCCCTGCACATCCATGATCCCTACGCCAAGGTACGGTTACTGCTACTACTCCTATTCCGAACTGTATCCTTCAAAATATGTATTCTTTACAGGGCTGGGAGTACTCGGCGCTGCTGTTCATCTTCGTCAACACGTTGTCCCTGGTCTTTATCCTGTTCTCCTATGTGCGGATGCTGCAGGCTATACGAGATTCTGGCGGAGGAATGCGGAGCACGCACAGCGGCCGGGAGAATGTGGTGGCCACCAGGTGGGTCCGAGTAACCAGTTTTATATACAAAGTTACCTTTGTGATCTCCTGTAGATTTGCGATAATTGTGACCACGGACTGCGCCTGCTGGCTGCCCATAATTGTGGTCAAGGTGGCGGCCCTTTCGGGTGAGTTTAAGAAATAACCCATCCTGTTGTAAATCCTTTTATTACCTAAAGTAACCTTTCTGTAGGCTGCGAGATCTCCCCCGATCTGTACGCCTGGCTGGCGGTGCTGGTTTTACCGGTTAACTCTGCTTTGAATCCTGTGCTGTACACCCTGACCACGGCTGCTTTCAAGCAGCAATTGCGTCGCTACTGCCACACGCTGCCCAGCTGCTCGCTGCTGAACAACGAGACCCGCTCCCAGACGCAGACCGCCTACGAATCGGGACTAAGCGTGAGTCTGGCCCACCTAGGGGGCGGAGTAGGTGGTGGTTCTGGAAGAAAGAGACTCTCCCACCGGCAGATGAGTTACCTGTAAGAGACTTATTTGGAGGCAGAGGGGTGGATGAATGGAATGGCTGAGGAGTGGGTGGCTGGACTGGGCAGGGGAAAAAAGGATCCAGCGAGGGACTCCCACGCTTACTTGTGATCTAATAGTTAAATTTTATTGTAATTCTATAATATAAATACATATTCAGATGTTAGTTTGAATCCTGGTTTGGATGCTTGCCATCCCTCAAGTTTCCTTGTAGATCCGCTACTCCTCTAGGCATTGCCCTGCGGCTCGGTGGCTACATTGAGGTCCGCTTGTATGTAATATGGTCCCTCGTTGACATAGGCCATAAAGCGCACAGTTTCGGTTGGCGAAAACTCCGGAACAACCGACAGTAGCTCCAGGATCTCCCACTTCAAAAACTTGACATCCTTGTGGAGATCCTTCTGACGGGAAAGCAAGAATTCAACGGCGCCGCCAGTATTCCGGAGAGCCTCCACACCCCAGCGGTATTGGCACAGAGTCTTCAGCAGGGCCAAGGCGGCCACCTGTAGGTCGGGGAAGGGTGTATTGACCAAATCCATGATGTGATTGACCTGCGGACCGCCAGCGAAGCATTCGTACCAGCCCTTGAGGATGTTGCTGGAGGAAAAAAAAGGTTAGAGAAGGTATAAGCCATGTGAATAGGAGATCCTCACTCAATCGCCTTAGTGGGCGGCATGTCCATGGAATATATCACATCTAGCGAGTTGAGAAGCCTCACTTTAATCGGCGCCGATAGCTTCTTGGTGTACGCTCCATACTTCACCAGCGTTCGCTCCATGGCCGGCTGGAAGTTAAGATGCAGCAGCATTTTGCCCTGCGGTGTGCCTGCCAAATTGGGCAGCGTGTCCAGAGCGGTGGGCAGTATGGTCTCATCCTCCGACTGCAGCTGCTCGAACAAGCAGGCAAGCATATGCGAGTAGCCAACGATGATCTTCTGCGGCTGCACGGCGGCAATTTTGCCAAAGAACTTCATGATGCTTGGCACCAGCAGGGCGTCCAGGGGATTCTCCTCCAGCCGGTGCACCCGATTGCTTATCACATCGAACACCTGGCGACGCTCCATGTACGAGAGGCCATGATTCTGTGCGGCCAACGGCACCAGGATCTCCATAACGCTGGCCTGCAGCAGCACATCGTCGTTGTCCAGCTCGCTGAGGGCCGCGTCCAACATAAACTCAACGGAGCCCAGCGAAGAAGCATTGGCCTTGGCCAGGTTGACGGCCAGTTCGTAGGCGCGACAGCGCACTATCTCGTTTTGCTGCAGTAGCTGTACCAGCTTAGCCTGGACGCCTGCATCGTTTAGGCGCTGGACCAGCACAATCGAGAGGATTTTAATGGCCACTGCGCTGGCCTCCGTCTCCGTTTGCTTCAGCTCGTCGAGGATAAGGAATACAAGCTCATTATTGGGCAGCTGGCGAACTTGACCCGTAAGCGCCTGGCGGTCCAGCTCCCGGTGCAGCAAGTTCAGCACCAGCGAGCGCACGGCCGGATTCGTGTGGGTGAGACCGCGATTTAAGAGCCCTGGCAGCTGCTCGTCGTCTATCTCCGGGTCCATCATTTGCATGCAGCGGTTCAGGAGCTCCAGAGCCCTAGTGACTACACCATCCATTGGCGGCGCCGCATCTGCTTCTCCTCCGCTACCGATTTCTGCACATTTGTACAATTCGGGAGCGGCGAGCACGCGCCGAACGATTTCCTTGGATGGCACCGACTTGTTGAACGCGGTATACATGCTGTTCAGCGTCTCCAGGCGCTGGTCCTTTGGTTCCAGCGCCTTAAGCTGGGCTAGCCACCAACTCTCGTCCATTACTTGCGTTTTTTATGAAATTTAAATTTATTCAAATGACAAGATGGATTGATGTATATCGATAGGGTTTTCTAGAGATGATAGTTATATCATGACTTGTTGTTTCCCCAAATATCGATAGTTTTCGATATTTGTTGCCAGCTGCAAGGAAAGAAATCCATTCGATGAAAAATCCTTGTCGAATTATATCATTTTTTTTTTATTTAATGTATTCATTTAACTTATTAAAAAATAACATTTTGCTTAAATTGTGTTTGCGTTTGTAACAAATGTGTTTTTGTTGCATATTTTTTTTAATATATTTGTCTATTCTCATATTTAGTAAAGTGTAAATGTCAAAAACCACGACTACACGTTTACCGAACAACGGTGTTTTATTCATAAAAGATATCAAATATATTGACATTTTTAAGGGAAGTTTTTAAAATTATTATTTTGTATTATTTTGATAAAAAATATCATCGATACGATATTTAAAAAAACCGACTCTAATGACAGGCCAAACAGGCTAGTGTGACTGTTTCTCAGTATTTGACAAATTTAAACTTTAACTGATTTTAAATTAAAAACAAGGCTAAATCTTAATATTTTTTTAGTAAAAAATTATAAATTCCTGGATGTCATGGCGCACAGAAGGCTGCAGATGAAGGATTTACTTTGGTGCAAGCCAATATTTCCACTCAATAAGATTATTTTCACTCATTATTTTACTCATCGCACAGATCAGCGTCTCAGCACATTCCGTACTCCTAACTGTTTGTTCGCAGGGAGCAAAGATATTGTTGTGAATATGGTGTTGTTGTAAAACTATTGTTGTTGTACAACAGTTAAGTTGTTGTTGTAGGCAAAAACAGGGTTTCAATATAATCACAACTTGGCTAAAACTCGAAAATTGGCCAAAAATTAGAAACCGAGTTTTAAATGCAGAAATGTTCGCATTTAAAAACCAAGAAGAAAACAGCAAACCAGACTGAAATCGGTTGAGTTTTAGCCAAGTTACGATCATAAAACCAACGAGGGTTTTAGTATTTTTCAGCCAAAAAATTTGACCCAATTTTTGAAAAAAATGTAAGGGGTTACATCGTTAAAATTGTCAAAAATTGGCAAAAAATTAGAAACCGAGTTTTAAATGCAGAAATGTTCGCATTTAAAAACCAAGAAGAAAACAGCAAACCAGACTGAAATCGGTTGAGTTTTAGCCAAGTTACGATCATAAAACCAATGAGGGTTTTAGTATTTTTCAGCCAAAAAATTTGACCCAATTTTTGAAAAAAATGTAAGGGGTTACATCGTTAAAATTGTCAAAAATTGGCCAAAAATTAGAAACCGAGTTTTTAATGCAGAAATGTTCGCATTTAAAAACCAAGAAGAAAACAGCAAACCAGACTGAAATCGGTTGAGTTTTAGCCAAGTTACGATCATAAAACCAATGAGGGTTTTAGTATTTTTCAGCCAAAAAATTTGACCCAATTTTTGAAAAAAATGTAAGGGGTTACATCGTTAAAATTGTCAAAAATTGGACAAAAATTAGAAACCGAGTTTTAAATGCAGAAATGTTCGCATTTAAAAACCAAGAAGAAAGCAGCAAACCAGACTGAAATCGGTTGAGTTTTAGCCAAGTTACGATCATAAAACCAATGAGAGTTTTAGTATTTTTCAGCCAAAAAATTTGACCCAATTTTTGAAAAAAATGTAAGGGGTTACATCGTTAAAATTGTCAAAAATTGGCAAAAATTAGAAACCGAGTTTTAAATGCAGAAATGTTCGCATTTAAAAACCAAGAAGAAAACAGCAAACCAGACTGAAATCGGTTGAGTTTTAGCCAAGTTACGATCATAAAACCAATGAGGGTTTTAGTATTTTTCAGCCAAAAAATTTGACCCAATTTTTGAAAAAAATGTAAGGGGTTACATCGTTAAAATTGTCAAAAATTGGCCAAAAATTAGAAACCGAGTTTTTAATGCAGAAATGTTCGCATTTAAAAACCAAGAAGAAAACAGCAAACCAGACTGAAATCGGTTGAGTTTTAGCCAAGTTACGATCATAAAACCAATGAGGGTTTTAGTATTTTTCAGCCAAAAAATTTGACCCAATTTTTGAAAAAAATGTAAGGGGTTACATCGTTAAAATTGTCAAAAATTGGACAAAAATTAGAAACCGAGTTTTAAATGCAGAAATGTTCGCATTTAAAAACCAAGAAGAAAGCAGCAAACCAGACTGAAATCGGTTGAGTTTTAGCCAAGTTACGATCATAAAACCAATGAGAGTTTTAGTATTTTTCAGCCAAAAAATTTGACCCAATTTTTGAAAAAAATGTAAGGGGTTACATCGTTAAAATTGTCAAAAATTGGCCAAAAATTAGAAACCGAGTTTTAAATGCAGAAATGTTCGCATTTAAAAACCAAGAAGAAAACAGCAAACCAGACTGAAATCGGTTGAGTTTTAGCCAAGTTACGATCATAAAACCAATGAGAGTTTTAGTATTTTTCACCCCAAAAATTTGACCCAATTTTTGAAAAAAATGTAAGGGGTTACATCGTTAAAATTGTCAAAAATTGGCCAAAAATTAGAAACCGAGTTTTAAATGCAGAAATGTTCGCATTTAAAAACCAAGAAGAAAACAGCAAACCAGACTGAAATCGGTTGAGTTTTAGCCAAGTTACGATCATAAAACCAATGAGAGTTTTAGTATTTTTCAGCCCAAAAATTTGACCCAATTTTTGAAAAAAATGTAAGGGGTTACATCGTTAAAATTGTCAAAAATTGGCCAAAAATTAGAAACCGAGTTTTAAATGCAGAAATGTTGAGTTTTAGCCAAGTTACGATCATAAAACCAATGAGGGTTTTAGTATTTTTCAGCCCAAAAATTTGACCCAATTTTTGAAAAAAATGTAAGGGGTTACATCGTTAAAATTGTCAAAAATTGGCCAAAAATTAGAAACCGAGTTTTAAATGCAGAAATGTTCGCATTTAAAAACCAAGAAGAAAACAGCAAACCAGACTGAAATCGGTTGAGTTTTAGCCAAGTTACGATCATAAAACCAATGAGAGTTTTAGTATTTTTCAGCCAAAAAATTTGACCCAATTTTTGAAAAAAATGTAAGGGGTTACATCGTTAAAATTGTCAAAAATTGGCCAAAAATTAGAAACCGAGTTTTAAATGCAGAAATGTTCGCATTTAAAAAACCAAGAAGAAAACAGCAAACCAGACTGAAATCGGTTGAGTTTTAGCCAAGTTACGATCATAAAACCAATGAGAGTTTTAGTATTTTTCAGCCAAAAAATTTGACCCAATTTTTGAAAAAAATGTAAGGGGTTACATCGTTAAAATTGTCAAAAATTGGCCAAAAATTAGAAACCGAGTTTTAAATGCAGAAATGTTCGCATTTAAAAACCAAGAAGAAAACAGCAAACCAGACTGAAATTGGTTGAGTTTTAGCCAAGTTACGATCATAAAACTAATGAGGGTTTTAGTATTTTTCAGCCAAAAAATTTGACCCAATTTTTGAAAAAAATGTACGGTTGAGTTTTAGCCAAGTTATGATCATAAAACCGTTGAAGGTGTTGGCAATTTTCAGCCAAAAAATTTGACCCAATTTTTGAAAAAAATGTAAGGGGTTACATCGTTAAAATTGTCAAAAATTGGTCAAAAATTAGAAACCGTGTTTTAAATGCAGAAATGTTCGCATTTAAAAACCAAGAAGAAAACAGCAAACCAGACTGAAATCGGTTGAGTTTTAGCCAAGTTAGGATCATAAAACCAATGAGAGTTTTAGTATTTTTCACCCCAAAAATTTGACCCAATTTTTGAAAAAATGTAAGGGGTTACATCGTTAAAATTGTCAAAAATTGGCCAAAAATTAGAAACCGAGTTTTAAATGCAGAAATGTTCGCATTTAAAAACCAAGAAGAAAAAATCAAACCAGACTGAAATCGGTTGAGTTTTAGCCAAGATATGATCATAAAACCGTTGAAGGTGTTGGCAATTTTCAGCCAAAAATTTGACCCAATTTTTGAAAAAAATGTAAGGGGTTACATCGTTAAAATTGTCAAAAATTGGCCAAAAATTAGAAACCGAGTTTTAAATGCAGAAATGTTCGCATTTAAAAACCAAGAAGAAAACAGCAAACCAGACTGAAATCGGTTGAGTTTTAGCCAAGTTACGATCATAAAACCAACGAGGGTTTTAGTATTTTTCAGCCAAAAAATTTGACCCAATTTTTGAAAAAAATGTAAGGGGTTACATCGTTAAAATTGTCAAAAATTGGCAAAAAATTAGAAACCGAGTTTTAAATGCAGAAATGTTTGCATTTAAAAACCAAGAAGAAAACAGCAAACCAGACTGAAATCGGTTGAGTTTTAGCCAAGTTACGATCATAAAACCAATGAGGGTTTTAGTATTTTTCAGCCAAAAAATTTGACCCAATTTTTGAAAAAAATGTAAGGGGTTACATCGTTAAAATTGTCAAAAATTGGCCAAAAATTAGAAACCGAGTTTTTAATGCAGAAATGTTCGCATTTAAAAACCAAGAAGAAAACAGCAAACCAGACTGAAATCGGTTGAGTTTTAGCCAAGTTACGATCATAAAACCAATGAGGGTTTTAGTATTTTTCAGCCAAAAAATTTGACCCAATTTTTGAAAAAAATGTAAGGGGTTACATCGTTAAAATTGTCAAAAATTGGACAAAAATTAGAAACCGAGTTTTAAATGCAGAAATGTTCGCATTTAAAAACCAAGAAGAAAGCAGCAAACCAGACTGAAATCGGTTGAGTTTTAGCCAAGTTACGATCATAAAACCAATGAGAGTTTTAGTATTTTTCAGCCAAAAAATTTGACCCAATTTTTGAAAAAAATGTAAGGGGTTACATCGTTAAAATTGTCAAAAATTGGCCAAAAATTAGAAACCGAGTTTTAAATGCAGAAATGTTCGCATTTAAAAACCAAGAAGAAAACAGCAAACCAGACTGAAATCGGTTGAGTTTTAGCCAAGTTACGATCATAAAACCAATGAGAGTTTTAGTATTTTTCACCCCAAAAATTTGACCCAATTTTTGAAAAAAATGTAAGGGGTTACATCGTTAAAATTGTCAAAAATTGGCCAAAAATTAGAAACCGAGTTTTAAATGCAGAAATGTTCGCATTTAAAAACCAAGAAGAAAACAGCAAACCAGACTGAAATCGGTTGAGTTTTAGCCAAGTTACGATCATAAAACCAATGAGAGTTTTAGTATTTTTCAGCCCAAAAATTTGACCCAATTTTTGAAAAAAATGTAAGGGGTTACATCGTTAAAATTGTCAAAAATTGGCCAAAAATTAGAAACCGAGTTTTAAATGCAGAAATGTTGAGTTTTAGCCAAGTTACGATCATAAAACCAATGAGGGTTTTAGTATTTTTCAGCCCAAAAATTTGACCCAATTTTTGAAAAAAATGTAAGGGGTTACATCGTTAAAATTGTCAAAAATTGGCCAAAAATTAGAAACCGAGTTTTAAATGCAGAAATGTTCGCATTTAAAAACCAAGAAGAAAACAGCAAACCAGACTGAAATCGGTTGAGTTTTAGCCAAGTTACGATCATAAAACCAATGAGAGTTTTAGTATTTTTCAGCCAAAAAATTTGACCCAATTTTTGAAAAAAATGTAAGGGGTTACATCGTTAAAATTGTCAAAAATTGGCCAAAAATTAGAAACCGAGTTTTAAATGCAGAAATGTTCGCATTTAAAAACCAAGAAGAAAACAGCAAACCAGACTGAAATCGGTTGAGTTTTAGCCAAGTTACGATCATAAAACAAATGAGAGTTTTAGTATTTTTCAGCCAAAAAATTTGACCCAATTTTTGAAAAAAATGTAAGGGGTTACATCGTTAAAATTGTCAAAAATTGGCCAAAAATTAGAAACCGAGTTTTAAATGCAGAAATGTTCGCATTTAAAAACCAAGAAGAAAACAGCAAACCAGACTGAAATTGGTTGAGTTTTAGCCAAGTTACGATCATAAAACTAATGAGGGTTTTAGTATTTTTCAGCCAAAAAATTTGACCCAATTTTTGAAAAAAATGTACGGTTGAGTTTTAGCCAAGTTATGATCATAAAACCGTTGAAGGTGTTGGCAATTTTCAGCCAAGTTACGATCATAAAACCAATGAGAGATTTAGTATTTTTCAGCCAAAAAATTTGACCCAATTTTTGAAAAAGATGTAAGGGGTTACATCGTTAAAATTGTCAAAAATTGGCAAAAAATTAGAAACCGAGTTTTAAATGCAGAAATGTTGAGTTTTAGCCAAGTTACGATCATAAAACCAATGAGGGTTTTAGTATTTTTCAGCCCAAAAATTTGACCCAATTTTTGAAAAAAATGTAAGGGGTTACATCGTAAAAATACGATCATAAAACCAATGAGAGTTTTAGTATTTTTCACCCCAAAAATTTGACCCAATTTTTGAAAAAAATGTAAGGGGTTACATCGTTAAAATTGTCAAAAATTGGCCAAAAATTAGAAACCGAGTTTTAAATGCAGAAATGTTCGCATTTAAAAACCAAGAAGAAAACAGCAAACCAGACTGAAATCGGTTGAGTTTTAGCCAAGTTACGATCATAAAACCAATGAGAGTTTTAGTATTTTTCAGCCCAAAAATTTGACCCAATTTTTGAAAAAAATGTAAGGGGTTACATCGTTAAAATTGTCAAAAATTGGCCAAAAATTAGAAACCGAGTTTTAAATGCAGAAATGTTGAGTTTTAGCCAAGTTACGATCATAAAACCAATGAGGGTTTTAGTATTTTTCAGCCCAAAAATTTGACCCAATTTTTGAAAAAAATGTAAGGGGTTACATCGTTAAAATTGTCAAAAATTGGCCAAAAATTAGAAACCGAGTTTTAAATGCAGAAATGTTCGCATTTAAAAACCAAGAAGAAAACAGCAAACCAGACTGAAATCGGTTGAGTTTTAGCCAAGTTACGATCATAAAACCAATGAGAGTTTTAGTATTTTTCAGCCAAAAAATTTGACCCAATTTTTGAAAAAAATGTAAGGGGTTACATCGTTAAAATTGTCAAAAATTGGCCAAAAATTAGAAACCGAGTTTTAAATGCAGAAATGTTCGCATTTAAAAACCAAGAAGAAAACAGCAAACCAGACTGAAATCGGTTGAGTTTTAGCCAAGTTACGATCATAAAACAAATGAGAGTTTTAGTATTTTTCAGCCAAAAAATTTGACCCAATTTTTGAAAAAAATGTAAGGGGTTACATCGTTAAAATTGTCAAAAATTGGCCAAAAATTAGAAACCGAGTTTTAAATGCAGAAATGTTCGCATTTAAAAACCAAGAAGAAAACAGCAAACCAGACTGAAATTGGTTGAGTTTTAGCCAAGTTACGATCATAAAACTAATGAGGGTTTTAGTATTTTTCAGCCAAAAAATTTGACCCAATTTTTGAAAAAAATGTACGGTTGAGTTTTAGCCAAGTTATGATCATAAAACCGTTGAAGGTGTTGGCAATTTTCAGCCAAAAATTTGACCCAATTTTTGAAAAAAATGTAAGGGGTTACATCGTTAAAATTGTCAAAAATTGGCCAAAAATTAGAAACCGAGTTTTAAATGCAGAAATGTTCGCATTTAAAAACCAAGAAGAAAACAGCAAACCAGACTGAAATCGGTTGAGTTTTAGCCAAGTTACGATCATAAAACCAATGAGAGTTTTAGTATTTTTCAGCCAAAAAATTTGACCCAATTTTTGAAAAAAATGTAAGGGGTTACATCGTTAAAATTGTCAAAAATTGGCCAAAAATTAGAAACCGAGTTTTAAATGCAGAAATGTTCGCATTTAAAAACCAAGAAGAAAACAGCAAACCAGACTGAAATCGGTTGAGTTTTAGCCAAGTTACGATCATAAAACCAATGAGGGTTTTAGTATTTTTCAGCCAAAAAATTGACCCAATTTTTGAAAAAAATGTAAGGGGTTACATCGTTAAAATTGTCAAAAATTGGCCAAAATTAGAAACCGAGTTTTAAATGCAGAAATGTTCGCATTTAAAAACCAAGAAGAAAACAGCAAACCAGACTGAAATCGGTTGAGTTTTAGCCAAGTTACGATCATAAAACCAATGAGAGTTTTAGTATTTTTCAGCCAAAAAATTTGACCCAATTTTTGAAAAAAATGTAAGGGGTTAGTTACATCGTTAAAATTGTCAAAAATTGGCCAAAAATTAGAAACCGAGTTTTAAATGCAGAAATGTTCGCATTTAAAAACCAAGAAGAAAACAGCAAACCAGACTGAAATCGGTTGAGTTTTAGCCAAGTTACGATCATAAAACCAATGAGGGTTTTAGTATTTTTCAGCCAAAAAATTGACCCAATTTTTGAAAAAAATGTAAGGGGTTACATCGTTAAAATTGTCAAAAATTGGCCAAAAATTAGAAACCGAGTTTTAAATGCAGAAATGTTCGCATTTAAAAACCAAGAAGAAAACAGCAAACCAGACTGAAATCGGTTGAGTTTTAGCCAAGTTACGATCATAAAACCAATGAGGGTTTTAGTATTTTTCAGCCAAAAAATTGACCCAATTTTTGAAAAAAATGTACGGTTGAGTTTTAGCCAAGTTATGATCATAAAATCGTTGAAGGTGTTGGCAATTTTCAGCCAAAAAATTTGACCCAATTTTTGAAAAAAATGTAAGGGGTTACATCGTTAAAATTGTCAAAAATTGGCCAAAAATTAGAAACCGAGTTTTAAATGCAGAAATGTTCGCATTTAAAAACCAAGAAGAAAACAGCAAACCAGACTGAAATCGGTTGAGTTTTAGCCAAGTTACGATCATAAAACCAATGAGAGTTTTAGTATTTTTCACCCCAAAAATTTGACCCAATTTTTGAAAAAAATGTAAGGGGTTACATCGTTAAAATTGTCAAAAATTGGCCAAAAATTAGAAACCGAGTTTTAAATGCAGAAATGTTCGCATTTAAAAACCAAGAAGAAAACAGCAAACCAGACTGAAATCGGTTGAGTTTTAGCCAAGTTACGATCATAAAACTAATGAGGGTTTTAGTATTTTTCAGCCCAAAAATTTGACCCAATTTTTGAAAAAAATGTAAGGGGTTACATCGTTAAAATTGTCAAAAATTGGCCAAAAATTAGAAACCGAGTTTTAAATGCAGAAATGTTCGCATTTAAAAACCAAGAAGAAAACAGCAAACCAGACTGAAATCGGTTGAGTTTTAGCCAAGTTACGATCATAAAACCAATGAGAGTTTTAGTATTTTTCAGCCCAAAAATTTGACCCAATTTTTGAAAAAAATGTAAGGGGTTACATCGTTAAAATTGTCAAAAATTGTCCAAAAATTAGAAACCGAGTTTTAAATGCAGAAATGTTCGCATTTAAAAACCAAGAAGAAAACAGCAAACCAGACTGAAATCGGTTGAGTTTTAGCCAAGTTACGATCATAAAACCAATGAGAGTTTTAGTATTTTTCAGCCAAAAAATTTGACCCAATTTTTGAAAAAGATGTAAGGGGTTACATCGTTAAAATTGTCAAAAATTGGCAAAAAATTAGAAACCGAGTTTTAAATGCAGAAATGTTCGCATTTAAAAACCAAGAAGAAAACAGCAAACCAGACTGAAATCGGTTGAGTTTTAGCCAAGTTACGATCATAAAACCAATGAGAGATTTAGTATTTTTCAGCCAAAAAATTTGACCCAATTTTTGAAAAAGATGTAAGGGGTTACATCGTTAAAATTGTCAAAAATTGGCAAAAAATTAGAAACCGAGTTTTAAATGCAGAAATGTTGAGTTTTAGCCAAGTTACGATCATAAAACCAATGAGGGTTTTAGTATTTTTCAGCCCAAAAATTTGACCCAATTTTTGAAAAAAATGTAAGGGGTTACATCGTTAAAATTGTCAAAAATTGGCCAAAAATTAGAAACCGAGTTTTAAATGCAGAAATGTTCGCATTTAAAAACCAAGAAGAAAACAGCAAACCAGACTGAAATCGGTTGAGTTTTAGCCAAGTTACGATCATAAAACCAATGAGAGTTTTAGTATTTTTCAGCCAAAAAATTTGACCCAATTTTTGAAAAAAATGTAAGGGGTTACATCGTTAAAATTGTCAAAAATTGGCCAAAAATTAGAAACCGAGTTTTAAATGCAGAAATGTTCGCATTTAAAAACCAAGAAGAAAACAGCAAACCAGAGTGAAATTGGTTGAGTTTTAGCCAAGTTACGATCATAAAACTAATGAGGGTTTTAGTATTTTTCAGCCAAAAAATTTGACCCAATTTTTGAAAAAAATGTACGGTTGAGTTTTAGCCAAGTTATGATCATAAAATCGTTGAAGGTGTTGGCAATTTTCAGCCAAAAAATTTGACCCAATTTTTGAAAAAAATGTAAGGGGTTACATCGTTAAAATTGTCAAAAATTGTCCAAAAATTAGAAACCGTGTTTTAAATGCAGAAATGTTCGCATTTAAAAACCAAGAAGAAAACAGCAAACCAGACTGAAATCGGTTGAGTTTTAGCCAAGTTACGATCATAAAACCAATGAGAGTTTTAGTATTTTTCACCCCAAAAATTTGACCCAATTTTTGAAAAAAATGTAAGGGGTTACATCGTTAAAATTGTCAAAAATTGTCAAGTTACGATCATAAAACCAATGAGAGTTTTAGTATTTTTCACCCCAAAAATTTGACCCAATTTTTGAAAAAAATGTAAGGGGTTACATCGTTAAAATTGTCAAAAATTGGCCAAAAATTAGAAACCGAGTTTTAAATGCAGAAATGTTCGCATTTAAAAACCAAGAAGAAAACAGCAAACCAGACTGAAATCGGTTGAGTTTTAGCCAAGTTACGATCATAAAACCAATGAGAGTTTTAGTATTTTTCAGCCAAAAAATTTGACCCAATTTTTGAAAAAAATGTAAGGGGTTACATCGTTAAAATTGTCAAAAATTGGCCAAAAATTAGAAACCGAGTTTTAAATGCAGAAATGTTCGCATTTAAAAACCAAGAAGAAAACAGCAAACCAGACTGAAATCGGTTGAGTTTTAGCCAAGTTACGATCATAAAACCAATGAGGGTTTTAGTATTTTTCAGCCAAAAAATTGACCCAATTTTTGAAAAAAATGTAAGGGGTTACATCGTTAAAATTGTCAAAAATTGGCCAAAAATTAGAAACCGAGTTTTAAATGCAGAAATGTTCGCATTTAAAAACCAAGAAGAAAACAGCAAACCAGACTGAAATCGGTTGAGTTTTAGCCAAGTTACGATCATAAAACCAATGAGGGTTTTAGTATTTTTCAGCCAAAAAATTGACCCAATTTTTGAAAAAAATGTACGGTTGAGTTTTAGCCAAGTTATGATCATAAAATCGTTGAAGGTGTTGGCAATTTTCAGCCAAAAAATTTGACCCAATTTTTGAAAAAAATGTAAGGGGTTACATCGTTAAAATTGTCAAAAATTGTCCAAAAATTAGAAACCGTGTTTTAAATGCAGAAATGTTCGCATTTAAAAACCAAGAAGAAAACAGCAAACCAGACTGAAATCGGTTGAGTTTTAGCCAAGTTACGATCATAAAACCAATGAGAGTTTTAGTATTTTTCACCCCAAAAATTTGACCCAATTTTTGAAAAAAATGTAAGGGGTTACATCGTTAAAATTGTCAAAAATTGGCCAAAAATTAGAAACCGAGTTTTAAATGCAGAAATGTTCGCATTTAAAAACCAAGAAGAAAACAGCAAACCAGACTGAAATCGGTTGAGTTTTAGCCAAGTTACGATCATAAAACTAATGAGGGTTTTAGTATTTTTCAGCCCAAAAATTTGACCCAATTTTTGAAAAAAATGTAAGGGGTTACATCGTTAAAATTGTCAAAAATTGGCCAAAAATTAGAAACCGAGTTTTAAATGCAGAAATGTTCGCATTTAAAAACCAAGAAGAAAACAGCAAACCAGACTGAAATCGGTTGAGTTTTAGCCAAGTTACGATCATAAAACCAATGAGAGTTTTAGTATTTTTCAGCCCAAAAATTTGACCCAATTTTTGAAAAAAATGTAAGGGGTTACATCGTTAAAATTGTCAAAAATTGTCCAAAAATTAGAAACCGAGTTTTAAATGCAGAAATGTTCGCATTTAAAAACCAAGAAGAAAACAGCAAACCAGACTGAAATCGGTTGAGTTTTAGCCAAGTTACGATCATAAAACCAATGAGAGTTTTAGTATTTTTCAGCCAAAAAATTTGACCCAATTTTTGAAAAAGATGTAAGGGGTTACATCGTTAAAATTGTCAAAAATTGGCAAAAAATTAGAAACCGAGTTTTAAATGCAGAAATGTTCGCATTTAAAAACCAAGAAGAAAACAGCAAACCAGACTGAAATCGGTTGAGTTTTAGCCAAGTTACGATCATAAAACCAATGAGAGATTTAGTATTTTTCAGCCAAAAAATTTGACCCAATTTTTGAAAAAGATGTAAGGGGTTACATCGTTAAAATTGTCAAAAATTGGCAAAAAATTAGAAACCGAGTTTTAAATGCAGAAATGTTGAGTTTTAGCCAAGTTACGATCATAAAACCAATGAGGGTTTTAGTATTTTTCAGCCCAAAAATTTGACCCAATTTTTGAAAAAAATGTAAGGGGTTACATCGTTAAAATTGTCAAAAATTGGCCAAAAATTAGAAACCGAGTTTTAAATGCAGAAATGTTCGCATTTAAAAACCAAGAAGAAAACAGCAAACCAGACTGAAATCGGTTGAGTTTTAGCCAAGTTACGATCATAAAACCAATGAGAGTTTTAGTATTTTTCAGCCAAAAAATTTGACCCAATTTTTGAAAAAAATGTAAGGGGTTACATCGTTAAAATTGTCAAAAATTGGCCAAAAATTAGAAACCGAGTTTTAAATGCAGAAATGTTCGCATTTAAAAACCAAGAAGAAAACAGCAAACCAGAGTGAAATTGGTTGAGTTTTAGCCAAGTTACGATCATAAAACTAATGAGGGTTTTAGTATTTTTCAGCCAAAAAATTTGACCCAATTTTTGAAAAAAATGTACGGTTGAGTTTTAGCCAAGTTATGATCATAAAATCGTTGAAGGTGTTGGCAATTTTCAGCCAAAAAATTTGACCCAATTTTTGAAAAAAATGTAAGGGGTTACATCGTTAAAATTGTCAAAAATTGTCCAAAAATTAGAAACCGTGTTTTAAATGCAGAAATGTTCGCATTTAAAAACCAAGAAGAAAACAGCAAACCAGACTGAAATCGGTTGAGTTTTAGCCAAGTTACGATCATAAAACCAATGAGAGTTTTAGTATTTTTCACCCCAAAAATTTGACCCAATTTTTGAAAAAAATGTAAGGGGTTACATCGTTAAAATTGTCAAAAATTGGCCAAAAATTAGAAACCGAGTTTTAAATGCAGAAATGTTCGCATTTAAAAACCAAGAAGAAAACAGCAAACCAGACTGAAATCGGTTGAGTTTTAGCCAAGTTACGATCATAAAACTAATGAGGGTTTTAGTATTTTTCAGCCCAAAAATTTGACCCAATTTTTGAAAAAAATTTAAGGGGTTACATCGTTAAAATTGTCAAAAATTGGCCAAAAATTAGAAACCGAGTTTTAAATGCAGAAATGTTCGCATTTAAAAACCAAGAAGAAAACAGCAAACCAGACTGAAATCGGTTGAGTTTTAGCCAAGTTACGATCATAAAACCAATGAGAGTTTTAGTATTTTTCAGCCAAAAAATTTGACCCAATTTTTGAAAAAGATGTAAGGGGTTACATCGTTAAAATTGTCAAAAATTGGCAAAAAATTAGAAACCGAGTTTTAAATGCAGAAATGTTCGCATTTAAAAACCAAGAAGAAAACAGCAAATCAGACTGAAATCGGTTGAGTTTTAGCCAAGTTACGATCATAAAACCAATGAGAGATTTAGTATTTTTCAGCCAAAAAATTTGACCCAATTTTTGAAAAAGATGTAAGGGGTTACATCGTTAAAATTGTCAAAAATTGGCAAAAAATTAGAAACCGAGTTTTAAATGCAGAAATGTTGAGTTTTAGCCAAGTTACGATCATAAAACCAATGAGGGTTTTAGTATTTTTCAGCCCAAAAATTTGACCCAATTTTTGAAAAAAATGTAAGGGGTTACATCGTTAAAATTGTCAAAAATTGGCCAAAAATTAGAAACCGAGTTTTAAATGCAGAAATGTTCGCATTTAAAAACCAAGAAGAAAACAGCAAACCAGACTGAAATCGGTTGAGTTTTAGCCAAGTTACGATCATAAAACCAATGAGAGTTTTAGTATTTTTCAGCCAAAAAATTTGACCCAATTTTTGAAAAAAATGTAAGGGGTTACATCGTTAAAATTGTCAAAAATTGGCCAAAAATTAGAAACCGAGTTTTAAATGCAGAAATGTTCGCATTTAAAAACCAAGAAGAAAACAGCAAACCAGAGTGAAATTGGTTGAGTTTTAGCCAAGTTACGATCATAAAACTAATGAGGGTTTTAGTATTTTTCAGCCAAAAAATTTGACCCAATTTTTGAAAAAAATGTACGGTTGAGTTTTAGCCAAGTTATGATCATAAAACCGTTGAAGGTGTTGGCAATTTTCAGCCAAAAAATTTGACCCAATTTTTGAAAAAAATGTAAGGGGTTACATCGTTAAAATTGTCAAAAATTGGTCAAAAATTAGAAACCGTGTTTTAAATGCAGAAATGTTCGCATTTAAAAACCAAGAAGAAAACAGCAAACCAGACTGAAATCGGTTGAGTTTTAGCCAAGTTAGGATCATAAAACCAATGAGAGTTTTAGTATTTTTCACCCCAAAAATTTGACCCAATTTTTGAAAAAATGTAAGGGGTTACATCGTTAAAATTGTCAAAAATTGGCCAAAAATTAGATATCGAGTTTTAAATGCAGAAATGTTCGCATTTAAAAACCAAGAAGAAAAAATCAAACCAGACTGAAATCGGTTGAGTTTTAGCCAAGATATGATCATAAAACCGTTGAAGGTGTTGGCAATTTTCAGCCAAAAATTTGACCCAATTTTTGAAAAAAATGTAAGGGGTTACATCGTTAAAATTGTCAAAAATTGGCCAAAAATTAGAAACCGAGTTTTAAATGCAGAAATGTTCGCATTTAAAAACCAAGAAGAAAACAGCAAACCAGACTGAAATCGGTTGAGTTTTAGCCAAGTTACGATCATAAAACCAATGAGAGTTTTAGTATTTTTCAGCCAAAAAATTTGACCCAATTTTTGAAAAAAATGTAAGGGGTTACATCGTTAAAATTGTCAAAAATTGGCCAAAAATTAGAAACCGAGTTTTAAATGCAGAAATGTTCGCATTTAAAAACCAAGAAGAAAACAGCAAACCAGACTGAAATCGGTTGAGTTTTAGCCAAGTTACGATCATAAAACCAATGAGAGTTTTAGTATTTTTCACCCCAAAAATTTGACCCAATTTTTGAAAAAAATGTAAGGGGTTACATCGTTAAAATTGTCAAAAATTGGCCAAAAATTAGAAACCGAGTTTTAAATGCAGAAATGTTCGCATTTAAAAACCAAGAAGAAAACAGCAAACCAGACTGAAATCGGTTGAGTTTTAGCCAAGTTACGATCATAAAACCAATGAGAGTTTTAGTATTTTTCAGCCAAAAAATTTGACCCAATTTTTGAAAAAAATGTAAGGGGTTACATCGTTAAAATTGTCAAAAATTGGCCAAAAATTAGAAACCGAGTTTTAAATGCAGAAATGTTCGCATTTAAAAACCAAGAAGAAAACAGCAAACCAGACTGAAATCGGTTGAGTTTTAGCCAAGTTACGATCATAAAACCAATGAGGGTTTTAGTATTTTTCAGCCAAAAAATTGACCCAATTTTTGAAAAAAATGTAAGGGGTTACATCGTTAAAATTGTCAAAAATTGGCCAAAAATTAGAAACCGAGTTTTAAATGCAGAAATGTTCGCATTTAAAAACCAAGAAGAAAACAGCAAACCAGACTGAAATCGGTTGAGTTTTAGCCAAGTTACGATCATAAAACCAATGAGGGTTTTAGTATTTTTCAGCCAAAAAATTGACCCAATTTTTGAAAAAATGTACGGTTGAGTTTTAGCCAAGTTATGATCATAAAATCGTTGAAGGTGTTGGCAATTTTCAGCCAAAAAATTTGACCCAATTTTTGAAAAAAATGTAAGGGGTTACATCGTTAAAATTGTCAAAAATTGGCCAAAAATTAGAAACCGAGTTTTAAATGCAGAAATGTTCGCATTTAAAAACCAAGAAGAAAACAGCAAACCAGACTGAAATCGGTTGAGTTTTAGCCAAGTTACGATCATAAAACTAATGAGGGTTTTAGTATTTTTCAGCCCAAAAATTTGACCCAATTTTTGAAAAAGATGTAAGGGGTTACATCGTTAAAATTGTCAAAAATTGGCAAAAAATTAGAAACCGAGTTTTAAATGCAGAAATGTTCGCATTTAAAAACCAAGAAGAAAACAGCAAACCAGACTGAAATCGGTTGAGTTTTAGCCAAGTTACGATCATAAAACCAATGAGAGTTTTAGTATTTTTCAGCCAAAAAATTTGACCCAATTTTTGAAAAAAATGTAAGGGGTTACATCGTTAAAATTGTCAAAAATTGGCAAAAAATTAGAAACCGAGTTTTAAATGCAGAAATGTTCGCATTTAAAAACCAAGAAGAAAACAGCAAACCAGACTGAAATCGGTTGAGTTTTAGCCAAGTTACGATCATAAAACCAATGAGAGTTTTAGTATTTTTCAGCCAAAAAATTTGACCCAATTTTTGAAAAAAATGTAAGGGGTTACATCGTTAAAATTGTCAAAAATTGGCCAAAAATCAGAAACCGAGTTTTAAATGCAGAAATGTTCGCATTTAAAAACCAAGAAGAAAACAGCAAACCAGACTGAAATCGGTTGAATTTTAGCCAAGTTACGATCATAAAACCAATGAGGGTTTTAGTATTTTTCAGCCCAAAAATTTGACCCAATTTTTGAAAAAAATGTAAGGGGTTACATCGTTAAAATTGTCAAAAATTGGCCAAAAATTAGAAACCGAGTTTTAAATGCAGAAATGTTCGCATTTAAAAACCAAGAAGAAAACAGCAAACCAGACTGAAATCGGTTGAGTTTTAGCCAAGTTACGATCATAAAACCAATGAGAGTTTTAGTATTTTTCAGCCAAAAAATTTGACCCAATTTTTGAAAAAGATGTAAGGGGTTACATCGTTAAAATTTTCAAAAATTGGCAAAAAATTAGAAACCGAGTTTTAAATGCAGAAATGTTCGCATTTAAAAACCAAGAAGAAAACAGCAAACCAGACTGAAATCGGTTGAGTTTTAGCCAAGTTACGATCATAAAACCAATGAGGGTTTTAGTATTTTTCAGCCAAAAAATTGACCCAATTTTTGAAAAAAATGTAAGGGGTTACATCGTTAAAATTGTCAAAAATTGGCCAAAAATTAGAAACCGAGTTTTAAATGCAGAAATGTTCGCATTTAAAAACCAAGAAGAAAACAGCAAACCAGACTGAAATCGGTTGAGTTTTAGCCAAGTTACGATCATAAAACCAATGAGGGTTTTAGTATTTTTCAGCCAAAAAATTGACCCAATTTTTGAAAAAAATGTACGGTTGAGTTTTAGCCAAGTTATGATCATAAAACCGTTGAAGGTGTTGGCAATTTTCAGCCAAAAAATTTGACCCAATTTTTGAAAAAAATGTAAGGGGTTACATCGTTAAAATTGTCAAAAATTGTCCAAAAATTAGAAACCGTGTTTTAAATGCAGAAATGTTCGCATTTAAAAACCAAGAAGAAAACAGCAAACCAGACTGAAATCGGTTGAGTTTTAGCCAAGTTACGATCATAAAACCAATGAGAGTTTTAGTATTTTTCACCCCAAAAATTTGACCCAATTTTTGAAAAAAATGTAAGGGGTTACATCGTTAAAATTGTCAAAAATTGGCCAAAAATTAGAAACCGAGTTTTAAATGCAGAAATGTTCGCATTTAAAAACCAAGAAGAAAACAGCAAACCAGACTGAAATCGGTTGAGTTTTAGCCAAGTTACGATCATAAAACTAATGAGGGTTTTAGTATTTTTCAGCCAAAAAATTTGACCCAATTTTTGAAAAAAATGTAAGGGGTTACATCGTTAAAATTGTCAAAAATTGGCCAAAAATTAGAAACCGAGTTTTAAATGCAGAAATGTTCGCATTTAAAAACCAAGAAGAAAACAGCAAACCAGACTGAAATCGGTTGAGTTTTAGCCAAGTTACGATCAAAAAACCAATGAGAGTTTTAGTATTTTTCAGCCCAAAAATTTGACCCAATTTTTGAAAAAAATGTAAGGGGTTACATCGTTAAAATTGTCAAAAATTGTCCAAAAATTAGAAACCGAGTTTTAAATGCAGAAATGTTCGCATTTAAAAACCAAGAAGAAAACAGCAAACCAGACTGAAATCGGTTGAGTTTTAGCCAAGTTACGATCATAAAACCAATGAGAGTTTTAGTATTTTTCAGCCAAAAAATTTGACCCAATTTTTGAAAAAAATGTAAGGGGTTACATCGTTAAAATTGTCAAAAATTGGCCAAAAATTAGAAACGAGTTTTAAATGCAGAAATGTTCGCATTTAAAAACCAAGAAGAAAACAGCAAACCAGACTGAAATCGGTTGAGTTTTAGCCAAGTTACGATCATAAAACCAATGAGAGTTTTAGTATTTTTCAGCCAAAAAATTTGACCCAATTTTTGAAAAAAATGTAAGGGGTTACATCGTTAAAATTGTCAAAAATTGGCCAAAAATTAGAAACCGAGTTTTAAATGCAGAAATGTTCGCATTTAAAAACCAAGAAGAAAACAGCAAACCAGACTGAAATCGGTTGAGTTTTAGCCAAGTTACGATCATAAAACCAATGAGGGTTTTAGTATTTTTCAGCCAAAAAATTTGACCCAATTTTTGAAAAAAATGTAAGGGGTTACATCGTTAAAATTGTCAAAAATTGGCAAAAAATTAGAAACCGAGTTTTAAATGCAGAAATGTTCGCATTTAAAAACCAAGAAGAAAACAGCAAACCAGACTGAAATCGGTTGAGTTTTAGCCAAGTTACGATCAAAAAACCAATGAGAGTTTTAGTATTTTTAAGCCCAAAAATTTGACCCAATTTTTGAAAAAAATGTAAGGGGTTACATCGTTAAAATTGTCAAAAATTGTCCAAAAATTAGAAACCGAGTTTTAAATGCAGAAATGTTCGCATTTAAAAACCAAGAAGAAAACAGCAAACCAGACTGAAATCGGTTGAGTTTTAGCCAAGTTACGATCATAAAACCAATGAGAGTTTTAGTATTTTTCAGCCAAAAAATTTGACCCAATTTTTGAAAAAGATGTAAGGGGTTACATCGTTAAAATTGTCAAAAATTGGCAAAAAATTAGAAACCGAGTTTTAAATGCAGAAATGTTCGCATTTAAAAACCAAGAAGAAAACAGCAAACCAGACTGAAATCGGTTGAGTTTTAGCCAAGTTACGATCATAAAACAAATGAGAGTTTTAGTATTTTTCAGCCAAAAAATTTGACCCAATTTTTGAAAAAAATGTAAGGGGTTACATCGTTAAAATTGTCAAAAATTGGCCAAAAATTAGAAACCGAGTTTTTAATGCAGAAATGTTCGCATTTAAAAACCAAGAAGAAAACAGCAAACCAGACTGAAATCGGTTGAGTTTTAGCCAAGTTACGATCATAAAACCAATGAGAGTTTTAGTATTTTTCAGCCAAAAAATTTGACCCAATTTTTGAAAAAAATGTAAGGGGTTACATCGTTAAAATTGTCAAAAATTGGCAAAAAATTAGAAACCGAGTTTTTAATGCAGAAATGTTTGCATTTAAAAACCAAGAAGAAAACAGCAAACCAGACTGAAATCGGTTGAGTTTTAGCCAAGTTACGATCATAAAACCAATGAGAGTTTTAGTATTTTTCAGCCAAAAAAATTGACCCAATTTTTGAAAAAAATGTAAGGGGTTACATCGTTAAAATTGTCAAAAATTGGCCAAAAATCAGAAACCGAGTTTTAAATGCAGAAATGTTCGCATTTAAAAACCAAGAAGAAAACAGCAAACCAGACTGAAATCGGTTGAATTTTAGCCAAGTTACGATCATAAAACCAATGAGGGTTTTAGTATTTTTCAGCCCAAAAATTTGACCCAATTTTTGAAAAAAATGTAAGGGGTTACATCGTTAAAATTGTCAAAAATTGGCCAAAAATTAGAAACCGAGTTTTAAATGCAGAAATGTTCGCATTTAAAAACCAAGAAGAAAACAGCAAACCAGACTGAAATCGGTTGAGTTTTAGCCAAGTTACGATCATAAAACCAATGAGAGTTTTAGTATTTTTCAGCCAAAAAATTTGACCCAATTTTTGAAAAAAATGTAAGGGGTTACATCGTTAAAATTGTCAAAAATTGGCCAAAAATTAGAAACCGAGTTTTAAATGCAGAAATGTTCGCATTTAAAAACCAAGAAGAAAACAGCAAACCAGACTGAAATCGGTTGAGTTTTAGCCAAGTTACGATCATAAAACAAATGAGAGTTTTAGTATTTTTCAGCCAAAAAATTTGACCCAATTTTTGAAAAAAATGTAAGGGGTTACATCGTTAAAATTGTCAAAAATTGGCCAAAAATTAGAAACCGAGTTTTAAATGCAGAAATGTTCGCATTTAAAAACCAAGAAGAAAACAGCAAACCAGACTGAAATCGGTTGAGTTTTAGCCAAGTTACGATCATAAAACCAATGAGAGTTTTAGTATTTTTCAGCCAAAAAATTTGACCCAATTTTTGAAAAAGATGTAAGGGGTTACATCGTTAAAATTGTCAAAAATTGGCAAAAAATTAGAAACCGAGTTTTAAATGCAGAAATGTTCGCATTTAAAAACCAAGAAGAAAACAGCAAACCAGACTGAAATCGGTTGAGTTTTAGCCAAGTTATGATCATAAAACCGTTGAAGGTGTTGGCAATTTTCAGCCAAAAAATTTGACCCAATTTTTGAAAAAAATGTAAGGGGTTACATCGTTAAAATTGTCAAAAATTGTCCAAAAATTAGAAACCGTGTTTTAAATGCAGAAATGTTCGCATTTAAAAACCAAGAAGAAAACAGCAAACCAGACTGAAATCGGTTGAGTTTTAGCCAAGTTAGGATCATAAAACCAATGAGAGTTTTAGTATTTATCACCCCAAAAATTTGACCCAATTTTTGAAAAAATGTAAGGGGTTACATCGTTAAAATTGTCAAAAATTGGCCAAAAATTAGAAACCGAGTTTTAAATGCAGAAATGTTCGCATTTAAAAACCAAGAAGAAAACAGCAAACCAGACTGAAATCGGTTGAGTTTTAGCCAAGTTATGATCATAAAACCGTTGAAGGTGTTGGCAATTTTCAGCCAAAAAATTTGACCCAATTTTTGAAAAAAATGTAAGGGGTTACATCGTTAAAATTGTCAAAAATTGGCCAAAAATTAGAAACCGAGTTTTAAATGCAGAAATGTTCGCATTTAAAAACCAAGAAGAAAAAATCAAACCAGACTGAAATCGGTTGAGTTTTAGCCAAGATATGATCATAAAACCGTTGAAGGTGTTGGCAATTTTCAGCCAAAAAATTTGACCCAATTTTTGAAAAAAATGTAAGGGGTTACATCGTTAAAATTGTCAAAAATTGGCCAAAAATTAGAAACCGAGTTTTAAATGCAGAAATGTTCGCATTTAAAAACCAAGAAGAAAACAGCAAACCAGACTGAAATCGGTTGAGTTTTAGCCAAGTTAGGATCATAAAACCAATGAGAGTTTTAGTATTTTTCACCCCAAAAATTTGACCCAATTTTTGAAAAAATGTAAGGGGTTACATCGTTAAAATTGTCAAAAATTGGCCAAAAATTAGAAACCGAGTTTTAAATGCAGAAATGTTCGCATTTAAAAACCAAGAAGAAAACAGCAAACCAGACTGAAATCGGTTGAGTTTTAGCCAAGTTACGATCATAAAACCAATGAGAGTTTTAGTATTTTTCAGCCAAAAAATTTGACCCAATTTTTGAAAAAAATGTAAGGGGTTACATCGTTAAAATTGTCAAAAATTGGCCAAAAATTAGAAACCGAGTTTTAAATGCAGAAATGTTCGCATTTAAAAACCAAGAAGAAAACAGCAAACCAGACTGAAATCGGTTGAGTTTTAGCCAAGTTACGATCATAAAACCAATGAGAGTTTTAGTATTTTTCAGCCAAAAAATTTGACCCAATTTTTGAAAAAAATGTAAGGGGTTACATCGTTAAAATTGTCAAAAATTGGCCAAAAATTAGAAACCGAGTTTTAAATGCAGAAATGTTCGCATTTAAAAACCAAGAAGAAAACAGCAAACCAGACTGAAATCGGTTGAGTTTTAGCCAAGTTACGATCATAAAACCAATGAGAGTTTTAGTATTTTTCACCCCAAAAATTTGACCCAATTTTTGAAAAAAATGTAAGGGGTTACATCGTTAAAATTGTCAAAAATTGGCCAAAAATTAGAAACCGAGTTTTAAATGCAGAAATGTTCGCATTTAAAAACCAAGAAGAAAACAGCAAACCAGACTGAAATCGGTTGAGTTTTAGCCAAGTTACGATCATAAAACCAATGAGAGTTTTAGTATTTTTCAGCCAAAAAATTTGACCCAATTTTTGAAAAAAATGTAAGGGGTTACATCGTTAAAATTGTCAAAAATTGGCCAAAAATTAGAAACCGAGTTTTAAATGCAGAAATGTTCGCATTTAAAAACCAAGAAGAAAACAGCAAACCAGACTGAAATCGGTTGAGTTTTAGCCAAGTTACGATCATAAAACCAATGAGAGTTTTAGTATTTTTCAGCCAAAAAATTTGACCCAATTTTTGAAAAAAATGTAAGGGGTTACATCGTTAAAATTGTCAAAAATTGGCCAAAAATTAGAAACCGAGTTTTAAATGCAGAAATGTTCGCATTTAAAAACCAAGCCAAAAAATTTGACCCAATTTTTGAAAAAAATGTACGGTTGAGTTTTAGCCAAGTTATGATCATAAAACCGTTGAAGGTGTTGGCAATTTTCAGCCAAAAAATTTGACCCAATTTTTGAAAAAAATGTAAGGGGTTACATCGTTAAAATTGTCAAAAATTGGCAAAAAATTAGAAACCGAGTTTTAAATGCAGAAATGTTCGCATTTAAAAACCAAGAAGAAAACAGCAAACCAGACTGAAATCGGTTGAGTTTTAGCCAAGTTACGATCATAAAACCAATGAGAGTTTTAGTATTTTTCAGCCAAAAAATTTGACCCAATTTTTGAAAAAGATGTAAGGGGTTACATCGTTAAAATTGTCAAAAATTGGCAAAAAATTAGAAACCGAGTTTTAAATGCAGAAATGTTCGCATTTAAAAACCAAGAAGAAAACAGCAAACCAGACTGAAATCGGTTGAGTTTTAGCCAAGTTACGATCATAAAACAAATGAGAGTTTTAGTATTTTTCAGCCAAAAAATTTGACCCAATTTTTGAAAAAAATGTAAGGGGTTACATCGTTAAAATTGTCAAAAATTGGCCAAAATTAGAAACCGAGTTTTTAATGCAGAAATGTTCGCATTTAAAAACCAAGAAGAAAACAGCAAACCAGACTGAAATCGGTTGAGTTTTAGCCAAGTTACGATCATAAAACCAATGAGAGTTTTAGTATTTTTCAGCCAAAAAATTTGACCCAATTTTTGAAAAAAATGTAAGGGGTTACATCGTTAAAATTGTCAAAAATTGGCAAAAAATTAGAAACCGAGTTTTTAATGCAGAAATGTTTGCATTTAAAAACCAAGAAGAAAACAGCAAACCAGACTGAAATCGGTTGAGTTTTAGCCAAGTTACGATCATAAAACCAATGAGAGTTTTAGTATTTTTCAGCCAAAAAAATTGACCCAATTTTTGAAAAAAATGTAAGGGGTTACATCGTTAAAATTGTCAAAAATTGGCCAAAAATCAGAAACCGAGTTTTAAATGCAGAAATGTTCGCATTTAAAAACCAAGAAGAAAACAGCAAACCAGACTGAAATCGGTTGAATTTTAGCCAAGTTACGATCATAAAACCAATGAGGGTTTTAGTATTTTTCAGCCCAAAAATTTGACCCAATTTTTGAAAAAAATGTAAGGGGTTACATCGTTAAAATTGTCAAAAATTGGCCAAAAATTAGAAACCGAGTTTTAAATGCAGAAATGTTCGCATTTAAAAACCAAGAAGAAAACAGCAAACCAGACTGAAATCGGTTGAGTTTTAGCCAAGTTACGATCATAAAACCAATGAGAGTTTTAGTATTTTTCAGCCAAAAAATTTGACCCAATTTTTGAAAAAAATGTAAGGGGTTACATCGTTAAAATTGTCAAAAATTGGCCAAAAATTAGAAACCGAGTTTTAAATGCAGAAATGTTCGCATTTAAAAACCAAGAAGAAAACAGCAAACCAGACTGAAATCGGTTGAGTTTTAGCCAAGTTACGATCATAAAACAAATGAGAGTTTTAGTATTTTTCAGCCAAAAAATTTGACCCAATTTTTGAAAAAAATGTAAGGGGTTACATCGTTAAAATTGTCAAAAATTGGCCAAAAATTAGAAACCGAGTTTTAAATGCAGAAATGTTCGCATTTAAAAACCAAGAAGAAAACAGCAAACCAGACTGAAATCGGTTGAGTTTTAGCCAAGTTACGATCATAAAACCAATGAGAGTTTTAGTATTTTTCAGCCAAAAAATTTGACCCAATTTTTGAAAAAGATGTAAGGGGTTACATCGTTAAAATTGTCAAAAATTGGCAAAAAATTAGAAACCGAGTTTTAAATGCAGAAATGTTCGCATTTAAAAACCAAGAAGAAAACAGCAAACCAGACTGAAATCGGTTGAGTTTTAGCCAAGTTATGATCATAAAACCGTTGAAGGTGTTGGCAATTTTCAGCCAAAAAATTTGACCCAATTTTTGAAAAAAATGTAAGGGGTTACATCGTTAAAATTGTCAAAAATTGTCCAAAAATTAGAAACCGTGTTTTAAATGCAGAAATGTTCGCATTTAAAAACCAAGAAGAAAACAGCAAACCAGACTGAAATCGGTTGAGTTTTAGCCAAGTTAGGATCATAAAACCAATGAGAGTTTTAGTATTTATCACCCCAAAAATTTGACCCAATTTTTGAAAAAATGTAAGGGGTTACATCGTTAAAATTGTCAAAAATTGGCCAAAAATTAGAAACCGAGTTTTAAATGCAGAAATGTTCGCATTTAAAAACCAAGAAGAAAACAGCAAACCAGACTGAAATCGGTTGAGTTTTAGCCAAGTTATGATCATAAAACCGTTGAAGGTGTTGGCAATTTTCAGCCAAAAAATTTGACCCAATTTTTGAAAAAAATGTAAGGGGTTACATCGTTAAAATTGTCAAAAATTGGCCAAAAATTAGAAACCGAGTTTTAAATGCAGAAATGTTCGCATTTAAAAACCAAGAAGAAAAAATCAAACCAGACTGAAATCGGTTGAGTTTTAGCCAAGATATGATCATAAAACCGTTGAAGGTGTTGGCAATTTTCAGCCAAAAAATTTGACCCAATTTTTGAAAAAAATGTAAGGGGTTACATCGTTAAAATTGTCAAAAATTGGCCAAAAATTAGAAACCGAGTTTTAAATGCAGAAATGTTCGCATTTAAAAACCAAGAAGAAAACAGCAAACCAGACTGAAATCGGTTGAGTTTTAGCCAAGTTACGATCATAAAACCAATGAGAGTTTTAGTATTTTTCACCCCAAAAATTTGACCCAATTTTTGAAAAAAATGTAAGGGGTTACATCGTTAAAATTGTCAAAAATTGGCCAAAAATTAGAAACCGAGTTTTAAATGCAGAAATGTTCGCATTTAAAAACCAAGAAGAAAACAGCAAACCAGACTGAAATCGGTTGAGTTTTAGCCAAGTTACGATCATAAAACCAATGAGAGTTTTAGTATTTTTCAGCCAAAAAATTTGACCCAATTTTTGAAAAAGATGTAAGGGGTTACATCGTTAAAATTGTCAAAAATTGGCAAAAAATTAGAAACCGAGTTTTAAATGCAGAAATGTTCGCATTTAAAAACCAAGAAGAAAACAGCAAACCAGACTGAAATCGGTTGAGTTTTAGCCAAGTTATGATCATAAAACCGTTGAAGGTGTTGGCAATTTTCAGCCAAAAAATTTGACCCAATTTTTGAAAAAAATGTAAGGGGTTACATCGTTAAAATTGTCAAAAATTGTCCAAAAATTAGAAACCGTGTTTTAAATGCAGAAATGTTCGCATTTAAAAACCAAGAAGAAAACAGCAAACCAGACTGAAATCGGTTGAGTTTTAGCCAAGTTAGGATCATAAAACCAATGAGAGTTTTAGTATTTTTCACCCCAAAAATTTGACCCAATTTTTGAAAAAATGTAAGGGGTTACATCGTTAAAATTGTCAAAAATTGGCCAAAAATTAGAAACCGAGTTTTAAATGCAGAAATGTTCGCATTTAAAAACCAAGAAGAAAACAGCAAACCAGACTGAAATCGGTTGAGTTTTAGCCAAGTTACGATCATAAAACCAATGAGAGTTTTAGTATTTTTCAGCCAAAAAATTTGACCCAATTTTTGAAAAAAATGTAAGGGGTTACATCGTTAAAATTGTCAAAAATTGGCCAAAAATTAGAAACCGAGTTTTAAATGCAGAAATGTTCGCATTTAAAAACCAAGAAGAAAACAGCAAACCAGACTGAAATCGGTTGAGTTTTAGCCAAGTTACGATCATAAAACCAATGAGAGTTTTAGTATTTTTCAGCCAAAAAATTTGACCCAATTTTTGAAAAAAATGTAAGGGGTTACATCGTTAAAATTGTCAAAAATTGGCCAAAAATTAGAAACCGAGTTTTAAATGCAGAAATGTTCGCATTTAAAAACCAAGAAGAAAACAGCAAACCAGACTGAAATCGGTTGAGTTTTAGCCAAGTTACGATCATAAAACCAATGAGAGTTTTAGTATTTTTCACCCCAAAAATTTGACCCAATTTTTGAAAAAAATGTAAGGGGTTACATCGTTAAAATTGTCAAAA
This sequence comes from Drosophila jambulina, assembly GCA_018152175.1. NCBI lineage: Eukaryota > Metazoa > Arthropoda > Insecta > Diptera > Drosophilidae > Drosophila > Drosophila jambulina. Next base: position 5,187,907 of record JAECXH010000006.1, read on the forward strand.
ATTGGCCAAAAATTAGAAACCGAGTTTTAAATGCAGAAATGTTCGCATTTAAAAACCAAGAAGAAAACAGCAAACCAGACTGAAATCGGTTGAGTTTTAGCCAAGTTACGATCATAAAACCAATGAGAGTTTTAGTATTTTTCAGCCAAAAAATTTGACCCAATTTTTGAAAAAAATGTAAGGGGTTACATCGTTAAAATTGTCAAAAATTGGCCAAAAATTAGAAACCGAGTTTTAAATGCAGAAATGTTCGCATTTAAAAACCAAGAAGAAAACAGCAAACCAGACTGAAATCGGTTGAGTTTTAGCCAAGTTACGATCATAAAACCAATGAGAGTTTTAGTATTTTTCAGCCAAAAAATTTGACCCAATTTTTGAAAAAAATGTAAGGGGTTACATCGTTAAAATTGTCAAAAATTGGCCAAAAATTAGAAACCGAGTTTTAAATGCAGAAATGTTCGCATTTAAAAACCAAGCCAAAAAATTTGACCCAATTTTTGAAAAAAATGTACGGTTGAGTTTTAGCCAAGTTATGATCATAAAACCGTTGAAGGTGTTGGCAATTTTCAGCCAAAAAATTTGACCCAATTTTTGAAAAAAATGTAAGGGGTTACTCGTTAAAATTGTCAAAAATTTGCCAAAAATTAGATATCGAGTTTTAAATGCAGAAATGTTTGCATTTAAAAACCAAGAAGAAACAACCAACCAGCACTCATCGCATAGATGATGAGTAAAACTTATGAGTTCTAATAACGTCATTGAGTGAAAAAATTCATTTGCACCAAAGTAAAATCACCTTCTGCTGATTCTGTTCGCCTGGTACTTGAAACCGAGAAGTGCATTAATTTGTACTGAAAATGCCAAGATTGAAGCCATATTTTGCCCACAACAACCAATGATTGTTGTACAACAACAATACTTTTACTATAATTTCATTTTTGACACAATTTATTTAATGTTTAATTCTCCACTTTGAGTAACTGGCGAACCACTGCAGGAGAACGCAGTTGAACGGATGCACTCATCGCATAGATGATGAGTGAAACTAATGAGTTCCAATAACGTCATTGAGTGAAAAAATGCATTTGCACCAAAGTAAAATCACCTTCTGCTGATTCTGTTCGCCTGGTACTTGAAACCGAGAAGTGCATTAATTTGTACTGAAAATGCCAAGATTGAAGCCATATTTTGCCCACAACAACCAATGATTGTTGTACAACAACAATACTTTTACTATAATTTCATTTTTATAACAATTTATTTAATGTTTAATTCTCCACTTTGAGTAACTGGCGAACCACTGCAGGAGAACGCAGTTGAACGGATGCACTCATCGCATAGATGATGAGTGAAACTAATGAGTTCCAATAACGTCATTGAGTGAAAAAATGCATTTGCACCAATGTAAAATCACCTTCTGCTAATTCTGTTCGCCTGGTACTTGAAACCGAGAAGTGCATTAATTTGTACTGAAAATGCCAAGATTGAAGCCATATTTTGCCCACAACAACCAATGATTGTTGTACAACAACAATACTTTTACTACAAACTCATTTATACAACAACAATATATTTAATTTTTAAATCCCAACTTTGAGTAAGTGGCGAACCATTAGTAGGAGTTCGCAGATGAGCTGATGCACTCGTCGCACGTTGATGACCGAAAATAATGAGTAAAGGTATCGTCATTGAGTGAAAAAATGCATTTGCACCAAAGTAAAATCACCTTCTGCTGATTCTGTTCGCCTGGTACTTGAAACCGAGAAGTGCATTAATTTGTACTGAAAATGCCAAGATTGAAGCCATATTTTGCCTACAACAACATGAGATTGTTGTACAACAACAATACTTTTACTATAATTTCATTTTTACAACAATTTATTTAATGTTTAATTCTCCACTTTGAGTAACTGGCGAACCACTGCAGGAGAACGCAGTTGAACGGATGCACTCATCGCATAGATGATGAGTGAAACTAATGAGTTCCAATAACGTCATTGAGTGAAAAAAATGCATTTGCACCAAAGTAAAATCACCTTCTGCTGATTCTGTTCGCCTGGTACTTGAAACCGAGAAGTGCATTAATTTGTACTGAAAATGCCAAGATTAAAGCCATATTTGCCCACAACAACCAATGATTGTTGTACAACAACAATACTTTTACTACAAACTCATTTATACAACAACAATATATTTAATTTTTAAATCCCAACTTTGAGTAAGTGGCGAACCATTAGTAGGAGTTCGCAGATGAGCTGATGCACTCGTCGCACGATGATGAGCGAAAATAATGAGTAAAGGTATCGTCATTGAGTGAAAAAATGCATTTGCACCAAAGTAAAATCACCTTCTGCTGATTCTGTTCGCCTGGTACTTGAAACCGAGAAGTGCATTAATTTGTACTGAAAATGCCAAGATTGAAGCCATATTTTGCCCACAACAACCAATGATTGTTGTACAACAACAATACTTTTACTACAAACTCATTTATACAACAACAATATATTTAATTTTTAAATCCCAACTTTGAGTAAGTGGCGAACCATTAGTAGGAGTTCGCAGATGAGCTGATGCACTCGTCGCACGATGATGAGCGAAAATAATGAGTAAAGGTATCGTCATTGAGTGAAAAAATGCATTTGCACCAAAGTAAAATCACCTTCTGCTGATTCTGTTCGCCTGGTACTTGAAACCGAGAAGTGCATTAATTTGTACTGAAAATGCCAAGATTGAAGCCATATTTTGCCCACAACAACCAATGATTGTTGTACAACAACAATACTTTTACTACAAACTCATTTATACAACAACAATATATTTAATTTTTAAATCCCAACTTTGAGTAAGTGGCGAACCATTAGTAGGAGTTCGCAGATGAGCTGATGCACTCGTCGCACGTTGATGACCGAATATAATGAGTAAAGGTATCGTCATTGAGTGAAAAAATGCATTTGCACCAAAGTAAAATCACCTTCTGCTGATTCTGTTCGCCTGGTACTTGAAACCGAGAAGTGCATTAATTTGTACTGAAAATGCCAAGATTGAAGCCATATTTTGCCTACAACAACATGAGATTGTTGTACAACAACAATACTTTTACTATAATTTCATTTTTACAACAATTTATTTAATGTTTAATTCTCCACTTTGAGTAACTGGCGAACCACTGCAGGAGAACGCAGTTGAACGGATGCACTCATCGCATAGATGATGAGTGAAACTAATGAGTTCCGATAACGGCATTGAGTGAAAAAATTCATTTGCACCAATGTAAATTCAACTTCTGCTCTTTCTGTGCGCCTGGTATCTGAAATCCAGGAATGTATGAATTTGTACTGAAAATGGCAAGATCGAAGCCTCGTTTTTGTCACAACAACATCAAAATTGTTGTACAACAACAATAGTTTTACAACAACAATATATTCACAACGACAACATCTTTGCTCTTTGCGAACAGGCAGTTAGGAGAGCGGAGTTGAGCTGAGTGGAAATATTGGTTTGCACGAAAGTAAATCTTCCATCTCCTGCCTTTTATGCGCCTGGTGCATGAAATCCAGATACTGATTGATTTGTATTGAAAATGCCGATTTTTGGATTATGTTATAAAACCGTTGAAGGGGTAAGCAATTTTCAACCAAAAAATTTAACCCAATTTTTGAAAAAAATGGAAGGGGTTACATCGTTGAAATTGTCAAAAATTTGCCAAAAATTAGATATCGAGTTTTAAATGCAGAAATGTTCGCATTTAAAAACCAAGAAGAAAAAATCAAACCAGACTGAAATCGGTTGAGTTTTAGCCAAGTTATGATCATAAAACCGTTGAAGGTGTTGGCAATTTTCAGCCAAAAAATTTGACCCAATTTTTGAAAAAAATGTAAGGGGTTACATCGTTAAAATTAAAATTAAAATTTTAAATGCAGAAATGTTCGCATTTAAAAACCAAGAAGAAAAAATCAAACCAGACTGAAATCGGTTGAGTTTTAGCCAAGATATGATCATAAAACCGTTGAAGGGGTAAGCAATTTTCAGCCAAAAAATTTGACCCAATTTTTGAAAAAAATGTAAGGGGTTACATCGTTAAAATTGTCAAAAATTGGCCAAAAATTAGAAACCGAGTTTTAAATGCAGAAATGTTCGCATTTAAAAACCAAGAAGAAAACAGCAAACCAGACTGAAATCGGTTGAGTTTTAGCCAAGTTACGATCATAAAACCAATGAGGGTTTTAGTATTTTTCAGCCAAAAAATTTGACCCAATTTTTGAAAAAAATGTAAGGGGTTACATCGTTAAAATTGTCAAAAATTGGCCAAAAATTAGAAACCGAGTTTTAAATGCAGAAATGTTAGCATTTAAAAACCAAGAAGAAAACAGCAAACCAGACTGAAATCGGTTGAGTTTTAGCCAAGTTACGATCATAAAACCAATGAGAGTTTTAGTATTTTTCAGCCCAAAAATTTGACCCAATTTTTGAAAAAAATATAAGGGGTTACATCGTTAAAATTGTCAAAAATTGGCCAAAAATTAGATATCGAGTTTTAAATGCAGAAATGTTCGCCTGTAAAAACTAAGAAGAGAAGTCCAAACCAAACTGAAATCGGTTGAGTTTTAGCCAAGTTATTCCAATCTTGACGTTTTCAGTACAAATTCTTCGCTCGTCCGATTTCAGATACCAGGCGAACAGAAGGCAGCAGATGGAGGATGAAATTGATTTTTTAATTGGCGCCCCCTGTAGGAATTTAGCTGAAACTGTGCGAGCTTTAAGCATTACAAATGAGCTTTTCGAAGAGGTTTAAAACCCGGCTAAAAGCTCGTAAAAACTTTGCGAGCTTTAAGCATTACAAATGAGCTTTTTGAAGAGGTTTAAAAACCCGGCTAAAAGCTCGCAAAGTTTCAGAAAAATTCCTACAGGGGGCGCTAAAAAGCACCGTTTCAGCCAAATTCCGATAGGGGGCGCCAATTAAAAAATAAATTTCATCCTCCATCTGCTGCCTTCTGTTCGCCTGGTATCTGAAATCGGACGAGCGAAGAATTTGTACTGAAAACGTCGAGATTGGAGAATTCTTTTTGCCATTTACAACAACCACATGTGTACAACAACATTTTGAACAAAAAAAAACATTTGTATAACAACATAAATTTTTGCGGTTTTTGGCGTAAAAATTGCTTATAACATAATTGGTTTTTTGATCATAACTTGGCTAAAGCTCAACCGATTTCAGTCTGGTTTGGTTTTTTCTTCTTGGTTTTTAAATGCGAACATTTCTGCATTTAAAACTCGATATCTAATTTTTGGCCAATTTTTGACAATTTCAACGATGTAACCCCTTCCATTTTTTTCAAAAATTGGGTCAAATTTTTTGGCTGAAAATTGCCAACACCTTCAACGGTTTTATGATCATAACTTGACTAAAACTCAACCGATTTCAGTCTGGTTTGGTTTTTTCTTCTTGGTTTTTAAATGCGAACATTTCTGCATTTAAAACTCGATTTCCTATTTTTGGCCAATTTTTGACAATTTTAACGATGTAACCCCTTATATTTTTTTCAAAAATTGGGTCAAATTTTTGGGCTGAAAAATACTAAAACTCTCATTGGTTTTATGATCGTAACTTGGCTAAAACTCAACCGATTTCAGTCTGGTTTGCTGTTTTCTTCTTGGTTTTTAAATGCTAACATTTCTGCATTTAAAACTCGGTTTCTAATTTTTGGCCAATTTTTGACAATTTTAACGATGTAACCCCTTACATTTTTTTCAAAAATTGGGTCAAATTTTTTGGCTGAAAAATACTAAAACCCTCATTGGTTTTATGATCGTAACTTGGCTAAAACTCAACCGATTTCAGTCTGGTTTGCTGTTTTCTTCTTGGTTTTTAAATGCGAACATTTCTGCATTTAAAACTCGGTTTCTAATTTTTGGCCAATTTTTGACAATTTTAACGATGTAACCCCTTACATTTTTTTCAAAAATTGGGTCAAATTTTTTGGCTGAAAAATACTAAAACCCTCATTGGTTTTATGATCGTAACTTGGCTAAAACTCAACCGATTTCAGTCTGGTTTGCTGTTTTCTTCTTGTTTTTTTAATGCGAACATTTCTGCATTTAAAACTCGGTTTCTAATTTTTGGCCAATTTTTGACAATTTTAACGATGTAACCCCTTACATTTTTTTCAAAAATTGGGTCAAATTTTTTGGCTGAAAAATACTAAAACTCTCATTGGTTTTATGATCGTAACTTGGCTAAAACTCAACCGATTTCAGTCTGGTTTGCTGTTTTCTTCTTGGCTTAAATGCGAACATTTCTGCATTTAAAACTCGATATCTAATTTTTGGCCAATTTTTAATATTCTTTAACAAAGTTTCCGAATTCCCCTTAATAAATAACGCTTTATACGCATTATATTATTTATGCATAGCAAAAATGTTGTTCTGAAACAACAACAAACAAAACAAACTTATTGTTGTTTTACACTTTGTTTTTGTTGTTGCAGGCGAGAATGAGGCATCAATCCCGACATTTTTAGTACTAATTTAGCAATTTCTGGATTTCATGCACCAGGCGCACAGAAGGCAGCAGCAAGTAGAAACAATAAAAGTTCCATCACTAAGTGTGACCATATTGTCAACTCCTTTAAGATATTATAAAAGTTCCATCACTAAGTCTGACCATATTGTCAACTCTTAGTGATGGAACTTTTATAAAATTCTAATGGTGTTGGCAATATGGTCACACTTAGTGGTGGAACTTTTTTACTATCTACTTGCTGCTGCCTTCTGTGCGCCTGGTGTCTGAAATCTGGAAATAAATGAGTTTGCACTGAAAAGTCAAGACTAAAGGCTCGTTTTCGCATACAACAACTACAAAAACTCTTTTACAGCAACAACCATTTGTACAACAACAAAGAAATAAGAAAATACATTATCTAGCAAAAACATGTCTTGTTAATTTAAATGTGCGGAATTTCTCAAATGCAAGCCCAGAATTAAAAAGCTGTGTGGGTGCGGTTAAAAAAATATATGTACATAACATTTTAATAACATTTTCCACGTTTTGTGCTTAAAATATGAAAAAAAAGAATAATAATATATGTAATAATAGGGAAAGGTACACATAACAATGGAAGAAATTCGCGTTGGGCTCCCTACGTTTTTCTAGATACTAGAAGATGTCTGACGAACAGAATAATGGTTACAATGGTTACATGTGCTGATAATGACACTAAGAACTAATCAAAAAATATATTTTGGAGAGGGGGTCTGGGGATCATGGAATAATTTAAATATCCTTGGCGGCTAAGGCTAAAGCTATTTTGTGCCCGGGCGGAGAGGCATTAGAGGTGCTGCTGCTGGCCAACCAGCAGGCACTGCCTCAGACGGACTTGATGAGGCGGTCCTGCCGCTCGAAGAGCTTCGTCTTGTTGGCCAGCGTCTCGGCAGCGGTGGCAATCACGCCGCTGGTGGCCGCCACGGCGACGGCGCTGCTGGTGGCACTGGTCAGACGATCCTGCATCAGGGTGGTGAGGCACTCGCGGAAGGCGAGCAGGAACTCGTCGGCATTCTCCCGGCTGAAGCACATCGGCGGCTTTAGCTTGATCACGTTGTCGTTGGGCCCGTCGGAGGAGACGAGGACGCGGTGCAGCTGCTTCATGCGGTTGACCACCCAGTGGGCACCCTTCTTGTCCGGGCTGCGCTCCGCCCGGTCCCGCACCAGCTCGATGCCCACAAAGAGCCCCGCGCCACGCACATCGCCGATGCACTCAAAGTCCTGCTTGAGCCGATTGCACTCGCGCAGCAGGTAGTCACCCAGGACGAGGGCATTCTGCTGCAGGCCCTCCTGCTCGATCACCCGCATCACGGCATTGGCGATCGCACAGGACACCGGGTTGCCGCCGTACGTATTGAAGTAGGCCACTCCGGTGGCGTGGAAGGCCTGGGCAATCTCCGGCGTGGTGACCACCGCTCCCACGGGATGGCCGTTGCCCATGGGCTTGGCCACGCACACGATGTCGGGTACGACATTCTGGGTCTCGAAGGCCCAGTAGTGGCTACCAACGCGACCGAATCCCACCTGGACCTCGTCCGCAATGCAAACGCCGCCGGCGGAGCGCACGGCCTCGTACACCGCCTGGAAGTAACCAGCCGGCGGCAGGATCTGGCCACCGCAGCTCTGCAGGCTCTCGGCTATAAAGGCGGCCACGCCATGGCCATGACCCTTGGCCAGCTGGCGCTGGCATATCTCCTCGATGGGCCGGGCATACAGGGCGCCCATGTCGGCATCGGGATACATCTTGTCCGTGAACTGACCGCCATAGACGTCCGGGCAGGGGGCCACATGGACATAGTCGGGCTTTGTCTCGCCGCCCGGCTGGTTGAACTTGTACGGCGACACCTCCATCACGGACTGCAGGTGGCCATGGTAGGCACTGTGACAGGGGAGAGGGAAGACAGAGGTTTAGAGATCGGATGTGGGTCAGGAGATTGCTAGGTGGTACTCACTGGTCCAGGGTGATCACATCCTGGCGCTTGGTGAAGTTACGGGCCAGGCGCAGGGCCAGGTCGTTGGCCTCCGAGCCGGAGTTGACGAAGAAGCACACGGACAGCGGCTCCGGCATCTTGCTGGTCAGGGTCCGGGCGCACTGCACCAGTTCGTCGTGGAGGAAGCGATTGTTCGTGGAAATGGTGGCCATTTGCAGGGCACCAGCTCGCACCACCTCCGGATGGCAGTGGCCAACTGGAAAGTAAAGTGAACTAATTAGTTTTATTTGCTATATTTCGGGAAATTCTAATTGAAATGGGTTACATTTTGAAGCCTTACTATAGTTATATGAAGATATCGGTTACTGAGGAGGCTTTCCATAGAAACCGCTTGCTTTTCAGTTTATTAGAGCTCTAATTTCACTTGAAGATCAGTGGACAGGTAGACTCATGCCGGCAATTAGCCCCAAAATAGAACCTTTGTTCGCAGCCCCCACACTTGACCGTATCGGTGGGAGATTAGCTACCTAATAATTCTTATTTATAGATCAACCAAGTTCCGATTAGACGCGGGCCAAACTTTACCCCAAAAAGACAAGCCTAAAAATAATTTGGGACCCGCACGTGATCTCACCTCCCTCCCTCGGCGCCTGTCCAGCTCCCCCAGCTCCCCCAGCTCCAAGAGCCACCTTAGGGGCGTTATCACAGGGCTTGCGCATCGATGCCTAAGCACACACTCATTTTTTGTTTTTGTGCTCAGACAGGCCCGGGTCCAAGTGAGGCACTCATCATCAGCCCATCCAGAGCGGTAGGCCCCGGCGGATGGGCGATAAGCCACGGGGCTGGCGGCTCCCGGCTCCAGGGCACTCCGCTCCCGTCCGGCGAGGCGAGGAGAGGCGAGATTGCGTCGCTTTGGGGGTCAACTACTCGTTCCGATTGTGCTTCTAATTCTGTCACGGATTCGTATTTGGTTTCGGATTCACGCCCCTTGATAAGCGTCTGCCAGGGATCACGTGAAGTGCACGCGATGCCTTCACGTTTGTAGTTTCTGATATGGCACAGAGAGGCGAGCAGAGTCGAGTCTCGTCGAGTCTCGTCGAGTCCAGTGAGTAGTGGTGGTGGCCACTGATTAGGCACTTTGCACTGGGGCATGACCATGGGGGAGTCTCCGTCTGTATTTCTTCTGTGTTTTTATTCTGCGTTATTTATTATATTTGTAATTTGATTGAAGTGGCACACAAGTACAGTTGCGTTGTGAACAGCTAAGAAGAGCACTCAGCCTCAAGGCAGCAGGGGATCGCCCACAGAATGTATCACATATCAAATGAAAAAGAGGCAGAGACTCCCCGAGAGAAACGTGCGAGTTGAGTTCCCTCATTTTCGCAACATCTTGGCAAGTGGACATTGTTTTTCCCACCTCCCCCCCCCTTGGTTTTCCCTCTGTTTTGTCCGACTTTTCACAGCCAACCGTCCAACGGTCCGGTTGTTTTTCCCCTTATCTGAACAGAATTTTCCACTCGCAATGTGTGGCACAGCTGATTGCTCAGATCCCTCGGAACCCTCCGCCGCCTCCGTCCCCGGGACAAATATTGGAACTAGATCGGACGCTGGACTGTACGCTCGACGGGATCCGGGGACGCATGCTTAGGAGCTATCTCGAGTACATTTCCATTCGGCACGAGACGTTCACATGTTGTCCCCCCAGCACCGATAAGGCCTGGGCCGGACTGGGCTGGACTGGCTTGGAGTGGAGTGGAAAAAGTAGCACGAGATTACACGGAACGTGGTTCCATTTCCATTTCATAATACGCGTCGCGCCAATAGAAATAACATGTTGTTCTGATGCGACGACAGTCCCACACGTGCACTGCCTTATCACGTTTTCAGCGGTAGTTTTGTTTTTGATTCCTACATTGTTATTGATTACATAGTGTCTATATATGGTCAGAGGGCATTACATAAAGGTCTGGGTAGTACCAATCGATGGCGTGATCGCGTATAGAGCTTTGCGAATGCCTATGTGGGTCACTATAGAAGGGGTCTATATCTCCTTGGCTTTTCTATGACATTTCAAGAGAGCCTGAAGCTGCTTACAATTATTAATTTAAGATCTTCTTGAAATCTATTTTGGATTAGCCTTAAACAAGCCTGATGACTGCTCGCAATTTGTAAGGCCTTAAGCATCTTGCTTGTTTTATGGTCAGCAAGAGAAGGATCATTATCTCTAGTTCGATACCGTCTTGAGATCCATTTTGAATTAATTTTAAGGAAGCCTAAAGACTGCTTACGAATCGTTTGCGTTATGCATCTTTTGTCCTAGCTCGCACTCAAGGGCAGAGAGAGGAGTAAACTATGATACCTCGAAAGGTTCTTAAGATACCCGTTTGAGTTGCCCTCAAAGTCCAGTAAAGTCCTAACAATGTAGCCTCAAGTGCACTCGACTAAACCAGGGTTATTTCCGATTAATCTCGATTATGGATCGCACTGAAAGGGGTGCACCTGAAAGGGCGCTTTCCCTGATAGCCCCTGCCCACAGAGAGTGCAAACTATTAATAGCAGGGCCCCGGCTACCGATCAGCCTACAATTTCACCATTTGCCTCCGTGGAAATAACTATCAGGCCCGGGTACGTGGGTCTAGGATTGGCCCCCTTGTTTTAGGCGCTAGTTCTGATTTATAAATAAATTCGAAAAATAATAGAGCACGACGTTATCACCCATCCGTCCGTCCCCATTGGATTTCCATTTCTATTTCATGATTTCTCATTAGATTCGCAATGCCAATGGCCTCAGCTAATCAGTTGGGCCCGGGCCAGCATAAAACCGGAGCAAAACAACATTAAAAACAAATATAAATCATAGGAATTTAAAATAAAATGTAGAATCAAATAAATATAAATATAAGGTCAACTTTAAGTGCCCCACTAATTTGTTAATGGTTGAAATCGGAACAAGAAACCAGATCAAGAAGTTTAAGAAGGCTTTCTTGGTATATGATTGCTATACAAATCGTATTTAATAATTAATTAATTAAGGAAAGCATAGACTCTATCTTGTTTTTGTCTTTTTCTGAAGTTAAAGAATCTTTAGGAACTTTAGAGATACCCAAATGTTCGGTAGAGCTGCATAGGTCAGTCAGGCCCCAGCAGAAGCATCATATTTTGTGTATATATGTGCATTCATTCTTTACAGAGATTATTGTAAACGGAAAATTCCGTTGTAGGAAGCGTTTGGGAAAAAAATAAGTCCCAGCAAATTGGCAAATTGGAACCCCGACCACGTCAATCCCTCCTCCCCGCTGTTGTTGCCGATGTTGTTCTGTTGATAAGTTGATATGGTTTTAGGCGACCCCCCTCGGTGTCCGCGGTGATATATGTTTTGTCAGGCACGTAATACCCTGTGTACTCGGTGTACACTTTATACGCAAATGCTGTTATTGTTATTGTTATTATGAGTGATTGTCTTGATGGGACGACTGTTGTTTTAATCGCCAGTTATTGCTCTGGGCGGCACTGTCGTGTCGGGGCCCGAAATCCGAAATCTGAAATCCGAAATCAGATCCAACTGGCCACTCCCGACCCGCCCGTCCGATTCCGCGCCGATTCCCATGCCGATTCCGGCAGGCAGCATCTAAAAAATTTACCTACGGGTCGGTGGGCGCTGTGTGATAAGGCTGACTCAGTCGCAGCCGGCGCAGCTGGTTCCCCAATCGGGGCCTGAACATGCCGCCGCCGTCTGCTGGCTGCTGACTGGTGGCTGGTGGTTGCCACTGCCGCCGTCCGCCTACTATATCTATATGGGCCTTGAACTTGTTGCCAAACCGCCAGCGAGCCAGAGTCCGGCCCCCCCTTCTCGCTGACAGCTTGCACTTTGCATCCGGCGGGCGTGTGCCGTCGCCGTCGCTAATCAGCATAAACAGACCCGAAACAGAAACAGAAATAGGATCTGGCTAGGTGTCGACGGCCGACTGGCCGGACGGGGGTCCAGCGTTGTCGTCATCAGGCCCCGGTCCCTAAATTGCCGCCTTAGCGAATCGAACCTAGCAACTGCACTCGGAGAAATATATATTTCGTTAAGTGCCTAACAAATATTGGAAAGTTGCCATCGATAGCAGAGATTCTTAATCTGAGTTTACTAAATAAATATCGTTTTTCAATTATTTCTATTCAATTTTAGCGTGTTCCCTAGTAAAATGCAAATCATTATGACAATTGCAGATTTCAAATCAAGTTCATTTCAATACTCTTATACAAATTTTGAGTCTAAAGCTTTCATAAAATATACTTTTAAATATATCGTTTTTCTTTAGTTTTTAATACATTTCGGATACGTTATTTTAAGTCTCTGTTATGCTACCTATTCTAAATCAAGACCTCTTATAAAATATATTAATCGGTTTCAGATTTTACAAATTTCAAGCCTCTCTAATTCATTTTGCGTATTTTCCTAATTATTAATCAAATAAAAAGTCGCAATAGATGACGTAAAGAGTGAAAAACAACGCATATAATCGTTTACAGGGAGAACTAAAATCGTTACTGCGAATATATTACCAATTTTCAGGAAAATGACGATAGAATTAAGGAAAAGAAGACAGCTGGACTTACCGTGGGCCACATTGTTGATGCAGTCCAAGTACCGGGTGCCCTCCTCATCGAACATGTACTGACCTTGGCCGCGCACGATTTTCAGGGGATCAGAGCGATAGAAGAGCTGGCAGGCTTGCCTGTAAGAGAGCATTAAATATTTAGGAACAAAATACATATAATTAAGAAAGCACACCATAAAGTTAGGTAGTTCGGTTACAATGTAAGGCAAGGCGGCGGCAATGACGTGCTACGGGGAGGCTCTATAAACCGGGGCCTAACCGCTGCGATTACGTCCGATCCATCCAACCCACTCCACACGCCCAATCTAATGGTTATTGCATTTGTTGTTTGCCAGACAAAAACAAGGTGGCGACGTTGGTCTTGCGATGTTTGATAAACATTTTATGGGAGGGGATGGGGAGGAGGAGCGGGAGAGTGCACAAATTAATGCACTTTGATCTTAAATATATTCCCTAAATATATTTATTCTGTGATAAGGAATGTGTGTCTATAAAGTAATGCATTTAAACATTATTCCTATGCATGAAAAAGGTTTTACCTCAAACTACAAATTTCTCCTAAAATGGAACCTATGATTTTTAATGAAATATTTTTCAAGTTCAGTTAATTTTCTCCCTAATTTAATGAGATAGCGTGTAATGTATTCAAATTAAAAAAAAACTAGACTAATTTAACTATTTAGAAATTAGAGCAATCCCGTGGCAGATATTTTTGAAACAAACAAAAAATCGGAATATATATCACATGTTCTCAGATATATTGCTATTGATAAATGTATTTAGAATATAGATATATATATATATAAATTAATTATATTTCACCAGTAAATAAATAAGTGAAATATAGTTTTTAGGGGGAATTTCTGAATGATTTTCAAAGAGAACGGGAGAAACCTTTAACAATTTAAAACCAGGCTAATCGAAGTTAAGTTTCCTCTTTAAAACAGAATAATCAATAAAAACAAAAATAAATATAGCCAATTTTTGGCGCTCGCCTCTCGTCTCTCGCTCGTTGTCTCTCTTTCATCATTCTTTTTGGGAGGCTGAGGAGGCAGCGACTGCAGGTGGCAACAGTGCCAAGAATAAAGAGGCGGCAGAGGCGGCCGGGGGCAGGGCAGGCGATGAGTGGGCTATGTTTTGGGGATGCCGCCGCCGCCGCGCTTGACCTTGACAGCCAAAGCGAATTCAAGGCAAGGTCGCAGGCTCACACGACCCACTTGGGGGAGGGATTACGCAGGAAGGAAGTATCGAAGAACGGAAAGGATTATGCTCACCCGATGTGTTGGTTGCGCAGCTTGATGGTCTCCGTCTTGGTCAGCTGTTCGCTGGCCACCGACTTCAGTTGCGACTCGTGGGCGAAAGGCATTTTGACTCGGCTTTAACTTGAACTTGAACAAACTTGGATTTAAACTGGAGCAAACGGCGTTTAAGGAGGCGCGCACTTTTCAACTTTGAAACTGGTTGCGTGTCCTGAACCTCAGAAAGGCTGTGGCTGTGACTGTGACTGGATTTCCGGCAAGGATTTGCTGGACGCTGGACGCTGGCAGGCACGAACGCCTTTCTCGTCTTTTGGGCGCTTTAAAATTGTCGCCGAAGCAAGTTTCCTTCTCGCTTATAAACACACAGTATCGAATATGCACGCTCGCCTATCGATGATTCGGTCGTGTATCGATTAGCTGCTACTCGATTACCGAGCTATCTATCGGCGGCTAAGGTGCTATGGCAGTTAGCTTTTGTGAGTCACCAATGAGCGGCAGAATTTGAAATCAGTTTATACTATTCCTCCCCGGCATAAGTAAAACTTTTGGCTTTTATGTTTTTTCTGGTTTCTTTTGTTTTTTTTTTTGTTTGTTTTTATTTGTGTTTTTTTTTTTTGTATTTTTTTCCGTTTTATTTTCATTGTTTTAAAATGTGTTCATTTTATATTCTTCTTTTGCTGTGTATATTTTAATTTTTCTCTTTCTCGTTTTATTTGTATTTAAGTTTTTTGTTTTTTTTCTTGGTTTTCTTTTTTAATATAGTAGATATATTGCATATTAAATTAGTTAATAATAATGCGCGTCTCTAGCTTTCTCTCTCTCGCAACCACCACAACTCGAGCCTGCCTGCTGATTTTTCGCTTCCGCTTTTCCGCTTTCTGAAAACTATTAAAATTCGAAAGGAATTTCTTCAATTTCGCTTTACATCTCCTGGTTAAAAATCATTCATATACATATATATATACTATATACATATGTGGATGTATGCATAGTTCTGTTTATATATAATTTAGTTCATTTAATGGTCATTTCTGTTATGTTATTGTTGTATGTTCGAATATATAAAATAAGCTTTTTTATTTAATTTCCGTTCGACTCTTAATTCATTCTGCTTTGCTTTTGACTTTACGCCTGTATAATTATTATTTGTTTAGTTTGCGGTATTATTTGTTGTTTACAATTTGTTGCTATTTTTGTAAAGAATATTCTTTTCTTTTGTTTTTTTTTTTTTGTAATATTATTCTTGCTTTTCATTTACGTGTTGTTAGTTATTAAGAGTAGCTTGTTTTTGGCAGAGTTTATGTTCATCATCGTCATCTGTTTCTGTTTTTGGTTTGTAAAAAGTTTTAGCATTTTTACTTAAGAGAAATGTATTTATTTACGTGTTTAAAGCACTTTAGCATCGCTGTGGGTGTGTGGCTTGTGTGTATGTGGGGTGTGGCAATGAATTAAAGCTTTGCATTGTTTTTGGGGGGTTTTTGCGACCGAGAAAAATCACAAACCATTGAAAACGGAAAGAAAAACGCGAGAGAAAAGTGTGTGTGTGTGGGTTTGTCATTCTTTGCCTTTTATTTACAGCGATTGGTAAAAAAACATCGTCGTTATTCAATAATTATTGAATTAAAGATTTATTTCGTCCTTTTTCCTGTCGATCTATCTCTGATTTCTATTTAAGCCTTCAACATGCCCCGTTGCATCTATTCAGTGTATAAATATGTTTTTTGTCGCCCTCTTACTTTCATTTCCTATTTTTTCGCTCTCCGAATTTATTTATGATTTATATATATATATATATTTTGTTGTATTTTTCTGCTTTTTTGTTTAAAAGAACACTTTTGTAGCGTTTCTACGATTGGTTTTTATTTCCTTTTGTTTTTATTTTCCGATGTCGAATAAAACGCTAAAATACGCAATGTAAATAAGTATTGTATATATATAATATATATATAGATATATATATATTAATATATATATATATGTATGTATGTATATATTTTTGTTGTATATAATAGTTTTTGTTTTCGGTTTTTCGCACGTTTTGTTTTTTCTGTAGGCATATATATAAATAACGCTCCATTGTATATATATATATGTATATATATATTATATACATATTTTTATGTATATGTATGTATATATTTTTTATGATAAACTTTTTGCGCGTTTTCCGTTTCGTTCGTTTAAACTGGTTTTTGTTTTTTTAGCAAGCAATTTATATATATGTATATATATTTAATATTGTAGTTTTGAGTTTCTGTTTTTTTACAGTGCAAAATTTACAAAGAGCGAACAACTCAACGAGTCCAGGGCTGCCAGGCCACCGTGTGGAGAGGGCGATCTCTGCTGGCACAGCGAGGATATCGCTTCGCGCTCTGGGAATTCGATTCGTAAATGATAGAATTTCATAAAGCCTAAGTTCGACTGCTACAAAAAAATGTCCTATATATGTATATTTGAATATATATATAGATCGTGTGTGTATATATTGTATATATATATATATATATTCCGAGTGTTTGTCGTTCTACTTGTAACTGTTGTCATCATAAGTATTTAAAGTATGAGGTAATGCTTTATTTCCGACTTACAATTAATATTATATTATGTCCGCGTCAATAGTCTAATCTATCTGTAAATCTGTAAATATATACGGCAAGCAATGAGATCTGGCCTCTCCTCTCCGCCGTGCGTAAGACTATATACACGTCTCTATAGTGTGTGTGTGTCCTATATCTTGATACTGATTCTGATTCGGCTGGAAAAATATCTCTAAGCTTGGAGTTTCGAAACAATATCAGTGGCAGTCAAATGATATAGGGTTGTATTTCCTTAAAAATCAGGGAACAGTTTAGTTTAGAGATCAGGAATCGGAAATAACTTGAAGTTGGAGCTCTAACTCTGACAGAATATCTCTTGCTCTCGGTATCGAGGAGCATGCTTCGTCTTCAAACTTGCCTCGATTACAAACATTGCTCGACGAAACTTGACTTCCGGTTGGGCCAAGTTCCTTAGTTTTATAGAAAACATTGCTGAACTCACCCTGATTGAATTATATGTCTTGAAATTTATTTAAAATTGTATCTTCTGCTATATCTCCAGCTGTGGCTTGTGTGGATTGGACTTTGGGTCTCGGGTTGGCTTGTGCGGCGTTGTTCTCTAAGTTTAGTTCTTGGAATTGGTTCACTACGCTTGTGTAAAATATGCGCTAAATGTGATCTAAAGGCTAAATCGGCTACGTTAACATTATGTTTGCATTTATTATTACGTTTTAAATTGTATATTTTTAGCTTCTTGCTTTCCCGCTTTCGTTTCGATTCGTTTTGCTCTTCAGTTATTGTTGTTATTGTTGAGTGTGGCTCAAGTCAATGGGTTAATGGTTGTTATTCGTATGTGGTCTATTGATTCCTATCTCTACGCTCTTCAATTCGTTCTTCGATTGGTTGCTAAATGGGTTATTACTTTACGGTATTTCATAATTTACAAAAATTGTTTCGGTGAACAAAGCGTGAAATCTTTGCTAAGTTTTTGTTTTTCATGGAAAAAGTCAACTATAATGTAATTTAAAAACATTGTTCTCGTTAATTGTAATTTACAGATTGCGTTTCGTTAACTACGTATATATAAATATATATAGATTTAGTTCTCGATTTTTTTGTTTTTTCTTTGCTTGGGATTTCTCTTTTGTATAAAACTGGCTACTAAAAGTTTACAAATTACGCGATTGCTTACAGAACTCGAATCCGATCCGGGACTCGATGTACCTCGGTGATAGTACAAAAACACAAAGAGTTACAATATTTATATATATAAGACATCATCGACAATCCAATGCGTATATTTACAACCTCCAAGCGGGGACCGAGACTGAGACTGAGGTGCTTCCGGGATCCGCGATCGTGTAAAAACTATTCATTATATCATATATATTATATTCAAGTAACGTATTCAATGAATCCTCAAGAAAGTGGCAGTTTCCTTTTATAGTTTCAATTGGGCGTGATCGTTGTGGGAGGATTTGGTTAAAGGGATTGACAAACAAACATCTAAATTACGAAAAACGGAAATAATGATGGTACAATATTCTGGAAAAGAAAACCAACAGAAGAAAAGTAAAACCAACATTGATTATTTTGAGTGTTTTTGTTTTTTGTTTCGTTTTTTCTCATTTTTATCTTTTTTTGTTCTTTTCATTTGCGTTTTGACATAAATCCAAAAAACCATATTTATTCAAAACAGCAATATTTTTCTGTGTATATAAAAAAATTATTTGTTCATCTTTTTTTCATTTTCATTCTTTTCTTTTTCCTTTTTTTAGTTTTGTGTGTATAAATATAAAGAATTTATGGAGTTTAAAAATATATATAGGTTTATGTTTCATATAAGTAGATACAAAATAATAGTAATTAAAAAAAGTATTCAAAAATAAGAAAAAAATTTTGAAACAAAAAAAAATAGTTTTTTGCATTTGTTTTTTATATTTCATTGTAAAAATAGAAACTCTGTTGAAAAACTAATTTTCAAAGCTCTATACATAATGATAAAAGGGCGTGGTTGTGTCAACATTATGAAGTAGAAGAAGTAAGTCGAAGCCGAAGAAATTCCAGCAGTTTGTCCGAAATATTTTGGCCATCTATGTGGGTGAGTACCCATTCCAGCTTAGTCAGCTTTCTGGATCCACACACACATATCCCTCAGGTTTCTATTGAAGGAAACCATTCCGAAAATGTTCTCCAATTGGGATATCTACGAAAAAGTTACTGTGCCTTGCTGACTCGATGTCTTAATTCATCCAAGGTATAAATGTCCCGTTCAGTGCCTTCCAGGGAGGCATCCCCCGGGAAATACTTCATACAAACTGGGTCAGGAATTTTTTCCAGTCGGGTATGAGGCATAACCATGGGGAACCGACCATTGGAAGAAAAACCTTATAGGCCTTCCACAGGGAATTTCTTTGTTGGTTCTTCTTGCTGCCTGCCCGTTCCAGTCGCTTTTTACTAATGCAATTGAAATATCGATTTACAAATTGTTTTTGAGATCTTTTGCTAGCTAAAAATATTTGAAACAAACTGCTCTGCCTTGGGATGAGAACTTCTTCTCTCGATTGTCGATATACATTTTTGTAATTTTTGTTTTTAACTTGAAAATCTTAAAAAATTCTCTTAACCCGTAAGAATTACTAAATAAGTCAAATTTAATGTATAAATCGGTTTTTGCTTAGACTAAATTATATAAATATGTATAGAAACAAAGAATATAATCAAAAGCAGTTACTTTAAAACTTATAACTAGAAAAGGTTGAAGCAAAAAAAAATGTTACAATTATGTAAGTGAGGTTAGGTAGGGTAAGGGTAAGGGTATTAGTTTTAAGCAAATGTTTAGTAAGTCAAAGTTGATATCTATTTATAGAGTTGTAGCTGAAGATAACTATTTGATAGATCGCCTATATAAATACGTTAATTTAACTGAACACATTATATTTCTGAAAAAATGACCAAACAGAGCTACCAGAGCCTCCTCCACCCTCTGTGCTCCCTATATGCTGTCTGGGTATGAGAGTGTGTGTGTGTGTATGGGCTAAAACTATCGAAATTGACCGATTAACCAAGATCTAGTGCGGATAAGAGAGTGTGTGTGTGGGTCGTTTGTTGTTGTTGCTGTTGTTGGCAGATATATCAGTCTAAAAAAAGTACACACGCACACACACACTCACTTACACACACACACATACAAAGAAGATTAATAATAAAATTAACATTATCATAAAAAAAAACCCTAGAGAAAATCAAAATTCAAAAGAATCTTCAAATTTATAAATTTAACATGAACTAAGTGCGGTGGCGGTGGTTCTCATCCAAAGAGGTTCGGAAATGGGCATGGAGTGGGTATAGGTGGCTCAAAAGAGCATCAGCAGCAGCACCGGCAGGCCCAGGACCAGCAACAGCATCAGCAACACCATCAACCAGAGCCAGAGCCAGAAGCCAGTGCCAGGGCCAGCTAGCCGATCATCGCTCGCAGCTGGGACAGCGTCGTCGTCGACGCCAGGCAATCTCCGACGACGTTGCAGGAACTGGAGCAATAAACGCAGCAGCCGCTGCCGGGCTGGACCCGACACGTTGTTAAAGTTGCTGATGGTAATGGCTCAGCGCCTGCAGCTGGTACTGATGGGGATGCGGGTGCGGGTGTGCGTGTGGATGTGGCTGAGGATGTAGCTGTGACTGAGGATGTGGCTGATGCTGATGCTGGTGAGGATGTGAGGCATGCGTCCGGGCATGGCCGTGCATGTGCAACTGCCGCGTTGTGCTGGGATAGAAGTTCGGCATGAGCGAGTGATGATAGGCAATCGCTGCTGTGGCTGTTGCTGTCGACCGATTGTTGATGTTGCTGTTGTTGTTGCTGCCAATGCCAATGCCGCTACTGTTGCTGTTGTTGTTGCTGCTATTGCTGTTGCTGTTATTGTTATTGGTGATGTTACTTATCGCGAAAAGCGGCGGTGCCCCCAGCAGCGGCGGACGTCGCTCTCCGCGCTCCGTACGATCGTAGCTCGTAGCTGTTGCCGCAGCTGATGCTGTTGCAGCTAATGACGATGCTGCTCCGCCACCGCCTCCTGTTGCTGGCTGACAAGCTGCCGCCGCCGCCGCCGCCGCCGCCGCCGCTGCTGCCGCTGCAGACGCTCCCGTGCTATTTGTCGGCGTTTCCAGCAGATGATGATGCCTATGGTGATGATGGTGATGATGATGGTTGTCGCTCATGCCGATGCTGACGTTCTTGCCATTGCTGCTGGCGATGCTGTTGTGGTTGTTGCTATTCAGCGGGATGATGAGGCTGTTGCTGCTGATCCCGCCGCCGCTCACCGCCGCCGGCGTTGATTTGCACTCTGCCGCCGCCGCCGCCGACGCCGCGTCACTCGTCGTTGCTGCTGCTGCTGCCACTGCCGTCATCAGATTGCAGGAGTCAAGTCTTTGTCATTTGGAGTTGCTCTGCAGAGCCGCATTGATCTGTGTCCACAGCTCTTTCTTGCAGGATTTTGACCTGCACATCAAGACAAGGATGCTTGTAAATGAGTCTCGTCCAATATTATACCGTCAAAGGACACTTACCGCTTGATGGACTGCAGCCAGTCCTTGAACTGGGCACTGCCCTCTGGCGTAATCTGAAAGGCGGCGCGGGCGGCCACCACAATGCTGGCGAACTCCTCGTAATCGCCCTGCGTCAGATGGTACAGCTTCTGGTGGATGCACTGGATGTACCTGTTTCATGGAATGGCACCTCGTTAGTCTAGGGAACATGGTCGCTTCTTCTTCTGGGACTACTCACATTTGCTGGCACTTCTGGACGAGCGGCGTCAGAGCAGAGCGCAGATGCTGCATCACCAGCTGGTGGTTGTTCCTGCCCAGATAATGGGCGGACTCGATGGCCACGTCGTGGAGGACGAACGGACTTACGATCGAGTTGACCGCGCAAATGCAGAACTGATGCAGATACTGCGTGCCCAGCTTCTTGCTGATCCGCAACAGCCACTTCACATCCTCGCCGTAGGGCGGATTCCGGGCATACTTGGCCTGCGGTCGATCGTCGTGGACGCGGCGCGCCAGCGTCTCCATGGCCAGCATGCCCACGTTGTAGGCGGCCAGCAGATACCTCAGCTGGGTGGGTCTAAAGGAAATTTGTTAGTAGGCAAGGTAGGCTCAAGGAAGGATCACTATTTCTAGGTTACTCACGTGAACTGGTGAGGCTGTCGCTGTCGCACCGGCGGCTGCGAGGGCGGCGCCTGCTGCTGCTGTTGCTGCACCTGTGGCGGCGGCGCCTGCTGCATGAACGGATACACGGGATGCTGGTGCTGGTGCTGGCGCATGGGCATCACGCCGACGCCCACACCCACACCTACACCCACACCGACGCCCACTCCAGGTGGTCCGTTCGGAGGTGGTGGTGGCGGTGGGCCATAATAGCCCTGCGGCGGACCCATTGGAGGTCCCGGAGGACCTGCTTGGAGCGCTTGGTAAGCCTGCGGTGGCATCGGTTGGAAAGCTCCCGGCGGCGGCTGCGGTTGGAAGGCGGAGGGTGGCTGACCAGGATGCCCCGGCTGACCGGGGTGTCCCGGAGGCGCCTGCCCCGCCATCTGGACCTGCTGCTGCTGCACCTGCTGTTGCTGCACCTGCTGCTGCTGCTGCACGACCTGCTGTTGGACGACTTGCTGCTGCTGCTGCTGCGGATTGGGCGGCTGCTGGGGCGGTGCCTGCTGGTAACCACCGTAGGCCTGTGGCGGCGGCGGCGGTCCAGCCGAAATGTACATCTGCATCTGTCCGGGCGGGTAGCTCAGGTTGTGGTGGGCGTGCGCATACAGGCCCTGGCAGAAGCTGTACGGCGGATACGGCGCCAGGCCGAGGGGAGCCAAGGCGGCCACGCCCACGGGCTGGAACTGGCCCTGCGGATTGGGTAGGGCTGAGCCAACGACGGGCGGCGGCACGGCTACGGGCAGTCCGGGTCCACCGGGACCACCGCCACCGCCAGGCACACCCGGATTGGGCATGCCCATCTGCTGCTGCTGCTGTTGCTGCACCTGCTGCTGCACTGCCTGCTGCTGCTGCTGTTGTTGCTGCTGCTGCTGGAGCTCGTGCTGCTGCTGCGACTCAATCAGCGCACTCAGACTCACCGCCGAGTGATCCATGGCGTCGTCGTGGGGCTCGTGCTCGCTGTTGTTCGGCGTGTTTCGCATGTACAGCTCGTACCAGTAGCGGGCCACCTGGAATAGCACCTCCGGATAGACGCCGCCTCCCTTGGCGGCCGTTTCCACAGTGAGACAGGCCCGTTCAAGCATCAGATCGCTCTGCTCCTTGCACTGCAGGATCGCGCGCTGGATTTCGTTCGGATTCAGGGCGGCGGCATGGGGCAGAACGGAGAGTGCCAGCTCCGCCGCCGGGTACACCATGTTGCTGTCCCAGCCTCGAGACGCACGGTCCGCCATGCCGGCCGCTTCCGGTGGCGTCAGATGCGCCTCCCAGGTGTCGATCAGGAAACTAATCGCCGGCGCACCAATCTCCATCGCTTGGCCCAGGATCCAGGAGACGTGCGAGGAGTACGTCCGCGACAGCCAGTTGGGACTGACGCAGTTGTGGAGGCCGAGGGCATAGAGGCCCAGCTGAAAGGCGCCCATGTGGAGGGCTCGGTGCGGTCCGTGGTGATTCTGGCTGGTGCTAGCCTGCGTGAACAACGACGTGGAGCTGTTGCCACCGGCCTTGTTCAGCACAGTCTTCGCCAGCTCGAACATGAAGTGGGCACTGGCCTCCGACGGCTGGTTGGGTATCGAGGGGTAAGCCCTCTTCCCCTTGTACCTGCTCTCCTTGCTGCGGCTGCTGCTGGAGGTGCCGCCATTGGCACCGCCTCCATTGCCACCGTTACCGCCGCCGCTGCCTCCGCCTCCTCCGCCATTGCTACCCGGGTTATTAGCGCCCGGATTCTGGCCTCCACTGGCCGAGGTGCTGCCAGAGTTGGGTGTCCCAGTGGTGCCGCCTCCGGCCGCATTCGGTGTGGGCACCATGCCCTGTCCCGACTGGCTGCCACTGCTGGCCATGCTCAGGGCGCACATGCTCAGCTCCAGTTCGGCGCTTGTCGAGCTGTGCGGGCGACTGTTGCCACCGACACTGCCATAGTCTGCAGGCAGGAGTTCGCACAGATTGGCCACGGGATTGCAGTTGGAGGAAGGGCATCCGGCGGAGCTGCCGCCGCTACCGTACTCGTGATGCTCCTCCCTGCGTGTGGGCTGATTGCTCGGCGTCCTCACCGGCGGGTTGCTCGAGTAGTAGGCGGGTAGGAGCGGCGCCTTAAGCAGGGTGTGTATGTCCCTGTCCAGCAGCTTCTCCATGATCTTGGCTATCTTGCGCGGCTCGTCCTTGTAGTGGGAGAGCAGGGTCAGTGCGAGATCCCCGCGCTGCCGCCGTGTGCCCTCGCAGAGCAGCGGATGCTCTGCCTCCGAGACATTTGCCTTGAGGCCCAGGGCGGCCACAGCAGCATCGAATCCCAGATTCTCGTCGCTATGTGGCTTGTAGAAGAGAAGTCGGCCACCGGAGGTGACCAGGGATTTGCCAGCTGCTCCTGCACCTGCTCCGCCTCCTCCCGAACCCGGCATGGCGGCAGAAGATCCTCCTCCACCCACGGGGCTGAGAAGTACCAGGGCGTCGAATATGAATGTGGCCAGGTTAATCGGAAGCAAGGCTTCGCCGCGCGTCTTGAACGTTCCACTGCGCAGCTGCTCGGCACGCTCCCTGATCACCTGGAGCTCCGCCGGGCCGAGGGGCAGGCGCTTAAGCAGCGCCAGTATGTCCGCCTCCTGATTGGCCAGCTTCACCTCCAGCGGCTTGGTGCTGGCTGGCGGCCGCGGCATCTCTAGGGCGAACAGGCATATCCGGAAGCCGATGTGATAATGCTCAGAGTTCTCCGACAGCACCGTGCAGAGGAAGGCGCACTTGGACAGTGTGGCGGAGGCCACCACGGTCAACTGGTGCGAGATGGGATTCACATTCTGTTTCTTGCCCTTGCGCTTCGGCGCAGGAGGCAGTTCCAGGAGCAGATTGGGCGGATTGGCCAGCATTTGCTCGGCCAGGCGCACGGCCAGAATACAGGCTTCGCTGCCATGACCATGGGCATGCAGGCCCTCGGCCCTGGCCAGGAGTTTGTCCCAGGCATCCTCCGTCGGCCGGACATTGGAGAAGACGTGCGGTTTGTCGCTGCAAGCGGCTGCCCGAGCCGCGGCTAACGATGACGATGAGGCGCTTCCGCCGGCCTCCAGCGATGGAGCAGCAGCCAGTCCCAGCACCGATAATCCTCCAGCGACGGTGGCTGACGACAGGTGGTGATGATGATGATGGTGGTGAGGTGTGCCGGCCATCATTGCCGGCATCGCCGCTGAGGAGCCGGCCGCCAAGGCAGCTCGAGCTGCCGCGGAAGTGCTGGGCACGGGCGTGAGATCCCCGCCAGCCGATGAGCCCGCTCCTCCTCCTGCGCCTGCTATTTCTTCTACTCCTCCGCCGTCAGTTGCATCCCTACCGCCGCTTCCTTCTCTCGAGCCGCTGCCAGGTCCTTGGTTGAACTCATCACTGCTGCTGCTGAAGGATTCATCCTTGCTCAGGCGACGCGGCGTTTGCTGCACGGAACCGACACCTACACCTGCGCCTGCGGTCAGCTCTTGTCCTGCCATGAGCATCGAGGACGTAGAACTGTTGGAGCTCCCGGATGCCGTCGAAGCGGACGAGGACGCCGAGGAGGCAGACGATGTGTCCGAGGTGGAGCATGCCTGCTCCACGCCCACTGCTGCGCCAACTCCCACTGGCTGGTCGTCCTTGCTCTGCTGCGAGACAGCATCAAAGCTGCTCTGCGAGTCCGACTCGGTGAGCGCGGAGGTCTTCTGGCCAGGCCCAGATGATGTAGCCGCCTGTCCAGGCGGACAGTAGTTGTGGCTGCTGCTGGTGTCCCCGCCGAAATCGTCGTTCTCACAGAATCCCTCGCTGCTAGCACTCGAGCGATTTCCATCAGCTCCGGCTCCACTAACGCCGCCGCCAGTGACTACTCCACCACTTCCTCCTCCGCCTCCTCCCTTGGAGTTAACCACAGAAGCATTGACTCCGGTCAAGACACTGGGCAGCAGCTGCTGCTGTGCGGGATGATTCACGTCGCCGGATGCAGACGCTGCTCCGACAGCTATACCAACTCCGCCGCCCATTTGACCGATGCCTCCAGCTCCGGGAGTGGCGTGGGCTCCACCCACAGAACCACCGCCGCCGCTGCCTAGTCCCGAGGGAAGCTGTCTGCTGCTGGATGCTCCTCCGCCGGACAACACAGCCGAGCCCTCGAGATCGCCCAGATTGTTGTAGAAGCGCGACTCCCGGAAGGGTCGCTCCAAACGCTGCTTAAACGCGCCCGGGTGCAGGCCATGGTCGCTGGAGGAGCTGAAGTAGTTGTAGTGCTTGTTGTTCGTCATCACCGCCTGGGTGGCGTTCAGCTGGCCGGGATTGACCGACTCGCCGGACTTGGGGTCCGTGTGCTTGAAGCAGGTGAAGGGCGAGTAGTAGATGGGATTCGTGTCGTGAGTATGCGTCACGCCCGCTATGGGGTAGTCCTCCCAATCCAGATAGCACGCCTCGATGGCCGGCTTGAAGCCGATAAATAATTCCGTGTCGGAGCGCGAGTTCTGCTGGTGCTTGTTGGTGTACGACGACGGCATCATCCGGCTCTTGACCACGCGATCGAGGATCTTCAGGTGCCAGGTCGTGAACTGGGAGTGCAGCATGTCGCGCTCGTCCGGCGCCAGGCCGGGATTCAGAGCGGCCAGACGCCACAGGGCCACAATCTCGTCGCACAGCGAACTGCAGGCGTGCTGCAGTGCTGTAGAGTTGGAGTGCGTGTTCGAGTGCTTGCCGCCGGAGTGGCCGTGGGAGCCCATCATGAGCGCCAGCTTGGTCTGGAACCACCAGATCAGGATCTGATCGCAGGACATACACTCCTCCGTGATTATCTCCAGCAGGCGAACAGCATTCCGGTCGCAGCGCCTGTACATCTCCCGCACAATCGATAGTAGGTTCCACATGCCCTCCGGTTCGCGTCCCCTCAGCGGTCTCAGCAACGAGGTCCACTCGGCAGCCGCCGGCGGTGCAGAGTTTGTCAGATAGTTGACATCACTGCGGGCGGAAAGGGAAAGGATGATGTTTACATATCATGTCAAAAATATCGTATAGTTAGATATATCGAAATCCTTACCTAAACACTATCGGGGCGGGCAGACAGAACTTGATGAGGATCCGCTTGATGTTGTTGTGCAGCGTCTTCTCGTCCAGATACCAGCTGGTCTGATCATTGATCGAGGCCCCGGCCGTAGGATCGGGTGCCCCGCACACGGTATTGATCGCCGTTGGCTGGGCACTGAGAAGCTCGTCCAGCAGGCGCTGAGCCGTCGGCAGGATCTGCTGCGGCAGCTCGCTAATCAGATACTGGGCGAACTTTTGCAGCTGGTCGCGTTGCAGGCGAGTCAGCGACTCAGACACCGGTGCTCGCAGGCACACTTCCTGGGGCTACGGTTGAATAGGAAAGAACAATTAAATAAGGTCGTTATTGGTTGAGTCCTTCCATCTGAGGCGGGATTGTGTAGGTACTCACGCAATGAATGCGATGCAGACAAACAGCGACCACGTGGGAGCACCAGTAGGCGGACGAGGTGCAGGTGCAGTTGCAGGAAGAGATGCGCCGTCGGTCAAAGGTCACGGCCACATTGAAGTAGGCCCGTGGCGTCTGATTAACCACGCTGGCAGACAGGTGAAAGCCTAGAATTTATGGCAACAAGATGAATATTTTCCTCCTCTTGGAACCAAGTTAAAATAAGTTACTTTACCTATCTGCAGCGGATCCTTGACAGCTCGCATCCGGAACAGCTGATCGCCGCGATTGAACTCATCCGCCGAGCTATTGGCCAGACATGAGTACAGCCGAATGTCCTCCTCGTTGTCCGGAAAGCTCCAGAATGCAATGCGCAGCTGCAGCTGCTCGGGCACCGGCGGATACACATGTTCCACCAGCTCGAACGGTATGTAAGAGGCCACACAGCGAGCGGCCAGTTCGGCCAATGTGGAGACTTCTGAGGAATAAAAAGGGCAAAACATTACACATATGATTACTTGAGAAGGGAAATGTAAGTGATCGATAGGGCTTTCCTCGGATTTAAAACAGAAATAACCCATAAACACCCTATTTTATTCAAGAAGTTCGAGACAAGTGACTAATTCCATATTTCTAGTGCAATAATTAAGCACAAACGATGCGCGGATGGGGACACCACCACACCACACTCATTACACACTCGCAGAGCCACAAGATACACCACATGGGCATTTCGTTAATTAAAGAACTTTTTCGTGCGACAACCGACCGAAGGAACGAAGGGCCAATGACCAGAGAAGAGAGGTCACCAGCTATGTTTTACAACTTGTTTGCTGTTCGTTCTCGCGCCCACAAAGCTATATCTGTAATAGGGAACATCATGAGTAAAGCACCCTCAATCCTCTCCCTTTGGATCAGTCTTCCTTAGCTCGCATGGCTCTATTATTCTCCTTGCCCTTTCTTAAAACAATCAATCCCTTTATCAGCCTTCTTTAGTCTATCCCCAAATATATCCTTGGGCTAAAAATGATGTAGTTCCCACAGAAACATGAGACATGGCCAGATCAATCAGTAAAGTTATAAAAACAAATAGATTACGGCCAAAGCCTGGGAGTAAGCAATTTATCCCTGCGTAAACTGATGTTCCCGTGCCTGCTGCTGCTGCTGTCACTATCTCTTCGCAGCGCCATTGAGTTGTGGATAAACAAAAGTCCAACGAATTGGCTTGCAAATAAACAAATGGCCATGGCGCAAAGACCAAAGGGGAGAGGAGACCAAGACCAGCAAGAGCAGTGGCCTGCATTTTAAAGGTCTCGTTCCCATTGCCTTTAAACGCAAAACGCAAAAAACAAACAAACCAAAGTCAAAGCAAAACAAAGAACATTGGGCGCTATTATTATGTGGTATATACGGCGGTGTATGGTGTTCCTCCTGCCCGATGATGATGATGATGATGATGCAGTCGCGAAACAAAAGGTTCAAGTTCGCCCACGCGAATTTTTGTTTGCAGAATCAAATATTCGCCACGACCAGATATCGGAGATTTCGCTTTCAATTGGGTCGAATATAGAATACACCTGGACGGGATGTGAGTCATTTAATTGCATTGCGACAGGAACTGAAAGGTTCCAATTTTGGTTGTTAAAATTTAATCAGAGGGTTTCTTTCGCTTCGAATCGGTATTTAATCATTTTAGTAGAAATCAGAGGGGAATCCCTGCCTTAACCATGTATTTTGCAGAACTTTTTAAAGAGTAAGAAATCACTTAATTTAATTTTGCCAAAAATACTTTGCATTTCTTAGAAGGCAAACTGAGAAACTGGTTTTCTTAATGCCTTATCCCATAATAACACCCGTTATTATTTGATTATTGTCTGAATATTTACAGATGTAGGTTTGTTTGAAGGTTAAATTTAACTGACAGTTAAGCGCCTGACACCTTAACTAGTCATTAAGAAAACAGCCGCTTAAATGACGAAAGACATCAATGTTAAAATAACCTATGAATACGCGATAAATGTCGATATTTATAAGCGCCTCAACTATTCGATTTCTAAGTGTTATCGATGGGCAGCTAAAGGTTCACAGCAAGACGGCTTTAGAAAATCTATTTTCAATAAGTTAATTTAGAAAAATTAATTATGAATTTCGTTTTTTAATATATACATTAACCATATATTTGTTAACTATGTTTTTTGTACTTTTATATAATATACTATTTTTGGAATACTTAACATATTAAAAGCAACCTTAAATAAAGTAGCAAAATATTCAAAAGTGAACCGGGGGAAGCTCTCATTGTTTTGTTTGTTTGTTTGTTTTCTTTTGCTCGTTCGTCGGCCCGTTTGCTCGCTCTCATTCTTCGCGCCCTCACCCCCTTTACACGCTCCACACTCTACCGCTGTGTCTCTCTTCCTCTCCCCATCGACGACGTCTCTCACTCGCTTAATTTTCAGACACTTTGGCACCATTTTATTCAAAGTCATTTTCCGCAAGCGTTAACTTATTGCTCATGCCTGTCCTGTATGCATATACCAGTGTTGCCAATTTGTCCTTTTTTAGGATAGATCTGTCCTTTTTGAAACAGCTTTGTCCGCAAAAATTTTGAAACATCCTCTATCCGAAGAAACAGCCTTTTATTGGTTTGTTGTCCTTTTTTTCATCCTTTTTTCAAAAATTTTTTATTTCTTAAATGTTCATGAAGTATGTATAATTTTCAATTTATTTAAAACTGTGTGGCATCGCTTTCATATCGAATTTCTGCAATTGATAAGCATTTTTGAAAGCAGTGCAATGTGTTTTGTGTTTTTGTGTAATCGACATCAAACGTATTTAGTATCGGTTAAATGTGCCTAAAAGTTTCAACATGCCAAAGGAACAATACAAACAAAAATTTCGTGCATCATGGTTGCAAGAACCGGCGGAGATGAATTGGTTGTGCCGAGATGCCACAGATTCTAACAAGGCATACTGCAAATACTGCAAGTGTACATTAAATCCAAAAATTGACATGGTGCGTGCACATGGAAAAACAAAAAAACATATACAAAGTGCATTGCCGTTCGCGCGTCGAAGCGGTGCATGTTGCCATGATTATAAGATACCTGATAGTTGCCTTAAGCTTATCGGGTCGAATGCAGCATATGCACCACAGGAAGGCGAAATTGAAATTAACGAAGAAATCGACGAAATTTTACTTGAAACAAATGAAAAATAAGAAAACTATGTTTGTCATTTTTTGTGTCCTTAAAAAAAATGTCTGTCCTTTTTTTTGTCATTTTTTTTTTATCATCTGTCTTTTTTTTGTGCTGAGGCGCTGGCAACACTGGCATATACACACAACTACAGCAGCGGTTGCACGGTTAGCACCACTAGCAGTTCAAGCGCAATTAATTAATTCAATTTAATTTCATTCAAGGAGCTACGCTTTACAGCATGAAAATTGAAGATAACCTTGCAACTTATATAGAAAAAGAAAATATAATAATTGGAAAATCAATATCAACGGATTCCTTTTAAAATATTAGGTTTTTGAAGTTTGACAAAACCTTAATGGCTTATTTTCTTTTCAAAATAAATATAGTTCACTACTAACTTCTAACTTACTCTAATTTATTAATTTTATCCATATTCTCCATCTTTATCGTTTGTATGGAAGCTACCTTCGTACAGCTAAATAATGCTAGAAATGTGAAAAAATGCTACCCATTACCCATTTTGGTTTTAAGGT
Source organism: Drosophila jambulina (assembly GCA_018152175.1). NCBI lineage: Eukaryota > Metazoa > Arthropoda > Insecta > Diptera > Drosophilidae > Drosophila > Drosophila jambulina. The sequence goes on from JAECXH010000006.1 coordinate 5,219,118, forward strand.
ACCCGATACCCTATTTAGCTGACGTCAACAGCAGAGAGAGATGGGCATTGATTCCCCCAGATCCCCCCAGATCGCCAAATGTCGCTGCATGAGTCAGATTGATTTGATCGAAAAAGAAGAAGGTTTAATAACCGATCCGTGTGTATATTCAAGGCTATTGCTTCCCCTTCAAACAGGTTCGCGCTCTGCTTTGTTTGATGGCGTTTCCTCTTTTGCTTTGAGCTTGAGCCTGCGCCCCCCTGGCATTCCCATTTTCCCCTCCTTTCGACACATTTTGTTTGCATTTTAATTTGTTTTCCATTTCCATGCAGCGCACTGGCAGGGCTTGTAACAATAAAGATGAGAATACATAACCCAAAGCCTCATGCTCCAGTTATTTTTGTTATTACTGAGCAAACTCGCCCGCCAAACGGCGTTGCTTTGCGTTGCGTTGCATTGCGTTGAGTTGGGTTGAGTTGAGTTGAGCAAGAGGTGCCGGAGTTGACGAGCTGTCGAGTTGCCGAACTGCTCCTCGGCGAATGCATTCGTCACACTCTAACGTACTGCTTTGTTTTTACTAGTAAAATATGCTTTCTGGCTTTCCCGACTTAGGTGGCATATGTTAAGAGCTCCCTGGTGGCTAAAATTTGTCCCATATCCCGGACACCAAATGCCCAGTTGGTCTCTTACCAATGGGGGTGATGGTGTTGCCCAACATGTTCTCAGCAACATTTTTTTTGTGCCTCAGGCCTTGTTAGATATTAATCTGAATTGATTTGTATTTAAATATAGAGATAGATATCTGAATCCCAGTCTGCTAAGAGTTATTGTCATATATAGAACATTTTGGAAACAGAAGCGTTTGTGCCTACTTTCTTTTAACTCTGTCAACCTTTCGCAGGTGATCAAATGCAGAAAATTATCTTTAAATTATGCCCTCATATTTCGGAATTTGTTCATTGTGTTCTTTCTTAAAGCGACAAATTCAGGTTGGTCGGCACAAAAAGCTTGCTCAAAAATGAACTGACACAGAAAAGGGGTCGAAATGCCAACAAGCAGTTCTGCCCCTGTGTGTGTGGTGTGATGCATATGCTTCAGTGTTGTGCGACTGCGGAAGTGCATGAAACTGATATGCAGGGCAAAGAAAAAATGAAAAATTAAATTGTGAGCTCGGCTTGTTGCCGCGACTGGTCGCAATTTCAGTTCGATATTGACACCGAGCGAGCCTCGACCCACTAATTAGATGATGACATGTGGCAACGCCGAAGCCGCCGGGCATTAAAAACATGCACACACACGCTCACTAGTGCACCTGTACCGCTAAATTGCATTGTCAGCAGTTCAGCGTGACCATTCCACGGTTACGGTTTATTCGGGGTCATTGCATGCGGTTCGTACTTTCCATCTGGGGCGGTTCAACAACTCTAGAATGCATATTGATATTAGGCGATCCCAGGATAGGTTTGATTGTTGAATCTTAATCCTAATTTAGCTTTTTAAGGATCTTTTAATCAAGGATATATTAACCAAAGGTCAAATTACTTCTGGGGGGGTTTACAACTTGGGGGTTTGCTGTAATCAAAACATTTTGAAGAATGATTTCTCAGAGTGTTTCAAGCTGTCTAGTTAACTCCCACACATGAGCCAGTAAGGAACCACTATTAAATATTGCCCTAATTCGTACATTTAACCGGGACAGGCATTTGTACTGCGAATCCTAGCTGATAGCTACTGCTGTAGCAAGGTGTGAAGAAAATAATGGACTGCCGTCCATATCGTCGGCTTCAGTTTTATTACATCCCCCTTCGGGCAGGTTGTGGTGGCATGGTGGCGTGGAGGTATCCTTGAAAAGGTTCTTCGACACAACAAAACGGGGTTCTAGAAGAAGACGTCGACGTCTGCGTCGTTCAGCTGGCAGCGACATCGTTTTAAGGCTATATATATTTTTTTTGTTGCGGTTATTATGTCTTTCGAGCATGAAAATGCAGCTGGCTTTGCCCTTGCACACAATCACACACACTCAACTAGCCCCAGGGTTGTAACTTTAGCTATTTTCCCGACAAAAAATTAACTAGTTTCTATGTGAAGCAGAGATCTTATAGATCCAATATCTGTATAACACTAAGGTATTAAGGAAATGTTTAAAATATTAATTTGGTGACTAAAAGAATCTTAATAACTCTTCTTTCTGGCTTTAAAGCCGTGCTGCGCAACATCACACGTACATTGTCCTTCGACTGCCTGAGCTCCTTTGGCCGTCCCTTTCCACCTACATATGTTTGTGCATACATATATATATATATACATATGTATTTTCCATTGCCTCAAGGCAACGAAACAGAGACAAAACGATTGCTGTGTAGCTGGAGACACGAGGAAAAAGGGAGAAAAGCGAGCAGAAGAGGACTATAAACTGCGCAGTCGCAGCCAGATATTACAAGACGATAATACTGCGATGCGTCGTCGTCGGCGCACAGGATACCAACCAAAAACCCTCGACCAGACCACCGACCTGAGACGTGTAAAAAACGTTTCCTTCAGCGAGTCCAAAAACAATGCACTTACAGACACACAGACAAAAAGCAAAAGGCAAAAAGACACGAGTAATAAGCCACAAAAAGACAAAGGAGAGGAAACAAAAAAACAGAAAAAAGAAGGAAAACGAGAACGTAGCCAGGCTAAAAAGTCGTGATTTTGACTTTAACGATAAGCAGAGGATATCGAGGAAAGACAAGTCAAGGCAAGGCAAAAAGGAAAAGACAAGAAAACACAATTGCAGACAAAGCAACAACAATTACAGAACTGTTGTTGCTCTGCCTTTAAGCCAATTTTACAGAATTTACCAACAGCGGAAAGGTCATGCGTATAATTTCAGGCAACTCGGCGTTGCCAGACTGTAGCACTTAAGGCCTATTCGCACGCAATGAAAACAAGAGATATCAATGAGCTATAGGATCAAAAACACTATCTAGGCATTACAGATATTGATATTATTATTGAAAGGATAACCAATACAAACAATGATTTAACAGCTTGAAAACACTAAAACCTTTCGAGGTATATCAGCTGATTCCGGAGAAACAAATGGTTGATTTTAAGGTTCGAATCTTACAGGTGATTGGATCTACGGGGAACTTTTAGATACCAGATAGAAAAAATTTAATAAATTTTATAAGAAATCACGAAAAATTTACATCTATCACCCTAAAAATGTTTCCCTTTACAGGAAGAACCTTTGATGACATACATATGTAATTCTACTGTTCAAAGTGTCTAAGAAATAAGAAACCCATGTTAAAGAAAAAAAAAACTGATAATCAAACATACAATTTAGAAAAGCAAATTATGGATAACGTATGTTAACTCGTTAAAAATCTAAAATTAGATCCTAAACACTCACCATAATATCGTCCGCAGGTGGAGAGGGTTCCCATTGCCGCTGCACTGCCGCCCGGCGTACACGATCCGGTGGCAATTGCTCCGTTCAGGCCCGCCGCTCCATATGACGCCGCGATGCCTAGGCCATTGGCTCCGGATCCAACACCGGCGCTGGGTCCAGTACCGCCTAAACCGCCGCCGGCAGCGCTGCCCGCAGCGTTGCTTGGTTTCTTCCAGCCCCGCCAGTTGTTGCACAGCGACTCCGGCTCAGAGCTCCAGCTGCACAGCGAGTCCTCCTCGAAGCGAATCGAGTCGTCGAAGCTGAAGCGGTCCATCTCCTCCTGATTCCATTCGTTGGCTGCCGCTCCGCCAGCATTGTTGCCACCGCCGCCACCTCCTCCTCCGTTGCCGCCAGCAGCTCCTTCGGCGCCAGCGCCGACAGCAGCCGCTCCTCCGCCTCCGCCAGGATTGTTGCTGTTGTTGTTGTTGCTATTACGGGCAGCGGCGGCCACTGCCCCGCCCCCTCCGCCGCCAGCTCCACCTGCGTCGCCTCCTCTGCTGTTGTTGCTGCCGTTGCGATTCGCCAGCGTGAGGCTGAGTTTGTATGTGTCCGCTGTGTGTGTGTATGTTTATGTGTGCAGTGCGAGTGAGTGATTGCGGGTATATGTGTCGCCTGGCTGTATGTGGGACCGTGTTTACAGTTGCTCCTTCAGCTGCTTCTGCTTCCTCTTCTGCTCTCCTCCGCTGCGTGTTTTGTTTATTTTCTCTGCTCAGCTCGGCTCAGCGATGCTCCGCTCTTCTTCACTCTCCCTCTCTTTTCGTTTTGGATGGATGTATAATGGATCTCTGGATGTGCCAACGCTCAATTTAAAATCGTGTAAAAGGCGAATTTCGTTGAGCGTTTCGCGATTTTCTCTTTTGCGTAGCGTACTCTCCTGTCTCTCTATTTTCCTCTACGTTCTCTGTTCTCCGTCCTCGGTTCTGTGTTCTGTTCCTTCGCTTTCTGTTATCTGCCGTTGTCTACTCGATTTGCTTTCGTTTAATTAGTTATTACTGTATATTTATGCTTAAGGATTTCTTTTAAATTGATTTAAAAACTATTTTTATGTTTATGTACAAAATACGTTCAGTGCGCCACTGCCTCGGTCTCTGCCACTGCCACTGCTTCTGCCTCTGCCTGCGTCGACTGCGACTGCGACGGCGACTGCTATTGTTTGTTGTCGTTGTTGTTGCATGTGAACTTTTCGTACCCCCCACCGAATAAGAGAGAGCGAGATGCGACGACTGCCAAAAATAAGAGCGGGAGGGCGATGGCGACGGTGATGGGGAATGTCGTTGGCGAGGGACACCAGGATGGCCAATTTGTGTAGGGGACGTCTGTGGCGTTTGCTTTTGGATTTGCTGCTTCTTCTGTTGCTGCTGCTACTGCTACTGTTGTTGCTGCAATTGCCCCGCTTTGCCGTTCCGTTGCCTTTGCGCCTGTCCGCTCCGCTCAGCCCCTCTTCACTGCTCTTCACTCGTCTTTTCCCTTCGCCTGCTGGTGCCGCTGCTGGGCAACCTTTAATTATTTTTTCACTTCTATGCTTTGGCTCATCTTCGTCGTCGCTCCTGTTTTATCCTGCCTGCGCGGGCTCTATTCTCTGTTCTCTGCCGCCCTCTCTTTCTTTCTTTCACTCACTCACTCACTCCACTCACACACAGAGCAGCAGCAGCAACAACGGCGCACACAACATCAATATATTGGATATATATCCACACTTTTTCGCGTGTGTGTGTTTGTTTGTGTGTGCATGCGTGCGCTCGCTTGTCGATTTTCACTGCTGCCTTTTTGCCTTCTTTCTTTGTGTATATGCGCTGCGCGTTGCGTGTATTTGTTTGTATTTGGATCTGCGGATGTGTGTGTGTGTGCTGCACGAACGAAATGCGTTTAAGGCGAGCGTTGAAAAGACCTTTTCGTCGATCTCCCGTTCGCTCGACCGTTGACCGTTAACTAACCCGCGATTGCACGCCCGTCACCCAAGCTCCGGAGCCGTTGATAGGAGCCCGAGTAGCAATTTCCTTGACTTTATACACGGTTTTCGACGAGTTTTACACGGGGCTTTGTTTTTCGCATTTTATCGCGTTGGTGATGATAGGTTGTTGATAATTTATCAAAATATCAATGTATCGATATTTTTCTAAAGATGATATCGTGATTTTTTGTTTGCCCAAATATCGAGATGGCGATATTTTTCGCGACGCAATTTCTGGCAACACTGGTCGCTCGAAAATCCAGCATTGCCAGACTTTCCGTTCGCGAAAGTTTGGTGAAATTGTTTTGCCCACTAGGCTTATTTGGTGAATACTTTTATACTAGAAAATACCAGATTATTATTTTAGTATTTTCATATCAAATAAAAATATCGCAAATCCGATATTTGGACAAAAATTAAAAGTAAAAATATCATCTTTAGAAACAATATCGATATATTATAATAATATCAAAAACCGTATTTTCATTTTTCCGTTGAGTTTCTTTTCTGTTTAAACCTGGTTCCGACTCACGTTTTCAGGCCGATTCGACTCGATTCTGTGCCCCAGGACCCGACCCGCTGACCGGCCAGGATGTCTCTGACCGGGCTGTGCATCGAGCTGCGTCCGAACCTGCGCAGCGGCGTGGTCTTCCTGCAGTTCGATCACAACATCGCCGACCGCAACGAAACGCGCCTCGTCATCCGGGAGCACAATGTCTACATAGCCACGAAGTCGGCGGGCAGCGCCTCCAGCACCGCCAGTCGTGCCAGCTCTCCCAGATCCTCCAGTGACAGCGACAGCGAGACGGATGATGAGGACGATGGTGCAGCCGAGGTAGAGTCGCTAGTCATCCGGCACGACTGCCTCGGCTTGGACATCGGCTGCATTTCCATCTTCGTGGTCACCGGCAACCACATCAGCTTCCGCTTCAACTATACCAAAATCGACCTGGATGCCTTGGACGGCGGCGCCGTACAGGTGGCCATGGCGCCCCTACTCCTCTCGTGCCGCGAAAATGAGCCCGTCACGGTGAGCTGCCGCGACTGCAGGGCGACATTGGTGGAGGAGCGGAGTTACCGCAGACTGCGCGAGTTCCCCAGCTGCGTGGTGGATCCCAGCGAGTTCTTCTGCCACAACCACGGGAGTCCGGGTGGATGCGACGGCGAGAGCAAGGTGCCGAGCCTGGTGCCCGGTGTGACAGACCTCTTCTACGGCCTCAACTATGTGGTGGTGAGCATGAATCGGGACCCAAGTCCCAGCATCCTGAACCGCGACGATCACTTGTACTGCAAGCGCTGCATGCGTTACCTGGGTGTGGCCATGTTCAATGGGGCGGCGGCCCGCCTCTGGGCCGATGCCGTGCGATGGCTGCCAGGCATAGAAGGTGGTGGAGGGGGAGGAGGAGCTACGGTTGCCCTGCCACGCCACTTCTTCCAGAGCTCCTCGATGACGCAGCTGGTCAAGCGACTGCTGTACTCGCTGTGGCCACAGCCCCTGCCGCAGCTCTGTCTGAGCACCAGTCGCGCAGTGCTGGTTACCTCGCTCCCCAGCCGCCGTCGCCACCAGTACATGTTCATCCATGTGGTGGAGTCGCAGCTGCGCGTGCTGCGTCGCATACAGCCGGACTCGCAGCAGCTGCGCTGCTACCGGGCCTGCAAGCTCTACTACGGCGTCTTTGGAGGTGGCGACGAGGAGCAAGAGCCACCGCTGCTGCAGCAATGGCAGGCACAGCAGTCGGTGCCCCAGATGGAGATCTCGCCGGGCATGTTTCAAACACTGCAGGAGCGGCTCGAGCTCAATACCCAGCTTATTCCGCATGCCTGGCGCCAGAACTCTGCATCGGAGGGCCTGCAGCTGTCGTACTTCTTCTACGAGGACGAGCCGCAGCCGGAGGGCGTGCTGCTGGCGGCGGCGGCTGGTGATAAGGCCGACACTCGGCTAAGCAAGATGCAGCTGGATGATCAGTACGAAACGGATGCTGGGCACGCCAGCAGCGAGAGCGAGAGCGACGACGAGCATTCGGATTCGGACGAGGACACAACGGCGGCGGCTTCGACGGGGCACTCTGTAGAGAGGCGCACGACCATCAAACGTTGTCCCACACCACCGCGTCATTTTCTCCACCTCTCCACGTCCACCTCATCGGCTTCCTCAGAGGATAAGTAGTCGCTTTAGTTACAAAACTCATTCGCTCTGAAGAGCTATCATCCTGCTGTCCTATGTCATCCATCAGGGGGGCCACAGAAACCCCTGTAGATTTCAAGTCGTGGCTAAGAGTATGCTAAAAAACGGGGAAGACCGCAAATAGAAGCTAACGGTGTGGTGCTTTTCGTTTATAGCATACATTAATTGTTTTTATCGATCGATTTCCCTCCAATGCAAAGCAATTGATCTTTTATTGTTGTGAAGAAAATTTTGATTTCGTTTATTTCTGGACTAAAAAATCGCCTGGGATTTAAAACCAATTGGAAAGGCGCCCAGAAAATGCTATAATTTTTGTGAGGTACCAAAAAACTGTGTTAACTTTGTATAGCCGGGTTTTCGGGCGCACTTCCAGGGATTTCAAAATCCAAAAAGCAACAAGTATTAGCTGGAATGCTACCTTCTAGCACAAAGATTACTCGATGGGCACTGTATGTTAATAACAAATATGTATTGCTTTTGTACACTTGGTTACATTAGTAAAGAAGAAATTAGCAAAGAGGGCATGAAAGCAAAATGTAATAATATTTAGTTTTAAAGCAAACTGTTAAAGTTAAAAAAAGAGCTTTCCCAAGTCGGAATTACATAAAAAATTAAAATTAATTAACAAAATGTAAAGATAAACTTTATAAATTAGTCGACAAGTAAAATCAAAGTTATTTAATTATTCAAACAGAACGATATTATTGTCAAACATTTTCAAGTTAAATTCAGTTTCAATGTAATTCTAAACGAGGACTACGTGGAGGTAAATCTTATTATTTAGCATATTACTTTTGAAAACTCGAATGTTAATCATAAACTGCACAGATATATGTATATATAATAACTATATATTAGATAAAGTCAACGGGATGAAAGTGAGGGAGGACAGATAGAGCGACCTTATCTGTTCTGCACCCTCAACAAATGTGATTGAAGACGCGCTTTGGGTGTAATTCTCAACTTGTGTGTTTAGTTTTAAGCGAAACTCATGTGTTCTGAGGACAGAAGGCTGGCCAGGATCAGGCGAAGGAGATTGGCTGGGGGAAAGATAACAATAATGAGAGTGAGAAACGAATAAAGAGTATAGTTTGAATACCTGACTTTGAATTCGCTTAAAACCCTTGACCCCATCTCCTTACTTGGCCAGGCGTCGCATCTGCTGGGTCTGCTCGCTCATGGCGATCTGGGCGTTGTCCGCCTGATTTATCAGCGCATCCAGCTTGTCCAGCTGCGAGTCCATTCTCTTCTGCTTGGCCGCCTTGGCGGCGCTCACCTCGGCCGCCGTGGGCGGTGGCTTGGCGGCCAGCACTTGAGGCGTCGGTACCGAGGGACGATCTTCCTGGCCGGCTCCTCCTCCAGTGCCTGAGCCGCCCGCCGTTAGATCCACTGACCCGGAGCTGGCTCGTGAAAATATGTTGGTCAGACTGCCGCAAGCCGTCTGCTTGAAGCGATTCAGCTTCTGTTGTGTGCTGGACAGGATGCTGTTGAGCTCACCCAGCTTGCCGCCAACGCCGCCCAGCGATTCGTCCTGCTGTTCCAGCAGCTGAAGCCGAGAGACTTAGTATTGGGAGGTAAATAGGGGCTATTCAGGAGATGCTTACCACCGCCTCAGCGGCCTCTTGTTCGGCCAGTTCGTGCTCCAGCCTCGCCTGGCGCTTTCGCTCGAACTCGGCCCGATCCGGCGGCTGGAGGCCCAGGAGCTCCGCCCGCTGGCACTCCGTCTCGTAGCTGTTGCTAATCTCCGGCTGCTCCGACATACTTTCTGCTACCGTCTGTCCGTTCTGGCGACTGGCATTCGATGGGCATCGATTTTTTTTCGTGCTCGTGGCCCCAATTCGTGGCGCATGCGCATTTGGGAGCTTCCGCTTCAGCTGATGCTGGGTCCTTGTGTTAGCCCGCTGCTTAACCAATTAAAGTCTCCAGCACACGTCCAGTTCACTTCACTTCTTGCCTACTTATTTATTTGGATGCTGGCCGGGATCATATTATAATTGCTAATAAAAACCATACACACACAGAGCTTAAAGTACGTAGAATGTCGGAGGGATCAGGTGTCCGCACAGCGCTCGTAGATCTGTATGTAGGACTCGGTGAGAGTGATCATCTGGGGTAAAATTTCGGTGACATGCAGGTCCTGCATCTCGTACCACTGGCCGTTGGCCTTGTGCAGGATGTGGGCGCGATAGGTGCCCTTCTTAGGGTCGCCATCGTGAACAATGTTGGCCACCAGATTGTATTTCGTGTCCTTCACATTCGTGTCCCGCTTCCGCATGCCCAGAATGTCGCCAAAGTCCACGTTCCTGAAACGCAGATTCCATTAGTTCGTTAGGGTAAATATTCTGCAAAGAAAAGCTCACTTGATCGGGAAGTTGACAATGGTAGGATTCTTCTCCAGGAAGAAGGTGTTCTTGGTGAACCGCTTGATGTACAGGATGATGAACTGCGGCAGGCGGGTGATCTCGAAGCGCTTCATAAAGTTGTCTTTGTACGTCTTGTACTCCTTCTCGGCGCTGCCGTTGAACTTGCCCAGCAGCTGGTAGAGATTCACCTGCGGAATGATGTTCTCGCGGAACTCGTCGATGAACAGTGGCGGCGGCGGCAAATCGCAGGTGAGATAGATGAAGTTGGTGTGCTCCACCTGGTCCTTGTACTCGTCCGTAGCCAGTAGCTCCGCCTTGGCCGTGTCGTCCAGCTCCACGGGCGGGATCTTCCGCGTGTAGATCCGCATTTCGCCCAGAAAGATCTTGTAGAGAATGGACGAGTTTGGTTGCTTGGTGCCCTTCATGGCACGGTGCAGTGTGTTGAGGAACCAAGAGAGGAAGTCGATGGGATCGCCCTGCTCGGTGATTTGGAAGCGCTTGCTGGACCACAGCACCACCGCTTGGAGCATCTCGTGGGGCGAGACGTGCGCCTTAAAGTTGCGCGGATTCCACATCTTTCGCATCAGCTCGCCGAAGCGCTGGACGAGCGTGAACATGGAGTCGCCCGGTGGTCGCTTGATGTGCGCATAGTTTTGCTCCCGCAAGAAGTAGTCCCGCAGCGGACCCACGTGGGAGAGGGCGTGCAGCACCACGTTGCAGTAGTCGTTCGCCTTGATGTTGTTTAGGCCGACGATGCCCGGCAGATAGAGCACTCCGTCCACTGTGCGCGAGTGCTTGGGCTGCAGTTGGTCCAGCTGGGCGATCTCCTGCCGCAAGAACGTCGGGTTCAGCACGTACTTGATGTCGTCCAGAGAGGAGTCGATGATCTCGTAGTTGTCGGGCAGGCAGTAGAAGCGCAGGGTGTGCAGGTTGAGGAACACGTGGTGCGCCTCGCCGACGGAGTGCGTGTATGCGTGGGTGTTGGTACCCCGTCCCTGGAAGTACTTCCCGCACACCAGGCACGCGTACACATTGATCCGGGTCAGCGAGATGGAGCACAGCTTCTCGAAATCAAAGTCCAGCATGTTGCGATTGATGGTGTCCAGGTAGGGGCATACCCGATACTTGGGATTGAACACGGAGGGCGTCTCTGTGGGGGTAACACACGATTACTTCCCTCCTCCTCTTTATATTTTGATTCTTCACTTATATTTACCATCTTCTTCGACCGGATGAGCCGGCTTCTCCAGCTTCACGCGTTTGGCTGCTAAATGGGCGAAAATTAGGGATTCTGGTTACTCCAACGGCAGCAACCGCTAACTGGCCCAAGACTTACCTGTGGGTTGCGTTTGCGCCATTTCTTTAGTCGCTTTAAGTCAATAAATCATTTAAAACTTAATTTGTTGTCGGCAAAACATTGATGCAAAGGGCGCAGTGTGCCCGCCTTCTTTTCTATTGATAATGTCCAAAGTTCACCACAAGCCGTGCGTATTTTAGCCTCAACTGGGCACACTGATAGGCTTGAGACCAGACAGTCTGGCAGCTCTGGTGGCTCGAGACCTATAAACTTATCGTTATCGATAGCACATTTGGCGCGTCTTTGAATATTTGAGTATTATAACATTTACAAAACACTTCTTAGCGTAGTCCAGGACAGACTACGATAGGAGACTGTCAAGTTGATATTTTTGTAATCTGCAAATGTTTCCATTTTGAAACTTTCCATTGCTTAAATTAAACCTCTAATCTGCTGGAAATCCAGTTCAGCTCAGAGGAGAAGGAGAAGCGCTCTCAAATCCGGATCCAAATCTATTTATAGTTAATTGTTTATCAGCTTTAGAGAGACTGTTCCCTGCCTCCGCGGGAGAGCTGCTGCAGAACCGCGGTCGAGAAACGACCTTAAACGCCCTAGCCGGGAGAGCCAAAGCTCCCAATTCTGGGACTCTCCAGTTCTCCGATCTCCGACGAAAGCTCCCGACCGACCGGCTGGAGACTAGTACCCCGATAAGAGGTAAACACTACATTTCCAGTTTAGTTCTGCCCGCGATTCCAATCAACTCGGAGCAACATATATAGTATATATATTTTAAAGAAGCAGAATGTGGACCGATCTCGCTGGCAAGGTAATCCTGGTGACCGGTGCCGGGGCCGGTATTGGTCAGGCCCTGGTCAAGCAGCTGGCCAGCTCTGGCGCCAGCGTCATTGCGGTGGCCAGGAAGGAGGAGCAGCTCAAGGAGCTGGTTTCCTTCAATCCGAAGCACATCCAGCCGCTGCAGCTGGACCTTAGTGAGTGGCAGAAGGTGCGTGATGTCTTGGCCAAGGTTCCATTGCTGGACGGACTGGTGAACAATGCGGGCGTGGCCATCATCAAGCCGTTCGAGGAGCTCACCGAAAAGGACTTTGACACGTAAGTTGCAGGATTATCTTAAAAATTAAGGATATTCATGACAAGACTTAAAGAGAGAGATTCAACAGACAAAAAAAAGCTTCAATCATGACCTTATCAAAGCCTAGTTACGCCTAATTTCTGAAGATCATGATCTTTATCACCGGATTCATAAATTATTATAACCGAAGTCCACGATGAGATTATAGAAAATGGAATAGATTGGAGAACCATCATTCAAATGACCTCAAACAAGCTCAGCTGGAGGTAGCAAGGGTACTCCTAATTAGGGTACGGAACAGGCAAAAGAGGGCACCTGCGACCCCATAAAGTATATTTATATTTAATCTGCCTCACAACGCGACAACAAATCCCAGGTTTCAGTGCAATTGGATGATAACCAAAGCTGTTATTAAGCAATAAAGGCGCTTTAATTTCTTTGGATGTTGCTGTTCCCAGCAACATTTTCTTGTGTCCTCTGCCACGTTAGCTTAGCTCAAAGTTGTATCCAGTAAATATATTAATATCCTGTTTTCTTTGCAGCCACTTTGATGTCAACATCAAGGCCGTGTTCAATGTAACCCAGGCGCTGCTGCCCCGCCTGCGGGATGGTGCCTCCATTGTCAACGTGTCCTCGATAGCGTCCTCGCGATCCTTTGGCGGCCACACCGCCTACAGTGCCACCAAGGCGGCCCTCGATTCGCTGACCAAGTCACTAGCCCTCGAACTGGGTCCCCGCAAAATTCGCGTCAACTCGGTCAATCCCACCGTGGTGCTGACCAAAATGGGTCGCGACAACTGGACGGATCCGGCCAAGAGTGGGCCCCTGCTGGCTCACATACCACTGAATCGTTTCTGCGAGGTTCACGAGGTAGTGGACGCCACCGGTTATCTGCTGAGCAGCAAGTCCAGCTTTGTCAACGGCCATCACATTCTGCTCGAGGGAGGCTATTCCGTTTCCTAACTCTGAAAACTCGAAAACTTATTAAAAATTATGATAACATGAAAAATATTAAACGAAGATTGCATTTGTTAAACGGTTCTAGCACCTTTTTGTTTGGTTGTACATGGGGCATCTTCTGTTTTGAGGGGAAGACACATTTGCCTTGCTTTATGGTGAAGTTTTGCAGGTGCGTAGCTCCTGTCTGAATGATCGGACATCCTCAGTCGCATAAATAAAACGCCTTTGCTAATTGTGCTTAGATACTGCATACATCTTATTCAATGTATTTTTGTAAAACCCTAAGTTTCGAATTTAGCTTAATCACTGTTTTATAAACTAATTAGCAAGGGGAGCGAAAAAAAAAATAATATTTTGTAAAAGATATTGTACAATTGTATGTGCTCCCGCTTGCCTGGTTGTTTTCTTAAACCTTTGCCTTTCTTATTTGCACTTATCCTGGGTGTGTGTATGGTGGGTGAGAGACCGATTCTAGGCACAAAGCTTGCCCTGCTGCTGCTGGTTCTGCATCTGCTGCTGCTTCTTTTCGCGCTCGCGGCGCCGCAGCTTCTTGCGACGCCGATCGATGACGGCCAGCTCACCCTTGATGGTGTTGTAGGCCTTACGCAGGTCCTGGATCTGCTTGCGCAGGATCGTGATGCACTCATCGGAACTAAGAGCGGGATCTACGAGTGGGACGAAAAGGAAAAGGATAAGGATACGGGTGAGAGAAGCCAACCTGAAGAACTTACCAAGTTCCACGAGGAAGTTGTAGGGACAGGGACGCACTCCTGTCTGGTTGCCCACGATCGATTGCTGCAATTGTTGCTGCAGTTGTTGTTGCTGCTGCTGTTGCAGCTGGGCACTAGCCTGGGGCAACATCAGCTGGTGGCGCGCACTCTGACGCTGCTGCACCTGCTGCTGCTGTTGTTGTCCTGCGATGGGTACAATATTGTCCGAGTTGTCGTCCGTATCGGAGCCAGCTGCAAAAGATTAGGTGAAAAGAGATTCCATTAATACTTCTTCTTTTCTTTCAATACTACCCCACACTCACCTGTCGTTGTGGTTGTCTTCTGGCTGCGCATCCCGGACACCTGGCGACGCCGCTTGCCCAGAAACTGCAGGTGAGCGGCAACGGCAGCCGTTGCCTGGGCGCTCATCGGCACCTGTTTCCGGGTTCGCTTGCGCTTGCTCATTCCCGCGGAGTCCTCGTGGTCATGCTCGTGCTCTAGGTTCTTTTTCTGAGACTCCTCCCCGCTCTCATCCTCCTGGCTGGCCGAGTCGGGAGAACTATTCGTGGCCGAGGGGTTCACCACCTCCGAACTCGACTGTTGCTGCATTTGCTGTGTTTGTGGCTGCTGCTGCTGGAGCGCGGTGGCCATAGCTCCTGCTGCTGGCGGCGTATCCGAAGGCAGCGGGGTTATCCCGGAGACGATGGCCAACGCGGAGCCAATGGAGGCGGGCAGTATTTGCTCCTCCTTGCCACCGTAGTTGGGCGCCGGACTGCCGGGAATAGTCTCTTCGCAGAGCAAGTTGATGGACTGGTCGTTGTGGGGATCGCTGATAAGGGGCGAGCTCGCCGGTGCCGCCACATTGAAGATCTCCTTGCCGACGGCGTGCATTACAAATGGACGGGTCACCACGGGCGAGCTGATGGGGACCTCTCCTCCACTCTCCGTATCGATTATGTAGCCACTGGGCATCTCTGGCCCTGCTTGGAGCACACTGGTGGCCTGCTGCTGCTGCTGCTGCTGTCCCTGATGTTGGGTAAAGTTCGAGGGAACAACAGGTGCCACTACGGTGGTCACTACTCCACCACCGCCAACACCCGTATAGGTTTTCAAGAGCAGTCCGCCGCCCGACACATCAGCGGCACCCACTTTCGGTGCCGAGTGGAAGGCCTTGGGTGAGATCAAGACGGGTGTGCCGGCTGCGGGTGAGCTAGACGTAGAACCGGGACTTGGACGCATAACCGACGAGGCGGCGCCCGGCACAGAGGCAACCATCAGAGCCGGAGTGGCCACCACCACGGAGGCGGGGATCTCGGGCACCACGATGGGAATACCAAATGAACTGAGGGTCGCCTTGGTCGAGTCCTCCGATTGCTGGAGCTTGGCCAACGGCGGGGGTTGGGTCACAACAGCGGTTAGCTTGCCCGCAAAGGAGCTGCCACCCTCGGTGAGTTTCACGGGAATCGGCGCCTGAATGCCGGGCAAGGCTTTGCCGACGCCGCCAATTTCTAGCTTCACGGGAGCAGAGACCGGCGGCGTTGCATTGCTGCTGCTGGTGGCCTCCGTTTCGGCTGAAGTGACCGCTGTCACTATTGTGGCGGTGGTCTGACCCTCCTCCTGCCCTGATCCCGGGCTCTTTTGCTCCCCCGTCGTCGTGGTGGTGGTGTGCTCCTCCGCTATTACGTCCTCGATGACCAGCCGCTGCTCGGAATCGGTGCTGTCAATGGACTCGTCGTCGGAGAAGCCCGGTCCCGCGGTGGCCGTCGAATTGGGCGTGTGTGCGGTGGGCGGCGTACCGGCATTGGAGCTGGCCAGTGAGTGGGCTCCACCCACCGGCGTCTTTCGCTGTATTGCGCACTCCAGCTTCTGGATGGTCTCGCTCAGCTCGTTGTTCTTTGCCGGCAGCGAGGACTCCAGTATTGACTTGGTCTCCGGACTGCTGGTTGCCGGCCCGGGTCGGTAGAGCTCGCCCAGCAGCGGACCCGTCTGGATCTTGAGGGGCTCGCTGAGCAGCTTCAAGGTATCCAGCTTGATGGCTTGGCTGCTGCTCGGCTCCAGCTTGGGCGGAGGAATATCCTCAGGCGGCGCTGCCTTCGCGGTAACTGCGGCTTCCACCACCGACGACGCCGGGGCCGGCTTACTCTTGCTGTTCTCCACCTCCTCCTTTTTCTGACTAATTGCCTTGAGGACCTTGTCCGCTATGGAGCTGGTTTTCTGCTCGTAACTGCCGGCGCCGAGGTCAAAGGGTCCGGCTGCGCCGGCCAGCAGAATCTTCACGTTCTCTAGCTTCTCCAGCTTGTTGTCCTTGGACTCGCCGGAGCTGTAGCCACTGCCCTCGTTAGAGGTGCTCAGCTCGAACACGTTGCGCGTCTCGATGAAGGGACTGCCCACGATGTGGGGAGCGGCCGGCTGCTTGGGCGCCTGCGGTGGCGTGCTCAGCTTAGGGGAGGCGGACACGGCGGCGGTGGAACTGGGTCCCGTTGGCGGTGTGCCAGGACAGCTCAGAGCGGCTGAGGCCGTGGGCGCAATCGTCGGAATCCCGAGCACAGGCACTGGCAGAGCCACGGGCGTCGTTGGCGGTGGCTGCAGGGCGTCTGTGAGGGCACGCGTGGTTTCCTGGACCGTCTGTGCCAACTCCTCGTTCAGGGCGGTGATGTTGAGGTTGAAGCTGGGCGACTTCCTCAGGGCATCGAAGGGCGTAGCATGATGCGGGGTCAGCTGGGCGGGAATGGGCATGGACGACGAGGTGTTGCTCGTGGCCGCCGGCGTTGTGCTCAATGCAGCTCCCGCCGTCGCAGATGCTGCTCCCGCTCCTGGTGGCGTGTGCATCTTGACTGGATTGACCACGGCAGAGGGCGTCAGTTGTCCTGCTGCCGACTGAGGCACCTTTAAGCTGGGTGGCGTCAGCTGTTGTGGCTTCGGGTCCACTTGCTGGACTTGCTCCCGTTCCAGCTTTGGGTTCTTGCCCTTTTCCAGACCCACAGCAGCTTCCTTCAGCGGCGAACCCCTCTTCTTCGACTTGGCGGCTGCTGACAACCCAGTTAACGCTCCGCTCGAAACGGAGCCATAACCAGTGGAGGAGGAGGAAGAGGGCTGGTGGAGCTGGTGCACCTCTAGGCTATGCTGCATGGCACTGGCCTTGAGGGCCTGCTTCCTGGCCGCCGAGCTGACCACGACAGCAGCGCCGCCAGAGGACGTGGCGGTAGCTGTGGCCGATCCCGTTCCGGATGCTCCTGCTCCTGAACCCCCTGTTGGCGGCAACACAGCGGTGATTACCGAGGCAACTACAGCTGCGGGGGCTGATGCTCCCGCTCCGGCTGTTCCTGTTCCAGTTGCTCCCACCGAGGCCATGGGCGAGATGCGCTTCTCAAACTCAAACGGTTCCGTGTCCTTGAACTCATAGACGTCCGAGGACAGTAGCTTACGCATGCTTAGTCCCGATCCAGTTGCTGCTGCTGCAGTAGCTCCGCCACTGCTGCTGCTGTACTTGCTTTCCTTGACGGAGGGGCCGGTGGCGGAGCCGGTGCCCGAGGAGCTGCTGGCTGCACTGGCCGGTGTATTCGCTAAGGGTGCCCCCACGCCAGCAGCCGACACAGTTGTTCCGCTGCTTATCTCCAGCTTACTCATGTCCGGCAGGGAGCGAGTGGCCGAGCTGGAACTTCCGCTCCCCGATCCGCTCGAGCAGAACGAACTGGACGAGGAGGAGGAGGATGAAGGCGAACAGGCTGCCGGCATCTCCACCTTCAGGCTGGCCACCGGTTCCGCGAACTTCTTCGATTCCTGACTGCCGCCCGCTGCCACAGTCGCCTTCTTTAGCGGTAGATGCTGCTGCTCCGTGGCTGCTGATTTCTTGCCGCCGAACGTCAGCAGTTTCTCCACAATCACCGACGTGTATTTGGCCGTGGAAGAGCCACTGGCGGCTTGGGCTTGGACCGAGGATGCGGACGTGTTCCCAAATCTAGCTGGAGCTATTAAGGTGGTGGGCTTAATGTCCGCCCCCGACAGGAAGGGCGGCTTGCTCTTTGGCGTGGCCTCCTCCTCGGTCTTGGGCTCCGCTTTGGGCTCCACTTTCAGCGCTGGTTCCTCCTTGACAGCCGCCAGCTCGCGCTTGGGCATGAGCTGATCCTGCTGCATTTTCGAGGAAGTGGTGCCCATTAAGGGCTCCCGCTTGCCGGCTCCCTTCGGCTGCTTGCGGTAATCGGACGACTGCGAGTCCTCGTCCGCATACGATTCCGTTTCCGAAGACATTTCGGTGGAGCTGCGACTCTTGGCCAAGGACTCCAGCTTGCCGGGTTCCTTCTTAACAACGTCCTGCAGCAGGGCGGCTGGTTCCACCGCGGACGATGACGACGACGATTCGGTCTTAATGGCGGCATCCTTTTTGCGCTCTTCGTTGGGCAGGGTATTCGCGAGGAGCTGCGGCTGGAATCCCTTAAGTTCCGATCGAATCTCGCTGAGATCGTAGTCCCGTCCCTTGGCGGAGGCAGCGCCACTGCTCATGGCTCGGTTGCCGCCAGCACGGGATCCTCCCCTTGCGGAGACTGACTGCTGCTGCTGCTGCTTCGGCGGCTCCTCCTCCTCTTCGTCCTCTTCGGAATCATCGCTGGGATCTTCCCTAGGTGGGGCTGTAGAGGAGGCACTGCTGGCCCCGCGACCCTTGCCTTGCTGCTGCTTGCCCGCTTGCGCCTTCTCCTTAGTTAACTGCTGCCTCTTTGGACGACGCACTGGCTCATCGGAGTCAGAGTCCGTTTCGGTGACCATTGAGGCGTCTGAGGTGCGGCGGGACGTGGTGGTTCCCGGCAGGACGCGCGTTGGTCGCTTTTTCATCCCCTGTTGCTGCTGCAGGTGCTGTTGCGAAGCAGCTGGGGATTTGGTGCGACCTGTGGCAGAGACCACCACCGATGAGGGCGTCGTGGAGCGCGGCGGCATTGAGTCGCTGCGACCGCGTCCACGCTTGGCGCCAGCCGATGTTGGGGTCTTCACCACAGTAGAGGAGAGCAGCGAGGGAGTGGAGCTGGCCCCGCCCAGGGAACCGGGCAACGGGGAAGCTCCCGGGCCAGAGGAAAGTCCCGCCGAGGGCGGAATCTTCGAGCCACCCTCCTTGGCAGATTGCTGCTGCTGTTGCTGCTTCTCTGCTACTCCTAGCGGCAGGGAGCCTTGCACAGAGAGGGGACCTCCTCCGCCGCCGCCACCGCTGCCACTGTTGGCACTGCTCGTACTTATGGTGCGGGTCTTCTGCTTGGATCCCTTGGTTAGGTTCTCGGCAATCCGCTCGCGAGGCACCCACTCGTCGTAGCGATTATTCCACCCGGTGTAATGGACCAGATACATCGGCACGCCGCGCTGGACACTGATCTCGATGACCTTCGCCTCGTAGGTGCTGCCATGTGAGCTCGGTGACTTCTTCTCATGGTAGTTCACCTTAAGCTTGTCTCCGATGCCGACCACAAAGTCGCCCGTGTCGATCTTCTCCACGCTAATCTTCTCCTTCTTGCGCTTGCCACTGCCCGGCTGCTTCTCCTCCTTGTCCTTGTCTTTATCCTTGTCCTTGTTGTCTTTGTCTTTCTCCTTGTCCTTATCCTTGTCGGTCTGCTTGGTACGCTGGTGCTTTTCCTTCTTCGTGGACGGCGGCTGGGCACTGGCAGCCGGAGCAATAGAGCTGCTAGCCGCAACTGAAGGCGGTCCACCAGAGACTAAGAAAGCGAAGGAAAAAGATTAGTATAGCAATTTTTAGAGGTAACTGGGGAATTTATAAAATATAATTCCCAACCAATTCTAGCTATAACCCTCAAAGAATAGGTCTAGTCATAGATAGGACCTATTAACTTTGTAATTTAGTTAAAAGTTTGATCAGTATCAACAGCCGAGTCGATCTAGCCAGGTTTTTACGCTAACTAGCCTGCCAATTTCAGTGATATCTTAACGGATCTTTTAGATGAGTATTAATTTGTATTGTAAATATGGCAAATAAGTTGGAATATAAATATATTTTATTATATAGGAACACTTGGAAGGGTATATAACTTTATTCATCTAACTTTTGAGCCCTATCAATACCTCTCTCTCTCTCTCATTTAAAAAAGAGAGGCAATTAGTTACTTTTTCAGTTTTTAAATCGTATACAAATAGTGCAAAACAACTTAAAGAAATGCCAAAGCCACTATATATAGGCAAGTAAAACATGCTTGACCGCTTTTTGTATTTGTTTACTTATTTGCACATATAATTATAAATATAAATACAAGCAAATAATGAATACGAGCGAGAGAGAAGATCCCGTAGTATATTTTTCTTATCAACAACAAACAAAAACAACAAACGCACAACAAAAACACACAGCAACAAGTGTTCGTTTGGCAGTGTCTCAATAAGCATCGACCTCCTAAATATATATGCATATATCAACCCACTTGTGCGTTATTACATTAACTTTAATTCCTTGAATAACTTTCATTTTTGGTAATTTACTTTTGCCGATGACTCCCACACGCAACATATACGCATATATGTATAGCGGCAGTTATCGATAGCTCTATCGATGGTGCCCCGGCAAAACAGGTGTGACTCGCGTGAGTGTCGAAAGAAGAGGAGGAAAACGAAAACATAAAAACAGCCCAGAATTAGCAACTTCTGAGATTGCTTATCAATTAAACCAACGCTGAGCTCACCAGGGGGCCAGAGGGTGCCGGGGCCAATGTCGCCACTGAACAAATAGTACTTATATCAATAGAAAGCCACGAAATCCAGACTCGGGAGACAACAATCGCTGCCGGCCCAAAGCAAAAGCAAAAGAGGCACGGCACCGGCAGCTTGGAAATTGAGATTTCGCTGGGCGAAACGAGAAGTGTTCTTGGTTTTCGGGCTGTTACATAACCATGCGGTTGCTGTGGCACAGCTTAAGGGGATTGGTGCACCATAACCGGCCACACCGACGCTTTCTGGCCACCACCACCATCAGCGCCGGCGATAGCAGGAACAATGGTAACCAAGAGCAGCAGTGGAAACAGGAAAGTCACAAATGGAGCTCACCGGGCAGTAGAACAGAGAGACTGCTGTATGCCGCTTACTGGGCAGGAGGCCTGGCCTTGGGCTACCACTGGCTGAGCGGCGGGCACACACCCGTGCTGGCCGAGGCACAAGGGGAACTGAGCCAGGACGAGGAGGCTCGGGCTCGCCTCTGGCATGTCACCCAGAGGAAGGATTTGCCCAACTACAAGACCGACCAGGTTGAGCAGCACAACTGCGCCGAAAAGGGTATCTGGATCACCTACGGCCTGGGAGTCTATGATGTCACAGACTTCGCCGATAACCATCCGGGCGGCGACAAGATCCTGATGGCCGCCGGCAGTGCCATAGACCCGTTCTGGGCCATCTATCAGCAGCACAACACACAGGAGGTGCTGGAGCTGCTCGAGGGCTTTCGCATTGGCAACCTGGAGGGGGTGGAGCTAACTTCTGCCGAGGTTGAGCTGGGCTCGCCGTGGGCCCACGAACCGCAGCGCCATGCTCTATTAAAGCCTGCCTCGAAGCGACCCTTTAACGCAGAGCCACCGATCGGACTCCTGGCTGAGCAGTTCCTCACGCCCAACGAGCTCTTCTACGTGCGCAACCACCTGCCTGTGCCAGTGATAAGTGCGGAGGACTATGAGTTGGAAATCGAGAGTGGATCGTCGAAAAAGGGCCCGCTGACACTAAATCTGGAGGAGATCAAGGCACTGCCCAAGCACTCTGTTACGGCGGCCATAATGTGCGGTGGCAATCGACGATCCGAGATGACCAAGGTCAAGGCGGTGAAGGGTGAGTGGGTCGAGTGGGAATCTCTGCCACTTAATTATCTGGATTTCATTCCATTTCTTAGGTCTCTCGTGGGGCGCCGGAGCCGTGGGGAATGCCAAGTGGTCCGGAGCTCGACTCTGCGATGTGCTGCGGGAGCAAGGTGTGCAGCCGGATGAGTCCAAGCACGTCATCTTCGAGGGCGCTGATTTGGATCCCACTTCCCATCCCTATGGGGCATCGATACCCCTATCCAAGGCTCTGGATCCCCGAGGGGACGTAATACTGGCCTACGAAATGAACGACGAGCCGCTAAGCCGGGATCATGGCTACCCCATCCGGGTAATTGTGCCCGGAACCGTGGGAGCGCGCAATGTCAAGTGGCTGACAAGGATCGTGGTAGCGGATAAAGAGTCGGACTCGCACTGGCAGCAAAACGACTACAAGGGCTTCAGTCCGAGCACGGACTGGGACACCGTGGACTTTAGCAAGTCGGATGCCATTCAGGCAATGCCCGTCACCTCGGCCATCTGTACGCCACAACCGGGAGCCAGGGTAAGGCCGGACGACGACGATGGTCACATCACAGTCAAGGGATACGCGTGGAGCGGCGGTGGAAGGAAGATAGTCCGCGTGGACCTGACCAGCGACGAGGGAAAGAGCTGGCATGTGGCCGAGTTGGAGCAGGAGGACAGTCCCGATGGCCGGCACTACGGCTGGTCCTTGTGGACCGCTCGCCTGCCCATCTCCGAGGCGCAGCGAAAGGCTGGCGACGGTGAGGTGGAGATCTGGGCCAAGGCCGTCGACTCGGCGTACAACGTGCAGCCAGAGAAGTTTGAACACATCTGGAATCTGCGTGGCGTGCTGGCCAATGCCTATCACAAGGTTAAGGTTAAGGTTGTCTAACTCTAGCTCTATGGCCAAGACTCCTCCTACTGAGGCAGACTTGGTTGAAGATTTCTCTAGTTCTTAAGAAATAAAAGACAATATCAGTCCTTTGAGTAGCTCCTATCCAAGATGGGGGCTTCCTGCTAACATAATAACGAAATTCTAATTCTAATTCTTTTCTTCACTCACCTGATGGCGAGACATCGCGACTGCGCTGCAACTCCGCTGAATTGGCCTTGCTGGAGGCGGAGGCGCTACTGCCCGAGCTGATGTTCGTCTCCTTCTCCATGCTGTTGTTCCTTGTTGCGGCCGCTGCAGCCGCTGCAGCTGCCTTGATCTTGGCCAGCGGCATGTCCGACTCGGTGTCCTTGCTGAATGCAGCTGATGCTGAGACGGCACTGCCAGATGCGGCTGGGGCAAACGATGAGGACGCTGGATTGGTGGTGGAGGAGGAGGCTACTCCCGACGTAGCTTGTGTTGTTGTGGCTGCAGTCGATCCGCTGGCTCCCGAGTTTACTGTAGCAGCTGCTCCTCCGCTTCCGCCTCCTCCAGCGGATGACGAAGCCTGTGCTGCAGTCGATTTCTCCTCGTACTTTTCCACCAGGGTCTTGACCTTGCCTTGCTGATTGCTGCTGGCCGCCGAGCCCTTCCTCTGCTTTTTGGCCGGCAAGTCGACCACAACACTCGACTCGCTGGTGTCCTCCGACTCCATCTCGACCGCTGATTGGGAGGCGGTGGACGCAGCTCTGACAGGGGTGGCTGATGCCGCTGCTGCTGAGCTTGAAGCTGCAGTTGAAGACGTCGTCACGGCCACGTTTGTTTGGTTTGGCTGGGCCAACTTGCTGATAGTCTCCGTCTTCGTTGTCTCTGTGGGTTTGGGCGAGGCCACCGAATTGGCTCGCACCAAGCTCCTGCCCTTGCTGCGGTTAGAGTTCCTGGAGGTCATCAGCATGGAGCAGCCGAGCTTGCGGTGGAAGTCGCCGTACGGCTGCAGGAACTTCTTGTACGCCTGCTTCACCAGGTTCATCACACTCACCGTGCACGGCGTAAAGCCCAGACGGACGGCTATAAGCTTCCACTGGTTCTGGGTGGTCACGCGGTTGTAGCCGCCGCGCTTTTGCACCGCCCGAAAGAGCCGGTAGAGGTCCACGTCCCGGCTTTGAATGGACGGCACCTTGTTAAGTGGCGTGCCCCTGTCGTCCATGTACTTGTACAGCTGCGCCACAAAACGGTCCTTCTCCTCATGCGGCTCGTCGTCGGAGGAGTCTGAGTCGATCTCGCCTTCGTCGTCACTGGACAAATTCGAGAGGCCGAACAGAGAGTCGCGGTCCCAGTGGGGTGGTAGGATACTGCTGTCGAGGAACTCGAGGGCCGCCTGCACAGCAGGCACATCCTGTTTGCTTGCCACTTCGCGGGTGAACTCGGTGGCCTCCTTCTTCGGCACCGTATAGTAGCGGCCGTCCTTGAACGAACGCACCAGGTACTCGTCCTTCACGCGGATGCGCACGGTGGCCTTTGTGGGAAAGAAATCATCAATCATTATTACATTTTGTATGGAAATGTTCGACTAATTCCCGACTTACCTGTGCTGTGGGTGCCACTACGAGCGCGGGGAACCATTTCTCCTTGTCCTTCTTCTTGGACTCGGTCTCCACGCACACCACCTTGCCGATATTCTCCTCCTTCTCGTTGACCACCTCCTTGGCATCACTTTCGTCATCGTCATCGGAACTATCCTCGTTTAGCTGACCACGACGCCGTCCCCGGCGTCCGCCCACCACGGGATTGCCAAAGTGCTCCGGATGCGTCAGTGGCAGCTGGTCCAACGTCTCGCTCTCGTTGAAATGCCGCCCGCTCTTCAGACACAGAGCCGTTCTCCTCAGCGTTGTAATGTCGCCGTCATCGAACACAACCGTGTATTGGGAGCAATCCTGAATCTTGGTAATGGTGGCCTCCACGATCTCCTTGCGATCCGGATGGCGCACCTCCACGACGGCGCCAACGCGCAACTGGCCGGTCGGTGCCTTGATGGCGTCGTCGGAGACGATGCCGGAGCCCAGGCCCTGCTTGTAGGCCACCTTTACCTTTATGTTGCGCACCACCTTGCTGACCTTGGCCTCGCAGAAGGCGCCCTTATACTTGGCACTCACCTCCGTGCCCACGGGCAGCGATGGCGGATCGTCCATTTGCTGGGGAGGGAAACATTAATTAGCTTTCTTTCTGGCAAGAAAAATTCACGGCTTGAGTATTTCACGACGTGATGTTTTGTTTTGGTTTTTCACACACTACTCACCTGCATTTTTTGCGAATTTATGCGGTCACTTGTGCTATTGCCACTGTCCTACGCTCTTCTCCTGAGCATGTCTTCTACGCTGCACTTTTTATTTGATTCCCACGTTTCTTAACTGCGATTCAATTGAATTTTTCTTTCTGCCTTTTGTTGTTTATCAGCCGTGGACAGTGCAGCGTTGCCGCTCTTCTTCTTGCTCCGCAGCCGCAGCGCAGCATCGGCTGTACTATGAAGTTGCCTCTGTTCTCCCTCTCTTGTGGCCACCCGCCCCCCTGAAAGTGGAAACGGCGCACCAAACGATCTGTTCTCGCGGAATTCACTTTGTGGGCAGCTTTCAATTTGTCCCGTTGCCCCGATCTTAAGTATCCACTGAGAACGGCCAGTTGGCCAGTTGGTACCACTTAATCGGTGTTAATTCGACGAATTCTTCTTTAGTTTATGTTTTTGGCGCATGAAATTTTCGCTAGAGCTGTCAAAACATCGATGGCAGTTATCGATAACGTCGCTGTTTCTCCACCTCTAGCGTGTGCGTTTTTATTCGTTTAGCTATATAGCTAAATCTCTGCTATTTAGCTAAATAGTTAGCAGCACTAGTAGGGTGTCATAGTGTCAAAAATATAGCTGGGCACTCTAATACGCGCCTTCACGATAATCGACTGACGCTGGCCTGCGCGCTGCCCAACACTGGCAAGCCACCCACAAATTTGACAGTTCTGCTTCTTCGTCTTCGCGTTTTTTTTTATTGTGACACTGCAAGAGACGTTTATTGTGCATTAATTTTAGTTAAATTCGTTTTTAAGCATATAGTTTAATTATTTAATTTATTACGATGGCCGAATTTCTGGATTCCGAGGCCGAGGAATCGGAGGTAAGGCCGCACTCGCCGCTCGAATGCTGACTTTTCGCGTTGCGCTGCGTTCTGTTGTAGGCGCGCGTACGTACTATATGTATGTGTGTATATCTGTGCGCGATTAATATACACACATATAAATATAAATATATATATATATATATATATATTGCATTTTCCTTGGACTTTTCTTTTTGCAGGAGGAGGAAGAATTGGACGTGCATGAGCGCAAGAAACTCAAGAAGTTGAAGGCCGCGGTCTCCGACAGCAGTGAGGAGGAAGAAGGTGCGTTTCTGTCCAGCGCGGCGAGCTGGGGCCGCGCCGCCGACAATAACAAATTGTGCAGCCGCGCCGCGATCTTGCTGGGCCTTCCCGGTGGGATGTTCACATGTTACAAAACTCTTATGCCGCACAATGCCCAATGTCTGTAGGGAACGCGGGAAAGGGTAGCCCGCTTTGCCCCTCTCTTTATTTTGTTTACAACTTTGAGGTTAGGTCTTGTGTTTTTACCGTGCTACCGTGGCCATGGGCCAGCCAACAACAATTAGCGCAGCGCATCGCTCGCGTATGTGGCTTGTTTCGATGTGTGCGAAATGCGGCGAGTTGGAAGAGCAGCGAGCGCGCTTTCTTCCAGAAAATGCAATCAAAACCATGCTCTTATGGCTGCAGCTCTGTTAGAATAATCAATGGAAGCAATGCGGCAGCCTTCAATGGATTTATCCCAGTTTCTTCACTTCCAATCGCAAATCGCACATTTTTGAAATAGGTAATTTGAATAAATGTTGCGATTACATTTCAATTCCCTTCAAATCGTTTAATCGCAATTTTTTTCGTATACCGATCAGTGCCTGCTTTTAGGAGAGGTGCTCCAGGAGTGTACATACAATAAAACCGAATGATTTCTCCTCTTACCCGAAATGTGGTCTTCCAAGATTTCCAGCCACAATTCCGAATTTCTTCCATTCTAGGAATTCTTCCAGTTACTTTACTGGAAATTGTATTTTTCGCGACTAGCGTGTATTTGTATGACAGTCGCAAAAGGAAGTGGGCAAAGCTTACTAGGGCTCGAAAAGAAACCGATGGACAGGTGACAGCTTGACAGGTACAAAAAGCACAGAGTTGAGGTAGAGCTTACGGTTAAGGCACTTGGCATACAGCAACACTCTTTAAATTTCAACATCCTTCCCCATTGACGATGAGCAACCACTAGATCCCGATGCATTTCCCCCATTCTGAATTTGTTATTTACAATTTACCGGAAACAGATGACGAGGAGCGGCTGCGCGAAGAGCTCAAGGATCTAATTGACGACAATCCCATCGAGGAGGATGACGGTAGTGGCGACGACTCAGACACCGGTAGCGGTGGGGACGACGAAGGTGGCGGCGGTAGCGGCAAGAAGCGCAAAAAGCACGAGGACGATGATCTGGATGATCGGCTCGAGGATGATGACTACGATTTGATTGAGGAGAATCTGGGCGTTAAAGTCGAGAGACGGGTAGGTGTCACCTTTACCACCAACCATAATTCCCTACAATTACCTTGTCTTACCAACATCAGCCTTTTAAACCCTTTCCATTGCATTCCCTCTCTTTTTGCAGAAGCGGTTCAAGCGTCTGCGTCGCATCCACGACAATGAGAGCGATGGCGAGGAGCAGCACGTGGACGAGGGCCTGGCCCGCGAACAGATCGCCGAGCAGCTCTTCGACGAAAACGATGAGGTAGTTGTCCAAACAATTATAGTCCTTTACATCATGTATTAACCAATTCAATCCGGTAGAGCGTTGAGCATCGCAGCGAGAGAAGTCCCAGAGAGGCGGATGATTTTGGGGAGGACGACTCGGAGTCAGATGCAGATGATTTCATTGTGGACGACAATGGACGTCCCATAGCCGAGAAGAAAAAGAAGCGAAGACCCATCTTTACAGATGCGTAAGTTACTATCAACCCTATCAAGCTATAACATTTGCTATAATCTTCCCTTGTACATCTAATATCCATAACAGATCGCTGCAGGAGGGCCAGGACATCTTCGGCGTGGACTTTGACTACGACGACTTTTCCAAGTACGAGGAGGACGAGTACGAGGATGATTCCGAGGGCGACGAGTACGACGAGGACCTGGGCACCGGCGAAGAATCGCGCGTCAAGAAAAAGAAGGCGCTCAAGAAGAAGGTGGCGAAGAAGACGATCTTCGACATTTACGAGCCGAGCGAATTGAAGCGCGGTCACTTTACCGATTTAGACAATGAGATTCGCCAGACAGACATACCCGAGCGGATGCAGTTGCGCCAGGTGCCCGTTACCCCAGTCTTTGAGGGCTCCCACGAGCTGGATGACGAGGCCGACTGGATCTACAGATTCGCATTCTGCAAACAGACCGTTTCCGAGCAGGAGAAGGCCGACAATCGCGAGAAGCTGCGGAAGCCACCGACTGCGGTCAACAAGATCAAGCAGACCCTGGAGTTCATACGCAACCAGCAGCTGGAGGTGCCCTTCATTGCCTTCTACCGCAAGGAGTATGTTAAGCCAGAGCTGAACATCGACGACCTGTGGAAGATCTACTACTACGACGAGCGCTGGTGCCAGCTGACCGAACGGAAGCGCAAGCTGAAGGCTCTCTTCGAGAAGATGCGACAGTTCCAGCTGGACACGCTGTGCGCGGATCCGGAAAAGCCGCTGCCGGACGACGTCCGTCTGATGCCGGACAGTGACTTTGAGCGCCTGGCGGACGTCCAGTCCATGGAGGAGCTGAAGGACGTGCACATGTACTTCCTGCTCAACTACTCACATGAGCTTCCGCGCATGCAGGCGGAGCAGCGGCGCAAGCAGCTTCAGGAGCGTCGCGAGGCCAAGGCACGTCGCCAGGCGGCGACTGCCGAGAACGGCGAAGATGCGGCGGCGGCAGCAGATGGAGCGCCAGCTACAATACCCGAGCCGGAGAACGAGGAAGACGAGCCGGAGCTAGTGGACGATCAGTTGAAGCAGGCGCCTAACAGCAGTCCGTACGCGGTGTTCCGCAAGGCTGGCATCTGTGGCTTCGCCAAGCACTTCGGCCTTACGCCGGAACAGTTCGCGGAAAACTTGCGCGACAACTACCAGCGCAACGAGGTCACCCAGGAGAGCCTCGGCCCCACGGAGCTGGCCAAGCAGTATCTGTCGCCGCGCTTCATGACCGTTGATGAGGTGCTGCACGCCGCCAAATATGTGGTAGCCCGCCAACTGGCGCAGGAGCCACTGCTCCGAAAGACTATGCGGGAAGTGTACTTCGACAGGGCACGAATCAACATCCGGCCCACAAAGAACGGCATGGTGCTGATCGACGAGAATTCGCCGGTGTATCCGATGAAGTATGTGGCCAAGAAGCCGGTGGGCGACCTCTTCGGTGACCAGTTCATCAAGCTGATGATGGCCGAGGAGGAGAAGCTGCTGGAGATCACGTTCCTCGAGGAGTTCGAAGGCAATGCCAATGCCAACGGGCCGCCCGGCGACTACGTGGAGGAGGCCAAGGCCTTGTATCACCTCGATCAGTTCTCCAAGCACGTCCTCGAGTGGAATGCCCTGCGCGCGGACTGCGTGAAGCTCGCGCTGCAGAAGTGGGTCATCCCCGACCTGATCAAGGAGCTGCGCGCCACGCTGCATGAGGAGGCGCAACAGTTCGTGCTGCGCTCCTGCACCGCCAAGCTGTACAAGTGGCTGAAGGTGGCACCCTACAAGCCCCAGCTGCCCGCTGACTACAACTACGACGATTGGAGCACGCTGCGCGGCATCCGTGTTCTGGCGCTGGCCTACGATCCGGACCAGTCGGTGGCTGCCTTCTGTGCGGTGACCACCGTCGAGGGCGACATATCGGACTATCTGCGCCTCCCGAACATCCTCAAGCGCAAGAACTCGCACAACGCCGAGGAGAAGGCCCAGAAGCTGGCCGATCTGCGCAAGCTGAGCGACTTTATCAAGATGAAGAAGCCGCACATTGTGGTGATCGGAGCAGAGTCGCGCGACGCCCAGACCATCCAGACTGACATCAAGGAGATACTCAAGGAGCTGGAAACGTCCGAGCAGTTCCCACCCATCGAGGTGGAGATCATCGACAACGAGCTAGCCAAGATCTACGCTAACTCGAAGAAGGGCGAGTCTGACTTCAAGGAGTACCCGGCCCTGCTCAAGCAGGCCGTCTCCCTCGCCCGCAAGATGCAGGATCCGCTCGTGGAGTACTCGCAGCTATGCGATGCGGATGACGAGATCCTCTGCCTGCGCTACCATCCGCTGCAGGAGCGAGTGCCGCGCGAACAGCTGCTGGAGCAGCTCAGCCTCGAGTTCATCAACCGGACCAGCGAGGTGGGCCTGGACATCAACCTGATGGTGCAAAATGCGCGCACCACCAACCTGCTGCAGTACACCTGCGGTCTGGGCCCGCGCAAGGGTCAGGCGCTGCTGAAGCTGCTAAAGCAGAGCAACCAGCGGCTAGAGAACCGCACCCAGCTGGTCACTGTGTGCCACCTGGGGCCGAAGGTCTTCATCAACTGCAGCGGCTTCATCAAGATCGACACCTCCTCGCTGGGCGACAGCACCGAGGCGTATGTGGAGGTGCTCGACGGGTCGCGTGTGCATCCCGAGACGTACGAGTGGGCCCGAAAGATGGCTATCGATGCCATGGAGTACGATGACGAGGAGACCAATCCGGCCGGCGCGCTTGAGGAGATTTTGGAGTCGCCGGAACGCCTCAAAGATCTCGATTTGGACGCCTTTGCCGTGGAGCTGGAACGCCAGGGCTTTGGCAGCAAGAGCATCACACTGTACGACATCCGCAACGAGCTGAGCTGCCTGTACAAGGACTATCGTACCGAGTACACCAAGCCCAGTGCCGAGGAGCTCTTCGACATGCTGACCAAGGAGACACCCGACTCCTTCTACGTGGGCAAGTGCGTGACGGCCATGGTGACGGGCTTCACTTACCGTCGGCCGCAAGGCGAGCAGCTGGACAACGCAAATCCCGTGCGCATCGACACCAGCGACAGCTGGCAGTGTCCCTTCTGCCACAAGGACGACTTCCCCGAATTGTCGGAGGTGTGGAATCACTTCGACGCCAACGCCTGTCCCGGCCAGGCGTCCGGAGTGCGAGTGCGACTGGAGAACGGCCTGCCCGGCTTTATACACATCAAAAATCTGTCCGACAAACAGGTGCGCAATCCGGAGGAGCGCGTCCGCGTCTCCCAGATGATCCACGTGCGCATCATTAAGATCGACATCGATCGCTTCTCGGTGGACTGCTCCTCGAAGACGGCGGACCTCAAGGACGTGAACAACGAGTGGCGGCCGCGCAGGGATGCCTTCTACGACTATGTCACCGAGGAGCTCGACAACCGGAAGGCCAGCGACGCCAAGGCGAAGGCGCTTAAACGCAAGACGTACGCACGCCGGGTCATCGCCCATCCGAGCTTCTTCAACAAGTCGTACGCCGAGGTGGTGGCCATGCTGGCGGAAGCCGACCAGGGCGAGGTGGCGATGCGACCGAGCAGCAAGTCCAAGGACCATCTGACCGCCACGTGGAAGGTGGCCGACGACATCTTCCAGCACATCGATGTGCGCGAGGAGGGCAAGGAGAACGAGTACAGCCTCGGGCGCAGCCTCTGGATCGGCACCGAGGAGTTCGAGGACCTGGACGAAATCATAGCGCGACACATCAACCCGATGGCAGTGGCCGCCCGCGAGCTCATCCAGTACAAGTACTACAAGCCGAATACGGCGCCGGCCAACGTCAACGAGCGCGACTTCATGGAGCAAGTGCTGCGGGACGAGAAGACGCGCGACCCCAAGAAAATCCACTACTTCTTTACGGCGTCGCGCAGCATGCCCGGCAAGTTCCTACTGTCCTACTTGCCGAAGACCAAGGTGCGCCACGAGTATGTAACGGTGATGCCCGAGGGATATCGCTTCCGCGGCCAGATCTTCGACTCGATCAACAGTCTGCTGCGGTGGTTCAAGGAGCACTGGCTGGACCCGACCGCATCGCCGGCCTTCACGTCCTCGGGCTCGAATGCCACGCCACTGCACGGTGGTCATGGTCTGCACAGTATGCGTCCACCGCCGGCGGTCTCGGCCTCTTTACTTTCCTCATCCCAGCAGCCGTATAGCCTCAGCTCTAATTTGGGCGGCACGCCGCGCAGTGCTATCAGCAGCTCCGGCGGTGTAGGCAGCTCCAGCGTCAGCGGCGGCGGCGGCGGTGGTGGAGGTGGTGGCAGTTCCAGCGCCTACTCCGTATCGCATTCCATTGTGAGCTACGGCGCCACAACGAACGCCTCGCTGGCGGCGGCTGCAGCGTCAGCGTCAGCCTCCTCCCACTACGGTGGCCTGACGTCCACGCCATCGTTTGGAGCCATCATCAACACGCCGTACACGCCCAGCGGCCAGACACCCTTCATGACGCCCTACACGCCGCACGCCTCGCAGACGCCACGCTACGGCCACAATGTGCCGAGCCCCAGCTCCCAGTCGTCGTCCAGTCAGCTGCATCACTACGGCAGCTCTGCCACGGGCAACACGCCCAGGAGCTACTATGACATGGGGGGAGCTGGCAGCGGCAGTGGCGGCTCGAATGCCTACAACATGGGCGGCAACATGCAGCCGCATCACCAGCAACGTGCCAAAGAGAATCTCGACTGGCAGCTGGCTAATGATTCCTGGGCAAGACGCAGACCCCAGCCGCAGCAACAGCAGCAGCAGCACCATCATCCGCAGCAGCAGCAGGGAATGGGCATGAACATGGGTATGGGAATGGGTCCCGGTGGCGGCAGCGGTGGCGGCGGTTATAACTCCACTCCCGGCAACGATTACCACAGCAGCAGCGCGCACAATCGCGGCATGGGAATCAACCATGGACATGGGCATGGACATGGTCATGGTCATGGTCATGGCCACGGCTCGGGGGCGTTGTCCTCGAAGGTGTCCGTGCGCAGTACGCCGCGCACCAACACCTCGCCGCACTCGATGAATCTGGGCGATGCCACGCCGCTCTACGACGAGAACTAGGCCGCGATCCGGGCAGCAGACACACTCTAGCTAACATAAAGAACACTAACTAACATACAACTATATATAGCATGTACGGAACGAGAACAGAACCGAACAGAACAGATCAGAACAGAACACAGAACCCTACAATAATACACACGCAGCTGGCGGAGAGGCAGCTGCACCCTAATCTTAGTAAGTTGATGTGCGTTTAGCATTGATCCTCAACGATAATTATTTTTAAGTGCAAATCGAAACTAATCGCGTTATATATAAATATATATACAAACACCTCTATACTTATAATCTGAAATTGTCAGGAGTCACGACGAGTCGGAAGTCAGGAGTCAAAAGTCAGAAGTCAAAGGTAGAAAGCAGCAGCAGCAGAAGCTGAACTGAAGTTTGTGACGAGGATGGAGGACGAAAAATAAATTTAAATTTTTTCTGACCAGAAAGAGTGTATGTTAAGTTTTTATTTTCTGAAAGGGAAGGACTAAAACCCCAAACTGAGTAAAATCCAAACCAAACTTCGTTTTATACAGTATATTTCGTATCAAAGTATGGAAATATTAACGATTTGCAGTGGAAACATAACTCTGGAATCACGGAATGAAGCTGTTTCAGGTCCCAAGGTCTCGAAACCACAGAGGATTACTTCTGGGCAACCCCGCGCCTGATCGCATAGACCAACGTGATGCCGATGGCGGCGGCGACCAGGGCCATTCCGATGTGGCGGCAGCTGCAAAATGGATATAGGTATATGGAATACACAGAGAAAATAAGCAAATGGTGAGAATCAAGAGAGAAAACAAGGAGAACTTCGCATCAACCAAGACAGTTTCTTCTCTAGTTTGGTTAGCGGGGCGGGACTTTTGGGGATTAATGCAAGATGCAGCATTGCTTGGGGGCGGCGGCGGTCTCAATGCTCGCTTCAGTAGGCGTGGTACTAGATTTGGAAGGGGGATGCACAAAACCAAGAGTCAAAAAATCAAAGCAAAGAAAGAAAATCCGTGCCAAAGGGTGGAAAAATACAGCGTGCAGGGTTAGTTTTCCTCAAATGCAGCATTAGTAAGTATATCTGTATGTGCTTGTTGTACACTGGATCTATATATTATATACACTTTACACACATACAGCTATTTACAGGAACTTACGAATAATCCCTCTTCAAGGTGTCCCAGCACTAGCTCTTGTAGAACCTTACTTTGGTGCTCGAGAAAGACTTGAAGCTACGAAAGAGGACGCGATAGGTTAGGAAATACAAGCAATTGGTTGGCTAGGAACTAAAAATAATATCAATACGGAATATTTCAAATCTAAGGAATATCTCAGGACGTTTTATACATTAAATATAGATCTATTGACCACTAATTAAAGTACCTCTTGTAAGCCCTTAGGTTATAAACAGGTAAATAGTGTGCAGGTAATTAACAATCCAAGTAACCTTCCTAAGAAAAACCTATTTTAAGAACCAAAAACACATCTTAGTAAGGAAAATCAGAAAGACAAGCCTCAGATCCATTAACTTGAACAACTACAGGGCGTCTCAGTGAACAAATAGCACGAGACGCACTCTAATTATGATATTAAGTTAGTATGGCATGGAATGGTAGAGATTTTCGGGGCGTTTCATGCGTTACACTTTTGGGGCTTCGACTAATTGGTTACATAAACAGGCGGCGGCAGTTATGAGTTAATGCCTAATGGACTATTGATTACGCCATGCGACCAGATCAAGCTCATGCAAGGCCGTGGTGGCATGGATGACGTTCTGCCCTTATCGGGAATGTGTGTTTCCTTGGAGACAACAAGATCGATCCAGGCAAGGCAGCAGGCAGACGGCAGTTCCTTTATTCACATGAATATGGCAGGAGATGATCGATGGATTTACATGCGGATGGAGGGCGATGTCTTGAGGGGTCAAATGGTATGCGATGCTCACCTAATTGGACCCTTCTTCTTGGCAATGTCAGCGGCGGCCAAGTCGCCGATGTAGTATTTCTTCAGGATCTCTCTGAAATGATCAAAAGTCTAACGTCTGGCTAACTATACAGGAGCAGCCGTCCTCTACCCACCTCGCCTCCGAGCTGTGGCCCACGTCATTGAATTCCTTGGTGCCATCGCGACCGGCCACGTCCAAGAGCGAGTCTTCGCCGCCGGGATGCTGCAATGGGTCGAGAGATGAGGGGAGATGTGGTAATAAGTCCCTCCTAAGCGGAACGAGCACACTCACCTCCAATCGGAATTTGGTCACATCGTACACCTTGTTGTCGATGATCAGCCAGAGGTCATCGGGCGTGTTGTGCTTGTTAACGGTGGCCAGCGAGATTTTCTTGCTCATGTTGGTGACTGCGTCAATGCCTGCCTGCTGCTCCTACTCCTGCTTTACGGATTTCGATGCGAACTGGGGCCCCAAATGTGAATGGGACCAGTGTGCCCGCTGCTCCATCGCTTGAATATACCAAGCTGCCCCCGCACATATACTAAACGCGATTCGTGTAAGTACTGAAAAACTTTACTATTTCCGTTAATAAATTATTAATATTAAAAAAAAATATATATATATATGGAAAGAAACATTTAAAAAAAATATATATTTTTTTATTTTTAAATCATAATTTTTTGGGCAAATCCATTTTAATTTGGAAAACATTTTTATGCTACTTTTTATACGGTTAATAAATCTGCATATAACCTTGTTAAAATTTTCGAACTTTTGACAATTTTAACTGTTACAAAATAGAAATTACCTTACAAAATTAAAAAAAAAATTGCAAAAATGTTTTTTCTAGCTACATGGCTAGATCGACTCAGCTGTTGATGCTGATCAATAATACAGTTAATTTATCGGGTCGGAAATAACACCTTCACTGCGTTGCAAACTTCTAAGTTATTGTAAATATTTCCTCAAGAAACGGAGGCCTTAAAAGCTAATGCCCTTTAAGTTAACGCATAATTTTTAACAAATAGCTTATATAAATAAATTACTAACTAATCTTCAACTACAGTATACGGATTTGTTGTTTCCTCCACAAACGAAAGCCCTAGTGATGACGCCCCCAAGTGGCCCAAGAAAAGTTATTTTTAAGCACACCAATTGTATTTATTATTTAACTGATTACTCAATACATGTGATTAATTGAATTTCTGAGTTTATTTGAATACTTGTGTTTAAGTACGCCGTGTGGCGGTAAGATCAAATTTACGAGATTTGGATAATGGATTTAGTAGTTGGTGAGAAAATCTAGAGAGCGCCGCCACGCAGACGTAGAACCAAATGCAGAGTGGACTCCTTCTGGATGTTGTAATCGGACAGGGTACGTCCGTCCTCCAGCTGCTTTCCGGCAAAGATCAGACGCTGCTGGTCTGGGGGAATGCCCTCCTTGTCCTGGATCTTGGCCTTGACGTTCTCGATGGTATCGGAGGGCTCGACCTCAAGGGTGATGGTCTTGCCAGTCAAAGTCTTGACGAAGATCTGCATGCCTCCACGCAGACGCAGAACCAAGTGAAGGGTGGACTCCTTCTGGATGTTGTAATCGGACAGGGTACGTCCGTCCTCCAGCTGCTTTCCGGCAAAGATTAGACGCTGCTGGTCTGGGGGAATGCCCTCCTTGTCCTGGATCTTGGCCTTGACGTTCTCGATGGTATCGGAGGGCTCGACCTCAAGGGTGATGGTCTTGCCAGTCAAAGTCTTGACGAAGATCTGCATGCCTCCACGCAGACGCAGAACCAAGTGAAGGGTGGACTCCTTCTGGATGTTATAATCGGACAGGGTACGTCCATCCTCAAGCTGCTTTCCGGCGAAGATCAGACGCTGCTGGTCTGGGGGAATGCCCTCCTTGTCCTGGATCTTAGCCTTGACGTTCTCGATGGTATCGGAGGGCTCGACCTCAAGAGTGATGGTCTTGCCAGTCAAAGTCTTGACGAAGATCTGCATGCCTCCACGCAGACGCAGAACCAAGTGAAGGGTGGACTCCTTCTGGATGTTATAATCGGACAGGGTACGTCCATCCTCAAGCTGCTTTCCGGCGAAGATCAGACGCTGCTGGTCTGGGGGAATGCCCTCCTTATCCTGGATCTTGGCCTTGACGTTTTCAATAGTATCGGAGGGCTCGACCTCAAGGGTGATGGTCTTGCCAGTCAAAGTCTTGACGAAGATCTGCATGCCTCCACGCAGACGCAGAACCAAGTGAAGGGTGGACTCCTTCTGGATGTTATAATCGGACAGGGTACGTCCATCCTCAAGCTGCTTTCCAGCGAAGATCAGACGCTGCTGGTCTGGGGGAATGCCCTCCTTATCCTGGATCTTGGCCTTGACGTTCTCAATGGTATCGGAGGGCTCGACCTCAAGGGTGATGGTCTTGCCAGTCAAAGTCTTGACGAAGATCTGCATGCCTCCACGCAGACGCAGAACCAAGTGAAGGGTGGACTCCTTCTGGATGTTATAATCGGACAGGGTACGTCCATCCTCAAGCTGCTTTCCGGCGAAGATCAGACGCTGCTGGTCTGGGGGAATGCCCTCCTTATCCTGGATCTTGGCCTTGACGTTTTCAATAGTATCGGAGGGCTCGACCTCAAGGGTGATGGTCTTGCCAGTCAAAGTCTTGACGAAGATCTGCATGCCTCCACGCAGACGCAGAACCAAGTGAAGGGTGGACTCCTTCTGAATGTTGTAGTCAGAGAGAGTGCGACCATCCTCCAGCTGCTTTCCGGCGAAGATCAGACGCTGCTGGTCTGGGGGAATGCCCTCCTTGTCCTGGATCTTGGCCTTCACATTCTCGATGGTATCGGAGGGCTCGACCTCAAGAGTGATGGTCTTGCCAGTCAAGGTCTTGACGAAGATCTGCATGCCTCCACGCAGACGGAGCACCAAGTGAAGGGTGGACTCCTTCTGAATGTTGTAGTCAGAGAGAGTGCGACCATCCTCCAGCTGCTTTCCGGCAAAGATCAGACGCTGCTGGTCTGGGGGAATGCCCTCCTTATCCTGGATCTTGGCCTTGACGTTTTCAATGGTATCGGAGGGCTCGACCTCAAGGGTGATGGTCTTGCCAGTCAAAGTCTTGACGAAGATCTGCATGCCTCCACGCAGACGCAGAACTAAGTGAAGGGTGGACTCCTTCTGAATGTTGTAGTCAGAGAGAGTGCGACCATCCTCCAGCTGCTTTCCGGCGAAGATCAGACGCTGCTGGTCTGGGGGAATCCCCTCCTTGTCCTGGATCTTGGCCTTTACATTCTCGATGGTATCGGAGGGCTCGACCTCAAGGGTGATGGTCTTGCCGGTCAAAGTCTTCACGAAGATTTGCATAATGGCTGTGGAAAAAAAAAACAAAAATAAAAATTTAGTCGTTGTTGGGTGTGTATAAAAGAATGAAAGTGCGCAATTGATTTTCTGCGTAGTGACCCAGTTCTCGTGACCCAGTAACAGTTCTCTGGCATACACACACACACAGGCGTACTAATGGGTTTTCCACCCGAATGTTTTCGCAACTGAATAATTTCGCCATAAAACGTCAAATTTATGGCAATGACTAATCAGCAATTTAGTTTCTAATGAAGAAAAAATGGCCCTGGAAGCGCAGATACACACACACGTACGCACTCAACTCCCATTTTCTTTATTCTTTTCACTTTGCACTTTTCTTGCTGCGACGCCATTTTCGATGCAGTTTGAAAGGGGGCCCACAGAAAAAAAAAGAACGAAGATAAAAACTAAAGTTCCATCACTCACCTTATTTGGCTTGACTTCGTTTAAATTAATTTAATTTTACTTATTCTTGGTCTGCACTTTTTAACAAATCACTTTCTGGTCGATGTTTAAAAACTTGCTTTCTTTTTTCTTCCGTTCTCCACTATTTTCTCACAGCTACTGCTCAGCTGCTAGGCGAGCGACTCGTATTTATAGGCGGAGCGACGGTGACGTTCGACTGGACGGTTGTCTCGCTCGCTCTCAAACGACAGTTGTGCTCGGATTGCTTTGTTTGGCGATTTGTGATAACTTATCGGCTGGGTACCTAGACGAAACTCAAAATCTGGATCTTAATTAGCAAGTTCCGCACAAAGACCATTTGTTTTTTAATTAGCAATGGTCAAAATTAGGCATTGAAAACAAAATGCGTAGTGCATTTCCCGTCTCGGTCGCTCTCACAAGCATGATAATATGTCTGTGTATGTATTATACATGCTTATGTTTGAATGTATATGTTCTAGCTGTATTTTTTTTTCCTTTGTTTGGCGAGTTAAACGACCTTTATTTGTTTTGACGCTGCACAAGAGATTTGTCTTCGCTTTGGTCAACAGCCTCAGGACAAGACCCCCACAAGCACATGCGTATATATTGGGGCAGACCTCCATTTCCATTTCCATTTCCCCAATGCACATACATATACACACCTGCATGTGTATTCATTTGTGAGTGTGCACACTGATTCGTGACTAACAACATCTGGAAAGTTCGTTTACTGGAATTAATGAATTGCTGATGAAATGTGATGTAGGCTAATGTCAGCTTTTCAAGCGGTGATGTAACAACCCTTCGATCAGATTAAGTTTAAATTATAAATAAATATTTTACTACATAAGAACTTAAAATTTAAACTGTCTTATTTTAAGAGCAATTTCCCAATTATTTAATACCCTGGCTGTTAAATTAACGAAAAAATAAGAGTGCAAATTCAGAAATTAATTTTATTTTATTTATTAGAAATTCCAATTACTCCATTTCTCAAATATTCACCCAATAATTCGCTGCCATTAAAGAATATTTAATTTACTTAACCTTACGATGAACTTTAACCCCTGATGACCGCAGTAAATGCTCGCTTTCTTTATACAATTTGTTTCTTTTATTCGGTTTGTGGGTTCTGTGTGGATGTTGTATGTATGTATGTATGTAAATGCAAGCCAGAGACGTGCCGACGACGATGACACCACACACTCAAACGAAATACGCCGCGATCTGAGCCATTTTATCCTTGGGCTGCCGTCCACCGCGTCCACCACGTCCACCGCCACCCGGAGCGCCGGCAGCCGCCGCTCCACCTGGGCCGGCGGCAGCAGGACCGCTGGCAGCGCCCCCGCCGCGTCCAACCTTTCCGCCCCGGGAACCGCCACTACGAACTGGGCGTGACGCCACGGCCCGGTGCTTTTCCACCAGATGCGAGAAGTCCGTGGAACAGAAGATGCAGCCGGTCTTCTCCTCACTGCCGTCCTTAAATTTGCTCTTGTCGGATTTATACACCACGTTCACCTGCTGCGCGCCGCACTCCTGGCACTTGGCCTCTGCAAGGATAAAGAAGGTTTACAGCCAGGACAAGGAGAGTGAGACGCAGAAACCCACCTTCCACTGTGATCTTGGTGGCGCCCTTGAAGCAGTTAATGATCACATCACACCGGTTGCAGCCCAGCTTCCAGGTGGGCGCCAGCGTGCAGTCCAGCACCAGCACGCCGGTGGGACACTCTACGCAGCCGGAGATGCCCAGCGTGTTCAGCGAGTGCGGGCAGGTGGAGTGCGTGCAGGTGTTGCAGCCGCCCAGATTGGGCATGTCGCTGAACGGCGGATGGTTGTAGCAGTAGGGACAGAACGGATAGGACCGTCCCTTGACGCCGGTGGAGAAGGCCAAAAGATCGAAGTCGTCCAACGGGCACTTGAACTCGCGGTACACCTTGACATTGCCCATGGGTAGGGCGTAGGTCTCGTCGCAGTGTGAGCAGTGTAGCCGGGCGGGCTTGGTCTGCAAAAGAAAGAGCATAAGTGGTCAGAGACTAGCTTTGGGAAGCACGGGCGCGAGAGTGACCCACCTGTATGTACTTCATGTATCGCCGACACTTGCCGCAGCGCGAATGCGCCTTGCCCGACTCGGCCAGCGGCGAGAAGGAGACCTCGAAAAGCGCGTCCATATTGGCGATGTTCTTCACAAAGTACATGAACTTGAGCTTGAAGATTTGGATGGCGTGGCGCAGCACGTCCTGGAAATCGGCCGAGCCCTGGGCGATCAGTGTCAGCATGCGTTCTACCTCGGACCGCATGGTGGGCAGCACCAGTTCCGGATCGATCTTCTGATAGCCGTGCACCAGCACAATGCCCAGCGTCGTGGGTATCAGCTTCCGTCCGTTCTCGATGTGCACGTAGTTCCGCTGGCAGATGTTGTTAATGTGCACCGGAATGGAGGCGTCCGTCCCTATGCCATGCTGTTCCATTAGCGTAATAAGCTCCGCCTCGGTGAGATAATCGGGCGGCCCCGTCTGGCTCTCGGCCAGCCGGACATCGTTGATGGCCACCTGGGTGCCCTGAACAAACGGCGGCATTGGTTCGTCCCGGCCAAAGGCCTGCCAGGTCATCACCTTGGTAAAACCGGCATCGAGTAGCACGTTCGCCGTGCAGGTGAACGTCTCCAGGCCAACGCTCAGTTTGGCCGTCGTGACGCGGTACTTCAAATCGCGCGATACCGTGCCCATAAAGTGCCGGCAGATGAACTCGTAGACGCGCCAGGTATCGCGATCGAAGTCGCTCCGGTTGCCCAGCTTCATGGGTGTGATCGGTGGATGGTCGCCAGCGTCCTTGCCCTTACGCGGTGTCTGCAGATCGCCTAAAATGGTGCGCGCCTCGTCCCCAAAGTCGCCCGACGGCTGCAGCACACGCAGCACGGCCGGCAGGTCGAAGTTGGTCGGATACTGGTTGGTCTCCGTTCGCGGATAGCTGATGTAGCCCTGCGTGTATAGCCGCTCTGCTATCTGCATCGCCTGAAACGGGCCGATGCCCAGCCCGGAGCTGCATATCCGCATCAGTTCGACTGTGTTCAGGGCCTGCGGCTTGCTCTTAAACGCCTCCTTGCTGCCCACACTCTCCACGCTGCAACATGGTAGCCAAAAGAGGGAAATGGTTACAAGTTAGCCGCTGCATGGAAAAGGATAAGGGAAATAGGGAGCTAGGAGCATGCGAGGAATCCCAGAACATAGATAAGTCTCTTAACAAAATATTGTCTTACAAGGCCTCCTTGTGCTCCTTGACACGATTCAGCAGCATGATGGCAACATCCTTCTTGAAGACACGTCCACGCGCCCACTCCAGCGTGAACTCCGGCTGGCCGGCGAGCAGCTGCAGGTACCAGAAGCTCTCCGGCTTGAAGGTCTGGATGTCGTCGTGGCGCTTAACACAGAAGCCTAGCGTGGGCGTCTGGCAGGGGCCATAGGAGATGAGCGAAGAGTCCAGGTCGCCGTATCGATCCTGGAAGAACTTCGTCTGGAAACGGGTGAAGGCACAGCCAATCCGCAAGTCCAGCTCCTGTCGGGCATCCACCGACTTGGCCTCGTTCTCGTTGGGATGCCCCAAAGTCTCCATGGCGCCCTTGATGTCCTTGTCGGTAATGGCGGAAAAGTGGGCGCGATAGGTAACCTGACGGCTGTACACATTGTGGATGACGTGTTGCACGGCATCCATTACCTCGAAGCAGATATTCTCGCCCTCTTTGTCGCAATCCAGCCAAAGCACGAGGTAATCGCAACCGCGCGCCTCCTGCGCTAGAAAGCTTCTCATGTGCTGCTTGGCGTTTGTCTCCTTCTTCTCCGTTGGACAGCCGAACAGCTCCACAGGATCCACCTTGTCCCACGAGTTGTACTTGCTGATGAAGTCCAGTGACATCACGTGCCCGCACACCGACGTCATCCGAAAGTGGACGCTGCCCTCGTTGCGGAAGCTGCCCGTCCACTCGTGCGTGGAGCACCCGTTGCCGGTGCCTGGATTTTGGGTTAACGCAAGGATTACGGATTTCTATGGCACTTGGAGGACAAACAGGGAACTTAACCAACTCACCCCGCTTGGCC
This sequence comes from Drosophila jambulina, assembly GCA_018152175.1. NCBI lineage: Eukaryota > Metazoa > Arthropoda > Insecta > Diptera > Drosophilidae > Drosophila > Drosophila jambulina. Next base: position 5,261,723 of record JAECXH010000006.1, read on the forward strand.
GTGCAGCGACCGTTGGAGAGGATGCCCGCCAGGGAGGCTGCCAGCGAGGGCTTCTCGGCCACCATCAGCACGCTCTTCATGGCCTAAATATAATTGATGACTTTTCGCTATTTTCTATTCGCGCAGAACTCGCTCTGTGCTGCTCTGCTCTTCTCGCCAGCCCTCTCTCTGTCACTCGCATGGGTTTGGCCCGCAGGGAGCAGCGTTCTGGTTGCCGTTGCCGGTTATTGCTCGGCGCTTGTGCTGGGCTCCCCTTTGTGGAGTGCGTGCTGCTGGATTCCGGTTCTGGGCCGGAGCGGGAGTGCGCGCTGTTGCTTCAGGTTCGCCCACGCATGAGATTTTCCTGCTGTCAATAAGCCGGTCGTTTTGCCAAAATGTTTGTTAATGATATTTTCGCAAAAAAAAAAAATAGTTTGCTGTGTGACCGTTGCGCGGGCGTTGCAAAAAGCCACGAAAAAGTGTGGCCCGGGAAAATACCAAGAGCAAGCATATAATGGCGCCAGAAAAGCTTTTCTATTTTCTAATATACTGGATCTGGCTTAAAACAAGCTGAAGTGGTAGCCCTAAAGCCATTAGTTGACATTGAAACTATCAAAAAGTCGTTATATAGAAGTTATATAGAACGGGGCTAATCGCAGTCGGCGCGCAGTTCAGATTACGGAGCGAACGCAGGAGGAGATCTTAGTCAAGATGGCCACAGCACTCAAGTTCGCAGCGAACCTCAACTTTCTGTTCACCGAGCGGGCGGCGACGATCGCGGAGCGGGTTCGGCTGGCCCACCAGAACGGATTCCGGGCCGTAGAGATCCCCTATCCGGAGGGCGAGACGAGCGCCGTGGTGGACGCCGTGCGGGAGACGGGCATTGTGGTCAGTCTGGTGAACTTGGCTTTCGACAAGACCAACGACCAGTTGCGCTTCGGCTCCACCAGTGTGCCTGGGGCTGAGGGCCTGTTCCGCAAGCAGCTGGAGAGCACCATCGGCTTCGCCAAGCAGGTTAACTGCGGCAAGATCCATCTAACCGCCGGGCTCCTGGCCCCCGGCGGGCGGGAGAGCGACTACACGGCGACGTACACGGCCAATCTGAAGATCGCTGCCGATAGCCTGAGGGCGAGCGAGATGATCGGCGTGATAGAGCCAATTAACAAGTATGCCGTGCCTGGCTACTTCATGAACTCGTACGCAAAGGCCGCTGGTGTGCTGGGCGCTGTGGGTGCGGACAACCTAAAGCTGCTGGCCGACATCTACCACCTGCAGCACCTGCACGGCAACGTGTCAAAGACGCTCGAGGAGTACAAGAGCCTCATTGGCCACTTCCAGATTGCCCAGGTGCCGCACCGCCACGAGCCGGACGTGGCCGGGGAGCTCGACTACGGCTATGTGTTCAAGGCCCTCCAGGAGTTCGGCTACAAAGACTGGGTGGGATGCGAGTACAAGCCCAAGACGACGACGACTGAGGGTCTCAGCTGGGTGGCCAAGCTAGGCTATTCTCTGTGATCAGATGTGGATACTGGATAATTGCATTTAATTTAAAAAGAGTTGTATTTACACGTTTTACAAACATAAAGATGGTTGAACCTATGCCTTACAAGCTCTTGTCATGGCTAACTCCCGTGAAAAGGTCACAGAGTTGACCTACACAGCCAGCGTGGAAAGACACGGAGGCCACGATTAGATAAGATTAGATAGCCTGAGATCCCTGGCTGTCACTCTCGCTCCGTAGCACCCGCTTGGCATACTCGGCGACATGGATGACGCCGTGCTCTGGCGAGGCTATGTGCAGGTTGCTGCCATTGCAAAAGTCCGTGTTGATGTACGGGTTGTGCAGCTCGGCTACCAGTGTGTGGCAGGCCGTGGAGGAGTCGCCCGTAGACTTGAGCATTTTCTTAAAGAAAGAACAAGAGAAACGTTTAAATTCCCCATAAAAAGTCGGAGCTAAATGTTTTCCATTTAGCTGTCATATCTTCAATTTTTTGGTTGTCCAAAGATAATAAAATATATGTAGGCCAAGCCGCAAGGTTTTGGTAGTCCCTTTGGGTGCTACTTCTGCGGTTAAGATACTTGATAATTAAGTTTTGCAGAAGGTAGATAAGCCCACAAATAACTCCAGTCATTGACCCTACCCTACTCACCATCCAGAACTCGTTGCCGGGCAATGCATTGCCATCCCAGGCATAGGAGACAACCAGCAGCATGTTCTGAAGCTCTGGGCCTGCCAATTTCGTTGCCGGGTTGCGCTTCGATATGAAGACACGTATGCCGCCCTCTGGATGCCCATCGATCTTCACCAGGGAGCCGTTGCGCAGACCGCCACAGTCGGTAATAGAGAACCAGGAGAAATGCACAATGCCCACATGGCTGAGCCGTTTGCCCAGTGTGCGCATGCGCTGTTCAAATGTCTCCAGAAAGATGCGCTCCTGCTGGGCTGCCACCTTCCACACGCCCAGGCCAAAGCCCACCACATGGAGGTAGGCCGACTTGTTGGCCAACTGGGCTCGTGCCTGAGCCTCCAGCAGCAGCATGTCGAAGCTGATGGCGTAGCGCCGCTTCATCACCAGATTGTCAAAGACGTCCATCTTGTTGCCGGACGGTCCGAAGCGCTGGTTATCAATTGTGGCCTCACCATGGAGCAGATCTCGGGTGGCGTAAAAGCCCCGCCACAACCGCCGGTAGTCCTCGGCCCTCGTTCTGGCCGGCGCATCCAGCGCCAGGCCGTAGCCCTTCTCTCGGGTGTTCTGCGTTCGCGCAATTACAATGTCCTGAAACTCCATAAGATTGCGACGCGACAGGCGGGCTCCGATCATACCCACGATGACACCGCTCGGCTCCAGAGTCTTGGAGCCTCTAGCGTCACGCCCGCAGTTAGTTCGCTCGCCCTCGTTGATGAACTCGGTGAGAGAGCTGACGGACAGCAGGGCTGACAGCTTGATGTCGTCGTAGCTGAGAACGTTGGCCAGGACAAGAGGAGCCCGCTCCTCCTGTGTGCCGACGCTCTCAAAGCCGCTGGCTCCCTTCTCGCCGCTTAGCAGCAAGTACTTGTCGTTCCGGGCAAAGAAGCTGGCGCAGCGCTTCTCCAGGAGTCGCTGCACAAAGCCGCAGAGGGAGAGTGGCTGATAGATGAGCTTTTCCACCGAGTTGCCTGTGCGAAGAGAAAGGCGTAGTTGGCAAAGGAGGAGGAGGAGGAGCAGCAGGAGATCCCCACTCACCCCAATGGCACTTGTGCTCCAGATACTGCAGGTAGAGACCCAGGGTGCGCTCGTGTATCACCGGATAGACGGAGGCGATCTGCTCGTTGATGCTGTCCAGCCTTTTGGAGCTCTGACGCTTCACCCGGACGCTTTCTACGCCGAACTGGATCACGGAATAATCGGAGGTCAGAGGTGACCTTGTTGGTCTAACGACTACCCACCTCCAGAGGAAACGTCCTGGATTTGGCCAACAGCTTAGTCGCCTCTTCCGGTCCGGAAACAGGCTTCTTCACCTTCCGGCAATCCTGCAGCAGCTTGCGCCCGAAAGCCGTCAGGGGCTGGGAATCCCCGGCCACAGTTGGCCAAACCCGATCTACCTCAGCTCCGAATGATGACATGTTGAAGTTCTGCTCTTAACTGTTGCATTTCACAACTTTCCTTAGGTGCATATTAAGCTAAATTTCACCATTGTGTTTAATTCGTTTTTGTTTTGTTTTGAAGCCTGTCAGGGTGACCGTCTCTTGTCAGCGTACTGTCAGTATTTCGGTATTTTCATCACTGCGCCTTTAGTGTGGCAACGCTGGTAATTCTCGACCAGGTGGCAACTGAGACTGTGTGAAAAATTGCAATTTTTTTCCATTTCACACACACACAGACGCAACACACACGCCAGCAGCGCAGCGAGAGGAGCAAACGCCGCAGAAAAACGCCCATCAATTTCTCGAGCGGACCGTAAGCGGTTAGGAAAGCGGACGGACACCAGCAGGATTGGACAGGACGGCCAAACCGCCGCCACCGCCACCTAGCACAGCGATATTCCAGCCGAACCGAGGAGTAGTAGTGAGCGTGAGAAGTGGTGAGGCGGGGCAGCAGAGCGGAGCAGAGCGACAGCCAGCAGAAGCAGAAGAGGAAGAAGAAGCCGATTCGAGATTATCAATTATGAATTTCCTGGGCTTTGGCCAGTCAGCGGACATTGAGATAGTCTTCGATGGAGCCGAGCACAAGACAGCGGAAGTCAAGGGCGAGGACGGCAAGGTGGAGAAAATGCTGCTCTTCTACGATGGCGAAACGGTGTCCGGCAAGGTGCGTCCACAGTTCCCATTCTCCAGTCCCCAGTCTCCGCTGGCACTTTCAGCGGAACGGAGATTTTCATTATCGGCAAATCTGCCAGCTTATATTCCCCGCTTACAATGCCGCTTCCCTCTAATATTCTCTCCTTTCGTTATTTTCTTTCATTCGGCTGCGTGCCCCCTTTATGCGGCTTATCTAGGTGAACGTGACCCTGAAGAAGCCGGGCAACAAGCTGGAGCACCAGGGCATCAAGATCGAGTTTATTGGACAGATCGAACTGTTCTATGACCGCGGCAACCACCACGAGTTCAAGTGCTTGGCCAAGGCCTTGGCCCGGCCCGGCGATCTCATTCAGAACAACAGCTATCCGTTCGACTTTCCGAACGTGGAGAAGCAGTTCGAGGTGTATGCGGGATCCAACGTGCGACTCCGCTACTTCCTGCGCGCCACCATTGTCCGTCGGATCAGCGACATCACCAAGGAGGTGGACATCGCAGTGCACACGCTGTGCAGCTACCCGGAGATGAACAACCCCATCAAGATGGAGGTGGGCATCGAGGACTGCCTGCACATCGAGTTCGAGTACAACAAGAGCAAGTATCACCTGCGGGACACGATCATAGGCAAGATCTACTTCCTGCTAGTGCGCATTAAGATTAAACACATGGAAATCGCGATCATCAAGCGGGAGAGCACCGGCACCGGGCCCACCATGTTCAATGAGAATGAGACCATTGCCAAGTACGAGATCATGGACGGGGCGCCGGTGAAGGGCGAAAGCATACCCATCCGGGTGTTCCTTGCCGGCTACAATCTCACGCCCACCATGCGCGACATTAACAAGAAGTTCTCGGTCAAGTATTTCCTCAACCTGGTGCTAATGGACACCGAGGACCGACGCTACTTTAAGCAGCAGGAGATCACGCTGTGGCGCAAGGCGGACATACCGCGTTACCACAGCGCCCAGCAGCAACAGCAGCAGCATCAACAGCACCAACACGTCCCGCTGCACGCGCCGCCGCATCTGGTCAGCGGACCGGCGGCTCCCACGGTGGCCCACTCCCTGATCAGCACCAGCAGCGGAGAGGCGGGCGGCGCCCCTGCCTCGGCGGGCACAGCCGGATCCGAGTCCAAGATGGGTCTATTCACCAGAGAGAGCCCGAATCAGGAGTTTAGCCAACAGCAGCTGGACTCGCCGCCGCTGACGCCCAGCGAGCTGCCAACAACGGCCAACGAAGAGCCAACGCCAGCGACAGCCTCTGCCGTTTCCCCTTCTATTCCAACGTCGGCGACATCTGCCCCAGAACCGGCCCCCGAGCGGGGTATGGGCGATGGCGCCGCAGCGGCCACCACAAGTGTCTCGCCCGTTGCTATGCTGTCCAGTTCGCCGCCGCCGCTGCTGCCAGCATCGCCGCACTCCCGATCCGAGGGCGACTCGGCGGAGCAGGCGCCGCAGAATGAGGAGGAGGATGAGGAGGCGGTTGGAGACGGGGCAGTGGACACTGCGAAAAAGGTCAGCGCCACGCCGCTGGCCGCCGATTGAGTGGGGAGCTGAGGCAGTAGCCAAAGCCAGAGCCACAGGAGATGGAACTATTACGCATACAATATTCGTATACAGCAACAGGAGCAGAAGCAGGAGCAGAAGCAGCAGCATCAGCAGCGGCAACAAAATATGCATATATCTATTTTTTTAAAGTTAATTTAAAATTGTTAAAAACTGTTTTATTGAGGTTATGCGCATCATCTACCAAAAGCAAAAAACAAACACAAACAAAATAACGCAAATGATAGTAACGAAATAACGAAATCGAAACCTAGGACAAATGAGAGAGGCACGAGGCGAGGCGAGACGACCTCGTAGCTATGGTATATCCAATCTCTAGGCGTGTTAGAGATACATTTTTGGTATTATTGATAATGAGAAGCGAGAGAAACAGTGGCTACCAGACCAGAGACCAGAGGCAGACACAAAAGGAGTTGGAAGCGGAGACGAGACAGAGAGCAGATCATCCAGTCCAAAACTAGTTAACTCCCCTGTGTATTTCGATGACCTGACCATCATTCCCCTCTTAACCTCCTCCCCTTTTCCTTTCCTGGAAGTGCGGGGCCCGTTTTTGGAAAATTTAATTTTTCAATCTGAAAAATTTTGAAATTGCTTTCTAAAAGTGAGAGAAACCCTGAAATCAAAATGTGCATTAAACTAAACAAACTCAAATACGGATAACAGCAAATAGAACTAAAAAAGCAAAACTTACACACATGGAAAACCCAAAACAAAACAAACCAAGACAAAACACACCCATTAAAAATAAAGTTTTAGTCTATAAAGCATACTAACGAATCGATGCTGGGAAGGTTCTTCTGGATGGATGGAGCGACGGATTACAATGTTACATGCCTTGCATATGTACATAACACAGTTCATATACATATACATAATATACACGAAATACGAAACTATATATACACACATATATACACTTAGAAAAGCGCAATTAAACGAATAAAGGCGATGAGAGCGCTAAAGCTAAACACAAAACAATCGAAGATCGAGTGAGATATTTCAAGTTGGAAAACCAAGGGTTTCTGGGGTAAACTACGTATAGTACTAAAGCGGATCGAATAGCTGATCACAAATTTTATAAAGCCTTATATGTAAAATATAAACTTGGTTATATCCTTTCAAATGCACACAGTACAATTGAACGCTTACAGTTTTCCGTCCAAATTAAGGCTATGCAAATAGTGCAGATGGATATGGTATACAGATCACATAGATTAACGACTTCAGGGGACCTCTTGCCATCCTACAAATCTAGCAATTCTCTAACCATTACGTAATATCCATTAAAAACCTATATTTATTTAACATATAATGCTGGATTTAACAAAGTTCTTATGGACCAAAGTTCTAGTCCCAGGCCTCCTTGATCTTAAGCTGGTTCAGTCGCTCCTCAATGGTAACGTGCGGTTTCATTTTGCGTAGCGTCTGCTCGTCCGTCCACTTGGCCACCAGCTTCTCGCGCTTCTGCAACTCCTTGGCATGTCCCGAGGATTGTTCCTATAGGCAAATATATATATATATTATACTATATTACATTGTTTCAGTATGAGCAGAGAGAACCGACCAGTGTCAGGTAGGGATGCCGGAGCAGGAGCATCACCTGCTCCTGTCGCTCGTACTCGCGGGTTAGTGTGTCCATCGCCCGCCGGCTAACCGGCTTAACCAGACGCCGCTTGCCACGGAAAATGTGACCCGGCACGGTTTTCTTGAAGAAGTTTATTAACGTCACCCGCATTTCGCTTGACTGCGTCTCTTAATTCCTAATTCGTACAAAAAACACTAAAGCCAACTTTAATTATTTCGGTTGCACAAGTTTGGGGCCAGTGTGACCGGGTCTCGTTCCACCCGGAAATCAGAGCACGACGATAAGAGGAAAATATACGACAAAGTTGCTTAGCGTTGCCACATGGCATTAGGAATACCTGTCAGTATTTTAAGAACGTTGCTGGTAGCTTTCAATTTTTATATTGTTGGAGCGCGCACGTGTGAAGTTCGGGAATCGAGCGATACGAAAATAAAAAAAAAAACCGAGCAATGGCAGACGCCGTTGAGGCCTTGTTCATCAGCACCGGCAGCGAGGACAACACAACATGCAGTGTCCAGGACCTGCGAACTGGCACCGATCTGATGCGCTACAAGGGCGGCGGTATCGCCCAACATCACGGCTTGGAAATGATTAATCTCAGCTTCGTGTTTACCGCCAATTCTATGAAGCCGTTGATCCATGTCTGGCCTATTAACAAGCAGGAGCAGATGGCCAGCCTCCGTTTTGTTGTGCCGGGCAAGGTCAACGCCTTGGCTCTAACACCCGACGGCTGCTTCCTGGCTGCGGGCATCCAGGAGAACATCTACTTGTGGCACATGACCACCGGACGTATGCTGAACACACTGTCCAAGCACTATCAGGCAATCACCTGCCTGCGGTTCACCGACAACGGCGAGCACTTCATCAGTGGTGGCAAGGACGGCGCTGTGCTAGTTTGGGACCTGACCTTTGCCGCTGCTCCCCTCGATACGGGCAGCGGGCAGGACAGCACCGAGCCGCTGTACAGCTTTAATGATCACGGCTTGGCCGTGACGGATTTGTATTCGGGCTGCGGAGGCATCCGCTCCCACCTTTTCACGGTCTCTCTGGATCGTTGCTGCAACGTGTACGACCTTCTTGGCGGCACCCAGCTGCTAAGCGTGATCTTTCCCGTGGCGCTGCACAGTGTAATAGTCAACGGGATGGAGACGCACGTCTATGTAGGCTCTGGTGACGGCAAGGTGTTCACCTTCCACATGGAGAGGGCCCCGCGCATGAAGGTGGGTTCAACTGCTTCGGCTGTATCCAGTTTATATTGATATCCTCTCTTTCGCACAGGAATACCACGTGGAGGAGGATGAGCTGCAGGCCTTCGTGGGTCATACCGCAGGCAAGGCCATTACCTGCTTGGCTTTGAATATGAGCTCCACATCACTCGTCTCAGGCGGCGAGGACAACCAGGTGTGCGTCTGGGACGTGGGCAGCCGGCAGCTTATTAAGAGCTTGCCCCAAACGGGTTCAGTGACAAACCTCTGCACACGCCTGATCACCCCCGGGGTGTTTCTGCCGGAGCACAAACACAGGCAACCGTTTGCCGACACTTTAAAGCGAATGATCACGCCACGAACCAAAGACGATCACATCGAACTGCTGGTCACCGAGGAGGACGCCAAGGGGCGAAAATCACCTGAGGTGGACCTGACGCAGAGTTACCCCGGCACGGATGAGGATATACTTCGCCAGGCGATAGCCTCTATGTATGTCGACAAGTTCCAAGACGACAAGGATGAGGCGGAGGATGAGTCTGATGCGGAGGGAGTCGAGGAGGTAGAATCTGCAGCAGAAGAGGAAATGGAAACCGAAGATGAAGAGGATGAGGACGCGGTCGAGGAGGAAAAGGACTCGGACGAGGAAGAAAAGGACTCGGACGAGAAAGAAAAGGACTCGGACGAGAAAGAAAAGGACTCCGACGATAAAGAAAAGGACTCGGATGAAGAAGATAGCACTGACGAAAAGAAAGAGAATGCAAAGAAGGCCGCAGGTGCAACAGCCAACGGTGTTGATGTACAGAAGCTGCTGCGGGAGAATGCACGTCTCAAGCGAGAGACCAAGCGAATGTTCAAAGTCTGTTTCCGGTACATCGCTAACAATCCGCCGCCGGAGAAGGCTGCCGACTCCGCGACCGAGACGAAGCGAAAGAAGCCGAACCAGAACTAGTCCTCAGATGCTTTCAATTAGGTTTACTTAGAGATTAGAAATCAATTATACATGATACAAAAAACGAAACAATTGACGGGGATTGGTGCTAAAAACAAACAAATAACTTGTGGCCAGGTGGCCACTACTTGGCATCGTTCTCGTTGCCCGACTGGACATCCATGTTGTCGTCCTCAGGTTGCGCCGCATTATCCTTTTCTTCGGCCAGCAGGCGGCGGATCTCCCTGTTGGAGTTTAGCAGCTCGCGGAGCTGCGACATAATGTCGTCCGTGCGTTGCTCCACGGCGTCTAGGGCGCAGCTGAGCTCGTCTAGACTTTGGTTCACATCCTCCATCTCTGCAGAAGGCACCATATAAGTGAAGCAATCTTGACGAGTGTTGCTCTGCCCAAAAAAGAATTAAGCTCACCCTGCAGATCAGCCTCCTGGACGTTAGTGCTGCCGGATTCGCCGGAGGAGGTGGGGTCGTGGTTGTTCTTCGGTGACATTTTGCCTGCTGGACTGTCTGCCGTAACCACTGGTGCTTTGTGATTGTTATTTTCCAGTTCAGCTGTTTTTTTTTAATATTTTTATTTGTAAACTCCTATTGTCACGGGACAGCTAGAGATGGGACGCAGAAAACGATGGATCAAAAGTCGTGCAATAATAGTTTTAGTATTTTAATACTCTTGCAGGGTGTTATAAATTTAGTCAGAAGTTTGCAGAGGAGTGAAGGAGTCATTTCCGACCCTATAAATCATATATATTCGTGATCATCATCAACAGCCGAGTTGATTTAGCTATGTCAGGTGTAAGAAAAATGTTGGTACATTTTATTCAAAATTTTGTAAGGGGTTATATCGTTAAAATCGTCAAAAATTTAGAAAAATTTCAATTTAAAATGTAGTATGCAAATACTTAAAGCTAATAAAAATTAGCACAGAAGTGCTTTCCAAAATGAAATTAATGCATTTTTGGCAAAGTTATGAACGATTTCAATGATAAATTGCAAACTGCAAGGGTATACAAAGTTCGTCTTCCCAGATTTAGCTCCTTTCTTTTTTTATTCCGATGTTGGTATTTTTTTGGGGCTGGTCTTTGGTCCCTCTGTTGACATAACGTAACAACAAAAACAAATCGCAAATTAATTCTATACAATGAACAAATGCCTTAAGTGCCCGTCCCACCGCCGGCTACTGTTTTCCCAAGTGAGTGCCCGCTTAAAGGGATCATCTGGAGAATCTAAACAATGTATTCTACTTGGATCCAAGCAGCTATCGCGGTGCTATGCCGCCGTGCAGCCACCACCTGCAGGGCCCGAGAAGGCAGAGGGCATCGGTGGCGGTGGCCTGGCTAACAAACCCGAACCGCAGGACATAAAGTGTGACTACATTGGCCCCCCGGATGCCCAGTCCAACCTTCGCCCATATGTGCGTCACTATGACGACAGCGAGACACCGTTGGCGCGGAGTCTGCGGCTCAAACGTATCGAGGTGGAAGCCTGGAACGTAGATTTCTGGACGCGGCACAATAAGCGCTTCTATGAGGTACGTGGGTAGAGTACATATCGCCTGGTCCTTCCTAAAGCGCGCCGTCTCTTTCTCTTTCGCTGGCACACAGGAGAAGGACGACTTTGTGCGCCTGCACAAGGAGGGCGGCACCAACGAGGTCTCCGCAGACCAGATGAGTGAGTTCTACAAGTCGTTCCTGGACAAGAACTGGCGCATCCACCTGATGTACAACATCTCCTGGTACCTCAAGAACTTTGACATCCTCACCTTGGCCGCCGGCGTGCAGCTGCAGCGACTTGTGTCGCGTGCGAAGCCACGATCGTAGACTGTAGCCTCTAGCCGTAGACTCTTCCTTGTTTAATTGTTATTAAAGTCTAGAACATAAACAATCTCCGAGTTTGTGGATGTGGAAAGTGGTTGTGATGGACAGAGCTGCGGGATTTACCCAAGCAAATATAGGAATTGTCCTGGTATTCTTTAGCACCCGCATTACTTCCTTGTCATGGAAACTCCTTTGCTAATCCTTCATAGGCTTTATCTTCATGCTTAAGCAGATAAAGCAAAGAGAAACCATGTCCCAGGAAACAAAACAGATTCTCCATTAAAATGGTGGCATAAAAGTTTACTTAACTTAATGGGGGATGAAAAATACACTTTGCTTGGAGTTAGTTGTTATGCTTAAACGTAAGTAATTGCAAAACTAGTTAAATAATAATATAAAATAAAAATTATTATATACCTATCAGCGTACACATATATATATATATATACCTTTACATATATATAGATGTTGAAAGAAGGTTGTACACTTTTCAAATACTACTATGCCGCTTGAGAAACGAAGCAAGCTTTCATCTTAGTCTTCTCGCGTCGATAGGATACGAAAAAAAAGGAAAAAATAAAATAACTATAACTATGATAATGATAATAATATTAATAATAATGATAAACAGAGAGGGCAAGGCACACACGCATAAAGTCAAGTTTGGATTGGCCAACGGTCGGCCTGTTTATCTCACGGTTATTTCGAAAATGGGGATGTGAAAGGGATTTGTGGAGGAGGTTGCGAGAAGGATTACATTACAAGGGGCGCGCGGCGGTCATGTCCTAGCATTAACATTTATGTATATTCTCTCTCTATATATGTATATATATATTATATGTAGATGGGGCCAACGATGGCGATCGTTCAATTGAAACTATAAAACACTCATTCTATCTTTATCCCTGACTCCACTCCTTCCTGGGGATGCAAAATTAGCTACGTGGGCACATAATCATCATCATTTTTATCGTCGATATACATAACTTACAAGGGCCTCTCATATATATAAATATATATATATTGCGCACCTGGATCTGTATATATATATATATGTACACGGTCTCTAATCTATACTGCTTAGCGTGATGCTACCTAATTGATCAGATTATAACAATTCCTGTGTTCACTGGGCCCGAAGCTTCGTCGCTCCTCCTCCAGCTTTAATAGCTCCTCCTAAGTCCTTAGTTCATCCACTTGCAACAGTTGGGCGCCCCGCAAGCACACGGGATCTTGTGCGATTCGTCCTCGATGTCGAACTTGTAATCGTACGAGAGCTGCAAGAGAAAGGCGACAGTTAGCCATGTATATTGCGGAGAAAGGCCGATATGGTATATCAAAAATGATTAATCATATTGAAAATACCGTAGACTTTGATGAATCGAACTTTTAAACATCGAAAATGAAGGAATTTTAAGTTAAAATATGGATATTATTAGAAAGCACCCATAGAAATGATTTTTAATGTATTATTTTATTATTTTCCCGATAATGGAAGTCCGATCTATCAGATCTATCAGCACAATTTATGTTTATCATGCATTAGGATAGTAATATATGGTAATCCGCAAACTTACCTCCTCGCCGCGATAGATCTTGCGCTTGGCGAATATAATAATGCGCACATCGCGATCCACCTCCACGATCTCCGTCACACAGTTGGGATTGCACGAATGGTTGATGTAGCGCGCCAGGCCGCCGCTCAAGGTGGCATCCACCACGCGATCCTCGTCCAGCCGGAACATGTAGATGCCGCGGTTCTATAGGAGCGAATTAGGAACAATTTAATGGGGGATAGGTTCAAGGGGAACGTAACTAAATACAACACTCTACCTTTGACTCATATTGCTTCTCGCGTATCTCAGACACCTCAGTGCGAATGACCTCGCCAATGTACTCGATGATCATCGTGTGCTTCTCAATGTCCCGGGCGGCATATAGACCCAGACCCTGGATCTTGGACCTGCGAAGGAGAGATGAATCTTAGACCTATGCACTAGGAGAGTTGTCTAAGTGGTCTCACCTGGCCAGGTACACGTTGTTGCGCCACTCCTGCTTCATCTTCTTGTACTGCGAGCTCTTCGAGTGGACAAACTGCTTGCTGTAGGGACAAGCCACCTCGCCGGCAATGGCCGCCGAATTGGCCATCCGCTGGGTGCTGCAGCTGCCAGCCGTGCGTTGCGTGTGCGGCTTCCGCCAGACGAGCAGCTGCCGCTGCTTGGGCTCGGTCCGCGCCGCCCCCGATGGATTGATGGCCAGCGGGAACTCCAGCAGGGGATTGCGTCCGTACTTGAAGCGATAGTCGGTGAGCGTCTCGATACCTGGCAGACTCTCTAGTATCCGGACGATGGTCGGCTCTGTGAGGCCGAAGAGATCCTCGCCACTGATGTGCTGCGGAAACAGCTGCAGCCACTTGTGCACCTTGCGCAGACGCGTGATCGGCTGCAGGATCTGCTGCCATACTGCCGACGGTGAGCTGTCACGGAACTCGCGCTCCGGCTCCTTGTCGCCCGCGTCTTGCACCACGATGCGGAACTCGGGCTTGCAGCCGGCCTCGGCAATGCTGCAAATGTACCGACATCGCCGGTTCGGTCGTCGCACACACCAGTAGTAGCGACTCTGTGGAAGGGAAACATAGGATATGACACAGACATCCACTAGAGAGTCGGGAGCTTGGTCTACTTACCACCTTGTAGCCAATGGGATAGATGTAGTGGGGCGTGTGGAACGCCTCGAGCTGATGCGGCAGAAGCTGGCCCACGTTGAGGAACGTCATGTTGCCCACGCGCAGCAGATTGCTCAGCTCCGAGTAGTGCATGACGGTGGCCACCTGACGGTTCTCGTCGCGATCGACAAACACCCGCCGGTGCACGACCAGGGAGCTAAGTTCGTTCTCTGTTCCCGCCACGGTAGCTGCCACGCCGGCAGCCGAGGAACCGGATCCTGCTCCAGAGCCCGCTCCGCCAGCCAGACTGGAGTGCGCATGACCATGGGCACTGCAGTGGACGGACTTGTTCTTGTAGAAGACGCACTCCTCGCGAATGGCGCAGGGCAGGTGGTACAGGCTGTTGCAGCGCGACTTGAAGCACTTGATGGTGGCGCCCAACTGGTGGCAGGCGCTGCAGGCCTGGTTCAAGCCCGACTGCAGCGCCGTCTGGAAGTTCATCAAAGCCCCGGACACCGTCTCGTAGACGCCGTTGCTCCACAGAGCGCAATTGAGGTGAACCTGCAGGAATGGAGGAGATTAGAGTGCGATGAGTTAAGGGAGGGAGGTCCAAGGGCTTTCGCCACTTACCCATTTGTCCACATCAAAGTTGAGCAGTCGCGAAGGTCCGTCCGCCTTGCCATCACCCCGCTGGTTGCAGAAAACACACTGCCTGGTGTCCTCCAGCTGCTGCTGTCCACTAGTCTCCGTTTCCCACACTGTGTTGTTGGTTACTCCGGTGCCTGTTCCCGCTGTTCCGTCAAACTCCAGCTTGATGGTCGTGGCGTCGGGGGCAAAGCAGTCCGCACTAAAGCACTTGACTATGCACTTGCGCTGTGCTGGCAGGTTGCTGGGGTTGCCGGGCATTCCCTGCTTCACGTCCGACTCGTCCTCTGGCTCCTGTTTGACAACCGTTTCGGCGACAGCCGCTAACCCGTTGCCGCCGCCGCTGCTGTTGTTGTTGTTGTTGTTGGGGCTGGGAGAAACCATCGAGGAGGGGGGATTGCTGGACGAGTTGGAACCACCGCCCGCTGGCTGGAGCAGCAGGCTGGCCGCCTCCGCCGCCTGGCCCTCCTTGCCGCCGCTCCACTTGAATCTGGCAAAGCAGGAGCGGTCGCAGAAGTATGCGAAGGGCGGTGGCGGCGACTTGCGCGGTAGCATCGCCATCAGCTGGGCAAGGCGCGGCAGCTGCTCCTCCAGCGGCGGAACACTGTGTCGCGGCACCCGCAGTCCGGTGGCATGGACCACATTCCCGCAGCTGCGGCATAGCTTGCGGCGCCCGTTGAGGATCTTGCGCAGGTGGCCATGGCTGACGTTCAGCGGCCGCTTGAAGTCGTCCTTGTGCTTCTCGTCCGGCTCCTGCGACTGGTCCATGGCCGTATCATCGACCAGTTTGTCGCCGCTGCCACCGCCCATCTTGTCCTCGATTATCTTGCAGGTAAGGGAGGGCGTCAGGTGCAGCAGATTGGCCAGATCCCGCAGCACGCCGGCTATGTTCTCCGTGGAGGAGGCGGGCAGTGCGAGTATCACGTTCTGGTTTTTCTGCTGGTAGTTGTTGTTGTTGTTATTGCCCAAGGATCCCATGCCCATGCACATGCCCAGTTCCAGTTGCTGGGCCTTTCGCAGCTCCTCGCCGCAGGAGCGCAGCAGCGGCGACACGGGCACGCGCATGGTTACGGGATCTTCCGGCAGGGCCACCGGCGACATGCGCCCGTAGCACCGGCTGTTCCCATTGAGGATTATCAGGCCTGGGTAGCGGGTCGCCCACGCCGCCACCCCCTCGCTTTCCACCAGATCGATGGTCTCAAGATTGCAGTCCCTGACGGCGCCAATGTGACGCTGCAGGCGCTCGCGCGGATTGCGCTCGATGTGCGTGGAGAACTCCTGGTCGTAGAAGTCATTCTGTATGCTGGACATCGTCAGCGTCTTCTCCAGGTCCGTGCATAACGATGGCGAGGGCGATCGGGTGGCGGCCGAACCGCCCACCAGGCCTCCGCTTCCGCCGAAGCGTTCGCTGTCGTACAGCGAGGGGATCCCCGGCAGGCACACGCGACCGTATCGTCCAAGGATGGCTCCATCGCAGTCCTCCAGGCCCTCCAAATGCCTTCCGAGCGGCCAGCCCCGGTTGTTGAGGGATGCGCTCTTCAGTTTGCCACCGCCGCCAGACGACGAAGATGATGATGAGGCCGCTGTGCCAGATGTGGCTCCTGAGTTGGCTCCACCGGAGCTGGCAGAGGGTGAACCCCCGCCACTGCCGGCCGCCTCGTTGCTGCCGACGAGAAAGTGAAAGTTGCGGTTGAGATGCGGCTCTAGAACCTGCAGCGGCTGCATCTGGCGGATGTGCGTCAGCAGCTTCTCGGTAAATGCATCGTGGTCCTCCTCGACTTTGGAGAACTTGCGCACACGCTTCTTGAGCATGGGTGAGGCACCGGCTCCCACTCCTGAACCACCACCGCTGCTGCCAATCGTGACACCGCCGGAGATCAAATGACCCGTGCCTGCAGCTCCGCCCTGGATGTACTGGGTTCCCGGTGGCATACCGGCCAGCTGAACCATGGCACCGGCCGGCAGGGTGCCGGTTAGGTCCTTCAGTGCTCCGGACGCCTGGCCGGCGTTCAGATTCGTGCGACGCGGCTTCTGTACTTCCCGTTTGCGTCGCTTTCGTTGATCCCCAGCCTTGGGCTCCATGGTGGGCACGGCACCCGTTCCGGGCATTGGAATTGGTACCGAAACCGTTCCGGGCTGCTGGTGCTGCAGCTGGTTCTGGTGCTGGTTCTGGTGCTGGTTCTGATGCTGGTTCTGATGCTGGAGCTGGAGCTGCTGCTGCTGCTGGGGATGCTGTTGCTGCTGCTGCTGGGGATGCTGTTGGGGATGCACGGCGACCTGAAGCTGGTGCTGCTGCACTTGCAGCTGCATTTGGGCGGGTATCTGCCCGGCAACGTGTCCTGGCATCTGCCCGGCCAGTTGTCCCTGCATGGCCGCCTGCATCTGGGCCTGCATCTGCACCTGTCCCTGGCTCTGCATGGGCTGTAGCTGCAGCTGGTCGGCAGAGCCCCCTCCGGCAGACTTTTTGACGTAGCTGACCAGTTGCACCTTTTCCGCGCCAGCCGTGGGTTGAGTTGCTGACAGGGATGAGTTCAGCTCCACTTGTTGCTGCTGCTGCTGCTGAAGCTGGAGCTGCTTCTCGTCTAGCTGCGGATGCATGGGCAGCTTGCGTTTCTGGGCCTCGCCGGGCTTGAAAGGCATTTTGGTGGGGGCTACTCCAAGGCCACTCGTCGCCTCCAAATGATTGCTGTTGGTCCAGGCTGGCGTTACTAGCGCTCCACCAGCCGCCGCCATGATGGCTCCTCCACTCTGTTCCGGATGCGTTAGCTGATCCCCTTGCTCCGCGGGCAGCGACTCCTCGCCGTGTTCCATCGGCACCGCTTTCGGCTTCACCTGCTGCAGCTCCTTGGTCGCCGGCTGCTTGGTGGATATGGAGATGGTGACGTTGGACACGGGCGCAGTGGCCAGTTCGTAGGGCGGTGGGGCCAGGAGCTGCTCTGCAGGTTTGCTTGTATTTTCCGGAGCCACCAGCTTATTGGCCGTCACGGGTCCGGAGATGAAGGACGTCTCCTTGGACACAATCTGGACGGTCTGCTTGACCTGGTGCGGTGGCGGCGGTGGTTGCAGCTGCACCTGCAACTGTTGCTGCTGTTGCTGGGGAGGTGGTGGCGGCTGTAACTGTGTCTGTGCCTGAGGATGTGGATGTGGCTGTGGCACATGGTTCTGATTCTGAATGGTGGCCACCACCACCGGTTGCGGCTGTTCATTTTTCTGCTCCAGCTTCGGTTCGCTTCCGCTGCCTGTTCCGCTTCCGCTTGCATTGGCAATCACAACCGCAGAGACTGCAGTGCCAGCCACCGAGGCTGCAGTGGCTACCTGCTGTCCTGCTCCACCGGCTACAGTGGTGGTGGTTGTGGGCGGGGCCACGGAGCCACCACTAATGCTACTCGCTGGCGTGGCTGTGGGTACCGGCGGTCTGGACGGACGCGCCAGCTGGTCCTCCAGACTGCATGGCATTCCCATGCAGGGCGCCTGCACGTTGATCACTTTGCGGGCGGAAAGGGGCGCCGACGTGGAGCTGGCACCGGCCACGTGGGCGGACGGGAGGCTTATCTGGTTGAGACTGTGGCTGCTACTGCTGTTCTGCAGCAGCTGCTTCAGCAGGGCATTATTTGAGTCATCCGCTCCCGTGCGCTGGTTGCTGTTCGCAGTTGCGGGCATGGCACTAGCACTGGCTGCGGCAGGAGGATTAACTACAGCTGGAGGAGGCGCAGGAGCGGGTGCGGAAGCCACAGCTACCTGAGCTTGGTTCTGAGTCTGGTTTTGCACCTGGTTGATGGGAGTGATTGTGCTGTTGGCATTCAGGCGTTGCTTCTCCGGCGTTCCCATCTCCTCGCTGCGCTCCTGGTCGCTGGGCGTCCCACCCGCTGAATCCTTCACTACTGTCTCCTGCTTGACCAGCTTAACCTTGGGCTCAGCGCCCACAATTTCCTCCAGCTTGGCTCCGCCCTCGGTGGCCAGGCTAACGCTGAGCTTGTTGGCCGCGGCGTTGTTGGCCAGCGTTGTCAGCTTTAGCTGCATAGGAGTTGTAGCACCGCCAGTAGGAGTACCAGCAGCTGCAGCAGAAACAGCTCCCGCGCTGATTGAAGATCCTCCTCCTTGCCCGGCCTTGTCCGCGGCACTGACATCCTGGACGAGAGCGTGGTGCATCTGCAGAGCCGACTGGCCGGCCATCGTGGTGGTGGTCGTGATCATCTTGTGCTTCTGCTGAGCCATCGTCGTCTTGGAGAGCACCAGGGATATGTTCTTGTTCTGAATGGAGAGAATGGGTCGCGAGCCCATCACCGGGCTGTTGATGCATATAGTGCCCGCTGACACCGAGACGGTAGAGGAGGTGGCTCCCAAATCTGAGGCACTAGTCATCGTCACCGTCACGGGTGTGCCGCCTCCACCAGCGGCATTAGCTTGCCCTTGAGCCGCCTGAACCTGCACTTGCTGCTGCTGCTGCTTAAAGATGTTGTAGCCGGGCGGGCAGTTGAGTGCGTTCTTGTCCAGCGGTTTGATCACCACGCTATTGATATTGGCGAACTCTTCCTGGGCCTCTTGGGACTTGCTTTTGTTGAGGATCTTCTGGATGTTCTCACTGTAAGCGGTTATCTTGCGGGGAGTCTGGGCATCGTCCTCTGACGAAGACGCTCCTGCCACGGATGACACCGAGCCCGTGGCCGACGCCTCCTGTACCATCGCGTACGTCTGGCTGGGACTGGTGGTTGTGATGGTCACTATACTGCCTGTGGCTGGGGCCAGGCCTCCGCCACTGGTCACCTGCAGCTGATGCGTCTGCTGCTGCTGGTGTTGCAGCTGCAGCGGCAGGGTCATCATCTTGTTGACCACCTTGGCGGCCACGATCTTAGTGGCGGGTTTGATTTGCAGGCCGGAGAACGAGACAATGGTGCCGCCGGTGTTTTTGGGCACTCGCTTGATCAGCTTGGTGAAATTGTGGTGCTGATGCGGATGCGTAGGCGGATGGACGTGGGGGTGACCTTGCTGCCCGGCGCCGCCGCCACCCAGTCCCGGAGCGGCACTTACCACGGTGGTCACTTGGCCGCCCGGCTGCAGGAGCTGCTTGCTCTCAACAATTGTCGCTCCGCCGGCGGTGGCCGCCCCGCCGCTCATCAGCGGCTTGAGCAGCGGCACCGATATGGTCTTGTTGCCAATGGACACCTTGGCCGTGGTCTGCGTCACCTCCGACAGCTTCTTGGCATTGACCACCAGCTGGGTGGTCTTCATCTTATTGTGCAGGTTTACCCGGTTCAGTAGCGTCGTCGTGGGCTGCCCCGTCTGGCTGCCCGTGACCGTGGTGTTAAATATGTTGTAGTTGCTCTGGCCGGGCTTCTGCGTGAGAATGGTGGTGGTGGCGGTAGTGGCTCCTCCAGTTCCGCCACCTGTGGCGCCATTGTTGTTGGCGTTCAGTATGATGGTGGATGTGGCTCCCGCTCCCGTCGGGGCATTACTAACAGCTGTTACTGTTGTGCCCGGGGCTGAGGCCACGGTCACCGCATTATCCCCGGCGCCGGCTGGCACTAGCACGTAGTCGAGATCCTCCGCTTTGCCGGGATCCTCCGTATGATCCAGTCCAGAGCCACTGGGCTCAATTGAGATGATGGAGGCGGTGGATGAGGAGGACGAGGACGAGGATGAGGCGGCCTCCTTTTTGGTAAAGCTGGCGTAGGCTGTGCGGAGCGAGTTTTAGAGTTAGTGTGAGGTTGACACAGTCGGCTGCTGGACAGGGGGGAGCGAACTTACTTTGTTTGTCGGCGGCATCCTCCGTCGTCTTAATTGTAGTCATCTCGGCGCCAGAGCCGAAATTACATACTATTATCTGCTGCTGCTGCTCGCGTGCGTCCCAGGCGCCATCCTCCTGGCCGCCTGTCGCCTGCGCGTCCTGCGTGTCGAGCGCAATTTTGGGCTGGGCTTGGACCTGGACCTGCTGGGCCTTCACCTGCTGGCCAGCACGCTGGTAGAGGAGCTGCTGCGACGGCGACGGGGCCACCGCTTTGGCGGGCAAACTGGGCGCTGGACTGGGCGTTCCGAGCAGCAGCTCTGTCTTGGCCTTCTTGCGCGTGGGATCCTCCGCCGGATCGTCGGCGCCGCCGCCGCGCTTTTGGATGCTGACCGCACTAAAGGCGGCCACCGCCGCAGAGGCCACACGTTCGGGTTTCGCCTTTTCGGCGGCACCAAGCGATGTTGTCACCTTCGATATATTCATAACAAACAGACAAGTGGGAACGCTACGCGCTGGAAGCGATGCGTTACGTGGGACGGGGCGGACGAGCGTCCCACTATGGGACTACGAACACGGCGAATTTTAGGTTTAAGTAGCGAAAACATGCACGATTTGGTCAAAAAAATTATTTTCGTGTAGTAGGTAGAGCTGAAAAAACATCGATGGCACTATCGATAATATCACATATCGATTACTTGCGTCTGGCTGCTCCTATCGATTGTTTCTGGACTATCGCGATAGTTTCAAGTTCAACCATCGATCACATTACTGACGTCGTCAACCTTTCCCACCTCTAATGCTCTGCTGGACAAATTGGACCTGTCCAAAAAGCGGGCCACCTTAGCCGGACAGACGGAAGAGCGCCATCGCGAGAGCCACTAGTTGCTCGCACCCGACGCCACAACCACTGCTAGCTGTGCCCAGTTAGCTCCGGTCGCAGAGCACCGTCCAGCACAGCAGCCGCTCCACGTGTGCCGATCCGAGCCGATCTCTTGAGGGAGAAAGCGCCGTCAACGATGCAGGCGCAGAGACTTCTCCTGGTATTGGCACTGCTGCCAACACTGGCACTTGGCCTGCTGGAGGGATTGTACTGCGGCAAGGAGAACTGCTACGATGTGCTGGGCGTTACCAGGGAGTCCTCCAAGTCGGAGATAGGCAAGGCCTACCGCCAGCTGGCTAGGCGCTATCATCCGGATTTGCATCGCGGCGAGGAGGCTAAGGCAACGGCGGAGACGCAGTTCAAGCTGGTGGCCACCGCCTACGAGATCCTGAGGGACGAGGAGTCGCGGACGGACTACGACTACATGCTGGACAATCCGGATGCGTACTATGCGCATTACTATCGCTACTACCGCCGCCGCGTGGCCCCCAAGGTGGACGTGCGCGTTGTCATCGTGGTGGTGCTAACCATCGTCTCTGTGATCCAGTACTATTCCGGCTGGCAACGCTACGACTCGGCCATCAAGTACTTTGCCACGGTGCCCAAGTACAGAAATCAGGCGCTGGACATAGCACGCGACGAGATCCAGGAGCGGATCCAGAAGAAGGGCAAGAACCGCATGTCGAAGACGGATCAGCGCGAGGAGCTGGAACGGATCATCCGGCGGGTCATCGAGGAGAAGATGGATGTCAAGGGCGGCTACGCGAAGCCAACGCTCTGGGATGTCCTGTGGGTGCAGCTCATCATCTGCCCATACACGATACTCTCGTTCATCGTGTGGCATGCCCAGTGGTTCTGGCGCTACACGGTGATGAAGCAGCCCTATGGCCGGGAGCAGAAGCTGCATCTTATACGCCGGCACCTGGGCATGGGCCAGCATCAGTTTGAGGCGCAGGAGGATAAGCTAATCGAGGAGTATCTGCATCTCGAGCTGTGGAAGCGTGACAATTTCTTGGCCTGGAAGGCGGAACAGGACGAGGAGATGAAGAAGAAGCTGGCGGAGAATCCGCGCTACAAGGCCTATCGCCGCTACATGAAGAACCACGGCCCCGGGCGCATCACCTTCGAGGATTAGACAGCCAGCTAGCTGTTGCATGCGTGCGTTCAAGTTTTATTGTTCCATGTGGAGTTCTGGATGCAGTTCCTCAGTCTCGCCCCTACCATCTAAATTTTAATAATAATATTTAATATACACATATATTTTTTGTACATCGACTAAAATATGAAAGAATATGTTAATGCCCGCCACCGCAGGGCGAATCGTTGACCCCGGGCCGGAGTGCTCCGCCGAAACCGGTTCAAGAACGTGGCCAAGCTCGGCGGTTCTCCCCGCCACAGTGGTCGCCGGCTACCATGGACTATTAATCACCCTAGAACAATTGCCCCAAACTGTAGTGTGTGTGTGTGTATGCATGTAAAGAGCTACTAACTACTAACTACACTTGATACTTGACTAACCCGAGCCTGTAATAAACTAGATAGAATTTACACGTTGTCGCTTCCGGTTTTCTTAATGGGGTCTCCACTGTGCCCCACAATTTGCACAGTTGGTTTTTGGGGAAGCCGAAAATTCGATTTCGTGGCATTAAGCTGCTACGGGAGACCTCGTTGTTGGCAGCAGCACCTCTTCGTTCTTGTTCTGTTTACACAGTTTGCTTGGAAACACAATTTGAAATTCTTTTCGGGGAACTTATAGCTAAGCTTGTCTCTGTACGTGCCTGGAAGTAAGGTGAGAGACTAAAATCGGCCTTGAAGAGTGAGCTTATCACAATGGAAAGCTATAAATGAAGCGATAATACCTGCGGTTTTATTAAAAATTATAAATAAAAGCTTTTGTGGTGGTTATTTAGCTCACTGAAATTTCCTCTTACAAATTTTGTAAGCGGGGTGTAAGCTTTGACCCACTTATAGGCGGTACGTTCCCATTTTAAAAGCCTTTCCAGAGGGAAATATTTTCCTAAACAATGAGCAACGGAATCAAAATTTCTAGCTTACCACATGCTGTCTTGGGAATGCCTTCTTAATGCCTAATGCCTTTTACACAAGGAATTCCACAATCATTTCGTTCACTTCATAAGGAACGTCTGGAAATATTCCTTAAGAGCTAAATAAATAAATAAGCTGACTTGACTTTTATCCAAATATCTCTTCAGTTTATTTACACAGATTGTGGGGCTTAAAATTTTAAGATCCTAAGCACGCCAACTAACATCTAACAACTACAGGGTGTGGGGTGGGGTTTGGTTTAAGTGTTTAGTTTAGTGGAGACACTCTTGCAAGGGGTAATACTAGTCGATCAGATATTTGGATTCGTCGTCGAACTCCTCAGTATCGAGCAGGTCGCCCACCAGCTCCTTGACGGAACGGACAGTCTGATAGCCATCAACGTCATCGAAGTCTGGCTGCGGCGGATACGATTCGTGCTGATCGGCGTCCTCTGTAGCTTCCGCTTCCTCGTTCTCATCCACATCGGCCCCGCCGTCGTCTTCGTCCTCCTCGTTGAACATGAAGTCATTGGTGACAATGCATTCCTCGAGGACCTTATTCTGCTCGCCCAGCACTACAGAGTCCAGGGAGAACGTGTCCGGCTTGCGTCCGGACAGACGCAGGCTGCCAGCGCCAGCGTTGAAACCAGATCCCATTCCTTCTCCTTCTTCTCCTGCTAGCTCACCAGATCCCGAACCACGATGCTGCTCCATATGCGCCGAAAGGTAGCTCTTCTTGGTGAATCCCTTGTCGCACTTGGTGCACTGAAACTGCTTCTTGCCGGTGTGCGTGCGCCGATGAACAGACAGGACGTGGGCGTAGGCAAATCCTTTGTGGCATACCTCGCACACATACGGCCGCTCGCCGGTGTGGATCCGCTCGTGCTTCTTGCTGCTGCCAAAGTCCGAGAAGCGGCGGTCACAGAACTTGCAGCCGTACGGTTTCTGGCCGGTGTGAACCCGCATGTGACGGCGCAGCTCCACGTTGGAGATGAACGCCTTCTGACACACCTCGCACGGGTACGGGCGCTCGTTGTTATGACGTCGCATATGGGCGTTCAGGGCGTGCTGGTATTTGTACGTATTCCCGCACACGTCGCAGATCTTTGGCGAGCGTTCCGACTGACGGCGCTTTGAGCCGGCCACCGTTACCGGATGGAATTCCTTATCTAGGTCGGAATTCACAACTCTTTCGCTTTCCTGCTTGACAATTGGCGAAACGCGGCGGTAGGTCCGCTTTCTCAGCTTGCTGGTTGCCTGAGCAGGTGGCGGTGGCGGTGGTGGTGGCAGCGGCGGCGGGGGCAGGTCTTCATCCATTATTGGTGTCTCGATTTCGTACAGGTGCTCCGGCGTCTGATCGTTATCCCAGGGGGCCAGGGCTAGCAGCTTGTCCTCCTCCTCCTCCTCCTCGTCGCTGGAGGTGAGGTCTTCTGCCCCCATTTTGATGGGATCGGTCTCATCGAGATCTTCCAGCGACAGGACCATGCCTTCATCCGGCAACAGGGTGACGGCACCCGTCGTCGTCGTCGACGGCACTGCCTCCGTTTTCGATTCTTCGTCATCCACCTCCTCCTCCTCCTTCTGTACTACATCCTGGTAGTATGAGGACTCGGTGGTCGAGGCCAGCGTACTGCTCATCGAGCCGCCAGACGCGGAAACGGGTTCCAGCTCCAGGCGCTTTATTTTCAGCGTGGCGGGCAACCGCAAGTGGTGCTGCTCCAGTTGCAGCTTTAGTTGAATCTGCTGCTGCTGCTGCTCCTCCAGCAGGAAGCCGGTGGCGGACTGGAACAGCTTCTCCACGGTGGCGCACTTCTCCCGGAAGCGATAAGCCACCGTTAGCTCGATGTGACACTGCTGGCAGATCTTGTCCGGCCAAGTCTGCATTTGTACGTAGGTGCGACTGTCCAGCTGCAGGCCGGTGCAGCGGCGGATCTTGTCCAGAATGATCATGTGCGGCGGCTCCAAGTCGTGGCCATAGATGGAGGTGGTGCCGGACTCCTCCGTCAAGCAGACCAAGCAGGCCAGGGTCATGTTCAAGACCCGCGGCTCCATATTGTCTGGCATTGCTCGGATCAGGGGCTGAAGCTCTAGC
Source organism: Drosophila jambulina (assembly GCA_018152175.1). Taxonomy (NCBI): domain Eukaryota; kingdom Metazoa; phylum Arthropoda; class Insecta; order Diptera; family Drosophilidae; genus Drosophila; species Drosophila jambulina. The sequence continues at coordinate 5,287,147 of JAECXH010000006.1, forward strand.
TCCTCGGGTCCTTTAGCTTTTGCCAATTTCCACAGACGACGCACACGACCAGAAAAAAATCAACAACTTGTGTTTCTTTGCGTTAGAGACGGGCGCCTCGCGTTTTTCGGTACCTGCCACTCACGCGCTCAAACGTAACTATCGACTTGACAACAATTGTTGAACTTTTTGATTATTAAATTGCCACAGGGAACATTTATATCAAATAATATCGAGTATATTTAATTAAAATAATGCATAAAAACTAAATATTATATAACAATTATGAAAATTAAATTATTAATGAATAAATTATTTTGTTATCCTTACTATAAGTATCGGAAAATTACATCGATGTAGGCTTTTTTAAAAACATCGATAGAGACACCGGTACAGCTTTTATCGAGACCGTTTTTATAATTTGTACGAATAGGAGCTGATTTTTTGATTGTTTTTCCCAAATCCTTTAATATGGATAACTCTAGTCCGTTGCACCAGGTTAGTCAGCACCTCTTAGACTTCTTCACCGTGCCGGCTGGCAACGGGGCACTGCCTTCGCTACGCGTGCGCCAATTCGGCGACACTATCCGCTACAACATCTTGGGACTGACTGATACTGGAGACCTCAGCGTTTGCGCTAACACTCGGTTCTGGCAGGCCGCCGTCGCCAAGCAGAAACGCCAGCTTCGCAGCGAAACGGATGACCTGATGCCGGAGAACGAGGAACTCCAAACGCTGATCGAACACGCGGCCAAGTGGCGCTTTCCCCTCAAGGAGGCCACTCCGTTGCCCATCGGACGCTACACTCTGAGCCTTCAGCGCCTTCCAATCATTGAATATGTCCTTAAGAATGTGCTGTCGCAGGCCGGCGATTATGGACGTCGTGGCAAGACTGACCAGTCTCCCACATTGAGCTTGATTCTTCAGAATACTGGCGGAGAAACAGGCGAAGGCCCGCAGGAGCTGCGCCACTACCGCATGCAAGTTATCTATGATATCGTGCGTCGCCTGTCTGAGTACACGCCTTGGCGTCTGGTCGAGCCCAAGGATGTGAAGAAGGATACCCTACGTGTCCATGTGGAACTGCAAAAATGCACTCAGCCGGAGCTGAAGGATCATGTCTGCCTGGTCAGTGGACCCGTAGTTGAGCCCGTGCAAAAGACGGCCACCAAGCTAACTCTGGACAATTATTTGGAGTAAGTATGGACAAGATACAACTTGTTTAAACATTTTTCGAGCTTCTTAGCTCTTTCTTTCGTCACAAATAATTCCGTCCCGCTCATTCACATGTCGGTTTCTCTCTTTCTTTTTTGCTGGCAGGTTGCGCACCATGCACATGCGCCAAGTGGCCATGCACCGCAATGGCATCCGCCACTCGGATGTCAGCAACATGGATACCTTGATGAAGCGCCTGGGGGCAGCTGCAGTGATTGTTGACCTGGCCAGTGTGCGCCACCAGAGCGCAGTCACTCTGGTGCGCAATGGACTGGGCAGCTCCAAGGGAGCTTCGTATATACTGTACAATTCGGCGCGCTTGGAGACGCTGCTGCGCACCTTTAACGACCAGGTGAAAGCCAGAGTGTATGATCCACTGCCGCCGCTCGAGGAGATTGATCTCAGCATTCTGGAGGAGGATGTAAGCTGGCTGTTTACTGTATTCTTTAATATGTATCTCTAAGTTATTGCTCTCCCCCTGCTTCTAGTTGGATTGGGAGCTGATTTACGGGTATTTGCTGCCCTTTCCCGATGTTCTCGAGACCCTGTTGGAACAACTGCCGCAGGGTTCGTGCGGCATTCACCAGTTTGTGCGCTACATTGAGAATCTGGCCGGCATCACCAGTCGCTACTATCGCCACAAGAAGGTGCTCGTCCAGAAGCGCGGCCAACTGTCGCCGATTCTTCATGCCAGAGTCTATCTCATCATGACCGTGCGCCAGGTCCTCAATGTGCTGCTGGCCGTGCTAGGCATCGAGCCCGTTGACTATATCTAAATGAGAGATGCTCGTTTCTCCCCTTAGCTCGTAATTAAATCGTAATGAACCGAATACTGTCGATCAGTATGCGGGGGTTACAGAAACATGATAAAACCAATGTGATCTTTAAATACTAAGCATTTATGTAACTCTTCACCCACAAGGCCATTCATTTTAAACAATGATTATGGAATTTGTATGTGTTTTAACACGGATCTCTTAGGCAAATTCCTGGCCTTTAGGAACTACAGCCTCGACTAAATAAAACCCAAATTATACACATCCATCTCCTTTTGATCTGTCTATTTATTTATAAAATTTATAAAAAACAAAAAAGCTAACTTCGGTATGCCGAAGTTTGTATATCCGTGCATCTTGCAATTATGAAATATTTTGAAATTTGATCAAATGAAAATAAAAACCAACAGGAATTATATAAAACATTTATACATACCAAAAAATTAGTTTTTTACATTTACGTATACGTAATATTTCCCGAACATTCCTATGGCAGCTATATGATATAGTAGTCCGATTTCGACAAAATTAAAACCGAAATTCAAGAATAATGCAAAATGGCAATTTCGTAAACTATATGGAAATATGTTAAAAACTGGCTAAGCTATAATTTTTTCTTACAATTTTCTGATCGTTCCTATGGCAGCTATGGCAACGGACAGACGGACAGACGGACATGGCTCGATCGACTCGGCTGTTGATGCTGATCAAGAATGTAGAAACGGAAAGACGGACAGACGGACATGGCTAGATCGACTCGGCTGTTGATGCTGATCAAGAATATATATACTTTATAGAGTCGGAAAGGTCTCCTTCACTGCGTTGCAAACTTTTGACTAAAATTATAATACCTTGCAAGGATATAAAAATGACTTTTTTAGGAAGAAGCAGAGAGGAAAACAATCGTCTAGAAAAAGTGGAAGGTAAATAATTCAAAGGAGTGCACTCTTACTCTTTGGAAAGGAATTATGAATTAACAATTAGGTTTAAAAACTACAATTGCTGTTTTGGTCTAGTGGAAACTACCTATTTCGCTTTTATAGTTTTCCTTACGATAGGTGGAAATTTAAGACGGCGATAGTATCGATACGTTCATGAGTGTGACCAGCTGCCCTAGAGGCGAAATTCCGCTCACTTAACATCGATGTTTTTTTCAGATACATACACAGTTTTCTCGAGTAATTGTTGTGTCCAAGTGCGTTTAAAATAAATAAATCCTGCTTTAAAGCAGACTCAATATCTTTGACGTGGTAAGTACGCGCAACTGAAGGTTGTGAGCTTAAAAAGAAGACATTATTGTGCTTGTCGATAAAAGCGCAGAAAACATGAAAGAAACTCTGAAAGGCTAGGGCAAACAAGTAGCTCGCGGGGGAGGGAGGGGCAAGTGAGCGTGTGTGTGTGGTAAGCTGCCTGCCGTTGTGAGTGCGAGTGTGTGAGCGTTGGAGCTGGATACATACAAACGGCATTTTTATGTATTCCCCCAAATTGTGCGCTTGTTTTGCTGCTTTCTGAAAGGTAAACAATGCCGCAGACAGGAAATCGTGCTTGTTTGAATTAAAGGCTCATTACCGGGAGTCCAGACTAGATACTTTATCTAATCTCCTCGGCTTCAGAATCCTTGCTTTTGCCGAGGTTATTGTGTGTATGCACTCTGCGCAAGCACTGCATTTGTGTGCACTCGACTCTCTCCCTCGCACTCGCGCTGACCCGCTCTCCCTCTCGCGCTGGCCGTGTTGCAAGTGCCAGTGCTCCGTTCTCGTTCTTATGCTTCCTATGCTCATTTTCTCTGTTCCGTTTAAGCTGGTCGGTCGCATTTTCCGCTGCACCTTTTCCGAAGCTGCAAGTGAAGCATACAGCAATTGTTTTTTTTTTTTGTATTTGTAAAAGTGTATTAAGACGAAAGAAGTGCCAAGCACAGTAATTAAATCACTCCAAGGTTCGTGGCTCAAGTCTTAGCCAGGTAGAGAGACACCGTCGACACACATTTCTACCTGCGTCTAGATGTCTCTCTCTTTTTGCGTGCAAGTGTATGTGTTGTGTCTGTTTGTGTATTTGTGTGGTATACGCAGCATATTTCGTGTTATGCTGCGGCATCCCAAAGCGGAAACGAGAAGTTTGAAGTTGAACAAGGAAAAGAAAAGCAAATAAAATCAGCGACTAGCCAGCGATTACCAGCTAGTCTGTGTGATATCTGCAAAAACATGGCGTTTCGCTTTGCACAAACTCCGTTTGTTTTACCATACATAGTTTCGTGATTCTCTCACACCAACACACGAACACCGTTAACTGTTAAGCAAATTACTCATTTATGTACTTTGTCTCTTTCTTGCAGGTGTGGTGTAAAGCGCCTTAATCACCAAGATGAGTTACATGCCAGCCCAGAATCGGACCAGTAAGTATACTCCCACTCCCTCTGTCCCCTGTCCCCCCATACGGTATCATTGTATTGGATTTCACTTCCAAGAAGACTTGGCATCCATTTTGCACTCTAAACAGGAATAGAGGATGGAAAAATACTTGTACGCCAAACACAAGTTTCCAGTGGAATTCAGTGTGCGGTTTCGGCTTTCCGCTCTCAATTACACATAACACCAGCTCCTCAATTTTCATTTGAAGCAATTATAAACAAACTCCAGGCAAGAAGAAGAAGAAGGAAGGGATAATATTCGAATATAGCAATATTTTATACAAATAACACCGAAGAAAACAATATTTATGAGTATAGTACAGGCTGTGGATAGTTATTTACTATCACGTTGACATGTAATCGCACATATTCTATTTGTTATATTATAGGGCTATTTTCCAGCAAAGTCCCGTTTCCCTTCGAATGATAATTAAGAAGGGCGGATTTGTTTGGCAAATACTGCGACATCAATTATGGCCTTTGTATTTTGTAATTTGTTCCCAGTTTCCCCTGCTGGTAAATGTTCGGTTTTTAGGGTAACTATCATCCATCATCCACCCCGAATGAATAATTGATGAACATTTATGTACATACACTTCTTCCAAGGGCTGCCCACATTTACATACTTGTTAATGCCCTAGCATACGCCACTTGGATGATCTTTTTTACAGCCTCCACCACCACCGAAGGTGAAAGGGAAAAGGACTCGAAACCGTCGCCAAAACCATATCCTTATTTCAGTCAGAATTGTTCCTACTCCTTTTGATTTTGCAATTTAACATTTCTTTTTGTGCTATTGCTGCTGAACGGAATGGAAGTTCCATCTTCCTTCTCCCTCACACTCTCTCGCTTGCCAGCATGCTCCTTTTTGCCACTTCATTTGCAGTACCGTTACCCGTTACGGGTACCCTTTTGAAAGTTGATGCCCGCCCACTCCAACTCACGCACTCGTGTACTTGCACGTGGCCAGCCCACACACTGTGCTTTCCACTCACTCGCCGCGGCATCCCTCCTGCCTTACCCGCTGTCTCTGTATCCCAATCTCATTTTCAACTTGGCTGCACATTTCTTATGCTTTTTTTCTGTGCGCGAGTGTGTGCAGAATTTAATTAGTATGCGGCTGAGGCAGCAGCTTCCACTTAAAGGCTCCTTGTTCCGTGTTCTTTCCTCTCCTCTGCTCCTTAATCCCCAATCCTCACTCTTTTTGAGTGCGTGGTCGCACTCGAGGGATAGGAACAGAGTCAAAGAGAAAGAGCGCTTAATCGATCTGGGAAATGAAACGAAATGGGATTTACAGTGCGTTAGTACAGTAAAACCTGCTTGTGAGGGAGCAAATAGCTTTAATTAGGAAATAATAGTTCATAGTAATCCCCCTGCATAGATAAAACAAATGTAGCTTTACGAGTGCATATTGAATCATATATTGGTTTATCCCATTATAAGTTCGTTAAATCTTAACCATTATCTGTAGCTAACTAATCCAATGTTTATACCCGATCTTACGTAATATTAATGATACGTAATTAATGATTTGTCTTTCTTGGCATCTAAGTCTAAGGTATTAATGGAGGCGTAGGACTGATTAGGTTTGTTTTTAAAGATGTAGCCTTAAGTTTCTTTAAATAATAAATAGATAAATAATAATGGAGAATTGTCATAAGGGTTGCATTTAAAATAATTCTTGATTTTATTCATAACTAATTTCCGTTCGGAATTTAATCTTGATCACAAGTGTTTTGCTGTCGTTTATTATTATTATTTGTATTATTAGTCAAAACCTATATTTATCCGTTCTTCAGTTTAATAGCTTGACTGTGACATAAAAGCGAGAGTAGTGGAGGAGGCAGGACCACTAGGGGAGTCGCGACTCGCGAGTGCTTTTGCGAATGCAAATGCGAAAAATGCAAGGGGGGCGTCGGCGTGGGCGTGGCTGTCTGAAATGAACTGTGTCCGCGCATATATCAAACAACAAAGGCACAAGGCAGAGAGCGGAGATGCTGGAACGAGGTCGGGGCATAATTAAGACTGAAGTGGCAAACAAAACGCCCCGCAAATCCATCCAAATTCAAATCCTTTTGCCAGGACTCTGTCATGTGTGAGCGCACCCCCTTGCAGCTTTTTAGTAGCCGCCTCCTCTTTCCGTCTCTGGCTCTCTCTGAACTTTGCGGGAATATCCTGCAGCGTTCAATTTGTCACGCTTCAAAGTTTTCCTTTAGCAAATTTTTTATGAATGCTGCACGGTATGCTGCTGCTGGTGCGATGCTACGAAACTCACTTGCTCACTTTGCTGTCAGTCGCTGTCGTTTCCCATTTGGCCATCCTTTTTAGCTGAAAAAGGAAGGAAGAAAATATGGAAATGGGTTGTGCAGCGGGTTAAAGGGGAGGGAATCGAGACCTAAATCACATGCCAGGCTGCTGGGATGCTGTGCTGCTGCACTCAGTCTGATGGCCATGTTCTGTCTATTCTTTCTCTTCAAAGGGTCCACATGCACACAAAATGTTGAATATTAAAGGAGATATAAAAGGGACAAAGAACCGATGCTTGAAATACTTTGGAGCAGAATAGGAAGCGGTTGCCAAGTTGGAATCGGAAGAAGGGAAAATGTAATCCATTACAGCGTCATTTAATCCATTGATGGAAACAACTCTCTCTTGCTATCTGATATATTATACCCCAATCTCACCTGCTATTCATTTCCAAAGCTAAACCATTATTTGTTGTCCCATCTGTTCTTGCAGTGTCCCATAATAATCAATACAATCCGCCGGATCTGCCGCCAATGGTGTCCGCAAAGGAGCAGACTCTGATGTGGCAGCAGAACTCGTACCTGGGCGACTCCGGCATCCATTCGGGCGCTGTTACCCAGGTTCCATCGCTGTCTGGGAAGGAGGATGAGGAGATGGAGGGCGATCCGCTTATGTTCGATTTGGACACCGGTTTCCCACAGAACTTTACACAGGATCAGGTAGATGATATGAACCAGCAGCTGAGCCAGACTCGCTCTCAACGTGTCCGTGCTGCCATGTTCCCGGAGACGCTGGAGGAGGGCATTGAGATACCCTCCACCCAGTTTGATCCGCAACAGCCGACGGCAGTGCAACGTCTGTCGGAGCCATCGCAGATGTTGAAGCACGCGGTGGTTAATCTTATCAACTACCAGGACGATGCCGAGCTCGCCACCAGGGCCATTCCCGAGTTGATTAAGCTGCTCAACGACGAGGATCAGGTGGTGGTGTCCCAGGCCGCAATGATGGTCCACCAGCTGTCGAAGAAGGAGGCCTCGCGTCACGCCATTATGAACAGCCCCCAGATGGTGGCGGCTCTGGTGCGCGCCATCTCGAACAGCAACGATCTGGAGAGCACCAAGGCGGCGGTTGGCACGCTGCACAACTTGTCGCACCATCGCCAGGGTCTGTTGGCTATCTTCAAGAGCGGCGGCATACCGGCTCTCGTCAAGCTGCTCTCCTCGCCAGTCGAGAGTGTTCTCTTCTATGCAATTACCACGCTGCACAACCTATTGTTGCATCAGGATGGCTCCAAGATGGCTGTCCGTTTGGCGGGTGGACTACAGAAAATGGTCACTTTGCTGCAGAGGAACAATGTTAAGTTCCTGGCCATCGTCACCGATTGTCTCCAAATTCTGGCCTACGGCAATCAGGAAAGCAAGCTGATTATCCTTGCCTCCGGCGGACCGAACGAACTGGTGCGCATCATGCGCTCCTACGACTACGAGAAGCTGCTGTGGACCACCTCGCGTGTACTGAAGGTGTTATCCGTCTGCTCCAGCAACAAGCCGGCCATCGTAGACGCCGGCGGCATGCAGGCGCTGGCCATGCATTTGGGCAACATGTCGCCCCGTCTCGTGCAGAACTGCCTATGGACGCTGCGCAATCTGTCGGATGCGGCCACTAAGGTGGAGGGTCTCGAGGCCTTACTCCAGTCGCTCGTCCAAGTGCTCGGATCCACCGATGTCAACGTGGTCACCTGTGCCGCCGGCATCCTCTCGAATCTGACGTGCAACAATCAACGCAACAAGGCCACCGTTTGCCAGGTGGGCGGTGTGGACGCCCTCGTCCGTACGATCATTAATGCCGGCGATCGCGAGGAGATTACCGAGCCGGCTGTCTGCGCCCTGCGTCACCTGACCTCGCGTCACGTCGACTCGGAGCTGGCCCAGAATGCCGTGCGTTTGAACTACGGTCTATCGGTGATTGTGAAGCTCTTGCATCCGCCATCACGCTGGCCGTTGATCAAGGCCGTAATTGGGCTCATTCGCAATTTGGCCCTCTGTCCGGCCAACCATGCCCCGTTGCGTGAGCACGGGGCCATCCATCACCTGGTGCGGCTGCTGATGCGCGCCTTCCAGGACACAGAGAGGGTGAGTGTATAGTAAGCCACTTTCCACTTTCCATGACTAATGTGGTGACGCTTCTATTGCAGCAACGCTCCTCGATTGCCACCACTGGTTCTCAGCAGCCATCCGCATACGCCGACGGCGTACGCATGGAGGAGATTGTCGAGGGCACGGTGGGGGCATTGCATATCCTGGCCCGGGAGTCGCACAACCGGGCACTCATTCGCCAGCAGTCGGTAATACCGATCTTTGTGCGTTTACTGTTCAACGAAATTGAGAATATTCAGGTAAGTCGCCAGTATAATATGGAAGACTGGGAAGATAATAGCTAACAATACATTTCAATCCTTTAGCGCGTAGCTGCTGGAGTCCTTTGCGAACTGGCCGCCGACAAAGAGGGCGCCGAGATTATCGAGCAGGAGGGTGCCACCGGGCCACTAACTGATCTGCTACATTCACGCAACGAGGGCGTGGCAACGTACGCTGCCGCTGTGCTCTTCCGGATGAGCGAGGATAAGCCGCAGGACTACAAGAAGCGGCTGTCCATTGAGCTGACCAACTCGCTGCTGCGCGAGGACAACAACATTTGGGCCAACGCTGACCTGGGCATGGGTCCCGATCTGCAGGTGCGTGCTTAGGCTAAGAGGAGGATGGTTTCCTCCTCACCCCCGGTTCAATTCAATCCCTTTCTTTCTTCTTGTGTTTCCAATTCAAATTCTTCTGATAATTAATTATCCCGCGCGAAGCGAACTTGTACATAAAATTGTAAATTTGTAGAAAAACTTAATCTAGTCAAGCATTATGTACTGGTATCTCTCATTCGTATCCATATTAAGTATCGAGCTATATATTATCGCTATTACTTGGACTTGCTTACAATTTCGATAACGATTTCTTGTGGATTCTTGATTTGAAAATCGATTTTTATGTTGTATCCTACGTTTTGTGTTCCTTATCGCTTCTCTTCCGTTATGTATCCCACGAACTTCGATAGATCGTAAATGTTAGTCGATAAGTAGGTAGCAAGAGCATTTGGCTGTAGATGACCATCGATTGCGATAACAGTGCCGATACCGATTAGTTCTCATCGTATTTTATCCCCACACACCCACACCAATCGACAACCACACCCACACCCCTTCCCAAACCTTCTTCCACTTATACCCACCACACCTGCCCCCCCTGCAAACAACCCCCTCGAAATACAAACATATGAACAATTTATTTTTAAAATTGATTTTCGTACATTCTTTGAATGTTCGCTGCTGCATTTGTTTTTAATTATGATTTTGTAATTAATTCACGTTTTTTATTTACTTTTTGTTCTTTTCTTTTTTCCCTTATGTTTACTTTGTGTGTGTAAAACAAAAACCAAAACAAAACAAAATCCCCACCACTACCAACACAACTGCAACGGTAAATGAACCGAAAACCAAACCAATGACGGATAATCAATCACTGCACTCACCAACATCAACAACAACGCGACTCCCCCGCTCTCTCTACCTCTGTCTCACTCACCATGCCCCACAACCACTCTCTCTCTCTCTCTCTTCCTGTCTACCACATTCACTTGCAAACAACCGTTTGCGCGTGTCTTCTTCTTTCCTAACAACTTTTCACTTCTGATCCATCCCAACAACAACAACAAATAAATGTGAAAACGAAACTGTAAAAAATACATCACCTAAACACACACTCACGTACGATCACATACACGTTACGCACCACAACACACACGTACACCGACCAACCAACCAACCAACCAAAACCGATAAACGAACACGATAAATCGATCGATCACAGGATATGCTTGGACCCGAAGAAGCATATGAGGGCCTGTACGGACAGGGTCCGCCCAGTGTGCACAGTTCGCACGGAGGTCGCGCATTCCATCAACAAGGTATGTATGTCATATGCATAAGAGAAGAGACCCCGAACCCCCCCAGAAGAACAACCCCGCATAACCCATCTCTAAAACAAGAACAAGGTTTAAACAATTCGATAAGTCCTTGGGCGTCCTTGCCCCAGCCCCAGGCCCAACCCCAGCCCGAGCCCGAGCCCGTGCCCGTTTCTCCCCCGCATACATTTAATCGTTATCGTGTCTCATCATTCAAATAAGCACCAACTAATCCCAGCAACAACAAAAAAGAAAACTGTTAAGTCCCCACCTAAACTTGCAGTGTGAGAAAATTTCCCTGACCCAACCCCTCGCTATATCTTACCTTCTTTATATCTACCTGCTCGTCAACCCGTCCCCGGTTTCGTTAGTCCCTAATTAATCACGGTGTGCATGCAGAGGAAGTAAATGAAAATGTCTTTATTTTGTGTCGTCGTGAAAAACGCCTCGAAGGGGGTGAGGGAATAACCTTATCAGAAAACAAGAATACCCAGTGGGACTTTCGAACTTCCAAACTATACTCCTTTCATGCCGAATCGCTCACTCGGCGAACCTTACCGTGTATGGAAACGGCTCATTCGCTTTTATTAATGCGTGGCCGGGGTAATTCATGATGCCTCAGTCCCTTCTCGACTTACCATGAAATGGACTCTTACCGGTAAGAGGGCGATTCAGAGTGCCACCGTCGCTTCTCGACTGACCATGAAATGCACTCTTACCGGTATGGAAAAACATCAGAAAATTATTTTGCTAAAAAAAAAAAAAAAAAACACATGAACCCCGAGATTTTTCATTTTTGTTATTGACTTTACACATTTAAACTTACAATTTTTTATTGTTTATAAATCTTACCACTTTTTCTGGAATACTAAAGGACCAAGTAGGGATCGAACCTGTGTCTCAAAGTGTTTAACGGACCGGCCGCTTACGCAATACACCACGTAGGCAAACTGATTTGCGTCGGCGATATACACATATGACCCTTACGCGTGTGAGAGTGACAGAAGATTGCAACCCCTTAGCAAATGTTTTTATTTTGCTCGGTTGATCTTTGACTGTGCTGTCGCGGGCCGATCGCGACATGTGGCTCAGTGGTTAGAACATAAGTCTCCGAAGCAAGTGGGCGCGAGTTCAAATCCCGCTCGAAACTACCTATTTTATATCTTAATTTCTTTCAATTTCCCTTTTTTTATTATTTTATTAGAGCAATGATTGATAAACTTTTTTAAAAGTTAAAGTTAAAGTTTTAAATAGTTTAATAAACAAATATGTAGCTGGTGGTGGTGAAGTAATTGCGTCGTAATAAGATAAAATCCCAAAAGGGAAATATCGCCCTGAGCGAAAGCAGTGATTTGTACCCTTACCGCAGCAGCGATGGATTCAGGTACCTGAGTCTCCCGCTTGCCACTTTGCTGAACTGGGGCATCATACAAAAAAACATTACCGTTCAACATGGATATCCAACTCGAGTCGCTCAGGGCATGACGCAAAGTCCGACTGGGTATTCTCCTGGCCGGTCCCGTTTTCCTTCAAATTATAAATAAGCTTTGATGCATTTTACGGGAAATGCAGCAATCCAGAAAACTGTCACCTCTAGCATTTGTGCTATTGTGCTATTGGGCCCAAATTGTTATCCTTGGTGCAGCGCCAAGCTTACGAGTTTTGAGAACTTCGCACCCACACAAATACACACCTCCCACCCACAAGCGGGAACACGACAACAATTAAAAACAAACACTTCTCACTACCCACACACAACAGCAAAATGCAATCCTGAAATGATATCCCTCATTTCCGAGGCCAGAAGAGTTTCTGTCTCGCTCTCTCTCTCTTTCTCTTCCATTCTCCCGCACACCTCTAGCCAGGATGTCGATATCATCGATTGGACCGATAAAGATGAAGCAACAATTACCTTTTCTTGATTATTTCCAATATTTATCCTTTCGTTTAGCATATATATAATTCGTTTTGGTTTCTCACTAGAAGCGCATCCTAGAATTCACATTTTCTCATCAAAAAGCAAAGAAGATTATGTTTGCATGTCACGTAGCCGGCGATTATCGCATAGAACTACTTACTAGTTACTTTTATTCGTATAAATCGTGTATATATATTACATATATCTCAATACATAGTTTGTAAGACGTGAGTGCATGAAGATTCCAATTCGAAGGCGAACTCGCATTTAAATTATGTGATCATAGTTTCTAGAATACATATTTAAGCGACATTCAAAGAATGGTTTATGTTGTTCGATATCCCTAGGTTATTGTGTGGACCAGAGCTCCTGCATAACTGGACCCAAGGATAGCTGAATATATACAAAAATTTCACAAGTAAATGTGGATACTTTCGGTTAATTGTAGTAAATCTCTTAGTTGTCAAGTTGTGTTGGCTCCACTTGTGCAGAGAGCTTCTTGACTCCGGATCATCATCTGTCGACGGCAGATACACGTATGAGTGGAGCTGCTAGGAAACTAACGACTCCTCCCCCAACCCCGTTTACTAATCATACATTTTTCGTCCTATTTTCTCCTCTCTATTCCATTTTGTCCGCAGGATATGATACTCTACCAATAGATTCAATGCAGGGTCTAGAGATCAGCAGCCCGGTGGGAGGCGGCGGCGGCGCTGGCGGCAATCCCGGCAATAGCGGAGCGGTAGGCGGTGCTGGCAACGGCGGTGGCGCTCTCGGTGCCATCCCGCCCAGCGGCGCACCCACATCGCCCTATTCCATGGACATGGACGTCGGCGAGATTGATGCCGGTGCATTGAACTTTGATTTGGACGCCATGCCGACGCCACCCAATGACAACAACAATCTGGCTGCCTGGTACGATACCGACTGTTAGACGAAACCGCTAAGGGTAAGGGAGCCCGAGACTCCACTCGGCTCCCCACACAAACACACACACATACACGTGCGAATATCCCCGTCCCCCACCCCGGCAATATAGCCCTTTTCCACCGGCTGCCTCCTGGACAGGAGTAAAGGACGACGAGGAGGGATGGATCATGGTTTAGGGATCCACCGATTTGATGAGATCAACGTCATGTGTTGATTTTACTTGGCAAAGACGAAGAGGACGCTGCTGTAACTGGATGGAGGATGAGGATGAGGAGGCACAGGAGGCACTGCCAGCCGGTGGAAGAAGGCTATTATTCACACAACTCCCACACCCCAAGCACACTCTTACACAACGCATACTTGCAAAATACATATATATTAATTATAATGCGAATGCAGCTGCAAAAAGAAAAATATTCTATGACTACATATTATCCTCATAAACGAAATGGAAAAATTAAACAAATGTTTGCAATAGAACTCGTACATTTCCTTCACATGGTGTCCGTCTCTTTATTTACTGGAATGTGAAGCCGGGAGTGGGAATAGTAGCAGCCCCGGAACGGGAAAGCTTACTTTTATCCATCTGACATGTGGCCTTGGGAAACCAAAGCTTGCATCCCAAGAAGACTAGCAGAACATGACCGGAGACTGGCCAGGATACATTACAGAATTATATAGCTTTCCAGCAGGAAAAGTGCAGTCGGAACGGTTAAACAGTTTAACGAAGATTTGTTTATTAATCGGTAAAGGTAAAGGGAGAACACATATTTAACATCCTACAAGTGCTTGCCAAACCACTTGTGATCGACAGGCGACAGCCACCGATGGCAGCCGTTGAGGTTGTTCTGGATGACGTACTTCATCGTAAAGGGATTCTCGTTGGCGCGCGCATGCTCCTCCTCCGCTGCTTGCTGCTCGTCGAGCATCTCCTGGGAAACAACAGCGGCCTGGAATGGCAGCTGATTGGCCACCTGCTGCAGGAAGTTCTTGACCTCAACAAACTCGCACTTGCCGGCGATCTCGACAATCACGCGGCCAGCCTTGATGGGAGTTACGTAGTGATCGATGGCGCCTTTGCCACCACCCATACGCTGGCCCTGTCCCTTTTTGGTGATCGGCTGCCAGGGGGCGGGTACGCGCCAGGTGGCGAACATGGTGCTAACGTTCATCTTTCGACCGATGGTTAAACGCATCATCTCGTAATGGCCCCAACGGAGGCGGCCGCCGCCCGTAGCCACGATGGCGTACTGCTTGTGGAGCAGGGTATTGTGCACCGTTTCCGGGCCGCGCATGTAACGCAGTCGCTTCTGCATCTTGGGCGGACGGATGTTCGGCGGCAGCTGTGGCTGGCGCTCCATCATCCTTAGCTTGGGCCGCTCCGGCTGCTCCACATCTATGGGGCGTATCGTTACTGCGTGTACCTATCCATGTTCTATAGCTTTACTTACTCTTGTACTTAATGGGCGGAGCGAAGTATTTGAGACCGGCCGTATTGACAATAGCAATGTTGCCCGCTACAAAGCAAAGCAAAACGGGAAAATTTCATTTTTCTCTCTGCGGAGAAGCACGAAAAGACAGTACTTACTCGCCAGAGTCTGCTTGAAAAGCTGTGTGGCAGTTTTTAGGGCTAACATCGCGAGTTTTAATTAAGTACTTCCAATATTTCCTAAACAGTTTTCATAAAAATGTGTTGCATCAACAAGAAGCAGGGTTGTCAGCGTTGAGGGAGTTGCAGTGTGACCGTTTCGGAAACAACAGCCACTTGAGTTGCAACTATCGAATCAGTGCTGAATAAATATCATTATAACTTTTGAGAATTTATGGAAATTAATTTAAGCTTTGTCTCAAGTGCGATATCCAGTTCATAAATCCGTTTTGCAGCGGAATAAAATTTATTCTTTTGAAGTGTGACCGCTCAACAACTTGTTGCTCGTTTATTGAGGGCGAATGATGTGGTCATACTTTGTTGACAACCGGCAATATTTGAATCACAATATTCGTTATCCCATTGATAATTCGTTTTTTAATAATTACCAACCCAAACCCAATGTCATTGTTCCCGACCCGGGAAATTCCAACAAAGTGAAGGAGAACCTGCATAACCTGTGCCAGTTGAATGACGAGATCTGCTTACTTTACCCGCGAAAACCCAATCCAACCAAACCCAATCCCTAGTCAACCCAACAGCAAGCTTAAACCAAACCCCTTCCTCCAGAAAACCAATCTCTTACATAAATTTAGTCCATAAGTTTTATGTAAATTTGTAGCCACCCAGTCAAGCGATAGACCATAGCAGCCAATGATCTTAATTAATAATTTAGCTTTTAATAAATAATAAATGTTTTTGCACTTACCGATCGGTGCTATTAGCTTTATAGATATATAGGATATAGGATAATAGTTTTGGTTCGGACTTACCCGCAGTAGAAGACACTCAGTTACTTTTCATTGCCGTTCCGCAGACTTGGCCGAGATTCATCGATTATTAAGTTCATTCCAATGCAGAGGGTATAACACAGTTATAAGCACAATTATTAACCGAACGCGTAAACGGGTGACCGGGTGGAAAGCCGCGGAGAGACTGAGGCGGCTGCAGCGAGCCACCTCTATTTATAGGTGTGGGAGATGCAGAGAGAGAGATGGATAGATCGAGAGAGATAGAGCGAGTGAGACTCTCTGATTTTTCTCTTTATCTCAGTATCTCTCGCAAACTCTACCTTTATTTCTCTATTTCTCTCTCTCTCGCCTATATCTCTCTCGCTCTTTCTCTTTCTCGATCTATCCACCTCTCTCTATGCATGCATTGGGTTGGCTAGGAGTTGGATTGGGTTTTCGCGGGAGAAGTAAGCAGATCTTGTCATGCAACTGGCGTTGGTCATTTAGGTTCTCTTCCACTTTGGTGGAATTTCCCGGGTCGAGAACAATTTTGGTTGGTTATTATTAAAAAACGAATCATCAATGGGATAACGAATATTGTGATTTAAATATTGCCGGTTGTCAACAAAGTATGACCGCATCATTCGCAGTCAAAAAATGCCGAGCAACAAGTGAAAAGAGCGGTCACATTTCGAAAGAATAAATATTTTTCCGCAGTAAACCTAATGACTATCTGTAGTTTGTCCCGTTGACCCCCATCCGGATGTGAAGGTTCTGGGGCACTATCCCCACCGCTGAGGCAAAGCAGTGAGGGGAATGAGGCATAAGCAAGGCATATCGGCGGAAAGTTCAGGATTTGTTTTGTTTATCGCGAAGAAAGAAGAAATCGATAACAGCTCGAGTGTCACCTCTATGATCTGCAGCAAAACAAAAGAAGCAATTAACGAAATTTATTGGCAATTCTATTTGAGAAGACACAGCCTTGTCGCAGGATAACCTTTGATACTCATCGCGGGAGCAACTGCATCCAATGCCCCAGCTGCGTTCGGCCAAGGGGAGCGCTGTGAGGGAGCAGGCCGAGTTTGGATCCGAATCAACACCTATTTCTATGAACGCTGAGTCGTCGTCTGCTGCGAGGGATTCCCGCCGCCGGTGGCTGTGATGGAGCGCTAGCTGGTGGCTAGTATGTGGCCAGCCGCACTGTCCCGCCTGTTCAGACGCCGCATTGTGTACATTGTACTGGTGTTGCTGCTGCTCGTCTCTGGATTCGGTCACCTCCTCGACAAAGTGAGTGGCTGGGTGCTGCTTCTGCTCCTAATGGTTGGTAGCTAACAGTTCTCTCCGTCCCCCTCGTCACAGGACGCCTTCGCGGGTCTGCACTACGATGAGTATGTGGTGCAGCGTACGCGACCGCTGCTGTGGACGCAGCAGCTCCTGGCCCCGGAGGAGCAGCTCAATCGCACACGCGGTGATCCGGAGGCGCACTGCCGGAACTCGGTGCAGGGTCGCCGCCTGCTGGTCGACGAGCGGGGCTTTGTGTGCCGAAGAAAGGAGGTGCTGCCCAACGGCTGCTGCAACCTGGAGCTGCCCAATATCGGCTACTACAGCTGCCGCACCTGCAATGCCACCACACACTGCTGCGGCCAGTATGAGTACTGCGTCTCCTGCTGCCTCCATCCCGGCCAGCAGCCGCTGCTGGAGCGCGTGCTGCGTTTGCCGAACAAGTACATCTTTGCCAGCGTAACGGACCACTTTGAGCTGTGCCTGGTCAAGTGCCGCACCAACTCCCACTCTGTGGCGCACGAGAACAAATATCGCGATCCAGCCGCCAAGCACTGCTACGGCCTCACGGAGGCCCACGAGTCGCAGCGGGATGTGGCGCCCAAGGGAGCGAGTGGCAGCTAATCCCAAAGCGTTGACCGCAACTAAAACTAACTAATAAGCAATTAATATTTCCTATTTTTAGGCTTCCTTATTGGCAATACTGTAAATAGGTCAGGAATCGTTTAGGTGTGCTCATAGATCGTTCATTTACTGCAAGACTGTCGTATTATATGCACCTTCAGGTAAATACTCTATATCGCAAGTAATATGTCTATGAAAATCCGAGCTTTAAGGGAAACCCTCAAGCTTCAAGCCATTCGTACATACATATATACGGTGGAACAATCCTGAGTTATTTGAGCAAATTTGAGATCGAATTTAGTTGTAAGCCTGTGTTTTTGCCTGTATATATTTAAGTATTAAAGTAATATGGGAAATACCAAAAACAAAGCCCCACTTCTTGCTTTTCAATGACTCCTTTTACTTCAAACTATGAATTAGTTTTGTAAATAAATCAAGAAATTAAATTAACCGAACAAAGCCTGTTAGCTCTCTATACCTAGGCCGTAGCCCTAAGCTTTAGTTATAATCTTGTTGGTCTTCTAGTTTAATTTTGTAGGCAATGTAAATATATTAGAGATTGCTATAAGCTAATGTCGCTGTGTAGGAAAAACATAAATAATTTAAAATAAATTAAAAGTGGGGCCTTTTTCTCTACATTAAAGTCAATTTAGCTAAAATTCTGAGAGATATATATAAATGAATAATAAAAAATTTAGTTTTAGAGATTTTTAAAAAATAATAAGTAACAAAAGAACAAATATGTACAAAATCGGCAATTCTGATGTTTTAATACTAAATGAAATGGTTTTCGTTCAAAATCAAACGGTGAGATATTATAATTTACGATATTTTCGATATCTGAGGTCGGTTTTCGATATCATATTGGATTATTTCTCGCGATATAAACTTCCACTTTTAACTACAGGCTTGTAGAACCAATTATTTCGATATAATCAATCTTAATTCCTGGGAAATATTTTTAAATAATTATTTACTATTTCATTTTTAATTTATTAAATAGAAAACTTTATTTACTAAGCCGCATCATTTTAAATTTTAATGTAATTCCTTGATTTTATAGTCTCCTATACAGAATTATTAATTTTATAGAAACTTTGTGACAGAAAATCTCACCACCGAGTTAGGCCTGTACCTCGAAGGGCTCCTGGTGCACCACCTTGCCCTCGATGCCGTAGAATATGGTGCCATCCTGGACGTAGCCCCAGGCCATGCGCTGGGAGGTGAAACCGATGCCCAGGTCACCGTCGTGGCCCACCACAATGGCACCCCCGGTGCCGCCCAGCCGCTTGGTCATCTCCCGGCACTCCTGGTCCACCGCATCCTGGGCGGAAAGTCCCTTGTACTCAATGGCGGCCAGGATGCGTTGCGCCAAATTGTACCGCATGATGGTCTCGCCGTGTCCAGTCGTTGAGACGCCACCGCGTCCATTATCCGCATAGGTGCCGCTGCCCAAGATGGGCGTGTCTCCGATGCGACCCGGCCACTTGCCAGTGATGCCGCCCGTGGAGGTGCCGGCCACAATCTGACCCTGCGCATCCATGGCCACGGCGCCCACCGTCTCCCCACTGGGATCGGTCTTCGGGACTGGCACTGTGACCGGCCCCGGTCCGGGTGAAGGGCTCTTCTCCTCTCCGGCGGCCAGTTCTGTGCGTGCAAAGAAGGGATCCTTGCCCTGGGCCACCTGCTCCTGAAACTCCTTGAGCGTATAGCGAGCACCGTCCGTGACAAGGGCACCCGGCTGCAGACGCTCACTGCCTGTCGTCAGGGCCAGCTCCTGGGCGGCATCGCCGCCGAGGAAGGTGTGCCGCTGCTTCTCCATGAGCCGCCGGGCCACGGTAATGGGGTGCATCACGTCGCGCAGGAGGGTGATACAGCCGGCCCGCAGATCGCGACCCTCCATTAGGCTGGCCTCCATCTCCACCTGGCCGTTGGTGTTCAGGCAGGAGCCGTAGCCGGCATTGAAGTTCTCGTCCAGCTCCATGCTGCGCACCGCTGCCTCCACGGCATCCAAGGCGCTACCACCGGCGCCGCCATTCTCCTCCGGCTGCAGCAGATGCCAGGCGGAGCGGAGCGCCTGCTTGATGCCCAGGAACTTGCCGATGATGCGCGAGTCCGGAATGTCGCCGGCCCCACCGTGGATGAGCAGCACAGGACGTGGCATGGCGGGGTCTCTTTTAATTTATTTCTATTTCTATTTTCAATTTCATTTAGGAATTCTGGAGCGAGATACTGGTTGCTGTCAGCAGCTGGAGAGTCTGAGGTCTGTTGCTCCGACTGCTGGGGATTTGTTTTATACTCCCTCCTTTGTCTTTATGCCGGGATAATGCCCTGCCAAGGAGTCGCTAAGCTGGATAATGGTGTTATTTTTTTTTAGATATTTTGTGTTTTAAATAAAGTTAATATGAAAATAAGAAAAATGTATGAAACGTAAGTGAAAGGATTACCTTAAGTATCGTATGATAATGGGTATGAAGTGAAATTAAATGAATTATTTTAATTTCTATCATTAAATTTAGGTTCTATAATATTTTATTAAATTCTATAGGGTATATGTTCGCCGACTTGCCATATTTATGGTTACTTTGCATGCATATCTGGCTCTGGTTTTTGTGTGCACCGCGATAAGACGAAATAATCAGTGCGTTTTCATGGGTTTCGCGGTTGGTACATACTACATATATAGCCTTAGGGGAGTTATCGCTGTGGATGGGGACTCAGGAGAACGGGAGGGGGAGGTGGAGGGGAGAGGAAAGACCAGGTAAGCCCAGGTAGTAGTAGTAGTGATCAACTGGAGAATTCCTCTCATAAATCATAAATCAGCTGGCAGACATTGAGGGTGTTCTCTTTAATATATTTTCTGTATTTTTCCTACGAATAAGAATAAGAGTTTAAAGTATTCAAATGTATATGTTTTTTATTTATTATTTAATAAACTTTTAATTTTGTTTAATTTGTAAATGTATTTAAATAGTGAAACGCAAGAGATTTAATATCTACCTGAAAAATATACGTATTAGGATTTTTATTTGAAAAAAGCAACAAAAAATTTAATTAATCAAATATATTGATATTATTGATGATTATTATATCAGATAGGGTTTTTAAAATTCCAATTTTTAAGGTATATGTATTTCTTGAGACCTCTCCAAGGGGTTTTAAAAATCAAGAACCACCACAAAGAGTACAAAGAAGGCCAATATACTTAATTAACAACTAAATTGAAACCTTAAACCTGCGATATATATATTACAAAAAAAAATATATACAAAAAGTTGAGTAAATATAAATAAATATATGAACAATTCCTTGCTACCCACCCTTGGTACACATTCCTAATTCATTCCTGACAAAAATCAATCAACTGAAAACATCCAATTCGGTAGCTAATGGTCATGCCATCATTATCTTCATTATATTCCTGGCTGTGTGTAGTTAAAGTCATCCTGATGTATTCCCCGTGGCATGCCAAAGTTCATTGGCTTTGGGCGTTCGCGTCACTGCACCAGTGAACCGTGGGGTCATGGGACAACAACACACTGCACACACGCACACCACACACCACACACATATGTACATATATATCAACCACGATGATGGAGCAATTAAAGCGAAACGTTTAATCAAAACACTCGGCAATTGCGGCTTGATTGAGTGGCGGCGCCGCCGCCATCTAGCGCCTGGCATTGGTAGTCGCTGCGGCAGAGGTGGCGCCGCCTGGTGTCGCTGCCGCGAACAATGAGCAATTGGTTCCCCGAATACGTGACCATAAAGTGCAGTTCATTAAAAGGGGAATTAAGATATACGCACACACGCGCCAGGTTGTGTGTGAGGGCGTTGGAAAACAAAAATATTTTCCAAGTTTCATTCAGTTGAAATTCGGACCGAAGGACTTTGAGCTGCGGGAAATGAAAGCAATTAAAGCGGCGCTTGAAAGTGTGCTATATTTGGAAATTAAGGAGAAATTTGTGGGGGTATGTAAGTAGATTTCGGCAGAATATCGATACAACGAAACTGTATCCGTATTTAAGCCCTTACAGGGTATTTTAATTCCGAAAGAACGTGCTGGAAAATATCACTGCATACTCTAAGGCACTTTTAAAAAGAGATTTGTAAAACTCTAGTGAAATTACTTAGGGTATTTCGATGTAAACTTAACTTATAAAATGTATAAAAATGCAATAAATATATTTATTAACAACTGAAATAGATTTTTTAATAATTCTAAACGATTGTCGGGTTAAATCCCGCCACCAGATTAATACCATATCTGAAACTGAATACCCTTAGCTCAGATTAAATTTGATACTCTCCCCGATTTCGGGAATATATAGAGGCCAGCTTCTTGGAAGCCGGCTCACACGCACACCGAGTCTCGAGTGTGTAATAACGTTTAATGCCGTTGAACTCATAGCCTCCGCTCTTTGTTATCCCCAGAGTTCGATGGAGCAATTTCGGCAGTTTTCCCGCACGGTTTTTCCACCTAAATTTCACTTTGTGCCGAGAGCAAAGGAAAGACCCGAGAGAAGAGAGTGGGCAGGAGTGGCTCCGAGGGGTTTCTTCGGCAGAATTTATAAATCAAAATGTCAGAAATTGTTAGCCATTCTGTTCCTACCAAGGGGTCGTCCTCGCATGACCCCCATCATCGTTATTCCGCTCGTCATAATCGCATTGAACTCGCTTTCTCCCCCGCCAGAAGGGTTAAGGGTGGATGGGTGGGTGGGTGGTGAAAGGAACAGGAACAGGGGGGTGGCCCCATCAACCTAATGGGGTGTGAAGCGCCCGGCGGATGCACAGGTGTGCGGCTTACAGAGTGGCACTTGAGAACCGATTATGCGGGCTAATCATTAATATCGTATAGATACTTGAATGCAGTTTAAGCACGCCACTTGACTGTGCAATTATGACATGATTTGTGTGCTTTTCCACTGGATTTTATTGAGTATATAACCCTAGTTTTTGATAATACCTCAAGTTTAAAATATTATTATTTTTTAAACGGGATTTTTATTAAATTTGTAGCTCCTTATAATGCAGCTCAAGCTGCCTTATTATAAATGATTATAGAGAAAACCCTCTCATTATTTCCTGCCTGTGAAAATTCCACTTAAAACCCGCTAAGTGAGTGGGCGTCGCAGGATATTCGCTTCCAGGAATCCGACTAATGGGGGATATGTCCATCTGCTGCACTTTGGCCGATTGACCGACCAGCAATCCCTGTTAGTTGGAAATCCCCACGGGCACCAAGGTCACACCTGAGGGGCAGCTGGCTTTAGAAACGGACTTCGGGACAATAATGAGAGTGACAGCGAGCGACGCCGACAATGATGGCGGAGATGCCAAAGAGCCGCCTTTGTTGCGCCTTACGGATGCCATTCAATGGACTCCATTTCCACACACTTTTCCTCCCCCGCCTCCCTCTCATTTCCCTTTGCAGGAAACCGGATAATTTGCCGTCTCCTTGGGGGGAAAAAGTGAATGGGAACAGGACGTTTGCCGGATCCTCGCACAATGCTGCCAGCGATTCGAGGTGATTTCAGGTGACTTTTAAGATGATTCTCCTTTTCCAATTAAGCCCAGCTTGCTTTGGCCTAGTACTGCGCGAAAAGTTATAAACAATTAATGCGATATTTTAGGGATTCTTTTAATACTTTTATGTGGCCTCAAGGAAGTGTAAGTTGTATTGTTTTTTGTATTGTCTGTATTATTTTATTATTTATTTATAAATGATTTTTAGTGTCGAAAATTTTATTTCTTCTTTGCATTACAAAGCTCTGATTAATATTATATTAGTCTGCGCAGCTTAAATAAATTAAATACAAAAGTACAATATATAAATGAGCCAATAAAGCAATTTATTATAATTTTTCTTTTAGTACTCTTGACATTTAGATATTTTGGAAGTAATACAAAAACAAGTTAAATCTTAAGATTACGTTAAAAATAAATTCCTATAAAAATTACTAAATATTTTCTTGAAGTGCCTGCCAATAATTTTCCAATTAAACTCTTCGCAGCTTTAAAAAATTGACATTTTTTTGCAGATTTTTGTGGTAAGAGTCAGATTTCTTTTGGCTGCGACTCCTTAAGGATTGCGTAGGGAAATGGGTTTGAGAGTGAAATTGGAACTTAAACGGACACTTGGACCGAGCTTAATCCCCGGTATCGGTTACATCCGGACACTGGGTCATTGTCCTTCGTCCTGTGACGCATTCTGGACTCGCATTCGGGACTCGCCCGGCTCACAAATTAAATTGTCAGCTTCTTTTTTTTATTGGGCTTTTCTCTATTTTCCACTGTTTTTCCTGGCACTTTCCAACCACCCCTCGGCCTTGGGATTACCCCGGGCAAGTTGACTTTGATTTTTCGCCCAAGCTTTTTGTCTTTTTCGGAGGGGGCGTTGGCCACTTGAAAATTAATTTGGAGAAAACCGCAGGCCATCGCCGCCATTCGAGGCAGCATCTAAGGATAAATATCTGTGTATATCGGTGTATATGCTGGATATCTGTTTATCCTCGGCCAGATAATTGAATTTATCGACGTCCCAGGACGACATTTCCCCGGCCTATTTGTTTCAGCCAAATTGCGTGTTATAATTTCATTTCCTAGCCATTGGCGACTCGCAACTGCTTTGAATGTAAACATATATGCATTAAGTATAATATATATAAATTATAGTTTTCGTATCGAGACGTAACAGATGGCAATTAAAGCCTTGGCAGTGTATAAACACACTCACGAATAGGAATCACACGAGGGACACGGACTGAAGATGGGCCTCTGTCCTTGGGGCTTGAGGCTGGCCGACAGCAGATGTCCTGCCTCGGTTACCCTGCCTGGCCAGGCTCGTGGTTAACTCGGCTCATTTCTTGGCCTATTCCGGCACACTAATTTGATTTTAATGCACTTAACGGGGCAACAGCCCTCTTGGCCGGGACTTTTGGCCATGGCTAATGGGGGCTTGGGCTTGCTCACCACCAATTAAAGGAACTTTGGTGGCTATAGTTCTTACTATTTTTAGTGTCTTTAATTATTGCGGGTTTTTGGGCATTGATTTTATCATTTAGGAAGATAATGCATGATCGATTTTAAATCTATTAAACAATTTTATTATAAAACCTTTAAAGTTAATATAGTTATTGCTTACGTAGAACAAAAAAAAATTCCTATAAAATATATAAATTAAAGGTTGTAAAAAATACTGTAATTATTATTCAAATTCTAACAAATAAGTTTTCTATGGTTTTGTGTGTAGCAATCGATTTTAGATTGATTAATCTATCGAAAGATTAAAATTTTTTAGTATTAATAAATTTATATTTAAACCACAGTACACGAAAAATCCAAGTATACAGATAGAAATATGTTGGAAACAGTGAAGTTATAATTTTTTTGATTCCTAATAAAGTTGTCATTGTATTTTGATAAAGAAATCGATTTTTAATCTATAATTCAATATATTAATTGTCGTTGAAAGTTAATGTGGTTAAAGTTTGGCCAAGGTCTGTACATTTTAATTTTTTATAAAATAAAATTAACGAAAGCCTCTTCTAAAGTAAACAATAAACTTCTCATAGCAATAGCATCACTTTTATCACAAAAAATATAAAAAGTTAGACATATTTGTTGTTATTTTGTTGCTTAATATATTCTAGGTAATTAAAGTGTCACAAAAACACAAACATAAGCTTTTGAGGAATGAACAACTTTCTAAACCTATTCATAAATAATATTATTTATTTGTAAAATGACACTCTCTTCAAAATATATATAGAGACACAACATAAAATCCTTTGAGGAATGCAAAACTTTCTAGAGACTTTTTTACTTCTACTTTATACTTATTCATATTTTTTCTTACTTATTCAAGCTTATTAAATTTTGTTCTTACTTGTTTATACCTTTTCATACAGTATATAGACAGCAGAGTTATTCCCCTGTGAAATGTCCACAAATAACTTTTGCCATTGCGATTAATTTACGTGTTAGTTGGGCTGTTTTGTCCAGTTTTCCCCTTTTCTGCTGCCCTTTTCTGTTGTCCTGCACATACTGAGGGGATTTTGCCTCCTGTTTTTGGTCTTCATTACGGCAATGAAGAAATATGAAGCAGCGAGTGACAGGCGGCGAAAGGGGGGCCCAGGAGCGGCGGCAATGAACCCCGAGCCTGGCAGGGGGTGAAATAGTATTTTGCGACGCAGAATGACTAGCCTCCAGGCTCCCAGGCTCCCAGGCTCCCAGGCATACGTGTCCAGTTGTCCTGCGTCCTCAATGGGGTTTATGCAACTGAGAATTCAGGGAAAGAAGAAAATATGAAGGAAATTGCTCAATTATAGACCCTTTGATGTCGGCACAAAAATACGATTAGCTTAATGACAGGAAGCTTAGGGAGTTGGATTGTTTTCAGGTGTTTTGTTTATTAATAACTTTGCTTTTCGATCTAATCATGATGTTAACTTATCAATTTTTATAGTATTAATAAATTCAAATAAAAATAAAAACCTAAAGGGTTCTACATATATCTTTATATTCATAAATCCTTTATTTTTCCCCCAATTTCTATATTTTCTTAGCTCTCTTGGGGTATTAATTATTCAATATTTAGTTTGTTCTCCTTTATTATTTTGTTAAATTTATTTTAAGCTATTTTAATACAATATTTTTTAGTTTCTTCTTTTGATTTGCCCTGCATAAACCTCAGCTAGTGGACCAAATTTTCGGACAGGTCGAAAAATGGGTCGACGTCGACTGGCAACAATGGACAAAGGACATCAAACACTTGGCTTTTTATGTGTTATGTTGCCTTGGTGGAAATTTGATTGCCCACGTCCTTGGGTCCACGCTGCTCCCCCTCTCCCTTCCTTTCCTCCTCTTCCAGCTCCCCTTTACTGGTACTTGGTTTTCCGAGTCCTCGATTCAGCTGTGTCCAGTCTCCTGTCTCGTGTCCCTCAATTGTCCAGGGCTGTTTTGGCTATATACTAACAGAAAAAATGGTACTATTTTTAATATTTGAATGATATAAAATATATAGATATTTAAAAAAATTAATGAGCCTTTTAAAAGTCCTAAAAAAACCACCTAAGAAGTTGTAGCGTAGAAAAATATACCGAATTTTGCAGCTCAAAAGTTATAGTTTTGCTTACTTTTAGACACCTTTCTTAGCGATTTCAGAACCAGCAAAGACTTCTCTTCTCAAATATATATTTTAAGCACATTTTCATATACAAAATCTAACTAAATTCTTTGCTTTTTGTACAGTGTACATATTTATTGGCACCCATACTCCCGCCATTTGTTGCGGCTTTCTGTATCTCTGCGTCGACACTTTTGTTTGTTTGAGCGCACACACACCTCTAGGCCACACCCACTGTCCACCGTCCACTGCCCACTCTCCACCTCCCACTTTCCACCTACCACCCTCCACCTCCCACTTTCCACCTCCCACTTTAGTGCACATTTCACTTGATTGTCAGTTTCAGTTTTGGGCTTTTGAGTCGAGAGTTTGTGTTTCATTAACGCGGCTGTCCCGCCCGCCTTGGCCCATTCTCTGGAGTTCTGGAGGAACTGTTTGCATTCAGTGTCTCCTTAAAGGGTAGCACTTGGGCGGGGAGTATTGGCACTCTAAGCAGTGAAAGGTGATTTGAAAGCACTTCAAAAGGGTCCCAGAAAAGAGGCAATTTAAGAGGCTGACTTACTTACTCATTTGAGATCAATACAGGCATTAATTGCATGTCAAATTTATCGATGGAAATCGATAGAAAAATTTAATTTTTAGCAGCATAGATAAATTAATGAATATTTAAAAAATCATAATATAATAATGGTTAGATTGGAGATCTATATTCTTGCATTTAATAATTGTAACAAAAATTTAGAATGTTGGTGTTGGAGCAGAATTGATTTGATTTTTATTGATTTTTATGGGCGACACATCGACATTTTCCCCTCTAAACATATCGATGATAATTAAAATTGCTAAATTACTTATCGATTTGTTACTAGAGCTGGAACTATATTAATTTTTGTGGCCGATACATCGACATTTTCCCCATTATATATTATTTGGAATGGATCTAATATATAGCTTAAAGCCAGTGCCATATGGCCATTTGGATCCATTCGTGTGGCTGGGTGATGAGGATTATACTCTTCCCGACTTGGCTCCTCCCTGGCGACCGTGTCTCTAGTCTGCCTTTGTGAATACACACATACATATATATATCCACATACCATATACTTGCACATAAATATATATGTATGTATATGTGGGAGCTCCCTGCAGTGTTGCGGTTTTGGGGCTTCAACACTTTCTGACCTTGAACTTGCAGCATGTCGTCCCCTTTTTGTGCCGCTTCTCTGTGTTTTGTTTCGTTTTGTTGCTTCCTTTTTTTGTTTTTTTTTTTTTTTATGTGCGTGAGCTGCGTTTCGATTGGATTTCGGAATTAATTTGTTTCCCAGTCCCAGTCGGAGCCCCACTGCCATATTCCATATTCCGAACTCCCCCTCTTAATCCGCGGTGGAAAGTGGTCGGAAAATCTCAGTGTTTGGTTTTCATGAGCAAGGATTAATGAGGAATTTCAGCCGAAGTTCGGTTGAAGTTCGGTACTACAGAAATTAATGAAAATACTTTTTGGATTAAAACCCATATAAAAAACAAATAAAATTTTCACTGAATTCGATACTTTCCGAATCGCATTTCATGCTTTTAAAAACATTTTAGGGAACCCAACTGATTACTGGAGCTTCCCAGAATATTTTATTTTAAGCAAGGATAGTCTAAAATATTTTAAGATACTTCGAATAACAAGGTAATTGCTTTTTCACCCTTATTCTAAATTCGTTCTCAATCGGATTTTAATTTCGAAATCATCGATTACAAGTCATTTTTAGGCTTTCTTTCCCTGTGATTGAACGTTCCGAATTGGATTTTAATATTTAAACATTGTGCGATGGCGGTTATCCTTAAACAAATTTCGATTTACAAGTTAATTTGATGTTTCTGCTTAGATTGAGCCTGACCAAATGGATTTTAATTTTTAAACATACACGGAAAGAATGATATTTACTTAATAAATATATATATGATATAAATATTTATTTATATAAATAATATATAAAATAAAGCTTCAAGAAAAGTCTATGAAAAATGTTTCATTTTATTATATTAAATACATTTAAATAATCATTTTTTTTCCAGTGCACTTGACAACCGATTTGACAGTCGTTTTGTGCTCAGTTTACCCATGTCCTGGATCCTTTTGCTCCCATTCTTCGGTGTGTGCCTTAAATACCCTTGCAGGGTATTACACTTTTATGCAGACGTTTGCAACGCAGGACTAACCAACATCAACAGCCGAGTCGTTCTAGCCATGTCCGTCGGTCCATAAGAACGACTCGCCTGTTGATGCTGATCAAGAATATTTATACTTTATCTAATACCATGAAAGGAATAATAAAAATACTGCATATTTGTGGTAACACAAGTTAGTTAAAATTATTTATTAATTATTTGAATTATTTTTTTTTATTTGACCCAATAAGGAAAATAAGATACAAACTATGTAGCTCTATCCATAAGATACAAGATCGTGCTTAAAGTCCAGGTCGAAACTGGATATTCTTTGGAAGTGGTTATATTGGCGGTATTAGAAAACTATAATGCTTTAAATTTTTTTAAATTTTTGTTATATTTTTGTATGAAAACATTTTTTTTAAATTACTTTGTTTAATATAAAAAAAAATTAAGAAACCTAGCTTATAAACTTGGCAATGCAGATTATGGAATCAGTTCCTCTGTTAAAATTCTGTTACTCTCGTCTGGAATAAAAAGTGCCGTTACTTGGAAAGTGGATCCTGAGAGCGAAGTGGAACCTAGCCACTCAAAGAATAACACGTGTAACACACAATCAGAACGAACAAAAAATTGCAAGGAAAAGACGTAAAGGAGATCGCTGCGGTGAAAAAATCTAAATGCGCGGAAAAACCGACGGAAAAAAGGAAAATCGACGAGCCCGGGCAGTCAAAAGTGATAGTGAAGTGGGGGGCAGCCGGGAAAAGCCCGAGCCGAGCCGCTGTAGTGTTTTTAATTAATTGCTGCCGTAATGTATATATGTACATACATATGCACATATGTATGCATTCACATTGCCAAGATCAGTGCGTTTGATTTGGCCAGTTATTTTTGTTGGTTTTTGTTTATGTGCAAGTGCAAGTGAAGCAAATATGTTTAAGTATGTGCAACAACAAATAAGAAGGTTTTTTCGTTTACCAATTCGCCGTTGGGATCTGCAGCAACAACAATATAAACGAGTGAGTGAAACAAAACATTTTTCTTTTCTCTCTTATCCTCGACTTTTTCTGTCATCGCGCGCGTTTTCTTTTCTCTCTTATCCTTGTTTTCGCTCTGGAAAGTGGAACCTAAGAGCGAGAGAGCCACTTTAAGAACACGATCCACTCCTTGTGGGTGTTATTTTGAGAATTGGAAAGTTGGAAAGCTGCCTTTGCTTCTTACTTCTTTTTCTTGCCAATTTTGAAGTTTGTGAATTAAAACTAAATGCCTGCGAAACTTATATAATATAAAATAAATATAAATCTACTTTAAACCTTAGTTTACCATATCACTATTTCTAGTATTATCATACCCTCTTATTTAAAATATGATTATTTTATATAGTTTAATGTTTTGAATTTGATGAATGTTTTGTATATCTCTTGATCGATTGATTAATTCCAATTGCTAACTGCAAGGATATACAAAGTTCGGCGTGCCGAAGCTACCTTCCCTTCTTGTTTTTTTTTTTTCTCAATTTACATGCGAGGAGCAATCAAATGCTCAATCACTCAGCAATGCGGCGATTGGAGAAAAAACCGTTTGGCCAAAACAAAAGGCGGTGTCCATAATAAATGTTAAGCCAGCGTTTGTGGCCACGCACGCATTACGGTGCTTTTGGATGGCCTCCACGGCCTTCGACCCCCACTAAACTTCACTCCATTTCCACCTGTCCAGGTGCTACGTGCCTGGACCTATTCAACGGCATTGTCATTGAGGGACCTCGAATTGCGTCGAACTGCGACTGGAATTCCGGAGCTTACTCACAATTTGGCCCCTTTCCTTGTTCTCCTTTTTTGTTCCTTTTGCCCAGTTTATATAGTTGCACTGTCCGAACGGTAATGTAATAAAAAATATTCAAATTAAATAATTAAAAATAAAAAGATTCCTTGAGTTTCATATTGAATTTTACAATATAAATTGAGTAATAATATTCTTAGATTTAAATTCGTTTATATTTGCCCCTCTTCAAAGCCTAAATAAATTAGGCAACATATTTATATTTTTTATTATATTATTAAATTTTTCTCCAGGTGAAAGGTGTGCTTTTTTCGGGGAACCCCCCTGGTAGGTTAATTTTTCATGCTAATGAAGGGGGCATGTTAATTGTTTTTGTTGCTGTCCGCTGCCTACCTGCCTGGCAGGTGGCTAAACAAACCGAGGAAATGCCTCACACACACAGGAAAGGAGCAGGGATAATTGCCGGGCCATCAGTTGGGGTCCCATTTTTGTTCTGTTTTGTTTTTTTTTTTTGTTTTTTTTCGGGGGTAGCCCCACAACAAATCATTGGCATTAATTTCGAAGCAGGAAATTAAGAAGCGTTTTGCGTTTCGCCTTTGGACTACGCACTCAACACACCATTTTTGGGGACAGGGGACAGGGTCAGGGATCAGGGATCAGGGGGTCAGGGGTCATGTTTGGCTATAGCCTTGACCCTAATGGCTGCGCCTTTGGCCGTTGGCCGAGTCCGAGTCTGTGTTGGAGCCCAGGACTTTAAGTGATTTCGCCCAAAAAGGGAGAACAATGAAATCATTGGAAACTTATTCGGCACTGATATGTAATGTGCACAGAGGCGTAACCATAAATGTTTATATATCTATCACATAATATAAAGAAAAGGGAATTTTAATATGAATTTTAGATTAAAAACAAAAATGTTCACTTACTTGTACAGCCTTAAATAAAGGAATCCCTTTTGAAAAGGGGTCTCCCCAAGGAGGCGCCTCTGTAACTTATTCAATAAGTGCGCAAAATGTATATATATAAGTATTTATATATATTTATATTTATGCATATATATATTTGTATCTGTTTACATATGCAGTGGTAATGAAGCTCTCAGGGCAAGGACGACTCATTTATTTGAGTTTTGCAAATATTCAAGGCGAACATTCTCAGCCCTTTTATGCAGAAACAATTTTTTAATATGAATTTTTATGGAATGCAGTCAGGAATATTAATTAAATGTTATTTATTATTTCTCAACTATGACAGAAAGAACTTGAATTGTATAAAAAAATACCTAAAACACAAGAATTTCTGAAAATTGAATGAACATGAAATTTAGAATCTTAGAAATGCCAAAGCCATACAAACATACAAATGCATAGAAGTAGTTGAATAAAAATTCAATAATAATTTGGAACAGTATCCACTTTCCGCAGGATAATGCATATAATATATGTTTATGTGGCCATCAAAAAATAAGGAGACGCTGTCGTGCGGGCAAACGCTCCAACAATCTGTTGAATATTCCCTTTAATGTCTTTGTCTATTGATTTAATGTCGCCCAGGGACAGAGACAGCAAGAGGGGGAGGGACAGAGACGGAGACCAAGTTGAGCAACAAAATGCGGTCACATTTCTCGAAGGCAAAAAGTGCGGAAAATACGGGGAGAGATATTTGCATACACACACACATGCTGGGTAAATGGAATTTAACTCATTTCGATCAAAACGATAGCTGCCAGGCCAGGCTAGGCCACGCCCCCCGTTTGGCCACGCCCCCCATATAGGGATTTTTGTGGGCGTGGCGACCATAATTACAGCGGGCGGTGCTGGCGAATTTTGCGAATTTATAGCATACTTTTCGGCGCTGTCTGCAATCCAGACATTACGTATACGCATTACGTATGCGCCATGTTGCTGGGTGAGTGCGTGGTGGAGTGTGTGTGTCGTAAGTGGCAAGTAAGTTGAATTTTTATTGAGCAAATTCACGAGTCCCTTAAATATTTCAACATGAAGAACCGAGCGAAATTGTCAAAGGAGAAGCGCCTGGCCTGCATCCGCGTCGTCGTCCTTGCCGCTTTATGGCGCCACCCGATGCCATGTCATAAAAATCCAACATGCAGCCAGGCACTCATCATCATCATGCCAAAGTCCCAGCCAACACCTTAATTCTGATAATCTTTTCTCGATTTTTTTTTTATTCGGTACTGCATTAAACCAAAAGTTATGGTGGCCCAGGGATATAAAAAGGAGACGGTGAGAAGGGAAACCGAAAAGAGGGAAGCTTAATCCCATTTAAAAATATATATTTAATTAGAATGAACATTCCATTAGCAAGAAAATTTAATGAAATATAAAATACTTATTAACTAAAACTAGAAAACAAAATATTCGCAAGGCAAAACCTTACTGGGATGAAAGCATTTGCTCTTTAGATGAGGCACTTGAAAGACTAAGATACGAGATACGACGATACAGGGATACAAAATACCGCCAGGACAGGTTACTGGGGGACACGGGCACCTGAAGTGAAGTGGCGCTAGTGCGTCGTAAATAAATAAGCTGCAGGATGCCAATTGATGGGGAGTGCCACTGCCAGTGCCAGTGCCACTGCCACTGCCACTGCCACTGCCAGTGCTTGAAATGTGGCCCAAGGACACTCACTGCAGCTGCTGCTCCGTAATTAGAATACATTTTGTTTACCAGCGCAGCTCCAGCTGCGGCGACAGAATATCCATTACGATGGCAAAAAAGGGGATGGCCATCGCTCCGTGAGGCGTGGCCTTTGCCCATTACTTCTGCGGTCAGTCCACAGAAGTCAACAGGCTGAAAGTCCCTCCATTTATATTGATTCTAAAGAAAGCCCTTATCCTTAAGTTTATAATCTTTGGGGTTCTTAGTTTTCCCTAGTTTTGTGCCTACAATCAACAAATCATTTTCCTGTAATTCGAGTCAAAAATCAGCCTTTGATTACCGTGAAAATCAAGAGGGCCGCTTTGGGGGTTTCGTTGGGAGGGAGCTCTGAAATTTGAATGCGTAAAGGTGCAACTTCAGCGTCGTGTTTCGTAGCTTTACCAAAGAGAGCCCCTTTGTGGTACACTTGGAAAAAATCTGTCTACGTTTGAAGAGGGATTTTTAAGAAAATGGTAAAGAAATGTGAAAGAAAATATTGAAATTTGCAAAATTTATCGCAATTTATAGAATCTTTTTTGCAATATTGATTCAGTATTAATTTAACAATATTTTATGTCAACTTTAACAGTAAATAAATCAAGTAAATACAATTCTTTAGATATTTTCCAGTATTATCGATAATTTTTCGTTTAATGCGATATGTTTCAATATTTAAAAAATGCATATATAAAAGCTTAAAATATTTTCTATATGATATTGGGAGCGATATTTTGGTCTGGCTTTTCCCCTAGATATTTCAATTCTGGAAACTTTTCCCTTCGATTTTCTTGTACAGATTGTCCCTTTGATTTTTCCAGAGGGGGAGGTGCTGTGGCAATCGTCAGAAATCGAATGCCATGGTGCAAGGCCGAATGGAACATGGAACATGGCCTCCAGCTGCCGCTTCGGTTGCTTTGCAGTCTCAATTTTCCGCAATTACCCCTTTTCTGGGCCTGCTAACAAGCAGCAATTAGTCAGAGGCACCCTGCAACCGTTGGAAATGCAAGATGCAACACGTGGCAATGTCCCCTGCCACCTCCCAGCGCCCACTTCCATTTCCATCCGCCAGCAGCAGCAGCATCAGCATCAGTTCTTTTTTTCCACCTGGGCCTGAAAGTGAAAGCGGATGCCAAAACCTGTTGATGGCCAGTAGCGGGAGGGAGGCAGGGACACAGGGGGAGTGGACTCGGGAGTTCTGCCCGAGATTGCTGGGATTGCGTTGCCGTAATTAAGTCGACTGCATTTGTCATTTGTCAGGGCAGGGCGTTTGCACAAGCGGGAGGAGCAGGAGGAGCAGGAGGACCAGGAGGACCAGGAGGTAGATGCTGCCAAGGAGGGACTCCCGCAAGGACATGGTTAAAATGCCCTGGGTGTCCTTTTTGCCGCTCGTATTTCAGCTGTCGCCTGGCTTTTGTTTTCTGAATTATTTATGCCAGTGGGGAATATACATAGCATATATATGCACAGGCAGGACTGTACACAGAGAGAGAGGGAGTTAAAAGCCAGCATTAGAGATAATCTATAATATATAACTAAATAGTTTTTATATTAATTAGATCAAAATAATAAATAAGATCTTGATAAATTTACTGCATTCAACAAATTTTATACATCGTAAATTTTGTTATATCAATGTTTGAACTATCGAAGAAATATTGAAGAATATGCGTGAACTAATTATTTAATTACATTTTTTAATTCGATCGGTATATCAATAACAATATGTATAATAATATAATTTAAATCAGACAGTATTTTTTTCAAATACATACATTTTTACTATACGTATTTTTTATATTTTTATACAATCATACTTTTTCCTATAATTTACATATTAAATGCCATATTTATTACCTTTGTTTTTTTAATTATTAACTAATTTAAATTTAGTTTTCTTTATATTATTTTCAAACTGCACTTAATCTTTTCTTTCTCTGCCAAAGAGTTTGTTCAGTTAAGGGAATATAAACATATGCCAAGTCCAGCCTCTTCGAATGCCCTTCGATCTGACCCGATTTTCCGATTTTCCGGTTTTCAGCTTGCCTTTTCCGCAACCCCCTCTATCCCCTCCACCCCCTAGCGCGCTTTGTGCAACTGGAAATGCCACCGCTAACAGTTTCTTTTAATTTACTGTGAAATGAGTTTGTCCAGTGGCAGGAAAGTGGGTGCTGGGCGGCAGGACTCAGGGATAACTGCAATTGCTGACTGCTTCTAATTGACAGGATGGCAAAGTTTCCAGAAATTATGGCCAACAATATCGGGTAGAAGAGGAGTGCTTAATTCGACAGCCATGGAGATTTATAAGATCCGGAAAATG
The DNA here is from genome assembly GCA_018152175.1 of Drosophila jambulina. NCBI lineage: Eukaryota > Metazoa > Arthropoda > Insecta > Diptera > Drosophilidae > Drosophila > Drosophila jambulina. Next base: position 5,322,954 of record JAECXH010000006.1, read on the forward strand.
GTTGCGGGGAGGGGATGGATTCGAGCGGAAGGATTCGGCGAATCGAGGCAAACTCTGATGGATGGCCGACGGGCATAGAACTTACCAAAAGTTGAATGAATCCACCGAGTGGTTTGTATTGTTCGTAAAACATTCCTGAAGCTCTTTTAAAATACGATTTCACTTGGAAATATATTTATGAATTTGTTCCCAGATTTACAGGATTTACAGTTAAAGGGGGGACTTTATTGTCAGCATCTTATATATTATAGATAATAATTTAATCAGCTTAAAGCAAGCAAAATTTCCCAGAAAAATGACTGCAAAAGTTATGACTTTTTTGCACACACACACACACACACACTCAGCAAAGGACGACCCTTTCAGCGTAAATTGAATTTGCATCCATTGAGCCTCCTGCATAATACCCTCCTTGGAGAATCCGCTGAATCCTTTGGATTCCGGGAACTGTGCGGAACAGGCGGCTAATTGGCAGTTGATTAGCATTCGCCGCTTTTTCCAGTCACAAATTGGATCATAACCATAATCCCAATCAACGTCGGGGGTCACGTCCCTTCGCCACTTGATGCGGGTCGGGCAGCTAATGAGTTTATGACAAAATTTTCGGGTTTTTAATTCGGATTTTGATTTGGATTTTGTATTCGGTGGTCGGAAATCGAGTTAGATTTTGAAAAATAATTAAATCGCCTTTCATTCGAGAATTCTAGTAATTGAATTACCCAATATAGGGGATGTCCGAATTCGAAATTAATTAAAGAGCTGCCCAAAATATATCTTTAAAATATGCTAAAATATAACATTTTAAATACATTTAACATAGATTTAAATCGATATTTATATGATTAAAATGCTAAAATATAACTATATAATATAATTTAATATAGATTAAAATCTATATTACAAAACTACACAAAAAAGTATGTTTATGTTAGTAATACTAATATATTTTTGAACTTACATAGGTATTTTTTAAGGGGTCTTATTTGAATTGTTGTATTTTTTACTCCGTAAAAAAGTTCTTAAAATGCAAAGCCCCTAAAAAATGCACTTTTCAAAAGCTTAACAAATAAATTTATAAATAGTTGCTAAAATTTTTCAATTAAGTTACTTTTTGTTAAATAATTTCGAAACTGCAAAGTGCAACTTCGTTTACTTCGAACCGCAACTTAACACGGAACACTTTGGTTCGAAGGCAGTGCAGCAATTCTTTCGCACTATGGGAATTTTTTAAACATTTGACTAAGTATTGACTAAGTAACTAAGTAATAAACTTATTTTGTTTAATTGTTTATATATGAAGATACCTTTACTCTAATTAAGTCCTTGAGTAATCCATTGAATAACATTTAATTGTTATATTGATTTACTGTCCTAATCTCCAGTAAAGTTTTATAATATTAAAGTAATTATACAAATTACCAAAAGTGTCCATAGTGCATCGAACCTTCGAACCGTACAGCATCTAGCCGATCTGGCGTTGCAACCTGTTGTGTTTTGTTCGCTTTCGAACTTCGGAACTTCACAGCCGCCTAACAGTGGTAAAGCATTAACATTACAGGGAGTTCGGCAGTGGTCAAGAGCAGTAACAGTGCACCGGTCTGGCAATTAGCGTTATGTTCGATGCTCGATGCAGGCATGTTCGAAGCCAGTTCGAGTTGCAAGGGAATTGTGGAGCCTATAAATACGAGTGCAAGCGAGCCATTCGAAAAAAACATTTTTTTTAACCAAATTTGACGTCACGGCTCCGTCGCCGTCGCGGAAAACGGAAAATCCGCGTTGTTTGGCGGGAAAATACCCAACTTAAAACTGAAAACAAAAAGCAACCGAAAAGCGAGAGACGAAAAGACAAAATACAGCCAGAAAAACTGCAACTGAAACTAAAGTTGAAAAATAACGGCAAGAACGTGTGATAAGAGCGGCAGCCGAGAGTTAATTTTTGAATTGTAGGCGCGTGTGTGTGTTCTTCGGTTTTATTTCACTGCAGACATTGCCCCAAAAACAATAATAATAATCACAGCCAATAATAATAAATAAGAAAATAATAACAGAAGCGAAAAAACGTGGTTTTGTTTTCACTTTTTTTTACTGTGTGCGGAGTGTGCGGAGTCCGGCGTGTGTGTGTGTGTGCGAGTGTATTAGTTTGTTTGCCTTTTAATTAGTTTGCCTCTTGTTTTGATTTTGTGTTTTTCCGTGTCTGATCTCTGCGTTTTGCGTGTGTTTTTGCAGCAGATAAACAAAAGCCAAAGCAGCAGCTACAACAACAAGTAAGTGCATAGAACTAAGTTTGAGAGTCAAGTTCATTTGTTGCTCTGCTATTTGCCATTTGCCATTTGTTATTGTTATTGTTATTCTTTTAATTCGGTTGCATTCTACAAGTGCTCCGCTCTGCCTGTCCCGACTGCGACGGCAACGGCGTCGTGGGCAGCGTTCGGGAGATACACAAAACTGCGATCTCTTCCTCTTCCTCTCTTGTGTCTCTTCTTCTGCCTCTGCTCTTCTTCTTCCACTCGATCTTCTTAGCTCCACGCACAGTGGGCCGCATTTTAAAAATGTTCAAAAGAGTAAGAATTTGTACAGAAGACTGTATCAGGAACAGTCTATAATAAATATTGCTTACTTTGTTGTAAAAAATCGTACACAAAATAGATACTGTTTTAACTAAAAATCAATCATCAAATATGGGCTTCCAAATTAATTTAAAACAACCTGTAAGCCACAATTTTGCTGTAGTTTATTTTATTTGGACAACAATTTTCCATAATCGTAGCCGCTGAATTAATAAAACATGTAAGCAATTGTTGTTGTCAGACAAGTTTTCTCTAAAGATTAAACTGAACTCTTAAAAATATACGTTCTTCCAAATCATACTATTCCAAATAATGTTACCCACCAATCTTGGCATATCTTCCACTGTGCGCCGGCAAAAGGAACTCTCTTTGTTTATAACGCTTTTTAAAATCAGGCTTAAAGATCACTTGCTCTCTCGTTCTCTCTCGCTGTCTCTCTTTCAGTCTCTGCCTTTCGCTGTCCCACGCCGTTTTAAGCTCAATGTGTAAAAAAAAAAAACTGATATTGAAGACTGCAAGTCCAGAAATAATTCTTTAAGCCACCTACATTCGCTTTTCTCTTCAGTTCCGCCACCCACGGAATGAATTCCAGTCAGAATTCATTTTTTAAGAATTCATTTTTTTTAATTATAAAAATTATAAATAATATAGAGCCCAAAATAAAAATACCGGAAATTTAAAAAATATATAAGTTTAAAATCTTTTTAAAATGTGTTCAAAAATATGCCATGCTATTTTATTAGTTGAAAAATCTACAGTTAATTTTATTTTCTGTAAATTAAATATTAATTCCCTCATTGTAATAAAGCAAATATTATTAATTAAATGATTCATAGCAAAAAGTCAAAATAAGAATCTCGGAAATCTCAATATGCTCTCCCCCATTAACGAAATGAATGCAGATTTAAAACAATAAACGCTTAATTAATATTTATTTGCTGCTACCTCGTTCAAGATAGAATTTCACATTTGTGTTAACACCAGGAAACTATGATTAATGGATGTTCGGTTATTTGAAGCCGAAGCCGTTTTCTGTTGCCATTTTGTTTGTTTTCATTGTTGGTTTTTGCCACGCCCCTGTGTCCCGCCCATAAACTAGCCGGGGAACAGCTTAAGCCAAAGCTTAGGGGTGATGATGAAGAGGGGGTTCCAGTTTTTCCATGGGATTCCCCCCTTTGCTTTTTCCTTCCCTTTTTTTTGAAGTCAGGATTTGGAGTGGTGCTTCCTCATCGATATCGAAATTGTTTTCGCCAGCTGCTCTTGGCCTTCAGTGGGTTAACGGCAAGGCAGCATCCCCCCCAAAAAAAAAAGAAAAAATAGAAGGACGAAATAGTGGAGATACTGGGTTATGGCCAAATTGCTTGTTTGTCTGCGGTGATAACGGCACCCCCGTTTTGCCGGAAACTCCCGCCCAGAAAATTGCATTCCACGGATCTGTATCTGTGTGGAAAAAAGGAAATAATGGAGGGAAAAAACGTGGCACGAGTACATTCCCCCAGAGTACGGAGTGCAGTTAAGCGCAATCTTGTCTAGAATTTCAATACCAAACAAAACGCTTGACGCTTTGACAGCCCATGAAGTGGCGGCGGCGGCATCGGCATCGCCAAGGGGTTAAGGGAGGGGACAGCCATGGGCTAAAGGGGAGTTACGAGTTACGAGGGCAGTGGAAACGTTCCTGGGAGCAATCTAGACAAGTGGAAATTGTTTCGAGTGATGCAATTGCAGCAGCAGACGTCAGGCAACAAAAATGCAACAAAAGACGCTGAAAGCGGAACTGTAACTTAGCTCTCTCAGATCTTACTCAGGCCGAGAAGGGTGTATATAACCATGTGTATATATATTAATGTGCATATTTTATTTTCTTAGGTTGAAATGTCATTTGTACTATATTTATAACAATTTTTAAACCAGATCTATCAGGGATCTATTGCTGATTTATCAGAGATTTATCGCTGATCTATGGCAGATCTATCGCTGATCTATCGCTGATCTATCGCTGATCTATCGCAGATCTATCGCAGATCTATCGCTGATCTATCGCAGATCTATCCCAAATCTATCGCAGATTCATTTCAAATTTATCGCAGATCTACCATAAAATCTACCATTAATTAATAGCTAATTAATTATGTATGTTAAAGCAGCATTCAAATTATTTTAAGAGTTATTTTCACAGTTAAGTACTCATCAAATACAATTGGAACTTATAAACATAAAAGATTCCATGCCCGTTTATCAAGTGTTTATCCCATAAAAACACAAAACAACATCTTAGAATCCCTCCTATATATATTCCAAAAATCAACAAATAGCCCATGATTTCGGCATTGAAAATGCACATGTGCTCATCTGGAATTATCCAGATTAAATCAAGTATTTTGTTTGATTTATTAAACACACAAAGCGATACTTTTAAACATTTAGTTTAGCTTAGCAAGAGATAAGCGTAAGATTCATTGAATATTGATGTTGATACTTTGGGATGCCAGGCAGATCTTAGCTGGGGATTGTGGAACGAAGTCTTACGAGTTTTACGAGTTCTCGACTTGAGATTTAAAATCGTATCAATCTTATAGTACCGCTGATACCGCAGATACCTCAGATACCGTCGGGGTTTATCAGTTTGACATATAGTATTTGCTTTGTGTGCCCCGCGCCACCGCAAAAGTTAATACATTTTTGATTTATAGAGGCAGAAATAAATGTTACAAGCCGATTGATAAACGATTTGATATTACTGTCGATGTATACATACACTTATATATATGTAATCTTCTGGGCTAACACGTTTTCCAGGGATTTCCCCGGGCCCCGTCATTTATTTATTTATATTTATTTTTGCTCTCCGAAAGTAACCCAGTAACCCAGAGAGTAGTTATAGTGTGTTTTTTCCGTGCAGCTGCTTTGCACCTGCCTTGAACGAATTTCCCTCGGCCCTCTGGGGTATCAGCGACCCACCTGAGCTGCAGTCCATTCAAATGCATTTGCTTGCAGCTTTGGCTTGGGGTTTTCCTACAGAAAATGCCCCATTCCGCAGCCCCCTTTGTCCACAACTCGCATCTCGCCTCAAGTTTCGTTTTTCACTTTATTACCGCAGGACATTTGCTGGTGCTGCTGCTGCTGCTGTTGGTCCTTGCCAGAAAACAAACACAACAAAAACTGGCTAAGGAAAAGCTACCGCCACCCACTTTTTGAGGTTTTTCCACGTGCTTTCCCCCCGTTCCTGGGCTTTTCAGTGCGTTTTTCCAGCTCTACCTTTTGAAGGGTCGCAGGCAACATTTTGACATTCAACTTTCCGCTGGCATTGTTGGCCAGGCCACAATGGGCCGCAATTTGCCGCTTTTATTTATGGAAAATTAAAATTAAAACAGATTAATTAAGCAGCAGCTACGGCAGCGGCAAATAAATAAAATAATACCGCAGTTTTTTTTCTTGTCTGGCTTTGCTGAACTTTTGTATGAATTTTTAAATTACTCGTATAAAATTTATGTTTTTCTTCTCAGCGCTCGCACACATGGGCTGGTTGGCAGGGGGAGGGCGAAGGTGGCTGCCAGACCAGTTTCAGTTTTCAGACTTTGTCGTTGAAAATCCAGCGAACAAATTTCCGAAGCGTGAAGAGCGTCAAACAGCAGTCAGAGCCCAAAGCCAAAGCCAAAGCCAGCGACAAAAATCAAAATCAAAATCGAAACCGAAACTGAAACCGAAATTTAAACAGCTGTTTTCAGACGCCGCTCAATCTTACACAGCGAAAAACCATGAATATAAACGGAATGTGCCGTTAGACATATAAATTTCAACTTAAATTGTTTTCAAATTCCTGAAAAATGATTTTGCGGAAAGATTAAAGCAGTTTGTCTCTTGTAAAATCTCTGTATAGATATTGTACAAGAAAAATCGTATTTTTAATTGGCCATTTTGTATTATTTATTGATCGTTAAACGTTTGTATTTCTGAGATGTAAAGATATTCTTCTGGACATTAAATTTGTTAATGAAACAAGCTTGTATAAACCATTTTGGCATTGCTAATTAATCGTACTACTTTGTGGGGGGTTTTCCTGTGGAAATGGAACAATATTTAATGTAATAAAGAAATGTTTTTAATTTTAATAAAATAACATAAGAGGGTTATTGATCTATGATCAATTTAATATTCAAAAAAGAAATACAGTTAAAAAGATAGTTGGAAAGAGATATTTGTATTATTTACCATTTAATTTTAGCTTATCTATTGTTTTTTACAATATTTAATGCAATGTAGTAATGATTTCTATTTAGGTTTATTATCTTTATGATCAATATAATATTTAATGCAAGAAATTCTTACAAAAAGATAGTTGGAAACTGAAATTTGTATTATTATCCTCTTTGCTAAATTATTATTTATTAAGTTTAGTATCTTTTACCTTATTTTTCCCAGTGTCTCAGTTGTTGCTACTGTTGCTGGTGTGTTGTTTGATGTTGCTGTTGCTGTCGTTGCGATCTCAGCTCACGATCTGAGTTGAGCCGACTTAGATGTCGCTTTTTTTGGCTCGATTGAGATATCGGCTTTAATTTTTTACTAACTCCCAAGCACACACTCACTCTGAGGGTCTTCAGAAACAGATATCTATATTCTTTTCAATTTAAATTGCTCAGAAATAATATTTTCATTATATATTAAAGGGAACAATATTTCAAGGGTACAAATGTGATATATTTTTTATTGGTACATCTTGTAATATTTATTCTTAAAAACTTCAAGCATTTTAATGTGAAAATCCTTGAAATTTCGTTAAACATTTCTTTTACACAAAACCTTGGTGGCTGATTTATTACTTATTCCATGTAAACAAAATATATTCAAGGGAATTCGAGTGTATTTTGTAAAGCTTTTTTATATTTTTTAAATATGAAGAGAATCCAAAATCGAAGCTCGGGTTTTGTAAAATATTAAAAGGCAGAGCATTCGTAATTCCCTCAAAGCGCACTAGATTTTTTCCATTTTTGATTTGTTACTGTTGGCTGTGGGGTTCGTTCTCAAACTCGAACTCGGAATTCGCATCCGAATTGGTATCTGTGGCTGTAGCTGTATCTGTGTCTGCCTCTGTGGCTGTAGTTGTATCTGAACTCATATCTCTGGCTTTAGCTGTAGCTGTAGCTGTAGTGACGCTAAAACTGAATCTCAATCCGAATCCGAATCTGAATCTGAGGCTGACTCAAGGTGACGTAATGGCAACGCCTAAAGTGGCTTTTATACGCTCCGCCAGATCAAGTATCAATTACAAATAAGCAGAAAGGCGAGCACACACACACTCGCCCAGTTAGTGGGTCAGGGGGAGTAGCCTCCGAAAGGAAAGGAAACCTCCGGCTAAAACTCATTGGGCTTCTAGTGTTTGGCTTTTGGTTATTGGCGCTAACACGAGAGGTAAACAGAGCGGAGAGTGGAGTTCGCCAGATACGAAAATATATACAGATACATATATACATCTGATTGGTGGGCAACTGCGAACTTTTCTCGCCCCGTTCCGACTTTGTTTGAGTATAAATTATAGGGCACTATAAATAGCCCAGATCTCTCGCAGTCCCACTCCGCAGAATCTTGAGAATTCGAGCATTTCGGGGTGACAGCCGCCGTTGCCCTGGGATATCAGCTTACAGCTTGGCCGAAAAGCTCAACCTGCAACTGACGTTTCAACTTTTTGTTGTTTCTTTTTTTTATAGTCTGCTGCCGACACTTTTGACCAGCTGTCATTCCCCAAAAAAAAAAAAAAAAAAAAATGAAAAACTTCTCAAAAAATCTCCCCGCAGCAGCCGAAAAACTCAATGTTAATCACTCGACAGTGAAAAAACGGTAGCAATAACAATTCGCATACTAAATGTAAATAAACAATAAACAATAAGCGGGAGCAGCCAGCCAAAAACCAGAAAAAAATAATAACAGATAAATAAATTGGTAGAAAAAACGAAGGCACCATTAATTGGCAGATTGGCAGAAAATTAAACAACCAGAAGTTTAGCAAAAAAAAAAAGGAACAAATAAGTTAAAAAGAGGCAACAAAATGAGTGCTGAAAATGAACTCGACCATGTTTGCCGGGTTTTTAACGCCTCGTCAATGGCGCCAGCTCCAAGTTCTACCAGTAGTACTTATTTTCTATATTTATTATTATATATTTTCCATATTCTCCAGCGACGAAAGCGATGCTGCATGAGAGCTATTTTTTACGCTCTGAAAGCATTGATAGAGATCCTTTTATTTTGAGAAAATATTTCATATATGAATGGGAAACTACAAAACATATTTCTATTTATTTTTAAAGAAATATTTTCAGATTTTAAGTGAAACTTACTTAAAAGTGTTCTTCTTTTTTTTATTCTTCCTTAATTATTTATTTAATTAGTTATTCATGGAAATATCCCAAAATCATATAGGCATATATTAGTAATGTCTAAAACTAAGCTTCTGTGTACCTTACACATGAAGTGCGGTTGGCAGAAAATAACCCCATACTGTATCTATATATAGTCTTAAAAATATATATTTTTCTTTCTTAATTTAAGAGTAATGTGCAATTGGCTTTTTTTTGTGAAACTGTAGTGAGTTGCCCTAAAATTCGTACCTACATATCTCGCACGTGTGCCCATATAATTCCCAACTGGTTCTAACTTCCTAGGAACGAAGTGACGGTTGCCCATGAACTCTAAGATATGTATCTGCTATTACAGAAGTACACTCTTAAAACATTATACCTAAAATTTGCCCTAAAATCAGGAAAGAAACTTTCTTAAATCTAGGGCGATGTTTCTCTATTATGGGAACATTTAATCCTAAGTTAGGGGTGCTTTTTTCTTATACTTATAATTAGAAAGGTTTGTCTTAGTTTTAAGGCTAATTAGATCGTAAAGAAGAAAAAAATTATTTGTAAGACTAAGGGTAATTTTTCTTAAATTAAAAACAGATTAAGTTACTTTTAGGGGAAGTAATTATCTGCTGAAGATACTTGCAACTTCTGAAATAGGAAATTGTACATCTAAAACTTGGCTGGCAACCATCACTTCATTCTAGGGTTGTTAGAACCAGTTGGGAATTATAAGCACACAAGTGCGAGATTTTTCTAAAACTGAAATTTTTTGCTTAGTTATGATTGATTTTAAGTAACAATTGCCAACTGCAAGGGCATACGAACTTGAACAATTCGAAGTTGGCTTCCTTTCTTGCTCTTCCTTTAATATTATATTTTAATTATTATATTTAGTTAAATAAGAGTAGTTGGGCGTTCGTTGCGACCCCGATTTATGCTTCGTTCTGCTTTTTTTCATTACCCTTACCCCGCTCCATCGTCTATTTCTATTGGGGCCTTTTGTTTGTGTTTTTTTTTGTCTGTTGATCTGTGTCTTTTATTGTTATTGTTTTTGTTATGCTTTTTTTTTGGTTGCCCTTAGCTTTTTGCTTTTGTTACCTATTTGCACTTTGCCGTCGTTTATTTGTCTTTCAACTTTGCGACTTTGTGCTTAGGGTTCATGAGCGAAGAGGGCGCCATGTAAACAAATGTTTAAAAATGAATTTTTCAATTCGCATTTAATGTGTGGTGGCATCAACAAGGACAATAACAACAGCAATAACAGGCTGTCGTCCGCTGTCCTTGTTCCTTGTCCGCCGCAAAGGGAATTGGGGCCTGCGGCGCGGAGGTCAAGGACGTGTCGAGGTCGTGGCTTCGGGATTTCGGGGGACTCCCCCCGTCCGACACAAAAAAAAAAAGCTGGCCGCTGGGAAAACTTCACACACCAATTCCAGTTTATGGGACACTTGGTCCTCATTTTGAGTCCCATTCTTGCGGCTCCTCTGATGATTTATTTATTGTCAAAGAACTTTCTTTACTGTCTCGAAAAAAAAAAAAGAAAAGTGAAAGAAAGTTTCAATTTTATTTGAATTTTATCATTTTTAGAAAAGTGAAAGAAATTTTCAGAATAATTTGAAGTTGATCATTTTTAGTTGGTTATCACTAACGACTGCTTATGTACCCTCTTTTTACGTAAAGATTATTTTATGTTTTGTATTTTTGTATTTTTTTTGCTTTATAATTTATTTAATCAAGGAAATATAACACTTACTTTGAGACGATCTTTAACTTTTTGTTAATATAGTGAAAAACAAACAACAAATAATAAATAAAAATACAAATACATAAAAAATATGTAATGAAATAAATGAATTATTTCTTTAAATATATTGTGTCCTTAATTTGGATTTAAAAATAAGTCTTTGTCTTAATTGGAAACTTAGAAGTAAATAAATAGTCAAAATATTTACATGCTTGAAAGCACATAATTAATTTTTAACATTTAATTTATACATGAAAACTATCTATATTTCGCTTAAGTTTTATCTGCTAATTAATTAGAAACTTATAAAAAATCAAAATATTTACATTCTTGAAAGCACTTTATTAAACTTAACATTTAATTTATACATGAAAACTATCTACATTTCGCTTAAGTTTTTTCTGCTAATTTAATCCATTTTATGTTTATTAATAGTTAAAAAAAATATATACAACACAATTATTGATTACCTTAATATATTCATAAAAATTTACAATGCCCTGATTACTAATAAATCTATTAAAATCCTACACCTGATATATTAAGTTTTATCTTTAAATTGTTTCCCCAATAACTTTTACGTTTTCCCCATTTGAAAACCATTTCCCATCGTTTTGTTTCCGATTTTCCGCTTCCATTCCGTTTCCGATTCCGATTCCGTTTGCATTTCCAATTCCGATCCCCCTGCATCCGCCTGAAAATAACGCCGAGCTCGGCATGTGGCTGATGATTAGCATTAATCAAGCCGTTGATGGCTCCGCTTATCATTACGGATGCTGGCGATGGGGATGATGATGCTTCTGATGGATCCGATGGAGAACTTTCCGCCGCGAATAAAGCAATCAGCGCGCCGATCTGGTGCGATCCATAAACACATTGTTTCGACTTCCAGACAGCCAGGCAGGCGGGCAGCGTGTGCCCCAGCCTCATAAAAATGTTTCCATTACCATTCGGCGCCAATTATCGCACGGCATGATCACTGGATCATCTTTTCCGCCCCGGGGGTCACTGCCAGTGACCTGTGCCAGCGCACCTGTACGCATATATTAAGCACAGGGAGAAAAGAAGGCCAAACAATAGTAATTTAAGGCATTGAAAGATTTTATTTCCTACTCGAAAGCTTATTTTGAATTGTTTTTAAATCTACTTGAATACAAAACATTTAAAATTTATTGAAAATAAATAAAATAATATTAAATAAAAGAAAAATCAAAATTATCCGTGCCCAAAAATATGCTATAAAATATAGCAAAGGCTTTAAAAGATATCATTGCCTATTTTTAAGATAATTTTTAATTGTTCTTAAATATATTTAGATATAAAATATATAAAATTTTTTGATATTGTGTGAAAAGTATGAAATAAAATATTTTTAGAGTTGTTTTAAATATATTTTCTAGAGATTTCAAATTGCCAGAATTATTATAATAATTATTATTGTTAGAATTTAGAAATTTAGTATTTCTCCTTAAATTCTTAAATAATAAAATAAGAAGTAAGTAAATAATAAGAACCTTAAAAATAAATTAAAAAACTCATTTAGGAAAACAATTTATTCTCCCTGCATTTGCCTTTTGCACACCAAATATCTCACGTTTGCTCAGCTAACGAATTACAAATTCCAATTCAATTTATTTGCTCAGTTTTCCTCCATAATTAATTTTTTTTCTTGATAATTATAGAGAGCTATTGACCGGGTACACAGTTTTTTACGCTTTACAATTCGGGGTTTACTTAACAATTAACAATTTGCATTGTTCTCAGACTGCCATTAAGCCGCAGAGCTCCCCCTAGCCGCTGCGCCCCTGGCCTCAATTAGGAGGAGCCCCGAACGGAGCCCAGCTGAACCATAGTTGTAGAACAGCTGCATTGACTTTTGTTCTTAGTCGTCTGCCAAGTCTGGGCTTAGCAAGTGATTATACACGAATGCAGGCTCCATATAAATAGGCCCACATGTCGCTCTGGAAACAGAGAAACCGAGGCACCGAGGCACAGAGACACACAAATCGATGCCAGAGACAAAGGAGAATGTATGTAATTTACTTTAAATATTTATAAATGGCTCACTGTCTCTGGCATTTTCTCGTCGTGATTGCGATCCGAGTGCGGGGAGAGCAGGAATGGAGATTAGAATCCAAATCGAAATCAGTTCAAAGTGAGGCAAAGTCAGGCAACTGGAGCAAATATTTTATGAAATTCCTAAACAGAAATGATAGTAAAAAATACATTTGAATAAAAAATAGGTAGAATTTAAATCTAAAAAAATTAATATACAAAATGATACACGTTCTAAATATGTAAACAATTTATCTTCTATTTATTAAATTTTCTATAGTTTTATTCAAGACTTGCTTGGAAATTATTCTTTTTTAGGGCAAATATTTTATTTTATTTTCCGAGTGTGTGCGTATTCAAAGCTGATGATGATGACGATGACGATGACGTTGCTGGAAACTAATGCGTATCATATCAATTTTTAATGAGCAATTTGTGCATAATCATTGCGCAAAAGCCGCAAAAGCCCAAAAAGCCGCACACTGCGAAATCGCAATGTGGCAGGCGTTTTCTCGCACAAACGCATAATTGCAACTGCAACTGTATATATTTTTCATATGTGAAAAATAGTGTGGAAATTAGTCACAGAATCGTTTGGAGGAAACTTAAGTTTTGTATAAAGTTTTCCATATGATTAATGGCCCGATTAGCAAACATTCTTGGCTTTATTGTATTATTTTTCGATAATTAATCGATATATTTTCTAAATTAATTATATCAATTTTATATGGGTTGTATAGTAATGTTTTCACAAATTTGTATTTTGTATACGTTTTCTCTAATCTAATTTAAATTAATGTTATTAAAACATTTGTTATTTTAATCGTACTTTTCGATTGATTTAATAAGTAATCGATTTGTTTTGTTTTTCAATATCTTGTTTATACTCAGTATAAATTATATATATATTTTTAAAAATGTATTTACTTATTTTAGAGCAAGCATTGATATCTATAATATATCGTAAGAAATTCAAGCATTTATAGATTATCCGATTAATTCGATAATTAAATGTTTTGTTCTTTTTTTGTCTTTTACAAATAATAACTAATTTGTCTTATACAAATAATTCTTAAACCAAATATATAATTCGTATATTTATGCACATTTCACATACCAAGCATTTAAAACTAATATTTAATTTAAGAAATAACAATTATATCGATTTTTCAATCATATCGTATTTAGATTTATTATTTAATTAGTTTTCAATATTAAATTATTTGAATTTACATTAACTACATTCCTGGATTCATTCTTTAATATATCGACATACTTATCGATTCATTGAGAAATAAGGCACAAGTACTTATGAAATACTTAATACAAAGTATAACGCCGTATGCCTTAGCAGTTGTGAATGGATCCTCATGACCCTATACACGTTTCAGAGAGACAAACAAAGGTACATATTATCAAAGTCTTGGCTTTTATCGACACTTATCAATCCTACCAATCGGTGTCCGCACACCTGCGGTTGCATTCCCGAACTTTGGCACTGCACTGTGGCAACGGTGTGAGTGTGTACACTATCTGGGCGTCTGCTTCCTGCCGCTGCTGCACTTGGCACCAAACCGCCAGACGGGGGTTCATTCAAATGCCCGATATCGGGGCTGTAAATGAGCAAACAATTGCGCTTTGTCAAGTGACATAATCCCCCCCGCCATACCGCTATAAATATTGTATAAACAATATGGAATTGAGTTCTATCGATGCGTCATAAGACATCCGAGGCGTGAGTTGTAAGTCACTTGTGCACTGACAGAAAAAGAGCGGCAGAAGAAGGGGAATGCCAGTTGCACCACCGTTACCATGAGCCGTAGGCGTGACAACTGCAACAGCAGCAGCAACAGCAACAGCAACAGCAACAGCAACAGCAGCAACAGCAACCGCAGCAATCAGCTGCTGATACAAATTAATTACGACGCAGACACAGCGCAGACTACCGGCATATATATATCTGTATATATCGCGTGGGGAGATCTCAGACTCGTACTCGTACTCGCACTCGATCTCGGCCTGACATTGGTCTACCGATCTCGATCTCGATCTCGTTCTGGATACCGCTCCCCATCTCGATCGAAGCCCACCAAGTGCTTGGGCAACCGGCAGAGCAAGTGCCGTAACCCGAGACACCGTCACCGCCAGATTCAGCATCTTCGCAGCTGCACCATGAAGTATATACTGATGTGAGAGAAAAAAAGGGTAATAACACAAAAAAACAGGAAGTAATCGCTCTCCTTTGCATGCGAACGATTTACAATAAATAATTATGATAATGCCGCCGCCGGCAATGTCAGAGATGAATCTCGGGAATGACACAGGCGGCTGCGGCGGAGATCCGAGATCGCAAGTGCATAAGTGGTGGACAGGAAGGAAGTGTTTGCACTTGTTAATGCCCTCGCTCCAGTCCACGCCCCACACGCACTAGAGATGGGAGAAATAAAGGGTATTTTGATTAATTAATATCGAATATTGATAATGAATAATGAATAAATGTTAAATGTAATATAAAAAGAATGCATCCAACTTAAATTTGAGTGAACTATAAATGCATTTTATATCAAGCTAAAAAATCGCTATATATATCGAACTATAAGTTTTTTTATATCGATTTATAATGTGTTATATATCGAACTATAAGTCTCTTAGATATCAAAGTATTAAAGTGTAATATATTGATCTATTAATGTTGTTATATCGAACTTTAAATATTGTTTATATTTTAAATTTCCTATATATCAAACTATAAGTTCTTGATGTATCAAACTAATTAAATGTTGTGCAAATCGATAATTCGTTTGCTGTATTCAACAAATACAAAGCAATATTATTATAGATTATCCCTAACCATTAATGGAAAGTACATTTACATTTAGTCTAAATATAATATAAAAGTATATGTTTGATAATATATCATTATTATATCGATATATCTAATTTTTGGGAAACAGTTTGACAATCTAAGCGATAACGATTATTTCTAAATCTAGTACATGATTTTTCCTTATCGATATGTACATCCCTAAGCAATTTCAGAAACTACTTGGCACAAAAAGCTTCCATAAAATATTGCAATAAATAAACAGAGACTCCGGCAAGTGGTTCCCTCTGGAGGCGTGACTTAAACCATATCTGTCAGAACTTTAACCATTTCTTAAATCAGCATTAAGTGCACATCGCTCAAATTGCTTCCTTAAAGGTAGTTTCCGGAAACTAATTTACTTTAATAACATTTTAATAATTAAATTATGAAGAAGGTAACGATTGCTATAATTATGTTACATATTAATACTTGGTAATCAGACTAAGTTCTCGTTAAGGTTAAATCAAATAATTTATTTTTAATAAATTTCTTGCACAAAGTCAAGAAACTTAAACAAAACGGGCCAAGTCGAGGCTTAACTCCCTCGCATTTCAAAGATATTTTTCGCGGCCGCAAAAGGAGGGGATTTGCGAAGTTTTTCTCGCCCCAGAAGGAACACTTTCCCTTTTCGGTTTTTCCCCACCAAAGTCTTCTTTGTGAGCTCAGAGTTTTTGTGTGCCTTTCGGCTGTCTGTCTGTCAGCCTGTCAGTCCCTCGTCCGTCCGTCTCTATTTGTCTTTGTGGCACTCTTGTTTCGGCTACAATTTCGTTGTTGGACGTTGTTGGTTTTAAATTTCGTCGCACTTGGCGTAAAATGAAAATAAAAAAAAGGAAAATAAATGAAAATACAAGAAAATGAAATGATCGGGGCCCTCGGTGGGGTTAAGATACTCATTTGTGACATTCGAATCTCAGGCTGGTCAGAGTGCAGGCCGTTCCTGGAATTGCTGGCATTCCTTAAATATTATTTATGTCAACCGAGAGTCGCCGTCATATAATTTTTTTTTAATTTTATTTTTGCAACACCCTGTAATTACATTTTTATGTTGAAATTTCCACCTGAACGTTAATGTTATGTTTAATGTTGTGCCTCGGTTTAACTAGGAGGCAAAGGTAAACAAATAATAAACATAAAATTCATGCGAAAATTTCGACCATTCGTAAAAAGTTGAACATCAAAGCCTGCAAAATTCCATCCATCAGTCTTAAAGGGAATTTGGAATAAACATTTGACGGCAAGTTAATGGTAAATAGTTAATGGCATTGTTAATAAATTAAGGCAAACTATAAGTCCATCTATCTAATAGATATTTGTATTTTTTAATTAGCATGGTAACATTTCTACAGGATTTTTTTTTATTATTAGCTTTATGACTTTATATTAAAATTTCTATTTTCAATTTGATTTATACAAGTTGATTTATAAATCCCTTATTATTCGTTAAAAACAAAAATCTATGTTATTTATTAAGCTATTAAAATAATTTTGTATCAATTTTGTAAAAATTCCTAGAACCCCCTTTTCTCCATATAAAAATTTAAATCAAACATACCAATTACACACTTAAAAACGTAATAATTTAATATTTCACTAAAAATATATTATTATAATATTAAAAACCAATTTTCCTGCTTATTGAAATGTCAAAAAAATGCCCTGCAAGTAGCTCAAAGATTCGGTTGAAGTCACACTTCATCGCTGAATTGGCTCAATACAACTTATGTGCTTGAATGGAATTTGTTTGTGGTATCATTATATGATTATTGCCCGCCCCCGCTGTGACCTTCCAACACCTCTCCCACCCCACTGTCCGCGCCCGCATTTCCCGCCACGCTTTCCCACGAGCGGAAGCAGCAGCCAAACAAGCGGGATTCGTGCGCACATCGTCATTATCATTGGGTCCATTATTATGCATTATGTGTGCCCGCCCCGATTACCATCTCCCTGCTCCGTGCTCCGTGCTCCGTGCTCCGTGCTCCGTTCTCTATTCTCTATGCTCCCCTCCCCCGCGGCGGAGGGGATTCCCGCTGTTCCGGGGGGCTTACCCAGGATAAGCGGACTTTACGCAACTTTTCGTTGGGATTCCCCCCGCTTTTATGGTTATGTTCGTAAATTGTTTGCAACAGCAATTGATTATCTAAATTTTTATAGAGTTATGGCCATTTTAGACAGAAAATTTAAATGTGCCAGCTGGAGTGTATAATTTATGAATTTTTGTTTATAGATTAAGCAGTTTTTATTTAAAGAAAGTAAATTATTTATGCGACAGGGAATGTTTTCAATAGCAGCATAACTTTTTTTGGTAAATAAGGTAAAACCTAACTAGTAAAGATGAGTATTTTTTTTTTATTATATGACATTTTTAAAGGGTAGATATTAAATAATATAGAATGGAAATAATATAATTAAAGTCCTGCCTTAGTTAGGATTTATTTCCCCTTTAAGACAAAGTAAACATATCTTCCGTAATGTAAAACATATTCTTAAAAATACATTTTAATCATTTATAATAGCATTAACTGTTAACCAAATTAAAGTTAACTCTCTGCAGTAAAAGCACTTGAGGAATTGAGTGTTAAAGAAAAAATTGACAGAGTTTTTCCAGCAAACTATGTCGCAGACAATCTGCCCAACTCGAATGGCTCTCACATGCATCAGATACTCGAAGAAATAGTTTGGCGCTGTCT
This sequence comes from Drosophila jambulina, assembly GCA_018152175.1. Taxonomy (NCBI): domain Eukaryota; kingdom Metazoa; phylum Arthropoda; class Insecta; order Diptera; family Drosophilidae; genus Drosophila; species Drosophila jambulina. The sequence continues at coordinate 5,341,211 of JAECXH010000006.1, forward strand.
TTTCATGTTTTCTTTACTTTTTCGCAAGTTTTTCGCACAGCCAAAGTTTGGGAAATAGCTTGGAAAATAAGTTTTCGTTGAGCGATGATAAAAACTGACAAACAAGTTGATACATTGGCTAAGCACTTGCCAGAGCTGGGGAGCTGGGGAGCTGGCTGAGACAGAGACTTTCAGCAGTTTTAGAAGCGAAAAGATGCTAATTAGAAACGGCGACAAATTCAATCAAAGCCAAGCGAGTTTTCGATATATATATATCCAATATATATATCTCTTTGTCTCTGTTGCTCTCGCCAGACACACAGCCGCCAAGCGATATCGATAAACTCGATAAGTGCAGCAGCGGAGCAGCGAAACTTGAAATTTATCACCGAAAGATTCTTGAACTCGGCAAGTCACTAAGGTCGTTTCGAAATGAAAAATAAAAATAAGTAAAATAAAACAAGACCCGAAACCCCTTCCTCATCGCCTCTCATTACCCCTCGGCGGTTTGGAACAGGTCCGACTGATTGTTTGACTGATTGATCGCCCGATTATTGATTGATTAGCTTCAGTTCTCACTGCACTCATACAAATATTTTTCTATATTTAAGAAAAATTGCCCTATAACTAATAAAATTGTTCTAGAATTTAGAAAAAGTGTCCTTGAATATAAGACACCAGAAATGCATTTTTTTTTGGGATAATTTTTCTATATTTTCTTAAATCTTATTTTACATTTGATCTTTAAATTGGACCTTACATTTTATTTGATCCGTTTTTTTCCTTTCTTAATTTAAAGACGAATTTATCTTGTTAAGCTGGTAAATTTTTCGCAAAACCATGGCGAAAAATAACGAAAAAAAATTAACTGAAAAATCTCCCACATGTGTGCTTATAATTCCCAACTGGTTCTAACATCGCTAGAATGAAGTGACGGTTGCCGGCCAAGTACCAGATGAACAATTTCCCATTACAGAAGTGGCTGCTGTAACAGAAGTAGGAAGTCTCTTCTATTGATAGTCCGATAAATCAATGCCTTACGATATTTACTATTACTAGTGTTATATTTCGTCGATATATCATGTCGAAGTTTTCCGCTTGATGCAAAAGGTATTGAATAATTTAATCTAAAGTCTTACTTTTTAAATACATAAGGTATTTCTTTAAAGCTTTTTATGAGCACAAAAAATATTTACACTCAAAATCTGAACTATCTATCTATAAAAAAAAATTGAATTAATGTTTTACTAAATTTTTCTCTCTGTTTATCCCCATTCGCAGGCACACTTCAGACAGTCGCGGGCAGCAGCAATGTGGCAGCCATGAGGCGGTGGCACTGCACTTGCTGCCAGCTGTTACTATGCCCGGCACCCACTTGTTGCAGGCACTCATGATGCAACAGCAGCAACAACAGTTGCCACACTGGCTAGCAACAACTACAACAACAAGAAGAACAACAACAACAATACAACAACGAACTCGAGCCAAGTCGGCGGGCAAAAATCACCCATACGCCATGTGGGCGCGCGTCGATCGGAGGATGTTGCATGAACAACCAGGCGCCACAGTGGCCCATGGCCAAGGCCAAGGCTGAAGGCACTCATACACAGGCACACACACACACACACCGACACACATACGCACACGCATTGGAGCAACAACAACAACAACAGGAACAAGAATAAAGCAAATACTGGAAACATCAACAAAAGTTGAAGAATTCCGCTGAACTCGAACGAAACGAAACAAAAACAACGCAAAATGTCTGAGGTAAGTTAACACGTGCAGTGAAAAAAATTATGGATAAATTAATTAGTTAATTCAAATGCATTACCTAAAAAGTTAACAAAGATTTGCATTGCATTTTATAAATATTTTAAAAAGTATTTATTTCAAAGTGTATTTGGGGTTCCTTAGAAAGTAGAACATAATATTTTCTCTCAGCATGACCATAAGCAGGAGGGCGTCTGGGGCGTGGTTCCTTGGCACTGTCTTTCCCCGCAGCGGGAAGCGGGGAGCGTTAGCATTTCCATTTTTATTGAATTAAAATCGATTTTCAGTTTATTTTATCAAAAGACTTAAGAGCTTCAAACACATTAAAAGCAAAAAACCACACACACACACTCTGGCACAAGAAGCTGTTAGTCAGTGGGGTGTGGAAATGGGGGCTGTATGTGCATGTGTGTGTGTGTTTAAAGCCTCCTCTATAAACTTATAAACTTGACTAAAAGCTCCAGATTATTGGCCATAAATATAATGAGTAAATGCCAGGGAAGAGCCAAGGAACTTGTAGAAACATACAGCTCTAGCACTAAATTGTTTAAAATGTATCACGTATTTGGTTCAACATTTTATTGTCTTATGGCATTAGATCAGAGCAATCCAGCAGATGTTACATAAATTCAAAAATCGATACATTTCGATATGTTTTTCGTTTATATGAAGTAGTTTTTAATTTAAATGATACAATTTCAATTCATTTAGGTTTTAGTTTTGATAAATGCTTTATTTTTATTAAATGCATTAATAAATTATAAGAAAATGCATTTATCTTTTTTATGCTCATTTTTAGTTATCGATATTTAATGCAATATGTTCGATACAGATGCAATAGCATCCATATATTCCGCTTATATCTTTAATTGTCGATATATTAAGCCTCATGTAGGAATTGAATTATATTAGGCACATTAATGTTAAGCTAAAATTCATTTTAAAAAATGCTTATTCATATACTTTCTTACTTTCTTATCGTTATATATATATATCCCTGAAAGCCAGGTTACTTTTCGTCAGTTAGGGTATTTTTAAGCATTTCCAAGCTGCGTTCCTTGGGTTTCCGTTTCCAGCCCATCACTTCCTGCTGGCCCGCATGAGCATTTGAATTTTGGGTCAGTGACGTCGTCGCCGTCGTTGTCGTCGTTGTCGTCTTTGCTCCTCATGTTTATGTATGGACGGCGGGATGGCGGGACAGCGGGATGGCTATATGGATTTATAGGGAGGGAGCATCGCGAGCAACAGGCAATAACGACTCAGCTCTCCGCCGAGCAGCTGTCGCCATAAACAAACACGGAGCGACGACGACGACGACTACTACTACTACTCGCACACAGACATAAATATTGACCTAATTTGCACCTGTTTACAAATTCATTCGAGCCACTGCTGGAGCTCAGGCAGAACCGCCCACCCAGGAGCCACCTCCAGGAGCCGCCCCGCATCCTGGCAGGACTTGTGCTTTTGGCGCATGATTTATGCAGCAAACGGAGCGCGACAGCCTCGACAGCGGCTCCATCGCGAACGCGAGCTCCTAAGTGGGTCGACCGTGTCCACATCCACAGCCAAGTCGATCCCAACATGCCACAACATGTTGCCACACGGCAAGAAAATACCAGTACTTCTTCCTAGAAGATAATTCAAAATAGTTTAATAATATTAAAAAGAAAAACTTAAATATTAGTTAGAATAATTTGTAATTCATTTTCGATTAATTTCAAATATCCATCGAGTACTCTTTAGTAACTCCCTTTTCTCTCTGTTTGACTTCTCGGTCAGATTACTGGTTGGCATGTTATTAGGGAGGAAATTTGCATTTCCCATTCTAAAAGGGAAAAGTTGCTGTGCGGAGCAGCAGCACATTTGCAAATGCAAAATTCGATGTTATTCGGCTTCGCTGGCTTACGTGGCGTATGCTTGATCTGTGAGTTTTTGAGGGAGGGCCAGGGCAAAGAGTCCCCCAAAGCGTACACAGTGTTTCAAAACATGCTAAACTTAAAAAAAATGAACAATGTATTATACCTAAATAACACAAGGCAGGATTTATGGTACATTTTTGTAGAAGAAGAGTTAATCAAATCGAAACAAGTGCCTGATTTTATGGGATATATTTGAAAAAAGTAAAAGAACATATAGCCAGAAACCTTTTAAAGCTTAAACAAATATTTAGTTAGTTCCTAAAGACCTTATTCCTAAGCAAATTACATTTGAATTTAAATAGATTAAATCGCAAGGCACTCAAGGCACAGCCGTGACAATCGTTTACCGGGAAGGGGAAAGGCAATTGGTGCTCCACATTAATCCGGAGTCTGGCATTGAGATACTTTAGTTGCTGGATTAGGAGCACTCGAAACGGGGCTCAATCACGGGACTTAATGAGTGCCTCGGTCATTTGCCTCAATTGGCTAATGAATAATGATGATAATGAATAATGTTGATGATGATGACGGCGATAATGGTGTCTGGCAATTAGGCCGATTTGCCATCAATTTGTCCTTGCCATTGAATTATCCTCGCTTCTGGGATGTACAGGGATGTATCGATAACTTGCTCAGTTTATTTAATATTCTTGTTTATAAATAATACTCTACTTATATAATATTAAAATATGTAAAGAAGTATGGAAACTTCTTGTATAAATTTGAAACTATTAGAATAATAATCTAGTACAAACTCTTTTGGAATGATAGAAATTTTTTTTAATATATTAATTTCGATAAACAAATTGATACTTAATATAAGTAATTATTTGTTTATAAACCAATAATAATTTTACAAATATTTGTTATTAATTTAAAACTTCTATATAAAAACAAAACAATATCATTATCGCTGTTATCGCTAAAAATCGATTTCTACCTTTTCGATTAATTTCAATTCTTTATCGAATACTCTTTAGGAACTCCCTTTTCTTTATGCTTATTTGTTATGCTAATCTTTCTCCTCTTAAGGTGAAGCTCCAAGAGAATGCTTCAAAATTGGCAAACTCTTTCATAATATTAATATTTTTAAAATATCGATATAAATATTAAATTTATACCATAAGTAGGTTTGTGTCCCATTTTCCGTTCGCGTATTTCACTCCTCCTAATTATATCACCAATATATCGCTACAATATCGATATTTTATCGCACATTTTCCTCCACTCCTTCGATATCCGCGATAGTTCCCGCTACCCATTACTCCCCCGCAGAGCCGCATCCTCGTCGCTGGTGGTGTCTTTGACAGCTCGAAATCTGTTGTTGTCCGGGCATTGATTTCCCCTTGATTGATGCGTTTTTAATGAAGGCGGCGCCAGGTGCCGCGAATCATTAGTACGATTTTTTCCTCCACTTCGCCACTGTCTCTGCCGTTTCTCTATTATTATTATTATTATTGTTTTTTTTTTTACTTGTCCTTATATCTTTTGGCACCCCTCAGCCATTGTTTGGCTGGCCACGAGCCTTGATCCGCAATAAACTAAATGAAAAATAAATAGTCAATAACAATGGAGGGGCTCCTTTTGGGGACCTGCGACCTCCGCGCGACCAGAAGGAGAAGAAAGTGTCGCAATGTCGTGGCCTGAAATTGACACAGCACTAAAGTTACGACGAGCAAACAAAAGTGGCCAACAAGCCGCTGCGGGGCAGGTTCGGAATGGGGGAAAGCGATGGGAAAGTGAGGGAATAGCTAAGAGAAAAGTGAGGGGAAAAGCGGGCAACGGGACGACAACAGGACGACTGGTCAACTGGCAAACAAATGACGCTACACGTGAGCCATGTACACGAACACACAACAGGGCTATGAGGGACCTGAATGTATGCAGTGAACAAGGATACAAAGTCCAAGCCATGAAAAATGTTGTAATCACAAGCTACGCAAAGGGACACAAAAAAATACAAAAAGAACTAAACAACAGAGCAACATGTTACGGCAAGAGCTGACAAGTTGTGTTTTTCCCCTGGCCGTTTGTCATTTTCTATTTGCTCCGAAAGAAACCAAAATAAACGTAAATAGAGCCAATTAAATATATATCTAGACATGTATATCTAGATTAAGGCAATAGAAAATAACTCTCATTGCATGCATTCTAAAATATAATACCCTAAGACCCCAATAGCTGTCAACAGCTTGGGCTGAAAAACTTTGCCCTAATAAATAGATCAATCGCCTGTAGGACAAGTCGCATTAGCTAGTCTCTCTCCCTCTATCTTTCGCCCTCCCTCTTTATCTCTCGTCTCTTTCTATACATAAATATATATCTACAGCCTTCCCTCTCTCTTTATATCCCTCTTTGTGGTAATTTCCAATCGAATCAGCGAGGATAATGTCCCGCCAAAGACCACAAGCTCTGTATAATCTCTCTCTCTGGGTTGGGGTCCTTGTCTGGGTTTGGTGGCGGCAAGGTCGTAATGAGCCTTGGCCCACCGCAATCCTCACCTCCCAGTCACCCCTGACCTCTGACCCCCAAATGCCTAATCGGCGAACCTCCCTCGGAGCGTGCAGAGGCCATTGGCCTGCCCGAATTTCCTCTCTCTTTCCCTGTGGGAGTCGGATTTTGTTTTGGTTTAACATTAAATAAGTTAATAGTGGGTAGAATTAGGTTTTGCTTTTGGTTTTTAGTTAATTTTTATAATTAAATTAACTGTATATCAGTTGAATTGTTGAAAAGTGCTTACATTTTGAAAGCTAAATGATATAAGCTAAAGGTGGACTGCCTAGGGCCTAGCTTAATTCGATTTTTTAATATTTATACACTTTATTATAATTTATAATTTAAGCACTGGCTGTTGCATACTTTTCCTTTCATATTAATCGCATAAAATTACGTTTAATTTGGTGATAAAGCGCATATTGTTGCCCCATAAATATCATCATACTTACACTATGTGCGACTTTTACTCTTTGTGGATGTCCTGGAGGTGTGTGTGAAGGAAACACAGGTGTAGTAGCAGAGGAACTTTCCGCTGCACAACACACCTGTGCTGGTGTTCTGCAAAATGTGGGCTCCCCTGCCGAATCCTGCCATCCTGTCAGATCCTTCCGCATCATTATGGAGCGGATGGCAGATGGCAGATGGCGGATGGCGGCGCCTTCGCAGCTGTCGAAATTAACATAAAACATTTATGGGAATGTCGCCGAGTCGCGGGCAGGACTAAGCCGCTTGTATCCTCGATTTGCATTCATTTGCATATGGATGTGCGTGTGCGTGTGTGTGTGTGAGAGAGAGGGGGAGAGAGAGCGGGTCAGGACATCCATGGAATGGGTTGTCAAGTGTCCTGGCCGCTTGAGCTGTCATCGTCGTCGTTGTCGTCGCGTTGAGGCGCGTTTATCTGTGCGTATGCAGAAAGTTTTCCAATTAAAAGTTTCGCCCAGGTCCAAAAGTCTGTTTCCCCTCGGCTCCTCTCGGTCGAGCTCCTTGGTCCTGGCTGCTGCTAGTTCCGCCTCTTCTGCCGCAGCTCCTGCCCCGCCCCCACCGCCTTTGGCGACAATTAAGCCGCATAATGAGCTATAAACTTCGAGGCGACAGGGCGCCGAGTCCTGTTCGAAATGCGCACATATGGCGAGCGAATAAATACGCATACGCCAGGTGGGACAGCTGGCCAGCTTTTAAGCGGGCTGCAGGAGAAAATTCAGGACACTTTGGGGGATTTTCCAGTCATAAAAGGTATGTTTTCAAGGATATGGATATTTATTTAAAAACAAAAAAAGTGCACTTAAGTCTTACATTTGACTAGGTTTAATTTACCTTTAGCTTTGTTGCCTTGTAACACCCTTGAAAATTAATAATTGTGATATTTGAATATTTATTTAAATATAAAAACTCACTTTTAGCCTAGAATTTGTAAAAAACTAATTTTATTTTAGCTTTCTTAACTAGTATTTCCTCAAACATTAATTATTTAAATGTTTTAAATATATAATAAAATAGGAAGATAACTCTTAAGCCTAGAACTTTGCCAGGAATAATTTACTTTTGGTTTTGTTACCTCATATTACCATTAAAAATTAATAATTGTAATGTTCACATATTTTTTAATTTCATTTAATTTGGCTAGCACTAATTCTGCCAGCTTTTCCAACATTATTAGCTTTAAAAATTAATAATTTTTATGTTTGGATATTTATAAAAACATATTTTGTTGCACTTAACCTTAGAAATTTATCAGGAACTAGCAGACCTGACCCGCTTTGCTGGGTCCGAGCTAATGCTAGCTAGAACGTTGTTTTGCCATGTATATCATTTGTAGAAAACTATAAAAGTATGCTTTATTTATTTATTGTACAATATATTTGGTTAGTCAGATTACAAAACGATCATTATGAATAAATAAAATTTTTTCAAATGAAAAGTACAACTAACAGGAATTATATAAAAATTTATATAGCGTACCCTGTGCACACTTCGTAGTGCATTAAGGAAATAAAATTGAAACAAAAGCAAAAAATGAAAAACCCTTATTTTATAAAGTGAAATGAAAAACAATTTTATTGAAGTGCTGTATGGTACACAACGTTCTTTGTTTTTGAATTTGTATTGCTAACGAATACATAGAGAACAGATGGTTTTCCAACACGTGAACATGCAACATAAAGTTGTCCATGTGAAAACACTGGATTCTCTAAATTCACACCACAAATTCCCAACGACTGGCCTTGTGCCTTATTGATAGTAACAGCAAACGCGAGGCGCACTGGAAATTGCAAACGCTTAAACTCGAAGGGCATATCAGATGATTTCATTGGAATTCGTGGTATCAATACATCTTCACCTTTGAATTTGCCAGTTAAAATAGTTGCTTCGATCACATTTCCCATTAACTTTTTAACTGCGAGTCTGGTTCCATTACATAAACGCGGCTGATTGATATTACGCAACATTATTATAGTAACACCAACTTTCAATTGTAAATTATGAGGTGGTAATCCAGGAAATTCCAAAGAATTCAAAAATTCAGTTGGATATTGAACGACATCTTCTTCCTCGATAACCGTATCCAATGACTTGTACGAAATCAATTCGCCAGGAATTTTTGATTGTATGACTAAGCTCAATTCACTGACGTCTTTGTTTTTCGCAGCTAAAATTGCTCTTTCACCTAACCAATTATGGCATTTATAATGTTGTGCTATGTTTGGAAAAACACTTTCAATCAATTCATCCATGGATTGAGCAAAACGGCAAAAATCATTAGGCAACGTTATCAATCCTTTTTCATCGACTGACATAGCACCATTTCCAATTTTTAACAATTGCTTGGAGAATGTATCAGCAGATGGATCATTCTGCAACTGAACACGAACATTGGTAGTTAATTTCAATATTTTGACGTGTCTCCACAAATATGATGATTTCAAGCAAGCATTAATCTCATCAGCTGGTGTTGATTTCGGAATGACTGGCAATGTTTGTCGAAAATCACCAGCCAATAAAATCAATGCGCCACCAAACAACTCCGCATTACCTCGAAGATCTTTCAAAGTTCTATCCAATGCTCCGACTGATTTCTTGTGTGCCATCGTACATTCATCCCAAATAATAATGGAGCATTGCTGCAATACTTTAGCTGTGCCAGATCCCTTTGATATGCTGCACGATGGAGTTTCATTCCCTTGATAATTCAATGGTAGTTTCAAAGCAGAATGAGCCGTTCGACCGCCATCCAATAACGTAGCAGCTATACCGGAAGAAGCCAATGCCAATGCAATTTTACTTTGAGAACGCATTGTTGCCAACAACAATGATATCAAAAACGTTTTTCCAGTTCCGCCTGGAGCATCCAAGAAATAAAATCCACCAACACCACTTGTAACAACTTGCATGATCTTGTCATAAGCGATTTTCTGTTCAGCATTCAATTTCGTTAGATTTGCTTGCACAAATGCATTCAATGCGTTTCGGTCGTACTGTTGTTCACGTTGCAATTCTAACTCGAGTAAATCGCGTATTGATCGATTAGGAGATGACATTCCTAATTGTGCTAATGTCTTACTCGCAATTGCCAGACATAAATCCTCAATTTGAATCAAAGCTTCATTATAAACTTCCGGTATAAATTCCAAAACCGGATTACCTCTTGCTTGACGTACTCGAAACAAAATATCTTCAGCTAAGTAATCTTGATATTTCAACCACAATTCTGGTGGATTCGATGGGAAACATGTAGCCAAAATGATTGCAAAGAAAACACGTATTTGATATGGATGAGAAGAAGCAGCTGCATCAGCAAGTGTTTGATCCCAATGCAAATCGTTTTCTAACAAATTCAAATGTTGACACGCTTCACGGTACGTTGCACACAATACTCCATCCACAGTTCTCAATGCTCGAAACGATGTTGGACCACGAACATTTACTAATAACAATCTCAAAAAATAGCATTCAGCAGACCTGACCCGCTTTGCTGGGTCCGAGCTAATGCTAGCTAGAACGTTGTTTTGCATCAGCAATACTGATGAAAAAGCCGACGACAATACAAAATGTGGTTGACTTGGTTTTGACGAATCATGAGCCGGTATGAATAATAATTCATTGCGCTGACCTTCTTATTCGTTTCGATTGAACCAAAACTTCAAATAAAATTATCATAACAAAATGTAAATAAAAAATACTAACCGGTAGAAGCATTGATCATTTTATTGTTGAAATGATATCCATCTTCACCACGTGCAAACAGTAATGGATATTGCAATGCATCATAACAACGATGAGTTTCAGAAACTCGCTGAAGCCCAGCATTTCGCCGATGCAAGACAATATCACGTGAATTGAATTCATCTCCAACGATAACAATAGCCACTTCATCGATTGTCGGTGCATTGAATCTTCTAGTATGCTGACCTGGTGGTGTTTTATCGGCATGAATGACAATGGAATAGCTGTCAGAAGGCATTCGGTCGAGAGCAGTTTGAAATAGTCTAACCAATTCATTTACGTCGTGCAACATGGCTTGCAATTCCTGAACGATATGCCTTTTCAAATTTGATGAAATATCACAACGTCGATTTGCTTCACCATTTGCGTCACCCACAAAGTAAATTTGCAAAAATTGATAACTTTGGTCAGGGAAGGGCAACAAAGAACCAAGTTGATGGTATACTTGACCTTGAATCTGTTGAGAATCGAAATGTTCAAAGTCGAACGTTGCTTTATCATCAACAGAAACATTAATTTTTGTAAAATGTTAATTTACCTTAAAAGTCGGCATAAAGTTATCACTAATTATGTTCGTAGCACCGAATGAAGTCATTTGGAAGCACGAATTGTACGTCTGTATGTACTTCAAAAAATGATTCGAATTCGGTGCATCACCCAAAATCAAAGAACACAACGGTTCCGGCGGTGGCATCAAATCAGGTAACTTTATTTGACCATTAGCACAACACAATCCAGGTGTTTCGGTTTTAAACTTCAATGCTTTACAATGCTTGCATACTTGATCCATTGCACCGATCAATACAGTTCTATGTGAAGCGTAATCAAGAGTAGAATCATAACCAAATGCTGCTCTTTCAAGCACAATATGACGAACCGCATTTTGTTGCATTCGAATAGCTGCACGACGACGATTAGTAGCAGCAGCAACAGCAGAATTCGTAGCCGCACGCTGCTCATCACTTTGAGAAACTCTTAATGAAGCAACGATTCTCGCGTTTCGAGTATGACGTCCCAAATTTCTACGTGGCCGTACCATATCGATGTTAAAATTGGTTCAAATTAAATCACGCCAATTTCCAAAAACAACTGGAAAAAAAACTTTTTCTTTTTTTTCACTTTACGACTGTGTGTCGCTATTCATGCCGAATAGAGAATGAGCCTATACGTCAGCATTCCCCAGAATGGGAAAAGGCTGCCGCCAGGCCCACTTCGACCCAGCCAATATTTTATTTAAACCTTTTTTACGAATTATACATATTATTTACGAATTATACATATTATAGGTTTCTGGTCACTATTATAATTATTATTAGTTATTCATCCGCTCCAGCTCTGGAATGGGCGATCCTGCAGGGGAGGTCAAGTTCTCTGTTTCGTCTCAAGGCACATCCATCGGTAGTAGAGGGGTATTAGTGTTATACACTGTGTAGTAATAACTCCGTGGACCAGATACCGGTAGAATTCGTTGAACTTCAAGTGCACGCTCTCGCTCATGTTGTTGCCTTAGTCTCACTTTGAGAAACTCTTAATGAAGCAACGATTCTCGCTTTTCGAGTATGACGTCCCAAATTTCTACGTGGCCGTACCATATCGATGTTAAAAACGTTCATAACTTACGAACCAAAGCACATACAGGCATCGTATATACATACAAACCACCGTATTGATACCACCTTTCAAACAAAAAAAAAATTTTTGAAATCGGTCAACGCACTGAGCCTAACACTCGCTACAAACACTTTTGGCGTTTAATTTTTATATATATAGATTATTTTCTTGTAGCTTTGTTACCTCTTATAATTTTAAGAAATTAACATTTAAGGTTTATTTGTTACTTAAAACCCCTTGAAATTATTTAATTTACCCTGAAACCCCTGCTTAGAAGCTCAAACACACTCGCAGAGCAACTTTTGTTGTCGAATTTCGGAGCGTGACAGGTGCCGGGAGTTGTCCGGAATAAGGCGAACAATTGTCGAAAAAATTATTACTGCCGCCTCATTTGGCTTTGGCACCTTTGACAGATTGCCTGGCATTGTTCGTGGGGCCCACCTTTGGCATTTTGGCCCCCAAAAAGGAGACTCTTTCTCAAAGGAATTTCATAATCAGGAGCAGGAGCAGAAAGGCGATAAAAATAACCTGAAGAGTGGGCGGGAAGTAGAGGTGGCATTGCGTCAGCCGCCTCTGCAACTTATGGGGGGAGGAAAATGGGGAAAAATGGGTGGCATATGGCCTGCAGCTGCCACTTGCCGGGGATTTGTCGAATGTCATTTGCAAAATGCGACCAGCGAAAGGAATGCCAAGTGTGTGCGAGTGTGTGAGTGTGCGAGTGTACGAGTGTGCGAGTGTGCCAGTGTGCGAGTGTGCGTGTGTGCCTGGCCCCCAGGAGCATCCTCCGTCCTGGACACACCACCAGTTGCCAGGACAACGCCCACCAAGCCACGCATGCTGTCAGTAATCCTTTCGCTTGAGCTTGAGTCTTTTGTAAGCCAAGGAAACTCGTCAAATGCCATATGCTTTGGTGGGGTTAGTTTATTATAAATTAAAGAATATGACAAATAAATAAAAAAAAAATGTTTAAACAAAATATAGCAAATAAATACTACAAACTAATATTCGAAATTAATATCACTCTCAACCCAGTGCCTTGGTAAAAAACTAAAGTAAATGAAATAAATGTTACAAATAAATATAACAAATCAATACAAAAATGAAATATAACAAATAAATATATCCATTAAATATAAAAAATAAATATAGCAAAAAAAAATAATTCAATTAAATATTACAATTAAATATTTCCATAAGCATAACATTACAAAAAATATATTAAAAAATATATATATATTAGAAATTATATTTAAAATAAATTTCAAATAAATGTTTCACATAAATATTACAAAAATAAATATAACTCTAAAGAACAAGTTGTAATAAAAATATATATTAGAAATAATTATTTCAAATACATAAAAAACATTTTAAAAAATGTAAAAGAAAAATATGAAAAAATATTAATATTCATAAAAATATACAATACATATAAATTGTAGTCTAAAAAATAATATTTAAAATATATAGTACAAATTATTATTAAAAATTAATATTAAAAAAAAGAAAAATATATATAATAACTGTTGCTAAATAAATACTACAAATTAATATTTCAAAAATATCTCACAACTAAATACTACTCTCTCCAAATCCAACCCATAATATATACCTTATCCCGCCACAAAAAAAATTCAATTTCGAACATGTCGAAGGCGCTTCCTGCGGGAACATAAACCTCAATCTGGGCTATCCCCGTTTGAGGGCTTTCAGCGATTTGCCAGCAGATAAAACGCCCAGGCATCCCACGGCCTTATCATAAATTTCAAGCACGCAGCAGATAAATCCAATTAAATTAGCAACAATCTCAAGTGGCCGAAGGACCTGCTTCGAGTCCTGCTGCCGCCGCTCCTCCTGTCCGGCCTGCTGCTGGTCGTATTACACTGTCCGAGCAACATTATTTTCAATTTGCCTTTTGCGGTTTCCCCCTGTCGCCAGCAGACCCCGAAGGGGAGGCGTCCTGCCACTCCTGGCCCATTCATCCATCCATCTTCACAGGACTGCTCATCAGACCACTGGTCAGCATCTCGCTTTTTTATGGGGTTTCCTTTGACTTCATCTGCTGGTCTCCTCGTACAGCGGAGATTCGCTAACTGTGATGATATTTATGTTTATATTTATATTGAGGGAGAAACTAATTATTTCAATTTATATTTAGGGGAATATTATATACAATCTATGTTGATAGGAATTTATTTATTAGGAAAATATGATTTCTAGCAGGGTCTTTCTTAGCGAGTGACTTCTGTCTGAAATAAAAGCCACTCCTGCTGAGTCCTGCTGGGGAATTTCAACTGTTCCTGGCGCTTCCTCCTCTCACTGATATGTATATTCTTATTTATTTGTATTTGACTTTTTATGCCCTTCAATAGAAAATCAGTTTGTTTGTCTGCTGAAAACATTTTCCCTGCAGTTGCCATTAGTTGCGTTTGTGATTTAATGAAGAGAAAAACTAGAAACACAAATCCTGGGTGGTTATTTTTATGACCTAGGCTGCACAATCGAAATCGTAATCAAGAGGAGTCCGAAAACCAATTGAAATTATCAGCAGCTGGCCCTAGAGTTAAGGCAGCTGGCCGAAACCCCAAGGCTATGGCCACTGGCCAGTTCAATATGGAGTGGCAGCTGGTGAATGCAAATTATAGGGGTAATAACTGTTAAATTAAAGGGCTTAAATGCAGCTGAACAATAAGGGAAACCTAACAATATAATAGCCATATTTTAACAAAATGAAAATGAGTTCGGGAAATAAATTGTAAGAATAGTAGGGCAGGAATATTATTTAGAAAATTCCTATGGGATAACACTTTCTTGGCCTTAGAGTGTGTGGTGGCCGCATTCCAAAGCAGGAAGCTATTTCCTGCTCCTACTTCTGCTCCTTCTCCTTGTCCAGCTTCTGCTCCTTCTCCTTGTCCAGCTTCTGCTCCTGCTCCTCCTCTTGATCCCACTCCTCCCTGCTGCCACTTCATCCGAATGTCTGGGATGCCTGCTGACGACGACGACGACGAAGACGACCTTTGGGCAATCAATTAAGTTCTGCGGCACGCAATCTCCTCGAGTCTGCGGTGATGACTGTTGGTCCTCCTGGCGGCTCCATCTCCAGCTCTCTGCTCTCTCTGGTTGTTGCCTCATTAGAGCCGCAGGAGAACTCCTGCATTCCGATTGTTTCCCCCTCTGACTTCCCCAGACTTGGCCCACGTTGCGGCTACGTGACAAACTTGGCACGACAACAAGTCCCCTGAATTTTTATTTTTCTTTTCTGTTGTTTTGTTGTTGTTGTATTATTATTATTATTTTTTTGAAGCCACTGAAAGCGAACTGAGCTAAGCCAGCGATTTAATAGAATTTAAGCAGCATTTAGGCACTCTGTGGGGGGGAGAGGAGAGGCCGAAGGTGAGGGACAGAGACCTTTTGCCACATAAATCTGTCAGGGCGAGAGCAATTCTCATAAAAAAATAATGCCAGCAGCGAGAACGAGTGCGAGTGCGAGTGCACGGCGGAAAAAGGAGTCAATTTTTGAGTATTTTTTATCACAAAAAAGAAATTTCTCCTTTTTGCAACGCCAAAATGTAGGCAACGTTATTTTTGAACCTTACAAACTATACAAAAAGGAGTCTAGAGATCTTTGATGAGCTTAATTAATACCTCATAACTTTTTATTACCTACTTTTTGTTCAACTTATATGAAACTGATTTCTTAAATACAAATTTTTTTAAATTTACAACACTAAAACTTGTGTATAATATTATATTCTTCTTGGTTAAAACTTAAAATTTTGTTGTGCTTTTATATATTTTAATTTGGCATCTTATTTTAAATATTTTTAACAGCATTTTTTTTTGTATTTTAATTTTATATACTTATAAATACAACCTTTTCGAAGGCTATTTATTTTCTATATGTTACTTTATTTGTTATTAAAATTAAAGACTCTAGCCTTTTGAATTTGAATTCTTGATTTTAACATTTTGTAACGTGATTTAGTTCCGTTAAAAAAATAATTTACTTTAAATAAAAAAAATATTTAAAATATATTTACATTTAAATATATTTTATGTGTAGAATATTAATATATTATTTTAAAATATATTTCAAGCTTAAGGTCTGGCCTGTTAAATCCAAAATACTTGTCTAAACTATGAATAATTTCTCGTTTCGGGCTAAAAGTTCATATTTTTTAAATATTACTTAAATATTTAATTAAGGAACATATATAAAAAATATTAAAAAAATATATATTTGAGTTTATTATTATTATAAATATAATATAAGAATATAATATTAAGTGATCGAGTTTTATCAAATTTAATCGGTTGCTCAGATTTTATTGTGGGATTTCCCTATAACTTTTTTATTTTCTTTGAAATAGGAGCATCATTTTCTGTTATTTTGCTATGTTGTAATTAAAATCATATATGCTTTTTCTCGCTTTTGTTTTCATCGGTTCTTTCGCCGCGAAATTTGTATAATTTTATCTCCGTTTTGGTTATTTACGGCTGCGGTTATTATTTTAATAATCATTTCCAATAAATATGGCTACCTGTTGTGCCACTAAGTGTCCGAACGCTGGCAAAATAACTCCGCGGCAGGCCACCGTTTATTGTTGGCTCTGCGACAACATTGCTCACCCTGGATGTGCCGATCTTGGACAGATTGGCCCGCGTATTGCTGATCGTATACGTGAACACGCCGGATTGGACTGGACGTGCCCGAGTTGCCTTCACATCAAATCCGATATGAGGATTTTCATGAGGCAAACTCACCTGGAGTTTCAATCATTGGCGGCTGGATTTAAGGAATTGTTTAACCGATTCCAGACGGCGGAGTATCATTTTAAGTCACTAAAACTGCTTAGTGACTCAGTAATTAAATCAAAGAGCAACCTAGCTAATAATTCTTTGCTCATTCCAGACCCTGTGTGCCCTCTTATGCAGTTCAGCCCTCGGAACAATTCTGATATTGCCGTGGCTGTTGACGATAGCTTGGCTGATGAACCATCATTAGCCCCTATTTCTGGGTCTGCTGCTCTGGAGCTACTAAACATCAACCAGGCATCCACGTCGCATGCTGCTGCCTCCAATGTTGCGTCATTGGCTTCCGATGCTCTTCCTGTGGCTCCTCCAGCTGTGGTTCCTTCGGCTGCGGCTCCCCTGATGGTGGTTCCTCAGACGGCGGTACCTCCGGCGGTCACAATCTCTGCGCTGCCATTAACCAGCCCAGGACCACAACCGTCATCTATTTCTGGAGTTGCCCAAAGGAGACCGGCTCCACTTGCTGGAGTTGCCCCCAAAAAACTTGTTTTTGTTTCCCGCCTTAATCCGAGTGCTTCTGAACTTGATGTTTTAACCCATTTGAGCAACAAATTGAATGTTTCTAATACTGAATTTACCGTCTCAAAATTCAATTTTAAGCAAAGACGTGAAATATCTTCGTTTAAAATTGGACTTTCTGATGTATTATTGGCCAGGGTTCTTGATTCTTCTGTATGGCCTGAACATGCCATCGTTCATGAATTTATTCATAAAAGTAATCCTCGGGCTCGTGGTCCTCTGACTCCCTCTGCTAGAACTCCAAAAAACTGAATGATTCTTTTATCCTACACTATCAGAATGTTCGCAGTTTACTAGGCAAACTTAGCAAACTGCACATCAATAGTGCCTCTTTTGATGCCAATGTCATTGTATTTACTGAAACGTGGCTCAACTCTTCTGTCTCCGATAGCGAATTATTTGCAAGCAACTATATCGTTTATAGATGCGATCGTCAATTGCGAATCGGTGGCGGTGTTCTTATCGCGGTTAAGTCCGATCTACCTTCCATTCTGGTTCCGAAAAGTGACATAGATTGCAATTTAGAGTTTGTTGCAGTTCGCATTCAAGTTCATGATTATTTTGTTTATGTCTCATGCTCCTATATTCCACCCCGGTCCGACACGAATATTTACTTACATCATTTATCTTTAATTCAAAATATTCATTCCTCTCTTGGTGTTAATGATCACCTTATTGTCATGGGGGATTTCAATCTTCCGTCCATATCTTGGATGCCCTCTCAGGACTCCAATGTTCTTATTCCCACTGCACCCCATGATCTTGTTCACGGCCTTATTGACCTTTCCTTGGGACAAATAAATTATGTACGGAACTGTCGTGACAATGTCCTCGATCTAATTTTTGCGTCGGAGTTTGCCAATGCCAACATTTCTAGAATCAGCCCTCTCTCTAGCCCCGAAGACGCTTATCATCCCACTCTGGAGATAATTCTAGAAGTATCGACTCCATTACTGCCTTGTCCTTTAGCTGAGCCAGCAACTTTTCGCTGCTTTCGTAAAGCTAATTTCTCTGACTTGAATACATATTTATCTTCTGTCGATTGGACTTTTTTGGACTCCTCTTCTGACGATCCCTCAAACATGGTTGACCGTTTTTATGATATCATATACTCTGGTTTTGACTTGTTTGTTCCTTCGTTTTCTCCTCCTGACGTCTCACATAAGCCTCCCTGGTTTTCTCGTCGACTCTCCAACTTGAAAAACGTCAAGTCTAGACTTTTAAAAAGTTCAGTAGAACCGGGTTGCAAGTCGATCGTGCCAGATACTTAACAGCACGCTATAATTTTATAACGCATAATTCTGAGTGCTACAATTACTACCTGAATCGGTGTAGAAACGAGTTTCAGGCGAATCCTAAGCAATTTTACGCGTTTGTCAATTCTAAACGTAAATCACAAATCTTTCCATCCTGTCTTCATCTCAACACTGAGTCCGCTTCTAACGAGCCTGACATCGCGAACTTATTTGCAAAATTTTTTCAATCTACATATTCTGCTATTAGTTTTGATACAACCTCTTCGTATCCATATTCTCTTCCGCACTTTAATTGCATTTTTATGCCCACGATCAGCGAAGATGATGTTCTTCAGAGTCTCAAAACACTCAAGCCTTCCTTCTCTTCTGGTCCAGATCTGGTACCCAGCTGTGTTTTGAGAAATTGTGCTGGTGCGCTTTATGGACCACTCACCAAGCTATATCAGTTATCCCTTCAGTTTGCGTTTTTTCCTGAATGTTGGAAGGAATCCTTCATAATTCCCCTTCATAAAAAGGGTAGTAAATCCAACATCGAAAACTACAGAGGGATTGCTAAGCTCAGCGCAATTCCCAAATTACTTGAACTGTTAGTGACTGCTCAGCTTCAACACCAATGTGGCTCCATAATGTCTCCCTCGCAGCATGGCTTTATGAAACGCAGGTCTACTTCCACAAACCTTCTTGAGTTTTGTGCTATCATAAGAAATGCGTTTAAATGTAACACACAAACTGACGTTATCTTTACAGACTTCAGCAAAGCCTTTGATTCTGTGAATCACCAGCTGCTGTTGAAAAAACTGACTCTTTTGGGCTTTCCTATTTTGCTGATCAAGTGGATCGCTATGTACTTATCGAACCGAACGCAAAAAGTTGCTTTTATGGGTTCATTTTCAAAACGTATACACGTCACTTCGGGTGTCCCGCAAGGGAGCCACCTTGGTCCACTCCTGTTTGGCATCTTTATTAATGACTTACCCGATGTGGTTCGTAACTCCCATGTGTTAATGTATGCTGATGACGTAAAACTATGTTTGCCATTGACGAATTCAGTCTCCCACTCTCTTTTGCAAATTGACATAAACAACATGCAGTCCTGGTGCAACAATAATTTGCTATTTCTTAACAACACTAAATGTAAATGTATGTCATTTTTTCGTAAAAACTGTTTCTTGACAAATTATTCCTTAGGGACAAGTAATCTTGAGCGCATCATTTCAGTAAATGACCTTGGAGTTCTGTTTAACCATACCTTAAACTTCACCGACCATATTAGCTTAATTGTCGGTAGAGCCAAAGGGGTTTTTGCCTTCGTTAAGCGCTGGTCGAAGGAGTTTGTCGATCCCTACACCACCAAACTCCTTTATGTCTCTCTCGTCCGCCCAATATTGGAATACTGTTCGTGCGTATGGTCTCCTCAATACGCGAAGTATCAAGACCTTGTTGAATCAGTTCAGAAACAATTCCTTTTGTTTGCTCTACGGGGACTTAACTGGGATCCTCAGCGTCACCTCCCCTCTTATAGTGACAGGCTACGTCTTCTGAGCCTGCCCTCGCTTAAGGATCGTCGAACCTGCCACGGAGTGATGTTCATTTATAAACTGATTAATGGATATATTTCTTCGTCTTATTTGTTAAGTCAGTTAAGTTTCTCTGTCCCTGCAAGACCGTCGCGTTATTTCCGGCCGATTGCACTAAGTTTATGTAAATCTAATTTCGAGTTGCACGACCCTTTCCGCGTTTTATGTTCGTCTTATAATGAATTATATTTTTTGTTACATGTGGAGTTGTCCTTAGATGTCAACTCTCAATTTATTTTAAGACACCTATCCTTGCCTCTGACCACCTGATGTGAGTCGGGGCACATCAATAAAAATTACTCCTTATCCGGTCAGTGGCAAGGATTTGGCTTCAATGGCAGAAATTTGCTATTTTCTGAATAAATAAAAATAAATAAATAAATATTTTTATATTATTATACTCCCTCTAAAAATGCCTCATTTTCGTTTTTAAACACTCAAATTTTGCCTTACTTTCCCACTTATTTCTCGCTGTGCACCGAAAGGCGGGCAGGTAAATGCTGCAGCGATAAAAACGCGATAAAGTCATTCAGAGTGTTTAACCGGCAGGGCGACAGGGGTTAAGAGGGCCTTGGCGGGGGGAGGATCATCATCTCGAGAGGTGGGTGGGTGGTGAGGCGGGTAATGGTGTTTGGTTGTCGGGCAAACAAAGTCAAAATTTTCCACATTGAAAAAAAAGAAGGAAAACGAGCGCCACTTTGCTCTGTCTCTCTCTTTTTTTGTAATATTTTTTTTGTGTTTGCCCGACAGTGTCATAAATTTGTTGATGTTTGCCTAACACTGAGGGGGAAGTGGCAGGTGGCACTGGCACTGGCACAGGTGAGGCGGCAGCAGGGGCGCAAGGTCGCCGGGCAGTCGCCAAGCGAAGCTGAAAATTGAAATGGAAAATGAAATATGAAAAATGGGCAATCGCAGCCAGTGAATGCGTTTTCGAATCGAATCGAGTCGCGAGAGAGAGAGGACTGAGTGACGTGCACACGGATCGAGTGCGAAGTGCCGGCGACGGTGCATTATGGCATTATCGCATTAGCTCATCGGGCGGACAGGTACTTTCAGGTGCAATTCAGCCGTGTGCATTGTCCGCGAGACATTAATTATATGCTATTTACTTTGGCACTTCAAAGGAAACCGTAAAGGTAATCCAGGAAACTATGCTTGGCATCAGTTGTTGCACTTGTATAGACTCAATAATTATTTAATATTTACATATATTTATAAAACATAATCGTCAAAGTGCTAATAGTTTCTCTTGGAGACCAGCATATGGTGTCTAATGTCCATGTCCACATAGATAATATTTCTATTTCCACTCGCATTTCCATCTTGCTCTTTTCTCTGTCCTCTGTTCTCTCTTCTCTTTTCCATTATCCCCTCTTTTCCTTTTGTTTCTTTTGTGGCCAAGCATCAGCAGCAGCAATTGCTGCAATCCCAAGCAATTCAAATATTTGGCTAGCTTTGACGAGCTCAGTAATTTCATTATCAGACATCGCATCGTCTCTCCCGCACACAAAGACGCATAAATTAAGTTGCATTTGTGTGTGGATTTGCACAGAAAGAAACGATTTATATATAGGTTCTTGAACAAAGTGAAAATATTGAGATTGGAACTCCAAGCTACTTGAAAACGTGCCTCTTAAGGCACTTACCAACACTACTTGGCTGCAGTTAACTCTTTTGCAGCACTGCTTGATGCTGATGCACACAGAGTTTTACCTCCTGAACAATTTCTTTTATTAAATGCCATCATTTTTATTTCTTATTTTTCTATTCTATTTATATTTCTTTATTTTTAGATGTTTGTATTAGATTTTATTATTAGATTTCTTTTTTATTTTAAAATACTTTCTGTTTGACGCTAAATAACAAATACTTTTAATCACTGCAATACTGCAACAATATTTTCTAACACTGCTTGACGTTAAACCACACTTTCGAACCCTGCAGATGTTCTTACTTTTCCTTTCCGACACTTTCCAACACTGCTTTACGCAATGACTTACTGATTTTATTTTCTTATTAAAATCCATCATTTTCAACACTTCTTTGGTGTAGCTAACACTTTACCACACTGATTGACGCTAAACAAAAAAACACTTTCAAACATTGCAGATGCTTAACAACACTTTCCAGCACTACTTGAAGCTGCAGCACATTTTTATTCTTCTCTCTTATTCCCATTTTTCTCTGAGTGTAATATATTTTTTTTTCGTTATATTTTCTTGTGTCATATTGTGGCCCAGCAGCCAGCTCCAAGTGGGTGATCTTATCGCTTATCTCAGTCAACAGCAGTTCGCCGTCTGCCTCCGTCTCTGCTCGTCAATTTGCCTGGCGGACGAAGGGGATGAAGAAGGGGGATGAAGAAGGGGATGAAGAAGGGGATGAAGAAGGGGATGAAGATGGGGATGGAGATCGCAAGGGAGATACAAAGGGAGATGCAAAGGGAGAGAGCTCCCCCGTCCGTCATCTTGTCCATCCATCTGCCAGCCGTGTCATATGTTTTTGGCCATGGCGCTGATAAGGTGGCCGACGCTGTCACCACTTTTGTGTCCAGACGCCTTCAGTTGGGAGACGTCATTCCGCCGGAGGAGTGATGCAGGAGTGGCGTTTGCTTGACACAAAAGTGCTTTAATCCAGCAGTGGCCAGAGAAAACCGGTTAACAGCGGTGTCTGGTAGAAGAGACACGGAAAGGTAGGGCTCACTTTCATCTTGGGAGCTTAAAAGGATGGGGGAAGTTGCCCTAAACAAGAAGGGAAGCTAATGGTTCGGGGAATTGTTTTATTCGTTTTTTATTTATTGAATTTTATAAATTTAAGAAGAATTTCTAACCCATTTTATTATAACATTCGCCCCGTCAAGGATATAGCGCGAAAGTCTAGATCCCTTCCTAAGTCAGCTCGTTTTCAAGCCCCAGCAAAAGTCCCCATAAATTTGTTCTATTGTTTTCAGAAATTATTTGTTTAAAGCGCATTATACCACTCTATGGGCCAATAGTCACCATTGCTTGGTCATCACACCACTATTTGCCTCAATTCCCCTGCAAGTTGACGGACAGCGCTGCGTATACGTGATAACGCCCGACAAAAGGGATTAATTTAGTATGGAAGCCAGGCATCCCTCCCCACGTACATTTGCATCCTAAGCCTCAGTTATGCCGCTTCAGTTCCCAACCCATATCGAGGCCAAACGGGGCGTATACTTGATATATTGAAATACAATATCAAGTATACGCCATATAAAGCTTTAAAATACTATATATACTTTTTGTTTCAAAGCCTTGTTGCATTCCATTTAATCCATCACAATTCATAGCAGATTCAGTTGAAGCTCTCGTTGATCCTTGTCGAGTCCGGCGAGTCCTGCTGGAGGCTGGGTGCCACAGGACGCACCTTCCTTGCCTGATTCAGGGCATTGCAGGCGACACACCAGAATGAGGCATACTCGTACTCCTCCTTGGGCAGCATTCCGTTGTGGGCATGGCACTCCTTGCAGATCATGCCGAAACGATTCTGCGGACCATCGCCCACGATGAAGTCCAGGAAGCGAACCATGGCCCCACGCGAACGATCGTCCACAATGGGAAAGGGGGTGCGGCGACGCAGCTCCTGGACGGCGCCCACTGGTTGCTTTTGCTCCTCCGGCTCCGGCTCCGTCTCACCAGTAGCTACTGCTGCGGTCTCCGGTTTAGTTTTGTTCTTTTCGTCAAAGCGCTCCAAGAGATTCAGGGCCACCTTGTAGGTCTCCTGGCACATGACCTGCTCCAGAAGCACGCGCTTGTCCTCCTTTAGCTTGGCCAGTTTGTCAACATTTTTGTTCAGCTCGCCCTCGAAGTAGCCCATCATCAGGCGCCGCAGCAGGACGATAAGGATGGGAACGAGGAGCAGCGGCACCAGGTTCACCATGCCCTCCTGCACCGACGACGGGTAGTAGAAGAAGTACCCAAGTACCAGGCCCACAACATACAGGCCGGTGGTGAAGCCCACAAAGTTGCTCACCAACCGACGCTTTCGCTTCTCCATGTTGGTCATGTGCGCCTCCAGAGCCTGGATCTGCGTCTGCAAGGCCTCCAGCACGGCCTCGGTAGACTTCTCCTTCTGGAACTTGGACAGCACGATTCCCATTTTGTAAATTGACTAGAAGTCCACAAGCAGCACGGATTACTTGAAAATTTTGCTCTAAAACCCCACGCCGCCTTGGATGTATAATATAATTTCTACCTTTGTCGTACCTACCTACCTACCTGCCTACCCACCTATCACCTGATATCCAGAATCATCATGATTTCATGATGCACTCGCCCCCATCTTTGTCGCCTGAGCAGGGCAGTATCCATTTCCTTTGGATTGACGCACAACATGGCGTATGCTTGATATTGGCCCTGAGCCTGAGCTGACGGCAAAGGTAATGCGAATCTTGTCATTCAATTTGAGGCAACAATAATGCACACATGCTCTTAGCACAAAGCCAGTGGCAAAGCTTAGAATTTGTAATATATATACCATAAAATATATATATATTTATAGAAACTATTTCTTACAAGGAATACTGTCTGTTTTTGCCTCTTAAAAATAGTACGAAAAATTCCACATAAACTATATTTGCTAGAAACATCTTGTATTTACTATTCCCTACATTATTTTTAATGACTTTCCTTGCTTTTTCTTTAAATAATATTTATATTTTTAGGAGGTTTTCAAGCTCGATTTAGCGCCCTTTTGGTGGTTCTCATCACACACAAACACACACCAGAAATTGTCTCCATTAGATTGCCTGTCAGTTGGCCAAGGGATCCACGTGAATGCATTTGCGTGTTTCTGCCGAGAATGGGGCTTGCTTGCACACCCATTTTCCCCCATTTCCCATTACCCATTTTCCCATTTTCCCTGCCTGCAGTTGCTCTTGTCCCTTGGAGCTAAATTTCGTGCCATGTTTTTTATTTTAATCGGAGAAGCTCGAGCGCATCACACAAATATCAAATGCAGGAACAGGCACGGGCACAGGGCCCTGGCACACGCATATCCTGGCAAATAATATATGTTTGTATGTATTAAAGGTCCTTGCCGGTTGAAGTGTGTACGTATCCCCCGGGAGATGTTTTTTGCGGCGCTAATTGAAAGCTGAATTTTTAACGCCATTTAGCACTTAAAATAATGGACAGGCGGGCAAGGATGCCAAAAAAAGATGATGATCCAGTTATGTTTACTTATATATAGAAAAATGTATAGTGAACCAGGAATACCCTAAAGGATATGCAGTGTAAAAATAAATATCCTTACAATACATATTAAAAGAGATTTTTTTAAAGTACGAAAAGTATTGAAAATTTCTAAAGGAGAATCAAGATTTTCTAGATTTTATATTTATGTATTTATATATATATTATATATATTCTATTTTTTATATATTACATTTTATAAATTACATATGATATTCCATATATATTAAATCATTTTAGCTAGTATTTTTTACTCAACCTTCTTAGCTCTTTCCTTATTTCTTATCTGCTTCCAAAAAAAGTTCCCAAATTATTTTCTATATAATTTCGAGTCCTCTTTTGAAAGAGTATTTCGTAGTGCATAAATTTAAACTATATTGAGTGCAACGCCTGTCACTGATAACTTGTCACTTTTCAAAGTGATGTTCAAAAGGTGCGCGAAATATGCATCAAGTCTGGAAAGAAAAACTTTATCGAAAGATGGCAAAATCAAAAGCGGACACAGCACAACAATGTAAGGCGGCGGCGACACAGTGTGCTCTAGGGAAAACTAGGGAAAACTAGGGAAAACTAGGGAAAACTAGGGAAACTCCGGCAAAATCAGCGACGGACAGAGCCAAAGAGGAAAAGTGCAATGGAAAAAGAGCACCGCTTCGAGTGCGGCGGAGCGTGAAACGGCGGAAGTGCTCTTGACTTTAGAGCGGAAATGCCATAATCTCATGCCAAGTCATCAGCTGCGTGTGTACACATCGAGCTCCGCTCCCTCTTTTCCAATATATTCCATCTATCTCTATGTATGTGTACAAGTATGCATATAGATTGAAGGATACTCCTTCGTCCTTATAATTCGCTTCATTGCAACCAATTACAAGCTGAACAATTTTCGTTACCTACCTGGCTTTTCCCCTGGAAAATACTCCTTGAGTAGGCACATTTTCAGGATAAATATTGCCAAGGAACTCCGTTTAGAGTCTTAAGAGGGTTTTAAAATATTACTAAAAAAAATTATGTGGTAGTTATTAATACATTTAGGGAGGAAATGATGAGTTAAAATTATAATTGATATATTTTAAGGGGATTATAAAAGATCTTATTGATATTTATATACAAATGAAATGCTAGAACGTTTCTTTTTAAAAAATACAAAAATGTTAAATTCTATTTAATTATTTCTTTAATAATATATACATATTTCTCTTCAAAAGCTATTCTTATTATTTATATTTTATATTCTTAGTTCTGTCTTTATTTTATATGCATTAAGTAGTTAATTAGGGAATACCTTTAACCTGTAAAAGAAATTACTTTTCCAATCGGTTTTATAAATCTAAAAAATTCTGTTAAACCCTTCCAGGTATCCCTGAATATTCCTTAATATTTCATTGTTGCTTCAACATATCCTAGGGTATTTAACAGTTGAGATATAAATGTTATATACACGATAACTGGTATTTATGCATATGTACATACGCGGCAGTGGAAAACCTCCGCGATTCCGATTGAGAGCACCCTTGGGGACGCGATTTGCGAGGTTTCTGAGACACTGAGAGTGGAAGCGGGGAGTCCATGATGATTGCCCCGATGATTTGGCCTCCATACCCCGCCCTTTACTGGCACTGGCACTGGCACTGCTCATTATCCTTGGCAATGTCTTTTTAAATTGATTTTTCGCCCTCGGCACACACAAGCACACACAGAGTAATTGTCGGTGCCTGTATCCCTGTGTCTTTCTCTTATTTTATTTCACTTTATTTGTGTTTGTGGGTCCTCGGAGGGTCTCTTATTTTAAGCTAAGCCTCAAAGGAACGATAAAATATGTCATTCTTTCGATTTCAATGAGGAGAGAAAATGTCTTTTCAATTTGTTTGTCATCCTGGCACATTTATGATTAATTCTGCTTGTTTTTTGGACATGTTCTGATCGGTTTAGAGACACAAAAAAAAAAAAACACTGGGTTTCACTCTGTGGCTTTGCATCTTGGCCAGTTTTCGGGACACTGTTTATTGACTTGAACGCGAAAAGGCCAAAGGTGGGCGCCTCTCATGTTCTTCATTTGGCCTTTAAGGGGGTGGCGCCGGGACTCCACCCCCAAGCAATTGTTGCCAACGGATTTTCGGCTTACAAGCGAGTCTTAGTCTGAGTCTGGGTCCGCCCGTGTGCACGTGCATGTATATGACTTGATTATATTCCATTCTATGCATTATACATTATACACAACACACACTGGCATTCGCATTCGCATTTCTCTCATCTTTTCGTCCAGCGTCCTCCTCCTTGGCGTGTCCTTGTGTAGGCCGCTTTGTCATAATCGCATTTTCAGTTATTGTTTGGCCCCCCGAACCATTTCCATTCCAGTTTTTCGCATTTCCCAAACCTTTGTGCATTTCGGATGCGAGCAAACGGAAAATCTTACAAGAGAGCGGGTCCACTCATGCATATTTCAGTTGCCCAGCTAAAAAAAACGGAAGAGAAAAAATCCCCCACCATGGCATACCCCAGCCCTCAAAATCATTGCATACTTTTCAGCTAACTGCACACTTGTCACATATGTCAAACATTAATATTTAAAAGCACAAAGTACGCTGAAAATGTAAACAAATCACCCCGACCATTTAAATAACGCGTGGTGCTTAGCTCGCAAAAATTATTGCCTACTTTCAGCGGTTATTTCAAGAGATATTGCTTTTAAATGGTAGAAATTATATAGAGCAAATTGCACTGGCTCAGCTCGTTGTAAAAATTAATTTTAATTCGTTATAACAATAAAAAAATATAAATAAATAACTATAAAAAATAATGACATAGAAATTGATAGAACTTTTAAGATGTATACAAAATTATTCTAAAAAATGTTACATCATGAAAAAAGACAAATTTACACCGAATTTATGTCTTAAATAGGAGTATAAATTTATCTATACAACACAAAGTTCCTACTAAATTGTATTATATACTTAAAGATTTATTTCCAAGAGTTTTTAAAAACCCTAGTGATTTCTAAAGCACCTTATAATATTCACACAATTTTTTTTTCTGATAGAATCAGGAAAAGGAATTACAATTACTTACAATTAATTATTTTTATTATTTACAGCATAAATACTCAATTTATATAAGCCTTAGACTAGCTTCTGATTGATATATAAATCAAAAAATATATAAATTGAAAGTAGTTATTTACGCCATAAAAAAGTAATTTAAAACAGAGACTAATCACTCTGCGAAATAAATTTGTGTCCTTTGTAGGAAACGAAGCAAAGTAATTTCAAAAAAAGAAATCAAATGCCTGCGGGGTTTCCCAAAGTCCGTAAATTTGTTGGTAGAACTTTAATGCATTTGGTTTGATTGCATTTCGGGCGACGCCATTATGCCATTTTTGGATGGGTTGTGCCCGGGTATTTCGTGGGCATTTCATGAAACATTTAAGTGCATATTTACACTTTGGAGGAGAGGGAAGCAGGGCCCCGGAGGGGTGTCAGGAGCACCGACGACAGGACCTCCTGCCGCTGCCTTCGTTTTGACAGTTAATCATATTTCGGTTGGGGGAAATGGCAACGAAAGCGGAAACGGAAACGGACATCACACAACACACTGGCCACAGGGCTTGGTCAATTGCATTACTTTGTTGGTCAGTGGTCCTTGTTCTTTACGTCGTCCTGTGTCCGGTGTCCTGTGCTTTTTGACTCCTTTGCCGAGGCAAGTCCTGCCACAAACCATAAACCGCACACTTCAATCAAGCGGTTATTGAGTTCTTTCCCACTTTC
The DNA here is from genome assembly GCA_018152175.1 of Drosophila jambulina. Taxonomy (NCBI): domain Eukaryota; kingdom Metazoa; phylum Arthropoda; class Insecta; order Diptera; family Drosophilidae; genus Drosophila; species Drosophila jambulina. Next base: position 5,370,354 of record JAECXH010000006.1, read on the forward strand.
TTGGGTTATTGAGTTCGATTTTCTCGCTGCTGCTGCTGTGCTCGCCTTTAAAGATTTCTTTTTCCCCATAATTACATTGCAAATTAATTCCCTAATTAATTTAATTATAAAGTAAGAAGTAAATACACCCCAGCACTGATCGATTTATCGCTGGTAATTTCCGTGACGGGATCCGCCCACAATCCCCGCCAGAATTTATCAGTCCCGCTGCCGATAGCCTGCTAATTAATATTCCAAAAAGTTCTTAGCAGTTGCCGCCTCTGTCGGACAGACACACAGACGGCGAGGCAGAGACTTTAATTAAATAAATATTTGGCATTTGATTTGCAGAAGGCGACTCGGGGCGAGAATTTCAATTTCCTGTCCCCAATTGCCGAATGCATTATGCAAGCCAACTAACTCCCAGGGCTCAGGCCCGGACTCCGACTCGGACTCCGTCTCGGACTTTGGCTTAAATCGAATGTAAATAGAGTGTGGCCACTCGGGCGGACGGAAAGCTAATCAGAGGAATACCCACCGCCTGCCTGCCTGCTGTCTTCCTGCCTGCAATTTAATTGCCAGATTAGGTCCTCGAGTCCTAGACCTTCAGGGATAAAAGAGGGTCAGACTCCGAACTCAGTCCGAGGGAGGGCACACGGAAAGTATTTGTATACATAATATATACCACTTAATTTTGGGGCTTTTTATCATATCTGCGTATCTCTTATCTGTGACATATCGTCGGTGCAAGATCATGGGTTGTCATAAACATCTTTAACGGTCCGCAGATATCACCGAATGAGTAAAGCATTTACTTTGCCAACGAAGACCTTTGAGTTTTCCATTTCGTTAGCTTGTTTAATTTGTCTAATATTTAAAATTAATAATTAATTTTACTAAACCCGGTGCCCTGGCAACATTTTCTATTGTTTGGATGTTGCGCAACATGTTCCTAGCAACGTTAGCAACATTTATCTTCATTTATCAACATTTTCTTCTGCCATCCGCCCGGTTTAATTTCATTTTTCCATGAATTTAAACCTCTCGACAGAGGGAATTAGCCATATTACTTACTTACTACTATACAAAGATACTAATTTTAAAATCTAAGGTTATATGGGTATTACAAGATGATACATGGATACTCTGAAAAATAAATGAATTTCCTTATATTAAATTAGTAATTGATATCGATATTAGTAGTGATATTTTACAGCTCAATCAAACTCAATGCACACTAATATAATTAATTATAATTATTTGGCACTTTTGTACTACTCATAAACATAATTTTATATAACACCCAAACACCAAATAATATCTATTCATAAAATATATATTTTTCTGTCTACTATATTTCTCCCTTCTGTACATATATATTTTTTGTAATGAGTGTTCCGTCCACTGAAGAAGTTCAAGGCGATTTCCCTGCCAAAGCAAAGAGTCGTGTCTTATCTTATCGCAAAAACTGCCGGAATAACCGAGAGCTATTTATATTAATTTTTTTGTTGTAAATTTGTATACTTTTTTACTAGCAAATTTTTGTTTTCTTTTTTTTTTTTTGGTAATCGAATGTGACCTCATACATAGATTGCCGGCAATCGCCAGGGTCCTTGGCCACTTGAGACTGAATGGATGATCTCAAGTGGATCTTTATCGCTCTCCCTTAGAGTGCAGGGGAGACTCTCTCTCTCGCTCTCTTTCTCACCTCGCTCACCTGGCTCACCTGGCGTTATCAGGGGGAAAGATAAGCTGCCTGCTTTTCGCATTCTCCGCGGCTGTCAGCTGTTCTCGCGATCGACAGTCGAAGCGAAGCGAAGCGAGGCGAAAAATTTAAATCAGTTCAGTTCCCAGCGCCGCGTCAACGGAATTCGTTGAATCTTCTTTCCCCCTTTTTTTTTTAATCGCGGCTTTGAATCACAATAAATTAGCTGTGAAATCATTTCCAAAATCAATTGGAAAAGCAACAACAAAATCAATCGGAAAAGCAACAACAAAAACAACTACAAAATCAACAACAAAATCAGCAACAAAATCAACAACGAAATCAATTATAAAATCTAGTTGAATGTTCTTTCCTTTTTTTTTATCGCTGTAAAATCAAAATCAACTACAAAATCATTTAAAAAATCAACTAGAAATAAATTTCCTTGAAGGTTCCATTTTTATAACAATAAATCAAGTTCAAAGTCAACTCTAAAATCAACTCCAAAATTAACTCTGAAATAAACTCTAAAGTCAACTAAAAATCAACTCAAAATCTACTTAAAATCAACTCCAAAATCAACTTAAAATCGACTCAAAATCTACTTAAAATCAACTCCAAAATCAACTCCAAAATCAACTCAAAATCTACTCAAAATCTTCTTCAAATCAACTCCAAAATCAACTCCAAAATCAACTCCAAAATCAACTCAAAAATCAACTCAAAATCAACTATAAAATCAACTCAAAATCTACTTAAAATCAACTCCAAAATCAACTCCAAAATCAACTCCAAAATCAACTCCAAAATCACCTCAAAAATCAACTCAAAAATCAACTCAAAACAAACTCAAAATCAATTTTCCTTCAACAAAAAATCGAAATAAAAAAAGAAAACCATGTTCCAAGTGCTGTGAGCGGTGGATATATAATTAAATTTATGTGAAATGAGTTCGTGGAATTGCCTTGGATTGATTTTCGGTACGAGCACCCCCCGCCCCTTGAGTAATTATTAAAAAACAGTTCAAGTCCAAGGGTCAGCCAGCAATTTGCCAAATGAAATATTTGCCTTTACTTGACCTGGCCCGAATAAAAAGGATTCACCGCTCGGGCACACCAAAAAAAGGAATCCCAACTTGACCACAGATTTGGTTTACTTTATCCCAAAAGTCGAGGCAAAAGTTTGTGTCCAGTTGCCGGCAGGAAAAATAAAATAAAATAGGGAAAACATACAAAAAAAACCAGAAAGGATATTAACTTTTGAAAGAAGAAGTTTGCATACCTTTGCAATTTGCAATTTCAGGATCTAAAATTATATAAAAAATATAAATAAACAAGGACATTAAATTAGGAATTAGAAATCTTCTGAAAAAATTGTTAACTTTGCTTGTTATTATCTACAAATTTATGTAGTTTTAAAATGTTTTTCTTTGTTAGCTTTGAAGAAGAAGAATATATTAAAGTCTTAAAAATATAGAAATTCAAGAGTTTTTCGAAGAAATTTTAAGCGGTGTTACAACTACATTTTTTTATGTCAATTATATATAAATAAAAGCAATAGGTTTTTAACTAAATTAAAATATGAAATTTTGTGAATTTTAAAATTAAATTTTTTTAGCAAAATAAATCATAATATTATTGTAAAATATTTATACCTAAGTACAGTGTTATTTAATGTTTTCTATATATTTTATGTATCTTACATAATTTAAATATTTTATATAATATATACTTTAATTTTTTAACAAATTAAACCTTTGCTCAAATGTAATAATTTTTTTAGTCAGAAGTCACAACCTTAAAAATGTATCTAAAAGTATTTAATAAAACGTGTAGTTTCTTAATTGATAGTATTTTTTTAACCATAATTTTGAACCCTATTTAAAGGTTTAAAACCTCTAGAGATCTCTGTGGTACTTCCGAATATATTCATTATTAAATATTTATTTGTATTATTGAAGATTGTTTGTTAGCAGAGATTATTTATGTTATAATTATTAATTTCATTCTTATTTTTTTTTATTTTGTTTACATTTTCTTATTTATATAATTTTTCATAAAAAGTTTATTTTGAGAGTCATAACAAAACAAACTTTCCTGAAATAGTTACGAGTCTAAATTAGTCAGAGAGTTCAACCAGAGAGAAACCTTAAGGGTTTTTCGAATATTTTCTTAAAATTGATATTCCTATATATAAATATATATATATTTATTTATTTTTATATATTTTCTTTGAATATATTCATCTCTTTTCGCTCCGACCGCTTGAGGGCTTCTATTTTTAGCACTTTTTAGCGGGTTCTTAATGAACGACCAAATCGGTTTGAATCGGGGAATGCTTTTTATGATTAACTTAGCGACTTCTTTTTGTGTCTTGTGTGTGTGTGTGTGTGTGTGTGTGCGTTTCGCTCGAGTGCCGCCCACGGGTCGTATGCGCGATTTTTCGATTAAGTTTGAATTTTTTTCTCTGTTTCGGGCTGCACTTTCGCCTGGTTTTGGGTGATAAGATTGCCTGAAAAAAAAAAAAAAAAACAAAAAACAAAAAACAACAAAATTGAAGGCCAAACAGAAATCGCAAATCAGCTGGCAAATATCAGAAATCAGAGAATGTCTCGTGACTTTTTTTGTGGCCACAATCGAGGCCGGGGAAATGAAAAATCAAAAGGTTGAAGTGGCTTAGGGGTTGAGGAACCACAAACGAAAACCGCTTTAAGGTTGCTTAATGCACATTTATTTGTTTAAAGACCTGACACAGAGAGCAGCACACTCAATAAATAAAAGATAAATTTAAATGGAAAAAAGCCATCAATACTCGAAAGTAAACTAAAGATAAAAAATGATGAATCTGTTATCGGTCGATATTACAAGTGTTATTAATTATGTATTGATAAGGCCAGGCAATCAAGTCGGTTAATAATTCACAGAGTGAGCTTGAAATTTGCTGAAAAAAAAACGATTTATTTTTAAATGGGAAATAATTTTAAAATTATTTTTATATTTTTTTCCGACCTGCACTTTGTTGCAGGGAGAAAAGCCCTTGTGAAATCACAAAATTGCCAAGCTTTAAGGTCCCTTGTCCGTGACCTATGACCCCTGCACCCTAGCCCAGTGACAGCCTCCGTTTAATCCCTTAATCCTGCGAGCGAACAGACCGAGACTAATCCCATAATCCCCGTCCTTTAACTCCTTTGTTATTATTTAATATCATTGTGTCAAAGAGAAAGCCCTTTAAAAGTATTACATTAAAATCATTTGCATTTTTTCTGTAACTTTTTTGGGACTTGAGGAAAAGTAAATAAATATATTATATGGAACTAAGGTGCTCCAGAAGTAGTTAGTGCTTTCAAATCTCTTTCAAAATGTGTCTAAAAAAAGCTATAAATAATTAAAGGGATCAACTTTGTTGTTCATTTATTTACAGCCCTTTTTCAGGATTTAAAAACCCGTTTACATTGCATCTTATTACTTTATTAAGTATTATTTAATTCATTTTTAGCTCCCAAAATTATATTACAAAAGCAACTTTTTAAGATATATATATATTTTGGTAGTTAAAAACAAATATATATATATTTAAATATATATAATAATAAATAATGTAATAAGATATTTTTAAGAAATGAAAATCTAGCAAAAGTCAATAAATATGCAGGAAAATACAGACAAAATGCATTAGAAAGTGGTTCTATAGTTTCTATATTTATTTATATTAAATCTAGAAACAAGAGAATAAAATATTAATACATTTACAATTAATTTTTTAAATGAATTTCATTAATTTATATTTGTTAAATCCTTTCCAGTCGCGCCGACAATCGGTGAGCTTGACGGCTATGCCGCCGGGCGTCCTGGTCAACGATAGCCGGGCCAATTCCACCGATGACATCCAGATCGCCTTGGCGCCCCACATCCAGACCTATCTGAGCCAGACGGGCCGGCGGCACTCCTGCTGCAGCGTCATGCTCCCGGTGGCCTTCGAGCGGGCGGCGGCCAAGTCCTGGCTGGATCCCAAGTTCGATTCGCCGGTGCTCGAGGAGCAGTACCAGGCCAGTGTCTTTCCGCATGTCCGCATGCGCTACAGGTGAGTGAAGAAACCGAAAAACAGTCCAAAATATATAATCAGAAAATTCTATTGGTTTCAAATCCAATTAAAGGTGCACCTAAAAGTGTTTAATACATAATTAAATTTGAAAAATGCTTCGAAAATATTTTATTTTTCCTAAAATGACATGTAGAAATCTTTTTCAATCAATTTTGTGCCTTGTATAATTTATTAAATACCTTCAGAGACATTTTTAAATGTATGTATATCAACTACATCAAAAATTCTATTAGAGAATTAACATATATGATTAAAGTCAATTAAATTCTAATTAAAACTTGATTGAATTTCCAACTATTTCAATGAATGTAGTGCTTAAAATATTTAAATCAATTATATTAGGTCCATTTCAAAATGTATGTATGTATTTAAAAATGTATCCTGTATAAAAATGTATAAAAAATCGCCTAGAATTCTCTTAAATTGTAATATATTTTTGGAAATTCAGTTAATGTAATTATGATACATTTTTATGGTATTTTATGTTACTTGAGGGCACATTTTTAAATGGATTTCTAAATCATAGATATTTCTTTTAGAGTAGTTATAAAATCATATTTAAATATATATCTAATCAAATATTTCGCAAACAAATTTGTGGAAGATTTCAAATCTGTTTGATAAAATTTTTATAAATATATATATTGAAACAAATGATTATAGGAAAATATCTGTCAATTTCAAGTCAAAGAAAGCATTGCCTTAGGCAACATATTAAATTGATTTAAAATCTTTCAATTTTTTGTTAGACAACCTTTATAAAAATACACACCTAATTACAATTTTTATTACATTAATTTTATTTTAAAGATTATAATATATATTAGTGAAATTTAAAAAGTAGAAGAAATTATTCCATATCAGAACTCCAATGGTGAAGAAAGGACCTCAAGTCTAGAGGGGAATTTAAAACAGGAAGCGATAAAGGGAAGTAAGCCAGGAATTTAATTATGTGGGCCAACCAGCCAACTGACCCTGTCCAGCGTCATCGTGGCTTCCACGTCCACTCAGCTATGCAAATCGAGCAGTCAGCCGGTGCAATCAGGAGAGCAACTAGGTTGGGAAGGCAACTCCTAAGGCCATATATTAATGGCCAAATTGAAAACTGTTTGGCCTTAATTAGCCGCAAAGTATGTACTAGCCAGGTGGGGAATGAAATTGAACATACTTCGTACACTTAGTGGCTGCTGATAATTAATTAAATTTATTTTGCTACCTTGGAGATTGGGAATTCGAGGGAACTATCTTCCATTTATTAAATCCTCTGGCCTTGGGCCAAAGTTCACTGACCCCGCCCGCCGAGATCCTGTTTTCCTGCCTCCTGTACGCTCCCGTCGCCTCTTTCCTTAACCCTTTGATGGCTAAATGGTGCCAGTTCTTGCTCCTCTACGTGTCCAACGTGCACGTGCATGCAATCAACGCGAATCCTGCCCAGGAGCAGGGAGTTGCAGTGGGTAAACGAGGGCAAATTAGCTGGGCAAGTGCGCAGGATGGCGAAATTGCCGCCATAAATGCTCGCTTGGCGTGTGTGCCCCTTCGAGGAGGAGGTGAGGCGGAGAGAGGTGAGAGGTGAGGCGGAGAGAGGTGAGAGGTGAGGAGGGGAGAGGTGAGAGTTGAGAGTTGAGGGGAGCAGCAGGTCGGCGCTGCTGCAGGTCAATGCCATTTTGGGCCATTTGGCGGCCAATTGCAACCGTTTCGCGTGCGGGACAACAAGGCAATCGATTATCACAGCTGGCTATTTTAGCCATTTTCTAGCACAGGTTTCGAGGGTTACTTTTTGTTTTAAAAGAGATTGAAATATACAAAATATTATTTGATTTTATTGATAAATATCCAGTGTGTGTAATATACATATTCCCTGCCCTTATGAACTCCGTTTATAGTTTGTCATCTCTGCTAGAACTATGGAAATTTCAAGAATTCCTTCTTAAACTTGTCTGAAGTTTTCACAACAATATTCAAGTTCTGTGATGCTTCTCCAAAGGTCTTGAGGACCTTAATTTATTAGAATTTCCTTAAGCTTGTCAATGATTAATCTTTCTTGTGCAAATCCAAATTGGCTTAAGACCCTGCTCCTGACACACGCAGGCCAGAAAGTTTTTCAAGTCAAAAAAATAATATATATCAAGGAGAGAACAATGGCGGCAGGTCCTCCCGGAGCTGCTGCATCAACAATGGCCGGAGATTAGTGGACAGCTCTTCATGCCAGCTGTGGGAGTGCCACTGGGAAGGGTAACCCGTTTGGTTCCGGCCTGACCTCCGTCTCTCCCTTGGAGCTCCTCGGAGCGGAACAAAATGGGTAATGAATGCAGTTGCCACTTGCTGAAGTTGCCATGGTGACAGGTTGGAAAGTGTAAGCCGCTCTCCACACTCCACTCTCCACTCTCTGTGCACCCAATCCCCGCCAGAAATTCCTTGGCTGCAGTTAGCGTTAATTAGGATGAATGGCAATGGCCAGGGCAGGGAAAGTTGGATGCGGAATTACTCTTCGCCTGGGTAATGGGCAATGTAATGGCACTCTTTCAGGCTCTCAGTTCAAGGCCGCAGCTGCTGCTGCTCCTGATTTCCCCCCGGACTTAATCCGCTCTGAGTTGGTGACCAGATTTAAGCGGCTTGCAAAAAATCTCAGGCTCAGCCTCAATCTCTCTGATTCAAGCCTTTTATTTGTTTAATTTATTACCGAAGCTTAAGGCAAGGAGTTTAATGGGAATTCCATGATTAATAATATTATAAAAGATGAAGCCTTTTCAATGTATCCGATAACATATCGCATTGATCGATATTTCGACAGGAGAAACGATATTTTGCTATACTTAATATTTTTCTATATTTATTTGCTTACTTTTACATTAATTATTATTTCTTTATTATTATTATTTATTTTCTTTTTTATTTATTTATAAATATTAATTTTTATTTAAGAAAATAGGAAATAATAATCGATATCATCGATTTCTTCGATACATCCTTTTAATCGTATCCTTCTAATCGTATCCTTCTAATCGAATCCTTCTGATCGAAAATCCTTATTTATCTTTAATTTTAACATAATTTGTGTGCTTCCAGGTTCACCCTCTCGTACATCCTGCTCTGCTCGCTGATGTGGTGCCTCTACTTCGTGGTGGACGGCGGATCGGAGGACTTCTGGCGCCCCATCTCGAGCAGCTTCTCGATGCTCTCGCTGGTGACCATCATGGCGCTGTGCTTCACCCACTGGGAGCTGTACCGCGACCACCGGACGGTGACCTCCGCCGTGACGGCGCTGCTCCTGTGCGGCGCCTCCCTGGCCTTCCTCACGTACACGGGGAGGGCCTTCAGTCCGCTGGGTCACTTTGCCATCTGCCTGGAGATCGTGCTCCTGATCTACACGGCCCTGCCGATGCCCCTCTGGCTGGGCGCCAGCATTGCCATCAGTTACTCCATCGCCTTCGAGACGGTCTCGCACATGGTCATCGGCCTCAGTGGCATTCACGGGGGATCAGTGCCCGGCGCAGGAGCAGGCGGGGGAGGAGTAACTGGAGCCGGAGATCCCAGCAACAAGATCCTGGTGCTGCGGATCATGGCCCATCTGAGCGTGCACCTGGTGGGGGTGCATGTGCTCATCATGAACCTGGTGCGCATGCGCGGCACCTTCATGAAGGTCGGCCAGAACCTGCTCGTGCGCCGCCAGCTGGAGATGGAGAAGCAGCTGAAGGAGAAGATGATACACTCGGTGATGCCGCCCAAAGTGGCCGACATGCTGCTCAACGAGGGCGGCACCGCTGGCCTCGACGCGGGCGGCATGCCGCCAGAGTCGCACTACATGCGGCCGCGGGCCTCCAACGATGTGAAGTCCCTGTTCCGGCCCTTCCACATGCACAGCATGGAGAACGTGAGCATCCTGTTCGCGGACATTGTGGGCTTCACCCGCATGTCCTCCACGAAGACGGCCGAGCAGCTGGTGGAGATCCTCAACGATCTGTTCGAGCGCTTCGACGATCTCTGCTCGCTGAGTGGCTGCGAGAAGATCTCCACCCTGGGCGACTGCTACTACTGCGTCTCCGGGTGCCCGGAGCCCCGGGCGGATCATGCCATCTGCTGCGTGGAGATGGGCCTGGGCATGATCGATGCCATGCGCTGCTTCGATGCCCAGCGCCACGAGGGCGTCAAGATGCGGGTGGGCGTCCACACCGGAACGGTGCTCTGCGGCATCGTGGGCACCCGGCGGGTCAAGTTCGATGTGTGGAGCAACGATGTCAGTCTGGCGAACAAGTGAGTGGGAGGAGGGTCCCCATCCGGCTGCTGAATAACGTTGACATTCCCCTCTCCCTTGTGCTTCTCCTTGCAGAATGGAGTCCTCGGGCAGGCCGGAGCAGGTGCACATCTCGCAGGAGACGTCCAGCTTCCTGGGCGATGCCTACTACTTGGAGGAGGGCGAGGAGGTCTTCGGTGAGTAGTTTGCTCAGTTCCTCGGAGACTCCATCTTAATTCCCTTTCCCTTTTCCAGGCCATCGCACCTACTTTGTGGTGGGACGACGCCGCGACTTCTGCCGGACGAATAGCCTGAGCCCCAGCATGCCCGCCAATCCCGTGGGCAGCTCCCTGCTCTTGCCCGGCGGCCATGTGGCCTCCCTGTCGCAGAGCGCCACCAATGTGTCGGTGGTGCAGCCCAATGTGCCGCCCGCCTCGCCGGTGGGTCAGCTCTCCAGCTCGCTGAATCCCTCGCCGGTGCTCTCCATGCGTCCCCGCCTCACCTCCCTGAGCATGAAGCTGCGCAAGAAGTCGCAGAGTAGGGATCGGGACAGGGACAGGGACCGAGATGTGGAGCGCGGCATCATCCATCCGGCGGCGGCCGGGGTGCCGCCCGTTATTGTGGTGCGGGAGCGGCCCAAGATCATCATAACGACCAAGTCGCTGCCGGGCAGCCTGGACTCCGATGAGCAACCGCTGCCGGCCAGTCCGCCGCCGCCACATCCCCCAGTGCCGCCGCCCCCGCCGCCGCCGAGTACCACCTCCGCCAAGATAAAGCTAAAGGTGTGGAAGGTGACGCGTTTCCTCAAGCGATTCGAGGATCTGGCCAGCAGCTCCTCCTCCTCCTCAGGAGCAGCAGCAGCAGCAGCAGCTCAGCAGGAGAGGGAAAGGGAGAGAGAGCGAGATCGGGAGAAGGAGGAGCTGAATCCACACCACCACAGCCCCCTAAATCCCGAGGAGACCCTGGCCTTCATGGACAGCCAGGCGCAGAATGGCTGCGGCTATCAGCAGCTGCCCGTGCTCGTGGAGCAGCGTACCCAGACCCTGGACATACCAACCGCCGCCCGACCGGTGCTGCATCATGCCGCCACATCCACGGCCCTGGCCAGCAGCGTGCTCCGCTCACCGGAGGCCGGAGCAGGCTCGGGCACCGGCTGCTGCTCGCCCGGCCAGTACTCCATGTACGATGACATCATCGACGTCCGCTCCTACATCAGTCAGTCGCGGAGCGACATCTCGCCCTTTGGACGCTCGGGCAGCTATCGATCCCAGTGCGGCCGCCAGTCCACCGGAGGCAATGGAGCGGCATGCCCAGGAGCAGGGGTAACGCCCGGTGGCTCCCAGGCAGTGCCCGCAGTGGAGCAGTCACCGCTGCCCCGGCCGCGAGCCTCGACGCTGGCCACCGGGCGACCGGGTGCGGGCAACAGCCTGGAGCCGGGCAGCTCCTCCTGCTTGCCGGCGCCTGGGGGATCCGGAGGATCCGGCTTCCCGCCCACCCACTCCCGCCAGTCGAGCATCTGCCCCTCGGCCACGTCGCGCAAGGACTCGGGCATCAAGAGCAACTCCCGCCGCTCGTCCATCCAGCAGCAGATCTACGCCCTCAACCAGTCGGCGATAAGTCAGCACCGGGTCTCGGGCTACTTCACCAGCTCCACGTCAAGCATCTCCAACCTGGGCGAGGTGGGCCAGGGCCTGGGCATGGGCCTGGGCCTCGGCATGGGCATGGGCATGGGCATGGGAGGATTCCCGCTGGCCGTACAGCCGCCGCCGCCGGCCCTCCTGATGCCCGCCTGCTCCTCCCAGATGGCGGATCCCCTGGCCGCCTGCCTGCAGCAGCTGCGCAAGCAATCCGATCTCCAGCTGATCCGGTGCGTCCGGGACAATGCCCGATCGCAGCGAAGCTACCTGGTGAAGCCGCCGCTGCGGAGGTTCAGCCTCTACTTCAAGTCGCGGCAGCTGGAGCGGGACTTCCGCTCCAAGGCGCATCGCTTCGGGGCCGAGAACGAGACGGAGGGGCCGCCGACGCTGGCCACGCCGCGGTACAACACCTACATCGACATATTCGTGGGCATTGCCGTCTACCTGTGCATCTCCGTCTCCCTGTTCCTGATGACCCAGAACACGGTCAGCCCCAGCTTCCGGCTGTGGGTGACGCTCTTCTCCTGCTTCACGGGCATCCAGGTGTTTGCCCTGTTCCTCTTCACCCGCCAGATGTGTCGCCGGCAGAGCGGGACCAGCGGCAGCCACAGTACCAGCCATCGCTTGAGGTCCAAGTCCAGCGCCAGCGAGGACGTGGAGCGGGACCCGGAGAGGGACAGGGAGCGGGACAAGGATCGGAGTCGAGAGCGGGACCGGGAGCGGGGGAAGGAGCGCCTCAGAGAGCACTCGGCCACCGGCTCCATATCCTGCACAGATCGCATCTTCGAGGCCATATCCAGCTGGTACCCCTGGCACATCTGCCTGGCCGTGCTCATGGCCATGCCCGTGCTGCTGATCATCGCCAACTTCCTGCTGCTGGACCTGGAGCAGCTGGAGGCCTTCGAGTATCACTACGGCTTCCTGATCTTCGTGTGCATCGTCCACTTCTGCAACTTCACGCAGCTCAACTGTTGGGTGCGCAACGTGCTGGCCTTCCTGGCGGCGCTCTGCTTCATCGGCATTGCGGTCTCCCAGCTGATGGTCTACAGCCAGAACCGTGACGATCAGCAGGAGCAGCGGGAGCAGCAGCAGGACTCCTCCTCCGCCTCCTCCTCCTCCTCGAACTTCAGCGAGGAGATCAAGTGGTTCCAGGACTACCACGTCGAGATCTATCTGGACCTGTTGCTCATCCTGGTCCTGGTGTGGTTCCTCAATCGCGAGTTCGAGATCGGCTACCGGCTGACCTTCTACGGCAACGCTGTGGCCAACCAGGACAAGGTCCGCGTGCAGAACATGAAGAACCAGGCGGACATGCTCCTGCACAACATCATACCCAAGCATGTGGCCGAGCACCTGAAGAACACGGCCAAGTACTCGGAGAACCACCACAACATCGCCATCATCTTCGCCTCCATAGTCAACTTCAACGAGATGTACGACGAGAGCTACCTGGGGGGCAAGGAGTTCCTGCGCGTCCTCAACGAGCTGATCGGTGACTTCGATGAGCTGCTCTCGCGGCCCGAGTTCCGGGCCGTCGAGAAGATCAAGACCATCGGGTCCACCTTTATGGCGGCCAGTGGGCTGGATCCATCGCACCGGGGACTGGGGGACGAGCACATACACACGCTGATGGAGTTCTCCATTGCCATGCAGGAGGTGGTGGATGCCTTCAACAAGGACCTGCTCGAGTTCAATCTCATTCTGAGGATCGGCATGAATGTGGGCGATGTCACCGCCGGCGTGATTGGGACCAGCAAGCTCTACTACGACATCTGGGGCGATGCGGTGAATGTGGCCTCCCGCATGGACTCCACGGGGCTGCCCAATCGGATACAGGTGGGCAAGGACTGTCTGCCCTTCCTCACCAGCAACTACGAGTTCGAGCCGCGCGGCAGTGTCTATGTGAAGGGCAAGGACCACATGGAGGTCTTCCTGTACACGGGCAGGAGGGAGAAGCCATTGGAGCAGGCGGTGCACCCAGTGGGGGAGGAGCAGGAGCAGGATCAGCAGCAGGATCAGCAACGGGGGGAACAGCAAGAGAAACTCCTGCAGCAGGAGGAGGACGAGGAGAAGGCGCCTCTGCAGCTGGAACGGGAACTGGTGGAGAACGGGGACGACGATGAGGATGAGGATGACGATGATCTACACTCCAGCGAGACCACGACCCTGTTCAAGTCGCAGGATTCGCTGCAGGCGAACGGAGGCAACCACTTGGCGCCGAACGCCAGCAGCAACCACGCCGTGACCACCACCAACTCCATGCCATTGGAGACCTGAGAGGAGAGCCGAGCCGAGCCACCTGAAGAATGGTTTCAAAATTGCATTTAACGACTCTCACGAGGAGGAGCAGGAGCAGATTCGGAGCAGGTGGATCCCAGGGAAGAGGAGACGGAACCAGAAGATACAGATGCAGACCACAGACCGAGGGCGGACGGGAGCTACGACCAGGGGGGATTCGAGGTTGAGCATCAACCGTGTTTTTGTGATAATAAATGAATATGAATAGATAGAAATGGTAAACGATAAACGATAGAAGCGATAAATGATAGAAACGATAAAGGATAGTGACGATAAATGATAGAATCGGTTTAAAGTTGCTAGTGATGGGTCGATTAATCGAGGGATTGATTGATTGTTGTTATTGCGGTTGGTTGAGTACAGTGCAGAGATATAGAGAGCTCGAGGGGAGGTCCATGAAAGAGAAAAGAAGAGATCAGTTCGATGTCGAATTTATTCGATACACTTTGTTATCTTTTTTGATCTTATCGAAACGGATGTTGCCCTGTATTGTATGCGCCTATTTTACCTTCCGCCGCTGTTTTTATTTCCTTTTTTTTAATAGCTCTAACTAAACTAAATTTTAAATTAAATTAAAACTAACGAAAAGTATGATTAACACTAAACTAATGCAAGTACGTGGCTTTAAGTGTAGCGAATTATATATTGTGTGGTGTGTAGTTTCAATGTAACATTAGCATTCATAAGTAACCAGAGATAACAGTTATTTTTTTGTTTTTTTTTCTGTGTTTAGAGCCAACGAATGGATATTACCTGTCTGTATGTATTTGCTGTTGTTCATGTTGATCAAGTATGTGTGTGTTAATGTATATAAATGTACGTAGCTAAAGTTAGACGAATGAGTCGGCCATATATGTAAAGCTTATATCGAAGGGCTTAGCATTTTCTTAGATTTAACACCAGAGCTTGACAGTTTTCTAATTTCCTTGTTGAATTTTTGGAAAGCTTAGAGAAAGCAAAAGGAGATTTTAAAACGAGCCGATTTACCCCAAAAAGTATGCACCAAATGCTTGCCATACGCTTTCACCTCTCACACACACACACACACTGGAAAACTGTCATAATTTTGTAAGTCTTTTTGTATCATTTTTTGTACACACACACAGACAGACCTTTTGTGCAATAGAATATTAATAATAAACCTAAGCAAATCTCTATTTCCGCTACGAAAAAATAACTTAACTTAAAAACAAAATCAAGTCAGTGAAAACATAAAGATATATGTATAACACCCATGCATATATGGTACATATAGTATATGCTGTAAACGTGTTACGTGTATTTGCAACCTATGGACCCTATTGTATTTTTATATAAACAAAATATGTATTTTCTACTAATTTATTGAACAACAAACAAACGAAACACGAGAGACGTGTACTCTTATTCTTGTCTTTTTGAAGCATCTAAATGTACATACTCTATATACGATGTGTATTTATATTTATAATTGTATATTTTTTATAAAAACAAGAATGTGAGCACAAACGAGCGAATGATATATAATACATACATATATATTTATGAAAAGTCTAGATCCTGTTTACGATGTGTGTAGAAATGTTTAAATGTTGTTAACGCTGAGATACGGCCCAGCCACCCATGGCCATTATGTAAATGGATCGTGTCCTACGTGTGTTTTAGCAAAAGATTCAAAGAGTTTATCGAAATGTTATAGGCAGACCTCTAAACGAGATGTGTAGAAATCAAATAAACAAAAGGCAGCTGTCTTATATTGTATGTACTTAAAAAACGAAAGAGTTCTTTTATTTGCTCGGGGAAGGGTTCTGGGGATTATAAGCCGGAAAGGAATATTTATTTTATTTATATTCTGCATTCTACAAATTTAGAACAGCTTATAATAGATCTGAGATTGCGTATAAGCGAGTTATTTCTGAACATATTCTGTAAAACTGAAAAAACTCCAAAAAGGCTAAGAAATCTCTTAATTGAAATATTCATAACTGGGCTCCAAAAAAGAATATCAGGTAAGTTCATGCATTTTTATAAATGGTTTTAACAGGAGATGTTACATCGTTAAAATTGTCAAAAATTGGCCAAAAATTAGAAATCGAGTTTTAAATGCAGAAATGTTCGCATTTAAAAACCAAGAAGAAAACAGCAAACCAGACTGAAATCGGTTGAGTTTTAGCCAAGTTATGATCATAAAACCGTTGAGGGTTTTAGTATTTTTCAGCCAAAAAATTTGACCCAATTTTTGAAAAAAATGTAAGGGGTTACATCGTTAAAATTGTCAAAAATTGGCCAAAAATTAGAAATCGAGTTTTAAATGCAGAAATGTTCGCATTTAAAAACAAAGAAGAAAAAACCAAACCAGACTGAAATCTGTTGAGTTTTAGCCAAGTTATGATCATAAAACCGTTGAGGGTTTTAGTATTTTTCAGCCAAAAAATTTGACCCAATTTTTGAAAAAAATGTAAGGGGTTACATCGTTAAAATTGTCAAAAATTGGCCTAAAATTAGAAATCGAGTTTTAAATGCAGATATGTTCGCATTTAAAAACCAAGAAGAAAACAGCAAAACAGACTGAAATCGGTTGAGTTTTAGCCAAGTTACGATCATAAAACCAATGAGAGTTTTAGTATTTTTCAGCGAAAAAATTTGACCCAATTTTTGAAAAAAATGTAAGGGGTTACATCGTTAAAATTGTCAAAAATTGGCCAAAAATTAGAAACCGAGTTTTAAATGCAGAAATGTTCGCATTTAAAAACCAAGAAGAAAACAGCAAACCAGACTAAAATCGGTTGAGTTTTAGCCAAGTTACGATCATAAAACCAATGAGAGTTTTAGTATTTTTCAGCGAAAAAATTTGACCCAATTTTTGAAAAAAATGTAAGGGGTTACATCGTTAAAATTGTCAAAAATTGGCCAAAAATTAGAAACCGAGTTTTAAATGCAGAAATGTTCGCATTTAAAAACCAAGAAGAAAAAACTAAACCAGACTGAAATCGGTTGAGTTTTAGCCAAGTTATGATCATAAAACCAATGAGGGTTTTAGTATTTTTCAGCCAAAAAATTTGACCCAATTGTCAAAAATTGGCCAAAAATTAGAAATCGAGTTTTAAATGCAGATTTGTTCGCATTTAAAAACCAAGAAGAAAACAGCAAAACAGACTGAAATCGGTTGAGTTTTAGCCAAGTTACGATCATAAAACCAATGAGAGTTTTAGTATTTTTCAGCGAAAAAATTTGACCCAATTTTTGAAAAAAATGTAAGGGGTTACATCGTTAAAATTGTCAAAAATTGGCCAAAAATTAGAAATCGAGTTTTAAATGCAGAAATGTTCGCATTTAAAAACAAAGAAGAAAAAACCAAACCAGACTGAAATCTGTTAAGTTTTAGCCAAGTTATGATCATAAAACCGTTGAGGGTTTTAGTATTTTTCAGCCAAAAAATTTGACCCAATTTTTGAAAAAAATGTAAGGGGTTACATCGTTAAAATTGTCGAAAAATTGGCCAAAAATTAGAAATCGAGTTTTAAATGCAGAAATGTTCGCATTTAAAAACCAAGAAGAAAACAGCAAACCAGACTGAAATCGGTTGAGTTTTAGCCAAGTTACGATCATAAAACCAATGAGAGTTTTAGTATTTTTCAGCCAAAAAATTTGACCCAATTTTTGAAAAAAATGTAAGGGGTTACATCGTTAAAATTGTCAAAAATTGGCCAAAAATTAGAAACCGAGTTTTAAATGCAGAAATGTTCGCATTTCAAAACCAAGAAGAAAAAACTAAACCAGACTGAAATCGGTTGAGTTTTAGCCAAGTTATGATCATAAAACCGTTGAAGGTGTCAGCCACAAAATTTGACCCAATTTTTGAAAAAAATGTAAGGGGTTACATCGTTAAAATTGTCAAAAATTGGCCTAAAATTAGAAACCGAGTTTTAAATGCAGAAATGTTCGCATTTAAAAACCAAGAAGAAAACAGCAAACCAGACTAAAATCGGTTGAGTTTTAGCCAAGTTACGATCATAAAACCAATGAGAGTTTTAGTATTTTTCAGCGAAAAAATTTGACCCAATTTTTGAAAAAAATTTAAGGGGTTACATCGTTAAAATTGTCAAAAATTGGCCAAAAATTAGAAACCGAGTTTTAAATGCAGAAATGTTCGCATTTAAAAACCAAGAAGAAAAAACTAAACCAGACTGAAATCGGTTGAGTTTTAGCCAAGTTATGATCATAAAACCAATGAGGGTTTTAGTATTTTTCAGCCAAAAAATTTGACCCAATTGTCAAAAATTGGCCAAAAATTAGAAATCGAGTTTTAAATGCAGATATGTTCGCATTTAAAAACCAAGAAGAAAACAGCAAAACAGACTGAAATCGGTTGAGTTTTAGCCAAGTTACGATCATAAAACCAATGAGAGTTTTAGTATTTTTCAGCGAAAAAATTTGACCCAATTTTTGAAAAAAATGTAAGGGGTTACATCGTTAAAATTGTCAAAAATTGGCCAAAAATTAGAAATCGAGTTTTAAATGCAGAAATGTTCGCATTTAAAAACAAAGAAGAAAAAACCAAACCAGACTGAAATCTGTTAAGTTTTAGCCAAGTTATGATCATAAAACCGTTGAGGGTTTTAGTATTTTTCAGCCAAAAAATTTGACCCAATTTTTGAAAAAATGTAAGGGGTTACATCGTTAAAATTGTCGAAAAATTGGCCAAAAATTAGAAATCGAGTTTTAAATGCAGAAATGTTCGCATTTAAAAACCAAGAAGAAAACAGCAAACCAGACTGAAATCGGTTGAGTTTTAGCCAAGTTACGATCATAAAACCAATGAGAGTTTTAGTATTTTTCAGCCAAAAAATTTGACCCAATTTTTGAAAAAAATGTAAGGGGTTACATCGTTAAAATTGTCAAAAATTGGCCAAAAATTAGAAACCGAGTTTTAAATGCAGAAATGTTCGCATTTAAAAACCAAGAAGAAAAAACTAAACCAGACTGAAATCGGTTGAGTTTTAGCCAAGTTATGATCATAAAACCGTTGAAGGTGTCAGCCACAAAATTTGACCCAATTTTTGAAAAAATGTAAGGGGTTACATCGTTAAAATTGTAAAAAATTGGCCAAAAATTAGAAACCGAGTTTTAAATGCAGAAATGTTCGCATTTAAAAACCAAGAAGAAAAAACTAAACCAGACTGAAATCGGTTGAGTTTTAGCCAAGTTATGATCATAAAACCGTTGAGGGTTTTAGTATTTTTCAGCCAAAAAATTTGACCCAATTTTTGAAAAAAATGTAAGGGGTTACATCGTTAAAATTGTCAAAAATTGGCCTAAAATTAGAAATCGAGTTTTAAATGCAGATATGTTCGCATTTAAAAACAAAGAAGAAAAAACCAAACCAGACTGAAATCTGTTGAGTTTTAGCCAAGTTATGATCATAAAACCAATGAGGGTTTTAGTATTTTTCAGCCAAAAAATTTGACCCAATTTTTGAAAAAAATGTAAGGGGTTACATCGTTAAAATTGTCAAAAATTGGCCTGAAATTAGAAATCGAGTTTTAAATGCAGATATGTTCGCATTTAAAAACCAAGAAGAAAACAGCAAAACAGACTGAAATCGGTTGAGTTTTAGCCAAGTTATGATCATAAAACCAATGAGGGTTTTAGTATTTTTCAGCCAAAAAATTTGACCCAATTTTTGAAAAAAATGTAAGGGGTTACATCGTTAAAATTGTCAAAAATTGGCCTGAAATTAGAAATCGAGTTTTAAATGCAGATATGTTCGCATTTAAAAACCAAGAAGAAAACAGCAAAACAGACTGAAATCGGTTGAGTTTTAGCCAAGTTATGATCATAAAACCAATGAGGGTTTTAGTATTTTTCAGCCAAAAAATTTGACCCAATTTTTGAAAAAAATGTAAGGGGTTACATCGTTAAAATTGTCAAAAATTGGCCTAAAATTAGAAATCGAGTTTTAAATGCAGATATGTTCGCATTTAAAAACAAAGAAGAAAAAACCAAACCAGACTGAAATCTGTTGAGTTTTAGCCAAGTTATGATCATAAAACCAATGAGGGTTTTAGTATTTTTCAGCTAAAAAATTTGACCCAATTTTTGAAAAAAATGTAAGGGGTTACATCGTTAAAATTGTCGAAAAATTGGCCAAAAATTAGAAATCGAGTTTTAAATGCAGAAATGTTCGCATTTAAAAACCAAGAAGAAAACAGCAAACCAGACTGAAATCGGTTGAGTTTTAGCCAAGTTACGATCATAAAACCAATGAGAGTTTTAGTATTTTTCAGCCAAAAAATTTGACCCAATTTTTGAAAAAAATGTAAGGGGTTACATCGTTAAAATTGTCAAAAATTGGCCAAAAATTAGAAACCGAGTTTTAAATGCAGAAATGTTCGCATTTAAAAACCAAGAAGAAAAAACTAAACCAGACTGAAATCGGTTGAGTTTTAGCCAAGTTATGATCATAAAACCGTTGAAGGTGTCAGCCACAAAATTTGACCCAATTTTTGAAAAAAATGTAAGGGGTTACATCGTTAAAATTGTCAAAAATTGGCCAAAAATTAGAAACCGAGTTTTAAATGCAGAAATGTTCGCATTTAAAAACCAAGAAGAAAAAACTAAACCAGACTGAAATCGGTTGAGTTTTAGCCAAGTTATGATCATAAAACCGTTGAGGGTTTTAGTATTTTTCAGCCAAAAAATTTGACCCAATTTTTGAAAAAAATGTAAGGGGTTACATCGTTAAAATTGTCAAAAATTGGCCAAAAATTAGAAATCGAGTTTTAAATGCAGAAATGTTCGCATTTAAAAACAAAGAAGAAAACAGCAAACCAGACTGAAATCTGTTGAGTTTTAGCCAAGTTATGATCATAAAACCAATGAGGGTTTTAGTATTTTTCAGCCAAAAAATTTGACCCAATTTTTGAAAAAAATGTAAGGGGTTACATCGTTAAAATTGTCAAAAATTGGCCTGAAATTAGAAATCGAGTTTTAAATGCAGATATGTTCGCATTTAAAAACCAAGAAGAAAACAGCAAAACAGACTGAAATCGGTTGAGTTTTAGCCAAGTTATGATCATAAAACCAATGAGGGTTTTAGTATTTTTCAGCCAAAAAATTTGACCCAATTTTTGAAAAAAATGTAAGGGGTTACATCGTTAAAATTGTCAAAAATTGGCCTAAAATTAGAAATCGAGTTTTAAATGCAGATATGTTCGCATTTAAAAACAAAGAAGAAAAAACCAAACCAGACTGAAATCTGTTGAGTTTTAGCCAAGTTATGATCATAAAACCAATGAGGGTTTTAGTATTTTTCAGCCAAAAAATTTGACCCAATTTTTGAAAAAAATGTAAAATTAGAAATCGAGTTTTAAATGCAGAAATGTTCGCATTTAAAAACCAAGAAGAAAACAGCAAACCAGACTGAAATCGGTTGAGTTTTAGCCAAGTTACGATCATAAAACCAATGAGGGTTTTAGTATTTTTCAGCCAAAAAATTTGACCCAATTTTTGAAAAAAATGTAAGGGGTTACATCGTTAAAATTGTCAAAAATTGGCCTAAAATTAGAAATCGAGTTTTAAATGCAGATATGTTCGCATTTAAAAACAAAGAAGAAAAAACCAAACCAGACTGAAATCTGTTGAGTTTTAGCCAAGTTATGATCATAAAACCAATGAGGGTTTTAGTATTTTTCAGCCAAAAAATTTGACCCAATTTTTGAAAAAAATGTAAGGGGTTACATCGTTAAAATTGTCAAAAATTGGCCTAAAATTAGAAATCGAGTTTTAAATGCAGATATGTTCGCATTTAAAAACAAAGAAGAAAAAACCAAACCAGACTGAAATCTGTTGAGTTTTAGCCAAGTTATGATCATAAAACCAATGAGGGTTTTAGTATTTTTCAGCTAAAAAATTTGACCCAATTTTTGAAAAAAATGTAAGGGGTTACATCGTTAAAATTGTCGAAAAATTGGCCAAAAATTAGAAATCGAGTTTTAAATGCAGAAATGTTCGCATTTAAAAACCAAGAAGAAAACAGCAAACCAGACCGAAATCGGTTGAGTTTTAGCCAAGTTACGATCATAAAACCAATGAGGGTTTTAGTATTTTTCAGCCAAAAAATTTGACCCAATTTTTGAAAAAAATGTAAAATTAGAAATCGAGTTTTAAATGCAGAAATGTTCGCATTTAAAAACCAAGAAGAAAACAGCAAACCAGACTGAAATCGGTTGAGTTTTAGCCAAGTTACGATCATAAAACCAATGAGGGTTTTAGTATTTTTCAGCCAAAAAATTTGACCCAATTTTTGAAAAAAATGTAAGGGGTTACATCGTTAAAATTGTCAAAAATTGGCCTAAAATTAGAAATCGAGTTTTAAATGCAGATATGTTCGCATTTAAAAACAAAGAAGAAAAAACCAAACCAGACTGAAATCTGTTGAGTTTTAGCCAAGTTATGATCATAAAACCAATGAGGGTTTTAGTATTTTTCAGCCAAAAAATTTGACCCAATTTTTGAAAAAAATGTAAGGGGTTACATCGTTAAAATTGTCAAAAATTGGCCTAAAATTAGAAATCGAGTTTTAAATGCAGATATGTTCGCATTTAAAAACAAAGAAGAAAAAACCAAACCAGACTGAAATCTGTTGAGTTTTAGCCAAGTTATGATCATAAAACCGTTGAAGGTGTCAGCCACAAAATTTGACCCAATTTTTGAAAAAAATGTAAGGGGTTACATCGTTAAAATTGTCAAAAATTGGCCAAAAATTAGAAACCGAGTTTTAAATGCAGAAATGTTCGCATTTAAAAACCAAGAAGAAAAAACTAAACCAGACTGAAATCGGTTGAGTTTTAGCCAAGTTATGATCATAAAACCGTTGAAGGTGTCAGCCACAAAATTTGACCCAATTTTTGAAAAAAATGTAAGGGGTTACATCGTTAAAATTGTCAAAAATTGGCCTAAAATTAGAAACCGAGTTTTAAATGCAGAAATGTTCGCATTTAAAAACCAAGAAGAAAACAGAAAACCAGACTAAAATCGGTTGAGTTTTAGCCAAGTTACGATCATAAAACCAATGAGAGTTTTAGTATTTTTCAGCGAAAAAATTTGACCCAATTTTTGAAAAAAATTTAAGGGGTTACATCGTTAAAATTGTCAAAAATTGGCCAAAAATTAGAAACCGAGTTTTAAATGCAGAAATGTTCGCATTTAAAAACCAAGAAGAAAAAACTAAACCAGACTGAAATCGGTTGAGTTTTAGCCAAGTTATGATCATAAAACCAATGAGGGTTTTAGTATTTTTCAGCCAAAAAATTTGACCCAATTGTCAAAAATTGGCCAAAAATTAGAAATCGAGTTTTTAATGCAGATATGTTCGCATTTAAAAACCAAGAAGAAAACAGCAAAACAGACTGAAATCGGTTGAGTTTTAGCCAAGTTACGATCATAAAACCAATGAGAGTTTTAGTATTTTTCAGCGAAAAAATTTGACCCAATTTTTGAAAAAAATGTAACGGGTTACATCGTTAAAATTGTCAAAAATTGGCCAAAAATTAGAAATCGAGTTTTAAATGCAGAAATGTTCGCATTTAAAAACAAAGAAGAAAAAACCAAACCAGACTGAAATCTGTTAAGTTTTAGCCAAGTTATGATCATAAAACCGTTGAGGGTTTTAGTATTTTTCAGCCAAAAAATTTGACCCAATTTTTGAAAAAAATGTAAGGGGTTACATCGTTAAAATTGTCGAAAAATTGGCCAAAAATTAGAAATCGAGTTTTAAATGCAGAAATGTTCGCATTTAAAAACCAAGAAGAAAACAGCAAACCAGACTGAAATCGGTTGAGTTTTAGCCAAGTTACGATCATAAAACCAATGAGAGTTTTAGTATTTTTCAGCCAAAAAATTTGACCCAATTTTTGAAAAAAATGTAAGGGGTTACATCGTTAAAATTGTCAAAAATTGGCCTAAAATTAGAAATCGAGTTTTAAATGCAGATATGTTCGCATTTAAAAACAAAGAAAAAAACCAAACCAGACTGAAATCTGTTGAGTTTTAGCCAAGTTATGATCATAAAACCAATGAGGGTTTTAGTATTTTTCAGCTAAAAAATTTGACCCAATTTTTGAAAAAAATGTAAGGGGTTACATCGTTAAAATTGTCAAAAATTGGCCAAAAATTAGAAACCGAGTTTTAAATGCAGAAATGTTCGCATTTAAAAACCAAGAAGAAAAAACTAAACCAGACTGAAATCGGTTGAGTTTTAGCCAAGTTATGATCATAAAACCGTTGAAGGTGTCAGCCACAAAATTTGACCCAATTTTTGAAAAAAATGTAAGGGGTTACATCGTTAAAATTGTCAAAAATTGGCCAAAAATTAGAAACCGAGTTTTAAATGCAGAAATGTTCGCATTTAAAAACCAAGAAGAAAAAACTAAACCAGACTGAAATCGGTTGAGTTTTAGCCAAGTTATGATCATAAAACCGTTGAGAGTTTTAGTATTTTTCAGCCAAAAAATTTGACCCAATTTTTGAAAAAAATGTAAGGGGTTACATCGTTAAAATTGTCAAAAATTGGCCAAAAATTAGAAATCGAGTTTTAAATGCAGAAATGTTCGCATTTAAAAACAAAGAAGAAAACAGCAAACCAGACTGAAATCTGTTGAGTTTTAGCCAAGTTATGATCATAAAACCAATGAGGGTTTTAGTATTTTTCAGCCAAAAAATTTGACCCAATTTTTGAAAAAAATGTAAGGGGTTACATCGTTAAAATTGTCAAAAATTGGCCTGAAATTAGAAATCGAGTTTTAAATGCAGATATGTTCGCATTTAAAAACCAAGAAGAAAACAGCAAAACAGACTGAAATCGGTTGAGTTTTAGCCAAGTTATGATCATAAAACCAATGAGGGTTTTAGTATTTTTCAGCCAAAAAATTTGACCCAATTTTTGAAAAAAATGTAAGGGGTTACATCGTTAAAATTGTCAAAAATTGGCCTAAAATTAGAAATCGAGTTTTAAATGCAGATATGTTCGCATTTAAAAACAAAGAAGAAAAAACCAAACCAGACTGAAATCTGTTGAGTTTTAGCCAAGTTATGATCATAAAACCAATGAGGGTTTTAGTATTTTTCAGCCAAAAAATTTGACCCAATTTTTGAAAAAAATGTAAAATTAGAAATCGAGTTTTAAATGCAGAAATGTTCGCATTTAAAAACCAAGAAGAAAACAGCAAACCAGACTGAAATCGGTTGAGTTTTAGCCAAGTTACGATCATAAAACCAATGAGGGTTTTAGTATTTTTCAGCCAAAAAATTTGACCCAATTTTTGAAAAAAATGTAAGGGGTTACATCGTTAAAATTGTCAAAAATTGGCCTAAAATTAGAAATCGAGTTTTAAATGCAGATATGTTCGCATTTAAAAACAAAGAAGAAAAAACCAAACCAGACTGAAATCTGTTGAGTTTTAGCCAAGTTATGATCATAAAACCAATGAGGGTTTTAGTATTTTTCAGCCAAAAAATTTGACCCAATTTTTGAAAAAAATGTAAGGGGTTACATCGTTAAAATTGTCAAAAATTGGCCAAAAATTAGACATCGAGTTTTAAATGCAGAAATGTTCGCCTGTAAAAACTAAGAAGAAAAGTCCAAACCAAACTGAAATCGGTTGAGTTTTAGCCAAGTTATGATCAAAAAACCGTTGAAGATTTTTGTCCCAAAAAAAATGGACCCATTTTTTTCAAAAAAATGTAAGGGGTTACATCGTTAAAATTGTCAAAAATTGGCCAAAAATTCGTGATCGAGTTTTAAATGCAGAATTGTTCGCACTTAAAAGCCAAGAAGAAAACAGCAAACCAGACTGAAATCTGTTGAGTTTTAGCCAAGTTACGATCATAAAACCAATGAGTGTTTTAGTATTTTTCAGCCAAAAAATTTGACCCAATTTTTGAAAAAAATGTAAGGGGTTACATCGTTAAAATTGTCAAAAATTGGCCAAAAATTAGAAATCGAGTTTTAAATGCAGAAATGTTTGCATTTAAAAACCAAGAAGAAAACAGCAAACCAGTCTGAAATCGGTTGAGCTTTAGCCAAGTTATGATCATAAAACCAATGAGGGTTTTAGTATTTTTCAGCCACAAAATTTGACCCAATTTTTGAAAAAAATGTAAGGGGTTACATCGTTAAAATTGTCAAAATTTGGCCTAAAATTAGAAATCGAGTTTTAAATGCAGATATGTTCGCATTTAAAAACCAAGAAGAAAACAGCAAAACAGACTGAAATCGGTTGAGTTTTAGCCAAGTTACGAAACCAGACTGAAATCTGTTGAGTTTTAGCCAAGTTATGATCATAAAACCGTTGAAGGTGTCAGCCACAAAATTTGACCCAATTTTTGAAAAAAATGTAAGGGGTTACATCGTTAAAATTGTCAAAAATTGGCCAAAAATTAGAAATCGAGTTTTAAATGCAGATATGTTCGCATTTAAAAACCAAGAAGAAAACAGCAAAACAGACTGAAATCGGTTGAGTTTTAGCCAAGTTACGATCATAAAACCAATGAGAGTTTTAGTATTTTTCAGCCAAAAAATTTGACCCAATTTTTGAAAAAAATGTAAGGGGTTACATCGTTAAAATTGTCAAAAATTTGCCAAAAATTAGAAACCGAGTTTTAAATGCAGAAATGTTCGCATTTAAAAACCAAGAAGAAAACAGCAAACCAGACTGAAATCGGTTGAGTTTAAGCCAAGTTACGATCATAAAACCAATGAGAGTTTTAGTATTTTTCAGCCAAAAAATTTGACCCAATTTTTGGAAAAAATGTAAGGGGTTACATCGTTAAAATTGTCAAAAATTGGCCAAAAATTAGAAATCGAGTTTTAAATGCAGAAATGTTCGCATTTAAAAACAAAGAAGAAAAAACCAAACCAGACTGAAATCTGTTGAGTTTTAGCCAAGTTATGATCATAAAACCGTTGAAGGTGTCAGCCACAAAATTTGACCCAATTTTTGAAAAAAATGTAAGGGGTTACATCGTTAAAATTGTCAAAAATTGGCCAAAAATTAGAAATCGAGTTTTAAATGCAGAAATGTTCGCATTTAAAAACCAAGAAGAAAACAGCAAACAAGACTGAAATCGGTTGAGTTTTAGCCAAGTTATGATCATAAAACCAATGAGGGTTTTAGTATTTTTCAGCCAAAAAATTTGACCCAATTTTTGAAAAAAATGTAAGGGGTTACATCGTTAAAATTGTCAAAAATTGGCCAAAAATTAGAAATCGAGTTTTAAATGCAGAAATGTTCGCACTTAAAAACCAAGAAGAAAACAGCAAACCAGACTGAAATCGGTTGAGTTTTAGCCAAGTTATGATCATAAAACCAATGAGGGTTTTAGTATTTTTCAGCCAAAAAATTTGACCCAATTTTTGAAAAAAATGTAAGGGGTTACATCGTTAAAATTGTCAAAAATTGGCCAAAAATTAGAAATTGAGTTTTAAATGCAGAAATGTTCGCATTTAAAAACCAAGAAGAAAACAGCAATCCAGACTGAAATCGGTTGAGTTTTAGCCAAGTTATGATCATAAAACCGTTGAGGGTTTTAGTATTTTTCAGCCAAAAAATTTGACCCAATTTTTGGAAAAAATGTAAGGGGTTACATCGTTAAAATTGTCAAAAATTGGCCTAAAATTAGAAATCGAGTTTTAAATGCAGATATGTTCGCATTTAAAAACAAAGAAGAAAACAGCAAACCAGACTGAAATCGGTTGAGTTTTAGCCAAGTTACGATCATAAAACCAATGAGAGTTTTAGTATTTTTCAGCCACAAAATTTGACCCAATTTTTGAAAAAAATGTAAGGGGTTACATCGTTAAAATTGTCAAAAATTGGCCAAAAATTAGAAATCGAGTTTTAAATGCAGAAATGTTCGCATTTAAAAACCAAGAAGAAAACAGCAAACCAGACTGAAATCGGTTGAGTTTTAGCCAAGTTATGATCATAAAACCGTTGAGGGTTTTAGTATTTTTCAGCCAAAAAATTTTACCCAATTTTTGGAAAAAATGTAAGGGGTTACATCGTTAAAATTGTCAAAAATTGGCCTAAAATTAGAAATCGAGTTTTAAATGCAGATATGTTCGCATTTAAAAACAAAGAAGAAAACAGCAAAACAGACTGAAATCGGTTGAGTTTTAGCCAAGTTATGATCATAAAACCAATGAGGGTTTTAGTATTTTTCAGCCAAAAAATTTGACCCAAGTTTTGAAAAAAATGTAAGGGGTTACATCGTTAAAATTGTCAAAAATTGGCCAAAAATTAGAAACCGAGTTTTAAATGCAGAAATGTTCGCATTTAAAAACCAAGAAGAAAAAAGTAAACCAGACTGAAATCGGTTGAGTTTTAGCCAAGTTATGATCATAAAACCAATGAGGGTTTTAGTATTTTTCAGCCAAAAAATTTGACCCAATTTTTGGAAAAAATGTAAGGGGTTACATCGTTAAAATTGTCAAAAATTGGCCAAAAATTAGAAATCGAGTTTTAAATGCAGAAATGTTCGCATTTAAAAACAAAGAAGAAAAAACCAAACCAGACTGAAATCTGTTGAGTTTTAGCCAAGTTATGATCATAAAACCGTTGAAGGTGTCAGCCACAAAATTTGACCCAATTTTTGAAAAAAATGTAAGGGGTTACATCGTTAAAATTGTCAAAAATTGGCCAAAAATTAGAAACCGAGTTTTAAATGCAGAAATGTTCGCATTTAAAAACCAAGAAGAAAAAAGTAAACCAGACTGAAATCGGTTGAGTTTTAGCCAAGTTATGATCATAAAACCAATGAGGGTTTTAGTATTTTTCAGCCAAAAAATTTGACCCAATTTTTGGAAAAAATGTAAGGGGTTACATCGTTAAAATTGTCAAAAATTGGCCAAAAATTAGAAATCGAGTTTTAAATGCAGAAATGTTCGCATTTAAAAACAAAGAAGAAAAAACCAAACCAGACTGAAATCTGTTGAGTTTTAGCCAAGTTATGATCATAAAACCAATGAGGGTTTTAGTATTTTTCAGCCAAAAAATTTGACCCAATTTTTGGAAAAAATGTAAGGGGTTACATCGTTAAAATTGTCAAAAATTGGCCAAAAATTAGAAATCGAGTTTTAAATGCAGAAATGTTCGCATTTAAAAACAAAGAAGAAAAAACCAAACCAGACTGAAATCTGTTGAGTTTTAGCCAAGTTATGATCATAAAACCGTTGAAGGTGTCAGCCACAAAATTTGACCCAATTTTTGAAAAAAATGTAAGGGGTTACATCGTTAAAATTGTCGAAAAATTGGCCAAAAATTAGAAATCGAGTTTTAAATGCAGAAATGTTCGCATTTAAAAACCAAGAAGAAAACAGCAAACCAGACTGAAATCGGTTGAGTTTTAGCCAAGTTATGATCATAAAACCGTTGAGGGTTTTAGTATTTTTCAGCCAAAAAATTTGACCCACTTTTTGAAAAAAATGTAAGGGGTTACATCGTTAAAATTGTCAAAAATTGGCCAAAATAAGAAATCGAGTTTTAAATGCAGAAATGTTCGCATTTAAAAACCAAGAAGAAAAAGGCAAAACAGACTGAAATCGGTTGAGTTTTAGCCAAGTTACGACCATAAAACCAATGAGGGTTTTAGTATTTTTCAGCCAAAAAATTTGACCCAAGTTTTGAAAAAAATGTAAGGGGTTACATCGTTAAAATTGTCAAAAATTGGCCAAAAATTAGAAATCGAGTTTTAAATGCAGAAATGTTCGCATTTAAAAACAAAGAAGAAAACAGCAAACCAGACTGAAATCTGTTGAGTTTTAGCCAAGTTATGATCATAAAACCGTTGAGGGTTTTAGTATTTTTCAGCCAAAAAATTTGACCCAATTTTTGAAAAAAATGTAAGGGGTTACATCGTTAAAATTGTCAAAAATTGGCCAAAAATTAGAAACCGAGTTTTAAATGCAGAAATGTTCGCATTTAAAAACCAAGAAGAAAAAACTAAACCAGACTGAAATCGGTTGAGTTTTAGCCAAGTTATGATCAAAAAACCAATTATGTTATAAGCAATTTTTACGCCAAAAACCGCAAAAATTTATGTTGTTATACAAATGTTTTTTTTGTTCAAAATGTTGTACACATGTGGTTGTTGTAAATGGCAAATAGAATTCTCCAATCTCGACGTTTTCAGTACAAATTCTTCGCTCGTCCGATTTCAGATACCAGGCGAACAGAAGGCAGCAGATGGAGGATGAAATTTATTTTTTAATTGGCGCCCCCTGTAGGAATTTAGCTGAAACTTAGCGAGCTTTAAGCATTACAAATGAGCTTTTTGAAGAGGTTTAAAACCCGGCTAAAAGCTCGCAAAGTTTCAGAAAAAATTCCTACAGGGGGCGCTAAAAAAGCACCGTTTCAGCCAAATTCCGATAGGGGGCGCCAATTAAAAAATAAATTTCATCCTCCATCTGCTGCCTTCTGTTCGCCTGGTATCTGAAATCGGACGAGCGAAGAATTTGTACTGAAAACGTCGAGATTGGAGAATTCTATTTGCCATTTACAACAACCACATGTGTACAACATTTTGAACAAAAAAAACATTTGTATAACAACATAAATTTTTGCGGTTTTTGGCGTAAAAATTGCTTATAACATAATTGGTTTTTTGATCATAACTTGGCTAAAACTCAACCGATTTCAGTCTGGTTTAGTTTTTTCTTCTTGGTTTTTAAATGCGAACATTTCTGCATTTAAACTCGATTTCTAATTTTTGGCCAATTTTTTACAATTTTAACGATGTAACCCCTTACATTTTTTTCAAAAATTGGGTCAAATTTTGTGGCTGACACCTTCAACGGTTTTAAGATCATAACTTGGCTAAAACTCAACCGATTTCAGTCTGTTTTGCTGTTTTCTTCTTGGTTTTTAAATGCGAACATATCTGCATTTAAAACTCGATTTCTAATTTTAGGCCAATTTTTGACAATTTTAACGATGTAACCCCTTACATTTTTTTCAAAAATTGGGTCAAATTTTTTGGCTGAAAAATACTAAAACCCTCAACGGTTTTATGATCATAACTTGGCTAAAACTCAACCGATTTCAGTCTGGTTTGCTGTTTTCTTCTTGGTTTTTAAATGCGAACATTTCTGCATTTAAAACTCGATTTCTAATTTTTGGCCAATTTCTGACAATTTTAACGATGTAACCCCTTACATTTTTTTCAAAAATTGGGTCAAATTTTTTGGCTGAAAAATACTAAAACCCTCATTGGTTTTATGATCATAACTTGGCTAAAACTCAACCGATTTCAGTCTGGTTTGCTGTTTTCTTCTTGGTTTTTAAATGCGAACATTTCTGCATTTAAAACTCGATTTCTAATTTTTGGCCAATTTTTGACAATTTTAACGATGTAACCCCTTACATTTTTTTCAAAAATTGGGTCAAATTTTGTGGCTGACACCTTCAACGGTTTTATGATCATAACTTGGCTAAAACTCAACAGATTTCAGTCTGGTTTGGTTTTTTCTTCTTTGTTTTTAAATGCGAACATTTCTGCATTTAAAACTCGATTTCTAATTTTTGGCCAATTTTTGACAATTTTAACGATGTAACCCCTTACATTTTTTTCAAAAATTGGGTCAAATTTTTTGGCTGAAAAATACTAAAACTCTCATTGGTTTTATGATCGTAACTTGGCTAAAACTCAACCGATTTCAGTCTGGTTTGCTGTTTTCTTCTTGGTTTTTAAATGCGAACATTTCTGCATTTAAAATTAGGTTTCTAATTTTTGGCCAATTTCTGACAATTTTAACGATGTAACCCCTTACATTTTTTTCAAAAATTGGTTCAAATTTTTTGGCTGAAAAATACTAAAACCCTCAACGGTTTTATGATCATAACTTGGCTAAAACTCAACCGATTTCAGTCTGGTTTGCTGTTTTCTTCTTGGTTTTTAAATGCGAACATTTCTGCATTTAAAACTCGATTTCTAATTTTTGGCCAATTTTTGACAATTTTAACGATGTAACCCCTTACATTTTTTTCAAAAATTGGGTCAAATTTTGTGGCTGACACCTTCAACGGTTTTATGATCATAACTTGGCTAAAACTCAACAGATTTCAGTCTGGTTTGGTTTTTTCTTCTTTGTTTTTAAATGCGAACATATCTGCATTTAAAGCTCGATTTCTAATTTTAGGCCAATTTTTGACCATTTTAACGATGTAACCCCTTACATTTTTTTCAAAAATTGGGTCAAATTTTTTGGCTGAAAAATACTAAAACTCTCATTGGTTTTATGATCGTAACTTGGCTAAAACTCAACCGATTTCAGTCTGGTTTGCTGTTTTCTTCTTGGTTTTTAAATGCGAACATTTCTGCATTTAAAACTCGATTTCTAATTTTTGGCCAATTTTTGACAATTTTAACAATTACATTTTTTTCAAAAATTGGGTCAAATTTTTTGGCTGAAAAATACTAAAACTCTCATTGGTTTTATGGTCGTAACTTGGCTAAAACTCAACCGATTTCAGTCTGGTTTGCTGTTTTCTTCTTGGTTTTTAAATGCGAACATTTCTGCATTTAAAACTCGATTTCTAATTTTTGGCCAATTTTTGACAATTTTAACGATGTAACCCCTTACATTTTTTTCAAAAATTGGGTCAAATTTTTTGGCTGAAAAATACTAAAACTCTCATTGGTTTTATGATCGTAACTTGGCTAAAACTCAACCGATTTCAGTCTGGTTTGCTGTTTTCTTCTTGGTTTTTAAATGCGAACATTTCTGCATTTAAAATTAGGTTTCTAATTTTTGGCCAATTTCTGACAATTTTAACGATGTAACCCCTTACATTTTTTTCAAAAATTGGGTCAAATTTTTTGGCTGAAAAATACTAAAACCCTCAACGGTTTTATGATCATAACTTGGCTAAAACTCAACCGATTTCAGTCTGGTTTGCTGTTTTCTTCTTGGTTTTTAAATGCGAACATTTCTGCATTTAAAACTCGATTTCTAATTTTTGGCCAATTTTTGACAATTTTAACGATGTAACCCCTTACATTTTTTTCAAAAATTGGGTCAAATTTTTTGGCTGAAAAATACTAAAACCCTCATTGGTTTTATGATCATAACTTGGCTAAAACTCAACCGATATAACATAATTGGTTTTTTGATCATAACTTGGCTAAAACTCAACCGATTTCAGTCTGGTTTAGTTTTTTCTTCTTGGTTTTTAAATGCGAACATTTCTGCATTTAAAACTCGGTTTCTAATTTTTGGCCAATTTTTGACAATTTTAACGATGTAACCCCTTACATTTTTTTCAAAAATTGGGTCAAATTTTTTGGCTGAAAAATACTAAAACCCTCATTGGTTTTATGATCATAACTTGGCTAAAACTCAACCGATTTCAGTCTGGTTTGCTGTTTTCTTCTTGGTTTTTAAATGCGAACATTTCTGCATTTAAAACTCGATTTCTAATTTTTGGCCAATTTTTGACAATTTTAACGATGTAACCCCTTACATTTTTTTCAAAAATTGGGTCAAATTTTGTGGCTGACACCTTCAACGGTTTTATGATCATAACTTGGCTAAAACTCAACAAATTTCAGTCTGGTTTGGTTTTTTCTTCTTTGTTTTTAAATGCGAACATATCTGCATTTAAAACTCGATTTCTAATTTTAGGCCAATTTTTGACAATTTTAACGATGTAACCCCTTACATTTTTTTCAAAAATTGGGTCAAATTTTGTGGCTGACACCTTCAACGGTTTTATGATCATAACTTGGCTAAAACTCAACCGATTTCAGTCTGGTTTGCTGTTTTCTTCTTGGTTTTTAAATGCGAACATTTCTGCATTTAAAACTCGATTTCTAATTTTTGGCCAATTTTTGACAATTTTAACGATGTAACCCCTTACATTTTTTTCAAAAATTGGGTCAAATTTTTTGGCTGAAAAATACTAAAACCCTCATTGGTTTTATGATCATAACTTGGCTAAAACTCAACCGATTTCAGTCTGGTTTAGTTTTTTCTTCTTGGTTTTTAAATGCGAACATTTCTGCATTTAAAACTCGGTTTCTAATTTTTGGCCAATTTTTGACAATTTTAACGATGTAACCCCTTACATTTTTTTCAAAAATTGGGTCAAATTTTTTGGCTGAAAAATACTAAAACCCTCATTGGTTTTATGATCATAACTTGGCTAAAACTCAACCGATTTCAGTCTGGTTTGCTGTTTTCTTCTTGGTTTTTAAATGCGAACATTTCTGCATTTAAAACTCGGTTTCTAATTTTTGGCCAATTTTTGACAATTTTAACGATGTAACCCCTTACATTTTTTTCAAAAATTGGGTCAAATTTTGTGGCTGACACCTTCAACGGTTTTATGATCATAACTTGGCTAAAACTCAACAGATTTCAGTCTGGTTTGGTTTTTTCTTCTTTGTTTTTAAATGCGAACATATCTGCATTTAAAGCTCGATTTCTAATTTTAGGCCAATTTTTGACAATTTTAACGATGTAACCCCTTACATTTTTTTCAAAAATTGGGTCAAATTTTGTGGCTGACACCTTCAACGGTTTTATGATCATAACTTGGCTAAAACTCAACAGATTTCAGTCTGGTTTGGTTTTTTCTTCTTTGTTTTTAAATGCGAACATTTCTGCATTTAAAACTCGATTTCTAATTTTTGGCCAATTTTTGACAATTTTAACGATGTAACCCCTTACATTTTTTTCAAAAATTGGGTCAAATTTTTTGGCTGAAAAATACTAAAACTCTCATTGGTTTTATGATCGTAACTTGGCTAAAACTCAACCGATTTCAGTCTGGTTTGCTGTTTTCTTCTTGGTTTTTAAATGCGAACATTTCTGCATTTAAAATTAGGTTTCTAATTTTTGGCCAATTTCTGACAATTTTAACGATGTAACCCCTTACATTTTTTTCAAAAATTGGGTCAAATTTTTTGGCTGAAAAATACTAAAACCCTCAACGGTTTTATGATCATAACTTGGCTAAAACTCAACCGATTTCAGTCTGGTTTGCTGTTTTCTTCTTGGTTTTTAAATGCGAACATTTCTGCATTTAAAACTCGATTTCTAATTTTTGGCCAATTTTTGACAATTTTAACGATGTAACCCCTTACATTTTTTTCAAAAATTGGGTCAAATTTTTTGGCTGAAAAATACTAAAACCCTCATTGGTTTTATGATCATAACTTGGCTAAAACTCAACCGATATAACATAATTGGTTTTTTGATCATAACTTGGCTAAAACTCAACCGATTTCAGTCTGGTTTAGTTTTTTCTTCTTGGTTTTTAAATGCGAACATTTCTGCATTTAAAACTCGGTTTCTAATTTTTGGCCAATTTTTGACAATTTTAACGATGTAACCCCTTACATTTTTTTCAAAAATTGGGTCAAATTTTTTGGCTGAAAAATACTAAAACCCTCATTGGTTTTATGATCATAACTTGGCTAAAACTCAACCGATTTCAGTCTGGTTTGCTGTTTTTTCTTGGTTTTTAAATGCGAACATTTCTGCATTTAAAACTCGATTTCTAATTTTTGGCCAATTTTTGACAATTTTAACGATGTAACCCCTTACATTTTTTTCAAAAATTGGGTCAAATTTTGTGGCTGACACCTTCAACGGTTTTATGATCATAACTTGGCTAAAACTCAACAAATTTCAGTCTGGTTTGGTTTTTCTTCTTTGTTTTTAAATGCGAACATTTCTGCATTTAAAACTCGATTTCTAATTTTAGGCCAATTTTTGACAATTTTAACGATGTAACCCCTTACATTTTTTTCAAAAATTGGGTCAAATTTTGTGGCTGACACCTTCAACGGTTTTATGATCATAACTTGGCTAAAACTCAACCGATTTCAGTCTGGTTTGCTGTTTTCTTCTTGGTTTTTAAATGCGAACATTTCTGCATTTAAAACTCGATTTCTAATTTTTGGCCAATTTTTGACAATTTTAACGATGTAACCCCTTACATTTTTTTCAAAAATTGGGTCAAATTTTTTGGCTGAAAAATACTAAAACCCTCATTGGTTTTATGATCATAACTTGGCTAAAACTCAACCGATTTCAGTCTGGTTTAGTTTTTTCTTCTTGGTTTTTAAATGCGAACATTTCTGCATTTAAAACTCGGTTTCTAATTTTTGGCCAATTTTTGACAATTTTAACGATGTAACCCCTTACATTTTTTTCAAAAATAGGGTCAAATTTTTGGCTGAAAAATACTAAAACCCTCATTGGTTTTATGATCATAACTTGGCTAAAACTCAACCGATTTCAGTCTGGTTTAGTTTTTTCTTCTTGGTTTTTAAATGCGAACATTTCTGCATTTAAAACTCGGTTTCTAATTTTTGGCCAATTTTTGACAATTTTAACGATGTAACCCCTTACATTTTTTTCAAAAATTGGGTCAAATTTTTTGGCTGAAAAATACTAAAACCCTCAACGGTTTTATGATCATAACTTGGCTAAAACTCAACCGATTTCAGTCTGGTTTGCTGTTTTCTTCTTGGTTTTTAAATGCGAACATTTCTGCATTTAAAACTCGATTTCTAATTTTTGGCCAATTTTTGACAATTTTAACGATGTAACCCCTTACATTTTTTTCAAAAATTGGGTCAAATTTTGTGGCTGACACCTTCAACGGTTTTATGATCATAACTTGGCTAAAACTCAACAAATTTCAGTCTGGTTTGGTTTTTTCTTCTTTGTTTTTAAATGCGAACATATCTGCATTTAAAACTCGATTTCTAATTTTAGGCCAATTTTTGACAATTTTAACGATGTAACCCCTTACATTTTTTTCAAAAATTGGGTCAAATTTTTGTGGCTGACACCTTCAACGGTTTTATGATCATAACTTGGCTAAAACTCAACCGATTTCAGTCTGGTTTGCTGTTTTCTTCTTGGTTTTTAAATGCGAACATTTCTGCATTTAAAACTCGATTTCTAATTTTTGGCCAATTTTTGACAATTTTAACGATGTAACCCCTTACATTTTTTTCAAAAATTGGGTCAAATTTTTTGGCTGAAAAATACTAAAACCCTCATTGGTTTTATGATCATAACTTGGCTAAAACTCAACCGATTTCAGTCTGGTTTAGTTTTTTCTTCTTGGTTTTTAAATGCGAACATTTCTGCATTTAAAACTCGGTTTCTAATTTTTGGCCAATTTTTGACAATTTTAACGATGTAACCCCTTACATTTTTTTCAAAATTGGGTCAAATTTTTTGGCTGAAAAATACTAAAACCCTCATTGGTTTTATGATCATAACTTGGCTAAAACTCAACCGATTTCAGTCTGGTTTAGTTTTTTCTTCTTGGTTTTTAAATGCGAACATTTCTGCATTTAAAACTCGGTTTCTAATTTTTGGCCAATTTTTGACAATTTTAACGATGTAACCCCTTACATTTTTTTCAAAAATTGGGTCAAATTTTTTGGCTGAAAAATACTAAAACCCTCAACGGTTTTATGATCATAACTTGGCTAAAACTCAACCGATTTCAGTCTGGTTTGCTGTTTTCTTCTTGGTTTTTAAATGCGAACATTTCTGCATTTAAAACTCGATTTCTAATTTTTGGCCAATTTTTGACAATTTTAACGATGTAACCCCTTACATTTTTTTCAAAAATTGGGTCAAATTTTGTGGCTGACACCTTCAACGGTTTTATGATCATAACTTGGCTAAAACTCAACAAATTTCAGTCTGGTTTGGTTTTTTCTTCTTTGTTTTTAAATGCGAACATATCTGCATTTAAAACTCGATTTCTAATTTTAGGCCAATTTTTGACAATTTTAACGATGTAACCCCTTACATTTTTTTCAAAAATTGGGTCAAATTTTGTGGCTGACACCTTCAACGGTTTTATGATCATAACTTGGCTAAAACTCAACCGATTTCAGTCTGTTTTGCTGTTTTCTTCTTGGTTTTTAAATGCGAACATTTCTGCATTTAAAACTCGATTTCTTATTTTGGCCAATTTTTGACAATTTTAACGATGTAACCCCTTACATTTTTTTCAAAAATTGGGTCAAATTTTTTGGCTGAAAAATACTAAAACCTTCATTGGTTTTATGATCATAACTTGGCTAAAACTCAACCGATTTCAGTCTGTTTTGCTGTTTTCAAAAATTGGGTCAAATTTTGTGGCCGACACCTTCAACGGTTTTATGATCATAACTTGGCTAAAACTCAACCGATTTCAGTCTGGTTTAGTTTTTTCTTCTTGGTTTTTAAATGCGAACATTTCTGCATTTAAAACTCGGTTTCTAATTTTTGGCCAATTTTTGACAATTTTAACGATGTAACCCCTTACATTTTTTTCAAAAATTGGGTCAAATTTTTTGGCTGAAAAATACTAAAACCTTCATTGGTTTTATGATCATAACTTGGCTAAAACTCAACCGATTTCAGTCTGTTTTGCTGTTTTCAAAAATTGGGTCAAATTTTGTGGCTGACACCTTCAACGGTTTTATGATCATAACTTGGCTAAAACTCAACCGATTTCAGTCTGTTTTGCTGTTTTCTTCTTGGTTTTTAAATGCGAACATTTCTGCATTTAAAACTCGATTTCTTATTTTGGCCAATTTTTGACAATTTTAACGATGTAACCCCTTACATTTTTTTCAAAAATTGGGTCAAATTTTTTGGCTGAAAAATACTAAAACCCTCATTGGTTTTATGATCATAACTTGGCTAAAACTCAACCGATTTCAGTCTGGTTTAGTTTTTTCTTCTTGGTTTTTAAATGCGAACATTTCTGCATTTAAAACTCGGTTTCTAATTTTTGGCCAATTTTTGACAATTTTAACGATGTAACCCCTTACATTTTTTTCAAAAATTGGGTCAAATTTTTTGGCTGAAAAATACTAAAACCCTCATTGGTTTTATGATCATAACTTGGCTAAAACTCAACCGATTTCAGTCTGTTTTGCTGTTTTCTTCTTGGTTTTTAAATGCGAACATTTCTGCATTTAAAACTCGATTTCTTATTTTGGCCAATTTTTGACAATTTTAACGATTTAACCCCTTACATTTTTTTCAAAAAGTGGGTCAAATTTTTTGGCTGAAAAATACTAAAACCCTCATTGGTTTTATGATCATAACTTGGCTAAAACTCAACCGATTTCAGTCTGTTTTGCTGTTTTCTTCTTGGTTTTCAAATGCGAACATATCTGCATTTAAAACTCGATTTCTAATTTTAGGCCAATTTTTGACAATTTTAACGATGTAACCCCTTACATTTTTTTCAAAAATTGGGTCAAATTTTGTGGCTGACACCTTCAACGGTTTTATGATCATAACTTGGCTAAAACTCAACAGATTTCAGTCTGGTTTGGTTTTTTCTTCTTCGTTTTTAAATGCGAACATATCTGCATTTAAAACTCGATTTCTTATTTTGGCCAATTTTTGACAATTTTAACGATGTAACCCCTTACATTTTTTTCAAAAATTGGGTCAAATTTTGTGGCTGAAAAATACTAAAACCCTCATTGGTTTTATGATCATAACTTGGCTAAAACTCAACCGATTTCAGTCTGGTTTAGTTTTTTCTTCTTGGTTTTTAAATGCGAACAAATCTGCATTTAAAACTCGGTTTCTAATTTTTGGCCAATTTTTGACAATTTTAACGATGTAACCCCTTACATTTTTTTCAAAAATTGGGTCAAATTTTTTGGCTGAAAAATACTAAAACTCTCATTGGTTTTATGATCGTAACTTGGCTAAAACTCAACCGATTTCTGTCTGGTTTGCTGTTTTCTTCTTGGTTTTTAAATGCGAACATTTCTGCATTTAAAACTCGGTTTCTAATTTTTGGCCAATTTTTGACAATTTTAACCCCTTACATTTTTTTCAAAAATTGGGTCAAATTTTGTGGCTGACACCTTCAACGGTTTTATGATCATAACTTGGCTAAAACTCAACAGATTTCAGTCTGGTTTGGTTTTTTCTTCTTCGTTTTTAAATGCGAACATATCTGCATTTAAAAATCGATTTCTTATTTTGGCCAATTTTTGACAATTTTAACGATGTAACCCCTTACATTTTTTTCAAAAATTGGGTCAAATTTTTTGGCTGAAAAATACTAAAACCCTCATTGGTTTTATGATCATAACTTGGCTAAAACTCAACCGATTTCAGTCTGGTTTAGTTTTTTCTTGGTTTTTAAATGCAAACATTTCTGCATTTAAAACTCGATATCTAATTTTTTGCCAATTTTTGAGTTTTAGCCAAGTTATGATCATATTGAAGCCCTGTTTTTGCCCACAACAACAACTGAACTGTTGTACAACAACAATAGTTTTACAACAATATCATATTCACAACAACAATATCTTTGCTCTTCATGAACAGGCAGTTATGAGAGTGCAGATGAGCTGAGGCGCTGCTCTTTGCGATGAGTAAAATAATGAGTGGAAATAATCTTATTGAGTGGAAATATTCGTTTGCACCAAAGTAAATCCTCCATCTGCTCGTTCTGTGCGCCTGGTGCATGAACTCCGGATCTATATGGATTTGTACTGAAAATGTCCAAATTGAAGCCTCGTTTTTGCCTACAACAACAACTGAACTGTTGTACAACAACAATAGTTTTACAACAATATCATATTCACAACAACAATATTTTTGCTCTTCATGAACAGGCAGTTATGAGAGTGCAGATGAGCTGAGGCGCTGCTCTTTGCGATGAGTAAAATAATGAGTGGAAATAATCTTATTGAGTGGAAATATTCGTTTGCACCAAAGTAAATCCTCCATCTGCTCGTTCTGTGCGCCTGGTGCATGAACTCCGGATCTATATGGATTTGTACTGAAAATGTCCAAATTGAAGCCTCGTTTTTGCCTACAACAACAACTGAACTGTTGTACAACAACAATAGTTTTACAACAATATCATATTTACAACAACAATATCTTTGCTCTTCATGAACAGGCAGTTATGAGAGTGCAGATGAGCTGAGGCGCTGCTCTTTGCGATGAGTAAAATAATGAGTGGAAATAATCTTATTGAGTGGAAATATTCGTTTGCACCAAAGTAAATCCTCCATCTGCTCGTTCTGTGCGCCTGGTGCATGAACTCCGGATCTATATGGATTTGTACTGAAAATGTCCAAATTGAAGCCTCGTTTTTGCCTACAACAACAACTGAACTGTTGTACAACAACAATAGTTTTACAACAATATCATATTCACAACAACAATATCTTTGCTCTTCATGAACAGGCAGTTATGAGAGTGCAGATGAGCTGAGGCGCTGCTCTTTGCGATGAGTAAAATAATGAGTGGAAATAATCTTATTGAGTGGAAATATTCGTTTGCACCAAAGTAAATCCTCCATCTGCTCGTTCTGTACGCCTGGTGCATGAACTCC
This sequence comes from Drosophila jambulina, assembly GCA_018152175.1. Classification (NCBI taxonomy): domain Eukaryota; kingdom Metazoa; phylum Arthropoda; class Insecta; order Diptera; family Drosophilidae; genus Drosophila; species Drosophila jambulina. Next base: position 5,411,685 of record JAECXH010000006.1, read on the forward strand.
AGAACTATATGGATTTGTACTGAAAATGTCCAAATTGAAGCCTCGTTTTTGCCTACAACAACAACTGAACTGTTGTACAACAACAATAGTTTTACAACAATATCATATTCACAACAACAATATCTTTGCTCTTCATGAACAGGCAGTTATGAGAGTGCAGATGAGCTGAGGCGCTGCTCTTTGCGATGAGTAAAATAATGAGTGGAAATAATCTTATTGAGTGGAAATATTCGTTTGCACCAAAGTAAATCCTCCATCTGCTCGTTCTGTACGCCTGGTGCATGAACTCCAGAACTATATGGATTTGTACTGAAAATGTCCAAATTGAAGCCTCGTTTTTGCCTACAACAACAACTGAACTGTTGTACAACAACAATAGTTTTACAACAATATCATATTCACAACAACAATATCTTTGCTCTTCGCGAATAGGCAGTAATGACAGTGCAGATGAGCTGAGCCGCTGATCTGTGCGCCGAGTGAAAATAATGAGTGGAAATAATCTTGTTGAGTGGAAATATTGGTTTGCACCAAAGTAAATCCTCCATCTGCTCGTTCTGTGCGCCTGGTGCATGAACTCCGGATCTATATGGATTTGTACTGAAAATGTCCAAATTGAAGCCTCGTTTTTGCCTACAACAACAACTGAACTGTTGTACAACAACAATAGTTTTACAACAACAACATATCTACAACAAAATCTTTGCTGTTTGCAAAAAGGCAGTTAGGAGAGTGCAGATGAGCTGAGCCGCTGATCTGTGCGCTGAGTGAAAATAACAAGTGGAATCATTCTTATTGAGTGGAAATATTCGTTTGCACCAAAGTAAATCCTCCATCTGCTCGTTCTGTGCGCCTGGTGCATGAACTCCAGAACTTTATGGATTTGTACTGAAAATGTCCAAATTGAAGCCTCGTTTTTGCCTACAACAACAACTGAACTGTTGTACAACAACAATAGTTTTACAACAATATCATATTCACAACAACAATATCTTTGCTCTTCATGAACAGGCAGTTATGAGAGTGCAGATGAGCTGAGGCGCTGCTCTTTGCGATGAGTAAAATAATGAGTGGAAATAATCTTATTGAGTGGAAATATTCGTTTGCACCAAAGTAAATCCTCCATCTGCTCGTTCTGTGCGCCTGGTACATGAACTCCGGATCTATATGGATTTGTACTGAAAATGTCCAAATTGAAGCCTCGTTTTTGCCTACAACAACAACTGAACTGTTGTACAACAACAATAGTTTTACAACAATATCATATTCACAACAACAATATCTTTGCTCTTCATGAACAGGCAGTTATGAGAGTGCAGATGAGCTGAGGCGCTGCTCTTTGCGATGAGTAAAATAATGAGTGGAAATAATCTTATTGAGTGGAAATATTCGTTTGCACCAAAGTAAATCCTCCATCTGCTCGTTTTGTGCGCCTGGTACTTGAAATCGAGAAGTCAATGAATTTGTACTGAAATTTACGAAATTGGAGCCCGGTTTGGGTCTACAACAATATTTTTGTACAACATTACATGATATTTATAGCCTTACAAGGTAATATTAGTCAGATGCTTGTAACACAGTGATAAAGTCATTTCCTTTTATAAAGTATATATTTTCTTGATCAGTATTAACAAGCGAGTCGATCAAGCCATGTCGGCAATGCCGAGATAAATAATTGAACTGAACGTATTCCCAAATGATATTAAGCGCGATACATACATAAATATTACCCCCCTCGAAACACATTCCTCGTCTGGATATATTTTTTACAATTTTATTTCAAGTTTTGACCTTATAACTAGAATGTTACAATTATTGTGGAGAAGGGACGGCTCGATATACATAATCTCTGGTGCACCGACCCCTCGCAATTATACTTAACTCTAGGATGGGCTGGGATGTGTGTGATCCATAAAATTTTAACATAATCTGCGTGGCAATAAAATGAGTGTGCTGATTGCTAGCCTGAAGGCCTGGCTCCTACTGGCTATTGGCTATTAGCTGCCCCACTGGGTGGTCTAACTGGTGATGGTGCTGCTCCTGCCTCTGATCCTACGCCAGCCGTTTACTACGCGCCTGCGCCTGCAGCAGATCCACCGACGGCACCGAGAACACAAAGGACAGGCAGCCAAAGCGCAGGAGGCTGCCGTGGGCCAGCACCGCCGAACCTTCCCAGGCGCCGGCCACCATGGGCACGGGTCCCGCGTTCGTACAGCGGCAGGTGGGCTTCACAATGGGCGCGAGTCTGCAACGAAAGAGAGAATGTAGAGAAAATTCCTAATGGAAGTAATGTAGAGGCATCTCTCTCACTTGTTCTGGCCGCTTCGCTTGGTCTCGAACTGGCGGAGGATGTGCCGCCTCTTGTCGAGCAGGTCATCAACGCGCCGCTTCAGCTCGGCGTCGTCGGGCCGCATCCGTTTGCCGGCATGGGTGGGCGTGCGATCGGTAAGGTCGCAGGCGTAAACCTGACCGTTGACCTCCGTTCCAAACTCCGAGTAGTTGATCAGCTCGTACGACTTGGAGAACTCGTCGTAGAAGATGATGGCGTGCTGCGGCGAGATGCGGCAGCAGTAGCCGATAGCCGACAGATCCACCGTCTCCGTCTGGCCCAGTGTCGTCGAGGGCGAGTAGTGGCCCCCGTAGCCGATGTACAGGCTGCGGTATCGCATGAAGATCGACTGCTCCAGGCCCAGGGAGCTGAACCATCGGCTGTCCTCGAGCATGTCGCCCAGCGGCGTGATCACCGCCCGCGCCTGCACTTTGCACTGCAGCAGCTTCAGCTCGAGCCGGGAGGCCAGCTCGTAGGCCTTGTCCGTATCGCTCCGGACCCGCGGCACATAGCTCTCAGCGGCTGCGTCCGCTGCGGCGATGGCGGCCGCTGTGGCCAGCGCGGGATGCAGGGCCATTGCTGGATCCTCGTCGACGGCATTGCCATTCTTCTGGGCCAGTATTGAGGACGTTTCGCTGGTGAAGAGCAGCGAGAAGCGGTTCATATCCTCCGGTGCCAGCTGGCTTTGCAAAGCATCCGATCCTCCTGGTCCGCCCGCAGCCGCTAGTTGACGCAGACGGCGAGCCGCAGTGCGATTCTTGTACTGCGTCACGATCTCCGGGTGCTCTTGGACCAACTGCTGCAGACGCTGATGGGCCAATTTTTTTATAATATCCACGTCCAGGTGACAGAGGTCCGCATCAATGATGCCAACCTTGCTGTCCTCCTCCTCATCCTCGAACGTAATGTCCAGCTCCAGACTGGCCTTCGACTCCACCTTGATGACCGAGGGCAGATCGCCGCCATCCGGTTCGGTCTTGGCGGTCTCCGTTTCCAGTCCGCCGGCACCTCCAGGTCCTGTACCATTTACCTTGTTCGGCTCGGTAGCCTCCTCCGGGCTAGTATCCTCGCTGTCACTGTCGCCCTCCACGGCTGTCTCCACGGTGCCATACTCCCGTTGAATCTCACGGAACTTGGCCCGTGCCGAGCGCAACGCTTCAAGATCCTTCAGTAACGATTCGGTGACCGTCTCCCGGGATATCTCCTCAACGGCTGTGGGCAGGTTCTTGCGCCGCTTGACGAGATCGTAGCGCAGTGTTTGGCGCAACGACGGCAGCAGGGCCGGCGGATGCTCGTAGTGGTAACGGACTATGGCCGGCACCTCGATATGAGCCCGGGCCCGCAAACTGGTCTTGGTGCGATAGGGCGGATGGCGAGTGTTGACCCTCCGGAAGAACTCCAGCTTGACGTTTTCATGGTCGAGTGGCTGATGGAAGCGATTCCACAGGCGCACCCGTTCCGTCGCCGAGATGCTGTTGGTCATGTTGGCGTCCTGCGAACGAGACTCAGATTCAGATTTCAGGGTTTAGGCCATGGCCCCCTCCTTACACACTTACAATAAAGTTCTCGGCATGATTGGGGCACATCCACAGGCCCGCCGGCAGGGCCGTGAGCGGCGGATCCAGGCAGTCCTGATGATAGTACAGCGGACAGTAGTCGCAGGAGATGAGCGGCGCCCGCTTGCACGAGCGCGAGCAGTAGAAGCATGTCTTGGCGGGCAGCGGCACCAGTCCCTGGGCGTCCAGTTCGAAAGGCTTAGAATTCCGGCGCTGGTTGCCCGCGCACTTGCGGTGCCCACCATTGCCCGTCGATGGCGGCGGCTGTTGGACGGGCTGCACCTTGCCGTTGCCAGGGAACTGCGTGTGCAGCTCCAGTTCCGGCGGCAGCGAGAACTGCTGCGGATTGAGCATGCTGGCCGCCCGAATAACGTCGTCCAGCGGTGTCGGCTTCTTGTTGGGATCGAGGGCCCGCTGTATGGCCAGGGGCATCTTGGCCAGCAGCTTCTCGGTGCTGTTGCGCTCACTGCTGCTGCGCTTGCGTAGGTTGCGTATCTTCTGCGGTATGGACTCCAGATCGCCTGATGATGGCGTATTAGCCCTGGAGTTGCTGCCCGCCGACGGCACACGCTCCACGGAGCTAGCTTTCGAGGAGGAGGAGGCCGGCGGTTGCGATACCTTGGCCATAAGACAGCTGTGGCACAGCCACTGGCCGCTGGGTATGTCCTCTTCACTCAGCGGCGGATCACTGCAAGCAAAGAGTCAGCATAGACTGGGAGGGATAGGCTGTACTACTTACTGGCACTGCAGATGGAAGCTGGAGGGACACCGGTCACAGCACAACAAATTGCCGCCCTCCTCGCAGGAATCGCAGTAGTCGTGGTTGTGGCCCCTGCCCGGGCGCCTGTAATACGGATGCTTCGTGTTCGTCGTCCGCTGCACCAGCTTCTCGTCCTCGTTGGGCGGCGGCCGGATGAGCTGCTTGATTTGCTGCGGATCAGTTAAACAGAACAATGAGAAAGGAGCACGGATCAGGGAGCGCAATTCATGGAGCAGGGAGACAGGAGAAAGAAGCAAGGAGCAAGGAGCACCGAGCATGGATCATGGAGTAAGGAGCAAGAAGCGGGAGCAGGAAGCAGACAGAGCACACAGCATGCGTGCATCAATGTGGCATCTTTTCTTGGCGAACAGGCGCCAATTGGAAGAGGCTGACGGAGCGGCGGCGTCCCGCGGACTGGCGTCCCAGCGGGCAAGCTCACCTCCATGATGCTCAGGGAGGCGTTCGGGTCCTGGTCCACCTTCGACATCTTTTTCGTTCCCAGTTAGACGGTGTACACAATTTGTTGTTGATAATCAAAATATCAATACATCGATATTTTTCTAAAGGTGAAATATTTATATCGTTTTTCGATTTTTTGTTTGCCAAAGTATCGAAATTGCGGTATTTTTTATTTGAAATTGTGCGATATTAAAAACGAATATTTTACTTTAAAATGTTGGCAAAATAAAGTAATAATGTTGTTAATTTAATTTTTAAAATATAATAATACGATATTTGCACAAGCAAAAAATTACCATATAAAAATACTAGAAAAAATATCGATATATTGATATTATCAACATCTCGTCAAAATACGCAATTTATTTGTACACAAAAGGAAAAAATTAAACTAAATTAAAAACAATTCAGAGCCAAGCCGTGCAATGTTCTCAATTTTCGGGAAACGCAAGCCAGCAGAAACGCCCACGGAGGAGCCCATTCAGGGTCCGGCGGATGCCACCCGACCTGGCACCAGCTTCGGCGAAGATTTCGTCTTCATCGAGCGCAAGCCCGGACCAGCGGACCCGCCTGCTGCCGGTGGCTCAATGTACCCGCCCATGCCGCCAGCGGGCTATCTGCCATATCCGCCCATGCCGGGACCCAGAGCCCCAGGACAGACACCGGGTGCAGGGCGTCAGACCGGACCCGTAAACTATCTGCAGGACATTCCGTTCGAGCTGGCGCCCGGACTGGCCAGCAAGGACAGCTATGCCAGTACCCAGATGCAAGTGGATAGCATCCTGGCGCTGCTTACGCGCCAGATGTCGGTGGACGAGCTGGCTGAGGAGTACACGTTCGTCCTGGAGCGGTCCGTGCAGAGCGAGTGCTACTAGGCGCCCAAAATCCGCTGGTTATTATCGTTATTATTAACGTAATCAATAAAAGTTGACCATTTACAATTAAGGTCGCGAGGTCGCGAAATGAGGATGAATCATACTTCTGTTACTTTGAACCTTTTCTTGAGCTTCTTAAATGGATATGGGGAAATCCCCGACTTTAAGTAAATTTAAGTTTATATATATTCAACATACGTATACTTTTATTAACATTAATTCCTTAGACGTTCTCTTAAACTTTCGACTTTTTAGGAACAAATAACAATAACTAATGTCGTCGGTACAGTAAAAGGAAGGTTCCGCAGAAAGTAATATTTAAATTTTTAAATAAACATACAAATATTTGTTAATGTTGTCTACATGAGATCGAATTATTTTTATAATAAACGCGTTAAACAAATGCAAAAAAAATTAATTGTTTTTTTTTTGGAAAACAAAAAGTTGGTAGCAAAGCTTTATATTCTTAATTGTAAGTTTCTAAATTAATTTTTTGAGACACTTCTGAGCACATAAAATATATTTTCTTGGCGAGATTATCAACATGGATTTTTAATTTTCTTCAATAAACAAATTCTATAAAAATCAACCCTATATTCCTTTCTAACAGTTCCCGTTCGGAGCTTCGAAACTTCGGCCATCTAGTAGTCCTTGATACTTGCCTCGACACACACTTCACAGCTAGGAACCAGATAGCTTCAGTAGTTTTCTGTCGATCTCCCAACACGCCTCGTAAAATTGTCAGTGCTCTTGCTTTTTTTCGGGTAAATTATATATAAAATATAGAAGTGAAAAGTTTTTCCGGTCATTTTTTAGTCCGAGTCCGAAATCCTGAATTGGAATCGCTGTAAAATTCGCAATACTGTACAAATTTAAAGGGCCGAACTTCCGTTAATCCGCGCCAGCAGCCACCATCATGGCCAGCTCGAATGTCTCCGACTGGGATGAGCCGTTGCCCACGTCGACCAGCTCTCTGCCCGAGGAGGAGGATCCCGACCCATGCGCCGAGGAGAATGTAAAGAAGCGCCAGGAAGATAACCTCTCCAAGCTGCAGTCCTATGTGCGGCGCATGGCATACCGTCCGGCCATGCCGCCCAAGGCCAAGGCCTATGACGTATCCTTGTCCAAGCCCAAGATGCACACGCTCATAGACAACTACGAGCAGTTTAAGGATGTTTATGATCCGAAGATGCGAGCCAAGCGCCTCAAGCGCATGCTGGGTAAGTACAATGCCATCACAACGGAACAGCTGGAGGAGGTTCTCAAGGGCAACAAGTCGAAGGAGCGGCGCAAGGAGGACTTCCTGAAGCGCAAGCAGGAACTGTATTACAACATGCTGACGAAACTGGAGCGCCAGTGCCGGACACAGTACCTGAACGTGCTCATCAAGAAGTTCGCCAAATTCATCTCCCACTTGGCCACCACGATGCGAATCCCGCCGCAGCTGGTCGATCCATACGCGCGCATGCAGCGCGGCATCTTCTGCAACATTTTACTGGCCATCGGAGTCCAGCCGACCTCGCAGTCTGCCATCTACTACACCAGCCAAGATGCCATCGAGTATGATGTGTGCCACCGCCTCGCCCACGCCCTGCTCAGCCTGATCATCAAGGCGCTCGATTCGGCTGCCACACGCGATCCCAACGAGATGGCCAAGGCGGCGGACATGGACTTCGAGATGGACAACCACATTAAGCGCCGCCTCATGTGCGCCGCCGAGAAGAAGCTGATGTACGAGCGGCGGCGCAAGAAGCAGCAGAAGCAGCCCCAGAGTATGGGGGCCTTTGACAAGTGCGCCCGCTATGACTGCGATTAGGATCGGGATTAGACCAGACGGCCCTCCAGTTTATTAGAGACTTTTGACGTGCAAACTATCACAATACATGGCCGAGGCCACGCTCCATGTTTCCATCCATTTTCTATTTGGTTTCAATATGCTTTAGGGGCTCAGCTTAAGGCACAGCCAGTTGGCAGGCACCTCGAAGCTGTCTGAGGGATGCTGCGTGTACGCCTCGCAGTACGGCACGTGCCAGGTGCCGCCGGCGGCCTCGTGGGCGCACAGTCTGTGACGGATGGGCTCCTTCACTATGATTTGGCCCGACTGCGTTTGGGTGACCAGCGAGAACTGGTGCTCCTGCTGCCAGCGCCGAAAGATGGGCTTCAGCTCGGGCCCTAGGTGGAAGGCGTGGCTGCGCATTAGGTCGCGGGAGAAGAAGTCGGTCTCCTGGCCGCTGCGCAGCGTGGCATAGAGCAGGAACGGATCGTCCTGAGATCTGCAAAGGTGTATATCATGAATATGAAACATATACCCATCTTGCTCGCTTTGGCGGCATTCCTTACAGATTGTTGGTGAGGAAGAGACTGGCATGGTTCTGAACGTAGTGCATTGCCTGCTTGGACCAGCTGCGCATGTGCTCGCGTCCCAGAACTAGGACACGCTTGTCCTGCTCACGAAAGTGCCGCACCACGGTGGCCACCAGCTTGGCCAGCTGCTGGGGCGACTTCTTGGTGCCCGTAGAGTAGGCCACGTTCAGGCCATCGATCACACAGTCGTAGGGCGCCGTCCGCTCCACATACTTCTTGAACCGGGCCACCTCTTCGGGCGAGGAGCGTTGAAAGACGTCGCGCCGTATGAGCACTCGCTCCAGGAAGCACTCGCTAAGCTGCCGGAACTGCTCGTCACTAATGGCCACCGGCTGGAGGTGCTGCTGGCAAGCCTGGCATTTGCCAAGGGCACTCAGTTGCGTGACCTTGGCCTTTAGGAGACGCGGAGTCGCCAGCTGCTGGGCCAGCTCCCGCAGTCGCTCCGCCACTCGCTGGCTGACTAGAATCTCATGGCGCTCGAGGAACTGCAACAGTCGCCGAAGCTGGACGGGAAGTTGGGCTGGTTGCTTGGCGAGGCGATCGAGCAACGCCAGATAGACCTCGCACCTGGGCAGTTTGCGGACCAGGGCCATCTCTTCCAGCAGGCGCCAGGCCAGCTCCAGGTGCTCCGCATTCTCGTCCGCGCTGAAGGCCTTCCCGGCCAGCGCACTGTAGGCGGCCACGCTGGGCGCGCTGGTTACCTTCATCATTTCCAGCAGCGGCAGAGCACGCTGCCAATCGTCGTTGGTGGCCACCAGGCCGTGGATCAGATGCTCACAGCTGCTGGCGTCCAGAGTCTCGTGATTCGCCTGCAGAGTGGCGCAGATTTGCAGGATCTCCGCCTGCTCCGTCGCACTGAGCGGTCGCTCGTGGTAGGCGGCATTGTAGACCCGCAGCAGGCGGCCTAGGGTCGCCGCATTGGGCTCGGAGCCCTGGCTGCGCAGGAATTCTACATAGTTCTTGGCCAGCGCCAATTGGCGAGGTCCGCTGCACACGCCCAGGATCACGGCGTCCACGTTGTGCGCATTGATGTGCTTGTGGCCATCCACCAGGGACCGGCGCACCTCCATCCACTCATCGCCGGCAAGCTCCTGGCGCCGTTCGAAGAGATCGCTGCGTAACTGCTCCAGGCGATCGGGCGGCAGCTGGCCCAGCTGGGGTCGTCTCTTGTGCTGGCTGGCCATCCACCGCAGGCACTCGCCATTCCGCACATGCTGCAGGCGTCGCAGCAGGCGCAGTCTGTTCATAATCACAAGAATTCTCGGAGGAATCTTTGGCCGCCACCCGGCGTTGTGTCCATCAGCGTGACTGTTGGGCGATAGTTCCATCCCTAGGGTTCTAAAGGTGACACTGGCAATTTGCGTTGCCTGATAGCCACTTTGGTGAAGTATTTTTAGCGCTAACTACTTTGGTCACACTGTCTTAACTCGAGAATAAATGAAAATAAACCAAATTTTCAAATTGGGCTCACAGTTGGCCATGATCCAGGCCCGTGCTAACCAAGCTGAGAAGTAGAGCGCATAGCCAGAGAAGTACATCTCTCCAACCGGGCTCAAATCCCAACACCCGATTCTCGATTCCCGATGAACGCGAACGGTAACGGAGGCGCGCCCGTCTCCGGCGGATTAGGTGGCGGTGCAGGTGCAGGAGCTGGTGTAGGTGCAGGTGCTGGTGTTGGTGCGGGTGCTGCAGCAGGAGCAGCAGCCGCTGGGGCGGAGCCACCGGGTGAGGCAGCCGGCGGAGCTGTGGGTGGTGTAGCAGGAGGAGGCGGAGGAGCTGTTCCTGCTGATCCACCGTCGCCAACCAATCCAAATGGATCGAAGAACCCGGTTAATGGCACCACCAGCCTCAACGAGGATCAGGACGCCAAGCGCCGCAAGTGTCTGGAGTCGGACGAGGGAGCCAGCACGGTGGGTAAATCGTTTATTCTTTTCAAAGTTGATAGCCACCGCGCAGATATACTTAGGCCATCCTTCAGGCCTCTTAAGGCCTTGCTTCTTGATTTGTTTAGATAAAATTAGTTTCTTATATATTTTACACAGGTTCTTCAGAACTTATTCTCATTTTCCTACACTTTAAAAATATTCTTTATGAACACTTAAAAACGATTGTTTTTTGAAAGTTTTCGAAAGTTATAGATGTTTCTGCACGAGAAACGACTACAAATGTGGGCACATCCCTTTCTTTTGTGGTAGGAACCGTTTTGATGTTAAATGATTCAATGATAAATCTATAAAAGCTCCAATCTAATGACCTCTCCATTCCCAGATGATTGACGAGAACAGCGTGCGCAACAAGATCGCCAACCTGTACGCCGAGCAGCTGATGTCGGATATAGTGCTACTGGTGGACGGAAAGGAATATCCCGCCCACCGGGTCATCCTGTGCGCCAGCAGCGACGTCTTCCAGGTGATGCTGATGAACCCCGAGTGGAATGAGTGCAGCAAGCACGTGATTGAGCTGCACGAGGAGCCCTGCTGTTCGGCGGTCTTCCCGCAGTTCATCAAGTACCTGTATGTGGGCCAGATCGAGGCCACCCTGCAGACGGTGATGCCGATGCTGGCGCTGAGCGACAAGTACAACGTTCGCGATCTGATCGACCTCTGTGTGGACTATATGAACAAGCATGTGGCCAAGGCGGCCACCAGTGGCTATCTGGTCTCCTGGCTGCAGTATACCCTCTCCTTTACGCCCACCCACAACGATCTCACCGAGACGCTGAAGCGATTCCTGAAATGGAACCTCGAGATGGTGGCTGAGTCGCGCGACTTTGTAGACATGGACCCGGCCATACTACAGCTGCTGCTGCAGCAAAACGACATTGTAATCAAGAGTGAGTACAAACTGTTCGTTGTCCTGCAGACATGGCTTCTGCATCGCCGCGAGCAGATGGAGGCCAACTCTGCCGGCGGCGCCTCCAGCTTCATGGAGCTGATCGAGCAGACGGTGAGCCACATTCGCTTCGGCATGATGACGACGAAGCAGCTGTCGTACCTGATGAAGGGCCCACTAATCGAATACCACAAGGAGTTCCTCGTCGAGCGCATTGCCATTGGTATGAGCTACCAGTCTGGCCAGGAGGACAGGGTGCGCGAGGTGCGTGCCACCGAATCCGGCGAGCTGCAGTTCACGCCGCGCCTCTACTGGAACGACACCTGGAGCGTAGACATCGATGTACACGACTTTGACAAGATCGATAACTACAAGAACTACGTGACCTGCTTCTTTTCGCAGCGCCATATCGCCGAAACCGAGGACGGTGAGTAGCAGCGGTAGTGGATAGTCGTCTCAGGCGAGAGTCTCACTCATATAACTAACCTCTGCTCCTTCCCAACCCCTAGACCCTTCTATGACCTGGGACATCGAGTTCTTTCCTCGCGGCGTCGAGTACAACAAGGCCAAAATGGTATGCGGCGGCTATGTGCCCGGCTGCTCATTGGACACTGTGCGTCTACGGGTTACCTGCAAGCACCAGAATATCGGCGAGGAGCGTTTCAAGGTGAGTGATCTGGGGATCTTTCGAGATCAGCTGGGATTTTGTCACGTCCAGTAGGAAGGCAGCCCGCTCGGTTCGAATTCCACAAATTGAGGCTTCTCCTCCCAGAAAAACCTGATGCTTGGTTTACGTTTATTTAAATTTATAGACTAAACATTTGTCGCGACAATTGAGAGGATCCCCTTTCGGTGCATCAGCAAAAGCAAAAGCCCAACAGGGCGGCATAGACTCGAGTTTGTTTATTTCCAAGCTTGGCAAAGCAGTAAATTAATCCTGCGGTACCTATTATTAGACTTTAATGTGATTAAAAAACGCTGACATGCTCGGGTTTCATTACCAGAAGATCAATATTTGCAGTTAGGCTGCTTGCAATTGAAGAATCTTTGCAGGTTTACTGTTTTCAGTATTTATGTTATTTGTTAAATGATATTTTCTACTAAATGATCTCTCTCACTAAATCACCTTTCTCATCTAGATACCAAATAATATCAATAAATTGATATTAAATTAATGTTTTAACGTTATTATGGGACTGTACCAAAGAAGGTCCTAGACTTTGCTTATCTATCTTTGTTGCACTTAAATTAGGGAGGCGAAATCGGTCTTAACTTAGCGGAAAGGAAAGGTTTTCTATGCTCGTTTTTATTAGGTTAATAAATCTGCATACTTAACTTAAAATGTACAAAAAATTCAAATTTTTGAAATTTGTATGATGTAACCCCTTTCAAATTTTTGAAAAATTGAGTAAACAAAAAAAAAATATTTTCAATATTTTATTTTAATTTAATTCGGATTTTAATGGCAAATCTATGTATATATGACTTTTGGCAATCACTGACTTTTTGAGCATTTTATGCCCTCAAGAAAATCAGAATTATTCGAATTCTTTAAGTCTGTATTTATCGATTTTTATATAATAATTTTTGGCCAAATCAGGCCAGTTAAAAAAAAAACCATAACCAAGTTAGAAAATATAAGTATCAATTCAGTCACCTTTTTTGTTATGGTTTTTATAAGATAAGCAGCTTATGCATATAAATATGTATGAAATATATACATATATGTTCCTTTGATTAAATTTCACTATAAATTTCTCGATACGATACTTTCCCCGATACATCTTATTTGCTCTATATACATCCCTAATCTCTGTATCTCTCTGTTAGATCGCCGTCCTGATTGTGGGCGTGCAAAACGAGATCACCCACATCCGCACGGTGGTGGAGCGCACGGAGTACTTCTCGGACGCATCGCGAGTGATTAACCTGGACAACCTGCTGCCGTACAAGGAGCTGGAGCAATCATCGACGTCCCTGAGTCCCCATCTCACGGGCAGTAAACGGAACACACTCACCCTGCATGTAGTCATCACACCGATGGATGCCCACACCTGCCGGGACACGCCGCCGTTTCAGTTTTAGGCCCGCCGGGGGACCGTATAGGAAGAGCACACCCTGACACTAGCCGTACACTTCCGTACACATTCCGGCAGCACACCACCACACACCATACCAAACCCACAGGCACACAGGCACACACACCATACCGGCAGCCATTGTAACTCCAACTTTGTATGAACGACTGCGATCCGCGACTGTCCTGAGTCATCTTCAGATCTTACATAATATGTAAATTAACGCTTTAAATTTTTGTTTTTTTTTTATTTTAGACAATTGTATCCTTTTTTTTAAATTTTGTTCCGCTTAGTAAGCGCTTTTAAAGATCTCCTATTGAGTTCTTTGGCCATAGCGTACGGTCCCCATAAACCGTATATATAATCACTTTTCCCTCGAAAGGGACGCCGCCAAACACACACACATCAATGAAAGTAGTCTATGGAAAGGTGATTTTCTAATAAATGTTAATATATTAAATGTAAAAAGAAAAACAAAAACAAGAAGCCCCTTCCCCGCTCCTCTTCTTAACTTGACTTAGAGCGAGAGAGCCGTAAAGCAATGCGCGAGCAGCTCTCGTATCAGTTTTAATGTTTTACAGCCGATTCAGATACAGATAGAGATATATGTATGTGTGTAGATATGTATGCTCCGCTGGGATGGTTGGACGCTGATCCGTTTACGAGTGCGTTTAGGGCCCGGATCAACCCGTCTCGGGGCCTATCTTTATGGGGCTCCTCGGCGGGTGGGAGTGACTTGGCCATAATAGAAAACAGTGCTTCACCAAGCACTAAGGCTGCACGGATGTCCTGTTGGTCCAGGACCTATTCTTGACGTTAATATGTATATGTGTAGTCGTTAACTAACTAAATGTCCCTTCAACAGTTCAGCAGTGAGCTATTACGGTCTATTATTGATGGAGGAGGGCAGAGAGGAGAAGTTTGCGTTTTCATTAGACTGAACTAAAGAGTAGAATTACTGGGTAAAAACCAAGCATCATTATTGTCTATTATCTATTATTATTATTAATATTATTATTATTGTTTAGTGACTTGAGTTTGACTTTAATTAAACGCATAACTACGTCCTGAACTTGGATCAGTCATTTTGTAAAATAACATCTCTCTGAAATGAAGCCTCTAATAAAGGTGTCTGAAACGAAGCGATGAGTGGTGTTTTTCTTCTCCCCCTGGATGCTGCCGGCCTGACAGTTTCGCAACGCACTGTACCTGCGCCATAAATAACCATAAAGCGACAGTACTTATGCGTGGATCTTAAAGGCTTTCCCGGCCTTTTCTGCTTACCAATCGGAACGTGGGGTGGTGTTGCCGGGGCTCCGAGAAAGCTTTGTTTTGGCTTTGGACACTTCTTGTTCAGACCCCCATGGGGGCACCTCAAGTTCTATTAACGATCCTCAAGGTCACAGGTGGGCACGGCGATCCATCTATCTGCTTATCAACGAAAAACCTGCATCCTCCCGCTTATTACCACGATACTGACTTGCAGATTGCGGAAAATGAAGATGGTGCTGTGCGGTTATTTAAGATTTACAGCTTTTGTTTTGCCGTCTTTATTTGGCGCGGATATCTCCTCCCCGAGTGTGTGTGTGTCTCTCTTACAGAACGTAATTGCGATGGGACTTTGAAGCACGTACCGCCTATGTGCCGCGCAGCCAGATATACGGACGTACTATTATAACCACAACCTCGCGGGGCTCGTCAGTTGGCCGTGGACAGTGCCGCCAGTCGCAACAGGGTTGAGAGTCCTCCTCCTCAATCTCATCTTCCATCTGACCATCATCTTGTCCGCAAAAAGGAAGGGAGCTTAGGCCAGGACACACCATGGACAATCCCGCATACGTGATCGATTGCGAACGCGAGTTCGGTGAGTTGTCAAGGCAAAGTAAATGCTATATACTATAGACAAGGATCTAGTTTAAAGCTGAAAAAAGTGAAAGTGAAAACATACAAAATTAAAACGTGAAAGAAGGTGTGTTGAAGAGTAAGGAACAGATTGATTTAATTACCAGTTTCTTAGCCTCTTTTATTCCTTAAAAGTTCAGCCTTTCGCTGATAATATTATTATTTAATAATTTTTATCGCAAAGAACGAACTTATCTCGGTTGTGGGGATGTGCGGTGAAAGTGCTACCAATAAAAGACCTTGGCATCGCTTGTTTTTGTTTGCTATGCTTTATTATTGCCAAAATGACGTTTGTTTTTCTTGGTATACATATATAAGATATATATATATATATATATGCGGTATATAAGATATATATATGCGGTATATGCCCATCAGTTACAGATTCAATTCTATATCGTATGTATATCGTTTATACTTTTCGTTATTTATTTATTATTATTGATGAATTCAATTCTCGTGTCCTTGGATGCGATGCAGTTTCCTCTTCACTCTTCCCTTTTCCCCCTTCGGGTCTTTCTCAATTTCCTCTCCTATTCCGCTCCCCCTTTTCTCATAGTGTATTTGCCCTTTTGATAGGTTTCTGCCTTTAGTGTTTTGCTTGGTTTTCGAGTATGTGAGTATAGACGGAGCAAATGTCACGTCAGACATCGGTTATATGCCCCCCATATATGGGTTACATGAGGTAGAACTAAAACTATAGTTCGTATTCGAGTTGAGCACGCCGCGTTTTATCTGTAGGAAGCTTCTTTAGGCTGGGTTAATGCGTCAGCCAAGTATTTTCAGAGCCATACGAATCTCTTGGTTATCTTATGATTTTGCAACAGATTAAGAGACTTAGATGTTGTGAAAGCACACATGAATAGTAAAAGTAAAATATATGGGAGCTTGGGAAACGCAACTCATAGGGTAAGTAGCTTTAAGAGAGTCTTGAAAGTCTTCTTGAGAATTCCAAATAGTATGTAGGGGATGGGTTAGGCCCCCATATAACCGATCTCTGGCAGGGACAGTCCTAGCAGAAGCCGCTCTGCGTGACGTGACGTGAGGTGTGTTGCGACATTCATAATCCTTGAATGGTGGTTACTGGTAACTGGTAACTGGTAATTGCTAACTGGTAACTGGTTACTCTCTAGGGTTGGCTAATTATTGTAGTTGGTGTAGCGTTCGCTAGCTGCCTGGAAGCAGTGTCCTAGGTGGGGTGAGTTTGCTGAGCTGAGCTTGGTGATGATCCGATCCGGGATCGCTGATATCAAGTGATACTCTACTGAAGAAGTGGGTCCCGTATAATGTGTATAGTGTGTGTGAGGGAGTGTGTGGTGGTCGGTACATCAACTATCCTTTAGCTATGGTTTCAACTATCCTTTTTGCAGTACATTTAACGCTTATTAACCTCTATATGTGGCCGGGCCAGGCTCTTTAAATATATAGTTCCAGCTAAAGCCCAGCACTGGACACAAGCTACAAGGACTCTCTGATCTTTTTGTCGGAATTTGTAGGATCCATCCCGATTTGATATGAAAATTATCCTCGACATTGATGCATTATTGTCTTTTCGAATATCTTTGTTCCGGGGAGGGGGTTTCTCTATATGTTTTTGATATGACATGATTCGGATTCGACTTGGGAATAAATGGTGTATATAGCTTATGGCCAGTGCTGCACCCCAACAGGATTATTGTGAGTAATGCTGCTCTGGCGCCCCTCTAAACAGTTCTCCATTGATATAGTGTGTGTGGTGTGGGTTTGGGCATGACTTGGTTTCCATTTCCCCCATCAGCCCATCCCCATACCCGATCTTGGCTGTGGCGTATCCCCTCTCTTAGTAAAAAAACAAAAAAAAAATACCGAACTGGGTATCCTTCTTCTCCTCCTTACTTCTCGAAGATCAGCTCACCGGTGAGGAAGGGATTGAGGTATGTCTGAGCCTCGTAGCCGGAAACTGAGGCTGTTGTGGTCCGTCGCCGTCCGCCGGACTGGGTACCGCCGCCGCGCCTCTCTCCATGCACGTGTCCGTGGGCATGGTGCGAGGGTCGCTTCTCCTCGCTGGGGCTCAGGATCAGGGGGATGGGCATCGAGGTGTATAGCTGCAGCTGCGGTGGCTGCACAATGGTACCCGCTGCCGGGTTTAGCGGTGTGTCCATATAGCCGTGCGGCAAGGTGGCCGCCGTCGCAGCCAAGGACGTCTCACCACCGCCGCCACTGGTGGTGCTGGGCGTGGAACTGGCCATGGAACTGGCACCGGAACTCGAACTGGCGACCGTGTTGATGATGGAGGAAAGCTTCTTGGGGCCACCGGCGCGGGCTCTATGGTGTTTGTAGTGACCCCGATGGGTCTTTCGCTTCGAGTGACCCATTCCGGTTAGTTCAGCGGGCGGCGAGGTGTCCAGCAGCAGCGGCAGATGTCCTTCGGCGTCCGCCTCCATATTATTATTGGGCAACTGCTGCTGATGATCGCCGGCACCCACAATGCTGCTATTGGAGGGCATCAGGAGGGCCTTCTGCTTCGGCGGGGGCTCTCGGGGATGGGGATGTGGATGGGGGTGGGCCTGGATGATGGTCGCCGTGGCGAAGACCTCCTGGAATCGGTTGTTCGCCTCCAGCTGCTGCAGTTGCAGGTGCTGGCGCTGAAGGATCTGTTGGCGCTGCTGCTGCATGTGGCTAAGGATGCGGTACTGCTCGAGGATGTGCTTGTAGAACTGCTCCGCGGTCACTTCCGATGAGTTCAGGAGGCGAATGGCTATTTTCTCGGGTATCACAATTTTATCTGCAAAAATCAAGATTGAGAGGGTTTAATTCATATTTTCCTAGGCTAGAACTAGTTGAGAATTATAAACGCTAGATTGTATTTGTTAACATATGTAATGTATTTTTACCATACCATTTTTACTTCAAACTTAAACTCAATTATGTGCCTAAAGGACACCCCTTTTTTGTGAGAACTTATCAGGCTTTCAGTCCTGCCAAAAATTTAATTTAAAACACGAAGCTCTGGCCAGAAAGGCCTCACCTTTAACCGAACAATTGGCCCTATATTCGCCGTAACTTCTGCTCTGGAGAATTGCATTCTCCCTGCCATAAATTGCAATTTGTGTTTGCCTTTCTGCCGTATAACTTTCATTAAGATACGAGATTCTGCATTTAATTGCATCAAATTAGATTTATTGAACTGCAAACTGCAAATGGAAAGTACACCAAGAGAGCTGCACCCTGAGTAAGGGTGTGTGGGGGCTGGGTGGCTGGGCGTAGTATAGCTGGGCTATAGTCGTGTGCATGACACCCCATTGACCTAATTTCGAGTTGATTTACAAAAACTGAACAAAAAGCGGCGAAGGAAAAAGGATGAAGGCGGAACGAGCTGTAGACGAAGTCAGTGGAACAATGTGGGCGGCATTTTCACGTCCTTTCTGAGAAAGTTTTGCCGATTCGGCAATTTAACCCACAGCCCCTACCTACCAAAAAAAAATAGAAGGAAACCCAATAAAGTCCGGTTTCTTTTTTATGTAAATTTAAATATGGAAATAAAATTGCCTCTCAAATAAAATATACAACAAGAAACCTAGAAATAATTATTTGAACTCATTTAAAAAAGTGATACAGTGTTCTATAAATTTACAATGAACGTTGCAATGAAGATTTCATTGCATACTTATGTGCATATTTTGAAATATTTTCAAATCCCCAGAAATTTCGCTGTATAGTTGACATTAATTTGAAGGCATTAAATTTGTAATGAAATCGTAATGTGTGTGCGGAAAATCAACCTCATCCATAGGGGGTAATCGGTAGTGGGCTGACCGTAACTGTAACCCCAAAACCAAAGCCCAACCAGAAACGGAAACCCCAACCGCTCTTAACTCTCGTAGCCTAGATTCGCTTCTGGGCTTTGTCCCAGATTGACCGCAGTCAACAAATTGCCCCGGCACGGCCCGTCCCAGTCAGTCGGTGATTGGTTTCTGGTCACCAGTCACTGGTCACTGATGGAGTAGTTAGCCCGGTCAGCGATTAACCGGTGGGTGGGCTGGTGGTTACCCCGGAAAGTACATTAGCGTCTTACCGCAGTGCGTGGCCTTGGTGACAAAGGGACGGATGGTGGGGTCCCAAATGAAGATGTAGTACAGCGAGAGCATAATGGCAGCCAGCGAGACGCAAAGGACGTAGACGGCGACGGTCAGGATGCGGATGACCTTGCGGTTGCTCTGCTGCGGCTGATAG
Organism: Drosophila jambulina; assembly: GCA_018152175.1. Lineage (NCBI taxonomy): Eukaryota > Metazoa > Arthropoda > Insecta > Diptera > Drosophilidae > Drosophila > Drosophila jambulina. Next base: position 5,431,052 of record JAECXH010000006.1, read on the forward strand.
CAGCGACTTATTGTCTCCGTGGGCGGCAGTTTCACTTTCTCCTCCAGCGAACTGTGTTTCGAGCTCATTTTTGATTCTTCGTCCACGATTCTACCAATAAAGCTTGCGCTGGCAATTTCAACTTGAATTCGAAATTAAAATTCGATGGCAATGGCGATTTCGAGTTCAGTTTTGATTATATTTTGATTGTTGTTGTGCCTTTAGATTCCTTCAGATTTGCGCGATATGTTCCTGTTATCAGCTTCTTCTGCTTCCTGTTCTCTCTTTCTGGTTGGCAGTGACCGTTACTTTAGTCTAATGTTTGGTGTTTATTTTTGTTATTGTGATAAATGCAAAGTTCATTTGGTTTTCAGCTTGCCCAGGCGTCTGTCTTCCTCTATGTCCTTTTATTTTAATTGCTAATATTATTACTTATTATTTTGATACTTTCGTGTAAAGACGCCCGCCGATTAAAAGTACAAAAAGCTCGTCTGCCAACCGACGCGTCGAACGTTTGCAAGCGAAATGAGAGAAAGAAAGGCGGCGGCAGAGCGAGAGTGCGCGCCAGGAGTTTCGTTATCGTTCCCGTTACGTTGTCGTTTTCTCCTTCGTGTGTGTCGCCCCATCGGCTTCGCTCGCCCTTCGGCTTCGGCTTCGGCTTCAACTTCGGCTTAGCTTTGGGGCAGCAGTTGTTGTTGTTGCTTTAGCGATCTTCGCTTTTAATTTCATTCATAAAATGCATATTGCTGCCCCCATCCCTGCTCTCTCACTCCCTCTGCCGCCGCCGCCACCGCTCTCCCTTTGGCTCATTTACATTTTCGGCTGCCTGCCGCGTGGGCGCTTTTCTCCTCCTTGTTGTTGTTGTTGTTGGAAGCATTCCTTGGAAGCCACAAATAAAAGCCAAAAAAGCGAAGAGGCAAAAACAAAAACAAACCGCACGTCGGCACGTTGCCGCTCTTTGTGTGTCAAGTGCAGTGTCCCACTCCCGCTCCCGCCACGGGCCTGCCTTAACCCCTCCGCGGGCTGCTGACTCAAATGCGGAAATTAAAATGCGCGCCCGAATTAATTTGCATTATTTAAATTATTTTCCCAATGCCGCCGCCAATCAATCAATGTTCGAAGATTGAGGCAAACATTTTTGCAAGCAAAATGTTGTGCAGTTTTTGGTCGGCTGACGGGGAGCGGGCGGTGGTGTTTCACTGCTGGCTTTGACAGCAACCTTCGCAGGTGTCGCGAAGGACGTTGTTGGCGCTCACCTCGCCAAACTTTCGCTGCCACGCCTACCTGCCTTTAATCAACTGCACACAAACACACACATACCCACTGCACACCTTCGTTTTCCTTTCGTTGCCTTGGCTCTCGGCTTTCGGAGGGTTAACAAACTGCAACTGGGTCACTAGGACACGCCGAGCGAGAGAGCAATAGAGGGAAAGGGAGAGCGAGCGCAACGATTCGGATGCGAGGCAAAGTGCAGGCGTGTGCGAGCGAGAGGCGGCTATTGCATGCCGAACAACGAACGGTATTGCAATGCTGGCCATTGATTTTGTTGTATAAGCGCCACCAAGAAAAGAGATAGCCAGTCACACACACAAACACACACGCAGGTACAGGTGAACTTCCAAAAGTTAAAAAAGACGCAGCATAGTAAAGCGAACAGCAAGTTCTCTGTGATGTAACAATGATGTAAAACAACGAGAATGTTAATTACTGTTGAATTAATTCCATAGAGACCTTTAGTAGCTACGATTTTTAAAGATTTTCTGTTTATGTAGCATCATTTTGGGCAGCAGTTTTAACAGCTCTCAAATCAATTTAATCTTAGAAATATTTAATTATCGATGCCGGACTGTACTTGCACTTAAATACATATTCATCATGTGGGCCAGGATGTAGGCCACACTCACACTCACTCCTGCACTCGCACTAACACACTAGCATTTCATTTTCCTGCCAGCATTGTTGCAAAGTTTCCCTCAAGGAGTTTCCTTCGCCTACGTGGCCAGGTGGAGGAGCGCTCTCTGTCTCACCTGGCCTCGAAAATGTTTTGCTGGCAGCCTATTGCATTTCCCATTTTCCCATTTGCCCCGCAGCCCAAGCTCCCCAGCTGCCCCCACCAAGTTTAAGGATGGTTTATCCATCTGCTTACTTATGTGCAGACAAAGCTGATTAAGCAGCTCGGGCAGCCGGAACGAAGGGATAACTGGCGGTTTCGGTTCGGCTTCGGTTGCCCCAGCTCATCCGAGCGGGGAATATGAGGCGGCGGAGGAGGAAAGTGGCCGCATCAGCTCTACACGGCATGTATGAGGGATATGTGGCATACGGCCCCGGTCCGGAGGATACACATAATTAAACTTAAACTTTAGTTGGGCGAAAACTTTTCAGCCAGAGCACAGGCAGAGTTTGCTTGGTATCAGGCTAATAAGGAGTAATTGGTTCGGTTGGATGGGCTTGAATGTGTGTATCCTGGCTCAAGCACTCATTATTAAATTGAACTTTGGGAAAGTTATGAGCTCGGCATTTCAGACAGTGACTGAGAGTTATGAAGTAGCTCGCACATCACTCATACGACCCGTGTACGGTGCGTATGCGTGATTTCCTTCCTTCTAAATGATAAGACATCGAAATGAACATGTATTCATTTTAAGAATTTGTGAATATGTATTCATTAAGATATTTTTAATGAATTATGAGTTTACAATATTTTATTGAATGCTTTTGGGTGACTTTTTAATTAATTAAAATCTATCTCTATCTTTTATATTTATTTATATCTCGAAATATATCAAGTTCTCTTCCAGTCTATATCAAATTAAGCATAGTATCTCTCGATCTATTGAACTTTAGAGAACTTATTAGCTTGGTATTCTAGGAACTGAGAGTTATGAAGTAGCTTGCACATCACTCATACGACCCGTGTACGGTGCGTATGAGTAATTTTCCAAAGTAATTAGTAAATTAATTTATTTCAAATCCATCGTTGTAAATCCCCCTTCGCTTCGATCAAATTGAATAGTAACTAATAGAATATGTAACCCGATCCCCTTACATACCAACTATAAACTCTTGGTTTGGTGATGCTTGTATGGTGTGTTCAAGGGGTATTCCACATCTGTGTTTAGCTAGGTTAAGTGAGAGTGAAATCCAAGCATTAACCAAAGGCCGGCGCCTTCTTTTGGCCCTTGAAGACCGGCGGCATTCTCGAGTCCCAGAAGAAGATGTGATAGATGGAGAGAAAGAAGCCCAGGGAACAGAGCCCGCACAGATAGATCACGATGACAAAGTAACGGGCAAAGCGCTCGGTACAGGTGGGCTCGGCGAACACGATCTCCTCCAGCTGCGGTGCCTTGGGCACGTACGAGGTGGCGCAGGCACTCCTCCGGGGAGCACTGCTGCTGGCCAGGCGCACACTACGGCTAGCTGAGCCCCGCGGGACCTGAGCCGCTGTCACCTGCTCCGCTGCCTCCGTCTGATCTGCCTCCGCCTCCGCCCGCACATTCGACTCAATGATGTTGACAATCTTGGCCAGGTTCGCCACACTGGCGGCACTCCCCAAGCCCGCCCTGGCGTTAACTTCCAGAGTGGACATCGCGGCACGGCGGCGTTTTAGCAACTGATTTGATTAAATCAAAATCGCCCCCAGTGACGCCTAGTAATAGTCATAGTAATGGGAATGGGCATAGTGGGGGGCGACAAGGCGGTTCCAAACTCTGCGATTTGGTGGCACGTAGCAAAGCGGATTAATTTAGTGCCTGGCTGTCAACTTTTGATATCGGCCACGGGGGCTAATTAAGCTCAAATGCCAGGTGCCATGGTGACAGTGTTGAGCGTCTTTTGGCGCCAACTTATGGTGACTTATGTGTGATCTTAGCCGAAGATATGGATTAAACATTTTTTTTATATAAGAAATCTTATTTAAATTAAAGAAATTCCCATAGTTCGCATTATCCCAGAAGTTTTTGACCTTAAGCTACCCTAGAAACCTGACTTAAGGCTTAATCTTACTGATCAGTATCAGTACCAATATCTTTAGCACTCACCCGAATCTGTTCACGAATGGGCTGGGGGACGATGACCTCCTCCTCCTGTTCCTTCCTAGCCAATGGGGTGCGTGTGTTTGAACACCGGCAGCGGCGGCATGCGCGAATCCCAGATGAACAGGTAGTACACTGCCAGGGTGAGGCCCATGCCGCTGACACCGCCCATGTAGAGTATCAGGGTGAGCAGGCGGAAGGTCTTTGACTCGAAGAAGTCATCCGATTTGGGCATCTGGATCTCCTCGTCCTTGGCCTCCTTGACAACGGCGGCCAGGTTGGCCATCATGCCCGGTTGAGCGCCTGCCATCCCCGCTTTCCTGGTGATCTTCTGGGCACAGATACAGAAATCGGTAACCGTAACGCGTCTCTCTAGGGGGTCTCCGTCTCAACGGGCGCACTGAACACAACTGCGTTGCGAGTCCACCGACACCCGGGCAATTCTCTCTGGTTTCCTTCTCTTTCTGTGTGCTTTTTGCGTGTGTTTTTTATGCGGTTTCTTTGGGGTTGCCGCCGATTCTCCGTCTTGGGGCCCACACACGCTAATAAGATTCAAAGCCAGTTCCAGAACGAACTGAATCCACATCACGTGCTGCGTTCTTGGGCGGCCACTTGGCCCAGTTTGTTTTCACTTTCTCACTCGCTCCGACGAGAATCCATTTTTCCATTTGCTTATACACATTTTCCTCTTTCCTTTTCCCTTTGCCATCCCCATTCCGATTTCCATCCGCTTCACTTCATTTCGTTTTCCTTAGTTTTGGTAGATTCTATATTCATGTTTGGTCAAGGAAATGAAAAGTGACGATGGTGATTTACAGGGTATTTGCGAATCCCGGAGGGTTTTGGTGTTTTCAATAGTTCTGGCAAGAATTTAGAAAGAGAAATATTTAAAATATAGTATTATACCCATTCTTGTTTTATGTTCACCAGGCTTATTAGGTTACCAGGATTATATGAGGAATATGGCAGGAATAAACGAGAATTATATCAAGGATTATACCAGGAAGTTTGTACGAGGAATATGAGAAGTTTTCGAAAACTACACCAAAAAAATCAAAAAAAGGGTGTTTAAAGTCAAAAAGAGTTAGGTTGGTTCCTTAAATAAGAACTATATATGTATTGAATACATTTCTTTAATATTCTTAAGTTTTTTTCCAAAAAGACAGACAATCATCACAATTAAAATACGGAACTCTAAATAAATATCCCAAAACAAGCTTTAATATTTTTGTAACTTTATGTTGTGCATAGTTAAAAGGATAAAAATCTCTAAAATCGAAACCCCATTAAGCCTCAACGACTTCAATATTTGATAGTCGGCTATGCCGTGACTATTCTCTTACACCCCGTCCTCCTTACCTTTACTGGCATTCCCAAATCCAATTAGCTCTGAGTTCCCCTCCTCCCGGCTCAACCACCGCCCCCTCCAAGTGGTGGCAAGTGCTGGTCACTGGTACTCGTGCACCTTCTGCACCGGATGACCCCCAATGGAGACGGGGAACTTGAGGTGTATGTCCGGCATGGTGGAGTCAAAGAAGAAGAGGAAGTAGAGGGCCAGCACCATGCCCAGGCCACTGATCCCGCCCAGATACAGGAAGATCGATATGAGGCGGAAGGTCTTGGTCTCGAAAAAGGCCGACGGCGGCTGCTCCTTGGGCAGGCGAACGTCGTCCTTATCCTTGTCGTTGCTCTCCTCCTCTTCGGCGGCTGGTGATGATAATAATGCCATGACCAAAGGAATACTGTCCAGGGATAAAGTGCTGCCTCCGCTTTTATGAAGAACTCTAATTATGGCCGTCATTCAAGGGTTTCCCAATGATTGACTGATCCACATTGATGGGTACACTGGGCGAAAATTATGGGAATAATTAAACTTCAGCTTACCACATTTCTTGAGTTGAATTTATGTCTATTTTAAGATATGGAATTAAAATTTACCCCCATTTTCTCTCTGTGACAGCCATTGTCGGTGGCGGACCGCTGGTGAAGACCGCGGAGAAGCCCCGGCCGCACAGTTTCGAGGAGGCCATCACACTCACCGGCGTGGGTCGCTTCCACTACAAGCTGCTGCTCATCTGCGGCCTGGTCTTCATGGGCGTGATGGTGGAGATCATGGGCGTCAGCCTGATCATGAACCAGATGAAGTGCGACCTGCAGCCGACGCTGGATCAGCAGGGCATCCTGGCCTCCGCCGGCTTCCTGGGCGTCGTCCTCAGCTCGCATGCCATGGGCTTCCTGGCGGACACATGGGGACGTGTGACCACGCTGCGCTATGCTCTGTCCCTAGCCTCCATCTGCTCGATAGTGTCCGGGTTCTCGGTGAACATCTGGATGCTGATCGTGTTCCGCTTCCTCACCGGCTTTTTTATATCAGGCGGACAGGCCTGCGTCTTTAGTCTGTGTGGGGAGTTCCATGGGAATGGATCGAGGGTGCGGCATGTCACGCTGCTCTCCGGTTTCCTGTGCCTGGCCATGGTTTTTGCCCCAGGTAAGTGGGTGTCTCTGGCTAACATGGCGTATGCGTAATATCACTCATACGTCGTGTTGCCCTGCTTCTTATTTTTACTAATTAAAATTGTACTCCTTTTCTGCTCTTGCTCAATCACAGCCATGGCAATAGGTATTCTGCCGCTTCGCATCGAGACCGTAATCCTGGGCATGCGCTTCTCCTCCTGGCGCGTCCTGCTGCTGGCCAACGTTTCCATTTCCCTGCTGGCCCTGGTCGGTATCTCAACCCTCCCGGAGACGCCCAAATATCTGCTGGTCCAGGGACGCGGCGAGGAGTCTATGGAAACACTGCGCACCATCTTTGCATCGAACACTGGCCGGGATCGAGCCGAGTATCCGGTGCGAGAGGTGGCCCTGGAAAGTGGTGGCGCCAGCCTGGGCGATGTCCATGGCGTGCTCGATGCGGTGCGACTCGTCTGGCACCAGACGATCCCGCTCTTCTATCGCTCCCGCCTGCGTCACACGCTGAACATCTGCACGATTCAATTCCTGATCTACTTCCTGGCCCAGGGCATCTTCATGTGGTTCCCGACAATCCTGGACGAGCTGGGCACACGGAACGGTGAGGATACCCTACTCTGCGGCGTTCTCCAGGGCCTCGATGTGGACGCCAAGTCGGCGAACGAGGATTTGGGCTGCTCGGTGGAGGTGGACACGTCCACATACCAAGTGATGATCATCATTGGCGCCTCGTTCGTGGCCATCTATCTGTTCTTCGCCTACGTCATCGACTATACCGGCAAGAAGAACCTGCTGAGTGAGTATCTTCTGGCTATGGATGTGGATAACCCATTGTAACTCTGCTCCTCTTGCTTCGCACAGTGGCCTGGATGAGTCTCACCCTGATCTGCCTGGTGGGCCTGCACTATGTGGAACAGTTCGCGCTGGTGGTGATAGCCCTCACCGTGGTGATGGCCATCGGCAACTGCGGCGGCCTGGTCAGCACCATTGCCATGGAGTTCTATCCGACGCACATCAATGCAATGGGCATGTGCTTCATCATGATGGTGGGTCGCCTGGGCGCAGTGGTGGGCAGCAATCTGCTCGGCCGCCTGCTCTTTGCCAGCTGCGATGCCATCTTCTGGGCCATGCTCGGCCTGGTGGCGCTCCTCTGTGTCCTCGGCTACTTCCTGCCGGAGAAGGAGACCGCGGCCAAGGCCAAGGCGAGGGCGAAAGAGGAGAAGACCAAGGAGGTCGCGTAGGCCGTGGCATATAGGTTTAGTCTAGATCATTCGATATATTTTATTTTTTCCAACCTGAACGTATTCAATTGAGCCTTCCAATTATAATAATTTGATCTAACTTCTTGCAGACTTCCTTAATTAATTAATTAACATTCATTTGGTATTATAACTGGTCAAAATTATCACTTTAATTGGTTGATGTGTAGATCAGCTTATAATATGTATATGATATAGGATCAAATGGATATCTTCGTTGAGGAGGAGAGATACGAATATACCGAGAATACCTCATGGATGTGTTCAGATTTTGAGCAAATGTAACAAATGTTTAAACTGAAATATAGCTCTTGGTTCAGTTACTCTGAATATCAGCTTATAACAAATTACTATATAAACCATGATGTATATAAATACTTGTATTTATTATCTAAATTATACAAATTTTTTTTCTATTTACTATAAATGATTGTTTTAATTGTAAAGTTACATCAGCAAAATTCGAATGTCATATATGGAAATTATTAATTTCATTTACAGATGCGATTTTGCTGATGAAACTTGACTATTAAAACACATCATGTAATGTTAATAATAGGGGAAAAGGTGAGGAATCTTTTATATGCATTTGTTAATAAACAAAATACTTATAATATAACAATATACTTGTATGCCATTTATTATTTGTTTTTTTCTGAGTGCAGTAATTTTGATATCACAACTAGGAGTGCTATGGCACCTTATAAACCCAAAAAGAGTATTCTTATTTCATAAATAAACATTCTCAGCATCTTTAAACCAGAGAAGCTGCATTATTTGGACTAAAATTAAGGATTTTTGCAAATTTCAATTAGTTAGTTTAGCTTTCTCAAGCCCGTGTGACCTTTTCTTCCTTGCCCAAACACGCATCCAGTGTGACCTTGCCTTCCTTGAAAAAGCACATGTACTTAGCTAGCATAACTCATATAGTTGTCCCTTTCTGGCACAATGTGAGAACCTGAGTGACAAAATTAGAGTTAGAACATATAGCTCGGGGGGCGCAACCCAAAAAACATGAGTTAAGAGTTAGCAAGACCTAGAAAACCAGGCTAAAGACCAAAGCCGAGACTTACACCAGTGACTTCTGACAACAGTTCAACAAATAAACAATTAAACAAATAAAAAATTCAAGTAGTGAACGACTTTCAAAATGGCTTCCAACAAGAAACCTCACGGCGAGCAGCCTGCCAACAAGAACGACACCGAGAACCCCATCGAGAACCCCATTGAGAATCTGCCAACGGGTTCCAAGCGCCCGGCCGACCAGACCCCTTTGCTTGGTAATAACAAGCGCCCGGCACTGGTCAACATCACCAACGTGCTGACGCCCAATCTGTATCAGGAGGAGAACATTACCATTGTTAACATCGAGGAAGAGGAGAACATTACCATTGTTAACATCGAGGAAGAGGAGAAGCCGTTGACCCCCCGGTCGAACCTGAACGCTCGCGAGGACACCCCATTCCTGACTGCCCAGGAGTGGTTCACCCCCATTGACGTGGAACTTGTCGATCAGGAGCAGCAGGACTTGCCGACTACTCCCCGTCATGCGGCAATATTCACACTCGATCTGGAGCTGAACAGCGAAGACCCCATGCAGACATGGCCCTACGCCATGGACGTGTTTATCTATCAGAGGGAACGCGAGAAGATGTTCATCATCATGGACTACATGTCCATTCAGGTGGACCTGACTCCCTGGAAGCGCACGCTTCTAATCAGCTGGATGGTGACCTTGCACCAGGTCTTCGGAACGTTCAGAGAGACCCTCTTCCTGTCGGTGAAGATCGTCGATCTCTATCTGTGCCGCTTCATGGTCGAGGAGAGCATGCTGCAGCTGCTTGGGGCAACCGCCATCTATATTGCGTCCAAGTTTGAGGAGAGGGAAACCCTGTTGATCGAAGCGTTGCTGCAAACATGTTATAGGGAATACAGCGGCCAGGACCTGGTGCAGATGGAACGAAAGGTTCTGTTCGGAATCGGCTTTGACCTGGGCATCCCCATATCATACCGATTCTTGCGTCGCTATGCTCGCAGCGCCAACGTGCCGGAACCCATATGGACTCTGGCTAGCTACATCCTCGAGCTGGACTTACTGGAATACAACACCATTGGGCATAGCGACTCACAGCTGGCCGCCGCCGCCCTCTTTATAGCCCTGCGCATGCGCGGCGAGGCCGGCAAGTTGGACGAGGACACCTGGAACCCGGTGCTGGTCTTCTACTCGGGCTACGAGCTGCCGGAGTTTGCCTGGCTTGTGCCCGTGCTGAATGCCGTACTGCATCGCGGCGACTGTGACTCAGTCAAGGCTGTTCGGAGCCTATACTCGACCCCTGTGCTCTACGAAGTGGCTAAGGTTCCGCCCCTGACCACCAAGGAGCTCTTCCGCCACAATCGCGAGCTGTACAATTACACTGACCCGTAGGGGGTTTTTTTCTCCACTCCCCGGAGGGATCAGCCCAAGGATGCTCACATTACTTTATAAACAAAATGCAATTCTTCCTAAGTCCTTTATACACTTTAAAAATTTACATTAAAGCCTCCGTGCCTTGCCTGATATGTGCAGAGTGGTTAGAGAACGGGTATCGGGTTTGGAACGAGAGCAATCGCCTTGGAGATGGGAAACGGATTAGGTAAATGTTTGTGCTCATTCCTCCGCCAGCAGCGATGGATGTTGTCATCGGGCGCAGCAGGCACAAGCCCAAGTCCAAGTCAACTTGGGAGTAGAAGTACGAGTAGCTGCATTAACATTCCTTAGCTGGGAAGGAGGGAGACTAAACGCATTCCGAGTGCCATCGCCATCGTCGACTTTAGCTCCAACTGCTTCTCAGGCTCCAGGGTATTTGTACAGCTTTCGGGTGTGTTGGGCGTGCCAGGCCATGAAACTTTCTTGTCCATTGAACTTTCCGCTCGAAAGAATATATCCTTAGTTAGATTCATATCTCTGAACGAATCTGGGCTTTAGAAACTTCAACTAATTTTGTATATAAACATATTTTCAAATCGTGTCAGGGTCATATATTACACAGTTGTAAGAGATAAATAAACATTTTTGATTAATTTTTAGGTATTTAAAGTGGCGAGTTATTTTACCACTGTCATCCTAGTTGGGTTAGCCAGTGTTTTTGTGCGTCTGTTTTTCGTATTTATTCAGCAAAACGGTATTTGCTCCGCCGGCTGGTCACAGTCTGCGTCTGCGTCTGCTGGTGCTTCTGCGGCGGCACCTCCAACTCGCCGAGCAAGCAAGCCAGCAAACTGGCAGCCAAGCAACAAACCGTTGCCAATCATAACACACACGTTGCCACACAAACCGAGGCCGAGGCCGAGACCGAGACACACTGGGGCAGTGTCATTGCGGATTCCTAACGCCGATTCCAAGTCCCCAGTCCAACTGGCAGTCCAACTCCAATTGCGATTGCTTCCCTCAGCCACAATCTCTGGGCAAAAGAAGCGTCGCGTCGCCGTCCATTGATTGCCTAACTGCGCATTTCTCGACTTATAAGGCATTGGCCAGATAACCACCTCTAACAACTGCCAGTCCCCCAGTCTGAGTGTCAGTCTCGTCTCCGTTCTGGTCCCAATGCCAGTTCCATTAGCCAACGGCATCACCGTCGCCATCGCCATCACGGATGGCCCATCTGTGGGGGCCGTGAATCCAGTCCATCCAACCCACATCGGCTTGCCAAGTACTGTCCAAGTCCGTCCAAACTCTGGGGATTTTCAACCTGCAGTTCGGGGTCACCTGGAATTCCTGGTGACAAATTAGACCAGGATGCAGCATACACTGGGGTGCATCCTTGGATCCTTAAAAATTTAGAACTCTTTATAACTTTATTCAACTGGAAAGAGAAGATACTTACAAAGCTATTCAATCAAGCAATATTTTCATTTATTCCCATCATGATTCGGGTCGCTAGCACTCTTCCAGATGACATCGACCATCGGCATACTAACCCCATAATGCTGGCAAATTAGCATCAACATTAAGTCGGCGTCAACACAACAATTGCAGAATCACCGGCAATAATACGAGTGTGAGTCGGAGTACGAGGCGATGATGACAATGGATGTGTCTGTCGGAGCCGTTGACGTCTCCTCCAGCTTCATTTGCTTCTGGGTCACGGCGGCTGCGACCGTTTTCCGGGGCTCCATATAGTCCAATAGAGAGTCAGGTGCCGGCACAAGTCAATCCAAGACCAAGTCACGCCCAAAATGGAGCAGCATCGTCTGTCTGACGAAAATAGTTAAGTAGGCAACTTAGCCAAATTGGCTCGAGGCGGGCCAGGAGCTGGAACCAGAGGCAGATATTGAAAGCAAATATATATTGAAAATAAATAAAGGTGGTTTACCGCATAATCACAATAAAAATAATATTATTTCGATATTTAAAAGCTAATTCAACGATTAGCCTGATTTAGTAAAGCGCTTTAGTTATAAATTCTATATAAAATAAATTTAAAAATATATATATTTATGTATATAAAATATATAAATAAGCTACTTACTCGTCTTGCCGTGTAGCCAAAGCAGCCGCAGCAGAACGTGGATAAAGAGGCAGCGTTAAAAGTGCGTTGAGGAATTACAATGATGACAGCAGCAAGGCGAACGAGGAGGCACGAAGGCATGGAGCCAGCCAGGGGGTCAGGTGGAGAACGGGGCTGGCAAAGTGTGCCGATGCCTGTCATAGAAGAACGGGCGATGGCAATGGCGATGCCGATAGTTTGCACGCCAGGTGGGAAGATCGCAAGAGCGACAGAGAGGCCAACTATGGATGCCAAATTCAAAAGTGGACTGCGCATGCGTGGAATGGGAATGAGAATGGAGAACCGCAGACTCGCCTGCCTGGAGAATCCACAACTTGAAGAATCACAGACTGGAATCTAACTCTCATGAAGTCCTAAAGATTTAAAAACTTGTAGATTTGCAGAGACAAGGAAATAGGATACAGGAATCAGTCAAAAAGGAATCATTAGTATTTGAAGAATCAGAGACTACTCACAAAACTGAAGAAACTACTCCCAGACTTGGACGTGCGAAGAATCACGCTTCAAAGAGACTCCCAGGACCTGCAAAAACCAAATTATCGGGGTACCACAAGGAATACCTCACAGACCTGAAGATTTGCTGAATCCGATAGAACCGATCCTCGGATTGGACCTGGGAAATGGGAGTCACTTAGGTGTTGTTGCCCTGGCAGCCATGTTGAGCTAATGAAGCCAACTGCGGCAGAGGACGACGAGGCCCGCCAAGTCAAACGTTATTTAATCACAATCGTTGTGGCCCCAGCTCCAAGCCCAACTCCAACTCCCGTCCCAATCCCGATCCTGGTCCCAGTCTGGTCTGCAGAAGAACAAGCGACAGGTGCTGCTGCTGCTGCAGCGGTACGGAATCCAAAGGAATGCAGCAAAGCACAAAAATCGCAGGCTTTAGTTCGAGTTTTCCAAACTATTCGATGCCCATTAGAGATGAGAAAACTTCGATCATTTTTGTGAAACATGAATTTCGATTTTCGATAAGTCTCTATAACTTAAATCCTGATTCACAGTCCCAAATCTTTGGTTTCATTTGTAGATTTAAATATATACATTTTGTTGCTTTAATTTTGGTCACATCAGTTTTCGGCTGTGGAATAAATAAAAGGAGATATTTCAAGTAAAAATAACAATCAGCAAGTTCAAGGTTCGTTAGCTTTCTTTTACCTGAGGAATCAGCATGCCCAGTTTACGGGGTATTACATACAAAAAAAATATATTAAACCCGATGTGGAAGAGGTAGTGGCGTGTAGAGTATGCAGGCGCGACGGCCAATCAATTCTCAGAAATGAAAACGCCGTCTTCGGTGGGTATTACCGTTGCTGTTGTTCTGCTTCCTCTTCTTCTTGCGATTCTTCTGCTGCTTGACTTTTTGCTTCTTCTCATTTCTTCGCCTTGTTGTTGGCACAATTGTGCGATGCAACAACAACAAAACACAGAGGCCACATAAACAGAAAAGAATGCGAAGAAATGCAAAATGCAAACACCACGAACACAACCACTTTCCAAATGCATTCATGGTGTTTACCGTTTAAATGCGCCCAGTTATTGTTGTTGTTCTTGTGGCCAGAAGGAGATGGCGACGAGACGGCAGGCCAGGCAGCAGCAGCCGCCTCTCTAACAACAAAAACAAATGCAGAGAAAAGCAGCGGGCAAGCACAAGACGGAAAATAAGAAGGAGAGGAGCCAGCATGGAAACCGTTGCACATCAGTCTTCTTCGTGCGCGTTTGTGTGTGTGCGCGTGAGATGGTGATCTTGCCAATTCCGATTTAAGTTTTTTTTTCGTGCTAGTAAAAAGAGAGACAGCGAGAGCGAGAGGAAACGGAAATTTTTGTTTACAGCTCAAAATCAGTTTTAGATCAACTGTTATGTTCTCATCTTGATTAGTTGTCAACGACAAGCGATAACTGTTTAACCGTTGTGAAACGCCGGTGCAAAATCGTTTCCCAGACAAAACCTTGGATTTATGTGCACCTTGCGCCCACCAGAAAAGCTGGCTACAATTTTGATGCCCTGCAAGCAGCACTTAGCTCAGTGCTTTCTGATGAGTAGCCGAAGTGCGTTGGGTATATCGGTACTTAAATTATGTTTGTACTTAAAAATAAGTGTTAATATAAAAAGGTAACCAAACATTATTCATTATTTTATGTAAAAAATACATAGTTTAATTGAGGAAGATTTACTCAAAATCAGTAATATATATATTTCCTTAACTTTAAAAAATATTTAATATTTTTGGGTCATATTTGTCTTAAGTGTACCCTGCTTTATTACAGGATATCTTTCAGTCGAGTGTTTTTAGAGCACTGTTCGCGTCGAAAGTTCAAGTTCAAGTGCGCCAAATTTACAACGCCGACGTCGACGCCATCTCAGACAGCGAAGCCGCGAGCTTTTAGACGCTGCCGAATCTCTCTCTGGCTCTCTTTCTCCTTTCGCCTTGAGGGGGCGGCCGATGATGGCCCCGATGAACTGATTTTATTGGTTCGCTATAATTTTTTATTGGTCCCCTAATTGGCAGGCGATTCTATGTCATTAGGCCGCTTGATTAGCGGCGCCGCAGCAGCAAACCGCAAACAGCAGCAGCGGCAGCAATAGCAACAAGTTTCGGACTGTGCTCATTTGCGCAGCTGCCAACGCAGGTGTAAAAAAGCTCGGCGCGCAGTCGCAGACGACGCTGGCAGATCTCGCCTTTCTGTGTGTGTGTGCCTTGATTTTCAGCCGCTTCTTGTGCCTCAGCATCGCGGCCTCTGCTTCACTGCCTCTCTGCTGCCACTCCGCACCTCTCTCTCTCTGAATCTCTGCTTCTCGGCCTCTGCTTCTTGTGCTTGTGCTTCTTCTACTTGTTGTTCCCGGACAGTTACATTACGAGGCCAAAGAAAGTATCGCCTGGCTAACTCGCGTATTTCGCGTTCATCGCTCGCCGAGTCCACACGTGCTGCTCCCGCTGCTCTGCTCTCTCGAGTCCGTTCGCTCGGATCGTGATCCGTGGTTCCCGAGAGGAGGAGGCTCCACACCAAAGTGCTCCACCAAAATCCCAAAATTGAAACGAAACGAAAAGAATCAAAGCATAAAGGAAACCAACAGAAAAAAACAAGTGTTGCGCCGCAAGTGCTAGTGAATATATTTTTTTGCTGTTCTTGTTGTTGCTGTTCATCCTGAATACCGTTACTCGCCAAAAGAGCGAGAGAGAGAGGGAGATAACGAGTAGAAGAATATACAGTGAAGTGAGTGCTTTTTTTTTTTGTTTGTTAAATGATTTTTCACCCAAAAACAACAACTGAATGTTCATTTTTTTTATAAATTAACATAATTTTTTTTTATTATTTTATTATTTGCGTTTTATCCTTTTTTTTGCCTATTTAGTATTTATTTTGTGGAAGGCTGTGTATTCTTCAAACCAGGATATACGTGCAGGCGAGACAAGATACAAAACGGGGGAGGGGATCAGAAAGGGGGGCAGGCCGTCGTCTTCCAGCTATAGCTTCTTCTTTTGCTGCTTCTACTTCTACTTCTAGTGGAGCCGATTAACCAGCTAGACGGCAAATGCAGCCGAGCATTTCATGCTTTCTAATTTTCCCAATTAGCACAAATGCGGCTGCTTGTTGCTTGCTTGCTTGTTGCCTCCGCTTCTGCCTTCTACTGATTTCTTCTGATTCTTCCCCATCTCTCGTCTGCAGTCTCTGCAGTCTATGCAGTCTTCAGCCGTCTCTCGGCTTAGATAGCGACGGAATCGAAATCAAAATCAAAATCAAAGCCGCACAGATCCGTGCTCGTGTGCTGCTGCCTGGCACTTTCCAAAGTTTTTCCCGTGGAAAAAAACACAATTGTACATACATAATAATAATCATAACAGTCGCACGTACAGCGAAGACGCGACTACGGAGAGAGAGGCCACCAAAAGTGGCAACGTCATCCGTCGAATGATTCCCACACGCCCCAACAGGTGCACTATTTATTGACCGACTCGCATACACCTGTCAAATGGCAACTAATCACCAATCAGGGGCCATGAGCACGGACTTCTTTCTTCTTCATCACAGTGATTGATTCTCCTCTATTTGCGTTACGTATTGGGCGGTACGATTTCACTTCTGTCTCCTTAACTCTACGTATATATACCGTTAAATACCGCTCTTTAATAGCCTTAATTTTAATGCATTTGCAAAAACGCAGACGGAATTTCACAATAAACAACACGGAGTCATTGGGAATCCTAAGCAGAAACCCAGATAAGCGACAAAGGTACACCCACGGCTGTGTTGTGACCTTTGGAAAGATTACGCCTTACCGGTAAGTTGAGTTATTGTTGACTATTTCTTAACTTTAAGTCCTTACTGTTCCAAAGTATAATTTATAGAAAAATATGAAAAAAAGGTTACTTGGGACAGCCGAAACTTGTATACTTGTTTGCAATTGAATCTTGGATCGGTCAGAATTTCATTAATTTTAACTCGACCAGCTTTTCTGTCTTAGTTTAAATTAGGTTAACAAATCTGCTTATTGAGTTTGAAATTAAAAAATTAAAAATATATAACCCCATTAAGAATGTTACTCTTATCTGACAATTATAAGCTTTTGGGAATTTAAAAGCCACCAAGAAGACCTATAATATCCGAATTCTCGGGACTTGTTTCCCGACCTATTTCTGTGATACTTTTTTGTAGGCAAATCTAAGCTTGGAAATATCATGGGTAAACTAAAAATGTTCATTTATAATCTTATTATTATTTTTTTTTAATAGTTTTTGACACTTTAACCTCATATAAAATTTAACCTCAAAAAAAATGTAAAGAACAATTTATTTTAAGAGTAATGGTCTGTCTATATTCTTTGATAAATTTCAATAGTTAAACTTCATAAGAGAAAGACCATTAAAATAAATATAAAATAATAAATACACCTATTTCCCAGTACACGTCTATCAAGGACTATAAAATAGAAACAATAAATAAAAACAAGATAAGAAGTTGCAAAAACGACTGGAACTCAGGTTGCAGCCCGACTTATTGACTTATTAATTAAACAAGAACGATAATGATGCTCGATATGCAGACAGACAGACAGATAACACGGGGATAACAGCCGAAACAAGTTTATTAACATACTGTTTTGACACCTTTCGGCGACCACCTTTCCCACCATTGAGACGGGCCACCATCCTCATCCTCATCCCCATCCCCATCCTCATCATCATCACCATCAGCATCAGTGTGGATTAAGTGTTATGACAACTTTCGTCACTGTCGTCGTCGCTGCACTTGGTTCATTAGTCTCCGCCGAGCCTGGGACTGCGGGCAAACAGATACAGATAAATGGAACAGATCTCGGCGAGAAGAAGTGAGTGGTAGAGGTGGTGCTAATGCATTTGATCCGTTTTGGAGCGCATTAAATGCACCGTTAACTACTTCGAATTCTAATTAAGCTGATGCGACAATCCAAAGCACGCCGCTCTGTGGCACAATAAACTCAATTCTCAATCTCGCAGCGGCCAAAGAACTCCAAGTCGAAGCAAACACGCGACTTGGCCATAAATGCAATGCCAGGTTAGCCAGGTTTTGCCAAGTTGCCAAGTTGCCAAGTTACCAAGTAGCCAGGTTGCCAGGTTTGCCAGTCAGCCAGGCAGCCAGTCAGCCAGTGTCTTGTTGCCTCGTTGTCGCATCTGTGCATCTGTGCAACGGCAACGGCAACTATCTCCTCGACAAGAGACTATCTCTTTGTTTGGCCTTAAATGATTTGCTTTAGCCATTATTGGCTTGGACCCTATAAGCGGCTTTGCCTGATCTTCAAGGTCTTCCCCGGAAGACCCTCTCGCGCCTATCCACCTGGAATTCATTCATTGTTTGGTTCGCAGCTCGCCACTCGAAGCTGGCTTTTACTCCCCGTTTCTCCGCTCATCGATGCTGATGACGCATAATTTATGATCGACCCAGTAAATTCTGCTATTCCCAGTGCTGCCGCTCTTTCACATGCCCATCACGGATACACAAGATGCGAGCTGGCTGCTGGCCATAGATACAGATACACAGATACACAGATACACAACACAATATGCAGATACGGATACAGACGCCGACGACGACAAGCCTTTTCTTTTCACAGAATGTTAATTTGTATTCAGAGCCATCATCAAAGAGAGTCGAAACGAACGGACGGACGGACGGACACTGGAGATCTGTAGACGCCGGATCGTCTCGTCGTCTAACTGTTCTTCGCCTTTCTACAAACATTCCAATAATGAAATGGAAATTTTTCCATGGCACATTTTTCGGCCTTTGGTGCATCCATCCAACCATCCATCTAACCGTCTAGCCACTTGGCCATCGTCAATCAAAGTATTGACCGAAAAAGCACTCATTAGGCGTTGATCTCAAGCACATATCATTGGCTTGTGGAATTCCATTGAACATATTTGCTTTATGAGAGAGTTTTCGATAGAGCTATGTTGGATATTCATTCATTACTGGGACTACACTCCCCGCACCGTCTTCGACGGAGTTCTTACACACCTTAAATACCTTAATTGCTCTTAACTAGGCTAACGCACAAGTTCAGCCAACGCTGACCTTAACAGTTTTGGTGTTTTAAAGTTTTAGAGGCCATAAAGCTTTCTTCAAGTCCAACTCGGAGTGCCGGCCGAATGACCCAAGGGGGCACATCAAGTGTCTCTGGAAACACGCTGTGGCATAAACAACATGCCCAATAAAGTTGTTAAGCTTCCTCGGCTGGACTGTGTGCATCCGATGATAAGCAGCTGCCGCCGTCCTGGCAATGGCTTTGGACCGCCTCCAAGCATTGTTTCTGCACTTGACTCTGGGCGGGGACTTGCTGGTGAGGATGAGGATGGGGATGGGGATGGGGATGAAGAAGTGTCGTGGCAGTTGTCATGTTGTCGCAGACAAACTGGCAAACAAAAGTTTCGCTGCGGCGCAGGATTGCAGTCTGTGAATGGGAATGAGAGTGGGAATGGCTGGTGGAGGCTGGGCTTTTCCCAGCCTCGCAGAAATTTGAATGGCTGCCATAGTCTGTGTCCGGGGCCATTTGACACGTTCTCGGTCTTTACCAGCCCGTCCATTTGAATGTTTTCCTTTGGCAGCTTTGCCAGCTTTGCCAGAATAACAGTTGACGACGGCTGTTGCAACAACTGGGAATCTGGGAAACTGGGAAGCTGGGAAGCTCGGAAAAGCGATGTCAGACCTACTGCTCCCTGCTCCTTCACTGCCGGAAATTTAATATATAACCCACTGGAGGAGAGGTCTTGACTCTGGGCTTGTTCGCAACTTGCTTCGGTCCAATTAATTTGGTAATGGATCTCCTTCCATCTGGGATCCTGGGTAAATAATGCTGCGCCAGCTCGTACCAGGCTAATTACACCAAATGAAATTGCATTTGGCGATTGTCCGCCAAAAAAAAAAAAAAAAAAAAGCAGAAAACACACAAAAAACTCACACGAAAAGTGGACAAACTTGCTCCTCGGACCCGAGAGTGGCCAACTTGGAGGAGGTGGCTTTGGCGGCTGGCTGGTTTTGGCGGAACCAGTTTAATTAAAAGAAAGTGAACCATTTAAAAATGTATTTTGATTTCGGCTTTGCTTTTCCCACATTATCATTATTATCGTGATTACTGCGCTTTTCACTGAGCCAGCGAACAGAAGCTAAAATATATATGTCCGAAAACCAGTAACTAACAAAAAACAAGCGAAAAAAATTAATACAAAAAATAGTAGATAAACAAAAGGAAAGAAGAAACAAAAAATGAGGCATGGGCAGGTGATTTACCGTTGGCTGTTTATCGCAGACCGTTATAGCGATCCGATTCGATTTGTTTTGAATTCGAATTCGTTTCGATTCGAAAGTGATCAGCGGCAGCAGCTCAATCTCCATTTCCACTTCCATTTCCACTTCCATTTCCACTTCCATTTCCATTTCCATTTGCACACAAGAAGAAAAGTGAAAACTGAAACCGTAAGCAAAGTTCGTCACTGATCGCCTTTTGATGCGACAACAATTTCTTTTATTTTCCATTTCGTTTGCTCTCGATCGCCTTCGATGATGATGATGGTGATGGCGATGGCGATGGCTTCTGCTGCTGCCCAGTTAATGAGTGGCCTAATCCCAAACCAATCCCCATTCAAACCGATACGATACGATACGATCTGAGGGATAGCAGTCCGCGGAGCGTGTCGGCGGGGCAACTTATACTTTTCCGCTCTTTCGCTGCAAGTGTGCGGTACTGTTAATTGCAGCGGCGTCATTAATTAAGCGCCACCAGAGCGTGCAACACGCGGCCAGCTATAGCTCTAGCTCTATCTCCAGGCTGCAAGCCCCAAACTCCGAGCTCCGTGCTCCAAACTCCCAGCTCCAGCTCCGTCGCCGGTCTGGCTGCGTCGCACTTTCTTTGACTTAGTTATAGTTAGTTAGTTAGTGGGGGGGTCTGCGAAGCGGTGCTGATTATTAACCCAGTAAGGGTATGACCCAAAAATAGCTTAGGAGAATTTCTAGTGGGTTCTATTCATACTATTTATATTTGTGCTTATTTGAATACTATGGTGTGGATTTATTATAATGTTTTACATATAATTCTAGAAGGTTTGTTATGTTTCTATAAAGTTATATTGCTTACTATCGATAAGTTTATAGTATTTATATTGGGTTCTATTCTTAGAAGACCATCATAATTCTTATCAAATCATGCAAGGGAAGATACATCATGAAAATCTATTAAATTTATATTGGTTTATATTTGTTTTTTTTTATAAATGTATATTATTTATAGTGGGTTCTGTCTTATATGTCTATCAATCTATACCATCGTTATTATAGATTCTGTCATATAAGTCTATCAAATTAACATAGCAACCAGAGCTATACCATTGCAGATACCTGGACTTGGTTATTCTGCTATACTATCCCCTACTCTTCTGACAATATTTATTATAGATATAGTAAGTTTATCATATAATTTTAATAGATATATTAAAATTGAAGCAAGAAGAATTCTAGTTGTCAAAATCAAACAACAACTGCACCTGTCAGAGATCTTAAATTCGAACTTCAAATACCTTAAATACAAATATAGTAAAAGTATAGATACAGATAGAGAAATGCATGTTTAGGGCCAAGTAGAGTACACCATACCTAGTGTCTTCCCACCACTGATCCCAAGATAAAAAGATATATTTATGTGCTGCTACAGATCAAGGTACAGCTAGCCGTCGTGCACTTGCCACCAGCCAGTGTGAGTGTTGTGTGGATACACCAAGATCTCTCAGATCTGTGGGATCTCTCAGATATCTCAGATCTCTTAATTGGCTGCCGGCGCACATGCAAAGTTACAGTTAGTCTGGCCGCAGTCTGCCGAAGACGCGGCTTTGTTTTAGGCGCTTTTTACCAACCAGTTTTCACTCTTTTGCTCTAGACCAAAAATAAAAAGGAAAAACAATAAACCGGAGGGGAGAAATTAATTGGCTCCGAATTAAAGACAAATAAGCATATCGGGCCCGTTTGCCGCTTACTGTTTTTTGTTGTTATTTTTATATCTTTTTATTTACAGTTCTGCGAGAGAGAGAATCTCCGCTGACCGCATTTTTGCGCCTCAAGAAGAATTGAGGGAATGGATGAAGAGAAGCCTCTACTGGCCCTGTCCATCATCTTTTCATGCATTCCGAGTTTCCGAATTCGAATTCGAATGGAACAATCGGCAGTTTCGATTTCATTTTCACCTGTGCGCCGCGCACCTGCCATCGCCAGGTAAAAGTGGCATACAAATCGGACACTGAACAGGAGACAACAAATGAGATTTTACTCATTATTATTATTGTTATTACTATTGTTGTTGCTGCTCTGTGGTCGGTTTACTTGTGGTCTTGTGGGCTTCACTGCTCCACTGAGTGACTGCCTGATTGATTGATTGATTGATTGCCGGCGTCTCTTTAATTGCCGCCAGGGAAAGTGCCACAGCATCGGGCGTGTAAATATTTATCGGACTTAATACGAAAGAATTAAGCGAATTGGAAAGTTTAGCAGTGAAATTTTGTATTTTTTGAGGCCCATCTAAGATGAGAATTCTATGGGTTTTATGAAGGGTATACAGCATGAGTAATGTGCTCAAATTAATGAGTAATATGTATAGATATACCTTTGCTTTCAAAGAGTTCTTTTACAATACCAACCTTTCTCCTATCAAAAATATAACTTCTCCTGGTCAACTCTATTTTCTTACTTCTTTACAAGGTAATATATTTTTATATTTATATTTTTTAATTTTATATAATTGCTTTCTTTCTTAATTTGTAGAATTACCCAGACTTTCTTTGCTCTTCCCAAATCTTCTTTGAAAAATATAACTCCTCTTGATCATTTTATATATATTTTTGTTTATATATATTTCTTAGAATATCCCACTTTCTTAGCTTCTAAAACTACTCATTTAAAGAAAGTATAGGGTATAGGAAGCCTATATATTTATTTGGTAATTAGCTAAACTTGTCTTTCTTACAGTTTCCCCAAATACCTTAGCTTTTTTACGGAAATCTTCAACTTAATTCTTCTTTGTCCTTTCTGTCTTTCATTCCCTGATCGAGGAGGGTCTCCCCGATTTTCCATGTTTAGCATCCACTGACCCTTGATGTCTCAATTAATTAAAAGAATGAAGAATTTGGGTGATAGTGACACTAGGGTGACTCATGACTGCTGTCTGCGGTCTACAGCCTCCAGTCTGCAGCCTAAAGTCCACAGTCTGCACTCCCCAGTCTCCAGTTTGCAGTCCTCAGTGTGTGTAGCGGTCATCAAGCCCCCGACATCGTTTCCAGGCACCTCAATTTGCGAAATGGCGCCCCCGGGGGTCCGTCCGGTGATCGAATGGATCAGAGTGAGTGGCAGTGGGTCCAAGTTCGGGTTTGAGTTCAGCTTCAGGTTCAGGTTCAGGCTCAAACCCAGACCCAGGCTCAGGCTGGGGTCCAGGGAAATTGCTCGACTGGCCATTTATTAAATTTCAATTTGTTTATGGCTTCTTTTCGTGGCCGCCATTTCACGTGGCCCGGGCAATTTTGGTCCATTGGTTAGGGTTGGTTGCTTGGTTGGCCCCCGGGCGCGTTGGGTTAAGTGCGATCTGGCCCCGGATACGAGCCCCGCGCTAATGACGAGCATCGACATCTTTATTACCCCAAACGGGCCCCCAAAAAAATATGTACATATACATATATAAAAAAAACTTAAGTAAGATGAGGGGGCAAGAGCAGAGTCTTTAACAATTGATATTTAACATACGAATTGATCGGAGGACGACAACGACATGATGATGATGATGACCATGCTGGTGATCAGGGGAGCAATTAGGAAGAACTCCCAAAAATTCGTGAAAAGAAAGAGTCGGAGAGCTCAGAAACGAAGAAAGGAAAATGGGGAAAGAAATTCCGGAGAAGAATTTTCTTGGTTATAAATCTTATTGTTGATAAATGTATAAACAAAATTATATAGCTAACTGTACCTTATAAATAAAATTTTGATATTTTTAGTAATATATCAAGCTTCACAATATTTTATATAGATATTTTTTCGATATACCAATGATATACATCCCTAGTGACCACCTTGATATATCGTAATGATCATAATAGTCTATCGCCCTAAATGTAACCATCGATTAACGATAAGTCATCAAGGCAATCGATTACTTTTTTTGGCTGCAACACGGGAGATCAAGAGATCAGGCGGCAATCGTTCATGGCAATTGCAGCAATTTTCGCGGGTCCGTTTACCGCGGATCACGACTTTCGCTCCCTCAACCTGTGCTAGTTAGCTTCAGACAAGATCGTGCCTTAACCCATTGCGATTTGTGCATACACAGGGAAACTGGGGAAACTGTTTAGTTAAATATTTAAATAGCTTCATTTCTTTCTATAGGATAATACTATGTGGTGTTCACCCATTCGGCACACCACTTTAATTGAGTTAATTCCCACAATGCGAGCCAACAGGGTGTGAATTAAATCAATTAAAATGGTGTGCGATATTATACCATATAGTTGATTGGGTAGAATAACAGCTCGGCAGATGTGGGGAGTGAAAGCGATCAAATCGCTTGTTTGTTCCATTTATCATTTCCACTTTCCACCATTAATTGTAATTTAAATTGTACGAAAATAAGCGAAGAAACATTGTCGGATCTGCCCACTGTGTTCAACAAAAACGAGAGAGAAGAGAGAAACCCCAGATAAGACTCGTGTTTTGTTCGGTTTCTTTCGACTTCTAACTCACAAGCCATTGGGGTAGTCCCACATGTACTATATAGTGCTGTGATTAAACCAGATCTCTAACCTTGCACTTTCATTTCTGTTTTTATTTCGCCTTTTCAGATTCAAACCCAAACGCCACGCCGCCAGCGTCATGTGGAGCCCACAGAAAGGCCCTACACGCCTGTGGGACCTAAGACTTAGTAGCTGTATATTTATCTTACACTTAATGGTGAGTAAAAGTTAGCTATAATTTATAAATATTATTTTAAATGTATGAGGAAAAATCTTATCTCATTCCCATGCCAATCGAGTGATAAACAATCCTCTAGAGGCAAGGTCAAGTTGTTAGATTGTAGTGAGTGTAGAAAATATTATAAAACTAAGGGGAATTAGATTCACTCAAAGATATATATAATTTTAAGGCTTATAAATAGATTTCAAATCAGATGAACGTTCAAGCCTAAAAATAGGCCCATCTTTTAATAAGTAAGTTTAAAACTTAGAGAAGATATGCGGATTTATTATTTATATCATAAATTAAACCCCGGAGAACCCTACCCCATGGATTAACCCTAACTTAAAACACCGTTTCCTACTTCTCCAATACTTTGATTCAAAGTATCTGTATCTTTTGAGAACTAAGATCAAAACTTATAGAAGATATAAAGATATATTAATATCATAAATATGATGAATGAACCCCTGGAGAACTAGAACCTTTGGATAAAACCTTACATAAAACCCCGTTTCCCACTTCTTCAATACTTTGCTTCAAAGTATCTGTATCTTTTGATAAGTGAGATCAAAACTTATTGATTATATGTAGATATATATCATAAATGAACCCCTGGAGAACCCTATCTCTTGGATTACCCCGTACTTGAAACACCTTTTCCTGCTTTTTCAAAAACAAATTGCATTTAATATCAAGGGTAACGCCTTTAAAGCTAAGAAAGACAGTCCAGGATGAGGGAACCAGAACCTAGAGGGTCTCGCCCACGGGCTTGATGATCAGCTCATGGATCTGGACATTCGGCGGGGTCTGGATGCAGTAGCTGATGGCATCGGCCACATCCTCAGAGCGCAGCATGGGCAGGTCGGGGAGCTGTTCCAGAACGGCCCTGTCCACGATCTCAGTGTCGACGCCTCCAGGACTGATGCTCTAGAAGGGTTCAAAGAGGGACGAAGACAAATGTGAGTCAGAGCTACCTCAGCTCCTTCTGAGAAAGACAACTCACTGTGATCTTGGTCTGGGTCTTGCTGTTGAGGAACTCCTGACGCAGCACCTCCGTCAAAGCGGTAACGGCATGCTTCGAGGGCGGGTACATGCCCAAGTTCATGCCCGGCACAATGGGCACTCGGTGGCCGGCCACACTGTTCACGATGAGGACATGGCCATCGTTGATCTTACGTTTCTGCAGCGAACGGAATGCCTCCCGGGTGCACCAGGACACGGCCAGCACATTGGTGTCCAGAATGGCACGCAGGGCATCCGTATTGCCATCGGAGGTGATCCCGACACCGGGCCGAACGATGCCCGCATTGTTGACCAGCACATCGGCGCCGCCCAGCTGGGCGTCGATCCAGGCAAAGGTGGCGATCACCTCCTGCTCCTGGCTAACATCGCACTTGCGGGCATGGAAGCGCTTGGCCTGCTCCGCCGGCAGCGAGTCCTTGAGCTCCCGCAGACGATCCTCGCGGCGTGCCAGACCCACCACCACCAGGCCCTTGGCCACCAGATCACGGCAGCAGGCGGCTCCAATGCCAGAGCTGGCGCCAGTGACAACAGCAACGCGATTCAGCCAGCGATCCATAATTGCTTTGGTTATTATTTAGGTTTTGTTTTTTTTTTGTTTGTAATTGGAATGCGAATTTCCGGGTTTGTGGCGCTAGCGATCTGCTCGTTAACTGCTTGCTCGTTCGCCTTGCCCACTTGCTTTTATACCCTGGCCAATTCCGAGCAGCTCCGAGTGGCCACTCGACCACTATTTCACCACTGGACACGGGGAGACGGAGAGACGGGCTGCCGAGCCGGCCCGATCAGCTGGAGCAGCCGTAACCGTGACTCTGCAGAATTCGTTCTAGAACGCGGCGACGAGGCGAAACAAATATTCACTCTGCGATAGCCGGCGAGCGTGAGTGGGATTCAGTGTGGCTCAGCTCAATTGTTGTTGCCATTCCGTCACACTCGGGCCCTCGAAATCACTCGGAATCACTGATACTCTCGGCACTGGGTTATCTATGGACTGCTTAACACTAGAATGCCTGTTTTATGGCTTTGGTGACCACCACAGCAATTGTATTTTGTTTTACTTATATATAAAGTTTATCAGTTATTAGGCAATTATATTTATTTCTCTAGCTTTCACCAAGAAAATAGAGTAAATTGATGTATAAATCTATAGTCAAATCATAAAGTTGAATATCAATTATATATTATAATGTATATATTATATAGTATATGTTATATAAAATTATAAATATTATTAATTTTTATATATTAAACTTCGCAATATTTATAATTATATATAACATATATTATATATTATATAGAATATATTATATATTATATAGAATATATTATATAGAATATATTATATAGTATATATTATATAGTATATGTTATATATAATTATAAACATTGTGAAGTTTAATATATATAAATTGATAATATGAATAATATCATTGCAATAAATATTTGATAATTGGATATTCCAAAAGGATTTCCTACTCCCATTTCTCCTTCGAACCAACTTAACATCCAATCTCAGGCCAGACAATGTGTCACCAGCCTTGCATTGAATCTCCATATATATTATATTATATTATATATACACCGATTCCAGTGCTGCAACTTTTACTGGCGGGGAAAATGCAAATTCCAGTGGCCATTCGCGCCACTAGCCACTAGCCACTCGCCACTTGCCACTTGCCACTCGATTGGATCCAAAGACCAAGCTGCTCCATGTGGCATGTGGCAAGGCAAGGCAGTTTTGGGGCAGGTATTGGTATGCAAATGCCAGCTCTGGTTCAGCTTCCAGTCCAAGTCCAAGTCCAAGTCCAGGCCAGACCAGTTCCCCCGAAACGGATGAAGGCCAGGTGGAATTCGCTTTCCCATTTCGGAGGAGATGGCTTGGGGGGGACAACGACGACGACGGCGACTGGGGTCTCTGGCAGGACTGGATTTCGTTTTTATTGGCAACACGTTTGTCAGGTGCGCCAGGTGGCCACCGGGCTGGCAGGTGGAACCGTTAGAAGTCGCAGCCCACCCACAAGGCGAGGTCTTCCTTGTAAAAACAACTTACTCGGAAAGATGGAAGAATCTAATAAATCTATTAAATAAAAATAATGAAGGAATTAAGAGGAACTAATAAGATTAAATGTAAAAAGATCTCTTCAATAAATCTAGATAAAGATAAGGATAAATAATAATGTATATTTAAACCATAACTTAAGTATCATAGTTTTGGGAAGGTAAACTGGCTGCTTCAATGCTAGTCTTTTAATATTATTTATACTTGTATAATATATTTATTTAAACACATTATTCTAAGCCCTTATTTATTCTTGTATTTATTAAAAATGTCTTGTTTTCATTACAGTTTAGTTTAGTCATAGCTGGTAATGAACTGTGGCCCATGGACCGGCCGGATGGCATGCCGAACATTGTGTCCCTGGAGGTGATGTGCGGCAAGGATCACATGGATGTGCATCTCACCTTCTCGCATCCGTTCGAGGGCATTGTCAGCTCTAAAGGTAGGTCTATCCAATATCAAGTCGAATCCTAACTAAAAATCCCAATCCAAACAGGACAACACAGCGATCCGCGTTGCGTGTACGTGCCGCCGTCCACGGGCAAGACCTTCTTCTCCTTCCGGATCTCGTATTCGCGTTGCGGCACCAAGCCGGATCTAAATGGACAGTTCTACGAGAACACGGTGGGTACACTCTCTATGATAGCATTATCTTTGGACTACAATACCTTTATTTATTCCCCAGGTCGTGGTGCAATATGATAAGGATCTGCTGGAGGTCTGGGACGAGGCGAAACGATTGCGTTGCGAGTGGTTCAATGATTATGAGAAGACCGCCTCCAAGCCACCGATGGTCATTGCCGATCTTGATGTGATTCAGCTTGATTTTCGCGGTAAATATTATACCAAATAGAATCAACATTATAGATATGAACAATTAACTGAAATGTGTGCTTTGCAGGCGACAATGTGGACTGCTGGATGGAGATCCAGCATGGCAAAGGACCCTGGGCGCCGCCCGTCAGTGGGATTGTTCCGCTTGGCTCCACGCTGACCCTGGTGGTGGCCATCAATGACTATCGAGGTGGGTTTCGTAGGGCTAACTTCAATAGTTCAATATTTGTTTATTTGCAAAGCCAAAAGTCTGATTTTTAACTTATATTTATTTTAAACAAGAAATTAAGTTAGGTTAAGGAGCAGAATACCCAGAATTTTAAAACTGCGGAGATTTCTGTATCTGTAGATGTTGATATTTTGAAATTACAGTTAATACTATTTTATTTTACGGAAAATATCATTTTTTCCATCAAGATCTTGAAAATGATGAAGCTTTATATAAAAAAAAACCCATACGCCATGTAGTCCCATACAAATATCCATAAAAATATATTCCAAAAAATACTCATACGCCATGTAGTCCCATACAAACATCCATAAAAATATATTCCAACGTTTTTTTAAAATATTAAAAAAAAAAACCTAAAATATATGCATAAATAAACTCCAAAGCATAATCCTAATTAATACCCATTCTCTCTTGCAGGCGAATTCGATATGCGGGTCAAGTCCTGCGTGGCCTCCGATGGCTCCGGCCATGTCATCAATCTCTCAGATGAGTTCGGCTGCGTGCTGCGTCCCAAGATGATCTCCCGCTTCCTGAAGGCCCGAGCCCCCGATGAGCGTGCCACCGTCATCACGTACGCCTTCTTCCACGCCTTCAAGTTCCCCGATGCCCTCAGTGTGCACATCAAGTGCAAGGTGGAGATCTGCCGTCACGGCTGCCTCGATCACTGCCAGAACACGGGAGCCGGCGGCGGCGGCATTGGTTCCGGCGAGGCATTGGGACTGGGACTCGGCTTGACGAATGCCAACGAACGCAAGGATGTCCACATGTCGGACGCGATGGGCAGTAGCAGCAGCAACGATCTATTGAGGGATCTGTCCCTCCCGCCGCCTCCACCGGGCGGCCATGGCCATGGCCTGGGCATGGGCATGGGTCTGGATCACGACATATTCTACGAGGACATTATCCACGATCACAAGCAGACCCTCGGCGGCGGTGGTGGCGGTGATTATGGAGGCCATGAGAGCAAGAGCAGCGGCGTCAATCTGCAGCCGCGTCCCGTGCACGAGGATCAGGAGGAGGCTGATCTGTCCGATCTCTTTGGTGACGAAGATCTGGCCGATCTGGACATGGAGGGCGGCGACGGAGGCGAGCGTTACTTGGGCTTGAAGAAGAGCGGCAAGTTCCCGCATGGACCCCGGCAGCTGGAGGCCCAGAAGCGCATGGGTGTGCCCATGGCAGGACCACGCTCCCTGGACCCCTCACGTAATCATCAGGAGGATGAGGACGTGCCGCGTCCGGTTTACAGGCCACAGGCGGAGGCGCTTAAGAAGCCCCGCGAAGATCACATTGACCTGGACAGGGAAGATGAGGAGCGGGACAACGAAAAGGAGAAGGAGCGGGAGCAAGACAAAGAACAGAAGAAGGATCAGGGACAGGAGCAACCTAAGGAGGAGAGTAACCATAGTCGTCGTCGCCGCCGCCGTTCTCTGGTCATTTCCGATCGCAAGGTGCGCAGTGCCGATGTCGGCGTTAGCGGCCTCTACGATGTCATCTCCGAGGCAGACTTGGCCTTCTCGCCGGACTCAAAGCAAGAGGCGGTCACCGTCTTCCAGGGCAAGATCAGCGAGGAGGTTGTCTACGGCATCTGTATGCCGGTGCCCGGCTTCAGCATTCTCTTCATCGTCGTCATTTCGGCGACCATTGTCTCGGCCTTGGTGGCCGGCTCGCTGCTCTATCGCTACCAGCTGCAAAAGGAGGCGCTGGAAAAGCAGACACCGATGCCGGTGCCCGGGACACTGGCCTCCTGGATGACCCTGCGTCTCTTCCGCTTGAGGCACATGCAACAGCAGCAGCAGCAACAACAGCAGCAACACCAACAGCAGCAGCAGCCAGTGAGACAACAGCAGACTCCGGGACTCGACACGGTGCAGTGAAACCGGAGGAGAAGGATCAGCAGGACGAGGAGGAGGAATGGGAATCACCAGAGTCGGACCAGAGTCGAAATCGAAAGCGTTGTCCCCGCTTATTATCTATTTAGTATGATTATTGTTTTTCCCCCGGGTTGTTTGTTCAGAGATCGGGCAGCAATGCAATACTCGAACTGCTTCGGCTTCGTTTAAGATTCGTTTTTGGTGCTGAACGTTCCACGTAGTTTTTTTTTATTGGGTGCATTTAGTCGTTAAAAATCACAGAAATTCACTTCATCATAAAAAATCAGCTAAAAGTTAAAGTAAAGCGAGAACAAGAAGAAACACACTCACAAAGACAGAGAGATTGAGAAACTCCTGACACGGTGCTCAAGGTTAGGGAGAGATTGGATGCCAAGTGTAGAACGCATCCGCGCTAGGCCTAAGGGAACTTATTTATTTATATTTATATATACTACACTTACACATTATATATATATTAATATATATGGAATACCTATACGATATTAGCTGTAAGCTGGAGCGGTATGGAAATTTTGCAAGAAATTTAATATTGTAGTAACTTGTTTTGTTTTGTTTTTTTTTTTTTGTGTGTCTATTATTAATGATAATATTATTATTGTGTATTATTGTGTTCTTTGGCATCGCAACTTACGTTTTGGGGGACAAATTTAGTTAAATTCTACCGCTTACACCATAATTTAGCCAATTCGCATCATCATTTCCATCATTAAATCGAAAAACGGAAGCTAAGGCTATACAAAAAAGAAATGCAATCGCTTTGCATGCTTGTTAAAATTTAAGTTCCAATTTTGTAACTGACAAATTGACAAATAAAACTAGTTAAGTTGAAAAATAACCTCGAGTGTCTGTTCAATTTAAAGAAAATCACTTGTTCATAATATATTAGTTAGTACTTATTTATTATTAATGTTGTCTGCTGATACGTTGAACTCTCAGCTGATGAAATACATTTGTGCATTTAAAATTGTCTTACAAAAGCATGAGTTTGCTTTTATCGCGAGAATGTTTGCCGAACTGCGATAAGAAAGGAACGGGTGGAGGCTTTTTCCACGATAACGCATTTGGCATTGGCTGAGCACACAAAAACTATCAATATAAAACTATAATTTCAAAAAATATTAATAAAAAGCAGCAGACGGTTATCGTCATTTTAAATTCGAATTCAAATTTGGCAGTTAAGTTAATGCATTTTCTTTTTCTTGTGTTGTTCAACATATTTTTGTTGTTGCGAAAAAGTGTTTTTGCTATGCATAAATAATAAAATGCGTATAATCGCGTTACTTTTTAAGGGGAATTCGGAAACCTTGTTGAAGAATATTGCGTATAAGTGAGTTATATTCGAACAGATTCTGTTACCCTGGAAAGCCCATAAGGTTTACTAAATCTCTTAGTTGAAATGATCATAACTTGGCTAAAAAAGAGAATATCAGGTAATTTTATAAATGGTTTTAACGGGAGATTTATTTAATGTTGAAAAAAACTAAAATCCAAATTTTTTCTCGATTTTTAAATTTTTTACATCGTTAAAATTGTAAAAAATTGGCCAAAAATTAGATATCGAGTTTTAAATGCAGAATTGTTCGCATATAAAAACCAAGAAGAAAAAACCAAACCAGACTGAAATCGGTTGAGTTTTAGCCAAGTTATGATCATAAAACGGTTGAAGGTGTCAGCCACAAAATTTGACCCAATTTTTTTTAAAAATGTAAGGGGTTAAAATTGTCAAAAATTGGCCAAAAATTAGAAATCGAGTTTTAAATGCAGAAATGTTCGCATTTAAAAACCAAGAAGAAAAAACAGACGAAAATCGGTTGAGTTTTAGCCAAGTTATTCCAATCTTGACGTTTTCAGTACAAATTCTTCGTTCGTCCGATTTCAGATACCAGGCGAACAGAAGGCAGCAGATGGAGGATGAAATTTATTTTTTAATTGGCGCCCCCAGTAGGAATTTAGCTGAACTTTGCGAGCTTTAAGCATTCCAAATGAGCTTTTCGAATAGGTTTAAAACCCGGCTAAAAGCTCGCAAAGTTTCAGAAAAAATTCCTACAGGGGGCGCTAAAAAGGCACTGTTTCAGCCAAATTCCTATAGGGGGCGCCAATTAAAAAATAAATTTCATCCTCCATCTGCTGCCTTCTGTTCGCCTGGTATCTGAAATCGGACGAACGAAGAATTTGTACTGAAAACGTCAAGATTGGAATAACTTGGCTAAAACTCAACCGATTTTCGTCTGTTTTTTCTTCTTGGTTTTTAAATGCGAACATTTCTGCATTTAAAACTCGATTTCTAATTTTTGGCCAATTTTTGACAATTTTAACCCCTTACATTTTTAAAAAAAATTGGGTCAAATTTTGTGGCTGACACCTTCAACCGTTTTATGATCATAACTTGGCTAAAACTCAACCGATTTCAGTCTGGTTTGGTTTTTTCTTCTTGGTTTTCAAGTGCGAACATTTCTGCATTTAAAACTCGATATCTTATTTTTGGCCAATTTTTTGCAATTTTAACGATGTAACCCCTTGTAAAAAAATGTAAGAATCGAGAAAAAATATGGATTTTAGTTTTTATCAATTTCAACGTTAATTGGAAACCATTTATAAAAATGAATGAAATTACCTGATTCCTTTCTTGAGCCAAGTTATGAATATTTAAATTGAGAGATTTCTTAGCCTTTATGGGGTTTCCCAGTTTCCCAGTTTCAAATATAACATACTTATACGCATTTTAATATTTTGTTACTAAGTTTCAGACATTTCCTTGATGGGTAATGATTAACTGGCTTGAACCCAGGCTAGAGCCTTGAATAGTTTCAGCAATATTTCGATGGGCCGCCACACAGGGAGATGCGGAGATATATTATGAATTGTAAGAAAACGCAGACTCCAAACGGCCTACATGGCGGTAACTATTCGTATTTTAATAGTTTTTAACCTAAAGGCACGGTATATTTCGCAGCGGAAAAATGTTTATTCCTTCGAAGTGTAACCGCTCATTTTTTTGAGGCATCACCCTCAAGACCTATCGGACCGGATTTTGACCTAGCAACATTTACACCCTCAATACTATCAGAAAAAAAAACTATGTACTCACTTATTGATCTAAGCAGCGCTTAAACTAATTATTGGATTATTTTGTTAAAACCGATTAGATTAAGCTGCCAGTTGGGTAGCAGTGTGCTAATCTTATGAATATAATTTCCACATTTATAAACGATAAAATAATTTGTTTGAGAGCAAACGACATCCGGCAATATTTGAATCACAAGTCCCGTTCATCTTTTGATGATTCCTTTCAGAATAAAATTTGTCCCTAAGCTATTGGCAGCTCCCAAATTGGATAATCATCCGAGTTTCTTGAACATTTGAGATCCATTAGTGACCATACCCATGAACACCTTTGCGAACCCATCGGTTCATCCCCCAATAAAGCTAGCAACCGAAATCCAATGATATCCACCAATTTTCTCGCCCTGGTAAATTCTACCAAAGTGTAGAAGAAGCGGGTTTACCTGTGCCACTTACATGACGAGATCTGCCTACTTACTTCTCCTGAATCCTAGCCTCCTTTCTACAACTCCTAGTCAACCCCACAGCAATCTCAAACAAAATCCTCTCCTTCCTCTTCAAAA
Organism: Drosophila jambulina; assembly: GCA_018152175.1. Lineage (NCBI taxonomy): Eukaryota > Metazoa > Arthropoda > Insecta > Diptera > Drosophilidae > Drosophila > Drosophila jambulina. Next base: position 5,465,453 of record JAECXH010000006.1, read on the forward strand.
CCAATCTCATATACAAATTTAGCCCATGTTCAATATCTAAACTTGTAACCACCCAGTCAAGCGGAAAGCCATGGCAGCTAATGCTCTTAATTAATAAGTTAGCCCTTAATTTATAACTAATTGTTTGCTTTATATGAATAAATATTTCTTTTTGCGCTTACCGATCGGTGCTATCAGCTTTATATATAGGATATAGGATATAGGATAATAGTTTTGGTTCGGACTTACCCGCAGTTCAGGACACTCAGTTAGATACCAATTAACGAAGACTTGGCTGAGATTCATCCATGATTAATTATCCTTTCCAGTGCAGAGGGTATTCACAGAGTTATTAGCACTTATTAACACACGATTATTAACGGAACGGGCGCACGCGTGCACGGGTGGAAAGCCGCGGACAGACTGAGGCGGCTGCGGCGAGCCGCCCTCTATTTATAGGGGTGAGAGGTCGAGAGAGAGAGGGAGATATGGCGCGAGAGAGAGAGGGAGATAGGGCGCGGGAGACAGAGGGACATAGGGCGAGAGAGAGGGGGAGATAGGGCGAGAGAGGGAGATAGGGCCAGAGAGGGAGATAGAGCGAGAGCGAGAGAGAGGCCAGTAGAGATAGAGCGAGAGCGCGAGACAGGCAATAATAATAAGTCCCCTAGTTTTGGGGAGTTATTTCAAAGTTATGTCAATTTCTCTTTATCTCACTATCTCTCGCGAACTCTAGCTCTATTTCTCTATTTATCTTTCAAAACTAAATAACACCCCAATTTTAAAAATGAAATAACCTCCTTACACCTTCGGCGAACGCATCATGTCAGGCTCGAGTAAGGCTGGCAGCCAAAATCCAATGACATCCTGCTCGAACTGGAAAATTCCTAAAAAGTGGAGGAGAAGCTGGATAACGTGTGCTGCGAGATCGGCAAGACGTATTTTTAATTATTCTTTTTCGTGCCAGGTCTCTTTTAATGTAAATTAATGTAATTGCCCAATTTTTAAAGTATTGTATTTGCCTCTGCCAAATTAATTACAAGGACTTTATTTGCTCTTTTGACTCCTGGATTCGACTTCTCTCTCACTGCTTAGAAATGTGCCATACGTACAAACCTTGATATAAAATGGTTTTAAAGATATTTAAAATGTATAATTTCTATCAAAATCAAACCTGCTGTTGGCCACAAAGTATTCCGGAAAAAAAGCCATCGAAAGTCAGGAAAATCTTTTTGAGGGATTGTAAACAATTTATTGAACACTTTCTCTTCACTTCTCGCTCATTCGCTTGGCTCGGCTTACAAAGGTACACAAAAAAAATCGAAGATATATTATTTATTTATTATATATAAGGCGGTGTATATGTATGTGCGGGTATGTATGCGTAATATATAAATCATTATGGAAATAAATAAGTGGACTACAAGCGTACTAACTGTTATTAAGTAGATCCAAAGGTGCTCGGGGAAATGGCTGACAGAGAAAGATTCGGAATCGGATTCGGCTTAGTCTACGGCTTAAGGCGCTTAAAATATTTAGTGACTAATTCAAGTGTATGTTGTGTGTGTGTGTGTTGTTGGGTGTCGAATGAGTGTAAGTGTGTGTGTTTGTGTGTCTACAAAGTCTTAAGAGAGAGTCTTACGAGAAATACGCTAAGTAATGGAATATATCGGCTCAAATAGCTACGAGAAGAAAGCTACAAGTGAGGGGAGGGCGTTATAATGGATACACTTGGGGTGGGGGATGGTGGTATTGGGCTTGATCATGGCTTAGCACCGCAAGAGTAAATAGAACCTAGACTTAAACTAAAACAAAAATAATCGATTAACGACTGCCACCGGATAGGAGAAATCAGAAGAAATCAGAAGAAAGGCAGGGGAAAGGAGCCAACTAGAAGAATCGGAAATCCGGAAGACAGGCAGGCAGACAGAGAGGGTAAGTGGGAGAACCCAGTTAACGACTTGAGTTAATGTTAAGTAATTTGTATGAAAAATTATACTAACGAAGCGTACGCTACAAATTTAAGAGCCGCAGACGCAGACACAACTGTACCTAGAGCCGGAAGCGGAAGTGGCGAGGCGGTTGCCTAGTAGCGAGTAACTAGTAGCAAGAACGAGTGCTTCTAAAATCGAAAGTTATTGCTTTTTGAAATCTTTAAGAAAGCTTTTCAAGAACTGTGACAGAAGTAATGTAAACTTTCGTTTAAAAATGGGTTTATAACTTTCTGCCAAGCGTTATTTTTGGCATTAATAAGGCTCTATTATATTTTGTTCTTATTAACTTTGTTTTTTTGGAAACCAAGAACATTCAACAATCTGCAAAGAATTTAAAAGTTCCAAAATGCCCGCTGAAAAGTATGCAATGATATTGCTTGACATAAATCTTTGTAAAAATGTAAGTAAATATAATTGTAGCATACATTTATCCTTCTTTTAAAGTGCTTTCAAATCAGGGGATTTTGTAAGAAGCTTGCTTTTTCGTCTGGATTACTTTATATTATGCATTTAAGACGCATTCTCCAGATGAGTGTTTCTAGATTTAAACTGAAGCTTCGCTTACCCCGCACTAGTTACCGCCACACACACCCCACACACACTAACCGCCACCCGGTTCTAGATCCAGTCGCCAGTCAGGGGACAGTCATTATGCTCACGACATCGCCCGCTTCTTGGAGAGCGTTCCCTGGACATCCGCCGGCGAGGGCGTGGGCGTCGGCAGCTGGATGACCGGCAGCGGTGACAGCTGCGGATTCGTGAAGGCGACGGCCCGCTCCTTGGCGCTCCTGGCGGCGGCGAAGGACGAGAACGGACGCAGACGGACATAGAGGACGGCGGAGGTGAGGCAGGAGGTGACCAGGATGCCCAGCAGCACGATCAGCGTGATGGCAAAGCCCGGCGTGGTCATGCAGATGAGGCCCTCCTCGCGCACGGGAAACACCAACGTTTGAGGGCTGGAGGAGGTTGAGGAGGAGGAGGAGCTACTGCCGTTCGCCGCACCCTGCGGCTGCTGCTCGTCGATGGCAAAGGTCAGATCCCCGGAAGACACCACCTTGATGATCTTGTTGAGGCCCACCTGAGGCTCCACCGATCTGGCCCGGCGCTGCACCCGCCGCTCGTCCCGCCGCTTGCCAATCGAACCGCCGGCGGCCACATGATACGCATCCACATGGAGCTGGGGTGGCGGCGGGCCGTACTGCGACTCCGGCCCCACCTGCAGGTGATGGACATCCTGCACCAGGTTCGAGTCCGCCGAGCACTGCTCCGGGCAGTGGTAGCGGCAGATCTGGATGGTGCACTGGAAGTGCACCTCCATCGAGTCGGGGAACTTGAAGGCCTGGAAGTGGGCGTACGAGAGCACCGAGGCGGAGGCCCCGAAGTTCTTGATCTTGGTGAACCGGGACATGAGCTTGGGCCGGGTGACGCAGCCGCGCTGATCCACCAGCTGGATGGGGGCCCGCTTGCCGTCGTGCGCCACACAGTTCCTCACCAGCATATCGAACTTGGAGTCATCGTCCTTGATGGCCAGCACCATGGTCATCGTCTGGCCGATCTTCACCAGGCCAGAGACCTCGGAGGCCCACGGTCCCTTGCCCACCTGGATTTGCATCCAGCAGCCGACATTGTCGCCGGCGAAGTCCGCCCTCACCACATCCAGCATGTCGACGGGGAACGGCCTGAAGGTGACACTCTTCTCGTACTGATCGTGCCACGTGCACCGCAGCTTCCTCGCCTGGTCCCACACCTCCTGCACCTGGGGATCGTACTGGATGACAATGATGTTCTCGAAGTACGTCCCAGCGCCCGTGCTGCCCGCCGAATCGTGGCCATAGCCCTGGTTGTAGTTGTCCGTGTTGCCGGCGGTGCCGCACTCGTGCAGGCCAATGTCGAAGCTGGCGGAGCTGCGGCCCAGGCCGGAGGGCAGGTGGACGCAGTTCATGTTGCTGTAGTGGCCCTTGGAGAAGACGATGCCGTTGAAGGGCTTGTCGAACTGCACGAACACCTTCATGCCGTTCTTCTCGCACTTGACGTCCAGCGATACGATCTTGGGCATGTCCTGGACGGGCGCCGCCCAGATCTCGTTCTGGCTGGAGCCGCCCACGCTGAGGTCACCCTGTGGCACCTGGATCTGCTGCTGCTGCTGCTGCATGCCCTGGCTCTGGACCTGCACCTGGCCCTGGGTCTGCTGCGGCTGCACCTGGATCTGCACCTGCGGCGGCGGCGGCTGCGGACGTTGCTGGAGCGGCGGCGGCGGTGGTCCCTTGTAGAACTGGGCACCCGGCGGCGGTGGCGGTCCGAAGGGCTGGCCAAAGCTCAGGGGTATGTTCTGGTGGTTGCCTAGGAAATCGAGGGGGAGAAAGGGGGCACACGCCAGGAACATCAAAAGATTTGTTTGGGGCCAAGGAGTCGATGGAGGAGCACACATCCCTCGAGGAGTATGTCCCTGTACTTACTGCGCAGGGTGAGGCCGACGCCCGGCGGTGGCTGGGGCATGTTGTGCTGGTAATGGACCTGCACCTTGGGCACCGACTGCGGCAACTGCATCTGGATCTGGTGCGGCGGCAACTGCTGCTGCTGCTGCTGTTGCTGGACCTGCTGCTGCTGTTGTTGCTGCTGCTGTTGCTGCTGCTGCTGCTGCTGCTGCTGCTCCTGCTCCGACTCCTGGGCCATCTGGTCCAGCTCGTTCTCATGGTCGCCCAGGGCAATGGTCAGATCATCGTCGGGTCCGCCGGCAATGGCCTTCACCACCTCCACATCGTCCGCGCAGACGAGGGCGACCTGTGGCCCCATTCCGGGACAGAGGAAGAAAAGCGAGGAGAGAATGCAATGATTTAAGGTGGAAAACAGCAAGGGGAATGTCTAGTGTGTGTAGTGCCTTCCATGGAATGGAGGTTGCAAGGCGGATGCGGCATGCAACTCAATTGCATAAGGCGAATAAAAAGCGCCAGCAGCAAAAGAAAACTGAAAAAGAAATGCGAGAAAAAAGAGCGGAAAACTTGCAACAATTTCGCTTTTTTACTGCCCCGCATGCCACATGTGCCACATGAGGCGGCGACCCAATTGCCAGGCAGATCCGCCTGCCTTAAAAGGCGATGTCAAGGCTAGAACCAGACCAGACCAGACTCCCAGACTGGAAGAGGCTTCGGAGACTGGTAACTGGTAACTGGTAAGTGGAAACAGAAGACTGAACACTGAAGACTGAAGACCCAGACCCACTCCCAGGTTGAGATCGCGATCGACATCGAAACGGAATTGCCGGAACGATGATCTGACAATTCAGTCCGGGATCCAGACTCGGCATATTGAAGAATACATTCCCCCTTTGCATCTGGCCAGATGAGACCCCGTAGAATTGGTGGGAAGAAACCCAGGCTGGGCAATTCTGTGCTCTCAGTGTAGATGATTTCCCCAATAACGTAACTCTAATTCATCCCTCCCTCACTGCTTATTTCAGTTTGCAAAATTCAAAAGAAATATTTAACTAAAGCCAAGCCAATTCTTCCAAGACCAATTCTTCTCAATAAATAGCAATTCTTCGCTTTCAGTGTGGATGCCTTTCTCAATAAAATTACTCAAATTCTTGACTCTCTCTCTCACTGTTTATTTTAGTATGAAAAATGAAGTAGGAAATATAATTGAAAACACAGTCATTCTTCAAGACCAATTCTTCTCAATGAATAGCTTATCATAAAATGATTATGTTTTATTCTTATTCTCCTCTTCTTTCTTCCTCTCTGAACTATTACAATTCTTCTTAGACCAACTCTTTTAAGACCAATTTTTGAAGACCAATTCTTCTGCCCATTAAATTTTTTCAATTTCTTTAACTCTTTAAATTTGTATATAAATTGTGATATATAAAATTTATTTAATTTGTCTAAAATGTATTAGATAATATGAGATATTACCAAGAATTTCATGGGAATAGATATCATACTTAGAACACACCTTCAATTTTCTTTACAAAATGTACTTTCTCTCCAAATCGAAATATTTTAATATCCCAAGTTCTAATATTTTTTTAACAAACCCATACTGCACTTTCTAGTAGACAATATCCTTGTAGATATGGCCATTTATATATATATATATATAAAGCCACTGAGCGATGGCTCTGCTAATAAACCTAATTAATTTCTACATTACTTTCTTTTTCGCGTCCTTCACTGGAGCTGGTCTTCGCTTTACCAGGCCATTCAGAAACATCTTGATCCGAAGCGATGGCTCTTTCCATGTACTTGTCGCCGGCACTGGACTGATTCAGTTACCAAGTTGCCAGGTTGCCAAGTAGCCAAGTTGCCGAGCTATCAAGGCAATTAGACGAATGCATGAATGGGCGGTAAAGGGGGCAGTAAGCGGCAGCAGCAGCACCAGCAGGTGGGACAGGTGAACGATGATGGCCATGGCCATGGCGATCATGGCCAAGATACCCATACCCATACCCATACCCATACCCATACCCATACCCATGATGAAGATGCCCAGCGAAGATGGCGAGATGCAGCCTCCAAATCTGTGCCGCTCCGCCAAAAACAACTTTCTCCGCCAACTGGGAAGCTGAGAAAACTGAGAAAACTGAGAAAACTGAGAAAACTGAGAAACCTGCGAAAAGCTGAGCATCTTGAGTAGCCCAAGTAACCGAGCATCGCTGGGAGCTGGTGCTGGCTGGGAGCTTGGGATGTCGCAACAACAACAACAACAACGGCGACGGCGGCATCCTGAAGCAATCCTGTTTGGTAGAAAGTGATGTGGCAAGCGCGGCAGACGATTGACGACAAAAAGGCAAATGGTAAATGCTAAAAAATGGCAAACTGGCAAAAAGGAAAAACAACAACAAAATGGCAATCGCCAAACGAGCTGCCCACGAACCCAAAACAGTTACAAAAATAATAAAAAAAGGCCACTACGAGATTCTAAAATCAAATTTGCATGCGGAAACGTGATTTAGAGCGACTGCAGAAGCGAGCCATGAATACCAAAACGCCAACAAAAAATATATATATTCGCACGTCGGGCACTTCTGGATGCTTCAATTCATGCAATTTCCTCAAGCACACTGAGCGAAAATACGATACTAAGCTGGGGAGTAATATATCAATATTAATTTGTAGGATTTTTATATTTTAAAAGGTTGCTATATCAGCATAATGATTTTAAAATTTAAAACATTTTCACATTTTTTATTTTCTTGACTATTTTAAACCCTATTAAATTTTGGAAAATTTGTTCAAAATTAAAAAATAAAATGTTTTTTCAATATTCTATTATTAATTCATAAATGTTTTAACGGCCCATCGGAATGTATATAGGACTTTTGGCAGTAATTGTCAGCCGTTTGCCATCAAAAAGACCTGAAATTTTCGAATTTTCTAAATTTGTGTAAAAATCATTTTATATGATTATTTTTGGGGCAAAACAAAGTTTTCAAATATCATAACTAAGCCAAAAATGCGTTAAATTCAATTTGGAAAGCGGTTCTATGCTAGTTTTTGTTAGGTTAACAAATCAGCATATCGAGTTTAAAAATTTAGAAAATTAAAATATTTTTGAATTTTTGACAATTTTAACGATGTAACCCCTTATAAAATTTTGAAAAAAATTTGTAAATTTTTTTCCCCCTTAAACTTAGCCAGATCGACTCGGCTGTTGATGCTGATCAAGAATATATATGATTTATAGGGTCGGAAATGACTCCTTCACTGCGTTGCAAGCTTCTGACTAAAATGGGTATAATAATTGTCATAGAGTAAGGTGTCATAAGGTGTCATAAGCATTTTCTCTATAAATTTTCTATCTATTTAGGTTATGACACTCACTATTCAAGGCTAGTTATTTTATTACTTACTATTACAAACAGTATAAGCATTAAGAAATATGTGTATATTTTGAGCTTTTAACTGGCCCAAGATTGTACAATTTGAAAAAGAAATTTTCGAAAAATAACAATAATATTTGGAGCTGATTGATTGATTATAATTATTAACATTATAATTGCTTTTAAAATTTATACTAATTCGCCACAATTTCAATTCCATTTCATACCACACGTGTTCCGTTTCCCAGTGTAATTTTTTAACTGCAAATTAATCATCATCTGATCCCCAGAGAACAGCGTTAATTGAAATGTGTGCCAAGTGTGTACGCTTCACTGTTTGCCAATCATCATCCAGGGGGGCGTTCCACTAACCCGTTCCCTGTTTCTTTCCACTGTTCGCGCTTCTTCTATCCAATATGAAAAGCATGTTCCCCGTTTCCCGTTCCTACCCACCGTTCCCCTCCGCCTTCGTGATGCAGTCGTTGTAATCCCCACTGGAAAAGACTAATGATTGCGACTAAAGACTGAAGACCGAATGGGTAAGACTGCAGACGGTGGAACCCAAGATAAATATGCACAGGAAAAAAATTAAATAAAAAATAATTAAACAAGGCAGAGGGTAGAGTTAGGTTTTATGAGATATTTATCAGAGTGGGAGTAAATCAAGTAATTTGCATTAGAGAGTACTAAATATACTGAAAGACTAAATATATTAAAAAAATAACTAAAATACTAACAAAGTAAATTGCATTAAAGAAAATATATATATTTAAAATATATATATAAATAAATTATATTATACAAGATACAATATATATAGGTATATTTGTTATTTTCCGGTGCATTTTTGCTTAAAGCCGGCTGTTGTTGCCAATCTTGACCTCGACCAATGTGCTAGCTAGGCTCTTTTCCCGGCTTTATGCTTTTCTTTGGTTTTTCGGAAGATGCTGTCTGACTGGCAGCGCACCAAATCGGGAGAAAGTGAAACATTAGCAGAGAATCGGAATTTGGCAGCCACTTGGCCGAAAATCGAGGACTGTGTGGATCGGGGAGGAAGGCGGAAGGAGGCTCCAGAGTGGAGGGGACTGAAGAGGTCAAAGGTGAACGCCAGGCGATGCGATGCGACCCAAGATGAAAGCGAAAAGGAAGCTGCCACATGCTCCCGCTCGTTAAAGGAATGGCCACTTTGGCTTTTGGCATTTTTGCAGCCTCCGTTTTGTATTTTTATTTTTATTTTTATTTTGGCCAGGCTAAATTGTGTCATCGCCCCAGAATGGCCCATAGAAGGAGACGAAAAATAACTTTCTAACGTCACGAGCGCTGCTGCTGCTGCTGCTTCTGCTGATGTTGCCCATCTCATATTACCTAGGCAAACTGGCCAAGGAAAACAAAACAAAATGGATGCACATGGATGGAATTTTAATATGTGCCAAAAGGCGAAAAAGAGAAAGGAATGCGCTGCGGATGCGGAGATGGCTTTGAAGATGGCCAAGAAGTGGGGAAGATGTAGGTGCACATGGAGATGGAATGCAACTCCGCCTTAGCATACGTCCAAATAACTTACTTGTGGTTACCTAATCTGAACACAAATCGAAATTCTTATAAATTATAGAAACAGATCTGTTTAAGAACTATTTTATGTATTTTATATTACCGAATTCCTCATCCTAAAGGCTTTTAGATCTTTTCTTAGTCAATTAAGCAGAGTTATAACCTTTTAAGAAGGCTCTACTATATTTGTGAAGATTTAAGATTATGTAAAAGCCATTCTGTGTTCAAATTTTAAATCCATTTTCAAAGATTCCTCCATTTTCTAAAATTCCACAGATCTATGTTTGTGTATCCTTTTCATTTATGAGCTTTTACAAAATTCTCCCATGCTTTCCCTGCGAGCCTGCGATATTCCATGCTTCCAGGAACTAAAACGAGCACATGTAACACTCACACACACACACACACACTTGGCAATTGATGCGCGAAATGAGGCCATGCCAATTACACGTCCCATCCCGTCCCATTCCATTCCACTCCACTCCAAGCCATTCCATTTCATTCCAAGCGCACAGCGCTCTTTCACTTGCACACACACACATACACACACTCGTGCACTTGCTGCAGACTGGCAGACAGAGACAGAGCGAGAGAGAGATAGAGAGCAAGCGAGACAGGGAAGGAAGCTTAAGCCGGCTGCCGCTAATGGGAATTATCTATTTATAAGCTGCTGTTGTGTCTGCGGCTTTTGGCTTAAATTGATTTTAATTATTTGCATCGGCTCAACTCACCTGCAGTGAAAGGAAAATGATAAGCGGCAGCCAAATCTTCTTAGCACCGATTTCTACATTTCTTCGCAGATTTCTGCAGCGCACTAGCTTGTGTTGTATTTGTTGCAGCTGCTGATGTGGCCGCTGTTGTTGTTGTTGCTGTTGCTGCTGCCGTAGATGTTGCATCTTGCCGATGTTTTTATTGCTGCCGTGTTGCTTTCTGTATAATTAATTGATTTATTATTATTATTATTTTTCGCAAACATTTAAATGAATAATATCCTATTCACACTTGAACCACATTAAAATATTCCATAAATAGAACAGTGTAAACATGATATTTTCATTTTAAAGTGATGAATGGATAATTAATTAGGGTTTATCTTTTCCTTAATATTTATTTATATTTAGTAATGTACTTGAAATCCACAAAAAAGCAGTGATTAAGAATCAGTTAATAAGACTCACTAAGTAGCATTTTGCAAGCGAATAAATAAATACAATTTGAACAAAAAATATAGAAATATAGATAATGTCCACCATGATCTTAACACTTTTTCTCTAAATGGCTAATAGTGTGCTGTCATTGTTGTGGGCGGCGGAAGAAGCGGAAGAGGAGAACGCTAACGCGAACAGCGAAGAAAGTGCTTTTCGCTTTTATTTTCTTCTTGTGACCATTATACTTATGTATTATTATTATTATTACTATTATTGTAACCAGCTACGAAAGTGTTTCCCGCTAATTGCAATTTATTAGCAATTTCTCAGTCAGCTCAATGATGATTGATTGACGTTATCCGTAGCGCTGTTCCAACTATTCCCCCACCCACCCACAGCCCACTGTCAAAAAGCAAACTCAGAAGAAAGCAAAAAAGTAAAAAATTAAATAAAGAAAAGAAAAGGGAAGCTCCGACAAGTCAAGAAAGAAAAGAATCTGTTTAATGACAACTCACTTAACTTTTAAATTGGGTGGAGACTGGGGACGGGGTGAGAGGTGAAAAGTGTTAATAGGTTTCCCCATAAGTGAAGTGGGTCATCTTGGGCCCAGACAAACATGAATGCTCTTAGTTGACCAATTAGAAGGCCTAAAACATTGTCCAAGGCAGCAGGCTAGGCTGTGAGGAGATGCCATGGAAAGAGAGAGTGAGGAAAGTCGGAAGAATCAGCGAATCTGATCGTAAGCTAGAAGAATTCAAATTCCTAGCGACCTTGATAGCTTTTTAGTTAGTCTTCCTTAAAATCTTAAGATTTGTTTTAATTTGTCTTTTGTATTTAACATAGAAAAAACTTCCTATAAAAAGACTAAGCTAGGAACTTAATGAAAAGTGCAACTGAGGGTTTCTCTCCTCTTCCTTCTTTTTTGCCTTAAAAATGATTTCAATTTTTTGCTAAAAGGGTTTTAATTTAGAGGGCACTGGAAAGTCTTTTGAAATTTTAAAATTTTAATTTTTGGTTTAATTTAGAGGATGCCTTTTACAATTTGGATTTTTAAGGAATTGGTCAAAATTAGAAATGAAGGTCTGAAACTTGTGGAGTTATTGATAAGTAAAAACTAAGTTAATAATTTTGGTTTGGTGTCTTTAATATCCTTGAAGATGTCCGATCGGAATGAACTGAATTATCTTATTCTTTTAAAGAATTAAAAATATATAACTATTTGTTATAGATAGATTTGAAGAATTAAAATCGTTATGAAGGGTGAAAACCGTTAAGGGTTAAGAACGTCTATAATAGTTGAGACCGGAAGTGATAGGACTTATCTTGCTCAGGCGTGCATATCGAATATGGTACTATATTCCTGTTCCACTTCCACTTCCTCCTTTCCACTCCCACTCATTCCCTGAATTTTACTTCCGTGTAACGGTACTCCCCACTTACCGCTCGTCCGTGGACCGATTCCTTCGTTCCACTTGCTGTTCCACTTCCAGTTCCGCGTCCAATTCCAACAGGATGCGTTTGCGTCCGCCTCTGCTTTGGCTGCGTTTTGGGTCTGCGTCTGCTTCTGCTTCTGCGTCTGCGTTGCGGCAACTTTCGAAAACAGTTGCTTGGCACTCGCAATAACGGTGGCCGCCTTGGCCGTTAGTGTTGTTGCACTTTGTTGCCGGGGTAGGGTGCGATGGGGGGCGGTGGGGCGTTGCACGCGGTCAACAATTATCGATCGCAAGTGGAGCACACACACACGCAGGCGAGCAACAAAAAAAAAAACCAACAAACTGAGAAAAAAAAGGACACAAAAAGCGTTGATGATGATCACTTGGCCAGCAGCCGCTGCGAGCGGACGAGCGGTTCTTTATTTTCTCCTTTCTTTGCGCCGCTTTTTTCGCAACAAATGTTTCGTATTTGTGTTTTGTTTTGCTCGGGATTCGCTTAGCGTTTTTTATATGTTTATTTTCGGTATGCTTATTTTTTTCCTCCTTCTCTATTATGTACGTTTTGTTGTTGTTTTTTAGTTTTTTTTTTTGTATTTATTTAGTGTTTACAAACGAAGAACGGTTCGCCTCGAGGATCGATCGGAGAGAGAGAAAAACGCGTCTGCTCCGCGCCGTGGTTTAGCGCCGAATGCTGCAGACACCTGCTTTCTCGCAGCGGAACACTTCGCATGCGCAGCAGCAGTCGCAGCAGTCGCAGCAGCAGTGAAATTTCTTCTTTCTTTCCATTGAAAGAAGGCCTCCTCCTCACTGAGGCAGTCGGCCAAAGCCAAAGCCAGAGCCAGAGCCAGAGCCAGAGCCGAGGCTGAAGCCAGGTCCGAAAAAGCAATGCCAAGTACGACTTGTTCAAGTACAGCGTACGTACGGCTCGCCGGCTGCAGCCGATATTGCTGATGTTTTTGGTGTTTGTGCCGCCTGATATTGCTGCTGCACTGGAAGGAACTTTCCAGTCTTCCCAGTCTTCATTTTTATTATTTAATTTCAACTAACTATGTATTTAATCAATTTCTTAGAAAAATCTCTTCGATTTCTTTGGAATTTCTTGTCTTTCTTCCCATTATTTATTTTTATTTGCTTTTAATTCCCTCTTTTTCTACATTATTTTCAATAATTAATTAATTATCTAGGGCTCGGTCATAAGATTAAGATTTAAAATCCCAATATACAATTATTTCTAAAGGTATTTGAAATCTATCTTGAAATTAGTTCTGCAAATTCTTGTTATTCTTTACATAATTTTTTGTTTTTGCTTTTAATAATTTTCACATTTACATTATAATTAATTATTAATTAATTATCAATCATAGAATTTGAAATTTCGAAACCCAATATATTTTATATCATTCTGAAATTGTATAAAAGCTTTAAATCCACATTTAACCAGAACTTATTTATTTATTTGGTTATAATTTAGAACATTGATTTATTTTCTTTAATAAACATTTGTCCTATATTTTATGAATGATTTTGAATTAAAGTTTCCAAAGTTCAGAGATTTTATTAAAGGAGAAAATATGAGTTTTTAAGGTTATAAAGCTGAGCACACGTATGCCAAAAAAATCTAAATCTAACTTAGTAAAGGAAATTATTGCTAAGTAAATACTCTAAAGATATTTAAACCGCAAGCTGATATTTATAAATTATTGTTATACGTTCCTTTAAACAACATATATGTGCGATTAATAGATATTTAATATACATATTAAAAATCTTTAAATATTTAAATATGTGGTAAGGACTTAATTGTGTAGTAGACTAAGAGTAATAGATTAGGTAACATTTTATCAATATTCTATCATGTTTTCAAAACGATGTTGAGGGCGATATTTCTGTATACACGTCATATCAAAATATGTGCTAAAAACATAATGGTTTAAAAAATAATAATAGATTCATGTAGCAACAAAGAAACTATGGTAGCCTTCTTGGCCAATGCCACATCCCTTCTGGCAGTGTAGTGCTGCTGTGGCATGCGTCGTCGTCGTCGGCTGCTAGTTGCTAGTTGCTCGCCCGTCGGTTTCCCCAGTCCTCTGTTTGTTTATACTGGGCAGCAGCTTCAACTTTCAGTTGCAATGGGTTACAGAAGCAGACGACGACCACGACGACGACGACAATTGCATGGGGACAAGTCCTCTAACTGTTTGCACTTTCTATTCCCCCCGCTGCCACGCCACTGGCTGTGCCACTGCCACAGCCACTGGTCGCCACACTGGCACTGCCCATGCTCCAATTGTTGTTGATTTTCAGCGGCAAGCAATCAAGAAATGGGTGTGGGCGCCCTTTGATTGCCACACGTTGCGTGGCTCCCCAAAAAAAGATGAAGGAAAAAACTACAAGGGGATCTCTGTAACCCAATAGGGGGCACTTCTCAAAAGGTGACAAAGGCAGAGATATCGCGCCTTTGCTTCTCTGTTATTTATGCAGTCTGTAGCCTGTAATGTTTCATCGACTGTTCCACTTTTCCATAAAATATTTTTGCCAAGTGCCGCATTTGGCATTGCCAGGCGGCAGCAAAAAATAGCAACAACAAAAACAAACACGGCTGCACTTGCTCTGGTTGAAATAATAGGATGAGCAACTGCAGCGACAACCTGATGCCGCCTGGGCACAGTGGCCACTGGGAGTACCCTGGAGAGCTTCCTATAAAAAGCAGCTCCCATTTCCTACTTTTTGGCAGTATGATTGGGATTTTTAAAAATAACTACTTTTAATTTGAAAATATTTAGGGTTATTTTGATTAAGGAAACCCACATACCAAATCTGGTGTTTCTAGCTTTAAAAGGTCCTGAGATATCAAAGACCATAAATAATATACTAAAAATAAACTTCTTGCTGGATCCCTTAAATAAGTGAGAAAATATATAAATATGAACCCTACAAATAAATTTTTTCGCTTTTATGAATGATTTCTTAAAAAATATATTTAAAATACTTCATTATATATAGTGATTCATCGAAACATCGTTGTAATGCTTCATTATTAGCTAGAGGTGTAAAATGATCGATATTAATTGATACACAACATCCTTAATATCAACGTATTTATACTGATTTATTGATACATATTTTGAATGCTTTACAAAGTTTAATAAATGAGAACTGGTACTCATCGATTTAAAATCGATTTTTGCATAAAATCACTTGACAAATATTTAAATCTTCTCTAGCTTTAATTAATTAATAATATCTTAATAATCATGGCTTGGAAAATATTTTAAAAGAGGTCCCAAGACAGTAACAATCCCACTGTGCACGGTGGTGAAGTCGAGGCCGTGCATTTCATCGCCATTTCAATTCCACTTTGCAGTTTTGAGTTTTTAGGGGCGCCGCCGCCGTATCCATGGCCATGGTCGTGGCCATGGCCGTCTCTGCCTCTCTTGGCCGATTCCTGTTTGCTAAATATGACCAAAGACTCGTTTCGAAATTGGAGTAATTTCGTTCGCGACTAGACTTGGAGCTGCGACTCGGATATCTGTACGTATGCTGGCCAAGGAGCTGCGCTCCGGTTCCGCCAGAAAGCTGGCCAGCTCAATCGGTTCGATCCGATGGCCGTCTATTGGTTTTGGGGGGGCACATTAAGCACATTAAGTAACACGCGCCAGCCAGTCTGCCCGGCCAACGTCGGAGTTGGAGTCGGAGTTGGAGCCGAAGTCGGAGTCAGAGTCTTCGCCTGCTAACTTGGTCAATTACGGGCGGTTTTGCATGAGCCTGGCTTGTAGAACGGAGAATGGAGAACGAAGAGCGCGGAACTTAGACCGCAGAACGATGAGACTCCAGGGAAAAGGGCAGGCAGCCTCTCGACGGCGACTCTACTCGGCTTTTGTCGCACGCCGCACGCATCTTAAGCGGCGTTGCAAGATGTCTTATTAAAAGTATCTTGTTACTTTCACCATCCGTCCGTCGACTTGAATTGCGCTTCAATTTCTCACAGCTTTTAAGAAGCAAAAAAAAAATATGGGGAAGTTGTAACTGAGCAGAGCGGGGAGACTCCACTGACCAAATGCGGCGGGTATAAGCAAAGGTTACCCGTGTCCATCGGGATTCTAACACCACGGTTCTCTCCGGACCCTGAACTCTGGACTCCAATTCCGACTCCCATTCCGGCTCCGACTCCGACTCCGAACGAAAATCCTCTTCGCCACGCCGGTTTCTAGCCAACTATTTGGGTCGCTCTCACAATTTATTGGTTTAGTTTTCATTGCATTGACACTTCATCATCGCCGGCAAACTGCCTGCGTTTGTCATCTGTCGTTATAGCAGTAGTTGCAGTCTCTTCTTGCACTCGAAAAAAAATTTATTAATTACCTTATAAGTTGCTATAAAAAGATTTATAAAATAATCTATTGTAAAGATTCCTATATTTGAAAAACATTTAAAGAGGGAAATTGAGCTTTTGAAAGAAAGGCTTATTTCTAGGAATAGTAAAAAATATTTATGTAACAATTTTGTATGCTAAAGTCAATAAAAAAATCGATATTTTAATGTTGCCATATATATGCTTTAAATCGATATTTCGGGCAAAAGTAATAGGAAAAAGAAATCGAAATCGAAAATAGCGTATACTTTGAACTATTGAAATTTAAAATATCAAATTTGCCATTAACATATTGATATATTTTTCAATACCATTATTATTTGATGAAAATTTTCGATAACATTTATATTTCATTGATAAATGTGATATTTTTTATATTTAAAATTTCGATAAATTTCGATACGATACGAACCATATTTTTCTGACATTTCATATTGAAGTTAATATTTAATTATTTTTCGAGTGTAATGTGCGGCAGTAACCTTTCGGCCATTTGTCCAGCGTTCAGAGGGCCGCAGTGCCAGATCTCGAACAAAGTGAAAACGCCGCCAGCAAAAACAAAGTGCAACTGCAACATGTGGCAGCAGCAGCAGTCGCAGCAAACAGTAGCAACGACTGCCATTAAGCCATGAGAAGACACTTTTTTCCCCACTTTTTGTACGCTGTGGGTGTGGAAATATCGAGAGAAGAGCCGCCGCCACCCAAGGGAGAAGAATTGGGTTAGAGCCGCTGCACTGAGAAAAAGTTTTGATATTTTAAAAACTGAAAGAGCTAAATATTTAATTTTCATTTAAAATACATACAATGAAAATATTAAAAAGAAAAATATTTAAAAGGAAATATACTCAGAAGAAAGTAATATTTTAGTACTACATGTAGTATTTTTCTTAAGTTTTTGTAAAATAATTTGTATAAGTTATAATTTATTTGAAGAAAGTAGAAGAAATGAGTGCTTAATAATAAGCTAAATAAAATACTAAATAAAATAATACTAAAATAAATAATAATTAAATGAGTATTTTGGTATTTTTTCAGTTTTGCTTAGCCTATGTAAAATTACTTATAATTAATTAGAAGAAAGTAGAGCAAATAAATAATGATTTAGTATTTTATATAGTATTTTTTCTTAAGTTTATATTATATAATTAGTTATCGCATACATGAATAATCACTTAAGATACTATAATAAATATTAAAAAATCTTTTAAGGAATATATAATATTTAAGATGGCTTTCTTCCCCTCCTGGCAGCGTCATGCTCTCCGACGGAGCGGCTGGGACTTAGAAAGCGTTTGCTTAGAATCCCCATTCCGGCTTAAGGCCCCCTCAAAGCCCCCTCTCGCATTTAAGCCACATCTCCTCCGTAACCGAAAGCCACTTGTCTGCCTATCAATTTCACTTTCTCGCCTCGACAACGCTCTCAAGTAAAGTAAAATTAAACGAAACGAAACGAAAAATAAAACAACATTGAAAGTCAATTAGCCGCTGTCCGAAAAAGATTCTTCGGCGGAACCAGTCCGAGGCCCTCGCCTCGCCCCACCTCGCCCAGAGGGGATCCCATTCGATACCATTCGATTTCGGCACACGCATGTATCTGTATCTGTATCTGTACCTGTATCTGTATCTGCGAGCATCTCGCCAAGTGAGCCGAGTATCCCAGCATCCCAGTGTCCGGGGGAGCCAAGTATCTGAGCATCTCGATGGCCCGAGGCCATCCTGGCCATCGATTGGAATCTCAGGTGCGGACCACCGCTTGGATAGATGGATGGACGGATGGATGGATGGATGGTTGCCTCGCTGCTGCCTGGTGCTCTTTGGTTATGAAAGTTGCGCAAAAAGCACTTTTCGATACTTTTCGAGCTACACATTCTCGCCATGAAAGTTATTTTTTGGGTTTGGTTTGGGTTTCTTGCGAAACGAAGAACTTTCATATCGATAAAAAGGGTTTGAGTTGAAAGTATCTCGTACCAAGGAATTACCATTGACTATAAAAGATATAGTTCCTTAATTTAGATTTAAATGCCGCATCGAAATATATATGACTTTTGGCCATCCTTCACCACAAAAGATCTGAAATTTCCTAAATTTTTAATTTGATATTTATCCCTATTTTTATGTGATACCTATTTTGGCAAATCGATATTTTTCGATATTTTTATTTGATTATTTTTCGGGCAAATCGAAGTTTTTCAAATATCATAACTAAGCCAAAAATACACTTATTTCACTTCCGAAAACTTATCTGTACTAGTTTTTCTTAGGTTAACAAATCAGCATATAGAGTTTAAAAATTTAGAAAATTCAAATATTTTTGAATTTTTGGCAATTTTAACGATGTAACCCCTTATAAAATTTTGAAAAAATCATGAAAAATTTTTTTCCCTCAAACTTAGCCAGGTCGACTCGGCTGTTGATGCTGATCAAGAATATATATGATTTATAGGGTCGGAAATGACTCCTTCACTGCGTTGCAAGCATCTGACTAAAAAAGAATACACTGAAAGGGGTAATATATATATAAAATATTTAGATAGGTAGATTCTTAAGTTCCTGGTTCAGCTTAAAAGCTAGCTCCTAAAACTTAAGATATAAGTATTTCAGCTAATATTACTAGAAATTAATTGATTAGTTAGTTATTGCTCGTTGTTCACCGGCCTTAGTTAAGGCTTTCATTAAACCAAAGTTACAACTATTTGAGGGGCCACCTTAAAAGTGAATACAACCACTTGACTCCTTGCTCACCCACTTAACCTCCTCCCGCCGGACAAAAGACCTCGTATTAGAAAGATCACATCACTCGTAGATCACTTTCCTTTGGCACAACACACACACACACACATTCCTCAGACGAACTTGAGGCTGTTTGACCCCCGCCAAAAACGGACATTCCCAGGGCCCAGTCTTGGTAGCCCCCTGAGTCCCCCAAGCCCCTCTCTCCACCCAATGGGGAGCCGCAGCTCGGACAGCTAGACAAACACACCCACTTTCCAAATGAAAACAAAATCGCGGACCACCAAATAGCAGCACGAAGTGGGCACCATCTCCGCCTCCATCTCGCCTTGGCCATCGCCATCGCCATCGCATCTCCCCCGTTTCCATATTTTCTTCTCCATTGCCATAAAGCCCCGGCGACGACGATCGTGAAATATTGATGCTGAATGCGCCGCGCATGCGCAAACAAAACGGAACCCACTTGATGGGTTATGCCCGGGCTCGACGAGACCATGTCCGTCGCCGCCGCCAGATGATGGATGGTGGCCATGGGAAGGGCACGCACAGAGGCCTCGGAACTCCACCTCCTTGGCCATTTTCTATGGGTAGGTGTGTGTCTGTGCGTCGCCGCATAATTGAACTGCGAGCGAAACTAGCCAAGAGCTGCACTGAAAAATAGTTGAAACTATAGGAATTGTATATCGGGGAGACAAAAAATAAACTAATTAAAAACAAAAATCTTTATAGGCTTCAATATACAAAGACAAGGTCAAGAAATAGCCCCTGCTTGCCATCGACTAGATTCAGTTGTATGTACATATATAAATTAAAAGGAAACATAAATGAAATATAAAACAAATTGGAATGGATATCGAGAAAAGGTCCAAAATAATGTTTTCAAAATTGTAAGAGCTCAATATGATTTTGAAAACATTTTTTTTAACTTAATTATATTTTAAACACCGCGAAATTTAAATTTATTCTTTTCACATTTATATTCATTCCTGTTTGAAAATTTCCTTAGTTTAAAGGAAATATTCTTAAAAATATATAAGAATAGCTATGATTTATATAATTTTTGTTCCGTGTAGCTCAAGATCTACGGTGTATCATGCGCCCAGTACCGTGATGAGTGGAGCACCGCCTGCTCCGGCTGCACTTGAACTAATCCCACACACTCTTCCAGGTACACGCACTCAAGGAAAAGGAGGAGAAGGCGGCAGCCACTCCAGAATCACTTCAGGGTAAAAGTTAATTTACCTATGATATTTAAAGGAGAACCTTTAATCATTTGCTTAAAAGATATTAAAATTAAGGACAATGTAGGTCAACATAGGACGATAGCGGACAATATCGGACAATATCGGACAATATCGGACAATATCGGACAATATAGGACAATATTGGACTATAAAAGACAATATAGAGCAATCTGGCATGAACTAAAAATTAAAATATTAAACAAGAAAGGAAGCCAACATTGGATGACCAAAGTGGGTATAACCTGGCAGTTGCACTTGAAGCTGGGATTTTAGATAATCTAAAAAATATCATAATTTTTCGTAATATATAAAATCGTAAGAAATGTTTATGTTTCATGACTGCTGCAGTTCTGCTGATAAACCAGCTTCAGCCAGAATAATGACAATATGTTTGGTCTTCTGGGCCCCTGAGCCGAAAGTTGGCTGACCATATAATCCATCGGCATGATCCCAAGTTCGGAATGCCATTAACGAACCCACCGGACGTGGACGTGGACGTCCAGCTCAATTTTTATGTTAACTTTTTTGTTTTTGCGTCTTTTTCCAATTTCATGTGGCCGAGGCTGTCGCTGTTGTCGTTGCTGCTGGCCAGCCAGCATCGCATCGATCAATTGCAAATAGAAAACAAATCTGCAATCAGCCGGATTGCTTCCATGCAGGTGGGGAGGGACGCGGGACCAGGTGGGTCATCCACTTGCGCTTGCGGGTGGGCCCCTGGCCAGAGAGCTGGCTTGGGGCTGGAGAAGAAGAAAGTGTTAAGACCAATTTGAAATATTCGCTAGGTGAAATTTAAATCATTTTCAAATTTAATTACCGGCAAATAAACGTTTGACATTCCACTCCACTCCAATCCAATCCACTGCCATGCCGCGCCAGACATTCCGTCTGCCTGGCAGACAGACTGACTGACTGACTGACTGACTGACTGTCACCTGTAGCTCACCTGTAACACCTGCTGGTCGTGGTTTTTTGGGCGTGCCACTCGCATTCCGGTGACTCAGTAGCCCCCTTTCATGTGCTGCGATCAGCGAAGATATCAGGTGACTTTACAATACAAGTTATAGGTTAAAATCCTACATCGTGTCTTATACAAAATTATAATTCCCAAAATACTTTTAATAATCTTATATTATTTATATAGACCTACAGATCAGATACTAATTACCCAACTTCCCAAAAATGCCTTAAAAATTGGGTCAAATATGCTTGGCTGAGCAGATATGGGTTAATGCGTATGGGAAACTTCCCATACCTTTCCCATTGCCTCCGGCCTCTGATCATTCCCGTGATTAGCGATTTCATTCATTCGCACACACACATACACATGCTTACATGCTTTTCCAAAAGAGAGCAGGAACTGCCCAAAAAGAGAGTGAGTGTATGTGGAAACTAGGGAGAGGGCGGGGGGGGAGGCTGTAAACGAGCGCCGTCAAAGGAGTTAAGTGCGCTGCAGCAGGCGACATTTCTCCAATTGCTTTTGCCTTTATTCCATTTCGTTTCGCTTGCGCATTAAAAGCCGCTTTTCGCTTTGGCGGTGCGTCTGCGGATAAACAGGTGAGAAGAGAGAGAGAGAGACAGGGAGAAGTGCGAAGAAAGGAGGCTGGAGAGTGCAGAGAGGAGAGCGGTGAAGAGAAGGAGCCGCCACCGTAGAAGCCGGAACTGGGCGCTAACGCATCGCAACGCAACGCAATGCGGCGACGAAAGTTGCGCCGCTTTTTTGGGCTGGCTTAACAAAAACCAGACGCCAAAAGCAGCATCAACTAACAGAAAAGGCTGAAAGACAAAAACAAAAAAAACATAGATGGAAGAAATAAAAACAAGAACTAGGTATAGTCTACGACGAGGACTATGAAATATCCGACACGAAGGACACCTAAATTGAGCCATATTTTGCATGAAAAGTACACATTGTATAATTAGGTATAATAATTAGTAAAATAATAATTAAAACTCAAAGAAGTAGGAAATTATTTAAAACAAAGACTTTGAGATTCCTTACCTTTACAGTGGTCCGAATGCCCGGCATACCCTCGACGAATCTTGGGGACTAACGGGTATTTCTTCACTCACGGAAAGAGCAGACGCAGGCGGAAGAAGCAGACGTTGGAGAAGAAGGCAAAGAAGAAGAGGCTGCGACGGCGGCCGCAAAAGTGGCCAATAGCTATGTACCTCTCCGAGGATGTCCAGTTTCATTCCAGTCCGGTCGTGAAAATGCCGCGCAACTCGTTTCGCAATAAAGAGAAAGTGTTCAGCGGAGCACTGTTCGTTCTGGCGATCATAAAGAATAAATTTTGCTGGCTATTAAAATGTTTCCTGTTCCACGCACTCCCCAAACTCCCTGGTACATACATGCGTCCCCCGACCCTCCCCCCACCGACACCACCCAGAAAAAATTTCGCTCTCCGCGACGAGAAAGTTGCCTGGAAATCTGCCTACGTCCATGCGACAAGTGAAAACGAGTCAAGTGCAGCCGAAAATAATTCCCCCGATCCCAGACATTATGCAGCAAGTATGTGTGTGTGTGTGTGTGCGAGTGTGTGTTTGCGTCTGTGGAAGGCATTGACTGGACTCCGCCAGCGAACGGACGTTGTAATTGATAAGAGAGCGCCCGCCCGGCTTACTCACCCGCACTCCCAGAAAGCTGCTCTCCTGCTGATTAAATTCCAATATTGAAATGAGGCAGCAGCATCTAGGGTTCCAAGGCTGGTGGAAGTAAGCTAGCTGAAGCCCAAAAAACAGCTGAAAGAGAAAGAGATCTGGAAAGTAGTGGAACGTTAGGAAATCAAGGAAGTCCTGGAAAGTGAGAATACTCTTTCACTGAAATTATTCTTGGTTTGTTACTTATGTACTTTTTTCTCACCTATTTTCTCACCTACTCACTCACATTAATAGAAAAATACCCTTCCCAGTTCTATTTAAATGTTTTCATGGCTTTCCGAGCACCTGCTATCTGGAATGGTTATTATTTATTTATATTTTTCACTTGATTTTGAAATAATCTGCTAAATATAGCCGGAAATCAGCCAAGTGCTCAGCAATTCGTATTTCCAGCTCCCCGATAATGAGCGCTATTCTCCATAGAAGAACTCTGTGCTGTGGCAATAAGAAGGCGCCTTCTTATCCGCAAAAGCATCCGAATCCAAAATCCGAATCCGAATCCGAGTCCCCGAGTGCGTTCCGCTCCGATCCGAAGTGATGTTATTATATACATATTTATATTTGTCGCAAGTTGCTCGCGAGATGAGATGGCGCAGTGCCATCGAAAACAGTGCGGTGATCGCTCGTCTTAGCCCGCCGGAAGTCCAACTAAATAGAGAATATATTACCCCAGATGATGCTTTAAAAAAATCCCCCGATAATATTCCAGTGCTCCAGTAATACCTTCCAAGAATATCCCACCAGAAACCCGGCAAAACACTATCGTTACCCCGATCATGGGCAGCACTGGATCGCTCCTGGTGATCCTACTCTCCGGACTTGTGCTCCTTGAACTCCTATGGACGGTGGAGGCCTCACTGTATACGAGTCAGAATAGCAATGCCCATCAGACCAGGAGGCGCTCTAGACCGAGCAATCGGTGTCCCCAGGTGAGTTTCAACCATTCCGCTAGGAATATTCCTAGATCCCTTAGTACTAACCACTCCACCCTCTGAATTCTAAAACCTATAACTACTTACTTTTAAGTTCACGATTTCTTTTAAACTAAATAGAAAGATATCCAACGAGAACAGTTTGAAAGAGGTCGTATTAAAATTACATATGGGTGCAGGTGCAGTTAGCTCCCGTCCCTGGTCACGTTCCTGGCCTGGCCACTTCTAACTGGATCACTTTCTTCTTGGCCACAGTTCAATTCGATTTCATTCTGAGCACAGCCGCCGGGTAAAGCTTAAGCATCCATCCCCGTTCCCATCTCCATCCCAACGAGCTGGGGGCTCATCAATATGCCGGGCACACGGTCACTTGCATGCATATATCACAGACACTAGTGATGACACCGTCCATAAAGCCGATGCCTGAGCCAGGCCCATGGTCATGGCTATATCTCAAATTGACTTACGATGCCTCTCTCGTAAAATCGCCTCTTGCAGTTAAAGTCAGACCGGTCCTCATAAGCCCAATAAACCTTAAAGGGCACAGGGTAGCAGGTCTATCTTGACATTATGATCAGCATTACTTTAGAATCTTAGGAACAGTTACCCTAAATCTTGTATTCTATTTAGTATTTGTATTTAAAAATCGTGTTCGAAGAGGCTCTTAAAATCTTGAGTTTCAACTTATTGCTCGTAGGAAACTCTCCTTTAACCGCAATTCTGCTATGATTCCCAACTGCTTCTAGCTGACTAAGTCAACAACTTGGTCGTGTTGGGTACCTCATGGTCGGGGTTAAGTGCTCACTTGCACTGCTTCGCCTTCCAACGCTCGACGGGCACGTTCCATCTCTAGCTGGAAGAATGAATGGGACATAAAAGCGAGGCGCAGAAAGAGTAAGCCAGAAGAAATGGGCTCACACCGTTGCCAAAATCAATCACACTTTCTAAGTGGCTCAGACGTCGTCTGCATGAAGTTTACCCCACTCTGCGCCTCAACTCCTGCTCTCTCCCTCACTCTACTGCAATTCTTCAACCCCTTCTCCACCGTTGGCGGCGACAATTGCACTCCGTTGCAGGTGCACCTAGACCACAAATACAAATACCACCGAAAAGCGAGCCAAAAGCCAGAAAACAATCAACAAGAATAGACAAAAGGCACGCACATAGCAGAGCCGAAGAAAGGCAGGCGGCCAGAGGAGAGGGGCAAGCGGAGAGAGCGTCGAGGAGGTGGCAAAAAGGGGAGTGGAAAGGGGGGCATTGCGCTTTTGAGGCGCATCAATCAGAGGCTGACTTGCGTCTGCAGCGTCTCCGTCTGTAAGCCGTCTTGCAACTTCCAGTGGAGACGGCGAAAGAGACGGCAATAGCGACGGCGAGAGAGACAGCGATAGCGACTCCGACTCCGACAGCGACTCCTCAATGAACTGTCAGTAGTCAATCACAGTGACAGCGCTAACGGCTTTCGTCGTCTGCCGCCGCTTCTCTTTCTTTTTCTCTCTGTTTTTTCTTTCTTTTCGTCTGTCTCCCCTTTCCCCTCTCTCCGCGACAAGTTTGTTTTGCGGTCGCCAAGGTAAACTCAATGTAAATACCTAAAACTAGCCAAGTTTAAAGGAGAAGCTAAGGGAGAAGCAAGCCCAAAACGCTATTGTGACACAAATGTTTATTTAGTTTATTTGTTACTCTTACTTATTGCCGGAATATTTGGCAGCCTTGACCCCTAACACATAACCATTAATTTTGGTTAGTTTTTTTGAGGTACTCTCCATTTTAATGAGTACTTTCTCTGAAATTGCCAACTAAATATTAGAAATATTAATAAATTACTTAACAAACATCGTTTAATATGAATTTAATAGTTGTTAAAATACCCTGGCTTAAATTTACCCTTGAACTAGCCAATTAAATAATAATCTTCGGTTTAAAAATCCGTTAAGGTGTCTAAAAGTATGCAATAAAATTTTTGAGATAATAAATTCGGCGCAAGTTATATCCTTTTTTGATGACAGAAGTAGTGCTCTGGTTTGGCCAACTTTTTTGGGGATTTCAAAACCCTTGACATATCTAAGAAACTAATTTTTTTCCAGGTCGGCGCCATTAAAAACTTTGACTTGGAACGCATGATGGGCTGTTGGCATGTGGTCCAGTACTATGCTTCCACAGAGGAACTGCCGGAGTACGCCTGTATGCGCAGTCACTTCTCCTTCTCCAAGGAGGATCAGCATGTAGGTAGCCCCACTCTCCCTCTCCATGCCACCAAATAAGAGTCTACAGTAACTAAATTCCGACCAGATAACCATGAATTTCAGCTACATCTTCGCGGAAGACCCACTGCGCGAGAAGCTGGTGGGCAACATCACCTGGATGATACCCAAGTTCGAGGAGCCGGGCCACTGGCAGCACACCGAGGATATATGTGAGTGATTTTCTCAAGAAATATGGGAAGAAATAATTACATTAGAGCGTAAAAGTGAGCAAGGAGACTGGAAATATATCCATTGCATGCTTTAGGGCACTCAAGTTTGAAAAGAAAAAGTACAATCTACAAATTCATATCCACCAGATGAAGGCGTCTACAACACATACGTGCTGGACACGGACTACGACACCTGGGGCCTGGTGATGCACTGCGCCGAAAAGAAGAAGCATCCACGCTACCTGTCCGCCTTGCTATTGGCTCGAAAACCGTCGCTGGCCGACAACGAGATCAGCTTTTTGCGGGGTAAGCTGCCGCAGGACATCGACAAGTCTTTTATGTTCGACATTGGCCAGGGATCGTGTGACCACCTAATGGAGTCCAGCCAGGACGATCCGTTGGCCTACGTGGTGAACGGTCGCCAGAATGGCAGGGAAATATTTAAGCTGGTCAATAAGCTGGCAAAATAAATAAATATCTATTCAAAAGTATGTCGCAACATTTTGAATTATCAATAGAAGTATATATATTAACCTTTATCAGACAGAATAGTGCTGAGTCCCCATGTATTTCCAAATTGTACTTATTTTTATATCAATAAAAAGTTAAAGTGCTATTATATCTAATCTCTACCTTATATTCTACTCTATAACTGAATACAATTTGTTTGTAAATTGTTTCTATGAAATTTAACTATCCCCGTATTTTAAGAGTTCAAAAACTATCAAAGCCTAACCAAAAGATTTGAATTTTTAAATTTGATAGTGCGCCAACTTTCGATAACTTCCACAAAATTTGACTGCTGACTGGGCAAGTACTGCCACACTATCTGTTAACCAATACAGTATCATATTGTTATACATTAACACAATTAATACTTTAAACAATAACGATAAACTAAAAAATCAAGATTAATTATTATATCCCAATATAACAAAGAAAATAACAAATTAGATAAGCCAAAACAGCTGACTTCTTCATTTAAGTGTTGTGAAATGTGGAAAACACAAATATGCCATTGACAATGGCGGAACAAAAAAAGACACCAGCGGTGTTGCAGAACGTCCATGCGATATATCGGACGATACTTATTTGGGGATGGCCGACGAGCGATAAGCCACACCGCACACCAGCGCAGGCAGCGCTTATCGATAGGCGCGATTGCATACCTGGTACCCGTCTTCGCTACAATATTTGCCTTTACCGGTTCTGCTGCATTGCAAACGCCAATCAATTCGCGTAATTAATAACAATTTAGGTGAGTGCAAGCCTTTGGAGCTTTGCCGCGACGGCAATTACACCGAAAAACGCAGTCCCTCCTCGTGTGTGTGTGTTGCGTCTGTGTTGTGTGGCTCTGTGTGTGCGACGAGTGCAGGCGTGCGTGTGTGCTCCGCTGGCCCCGTGCATGTGTGTGCGTGTGTATGGTGACCCTGTATATGTGTCTTTTTCATTTCCACACTGTGCTGCTTCTTCTTGCTACTGCTCGGCACATTTTGTATGAGCGCTTGTCAAAATACGAGTATAAAACTATATCCCTCATTCATTCATCCTGATCCGAAACAAGCAGCACTGAAGACGCTCCGTAAAAATAAATAAAACCACTCAACCCGACGTGCAAAATAAAAAGCGCAAATAGCAAACGGCGAACTGCAAGCGGTGAAAGAGTGTGGAGTGTGTGTGGTGTGGCGGAATAGCGAGCAAGCAACAAGAAGCGGAGAAGAAACGAAAAAACCGAATCAAAGGAAGAGCAACTTAACAAAAAGAAAAGAAACAAAAAAAAACGCGTGAACGCAAAAGTTTCGATATTCGTTTGCTTTCGTTAAGTTTGCGTTCCATGGTATTTCTACAATAAATTCCGCTCGCCAGGCCAAATTACGCAAAATAATCCCCCTAATGTATGTAATAGTGCGTGTGCTGGCGTGTCTGTGTGCGAATGCGTGAGCGTACCGCTGTGTGTGTGTGTGCGTATATATGTAAATGTGTATAAGTGTGTGTGCAGGACAATTTGTCCGAATATTAAGCTGCTGTATCGTCTGAAATATTCATTCTGATTTCATCCTCTGATTTTCCAGCAAAATGAGCAGCTCCGAGGAAGTTTCCTGGGTTACCTGGTTCTGTGGACTTCGTGGCAATGAGTTCTTCTGCGAGGTAAGTTTTGTTTTTTGTGTGGTTTTCTTTGCTTAGTTTCTTAGGCCCGCTTCTCTTTGCCGATTCACAAATATCTATATTTGTTATCTAAGCGCGCGCCATTCGCGCTGCAAAAGTGCAACAATTGCAAAGTGCAGCCCTGAGCTGCTGCGCGCCCATATATGTGTTTGTGTGTGTGTGTGTGTGCCGCAAGGTGGGGCAATTGTGTGTCCAACTGTACACACACACACACACTCTAGGCAAGCAAATTATTGTATTATTACAACAAAAAACTACTTCCGATCAAAAATTTTGACATTTCATTTTAACTGTTGCCAAAATGGTCACACGTTTTGCCATAACTAACGGTTTCTGCTTTCCAACTAAAATCCACTTCCAAGATTTCAATTAGTCATTGTTGGGCTTAATCCTTGGCAGATCCTAGACAACTTTTCGATTTGT
Source organism: Drosophila jambulina (assembly GCA_018152175.1). Lineage (NCBI taxonomy): Eukaryota > Metazoa > Arthropoda > Insecta > Diptera > Drosophilidae > Drosophila > Drosophila jambulina. The sequence continues at coordinate 5,494,308 of JAECXH010000006.1, forward strand.
TCCTAGTTTATCTCCCTTTTTTAACCTATTGTGGCCAATTCCTAATTTGTTTTATTTGCATTTTACAGGTGGACGAGGACTATATTCAGGATAAATTTAATTTAACTGGTTTAAATGAGCAGGTGCCCAACTATCGTCAGGCCTTGGATATGATCTTGGATTTGGAACCGGGTGAGAGTTTGCATATGCCACTGATGGCCCCTGAAACAAGTCTTAAATTAATATCACTTCTTTTCTGTTTATTGGCGCACAGAGGACGAGCTGGAGGATAATCCGTTGCAGTCCGATATGACGGAGCAGGCCGCCGAGATGCTCTATGGCCTCATACACGCTAGATATATACTAACAAATCGCGGCATCGCTCAAATGATCGAGAAATATCAAACTGGCGATTTCGGGCACTGCCCACGTGTCTACTGCGAAAGTCAGCCCATGTTGCCCTTGGGTGCGTATGAAAATCCATGAAAACATTGATCTTTTCCCCCAAATCTCCCTCAAATTTCATCTATAATCAAGCAAACAATTGGATACATTGGATACAATTTAATTTCAGTCTGAACGTTAAAGTCATACCTTTGTTTTTGATTTGTTTATTTCCCAAGATTGATATAAAGACGCGGCAATACAAATTAATAATTGTTACTCAATTAGAGCTTTGCAAACAAGTATAGATATATTTTTTTGTTTATTATTATTTTTATATGGGGAGCGATGAAGCAGGCTCTATTTCATTTAGTACCGTGAATTGTGAGAGCATATGAGAAATCAGATATGATGGAGCGCGTTTTCCCCTTTGCCGTATTCATATTTCAATAAAGCCAGACAGAAATCCGAACTACAAGCGCAGTTTTATAAAAGAAACGTTTATAAGAACCGACGCCTTTGTTAAGTTTGCTGATAACTGAAGAATTTTCGTTATTCGCTTATACATTATCTGTATATCGATATTCTCTGACATCCCATATTTCTCGACTTCTGTTTTATATGGTATTGCCGTCCTTTGGACACCTTTAATCATAGTGTATATTTATTATTTTAAAATCTTAAGTATTTATTTTGCTTTCTCTAACATTGTGCATTCGTCTTGCTGTATCCTAAATCTGATTGATTGATTTTCTTGCAGGTCTATCGGACATCCCCGGCGAGGCAATGGTGAAGACTTATTGCCCCAAGTGCATTGATGTGTACACACCAAAATCGTCGCGCCATCATCACACCGATGGCGCCTATTTTGGCACTGGATTTCCACACATGCTCTTTATGGTGCATCCCGAGTATCGTCCCAAGCGTCCTACTAATCAGTTTGTTCCAAGGTGAGTCCTGGCTGGCATTGACATCGAGATTCACATATATTAATATTTTTTCTTGTGTTTATTTCATGTACGGCGCATATCTATTCAACGACGACACCCATTTTCGATTCAACAACAGGCTGTATGGCTTTAAAATACACAGCTTAGCTTATCAAATTCAGCTGCAGGCAGCAGCCAATTTCAAAATGCCACTGCGAGCGGTAAATTTAAAACCCATTAATAACTAGTTTATTGTCTTTTCTGGCCCTCATTTAATTTATTTATTAACTTGACGACCCTCTCCGAAACCTTAACCCATACCATCACTACCACCGCTCACTTTCTCTCATCCTTTTTTTTCTGTTTCCGTTTCTGTACTATTTTTTCTATATATTGACTAAAAATCAAACGCCACCTAATATCATTCAACCAAGCATAATATATATATATTATATCTTTTTTATTTGTTTTCTCTCCCCACACATACAAAAAACCACCAACCACCACAAACCAAAATATCAAATCGAAACATCCATATAACTCCGATCAACAACCACCTGAACCTCAACCTGAACCTGAAAACGATAATGATATGAATCCGAAATCGTGTCTCTGCCCGTCTCAAACAAAAAAAAACACGAATAACTATTATATTCTATTCGATCCTTTATGATCGATTTCATGACATTGTGTGTAGAAAAACTAATTCAATTAAAAAAAAAACAACAAAACTGAAACACACATACGCACGAACACAACAACAAACAAACTATCCATTACATTTTCATGCACAAAAAACAAAATTTGATTGAAAAAAAACGTAAAATACGGATATAGTTTACGACGGCAAGACCAATAGACAGCAACAACACACAACAACTACCACAACCAACAACAGCAACACAACAACAACCACAACCACACTGAGAGACAGAGAGAAGAGCAGAGAAAGGGACGGAGAGAGAGACAACTGTATTGAGGTTTTTGAGCGCCAGGAGCAAAGAATCATTTTTACAAATATAAAAACTAAAAAAAAAACAAAAAACAAAATCAAACTGCGTTTATATTATACACAAAAGCAAAATGAATGAAAAGAGAAAGCTCATAGTGCAGGAGAAGACAAAAAAAATGTGTCGAATTGTAGAAAATGTATTACAGAAGAAAGCAAGATGAAGATCCTTCTCGAGTCACACCAACACAACACTTACACACAACAAACATTCATATTTAGCTCATCTGGAAATGCGATTTTAATTTTGTTTGTTTTTTTATTATTTTGTACACTTGCAATTTTTTTAAGACATATGAAATCCATTTATGTGTGAGCAGACATTCGATAATTATGTTAGCTTTTAATATTAGAGACCAACATTAACCCATATTTACAAGACACACACACACACACGTATATAATATATAAAATATATATTGCTTTAGTCAATTTACCGATTTCTTGTGTTTTTTAACACCATATATATTCGCTCGTTTTGTCGCCTTTGGTGTCTATGTTTTTGTTTCGTTTGTTTGTGAAATTGTACAACACTGGCAGTGCAACACTTGACCAAAAATGAAAAACAAACAAAAGAGACTCGAATTAGACAGAGACAAAGAGAACAGAAGAGAGGGACTGTGTGTGTGTGCAAGAATAAGTAAGAGAGAAAGAGAGCGAATGAGTGGTAGGAAAAGAAAGTAATTAAACGTAGAGAAAACAACGATATAAGCAACGTAGTACTTCCAAATAATAACAAATAAAGCAAATAACGATCATCAGCATTTACATACTATATGTAAACGATAGCGCTAATAATGAAACAAATCCTGTATAAATCCCCATACCAGTCAAACTCAAGGCGTACGAACACAACAGAGCAAGCGGATGCAGTTTAAGCCAATAGCCAAGGTCCATTGAGGAATGGACCGAAAACCGATGCAAGAAAACCGATAACAACATCCACATACAGTCCAATTAATCATCCACTCTACTCCCATACACCCATACACACATGGTCGGTCCCCCGATGCCGACACCCACACAGAGCAAAACCTCACAGAAGAGCAGCTGGAGAAAGCGCAGGAAGAGCAAGTAGAAGACGAACAATCCGAAGAAAAGAAGCGGAGAAACGAGATGCTACTGCAGAGCCCCAAGCAACGAGACGAAGACGAAGCCCTAAAATGCACACACACACACACACACACCCAAACCCAAACTTGCACCCACACAGACACATTCATGAGCATGCAATAAGCATAAGTGAAATAGCATAGAATCGGGGGGAATTTGGGAAGCAAAAACTGAATGCACTCCCTTTTTTCTATGTGTACACACTGTAACCAAGTAAATAAAGAGGAGAGAGAAAACATAACGGCAAGTGTTGCCTTATCGTTCGCAGAAGCAATAATCATTTCCGTGCGACAGTGTTCAACAATCAATCAAAAGGCATGGAAACGAAACTAAATAAATTAAAAAAGCAAAGAGCGCCAGCATTTAATTATATATTGCAAATTAGTGTGAGTGTGTTCAGTATAAAAATGATGTTACAAATACATAGCTGTGGCTTTGTTGTGTTCAGGAGTTCGATTTCAAATTGTAGCGGCATTAATCGGAGTAGCTTAGTTTTTTAAGGGTCCAATTCCCAATCGTTTTCAAAGTAACTCAACTCTGATAAATTCTCTTTGGTTTTTATACATACATACTTCATTTTAATAATTCATAATTTTTAACGTAAGAAAATTGTAATGGAATTGTAGAATTGCATTTCTTCTGCCAAAAAAACGAATTCATTTAATTTGTTTTTACATTATTTTTTTGTATTATTTTTTTTTTTTTTGTTTAGATCACTACGAACATTTGCGTAATTAGGTGAACGCAAAGAAAAAAAACCATATGAAAACAAAAAACACAAACAATAAAACGAGAAGTGAAGAAAGTTTTTTAAGAAAATTAGAAATAAAGTATAATTATATATATATATAAATCTATATAGAGATCGATAGAAGAGGCCGAGGACCGTTGATAAGTTAATCTGAGAGTGTGCAGAAAACTGTTTACAATTAATACATAAATGATGAGAAAAAAGAAAACATAAAACAAAGAAAAGAAAATAAGAAATGAGATAATAAAACGAAATGAGAAATGAAAATAATGGAGAACAAAGAGTAATAATAACAATAACTAAAATAAAAACGAAACTGATATTTAATACAAAACGCAGTGTATCATTTTCAATTAGAGCCCGAACCCAACATCAAATGTCATTATAGAACACGTTCCTATCCTTTTGCAGCTGCGGTCCTTTAACAAGCGTTAAAAGGTTTCTGTCCCAGATTTGGTCTAAGCGAATATCACTGAATGTTAAAGGATAAAAGATAAGGGAAGAATATAAGGCTTACAGTATACAGTATCTTGATGTTAGGATCTCGATATAAGTCAGTTTTGTCTTAAGTAACATGGTACAATGACGTGTTACGTAACACTTAGATGTGACCGTATTTGTGGTACATGGCAGTGTGTCCCGCTTCCGATATGTTTCCTGATCATTCACGCGAGCTCCGCTGTGTTCCGTGTTCCATGTTCTGTGTATATCCCTTTTTTAATTTCTGATTCACTTTTTTTATATGCTATATACATATATGCTTTGCACCGAATCCAGGACTATATTGCACTCTGTCAGGAGATCCTAAGCCGTCCCGATCCCGAGGCCGAGGCCGAGTAATCTCGTGCGCACACGGTCCTTTTTTCTACAGTCGAACTTCTTTAACCGAATGAACCAGTTTTGATAACTTAACGTTGTTCGTAATATTTAAATTCCTGAAATATGCTTTGACATTTTTTTACACCAAGAGGAGATTTAACATTGAAATTTTTCGGTTATTTTCTAAGTGTTACCACAGCAAAGTTCAAATATATTTTTATAAGAATTGTTATGAAGATTAGAGTGATTTTTTTTTTACAAAAAGGGATACAATTTGTAACTTGTGGTTCTACAGATCCTTAGGAGCAAGTTTAGAGATTTTCAGGGTATGCGCTGAAGAGTTAAAATATCGTTTGATTCATCAACCCGAATAAACTCACAACGACGATGCACTTGCTACTATATATACCTGGCGGCGACCAAAGCTGATTGCTGCAGCACCCCGCCTGGCCCTTGATTTATTTTATATTCCCCACATTTTTATATATATATTTATTCCTACCCCCGCTTGGCTGCGAATGTGAAACGAAATCCATAATAAACAATTACAAAAAAAAAAAAAATATGCTAAATCTTGTACATTATTGGTTTACTTTTATTATTAACTGATACATAACTGGGCCGAAAACACGCACATTACCCACAACTTATGTACAGACAGCCTGCATTTTCTTGAAGGACGTAAAAATAAATATATAAAAATATGATTAGAAAAAACATATTTGTTTGTAATTAAATATGTAAAAAGGATTCTGAATTTTTTGCCTTCAAGAAAATTAGCGATTCTCACACTCCTGGCACTGCTTGCATTTTCATGGTCACACGGAGACAACACAATAACTCTATATTCGCTGGCACCACTCACATTTTACACTGAGATGTCCTTGCTGGAACACTGCAGATTAGAATCAAATTTCAGTTCAGGAATATAACCCACTAGACTCGTAACCTCAATGCAATCATTATGTCTTAACATATCACTAAAATTGTAAATTGAATGCCTCTTTTTGTACCTTATATAAAATATCGAATGCCGATTCGAAGCTAATGGAAGTAATTATTAATGAGACGGTTAGGTCCCAAGACTTGACATAGTGAGATAAAGATATTGGCAAACACAGAGACACTTGACACTCACATAGAGAAGTTCGCTGAGAGTTTGAGCTTTATGCGAGACTGAAAAAAGGACATCCATATCATCATATCATTCCCGGTTTTGCCAGATCTCTCACCTTAATCATCCATCACTCTCTCTCTTTCTCTCATAAATTTTATTTATTCCCCGAGCGTTTTATACCCTTGCAGATATTTAAATTTTAGTTAGAAGTTTGCAATTTAGTAAAGGGGTCATTTCCGACCCTATAGCAGCCGAGTCAATCTAGCCATGTCCGCTCAAAACAAGAAAATTAACTCAGTTTTTAAAATTATATGAGGGGTTACATCGTTAAAATTGACAAAAATTCAAATCAATTTGAAGTTTCTTAAAATGTAAACTCATTATTCTGGTATGTTATTCTAATAAAAACTAGGACAGAAAAGCTATGAAATACATTTTTGGCTTAGTTATGATAGATTTTAGATTCGGCCCTTACCCAATTGCAAACTGCAAGGGTATACAAACTTCGGCTTGCCAAAGTTAGTTTCCTTTCTTGTTTTTGTTGGTCAAAGCAACATCCTGTAACAAAAAGGAAAAGAGAAAAACCGCACCCAACCGTTCCAGTATTCAATTTCAAAATAAATTTGGCGGAATAAATCAATATTTCCCCTTATTGTGGGTAATTCCGCCAACTTTAATTGAAATAAAATGATGGGAGCACACGTTCACATTCCTACAATTGATTGATTGATTGATATTGATGTGTGTGTTTCTTCTTTCTCTTCCGCTTTCTTTTTCTACTTTCTACTTTCTCTCCTCTCTTCCGTTCTGTGTCACGTGTGTATTATATATTAATACTTCTTGTACAATCATAATCCGATAATGATTTGCCGATTCGCTGATCCGTGCAGCAACGTGGTCAGCCCCCAAAGGACGAAGAGCCTGAGAATAATGCCGTCGATACGATTCCAAAGCGCCTCTAAGCGCAAGCAGTGCAGCCAAGCAGTGCAGCCCCAGCAGCTGATACACTGACACACATACACACAAACACACACATTCAGGCCATACACTGAGGAGAATTGTGGATGCCGAGCAACAAAAAAATATGCTAACAAAAACAAAACCCCAAGATAGCCAGGAAAGGACCAACATCAAAATCAACAACGCTGGATCGAAAGTCGAATAATAAGATGATACAGACGACATACACACACCACTCACACACGTACAGTCAGCTCCTTTTTCGAAACATAACAACAGAATATTAACGGGGGGTACTTCCCAAAAAGCCTTTCTAGGCCAGGTCTTTTTCAAATTTTGTGTTCTTTAACAATCAGACTTGTAATCGAAAGCTGCCATCCCTAGGCAAAAGTGCATTGGTGCTGCCAACTTGATTGTAAATCGACGGAGTTGCCTTTTTAAATTTGTATTTCTAGCATATATTAAATCTTTTTTTTTTTTTGTTAAAATAGTATTCGTTAAATGATATGAACATTGGTTTGAATCGGTTAAATGCAGAAAATTTGAAAAGGATACGCTTAATTGGCTTTTTGAAAGCTTATCTCGGCTAGGTTCAAGATCAAGGGCATTAAACTCAATTCTTTGCATTTTATTTAGTAAGTGAAAACGGCTATAATCAGCGTCTAGAATTATAATCTTTAAAATATTTAGTCAAGTGGCCGGAAACCCACCTTCTTCTTCTTGTCTAACCGAATTCGAATTCGAATCCAAATCCCCATTCCCATCCCGTAACTACTCCAGCTTCTTCTTTAAAAGCGTTACGAATTCAACAATTTTGGAAATTATCGAAACCAGAAACCCAACAACAACAACAACATAGCAAAATACAAGAAAAAAAACGAAAAAAAAATCTGATTATGAGCCGAAAATTCGAAATTCGAATGGTTCCGAAATTTTGCGAAATCTGAGAGTGCATAACTTATATAGAAATACATATACATACATAACATATAAACAATATACCGTTAGCTTATTTATATATTGTACACACATACATACACGGCAGTCTTGTTCTCAGATTCGAAATTCGAGTCTTTTTGAAATGCGACAAAATCGAAAATTCCTGTCGGTTTTGTGACCTTTCGGGATCTTGGATGAGAAGCCGAGGGCAGGACTGATGGAATATTTAGTACAGAAGAAAACAAACAGAAAAAAACTGAAACAACAACAAAAACCAACAAAATATTTTATGTATTTTTTTAATGTATTTAAGAATAATTAAGATTAAAAACTGAGAAAGCAGTTGGCGTGTGAAGATAATACCGTTATCGCAGGAATTATATAGCAAACAGAGCTAAAAGGTTGATGATGATGACGATGCGCAAGGAAATGATGAATTTCGAGACGAAGAAAAGAAAATTGTGAAAACAATAAAAAAAAAAACGATGAAAAACGAACTTAAAAGGCTTTTCATTTGATTTGGGAACAAACAAATCTTTATATGTCCTTGCAGGTGCTTAGTGCTAAGACCGTCCACTAGATGGCCGGGTTTATCGTAGCATACTTCTCTGGAAGATGGTAAATATTATTTAACTTGACGTCTTCTGGGCTCATATAAGTTATATCAAATCGAGCCATCCATTGGTCAGAATGGCTTCCGGGACAAGATCTTTATCGAATTTCGATTTAAAATTTAACAAGAAAGCTAATTTCGGTACGGCTGAAGGACTAGATTGTATAGAATCGGACAGACAGACGGATGGTCGGATAGATAGACGGACGGATGGTCGGATAGACAGACGGACGGATGGTCGGATAGACAGACGGACGGATGGTCGGATAGACAGACGGACGGATGGTCGGATAGATAGACGGACGGATGGTCGGATAGACAGACGGACGGATGGTCGAATAGGTAGACAGGCAGGTAGACGGATGTACGGGCATGGCTAGATCGGCTCGGCTGAAAGTATATATGATAACTTTATACTATTAAGTTTATAGGGTCAGAAATGTGAGGGCACTGCACATATTTCCCAGATCTGCACTTTCCTCACTTCCCATCAAAGAACTAAAAATATCTTTTTTTTTCAATTTTTTTTTGTTTATTTTATTTTTAAATAAATTAGAAAATCCTTCGTAAAATCGAAGGATCCTTTTATAAAGCCGCCGTTGGCTGATGTTGTTGCTGTCGCTGCTTTAGTGGTTTCTTGTGTCTATCTCTTTTCCTCTTTATCTGCACTCTTGCAGTCCTTGCATTCTCATATTCATTTATTTTCTTATTCTCCGCACGCCCCACAGCTCACACGCTAGCTCGCTCTTACACGCTTATACATATAACATTTGTCTGTGTGGGTGTGCTTGTGTTTACATATCCGTAGGCTAAACCTATTGATTTGTGACTCCTCTTTCTCCTCTGCTTCGCTTTCTCCGCTATCTCTCCTCTGGGGTGATTGCAGATTGCAGTTTACAAATTACAGTCGCATGTATGAGTGTTTATGTATATGTGTATAAACAAAATTTACAGTTTTACATAATTAGGCAGCTAACCGGGGAGTGGAAGTGGGGGCGGAATGCGAGTGAATTGCAGAGAGAAAAGGAAAAGAATTTTCAATTAAATCGTAGAAAAAAAAATTTCGTTAAAAAGGATTTTGTTTTGTTTTTTTCTTGTTGAGGATGTGTGTTTCTATGTATGAAGTATTATCCTTTTTTGCTGCTAGTTGTTGCTCTTGTTATTGTTGCTGTTTTCTTTTGTTGTTGTTGTGGCTGCTGTTGCAATTAAGTTTATAATTGTTTAATCAGTCTGAATTAATTCCAACACTATCTGGATCTCTTCAATGGATTCTGTGGGGGCAGAGAGATGGACTTCTTACAGCTCGTCCTTGAGATCGTCCTCAGAGGCACCGCCTTCTGGTGGCGGAACACCGCCGGTGCCTTGGTAGAGCTTAGCGATCACCGGCTGGACGATCGCCTCGAGGTCCTTCTTCTGCTTCTTGTACTCCTCTGGATCGGCATCGGGATTCTGCTCCAGCCACTTAATCGACTCGTCGATGGCAGACTCCAACTTGGTCTTCTCGTCGTCGCTGAGCTTGGCTCCCAGCTTGTCCTTATCGCCAATTTGGTTCTTCAGGCTGTAGGCGTACGACTCCAGCTCGTTGCGCGACTCGACGCGCTCCTTCAGCTTCTTGTCCTCGTCGGCGAACTTCTCGGCATCGCGGATCATGCGATCAATGTCCTCGGGCGTCAGACGGTTCTGGTCGTTGGTAATCACAATCTTCTCCTTGTTGCCGGTGCCCTTGTCCTCGGCACTGACCTGCAGGATGCCGTTGGCGTCGATCTCAAACGAAACCTCGATCTGGGGAATGCCGCGGGGTGCTGGTGGGATGCCGGTCAGATCGAACTTGCCCAGCAGATGGTTGTCCTTGGTCATGGGACGCTCGCCCTCGTACACCTGAATCGTCACCGTGTGCTGGTTGTCGGAAGCGGTGGAGAACACCTGCGACTTCTTTGTGGGAATGACAGTGTTGCGGGGAATCAGCTTGGTCATCACACCGCCGACGGTCTCAATGCCCATGGTCAATGGATTGACGTCGAGGAGAACAATAGCGTCTGTGTCCTGTTCGCCGGAGAGAACGCCAGCCTGGACGGCAGCACCATAGGCGACAGCCTCGTCGGGATTGATGCCTCGGGAGGGTTCCTTGCCGCCAAAGAAGTCCTTGACCAGCTGCTGCACCTTGGGGATACGAGTAGAGCCACCAACCAGCACAATCTCGTGCACATCCTTTTTGTTCATGTCAGCATCCTCCAACACCTTCTGCACCGGCTTCAGGGTCGAGCGGAAGAGGTCGAGGTTCAGCTCCTCAAACTTGGCGCGGGTCAGGGTCTCGGAGAAGTCATCGCCCTCGAAGAAAGACTCGATCTCGATGCGCACCTGGTGGGAGCCGGACAGAGCGCGCTTAGCCTTCTCAACCTCGCGACGCAGCTTCTGGACAGCACGGTTGTCCTTGCGGATATCCTTGCCCTTCTTCTTCTTGTACAGCTTAATGAAGTGATCCATCACACGCTGATCGAAGTCCTCACCGCCCAAATGGGTATCGCCGTTGGTGGCCACCACCTCGAACACACCGTTATCAATGGTCAGCAGGGAGACATCGAAGGTACCGCCGCCCAAATCGAACACCAGCACATTTTTCTCGCCCTCCTTCTTGTCCAGACCGTAGGCAATAGCTGCAGCAGTCGGTTCGTTAATGATGCGCATCACATGGAGACCAGCAATGACACCGGCATCCTTGGTGGCCTGACGCTGGGCATCGTTAAAGTAGGCCGGCACAGTGACAACAGCATGGGTAACTTTCTTGCCCAGATAGGCCTCAGCGGTCTCCTTCATCTTGCCGAGAACCATGGCGGAGATCTCCTCGGGGGCGAAGACCTTGGCGCCCTGCGACGTGTCCACGCTGATGTGGGGCTTCGAGTTCTTCTCGACAACCTTGAAGGGGAAGAACTTGATGTCGTGCTGCACATTCGTGTCGGACCATTCGCGGCCAATCAGACGCTTGGCATCGAAGACTGTGTTCTCCGGATTGGTGGTCAGCTGGTTCTTGGCGGCATCACCGATGAGACGCTCACCGTCAGCGGTGAAGGCCACGTAGGAAGGTGTGATGCGGTTGCCCTGATCGTTGGCAATAATCTCAACGCGTCCGTTTTTGTAAACTCCAACGCTGCAGGGGAAATTTAAGAAATTGTTATATTATATTAGTAATGTGTATTGGATACAAATTTAAGTGAAAACTCCTTAATAGAATAAAACTATAGAAATGGGTTTTGAAAATTGTTTGGCATTGGGTATGGATATTTGAGCTTAGCTATAAAAAGATTAAGTCACTCGCGAGTCGAGGAATCGTAGAAAACCAACATTAGAAATAAATCTTAAATAAAACCAAATTAATTTCCTAAAGATCTTTGCATAACTGCTTATGGAATAAATAAAGCCTTGCATAATATTTTAAATCAAATCATGAATGAATGAGGTAAGCTTGAATTTGATTAAGCCCTGAAGGGACTACGCATCATTTGCATACGTGTATCGGCTTGAAATTTTAATTATATTATCACAATTTTAAGAACTATGATCCTATGATACCTGCCAAACCACATGTTTTTCGGTGGCAGGATATATACGTACCAGGAGTATGTGGTGCCCAAATCGATGCCAATCACTGTGCCCAGCTCCTTGTCCTTATCCTTCTTCTCCTCGCCCAGCGAGAGGCCCACAAAGGCCACGACAGCCAGTAATATGCATAACCTCATCTTGAAGATGTCTCAAAAAAAACTGAAAGTACAATAAAAGACACACGGTTATTAATATAATAATTTTTTAAGGTGGAATTATGTGTAAGCTTGGCTTTTGTACACGTCAACACACGATTTCCGACTCTGCCGCTCTCCCACACACGCAAACACACACGTTCTCGGAGAGAAACTGCTGACGTTGGTCAACTATCAACAGGTACCGTTAGCTGTGCCACTTTGGCATCCAAGCACACTTTGGTCTTCACCTTCAACTTTAATTCAAGGGGGCCCACTTGCTCGGCTCAAGATCTTTTAACAACAAAAAAAACACGTCTATTCCACTGGCTAACTGCCCGGCAAGTGTTCAACCAAAATTCTACCGCCGTCTGCTGCCTGCCGCAGCCGAGAGAGAGACGGAGAGAGAGCATTGAATATTGTATACGTGTAACTTTTTTCTGGGTCTTTCTTGCCAGAGATGGAACACAGAGAGCGCTAGAGAGGGAGAGAGTTGCCGGCGAAAGAGGGCAAAGAAACTGGTTTTTCTTTTTCATTGTTTCTGTGTTCTGCCTTGTCGAGAATTCTTGTACTGCTGCTGCTTCTTCTTCTTCACATATACGCAGCCACTTGGAGAAAGTTCCAATATAAAAAGAACCAGAAGGAATTTGCACAGCTGTTTATTGCACTCTCTCTCTCTCCCACACACACTTGCGCGCACACCAACTCCAGCGATATCAAGGTTTATCTCTTTGTAATCTTTTTCGGTTACCACTGACGTGTACTTTTAGCCAAGAGCTTAAATCTGCTATATAAATGACGTGTACCAATTGAATTGAACACACGCTCGCACACATACACACACACCGGCACACTTGTGAAGAAGAGGAAGCAGCATGCGCAGGCGCTTTGCAAACAAAAAAACTGAATTCGACTGAATTAACTGCAGATTTACAATATAACAAATAATAAAGAAATGGCAAATGCAAGTCAAGACTCCTAGCAACTAAACGGGGAGAGGAGGAGGTGGCGGAAACGCGAGTTCATTCACTCCGCGCTCGCTTTGTTATAAACGTTATGCTACGCTAATTTATGCGTCACCGGTATTCAAAATTATGCACGGCCACCACGTCACACATTTGCGTTGTTTCTAATATGCCAATTCGCACGCTTTTATATGTTTTTAAGCACGTGCAAAATCGTTCTTTCTTTTAGTTTAACGTTTTTGCCAACATGGCGACTGTAAAGTTGCAGTGTATGTGTGACGACCCTTGGCCCTTCTGCTCCCACGTTCTTTCTATGTCCAGCCCTCTCTTTCTGGCTACTCACGAATTTAATATCCTGCCTGTGCAGTCGGCGAGTGCACTTTCCAGTTAATTACTGCGGTTCTTTTACGCTTTTCTTTTTGTCGGACACTTACACTTATCACTTTGCGGCTGACAGATTTTTCCGAGTTTCTTGTGCTTCTCGACTTGAAACTGAACTGACAGACCAAACTTTCTGACTTTTTTGCCGGCGCTTTCTACTCACGCACACATCGGCAGTCGGCCGCTCACACACACTGGCATGCAACTCTGTGGCCGAAAAGAGACACGTCAGTGATTGAGCCCAGTGTTGGAAAGCGATTGAAAGTAACCGTTTTTCAAATAACACCCAAGGTAACGAATCAGTTATTTTAACTAAAACTTGAAAAAAAAAACACTTTTCGCCACTAATATTACTTGGAGAAGTAAGAAAATAATGTTGTAGATAATTTCTCTAACTTTAAATCTCATACAGCATCACACACAGTATAATTGTTTAGTTAATTTTGTTCGTATACTTACATTTGCTAACTAATCTATTAAAAAAAATTCACTTATTCAGTTAGTTGTCACTTGGTTGCTATCTCTAATCGAGTAATATAGTCTTTGTTGTCTTTTTGGCTTGGATTAAGTTTAAGTTTAAGTTAACTATTTGTTTATTTTCCGGTCACAGCGTTTCTTATTGGAATATATATGTATGGATTTTGGAACGAATTTTATAATCGCGTTGCGTTTCTCTTGTGCTGTGCTGTGTTATTCCTTGTACGCTTTTGTTTTGAAAATGATTCTCGCTCTCCCCAGCGCCGGCTATTTATGCCGTCGACAACTGACGTGTCGACCACGTCAGTGGATGCAATGGCTCCCATTGGTGGTGCCGCCCACTGGAAAGTTCGACTGGGAGAGAGACGGAGAGAGTTGGAGAGCGCCCGCTCTCGCAAAAGCTCTATTCCGTGGCGTTTGTTTACCCAAACATTTTCATTGACCAATTTTGATGGCACTTCGTATTATTTTGTTGTTGTTTTTGTTTGGCGGCTGCAGAAGGTGAAATTGGTGTTTGTCTGATGCAAATATACGGACGTCTTAAGCAAGCAGCACTGACGTGTACGTTGCCCGGATTCACCGTTATGCTTCCAGCTGGATCTAGCAATTGACCGTTACTTTGGGTTTTTTCGGGGGGCGTAATTTCCAGACAAGGCTAGAATACTTAATTTTGTATGCAGTTTACGGTTTGTGAGACATTGTTTGTGGAAATTATAAAACAAACAAAAAAATTAAAATTTATGGGAGAAATAAAAGAATTGCGATAAATCTTAAAAAAATCGGCAATTATAAGAGGATGGGTTGGGCTATTTAAAAAATTATTAAATTATTATTTTTTTATAGTTTCGAAAAAAATGCGGGATCATCTGATGATTTCCAGAACTTTGCAAACACAAAAATATTATTTAATAGGCTAAAAATTAGGCAATTTCTTGTAAAAGCCGACACAAAGTAATTGTAATACATATTTCTTGAATTCAAAAAGACAAAAACATAAAAATAATTGAGAGCCAAAACTGCAAAATCAGCAATCATAAATAATGCGTAATGATACATTTTCATAAATTTAATTGAAATATATAAAATAATTTAAATCAGTAAAATCTCTTAGAAGATTTCATGGTACACTTTCCCATTATAGTAAGTTTAATTAAAATATAAGATATATTGTAGTATTCGCCGATTTGGATAATTTGAGCTTAAAATTGGGAAACTGTTTCCTAATTATGATAAAAAGCAACTAAAAACTTAATTCCCCATAAGTGGCAATTATCAAAAAGATGATTCATATTTAATTAAATTATAAGAAGTTAAATTGATTACGATTTAAAAACGCCTCAATTTTGAGGTCCACGACAGCACATCGGGCATTTTCCAGACATTTCGCAGATCTGAACCAAAAAATGATAACAAACACTTGCAGGTTTCCATAAATCAGAGCCTCGAGCCCCGATAAGACTTATTTCTGCTATAAATAAAGCAAATACATATATAGTGATTTCCAGCAGTAAAGCTACGTGTAATCAGCTCCCATCCACCAGAAAATAAAAAGCATACACGTAGCTGGTTTTTCTTTGGTTTTCTCGACTTTTATAATGACACTCAATCAATATCAATATCAATATATATATATATATTAATTTGTTTTCATAACAATACATAATAGCATGTAATAATCATTTTTTGTTTTTGTATCGCTCCCCGCTCAGCGTCCCGTCGATATTTGTTTTGTAGCTTTACTCTATTTATACTTTACATTAAAAAAGTATCCTTTGGAGAATCTAACCAAAGTCCGTGTGTGTGTTTTTTTGTTTTTTGTGCAGGAAAAACTATGGACAGGTGTTGTTGTAACACACAACTTCAATAATCTCGCTATTCGGTAATTTCAATATCTAAAAAAGGGGCGATAGAAACTAAGGTCGCTTTCGGTCGATTTTTTTCAAGGGGTTGCAGACAGAAATCACTGTGGCTTGGAAATCCCTCTAAGAGGTAATGAAAATATTGTTTTGAAGCGGTTTGTAGACCTTTCAATGGGTTTTCCAGAGTGAGCCCTGGAATTCTGGCAGCAATTTCTGTGGCAGCCCTGCGTATTCGGGTTTCCCTATCTCAGAATAATTTTTGTTTTTAAAGCTCAAAACGTGTCGTTTTTGTTTCTTGTGTGTGAAAAAATGAACAATAATCGCTGAGATTTACATATACATATATATGGTATATATATAGATATAAAAAGTTGGAGCATAAAGAAAAAGCACATCGAAAAACGATTAATAGTTAATAGTTTTGTATAAGAGTATATAGTTACAGTTTTGGGCAATAGAGTGCACACAAAAATTGGTTTTGCTTTCCTCGCTTAAATATATACACGGATATTTATATATATAAATTGAATTTGTTTGGTTTTAGTTGAAGTTTTCATAGTTTATGCTGAAACACTTGAGTTGCATATATAGATTAGTTACTGTGTGTGTGTTGAGTTGATTTTTGGTCCGAAACTGCGACACAAAGTGTGCTAATGCATAGGCAGGACGCTCTGCAGCATCTCTTTGCTAGTTAACAAAATATATATGTGTATAGCTATAGCTTTTATACATTGTAATAATTGTTTTTCAAACGAAAATCGTGGGCAGAGTCTTGAAAAAAACCTAAGGATAATATCCAGGACACGTTGTTAGGCATTTCAATATAAATTTCGGCTTGCTTTTTCAATTTTTTAAATATGAAAATAATTACGCTTTGCTAATAGGTGTTAATTAATTATTAATACATGGAGAAAGGAAACTTTGTGCATTATGAATGTTACAATTTAAAAATCAACCATTAAAGGCGAACTGGAACTTATCCAAAGATTACTCTTCTTCCCCTGCGATTTATATATATATATATATATTCTCAGTGTTCTGCTTGTTGCGCTGGCAGCAAATGGCTTGTGTAATCCTTATGCTCCTCCTCCTGCTACCACTCCTACTCGTGCCTCACCCCGCATATGGACAGGAACGTACTGAAGTTGTGCAAACTGCAGGCGGGCAGCACCGTATAGACAATCGCCGCCGTTTCCTGGCACTTGAGCCGAAAATCGTTCAGGGCCTGGAGCAGCAGGTCCGTTGCCGGAGCGGCGTTCACTTGATAGAAAAGCTTCAGGTGTATAGCTGGCAGCGGCTGCTGCTGCTGCTGTTGATCCCCTCCACCAGAGGCTTCCGCAGTTGCAGCACTTTCGTCTGTCACCGGCTGATGCTGCTGCTGGTGCTTCTTGGCCAGTGGATAGTCCTTGAGCAGTCGATTGACCACATACGTGAGTATCTCGTCCATATGCTCGGCGCTAACGGACTGCGCCAGGCGGCAGTGGTTGCCCAAGATGTCATCGCTCAGCTGCGTCAGCTGAGTGGTGGACGAGGCTAGGCCCGTGGAGACGTAGCAAACGATGGCAGCGCAATTGTTCTCATAGTTCCAGCGTCGTCGTATCGCAATGGTATAGTCGCTTACCGAGCAGCCGGTCTCCTCATCTGCCAAGCAAGGAAGTTAAGTGATATTCCGATAAATGCCATTAAAACGCCCTCTTTCTTACAATCGAAGCGATCGTTGTGGGTGTGTGCCCACACCTGCCACTCGACCAGAGCCTCCCGGGGCAGAGCCGGCAACACGATATAATCCATAATGGCATTGGTCGTCCGGCGTTCCCACTGTCGTCGCGCCTCACCAATAAAGGCTGGATGGGTGACAAAGCAGATGCCATGGACGACATCCCTCAGCTGGCCATGGGCGTTCATGGCCTTGGCAATGCGACTGATGTGGCGCAGGGTCAGCTTGCACTGCGGTCGAATGCCGCCCTCGATGATGGTCATGCTGCCGGGCACCAAGGCAATCTGGCCAGAGATGTAGGTAATGTCGCCAATCTGCAAGAGGGATGTTATACTTTTTCCTTCTAACTAATATCTCTCTCTCTATATATATATTTGGCTCACCCTGGTGGACTGGCTGTAGGGACCGATGTTGGCCGGCGCCCAGTGCGATATGCCCTGAACATGCATCGTATTTCGGCGGCCATTTAGTAGGGCAGCTGCCGTCTCTTCGCCCTCGCGATCCCGCTCCTCGGCACTGGATATCGTGCCCGCCACGGGCTGGCGGTAAGCAATAGCCTCCATCACCACATGACAGCCATCGGGCAGCGGGCACTCGACACAGACGCGCGTCGGCGGATTGTGAAAGTCAAAGGAACGCAAGTAGATGCGATTCAGTGCAGGATATTCGGCAATGGAGCGGACGTAGAGGGTGATGTAGCACAGGTCCTGGAGCTCATAGCCCTTTGACTGGCAGAGATCGCGCAGCGTGTCCAGGGCCAGCTGCATGCCCTGCTCCATGCTCTCGGTGCCGCTACCTGTCGAGGGATTAGGCAAGGATTAGATGGATTAGAAGGACTTCAGGGATTGCTCATCAACGCGGTTGTCACTTGTTCAAATTGAAAATACAAATTGAAATAAACAAATTAACCGATACTTGTGGCCCTTAGAGGACAAGACTAGTGACAACCGCTTGCTCCTGGCCAGGGATTAGTATATATATAGGATTGCTTTAGAGACTCTTTTTGGATACCCTGTATGCCTGCCAGCCACATCCAGCCCTTGGCATTGATGGCCGCTTTAGCCTCGTTGGCCAGTGGACGGAATTCCCGCTCGTACGTCAGCGGACTGGGCGGCTGTGTTGCTCCTGTTCCTCCCGTTCCGGTGCCCGGTTGACAGCAGGTATTGGCACTTAGCCCAAGCGAGGAGATGGCCAGCGACAGCGAGCCGCAAACGGCAGCGGTGCTGCTGCCCAGTCCATGATGGCCGCCAACGCCATGACTCTGCGAACTGGCCAGACTGCTCGAGCCGCCATCGGCGGCGGTCAGGAGCATCGATGCACAGGCGGATGTGGAACTGGTGGGTGCTCCCAGCACTGGCGGCGCCGCCGCCGCTGTGGGCTCGTCGACGCTGGCGCTCTTCGTGACAATGGGTATGGGCGAGGAGGAGGCGGTGGTGGCGGCGGCAGCCAAGTGGCGGCCAAAGGAGTTGCTGCGCGATATAAGCTCGCTCTGGCTAAGCGATTCCCGCAGGCGCGTCTCCTTCTCGATCAGCTCCAGTTCCGTTTCACTGAAATCCGGGTCGCTGAGGTCACTGTACGTGGACTCGTTGAGGTCGCTGATGTAGTCAAGCGAACGCTTTACGAATACCACATCGCCGCCACCAGCACCACCGCCACCGCCGCTGCCGCCGACAACGACACTGGCCGCACCGCTTGAAGCTTCCTTTGGCTGCAGTGTCAGCTTGGTAAAGTTGATGTAGCCCACGGGGCAGATGGGATCGGCGCTGCTAATGATGGTCTGAATGTCCTCGACAGCGATGCGCTGGCGGAAGAGCGGGCAGTCCAGGGTGAAGGTCTCATACTCGCCGCCCTCGCCGCAAACATTCAGGCCGTACTTGTCGCGCATCTTGAGCAGGTGCGGCTGCATCTCGCGCAGCGACTTGCCCAGGTGTCGATCCGGCACTAGGCCCAGGGCAGCCACCTGCATAAGATCAAATATCAGAGTTAGAGGCGGCAGAAGTACAGGGGGAATGTGGATGAATAATTCTGGAGATTTTCTTCCTTGCTCTATATTAAATGTAGTTCTTAGAATTCGAGATTGTGAAGACCTCTCTGCTCTACTAAATAAATAAATAATATTCGACACGCCACGCAGACCTGCTGGCAAATAAAAAAAACATATTCAGGGTTCATTTTCCCAAGAATAAATTATACTATGCTGTTAATCAACATCCAATAAAAATGGAAGCCTCAAATTGCTGGACAAACACAGACCGCAATTCGTTGATTATTTTGTAAATTATTTTATTTTACAAATAGGGCAGAAGGCAGCTGAGCAATTCGAACGAAGGCGTGTTTACCTGGACTAAATTTAGCACAGACAGACTCGTCGGCAGCAGCAGCAGCAGCAGCAGGTGATTATTATATAACTCTAAATGGTATCCCACAGCTAGCTCTCAACCTCCATACCTTGATTATGATGGCATGCACCTGACAGTCAATCATCTCCTGCAGCAGTTCAGTCTGATCTCTCCTCCACAGATAGGCCAGGGATATCAGGTTCAGGCGGCTGCACACGTTCTCCACGCGAACACGCTGGTAATCCGATAGGATGGCGCCCACGGCCACCGCCTCCACCTGTAGTTCGTGCTGTTGATAAATCAAATATAAATAATTAGTGATATTTAAGGCTAAATTCTGAAACATAATTCTGTGAACTGATTATTTGAACAGGTGTCTGGACAAACATAACGAAATGCTTTACTTTCAATAATTCAACAATAGACAATAATAAAAACAAGATACGTAGTGCCAGAGGAATTGTGTGCAGCTGAGTTTTAGGAACTGGTTCTAGCTTCTAGGGTTTCAGGGTTCTGTCTCTAAGATTTTTGCTGTCTAACAGGAGACATTGCACCTTAAATTCTCCAGTACGAATTCAACCAAAGTGTTTTATGTTGTATAAGTCAAAAATTAGACCCTGATGAGGATTCGTGGCTATAAACTACAGAAACTAGGCACAAGGTCATCAAAAAGCTATAGATAAATGAATTAATTAAAACAAAATATTATGAAGACCTATCAACATCTTTTTGGTCATAAAATGGGTTCATCTTATTCATTGTAGGCATATAAAAAAATTAAGTTTATTTAATAAACCTTTAAAAATAGAAAATGTATTTGCATTTTGATGGATAGATCCATTAGATGACAGGGTCCAAACTTTGCTCTGATATCAAAAGACCCTCTATATATATTTTTGTATATATATATTCCGGCAGATATCAGTCAAGGGAATGCAAAAGTGTAATTACTAGGCACTAGGCGCCTGCCAAACTGTAATCACCATTTAGCATTAAAGTCTCTTCTCCTTCGAATCGATTCGATTTCTTTTTGACTTATTATCGAAGGGTAAATAAACAATTTGTGCGATTATTGTTATTGTTTTTTGGCTCTCGTTTCGGTTTTGCTTTTATTTATTTTACTGGAAAGGAGCGGACGGTTCACGTGCACCGCGGTACCGAGTTCGTCGGGCATCGCGATAAGATTACAGCTCGGATTGCTGTGGATGTGGATGTGCCAGCCAATTATGGAGCGGCGGCAATCTCCGCTGCAGTTGCTGCAGTCGCCGGACCAGGGACTTGGCCAAGGACATGGCACAACAAAAGGGGGGGCATGTAAACAAGAGCCCTAATTTATGCTCCATTGCTTTCTCCTTCATTTTAAGGGTTAACAAGTTCATATTATATTTATATTCATTTATAAGCAGGGTATTGATAGACTTGAATTCCTTACATATTTCAACCAAAAACATAAATATAGGATTATTTGAATAAAAAAAAAGAAGAAAGAAAGCAAAACAAAAACTGAATGCTATTTTTAGAATTTTAAATGCTTATTTGTTTGCTTTTTGTTATTCCCAAAACATTCAAATATCCAAAAACAAATATGAAAGAAATGTGGAAAAATGTCTAAGCTTTAATAATCTTTATATTTTGTTTTTTGTTTATTAGAACCTGCATAGCACCTACGACTTTCAGAGAAACCCCTGTATTAACTATAAGTACATATAGGTCTTCCTAGCGTAAGCTAATAAATAAAGAAAGGCCAAACTAACTCATATTCCTAGGTAAACAATGACGGCCAAAAGATTTCAAATGGTCTGGATCGATTTATTGTTTAACTTTACTCAAATAACTCAAACTGGAGGCTAGTTTCGGGGTAACGATCTGTTTATATACTTGTTGGTTTTAAGGAAATCACCAGAATTATAGGAAATGTTCATGAAATATCTATTAAGGAAACCTAAACAGCAGTCTTTAAAGTCCTTCAAAGATTTGTTAAGTCCCTACACTTTCCAACAAGTTCAACAAGAAGTATTAAACCAGGATATATCTGTTATAAAGGGAAAAGTAATTTCCATGATTTAATAACGAAAAAAAAAGAATTTTTAAAGAATTTAATGCCATTAAATCCACCAAATTAAGGGGTATCCCACTATCGAGAGCAGGAGTTTTTTCCAGCAGTTTTCTAATCAGTCGCTTTAATCTGACATTGCAGGGAACGGGATTGGTAGATTGGGCAACGGAAAATGGGAAATGGGGTCTGCATCGACAATCAACAATCAACAATCAATCACCTTGCATGTCTCCAGCAGACTGTATAGATCCTCGACCTCGTCATCGTCGGTGGGCACGTACTGCTTGCCGGTCTGGGTGCTTTTGCCCTTGGTCTCGCGCCGATACAGCGGCAGTCCCATGGCGCTGGCCAGAATCTCGATGCCCATGTGGCCGACCGTCTGGTACATGAAGCTATCCAGCTCGTCTGCAAGTGTAGAGTACAAAATGGGAGCAGGTATAGAGCAAGTACAGCGGCCGGAGATCAAAAACAGCGGCAGCACGGTGGTAATTGCTAAGGCAAACACAGGAGCTTAGGCCATAATAATAATGGTAATAACAACTCTGTCGACTTTTGCCTTACTCTGAGTGGGAAAGGTACATTCGACCGAAATAAATAGAAATATAAATAATAACGATTTGCGTTTAAATTTAGTAATGTGAATAATTATTGAGGGTCTTTAGAAGGAATATATTTTGTTAAATAAAACCGACAGGATTTCGGGTCATAGAGAAGCTTTTTCTGCATAAATAAAGGTCGGTAACAAAATCGACAACTAACTATAATCCATAAAGAAGGCTTTTGGAAATTCTAGGCTTCGAATTTACATATTAAAAAGCTTAAATTATTATATCAAGCTGTTTAAGGATTTAAAACGAACTTAGCAGAAGTTGTTTTATCGACTTTAAGAAAATATTTCAATTGCTGCTCTTATATAAATGTAAAAAAAAATATATTTTGGAAGGAAAGCTTCCTGGACGCACCTCTGTCCTTGGGATGCAGATTGGCCAGGGCGACGATCTCGTGGCCCTCGGCGACGCACTGCATCATGTTGTAGCAGCTATCCTTGCCGCCGCTGACCATGGCCACGACCCGCATCTTGCTGCCGGTTTTTGTCTCTTTTTTTGCTCAGTGCACGGGTATGTGAGTGGTCTCTCCTCCTCTCCTCCGGCGCTCCTCTTTGCCGCTTATCTTTATCTTTATTTTTGGCTTAGTTTGTGCTGCTTGTTAGTCGCAAAGTGCGTGCTCATTTGGTCTGCTTTGTTGACTAGAGACTGATGATGATTTCCACTGCTTCTTCTTCCAGTGGCCGCTTCCACTTCCACTGCCACTGGCGCTCCTTTCCTGCTGCCTTCCTGCAAATTGGCCTGCTTGTTAATTGCTTTCAAACTGTAAAGTGCAACAATTGAATTAAATGCGCACACGCACACACATACACACACTCAGGCGATCTGATTGCATTATCGCAGGACCTGGCTCTGCTCTCTCTCCCCTCTGCCTCGCGCTGTCCGTTCGTTCTAATTGAAAGTGATTGCACGAAGGTCACTCGACACACAAACACACACAGACTTGTTTATTTAATTTCCTTGCATTTTAGTTTAGGAACAGAAATATTTTAAACGCTTGTAGAAATTTTTGCATTTATAAATAAATCGAATTAGTTGCGCCGGCAGAAGAAGCGCGTGCAGCAAGAACAACAACAGCGGCAAAGGCAGCAGCAGCGTGGCGAGGCAAAGAGAAACACAACAACAAAAAATAAGACGAAAGTAAAAACAAAGAGGAAATTAGGGAAAGCCACACACACAAGCACTCAGGCAGTAAAAGAAAAGATTTGACCCAAATATAGTATTTTCCAACATATAACACACATTTCATTGGTTTTTCTTATTTTTGATGAACTCACTGGATACCAAAACACAGCCACGCACGGACACCCGCTTGCTCGCCTTTTACACACACCCTCAGTTAGCGAATTTCACGGCGGCCACAACAAAAACAACAAATGGAATAAAGAGGTTATTTTGTTGTTGTTGTTACTGTGGTGCAAAAAAAACTAGGATTGTTGTTTCTTGTTAGCCCAAATATCGAAATTGCGATATTTTGATTTTATATCTTTCGATATTTTTTGCCGAGATGCCAGACTTTCCGTTCATCAGGAACCAGTTTAGCTGTTTTTCCTATCTAAGCACGGTAACTAGTTCTTAAATCTGTTTCGCTGCGGATAAATGTTCATTCTTTTGAAGTGTGACCGCTCTTTCCACTTGTTGTTCAGTATTTTTTGAATGCACGTGATGCGGTCATACTTTGTTGATGACCGGCAACATTTGAAACACAATATTCGTTATTCCAATGATGATTCGTTTCAGAAAAATAATTGTCCCTAAGCTATTGGCATGCGTTCTGGCGCCTGCTTTGGACGGCACCCAAAACATGTCCAAGGAACTCATTTAATAGGATATGAGCCATATTAGCCAAGAGTAACATCGGTGTCTCATTCAGGGAGAAACTCAGTGGCACCAGTGGGCATACCCGTATGCACCTTTGGCAAACCCATCGGGTCAGCCCCGAATAAAGCTGGCAACCAAAATACAATGACAGCCAATCCAGCATAGTGCTCAACCAGCACCTATCCCAATCCAATCCAACTTCTAGCCAACCCAACAGCAAACTCAAACAAAATCCTCTCCTTCCTCCACAACACCAATCTCATATACTAAATGAAGCCCATAATCTCAATATGTAAATTTGTAACCACCCAGTCAAGCGGAAAGCCGTGGCAGCTAATGCTCTTAATTATAAGTTAGCCCTTAGTTTATAACCAATTGTTAGCTTTGTATAAATAAGTACTTATTTTTACGCTTGCCGATCGGTACAATCAGCTTTATATTATAGGATATAGGATAATAGTTTTGGTTCGGACTTACCCGCAGTTGAGGACACCCAGTTACCTCTCATTACCACGCCGCAGACTTGGCCGAGATTCATCCATGATTAATTATCCTTTCCAGTGCAGAAGGTATTTACAGAGTTATTAGCACTTATTAACACACGATTATTAACGGAACGGGCGCACGCGTGCACGGGTGGAAAGCCGCGGACAGACTGAGGCGGCTGCGGCGAGCCGCCTCTATTTATAGGGGTGAGAGGTCGAGAGAGATAGATGGATAGACCGAGAGAGAGAGAGAGGTCGAGCTAGAGAGATAAATAGATAGAGAGAGAGAGAGAGAAGAGGACTGCATATGCTCTTTTAACACCTGGATTCGACTTTCCTCACATTTTTGTTTATGGCAGGATCCATACTTTGAAATATGTGAAGGGCAGAGCGAGAGGCAAACAGTCGAGAACAGCCTGTTTTATTTAATTTTAAATTCGATTTGGCACCCCGCTCTGGAAATACTAAACGTGCGCCCTCACATAATCTCCTAACGCCATACTACTTTCTAGTATTTTAGAATCTGAACTGGATACCGGCCTTTAAAACGGCGTTTTCAAACAGCCGTTTTAAACTATTTGCATCTCGTTCTCTCTTACTTCTTAGAAACGGAGTTTTAGCCTCTGGATACCGTGCTTAAACTCTAAAAAAATGTGTCGTCTGGCAACGACATATGCTCATTCTCTCAGCGTTGCCCGAATTTCGCGTCTCGAGTCACTAGCGTTGCCAGACTGTGCTTTGGCATTAATTTAGAGATTTTCTCACTAGATCTAGCTCTTTTTATATATTTAACATAGCCAGGACACCAACCATGGCGGGAATCACTTACTAATTCTTTTGAAAAGTGGGCCGCCGCCGCCTGCGAAATTGATCAGCGGAGAGATAAAAGCAGTGCTGCCAAGTTATAACCACCCGCATAAGCTAGATTCTTAGCAATAATAACCCATATATAAACCAAATTTCCCATATTGTTGCCAAAACTGAAGCTGAAGTTAACAGCACTAGCTTAGTAGTAGTATTCGTTTTCAGAAAGCTGAAATTACGTCAGATTCGCCCCGACAACCAGTGATGTCATTTCCGATTTTTTCCCGTCATATTTGGTTTTTTTTTAAGTGGTTGCGAGAAAATTTTGAAAACTGTGGGCGGCCGAAATTCCATCTTTTTTGGCAAATTACACAAACTTTATTTAAATTTTACTTTTACATCTTAAGTGATGTTTTAATTGAGATTGATGGTTTAAATGTTAAAAATGTATTTCTATCGGCACACTTGTAAATTACCAGATACCAACCACCTGCTTAGCCACAATAGCTCAAAGGTTTTTCGAGTTATTTTAGCTTAAATATTCTACAAATGACGATTATGGGTACATTCGAAACGCTGTTATTTCGAGAAACTTTTCTGAAAAATGTCTGAAATTAGTTTTTGAAACGTATACATTTATCTTTTAAACTTTTATATCTATTCCTCAAAGACCAATACACTTTTTTTTAACTATTAAAAATGAGTTAAGGGTAAGAATTAAATTTGAAGATCTTTTCCAAAAAAAATATATATATATTATATATTAACCTGACGTACAGGACATTTTTCAAGGGGCGAATTCGAAAACTATAATCCGATTAAGGCGGAAATATTAAAGATGTATTAAATATTCTCTAGATATTAACTAATAAGAACATATATATTTATATATGTACATTTTTTTAATTTGTCTATTGTGCTTAATAAAATATGTCTGTAATCATGAAAAACATACACAAAACTATTTTATAAAAATCAGTTTTTTCTCTGGAATTTCGCTGTTTTACGCTGTATTTTTGTGCTAATCCAGCTATTTTTGGTAAGAAAAAAATGACATCACTGCTGACAACAACAGAATTGGGCTATTGAAAAACGCTAGTTTTAGTCGAAAAAAAGCTAAAATGGCAATGCTGGATACGAAAAGAAAAGAAAAAACAGAGAGACAGAAACAGAAATAGCGCAGCAACCAAAATAATAACAATTAATACCAAGTGTCCGTTGAACGATTACACAAAAATAAACCGAAACGTTCGCTAGCCAGCAACCCAGCGTAGCAAGTACTAGTTTTTTTTTGTTAGTTTTTATTGGCAGCAGTCGTCTTCGTGTTTCTGAGATTCAATATTTTTTTTTATGTTTGTTGCGACGCATAAATCCGTTTTACTTAATCGATATAAGTTTTAACGGGCGTATTAAGAAATCAAATTAAAATACAACAAAAGATAAAAGAGATCACTTGGCCACATTTAATGTCGCAGTTAATTTTTGTGAAGCAGCAACAGCAACAATAACAATAACATCAGCAACAGCAGTAGCAACAAAAATCGTAAACGAAAAGAAACGAAACGAAAAATAGAAAAATAAAACGTACGACGCAGTCTGTCTGTATTGGTGGTGTGTGCGTGAGTGTGTGTGTGCGTTGTGCTGGCGTTCGAGTGTGCGAGCGAGCGAGCCAGCAATAGGGCGGCAGTGGCAGCGAAAAGAGATTTTCGACATCATTTTCTCTCGACAATTTTCAAACAAAAATTCAAGTTTTTAAACTTGAAGAAGGCCAGTTCGCAAAGGCGTAGAAAAGCTGAGAATTAAGTCCATAATACTCCAATCGGAGGGCGTGGCAAAGTCGGAAAAAAGAAGGCGTAGGAAAAGGAAGAGGCAAGAGGAGAAAAAGAGTAAAAAGAAAAACGCAGTTTGAGATTGTTGCTGCTGCTGCCGCCTGCAACGAAACAGAACAGAAGTAATATAAGTAATACAAATAATAATAAAAGAGAGGCTCCACCAAAAGCGACAACAACAAAAGTAAATCAACAAAACAAAGGCAAAAGTAAAAAACAAAAACAAAAGCCACAGAGAGCGAGAGCGTAAGCGAGAGAGCAGCAGCTGAAAACATATGATTTTTGTTTGTGTTGTTGTTTTTGCGCGCGCTCTGCGGAACGAGTGAGAAGGCGGAACGCGAGGAACGACAGGAACGAGTGGCATTTGTTGCTGTTGTTGTGCTTCAGCTGCTGGCTGATTCAACCAACGGAACAGAAACAGAAACAACAACGCAAGTGGTAAGTTCTTCCTCTTCTAGCTGTTGTTTTTGTTTGACGCGCAAAAAAAAATTGAAAATCGTGTATATACGAAATCGAAATCGTACGATAAAACCTAGGTAAAAAAAAAAACCTCCATTTATGCAACTATTTGTTTATTATTGCTCTGTCGAAATCACAGACGTGTAAATTGTGCAAACAAAGAGCCAAAGAATAGAGCAAAAGAACGGAAAAGAAACTCGACAAAGAGAGAAAGATGGGAAGAGAGCAAGAACAAAGTTATTTGCTGTTATTTAAATGTCAAAAGTAGTGGAAATTTTGTTTTGGCCTGTGACGCGAAAAAAATATTATTTCAAAACACAAACAATGAAGGGGGAAAAAATCACACAGATACACTCGTTCGCTCTTCCTCACTCGCCCCCTTCTTCTCACGCACACATGCCAACGCAATCTATATGTACGTGTATGTGCGCATTAGACGGGCAACAACAAAACGGTGGAAACGGACTGAAACTAAACGGAACGAACTGATAGTGAACACATTTGAGCACAGTGGAAAGGTCAGAGAAAAAAAAGAATAAAATTGCTTCATATATAGTGAAAATACTATTTTGTTGGGCTTACAAAAACGTTCAACAACTTAAAAAAAAAACATTAAATAAATTAAAATTTATTCTTGTAGCATTCAATTTGAGTTCCGTTTAATAAAGCTCTTAGATTTTATACCACTGTGCGATGCTGTACGTGTGCGAGAGGACAACAAAATTTCGTTGCAGCTGAGTTGCTCTCAATGCATTTGTGTGCATTATATTGCATCTGTGTTAGATTTTTGTTTTCATTTTGGCATCTCTTTCACTGCTTGCCCGCGCTCTGACTCTCTCGCTTTTTGACTTCTGTACATTTTGATAATTGCTCCGAGTTTTGACTCTTTGTTTTCTAAATGTATGCAAAAGCAACAGCAACAACGGCCGTCGAGTAATCAAAAAATAACACAAATATTTGGATGACACAAATTGTGTTGTGTTTCCATTTTCGCTTCATTTACAAATTAAAACGCACATCAAAAGTGACATTTTTCAATTGCCCATCCCCTCCTTTGTCACTTTGTGGTTTTACCTAATAGAAATGTTTGCCAAAAAAATCTGCCAACTTGCGATTTGATCGTTAGAGGGGAGGGGGAATGTTTGGGCGAGTGGGAGGCGGCGGTGGGTGGTTTTGACAATAAGAAGAAACACAGAAAACAAGAATCAAAAGAAAACTAAAAAAAAAACTAAAATTGCATTCCCCTATGTCAGCACTACAATCAAATACTTTACAACGAACCAACGTAAAAATATGTAACACTAGTATAATTGTGTCTAATATTAAAAACGAATACTGATAAAAGAATATGGGCCCTTTTTCGTGATATTTTCAAGTCTCCTGCTGAAATTTTTGAGATCAAACCAATTCATTTTTGATTATGGAAAACATAATAAGGTAGTTGCAACATTCTATAGATACTATGCAGGTTACGTGAATTTTAGGTATAAAGCTGCAAAGAGGTTCTTTTCTTTGCTGGCCTATTGACACATGGGTTTGTGTTATCCGATGCTGTAAAGAACCGATAGGGATTCCTTTGTTCGCTCCCAAGGACTGACAGAGGTTGGGGGGATGGGTCGCGACTGTCTTATCACTTGCGACTGTGTTTGTTTCGGGGGGTGTGATTAATACTATGTGTAAAGTGTTTCAATCTGGAGGCCTGAATAGAAAATGATTTTTCTGTCGTAATCAAGCGACAATAATCAGATGTGTGTGGGTTGATGAACCTGTGCTTTATAAAATCTGTTTCGTCGATACGCTATATCACGACCTAAAACAATTTTTATTAATTTTTATTCATTCCTTTATGAAATTGCATGTCTGATACTACTCAAGCTCTGTGTGTGTGTATTTTGAGTAACACCTGTTCGCAGCGTGAACCCGTGTGTGAGCTATTGTTGTGCCGAAAAAGATAGGTGAAAAAAAAAAAACGATTTTTTGTCAAGTGTCTTTTGGCAATGGCCAGCATAAACAATGGGAACACCAACAACAAATAGCACCACAGTACTCAACAGACAAAACACACACACAAGTACACTCTATTTTGGGGTCTCTCTTTTATCTACGTATGTACCCTGCAGTACCACTTGTCATCAATAGGCCTCTGTAATCAACGATTCATCAACAGCCGACGTCGATTTCTACCGAGCCGACGCTCTCATTCGACCATCGTGTCAAACCCGACTCTCTCGCGCTCTCATTTCTCTCTCTTCGCAAAAAAGGTTGATGACAGAATGATTAAAAGTTGTTGATGAAAAGATGATGACAAAATGGTCTAAATTAATCAGTAATTCATCAACAAAAACGGCATGTTGGCTCTTGCTCTCTTGAACTCTCCCTCTCTCAAAAATATGAGCGGGGTGAGCGTTTTTTATTTGCGTTGTATCTTTTGAAGGAGTGAGGAGCAATACTTTGTGGTCGACAAAAGTGAAAGAAATTAAAATGTTTTAACAAGTTCCCATTATCGCGAGAGGGTTATTTCTACAGCAGTACACCATATTTTTATAACAGTGAAATTATATAAAAAAAATTGGGTATTAAATGGAAAGCTGTGAAATTAATTGTTTAATGCGAAGAAAACCCAAAACTTAAAATTAAAAACTACAAACACTTTGTTGATGAATTTGTTGATTAATTGTTGATGAATTCATCAACAATTCATCAACAAAGTGTTGATGAATTCATCAACAATTCATCAACAAAGTGTTGATGAATTCATCATCAAATTGTTGATGAATTTTTGGTATAAGTGTTGATGAATTTTTGGTCAAAAGTGTTGATGAAAAAGTGATTAAAAGTTGATGAATTTGTGTTGATGACAGCCTAGGACATGCCCATGTTAAATTCATCAGTAGTTTGTATGGGCTGTCATCAACTTTTCATCAACAACACCGACATTTGCGTTGATGAATTACTGATGACAGGTACTGCAGGGTATGTATAATTTTGCTCCCGCTGTCCCTCTCATTCTTGCATAAAGAAATTGCAGCGAACTTGAGCTTCGTGTCGTTCATGCGTTGGCCGAGTTCTCATTTGAACTTGTTCTGGAATTGATCGAGTGTCAAGGATACGTGTAAACCAGCGAGAGGCCAGCTGCTATTTGTTGCCACAGTGTTCACTCGGTAAAATATATCGACTCGTGTGGGGGCTACAAAGTTTTTTTATTTATAAGTTTTGCTTAAAAATGTCACTTTAGTTTACTCTTAAAATATACATCACTCGCCGTTTTTATTTATTTATCGTATTAGTTAAAATGGGGTAGGGTTTTTTTATGACCTATAATTTGGATATTTAGTTAGCTTAAAACTGTATTAACATTGAGGTGGTTGCTCTTTCTCTCAACATTTCTGTCTTTGTTGCACTCCCACCAGTGAATGGTGATTTATGCCATTTCGGTTGCCTATTGCTAAACAAAGACATATGCGTTACTGATGTCGTATTTTGTGAGAGCGAAAGAGAGGCAGTGATACTGGGTAAGTGGGGCTCTGAGGGGGCGGAAGATGGAGCTCTCTTGCTTGCGCACCAGTAGTTGGTGCGGGTGTGTGTGTGACATTGCTTGTTGATATTATAGGTTTGTTTTTGTTTTTGTTGCGCGTGTGTCAGGCCAATTGAGGAATGCAGCTTATGCATATGCACTCCTCCCACCTTCGCCTCCTCCCCCCTTCGTGTTCTGTTTTGTGATACCGTTTTAAGGCTTAACCTTTAGGGCCTGTCTACTGATTATTAAACCCCCGGTCCCCAAGTAACAATATTGTCTTTGGAATTTTGAGTTCTTTCAAGTTGTTTGCACTCTTAAAATTCTTTGCTGGTATATCGAAAATTTTACTAGCGTTTAATTGAATCATTACGCCTTTACTGCACGACTTCGTGTCTTATCATCTGCCAATTGCAATGCCATATGCATATAGTATGTGTATATAATCGTGCTTGTTAATTACCTCATTTCTATCTATATGAAAACGGGACTTGTGTGGTGAAATATAATCAATTGCTATCACACGTGGAAAAGTTTTGCAAAATGCATTTGCAGTAATCATTGAATCATTTAAATGTTGTCCTCTGAATGGAGTAGCACTATTGAAAACACAAATACATATCTATTCTGCATGGTACCTAATAGACTGAGTTCCAACCTTAAATGCATGTAAAATCTAAACTCTGTCTGCCGGCACGATAACACTCCAATTCCAGAGAAGGTTAACTTGTTCTTATATTTTATCCTTGTGTCATTTATTGTTATTAATTTGTAGTGCTTAGCCCAGACGCTTAAAGTGATTACTCAGTTTTATTCTTCTATATACCGTCTAACAAGTTTTCCTATATTCTCATATTGACTAATAATATTAATCATTTTATTAGTTTTGGTACTATTTGCTAGCCACTTTAAGTTTGCATATTGCATTTCGCTGTGTCCTCCGTTCGCTGCTGGCGAACAGCAACCACAAAAAGAAGGCGAAACCAAGAAGCTAATACAAAAACAAATGGCCTGATGATTTCTGAGTGACTTTGAGGTTTTTTTTGTTATTGTTTTGAGCTTGTTTTTCGTTTTCTTTTGCGTTTTCAATGCAAAAAGTGAAAAACATTAACAAATATGTTCTTATTTTTGCGTAGATTGTTACGTTTAATTTGTAAGGATTATTCGCTGCTACTGTTGTTTTATTGCATTTAATTTACGTTCATGAAACTGAAATTGGGCACAACCTAGAACGTAATGCGAAAATTAAAAAAAAAAAACGCAAATCTGAAAATACACGTAATTTGTTAATTAATTGGTAAGAGAAGTAAAGAAATCGAGGGGGAGAGTGGTGTTGGGGCAAAGGCAGGCACTGGGGGGTGGCTTCGTGCAAAGATTAAAACAGTTTCATTGAGACAAAGGGAAAACAAAACGAAACAAAATTGAATGATCAAAAGCAACTATGAAATGTGCGCATTAGGGTGAACCTTTGTGGAGCCTTAAATCACAGCTGGCATCATTGGAGCTGTGCCTTAAACGAAAGTTTTTTATCTTTGTTGTGTTGGTTATTTTATGACCATAAACTTTTTTATTGTAAGAACTTTAGCTTAGTTTCATCATATGATGTTAAACGCAGGATCCATCTTATGACCTCACAGTTCAAATTTCACCATGTTCGTTAATATATTTTTGCTTTGCTTTGTTAAGATATTAAAAATGACTCGACACACTAGTATTTTGTTCGTACTGTGCAAGCTTGTTAAAAGAGGTTCGAACTTCGAAGTCATAAGACCCTTGGGGTATTGTGTGTATGTATTAAACAAATACTGCAATACATGATATATAAAATTTGTTCTAATCAAGGTCCACCCCAATTGCCTATCAGGAGAGCGAAAAGAGAGAACGTTTTGCAACAGTGCATATGTGTATGTGTGCGATAGATCAATTTGTTTATTTACTCTCTTTGCTTTCTATTTGCAGTTGACAACAGAGCGAAAGAGCGGCGAAAGCGGAGAAAAAGAGGCGACCGATTCGATTCCAGACGCAGTGTCTCCGGGAGAGCTAGAACAGTGACAGCAAAAGAAGAGCGGGAGCAAGACTGCCAACCAACCTCCTCCCCCCTATATACACAAACACACACCCACTGCCAGCCCCCCTGCCCTCCAGTGTGGAGGCACTGCATTATAGGCAGCAGCTGTGGTAGCAGCTAGAGAGGAGCGATTCAGGAGCCAACCGCCTAGCAACCGCCGCCGCATCATGTCCGCGGACTCGCCACGCCGCCATCCATCCGGCGTGGTCGGTTCCGGCCTTGGACCGGGCTCTTCCGTCTCCGGATCGGGTTCAGGCTCCAGTCACGGTCATGTTTCTGGCTCCGGCTCGAGAACGGGTACGCTGCCCGCCATTGTGCCGCCGCAGACCGTGTCGGATCGCTCTATTTTAGACTCCGCCATTGGTTTCATCAACGATGTGACCTTGGCCAATCAGCCGGTTCAGGATCCCAAGGACACCATCACCTGGGCCCGATTCGAGACATGTGCGGATGTCAGTGATCCACGTTTCGGCGACGATTGGGAGCTGGAGGGGAATGCGGCGCCACCGCTGCTCCTAATCCTCGGCTACGGACTGGGGGTCCAAGTTTGGGCCATACCCGCGAACGGTGAGGCCGTGGAGGTGCTATCGTGGCGTCACGGCGTCGTCACTGCCCTGCGGGTGTTGCCCACGCCGGCGACGGTAGCAGGTCTGGACGAGAACGGTCGGGCAGATGAGCCCGTCGATGCATTCGCAGAAAAGCGTCCCCTGGTGGCTCTTGTCGATGGTGGCAGTGCAGCGGCCAGTGGCCTCCTTCCTGGCAATTCGGGAATGGGCATGGGCGGCGGCGGAATCAACACAGTCGGTGGCTCCGGCGGCATTGGAGGAGGCGGCAGTGGCGCTGTTTCAGCAGCTGCCCAATTCAGTGCCGTGAACTTTCTGTCGCTGAAAACGGGCGTTCAGGTCAAGACGATCAAGTTCAAGAACGCCGTGCTTGACATCCAGGCGAATAGGTCGGCGGTGGTCATAACGTTCCACGAACGGATAGCCGTCTTCGACGCCAGGACACTGGAGGACCGCCTAACCATCACCACCTGCTATCCCAGTCCGGGGTGAGTGCCTACCTTGGGGATTTCCAAAGAAACAATACTAATTAGTTGTGGTCCCTGCTTGCAGGATTAATCCTAATCCCATTGCGCTTGGCCCACGCTGGCTGGCATATGCGGAGCACAAGCTGTTGCACTCCAAGCGCAGCGGCGGCGGATGCGATGGCGAGGGCGTGCCCAGCTATACGGCAACAGTGCTCAATGCGGCCAAGTCACTTGGCAAGGGTTTACGCGAACTGGGCGAGCAGGTGGCCGCCGGATTGACCGGCACCACCGCCGGCAGCGGTGCCAGCTCCAAGAGCAGCAGCTTCGATTCTGCCAGCGGCGGTCCGGATGCCAAGCAGTCGGGCGTTGTTACCATCATCGATGTGAAGGTAAGGTTCTTGGATTTTCAGCCAACTGAATTCACTATTTAATCTTTAACGCATAATCTTGTCTCCAGCATCCGGTGAAGGACTACAGCCCCACGTCCGGCACACCGCTGAGCGCAACGGGCGGTTCACAGGCGGCCGGTGATCCGATTGTCGCGCACTTTGTGGCCCACAGCGAGGCACTGGTGGCCATGGAGTTTGACAGCTCGGGCATGCTGCTGCTCACTGCCGATCGGCGTGGCCATGATTTCCATGTGTTCCGCGTTCAACCGCATCCAGTGGGTCCAAGCCTGGCCGCCGTACATCACCTGTACGTTTTGCATCGAGGCGATACCAGCGCCAAAGTGCAGCACATCGCCTTCTCGCTGGACTCGCGCTGGGTGGCCGTTTCCACGCTGCGTGGCACTACGCACGTCTTCCCCATAACGCCCTACGGCGGCGCCATGGGCGTGCGGACGCACACCTCGCTCCATGTGGTTAACAAGCTGTCCAGGTTCCATAGGAGTGCGGGCTTGGGAGCGGATGGTCGCTCCAGCTCGCCGATTTCGCACTCGGAGAGCACGACGTTCGTGCAGTCACTGCAGCCGTACCATAATCCCACATTGCCGCCATATCCACGACCGGCGGTGGTACAGCCACTGGCCCAGCTGCGACAGCCCTTTACATTGGGATCGCCGCCAGGATCAGCGGGCTTGGGTTCGGGCGTTGGAGGAGGCGGCGGCGTCGGTGGTGGCAGCATGGGAGCTGGGATAAATTCTGGCGTTCATGGAGGCGGTGGCGGCAGTAGCCAACGGCAGCGGCAGCGTCTGTCCTCACTGTCGGATGACAGCGGGAAGCCGCTGAGTGTTTGCTCCATCTTTGCCAAGTCGAGATCTTGGCTACTGGAGCCACCGATGGCGACACGAGAGCAGCCGCATCGCGTCCAGCGCAAGGCGGTCGACTCGCTCTTCGTAATGGCCGGCCACGGGGCGCTCATCCAGTATGATCTGGACACGAAGTTAGCCTCAAGTGAGTGAATTGGATCATCGCACTATCCTCATCTTCATTTGACA
The DNA here is from genome assembly GCA_018152175.1 of Drosophila jambulina. Taxonomy (NCBI): domain Eukaryota; kingdom Metazoa; phylum Arthropoda; class Insecta; order Diptera; family Drosophilidae; genus Drosophila; species Drosophila jambulina. The sequence goes on from JAECXH010000006.1 coordinate 5,530,499, forward strand.
TTTATTTATCCATTACAGATGTTGCCAAAGAGAAGATATGTGATGACACGCCCATCGAGCTGGAGGTGGAGGCACGCGCCCAGTGGAATCTGGGGCGGCGCAAGGATGGATCTCAAGAAATCATACCACCGCTGGGGCTGGACAATTGGCTGATCAAGGATCGCCATGCCAGCCTGCTGCTGGACAGCGCCCATCAATTCGACGAGCCGGACGAGCGGGCCGAGAGTTGGCTGGCCCAGGTGGAGATCATAACGCACGCGGGTCCCCATCGCCGTTTGTGGATGGGGCCGCAGTTCGTCTTCAAGAACTATAACACGCCCAGCGGGTAAGGAATAGGACTTTAATATAATTTAAACTCTTTAGAAGATATATATAATTATGTTTCCTTAGTTCCAATCTAAACCATGTGGATGCCGAGGCAGTGGAGATTGGAGTCACCAAGGCTTCGAACACCACTTTGCCCTCTACGGCAGCCAATGCCTCAGCATTAGGACCGGGTTCGCTGGGTATGGGTGGTGCCAAGGATCGCTCCAGTCCGTTGAATATGCCGTTGAATGCTGCCACCTCGGTGGGAGCAGCTGGCATCGGAGGCCCGGCCGCGATCACCGGTCGCAGTGGAACCGGAGTGCCAGTGCTCATCGAATCGGGATCGTACAGTAAGTGAAGCCAAAGGAAATGGACTCTGAACTTAAGACTCAACCAGTATCAATCACTATCAATAATAGGCAGCATAGAGCAGAGTCCCAAGTTGATGGATCGCTTCCGGCATGGCCACTTGGACTCGGACTACGGGCATGGGGACACACGTCTCAAGGAGGATCTAGCGGATGCCATGCGTGAATCGCCTTCGACGGCGGCGGCACGGCGTGAAACAACGGGTAAGTGGTAATCCATAACCAATCCAGTCCAAGCTCCTCAATATCGCATGTTGTGCAAGACCATTTGATTGCTAGATAGCCACCGGTGATGATGTTCTCTGGTTGGGGTTGTGTGGTGGCGGATGGATCTGCGCTCAAGTAGCTTGATCCCACTGAAAAACCCCAGCAAAGAGTCGTTAGCCAAAGACATTTTAATAATAACATGCATTACGCCCATACATTTAGCATGTTAGAGATCAAGGTCTAGAAGTCGGATGAACGTTCCAAAGCGCTCTATCTAGAGAGCTTGGAGTCAGCTCAGAGGCAGTGAAAAAATGCAATTCTTGTTATTAAAAAGTCTTTGGTTAGCCGGTGTCTTCGATGTCTTCACAATTATCTTTTTTAAATTGTTTTACCTTTAATACATTTGTTTATTGTTTTCATTTTATTTTGATTATTTTCAATTTACTTTGTGTTTATTTTTTGTTTTTGTTTTGGAAACACACATACATACAATACAAATACATATATACTTCTTATGTTGTTTAAGTTCGAACGCTTTCAAAACGAAAATGTTTAATTCCAAATATTTTTGGTGAAAATAATGAAAAGGCTATATTTTAATGTTGATTATGAAACACCACGAAATTGGCATTGGTTGTTGGTTGTTGATAATGATGATGAAGTATGATATGAAACTGATGATGATTATGATGTAACATCCATCAATTTCCCTCCTCTCACTTTCACTTTTGCATGATTCTTTTCATAACTCCATTTCTCTACCATTTCACTTTCCCCACTCGGTGTGTGTGTGTGCGCGCGAGTGTAATTGTGGTGTAAAGCCTTGTGTGTTGGTGTTTTTGAACTTTCAGTTGTTGTTGAACTTTCTTCCTTTTTTTTTTTCATAGCCGCTTAAGCAAAAACTAAACAACATTTTCTTTGGTGTTTTTTGTCCAGCCCAATAAATTGTGATCTATTTCTATTTTAATGCAACTAAATTTAAGCTAACAACATTTTTGACACAGCAATTATCCCTTTTAACAAGAAAAAATCAAAGAAATAACCCTTTCGAAGTTCCCCCAGATTAAATTCTTCTCTACCACCACAGCTCGCTTTTCCAACATTATCTTACGAATTTCATCGGGTTAATCTTATTGATCTTGATCTGTAGCCTGGTTGTCCTGGTAGAGAGTTTTTTCACCATGATTTACCTTCGGCTTACACTGCTCACCATCTCCTAACCTAATTCACCAGACCGCTTACACTCTTTTCACCACACTTCCTTGGAGTAAGGAATAAAATTATCGATGCCTGACAACGCTGCAACAGAGAGCGACTCTTTACTCTTTGCCATCCGCTTAACCCCTTTCCCATTCTTCTGCAAGACTCTTTCTACGGGCTCTTTCCTTGTTTGTCCTTGTGATTTGTTACACACTTTTAATTTACAAAAAACCAAAGCAATTCTTCTGCGAAAGAGTATCATTGCACGTGCGAGTGAGATAGCCTTTGTTGAGTGACTGAGGGCGAGTGAGATGGTGAGATGGGAGAGAGAACGAGAGCGAGAGAGAAGATAGAGCGAGAGAGAGAGAGAGAAAGAACGATTGAGAGGAAAGAGCACATTAATCTACATGAATCTTCTAATAAAAAGCCAAAGCCATTCAAATTTCGAGAACGCTTTTCAAAAAAATATATTCACAAATATACAAATTCTCCAGTTTCTTACGTTTATTTCCCAAACAAAAAATAATAATTGCAATATAATAGAAATAAAATTGAAAACATCGTGCCTTGTCACGCTATTTTCTTGACTTTAATTTCTTTTCGTTAATATTTTCACACTAAAAAATGCAAAAAGTTCTAAAAAGTATCGTTTTCGTTTTTACAAAGTTTATTTATTTATTTTCTGTTCCACGTACGATTATTTCTTTTATTTGTTTTGAGTGTTTTCCGCTTCCTTTTCGATCGATCAACTACTAAAGAACATAGTTATTTTTTTATATAATTATAATACTTAAAAAAATACAGAGGGAGAGAGAGAAAGAAAAAAAAAACAATAAATACAAAGGATAACAAAAATCAAATGTATTGCCGAAAAAAATTAAACATTTTCGAATTTCGAGTCAAGATCCAAATCAAGATCCAACAAATTCGCTTTTGGCTTTTTGTTTTTTGTTTCCTGTACGAACCAAAGACGAAAAAATGATAAAAAAAACAAATGCGCTTTTCTCATAATTTGTTTTCTCTTCTTCTATTTCTCGTTTATTCTTCGCTCTGTGTTCCGTGTCCACCGCGACCGCCCACCGTTTGTTAACCCGTCCGCCTTCGCCTCTGTCTTCGAAGCAGATCACCAGGCTCCTTCGTGCGGAGATCCTGCTGCCGCTGCTGCTGGTGCTGCTGCAGGCTCGACTTCATCGCCGCTGGCTTCCTTGGAGGCAGCGACGACGACGGCGCCCACAGCCACCGCCTCGACCTGTGATAATGCCTGCTATTACGATGCCCTCGGCGAGCACGAGAGCCTTAACGAGCTGGACGAGTCGGAGGATACGGAGGAGGCGACGCAGCACATGGATTCTGGATCGTCAACGATCTCCGCTCTGGCCTCTGTTTTGCCCAACATTTGCAGCTATTCGCGCGTGGAGAAAATGGTGAATCCCTTGGGAACAGTCACCGATCTCAATGCGGGCATCTCGGGTGAACTGCAGACGGATATGCTGGACGAGGTGGTGGGCCAGCTGGCTGCCGAGGATACCGTGATCCATGAGAACTGTGACGAGGCCCTCTTCCGTCCGGTGGTGGCCATTTTTTGTAATGATCCCACTGAACGTCAAAAATTGCTCCAGCGCAATCGGGAGGATAACCCAGAGCAGGCGGCCAACTGCCAGCCGCCGGTTGTGCTGGCCAATAAACTGATTGTCCCTGTGATTGCCAAGGAAGTGGACGAGGTGTTGGTGCAGAAGGAGAAGCAAAAGTCTCAGAAGCAATCGCACAAGGCGCAGCAGCAGCAGCAGCAGCAGCAGCAGCAGCAACAACAGCAGCAGCAGCAGCAGAAGTCTCTCCGATCTTTGGCCGCTGCCGAGGACGCAGCTCAGGCCCAGAGATTCGCCGAGTTATCTCATCTCAACAAGCCCAAGGGCAACAACAGCAACAACAATAAAACTGCCAGCCAGAAGAGCGGAAGTTGCACCTCCGAGGACGAGGGCGCTCTAGCCATAGCCAGCGGCAAATCATCTGCCAAGAAGACCAAGGGTGGCAACAACAAGCAGCCAAAGGTCAGCGGGAAAGTCACCGAGAAGGCGATTATAGTGGAGAAGTCTAGGAGTCCAGAGCACGAGCCCGAGCCCGAGCCAGAGCCAGAGCCGGAGCCAGAGGCAGTGCTGGACTCCGATCTGGAGTCAGATCATGCCGATAGCTTGCTAGCCAACAAGCGAAGCATTGCCGCCGTAATGGTGAGCAGTGCCAGTGCCCAGGGCTTGAGCCTGCATGTGGAGACGAGTACGACAAATGCGGAGGATGAGGAGGAGCAGGAAGAGGAGCAGGAGGAGGAGCAGGAGAAGGAACAGCAGCAGCAGGATGAGGAAGAGCAGGAGCAGCGGAAATTGCAGCAAAGCAAGAAGCAGGATAAGCCGCAGACGCAAGTTCAAGAGCTGCCTATAGGTAAACTCGCTCGAACGCCGAACCCAAAAGATAAGCAAAGGTATCCGGAGCCAGAAAAGGTTTTGAAGCAGGTGCTGAGTGTCCAGGCAGTGGAGACGCCCGCCGAGGATCCTGTCGTAAAACTGCCCCCGAAAACAGAAGAGCAAACCTCCGAGGATATCAAGAAGAAGGCGAGCGAGAGTTCCAAGAAGACAAAACCAGAGACGGGAGGCAAGAAGCCGAAAGAAAATCCAAATCCGGAAAAGAAGGTTGCCGAAACCAAGAGTCAGGAGGCAAAGGATGCGCCCAGAAAGAAGAGTGAAGCTCCTGTCAAGGAAGAAATGAAAACAATAGCTCCAGTGGACAATGGAAAGAAGGATAAGAAGGAGGCGAAGGAGAAGTCCAGTGCGGAGAAGGAGAAACCGGAGCCGGAAAAAGAGAAATCGCCGGAGAAGGAGAAACCCTTAGAGAAGGAGAAACCTTTGGAGAAATTGAAACCCGGTGAGAAGATAAAACCCACAGAGAAGGAGAAACCAAGCGAAAAATCCCTCGAGAAGGAGAAGGCTCTCGAAAAGGAAAAGCCGCTGGCAAAGGCAAAGCCTTCAGAAAAGGAGAAACTTCTGGAGAAGTCCGCATCGGTCACTCCACCTCCCACTAGCTATGTGGTGAAAGTGGTGGAGGAACCAGCAGCAGCAGCAGCGGTTGCATCCATCCCGAAGCCAACTCCTCCGATCCCCAGTCCGTGGAAGATTGTCACGGAGGACAAACCAACCCCCAAGCTCTCTGCTCCTGCCCAGGACTATCCCAGTCTGGGCAAGGCCGCCGGCAAGTCCAGTCCGGAGAAGAAGCGGGATGAGAAACTCCTGCCCGGCCTAGTTACGCCTCCGAAAGAGGAGCCAAAGTCGACTGGAGCAGCTTCTCGCTCCTCCTCGGTCAAGGACAACTTCGAGGACTTTCTCAGCGGCCTGAAGCCGCTTGAGGAGCTGCCACCGCTACCTGCCCTGGAGCCACTTGAGGTCCAGGAGGTGGTGGAATCGTCATCGTCGTCGAAAAGGGATGTGGAACCGACGCAGCTCAGTCTCATCAATTTCGAGAGTCCGCTGCAGGAGAGCGCGGTGATGCCGCGACGGATATCGCCACCACCGCGAGGCTTCACCGAACAGAACCTGATCCTGGCGCTCTGCGGTTCCCTGCACTATGAGAACGAGCAGGAGCGGCTGAGGGAGCCCGAGCCGGAGGCAGAAACGGAGCTGGAGCTGCTGGTAACCGAACCAGAACCAGAGGAACCGGAGCCGGAGGAACAGAGCTACATACCCCTGGAAGCGATTTCATTGTCATCCCTGCAGAAGTCCACCTCGACATCAAACAACTCGTCCGGTTCCGAGGAGATTGTCATCATGGAGGGACCCGCCAAGAAGCTGAGCAAGAAGCACAAACGTCTGAAGCAGCTCCAGCTGCAGCAGCAGCAGCGGGACCGCGAACGGGAGCCTGATGACGAGGAGCTGCGTCCGCTGATCAGCATCAGCATGTGCGATTCCCAAGTGGAGATGCAGAAGCTGGCCAAGACCCTCTCGGGCGACGATGACGAGCGGGAAAAGGAGCTAGAGCTGGAGCTGGAGCTGGAACTGGGACTGGAGGAGCCGGAGCAATCACTGCCCGAGGATCTGCTGCATTTTGGCAGCAGTGGTGCGGCCCTGGCTGTTACAACGGACAGCGAGGGACCTGTGCCGGCCACCACATCCGATGACAATCTGACCTACGGCCAGCAATCCTCATCCGCCAGCAGTGGCGCACCGCACAAGCTCAAGACCAAGAAGCTGGAGCACAAGATCAACCTGATTGCGGCCATAGAGGCGGCCACCTCTTCGTCCACATCCTCCGCGGAGGAGAGCAGCGTGGAGACGACGCTACACCCGGATACCACGGGCTTGGGCCTGGCATTGGCTTCGAGTAGCGCTTCTGGCGGAGGTATTGGCTCCGGCTTGGGTGCCAGTGGTGCTGGCAATGCCGCTTCCTCGAGCCTGACCAATGCTGAAGGGGGTGGTGTCGGGGTCGGGGGCAGCGGCGGCGGCGGCGTCACCTCGGTGGGCGTGACTAGCCCGCCGAGTGCCACAAAGAAGAAGACGAAGCGACGCAAGAGATAAGAATTAGCGATTTGTTTGCTGTGCGTCTTTAGCCTCGTGGTGCTGTGGCATCTGTACGCCGCCAATCGGGTGGCACAATCCACCGGCGGCAGTGCACCCGCTGCCCATGCGCTCCAGCAGTCGTCGTCGAACCGTGTTTCATCTTCTCTGGAACAGCCAGGAGAGACGGGAGAGCCGGGAGCGCCAGTACACCAGGTAGGACGAGGCCCAGGGTCGTCCGATTTCCCCCAACCCAAGCCCATACTGAAGCAGGAGCAGGAGCAGGTTCAGCAGCGGCAGCAGGCGAAGTAAAAGAGCAGCAAACACAGAGAAACCAGACAGGGAAGGAGCAGCAGAAGATTCATATATTTTGGTGTGAAAGACCTGCCATCATCCCCGCCAGGAGCAGACAGACAATTGAGTCGACAACCACGACAGATTCTAGATTAATTCATTTCTCAGCAGTAACCACAAAGTAAAAGCAAAGAAAAACCATAAAAACCATAAAACACAAAAACAAAAAACACAAAACACTGTGCAAAAAAAATTATATATTAGTAATAATAATAATAATTGTGATTTATCGAAAAGAACGGAAAGTAAAAAAGAAATTCTAGTTGTAATGTATAATTTAAATCGAGGAAAACAAAACGAAAACGACAAAAAACAAAACAAAAGCGTGAAAACCCAAAACAAAAAACATTAAAATGAGGAAAAACACACAAAAACAAATTTAAATACTAACCAAACTTTTAAGTGCAAAGTTATATATTGTTAGCTATACGTTTCTATAAATTATACACTCTATATATACACATTATATATAGACATAAAGATATATATTTATATTACACAGACACGAGAATACATTAATGCTCTCCAAAATTGTATATAAAAAGGCGCTAGAAATGGTAAAAAATTTGTAAAATTCGAACAGCACACACATTGACACAGGACACTCAGTTAAAATCACTTCATTGCGTTTAAAATATATAGAAAAGGATAATGTAGTGTGCAGCTCCATATGGGCATTCAATTCAATTTAAATTATTAATAAAAAGAAATAACCTCTTCGGGAAAAGCTAAATATCGAGTTTTTCCTGCCTGATTATCCAACTGCGTGTGATTTTGCAAGCAATTCAAACAACTAAAAAAAGAACTACAACTACAACTAGAAGGAATCGATTCAATATCGATTAGTTATCGATTACTAAACTGTCCAAATGTCACAACTTGTTTCAACTTGTTTCTAGGCTTTGCTTTCGTTAAGTTTTCTCAGTAAATCGTTAAAGTTTTTTTATTCTTCTCACATGTATCCTTTTCGTTTTTATGTTTGTTTATTTATTAAATATTTTTTTAATATACAAAAAGGTCTCTTGTAGGAACTTACAAATATTTTTACTCTTTTTTCAAAGATTGTAAAAAGTAATAGACGGAGAGAAGGAAATTCAATTTGTTTTCTGTATATAAAAAGATATCGTATGCAAATGTAATCTAACTCGCAGTATTTATGATTTAATTAACGTTTGAGAGATAAAAAAGGCAAGGAGACAAAGGAGGGAAAACGCTAAACACTAATATTTAATTTAATTAAATGATATATGATTAAATAAATGCAATTTTAGTTAAAAACAACAAGAAGTGTGGTCTTTCGTTGGGGTTACACGTGTCATCTTCCAGAACGCCTGCAGTGTTTGAATCTTTGTTTCTTTAAAAAGGATAAAAAGTAATAAATAAATATATTCTAATGACCATATGAACAAACCAATCCAATACACTAAGTAATAAAGCCAAGTTCGTATACCCCTGCAGGGATTCATTTTTCAGTCAGAAGCATGCAGCGCAGTGAAGAACTCATTTCCGGCTCTATATACAATATATGTCCTTGATCAGCATCCACAGCATTCCTATTTACTTAGACATTTAACATTTGAAAGCATTTTTTACAAGCACTGTTTAATTTGTTTCTAATTTACTATTATTTCTCAACCCTAGCCAACTATTTCACCAAGGATCAACTGAACGGCTTGGCCTCGCACAACAACAACAACAACATCAACAACAATATAATTCCAACCAAAGGCAACACCGCGATTCCAAATGCAACGACCTCGACCAACCCGATGCTGATGATGAACATTAAGTCGCAGAAGTCGGAGGCGCCGGACGTGCCCACAGACTATCCGATACGGCAGTCGTTCGGGGAACTCTCAACGGTGGTGAACATCGATGTGTTTGACGACCAACTAAGCATGAGCAGCATCAGCACCAACAGCCGGCTTTCGCTGGAGGGACCGCCGTCTCAGTCATCGCCGCCACTGAGCCTGACCAACGGTGGCGGTGGCGGCTTGATGGACACCAATTTGATGCACTTTAGCGAGAGTGCTGGCACTGCGACTGCTGGACTGGCTTCGGCCAATCGTCAGCCGTTCGATGTGGATGTGGATCTGGATGGAGAGGACGACGACGGCGACGGCGACGATGATGAGGATGAGGATGACGAGGTGAGAGGGCGGTTGCGGCAGCGGGATAGAGCGGAGATTCGCCTGGGACGGCGGAATTTGTGAGAGTTAATGCAACGGGCGGGCCTAATTGGTGGCCAGCTCCAGCTGCGACGCATCTGCACCCAGCTCTTTAGTCGACGGTCCGCCGAGGAGCCCTAGATCCCTTGTTTCCTTTGGCTTTTGGTGCTAGCTCTTCCCCTTTCCATCTCCATCTCCGTCTTCGTCGTCCTCGTCCTCGTCTTCGTATTCGTATCTGTATTGGTATCTGTGTCGGCGCCGAGCTATCCTAGCTTAATTTAGCTTGTTTTCCAAAGTAGTCCAAAAAGTCGGCCATTTTTTATTATTTTTTAATGTTTTTCAATACAGAAACACACATACACACCCCCTAAAAAAACTAGAATGTGAAATGCCAATGCAATAAAAAATCGTGTTGAAAAAAAGAGATATATAAGCATAAGAAATAGATCAGATCAGAGAGACCTCAGCTGAATGCCGTGATATTTAAAATAAAATTTAACAAACAAAAAATATATAAAGAAACCAGAGACAAGAAAGCAAAGTGAGAGAGAGAGAGGCGAAAAACAATACAATATTTTAAATATATATACATGTAAACACTGCAAGATCGAAAGCATAAACCACAATTGAACCACAAAATACAAAATACAATCTACAAAATATGAAATAGTTGTAATAGTAATAACTCCATCTACTTAACCCCTAGCCTTAAAGGAGAAAATCGGTGAAGATATTTCGCATTCTTTTCTATATTATATTCTATGCTATTCTACATATTTTTTTGTTTTCAATTTTGTACCTTAGTTAAGTAGGAGTTTAGTTTTTTATATACTTTTCTATCTATATAAGCCCATTCAAGTCCAGTTGAGAAAATCCCACTCGGTACACGGTGCGTTTAGCTACCATAAGCTATTGATATAACACCTTTTTTCTATATAATGCCGTATCTAAGTCTTGAGTCTGCCTTTTTTTGTACTCTTCGATTTTTGATCACAGCTCGTAGAGTGAGAGAGAGAGTGTAAGCGAAGGAGAGTGAGAGAGTAAGCGAGAGATTAAGAGTGAGAGTAAGAGTAAGAGAGAGAGTGAGAGAGAGACTTTGTAACTGTTTTGATTATTCTCTCTTCGAGAGAAAGAGAGCTCTTTCCGCAATGCAAACGGTGTCAAGAGAGCAAACTCTCCCCCGCTTTTTTACTATAAACGAGAGAAAATGGAAGAGTACCGATTCGCGACATTTCTTTGATGTCTGTTTTAATCAAACTTCTAGTAAAATGAGACCCAACCTTGCGAGCTCCGATTTTGATTCATTCCAGAACAAAAGAAAAAAAAACAATATAAAAACACACACAGCAAGCAACAATAAAACGTTAATGTAAAGTCAGTAAAAAGTGAAAAAACATATCCATTTACAAGAAATATGTATACAATATAAAATATATATATACAAATATTCCCATAATTTTTTTTTCGGTGCAAAATAACAACACATCCCAAAAATATGAGAAAAATAACATAAAAAATCCATAAGTCTTGAGAGAAAACAGTTGTTCAAACTTCAGAAAACATTACATCTACTATATATATATACATATATATTTTTGTAAACACAAATAGATACATTTATATATTTAGAGACGAGCATACCCCGAGCCATCATCGGTGATACCAAAGTAATGAGAGTTAATCGCAGATAGAGCAATGAGAATTACGGCTCTTGTTGCCGCTTCCTTTTTCCACCTAAAAAAACTGAAGAAAAACAGAGTAATACATACACATACACACACGCATACTGCTGGCCAGGTTGAGGTTGTGGACTTAAGATCGAGGATTTTATATATTTGCGCAGAGTACGGAAGCGGATAGGGAGGAGCATAAGGATATTTTTTATACTTGCAACTGACTCTCGTCTTCACTTTGTGTTTCGATTTTGAAAGGATATGACTTCCCACATATATATATATACATATATATATACATACAACATATAGATACGCAAATTGGCAGACAATTTACTTAAAACCTATATCTACATATACGAGTATATATATTCCTACGTATACATTTATATGGCCATCTTAAACGATGTCCAATTCATGTCGTCGCATGTCTTTCCCCTTAGTTAATCAAAAATTATAAAAAAAAAAACAAAAACACAAAATAAAATCGAAAAAAATTATATATACAAAAACAAATACAACCTTTTTTAAAAAAAATCCATTTGTATAACCGAATGTGTCATAGAATTCATTTTGAGGGTTCGATCCTAGAATCGACCCCACCATATATTATAATAATAAATGCATAAACTTAAAAACTCTAACCAGCAAGTGTTTTTAATAAGGCTCGCAGTGGTTAAGTGCAAACAAGCATTTGCACATGGAATACCAGGCGCACAGAAGGCAGCAGATAGAGGATGAGCTTTATTTTTTGTTTGGCGCCACCTGCCGGAATTTCTTGGAACATAGTCATGTTTTAGCCAGGTTTCACACCACTTTAAAAGCTGTTTGTAAAAAGCTGCTTTTGGTTTGGAACCTAGCTAAACTTTGCAAAGCTTCAGCCAAATAAGCTGCATTGGTTTGGAGCCTAGCTAAAACTTTGCACAGCTTCCTCCATCTGCTGCCTTCTGTGCGCCTGGTATTTCAAATCGGGCGGGAGAAGAATTTGTACTGCAAACGGCATAATTGGAGCGTTGTTTTTCCTTCAACAACAAAAACATGTGTACAACATCATTTTGAACAAAAAAACATTTGTACGAAATGTGTTTTACTATTGCGACAAAGCTGCATCCCTCTTGCCACCAGTGATGCTCATCTAGCTTTATTGAAATATTAAGAGACAATGGCATTTCACTTGCCGATAGAGATGCACATATAACTATATCGCAACACTAGGGTTTTTGGGCTAAAAATTGCTAACACCTTCAACGGTTTTATGATCATAACTTGGCTAAAACTCAACCGATTTCAGTCTGGTTTGGTTTTTTCTTCTTGGTTTTTAAATGCAAACATTTCTGCATTTAAAACTTGATTTCTAATTTTTGGCCAATTTTTGACAATTTTAACGATGTAACCCCTTACAAAAAAATGAAAAAATCGAGAAAAAATTTGAGTTTTTGTTTTTATCAATTTCAACGTTAATTAAAGCTCCTGATAAAACCATTTATTAAAATGTATGAAATTCCCAAATATTCGTTTTTTCAGCCAAGTTATGAATATTTCAATTAAGAGATTTCTTAACCCTCATGGGGCTTCCCAGTGTAACAGAATATGTTCAAATATAACTCACTTGTACGCATTTTAATATTCTTTAACAAGGTTTCCGATTTCCCCTTAATATATAACGCGATTATACGCATTTTACTATTTATGCATAGCAAAAATGTTGTCCTAAAACAACAACAATCAAATCAAACTTATTGTTGTTTTACACTTTGTTTTTGTTGTTGCAGGCGAAAATGAGGCATCAATCCCGACATTTTTAGTACTAATTTAGCAGTTTCTGGATTTCATGCACCAGGCGCACAGAAGGCAGCAGCAAGTAGATACAATAAAAGTTCCATCACTAAGTGTGACCATATTGTCAACCCACTTAAGATATTATAAAAGTTCCATCACTAAGTGTGACCATATTGTCAACTCTTAGTGATGGAACTTTTATAAAATTCTAATGGTGTTGGCAATATGGTCACACTTAGTGGTGGAACTTTTTTTATTATCTCCTTGCTGCTGCCTGCTGCTGCCTTCTGTGCGCCTGGTGCATGAAATCCAGAAATTAAGGAATTTGTACCAAAAATGTGCAAATTGAAACCTTGTTTTTGCCTACAACAACAACACGTGTAAAGCATGATTTTGAAGAAAAAAACGTTGTAAATTAAAAAAAAAAAACAAAACATTACATTTTGCTAACACGTTTAATAACTTGTCTTAAACCCAACCAATTTTTAGACCTTATATGGCGGGAATTTAACGACCAAATTAAAATTAACAAATCGCATAACTTCGCCAAAAATGCATTAATTTCACTTCGGAAAGCTAATACAATATCGATTGGAACAGCCCAATAAGAACTCGTTTTGTTGAAATGAATGTGTTTACTTTATAACCAGATCCAAATCCAACTGGTTAAGGCATTATAGAGAACGAGAAGAGTATACACAAAAGTGGCGCAGGCCGGAACTGGAGTTTACGAAACTTGGGATAAGTACATCGGTGTAATGGCTAATATACATATATATATGCAAAAAAATAATAAGTATACATATTTGTAATCGATATATCCTAGACGGCAGCTGGCCCTGACTGGCACACACTGGGCAACTGCTGCTCCTGCTGTTGCTGCTGCTCCTGGGCGCCCGCCTTGGCCGCCGAGCGCGTTGCCCGCGACCGCTCCCATTCCGCTTTGTGCTTGCGCTTGGTATGGTGGTACATATTGGATTTGGACCGGAACTCTGTTGGGCAGAAGGCGCAGGTGTGCAGCTTGACGCCAGTGTGCGTGGCAAAGTGCTCCTGGAAGACGAATTGGAGAGGTTAAGAGTGATTAAATGTTGGAATAGCTTTACATGAGGTGCTGGTACCCACCTCCAGGTAGCGCTTCATCTTGAAGCACTTGCCGCACACATCACAGGCGTACTTGGGCTTGCTCAGGCAGCGATGGTTCTGGCCGGGCAGCTCGCCGCAATTGGGACAGATCATGGAGATGGGTGCGGCGGCCTGAATGGGCGTCGGCGGCGGCGGCGGGTTGTGTCGTCGTTTGTCCAGGGTTCGTCTCTCTGCATCCGCTGGCGGGGAGCTGCAAGAGGAGCCAGCAATGATGCCAACGCTCTCTTTCTTTCTCGTGGTGAGACCTACCTGTAGGGATTGCCCAGAATTGCACCTGTTGTCGTCGTCGTCGCTGTGGTAGTGGCGGCGCCATGCGAACTAACGACTGTGGCCGCAGCCGCCGTTGCCGACATGACGGCGAAGAGTTGGTCCTGCTGCTGCTGCTGGAGGAGACTCGCGCACAGGCGCTGCTGCAGGCTGTCCGGCTGGACAGAGGCACTGCCGCCGGTAAGCGTAGAGGCGGCGGCGGCGGCCACCACGGCAGCAGCCACTGCATTGTAGTTGGCCAGCATTAGCTCGTTTTCCTTGAGACGCTTTTGGGGCAGATCCTCGTCGCTGGCATCGCTGCCTTCGGTGTGCTGCACCTTCTTGGGCGAGTGGGTTTTGCGGCGGCTGGAGCGGGTGCGGGGTACCCGACTAGCTGATGATGTCGGAGCCTTGGTCATGGTCAGATTGATGGCCTCGCTGGATTCGCTTTTGATCACGGACAGGGGCAGCGGCAGCGGCTGCTCTTGGATGATGGGAGGTGAGGGCTGTGGCGCCGTCGCAGGAGCAGCGGACACGAGAGCAGGAGTTGACGCAGGCACGGGAGGCACAGAAACTGCTGCCGGGGCAGGGGTAGGGGCTGTCGTAAGGGCTGGCTCATCCGCCGGCTCCAGTCTCGCCTCGCCGCCAAGCACTGCTCCCTGATTCTGCGACCTGGCCGCATCCCGCTCCTCGCGCGCCTTTAACCACTGGGTGGTATGCTTGCTCTTCACGTGCGTGTACATATTGGAGCGACAGCGAAAGGCCATCTCGCAGTAGGGACACGCTATGGGCCGGTCGCCCGTGTGCGTGGCGATGTGCTCCTCGAGGTAGCGCCGCATCTTGAACGACTTCTCGCAGAACATGCATGGGAACTTGTTGACTGTGGTAGGCGTTGTAGCCGCCGCCTTCGGCTCAGTCTTCACCCAGATTTCGGGGAACTCCGGCTCTAGAATCAGGTGTGCGGTGTGCGGCTCCAGCTGAGCGTCCGCCTCGCCGCCACCGTCCTCTGACCAATTGACGTCGCAGTCGATTTCCAGGAATTGGCTGCAGAGCGTCGTCTGCTTTAGCTCCACCAGCTTCCAGAAGTTGTGGAAGCTCTCCAGCTGGGCGCAGCACTCGGTGCAGATGCAGGTGGATATGGCGTCGTCGCGCGAGAGCTGCAGGAGAGCGACACAGAGGAGGAGCTAGAGGAGCAAGAGCCAACGACTGGCCAGAGCAGATACTCACGCAGAGGTACAAGTGGATCGAGATCAGTTGCACCAAGTAGCTTTCCGGCATCGCCTTGCCGCTGGCCCCGTCGCTGTCGTTCACCTCGGTGGGCGCGCTGCCTGCGCCAGCGCCGCCGAAGAGCAGCACCGCGTTCTGCTCGTCCAGCGCGTTCAGACACAGGCGACAGATCATTTTTATTATAGTTTTTAATATTTTTATTATTTCCTTTCCATCTAGTTTGTGTTGGCGATGGTCAACAATGACGATATTTTTAGTCTTACACGTTTGGTGTCAAATATCGCCAACTGGTGTAGAATTCTCGTTTGCGTAATGTAAAATGTAAAGTAAAAAATCTATTTCTTAGCCGAAATATCGATACGAAATTTTTTTAAAATCCGATCAACGTAACGGCCAGCAATCGACAAACGTAAGTTTCGAATACAAAATGGTAATTTTATTTTATTTAGGGTTTTTGGGCCCATGATTGACTTACAGAAAATGATGACGTGACGAAGCCGAAGCTTTATAAAAATAACCCTCGACTATTCTTGTGGCGACAAAATTAGAACTTTAAATTAAAATTTAAAATTTTTAAATCGTTAAAATCGCAGAGCTAACTTGTTTTAAAGTTAAGAATGAGTACTGTAAATCGTCATTTCCTCGGCAGGCAACTGGTCCCACCGAGCTTTTGTTAAGACGGGTTTAAGGATACTCCCAGGGAATAGAGACGCCCAGCGATCTTTCGTAATCGAAGTTTTTATTGCGTTCTTTCAATGTTACTCGGGATTCACCACATCCTCTCCCTTATCTTAAGCTGTAATCCGTAATCTGTAATCTGTCATCTGTATCTTTGTCCGTGTCCCGATCCTCAGGCCATAATAACACTGGATAGCTCAGAGCACAGAACCGTGCGGACGTGTGTCATAGAAGACCAGATGGCGGGTCGGTACATATCCCTAATTAACCCTATACAGGTAATGTATATAACGCTACAATATGCTGCTGTTGTGTTGTGTGTCGCTTTTGCTTCTGTTCTTAACTCTTTTGATCCGATCCGTGTTCATTCCTGATATAATTTGCATCATGACCGTTCTTCTGTTTTGTTCAATCTTTTTACAAAATTTGATTCTTTTAACTTTTTTTAATGTTTTCTAGCTCTGAAGGTGTGTGTTGATGATGGGTGTGTGGGGTGTGTGTTCGATGGCGTGTGCTGGTGCTGCTTGTTGTTTGTTGTTTCTTGTAGGTCTATTCTCTAGATTGATTTGTAAAGATTGTTTAATGTACATAACTAATTGCTCGCTTACGATTTTAATGTGCATAATTTTATGCATGTAAATCACGTATTGCATACAAAATTGCCTTCTGTAAAATTAATCAAATTTTGGGTCCGTTTTATAGCAACCGATCAACTTTTGTAATTTGATCTTCTGATCTATAATAAAATAATGTACAATTTAAAGAGAGGCGGGATAAACAAGGATCTGAGGGACTAGGATCTTATTGGGGCTTTGAAAAAAAAAAGATTGGAAGCTGGTGCTACGATGGTTCCTAGTTGAATAGGTACAAAAAAGAAGGCGCCGCTGGAGTCGCACGATCCACCTGCTCCACACATCTTCGGCGGCTACTTTAGACAACAATTTCAACGGCAGCCGCCGGCGCAACTCATCTGAACCACAGCTTCAGCCGGAGCGCGTCCACGCCATTCAGATAGTAGCGAAACAGCCGCTTATCACGCACAAAGCCAAGGTTTTCGTACAGCCGCAGCGCCGGCTCGTTTCGCATCTCAGTTTCCAGCACCACCTCGTCGGCATTGTCCGCCAGCATGGCCTGTGGAGAGTGTCAAATACGAATACGAATTAGGTTCAGCAGGAGATTCGTCACCTCTATGGTCATGGTTATGTGCCTACCTCTATGGCCTTAGTGACCAGTGTGGTGCCGATCTTGAGCTTGCGGTACTCCTTGCGCACCGCCAGCATAGCTATGTAGCCGCGCCGTACATTCATGTGCATGTCCAGCTTGCACACGATGGCGCCCACGTACTGATTGTCGTGCGAGGCGAGGAAGCAAAGTTTTGGCCAATTGTAGATGAAGTAGCGGTACGTGTATATCGAGTACGGTTCGGATAGCTCCGCCTGGATCAGTCGCATGATGTCCTGTAAGTTGCCAGTTCGGGATTAGAGCGAGAAAGAGAGATACCCTAGGGTCGTAATCAACTTACATGCATTTGGTGTTCGGCCTCGTACTCCTTGTACACGATCTCGTCCGCTGAAATGTTAGGTGGTAGTGGCAGCAGCTGCTCGGGTTCCGCTGAGATACTGGCAGCAGCAGCAGCCGCCGCTGTGACAGCATCTGCCGAAGTTGATGGCAGCTCCTCCTGGCCACAGATGCTCCCCGTCGCTGCACCACCTTTGGCAGCTCCTCCTCCTGCTGTTGTTAATGTTGTGGCGCTCGCCGTGTTGGCTGTTTGTGTTGTTGTGTTGGCAGTGCTTTTGATTGTGGCTGTTGTGGACTCCTCCCTTGCATCCTTCTCTACCTCCACCTCCACTTCCTCCTTCTCCTTTTCCTTCGCCTGTGAATCATCCTTTATACGCTTGGTGTGGCTGCTTTTGTTGCTGATGCTGCTATTGTTGTTGTTGCTGCTGTCCACGTTGTTTTTGTGGCTGGCGGACCCGCTGCTAATGTTGTTATTGCTGCTCCGTATGTGGTTGTTGTTGCCGTTGCTGTGACCATGTGCATGGCCATTGTGGGCGGTGGCCTCCAGCGCGTAGCCAGCGGTTTTCTCCGGCGCGAAGCCGATTCCGGTGCATAGCTGCAGCTGCTCAAGCAGGCCCTGCAGCTCCTGTACCGACTCGTGACTATCGGTCGCACGCCCATTGCTGGTTGGCTGTTCCTCCTGCTTATCCTCTTTGCCCGGACCTGGGCCTGGCTTCTCCGCCTTCTTTTTGTTCTTGCACTTTTTCTTGCCGGCTACTGCTGGTGCTGCTGCTGCTGGTGCCGCTGCCTGGGCATCCGCCATCCTAGCCTGGAGCTGAACCTGGTTGGGACACACACGGCAGGCGGAAGAGGAGCAGCAAATGAGTTGCGGGGAGCTGCGTACCGCTGAATGGGACAGCGGGGGAGCGGCACTCACCTGCTGGGGGACTGGGACTGGGCGCCTGCAATGCTCTCTCTGTCAGGATTCTGGCGGGGAAGCCAACGGGAATTCGGCCTTATTTTTGGTTATATTTTCACAGTTGCTGGTTTTTCATTCACACACACACCAGCACGCGCACGCACGCACGCACATACACAGGGGCACACGCACGCATACACAGAGCAGGGCACAGTACGGCAGTACGGCACTACGGCAGTCGTCGTCTTCGTCGTCGTTGGAGTCTTCTTTTGTCGCCTCCTGACGCGGGGCGGAGGCGTGTCCAGGGGATATGTGTGGCGGAGGGAACTGCGGGCCCACCGATCTTGTCGCGCGGACGCTAGGTGTGTGCAAGCATGCTAGACTTATGTAAAATCCGTATATCCCCCGAAACTTCAGATTTTCCTTTTGGGGTCTTCGCTATGAATAAATCCACACGCACATACACACACGCACACATGCAGCGCACACCCACACAGCTAAGCGAACAGCTGTCGGGCGAGGAGTGTGCAGTGTTGGTAAGTGTCACGGGAAAATAGGAGTCTGGCAATGCCATGCGGTGCTGCCAGACTGTTGAGACTCCATGTCTCTAGCCAGCAGCGTTGCCAGACTTTTAAGTATCTATGCATAGAGCCACCAGCGTTGCCAGAGTTTTCGATCTCAAGGCAGTGAAAACAGGCTGGTAAGCCTGGTTTTAGGTGGCAGCCCTCTGCCTTTATTGGCGGGAAATTTTGAAATAAGAGTTTTACTTTCTCATCCATTCTGTTAATATTTTGTATACAAAAATATTTAATAAATTGATTAAAATAAAGTAAATAGGAATCTTTTTTTACAGGCCGAGATTACAAAAGATTAAATTCAAAATTCCTCTAACAATTCCCTATAAATGACATAGCTCAATGATTTTGAATTTAAGGAATTCAAACGAATTGGTCGGAATTTCACTATCACCAGTCTTTGAGGGTTCCACTCCTGGAGTTTCTTTGGGCACCACTTATAATTGGCAGGTCCTGCTAACTTTATCCTAAAGATTCCATTTGGGACCTGCCGAACCCGGACTTGAATACGGATTCCTTGGGGTTCAGGCCAAGAAAATGTTTACCTTTGCTTTTCGTTATAGTAAGGAGTTACAATTAATAATTAATACAATTTTCTGGTGAAGATTTTTGAAATTTTTTTATTCAAAAATCAATACTAGATGGATAATATTCCAGCTCTGGATATCTTGAATGGGAGGCCTGGGGCCATCTGGCCTTTAACTGATGGAGGCTAGCTGGTGTAATTCACAGCCCGATCTGGTTTCGGATCGGCACTGCATCCATATGCATATGCATATGCCGCACTCGGAAATGGACTCGATTGGATTGGATGGAATTGGATAATCTTGGCCACGCGATTGAATAATTTCTCGGAATTTTGCATGCGAATTTCGCATAGTATTGACCAGGCCCAAGCAACATCTCTTTGGCCATAACAGAAGCAGTTTTGCCTTCGTTTTGTTCGCCTGTTTGTCTGTTTTACTTTTCTCTCCCGCTCGCCTTTGCTATATAGCTGCTGCTACTGTTGCTGTTGTTGTTTCTGCTGTGACGAAGGTAAATCCAAAATTAGCAAAGCAAACAACGCGCGGAGAAAGTGAATGGCCGAATAAAGTAAAAGCAGCGGTGGAGAGAGGAGAGAGTGGGGAGAGGACAGCGGGGAAGAGGGAGAAGCGAGAGGCGTTGGCGCAGACGAGACAAGTGGCGCAGCCAACGCCTTATCACCACCGAAGCTCGTGAGTCCAGGCACCTGGAATCGGATGCTTGGACCCAGGGAACTCGAGTTCCTTTGGGTATATGCGAGCTTGGCATCGATTCTCCCTGCGGTTTATTCGGCATCCTAGAGGATTAATCATCACAGGGCATCTGCTAAGGGCTTAGAACCCCAGGAAACTCGAGTTTCCTTAGATAAATCCAGCTGAAATTCGGTATGCAAGCTTGGCATCAATTCTCTTTTCAATATATATGTAATCCCAAGTGGTCACTCATTACGGGGCATCTGGCACGGGCCTAGAGTCCCAGGGAACTTTACCTTCTTCGGGTATATCAAGCTGAAATTTGGTATGCGAGCTTGCAATTGACTTTTCTTGCATTTTGTGTGAGATTTTTGACCTTAACTTATTACTTGACCCTAACTTACCATCTTCCTACGGGTATATCCAGCTGTAACTTGGTATGCAAGCCTTTTGCTTAGTCTCCTGTGTGAGATTCACGGTAGTAACTTCTTACTGATCGTTTGTAAAGGGTTTATAGTATATCATAGTAGAGTATATCAAGCTGAAATTCTACACATGTATTTAGTTCTTAAACATAAGGTATTTAGAGTGCGACTCTGACCTTTGGGCAACTTAATTTCGCACATCCATCGCGGCATAAAAGCAATTCACATTTTGCGCGATGCTCCAAAGTTCCATTCCAAGTCCACACCGCGTTTTGGCCGTGTCATGTCGAGAGTTTATGGGTTTTTTGTCATTTTTCAGTTTCAGTTTTTTAAGTTTTCCGTTTGGTTGTTTTCGTTGAAATTATGTATGTTTCGGCTTCAGCTTTGGCCGCTTTGTTGTGTGTTCCGTGTTGCAATTTCGAGTGTGTGCAAAAGGCAAAGTCAAAGCGCAAGCGCAAGCGCACCAAATGTAAAGCACTTGGGAAGGTCTCAGGTCTCTGCCCCCCATCCTCCTCCTGCTCCCAGCCGAGGCTGAGATCCCCAGCCCCTCCCGAGAAACGACTTAACTTGAGTGATGTGCACAAGACCGCAGACGAATTTGTCGTGTCAGCGTTAAATTGTGTCAAATGTTGTCACACACAAATGCTCCTCCTCCTCGTCCCCGTCTCGGTCTCCGCTCCTCCGCTGCTCTGCGGCTCCTCTCCCCTTCTGGCTCACTTGGCAAAAGGGGCCAACACACAGAGATCTCTGTGTGTGCAAATGACAAACGTTACAAATAACCGAAAATCGTTTTAATTATTTCCAGCAAAGACGTGCTCACAGCACAAACACTTGACGGGTTTTCTCCGTGAGGGGTTTCTCCGTGAGAAAATCTTTGAGCTTGGAACCCTTAAGCGATCAGGCCGTAATCAGGCATCCTTCTCGACATACCAAGAGCCTTTCTGCTTTCAGTTCCTCTACCTAGAAACCCCTCTCTATTCCGGCTAAGACCCCCCGGTTAACGCGGAACAATTACCATCCCAGAAGTGACTGGCGGAGAGTGCATTGCCTTCGACCAGAGATTGGATCTCGATGCGTGCGCTTTATTATGCAACCGGGCAGAGACCATAATGTAATCCAAAACCGAATCAATCGCCGGCGGTGGCCTCCCTGGGCGCACTCGATAGACGAAGCAGATCAGAAAGTGCCAGAGAAAACCGATTGAATTTGTCAATTTCGGGAAAAGACGATGAAGAAGCGGCTCCGTTGGCTGTCGGCTGGCCCAAGTGAAATGCTGCCTCGCTGAAACCAGTCTGCAGAATGCTGTTCACCTTCCCCCGCCAGAGCTGCGATCCCCGCCAGAGCTCAGTTCGCAGGGTACTTGGTCAAGGCGAGCGAGCGAACGAGCGAGCGCTCCGCTTAGAGCTCGGTGACATGTCACGCCTCCGGCTGTCCACCGGCATCCCTCCCAGAGCTGGCACCGGCTGGTGGCTTGTGGCTTCTGGTGTTGATATGCAAAGCAAATCACACTGATGACTATTTAATTGGAGGCCTTTAGTGTATGAGAATTATGGCAATGGGTTAATAAAGCTCACTGATGGATCATGTCAACGTCATTTGGCTGTTTCTCAAAGGTTCCCCAAGTATAAGACATTAGCATAATGGTTCTTGATCTCTTATCCAAAGTAACTAAATAGTAAACCATTTTCCTCCGTCGAAATAGAGCTGCGTTTTGTAACCTTCGCCTACTTTCGATTTCTTTGCGGGTCATTTGCATGCCCAGCCCGTCCATAAATCCAATCGAATCCAATCCAATCGGATGGAGAGCAAAGCCACCGCAACGCGAAGAAACACTTTGGTCTCTGACCAGATCTTAGTTTGTTGCAGAGGCGACGGAGCTTGGGCTTCAGCCTCTTTTCATTCCATTTTCCTGGCTTTTCCTTCCTGTTGGGTTTTTTTTTCTGAACATAGCGATGAAGCTCCTCGAGCATCTTGTGAAGTAGACTGCAAATTATAATGCCTGAAAAAAAGTACAACATTAAGTACAAAATCATAAAAACTGTTGGTGCTGCCCATAGGATATTATCTATAAATTAATTTTAATGAATTTTTTTATGTCAGACTTGACAGCTTTCAAATAGATTACAAACATGAGGAAGAGCTGCGGTATTGCCAGATTTATGCGAAGATTATCCCGACAGCCTGCCCCCTGCAGGCCGCATCCACTCGCTGGACTGATTGGGCATTATTGCTTGCTCCTTTCTAACCTGATCTCTGCAGACCTCAAGGAGATCCCCTCTCACAATGCCTGATAATTACCATCACCCAAATAAATAGAATTTAAGGAAAGATGATCCTTCCAGCGCTATGGTTTGGGAGCTACCGAACTATCGGACTCAAATACGAACTACATGGAGTCCTGGTCTAGAAATGGTTTACCAGGTTACTTCAACATAGTGAGTATCTGTAAAATATTAATAGTCGAAATCTTTACCTGAGTAATATATTTATTCTAGGTCTAAACTAATCGATGCAAGCAAGTCTAGTGAATAATAATTCTTCTTGAATCAATTACACATTTCTTAAGTGATTTTCTAGATTAAATTCATGGGATTTATTATGCGATGTTAATAGCTCTGAATCTGAGCTAGGGAATTGCCAAGCATTTGCTCGAGAATAAACTACAAACGACATGACACGGCTGATGCAATGCACTTCGAATGGGTTTAGTGGCCCCAAACAGTGTTAATTTTAATAGCCAACGAGTGAATCGAACTTCTAGGCGAGCTGCGTAGAGGCCTCAGCCTCAGTCTCAGTCCCAGTCTCAGGCTCAGCTCCAGTTCCAGCTGCAGCCACAGCTCCGACTCTGGCACGGGCTGGAGCCCGGCCTCAGTACGCTGCGAACGCTCGTCGAAAATGGTCTGCAGGCCGCGCAACACCAGCACGAGCACGAGTCCGAGTCCGAGAGCGAGCCCGAGCCCGAAAACGATTCCATTTCCATTCCGATACCCATTCCGGTACCGCCGAGGCCCGGACCCAGTCGCGTGTTCGCGTTTTGACTCGATTTAATTTCGAATTTCGTTTAGCGTTGTATTTTTTTTTTGCTGTGTGTGCTTCAAGAGTGGTGTGTGTGTGTTTGTGGTGTGAGGCCTCCGAGAGAGTTGTGAAAAAGCGCCTCGATTCGAATTTGAATTTGGATTTTCCATCAGCGAGGAGCGAGTGCCGAAAATTGAAAATGTAATTGGAAATTTTGTTGGACACTAAAACCGCAACAGGTTGCTGCGGTAAAAAAAAATAAGAAAAACGGGGAAAAAACAAGAAGAAAAACAAAAGACTTAGGCAACGAACTCGATGCTCAGGCGCAGGCTAAGGAGCAGGCAGAGCAGGCAGGTGAATCGTGATTGGTTTGGTCTGAACAAACGACCTTGACACACGAGGACAATGGAAACTGGGAAAATGGCATTGAGATAATAGTCAGGAGAGGGATAATGAGCGAAAAGAGTGACTAGGAAGGCTGGGAAAGCGCCAATAAAACCCAAAAAGAGAGCTATATTTAAAGTATATTTTATTATTGGGTTTTAACTAAAGCCAGAGAGAGAGAGAAGAGTTTTTCTAGAAAATGTATATAATATATGATATATATAATAATATTATTATCTATATTATATATTAAAATATATTTAACAACATCTAAAACACTTAACGCAGGTTTCCCCCTAACAACTAAATACATTCCCAGCTCCAAATTGTTACGTAAATAATAGTGTTTAATGTTTATTCACTTTAAAACCCATCAAACTCTATCCGAACCACAAAAGAAAAGGCGACAGGCCCAAGGAAGTGAGGCTAATGGAGTAACCTGGTGAATATTACCCAGACAAAACCGGAGCAGAGCTTTATAATCACCAACTGACAGTGAAATAACAATGAAAACAACATAATTCCAGCGACACTTTTCACAATTATGACTGCCAGCGAGCCAAAAAATAACACAAAAAATATGAAAAAATTAAGCCAAACGAAGGAGGAAGAAGATGGAAAAAACTATTTGAAAAATTAAGCAGAGGCAAGCATGTAAAGTGTTTTAATATTTATTATTATTGCCGCTGTTGTGCTTGCTGTCGGTGAAAGTGTCCATAAAAAGGGAAACATCGCCAGGCCAAGTCGCGCCACTTGACAAACAAAACGAAGACCGGCCGAAGACGACCCACAATAATAATAAAAAACAATAATTAAGCATCTGCCAAGGCAAGAAATCAATCGACTGGGTAAAAGTGCCAATAAACAAGTCAAACAGATCCAAATTCGAAATATTCCAAACCAAAATCGAAACCAAAACCGAAGCCAAAACCAAAACCGAAAACCAAACCCAAAGTCCAAGCCAAAGCCAAAGCCAGTTGGCCAAGTTGCTCGCCCGACTTGGCTCAGTTTTGGGTCTCTTTTGGTAGCTGCTGCTGCCGCTCGGCTTTTTCCTGGCCCAAAACAACATTCACTTGTCATATGCGGTTTGGCTCGCATAGAATCCACACCACTGGACCTGGCACTGGCTCCAGGAGCTGGCCACCCGTCCGACTGGCCAAGGAAAAACCAGGAACGAGTTGCGAGTAAAAGTGCTGCGGCAGCTGACGATGATGATGAAGATGGAGTGCCAGATGAAGTGCCTCTCGGGGCTGGAGATCAGGCCGAAGATGAGGTGCCGAGCATCGTCTCATTTTGGGCCTGACTAATCGGCCGAGTTGGGAGTGAGAGCAGCCTCGCGGGCGCTTTCTCAAAAAGCCGGAAATGCCATGGCAGCTACGGCAGGTTGTGTGGGCAGGTGACCTTCAGAGAGAAGGAGAGGGAGAGAGGATGACCTAGATCACAAAATGATAGTTCTGGGCTCAATCGGAACAAGTCTAACATTTTGTCAAGAAAGTATCGAGCTTGCTAGGTTGTATCTTCATATTTCATACGGGATTAACAGGTATCTTAAAGATCAAGACAAGGAAAGTGTCTCCCAGCTTTACTATCAGTTTAAATTCAATTTTTAGATAATATATTGTAAATTTTTGGTGCTATTCATTCCTAAATATATAGCTAAAACTTACTTTTATAAAATCTAAAATATATATGTAACATATACGATTTAACTTATTCTTTCCCTCATTTCCCTCACACTCCATGCTCTGTGTTGTCTCTGCGTTGACACAGTTTCTTTCTTGTTTAACTTCCAAGAAACCATCTCCATCCGTCCATCCAGCTAACCATCCATCCATCCATCCATCCATACCTTCTCCCTCGTCGGACCCCACCCAGATTAATGGCCAGTTAATCAAGCTGACCCTGCTCCGAGCGAGGCTAAGTGCTGCTCTTGCTCTTGATTAAGCCAAACTAATGAAGCGCCCGCCGCCTGGGCCAAAAGACAATTGTCTTTTGTTTGCCTTTACTTCTGTGCTTCTGTTTCGGCTCTTTGTTATTGTTTTTTGCGATTTGCGATGGTTACTGTAAATTGCCGCGTGATTGCTGTTCATTTTCAGGGTTAAAGTCATTCGAGCCAAGGGTCTGCAGACCGATCTTAAGGGAGTTTTCTCACGAATGTTTATTGGGTTTGCTGCGACAATTTAGCTTCACTTTGAATCGTTTTCCCTTCACGTTGCATTGACCTTAAAGTTAGGGTTTGACAGAGCTTAACTTTGACCCTTAAGTGATTGTTTGTTGAGTTATTGTTTATTGAGGGTATATTGTATATCAATCTAAGCCCTTGACTTCTCGGGTAAATATCTGTCTCAGGATCCCAGCTATTTACATACCAACTTTCATGGCTGTAATTAATGTAGAACCCAAGTTACTTCGGTTATATTTTCATTATCAAATCATTTTACTAATGATTCTTACTGGTTTTGCTTGAATAGCCTTAGCAGAAGCTATGTTAGTTTATTGTAGGTCAAGATCTTGCTTATAATCTACATTTTATTTTAGTAATTCTTTAAAGAGCGGAGTTTGTTAAAGTTCAAGTTCCTAGTTCGGACTTTAATTGGCTTGCCAGAAGTTGAATTATTATTTAACATTTCCTACATCTCCTAATCTCCCATTTCTGTTTCCATTCCACCCCGGACCATGGATCACGGCCTTTGGCTCCAACTCCAACTCCGACTTCTGGCGAGCTTCCGCCTCTAATGTGTTCGCGAAATGAAAAGCCAGGCCAGGCAGCGAGACTGAGGGGCAAGTGGAGCTACATTATAAAAAGCAAACCAGAGCAATCAATAGATGGACGATATCCCAGGCACAGGCCCCTAATAACGTTAATAATCGCTGGGAATTACTTAACACAGCTTTAATTGTTACCACACACTCGGCTGGGAGTGGGTACTGCTCCGCCGCTGTGGTTACCTGTGCTCCGCGCTTGCGTTTAATGCGCTTCAGTGACGTCGTCGTCGTCATCGCCATCGTCATCGTCATCGCCATCGCCATCGCCATCGTCATGGGCTTGTTATCGTGCCACCGCCGGCTCTTTCTGCTGGATTGGAACTGCACTCGCCCAAGATTGACTCACATTTCGTGGGCCTGTGCTGCCGCAATGGCAACAAATTATTTGCCTTTCGATTATGAAATTGAAATGCACTGGGTTGTCCCCCACTTTTAAGGCTTAATGGCTGGCTGTATGCAAAGCCGCATTGCGTATGCGACGTGTGGAGCGATGTATGGCATTCCAGAGATACTCTCTAAATGTCAACAGCCGAAACTATAACCGAAGTAACTCGAGTTCTGCATTAGTTACAGTAATGACTTTTGGTATGTGGTTAGCTGGGATCTTTAAAAAGAGATTTTAGGGAGATTTCAAGGGCTAACATAGGAAATGCTATCAGAATTCTGGGAATCTGGGATCATTAAAAGCATACCCACCCAAAAAGTCAAGGGTCAAGCTGGCAAACCTGATGCAACTTGAGTTCTACTTAAGTTACAGTAATAAAACTTGGTATGTGGTTAGCTGTGATCCTAAAATAGAGATTTAACAGTGAAATAAAGGACTTTGCTCACATAACTTGGATTCCCAACTTGCTTTAAAAAGACATTTGTGTGATATTTATCTCCAGCTTCAATTGAACTTCTGGACTCACAACCATCCCGCTCAAGTACTAATGTATCATTGCCTCCCATTAATGTCACTCGAGTGCAGAGATCTCAACAGGCGACGGCATTCCAGCGGCGGCATTCCCACTGCCGATGTCCAGCTGCCATTCCAAGCCCATTTGCAGGCCCAATCCAGACTGCAGTTAGCTCCGATGGCCGCTGATCTCGTTTAGAATGCCCGGCACGTAGTGGTCGTTGGGCCAGTTCGGAGCTTAGTTCAGTTGGAGTGGCATAGCTCAGCCATAACTAGCTCCTCCCGGCTCCCGGCTACCGGCTACCGGCCATCGGCTACCGGCTCCCTGCTCCGCACACGTTTCGACCAGATTATCTAACAGTTCATTTCGCTAACGGCTCCGCTGCTGGACAAGACAACCTCGTCACCGCTTTCTACAGCACTCCGGCACTCGGCACTCGGCACTCGGCACTCATTAAATTTATGATTTAACTACGGCAATTAAGTGAAAATTAAACGCTTCGATGGGTTCGACAGATGGCGTACTCCGCTGGCCAGCAGCTCCTCCTCCTTGGGGCCGCTAAGCTGTCATAAATTGGGCAAGATCTTCGCCGCAGGCTCCATTTTAATTACCCCCCATTACCACTGCCATTTCCATTTCCATTTTCATGGAGTTTTTGTTTTGGTTTCCATTGCATCACGGCAGCCATCCTGGGCCTCCATCCTCCGGTTGCGCAATCCCCGAGTATCCTCAGAAATGATGGTAATTTCCCCGCTCCCGCTCTCCAGCGGCACCTGCTGATCTTCGGGCCAAGTGCCTTCCGATTTCGAGTTACGTCTCGTTTGCTGGCCAAATAGACCTGTACACTTGTCCACATATTTGTCCCATTTTTCGCCGTCTTCAGTCTTCTGTGCTTTTTATGTTTCTTCGTTGTCTGTTGCTGGCTTTGACGCAAAATTTGTCATGCATTTCATTGGATTTCTTTCTCGACTGGAGTCGCTTATTATTATTTCCATTTCCCCCTTCCTGGGCGGAAACCCATGTCTCTGTCTACTCCGCCGGGATCTGGGCTTGTGGGGAAATCCGCGCAGAGACCACAGCTCGATTATTAAGAGCCGCCGAACTGGAAGTGGTTAGTGGTTAATGAGTGGTTAATACGCCTCAATGGTCGCTGGGTCGGTGGGTCACTCATTCACGGGGAGAAACCGAAAGCGAAAACGAATCGAAAACGAAAGGTGTCACATGGGGCTTTGGGAGAGTGTCTCGAGGTCCGGGAGTTGGATAATTGGCCACTAATCTCTGACTTCTCCCCGTTTCCATTGCCACAGACTCCCTTCTGGTGCCCAAGGATGCTCCGCGAGTGCCTGGCGCTGGTCGCCCTCCTCCAGCTGGGGGGCGTGGCGCGGGCTGTGCCCACCATCCAGGGCGGGAATGCGCGCCAGCAGCTGGACAAGAGCTTCTTCCAGCCGCCCGAGATCGAGCAGACGATCGACGAGGTGCAAAAGATACTGGCCAACGATCCGGCGCTGCCGAGACTGACGCGGTGAGTACACCCTTGGGGGTTGTCTCTCCCCCTACTGACCGCTTGTGTCATCCGGGCATCCTGTCATCCTTTCCAGGGGCGAGATCGAGGAGCTGTACGAGAAGGTGACGCGCGAGGAGTACGAGAAGAGCCTGGAGGCGGGCGACATGAGCCGGGCGGACAGCATGCGCGCCCTGATGCTCGTCCTGCCCTTCAACACGGACAACAACACGGAGGAGAACCTCCAGGAGCTGTACACGCGTCCCCCGGTGACGCGGGTCATCGATGCCTACACGCCGCCCGATCCCGTCAAGTTCCTAACGCCGGATCCCAACGCCCTGCCGCGGAGCACGGTGCCGGGTGGCAATCCCGCGGTGGCGGCCACCACGTACAAGCCGGCCTACAGCCTGAACCTGGCCAATCCCCTCCAGCAGCAGCAGTTCAGGCCAATGCCCCTGGCCACCACCTACCATCCGCCGGCTCCACCGCCGGTGGTTTACCAGGACTTCAAGCCCGTCACAGCGGCGGCGCCTGCTCCGGCCGCTGCTCCTCCGCCCGGCGCTCGATTCAGCTCCCACTACAGCGCCAAGAACGCGCAGTTCCTGAGGAAGCCCAAGCCCTCGAGCGCCACCACGGTGACGGTGAAGCCCGTGGCGGACATCTTGGAGAGCCTGGGAATCGTCTCCGGCGGCGGCAGCGGCGGGAAGAGCGACTCGGCCCACAAGCGCTACGCCCTGGACGACTACTATCCGGCGGAGAGTGCGCCGCAGCCATCGGTGGTGGCGGTGGCCGATCTGCGCGGCCTCCAAGGAGCCCGCATCCGGCCGGAGGCCTACTCCAACTTCAAGCCCCTGAACATTGGCGAGGAGCTGCGCGTGAAGCCCGAAGTGGAGGGCTACCTGACGCGCTTTGGGATCGTGAAGAAGGCGCCCAAGGCGCTCAAGAAGGAGCCGCAGGCCGGCGCCAAGCCCACGGTGGAGCCCACGGGCGCCCACACGGAGCTGTCCACGGCGACGGCCCGGCTGCCGCCGCAGGGCAACGCGGAGCTGGCCAAGCTGCTGGAGAACCTGCAGGAGCTGGAGCGGCTGCAGTCGCAGCCCAAGCAGAAGGCCAGGAGCACGACCAGCACCACTAGCACCACAACAAGTACCACCACCACCACCACCACGACGACTACTCCCGCTCCGGTGCAGCTGATCACGCACGGCGAGCCGCTGCTCATCGAGGCCAAGAAGCCGCGCCGCCGGATCGATCCCAACATAGACCTGAACTTCGCCAATGCCGGCAACCAGCAGGCCACGGCCACCAGCACCGACGAGCTGTCCAAGCTGCTGCAGAACCTGCAGGAGCTGGAGAAGCTCAAGATCAATCCGGAGAACGTGATCAAGGCAGCCGGTCCCAGTGCCCAGACCCTGGCCAGCAGGTTCTCCACCACCACGAGCACGAGCACAACCACAACCACGACACCTTCGCCCGCCCAGAGCGAGGCCCGTGAGCTGCAGCGCATCCTGAAGCAGCTCCAGCAACTGGAGCAGTCCAGGAGCACCACCTCGACCAGCACCACGGTCAAGCCTGCAAGGAATTCCGGCCTAGGGGCGGCCCTGGGACTGGGCCTGGGCCTTGGTCCAGGCAGCGGCTTGGGTCCCGCCGATCTCCTCCAGCTGCAGCGACTCCTTAGCGATGATCGCGAGCTGGAGAAGCTGTACGAGCAGGCCAGGAACTCCAAGAAGAAGCAGCAGCAGCAGCCGCCCAAGACGACCACGAGCACTAGTTCCAGCACAAGCACCACCACCACCACCACTACCACCACGCCCAGGCCCACTCCCTCGGTGGACCATGCCCAGTTCGAGGCGCTGATAACCCGCGTCCAGCAGCTGGAGCAGCTGCAGCAGCCCACCACGCCGCCCAACTTCCTCAGCCGCAATGTGGCCGCTGGCTCCCGGCCGGGCCAGAGCCAGGGCCTGCCCAGCAACGACTTTGCCCACCTGCAGGAGCTGTCGCCCACGCAGACGCCCGGCTACAGCTTGGGAGCTGTGGAGATATCCACGGCGGCGTCCACCTCGAAGCAGAGACCGCTGAGCAGCTTCGAGAGGAGCAATGGCCTCCACCACGATGAGGTGCACCCGCAGGACTATGTGCAGCTGCAGAAGCTGCTCAGCAAGGTGCAGGAGCTGGAGCGAGTCCAGCTGACCCACCCACAGACCCAGCCACACTCCCAACTGGCCACCGCCGCCTCGGTGCGCAGCCCGAATGTGAAGAGCCTCAATGGGGCCCACATCGTCTACGCCCAGCCGGCCAAGGAGCAGTCCCTGCTGGACACCGAACCGGAGCTCAAGCTGGACCTGCCTGTCTACCAGAAGCCACAGACCACCACCACGGCCATGCCGCCGCTGCAGTCCTCCAGCGAGGAGCTACGGGAGCTGGCCATGAGCCAGCCCGCCCATCCGCAGCGAGGCGCCGCCTCCGAGCTGGACTTTGGCCAGTTCCAGCAGTTCTTTGGCAGCCTGGAGGACACGGGCGAGCGCCAGAGCTACCAGCACATGCAGCCCATCTACAAGACGGTCCCAGTCCAGAGCCAGGCCACGCCGCCGGCGCCGCCGCGCTTTGTGCCCGCCAGAAGGGCCACCAGCACCACCACCACCAGCTCGCCCAGGAAGGCCGATCTCGCGGAGCTGCAGAAGCTGCTGTACAACACCCAGCAGCTGCAGAAGCTGGGCGTGGCCCTGCCCCACGAGCTGTCGCAGCAGCTCGAGAGCCAGCTGCAGGCCACCTCCTCCTCCTCCAGCAGCAGCAGCAGCACCTCCACCACCACCACAACGACACCCGCTCCCGTCCAGGTGCACGACACCTCCTCGCCGGCTGTCTTCTCGCTGACGACCAGCCGCCCGAGGATACGCATCCAGCAGCTGGAGACCGCCAGGCCCAGCACGGAGAGCAGCCTGGAGCTGCCCGTGTTCAGTGCCACCAAGATCATCGAGGCGGCCATCAAGCGGGCGGCCAATAGGATCGGCGTGAGCACCGAGCTGGCCCCCAAGCTGGGCCTGGCCGTGGGCAGTGGCTTCCGCAGGCGCAGCGACGAGGGCGAGCCCGAGGAGGATCTGGACCTGGACGCAGGTGGGTCTGAGGGCAGGCTGGGCGAGCTGGATGGTGACCTGATGGCGGAGTTCAGCGAGCTGAACTACCAGCTGGCCAAGCCGGAAGAGGAGGCGGGAGCCAGGGAGTCCCGGACCAAGGACAAGCGGGAGGATTCCAAGAGCGAGCTCAGCGAGCTGCAGCGGCTGATCAGCAACCTGCAGGAGCTGCAGCAGCTCAACGTCAGCCTGGACCAGGTGGCCGTCAGCAGTACGCCGGGTCCGAGTCCGAGTCCCGATGCCGCCTACCTGCAGTCCCTGCAGGCTGGCCAGGACGAGACCTTGAAGTCCCGACGGCAGAGCGAGGCCAACGATACCAGCAGCGAGGCTGGCAAGAAGGCGGAGGATTTGGACACTGCCACCACGACCCAGGCACCGACCAGGATCAGCCTGAGTCTGGGCCTGGACACCGATGGCGACACCAAGGGGGCTGCCGAAGAGCAGGAGGCGGAGTCCAGCAGCAGCAGCTCGACCACCACCACCACCACGGAGGAGTCTCGAAACGGCTCCCTGGACGACCTGGCCGACTCCTTTGGCCCGGATCCCGTCAGCGAGGAGCCGCCGCCGCCGAAGAAGAAGAACGGCTTCTACTTCCTGGCCGACTGGAACTCGTTCCTCGAGGTGGGCGACGGCGACGACCAGGTGGTGGTGCGTCTGAGCCCCAAGATCGGCGATCCGCGCCTCTTCCTGCCCGTCAAGATCCCCTCGTCGTAGGCGAAGGATTCGGCCACCAGGCGTAGCTGTACATATGTTCCCCCGCTTCTTTAACCTCCTTCCATTCCACGTTCCTTCCTTCCTTCCAGACCCTTGTTATCATCGCAATGTGTGTGTATTTATTGTAGTCACTGTCGTCCCTCCCGTCCGCTTCCCCCTCCGGATAAGGGATCTGCAATCCGGGGACCCGTAGTCGTAAGTCGGGCCTAGGCTGTAAGAGTCAATCACCGAGCAGGGGTCAGTTGGAGCCCGAAGCTCCCTGTGTGCCCTCTGCTATGTATATGGATTGTGTAACTGTAACTAGAAGCCTTGAATAAAAGATATATCGATATTTGTAGTTAAGGGACATCGGGAGTCGTCTTTACTGGTTGGATAATGGGAAGGGTATTCATTTTTAAGGATGAACAAGTTCCATATTTGGAGTATTCGGGGTAGCTTTTGTCTGTTAATTCAACGCAACAACTCAAGAACTCATCAAGATTGGAACTCAACAGCTCAAGAATTTTTCAACAATAAGTTCAATAACTCAACCATCTAAAATTTTCAAAACTCAAAAGCTTAACAATTCAATCACTCAACCAACTGCACAATATGACAATCCAACAATTCAACAACTCAACAACTTAAGAAATTGTCAACTCAACACATCATAGGTCTCACAATTCAACAACAGCTTAAAAATTAAATTAAACTATTCCTCAACATTGTGAAGTACAACAACTCAGAAACTCAAGAAATTATCAACTTAACATTCTATACAATTAATCACTCAACAATTTAACCCAAGAAATTATCAACTCTATAACCTATTAGTTCAACAATTGACCAACTCAACATTTAATTATTAGGTCTCAGTAAACCCCATAATGATATAATAGAATAACAAAATATAATTCTTAGCCTAGGCAAAATACAAATTAACACACGAACTAGGGTCTGGATCTGGATCTCTAGGATCCCCCAACAGATTCTCCACTTTATGTACACTTCAGCCAAGGCTCCAGCAATCCGACTACCACCAGTTCGTAGAAGATGACGCGTCGGGACTGGACCACCGCCAGGTAATACACGGCACCAGGCGCACGCTTGAGCGGCACGCGCATCCCGAGCAACTGCAGCACCTCCGTGCCGCCGATATCGGAGGGAGCAGCGAAACTAGCAAAAGGCACGAATCCCTGCACGCCGCGATAGATCAGCACTCGGATGGTGCAGCAGCCCTCGACGAAGGCCAGCAGGGTCTCATCCCGCACCCGCAAGGTGGTCAGGTGGCGGGCGCCTCGCTCCGCGGCCAGCGACTGAAAAATTGAGCCATTCGCATGATGCACCTGGATGTGGGCAGCCGGGGCCGTCGAGGACGTCGTGGGTGGAGGGCTGCCGGCGGGCGTTAGAAGGGTCAGGCGGGCGTACAGGAGCCGGGGTCGGTGGGCAGGTCCCACATAGAGGCGAAGGGTTTGACGGGGGCGCCAGTCGAGGTTGGGCGGTGGCAGGAACTGCTCCTCTCTATCCGAAGCAGAGCCCCGAGCTGCCTCCTCCGGCTCCTTCTCCTCCAGCTGATGCAGTTCCTGCTGCAGTCCCCGCAATCTCTCAATCACCGCATGCAGCCTCTCATCTTCGCCAGCTCCGTCACTGCTGCCATCATTGGCCAAGGTCAGCACATCCACCAGGGCCTGCTCCAGCCGCAGCTCCTGTTCGCCGCTGCTGTTTCCCTTGGAAAGCCCCCTCAGCTCCTGGAGCACGGGCCAGATGAGCTGGGCACTGCGAGCGGCCAGGACTCGGGCCGGAGTGTCCGGCAGGGGCAGAGCGTCTATGTCCAGGCGCCGTCGCAGGCCGCGCAGCTGCTGCAACAGCTGAAGGAAGTCCTCAACCAGGTGCTCGTCGAAGAGATCGCTCTCGGGGATGCTCAGCTGGGTGATGTTCACCTCCGCCTGCAGCCGAAACTCCAGCGTGTCCAGCAGGCGACTGCGCATCCTGGCCAGCTCGGCGGGCTCTAGTTCCTGGCCCTGCTTCTGCTCCTGCCACTCCTTGCCCAGCTGGGACTCGATGGCGGGTCGCTGGAGGTACCTGATTGCCTTCTGGTAGACGGGATGCGGCGGCAGTGGGCGCTGGCTGTGCAGCTGCTCCTGGAGAGCTCTCAGCCTGGCCAGCGGGACGTCCATGGGCTCCATGGCTTGGCGCTCCTTGGTAATTTGCCAACCGATAAGGCTGGGCTTCAGGCCACTGCAATTCCAGCTGGCCTCGTGCTCGTCCTCCTGCATCTCGTAGCTGGTCATGAAGGCAAACTCCGGGATGGCACTCGTGTTGCTCACTATTAGGGCTGTCACCTCGTCGACGGGACCGCTCTGGAAGGCTCCGGATTGCTCGAACCCAGTGCCGTTCCAGCGGTAGATGCGCGTCCAGCAGCCGCGTTCGTTTATCAGCAGGTAGGTGCCTCCTCCCGGCGCCTCCAAGGCAAACACGCGACGCACATCGGCCTGATCCTCTGCCTGCTGCATCGAGAAACTGTTGCGCAGCTTTTGCACCTGGTAGGGCAGGAGGATCCTCGACAGGCGCTCGCACAGATCCCGGTAGCTCTCCTTGGCCGTCTGCCGACGGGGCCGCAGCTCATCGGCTGCCTGCTTCACGCGCAGCTTCTTCACCCGCCAGCTGCCGGTGATTTCCTGCTGCGGCCTGCCCTTGGCCCAGAGGCTGCGCTCGTACCAATCCCTGAAATCGAACCCGTTCACCGGCTGATCCGTTTGCAAGAAGGGCGCTTCGAGGCGGGCAAAGTAAAGAGGCGACTCCAGGCGCACGGGCTCCGCCGTGAGGGTGGCCACGTCGCTCAGGTTAAGGCCGCTCACCGGGGAGCTGATGTCCAAGGGTCCGGTAACATCAATGGAGCCTAGGAAGAGGGGCGTCTCCACGCGTTGCTGTCTGCTGGAGGGACTTGTCTGCAGGGATAGGCATTATAGAGGGAGAGATGGCGACAGAGAGATGGATCGGTGACTCACCATAAGCGTGTTGGCATACTCCGCCGAGAGATTGCGACCGTTGACGCTGCCTCCCACTAGCACGTGCCCATCGACGAGCATCTCCTCGGCCGTCAAGTTCCCAGCCAGATGCTGCTCCGTGTGCCGGGTTACGACTCGCGACAAATCCACTTCATTGAGCTGCTTCACCGCCAACGAGTTGCCATCTAGGGATCCCTGGGCGAAGGTGACTGAAAATGACAAAACGAAACTGATTTAGATGTCTCTCTGGAATTCTCCTGCTCACCGTTGGGGCCCTGAAAGTCGCGATCCACGCGAATCGTGTCCCTGAGCCACTGGCTCACATTGCAGCCGTTGAGCAGCTCCCCGGCGAGCACCAGGCGCTCCGCTTGGAGGTGATCCAAGCGAGTGGCCGCCTCATAAAGGACAGGCGTCAGCACGGACACCTCCTCCGGCGAGTCAATGAAGATGAGCTGCCGCAGCAGCTGGTCCAGATCCAGGCCATTCAGGCTGCTAATGTGGGCGCCGTCTTTGATGCGCACCCGTCCCGTGAAGGTCTTGTGGCCCTGCAGTTGGATCCCTGGCTGCTGCTTGAAGATCAGCTGATCGAAGGTCCGCTGGAGCGGTTCGCCACTGCGGTTGTTCCCCAGGTGACCCTGCACGGCGAGTAGCTCCAGCGGCTTGGCCGGCACTGGCACCATCCCACACTGTACGAAATTCTGTTGGCTAGGATCCCAGCGCAGCAGCTTCTCCAGTTGCCTCAGAGACTCGCCATTCCCATTGAGCGAACCCTGCAGCCGCAGGTCCTCGACGTAGAGACGTCCCTGAAGCTGGACATTTCCCGAGATGTTCTGTCCACTGACTTTGTTCGCCAGCCGCTCGAAGGGAACCCCGTTGAGAGCCGCTAGCTGGAGCTGCTCCGCATGAATGGGAGCCAGGAAGCTCTTGGTGCCCTCGATGATGTGCAAGACTGCTTCTCCCTCCTTGGGTCGCACCACAATGTCGTCCAGCAGTTCGGGGAGCAGGCGCTCGTTGAAGCTCCCAAGGATGTGCAGGTTTCCCTCAATAAGCGGGGGCTCCTTGAGGATCCAGCGCGTTCTTAGTTCGTTGGGTCTATCCAGCCACACCACCTGGCGCTGCAGTTCGCTCAAGTCCCGTCCGTTAAGGGTGTCGGCAACGTGGACCGAGTCACTGACGGCGATCCGCTCCACCTGCAGCCGTCCCTGGAGGATGAGCAGCGGCAGTTCGTCCAGCTGCTGCAGGAAATCGAGCAGAAAGTCCGCTCTAATCCCCTGCAGATGATCTGCCTGCACGCCCTGTGGTAGGATCAGCTCCTGCACATGCACCTCACCCGACCAGGTGCGGGGCTTGGCTTTGAGCAGATCTCCCAGGCTCTGGCCATTGAGGAGGCCGCCGCCAGTCACATCGTGGTTCACCTGAGCCCGCTCTGCCGCCAGGCGCTGGAAGCTGGCCGTGTTGAGGTGGAGCGGCTCGTGGAGCAGCTGGTAGCCGCTGGCCAGTGGCACCTGGTTCAGGCTGTGATTTACTTGCAGGCGCTCGAACTCGGGCTGGGAGGAGCCCACAAAGTGGAGGCGCGTGAGGGGTGAATTTAGCGGAGTCGGCCCATCCAGCCGCAGACTATCGGCTAGTAGCTCCTCCAGGCGGACGCCATCGTAGGCAAAGCCCTGGGCCAGCTGAAGCTGGTGAAAGTAGACGTATCCGCCGAGTTGCGTCAAATTCCTCAGCGTTTGCGGCAAGTGCTTGGTGACAAAGTCATCCAGGGGAATCCCACTGAGCGCATTATCCGCTACGTGGGCATCCACTGGCAGGAGCAGCTGGTCCACCCTCTTAGGGCCAGTCACCAGCAGTTCCTGCCCGGGGTCGGCCGATCGCTGGACGAGATCACCCAGCAGGGAGTCGAAGCTGTCGTTGTCCAGCTTGCCAGATAGTCGGACTGGTCCTCGCACCAAAATCTGGTCGAAGTGACAGTCGGCGTGGATGAGGCGTGATTCCAGCAGAGTGGGATTCAGAGGCGCCTCGTCGAACTGACGACCCTGGGCGCTGCCATTCAGCTAAGGACAAAATGAACAAAGGAACATAATATAGTAAACAGAATGAATGAATAACCAAATGAATGAATACATAAATGAATGTAGAAATTAATGAATGAATGAATGAACGCATAAATGAATGTATAAATTAATGGATGAATGAAAAAATAAATAAATATTAAACAGATGAGTTGACGGAACAAATGAAGAGAACCAATGAATTTATAAAGAAACAACTCATGAAACTATAAAAATAATGAACAAAGAAGCAATGATAAAATTAACGAGTGAACAAATAAACAAAAAAAACAAATAACTGAATAAAAGAACAAATATAAAAAAATAATGAACAATTATAATGAACCCAAAAACAAATGATCAAAAGAACAATTAAACAGACCAGTAAATAATGAACAGAATAAAAAAAACTGACACAGAATGAACACCTCACCTCCAATTGCTCGGACACCTCCAAATGGGAGAAGGTGACCCATCCCGGCCAGTCTTGGGCATCATTCAGGGTAATTGCATCCAGGGGATTCATCCCGTTGATGGTGCCCGAAGTATCAATGGCATTCACAGCTGAAAAAGATGAAAAAATATAACAAATATTACCAAAGCTGCATATAACCTTTTTAGGCTACTCACAGAGGGTGTTGCTAAACTCCTTGGGTGCCTGCACAACGCTAGTCTCATTGCCCTGCGACCAAAGGAAGTCCCCCGGGAAGCTCAGCTCGTTCAGGGAGTTCAGATGCAGTGAATCCTCAAAGATCACAGGCTGCGAAAGCGAAAAACGCCATTAGCTAGAAAATACTAGGCGTAGACAGGGACTTACTCCATCCACAGTCAGCTGAGCCAGCTTCAGGGGACGATGCCGCCACACCAGTTCCTCGAGAAGACCGCTCCAACTCATTCCGTTAATGAACGAGCATTCCAAGTCGCCAGCTAGCTTCAAGGTCTCATGGGACTCGGTTCCCTCGACAGGGTCAAACTGCTCCTCTGGCGCCTCCATGAGCTCCAGCTGCTGGACATTCAGCGTGCCCAACGGCAGCTCCAGCGAGGAGTTTTGTATGTAGAAAGGCACTTTGTTCAGCTGCTCCACGATGAGTTGCCCAGCCTCGATGGCATCCACCTCAAGTTTCTCGTAGTGAAAGTTGAACAGAGCATCCGGCTGGCGCTTCGCTCGCCTGGAACTTGACTGCGACACCTGCTCATCCAAGAGGCGGATCTGCTCGAGGAGCTCGAGCAGGTCCAGTGCTGCATCCGCACCTGTCCAACGGACCTCGTTCACGAAGACCTCTTCAATGGCACCGCCCTCGCTGATCACCAGCGGGGTGGACACCTCCTCGTGGTGCTCCTCCGGCTCCTCATCGTCACTCAACAGCTTCTGGGCCAGCATGATGAGGTCATCCTGCTCGTGCACCCAATCCCGCATGAATTGGTGGATCTCCTGCAGGTCCTGCGACTCCGAGTTCCTCGCCAGCAGCAGCGTTTCCAGGCGAAAGAGGCCCGAAGGCGCCTGCTTGCGCGGAACCAGCACCAGCGGCGGCTGATCCCGCTGGCGCAGCAGGGCAGCGCCCGCAATGCCTTCGTCCCGCTCCTGATCCAGCAGGCAGCTGGCGCCGTAGGTGCTACCAGTACAGGTCGGCGGCAGACCCGCCTCGAAGGCCTCGCCCGTCCACACGAGCACCTCCAGGACGAGCACAGAGTGCGGATCGAAATAGACGCGATGCTGGACGAGCAGCAGCAGGTCGTCGCGATAGCTGCGCACGGGAACGGGCAGGAAGTGCTCCACGAAGCCGAAATTCTGGCCGAGAATGGTGCGCGGTACTAGCTGACCCTGAACGTAGACCAGGATCTGGGGCCGAATGCCGCCCAGCGCCAGGTAGCTGCGGCCGCCCATGTGGAAGGCCGTAATGCCGGTCACATGCGGCGCCGCCACACGCTGTCGGAGCTGCAACTGCTCTCCCCTGGGGCTGCAGACGTAGATGAAGACCTCGTCGAACTGGCCCACTACCAGGAGCACCTCTCGTCCGGCATCGAGCACTGCCAGGTCGGAGATCTCCTCCGCCAGTTGCAGTCGCTGGGCAATCCAGAACTCCTCGGCCTCCAGGTCGTACCCATAGATGCTGAGCATCCGATTGCCCACCAGGGCGAGGAAGTTGCCCCCCTCCAGGGTGAAGGCACACATCTTGGTCACAGTCCCCCCGCCAAAGCCCAATGGCCAGTCCCAGAAGGCAGTGAGTCCTGCTTGTTCTGGGTCCAAGCGCAGCCAGCGGAGGTGCTGCTCCGTTGAGGCCATCACGAGAAGTCCCTCCTGCACGTGCCGCTTGCCGTTCCAACGATCCAGGGTCAGCAGAGCAGTCACTGGAGAGGAAAGAGCATAAATCTGGAGGGGATGAAAGTCCGCGGTTAGCACTAGGAGCGTTTCCGGCTGCTGTCCCACCAAAAAGGTACTGTCATTGGCCTGCAGGGTGAACCAGTGATCCACCTCCGCCGGCAGGCTCGCGTTCAGCACCTCCTCGATGAGGCCCAGGACGAGCATGTCACGCGTTCGTCGCTTCGAGAGTTCCAGGCGCCCCAACTGCTCCAGATCGATGCCCGCCGCCGCGTTGGACTCCACCACATTGGGCTCGAGGTCCTTCTTAGTGGTCTCAGCTGTTGCGCCCAGCATCTCCTGGCGGGCGCTGCCCACGTTGGCGGCCGGAGCGTTGCTGCTGCTGCTTATCTCCTTGAGGTGCGCCTCCAGCTGCACAATCTCCGGCGCCTGTCCTTGCCGAGCCACCGCCTGCTGAATCTCATGGCGAAGAGCGGCGGCGCTGTGCAGAGAGGCGGCGTCCACCACAACCTTGGCTGCCGGTCCTGGCAGGGGCTTCCCGCCCCGCTGCGTCCACTCGGGCGCCACCACCGGCCCAGCACCATCGGGCTGCAAAAGGGAGCTCCATGATAACCAAGCTGAAGTGGCCACAAATTCTAGTTCCTTCTTACCTGGGCTCCGTCGCTGTCTTCTAGAGCTTTTTCCAATTCGCTGCGCAGCTTGGCCACCTCTGCCGCTTTCTGGGCGACGGTTGCGGAGGGCGGCGCGGCGGCCAAGGCCCCGAATAGGAATGGCCACAGCAACAGGTGCAGAATTAACATAATATCCAGAGAAATTCACAATTTATTTACAAAAACCTTAACGAAGAAACAACACGTGCGGCACACAAAAAAACTTTTAAATTTACCGTTTTCTAGCAAGTTGCCGCTTAAATTTGTGCAAGCTTTATTCAACACTACTCATACTTAGCAAGGCTTCGAACCCATTTTGCCGATTATGTTACAACTAGAGAAAATCTCTAACGCATGCTTTAATTGAAATCTAAATAATCCTGGCACTTGGCCGTTCTGGCCACACCGGCAGCGCCCATATAAAAGCAGTGTTGCCATTTTAGCTTTTTCACTGAGTGCAGACCCGAAGATCGTTCGGCGGTAAATCTCGGTTGCTGAAATGGGGGTTTTTTTATTTTTCGGCATTCTCTTCGCATTCTCGTACCCGTCGGCAAACTGTTTGGACGTGTTTGCTCCTGTGGAGTAATTTTTGCCCTCGGCGGCGCTTGCGTGTGCGACAAACAAAAATTAAATAAGCTGAACAACAATAATAATTGCAGCTCCAATATTGAATCATAATAGCTGTTTAAGGGCCTACGCGCCGGATGAAAATCCAAAAAGAAAACGCGAAAGGACTCAAAGTACGAAAACGTCGCTCGTTCAGTGGTGTGTTCTCAACTTTTATTGACAAATAACTGGCGCGAAAAAAATAGCTAATTTTTAGGCTATTTTACCTTTTTTTTTTCAAAAATCTAGCTAAGTGCCCTTAATCACCTGGCAACACTGTATAAAAGACCGAGCCGAAGAATCATTTGATGAAGAGAAATAACTGACGGCGGAGTGTAATTTTTTTTTGGTTGTAATTCAACCTAAGGGCGCGCTTTCTTTTGCCCAAAAAAAGCGAAATTTCGCGTGTGACAATCACAAACGTTGTGAATTAAGGCAAACTAACTGTGCAATTCGGAGCAGAGAGTTGGCGCGCGCGTTCTTTATCCGTTTCATTCGTTTATTCGCAGTGCAATAATAATCAAACGAAAATAGTTTTAGTCTAGGTGATTAATTAGTGCTCAGTGCTAAAAAATTTATATTAAAATACACAAAGCCAAAGAACGCCATCAAAAGGTTGCAGCAAAGGAAGAAAAAGAAAACCAAGAGAGGGAGCGAGCCAAAAAGTGAGTCCCAAAGGATAACTAACGGTAGTTGCCACCACCCGGCATTTACTTAAATTATTGTTGTTTTTGCGAGTGCATTTTGTGTGTGTGTACGTTACGTTTTTTGTTATTGTGCGGCCATTCGCTTTATTTTTGGGCGTGTGCCAAAATCTGCCAAGTCTGTGGCGAAAGGAGCAATAAGGAGTTGTGCAGGAAGGAGCGAAAGAAAGAGAGAGAGAGCGCGCGGCAGAGCAACAAAGAGAGTGAGTCTGAGCCTGTTTCAGGCGGTGTAATGCACTTTTCGTGTTTACCTTTGTGTTGCAAATTACGCTCTTTGCCCTGTTCTTGTTGCTTTTGCTGCTTATTTTGGTTATTTGCCATTATCATACTCTTATTGCTGTTATCTCTGCAGCTCCCGTTTATTATTGTGCCTGCCGCTCATTCTCTGCCCCTTTTGATGTCAATGTGTGTGTGAAAAATCAATAAAATTCCCGTGTGCGTGGTGCGTGCGTGTGTGCGTTGGTGTGCGTGCAGCAGCCGGCTCTCTCTTTCGCTCTCCCAAAACTAACTGTTCCTGCAAACAGCGAGGCAGCCGGGATAAGTTGTTGTCGCTTTCAAAACAAAGAAAAAAACTTCAAATTTGCGTGAGAGCAAGAGTGTGGGTGCTTAGAGGGGAGCTAGATAATCTCGCGTGTTTAATTAGTTTAAAACGCGCTAATGAAACTCCGCCATCTCGCTTGTTTTTGTTTGTTTTTTCGTTTTTTTTTTTTGGCATTGCAACCACCAGAAACTACCACTACGAACGCGAAAAGTACAACAGCAATAGCAACAGCAAAGAATAAGGAAGAATGGAAAGGCAGAAAACCGTTAACGGGAGAGGAACGCCATAAAACAGCGATGAAAATGAAAACAAACAAAAATCAACTGAAGAGGTGAGTGATGCTGCGCCGTGTGTCAGAAAGAGAGGGGGATACATACTACACATATAGATTCTTATTGCATAACTTGAACTTCTTGTAGTTGCTTTTGCTGCTATATTAACCCTTTAAGCGCTTTTGTTTTGCTTGCATGATTCGTTCGACGCCCTGCGTTCCGGTTGAACGGCTTCCTTTGCCCAAATTCGTAAAATGTTTTTCATGTAGGGCCTTTTTGGGGATCTCAGATTCCAAAATTTCGGACAATGACTCACTCACTCATGCTGTCATAAGCGTGACTCAGAGTGCGTCCTTGACAGGACGGAAAGGGAGGGGGAGGGGCGCACGCGGTGAGATAGAAATCTCGCGAGACGCCAAAGTGGCCACTTAACGGGCCGTGGGAGGGAGAGATGACAGCCAGGCTGGCAGAGAAGGGAGGGAGAGAAAATGAGAGCAGTAAGGATAGATATAGTGGGGAGCGAGAGCGCGAGGAGAGGTGAAGGAGTGTTCCCAAACTCCGGCTTTTTTTGGGCAGCCTGGCGCCTATGCCGTCACTTTTTGGGGCGTGGCCAGTAGTATGAATTTGGCGATGAGCGCATACAGTCCAACAATAACAACAGCACTATGGCAACAACAGCAAGCAACTCCCGCGGGAGACTGCGAAAAGCAAAAGGCAACAACAACGAACGCGCAGGCGGAGCAAGCACATGGAGAAGAAGCGGAGGAAGCAAGCGAAGAAGGAGCTCACGAACTTGACATTGAACTCGGCTCAGGACTTCGATCTGCTCTTCCACTCTTCACACTGAAAGCAATCGGGGGATCTTTTTGTGGATCAGTTATTGGGAAATCAAAATACTCGTAATTGTTCAGAGTTCCTGGAAACTAGTAAACACTCTCTACAGGTGAATTCTAACGTCTTTGTAACTGGTACCACCTATGGCATATCGAATAATCTATTTCGACGAAACCGACAAGCTTCTTTTATGTGGAGCTTCCATTGTTCTAAACATAATATTGACATTGTGTAAAGGCACAGATGGCCCGGATAACGAGAAAGCCAACTAAATAACACTGAATTTCATGAAATTCGATGCTTTGCTGGTGTAATTTTTGTTATTATTGTTAGGCTGGTACCGGTACTTCTACCTTAAACAGTTTTCTTTATGATTAATAGGGATTTCACCTTAACCTCTTGCTGGAAAGATCGAATTTTCAAGTTGAATTATTATAACTTTTAATTTGAACATTTAGTATCAACTAGTTTCTTAAATTACCCAACATATTCTTTATAAAAATATCTACAAAATTGCATTCTACATGGCCCATAAACCTGACTCTTTTGGTACTCCCCTTTTCGGGCCCTTTCCTTGCTCCTGATCCCAGCTCTCCGCCTCCTCCTTTTGTCAGCTGCTGGCAACCAAGCCAGATTGTCGTCCGCCTACCCAAAAAAAAGGTACAAATGAAAATAAAACGAGGCGAGCACAGCCCTCGAGGTGCAGAAAAGGTAGGAGAAGAACAGCAGCAGCAGCAGGAGGAGAAGTAGAACAAGTAGGAGTTGCTGCCCTTTTTGGGATTCCTTAATCTGTTTTTTAACCAGCGCATGCGTGGCGTTACGCTCTGAAAAAAAGAGGAACCGTTCCCAGAGGAACCTTTATGGCAAGGCAAGGCCCGGCCAATGCCAATGTCAAACGTCGGAAATCGAGGGCGCAGCAAAATTTATTGGAAGCTCTGTAATTTTCATGAAATTATTGGCCTGCTTCGGAAAGAGGAGAGGTGCCAGGAGGCGGCCTCTTGCTGTTGACAT
Organism: Drosophila jambulina; assembly: GCA_018152175.1. Taxonomy (NCBI): domain Eukaryota; kingdom Metazoa; phylum Arthropoda; class Insecta; order Diptera; family Drosophilidae; genus Drosophila; species Drosophila jambulina. Next base: position 5,575,396 of record JAECXH010000006.1, read on the forward strand.
TTTTAAGGTGTTTATTATGGGTTTGTTGGTGACAACAGCCGAAAATAAAAACATTCCCATGCCGGGCTTGCGCCGAGATTCCAGCGAAATGGGAATCCGAAGCGAAGCCGGAGGAGTCTCGTTCCCTACCCGCGATTCGCTCGATTCGCTGACTTGTCGGAAAGTGAGAACTCACGGATGGGGAGGCCTGAGATTCGGATAAATAATTTCGCTGTCTCGGTTACGCGTGTAGAACCGCTTGTTCGATTCTTCTGGCTCGCTTTGTTTGGGCTCTCTTTCGTCTTTTGTTTCCCTTGCCAAAGTTGCCCAAACATCTCGAGCCAAATCGGTCCAAATTAGCATTAATGGGACGGCGAGCGACGTCAATTAGACCCGCTGCGGCTCTTCCAAATCTTTCAGCGTCTAACGGTTCCCAAAGACACGCCGCTGGAGACGCTGCGACGACCCCAGATGCTGTTGTCTCTCCCCGATTCATAAAGTTTATTGCTCTAAATCTGCAAAATCTGCGATAAAATCGAATGGGGGACGAAACAATTCCCCCAGAGAGGGCAGCCCGAGGACTCATAAAGCTGTCAATAAAGAAGTTGAATCAGAATTGGAGCACTCACCATCAAATCGATCGTGCTTCTCGCACGAAGCAATTCTCAAAACTCAATTGAGAAATGGCGGGGACGATGAGATAACATTCCTCGCTATGGCACAGATATGGAATATATACTACAAGATTGATTTATAACATACAGTAGACCCTGTCTTAATTGATATTTATGCAAATTTTAAGCTAAAGACTGTGGGATCAGTTCAAGATCAGCTTGAGATCATTCTCTGACAATAGAAAGGGGAGGAGAATAATAATTAAGGCAAAACTTTGAACACAAAACATTTTGAAAATATTTAAAAAAGAAGTTCTCATCTTCGGATAAAGTTTATTTCTATGAATTTCCAAGATATACATACTTACATCACTCTTCATATCTTTCGCTCCTGGAATTACCTCAATCACCCCTCGGGGCTCAAAAGTTCAGCTGCAAAACGCAATCCCCTTTCTCCAGCTCCAGCCTCTAGTTCACCTCTCTCGTTATCCAACTGCATTGCGGAGAAGCCCTATGACAACCGACCGACCAGACAACCAGACTGAGACACCCATACCATGTCATCCGTGGATATGCAGATGCAGATGCAACTGGGGGATACCCGGGAGCACTCGACAATTTGCCGCTGTTGTCTCAATTAATTTCGCATTCACGGAGGGAGACACTCGACAGACGCCTTCAATTGAAGCTAGACAAAACTGATTTAAATAATTGTGCACTCTCCTTTGGATACCCGCTCCTCCCGGTGGCTTCTCCTCCTGGTTTTGTGGCTTTTGCGGTTCCTGGAAACAGATTTTTCGCTTTCTAAGCTGCAGGTATGGATCAGCTTCATCTGTTTTAGGTAAACTGATCTACAAGGAAGTAGGTTCTTATATCAAGATTTATGTCATTTGCTATTGAACTTTTTGATTGTATTCCATGGATTATAGAGTTCTTTTCCGAAGACAGGGAGCCAAATATTTGTCATACTTCATTTATCCAGGGCACTTTCCCGACTTCTTTTGGGTCTATTTATATTTATAGGTTTTTTCCGCGTCCAACAATTAAGTTAAAATTCCTAATTAATGCTGCTCGTGCCCCAGGGGCTTTCCACAGACGAAAAGAAAGCAGAGTGGAAAAGAGAGAAATGCCTTTGACTAATTTTAGTTCCTGCAGCGAGACCGAAAAACAAAGAGAATACAAGATGATATATGGACGCTGGAAATTATGATTTGACAGCCGAAGCTGAAGAAGAAGAGTTCCTCCTAGACTTCTAAAGGCAGAGAGAAAATGGTTCGCCGGCGATCTGCATAAATCACTAAAGATATTAAAGTGCAATCGATACAATTTTAGCGACAATCGACAGACATTTCCCCATCTAGGGCCCTCAGATCACAGCCCAACCGATCCCATTCCATCCCACTCCCATTTCAGGTCCCATTTCCATTTCCACGCTCCCATCTCGAGTGGCAGAAGCAGGAAGCGAACTAAATATAAATCCAAGTCATGGCCAGGCCACCATATGTGGGTTGTGAGTGGAATGGTCGCAGGCGGGGCACACACACACAATTACACTGAGTCTTTCTACAAGGCGGAGATGCTGGTCTCGATTCTCCCGTTCGCATGACCAAAAGGCATCACGACAACGTAAAGGAAAATCCCCTTCCCATTCCCATTCCCATTCCCCCTTGTAGGATGTCCATTAAATTATTGCCACGATCTATTAGCGCAGGCGAGGACGAAGACGAGGGTGGCTGCTGGACCCAGAGATGCGTCCAAGTGGCTTGCCTAAAAATAGAAGCTGCACTGCAGCCTGCGGCCTCCTCCGTTTGGAATCCCAGATCAGCGTCGTCGTCGTCGTCGTCGTCGTCTGGCGTTGAAAGGACCAAGCGCCGAGCAATTGCGTAAACATCCAAAGAAACAACATGTATAAAATCCGAAATAAACCAGGACTTGTCTTAAGGAGCGTGAAGAGTCTCCTTTATAAAGTAACTACTTAAACCATACATATTAAGTAATGAGAAATTCATGAAATATAAGAGTATCTGAGCTTGGTTTTAAGCCTCTTTAGTTATTAGGGCTCTTAATCCTGAAGATATTATGCAAGAACCATCAGAAGTATCTGTCAATCTTTATTTCCCTCCATACAATCCTCCTCTCTGCTGATCATCACCTGTCTTCCCTGTGGATCTCCCCTGCGGACATTGATTCTTCTGGCATGCAACACATAAACTCAGTCTGAATTTGACTCGGAATATGGAAGGTAGCAATTGTTGTGCTATTTGCATAGGATCGATCGGCTGTGCGTGTGATTGATTGCAATTGGAGTGATTGAAGCGCCAGCATCTGAAGGGGGGTGGGGTTATCAATTAATACCCAAGGATGGCAGACACGACTCGAATGCCACAGAACAAAGATCGATTGCCAATTAAAGCCCTTCGAACTTGGAAACAATTATTTATTATTTAAAGAAGCAACTTCCATGACTTCTTTCTAAGAGAGTTCTTATTACACTCTATAAACTGGCTTATGATGATCACATTTAGTTTATTTATACACATTTTTATTATTAAACTACGCAATAAGGATCCATTCCATTACGATGACTATTTTTATCTGTAGGTCATTTCATATTGCACAACCAGAAGGAATTCCCTCTGCTCCTTGTCTCCTCCGAGCTAGTGTTCACGGAATATTTAGCATTCGCTTGTTATCCAGACTGTTTTTTTAGCCTTTGTGCCATTGCCTTTATCGGTTCCGCAAATATTTACTCATTTGGTCCAAAGGGGTGCAGTCATAATCTTATCGCGGGCAAATGTTTGAGCTGCCATGCGAAATGTTTTTTTTGCATTTGTTTTTGGTCCGCGATTTGCATTTGCCTTTTACGTGCACCCAAAACAATTTCAGCAGACATATCTGAGTTTAATCTTTATGAAATTATTACCTTGAACTTGGCTTTTTATTAATTTGCATTATTAATTGTCATAGAATTAATGTAAGAAGGGTTTATTAGGTTTAGGTCAATTTGCAAGTATTAAAACCATTAAGAACAATATTTAAAAAATCCGGTATTGATGAAATTATTTCATCATTATTATACATTTTCTTGATTAGCATCAACAGGCGAACTGACCTAGGCATTTCCAAAAAACAAAACATAGCTTACCTATTTTTTCAAAATTATATACATGGGGTTGCATCAATTAAATTATGAGAATGCTATAGGAAATAAGTTTATTTTTGTATACTTTAAACTTTATATTAATTTTTAATCAATATTATTAGCTAATTAGATTTTCATGATCAAGTTGAAAACTACAGGGTACAGACAGTTCGGTTAGCTTCTTGTCTTGTGCATTTTAGTGATTTTTTTTAAGTTTAAGGGGACAAGGAATTCAGGAGGTAGAAGGTGGTGAAGGTAGCAGCAACTCCCCGTGTGTGTAGTTGGTGTGTCATTGACACTGACAAGGCAACTCCGCCAGGATGCAGCTCCGAAGCCCAATGACCTTTTCTCAGACACACTCTCACCCCCCTTGCCAGTGATGTTGGTGCGGTGTTGCACCCTCTTTCAACCAGAGGCGTGGTCCTAAGGGGGCGGGCATGCACATGGCCAGATGCGGGTCGTCAGGGTCAATGTCTGCCATGTTGCAGTTGCAGTGCCAGTGGTGGCAGAGTGACAGCCTGCAGGAAGACAAATGCAAATGTTTTGACAACATTCAAAGCAAACATACAACCCAGCATCCATATGAAACTGAGGGGATCTTGGTGTAAATCTAGCATATTTTTACTGTTCTGGAGTTGGGGTAAAGTTGAAGCTTGGGAACATACTATCTGAGCTAAATTAAAGGCTTTTCAGATATAGGAATATAAGATTTGTTCAGGTAATATTTATAAGAATACAATTTGTGGAGCTGAGGGGGAGAAAAACGAGAGTTTCAGACTTACAACACATATAATAAATATATGCGGTATGATTATAAAGTAACTGAAGCTTCGCTTTGTTTGCAGACCTACCATATGTCTGCTCTATATTTTGGGGTAGGCCTTTCCACAACTTCCCCTCCGGCAGACCATTTCCGACCCTGGGCATCTCGAGTTGAGCGCTTCAATTGGATTGCCTCTGATTGAACTAGATGTTTGCTGTGCGTTGTTGTGTTTATTGGTGCCGTTCTCTGTGTTTTTTTATTATTATTATTTGGTTACCACCGCTTTGTTCGGACTCGTCTTGTGTTTTCGGTTTTCGTTTTGTTATGGTGCTGCTGGGGCCCCCGAGGCACTTTCCCTGCGCAGACAAAGGCACTCAGCGCCAGTGCTCGATACTCACTACTCACTACTCAGTACTCACTTGCTGGCACTCGAAGATCGTCGCCAAAGACGAATCGATTGAGTCTCGAGTGGGTCATTTCCCAGAGTGGTTAGTACTTTGTTTCGCCTAGGCTCAGATCGAGATAAAAGTGTGGCAGATGATGTGCTTATCCCTAAAAGTATGCCTAAAATATTTATATTCGCGTGGGTTTGCTACAAAATCTATCTTTTATCTATTATCTTCATCATCATCTGTATCTGTCTCCTGTTTTTGTATTAATTGTTCTTGTCCCTCTTGTCCTTGCAGATTAGTTTGAGGAGCATGCCAAAGTCAATGGTTAACAGAAGACACTGCCATTGGAGGACCCAGAGCCACAACGAAGGTAAGTCAAGCACAAAAGGGGAGTAGCAGGAAGGAGCCTGTCTGGAGGGGGGCGTGGATTGATTGCATTGTCCTCCGCCTGAAGGAGTTGACAAAGGCAATGTCCTTCTTGCCTGGCAGAAGGCGGTTCCTGCTGATTTGCTTCTGCAATTCCTAGGACTTTCAGACAAGCTCAAGTTTAAAACAAAGGCACACTGATCGAAAATAAGTATAATATTCATAAAGATATATTGAAAACAGATTTATCAATCTTATAGTTGAATAAGAATATCTCAGAGAACATTTTTGGCAGCTTTTTACATAGTTTTGCCTACTTTTTTCTTAGTTTTAACTTCTGGGATTTAAAAATTAGCGGATTTTTTTTTCTGTGTAGCAACCCTTTGGGGTTTTCCCTCTGCCACTCCTCATCCTACCAAGAAGTGGGGAAAACTAAGGGAGAAGCTCGAAAAGCTCGAGTGGAGCACTGATGAAGTGTGCTCTGGGTGTCACGCCCCTGTTTTCCGTTCCGGATCCGTTTCAAGTTCACCCCTGAAAGTAGACTTGGCTTGGCTTTAAGAAGCCGGCCCGCAAGTAGGCAGCTTATTTTCCATATTGTATTTTTCCCTGGCCAAGTCCATGAGGCCAGCTCTTTAATCGATCGATTGATTAGCATCTGAATGCTAATTGAGGCAACGTCTTTATCTCAAGCAACGATCTCTACTGCTATCCGCGAAAGTTCTCCAATTCCGGCGGGTTTTAAATGGTCACTGTTTGGATTTTGGACACCTTCGGACAATGGGCATTCCCAATTTGGCGGCAGTTTAGATACCACAAAAATTCATAAGCTGTAAAAAAGAGCCAAAAAATCGAAGAGAGCCCCGAAGATAGGTAATAATATTTCCAAAATCCAGTCATCGATTTTATTCGTTTAATATTATAATCTTGGCTGATAGAAAGGCTGAAAGAAGTCTTTGTTTGTGGGTCAAATCAAGACGGTTTCCACAGATACTATATATTCACACGGCTTTTGTCTTCGCTGTTTATAATCCTAATCTTAATAGTTAAATGTTTGCAGTTTCTTGCTAAATGGTTTAGGTTTATGGGATTTCATTAAAATATTAATTAAAGGCTCTGAAAAAATAGCTATGGAAGTTTTTAAGGAGTTTTTCTCTCTGCTTTTAATTGTGTAATCTTTGCTCAACGGGCGTAATAAATATTCCCGAATTAAGACCAAGCTCAATTTGGCTTCTGTGAAGTAACTCGTTCTGGGGAATTCTTGGCCAGAAGCAGGAGGAGTTGACTTGGAGGCAGGAGCACTTCGGGATGCCGCAATCGCTGTTGTGGTGCAATCGGTGCCACTGCCGCTCGACGCACTGCTGCTGCTCCTCCTCCTCGTCTCCCTCTGGCTCCTCCACCAAAAACACACACAGAGTTCAACGGAGCCACGCGGAGAGGTTGCCACACATATTCGCTGTTGTTCGTTCGGCGGTTTTGTTGCCTCGTTTTGCGTAACTTGTTTCCCTGCACAGAACCAAAATTATGCCGAATCGTAGGGTATATTTGTTAGAATGTAAAAATATTTAAGGAAAAAGACATCAAATAAAGAGTATATTGAAGCGATCGTAGCAAAGAAGGTTATTCAGACAAGGGAGAGTGCTAAGATCTCTTTACTCATGAGATTTTCTCTATCAATTTACTTAGCATTAATAATCAGTGAAAGGAGCCAAGACCTATGTACCTATGACCCTTGCGATCATCATTTGTTACTTGTTTTTCTTACCGTGTGGCTTCCCTGTCTTCGCTCTGGCGAATGTTGGCCCAAAAAAACACGTTCTCGCTCCCGTCGTTGGCCAAATTAACAACAAAGCAAAAATGTTGCCCGCTGCCAAAGATGCAACTGTTGCAGCAGCGGCTTATGTTGTTGCAAATGCTGTTGCTGTGCGCTTAACAAGAAGCCTGGTCCGGACAGGAATCGAGGGGGGTACATACCCACAGTTCCCAGTTCGAGTCCGAGTTCGAGTTCCAGTCCAAGTCTGGGTTGCCGGGGGCCAGGTCGGAAATGTGTCAACAGTGGTCGCTGGACACGGTCCGTTGCCGATTAGCGGATAATCCCAGTCCCCGCCTGACTCTCCTCCTCCTGTGACTGGTCCAGCAAATGTCAGGAAGATGGAACTGCAGATCGTAAAAGGTCTTTGCAGATACGTACGACTATATGTTAGGCAGAAAAGCCACCATACTCATCTGTATATATTACTTTTTACTGTCTGTAAAGAGGTTTAATCAATGTTTTAATGGAGTTTTATGATGAGGAGAAGTAAATTACCTCGTTATGGATGTTTTTTACTTTAAGAAAATGAGGTTTAACTAAGAAACGTTTTGTTAGGGCTACAAGCTATACAATTCGGAGACAGTATTCTTAGAAAAATCAACAAATTTGTAGTCTGCTTGATTTAAAACACAAAAGACAAGTGCAACAGGTTGTTTGTACAATATTCTTTAGATTTTTCCCAAAAAAGCTGATCAGCAAACTTCGCTAATAGTCAAACTTCAATATATGGGCTGCCCCTGAATTAGGACTTGGGAATTTTTACTGGACTCTTCGCACTTTTCTATAATTTAATCAGGTTTTTTAGTAAGTTTACAGCCTAAACTCTATGGAACCCAGAGTTTCTAAATTTATTCCAGCTCAAACTGACGTCTGAGTTTAGTTCTTCACATCTGTTGGATTGAGAGTTTCAATGACAGTCTCCGGCTCCTCCCGCCGCCGAAGGGGCACCGCCAACGCGAATAAATATTTTTCATAAATATTTAAAGCAAATATTCAGTGTGTTTACCATTGACGCTGATTGTTGGCTGCCTGGCTGTGGCTCTCATTGATTTTAATTAGGTGCGAGAGCGCGCGTTGGCAGCGGGAAGACTGTGGGGGGCCGGCCGGATCGTGGGTGTGTTTGGCCAATGGCTTAATTGCAATCATCTGGGATTTGTGTCCACGGTTCGGGCTTAGGCCTCTGTTTTTTTTTTTATTGGCCATATACGCGCATATATCCGATCGCTAATTAGCAGCATTTTAATCTTGTTTCTGACCAAATTTGGGGATCATTAGCGATATGTTGGTAGCTTCTTTGGCTTTGGTTTGCCCTAGTAAAAGGGCACTTTTAGTTTTGTGCAGAAGTTAGCATGATTACTAGGGTAGATAATTCCTGAAATCTAAATTAAGAAGCACAATGAACCTTGTTATGTGGGAAAAGCATGCTTTTTGAAGTCTTCTTGCTTATTTTACCAATATGTTTGCTACAAATCAATTGCATTAGTTGTTTAAGCTGAAGTTATTTGTTTATATACCCTAATAATCAGTTTGTGCAGAAGTGAGGAACATAGCTAAGGTAGGATACCCCTTAAGAGTATTAAAACCTCTTATAAGCATGCTTTTTGAAGCCTGTTCTTGCTTAATTTGCAACTGTATCCGCTACAAAGTAAGGGTATCAGTAGCTCAAGTTAAATATGCATTTTTCCCCACTTCCCCACTTGCATGGGGCTTTTCTTTAGCACTTTTTAGAAAGCTCAGTAGCCAGTGAGTTTAAGTGTCTTTGGCAAACAGAGGCCTCCTCGTCCGCCTCCTCCCTCGACCAAGCCCAGCCCGGATCGGTGTCCAAATGCTAGCCCAAGACCAAACCAGTGCTGTAGGTCAAGGCTGGGCGCGGCGGGCGTTCCGAGTGCGTTACTTTTGAGGCGGACATATGTCTCGTACGTGACGTCTGCCCCGGCACTTGCGGCTGCAGGTAACACGCCGGTGAAAGCCCCGCGGAGAGACCTCTTCTGCCACAACTACTCCCGCAGCCATTAACTTGGACTGGACACCGGCGCGAGTGCGAGTTAAAGATCTCTTTGGGGCAGTTTGATTTGTGGCCACAGTCCGCGCCCTGCCATTTTTTTCGATGAGTAAATCTTCTTCTGCCTAGAAAGTGGCTCTGGCGATGGAGTTGGAGCTGGAGTTGGAGCTGGGCTGGGGCTGGGGCTGGATGATGGGAAAATTCTAGCTCAGCACGTAGAAAATGGGAAGATTCGCCTGTTGCAGCTGCAGAGCGTTCTACGCTTCGCCTTTTTTTGTGACTTGTCTTTCGTTTTTGCTTTCTGGGAAAGAGATTTTCGGGCATGGGAATAATTGTACCTGATCTAGGGTGATGTGTGATTGGAGACCTCAAGCCCATAAAGAGAGGAAAGTGTAATAAATAAAATGCTTAGGAATGTATCTTTCTATTTATATATTTCCATTGAGAAAACTCTACTTGTCCCAGAACTATGGAAAGCATTTTTGAAGCTGCTTTCTTGCCAGAATTTTCATAGTTTCAAATCTGAGCTTGACTCCTTTCCTTGCCATCTCTATTTCCCTACATTTTTGTCTGCGGTCGTTTAACAAATTAATTGTTACGCTTTTTAAATGTTAATCAAAACACAGGCAACCATAAAATTATTAAGCACACAACAAAAACACACAACCCACACTTTTTTTTTTTGTTTGGCTATTTTTCGGAGCGCCTTTGAACGTTATTTACGAGCAACTTAACTTTATTATAATTCAAATTTTATTTGCCTCTGAGCTGTGTGCAAAAATCGCTGCATAGAAATTTGTACAACCCCAAATGGAGGACCGTCGATAAGCACAACTCCTCCTCCTAAGACCCAGACAGGCGGGACAAAATCGAAGAAAGATGGAAAAGTAGAGGTGAAAGAGAAGGAAATTAATTGATGGGAATTTCTTTTTGGCCTTTTAGTGAAGATGGCTTGGCCAAGATGCCAAGATGCCGTGGCTCTGATGCTGCTGCTGCTGCCGGTCTTTGCTCGTTCGCTTTACATATTCAAATAGAAATCGAAAGCGTTTGATTTTGATTTTGGTTTTGGTTTCCCCCCTCGGTGCTCATCGGACTCGCTTCTAATTTGCTGGCAGAAGAAGACACAATGCCTTTGTCCCGCTGCGATTACGTAAAGAAACACACGGGGATTGAAAAGAAATTAAATGGAGGTCCGATCGGGCGGGCTTTGTTTTTGGCGGGGCAGGTTTAATGTGTGCCGATGACCAGCGTCCAATTTCTTTTGGCTTTAGCGAAATTAAGTAATACATTTTTCCAAATTTTTGTTTTGTTTTGTGTAGTTCGTGTGCCTAACGGTGCGGATGAGTGATTTAATGCCCCCCAAAAAACAAAACAGCGTGAGAAGCGGCAGTACGAGAGAGTTTTGGTTGCCATTTCTGCAAATAAATAAATTAAAGAGTGCTAACGAGTGGGTAAAAGTGTCAAACAAATATTGGCTTAAAAGCTGCTAGAAAAGAAATTACAAATTTCCTGGTCCTGAAAAAATAAATATATATAGGGTTTAAAAAAATTAAAGAATTTTCTTAAAGATAAAAAACTTTCGTAGGAAAAACTTCCAAATATTAATTTAATTTTAACATTTAAATATTTAAAAAAGGGTGTAGAAAAAAGCTCTTTTTCTTTTTTAAATTTATTCGATTATTAGAATTAAACCTATCGATTATTAAGGTACTGATTTATCGACCTAACTGCAACGATATTCATTGATAAGCAACTCGATAAAAGGCAATGGCATTGAGTTACCCATAAAAACCAAACGAAATGATTATTTTCCCACCTGTAGAAGCCCCGCTCATCCCGCATTGACACATTTCGATGGCCCCAAAATGATGTACATATATCTATATGTACGTATGTATGTTTATGAACAGCAATCGGCCGTAGCAATAACAATTACAGCGATAACAACTGGAATGATTACCCGAAAAATCGACAACAAAAGCCCTGCAATGTGCGATGCTCGCTTGCCTCTGAGTAGACATTTCACGCACTCACGTTTTTTAATGCAATCGCAGTCCCCTCTGTCCCCTCTGTGCCCTCTGTCCCCCCTGTGCCCTCTGTCCCCTCTGTCCCCTCTGTCCCCTCCTAGAGTGGAAAACCGCAGTCGATGAGGATGATGCCAGCCCTCCCATATTTCTCGGCACATAAATATATATTTATTTTTACGACCGCAAAGCAGCCGTATTTTTTTTACAACACTTTTCCCCTGCCCCGGCTGCCGTGGCATTAATATCGTTGCTTGTCGACAATTAAAACAGCGGAAAATAAAAACAAGTCGAATTTTAGCGCTTACTTTGAAAAAAGGGGGGAAGAGTATGGAAAGGTAAGGGCCTGACAGAGCCCTTCTTCTAATGCATTTCGCCTCAATCCCTTAACGATACATTTACGACACTGTCAGGCAGGGCCTTGTAATCATCCAGCTTTGAATTTAAGCCTTAATTTTTATTTGGCAAATTAAAAACCCAGGGCAAGGTGTACATTTCAGCGAGATCCCTCCGATGATGTCAACTAGATAAACTTTTACTTGCCGGGTTGCGCCCCCTAAAATGTTTATTGGCAAACACACATCGACGGCGACGACGCGCAACACTTAAAAAGTTAAATAAAAAATCAACAACAGACACAAATTTAATTTTTATTTGGACTTTTATTTTGATTTCTGAGTTTTGAGTCATTCAACCCGCCCAACAGCCGAACTTTCATATGGGGGAAGAGCCGCCGCCGCGTCCGAGACTTTCTTCGAAAAATTTGAAATACTCATCCGCAATCCGCAATCCACAATTTACCACCGAGAGCCCCCTTTGGGGTGGGTGAAACCGATATTAGCTGAGCGGAATAGTTAATTAAGGCACTCGAGGGCCGAGCCGCCGCCGCCATATGCTAATGTCACCCGAATGTGCATATCAATTTGTCAGTCAGTAGCCCCGCCGCCCTGCTCCCTTCGCCTCGCCCGCTCTTGGCCAAAAGAAGACGAAGAAGTCGCCGGAGCGGCAAGAAAGCCAAGAAATCCGTAAGCCGGAAAGAGCCGAGCCAAGTGACTGCTGCCACAAGCGGATGATCGTCCATAATTATTAATATTGTCGATTGATGGTTTCATAGAGTGTGGTATTTTTCAGGAATCAACTTTCCATATTTTAGTGAAGTTACTTGTTAGTTGTCAGTTCTATAACAAGTCACTAGGATTTTATTGAAATAATATATTAATAATATATTAATTTGGTATTTCGAACTAAAGTATAAAGTATAAAGTATTAAGTATAGTTTCTTTTTGGTACTTGAAGCTGGACAAGGCAATAACTAGACTAGAAACTACACAAGATTTTCCAAATCCCCACTCTCAAGATATCTTCTCGAAGTTATTAAGCTTAGCATAATTTAATTCTTACTAATTTTAAACCCTAATTGTAGTTTGTACTTCCAAAAATCAATTTTGTCTAGCAAGTTCGTTGCCTCAGTCTTTCGTTTGGCCCCATGAACTTACAGTCTGGAAATGAACCGTAAATCGGATTTGGCTGCCACCACTTGACATTCCACGGACGTGTCCCAGCCCAAGAAAGGGAGATGATGTCGGTGGCAATGGACAAGGACAGTAGGGGGAAGACTGTGCTCTCTGAAGCTTATTCAAAGCAGGTGCGAACGCGTACAAATTGTTTGTTTATTTCCCCCATTTCGCGGCGATTTCTTCCCGGCAAGAATATCAAGAAGGCTGAGGTTGCTGGTGGCTGGTGAGTGGTGCTTTCTAGTGAAATTGAAAACGCATTTAATAATAAGCAGCCGAAAAAAAAGTAACAACAAAAAATGCAAAAGAAAACAGAAGCAACCGCCGCCGCCACAGAGTTTCACTTTCAACCGCCTTTTTGTATAGCAATCTTTACACATTTCTTTCCAGGCAACTAGATGGAGATGAGTGCATCTGCGATTAGCTTGAGGAATGGGTTTTGGGTTTGGGAATGGGTTCGGAGACTAGGACTGGGAATCAGGCAGGGCAGGGCAAATCTGATTAGGCGCGGACCTGGGGCCTGGGGAAATGGAATGGGTTCTGTGAGGGCTCACGTTTTCTTGGCCAATCCATAAAAAGCCGCTAATGGGAAATTATGTCTGGCCGCCGCATAATGGCCAAGTAATTGCGATCGAAGCGTGTTGGCTTTCGCCGTTTGTCTGGGATGAGTTGGCACTACTACGCCCATTCCTCGCCATGGAAATGGTGATGGAAATCGAAATGGTAGTGCTTGGATCGGATCGGGAAGATTATGCATTAATCTATGACGGACCCTAGCTTATTCAAACCCCCCTCTCTCTCTTCTCTTTGCAGCCAAAGACTAAAGACTAACAACAACAGCAACGAAGCCAATTAACAGGTGAGTAAAAAGCCAAACGCCTCTTCTCTCACCTTTTCGCCACCGGGGCAGGCAGATGTGAGTGCGGGTTCGTTGCCCAAGTGCCAATACCAGAGAGTCGAGTCTGTAACGGCCTCAGAGCAAATGCTCAAAGCAAAAAAAATAAGTGTCAAGTGTGGGGAGTATCAAAAATATAAAATACCCCTCAAAGAATATAATCTTAAGTACCAATTACTTAATAATCTTGAGGAGCTAACGAACATTTGCTGGTTATTTAAGGGATAATAAATTACCTATTACCTTAACTATTATATGCAGAGATCAGGAAATATATCCTAAAAAGTTGTTTTCAACAAGAACAAGAAGTTCATATTTAAAATTTTATCTAATTGAGAAATGCATTTTAGGCAAAGTAGGTTAAATTCTTAATTGATATTTTATAGTCTGCTAAGTATCAATCTTCTTCTGGAAAAAGCTAAAACAGTTCCTATATTTATAATATATTCTTTAGTTTAAACCCAGCAGGTTTTTAAACATTATATTTATAAAGAAAAACCCTAACCCTGGGTCCCAAGCAAGACCCAGAGTACAGGGTACTTGGTCATCATCCCAAAAGCAGATGAAGATGAAGAACGGTTGGCAACCACAAATTGAATGACCGCCAATACTCTCGGTATTTTTTTTTCTATTTTTTCGTTGACAATCCGAGTAATAGCCACAATAATATAGTGTCTTTAACAAGGACCGTTACATAAAAAAGAAGGCGAGAATTTACACAGGGGCCATGATATTCGTTTTCTTATATTATTATTTCTTTATTTTTTTTTTAAGCATGACACTTGCAAAAAATTAGACACACAAAGAGCAAACTTTATTTGTGACGACCTTAAATTGTTTTTTGGCTTTGACTCGTCGGACTTTGGGCCCATGATATAGCCAAAGTTACCTTACAAAAGCTATGGCTATGTGCTCGTGTTTCTGAATAACTTATTGTGCGCAAGACAGAGCTAATTAAGCTGTTCGATTATATATATAAATGTATGAGCTTATAGTAGTCAGCTCTCTCGTTTGTGCGATTGTTTGTTTTGGCCAGGCTAAGACTCCTCCATTGTACTGTTACCTGGCTACTTGGCTACTTTGTTACATTATTACACTGATATTACACAAATACACTAAACTATGCGATCAAAATTCCTTTCTCTTTGTTGCGCACTCATTCGGCTTCCTATTCCCCTTTTGAAATGCATTTTCTGACTTATATTGGTTTCATTTGTTTACTGGTATATTTTATTTCATTTATATAAAACTATAAATGTTTTCAGTTGGTCCTGAAAGTGTCCTTCCCCTTGTATTAGAAATTGATTAACTTTAGCTTTTTTACCTTAGTTCAACTCTCAAATCGAGTTCCATTAGTCACGTGTATACTCACATTTCATGGCATAGTGCCATAGCTGTCTTGGTGTCTACGTTCCTCCCCCAAAAACAGATCAAGTGTCACACCCGCACGAGTACTTGAGTGCTGCCCTTGTTGTCATATTTCCACATGGACTGCCTTCCCCTATTTACACTGTAAAAAAAAACGAAGAAATAAAAGACAATAAGTAAAAGAGGGAAATAAAGAAAGCATTTAAACCTCAGAGGATGGTCTTGGGGAATTATGGATAAGGAAATAATAGTAAGGAAATAATAATAAGGAAGTATTCATAATCCGGATAATCTTTTTATGACACTAGGATCAAAAAAGGAAGCTAACTTAGGATATATAGATAGATTATATACCTTGTAGTTTGCAATTTGTTTATGAAAATTTATCATACCTAAGCCAAAAGTGCACTTACATATTTCTTCGGTAAAACTTCGCTGTGTTGTTTTTTAGTAGGATAAAAAATGTTAGATTTAAAATGTAAAAAAAAAAAAAAAAATAAAAAATAATAATAATAATATTACAGTAATTAAAATAAAAATAGTAATATTAATTAAGTTAATTCTTTTTAATATGCATTTAAGAATTGACATCATAAATAATCATATTCATGAATAATTAATATTATAGCAAAATTATTTGTGTTTTTTATGTTTTTTTAAGTATGTTATCCCTTATAAAATTTAAAAAATATTACACATATCTTTATGTCAGACATGCTCTAAATTGACTCGCCTGTTGATGCTAATCACGAAAATGTTCCATTTATTTATTTATTAAGGGTAAGAAATGACTACTTCTTCTTCTGATTAAATTCAAATACCCTGCAAGGGTAAAAAATGGGTAGAATGCGAATTTCCCTCAAAGAATTTATTCGAATTTTTAAAAATCCCTTAAACAAAAGTCTATTAATTTCTATGTCATATTCCATGGCCAGAATCCCCATCTGTGGCTTTTTCAGAACTAAATTCACCTTTTTTTAGAGTAGAACTCATACTTGCTTGTGTTTTCTTGGGCCTGCAAGCCACCACCCACCGAATGCACCACCCACAAGACGGCCCCAATCCGCGGGCCAAGGCGAGCGGTGAGCGGGACTGGGACACAGTGGCGTCCGAGGCATTAGGCACACAGCCGGAGCAGCCGGTTTCGCTCGCTCTGCGCTCGCTCGCTGTGCCTCCCTCTCTCTCGCTTCGCTCTCTCGCCTCTCTCTCTCTCTGTCGGCACCTGTCGCCGAGACTCTGTCTTGGCCAACTTCTTCGGCTCGCTGCCGCCGTTGCCGCCGCTTTCTGGCCAGGCTGAAGCCATCGCTGTGGGCACGTCTTGAGCCCGCCGACTTGGAGCGCTGCGTTCAATGCGCTGCCAGCCGTCGATAAGAACGCACGCGAGTCACTAGCTCACCTCACCGGCTGCCAGGTTGAAGCCGAAGCCGAAGCCAGAGCCAGAGCTGAGGCTCAAACTGAAAACTAAAGGCAAAAACTGAACTAACAAATCAAAATCGGAAAAATTGGAAAACGCGCGCGCGTGTGTTTTTCTCCAACGAATATTTCAAAATAAAATACATTTTTTTGATTAATTTTTTGTCGAGAGAAAGAGAGTGTGTGTGTGTGCTGTGTGTTGTGCGTGATGTGTCCGAATCTGCGAAAGCTATAGTTCTCCGATCCGGGTCCAGTCTAGTGCACAGTGGATCGCCATGTCGGCCAAGAACCAAATGAGTGTCTTCATGGAGAAGATCAACACGGTGAGTTCGAGAAGATTTAAGATTGCAGATCAGCAGGGATTATACATAAAAGATAGATGCAGCATTGAGTTCTGCATCTCTGTGGGTCTCTGGGTCGCGATCCACTTGAACCTCGAACGAGTGCATCTTTCACACGAATTAGCCTCGGTTAATGCGGCAAAACAAAGTTGGGAGTCAGCTGCACAGCGAGAAATGTAGAGAAAAAAGGGGGAATGAGTAGAAAATTATAGCAGATAAATGTACATATTAACTGATTAAAAACCTTTTTTTAGGGGTTACAAGTTATTAAATTATGGGAATATGGATACTTAACTGGGAAAGTATTTAGATGAGCTCTTAAACCATTTGCAACTCATGACTACTTTTGGGATCATGATTTGTCTTCATTTTTTAGGGGTTTTATCCTTGTCTTATTTAAGGTTTAAAGACAAGGAAAACCTAAATGATTAGGCCAATTAGAAGTATAGACCATTACCTTAAATTAATCTTTACTTTAAGTGGTATTTCTTGAATTTAAAAATATGATCATTGGGTATTAATATAGATATTATAAAGGGTCTCCTCTATGGGATTATTTTACATATATTAACATTCTTATTATTTTGGATTACTATTACTATTATTATACAGATTAATATAATATATATCATATTAATATATTAATATAATAATATATATTATAAAACTCTTAATAATATGTAACTTAAAAAGTTATTGTATTCCTAGAGGTATATATTTTATTTTAAAATTGTAAATAACATTTATAACTCTAGGAATATAATAATTTTACAGCTACTTTGTACAAGTAGAGTTGATAAAACATCACTTAAGTGCTTAATTATTACCTGGGAAATAACTTCATAATTGAGATGTTAAGTTAATGAAATTAAGTCATTACTTAGTCACTTAGTCACTTTAGTCAACTCAACCATACATAGTTAAATCTCTTTGTTTATCCGCCCTTTTATGGTTAAATTTTAACACCCATAAGGTACTTAAACTCACAATTAACTAAATTTCAATCAAATTAGCTGGTTATTTCATTTTAAATCCCCCCCATTAGTTCGAAATGCATAATAATAATAAGATAAGTCAAGGACCTTGTCACTTTTACTCGTCCTTTCACCAACATAACACAGTTCAAGCTCAAGAAGTCATTGGGGGAATCCCCTTGGGTGCATTTCTAGGGTTTTCCCAACAGAAAAGAGACACTACACCTTCAGTGGGACAGAGAAGGACAGACAGAAAGAGGGGCCGTCTCACCTGACTCTCACCTGACCAACAATTTGGCGTCATTTGCATTCAAAAGTGTCGCCTGGCCGCTCATAAATAAATGAAATTGAAATTTTTGCGCCTCAGTTTTCCCAATTCCCTCTCGTCGTCCGTCGCGACTCCGCTGTCCGCTGTCCGCTGTCCGCTGTCCGCTGTCCGCTCACCGATCTCCGATCTGGACGCATTTTGATTGCGGTGAAACGAAAGTGAAATGCGCCCCAAACGAAATTAAGTGCCTCTGCCGCTGCCCCTGCCCCCGCTCCTGCCCCTGCCAATGCTTCTCCCGCCGCTTCAATCACCCCGCCCCCTTGATTGAGTGCGCCTCAATGAGCTTCAATTCAATTGAATGAGCTGACGAAATGGCGCGCACCGCATAGCAAACATAAAACATAAAACAAAAATCAAACAGAAAACTGAAAACTGAAAACAGAAAACAAATAAGTGGCCAAGTGCCCTGGCTCTGGAGAAAAGGGGGGGTTTTCTTTTTATTTTAGAAGGGGCTGCAGCCAGTGGCGTCTATTACGAAGGGGGTTCCGTAATAATACATTGTAAATGTATGCATTTTGAAGATACATATAATTTATGTTGTTATTTATTATAAACATATATCGAAACCTACTAAAGACTGTGTTCTTAATGTCCGCTTTAATTTATCAGTTTTCTTAACAGTCTGTTATGGTTAACCTTAGGTTTTCCCAATGTCTCGTTTATTAAATGAAGGTCAAATATTTAGGGTCCTTAAATAATAATATTTTGTGGTACAAATAAAATTTGTTCTTTACATTTTTAACAGAAAGATGAGTTAACTCTTACTTAACTGCCAGTTAAGAGTTAACTTTCACATACATCATTGAGTTAAGAAAATGCTATTAACTGCCCGTTTATTTGTACTAGGAACGAACTCAACTAAATGTCAATATTCAGGGAATTTCAAAGCCCCGCTAGTTAGAAAATAACTCTTACTTGACAGACAGTTAAAAATGAAGTCTTACATTGAGCTAAGGAAATGCTAGAAACTGTCTGTTTATTTCTCCTAAAAAATCAATTAAATTAATGTTACTATTCAGGGGGCTTTAAAGACCCGATTGAAAAACTTACTGTTAACTCTCACATAACGGACAGTTTAGATTAAAACCCTATATATATTGAGTACAATAATTGTTGCTTTTTGCGGCTTAATTTTTGTCTTAGTAAAAATTTTGGTTACAAAATCCTCTAAAAATATATACTATTCATGGAGTTGAAGCCCCCTCAAGGCCCCTCCTGAGACCCCGCCACTGACCGTAAAGGTGCAGTGCAGCTAAGCGTCGAGTATTTGTGCAACAGTAATTAATTAGTAATAATTTTCGGTTGCCTTTTTGTGCGAGTGTAGAAATGCTGATGAGGAGGCCCAGGCCTGGCTGCGTTTGGCGAGGATTGAGCAATCCAATGTCCCAAGACCCCTCCTTCCACCAGAGACGGAGAGTGAGAGGTTCCGTTAACGAGCTTTGATGGGGCAGGCAGAGGACGGGGGGAGAAACTGACTTAGAGATCCTATTTACTATTTATTATTTGTGTAGATTATATATCTCAATAAATGCTTCATTCTTTTGATTGATGCATGCACATTCCATTCAAACCAATTAATCAATACTCTGCTTCTGTCAATAATTTCTCAAAGAAATCACAAAAATAAACAAGCAATGGTAATAACTCCATTATAGAACTTATTATGGGTCTGAAGCCATTATGATTAGAACAGAGCCGAAGGCTGAATATCAAATGGCATTTGTCGCATATTTTACACCGTCTCGAATGACACAACACCTTTTTGCTTGATCTGAAATGTCATAATATCACCTGTCCGTCCTACGCTCTACCTGTGCTCCCTTTCCCTGGCTTATTTATTTTTTATTTTTGTTGTTTTTGGATTTGTTCTGTTAGAACTTTAAGCATTTATTTCCTGGCGACTTTCGCTCACCTGACATTCTGTGGGCTTGGCCCGAGCCCCTCGAGCGGCGGAGCAGAGCCGAGGTCTGACATGGAACTGCACTTTGGTGTCACAATTCGCACCAGGGAGTAGGCAGGACGGGATGCAGTTAGGCAATAAGTAACGGCGGGTTCCGTTGTGACGTCAACTACCGCAATCTGCGCTAGAATTCGAGCTGAGCTTTCTCCGGGTTGCATAATCCGCAACTGCATCTCCAGCTTCATCTGCATCTCCGGCTCCAGCTCCAGCTCCATCTCCATCCCAGCTCCATCTCCTCGAGTATCTGCCTCACCGAAAACTAAACTAAAAAAATAAGAAAATAAAATATAAAACCCGATCTCGTTGAGCCACTGGAACTGGTTCGTCTTGTCTGCTCTGGCGGCGGCTCCGCTCCAACCCCGTCTGGCGGTGGCCACTGGTCGCGATATATATTTATGACGTAAGCCGCTGGCGGATTCTAAGCCCGCCCGCCAGACTGACATTGGCCTAGCCCACCGCGGCTCGGAGAGCTCCGGGGAGCCGGAGTCGCCGGCAGACGGACTGGATTCTCACGAGCGGAGTGCCCGAATGTGCGGAATGTGGGCCACGTTGGTGGATGGATGGATATCTGAATTATCGCACCTGCTCACCTCCAATTACCTCCTATTTATCTCCATAGTCAGGCTAGTTTCTCACCATCTAGGTGGTTTTTTTAATAGAGTTTTTAACTTGAAATGATTTGGCATTTAATAGTTATTACGGTTTTTTTTTAATGGCAATAGCTTCAGTTTTGCATATTAATTTTTATATAAAGTATTAATAGAAATATTAATAAAACTGTTGAAGGAATGCACTTTTGAATCCCTTAGCTATAGTTTTCTATTATAATTAGATTTTTAGGAATTCATGAGGTGCTCATAATTTTTGTCATTTAGAGAAGAAATTAGTAAGAAAGTTCAAAGATTGGATTGTTACATTATTTAGTTGAAGTTTTCCTTGTTAATTTGATTTGTAAATAATGTTAAGTTTACTATATGCTTTTTAAATGTGCTGTTGTGAGCAAAATTTAAGATATTTAAAGAAGAAATGAGATAAAACTTTGGAAGGATTGCTTTATTGAATCCCTTAGGTATAGTTTTGAATTGAATTTTAAAGGAATTTAACGTGGCTATAGTGCACCTTAGAGTGCTCACAATGTACAATATTTACAGAAGAAATGATACAGTACTCAAATATGGCACTATTAAAACCCTTAGCTATAGTTTTTCATTAAAATTTAAGTTGTAAAGAATGTTAATAGGCTATTTTGCGCTTTACTAGCACTGTTGTGCTGTTATCTGAGCTTCAAGCTAAATGGTTTTCCCTATGAAATCTCTCTTCTCATTTTGATGACCACGATCTTTGCTTTTCTAATGCGCCATTGTGCACTTAGCAGGCAGCATCCAACATCCAGCACCTAGCCAATAATCCGTAATCCACACCCTCGAGGTAATCCCAGACAGACCGCCAAGGTCCCCCAGTGGTGACCACATCAAAGAGGGCTAATAGCTGCTTCCCGTTAACGGGTTACAGAGTGATATCACGTCACGGGAAGCTCTCTGACCCATTTACATTAGTCAAGAAATAAATTGTTTATGGATGTATATTTTTTTTTTTTTGGAGCCCCAAATACGGAAGCCATGTAATGCTAATGAATCGAGCTGTGCGCCAACGAAACCGGGCTCCCAAGCACATGACCAAAACTAGACTGGGAACTGGGACTGCGGCTGGGAAAGAGCCGTGCGAGTGTGTCGGGGGAGCGAGTAATAATTTCCTGCCTCTGCCTGATTTGCATGCCAGCATTCGCAGTGGCAGTCGCAGTCGGAGTCTCTCGCCTGACTTACTTAATCAAAACTAATGCCAAAAGATACAAGAGTATCTGCATGTAATGCGATCCATTTGCGGGCCACCTACGCTCCCTCAAACTTTCCAGAGTCCAAGTCCGAGTCCGAGAGTCGTCAGAAATGGAATTGAAATTTATGCGGACACGAATTAGCCGCCGACGATCCAAGTCTAATCAACTGGAGATACATAATTCGTTTGTTTTCGCCTTTTGGCAAGTGAAAGTGCCCTGGCTGAAGCTGGCTAGCTGGCTGGCTAACTGCTCCTCTGATAAGGCATCTCAGAGAGCCGAGGCTATCTTCTGTCTGCTATCTGCTATCTGCTACCTGCACTGCCAGAATAAGGGAGACTATCTAATAAGCTTCCAGAACAAAATGACCTTAGTTTAAACCAAAAACTAATTAGATTCAGCTTATTAGTTAAGGGAACTTGGTTCCTAAGTGGGCTCTAACTCCTTTTTAGCTTCCTATATTTGTAATATATTTTTTATATTTATAAATGTATTTATTTATAACCCCTTTAGGGATTGTATCTCACATTTTCTCAGCCTGTATTTTGGGTATTTGCACATATGTTTTTCCTAAGATAAGGCCCTCTTCTAGCTAGCTGCACTGAGGGTACTGTGTCTCTGGGCCTGCAAATCATTGTCAGTGTCAAAACGAACGTGTAAACATTCGCAAAACAAGGCAAATAAAACGAAAGAGTATATAATTCGGCTGGAGATAAGTGAGTCTGGAGTCGAGAGGCGACTATAGCCGACCGAGGCGTAGTTCCCAGTAGAGGCCAGAGTTCTGGGATGGCAAGATGAAGGCCAGAACAGAGTTGTCACAGGCAGAAGAAGAGCCAGACCAGGTCCACACCCAAGACCGAGACCAAGTCCAAGTCCAAGTCCAAGACCAAGTGCAGGTGCACGGAGTAAAGAAGCCGCCGCGCAGAAACAAGGTAAGAGGAAGGAGCGAGGAATTCTCCACTCCAGAGATTGATGGCTGACCCGCTGACCCCATGGTCCCAGCCTGACCCAGTCGCCGGCAACTTTCCACAGGAGCTTCGAGTTTGCTTGGCACTTTTCTTTGTTGCCTGATTTCACTTGGCCAAAAAAAAAAAAACAAAAAACAAAAGTTAAAACGAGAAATTGCCAACTTAATTTACGGCATTCAATGGTCCCTGCTCACGATCGGCGATCTTCTGCTTTGTTTTTCCACCTTTTCTTCTCGATAAACATTTCCATTTCCATTTTCATTTTCACTTTCGTTTTCGCCTCGTTTTCGTTTTCAATTTGTGTGTTTTGGGGTTTCGCTCAGCTCGGAACAGCTCCCGACTCCCCAATAAACACAATAATCGCGGCAAGCGGCCAGTCAGTCGGCCACCCATCCAAGCCAAACAGGTTGCCGAAGGTGGCCGGATGCCCAGCGGAGAGCCACTGGGGCGGCTACAGAGAGAGAGACTTTTCGGAATTTTCGGATGCCAAACGAAAGTGAAAACATTCGCCAAGAAGCCGGCCAGAGGAGAGCTGAAGCTGGAGTTGGAGCCGAACCTCTGGCTCCGAAATAAAAATTGAATTTAAATAAATTTCGTATGTTAATTGCAGAGCCAAGCGATCCCCCATTCCCATTCCCATTCCCATCGAAACTGAAACTGAAACTGAAACTGTAAATTTCAAGTTTTCCTTCTGTTTTTCAGCTCTTTTGCTTTTTTCTTATTTTATTTTATATATTTTTTGCGAACGCCTCGGCGGCTTACTTGAATTAATGAGGGTCAAGATACTAGGGCTTTGCTTTCGGTTTTTCGATTTTCGATTTTTCGGCTTTTCGGCTTTTCGGTTTTTTGGTTTTTCGGTTACCTGCCAGACCTGTGAGACTTTTGCTTTCTACGATCGATACGAACGGGGAGAAATGATTGGCACGTGGCGAACAAGTGAAGCTAATGAAACGTATTCATCGAAGGCCTTCCTTTTATCCACCTATCCATCTTTACATCCATCCAGCTATCCATCCATCCATCCATCCATGGAGGTCAGACTGCAGGCTGATTGCAGTTTCAATTGTGAGCTGACCTCCAGATGCCTCAATATGGATAGATACTGGATGATGGATGCTGGATAATAGTTGGGGGATGATGGTCACTGGATGATGGATGCTAGAGGATGATTACTGAAAGATTGAAGTAAGGGAATATGGATTTGGGGAACCTCCTTAGTGACCTACTTTGCTAGAACCTAAGGCATATCTTTCAAGGTAGAAAAGGCAGCAATTTGATATTAAATTTAATAAGTATGATAACATATCGAAAGTAATTGAGTTAAGACAGCTAGTTAACACCTACTTTGTAACTGAACTCCCAACTCAATTCAAATTACAAATAAAGAACCCGAATTACAAGCTCTTAATTAAATTACAATATTAGGAGTACTTGCAATTACTCTCGTATAATTATGATACCAGGACTCGTAGATCTAAGCTCTAAATAATCCTATTTCCTTAGTTCCAATAACTCTTACCACTTACTTAACTTATCCAGGCATTCTGGCCAAAGATAGGTGTATAGGACTTGGGCGATCGATTACCAACTGGCAGCGGGAATGATCTCACCCCACTGGCCTTTGGCTCATTTGTTCGATATCTGTATCTCCGTATCTCAATCTCTAACTCTATCTGTATCTGTATCTGCATTGGTATCTGTATCTCCCATGCAGACACCAATTATTTTTGGCTCTTTCGTTTAGGCAAATTAAATTGCCAACGCCAAAGGTGAATGAATATCAAAAGAAACTTGTTTCTGGCCTTTTTCTCTCCCCATCTGTAGAGCGGGCTTTTCTTGGCGGACTTTTCCTTCTGTTGCCGGCTTTTTGGCTTTGCTTTTCATTTTTGTTTTCGATTTCGTTCGGCTTTGGCCTTTTGTTTTTTATTTTGTATTTTTCCTCTCCTGCCTCTCCGTTGGCTTTGCATTGTTTTGAATTAATAATTTATATCGACTTTTTATAAGCGCCCGCGGCGCACATCAATTGATTTACCGGATTAGCATACCAAAGCCGCAGCAGCATACATACTTCATATATGAATATATATATAACCGACTCTTTATCGATATGATCCGCCTGGATATCTCTTTTCGTTTCTTCGATTACTTTTTGGGCTGAAAAATTATTTGCAATTTATGAAACGCGTTCGCTGAGCACACACAACAAGCAGCAGTAACGACGACGACGACGAAAGTAAAAGTTCAATTAAATAAAGATAAATTGCACAACAATTGTTGTCGTTGTTATTGGCGTTGCTGTTGTTGGAATAGTTGTTGGTGGTGTAGTTGTTGAAGCTGGTGGAATATTTTGAGGCCTGGAAAAGAGATGTCGATATGTGGCAGCGACCTTTACATAAGGCCTTTAAAGTTGGAATGTATTGCCCCCAACAAAATGTGATTTATCAATATTCAGAGTGATAAAAGGTTTTAAATAACTCAGAACAAAGCTAGGCGTTTATTTAAACTTAAATAGATTAGGTAACATTTGTTGTTGGTGTAATTGTTGAAGCTGTTGTTGAAATTGGTGTAATTTTTTGAGGCCTCTAAAGTAGACATTAATGGCAACGATCTTTATAGAAGGTCTTTGCTTAAAATCATATTAAATTCATATGTACATTGCAGATCAATCAATAATTATAGTATTCATAATTAATACAACAACAGTTATTTGAGAAACTTAGAAAAAAACTCAAAGTAAATTTAAATTTAGTTAGATTCCCTATCAATTGTTGTTGGAGTAGTTTTTGATGTAGTTGTTGAAGTTGGTGTTATTTTTTGAATATGCGTGGCGGGGGCCTTTAAATTTAAATATAAATTTATACAATAGATTCCCCTATACCTTTTCTGATCAATCAATAACTATAGTATTCCAAATGATTTCAAACAGAGTTATTTGAGCTTCTTGCCAACTTAGAACCCAGCTCAGAACTGAACACACGAACCTGTTGCTGCCACAACTATGCTAGTTACCAAGCCTAAATCAAGTGGCAGGAATGCGGAATAAATGTCATGATATGAAAATAATGAAAAAGAGGAAAAAACTAAAGTCGGAGTCGGAGTGGGAGAAACCCAGGCAAAGCCTAAGCATGCACTCGTGTATCTGGCAGATACCGCCAAACAGCTCATTTAGATCTCGCTGGATTCGCACTCGGACTCGGAGCCGCAAACTGGTTTCCCAGCCCGAAGTGGATCACTTGGATACACTTGGGGGTGTACTGCAGCATGACTTGGAGCAAGTGCAGGTCTCTCAAATAAATCAGAATAAAACTGAGCCCAGAATCCGAACTCCGAACGTTCGAAGTTGCTGTCATTAGTGGCTGGCCAGATAATTAATTGCTGCACTCCGAGGTCCCTTCTCGCCTTCAGAGTAAAAGTCTCTGAGCCTCAGTTCTTCCGTCTTCTGGCGGCGCACAAAGCCAGAAGGCCGAGACGCGTCCATCTGCAATTAGTCGGAGCGAACCACTTCCCACTTCCCACATGCCAAGCTAGTTGGCCAATTAGGCCCATATTATTGGTCTATAATTAGCCAGCAAATATGGCAATGTGTGGCGCCGGCAACCCCAATGACTCCCCGGGGGCGCCAAGTTGCCAGGAGGCGAAGAGGGCCCCTCCCCGAGATCACCATTCCGGCGCACATTTTGTGGCCTCCTAAACTTTAAATGTCAGTCGTCGCTGTTGAATTGCCAGTCCCAGATTTAGTTTCAGTTTCGGTTTGGGTTTGGGTTTCAGTTTCAGTTTCAGTTTCAGTTTTATTTCGGAGAGGCTAAGCTTGGAGGGTAGGGGGTTTTGAAATATTCAAAATATAATTATGGGAGAGGATTACAGACCTGAAAGAAGTACCAGCTTAGCTCAGCACATACAGGAAGCTTCACGATCATTTCTTCCTCAAAAACCTTACTCAATTCCCGTGACAATAATGCATAATCGAGCCCGCAATTAAGCCTCAGCTCAGCCCAGACCCCCTTTTGATTGATGGATGATGGAGGCTTCACAGCTTTACTTCCTCAACCGTCTGCATTTTGCGATTATCTCCGCACATTCTTGGCCGCCAATTGCACTTGACTTTCCATTTTGGCAGCTGTCCATCCGCCATCCTTTGTCTCACCTCGCCGAGACCCTCATCATTTCACTTAACTCTGGGTCGCTTTGGGTTTCAGTTTCGGCTTTGGCTTCGGCGGTGGTGCGATCGTTGTAATCACAATTAAAAAGCACTTTGCCAATCCGCTAACAACTTGTTGGCCGCTGATGATTATCGCCAAAAAAATAAAGGGGAAAAAACCGAGAGAGCGATGCGATGGACGATGAGCGATGACCGTTGACATGTCTGGCATGTCCGCCAAGGAGGCCACAAGGGCTGGGCAGGGCATGGACAATGGGCCGGCATAAGATCGATCCTCACAACAATTGACCGGCAGAAAAGCCAAAGAAAGAAAAAAAAAGCAATAAACGGATTGCTAGGCCAAAACACAACCTCGGACAACGACGACCGCGACGACGACAACTTCATCGGTGCATTTAGTGAAAGTTGATGCCCGCAGCAGGAGATGATCGCTGATCGCTGAGGTAGAAAAAACACTTCCACTTTTTGCATACGTCTTGTTTTTCCTCCTTTTATTTAGTTATGTACCCCCTACACCCCCTTTGGGTTTCCCCCACGTCCGGGCTAAGCTGGCATTTAGTGGATTTTTGTGCTGTTTTTCGCTGATATTTTCCTCGACTCATTTAAATGGAAACTGCTGCTGGTGCTGGTGGTGGTGGTGCTGCTGCTGCTGCACCCACCTCGAGGTACTCGAACTTTTGGCCATAAATTCTCGGCCTCCAGAGGGAGGCTGGGAGACTGGCAGGCAGGGTGACGCCTATTCGGGCAGAAATATCAAGAGTTTAGATAAAGCCAAATACCAACTAGCATCGAAGTTGGCCGAAATGTAAATGAGTCTCGGATTGCGCCGCCGCTCACTTGTAGGACCTCATATCTCGTACTATGTCGTTCCGAGGGGTTCAATTCGGGCCAAATTAGTTGAGATCGGAGCCAGAACGCAGCGGCATGGAATGGCATGGAATGGGAAGCGTGTGTCAGTGTGAATGCCATATTTCAACATGTCTCCGATAGCTCTCATATATCCAAATTGTTGACTGTCCGATAAGATCCGGGATACTTAATAGCCGTGGTAACAACCAGTACTGTTGGTTAGTAGTTCTGCTTTGTAACATTTTGTATTTATTTATATATATAAATTTTATGGAATGTGTAGTACTCTTTCGTATTTGTTTATTTTTTTTTTACAAACTTTGGGACTACATTCCAGTTTTATTCGTATTATAGCAGAGTGCATACGCATCTAGGGTACGTTTAATACAAATTTTTTAGGCCTAGAATCAAACTAAACCTGTTAGGTCATATTTGTTTCAATCCATGTGTTTCTCTTTTTGATTTCCATCCTTTCTTAGCTTTGTTTTTTGTGCTAGCTGCCTGTTTACTAAACTTTGATGTATTTCTAAGCTAAACACACATATTTTATGGGCATGTGTCTCATGTTTCCTAGTTCCAAATTTATTCTTGACTTTAAAACCTGCTAACCGTTGACTTGGTAGTACCGAACGTGTCAAGTCTTGTTTGTTTCGGTTCCAAGTGTTCCCTTCCTCGGTTTGGGCTTGTCCTTGGCTGGGTTACTAATTCCAGCTGTGTATTTCCTCATTAATGTTTAGTTTCTTAACATTTTACCCATCTTTTCATATTAACTGACTATATATTATCTCATTTTATTAGTTCACTTGGGTTGTTTCAAGCTCACTGGTAAATCACTTCGATTTCATGTTTCTTCTCATTCGTTTTTCGCGCTGCCAGGACCAATATTTTGCATTTGTTACATTATTTTTTGTTTTTATTTTGGCATTTACATTTAGTACTTTGTTTTTTATTATTATTTTGACTGTTAACAGCAGGTGTTGGCGCTTTCGGTTTCAGTTTCGATTTGGGTTTCTCTTTCTCGGGGGCTGTGGAAGGGCTCCGTGCTGGGGCCGTTGCTGGTGGTGCCTGTGATTGGGGCTTGTGCAATATAATTTTATAATTTTAGCACCCGCATGCCTGATTACTCGATTACACCTACTTGTTTTCGTTTTATTCCGCTCGCCAGTCGAGTTCGGTTCGGTTTGGCATTGTTTTTGGCCTTGTTGTTGCTGCTGCTGATGTTGTTGTTGCATGTAAACAACACCTTACATCTTACAATCTTACAACACCTTCACCACGGTCCAGCTGCTGCTGCTGGTGTTTTGTTTTGTATTTTTGCAGTGCCTTTATTTTCCGTTTTTTGCCCGGCTTTCATTTTGTCGCCGCTGCCAATCGGCCACAAAAAAATTATATATACATATAAAAAGCGAAAACCTAATAAGTAATAACAACGGCGAATTTATTGTCCCCCCACGAATGTATCTGTATCTGAGCCGTAGCTGTAGCTGTATCTATATCTGTCTCGGTGGCTGCTCACCCATGAATATCCCATGAATCCATTCACACACACAGTTTTCCAGAGTTTTCTCGGGGTGCCAGTTCCGCATTTTCCGGTCTCTGGGTGCGAGGGATATGGAACATGGCTGGGCTAATGGTTGCCTTGCATTTGGAAAACTACATATAGCTATAATAAGAGGAAAGGAATGCTTAGGTCTCTCAACCTTAACTTCTTCTAATTAAGTTTTATTAATTAATTAGAGTTGTTTTGTTAAGGCAAAAGTATTTTAAAAATTAATATTAATAGTATATATAGTGATGGTAAATCAGTCAGAATAATACTAGTATTAAGATGGATATGAATACGAGAATATATAAATCCTACAAGTCTGAAGACTTAATTTTAATATGAAGAAAAGCACAAGAAAATATAGCTAGGCAAACAACTAAAGCTTGTATTTAATACTTATAATAGCAATATTTATTTCTATACCATTAATTACGACTTATTATCAGTCTTAATATATTGTTATTATTTCCTTTATTTGTTTACAAATATTTAAGTCATAAAAAAGAACCCTGAACTGCATACACCCAGCTCAAATCGAATGTCTTTAAGTTTTCCTTGGAACAATCTAGTTCTATTCCATAACAAGTCACCCAAATCTTGTATCTAAATCTAAATCGCTAATCTTTTCCCGTCAACATTATATCTTATCTGTGGCCGCTAATCCCCCCCAGTAACGAAAATAATAATAAAAATAATAATAAACCAAGAAGCAGAGAAGCTGAGAGAGAAAAAAAACCTGACATTTGAAAAGTGCCGCGCTGACAAATGCGCTAAAAATGCTGGCAATTAACTGACAACTGCAAATGAAATGCCACAAATCTCGGGCACCCAGGCACCCCTCCTTATAGCACACAGTGGGCCCCGATCCCTGCTCCTGCTCCCCACCTAACGTTAGTTGGTCATAATGACTATTTTTGGACCGTGCGACGAGAAACGGCGAATGCGATTGCAAATTTAAGGAAAGCCGGCCAACGCTGCGTATGATTGATGCCTGCTAGTGCTCAGCTGCTCAGCTGCTCAGCTGCTCCGCCTTTTGGAAAACCTGAAACGCACCAATAATTAACCACGACTCCATCACCATCACCATCAGCATTCAGTCGCATCATCCGCCTGCCACCTGAAAAGTGGGTAAAGATGAGCTTAACTTGAAGTTGAGGGGAGCACATGGACGGTGCCTGATGGCTGATGGCTGTGCCAAAAAAGGAAAAGTTTCTGGCTGCTGCTGCCGCTAGCAGCGGCTGCTTTCGACATGTTTTCTTCATTTTCCTGGCATGCGGAAAAACTAGTTTCGCCTTGTCGTTTTCATTTTCATCTTGGATGCCACAGCAGCCGGCGAAGCAGCTGGCATTTGATGGATTTTTGGTCGTGTTCGTGGCAAAGGGCAGGCAGCAGCTGGCGAGGATCGGTAACACTTCCTGCTGCTGCTGCTGTCGCCGCTGCTGTGTCTGTTGTCGCGGTCGTCACCCACTTGCCACCCTGCCACACTTGCCACACTTCCATTTCCATTACCATTTCCATTCCATTTCACTTTTTAGCCCGATTATGAAGTTATTACGCGACTCGAGCGCCGAGTGGAGCAACGCTCCGCTGTGTGCGGAGTGGTGGGTGTACTCGGAAGTGCATTTTTTCCTGGGCTGCCAGAGAGGGCGTGGCAGCGGCAAGTGTGAAAAATGGAGGATCGGATTGGATCGGATCGGATGGGGAGTGGAACGAGGGGGGTGTGGAGGGGAGTGGAGGAAGCCAGAGCCAATGGCGAACCCAGGAAACCAAACAAAAAGGCCTTGCAGACACAGTCCACGGTCCATCGGTAGCCACTGCCATAATTTTGAGGCCAAAGACTAGGGTTTAGGAAAATTTATAAAGAGGAAAAGTCCGATATAATTATCGATAAAATATCACACACAAAAGCATATCAAAAACATGACACAAATTTTGGAAATTACTTATAAAAGGTGTCCATTATGATACTTATATCTACAAATGTATCAAATTCTATATCATATCAATTAATTAATCATATAGAAATGAAATATATATAAAATATGGTTGTTAATGTCAACATATCAATAATATATCGATATTATCGAATTGGTAGTAAGAATTCGCGTGATCAAACAGAATATCGATTATTCGAACGTTAAATGATCGATTACAATCGATATTTGCAAAGTTCTCTGCCATTTCTAGCTAAGATGCACCCAAAGACCAACTTGACAGCCTAATTATGGTTTAAACAAAAAGAAAACAATTAGAAATCAGAGTTAAAAAAGTTTTTAAAACAAATTTCAATGAAACAGTAGAGACTTCTCCACTGATCATAAAACAAATGTCAATAATAATGCCCAGAGTTCCTCACTGATCATAATCCATGTCTATAATCTACCCTAGTTTCTACATGACACAACTCTTGTAATTCGATCCGCTTTGGTATTTGATGTCGGTCTATTGACCCTTATCGTAGGCACAGCCTGTCCAAATATTTTTTGGCTCTAATTGTGGCTATTTACGGTGCCATACAGGTCGCGTCTGCGTCTAATTAGACCCACGCGCAGGCCAAAAGTGAGCCCAAAGCGCGGATTTAATTAGTGGAGAGCGCGCGCGCTCGAGCCCACACGGAGCAGGCTGGCTGCTAGCCGAGATTCGGAGACTGCGACTGTCTGAGGAGCCAAGACCGCAGCTGAAGCTGACGTTGAAGCATTGACCTGATTTGTGACGGCGAAGACAGCCGTCGCGTCGCGGAGACGAGGAGATCCAAGGCAGAGACACAGAGCCACAGAGCCACAGTCGAGACGAGCGACAAGTGACACAGTCGGGACAGGGGCTGTCACAGCAGCAGCAGCAGCAGCAGCCCCAGCTGGCTCCGATTGGCAACTAGGGCGAGATCCGAGCTCCAAGATCGCAGCTCCCAGCGGGTTAGTGGGTGAAGTCAGAACTCGGGCGGGGAATGTGGAGCAACGAAGGCTAATGAGCGACCCACTGAATTAGTTACGCCGAAATTATACGCGAATTAGGCAGAGACTAGCCCGATTCCCAGCGATGCTTAACCCCATTAGGAGTTCAACTTAACGGGCTTAATTATAATCCTTTGGCGCCTCGCAAGGCGAGAACCAGTTCCGCCGATTGATTGATGGCCTGCTGATTGAGCGCTCACCGCGGATTACCCAATACCAGGCCGTTGAGCAAGTCCCACACGGCGACTTTGGCTTGAGATTCCACTCACTCGGAACGTAATGAAAGCAAATTAATAAGCCATCACCCGGCATTATGTGGGTAAATGCATGTGCCGCCTCCCAAGCCCGCTCCTCCTCGGCTTGCGTCTTGAGTGGCGGCCTGGGCAGGAGGAGGACTGATCGTGTGTGCAATGCAATTGCAATTCCCCAACAACTCCACTGCAATTTGCATAACAAAGACTCGCAAGAGAGAGAGAGATGGCGAGGAGGAGGAGGAGTAACCAGGTAACCCGGGCGGTCGCTGGCTCCTCTCCCACACGAGTTCGGATTCGGTTCTGCGCCAGTTGCAACACGGATCGCTGGCAGACTTATGACAGATTCAACAGTTGTAATGCTGTTTGTTTCTCGGTTTGTTTGGATTACCCACTATCGGTGTCTCTCCGTCTATCGCCCACGCGAGGAAAACCCACGAAAATCCGAGTGGAAGTGCACATATATCTCTTGTCTCGACAGTGCCACAGAATATGTGCATATGCAGATTTTGCCAGACAAATTTGGAGTAGGCTCTGACACGACACGAAGCGCCCCCGGAGGTGACCTCCATATCCTCCATCGCCGAGTGGGGGAAAGTTAGTTGCTGCCAATCGCGTGAGGGGATTAGAGTGCACTCCAAGACTTCTTATGTTATTAGAGCTTATATTAGTATAAATATAGAAGAGCAGAGCCTTCAAGACTTATTAAGTTTTCAGTGTATATGTTTTAAAAAAGGAGAAACTAGAGCAGAACTTTAAAATAATTATTAACTACGGGAGTTCCCTATAAAACAGATGCTTTAAAGGAAAAAGTGACCTAAAGATGTAAATACTATATAATGAAACTCCTTTTAAATTAATGGGTTTTAATTGCTGTTCTGTCTGATTTCTTGATTTATTTCTTAATTTAACCAGTCTTGGCCACAAGTTTAGGTAAAGACAGCTTACTTAAGAATCAAAATTACACAAGATTTTAGTCTAGACTTGCTCTTATTAGGGAAGGCAAAAAATAACGATATATCTTAAATTTTTATAAAAGTGTAGCAACTTGAATAAATAGTTTAGGGATATTTAGCATCGATATTTGATGGGAATAAGATATGCAAACAGATATTTTAACGTTCCGATATATAATAAGTAAGACCAATAAATCGATATTCTGTTTTACATATCAAGATAATAATAATATCATTATTTAAACATTGAACATAGCAACTTTCGATATATTACATTTTGATATACCTATAAAATTACAATATTTTCAATATGCTATTAAGTATTTATTTATTTTTTCCGATATATTACACTGAATATCCAACGTTTGCCCTCGATATATGCACATTCCCAGACCACATACTGACGAGTATTCCATTGACCAGATTTCCGATTGCAGTGGCGATTGCATTGGTCTTCTTGGCTAGCCCGGTCTCGCCATGACTCGGTTTGGTGTTGGCTTGGTTTTGACTTGGTTTTGGCTTGGTTTCTTGGCCGCCTGACTTGGCTGCTTTATGTGCGGCCGCCTTGGCATGAGGCACAAGCCACGAGACATACATAATGGGGCTGGGGAACATGAAGCATGTGGCCGTTGGGCCCGTTGACGGGCATTTGTCTGGCCAGACACCTCGCCTGTCAGCGGGAATTAGTGGTGGCTACCATCAAGAAATACCCCGTAAACTAACTCTGACTCTAACTCTCTCTCTTGACTCCCTTTTCAGACCCTACAGGCGTGTCCCATCAGCGTGTGCATAAATGAGCCCGACACGCACAGTGCCAGCACAGAGATCCTGCAGACCACGCCGGAGGGAACGCTAGAGAAGCCAGTGGCCAGCTCCAACCCAGTCGCATCATCCTCCGCAGCACAGGTAAGCAGGCACAGCCCTCGATCCGCCAATAGTTTTTCACATTAATTATCTTGCAGCTAAGCGGCAACTGCATAGCCATCAATGGAGGCGTAGGCTCGGCAGGAGAGGCAGCCACCACCAGCACTGCGTCCGGAGTGACCAAGATAACGATAACCAGCGAGGGTAGCAGCAGCAACAGCACCAATAGCGCCAGCGCAGCCAGCCACATCCAGAGCGGCTACAAGAACAGCAGCTTGGTGTCCATCACCAGCCTGAACAGCTGCAGCGACCTCAGCCAGGGCAGCACCGCCACATTGCCCCTAAGCAGCTCCAGCTCCACATCCAGCAGCAGCACCTCAGTGGGCCCAGTCAATACTCATCCATTGAGTCATCATTCCCAGCAGAACACAACCAACTGCAACAGCAACGGCAGCAGTAACGTCAACAGCAACAGCAACACCAACAACAGCGGCAGCGACACTTCGTCCAACAACTTCCAGGAACGATTCGACTTTGAGCACTGGAAGGGCCTGCTCAGCGACTACAACTGCTTCCACGGGCTCTATCGCTACTGGAATCAGTACAACGGACGGAGCAACGCCAGCAGCAGCGAAGGCAACCTCCAAGGGAGCAGCAGCGGCAGCCGCCAACAGCAGTCACAGTCCGACCATGAGAGCAACGGCCTGGGCAGCGGATCTGGATCCTTCTATACCCACAACATATTAGGCTACACCTTCAACTATCCCTTTGGCCTCAAGGAGGACGGTCTCGACGGCAACGGCAATTGCCACAGCAACACCAGCACCCTAGGCTTCAGGAAGTCCGTAGCGGACAGCGGGAGCGAGACGCCGCTCCAGAAGCACTATCGTCAACAGCAAAAGAAGA
Organism: Drosophila jambulina; assembly: GCA_018152175.1. Lineage (NCBI taxonomy): Eukaryota > Metazoa > Arthropoda > Insecta > Diptera > Drosophilidae > Drosophila > Drosophila jambulina. Next base: position 5,610,562 of record JAECXH010000006.1, read on the forward strand.
AGATGCCAGTTTTCAGGGGCAGGAGGGCCTGGTGCGGCTGCTTCAAGGTGAGTTTCCTAGTTGATCCTTCCCAGGGAAGGAGCACCCAGCGAAAGCCTCTCTTACTTTTACTACTAGAATGTGGAATCGTGCTCGATGAACTGGCGGATCTAGTCAGGTCTCAAAGTAATGGAAATTTTTCGAATACATGCCAGATATCGAGACCTATATACTACTACTAGGAGAGTGCCCCAAGTGTGGGCTAGATAGGCACTCGAACTGAAGCCGAATCCGGGCAAAGTCACGTGCGGAACTTGGACACTCCGACTTGGAGCCAATCGAAATTGGAGCCGGCACTCGACTCGGTCTCCAGTCTCGACGGCTCTCCTTGTGCATTCTGTGTCAGCGAATTTGTCAAATTGTGCACGATGTTGCATAAGAGGCGATAATTCCAATTGCCCTGGGAACGGCTGGTCGGAGCGACACGGAACGAAAGCCAGCTCAGCTCAGAGCTCTGAAAATTGCCAAAAAACACACACACACCGAGAGTCTGCTGAGGAATTCGATTCTGCTCCGTGGCAGATAACTAATGGCCGGGCCAGGTTAATGTTCCAGCTGAGATGTAATGCCAATGCTTTGCCTAATGCCTTGGATAACTAAATTACTAAATTAATTCTCAGCAAAGTCGGAGGAGAATTCCCCTGAGATTAGCGCAGGAATTCCATTTAAATGTTTATCTTTGGCGGCTTTATTTGTGGGAATAAGGAAGAAATGTTTTGTAGAAATTGTGTATTTTTAGTTTTTTATCAAGAGAGCATACTAATTTTTAGGCAGAATCATTTTTATTTTTGTGGCCGGCACAAAGTTAATGCAATTTGTAATTTAAGGCTTTTGAAGTGTTTTTAAAAATAGGTAAACTTCTTCATTTGTTTTGCTACTGATTACCAGTCGGAACTAGTTGAGAATTTCAAGGATTAGAACATGCAATTTTTTAGATTTTTTCATGTAAATATAATGTTAAGCTTAAAAGTACTTAACATTTTCTATTAATAGTTTAATTATCCACTAATAACCCACCATAACTAGTTGGGAATTTAATAGTCAAAGCCTGAAATTCTTGCTCTTTTCGTGTAAATTTGTAATTGTTTAAGCTTTGAAAAAGTTTCTTGGTTAATATACCTATAAAAACACAACAAAAGTGTATCAAGAAATAGCTTAAATACTTAATTAATATCCCTACGAATGTCAGTCTTAACTAGTTGCGAATTTTAAGGTCATAAAATCCGACCCCTTTCGATCCAATATTTTTCTTAAGTGTAGAACTGGAAGGGTAGCGAGCCACAGTTAGATTCCAGAGGCTCTTGCTCCAATTAAGCATGCTGCTTGGCAGAAACTTCTTCCAAGAACAGGGCTTCCATCGAACCAAGAACTCGGTATCTAGTACCCAGAACCCAGAAGCTCTGCCACTGAGTCAGCACCGAGTGACAGTCACTAGTCACTGGCCAAGGGAAACAGCTGCAGCTGCTGCTGCCGGCACGAGCGCAGCGAGCAGAACCGCTTCCTAAGCTCGAGGTTGGGCCTCGTCGCAGTTGCAGTCCACCTTCTAATTGGACACGCACTGTTAACGCTGAGGCAATGCCAAACCGCAGAGATACTGATTGATTCTTCGCTTCTCTTCCTCTGTTCTCCCTCATGCAGGACGATGAGCCGCCCGAGATCTGTGTGGTGGAGGGGGCGTTCACCCTGCAGACGCTGACGCCCACACAGCCCATGCCGGCGGTGGATGAGCTGGACAGCAAGTTCGCGGAGCTGGTGGAGGAGCTCGATTTGACGGCGCCCAACAAGGAGGCGATGCTGAGTCTGCCGGCGCAGAAGAAGTGGCAGATCTACTGTTCGCGCAAGCTGCCGCTGGACGCGGCGGATGGGCCCGACGCGGCGGCCATCACACAGCCACCGACGGCGGAGCACTACATCGAGCGACTGAAGGAGCTGGTGGTGCATATATCCCTCTCGCCAGAGGACTCGCCCAGCCACGAGCTGGGCAACCGCCTCGATGGCCATGCCGCCTTCGTGGACGCCCTGAAGACCGCCCTGCGCACCTCGACGCACAGCTTTGTGCTGCGCTTCGTGGAGCTGGACGGGCTGCCGGCGCTGCTCGATCTGCTGCTGCAGCTGGACATCCGGGTGGCCAACAGTCCGCTGCACACCAGCCTCATCGGCTGCATCAAGGCGCTGATGAACAACTCGATGGGTCGCGCCCACGTCCTGGCCCATCCGACGGCCATCGATACGATTGCCCGTTCGCTGGCCGCGGACAACATACGGACCAAGATCGCCGCCCTGGAGATTTTGGGAGCCGTGTGTCTGGTCCCGGGCGGACACCGCAAGGTGCTGCAGGCCATGCTCCACTTCCAGGAATTCGCCACGGAGCGAACCCGCTTCCAGAGCATTGTCAACGACCTGGACCGCTCCACCTATGCGTATCGGGACAATGTCAACCTCAAGACGGCCCTCATGTCGTTCGTGAACGCGGTGCTCAACTACGGCCCCGGGCAGGAGAACCTCGAGTTCCGTCTGCACCTGCGCTACGAGTTCCTCATGCTGGGCATCCAGCCGGTGATCGACAAGCTGCGCACGCACGAGAACGAGACGCTGGACAGACATTTGGTGAGTCCATCCCAGAGATAACTAACCGGGTTACCCCTGCTCACTCTGTGCCTCCTCCTTCTTCTGTTTCTGTAGGACTTCTTTGAGATGGTGCGCGCCGAGGACGAGAAGGAGTTCGCCCGCCGCTTCAACGAGGAGCACGTGGACACCAAGAGCGCCAGCACCATGTTCGAGCTGCTGCGCCGCAAGCTCAGCCACTCGCCCGCCTATCCCCACATGCTCTCCCTGCTGCAGCACATGCTTCTGCTGCCCTGTGAGTACTCCCTAGGGTCCTTGTCCTTCCCTTAGCTAACTCTAAGCCCTTCCATTTCCAGATACTGGCCACTGCACGGAGCACTGGCTGCTGATCGATCGCGTGGTCCAGCAGGTCGTACTGCAGGTGGAGCAGCGTCCGAGCAGCGACCTCATCTCCGATTCCGAGGACCCTGGAAAGCAGCTGAAGCTGGCCGCTGACTCGCCCGTCCACGATCCCGACGTGGCGCCCCTGCAGATCGATGTGGGCAAGCTGGTGCGTCTGCTGGTCAAGGAGGAGCAGCTGACGCAGGCGCGCAAGCGGGCCGACGAGCTGGAGCGCGAGAACTTCGATGTGCAGTCGCGGCTGGCAAAGAAGGAGCAGGAGCTCGATCTGCGCATGCAGGAGAAGGAGGACCTGGAGACAGGGCTGGCGCGCATGCGCGAACGTTTGGAGAAGGAGTCCGCCCAGCACTCGCAGGCGGTGCAGCGGGCCCAGACCGCCGAAATGAAGGCGGAGGATCTGCAGCATCGCCTGCTCAGCGAGCAGCAGGAGCGGGCCCGGCTCGAGCGCCTGGTCACCGAGGGCAGCATACCCGATGACCAGAAGGTGGCCGGCCTGACTGGCTGCAATGGGGCCGTGTCGCCACCGCCGCCGCCGCCCTCGGCCATGCTCAAGGCCATACCGCCGCCACCGCCACCGATGGCACCGGCCATGATGCCACCACCGCCGCCACCCTGTCCGGGTGCTCCTCCTCCGCCACCGAGCATGGCGCCAACTATGGGTGAGTTCGAGCTAAGCCAAGCCAAGGCGAGTTTCTTATAATAATCCTCTCCTATCCTTTGCCCACAGCTCCTGCGCCACCCAAGGTGGAGCTGCCAAAGAAGAACGTGCCACAGCCCACAAATCCGCTAAAGAGCTTCAATTGGTCCAAGCTGCCGGATGCCAAGCTCCAGGGCACCGTCTGGAGCGAGCTGGACGAGAGCAAGCTGTACAACAACATGGAGCTGGAGTCGTTAGACAAGCTCTTTTCAGCCTACCAGAAGAACGGGGTGTCGGTGAGTGCCTAAAGGAGATTTCCCGGAAAGATTTTCCCTTCTCTAATGCTCCCCTCTCCTCCCACAGGCCACCGATGGCTCCTATGAGGATCTGCGAGTAACTGGCGGCAAGCCGGCCAAGCAGAAGGTGCTCTCAGTAATCGATGGACGTCGAGCCCAGAACTGCACCATCCTGCTCAGCAAGCTGAAGATGAGCGACATGGAGATATCAAAGTAGGAGTCGCCCAAGTCACCTCTTGGTTCCAAATCTAATCTATTATAATCTCTTGTCCTGCAGGGCCATTCTCTCGATGGACAGCAATGAGCAGCTGGCACTGGACATGGTCGAGCAGCTGCTGAAGTTCACGCCCTCGGCGGAGGAGCGGGCCCTGCTGGACGAGCATAGCGAGGACATTGAGTCACTGGCCCGCGCCGATCGCTTCCTCTACGAGATATCAAAGTGGGTTGGGAGTTTATTAAGGGATCTTAGCAGTCACTAAACTCTTTGTCCCTTTTCCTTGCAGGATTCCCCACTACGAGCAGAGGCTGAAGAGCCTGCACTACAGGAAGCGCTTCATGCTGACGGTCAACGACCTCATACCCCGCATCACCAGTGTGATGGAGGCGTCCCGCGAGGTGGCTCGTTCCCGTCGTCTGCGCAAGCTCCTGGAGCTGGTCCTCGCTTTGGGTAATCCATTCTTTTCCTTTTCAATTATTTTCTCTATTAAATCGAATCCTTGAATACCCCAGGAAACTACATGAACCGCGGGGCACGCGGCAACGCCTCTGGCTTCCGTCTGGCCTCGCTCAATCGCCTGGCCGACACCAAGTCCAGTGCCGCGAAGGGCACCACCCTGCTGCACTATCTCGTGCAAGTGATCGAGCGCAAGTTCAAGGATCTGCTGAAGCTGGAGGACGACATACCGCATGTCCGCGAGGCGTCCAAGGTGTCGCTGGGCGAAATGGACAAGGATATCCAGATGCTGCGCACCGGTCTGGCGGATGTGGCGCGCGAAATCGAGTTCCATCGCAGCTCCGGCCCCGCCCAGCAGGGCGATCGCTTTCTGCCCGTCATGCGTGAGTTCCACGCCTCGGCCTCGGTCCGCTTTGCGGAGCTGGAGGACAAGTTCCAGGACATGAAGACCCGCTTCGACCGCGCCGTGCGCCTGTTCGGCGAGGACGGTTCGGTGCTGCAGCCGGACGAGTTCTTTGGAATCTTCGATTCGTTCCTGGGCGCCTTCGCCGAGGCCCGGCACGACAACGAGAGCTTCCGGCGTCGCCAGGAGGAGGAGGAGAAGCGGGCCAAGCAGGAGGCGGAGCTCAAGAAGCGCACCATCGAGCGGAAGAACAAGACGGGCCTGATGAGCAGCGTGGCCCGCAATTTGGGCCTAAAGTCGGGCTCGCCCAGCTCTGGGCCAGATTCGCCAGCCAAGGGCGCCTCTGGAGGCGACAACAAGGGCGAGTTCGATGATTTGATCTCCGCCCTGCGCACCGGTGATGTCTTTGGCGAGGACATGGCCAAGTTCAAGCGATCCCGCAAGGCGCGCGTGCTCAATGGCAGCGGCGGCGGCGGAGGTGCCACCGCCACGGGTCACACGTCGCCGCCGCGCCACGGCAGCCTCCAGCGGGAGGAGAGCGGTCGTGAGCGGGAGCGCACGGTGCGTCGTCAGTAGGGAAGAGGGAAAGGGGAAAGGTCAAGGGCAGGGGATTGGGATTAACCCCCCCGATGTGTAACATAAAGTTGAATGTTTTCGCAAGTATTTTTTTTATTTTTTTTTCCCGTGTATTTTTTATACATCGCAAAGACACACACACTTTTTGTAATTATTTATATATATTCTACTACGCATTACACTTACGTATACATATATATTACACCTAAATATATATAGAGCACATCCGATAAGTATATAATCTAAACGTAAAGCTCGGCTAATGCAAGCGTCAAACCAAATTTTTTACCATAACTCGAAAATCGACAAATCGCAGCGTAATTCTAACCTAAAGTCTAATGAGAAGTGTTACGGAGGAGATATATATATATATGTACGCCTATATAGTGCTTTATATCGCACCGATTTCATCTGTATCCGTGTATCGTATATAGACTCAGCAAGCACCTGGGAATCACCGGAGGAATTGGAGAAGAGAGGAGCTCGCGGGCCTGCCATAAAGTCATGTTCATAATTAAGGTCTTATTGTTTGTTTTCTTCTTTATTTTCTATTTTTTTTAGCACGAGATATCGAGTCGATCGACTACACACACAAACATACCGCAAGCATAAAACATAAACATTTTACAAAGCGCATCATAGGACGTACTCTTCGCATGCGGAGGGAAAGCTTCTTCTATTGAAAATTACACCCTAACTATTAACAAATTATAATAAACGATTATTGTGAATGAAATAAACGCGATGGGTTTAGTTTGCTTTGTTTAATTGGGCGATGAATTAGTTGGTTTGCAGCTGCCGCGTTCACTGGAAAGTAAATGTAATTACTCCGCTCGATCAGCAGGCCAACACCACGTGGGGTGCGATCAGCTGTTTACTGTTTACTGTTGTCTGCTCTTATAACGGATGTTTTCCGCTTTCCAAGTCCATTCCATGCACTCGCTTTGCTAGTCAGCTGTTCAGCTGCTTGCTGTATTTGCTGTTCGCCTGGTAAAGAAAGTCATGAGTTTAAGGAATTTATATGGGGAAATCGATAAATTGGGCTATTAAATGTTGTTGGTTTTATTGTTATTTAATGCAAATTTAGGCTTAAGCTATATAAAGTTAACATTTTCATGACTTTGCAATACTAAGCGAACATAAACAACTGGCAGCAACAGAGCGGCACAGCATCATGCACTTCCACTGTTATCAGCTCTAATAACGGATGTTTTCCGCTTTCCAAGTCCCTTCCATGCACTTGCGTTGCTGGTGAGTTGATCAGCTGCTTGCTTTGTTTGCTGCTCGCCTGGTAAACAAAGTCATGAGTTTAAGGAATTTATATGGGGAAATCGATAAATTGGGCTACAAATGTTGTTGGTTTTGTTGTTATTTAATGCAGATTTAGGCCTTAGCTATATAAAATTAACATTTTCATGACTTTGCAATACTAGGCGAACATAAACAACTGGCAGCAACAGAGCAGCACAGCATCATGCACTTCCACTGTTATCAGCTCTAATAACGGATGTTTTCCGCTTTCCAAGTCCATTCCATGCACTTGCGTTGCTGGTGAGCTGATCAGCTGCTTGCTGTATTTGCTGTTCGCCTGGTAAACAAAGTCATGAGTTTAAGGAATTTATATGGGGAAATCGATAAATTGGGCTACAAATGTTGTTGGTTTTGTTGTTATTTAATGCAAACTTAGGCTTCAGCTATAGAAATTCAACATTTTCATGGCTTTGCAATACCAGGCGATGATAAACAACTGGCAGCAACAGAGCAGCACAGCAGCAAGCGCTTCCACTGTTATCAGCTCTAATAACGGATGTTTTCCGCTTTCCAAGTCCCTTCCATGCACTTGCGTTGCTGGTGAGCTGATCAGCTGCTTGCTGTATTTGCTGTTCGCCTGGTAAACAAAGTCATGAGTTTAAGGAATTTATATGGGGAAATCGATAAAATGGGGTATAAATGTTGTTGGTTTTATTGTTATTTAATGCAAATTTAGGCCTTAGCTATATAAAATTAACATTTTCATGACTTTGCAATACCAGGCGAAGATAAACAACTGGCAGCAACAGAGCAGCACAGCAGCAAGCGCTTCCACTGTTATCAGCTCTAATAACGGATGTTTTCCGCTTTCCAAGTCCATTCCATGCACTTGCGTTGCTGGTGAGCTGATCAGCTGCTTGCTGTATTTGCTGTTCGCCTGGTAAACAAAGTCATGAGTTTAAGGAATTTATATGGGGAAATCGATAAATTGGGCTACAAATGTTGTTGGTTTTGTTGTTATTTAATGCAAACTTAGGCTTCAGCTATAGAAATTCAACATTTTCATGGCTTTGCAATACCAGGCGATGATAAACAACTGGCAGCAACAGAGCAGCACAGCAGCAAGCGCTTCCACTGTTATCAGCTCTAATAACGGATGTTTTCCGCTTTCCAAGTCCCTTCCATGCACTTGCGTTGCTGGTGAGCTGATCAGCTGCTTGCTTTGTTTGCTGTTCGCCTGGTAAAGAAAGTCACGAGTTTAAGGAATTTATATGAGGAAATCGATAAAATGGGGTATAAATGTTGTTGGTTTTATTGTTATTTAATGCAAATTTAGGCCTTAGCTATATAAAATTAACATTTTCATGACTTTGCAATACCAGGCGAACATAAACAACTGGCAGCAACAGAGCAGCACAGCAGCAAGCGCTTCTGCTGTTATCAGCTCTAATAACGGATGTTTTCCGCTTTCCAAGTCCCTTCCATGCACTTGCGTTGCTGGTGAGCTGATAAGCTGCTTGCTTTGTTTGCTGTTCGCCTGGTAAAGAAAGTCACGAGTTTAAGGAATTTATATGGGGAAATCGATAAATTGGGCTACAAATGTTGTTGGTTTTGTTGTTATTTAATGCAAACTTAGGCTTCAGCTATAGAAATTCAACATTTTCATGGCTTTGCAATACCAGGCGATGATAAACAACTGGCAGCAACAGAGCAGCACAGCAGCAAGCGCTTCCACTGTTATCAGCTCTAATAACGGATGTTTTCCGCTTTCCAAGTCCCTTCCATGCACTTGCGTTGCTGGTGAGCTGATCAGCTGCTTGCTGTATTTGCTGTTCGCCTGGTAAACAAAGTCATGAGTTTAAGGAATTTATATGGGGAAATCGATAAAATGGGGTATAAATGTTGTTGGTTTTATTGTTATTTAATGCAAATTTAGGCCTTAGCTATATAAAATTAACATTTTCATGACTTTGCAATACCAGGCGAAGATAAACAACTGGCAGCAACAGAGCAGCACAGCAGCAAGCGCTTCCACTGTTATCAGCTCTAATAACGGATGTTTTCCGCTTTCCAAGTCCATTCCATGCACTTGCGTTGCTGGTGAGCTGATCAGCTGCTTGCTGTATTTGCTGTTCGCCTGGTAAACAAAGTCATGAGTTTAAGGAATTTATATGGGGAAATCGATAAATTGGGCTACAAATGTTGTTGGTTTTGTTGTTATTTAATGCAAACTTAGGCTTCAGCTATAGAAATTCAACATTTTCATGGCTTTGCAATACCAGGCGATGATAAACAACTGGCAGCAACAGAGCAGCACAGCAGCAAGCGCTTCCACTGTTATCAGCTCTAATAACGGATGTTTTCCGCTTTCCAAGTCCCTTCCATGCACTTGCGTTGCTGGTGAGCTGATAAGCTGCTTGCTTTGTTTGCTGTTCGCCTGGTAAAGAAAGTCACGAGTTTAAGGAATTTATATGGGGAAATCGGTAAATTGGGCTACAAATGTTGTTGGTTTTGTTGTTATTTAATGCAAATTTAGGCTAAAGCTATATAAAATTAACATTTTCATGACTTTGCAATACTAGGCGAACATAAACAACTGGCAGCAACAGAGCAGCACAGCAGCAAGCGCTTCCACTGTTATCAGCTCTAATAACGGATGTTTTCCGCTTTCCAAGTCCCTTCCATGCACTTGCGTTGCTGGTGAGCTGATAAGCTGCTTGCTTTGTTTGCTGTTCGCCTGGTAAAGAAAGTCACGAGTTTAAGGAATTTATATGGGGAAATCGGTAAATTGGGCTACAAATGTTGTTGGTTTTGTTGTTATTTAATGCAAATTTAGGCTAAAGCTATATAAAATTAACATTTTCATGACTTTGCAATACTAGGCGAACATAAACAACTGGCAGCAACAGAGCAGCACAGCAGCAAGCGCTTCCACTGTTATCAGCTCTAATAACGGATGTTTTCCGCTTTCCAAGTCCATTCCATGCACTTGCGTTGCTGGTGAGCTGATCAGCTGCTTGCTGTATTTGCTGTTCGCCTGGTAAACAAAGTCATGAGTTTAAGGAATTTATATGAGGAAATCGGTAAATTGGGCTATTAAATGTTGTTGGATTTGTTGTTATTTAATGCAAATTTAGGCTAAAGCTATATAAAATTAATATTTTCATGACTTTGCAATACTAGGCGAACATAAACAACTGGCAGCAACAGAGCAGCACAGCAGCAAGCGCTTCCACTGTTATCAGCTCTAATAACGGATGTTTTCCGCTTTCCAAGTCCATTCCATGCACTTGCGTTGCTGGTGAGCTGATCAGCTGCTTGCTGTATTTGCTGTTCGCCTGGTAAACAAAGTCATGAGTTTAAGGAATTTATATGGGGAAATCGATAAATTGGGCTATTAAATGTTGTTGGTTTTATTGTTATTTAATGCAAATTTAGGCTTAAGCTATATAAAGTTAACATTTTCATGACTTTGCAATACTAAGCGAACATAAACAACTGGCAGCAACAGAGCGGCACAGCATCATGCACTTCCACTGTTATCAGCTCTAATAACGGATGTTTTCCGCTTTCCAAGTCCCTTCCATGCACTTGCGTTGCTGGTGAGTTGATCAGCTGCTTGCTTTGTTTGCTGCTCGCCTGGTAAACAAAGTCATGAGTTTAAGGAATTTATATGGGGAAATCGATAAATTGGGCTACAAATGTTGTTGGTTTTGTTGTTATTTAATGCAGATTTAGGCCTTAGCTATATAAAATTAACATTTTCATGACTTTGCAATACTAGGCGAACATAAACAACTGGCAGCAACAGAGCAGCACAGCATCATGCACTTCCACTGTTATCAGCTCTAATAACGGATGTTTTCCGCTTTCCAAGTCCATTCCATGCACTTGCGTTGCTGGTGAGCTGATCAGCTGCTTGCTGTATTTGCTGTTCGCCTGGTAAACAAAGTCATGAGTTTAAGGAATTTATATGAGGAAATCGGTAAATTGGGCTATTAAATGTTGTTGGATTTGTTGTTATTTAATGCAAATTTAGGCTAAAGCTATATAAAATTAATATTTTCATGACTTTGCAATACTAGGCGAACATAAACAACTGGCAGCAACAGAGCAGCACAGCAGCAAGCGCTTCCACTGTTATCAGCTCTAATAACGGATGTTTTCCGCTTTCCAAGTCCCTTCCATGCACTTGCGTTGCTGGTGAGCTGATCAGCTGCTTGCTGATTTTTCTGTTCGCCTGGTACCAAATAGTCCGAAATTCATTTCAAATGCTAAAATTGATTCTTAATTAAATTAAAAACGTTTTATCAGATAAGCATGGAGTTTTCCCAGTTGAATTTAATTAATTTACGTCGCAAATAAATTTTATATCCCAAAATTCTCTCAATATAAGGATCAATCAAATAATATAAATCGGTGGACCTAAGCCCACGTAAGGTTTTAATTCCCGTTGGAGCAGCAAACATGCATCACCGGCGGAGGAACGGAACCACCAAACCACACCACCGCTCGAAGGCGAACGCGGAGGAGCATCTATTTGTGCCGTCGCGTCGTTCGACCTTGGACGCCAAACGAAATCGAAATGATGGGAGGAGCAGGAGGAGAAGGAGAAGGAGAAGGAGGAAGAGGAGGAGGAGTGCTTTAGCTCGCTCTTGGCATTATTTCTGTGTCATTTTCATTTGTTGACTTTTGCAAAATGCCGCATAAATCAAAACGGGCGCTGTCAAGGTCCCGCTGGGGAACTGGGGGATGGGGATGGGGCCGGGGCTAGGGGGCCGATGAGGCGTTCCGATGCTACTTCCGCGCCATCGACGACGCCTCTGACGCACTACGTCGAGTGCTGCTGCTGCTGCTATGCCACCTGATGCCCCTCTCCAGCGGAGCTACGAAGCAGACGCCGCCGCTGTGCGTGCGCCTTGGCCAGCTGCCAGTTGACAGCAACAACGCCCACCCCCTTGCCGCCGCCCACTCCACGCTGCCGTCCCGCTTAATTGGCCCGCTTTCGTTGCGTGCCTGTCCATCCGCTGGGAAGGACAGGGTGGTGTGGCCAGTGTTGGCTTGGGGGAACAAAATAAAAGAGTTTATAATAAAAACCAAAAAAAATAGTTATTAATATATCATTGTTTATTTGTATAAATTTATTATTAATTTTTCTAGAGCTATTGAATTTGCAAACGATATTTAGCTGGGCCTTAACTGTAGGGGAAATTACTCAAACTCAAGCCCCTTAATAAGGGGATATTTGCAAGCCAGACTTTTTACAGTTAGTCCAGACACCAACCGCACATAGCCGGAAACTGTAAAAGAGAAATGTTGAGAGTTACAAATGATAAATAATAGTAGTAATAATGCAACATTTTAATTAAAAATTTATAATATGTGTGGAAAATCTTTAAATTTAATAATCTTATAATAAGTTTTCTTTAATATGTTTGGTTTTAATTGATTAAAGAATAGAAAACCTTAACTTTTCTTACAAGCAACATGTTAACCCGCTTTTTTATAGTTTACTTACGACTTTTGAACAATCACTGCCTAAAAGTATACTAATTTGTTAAAAACTCTAAAAATTGCACTTCTTAATTATATATATTTATTTGTTCCTAAATAGTCTCTACTAGTAATGCCTAAAAATTGCTAATTTTAAATAGCAGCATAATTAGGTAGCCAAGTCGTGAACCAAACTGGCTGTGACCATCCCCCAATTCCCCCTATTTAACAAAGACAAATGACTATCGGAGGATGAGGCCGCCTGACCTCTACGCCGCTTACAAATTACGAATATGCTTTGCATATAGAATCGCGCGATCCGAGCGTTGCTATAAATATACGTTCTGAAAAAAAATAGGAAAATACAATTTAACAAAAAATCACTCTTACATTTGACGATCGCCAATTTCCACTTGCCACTTGCTCAGCTGCAGCAGCTGAGTAATGCCCCGAAATGCGGCGGTATATTTTCTTTTGTGGGAAAATAAAACGCGCGTATATGAGATGGAAAATATAATGAAAAATGCGAGGCACATGCCGCCGGCTGTCCGCTGTACACCCCACCACCCACCCAACCGCCTCCGTATTGCGGAGAAGAGCCAGCAAAATCGACGAAATGTGCTCGGCGAGTGTCAAAAACGCGTCAAGATCAAAGCGAGCACGAAATTTCACCGCCCATTTTGCCAAATGCAACAATAAATTGGCCAAAAGGCCAGGCAACAGCAGCAACAACATGGCCCGAAAGCAAGTACTAGTTTTTTATGACAATTGTTGTCGCATAATAAGCTTAATTTTCAAATTATGTATTTTAATTATTACTTATTCCTTGATCTTAATAGGGGGAAATATGCAAATGTGATCCTTGGTATGAAGTATGAACTATAAGGAGTTGTTCAAATAATTTCCCCAGGGGTTTGTGTGTTAGAGAGGTGGAAAAGCACCTGAATTTCTAGCAATTTTATTAATTATTGTATACATTTCGATGCTAAAATGTCCGCCGCAGCTGTGCACGGACTTTACCTTCTCCTTTGGCGCGTACAAATTGCATGAAATGTTGTTTGTTCAACAATTTGCGGCCCACTGCTGCCATATGTCCGAATGAGTCAGGACGGGACAGCCAGCCGATGGATCGGATTGGTTGTGGATGGGATTCGACTTGCAGATGCCATTACTGCTGCGGCATAATGAGACAAGTTCGATGCATTTAAATGAGCCCGATTACCGCAATCATGCAGGTCCTTGGAGTGCAGTGGCATGAGATCTAGTTGTATGTAGTAGCAGCTCTGAGCTCAGGACCCTGGGCTGCAGCAAGTTCCAGTTAAGGTGCCAGTTAATTAACTGTCAGTCAAAGTTGATGGAAAAAGAATTTGAGTTTCTTAATGCCTGGTTATTACACATTACCCGAAGGTCGTTTATCTAACCAAAGAGCTCTAAGGTTAATAAAAATGGGCTGTAAGGGGCATTATGAGAGCTGTGCCTCATAAAGTGTGCTGTAAAGCACAACAAATTTGTTGTAAAGCACATACAGAGTACTGTATAGCGCACATTATTTTCTGCAAGGACATAAAATGTCCTGTGCAGCACACAAAATGTACTTTAAGAGGCATAAAGTGTGCTGTTAGGTGCATAAAGTGTTCTAAAAAGCGCATCATCTGTAAGGACATAAGGGTTCCAATTTTTTTTTAAACAAATAAAATGTGCTAAAAATCTCAGAAAAAGGTTCTTTAAAGCACAAAAACTCAGGGTTCTTTTTAATAAAATCTATGAAACTTATTTGAATATATTTTATTGATGCTAAATCATTTTTTTTTACTTACAAAAGTTTCAGAATTTCCCAATCCCCTAACCGGTTTTTTTATTTTGTAGCAGGATTATACTCGATGTTCCTTAAAACGTAATACCAAAAAACACAACTGTTGATTGGTAACTCAATCAATTTCAAGTCCCTGTTATGGCTTTGCAATTATCTTTCCGAAACTCCACCCAGTTCTCGCGACAACTTCTCACAATAAATATGATTTGGACGAAAACAGAAAACCGAACGCAAAACCGAAACAGAAACAATAATAATAATATAATAATCAAAACATTTTAAGCGCCTGCCAAGGTTGTTCGCCGGCAAACAGGTCTCTAGCAGACTGGCGGATGCCCTACTGCGCGGGGGGACACTGCTTACTGGCGGGGACAGCAACAAAGCAGCCACTATAAACAATAAACAATAGCGGCGACACAAATTAAACAATAACAAAAAGGGGGGAGGGAGGGCGGATAGCAAAAAGCAAAAGCCTGGGGTAGCGCCATACACAAAATAAGCACAAATGACAGGCAACAAATTGTAGAGCGACGCTGTTTTTAACATTCTGTTTCTGTTTCGGCTACGAAATGTGCACTGAAAATAATTTAATATATTTAAAAGTAATTTATGTATAAACGTGATATGGATTTATGCAGGGTTATTGATATACATGTTTTTAAAGAAGTTGTTATAAATATTTTACTCAATTAAGTAGTTATAAATATTTATGTTTATACGAATAATTTTAAGGCTACTGATTATATTTATAATTTGTACTATTTATAGAAAAATTAATATATATATGTGACTTGATTGGATTTAAGCCAGCAATGCGAATCTTTGCTCTGTCAGCTCCCCAGTTTACAACAACAAATCATGTGTGTTAGTCGACGCACATGAGGATTATTTGCTGGCACATTCTCTCTGTTTCATTTCACAATATTTAAAAATCCTTTAAAATGATCAATAAGGAATAAATTTGACCTAATATTCAGATATTTTAAAATTCATTTTAATATTTTTTATAGTATAATATATTTTTTAATTAATATATTATTGAAAGTACAGAAAAAAACTTGTTGCTTTGCCATCTAATTTATTTTTTGCCGTGTAGCTTCTTTCGCTCCGCTATTTTGCCCGCTTTGTTGTTCTCGAATTGTTGCTTTTTGCGTTAGTTTTGATTAATTAATTTCCTGACTAATTCATCCACAATGCGCGACTCGCTGGAGCCAGCAAAAAATAAAAACAAAAATTCAAATAAGAGAGGAGCTGGGATGCAGGGAGCTGGAGCGAGATGGAAAGCGAGTAATTGCGAATAATTGGAAATGATTGCGTTTTGCTTTTTGGGCTGCGAAAAACTCTTCATTAGAGAGCGACGCAACGAAGGGAAAATGGAAAATTCAGCGAGTGAGTTGAGTTGGAAATCCGAAAAACCCATCTGCTAAATTCCGAGTAAAAGAATAACAAAACCTCTGAGCAATTTTACACCATATTTCCATGAATTTTAACCTTATTTTCTCTTTACAATCCATTTATCTTGCATACTTGGTCAGTTGTTATAAATAAATATTAAATATTAGATATTGTTGTTCTTGTAAGCGACTTTTCCAGCTCATTTGCTGGTTACATCTGTATAAACAATTGCTTTTAGTGTTGTGACTAGAACTAGTCATCAAATAAAGACTCAGGTTGTGGGTTTTTATGAATAATAAATGGTAATAATTAAATTTAAAATAAAATATATAAACTAATAATAATAGTGAAGTAGAAAAAAGGCAAAACAATATGACTTTTAATATGCAAACGTAACAAAATCAACTCTTTTTATAATAAATTAACATTTACTATACAATTTTAAGAATTAACAATTAACATACTTGTTCCCCCTACTATTAGCTTTTATTATTCGAATTAAGTAAATATTAATACGAAATTTATTAAGAATAAATTGATGTATAGATATTTGTTGCTTATTTTTAGAACTAGAACAAGATTCACCTTTCAACCCGCTGTCATTGGGGAATTAGGAGCAAATTTTCAGCGACGACCTTCAAGGCCGCTATGACAAATGCGCCAGAGATATATAATTACTCAACCGTTCGGGTTGAGGTTCGGGGGCTCCGATATGGATTCGTGCTCGGTCTTGGGGCGACTCATCGCTGGACTGCAGACTGATTGGCTGGGGACTCAGACCCAAGACTCAAGTCTCGGGGACCCGAGACCCGAGACTCAACCGGCTAAAAATAGGCGTCTTGGCCTGGGCTTGCAGCTACGAACAGTCGCAAATGTAAATTTAATTCGACTTGGCGAGCGCTTCTATAAATATTTGCCCAACTAACCCAACTAGCTGGAGGGCCCAGAGCCGATCCCCACCGATCCGATCGGAGGTGCTAGCCGAGTATCATGAATATTATCGACGACGCACCGCCGTCGTCGTTGAGTCATGCGCAAATAACTTGGCTTATTAGAAATTCAAAGCCTCGCCAGGCCCCCTGCAACCCTGCTGGCCTCCTCCGCCATCCCGGGTTCCTGTGGAGTAACATAAAACCAGCGTCCAGCACTGCCATTCAAATGCAAATGAGCTTAATCAAAAGCAGAGCTGCCCGCCGCAGCGTCTGAGCGGCTTTTTGGCCAGGCCCAAGCCTGTCAGCTGGCCAAATAGTCAGTTGGCCAGTTAGTCAGTCAGCTAGCGATGCGAGCAGCGCCATTTTTCAGTCACGATCGCTGTTTTCTGGGGGATCTGCCCAGCTCAGTCTTGGCTAAATCGACGAGCCTGGTGATGCTGATCAAAGATAAGTTAAGAAGTTAAAACAAAAATATACAAAAAAATGAGCTTTTAATAGATATTAACAAAGAAAGAAAATAAATCGATAATATATCGATGTTATCGGTGTTTGATATACTTGACATTTGACAAATTCATCTACAAACGGTTTTTTAATTTGATTTTTACTTTGGTATTGTAATCTTTAAAAAATTATATCGAAAAGTATCGATTTAATATTGTCCATCAATGTTATCGATTTAATATAAGTACATAAGTATATATTTATCAAATTAAATTTATTTGTATGTTTAAAAACAGACTATAAAATAAACTACTTTCTCTAAAAAATTAAATACAACTCAAATTTGCATACCGAAATGGCATATCAATCAATCTGTGCCAACTGTCATCGAAACTATATATGGCAAGATTTCATATAATCGAAAAAATATATACTAAATCGCCAGTCAGGCACACACACACTTTCTTTTCCACTCTTTTTGTTCCTCTAACCTGATTTAACAAGACAATGGGAAACACAAAAGTTATATATTAAATTAAATAACAATGGAGATGAGCTGGAAAAAAATATAAAGAATATTTCTGGGATTGCGGTAATATATGCTAATGATATGTTCAATAACTTATGAAAGTACTATAGAAACCTGTCTTAATAACTATATTTTACAACCTTTTTTATGTCTTTCGTTCACGACTCGTGATAATAATATTAATATTGATTGTTACAAAGACTAAAACATTTACAGAGAGTACATGTACCGCCTGAAGGCACTTCAATTACCTGTGCCAAAGGGCCACCGTTGCGTATACGTAATGTCGTAGTTTTCTTCCAAGACTCCGCGTCGTGAGTCGTGACTAGTAATTAACAGTGACTCACGCACATCTTTTGGTTCGACAGAAGAAGAAAAGACAATCGCCGGTTCGGTTTCGGTTGGTTGACAAGTTGGCAGCACAGCAGGGGTTAAGGTGGTGCCAGGGTGTTAATGAAAAAAGCAAAACGGTTTAATCACAAAATATATATTTGATTTGCATATAAATTATTGTGACTGTGACTCTCTGGCTCAGTGTGTGTGTGTCTTTTTAGCAATTCCAATGTGCTCGCTCGGCAAACAAGCGGACAAACCACTGCAAACTTGGCCAAAAGGCTCTAATCAGCTTAGCTCCGTTGAATATTTGGGATTTCGAATAAATATTTGGGGTTAAGGTTTGTCATTTCTTTTTGGTTTTCAAAGCAAAACATAGTCTTCGATCGAGAAGTTTTCTTAACTTCCCGATTACTAACGGGAGGTTATTTTTTAACAGAAACTGTTTAAAGCTCAAAATGTGCTGTAAAGCGCAAAGAACAGAGATGCTTTGGTGGAAATTTAGCAATATGTTCCACGTTCATTATTTCTGCCGATTAAGTCGTGTTAAAATTATTAACTGAAGGTTAGATATTTAACAGAGATTGTTTTTTTTTAACAGTTAAGTCGGATTTAAATAATTAACCAGAGATTACCTCATTAACAGAGACAGCTTAAAGAATAAAATTTCTTGTAAAGCAAAAAAAACAGAGATGCTTTAATGGAGTTTGAACACTGACTCATATTTATTATTTTTGATGATTAAATCTAATTAATTTTATTAACCAGGGGTAAGCTTTATAACAGAGGCTTTTAAGCGCATGTCGAGTGATATAAAGCTAAAAAAAACAGTTTTGGTTGAATTCAAGCTAACATTTTCAGTATTTCAGTATTGTTAAGGAATAAATAGTTCAGTTTGTTAACCAGAGGTTAGTTCCTTAACAGAGGGTGTTAAAAGCTCTAATTGTGCTGTAAAGCGCAAAAAACATAGCTGCTTCTAGCTAGATAGTGCATACTATCACATCTTCCTCAGTTTTCATGATTGTATCGACTTTATTATTGAATGAACCCCCCCACAAAGTCCACGTTAGCTAACTGTCAGAAAAAAAATATAAACTACGCAGCGAGAAATCGAGCCTTAATCTAGACCTGACGCTGATTTACCATCAAGAAGTGAATGCCAAATACCAAGTGCCAAATGCCATGGAAATACACAGATCTCTTGGCGGAAAATGCCAGCAGGGGCCAGCGAGTGGCTCGAGTGGACAGGGACACACTTATAGAGGGTGACTTAATGCGCAATCTAATCGGGAGTCCGGGGAGCCAGCCGGTTAGCCCTTGGTGCTCCTCGCTCCTATCCTCCTGCTATCAATCAGTCCGGCGATTGGCGGGCGATAACCCAAACCCTGGCCGGCCAATCCGCGACAGCCAGTTCCGATCTGCGATTCGCGACGGCGGCCCTCGGTTATAATTAGCAATTACAACTGCGGACAGACGAGCGATAGATCGATCGATCGACCGATCCAGGGCTTTATCGGCTGCGCGCGGCGCTTATAATTTATGGCCAATAGTTGCCGGCTTGAATTTATTAAGTGCATTAAGTAATTGTCGCTATTTTCGCGTCAGTGATTTCACAAGGCGGCACTCACCCTCCCGCCCTTCCTCCTGCACCGGGTCGTAGTCGTATCTGCCGATTGTCCAATTGGCCAATTCGCGAGGGGGTGGGGCCTACAATATCTGGGTGACTAACCCACACTATGGGGCAGTATCTTGGACTGTAAGGAATGGGTTCTTAACTAGGGATCAAAAGGATCTGAAGGGGGCTCGAGTTAGCTAGGGATTTTTGTACACAAAGCCGGTTAATAATGGTAGAAAATAAGCAAATAAAGCAGAATAAATAATTGTTTTAGATATAAAATTAAATATATAAATAATTTAGTGAATAAATAATGTTTAAATATAATACATGTACTGAAAATTCATGTTCCTTCTAAATTGCAAAGAGTTTATTAACATTTTCTGTCTACTCTAACAGATTTTTCTGTGGAAAGATTTGATTGGAATTTTTGACATTTTTATATTGTTTAAGTTTAAATTTGTCTCTATATTTTTGTTAAATCGTATTTGTTTTATGAACTTCCTTTAACACAAATATTACTTTAGCCTTATCTATCCACTTGAACTAATTCTATATAATTAGGAACAAAAACTAACTTTTGATATGTGATGCCAACAAAACAACGGTTTTAAGTGAAGACTGGCAGGTTAAAAAATAATATTTAGGAAAGGAAAGTCATAAGAAATATGTATACTTAATTTTTTGAATAAGAAAAAACAATCTAAATTTCTTAGAAAGGTTTAATAAATAGAGACATCCGTTGGATCTCTCTTTTACCCTAGCAATCGCAGTCGCTGTGTTCCCTCGCTTCCAACTAAATTACTAAAAATAAATAAATAAAATAAATAAATGTGTGAAAAAATAAAAAGAAGAAATATATTAAAAAAAGGAACACCAACACGCAGTGTGAATGAAATATTGTAATCTCCATTCCGATTCCATTCCACTCAGAGTTCACTTGTAGGTTGAGGATATGATTCACGATTCACTTCAATTGAGAACATTCCAGCGGCCAGGGGCAGCGGCATCCCCAGTGGGGACTTCTGTGTGGCCAACCAGCAAGGCCTAACCCCTTCGCAGACGCCCCTGGACGGCAACACAGAGTCTTATCAGCGAGGAGGCACTACTTCAAGTCCCCCGAGCACTGTGTCTCTGCCGGCGGAATATCAAAAGATTCCATCTGAGCTGGAACCAAGTGCCCCTTGAGCCTCCCCTTAACCCCTTAACCTCCTGACGAAAGAAACTATATGAATAACAGACAGAATTTGTCAAAAAATAAGTTAGTAGCTCTCCCAAGAACTCAATAAATAATAAAGAGGCCCTGGTTTTCCCTAAAAATTCAATTACAAAATTCCCAAACTAAAAGTAAATGAAATGTATTCCCAGAAACCTTTTAGAAAATGCCTCAGTTATCAGGGAAAGGCATATTCCGGCGACAATTGCACCTACACATGACACATCACACACAGTATCTGGGTTCCAAATGGTTATGTTGCCTCTGGAGTTGGAGGAGACTCGACTGGGATCGTTTGTTGACGCCATTAACCACTTGCCGGCGGGCCAAATCACATACGCAAATATGCTGGCCGAGCAGCGACCCCAAAAAACTCTCACCTGCGAGCAGGCTTCATTAAAAAAAGGGAGAAAGAGAGAAAAAGAGGGAAATAGAGGAAAATAGAGGAAAAGCCAACGGCTGGCCATGTGTGCGAGTGTGTGTGTGACCTGTGTCCTTCGAGTGTTTGAATTAATTGCGTAGCGCACGCCCGCCTGGCGACCACTGGGGACCATACTGGGGACTGGGGAAGGGATGATTGGGCCTGGACTGGGTGCCACACGGCCCACACAATAAATGAGTTTATGTCCTAGTCCGAGGTCCTCCTCGGATCCCAGTCACTAGTTCCCAGTTACCCGGTCTTGACATCCCACGTTCAGTGCAGGCAGATTGGATATTTCATAGCTAATATCCTTGCTATGTTCTTGATGCGACAGATGACTTTATATTTAACAGGAATTCGTTTTAATATTGACTCAATGTTATGGTTAACTCTTAACTAGCTTCCTGATACCAGCTGGATTTCTGCCAGTTATTATTTAACCTGCGGATAATGCACACATAGTCCATGAATACTGCTTTGTTCTTCAACCAAGAGTTAAACAAATTGCTTCATTAATTGACTTAAATTTTTTGATTTGCTTAGAACAAAGTAAACCACTTAAAAACACATTTAACCTACGAATAATAAGCTTAACTCCGAGAAACCATCTTAATATTAGCAGACAGATTAATTAATTTGTTGTAATCCAAGTAAACCGCTTTCACAACCTTTTGGTTTGGCTTATAAGCAGATATACTGGGAAAAAGCTTGCAGTCTAACTGATCGTTAATTTTAACGAACAGTTAAGCATGCTGGCAGATAAGTTCTACCCCTATACACCATCCTTAGACTGAGTTCAACCCTCAGTCAATGACAATAGTTTAAGTTTGTAGAGTTGGAAATACTGAAAGAAATTTTAAATCCAAGGATTAGCCTTAATCGTAGATTGAGAAACCAGATATACTCCTTTAATCATTAATTAATTTGTTTAACTTTAGTCGAAGTCAGTTAATTAAGAGTATTAATGGAATCAGTAATTTGTAAGCTCCTTATAACAGTCTAATGTGTCTTAACCTTTTATTTTTTTTTAGCTTTTCCTTATTCCCCGAGGCAGCACTGTGCACAGCCCACATCCTGCACACAGCCTGTCCGCTGGCCGATGTCCTCCTGTCCCGCCTGCCTGTCCGCGAACGCGTGTTGCTCGTCGAGTACATAAAACTGGCGCCACAAGTCTGCACACAAAATGGCGGCCCACTTG
This sequence comes from Drosophila jambulina, assembly GCA_018152175.1. NCBI lineage: Eukaryota > Metazoa > Arthropoda > Insecta > Diptera > Drosophilidae > Drosophila > Drosophila jambulina. The sequence goes on from JAECXH010000006.1 coordinate 5,632,790, forward strand.
GCCCAGACCCGGACCCGTGCCCGTGCCCGTGCCCGTGCCCGGACCCGGACTCGGATCCGGCAGCCGTGCTGCTCTCTTTCAATGTCTCCATCCTCGACGACGCTTGCTCCTCCACCTCCCAGCTCCGCAGCTGTCGTCCGCTTTATTATACAATCGTAATTTCGTATCGTAAAAGCGGGCGTCGAAAAAATGTGAAAGAAAGTTTTTCGTGTTGCGTGCAGGACCTCGCTCCATGGTTCTCTCTCTTTTAGTTTTTTTGTTTTTTAAACGAGGGGTTGGAGTTCAGAGTTGGGAGCTGGGAGCTGGGAGTGGTGGAGCTCTTTCTCAGCGTCAATCGATACCAAGTGGATCCCAAACAATGCCGAGTTTCGCTTTCAAGGTATGTTTTTTTTTTGTATTTTGTGTAAAGCTTTTCGGGTGTGGCCTCCGTCTCCGTCTCCTACACCGACTCTGACACTCTGGCTCCTCCCTGACCAAGCCACGGAAATGGGTCACCAGTTGCGAACACAATTCGCAGAGAGAAAAATCTGATGTGCAACAGTTAAGGGAACGCCAGGAAGGAGTCATTGGAGTCTAGTTCGAATTTTCCCTTTGCCCCTACCCATTTATAGCCATCTAGAGAATTCCATAGAGAGCAACGTCAAGCTGTCGGCATAGCTGGGATTATTTGATAAGCACTGATGTTAACGAAAATTATCAATATCGTAAAACTAGAACTAACATGAGATCATAATTGTAAACAAGGTAACCCTGTAGGGTAACATAGATTACATTGCTAACCATTTCCCAGTAAGATCCTAGATTATTTGCTAAGTTTAGGCATTCAAATTTTGCACCTTCTCCGAGGAAATAACTTATATATTCCCCTATAAGTAGAGGGTATCCTTCAGATCTATATTTTGTATCCTCTCACTGTCTGTTCTTGCCTTCCACTCGCTTAAATTCTAATTGAAGTTTATGCGGGGCGACATGGTGGCAGGGGCAGACCGGGGCCTGAAGGATTAACTGAAGGATTGACTGGCTGACTAGCTGAAGGACCTAGCGGCTGCAGAGTGGCGCCCTTGGCTGTCGTGTATGCGCTGTCGTCGCCGCCCCTGTTATTGATCCGCTGTTTTTCCCAGGAAAACTGGCAACCCACACGGAGAAAATAACGGAGCCAGAGTCGGAGCCAGAGACGGAGCCGGGGCCCGGAAGCTTTTCTCGCGTGCTGCCCACAGACAATAATGTTTGCCTTGCCTCAGCCTTCTCCTGCTCCCCTCCCTACGATTTTTCCCTTTCTGGTGCAACGATTAGGGAAACGCAAGTGCACACTCAGCCAAAAAAATGTCAGCTTAGATACAGGTATTGCAAGGTATTTAAGGAGGTATTTCAAGAGGTATTTTTAATAGGAATAGTTTAGCCAGAGGAAATGTAAACAATATCACGCCAATATCATATCTAAAATATCGCAAAGTTTAGTATATTTAATTTATCGAATTAATATATCGAATTTATCGACAAAATGCACAAAAATGTTATTAAATGTAAGTCAATCTTATCAATATTTTAAAATTCATCCAATGTATCGATGGAGATTTCGATTTATAGCGACTTTAACAAATCGATTTATTTATCGACCCTCACTTGAAAAATTTATTTAGATATATCGATATTGCCTGCCTATCCTAGTTTAAGAAGGATTTATCTTACTCTATTGGTACTGTAATTCTCTGATAAAACCTTTAACTAAAAATTAAAAAATAAAAAATAATAATAAATATGTCTATATATTATTATGTCTATATATATTAATAAAATCCATATATATTTTTAAATAAGATAATATTTTATGTTGACATGCTGAACATTTTATGCTCTGTGTCGGAAACCCTTGGAGAAGCATTAGACAGAGTGCATCCCGGTTCCAATCAGCGGATTTCCCGTGAATCAAATCAGAAATGTTGATGTTTTTTCTTAGTTATAGTTGATATCGTTTGCGCATTTCCGTCGCCAGGTGGCGCATGTCTCGATATCAGAATATTCGTCATTTGTCGCCTTCCGAACTCTGACTATGATTATATGACTATTTGCCTTGATTACTATGCTCCCTACACACTGCACACAGTCATGCACTGATTAAACGGGGAAAAATAGAACGTTGAAATCTTAAAGGGAAATATTTAAGAGTTTGTCTTACACAATCGAAGCATTTTTAAAGTAGACAACAGCGTAATAGTCGAGGGATGCGACCATTAAATAACCCGGCAATCTACACGCAAAGTATTGCCTACTTTTCAGCGCCTTTTTGCAAGGAATTTGTAGTTCTTTTTCTCGAAAACAGAAGTAACTACGATTGATTTCGAAAGAAAGAGTGATTCTTTTAAAAGATATCGCCTCAAGTCTACCCCCCATTGATTTCAACTAAAAATCTTGTAGGTAGCATAAAAATTAATGGCTAAAAGCACAAATTGATGAAAGTTAAGTGCAAGTGAAGTCAGTCCTTCAGTCACTTTCGACACAGGTTGCTGCCAAATGTCAACTACATTGTAGTTCTAGCGTTCCTCATACGCCTCGTTGGCTCTGGCTCTCTCCCTTCCCTTGCCCCAACTGGGCCAAGTTGTTGTAGTTTTTATGGTCTTGCGTGAGCCATAAAACCTCGAGGCATGCAGCGCGAGAGGATGCACGGAGCCGGACAATGTGCCACATTGTGCCACAGTTGGCACGACATCTCCATCTCCATCTCCATCTACACCTACTCCGGCCAGCCTTAAATACCACTTTGGAGCGGAGTTCGACGATAGGTCTATTATGATATATTCCAACGACGATCGTCCACCGATTTGATTTATGTGCCCTCGTAGGCAATCGAATCTCGTTTCGCTGGGCATTAAGATATTGCCAAGAGTCGCACTAATCAATAACCGCCGCTTAGTGGCTCGAACTTGGGGACAGGTTGACCATCGATCGTGTCATTTAACCCGCTGCTCCGCCTCGATGTGTTAATCTCAAACAGCGACTCCAACAGGTCGATACATCTAATGGTTAGTTGGTGCTGGAGCTGGGGCTGGGGCTGGTGCTGGCATGCGGAAAAACAAGATTCGAAATATCGAAAACCATAAACAAAAGGCGACAAAAAACATTAAGAAAAGAGCATTTCTCAGTCTTAGAGAGCCGAAGTAGGAAATACACTTTATTAGGAATAGAATACATATATGTATATAAAGTATTAGTATGACTTGTTTATTATTGTTGTTCAAAATTGAATATTTCTTTGCCCTACGTCATTGAATTGATAAGAATTATTCTTTCATAGTGACTTCAATTTTACTGCGTTCAAAGCTCACATCGATATGGGTTGATAAGAAGTACTATATGTTGTATATAGTATGGTTTTCTTTGTCATGCCTCACAACAATGGATTTGATGAAGGTCTTTCCTAAAGAGAAGTCCAAGCTTAAATCAGGATGAGTGGGTTTTATTGATGAAGGTCTTTCCTAAAGAGAAGTCCAAACTTAAATCAGGATGAGTTGGTCTTAATTGTTCTTAAAAACATACCAGTAACAAGCTTTAAAAGTAATTTAAAAACGTTCTCCCCCAAAACCAAGCCATCTAAAGCTCTCAAATTTATCATTATTATAGACTAGAACCATCTGGCAAAGACCAACTTCTCCTCAAAGTTGGAATACCCTTAACCCAGGGAAGAACACAACAATAGAGGCCAAGTCCAGTAGCCAGTAGCGAGCCAATGGAATTAACTCAGAGCCAGACATAGCCCACAGAGATCGATCGTAGATCGTAGAAACCCTTCGCCGTGTGCTGTGTAAACAAGTCCCGGCTGTAAACAAGTGGCGAGTGACAATTGGTGATCTGTCAGGTATTTCGGCAGCTCCCCAAAAATTATTCACCTAATCCCCCAGAGACTTCCATTCGCCGTTCGTCGTGTGTGTTCTGACTGGGCTTGGCACTTGGACACTTACACGATAGATAAATCAAGTGACTGGAAGCAATATATATTCACGTATGAGTCGGAGACAATGCGAGGGCTGATCGATGGCTTCGCGCAATCTCCTGGCTGCTGATCTGGTGATTAACTCCTGGCCCTGATCTTACCCAACACACACCATTAGCTCATCCGGCATTTCCGCTTCGCTATATATATACACATATATCTCTCCCTTAGTGCAACCCCACAACTATTGCCTGCCTCCCACTGGGATCCCGATCGATTAGTATGCAAATCCGTCTATTTTCATTTCATTTAGCCTTTTTGACTCGCGACACTATTTCAATTTGTGTCTAATTAATGCCACAAAGTCATTTGCCAATGCAAGGGAACACGGGTCTGAGGGGAGAGACTGCTTGAACTTGGTGACTAACGAGTAGAAAAGCCATAAAAAAAAGTTATAGTCTTTCCAAAAAAAGATTCTGGCTGATCAGATGATATTATATGTCTCTGTTTATCACTGGATTGGGTATTTCCGAAGGCGATCCTTCATTGAGATCCCTGGTTTATTATTTAATAAATCTAATCCATTATAGCTTCTTCAAGTCTCTCAATATGGCGGAAAGGATAAGGATGAGTACTTCCCTTGCAATTTATTGTTTATGTTTAATTTATTTGTTATTAAAGGGTGTTAGCATAAGCTCCTTAAATGATCACAGTTTGAAACTTGAAAAGCTAAAATTATTGTGCGATTCAGTGGATTCTAATGCCTTTTATTGCCTTAGAAAAGATTAATAATATATGCAAATATATGTCATTAATCTTTGGTTTATATCTAAATAATAAGAATTAAAATCGCGGTAGCTTAAACAGCTTAAATTGCCACAGTTTCAGGGTCAAAAAGTAAATATTATTGCGTGATCCTCGAAACATACAACAGATGCAGAGTATAGACTGGTTTTTGTATGGTTAGAGCATTAGTAATATGCAATTAACACGTACCACTTGGCACTTGCTACAAATTATATATTTTTGTAGAAGAAATATATATTAAATTAACATACATTTAAAGGGTGAGAGTAAGGCTTCCACTTTCTTTGGACTGCATGCTAGTCTCCACTCTCCACTCTCCAAATCCTTTCGCATTCCAGCAACACAATTCCAATTTGAATGTGTGGGCGTATGCAAGCTAATGGGTATCAATTAGGCGACCCAGCGACCCAGACACTCTAAATTCTGTTTAAGTTGATTTTTTATGGGGTTCCTTAGTTTGCAATGATTAATATTTATTTGCATATTCATATGTAAAATAAGAGAAAGAGAGAGCGCTCAAAGCAATTGGTATTGAAATTGCCTGAAGTACCCTGTAGAGTCCCCGGCCTATCAGGCCCGGCCAAGAGACACGACTTATTAACAATTCCCTGGGTACTCGCTGGGTCGACTTCCGCCTCACTTAGTGGCCCCTTTGTTGTTGTTGGTTTACATAACACGTTTTAGCATTTCATTAAAGCAAAATTTTAGCTATGAATGCGCGACTGACTGCAGCAGCAGCAACAATAACTGACAATTCCAATTGACTAACTCAGAGCTGCGGCGCTGCGCTGGATGCTTCCAAGGGAAGGAGTGGGAGTGCTAACCCCCACACGCCGCCGCTCCCACACTCGTACACACGCAACGCATGAGAGTGTGTGTGTGCCTGAGCTTCTCCCACTGCACTTGCAGAAGTGCGAACAGGCGCACAGCAGCCGCAGATCCGTCGCTTAAAATCTTCCCACTTCCAATCTTCCCTTCGCACTCCCATTCCCATTTCCATTGGTTGCGATATTGCTTTCCATACAGGCGCGGTCAAAATGGAAGCCTCGCGGCTCCACTGCCACATAGAGAAATCAACTAGCCTAGATATCTATACTAATATTTATTTATTTATTGAATTATTTACTTATAAGAGAGTCACTTTCGACCCTATAAATGATATGCATTCTTGATTAGCATTTGCAGCCGAATCGATCTGGACATATCCGTTAGAAAAATAAAATAAATTTTTTGAAATTTTATAAGGGACATAATTAAAATAGTCAAAAATTTAAGAATTAATTTTTTAAATTTTAAATTACATATGATGCTTTGTTATCCTATTAATAAATGCTTTGGTTTAGTTTGTTTTTGAAACAAATAACTTCATTACAAATATTATCAATTGTGCCTTTTTAGAAGATTTCATTATTTAAATAAATATTTATTTTATAAACTAATCAATTCGGTAACTCTGACTGAAGTCATCATTTAACTGGACAGAATGCTTTCCCAGTATTGTAGTTTAGCGTGAGGTGACTGAGTGGCTATCCTATTTATCTGGCCCCAACTGTGCCTGTGAGTCTCCTTCGCTTTGTGTGCACTTTCTTTTGGGGCACTTTTTGGCACGCTTCGGACATCGCAGCTGCTGCAACAATTTCCATATGCCACTGGCAAGCGCTCCTCCTCCTCACCCTCCCCCTCATAAACCCCACGACCCCCTTTCCCGTGTGCCTCCGCCTGGGCGCCCCTGCGTTCGTCGTCGCCACTTGGCGCTTTTAATGCTCATTTTATTCCTTTATAAATTCGCTATTAGATGCCAACAGCGGCGACGGCGACATAGAACTTTTCTGTGTTGGAATATACTTATATTAGTTGCCGTAGTTGTTGCTATTGCTATTGCTGTTGCTGTGCCTGCCGTTGCTGTTGTTGTTGTTGCTGCCCCACAGTGGGTTCTGTTATTGCCATTGTGTTGTTCTTGCCGCTAGTTGTTTCTATTGGAGCCCGTCGGCCAATCAGAAATCGGATGACGGGATCCACGGCGAATGGAGGGGCAGCATGATGCGAGTAAGTGTCTAAAAATAGCCCACTGTACATTCACTGGGCACGAAGGCGCACACGAAGCGATACGAAGGCGGACGCAACCACGAAGCTTTCGCTTTTTGGCCCCTCTCGCTCGGCCACCGTCTCTCGCTTGCCTGTTTCTGCTTTCGGCGGTCGCGTGGAAACGTGAGTGGGACAAACAAACTGTGTGAGCGAAAAACGAAACGGAATGGATATGAAACACAGCCGGTTGGCAGCAGCTCCTCTCTCTCTATCACTCTTGCTCTCACGCTGCCCCAAGAGTGGAGCATTTGTTATTGTTTTTATGCGACTTTGTAGCCGGCGTTTGGTTGCTTTTTTCGCCGGTGTTTCATTTCCACCCAACCCCATCAATTGATAGCGGGAGAAGTCCCACTCGAAGCTTGCGGCGCTCCTTTGGCTCCTTTGCGTCTTTCTTCTCGGCGTTTTCACCCTAGTTGAGCATTGTCACGTCGTCACATTCGGCCTTTCTCTACTTCCTTGCCTCGTCGCCTTTTTCGTGCACCGTTGGCTGATAACCGATAACCGATAACTTATCACATAGCCACAAGTAGTAGTTGTTGCTGTTATTTATGCAATAATTAAGTGTGTTCTTGGGCTTTATCGGCTTTGGGTCTTGACTTTTGCGGTTTTCCTGCTTTTAAAGTTTGTGCAACGACATTGCTTGGGAAAAACCCTAAACCGAAATACCAAAAGGTATATAAAATGGGCATCAAGTTATGTTTTAAAATATAAGATTAAAGCCCATTTTAATTTATATATTTTTTATAAAATACATAAAAAAAAAAGAAATAGAATACTAAATAAATCATTCGATAATTGAGCCTTAACCATAATTATTTAAGAATTTTATCTTTAAAAGAAGATCATATGCAAAGTCTTTGTGTTGGTGATTCCTTATTTCCAATATGTATATATTTTTTAAATTTAATTTTGTTTAATCTTAGATAAGAGAATACTCAGGTAAGTCATGAAATACAATGTGTAAATACCTTTGTTCTTTATCTTTATCAAATAATTGTTTTAATCAACTGAGACCGTATAATATTACTTTGCTGGCTTTAACAAAAAAAAAATTAGCTTTTGAAACAAAATTATTTAGAAAATGTACACAAATACAATGTAATTGTTAATTATTTAATAAGTTAATAAACTGATCTCCCAAATGCCAGGAGCACAGTAATTTTTTTTATTTTGTTCGTGCAACACAACCGGCTGCGCATGCCATTTAAGCTTTAGAGAGAAAGAGACACAAGAGAAGGAGTGAGCGGGAGAGAGCGCGAGGGATCGATGAGGAGCATAAAAAACTTTTTCAAGGTCACGGCGGCGCTGCTGCCGACGTCGCTGCATTTGAAATGCGAATGCGTGTGTGCAGCGCCCAGTCCTATCCCAAACGTTCCACCCCAGTCACGAGCCCCACAGACTCGGCAAAAGAGAGAGGAAGCGAGGGAGGTTGAGAGGGCTTCGAAACGCTGGCTCCTAGTGCGGACGGACTCAGTGGAGTGCGTGGCGGGGGCGCAGTGGTCTGGGGGGTGGTGGGTGGCAAATTTGACAGCCCAAATAAAATGCTAATATTGATAAGCGGCCAATGCTTTTGTTATTTTCGCCATTCCCACACATCCGCCGCTATAAATGTGTACAAAGATCCCTCGTTAATCGATCGTCTGTCGGATTAGTCCGTAGTAGTGACAGTGCTCTGTACCTCCCTCTCCCACTTCCACCCCCTTGCGAATTCCCTGCAGAGCTGTCCCACTGTGCTTCTTTTGTTTTTGCTTTCTTGGGTTCTGCTTTCGACTTTTGGCTCTTTCGCTTTTCCACGCACATTTACACACACAAACACAACACACATGTATATTCGATTTTCGGATATCTGCGCTGCCGTTCCGATTCCACTTCCACATCTACTTCCATGCCAGGAGGCCAGTGGCTGCGCAAAGGGGGATTTTTTGCGACTGATGTATGTAACATATACATATGTACTTTTAAATTATTTTTAACTTTCAACGGTATAAGCTTAAGATATTGTTAGATAATTTGACCATGTAAATCGATGCAAATATATCATTTATTGTATTGGCATGTCGAAACAAAATAGAAATATATTTTATTTCGTTATATTCTCTTGAAGTTCCACAATCTACAAATTAACTAATCGTTTACTTAAATGGACAGTTAAACAACTGATGGCTGAGTCGCACAATGTGCAAATGATATGAAGATAGTTAGCTCTTGTAAGGATGCAAAATTTATAATATCTAATATGTGTATCTAAAAGAAAATCCCCCTTTTACTGCCCCAACGCCTCTGATCGACGACGCGTTCCCACCAACCCACCCCGTTCCGTTCCGTTCCGTTCCGAACCGTTCCCCGCACCACCCCCTCCTTTTGACAAAAACACTGCCGTTCTTATTAGATTTTATGGCGGCGCGACTTTGACTTAGAACAGCAGCAGCAGGGGCAGCAGCGGCACGTAAGAACAACAACAACAACAACAGCGGCCGCGCCTTTTGGCCGTTCCGATTTCGCTCGGTCCGTGCGCGCGTGCTCGTTCTCGCAGCGTTAGAATCGCTCGGTCTCTGTCGCAGTCGCTGCCGCTGTCCGCGTCGGCGTCGCTGCCGCTGGCTGACTTATTGGCTTTAAGCGAATTTGAACGTCGCTCGGACTTTTATTCAACGTGTTGGTTCCGTCGCGTGAGCAACTCTGCCACAATCGAGCAGCAGCATTCGCAGCGGAAACTGAAACCGAAACCGAAACAGAAACACAAAATTCACAAAAATTACAAGCAAAAATTACAAACAAAACAAAAAAAAAAAAAAACACAAACCGATGTATAGAAAACCCAAAATATACAGAATATTCCCCTCTAAAGAAAAGTCCCCCACAAAACTCGCGAAACGTTTACAGTGTGTTAAAGAAAATCACAAGTTCTGACCATATATACCAATACCAAACATATTTTTTTGAAGTGTGAACCCACAAAGTGCTTTAAACCAACAACTACAACTACTATTACTACTACTACCAAAATGCCTTTAAACAGCGTCACGCTTTAGTGTCACAAGTGTTAGAAAGTCCCCACCCCTTTATTGCAAGACCACTTTTGAAACTGAAAACAGGTGTCCGTCTGCCAGAGTCTGCCACAGGGAGCAGTGTTGGTAAGCGGAGCAGCGTAGCATAGTGTTGCCAAGCAGAGCAGCGAAACAGTGTTAGCAAAGGGCAAACGAAGCAACAGCAGCAGGTGGCCGAAAACCGAACAAACAGGTGAGCATTGCTTAAGATTTTCAGAACTCATTCCTCATCTTGACCCTTCTCCCTAACCCTGAAAAGGAAAAATACGTGACTTTCCTCATACATTTTGCAGCAGTCCAAATATTATCGCGAGTAAATAAAGTCTCCACCTCCTAGCGTACATATGCGGGGGAACCCCTAACTAAATACCATTTCGTTCATAATCTCACTGCGGTAAAAAATAAGAAAGCAGTATGGGAAAGTACCCAGAATCAAGATTCTGCAGGGAGAGGGAGCAGTGATCAAAGGTGCCCTTGCTGGCAAGTCAGGGTTTATGGGTTTCATAACACCCAAAGTCATTTACTCATAGTATTTGAAATTTCGCAATTCAACTAAAAGTGTATCTACAGCTAAGTGCAATCATTTCCTCATTGAAAAAAAAATACACCATCAAAGGGACTCATTGATTGCCTTTTCAGGGAATTTATTAATTTTTTTTCGTAGTGACTTCCAGATGAGTTTCCGCTAAGGTCCATTCATACCTTTTTGGCGAACTCTGAGGCACTTATCATATCAAATTTTCAGTAGAATCATTCACTCCTCCGATAATATATACACACTCGAAAGCCCTGTTGTTATTGATAGATAACAGCTTTAAGGTTATGAATGGGAACGAGTTGGTGTGCCATATATCATATATACCCCTTGAACAAGACGGTTGGATAACCAAGTACTAAGGGTTTATTGGTTAGTCTTTCTTGGAGCAAAAAAAAAAAAAGAAATGGGGAAGATACGAATGCATTGGAACGGCGGCTATTGCCAACTCATCACCGAGCACAGGCACACACACGGAGGTTAACAGGTGTTTTGCCTCTTTGCGCACTTCTTTTGCTTGTTGGCAATGCCTTCATTAATCAGCTGCTTCTGCTTTTGCTGCTGCTGCTGCTGCACACAGGCACTCACAGATACGCAGCTACAGATACAGATACAAAGATACACAGATACTGTGCCTGCCATTTAGAACCATTGCCAATTGGATTTATGGACAATTTGGCGAAACTTTTTGCTCTGTATCTCTGGCAATGCATTCATTAATGAATATATTTGTATATTTTTATGTTCAACCCCTCTCCCCCTGCCAGGCAATAATATTACTAGCGTAAAACCCTCCCCTGCTTAGCAACCAACCCCGAAAAGGACTTACTTATCCCGAAATCGCTGTTGCCCGTTGCGCATTTTATCGCTCAGCGAATTTATGCCCAAGTATTGCGGAAAACGCCACACCCCACACCCTGCACCCCACACTCTCCCCTGAGGCAAGGGGGGGGGCCTACCAAACACTGTGTGTACAATGTACGCGCTCTGTGCCCCAGAACTCTTTGCCAGCTAGTGCGATGTGAATGAGCGATGAATGATGCCCATTGTTGGCAGTCCAACAACAACAACAATAACAACGTCGACCCGAAGAAGACGCAGTAGTTACAGTAACTGAACACTCGAAAAGGGGGGGAAGAATCCATCTAGTCTAATGTTCCGAAAAGAGAGCGAATTTCAATATGTTCGTTTTCGGAACCACATGTAGTATGTTCTAGGGCACTGTCAGAAAGACTCACATGGGATTTCCTTAAAAATTAATAACCCTTAAGAAATAAAAACAAAAGCAATTGATTAGAAATGAGCCCCAGGGCTATGATTCAGGTTTTAATACAAAGAAAAACTCTATATGCATAGTACCCAGATGATTGATTTCATAAGAAAACTCTGATCCCCAATCGATCAAAGTAAAAAGTTTTAGAAATGTTCTAATTATCTCTTTATAGTAACTGAATGAATTTATTTAAGCTTAGAAATTCTGTATTTGAAATATTTATAATATCTTTCTATTATTATATGTAGTTATTAGAAGACAAAACTCTATTTGAAACCGTAGAAAGTATATAAAATCTGTAATGAAAATTCTACAACTATAAATTATGAAATCTAGATTTACCATGATTTTAAGTTACAAGATTTTGTATTAGATTCAAGGAGTAAATGATAGTCTCAATCAGAAAAAGTGAAATTAAACATACAAAAATAAAACCTTGCATATTTTAAAACACTTTCAATATTCAAACTTAAAGCTTTAAAAAATATTAAAATTCTTATAATTTCGAGTGCCTACTTAGAAAGAAATGGTCCCTGTTTTCCCCAGTGTTGCTTACAAAAACAAAAAGAGAGACAGCTGGAGAGACAGTCGGTTGGTCGGCTAACGCCCAAATGGCGTTTTAAGCACACATAGTGCGCATTAATGAGGCCGGGCCCGGGGACTAGAGACGGAGCCACAGCTCTAACTCGGGGAGTTGGGCTTAGTTTATGGCCTTGACAGGCAGTCGGCGGCTACCGAGAGACCCCTCAGCCGGGCAGCCAAGCATGTAGCACCAACGCCACATACCAAACATCATCCCCGAACCCGAACCCGTACCCGTACCCGTACCCGAATCCGTATCCGAATCCGAATCCGAATACAAGTCCCAGTACGAAAATCCATTCGATGCGATGCGGAGATGGCTGTCAAAAGCTGCGGCTGTCGGGCATTTTCGTGAATAATTTCCACAAAAATATGTGTTATTTGTGCGCCATTGAATGCACACACATGTGTGGTGTTGTTGTTGTTGTTGTTGTTGTGCCAAAGCAATGAAAACTGTCACCGCACACCGCGGACAAATATACGTACCTATAGAGGTGGAATACGAAAACCCAAAACCCCCATCTGTTTGCATACAATGCATGTGGCAAGTGTAAACATTTCAACAGATTTGACCAATACTACATCGAACTATCTATTGGACGGGAGGTAGGAGGTATAGGGAGGGGTTGTCGTCTGTCTGTCTGTCTGTCTGCCTGTGAGGGGTGTGGGCCTTGCATCAACAAGTAAGCAGAAAATAGGGGTGTGGGTGAAATGACCAGGTGACACTATAGACAACTCAAGATTCACAGGGATGTTTGGAAAAGTGGCATGTCAAAGACTATGCGGAAAGCGGTATAGTTTCTCAATGTCTAGTTAGGGTAACTGTCAGTTAACTAGAACTGAGAGTTTACTCTTAACTAGCAGATGAGAGAAGAGAAATATTTTCAAAGCTAAGCTGTGTTAGCTTAATTTCTAACCCTTAATAGTCTCTGTTATTCTTTAACCCTTGATTAACTAACCAAATATACTGAAACCCTGCCACCTAAACTACAAAATAAAGCAAACTTATAAAAATATGAAATAAACAGAACTGGGAAACACTTAATAAACAACTAACTAAAAACTAGGAAAATCCCCAGTCATAGCTAGAAAAAAAACCTGCGAATCCATAGGGAAACAGTGAGTAAATAGAAAAAAAAAATATATATATATATATAAAAAACTAGAAAAAATCATAGAAGAGAAGGAAACCTCTCAAAGAACAACGGCACTGGGCGATTTTTGTAATCCCCCAGGGAAGAAAGGGTGAAACATCGAAGCCCGCATTTGTCGGCCGGCAATCAGCTTAATTCGTTCAATTCACTTTTGGGCAAATTGATTAACCAATTGATGTACCTCCCAACCCTCCCCAGCGATTAGAGCCGTTTCCAATTCCGCTTCAAATACTCGATTCCCGATGCTTATTTCGATGCCGGCTCGCCCACGCGCTTTCTTTTTCCTCTTTTATTATTTGCTGGCTCGAAATTTGTTGAAATTTGTATGCATTTTGATTTGCTAACGATTATTTTATTTATATATTTACTTTATTCCAAATGAGTGTTAGTTGAGTTCGGACTAAAGGGGGCTAGAAGCTTGGCCAAAAGCCAAAACCGGTTTGCCATTTGTCAACTTGTCGGCGACAGTCGAAAATGCGAAGCCCGTAAAAGCTTCACAAATAACAATTCTCTTCAACTGAAACCGAAGAAAGAAGCAGCAGCAGAAGTATTAGAAGAATCTGCTACGAATAAGAAATACTCTCTAAAAAAAATTGGAATTCTTCTTAAAAAGTATGAGATGTAGGGATCACAAAAAGAATTCTGCCTTACACAGGACAATGTTTTCTAGAACATACTTGTGTTAGAAGAATTTCACTTGAAGAACCGGTGTTACAGATCTGATTGTGGAACACAACTCTTCAAAATTTTAATACAGCTTTAGAAGAATTCTTTCTTATCAAACAATATAATGAATTCAATATTATAATCACTGTTTTTCCTTCAGAAGAATTCCCTTGAAGAACAGAAATGATAAATTCTATTGTGGGACATTCAGTAAGTGTAATATCTTTTAAAATTTGTATACGCTTCCAGAAGAATTCTTCCTTAAAAACTAAAGGGTATTTCAGAACTAATTTTTGCCGTTGAAGACTTAGTAGTTTCCCTTCAGAAGAATTCCCCTTGAAGAAAACAAATGACAGATTTGATAATGGGACATGAAGTGAGTGTAAATATCTTAAATATTTTTATATGTATCCAGAAGAATTCTTCTCTTGAAGAACAAAGGATCAAGTAGCAATCGCTTCCAGTTGTTCCAATTCCAATTCCACTCCGAATTCCATTTTGACTTTCAACTCGTAATCGCACTGGTTCTCTTTCTACCCAAAAAAAAAATAAAGAAAAAAATGTTTGCTTCTAACCTTTGCCTTAACCTCTCCTTGGGGCCTCCTACTTTCAGCCGCCCCCCTTCTTTACCACCCGCTCTACCCCTCCCCCCACTTGGGGTACCCACAAATTCTATCACTTCGTTGCGGACTGAACATTTGTTTGTTGTTTGTTTTTATTGTTTAAAATTCATCACGAATTTTATTTTGTTGTGCGTTCCTTTTCGGCGTACGGTTTTGTTTTTTTTTTTTGCTTTTTTTTTTCGTACAAGCTTTTTTTCTTTTTGGATTTTATTTTGTATTCTATTTTTTGTTGTTTTTTTTTTTCATTTCGTTTCGTTTTGTGCGCGTCGCTGGTGCTGCTTTTTCGCCTAACCTTGAAGCACATTAAATTTTGTTTTTGGCTTTACTGCTGTTTCTGTTGCTGTTCTGTTTCTGATTCTGTTTCTCCTTCTTCGTTTGTTGTTGTATTTATTTTCCAACAACAAGGGAAAACAATAACAATAGCAACAGCTACAATAACAAAAACAACTACAATGGGAACATCAGTTACTTGGAGTAAGAAGATGAAGAGAAAGAAGTGGGATTCTAACTATGTACATATGTATGTATGTATATATATGTATATGTACATGTATGTATGTACAGTGAACATTATACATGGGGGAAGCACAGTTAGGGTCACCTAAATAGCAGCTTAAATATATTATTCAATAAATAATTATTTGCCTTAACTACATTTTTAATAAATAAATATTTGCCTTATATATATTATTAATTAAATAAATATTTGCCTTATATATATTTTTATATAAATAAATATTTGCCTTAAATATTATTATTTAATAAACAAATATTTCACTTAAATATATTGTTTAATAAACAAATATTTGCCTAAAATATGTATAAACCTAGTTTGGTGGTCAGTAAATATGGAAAATTTTGACTAACAAAAAAAATGAAAACATCAAATACGCTTAATAAACATTGCAATTAGCATATTTATTAGACTTTAAAGGTAACCAAGCTTCTTAACGATATGTATGTGTCTTGGATTATATCTTGGAAACGTTTTACAGTTTCCTTTTTAAAATTTAAATAGAGTTACATTTTAAATAATTTTTAAAAATTATGGTTACCACAATATTTCCCCCAGCTGTAACCTGGATTATATGGAGGCAAAACCCAACGAAATAATAAAAAAAATCATGTGGCCTCTCCAACACAACTGTTCCTCTTCTTCCTCGTGATTTTTTCGGTTTAATTGTCGAATTTTCGTTTCGTTTTCGTTTTTATTTCATTTCGTAATTCTTTCCATTATTATATTTATTTTTCTTTTTAGCTTTTTTTTCGGCCAGCTTCTTGGCTATTTCTATCTCTATCTTGTGGCTTGTATCTGTATCTGTATCTCTGTCCTTTTCCGTTTGCGTCTAGCATGTCTCGTCCATATATCATTATCCGGCTGATGTTGTTGTTACTTAATTGCAGCCATATGTGAGAGCGACTTTTGGCCAAAAAATAAACTGGAAATGTGTCGTCGTTCTGTGTGAGTGTGTGTGTATCTACGCATTTTTCTTGGCCGTATCTGTAGCTTTGTATCTAATTCTAATTTATTTTTGCCCAAAAATAAAAACACAACAAAAAGAACACAAAAAATAAATAAATAAAAATAAAGAAAATAAAATAATGAGCGACCCCAAGTTCGTTCTTTCTCTGTCTATGTCTTGCCTTCTTTATTTATTTATTTATGCGTTCGTCTTTTATTTTATTTTATTTGGATTCTGTTTTTGTTTTCTTCTATTCTCTCAGTATCCCCTCTTTTTCGCTTTTTTTTATGTATGGTGATCAATAAATTACGTTCCGTTGACATGCCACCCCCTTTTTGGCACCCTCCCCGCCCCCAGCTACGCACTATGTCTCTCCGCCTCTGCCTCACTTTTTGGTCATTTCAATTGCAGTCGACGTCGCAGCTAGCGTCACGCTCTGCTGCGCTTTAATGGCCCAAAACGTTGGAAGAGGGGGCGGGGGCAGAGGCGCCGCCAGGGGGGAGATGACTTAAAAAAAAAGGGTGAGAGCTGCCTCAACTTTTGCTTTCATCGCACGTAAATTCAAATGCGAAATTGAACTTGAAATGTTGGCTTCTCACGCTTGCCAAAATAAATACAACAAAAGCACAACAACAAAAAATAAAATAAAAAATATAAACTAACAAAAAAAAAAACAGCTAAAAAATATAAGAAGAAAACATTATAACTAACAAGTCTTGTAAACCTTTGAGGGCGTGTCTAAATTGTATGTTCGAAAATGTTTGCCCCCAAAAAAAGGAGATTCCCCTTCTATTTAAAACGAAATTAAAAATTTCAAGAGCTCAGTATTTCATATACTAGTTAAGCTATATGTACAGCCATTATATATATTATATATTTATAGTGGAAATTATTATAGGCTGTAACTGCTTTTCCGAGGGTGGCATTAATGAATAATGCATGTGGTGGATCGACTCACTCTCTTTCCCCCAACAACCCCTAAAAGTATCTCAGAGATTCGGCTTGGGAAATATGCCCAGAACTACTGACACCATCAAACAGTAAACAAAAATAAAGACATCTTAGCTGAAACTGTAATTAAATCTTTGTGCTAACCAGAATTTAAGAGAGGTGAGCGATAAAAAATGCACACAAAAAATTAAAGCAGAAGAAGGGACTTGGAACTTACTTTCAAGGGCAAGCTCATAAACATTAGCAGGGTTCCCTTGAAGCCCGTATATCTTTAGGGTTTCGTCTTTATTACCACATACATACACATCATATTTAGTATAGTATAGTATGTGTATCTTTGCAGCTAAGAAAACATTTCTCAGGCCAAGACAAATGGCTTGCAAAACTCATTAGAAGTCGGAGCCGAAACTGAAACCAAATCCAAACCCAAATCGGTGGGTCTCCGCCGCCTGTTAATGACTTTCCGCTGCGATGGACAGAGTGAAAAATACAAAAAAAAGAGGGGAATGTTTATGATTTGTCGGTGTTACGCTTTTTGATCCATAAAATCAGACAGTAAATTTGGTTTTGCCAAAAAAAAAAGACACAACACCAAACATGAAACACGAAACAAAAACGAGAGGAAAAACTACTGTCGGATGCCCCAAAAAAAAAAGAAACAAAAAAAAAATACACGAACATTTGTTATTAATAATAGTAGAATATAATAACAGTTTTGGCATCTTAATTATATAACAATTAGAGGAGCAGAGGATGCCACTGCCCCTGCCCCTGCCCCTGCCCCATGGCATGAAGGTTATTGCTTAAATATGGGAAAACTCTAGCGGGAGAGCTTGAATTTTTCAAACTCCCAAATTATTCTCCATTTATTTTTTTTTTTTTTTGAGACAAAGAAAACAAAAATTTGACAAAAACAAATTACTCGCTCGGAAAATGATAATAACCGGGGGTTTTAGATGCAGTTTCAAGGTCGCCCGATTGCAAAAGGCAATTTGTCACCTCGTGCGGGTTCAAATGTATCTGCACTTGTATCTGTATCTGTATCTGTGTACTGGGATGCGGCAGAAATTCATTGCGCAATATAAAGCAAGCGGGGAAGCGTACAAAATACAAACACAAAAAATATTACACAAAAATTTAAATGGACTTCTGAGTGGGGAATTTAAATTGGCATTGAAATTGAAACTGTATTTTAGCATAACAGGTAAAAGCTGCGACACCTGGCGCACGCGTGCCTGCTCGAGTTGATTACTTTAAGGGAATTATTAATGCATTTAACGTATCTTCACTTTATTACATTTCTATGCAATAATTAGAAGATATATCAGTTAGCAAAAATATAACTTATAAGATGCATAACGCCTATACATTTAATTGTTATATTTTCAATCATTTCTTCCTGTCCAGACATTTCCGTTCTCTTAGCTCGATATCTTCTTAATGCATAAAGATATCTCAGCAATTCATAGTAAAGTGTTGATAATTTATAAGATGCATAACGCCCATACATATATTTTATTTGTCATACCTCTTTCCCCCTTGGGTTTTGGACCAATTACTTTCCCTCAGTGTGAAATATGCAATTTCCCAAACACAACCCTTCAACGATCACTGATTGATTGCTGCATCAGTTTGTATCAAGCATACGCCGCGTTGTCTTTTATTTTGCCCAACATCCATCCATCTCTCGCATACTCTCCTCACTTTTCGGAGGTGTGAATTTTTGTTCGTTTTCTTTGCATTGTTTATGCTTCTTCCTCGTTTTTTCTCAGTCTGCGTTTCGTTTCGTTAACTTTGAACTTCAAGACAAAAACAAAACAACAACAGAGATCAGCATTAGCAGCGGCAGCGGCAGCAATCAACTTCACCTTGTTCAAGGTCCAAAAAAACGGAAAAAATAAAATACAGAAAACACCAAAAAAGCTAGCTAGAGAACAACAAAGCAAAGCCATCGAATAATACATTGTCTGCTGTTAATTTGCATAGGGAAATTGAATGTTTTTCAGCCAATCCGTTGATAAATGATCATCATCATTGTCGTGGAACAAGAAACTTCCTCGAAGAAATGCCATGGAAGAAACTAAGAAGACACACAGGTGCGGTCTCCAATGGGGAATCAATCAAGTCGAGCTCTCTGGAGCATCTCTAGAGAGGGGAATCGAGACAGAGAGGAAATCAAGGGCTTCCCCCGATCACCTACACACATATAGTACAAGCAAAGCAATGAGCTTTATTACAGTTGCCGCTCGTAAATTACTACAAAAATTCCATACAAAAACTCATCGAAAAAAATCACAAAAGTTTGAGTGCCAAAAATAGCTGGAAAATAATTACAAAGAGCGTTTGGAAGATTTATACATTACACAAGCTGTTTGTATTTTTTGAAAGTCAAAAAAGATAAACAGTATTTCCAAGCCTTCTGATATACTGTTATACTATTATACTGCGATGTTCGACAACGGAATCTGCCTTGTATTTGTTACAGTTGTTATGAGAAGGCGTATTAAAGCAAAAAAAAGACAAACAGTATAATGGTACTATACGGTACTAATGGTATACAGTATTACAGTACTATACAGTACACTGATATACTGTTATACTAATGATATACAATATAACAGTACTATATAGTATAATGGTATACTGTTATATTGTCTATCATCAGTATCTCTTCAATATTTTGTTATAATCATTATTTTACAAAAATAAATAATATTTATGACACTTTATTACAATATTGTAGATACTTCAAAGTTCCTAAAAATATTCATTCTTCTGAAACATTCTTGATGTTCCAGTGCTCACTGTACTTCCAAGTCGTTCTTCGCTTACAGTTACGTTGGCGGCTGCACTTCCGTAGCTCTTTTATTATTTGTTGTATTTTTTTTTATATTCCAAGTCGGCCCACACAACGTGGTATATATGTGTGTACATACAGATATATCTTGGCTTAATGCACGTGGGCTGCACTTTGAGTTTTATATTTTCTGAGCCGGTGGTTGAATTTTATTTGTTTTTTCGGCATGGCTTTTTGGTGGTGGTGGTGGTGATGGTGTTGGCTGGCCATATGGTGGGCCCACCGATGTCCCACGGCGCTCTGTCCGCGGTGACCTTCCACCGACATTGGGCGCGTTCCAGGAAATGGCATTAGCTGCTCCTCCTGGCCTCCCCATACATATCTTCCTGCTAATCATATTAATGCACTGTGCGGGGGCTTGGCCCGAACCAAAAACAAACCCGAGCCCGAAGGTTTGGCTTCGCTGTCCTCTCTCTTTCATCACTTTCGCCGCCTGCCGGCTGCATATCGGGTTTTATGGGTCACTTGCCCCAACGTCGTTGTCGTTGTTGTTTTTTGGGTCATGTCCATCAAGGCAAACACAACAGGAGAAGGACAGGCGGGACAGGCGGGACAGACCGGACAGCTGGTCAGGAGAAAGAGAGAGAGCGCGAGGAGCGGGTAATATGATATGGCCAGGAAGTCCGGCGGGAATCCATTTTAATAGCGCTCGCTGGCAGCTACTGGTTTCCTTTTGTACCTTCCTCTGGGCCAGTGCTGGCTTTCCCGTCTTAGCCTGTCCATATATTTGCACCAATTGAGGGTCAATTTTTGCTTAAAATGTAGTAAAATAATACATTTTATATGGAAATTTGGTTGAAAATTAGTTTCCCATCGATTTCGTGGCAAACTGAAAAGCATATTTTAATGTTTGTGAGTTTTCTTCTCTCTAATATTAACCAACTATTTATAGCTGCCTTCGATAGCGCACATTTTTCAAAACAATGTATGTGCCTTGGGGTATATACACAAACTGTAGAATGCATAAAAGACCCATAATTTCCGATCCAATAAGAATTTGGCACTAATTAAAAATAGATGGCCAAAAAAATAGAAAAAAAAAGCAAAGGAAAAGCAACTCCAATGGAGCCCGGAGAATGTGTGTGCGTGTGTTTTTCGAAAACTTTTACCAAATGAATTTTTGGCAACACTGTCCTACCACGTTCCCAGTCAGCTTTTAGCCAGCATTCAGCCGGCATTCAGCCAGCATTCAGCTCAGCGTTGCTTTTGTTATGTTGTTTTGTTTGCTCGCCGGCAAATATACATTTCGCTCGCTTTTTCGCACAATATGGACTCATTAGCACAAGACCCCAAAAAAAAGGAAAGAGAAATAACCGAAAAAAACACAAAAAAAAAAAAGAACAGAAAAATATACTGAATATATAGCATTAAAATAAAGAGCGACTCCAACCCGAACCCGAACCCGAGCAGTCCAAGTTCCGTGCCCCGTTCAACTAACTAATTAATTATGCCCCTGCAACGTCATGGGGGTGTAAAATATATATATATATACCTATATATATAATTTGCATGTGCCGCTCTACTTGTGTGTGTGTCAGTTTTTTTTTTCTCTTTTGAGTAATTGAGTCGAAAAAATACAAAATTTGCATTGTATTTAGTTACACACGCACATGGCGGAGATACATTAGCATGGATATCCGCAGCACATCCACCGAAGTTACCAGCTGGTCAACCCGACGACGTCCGGGGGGGGTCTAGGGTGATCCCTACCTAGTTACTTACTTCTATAAATAAGTAGAGTCTTCTTACAGTTAAGAATAAACTTAAATCATTTAGAACTCGATATATACTTTTATAAACAACTTGGTTTTAATAGATAACAAAAGTATCTAGGACGTTAAATGGTGACCCACGACGTCCGGGGGGGTTTAGACTCTTGACTGATCTAAATTTCCCATATAGGAATATTCCCAGGTTTACAGTTTAAAACAAATCCTACAACTGGACTATAACTAGGTATATACTTCCAAAAAGCAACTTGGCTTAACAAAATTATCTAGGACTAAGGTAATGACCCCGATGACATCCGGGGGGTTTAGACTGTAGAGTGATCCTTACTTCCTAGACAGAAGTATTCCAGGTTTACAGGTTAAATAAAAAAAATAGTAAAACAAAAGTATTTTTGAACCTACGCTGATGGTGACCCCGACCACTGCCATTAGGTCGTTGACATGCCAAGAAAAAAGCCAATAAATAGATGTATTAATTGGAGTTTAACAAATGCAAATTTATTCGAGGTTAAATAAGCATAGATATAAGTTTAAATAAATACATTTAATAGCATTTGGTGGTGACCCCCAAAACAGGATACGTTCTCCGTATGCCCGAAGTTCTGTTTCTGCTTCTGCTTCATGCTTCTGCTTCATGCTTCATGCTTCCCTCTGAGAAACCCGAGGAGTTTATTGAGCTGTCTCCAGTTTTGGCAGCACACTCCTATTAAGAATTTATGTACGTTTCTGCTGTTGCCTGCTTTTTTGCCGTTTATTTAGTGTTTTTTAGTATGGTTTTTTTTTTTGTATTTTGTTCGTTGCTGTTTCGGGTTTCGTGTATGCGCGTCGAGATATGCAAATTAGCTTTGGCCTTGGCGTGGGCGTTAAAAGCTTTTTTGTTTCTGTGTGGATTTCTAACTTCGTTACACTTTGCTGCTCTCCTCGGCTCTCTTTCTGTGGGTGTCCCCTCCCGACCAGATCTCCGTGCTCCATGTATCCCCTGTCCGAGTGGGAGTCGTCCGATGTCGATATTTCTTGTTTAAGCTCGACTAAGTTAGCAAGTTTTTTCATTTATTTTCTTGGCAAATTTTTTACAGATTTTTGTATTAGTCACACACTGTCTTCCCTGCTGACACGCTGACCGGATTTGGAAATGCAATCCCAATACCAAACCCTATGCCAAGTCCACGCCCAAATCCACACTGGCCATAGCCATAGCCATTGCCATTGCCATTCCCATTTCCATTTCCAATTCCATTTTCATAACCATATCCGAGAGAACCAACCAGCGGCTACTTTCGAATGGCCATAAGTCTTTTCGGGTTGGGAATCGTTTTCCTCCTTTTTGCACTAGCCAAATGGTTCATAAGTTATTCAAAAAGCAAAGCTAAGGCTAATGAAAAAAGCAAAAAGCAACAGCAAAAACAGAGTTAAAGCAAAGCAAAAGCAAATACCAAAGAAAAGCAAACCAAAAGCCAAAAACAAATCAAAAGCCAAAGCAAATCAAATGAAATGATAGACAAAATAGCGATTCGGCCTCTTTGGTTCATTGGCATTTCATTTTGGCCATATTCTCCGCCACTTCCCACTCCTCTTACCAATTTTTCCAGCTCTATCCACAGCTCTATCTGCAACTTCCCATTCACGCACCATTCATTAGCCGCCGAAAAAAAAAACTAGTTTCTCCTAGTATTTCCCATTTGTTTGCTATATATTCACATACCTACCTGGCACATATATGTATGTTTTGTGTTTCTACTTCTACCTCTATTTATTTTAGTTTCGTATTTCCGAGCTTTGTTCAACTTGTTTTCTGCTATGCTAATTAGCAGTCGAAACAAACCCATCCCCGTCCGTACCTCCATTTAAAACAATAAGCAATTCATTTGGAATTCAAAATAAATTAAAATATCATAAAGACCCCACACACACACACACTCGCCCCAATCAAATATTTGTTGTCTCATAATCATAGTCATAATGGTAATGATAATCATAAGGCGGCGGCGGGTACACCTAGCCATTCATCTCCAGGTGTTACGGAAGGTCTTGTCTCAACAGAATATAATGGGGATGATGGAACATATCGATATATATCGATACGGTTAAAATATTTGATACTCAAAAGTCGATAAATCAATTCTATATCGTTGCGATAAATGTTTGATATATCGAATCAACTTCATTAGAAATTCAATAACATTTTTGATTTATTTTCAATAAAATTGATATTTTAAGTTAAAAGCGATGTTTTCGATATTCGATTCGGTTCGATACATCAAAGTTTCTGATATTTTCGATAAGATCTGATGTTGAATACCATGTTTTTGATGATATGTCATATCTTTGTCAGATATCGTTTCTCAATATACATTCCTAGAATAGGGTTACTTTCCTAAGTCATGTTAGGACATAGTTCTAGTATTGTTGTTAGCGGTATTATTTTATACAGTAAACTCCTTAAAAAATTCCCACAACTCCATATACAGTAAACTCAAAAAACCCCTTTGAGTGTCGACTTTGGATTCATTTGCCTTCCCACTTTGTGGTTACTTTGTACGGGAACCTCTTGCCATTATTCGAAAAAAAAGACCCCTCCTCCCAATTTGTTTGTCGCTTTTTACGATTGTTTTATGGCGTTTTTTCTGTACTTTTTTTTGTTGTCTTGTTCGCTGTTGCCTGTTTTTCTGTTGTACTGGACGTGTTTGCCTGGCATTCGGGCAGTATTCAAAGCTCAGTGTTCAGTTTTTAGTGGTTTTAGTGTTCACAGTACTCACAGTATTCACAGTATTCCAGTATAGTTGTATGTGCAGTTTTCCAGTCGGCCGATTGTTCCATTTTTATTTGCCATTTGCCACGGATAGATCGCATCAAGATCGGATGTGCACAAACACATGTATATAAATAATATATAATCCGTTCGCTCGCCCGTTGGGATCTATTTCTGCCGCATTGTCAGCATTAATTTGCAACTGAAAAGCGGCGACATTGGAGCGACAACTATAACTACACCACTCTGACACGACCGATCGTCAAGTGCCACGCCCCGTCGTTGGTCGTCCGAAGTGGATTCTATGGCACATGCCCGGCGGTCACTTTTCGATTCAATTACCGCGACTGCAAGTTAATCAATCAATCAATTACTGTAATAATGCCGAACGAACAAAGGCAGGCGGCGCCCAACAAGATCCATCCGCGGCAATCCACCCCAAACCATATCACCTATATATATATATACTATATCTATTCTATATAGCTGCTCTATAGCCCCAAATTTATGCTCAAAGTGTGCCAAGTGCGAGGCAGAAGTAGGAGGAGGATGATCACCTTGAGGCTCTGAACGAATTTATTGCCGGACATTTACATAGTTCGCATGGCACTTAATGGCTTTCCAAGTGCCACTGGTTCCCAGGCCACCAGCAGTTCCTCCTCATCTGTGTGAGATCTCACACGAAGAGGAGGAGCTCCCCTCTCAGGTGGCAAATAAATTTCATTGAATTTCTTTTGTTGAAAGATCAAAGGAACTACCTACCACCAGGTCTCCGAAATTTATTGAGTTCTTCAGTGCCGGGAAAATTTTAAGGTATTCTTAGCCGATTGCTAGTTAAAATCGACAATTCAAAGATAGGCAATAAGATGATAAATTTCGATAAAATTCAGCGATTAATTATATTATTTTGGTGTGTTTGGCGACACTGATAAGTTGATGAACTCTTTTTGATGGCTTGTAAATGTATAAATAAATAATTAAAAACGATAACATGCTCGATTGATAACGATAAATTAAAATTTAATCTATGCAAAAGATACATAAAAGACCAACTGTGTTTGCTTTGTTATTTTAAATATATATAACTTAAATCGAACGATAACAATTGCTTGCTCTTATCGATTTCGATAAAATAAATCTATTGCCAGGTAAAACAAATCTTAGTAAATAGCACTAAGCAGTTTCATGCTGAAAAATAAATAAATTACTTCCTTTGATAGCTTAAAAATTAAAAACTAAGCTCGCTCGATACCGATAATTTACACTGATAATATCGATAATTGGAAAAAGCTATGAAAAATTTAGTTTTGAGGGATTTATAGTTAAGAATTACAGCTGTTCTGGTTACTAAAAAATGTTCCCCGTAATTGTAAACTCTGTGCCTTGCAGTTTATTTCTCGATCACCTTCAAGTGCTATCGGCTAATTGGGTTAATTGGGGCACAGATAGCTGCGCTTATCGATAAGTTCACTCCATCAGTCTACGGTTCAGACAAGCTGTAGATTCCTTTTTTCCAAGAACCGAATAATCTCGGCCAGACTTGGGGCTTAGTTGAGGTTATAAATCCTCTAACGACTTCCTTTTGTTCAGTGTAAAGGAGAAGTGCATCGGGTTTGGCAAATATTTACCAAATATTTGTTGGTTGTTAACCAAACTGAGTCACGGCCAGCTGACACGAGTTACCAGATACAGACATACATATACATACATATATCTCCCGGGGAAGTTGGAGAAGAGTAGGCATGGCATCCAAGCTCTTCTCCGCCTTTCGACAACGCAAACAACGCGGGCACACGATAATTGAGGCTCATTATCAGTGGGCAAATACGAGGTACGAGTCAATCCAAAATCCCTTTAAGTGATCATCAGAGACAGAGCGACAGGGCGACTGAGGGGGGCGATCCCTCCCAGACATGTCGACGACTCCAGTCCCGACATAGCGGAAATCCATAACAGTAAGTAGAGGAGGAACTCGACTCTTGGCTTTCGGCTTTCGGCTCTCGGCTTTGAGCTCTCTTGGACTTGGACTTGTGCTTGGTCGGTCTTTGGGCATGGTACTTCCCGTGTGCGGTCCGAACCTTTTGATTGCCACTCTGCAATTATGCCAGGTACTTGTCTCATTGCCCCGCCACCTCCTCTGGCTTCCCTAGCTTCCCTAGCCTCGCCTCCTCCTCCGGAAAAACATGTGCATGTGATGTGTGTGCCGTGCTTTTGTAATGACTTTTTAATGGTCGACAATCAGTACTTTTGCCACCAAATTGGCCAGGCCAAGAGTCGGGGTAATCAATACACAGAGCCGGCTCTACGTATCTTATCGCCGTAGCGAGGCGAGGCCTTCAACTTACAACAGAGCGGGAGAGGAGTGGGAGTGTGTGGAACCGGAAGCATTAGAAGCCGACAGAAACAAAGCCCACAGTCCACAGAAAACAAAGCACCAGAAAAAACACATCAAAGCCCAAGCACACAGTTTTGTAAGTTAAGAGTTAAGTCGTCGAAGGTCGGCCAGTTTGTAGGGCCCAATAGGCCTAAGCCCCCGCATACACACATCAGGCCCAGTTCCAGCCACGCCCCGGTCCACCACGATCCATGATTATGGAGACCATAAATCAGCCGGAGATGATTCCCAAAGGGCGGAAGGCCAGCTGCGAAAACAAAGCTATGGTCGCCTTAAAAACTTCTTAGAGTTGGGGAAACTTTAGGCCTCAAAAGTCCACATTCCAAGCTATGGTTATCCCTGGGGTTTGCCTTTATAATTCACAAACATCCGGATTAATCGTTTGTTCATTTAAATAATATATAATTTTGAGTCATAGATCTTAGTTCGAGGTCAGATGTTTTAGGTAGAAACCATGCCACATACTCTCATCAGTTGCTGTTGATCACGGAATAAGCACTTGAGAATTATAAGAGATATTTTCTTATAAAGAGTATATATGGATATAAGAATATATTAAAATAAATTTCTATGTTCTATTAAGATACTTTTTAATACCTTTAAGGTTGAGTTTAGTTTCGAAAACTGTCGAATATACTCATCAGTTTCTTTTGCTTTTTTATCACGAAAAAAATACTTGAGAATTATAAGGGATATTTTAAAATAAAAATATCCTTAAATATGTGAATACATAATAATAGATTTCTATTATCGAGCTCTTTTAAGTCAGTTATAAATAAATCTTAGTAAAGTTTATGATTCGAAAACTGTCACTTTTCATCAGATACCTTTTTCAGTAGCCGGTAAAAAAATCACTTGAGAATTACAAAGGAAATTTGATATACGATGCATTCGTAGCAAATTACCTTCTTGGGCGACATAAACCTTCTAATTTAGTATTAATATAAATGAAATGAAAGGGTGTTCGATCTTGACAGTGCCTTTCTGGTATCTTTGGCACTTCTTCAGTTGTATCTCTGGCACTATCCCTAATTTCGATAGCCAAAACACGGATGCCATTGCCTGGCGCCAATCGGAACTAAGTAAATAAAAAATAGAAATTAAGGTGCATTACCAATTGGACTTTGCCCGGTGGCTAATTAAGCGATTATTTCTGTTCTGGCATTGGCACTCAAGTGTGATTTATGCCAGTGAGTAGAGCGAGCAGGTCCCAGTCCCACGCAACTAAACCATTTGGATTCGATCCGAGTCTTCGTCTTCGCCTTCGTCTGCGTCTTCCGCTAACTGCTCTGTGTGTGCTCAGAGGTCAAATTCGAAATTCTAATTGACAAAAGAGAACGCGCACAGTGGGTCAAAACGAGGCGCTCTGGCTGGCTGCCAGTTTGCTTCATTCACTTTTGCTGAGCGGTTCCTAGATTAATGAAATTAGACAATCAAGAAGGCAAGTCTCAAGTGGAAACAGCAGCAGCAGCGGCAGCGGCAAAAAGCGAAATTAAAATCACTTAATTAAATAATTTTTAATGTCGCTGCTGGCTCTCGCTCTGCCGAAATTGAAATTGAAATTGGAATTTTTTTTTGTTGTTTCACTACAACGACGGTGGAGCAGCTGCCGTTGCTTAATTACCGCCGAAATGGGCATTAAAGCAACGCAAATTGCCCTCTGTATCTCTATCTTAGAACCTCTATTGCAGCCAGTCAAGGTCAGGTCTCAGTCGAAGTCCCAGTCCCAGTGTCAGTTTCAGTGTCAGACCCAGTCCCCGTCTCAATCTCATCTCCATTTCCATTTCCTATTGCATTTCCATTTGATGTTCAATATTACGAGTCGAGGAATTGAATATTACCGCCGCTGATGAGGCCATAAAGCCCATACATTCCTCCTCCCAGTGGTGCCCTGATGAGCTGATGGATCTCGCACCCAGCTGAGGCAATTACGCGCAAATTAACTGAGATCTCCTCCTCCTCCGGCGGTGGGGAAACGTGTTTCGGAGCTTGTTCCATATCGGACTTGAAAAATACACAGCTATTTTTACCCCAAAATAATATATTCCTTCCCCCAAAAACCCATTTAAAACCGATTCTGGTTAAACAGGATTTTTAGCCTGGCAATTAAATTGCAACAAACTTCCTTTCATTTTGGTCTTAATTCTTATTTACTTCGATTTAAAGCGTTTCAAAATATTGGGAGACTATTCATGTTCATTTGATAATTATTCTTATTCATTTACTGGGTTGTAAATTACTTATTTTTTTCCAATAAAATAATGTATTTAATCAAGCAAACTCACCCTTTCTGTTTATCATCTCTCTTGAAATATTTTATTTTAGATATTTTCCCATATAATCCTTGCATATCTGCAAATAGAAACATTAATTTAATTACAAAATTCACTCGATGGATGCTTTCTTTTATAAACAAATTATTTTTTCCACCATGAATATTAATTAAGTGAAAAGTATGCCCTTGTTAAACGATCTCTTAACGCTCCCTGCATTCCAAAATAAAACGCTCTTCTACCAAATTTTTGGGCTTTCAACAACATTTCAATTCGGTTTGAAGCCTTTTTGGCCAAAAACTACTGGCCCGGGGGCAACAAAATTGCTGTTAATTGCACCTAATTGAGGTTTTTGCACATTTCAATGCGAATTCAACGCGAAAATTCGCACAAAATAACAAAAAGCAAGACCCGAAACGGCAACACCGTTGCCAGGTAGCCGAATCCACCTTTCCACCTTCATTCCCTTCCTTCTCTCTGGCTGAAATTAATGACATTAAAGAGTGCAAACAAACAGAAGATGCAATTTTCGGTGCAAATAAAGCGCACACACGAAAAAATCGATGCAAATGAAGTAGCGGTTCCGCTGGCGATTTGCGGAGACCAAAGCAAACAAAGCCCTCGAAAAGAGCGTTCTTCTCAGCCAAATAAACACAGAAATCCCCCTCTGCCACGGCGCTGGCTGGGATTTAAGCCAAATTAATGGACAGCGGGCTTAGTTGACTTCGTCGCTCCTTGGCTCTTTGGCACCCATTGGGTTGAATATTCGAAAGGTAGATGGGTTTGAGTCTTGTGATCGACGAAATCTATCGAGTTTTGGATATTTTTTTAAATTAAATTTCTATTTCTTACATTGAACATGAATCGAGAGAATCGAGAGAAAAACTCCGATAACATGTTTAAAATGATATAAAAAAATATCTTGTATATGTCAAAAAGATATCGAAAATATTTAGTATATGTCAAAATTTGATGTACATGGCTGTGTTAGAAAAAAATCGGATTATATATTGACAAATTAAATATCGTATCGAAAATATCGAATAATGTAATTTATCGAAATTTGATATATCGAAAAATGTGGCACCCACCATTATTGATTCTATCGAAACACCACATTTACTTGTGAGAATTGCCAGCAAAACCACATTTAATATCATATAAAAATTCTTAAAAATAAAATTTCTCGATATTTTACATGTATAAAAATATGGCACTTCACGTTAAACAATCGAATTTCGAAAATTTGTAAAAATTTTGAACCAAAACAAGCACAGGCAAGTTTTGAGACAGAAATTGGTGCCATATATTAAACAGAATATCAGTTTATCGTACATATATCGCAATGGTAATTAAATTGCGTCAAAAATCGATATCAATATTGCTCTAATGACTTGCTTACAGGGTACATTTCAGTCCGAGACACAAACAGAAAACGCTTTGCTGTTGCTGTTTTCTTTATGTGTTTCTTGGGTTGGTTTGGCTTGGTTTGATTTGGCTTTGGGCTTATACGAATATCCACACACTCGCTTTATTTATATTTGTGTTTGCCTAAAAAATTGGCGCTACCTACGCGAGTTTTGTTTTTAGCGTCGTTTGGTTTCTTCTTTTGTATTGGCGATGATTCATGCATAATATGCGGTCGTCGTACACTCGCCTAATCAATAACCATCCATCGTCTTTACACACAGTAAACACACATAATAGATGGCCGTAAGCCGCAATTATTGATGGGCCCGGTCGCCGATCCACTCTGAACCCAGTTTCGGTTTCAGCTCGCTTTGAGTACCCCATTTCCCGCTCCCATCTCGGCATCTCCCCACCTCCATCTCCATCCCAATCACGGTGTATGCCGTGCAATCCGCATCGTGTTTGTACATTAGACGCTAATCAATGCTAACAGTTTGAATTCTCCCTTCCCTCCTCCGTTCCAGGTCCAGCACCAGCAGCAGCTTAGCTCGGAACCGGCGACTTGTGCAATTAATGGTAAGTCAAAGTGCGAGGACAGCGTCCAGAAGAGAAAGGGTCTACTGTAAGCTGCCCTTATAAACTTTGTGAAATTATTAAAGTTAAATTATTATTAAAATGTATAGGGAGTCTTTTAGTCTTTAAATCAATTCAAGCTACTTTAAATTGAAGTGGAGAGTGAAGTGTCTCTTACATTGCATTGAAATCTTTATTTTATAATACCAGGAAATAAGAAGTCTTATATTTTCCTTGATCTGGGATCAATTGTCTTTTAACTACATGTTTAGGAGTTTCCAATTTAATTTAGAATTTAGGAACAAATTTAATAACAAATTAATAGAGAAGTCCCATTCACATTGTATAATCTTTATCATATTGCTAGGAAATTAGGTAAAACTTGAACTTGGATCAATTTCCTTTTATTTGCAACTTTTTCAGGCTTCTGTAGAGGTTTCCATATGGTATCAGGAAATAAATAGTAAATATAAAAAGAAACCTCATTGACTTTGTATAATCTTAATCATCTTACCAGGAAATTATAAAAAGTCTTATATTTTCTTAAACTTGCAACAATTTCCTTTCACTTGCAACTTCCTCAGGCTTCTGTAGGGGTTCCATATGGCATTGGGAAATAAATAGTGAAGTATCCCTCACATTGTACAGATAATTTTATCAATTTGTCAGGAAATCGCCGGTAATTCCTATATTTTCCTAAGCCTGGATCAGTTTCCTATCAATAACAGAATTTTCAGGCATTTTAAAGGCTTGCCATAAGGTAATAGGAACTTGAATTACAACTGCCTTTGCTAATATCAGGTTAAAGGGATTAATGTAGCCTCCACTTGTTCTTATTAAACTGCAATGAAATAAAGTTTAAAAAATATGTAATTCCTTCCTTAATCCCTTTCTCCAGCCCTCAAAAAATAAAGTCTATGCGAGGCACAACTCGTACATTTTCTGCCGCTGTTTATGCTAACTTGCAGCCGTCCCAATTTGTGTTTTTCTTGGGTTTTCCTTTTATTTTTTTTTTGGACGTAAACAATCCATTAAATGGTGGCACTGTGCCTAAATATAGTGTTCGGTCGTTGTGCACACACAGCTTCCTGGGACAAGAAACGAGCCAGAATATTACGCATACGCAGTGGGGGCACACAGTCACGCAAGAAAGTCAAGCGAAATCAATCAAAGACAGGGAATTTTCAGCACGCAATCAATTCATAAATCCAGCTGTGCGTCACAAGGTGAGGAGGCAAAGGACTCGCCGCAGGCCAAGGCAAATAATGTGTTGTTCTTGCATCTTGGAGGGCAGGGAGAGAGAGGTTTGAGGTCCTCGAGACAATTGGGCGCCAGTTGGTAATGTGTTTTCCCTTTCTCTCGCTTTTTTATACTCTTTATTTTTTTTGCCTCATTCGGGTGCGTGCGTGGCAAACTTGTTGGCGAATCAATCAAAAAGGAAGCCGAGTCCGAAGACGGGAATCTGCCACCATTTACTGTCGAGTTACGCGCAATTTAACCTGTCTGCCACTTGGCCACACTCCCCTGGCCAGACTCTTGGCCAGCCCTGCTGACTGCCGCCTGCCTTTGGCTTTTCTGCTCACTCAATTATCATAATTGCGCTGTAAGCGGGTGGAGGTTGAAATGATAATGTCGGCGCCAGCATTTCCGCTCTTATTAACGACTTCTCGTCCTCCTGCGCCTGCTCCTGCTCCCTGCTCGTTCCTGCTCTTGGCCAGTCCTTGGACCTTGGTTAAAACACACCCAGCGGGCGAGCAGGCAAACGGACATGTGTCCATTTTGCGGCTTTGTGGCTGCCTGACACGCACAATTAAGCCAAAGTTAGTCCAAGGATACGGGACTCGAGGCGGCTGGTCTCAAAATCAAATCAAATAAAATCAGAATTTACTACGTTCACGCACGCAGGCTGTCTTTTTTCTCTCTTAGGGGGAAACAACAAATACATTTTTCTATTTATTTCGGTTTTCTGTTTTTGTTTCGAACTATTTTCGATGCCATTTAACATTTCCATTTCGCCTCGTTTCCGTTGCGCCTTAATGCACTTGACCTTCAGCCAGATCGCTATTCAAATTCGAGTCCGTATCTGAATCCGAATCTGTATCCACCAAAACAAAACAAAGCAACAAAAATAAAATAGAATAAAGCCCCTGCAAACTCAAGCGAGACAGCATTTGGTTGCAATATGTTTGGCTGCCCCATTTTAAGTGGCAACTCTCTTATTTCTAATGGGTTCTTCTCTAAATATTATTTATGGTTTTAATAGGGAGAGTTTTTATTGGAAGGATTTTTTTATTCCTTTCTTTTTTGTAAATATAATAAATATATATTACATTTTACTTAGATTTGTCCTCGGAATATAAATCGAGAGGAAAACTCCGAAACCATGCGCTAAAAATTATCCGGTTGTATATCGAGAAAAAATCGGATGATATATTGACAAAATTAATGTCCTATCGAAATTTGAAAAGGTAATATATCGAAATTTTAAATATCGATAGCACTTAACGGTTGCGGTTCCTGGCTAGAATCCTCATCTGTGCCACTTTTTTGCTTTTATTTTATAAATGAAAACTTTGCAATTCTTTTCCTTTACAATTCCCAGATTAATTTTATAAATATATTATATTTTAATAAAATTTTGTATTTAACCCATTTATTTTATTATATAATTTTGTAGTTATTTCCCTCAATTGAATTCAATTTCATTTCGAGTTCGAATTCGTCCTTGTTTTGAGCCTTCGCGGATGTAATTTAAACTCAATTTGGTTCCTAGTTGGTCTTGCCTCTTCATCTATATCCGGACGGCGAGATCCCTGCGAACGACAAAGGACACGCAGTGTCCTCGCTATTGTTGCCCTGCCATTGTAAAGTTTGAGTGTAAATTCCATTAGGATTATATTACCAGAACTCGCACACACACACACATGAAGGAAGCCACAAAAGTTTCGCCCCGGCCATAAAGTAGGAGAATTCGCTTTTATTATCCTTGGCTAAGAGAGAGGGACAGAGAGAGAGAGAGAGAGATGGGAGAGAGCGGGAGAGAGGGCTCAAATGGATTAGGGCCAGGCTCTCGCCAAGAAGAAGCCCCGCAAGGCGTTGCCCAGCGCATTTAAGGACCTTCTCGCAGCACATGTGTGTGTGTGTGTGTGTGGAATGGAGTGGAATGTGCGTGCTGAGCAAATGCCAGGATATGTGTCAAGGACATGCCAAGCGACATGTGTGTGTGGGCTCCGCGTGGGTTCCCTTCAAGTGTGGCATGTGGGTGCAATGGGCGTGGCTCTTTTCTATACATTTGGGACACATTTGTCCTGCGCTAATTGATGTCGCCTCCCAGCCCTTAGCACCTACTCCCTAACTCTCTCTCTCTCTCGCTCGCCATCTCTCTATTTCTCTCTCACACCTCTTATAATTCCCAACTCCCCTTTCAGGGCTTTGTTTTTCCTATTTATTTTTCGGCACTCCCTTTGAGCAAACATATATCTTTGGACCCCGCCTTGGAATACCAAGTTGGCAAATCGGCAAATTTATTTTAATTAAAAGTCAAAGAGAGGCCAAAGTCCAGGCAGAAAAAATAATGATAAAATAAACATCCTAGTCTGGAAATGGAATGTTTATTTTAAATTTAATTTCGGCATAAAAGTGTGTAATACAAAAAAAAAAAAACAGAATCAGAATCAAAAGTAAACACAATATGGCTTTTAATTAAACAATATATTTTCACTTGCAATTCAAATTTGTTGTTTCGATTAAATGAACGATTTACGATTGTTTAATTGATATTATTTTCTTTGGCAATTACTGTTATATTCAGGCGTTGTTTTTTATTATTTAAACTGGATTTAGCTTAGTGTGTGATAGTAACTTATTTACAGAGGAAGAAAAGGAAAATTTCTACTAAAAAAGTGTGATTGCATTTAGAATTCCAAACTGGTTTCTAGTCTCGATTTGATACATTCTTAACTTTATTTTTCATTTTCCAAATTTTAATATTTGGCTCTTTTTAATACCAAGTTTTTTCTAGCAGTGTCTGAAATCCCCATGAAGTGAAAACGATCCGAGGATTTCCCTGAAAATCGCGGACTTACGTGCCAGCTGCCAGCTGCTTTTGGCTTTTGGCTTTGTCCAGCACGAACAAGTGTAAAAATAAAGTATCCAGTGCCCCCTTCGCAGAGACGCCTCTGCTTTGTTGTATTCTTCTTTTTCTTCTCTTTTCTTTTTCTGTTACAGCCAACACAGAAAATTCAGAAATCCATTAGATCTACTTTGTATCTGTGCTGGCTGTGTGTGAGTGTTTCCATTTTGGCCCGTTCTCGATTCTCGTTCGCAATAAATAAACATAATAAACATTTTTAATGCGAATTCCTTCATAAAAATCACCAAGCTGATGATGATGATCAAGACGATGATGATGTGCTGGCCACAGAGAGATCTCAGAGATCGCCGGATCCAGTGACAGCTGTCGCATGGCGGGCAGTAGATACAAATGTATCTTTCGCCGGCCCCGAGAACAACGAGGTGCGAAAAGTGTTCTAAATGGCTTTGGACGAAAAGCCATCCGAAAAATAAAAGCCAAAGGCAAACAAAAACGAGAAAAAAAAAGCCCCAGCTCTTTTTGATAAAATTCCACACAAAATGAAGAAAAAGAGAGGCCACAAGAAGTGCCCATAAATAACAATAAATAAAAGGGAAACACGCAACCGGCGAGCGGGTCCGATAATGTCACCTTAATCAGCATAAATCGCAACGATGTCACAAAATGAATTAGCTCTGGAAATTAATTAGATTCCGCCAAAATCGTAGCAGAAACCGAAATCGAACTCCAAATCGAATTCGAAACAAGAGACCAACCGGAGGTGGGGAGTGTGGGAAGTTCTCTCTCTCGCAGCCCAGATAACGAGTCATGCTCGTGTTTTTCCTCCGATAAGACATCTTCTGACACAGCCAGCCACTGAGCTGATAAGTCCGATGATAAAAACCACACACAACCGTTTAATGAAAGTTCTCTGATTGCCAACGTCCTTGCAGATACAAAGATACGAGGCACGCACCTAAAGAACGCCAAGTGCAATCGCAGCACTACCCCTTATCTGCAGGAGAGTTAGTCACTCGTACAGGCAGATACATTACACAGGTGTGGATGCAGTCGTATCTAGATACTTCCCGGTTTTCTGATTGCACAATCGAGAGCATGCCAAGTGCGTGGCTGAAGGTCTAGTGGTTTTTAGTACCCCTCACTCTCTAAGTTCTCCTTCCATGCAAATATATATCTCCCTTCGAAAGCAATTCATTTCCATAATTTTCCATTTCCCAGGCTTTTCATTCACTTTCCCAACAGCAGTTGGAGTAGTTTTATGACTAAGCGATACCCTTGATTAAGGTTGGGGAGTAACTGACTAGAGATGGCTTATGATCAATATATTTTCCAGATAACTATCGATTTTAAATCGATTATTAGCGATTATAAATCAGTTAACTATTGAAGAAAGTAATTATTATACTTATATATAAGAAAGTTCATAATTCCTTAAGCAGTATATACTAAGAGCTGTGAGAGATCCCCCCATTAAGGTATATGATGAGGAAACTTTGGCACTATCGAAACATGTATAAGCATGCGTGTGCTTGTCCCTTTAAATTCTTATTTAAGGTTATGTACTGATAAACCTTATGTGGCATAATCGAATCCAGAAATCTGATACTTTCTAGACATTTTTTTCTATATTAAAAGTTCCTAGTTTTATCTTCTCTTATTTTCCTTTCAATTTTCATATTCATAAGAATATATTTCATCATGAATATCAATACTTCCTAGGGTATTTCCAGCTTCGCTTTGACCTTTTTCTTTTCCTTTAATTTTCTGGAACAATTTTCATATTTATATTTCTCTGTTTTTGCGGCTGGCTCTCAAATTTAACGCTTGGAACGTGCACGGAAATGTTTATAACTGTAAAACTTGCGACACGCGTTCCCCATAAGCCGACACACAACACACAGCACACAACCGACCAACCCCAGAGTTCCCCCTCAGTCGCACATCCCGCTGTCAGGACATTTTTGGCACGACTGCGGGAGGCATTCGAAATGTGCGAAAAAATTCTTTGGCCAGCTTTCAGTTCTCCTCGCCATTTAGTGTCTTTGCCAGTGTGCGCTTAATTTTTATAACATTTTTATGTGCGCTCCATCTTGCCGCCTTCCGCCTGCCCTTCTTCCTCCCGTGGCGCTCTTAAGTGAATAATAAATTAATTGAATCGCCACGCGGCCCAATTTCAGATGCGGGCGGGGCGTGAATGCGGATCGCTTAAGGAAGTGAATGGATAGTTGGATGGACGGATGGCTGGATGGCTGGACTCCGTCCCCAATCTCTGGTTTCGTCAACTTTTATGTTAATAGCCCAACCCCCTCGGAGCCCATTACAGCACCCACCCCTGCCTCGAAGCAATTAGCAAACTAATCAAAGGCCAATATAGATATACACTATCTAAATGCCCAATTAAAGTGTAAATTTCGTGCCATCTTCGAGCAGATTTGCTGCACTGACACTTAATTAGAAAGAACAAAAAAAAAAACCCAACTAGAACTGACAATGGTTCTATCCCTCCCTAGTATCTATCAGATATTCCCTGGGTGTCTCTGTTTGCTCTGGCTTTTAATTAAGCTTCGGCCAGGCAGAGGCAAGCAGCCGCACAACGAAAGTTTATTTTTATGGCCACAGTCCATACACAGAGACACCCACGCGGAATAATGGCCAACTACTTTCTGCTAAAATCCAATTCGGCCCAAAGACCCAAGCGGAGGAGGAATATGAGCCAAGCGGGAACGATCCAGCGGAAGGAGAGTAGCAATAATAGAAGGGGCACACGGGCACGGGCACGGGCCCAGGCAGTTGGCAAAGTTTTTCCATTTTACGAGCATATTACTACAAAGGATTGTGAAACGGAATCCGATGACGCAGGGAAAAAAGCAAGAAACTCCTCGGAATTCCCCGGAATCCCTCCGAGATATGTACTTATGTACGTATCTGATTCCGACTGTGAAACGAATTACTGCAGATATGTGGCGATGGATATATACACATCGAAGTACATATATGGGTTGATGCAGGAGAATAATGGACAGATCGATATGTAAGCGACAGTCGAATGTGTAACAGAATCCCAGGGGGCTGGGAAATGCTTGTAACGAAACAGAAATTCACTTGCTGGAAGCATAATAATGGTTTTAATATCGAAAGTGATATCGATTTCCTTGATTTGCTGCACATATACATAGATACGGATTTTTAAAGAAAATCTGTAATTTGATGGATCGAAAAGGTCCAGTGAGTTTTTGAAGTCTTAAAGATATCGAAAGTGGGTTTTTTACTTCTCTTTAGCGTTATACAACTTTTACTTAATTGGTTTAATCCAGAAATAATCTTAAAAATATCAGAATATACCCTTTTTGTGGGAAATGTGAATTTGTATAATTTGTATTCTATCGATTTAATCGCTACCTAAGTAATATCGAAAATAATATAAAAAAAATTTTTATTCTACAAATTTATTAGAGGAATTAATTATTTGACATACATATATAGGAAATATTAAAACATAGAACCCTTTTCATAAGCAATGTGTCATTAAACGATTAAGAACGTTTCGATATTTCAATTAAATCGATTTAATCGATTAGATACTTATGAAATATTGAAAAGAATCAAACGCAATGCCAATAAATTATCAGAGTTTTATCGAAAACATTCATTGTCATAACTTTTTAATAAGATAAGTGTAATTTAGAGACTAACATTGCTTCGATATTTTAATTAAATCGATTTTATCGATAAAAGTTCGAAGAGAATCACACCGAGTTTTATAAATTATAAAATTATTAATTTTACTAAAACGTTTGCCCCTTTTTTGAAAATTGTCTCCCCTTTCTATTGACTGTTTTCGCCGGCTTTTTGACGGTTTGTGCTGTTCGCTCGTGTGAAATGCGGAGTGCGAGCGAGGCACGTAGCCCGTAAGCGGAGCAAAAAGCCGATAAACGTTCGTGGCGGCAGATGTGCGGACAAAATACATATAATACTTTTCACACAATGCAATAAGTCAAATGCTGAGTGCACCCCAAATGCAAAGTATGCAGCGTTTTCACATCGCACGCCCCGCGCACTCGCGCCGATACGATGATAAATGCAGGTCCGGGCCACGGTCCGTGCTCCTATGTACCGCAATTATGAAGTGTTATTAATATAATGCTCGGCGATCGCCGCCCGCCACTGGCCACTCGCCACTCGATTGTGCAATCTCGCCCTGCTCCATAATTCATTCACTTGCACTCGCATTCGCATGCGAACCGATCGAATTTACCTAATCGTATGCAAATGGAACGGGAATCTGAGTCATCGATCGATCGGTCAGTAAGTCACACTTTTTGGGATATTTCGGATATATGTACAAATATATTCGTATTCAGCGACGTGACCAATCCAAGTGTAATAATCCCATTGAAAATTGCTCAACAACATTTGCTTGATTCAAGTCGAATGCCAATGGGTTGCGTTTGAAAATAGAAGCGATAAACAGCGATTAAATCGATAACACTTGGCTAAGTATTAATTTAGGATAATTATCAATAGATGCGATATGAAATAGGAGTCAATAACAAGACTAAAGTCGATATACAATAAAATTTAATCGATAAGGGGAAAATCATACAATTGAGTTGTTTAAGAGTCAATAATATGACAATATTTAATCGATAACTATTGAGTAATCATATAATTGAGATGCGCATACGAAATAATCGTTAAATTAGTTGATTAGCAATCGGCTTAGGTAACACTTTTCTTAACAAGGCAATAAAACACAGCTATTTTGTCAGAATATATTCCCATTTAATGCCCCGATCGATACATTCTTTAGTACTTAGAATGATATTAGCTGATCGATGGCAAGAATTTTCTGGCACCTCCATCGCATATTCATGGCATGGGACGGACACCCCAGTGACTCGGTCCTCGAACCGATCTCCACACGATCTCTCCATATATCTTCATCGATCGTTCGATTGTTGGATCATTGTGCAAGCAAGCTTCTGTTGTCTGTTCTCTGTTCTCCGTTCTCGATCCGATCAGACCGATCGAACCGATCGACTGGCAGCAGCAAAAACTCGCACACTTGAGGGCAATTCACATGCCGGCCACAAATCAGCCGCAAATGACTTTATTTCCAAAGTAGCAAAAGCACAACTGGGGAATGTCAATGTGGCAAGTGCAGCCAGCTAAAATGTTTCGCTTTTTTCAGTTTTTTTTTTGTTTTGTCTCAAAAATCCTGCTGGGCGCCGGCCTGCGGCCTGTCAACTTATCGGCTGCTTGACAAACGACTCGCTCGGCCAACGCGGCGTATGCGCAATCTCAAGTCAGCTGGACAGCATATGAGATCGTATCGTTCGATAGAAATTTACGCAATCAATAGTCAACATTTGTGATGGGACACATTGCTGGCAACGATATTAACCACTCAACTTGTAATCTAAGCTATTTAAATTTGACATTTTTTAATGAAAAACAAGGGGTATACATCTGAATTAAGGATGTTTGTTATATGTTACATGTCATTTGGTGGGATTAATGTCTTTTTAAATCTTGTTAGGCATTTTGGAGACATGACAAAGGATGGTGAAGCTTGGATAATCAATATTTTCAGTACTTTTTAGAAGGAAAAATAAATAAAGTAGGGGAAAAAATCCTTAAAGGTACCTAACAAAGTGGAAAATCAATATTAGCAATACGTTTTAGAAGGGACAATAAGAAAAGTAAGGAAAAACTAATCCTTAAAGGTACCTAACAAACTGGAGAATGAATATTAGCAATACTTTTTAGAAGGAAAAATAGTTAAATTAAGGAAAAAAGTCCTTAAAGGTCCTTAAAGAACTGGAAAATAAATGTTAGCAATACTTTTTAAAAGGAAAAGTTAGTTAAAAGTAAATAAAAATGCCTTAAAGGTCCTAATAAAACTAGAAAATAAATTTTACCAATGCCCTTTAGAAGGGAAAAAAAAGAGCCTTCAGGTTGTAAAAGTTTTAAAAATAATTATAAAAAATTCTTTAAGAAGAGTTTATCTTTAATATTACTATCTTCTCACTGCTCCTGAATTAATTTTCAGTGTTCAGTGTTGGCTTTCAGTTGGCATCGGATCGCCCTGACCCCAAATGTTCTCCATTCTCGGGGAGGCCACGCATGTGCCGTGTGCCTCGATGCCGATGCCGCCGGTTTGACGTTGACGTCTCCGCCGCATTTGGTCAAAATGAGCGTTCGGCTTCAAGTCCAAGTCGAAGTGGAAGTGGATTTTAGATTTTCGAACAAAAAGCGAGCCAAATCGCATCGATTTGTATTTGTGTTCGGATTCTGTGCGAGGCGAATGTCAAAAGTGATTTTCGTTGCAGCAGAAACTTGGGGGGCAGGAGTCACCAGAGTCACCACATCAAAGGCAGCCAAGCTGGCCAGAGAGGCATTAAAAGCTCTCAAACAAACCCCCAAGAAAAAAAAACAAAAAAGAAAATGAAAATAATAAAAATAAAAATATATAAAGAAACATGCGAAAGTCATAAATCATAATTCTTTATTCTGCCTTCGTTGTTGTTCGTTTGCCTTTTTGGCTTTCGTTTTTTGGGGTTTTTTTCGGAAGAGAGGGAACGAGAGAGGGGAGCTCTAAAACTTATAGAGCATGTCACGCACACATAACCACAAATGTCAATACACTGGTAAAAATAACAAAGAAAGCTAGAAATTAATAAAAATAATTGAATAACTGATCATAGATCATAGATTGGCTTAGAAAATATATTTTAAAATGTATAAATTTTCAAGTATTTCTTATTACTTATTAAAAATGTAGTCACATTTTCTGGCAGTGTACCAATGCCAATATATAATGGCAGTGCAGACACTTCTGGCCATATGATAAATGGTCAAAGGCAGCGTCTAAAATCGCACACAAACCCCAAATGAGATGTGTTCACGTGTGTGTGTGTTGTGTGTGCGTTCTGTTTTTCGGCTTTTGAAGTTTGACAGCCTCAATTTGCATTTTGAGCGAAATTCCCCCCCGATTTCCAGTGGCCAACCACCACCACATTAAGTTAGCTCCCCTGCCTCCCAGAACAACTCAACCCCTGCCGTCAGAGATATATAGTTCATCTTGAAAATGTGCACAGAGGCTGGAATTCCTCTAAAAAAAATTAAGTGCGAAGCAGAAAGGGGATTGTAAGAAAGAAAGCAGGGTTTAAATTATTAAATTTGAATAGCAGCATATGCATTAATTACAATAAATTAATTTACTCAAATAAAATAACTTGAACCCTTTACATTGTAATTATAATCTAAAGTGCTCGAAAATACTTATTTAGATATTGATTTTTTACTTTGTTATATAGCAATGCGTCCATGAATTCGTACTTGGGAATTTTAAGGCTTTTTGGATGTATGTTTTTCTTTATTTAGAGTCTTCTCATAAATTGTTCCTACATAATTTCACTTCTTGAGACTCTAAAAGCATCTTAGTAATTTTTCTAGGGTCTATTGCCATAGCATTTTTTTTTAAAACCTAGTATTCCTCTGTTATACTGTTATACCGATTGCTATAGCCTTTTTAAAACTAATGTCCTTCTGGTTTCAATCCTAAAGTTAAGATTAGAACACTGTTATACTGTTATACAGATCCTTCAATCTTTAACAATAAATTTCCCTATGGTTTCAATCGTGAATTTGTGATTATACAACTGTTATACTGTTATACAGATCCTTTTAACAATTAATTTCCTTATGGCTTCAATCTTAATTTGGAGATTAGAACACCCAAAGCTCCCTTAGCCCGACCGTACACACATTCCAACCCTGTTTTTTTTTTTTTAGAGGTTCTCGGGAGTCAAGCGAATTCATGGATGATTGCCTTCAATTGCATTTCAATTCCGTTTCAATTGCCGGCACAGCCACCGTTGTCGTGTGTGTGTTTTGGAATTCGCTGCAGTTTCTCCTTCTGCTCACCTTCACCTCGCGACGAACCCCTGGAGGAACGGAATGCCCCCCTTTGATTATTCTGGTTATTACTATTCTTGGGTATAAAGTGTGCCCGATCCCAATTAGACGATTAATGGCTTAATTGGGGAGGCATCTTGTGGCATCTATTGGGGCAGGCAGTGGCCAGTGGGTGGTGCGTGATCAATCACGATCGTGATAGTGATTTCCAGAGCCCTCGATCGCGTGACACGCG
Organism: Drosophila jambulina; assembly: GCA_018152175.1. Lineage (NCBI taxonomy): Eukaryota > Metazoa > Arthropoda > Insecta > Diptera > Drosophilidae > Drosophila > Drosophila jambulina. Next base: position 5,676,136 of record JAECXH010000006.1, read on the forward strand.
CATCGCGGCGACGACGACACGCTGACTTACATAAATCAATTTAGCCGAGTTTATTTTATAATTTAATTGCTTTTGTTTACGTTGACATGGCCCGCACTCACGTACGTGACTCTCTCTCCGGGGCCGCTCTGAGTGGCTTTTTCTCTGTGATTCTCTGCCCGCTCTCACATTCCCTCTCTCTCTGTTTTGTCTCTGTAATTTTGCAGATTCGCTACCGATGTGAAGCGAGTTGCCGGCTGCTCAACGTTCGAAGCAACGCATTCGCGCGGCCCTAGTGCTCCGGGCAACAACACAGGCTCGAGAGATCGGACCAGATCGGGGGAGCACCAGGAAGGAAACGGAAACGGAAACGTAAACAACGGAAACGGAAACTGAACCGATGGATCATCGGCGATACTCCCACAAAAACAAAGCAGTCTCCTCAAACGAAAACAAAAGAGAAACTCTAGAAGGAAACTTGTGATAAGTGTGCCTCCAGAACCCACTCGATATAGCGAGACCATTAATATATATATATCTCAAGGATACAGATATATATATATACATATATAGAAAGATAGATGAACCCTTGTTGAGCAGTCCAAAAGCAACAAGTGCAACGCGTAGGCCTTCAACTGTGATTTAAGCATAAACAAAAAGAAAGCACGAAAGAGAAAGAAAGCATATATATAATATATAGAGAGATACGTTTAGTTTTTGTTCATTATACTTTTTGTTTTTGTCTGCTGATAACTGATCGATAACTGATCGATAATCGATACTCGATAACCGATAGCCATGTTCAACTCAAACACACCGGCCGCCTCGCTGCTTAGCATCGAGAGCAGCGGCCTGGGTGGCCTGGGCGCTCACACGCCCAAGACCCCGGAGATCCTCAACTCCCTAATCGCCATGACCAATCCGCTGGACAACTACAGCTTCGACACCGCGGCAGCCGTGGCGGCCCTCTCTGCCTCGGCAGCCTCATCGGCGGCCTCCTGCAGCAGTGCCGCCTCCACACCGGTGGTTACGGTGCGCCACTTCAATGGTCATCCCAATGGCCAGGTTAGTAAACCCCCGAGGCGTATACTTGATGTGCGTATACTTAATATCTGTACATATTCTACAAATATTTGCAGCTGCACTCGCAGGACAGCAGTCATTCCAGTTGCTCCGGCTCGCCATTGGACTCGCCAGCGGGCGGCACTGCCACCACGCCCAGCGTGCAACAGGTAATTTTTTTGAATACGTATTGAATATATAAAATATAAAGGATCCTAAGCTAAGGAAGGTCTGAAGGTCTGCTTAATTTTATATAATTTAGGGTTTCATATTCATTTAAGACTATAACTACTAGAGGGTTTACTTTTCTTATTCCAATTTACACACTTGTTTTGTAATATTTCCTTGCCTTATGAAATAGTTTCTTGATTCTATTGAATATTATTCAAGATTTCCCCTTTTTTAACACATTAAAATTGACACTAACTGGGCATACATAAATCAAAGACAAACGATCCATCAATCAGGCAGTAATTCAAGTGCAATTGAAGGTCTGAAGATGCATCAACCGAACCAGTTAATAGGTTTCAGCCGAAAGCCCATAGCCCCCAGAGATGATTCCCCAGAAATGGGAGGCACCGGCGACTGCTGCTCCCCAGTTTATGAGAAAATTTTTGTTGGAAAACAAATTGAAAAGTGCAAGCCTCTCCACCCCCCTCGCAAAGCCAAAGATATTGCCTATAAATTCGTTGGAAGTAATAATCATAAATCACAAAGATACATAGTGTGTGTGTGTGTGGGCACCTAGACACCTGCCAATTAGTGGGGAGCGCTCTCAGCGGGGAAAGTGCAAAGGCATACATCTATCTATCTATCGATGTATCTATTTATCCGAGGGATGCGACCTCTAATTGCCGCGTGGCAAGTGCAATCCGCGCCCGCTTCGTATGCGAATTAATCGCTGAAGTTGACACCACAGCAGCCAAGCGGCCGCAGCAGTTACGTGCCTCATTAAGGCCAATGTCAGTCAGCCAGTCAGTCAAGAGTGTGATTCTCCCCCAGATACTCACACTCACCGACACTCGCACTCACACTCACAGTCGCACCTCGCACAGACACACATTTGCGGATTCAGATGCAGATGCAGTTGCAGATACTCGAACGCAATGCCGCAAAAAGTGAAATCAATTCAAGCTGCGTCTCGCAATTGACGCCCACTCCGCCGTCACCGCTGCCGCCGCCGCAAAAATCTCAAGACGCCGGCCGGACAGGGGACCAACTTATGGACGGAAAGGCCCAAAGACAGACAGACGCCGGCCAACGGCCAATGGCCAATGGAGAGTAAGAATACAGTACAAAAACAATAAAGATGCAGAGTGCGTGGGCCGATTTTGCACGGCATCGTGTGGTCGCGTGGGCGACAAAAACAGTCATCGAATAAATGAATAAATGAATGAGTGGACGAGTGAATGAATGAATGAATGAACGCTTAGAATGGAATAGATACAACTGAACAAATTGAGGCGCCAGATTGAAGTTGAATTGAAAAAGCAAGTGTCTGGGAAAATGTATTTAGCAGATAAAATTTACTTTAATTTAATTGAAAATTTGAAAAAAAATACTTTAGGCAGTTGCATCTTGGTTGAAACCCAATAATTTTTAAGGCTTTAAGGTTAAAGTAAAAAATAAAAACAACTTACGGTTAGTTTTGTGTACTTGTTAGAACATTCATACATGCTTTTTTGATCCTTTTTCGTGCTCTTTAAAGTTTATTTGCAAGTTCAACATGTGTCCTTCTGCAAGAGAACCAGAAATTTGTAGAACTAAATAACTGATTAGAAATTGCAACTAAAAATAAAGCAATGTATTTTTCAAATATAAATACTAATAAAATAATAAAATTGAACACAAAAATATTAAGAAATAACTAAAAGATAAAGAGATTTAATAGCCAAACGCAAGTTTCAATGTTTCCCCGCCGAAAGCTCAAAGGTTGGGGTTCGTTTGAATTTCTCGTTTTATTTTAATTTTTTTTTCGCTTTAATGCCACTCAATTTACATTTAAGTATGGCATTAAAGTTTCGCTAACAATGTCTTGTTTTCATAAGGCTCTACGCTGCGTACTTTTCGTTACTTTATTTCGGTTTTTTTTCCCGTGCTTTCTGTGCATACTAATGAAGTACGAGGTATTTTCGCACAATTAGCAGAAGATTTGTCAGTCCGATCGTGACCCCTGACGGACCCAAGGGACTGGACTCATCCAGCGAGTGTTTCCTGTGTGTGTGTTGGTTCCAAATATTTGCACAAAATGTTGCCGAAAAAAGAACGCAACCGCCGCTAAATGGGGAAATGTAAGGCGAGGGAAAATTATAAGAACGGCAAACAGACAAACGAGTGAAATGTGCAAAAATGTGCAAACACAAGGCAAACAAAATGCAAATTTGCCAGCCCCAAAAACAGAAAAAAACTGTTGCTTTTTCTGTCGAATTTTGCGACTAAAGTTGCAGCGATGCGAAGTGCAAAGAAAGGCTCGGCCAGCAGAGACAGATACGACTACAGATACAGATACGGATACAGATACAGATACAGAGATACTAAGATACAACCTGTGCCGTCTCCCTTGCTCTGCCTTTTCCCCCCCAACGCAATTGCACAATTTTCCAGCAGAAGTTTCCACCAGCAGCAGCCTGTCCGCCGACCATATGGTCATGTGCTCCATGCCTTTTGGCTCCAATTTGGCCAGCGCATGCGATTATTATGATTTTGCTTTTTGGATTTCTTTACTTGTCGCTCTTTTTTTTAAACAAAAAATTTATTTATCTGATTTCTGGGTCAATAAATAAAGCGCTGCAAGCAGCGGCAGCGTGCCTAAAATTCAAATGAACCCCGGAGTTGCGACGCCGAGCGAGGCGATGCCCAAAAAATTAACAGAAGTCGAAAGAAATCGAGACAGGGACTGGGGACTGGGACAGCGGCATCCGAACAATTTCTCGACCAGACAGTACAAACAGCATGGGCAAAAAACAAAAAATAAATAAAATAAAAAATAACAACAGCAAGGGAATATCAACGGTCTGGCCGACAATTCAATGAGCTGCGGATTGAAAGGGCTAATTGAAGGCACAAGTTTGACAGGCTTCCCCCTGACGGATGCCATATTGCGAGATGATTTATTGTGGGATATTAACTTTCCAGTCAACCCACCCAGAGGATCGTATTTCTGCCTCAACTTTGGCCTAAAATGTGAGCTTGAAAAAGAGTACCAAAGAGTACCAAATAGCTGAAGTCAGGGCATCTCCCTGGCCCATATAACCCCGTGCTGCAGTTGCAGTCAATCAGCGATTGTTCCACGAAAGTTGACAACGTGCCGAGTGCAACGATGACCATCTGTTCCTGTCCTGATCTCCATAAATGGAGCTCTCTCGAGGTTGCTTCGAGGCTGCACTTGCCGCTGGTGGGGAAAGGGAGAGTGAGAGCCACCTCTGGGCGTGTCCCTCGCAGATTTCTATCTGTAGTATTTATAATTCATGCAAACTCGAGTGTGTGTCCCCAAACCCAAACCCAAGCCCAAACCCCAATTCCAACCGAAACCCAAAACTCGAGCCCCATTCCAGAGCCAAGCCCTAAGTCAAAGCGCAAAAAATCAAAAAAAAAAAGGTCGCTGGAGTAAATCACAAACAAACAAAGCTGAAAATGCCGCTGCTCTGGCGGAGAGATAATCTCCTCTCGAAATCGAAAAAGCGGGGCCGCGATTCGTCATATCTACCTGCCCCTGAAGGGCGTCCAACTCTCGAGAAACTGTGTCGAGCTCTCACTTCTCACGCATCACTCATCAATCTCCAGTCCTTGAGGGGAAAACTCCACTCCAGGTGGTGAGAAATAGGATCACTGGGTTATAAGATACAACCTTACATCACTTAAGATACAAAGGTGCGTGGGGAAAAGCTTGAAAAACAAATAAAGACATTTTCCCTGAAGTGAAATAACTCAGATAACTTGGTTAGATAACTCTCTGGTTATACTAACTAGGAAGGACAGAAAATATCAATGTATCCATAATTTATCAATACTTTGATATATTAATCGATATTTAAATGCACCGATAGACAAACAAGCGATAAACCGATATTTTTTTACAATATCGTGTAAATTATATATAGTTTTCAGAAACTTCTACCATAAAAGTATCAATATTTTAATGGTACAGGGGATATCTTTGGATATATCGGAATGAGATAAGGCCTAAACATAGTTTTGTATATATTCGTGTAAATTATAAAACATTTTATACAATTTCTGCCATAATTATATCGATATTTGCAATATTTTTCGATAAATCAAACATTGCGATATTTTCGATACGATAATATCCCTCGATATACATCCCTAAGCCAAACTCAAAGCAAAGAACCAAAAATTATTGAACAAGAGAGCTCGAAATTTGTTTGAAATGTCAGCCAGTCAGTGGACTTGGACAACCTGGGGTTACCTTGTTGGGAAATTACATATGGAGTCAACCGCTTTGGCCAATGGTGACAAACCACTTTTCGACGACCACTAAACGAGAGGGTTTTTTTTGGGAAAAAAAATAAAGAGAAAATTAGCCTTAAAACTAATTTACTTTAGCAGCCTTATTTTAAGACAATCTTTAAAATTAAACTGAAATCATAAAAACCCCTCTTCCATCACCAATTTCCCAACTCTTCTTTTTCATTTCTTTTACAGACCTGCTCTCGCTTGATCAAGGAGGGCCTGAAGCTCTCCATCCAGAGCAAGCGCAAGCTCTCCACCTGCGACTCCAGCTCCGGATCGGAGCAGCCGCACTCCAAGTGCTCGCGACGCAGCAGTAACCATAACGGGCACAGCGGCGGCAGCAGCAACCACTACAGCGGCAACATGAGCAATGCCAACGACGACGACCTGGAGGAGTCCAGCGACGAGGACAGCGAGACCAAGTCGCAGCCAAAGGGCCTGACGCCCGAGGACGAGGACCGCCGACGAAGGCGTCGCGAGCGCAACAAGATCGCCGCCACCAAGTGCCGGATGAAGAAGCGCGAGCGCACCCAGAATCTGATCAAGGAGTCCGAAGTGCTGGACACCCAGAATGTGGACCTGAAGAACCAAGTGCGCCAGCTGGAAACGGAACGTCGCACGGTGCTGGATATGCTGCAAACTCACGGATGCCTGATCTCAGGCGGCTTCAAGCTGGCCATGCACCTGACGCAGTCACCGGCCTTCAAGTTCCTCCGCGAGCTGGGACTGGACGATGCGGTGGTGTCGGCAGCGGGGCCAGGCGGAGGAGGGGCCAACAACAGCAGCAGTAGCAGCAACGCCAGCAGTCAGCAGCGAGTTCAGAGCATACCATCGATGGCCACCTTCAAGTTCGGCTCCAAAACGGCTGCCGCGATGGCCCAACAGCTGCCCACGGGCTACTGCAAGCCCTCGCCCAGTGCCCAGGAGTTCGAGCATGCCGGCTACCAGCAGCAACAGCACCACAATCAGCAACAGTCCCTGAATCCCGCCACCAGCAGCAGCATCGACCAGCACCAGCACCAGCCAAATCCCAGCCCCAGCCTGCTCTCCGACTACGTGCCCAACTGCGATGGCCTGAGCAGCAGCAACCACAACAATCCGAGCAGCAACACCAGCGCCAGCAGCAGCAACAGCAGCAGCAATACCAGCAGCACCACCAGCACCACGTCCAGCCTCACCGCCAGCAGCAGCGACATTGAGTTTGTGAAGAACGAACTGGTGGACTCGCAGAGTCCCTACACCACCGCCCTGAGTGCGGAGCGGTTCCTGTTCGAGCCGAGTGACGGCTTTCCGGACATTAAGCATGCGGTGAGTGTCCTGCCCTCGCCGTGTGGCATCAATGGCCTCAACATGGCCAGTGTGGTGCCACCGAATGTGGGCGCTGGCAATGGCAATCACAATGGCAGCAATGGCGGCGGCGGCGGCGGCAGCACCAACAACGGAGGCGGTAACGGCGTCAGCAATAACAATAATAACAATCATCTGATGGACTTCCATCAGGGACTGCAGCACGGCAATGGGATCGGCATTGGCATCGGTAATGTGGGCGTCGGCGTGGGCGTTGGTGTCGGCATGACGTCCTGCTACGATGAGGATCACCAGCTGATGCTCATGAAGAGCGGCTGCTATGCATCGGATCTGCTGTCGCAGCTGGTGGACGATGGCGTTGCTGGGGAGTATGTGGACTTGGACACAGCCACCGCGTTCATGACCAACGGTGGTTGCCTGGCGTGAGGAAGGGCGCCGGACAGGGAGCGGGATCGAGAACGGGAACGGGAGCCGGAACGTGAACGAGACCGTGACCTGATGCTACCAGCCTTCGATCAGTCCACCGGCCATTATCAGCATCCCCAACATCATCATCATCATAATCAGCAGCAGGACCAGTGCCAGGAACCGCAGCAGGTGACTCGAAATCACAGGCAGGCACAAAGGTCCTCCAGTCCACAGTTGGACCAGCAGCAGGTGGAGCTGGAGCTGGAAATGGAGCTGCAGCTGGGCGAGGAGCAGGATCCGGCCTGGGCCCATGTTGACTACTGGTGCTAAGGCTTAACCATCCCATCATTCAAAAACAAAAAGAAAAGAAAAAAAAACAACACTCTAATCTTAAAATTAACCGCCACTCATCGACTAAGCAAAAGCAAAAGCAAAAGCAGGAAAAGCAGAAGAAGATCCCTCCAAGTCCCCTCCCAAGGCGCCCCATCCCTCAAGAAATAATTTCTTCCACAATCAAATTCAAGTTCTATCAAACTTTCTGTAAAGTTCAACAAATCTGCCACAATCTTGGATATTTTTGTAATCTTCTTTTAGGAATTTTTGCTATAATTTTACTTCTTAACTTAAATTCCTTGCAAATCCAAGTTCTTCCAATAGCTGAGTTCCCCCCAGATCCCAAGACCACTCGAATATCATCCGCCGAACCCAAATCCCATCCCCTAACTGTATGTATATCCTTCTCCCTGATCCCAAGTCCGCCTGGAGCGGCATCCAGCCTGTGGCTTGACTACCTCATGAAGCAAGAAGCAGTAACAATTAACAAGTAACTATCATTAAAGAGTTTTAACAATTAAATAAAAAAAACGAGCAGAGATAGCAGTAGAGAGGAGAGCACACAAAACAAAACAAAAAACAAGAAAGGAAGAAAGCACTTGCACAACTGTACATAACCCAACTTTTTGATACGATATCATTTATCGATAACATTCCAATGCAAGCCTGCATCGAGAGAGAGAACGAAGAGAGAGAAGAGAGGGAGAGAGCGCAGTGATCAACTGCGTGCAGTCACATCCGCATCAGTAATTATTAATTTTAATTTGTTCAATTCTTTTCTATGCGTAACGTATTTTTGTTTGCTCTTTGCTCCACCCAACGAAGCCTTAAAAATAATGATAACTACTACTATATATGCTTATGTGTGTAAAAAACAAGAGAGAGATTAGAGAGAGAGAGAGAGAGGAGAATTTCAAGTTGATATATGCGATATATGATGACGTTTGATATTTTTTTCTAAATCCTAGGCTTAGTCAGTGATAAACCCGTATATACTATATATATAAACAAAATACATGTATGAATTTTTGTTTTTTTTTTTCGTGTCCATAATTTGTAAGCTATGTTTAAATGATAAGCGTAAAAAATTGTGTAAGCTGTTGCCTTAATCAAAAAATGAGAAAAACCCAAAAAAATACAACTTTCAATTGACAACTAAAACTAAATTACTAATCTACACTTTGTTAATTCTTTTGCAAAAAAAAACTAATCTACATATACAAGAACAACAACTAATTAAACAATCTATATATATACAAGATGGGAAAAGAGAGAAGATATATTATATATATATATGTATTTTCGGTGGAATCGAAGACCTTAAAGTGCTGCTAAAAAATTGAAACTTTGCAACTCCTTTCAACTTGCGCCTTATTACAGTTAAAAAAGAAAAACAATGAACAACTTTTGTAATTTATATTATATATGTATACATATGTGGATGGTACGAGAAGTCGAAGATTATATATATACTAAAAAGCAAACCTTATATATATATTTGTGTGTGTCTATTGCTTGATCAACGAGTTGAAGCAGAGTTCATTTATATATATACATATATATAAACATACTTATACACGGATATAACAATTATATATATACAAAAAACATGTGTGTGTATAAACAGCTGTGAACACCAAAAAGTGGCCTAAAAGATCATCCCCCGAACACGAAAAACAAAAGGAATTCCCCTCACAACAAGTGCTTTGAAATTGTTTCGTAATTGTAATTGCCTCGATTTGTACTAAAGAGTTAACCAACGATAACGATAAATGATAATCGATAAATTATATCTATGTTAAATACGAAAAAAAAAAAACTATTTATAACATATAAACAATCCCGATCAGCTCTTAAAGCCCCCCCTGAGCAACGCCTTTTTCTAGATGTACCCAGTCTACCATAATGTTATGTCACACACACACACTATGTATTACCCCCCCCCCACACACACACCCCCACGAAATGCCTGCCTATTTGCCCCTGAATAGGAATGTTAAGCATACAAGAAAACTCTGTGCAAAAAGCATATTTCCTTCCACTTGAGATGGAAATCTTTCAAAATTGAAATTGTATTTGAGCCTTAAGCATTAAGCAAAAGTTTACCTCACACACTCGCACACAAACACACACGCGGCAACCATGGAGAAGTTTAGAGCAGAATTACTTCCATTCGCCGACAATTGATATTACGTTCAGCTTCCAACCAAAACAACACATAAATCACGAAAAAAAAAGAAAAGAAAACTTAATCAAGTTTCAACCACTCAGGTCAGGCGAATGGAGCAAGCTGCGCCAGGGTTGCCGCCACATTCGATGTTAAATGTAATTCGTAACTGTAAATGTTAACTGTAAAACCGTAAACTGTAAAAATGGCAAAATGCAATCAAATCCATATGTTAACAAGCAAAAAAAAAGAAAAAATAAGAAGCAAAGTTCTCTAGCTTGTACATTTTTGTTTAATATTTGTAATCGATTATTTCGCGATTTGTTTTGTTTGTTTTCGATTAATATTCTCTAATATATATATCTATATAAATATGGCCTAAAAAAACACAAAAGAGTCGAGTTTGAGTTTCAAGTTTTTGGGATTTCGTGGGCTTCTTCGCTTCTGGCTGCAGCTGTGCTGAAAGGCGAAGATATATTATTAATAGAGCATCGTAGAAGTAGAACTTCATCGGAGACAGCATCTAACCATCCATATCCATCCATTGATCAAGCCATTCGCAGGACTCATGGCGCATCTGCATTTCCCCACTGGACGATACCTCTTTGACCTTGGGACCGGACGGGACCTCCTACTGACCCTCATCTTTAGCTTTTAGTTATAGGCTACAACACAACACAACGTTTGTTTCAACTTGAACAGAAATGCGCTACAAAAGTACCTGGACAACGTAATGTAACGATTAACGATCAACCGATAAATACCGATAGGTCAGGGTTGCTTAATGTCTAAACACAGCAAGAAGCGATCACTCAGCTGCAGGCAGAAGAAAGTTGGCCGCAAAATCACAAAAGCGCCTTCGAAGCCCTTTTAATTGTATAGTTATATAGAGCCCTATTATATATCCATGTATATTGCTAAATTAAACTAAAAGATATTGATAAAGTTAAATATCTATTTGTGTGTGTATGTCCACGACCGCAAGAGCAAGCAGCAAACAAACAAACAAAGAAAACTCCCACAAACTGTGCTAAAAGAAAACAAAAAACATAAACAATTGTAAGAAATATTAAGAAATGTGTCGAATGTGTTGAGGAGCGCGAGTCCCAGATGTTATTTGTATAATTTTGACCAGAGCAAAACTATACGGAAAATAGGTCTAGCCGACGACTCCTATATGTGAAAGCCAAGCAAGCAAAAGGAACAACAAACTGTTAAAATCAAGTCCAATCCAATCTATGTCCAATTGATAGTCGATATATTGTTAACTCCTCTCATCGCGACCCATCGCCCCTGTATCCGTATCCCTAACGCTCGCTGTATCCGCCATCCGTATCTCTAACTGTCTCTGTAAACCATCTCCGATCCGACTACAACCGATCACACTCTAAAAGAACTACAATAAAATAAAAGTTTAATATCCAATAATATACCCTCTGCGTTTGCTTTGGATATGCATCAGCCTAATTGCTTGATCGCTCATCGATCTTGGTCGGGCCCCGGGGGCAATGGCTGAATCAACAACCTGACCTGCCTTTCCCACTGCTGCGGCAACTGTACCCTTTTTTCATTTCTTAAATGAAAAGGGGTTCATAAGTGTGGCAGCATCTTAAGTTTAATTTTAAATGTATGGAAATTCGAATGGTATTTCTGGAACTCGGTTTCAAATGTAAAATCCTAGGGTCTTTATATATATGTGTCCTGCAAACAATTGACATTACAGGGTATCCCAAACTTCGTACCATGGAAGTCTCTTGACTCGCTTGTGAGCTTGTGCTCTTGGCGCGTGTCTCCGCGTGGGCGTGGGACAATCTGTTCTGCCGATCCGAACCAATCCGATCCTATCCACACTCCACTCCCCGCCCGATTTCAGATCCGATCTGCATCGCTGACGGGCTTAGGCTATAAACAGGCGGTGACATCATGTCGCTGCTGTGTGTCTTGCAAGCGGGATTCCGTCTCTATTTGAGTCGTGTCGCCAACTATTTGTGGACAGAAGCCAACGGAGAGGGAGATAGCAGCAGCAGCTCCAGCTCTCCGCTAATATGCATAAGTTGAAGGCTCGCTTTTCGACGCTCCAAGCTTCAAGCTGGACGGGTCTGGCCGGGCTGGGGTGATTAATGCTGCCCCCGGCTGTGATTAATGCCTAATTGCTTATTGAATGTCATAACAGTAATAAAAGAACGAAAAACACCGCACAAAATCCTTCTCGCTGCAGTGTATGTGTCATAGATTGGGTCACCGCGTCACATGCACCGGACACACGATGTGGGTGCAATCACCGGAGATGATGATGATGATTCTCATGCGACAAGCCCCCGGGCAGTGTCTTATTATTATACATTAGCTCAAGATTATCAGCATAAACTTAATAGGTCCTAATAATGTTCATGTTTTTATATTATTTACTAATCCAACATAGTTTGGAGATTTTAGAAGTTTAAATTTTGTATGTAATCTGTGCGTAAGTTTAAAGTATTTGGTTTCTGGTCAAGTAGAAGCACAAGATGATACTGCTTGTCAATATCCAGCTCTTAGAAGTTCATATATTACAGCCAGGTTCAACTTGACCTGGATCCCCGTAGCTTTTTCACGCTCCGCAGTGCATTTGTTCAAACATTTCTTCTGCAGCTGTCAGATGTCCTTCATCAATTTGGGTCACTCTTGGCAGATGACATTGGAAGTCCTTCAGTTCGTCCACTATCAAGTTGTGTTCTACTAGGCCAATGAGATTGGTGGACACCATCGGACGCCTTCTTAATGATACGCTTCGTAATCTTTTGGTTAAGATTTAGATTCGTCACATCTTCTTTGTCATTCTCGAATTCAACGTCCAAACAGTATATTTCTAATAAATTTCTAAAAAAAAAAATCTCTAACGCCTAGTCAGATGGGCTTAGACGAATGACTGAAAACTAGGACTCAAGGGAAGTGACAGGGCAATAGGGGATATCAGAGTATGGAATTTAGCATGAAAAAAATACTAGAACGAAACAAAGTTCTTATATAAAATATTTAAAAATAGTAAAAACCCACTTAAAAAGAAATTAAATGTATCAGATATTTGTTCCCATATGGAAATCAAAGTAGAGGCAGTCGACAGAGCAGAGCTTTGATAAATTATCGCACTTAATCGCATAAAATATCGGTCATAAATAATCAACAGAAAGCATTATCATTGAGGTAACTATTAGCAATCTCACACAGGTGTATTTGTACCTGTATTTGTATTTAGATAGAGTCTTACATGTGTTGCAGCATGGGTATTTATAGGCGTGCGTTAAGTGAAAAATTATGCCACCGAAAAGCCTCACAGGCACAGGCACTGGCACAAGTGCGATTGTGATAAATGGGAAATGTCTTCGGGCAAAGGCTTCGAGATTAGCAATTTCAATCGCTCAACCACCTCCACCTAGTGCCGCCGACCCGCTGTCTGCCAAGGTCCCCACCGATCGTTGGGGGAAAAAGTCCCATGACTCAGTGGCTCAGAAGGTCAGGGAGCGGGATCCGATCCGAATGGGGCAGGAGGACGGGCGTGGCCTGGTCAAGAACGGACAGCACAGTGTTCAGGTCGAGTGCAAGGCAGCTCGAGACCAAGGCATTGTCAACTTAATTAGCTGGGTGCGGTCCCAAATAAGTAAGTTTTTAGTTAAGAAATGTTCTATGAAGCCTAGATCTCTTGAATAATATCCAGATCTTGAAACCTAATTAATCTTAGTTGAGATTCTTAATGAAAAATATTTAGGCTGGTTTGAGCGAGAATTTTCATCTAAATGTCATTTGAAATGTAAGGATATTCCAGAAAATGTTCTCAATTAGAACGATTGAGATTGAATAAGTCAATAGAGGAGAGTAATTTTCTTGTCACTAAATATATGGTATTTATATCTATAAATATAATTTAAATATTTATTATTAAATATATTATAATAATACCTTCAGAATATCTCATTTTAAACAACAAACTGATTATAAATATATACAAATATTATTCGCAATGCAGTTAACACAAAAAAACGTCGCAATATTTAGATGAATATTTTTAACCCAAGCTAATCACAAGCTAATTTTCTCCCTCAAGGTCGTTTACGCATTAATCCGCCTTCTCTTGGGCGCTTGATTTATGTGTCTGCACTTGACGCACACACAACTAAGAAACCCATAAATATAAGCATAAGGCAGCAGAAACCATTAAGATATGCAACAATAAGTCAGGTGCAGCATTTCTTGCAATAAATTGCACCTAAAACATGTGTAAAAACATTTTAAATCGCGAAATAAAAATAAATATGCTCTATGTACAGTGGGCAAAAATAGGTTCCACTAAAATGCAGTAATTCAACTGTTTTCGCCATTGTACACACTTCCAGGATCACTTATGGCTGCCTCTTTCACTCCTTTACTACAAATGAGAGCGATAAACAGAAATGAATTGTCCCGTTAACTTGGAGAAGCAACATATAGCTGACCCTCTCACTCCCGCACTAGAAACGAAAGACACAACAAAGAGAGGACAAGGTGTCCCATTGGGACTGAGAAGTCTCAAATTTGTTTGCAATTAGCTGCCTGCTGCTGCCTGAGGTCAAAATATATGTAAATGCCGCCATGCATTAACCGCCCACACAATGGCGTTATTAATTGCAATTTGCGATCTTAACTCGGCTCAAATCCACTCGAAATTCGCATTCAAATCGAAATTTAAACGTTCGCCATCTTGCCGGAGCGAGGCAAACACGAGAGAGGGGGCGCGGCAAAAACAACAAGATTTAGCATCTACAGCAAATTAATAGCGCACATGACTAATTGGCAATCAATCAAGCTTTGATGTTTCTTCGCGCATTACTAAGCGAGTGCAGCACTGGATTTGCATATAGCTCAGTTATTACTCACCCCGTTAGCCAGATTTCCAGAATCACAGATTGTTCTCCTACTTTTACACTTGTTTATTTTTTCTCTTGCCGGCAACAATTTTTTTTCACTATGAAGTTTGGCGCCATTATAGGACTTGGGATTTTTTAGTACCAACCAAAAGGCGTTATTGAGAACCGTGACCTTTAATCATCGGTTAAATTTCGCGTTAATATTATTTCGTATTTTGTTTCTTTGTTGATAGAATTTTACTTATTAATATAAATATTGTCTAATATTAAATACCTAACCTTCTAAAGTTTCCTAAATCGTTCGATTTAATTATATTTAAAAATGTTACTTGGTTGCCTATTCTCGAATTCACCCAAAACTTAATTACTATTTTTCCTAAGGGTTTTCTTTCAACTTCAAGAGTTAAAAAATATTGTGGAATAATTAAAAATATTAGTTCAATTAAAGTTCATCCATTTTTCGAACCATCAAAGTGCCATCTCTAAGCGATACTCGCATCGCCAACGCGTTAGGACTTTTTCGCGGCCAACCTGTTGTTGTTGTTCCTCCGCCCCTTGGCGCGTCGTTTTGTTTTCCCGCTTTTCGCCCCCAGGTCCCGGGAAATGTGTATTAATTGTTTTTGAGGCTGGAAATGGCTCAATACACGCCCCGCCAGCCCCTGGCCACCCCGGCCGCCCACGAGTTTGGGTTTCCGCACACCCCGTACGAAATCCAGGAGCAGCTGATGCAGGAACTCTTTCGGGTGCTGGAAAACGGCCAGGTGGGCATATTCGAGAGTCCCACGGGCACCGGCAAGTCCCTGACCCTCACCTGCGGTGCCCTCACCTGGCTGGAACGGCACGAGGCGCTGGTGAAGTCCGAAATGCTGGCGAGGATCGTTTCCGTCGAGCGGGAGCTGGAAAAGTTGCAGACGGAAAGCGAGCGGGCGACGGACTGGCTGGAGGCTCAGGGGAAGTCCCGACTGCAGCGAGAGGAGCTGCAGAAACTGCAACACCTCCGGGGACTACTGGAGAAGCGGGAACAGCAGCTATCGGAGATGAGGGAGCGTGTGAAGAGCAGGAAAAAGCAGCGGAGCAGAGAGTTCGTTCCCAAGCTGGAGGAAGCGAAGGAGGAGGAGCCCGCTTCCGATTCCGACACGGATGGGGAGCATGAGACAGCCGACAGCACCGAGGAACCCTCTGAGGACCGTTATCGTCCCGTGCAGATCTTCTTTTGTAGTCGCACGCACTCGCAGCTGGCGCAAATTGTGTCGGAGCTGCGCAAGACCCCGCATGGAAAGTGGGTCAGGTCTATCTCCCTGGGCTCCCGCCAGCAGCTGTGCGGCAACCCCCAGGTGCGCCGCCTGAAGCAAGTCGGACTTATGAACGAGCGCTGCCTGGAGATGGCCACACAGAAGAAGTCCCGGCCGAATCCCAGCAAGAGAAGCCGCCTAGCCGAAGCAGAAGGGACCAGCCAAGGTAGATGTCCCTTGAAGACGCAGTCTCTGGTGGATTCCCTCAAGGACCTGGCCCTTAGTGAGCCCCTGGACATCGAGGAGTTGGCCACGGAGGGTGCAGCCTGTGGAGCCTGCGCGTACTACGCCTCCCGAGCCGCTCTAGAGCAGGCCCAGTTAATACTGTTGCCTTATCAGCTGCTGCTGCAGAAATCCGCCCGCCAGCAACTAGGCATCAATCTCAAGGGAAGCATCCTAGTTGTGGACGAAGCACACAATCTCCTCGACAGTTTGGCTCAGCTACATGGCGCCGAGATTAATCGCCAGCAGCTGGAAAGGGCCAGGACGGAAATCTCTGCCTACAAGGAGCAGTTCCAAAAGCGTTTTAGCACCAGGAACCTTCTGAAGATTAACCAGCTCATCTTCATAGTGAAACGGCTGCTTAAAATTCTGGAGCAAGCAAAGTCCTCGAGGATGCTGCGCACCTATGAGCTGACCGCCGAAGGTGACTTCTTCAACATTGATCTCCACGAGCTCCTGGAGTTCTGCGCGCGCACCCGTTTCGCACGCAAAGTTCAGGGCAATGCGGCTAGGATGCAAAGGGAGCCACAGCCCAGCGAAAATCAACCGCCGTCGGCTCGCAGCTTAATACTCCAGCGACTGACCAAGGAGCACATGGAGAAGGAGAAGCCTAAGCAGGGCAAGAGGAAACTAGAGGATATGCAGGAAGCAGCAGCAGAGAAGAAGGAACACCCAGTAAAGCCCCTTCTAGAAGTTGCGCCCTCGCCGATCAGACCTTTACTGGCCTTTCTCGAGACACTCACCAGCGATGCGGCGGATGGCAGAATACTGCTCGATTCCCAGGGAGGAATCCTCAAGTATCTGCTACTGGATCCCGCAGAGCAATTTGCCGAGATCCTTCAAGACGCAAGAGCGGTAAATTTGCCTTTAATTGAATAAATCATTATGAGGTTAATCCCTACTGATTCCTCGCACAGATTGTGATTGCTGGTGGCACTATGCAGCCCACCCAGGAGTTGAAGGAGCAGCTGTTTGCCACTTGCCAGGATCGTTTAGTCGAGCGTTTCTACAGCCATGTGGTGCCCGACGATGCGGTACTGCCCTTTGTGATCCCCAACGGCCCCAAGGGTGCTCCCCTGCGCTTCAGTTTTGCCCAGCGAGGAAGTCCAGAGATGGTGAGCTTGGCATACTTGCTCTTTCGTTGTAATCATCCTCAACCGATCTTTCACAGCTTCAGGAGCTCGCCATGGTCCTCCAGAATCTCTGCCAGGTGATACCAGGCGGTGTGGTTTGCTTTCTACCCTCCTATGACTATCTGGATAAGGTCCATAAGCATCTAGAGCAGTCGGGCAGCCTGGAGAGGATTTCACGCAAGAAGAGCGTCTTTCGGGAGGTCTCCGGTTCGGCGGATCAGCTCTTGGAGAAGTATGCGAAGGCCATCAAGGAATCGGAGGGTTCCGCGGGAGCTTTGCTACTCAGTGTCGTTGGCGGCAAACTCTCCGAGGGATTGAACTTTGCCGATGACCTCGGCCGAGCCGTTTTGGTCGTGGGTCTGCCCTATCCCAACCGCCAGTCACCTGAGCTGGAGCAGCGCATGCGGCATCTGGACGAGAAGCTGGGCCCCGGCTCCGGCAATGAATTCTATGAGAATCTCTGCATGAAGGCGGTGAACCAATGCATCGGACGAGCCGTTCGCCACATCAAGGACTATGCCTGCGTCTACCTACTGGATGAGCGCTACGCTAGCCAAAGGATACGGGGAAAGCTGCCGGAGTGGATAGCCCGGCACATTGTGGAGGCAGCCGCCGGGAAGGGCGGTTTCGGGGCAGTACAAGCGCAAACGGCGAGGTTTTTCAAGGGGCGATAGGTTCAAAAATCTCTGCCTAGTTCTTAGAAAATACGTTTTTTATGTTTCTTATGTATTGTAAAAATTTCAGGATGGCTAATCTTTAGTTTTTTTGAAAGTATTGTGATTTTTTCACTGTTTTGTTAACTATAGTTTTTTAGGTCGCATTTTTTATATTATTCATTTTATATTCTCTTTTGAGAGCCAGAAGTTTTTTAGCTTCTTCGAATTTACAAATGATTTTTCCTTTACTTCATTTCTTTAAAAAATTTGTATGCAACCTAAAGTTAAATTTTTTATTAATTTTGTTTTATATATTTATAAACATAAATAGAACGAGATAAAATCAACCGTTTATAAAAATTAATGAATTTTATGTTATCATAGAGGCGTTAGCAATCAAAAAACAAATTATATAGTTTTTCCTATTAAAGAAATATTTAAAAATTTGAGATTACACTAAAAAAAATATTAAATATACATATAGAGTATGCATTAATCTAGCTCCGTGTACTGGGTTATTCTTACAAATATTTCTTAATAATATTATAAACTAATAGTTATAAATATTAAGAAATACAAAAAATACACAGATATGTATCAAAAACAATTTTCTGCACTTGTCTGGCTTGTTTGGCTTTAAATTACCAGACTTTTATCAACTTATTAAAGCTACAAAAAATATATTAATGAAAAAAAATAAGGAAATAATATTAATTAGATAAGAAAAATATTTTGCTAGCAAATAACATTTAAAAAAAGCCAGATTTGAAAGGGTTTCGCGGGAGAGAGACTTTTGTCGATATTTTGGCCTAATCTCCGAAGGAAAATAGCTAAATTAGAACTATCGAATAAGAATTACAAAAGCATACCGATAGTTTTCATACAGTTTTTTGATGTCGGATTTTTGAAAAATATCGTATCGATATATGGGCAAGTAAAAAATCACGATATATTATCATCTTTAGGAAAAATATATCATTTTTAGAAAAAATATTCAACGTTTTTGCACCTCTAAGTTGTTGTTTTACCACAAGAGATTTTTTACTTTACATTTTACTTTACACAAACGAGAATTCTACACCAATAGGCGATATTTGACACCAAACGTGTAAAACTAAAACTATCGTTTGTTCGGTCCGCGAATTCATTTGCACCTCAACTTTCCTCGACTTCTGCCAAAACATATTCCGACTTCTGCTCCTGCGTCCTCGCGTCTCGTCTCGAGAGCTGCCGCCTCCGCAGTTTAGCGTCCAGCAAGGACGCCAGATCCTGGAATTTTGCCCTGGCAGCCACATCGCCGTTCAACTGCGGCAGGACACTTGCACAGCTTCCTGCGGAGGAGCTTCGAGCGCGAGGTCAGGAGAGAGCCGGGCAGCGCGACCTTCGCATTAAATAATATATGTACATACCTTGGCGTGCGTACCAGTGCGTGCGTGCGTGAGTGTGTGTGAAGACAGGTGGTGTGGGTGCGAGTGTGTAGGTGCACTGGAAAAAAGGTGAAAAAAACTGCAAAGAAAATTGTGTGTGAAAAAAGGGGAACGAGGAGAAGAAGGAGGAAACCGAGGAAAGCCCAGCGGTTGCAAGGACGACATGCTGCCCCCCGCCCACAAGAAAGCGGCTGGTGGGTGGCACCTCGACATTGAACTCCATTAAACGCAAGCGCACGAAGAGTCAAGGATTTTGACTCGGATTTTGGATTCGGATTTGGATTCGGATTCGCTTTCGGACAACGACTGGCATTGGCATTTTCAGGGTCATGGTCGCATCAGTCGGTGCATCCTTGTAAGCCACCCGTAGCACCAGCTGCAGCTCCACCTACGCATCCAGCAGCAACAGCGACAGCAATCATGTCCAGCGATTCGTCGGCGGAGAGCGACAGCGAGCTGTATGATCCGCTTGCCGAGGAGCTGCACAATGTGCAGCTGGTGAAGCATGTCACCCGCGAGAACATCGATGCCCTCAATGCCAAGTTTGCCAATCTGCAGGAGCCGCCGGCCATGTACTTAACCGAATACCAGGAGCTCACCTCCAAGCTGCACGAGCTGGAGGCCAAGGAGCACGAGCTGATGGAGCAGC
The DNA here is from genome assembly GCA_018152175.1 of Drosophila jambulina. Classification (NCBI taxonomy): domain Eukaryota; kingdom Metazoa; phylum Arthropoda; class Insecta; order Diptera; family Drosophilidae; genus Drosophila; species Drosophila jambulina. The sequence goes on from JAECXH010000006.1 coordinate 5,696,125, forward strand.
TGAATGCGTTGCAGCAGCAGCAGCAGTCGCACGAGGCGCCTGAGGAAACGGCGGCCGAGCAGCCGCATTATCAAAACCAAACGCAGATCCTGCAGCAGCAGCGACAGTTAGCCCGCATCCACGGCGGTGGCGTTGGCACCGATCTCACTGATTCCGGCCTGGGCGGCTCCAATCCGGCCAGCCAGTGTGGCACCCTCACCCGCCAGCCCAAGATCCTGCTGCGCGCCCACTTGCCCAACCAGCAGCGCACCTCCGTCGAGGTGGTGGCCGGCGTCCGGCTGTGCGATGCTTTGATGAAGGCGCTGAAGCTGCGCCAGCTGACGCCGGACATGTGCGAGGTGAGCACCACGCACAGCGGAAGACATATCATACCGTGGCACACGGATATCGGGACACTGCATGTGGAGGAGATCTTCGTGCGGCTGCTGGAGAAGTTCCCGATACGGACGCACACGCAGCATCAGTTCATCAGGAAGACCTTCTTCTCGCTGGTCTTCTGCGAGGGCTGCCGTCGGCTGCTCTTCACGGGCTTCTATTGCAGCCAGTGCAACTTTCGGTTCCATCAGCGATGCGCGGGTAGGGTGCCGATGCTGTGCCAGCCCTTTCCCATGGACAGCTACTATCAGCTGCTGCTGGCCGAGAATCCGGACAATGGCGTGGGCTTCCCCGGCCGCGGCACTGCCGTACGCTTCAACGTGAGTAGCCGCAGCCGCAGCCGACGGTGCAGCAGCAGCGGCAGCAGCAGCAGCAACTCAAAACCCCCCTCCTCATCCTCCGCCTCCAACCATCGACAGGGTCGGCCGCCGCGCATCAGCCAGGACGATCGCTCCAATTCGGCGCCGAATGTCTGCATCAACAATATACGCTCGGTGCCCAGCGATGTGCAGCGAAGCCTCATCATGCAGGCCAGGCCCCCGTTGCCGGTGAGAGTCCGATATGATAGTTTGCCCTGCTTCCAGCTTCATCTGTTCTTTATCTTCCTTCCAGCATCCTTGCACGGATCATTCCAACTCCACACAGGCCTCGCCCACAAGCACGCTGAAGCACAATCGACCGCGGGCCAGGTCCGCCGATGAAAGCAACAAGAATCTGTTATCCCGGGATGCCAAGAGCTCCGAGGAGAACTGGGTAAGATTGGAGCCAGGTGATGGTTTATCATTAATTCATTAATGTCCTCCTGTGTTCCCCGCAGAACATCCAAGCCGAGGAGATATTGATTGGCCCGCGGATTGGCTCTGGCTCGTTTGGAACCGTCTATCGCGCCCACTGGCACGGTCCTGTGGCGGTCAAGACGCTAAACGTTAAGACCCCCAGTCTGGCCCAGCTGCAGGCCTTCAAGAACGAGGTGGCCATGCTGAAGAAGACGCGCCACTGCAACATCCTGCTCTTTATGGGCTGCGTTTCCAAGCCCTCGCTGGCCATTGTGACGCAGTGGTGCGAGGGCAGTAGCCTCTACAAGCACGTCCACGTCAGCGAAACCAAGTTCAAGTTGAACACGTTGATAGATATCGGCCGCCAGGTGGCCCAGGGCATGGATTACCTGCATGCCAAGAACATAATACACAGGTGAGCGAGCATCCGAGATAATCTAAATGAAATCTTTTTATATATTCCCCCTTTGACAGAGACCTGAAGTCAAACAACATTTTCCTGCACGAGGATCTGTCGGTAAAGATCGGAGATTTCGGTCTGGCCACCGCCAAGACCCGCTGGTCCGGCGAGAAGCAGGCCAACCAGCCGACGGGCAGTATTCTGTGGATGGCGCCGGAGGTTATACGCATGCAGGAGCAGAACCCGTACTCCTTCCAGTCGGACGTGTATGCCTTCGGCATTGTGATGTACGAGCTGCTGGCGGAATGCCTCCCCTATGGCCACATAAGCAACAAGGATCAGATCCTGTTCATGGTGGGACGCGGCCTCTTGCGGCCCGACATGAGCCAGGTGCGTTCGGATGCTCCGCAGGCCCTGAAGCGTCTGGCCGAGGACTGCATCAAGTATACGACCAAGGATCGTCCGCTATTCCGGCCGCTGCTCAACATGCTAGAGAATATGCTGCGCACGCTGCCCAAGATCCATCGCAGCGCCAGCGAGCCGCACCTGACGCAGTCCCAGCTGCAGAACGATGATTTCCTGTACCTGCCCAGCCCGAAGACGCCGGTCAACTTCAACAATTTTCAGTTCTTTGGCAGTGCCGGCAACATCTAAGCGGGCAGCTGTACCTGTACTTATCCTGCGCAGCCAAAGCCCCTTCGAAGTGATCTATATCTATATATATATATATATGTATTTAACACCCAACCAAACACCCCCAAAACCTCCCCCTCTGTATATAAGCGGCGGCGCCAAACTGAAAAAGAGCGAGAGGGCGCGCGCTGGCGGAGATGGCTGCTTTCCTTGGAACTGACAAAGTGCATTTCTGTTGCGACAAATTAATGACTACAAACTGTAAACTGTAAACTAAACTGCAACGCCCATGTGTACATAACTGCATCATAACTTATATACGTTAGGCAAGACTACTGAGCTAAACTAAAACTAAAACTAAAACCTAAACTAAACTAGCTGATCGCAATTACATTATACACATATACTTATACTATGGAATGATAGTTGTTTCTTTTTCTGGGCTTAAAACAGAAACCTAAAGGGTCTCCAGGGACTCTTATGAAAATCGGATCATATTGAAGTCATCAAATATTTGTTCTCTCAATCTAATAACCCAAATAGACAGGAACTAGATGAGTATTTTCCCTATAAATCTATAAAGGAGTAGCTTTTTTAAGCTCGAAAGCGAAACGAGCGTCAAGAGCTAGTCCTAGTAGCTGGAATCAGCCTCCATGTGCTCATCGCTGCTGTAAACATTCCCATAAAGCCATTTTTAGTTCAAAATAATTTCAAAACCCAAAAATTTCCCTTAAACTTAGCTTTTAGTTCGCAAAAACACCATACACAGGATTTAATTTCGTACATAATCTATATTTTCATATATTTTTCGTATCTTTACAAGTGTAACAAACAAAAAAGGCCACCGGCGTGAGGAGGATTGCTTTTAAACATATCTGCTGGCTATGGCCAGGACTTTGGTGTAGTCCGCTCCCTTTGCCAGCGTCTTTTCCTTGAGAATCGTACGCAGAACGGTGGGTATGGGTACATGGATGCGGGTGCCCAGCGGACTGCCGTTGTCGTCGATAAGCACCAGGTTATTGCTGTCGAACTTGGGCTGCTTGGGGCGCTGGTTCTGCTTGAGGCCCACGAGGATGCCCTTCTTCATCTGGCCCTTGATGGCCACCAGCACCTTGTCGCCGATCAGGCCCACGCCCCGCTTGTTGTACACATGAATGCAGCGCGGCGGCCGGCCCTCGGCCATGGCCCGCTTGCCCAGATCGCTGTTGTCCACCACCCGGAGGCGGGCGAGCTTCCTAATCTCGCAGCACGCCGGCGTCGTGTGGATCATCTGCTGTTGCTGCTGCCGCCCGACAGCGGTCAGGGTGCCTGGCCCCAAGGCCTTCAGTATCCGTAGCGCCATAGCAGGCTGTGATTTTTCTCTCTTAAGGCAGGAGTTTAATTTATTAAAAACGAAAACAAGAAATTATACAATTTCTTATTGCCAGAAAGAGGTGGTAAAAATACTAACGATATATCGCGTGCTTGAGCAAGACAGCTGTCTCTGTTAGGTCACTGTTAAACCACGGTAAGTCAGTAAGTTCTTTAATCTGTTTCTGTTAATCTTTTGAAGTGTGACCGCTCTTTCCTCTTGTTCGGTATTTCAATTGAGGGAAAATGATGCGGTCATACATTGTTTACCGGCAATATTTGAATCACAATATTCCTTATCCCATTATTGATTAGAATAATAATTGTCCATAAGCTATTGGCAGAGAAAATCAGGGCCCGGGAGAGATCCATGTCCGAACCCCCTCCCTTTCCCGCTACTTCCGATTTTCGGGGCATCACGGGCCCTTGAAACCCCTTCATTCCGTACTTTTCCTACGAAAACCCAATCCAACTCTTAGCTAAATCAACAGGAAAAAAAATCCTATCATTCCCCACAAAGCCAATACCACACACAGAATGTAACCCATAAGTTCAATATTCAAATTTGTAACCACCCAGTCACCACCATAGCAACTAATGATCTTAATTAATAAGTTTGCTTTTATTAAATAATAAATTTTCTGGCGCTTACCGATCGGTGCCATCAGCTAATATATAGGATATAGGATAATAGATTTGGTTCGGACTTACCCGCAGTAGAGGCACTCAGTTAGTTACCTTTCAGCGTCGCACCGAAGACTTGGCCGAGATTCATCCATGATTAATTATCCTTTCCAGTGCAGAGGGTATTAACGAAGTTATTAGCACTTATTAACACACGATTATTAACACAGTTCCGACAGAACGCGTGAACGCGCGAAACGGGTGAAGAGCCGCGGACAGACTGAGGCGGCTGCGGCGAGTCGCCCTCTATTTATAGGCGTAAGAGGTCGAGAGAGAGAGATGGGTAGCTCGAGAGAGAGAGAGATAGGGCGAGCGAGCAAGCCCAATGGAAATAGAGGTAGAGCGAGAGCGAGAGAGAGGGAAATAGAAGTAGAGTTGGCGGGAGAAGCTTATTTCTGATCTGTGTCGGAACAATATTTCATTAGTGTTTTGTTTTTAAATTAGTAATGAAATTTTATATTTAATGGTCTAGTTACGGCATATTTTGGTTTTTGTTTTAAAATATTTGAATCGAACAGCCGTTCTAGAGAACTTTTTCTCTCTCTCGCTATCGCTGTCGCTCTCGCTCTAACTCTATTTCCCTTTCTCTTGCCCTAACTCTCTCTCTCTTTTCTCTGTCGATCGATCCATCTCTCTCTCTCTCGACCTCTCACCCCTATAAATAGAGGCGACTCTCCGCAGCATCCTCAGTTTTTTCGCGGCTTTCCACCGGTCACGCGTTTATCCGTTCCGCTAATAATCGTGTGTTAATAAGTGCTAATAACTCCGTTAATACCCTCTGCACTGGAAAGGATAATTAATCATGGATGAATCTCGGCCAAGTCTTCGGTGCAGCGCTGAAAGGTAAACTGAGTGCCTCTACTGCGGGTAAGTCAGAATGAAAACTATTATCCTATATCCTATATATTAGCTGATGGCACCGATCGCTAAGCGCCAGTAAATGTATTATTTATTAAAAGCTAACTTATTAATTAAGATCATTAGCTGCTATGGCCTACGACATGCTGTTTTGGGATTGGTTTTGTGGGGGAAGGAAAGGATCTTTTTTATAAGTTTTCTATTAGGTTGGCTAGGAGTTGGATTGGGTTTTCGTGGGAAAAATTCGGAATACAGAGTTCTTTTGACATGTTTTGTGAGCTGTCCAAAGCATTTGCAGTCGCCATAACGCATGCCATTAGCTTAGGGACACTTCTTATTCTTAAACGAATTACAGGGATAACGAATATTGTGATTCAAATATTGCCGGTGGTCAACAAAGTATGACCGGATCATTTTTTCTCAGGAAATGCCGAAAAATAAGTGGAAAGAGCAGTCACACTTCAAAAGAATAACAGAAACGGTCTTAAAATACCATACTTAAGACACGAGCGGCAAGCTTAAATGTTAATAGGAAATGTTCATGAAATTATCCTTTAAACGTAAAGAACACGTGTGGCTAATTTGTTTACTCGATTTACGTAAAGATCTATATCGGTTCTAATATAAGTTAAATAATTATTTGCTTTGGAACTACTAAAAATAATATATTGTACTTTCAGAAAACTGTCAACTTAACAGACTGTTACGTCAACAGCTTTTCTGTTTCTCCGTTATTATTCTCCGTTATTTTTCAAGTCACGTTGAAATCTAATTTTCGAGAAGTTGGCAGTTCGTTTTTTTATTGGCGCGAGTTAATGCTGGTGAATTTTTGTTTTCGGTTTTTCTGTGTGTTTTCGGAAGAATTCGCGTACTTGCGATGGCTCCTCCGAACAAGCAAAGTGACTTTATGGCGTTTGTCCACCATTGGCGCCGGGATCACCCAAATTTGAGCATTCCCCAGGCGGTGTCGCAATGCAGCGGCATTTGGAGTGTAAGTTGTGATCGTTGTTGCTATGCGCATGCATTACCACGGTTTTGTGATTGTTTTCCCAAGAAAATGACTGCAGAGGAGCGAAAACCCTTTGTCGGCTGCTATAAGAAGCTCCAAACGGCGCTCTCCGAGGCAGATAAGGCGCAGCTCGAGCTTAACGCGCGCGAGGAGTACCTGAAGCGCACCACAGAGCGCATCGTAATGGAGGGGAAGAGGTCTCAAGGTTGGCGTTTCTTTCTCTCTCTTCTACTCCCTATCCACTCTAGCCTTGTCTGCTCCACAGATTTGGGGAAGACCACGTTCCTGTTCTGCGCGTTCAACTACTTCACCAAGGATCCCGATGACAACGTCTACGTGCCTGCGGAATTCGCCGCCTGCGAGTACTCGCTCAAGGAGGGCATTATATCCGTGTTTAGCACACTTATTGATCCCGGCCGGCTTAAATTGGGGCTGAGCAGGGATGCCCTGGAACATTCAAATTCCACTCACAGCCTACCGTTGCCGCCCAAGGCCCTCGGCGAGCGCAACCTGGCCAAGCTCCATGGCCAGATGAACAGGTATCTGGTCAAGCCCCAAGCCCATAGGCCAGCCATCGTGTTCACCACCACGGAAATGAGACCGATCGTGAAGTCGTGCTTTCGCTTCTTGGCCTGCAAAAACAAGGATGATTTTTTCCTGGAACTTCTGGTCTTCGACATCGAGTACTTGTTCTTCGTGCTAAAGAAGGAGGTCCTCGACATGGTCGGCCTGCCGAATGATAAGATCAATATCCATATAACGAACGCTTTTTTCCGGAAGGATTTCTTTGAGTTTACCAACGATATCGCCTGCGAGTTCCACGAGGAGAAAGACCGTACCAAGTACTGCGCGCAGAGCATGGTGGTGCGCTGGGCCTTCACCTTCAGCGACTATATGTGCGGCGATATGGGCATCACCGTAGAACCAGGCAAGCATGTACCATCCACGGTGAAGCCGAATTACCGGATGTATAACGCCGACACCTGGAGCGGGACGCTCGGCTGTGGGTCTTCGGTTGAGTCCTTTCAATCTTTGGAATCCTTTCAAAGTTTGCAAATCAACAGCAACGACAAAAACCGTCGCCTTCGTATGGATATCTCTAAGATAAGCAGTCGCTGCTCAAGTGCATCTGCCTTTGAGGAGGACGAGGAATTTGACCGCCAAGGCGGACGCCGTCAGAATGAGTTTTCGGACGCCTTCTTACCGACTAGCAGTCGATGTTCGAGTACATATAGTCCCTATGCAGACGCTGATCAAAAGGGCTCCTCAAAGACCGGGGAGTATCCCCGCCGTAATCGTAATCGCTCCGTTAACATACAACGCAGCTATACTAAAGAATTAACTGACGAGATGAGCTGTCGTCGTTCCAACACTTCTGTCTCTTATGGAGTGACGAACCCAAAAGGTTCCTCAAAGACCGAAGAATGTCAACACAACCCTTCACTTAAATCACGTCGCTTTCTAAAGAAGCTGTCCGATGAGACATTTGATTTCGATGATTAAAAGTGCGGTAAGCGACGAAACTTTTCTTTGTTTATTTTGAAGCAAATCATTTTTTTTTTTACTTTGGCTGATTGGATTTGCGTTTAAAATTTTGAAATTCAAGACTGTATTTCAGAATCTTTATCTGTTAACCAGATCATTTTGACAGAAACCTTATCAAAAAATTTAAATCTTATTTTGGATTCTTTGTAAAACTCAAAACTCAATTCTTGAACCTTATTTTTTTGTTGTTGTATTTATAGTTGTCAGAAAATAAATCTCTAGTGTTACCCTGTAAACCGGGACATTTAACATTACATTTAACCGACACATTCAAATTTGAAACAAAAGGTGCAAACTTAAGTTACTTTGATTTCATGTAAAGGCATCAGATGTCTTAAAAGTTATTTATTTAATATTATTTTTTTGGTAAGAACAGAAGTGCTTTGAAAACCTGTTAACCGGGACATTTAACCTTACATTTATCCGGCAGATTCGGAATTTAAAAAAAGCAAAAACTGAAAACTATACTTTGAATCATTTGTAAGTCTTTTGCAAAAAACGAAAGATAATATTGCCATTGTAAACCTGCTAGCCAGAATATTTAACCTTACCTTGAACAGACACTTTCTAAATTGAAAACAAAAACATAAAACTGTTCGTTTTCGTTCGTACTTTGATCCATTTGTAAGTCATTTAATAAAAAACAAGCAATGATATTGCAACTGTTAAGCTGGTTACCAGCACAATTATTACTTTAAAAGACACTCGAATTCTAAATTTTAAATTTTGATTTAGGTTATTTCGTTCCTTTTGTAAGACACCAGAAGTGTTGTCAATTTTTAATAATATGCTAACGATAATAGTGCAACCTGTTAACCAAAACATAAAAAACACCGTTGGTATAACTATTGTAAAACTTTTTATCAGAACATTAAACTTTGCCGACACATTCGTAATTTAAAAACAAAATCATAACAGCTCTTGGCTGAATATAATTTTATTGATTTGTGATTTAATCGAAAACGAATATTGGCATTGTAACTGTAAAACTGTTAACCAGAACATTTAATCTTGTTATAAACCGAAATTAAATAAAGAAAGAACAAGGAACAAAAACAGAAAACTGTTGGCTTAATAAACTTTGATTCAATTGTACGTAACTTCATGAAAGAAAGAGCGATGATACTGCCATTGTAAACCTGTTAACCAACACATTTAATCTTACCTTTAACGGACACATTAAGAATCCGCATAAATAAGACAAGACAATCGCTTAATTTGTGTACTTTTATTATTATTCACTTTAATACAATGCCATATATGTATATACATGAGCGCTAAATGCATTTACTGCTGGCTGCCGGGTATTACATGGTGCTGCGTTTAAAATAATAATTTATTAGCTTTATTAACTCTTGGTATCGCATTATTTGTTTTTGTTTTTGACACGACTAAGTAGACCAGTCCCATATTGGTTAGAAAATTGGTTACTATAATTCACTAAGACATACGAAATATATATAATAACATACGATATTTGATAACTTGCGATAACACACGATATTTGTTGCATATATTATCGATTATTTTCGCTTCTATCGTTTTCTCTTTTTTACTTTTGTGATTTTCCCTTTGCTTTTTGTTTCTCCTTTTCGGGGGCTTCTTGTGACCTAATGACTAAAACAAAGTTTTAAAAAAACTACATAGTTCATAACAAAAAAAACTAAGATTAGTTAAAAAAAAATATATATAAAGGGTAATAAGCTGGGGCGCTTTGGAAGCGCACACAGAAAGATGTAAGCAGGTTTTCCGGGAGGGAAAACACACAGACAGGTTCTACTAAATCCTGTAATTTAGCTGCGCCTTTGCTCTCTGATTATTTACAACTGAAGAAACGGGGTGCTCTCAGCAAGATTTACATTAAAAAAATACAATTTGTGCGGCTTCTTGTGCCCAGGGTTGTTCCTCTCCTTCTCCTATATCCTCAGGATCGGTTGAGCTCTTCGCGCTTAAAGTTGCGTATCGCCTCGAGCAGCTGCGACCTGGGATCCGCCGTCGGTGCACTGCGTCCTCCGGATGACGACTTAACTGGCTTTAGCTGTACCTGCGGCGGCGGCGGTGGTGGTGGCGTCGTCGTCGTCGTTGCCGCCACAACTGGCTGGGAGCTGGGTCGCAGCTTAACCTGCAGCACCACCGGTTTGGGGGGCTCCTCCGGTTCCTGCTGGAGCTTCACCTCCACTTTGGCGGTCTTAAAGACCTGCTGCTGTACGTTCTTGGCTGGCGGTGCTGGCTTGGGGGATGTGGGCTTGGGAGCCGGAACAGGAGCTACAATAGCAGCAGGTGCCGGAGCTTTGGCGGGCGCTGGTACAGGAGTTGGAGTAGGAGCTTTGGCGGGGGCTGTACCATTGACAGACACTCGTATGCTCAGAGCCTGCTCCTGTTCCAGCTGCTCTCTGGCCAGCATGCGCTCCTTGAAGCCTGTGCGTCTCAATGTGTTCTGCCCAAAGGGAGCAGGCGTCGGGACTACCTCTGCCGCCGGCCTGGTGTTCCTCTCAAGACTCGAGACTGGCCGTGGCAGGGAGTTGCTGCTGCTGCTGCTGCTGCTAATGGTGGTGTTCGTCATCGCTTGGATGTGATGACTGCCACCGGCGGGCAGGGTGAAGCGATTGCTCTTGGCAGGTCGCGGCAGCGTCGAGGATTGGTTTTGGTTCGTGGCTTGGATTTGGACTTGTTGCTTGACTTGGGGCTGGACTTGGGCTTGTTGCTTGACTTGGGGCTGGACTTGGACTTGGGTTTGAACTTGTGGTTGTGGCTTCACCTCCTCGGGGGTCTTGTCCGTCTGATTCACTTCCGTCTCCTGGCTGAACGCATCCTTCAGCGGCTTGACCGTGATGGGCACATGGTATTCCTTTCGCTGCGAAATACCCATTCTCAGTATGGGCGAAGCCACCTCAATGGTGAGCTTGGAGCTGCCCTGTGGTGGTGGTGATTGCAACCCCTGCGCTTTGCCTGCTCCACCGAAAATGTAGTCACCTTCGTTCTTGATCGCCACCTGGGACTTGGGTCGCTCGCTCCACGTGGCAAAGTTAATGCTGGGCGGGCCGGAATACCGATATGTGGGTGGCATTGGCTTGGAGCTGGGCGCCGATTCGATGGGCTTCCTGGCCGGCTGTGGACTCTCCACCTGGCTTGTGGTGCCTCTCATGATGACCGGGGGACTGGTGACCGATGGTGAGGCTGGTGTATTCGGGGGCGTTGTGGCGACTTCAACTGGAGCTGCAATCGGTTTCTGAATTGGTGCTTGGTCCAGGAGGAGTCTGCTGACAGCTGTGGGGGATTGCCTTTGAAGTGGAGGCGGTGACTCCTTCTTGGCGGCTGGGGGAGGTGTCTCCCTCTTGGCAACGGGGGGTGACTCTTTCTTGAGGGCAGAAGGAGACTCCCTCTTGAGGACAGGAGGAGACTCCTGCTTCGGGACAACAGGTGACGATGGCTTAGCAACCGGCACAGGCTCTTGTTTCTTCATGGGCGTAGGTGATGGCTCCTGGACAGGAGTCGCAGAGGAAGGAATAGAAGCTACAGGCGATGGTGTTGCCCTGGCTGATGGCTGCTGCTCCTTGGTGACGACCAAGCCGGAGTCAGTAGCTGAAGCTCTACCTCCGCCATCCACCATCGACTGCTGTTCTTTGGCCAGGAGGGGCTGCTCCTGCTGTCTAATGCTCTTTGGTTGCTCCACAGTTGGTGAAGTGCTGCCTCCGCTCTCGGCCAAGCTGTTCTTCCTGGAGTTGAGGATGGTCTTGATTACCTCCAGGCTCTGCAGGGAGGGTGACTCGCCAATGCTTAGCTCACTGGAGGAGCGGCGCTGGCCCAAGCCATAACCGTTCTGCTGCTCCAGCTTGTTCAGCGAGACATGGGAGGTGCTGCGCAGGCTGAGTGGTCCTCCTACGGGGGAAGTTACCTCTGCCTCCGCACCGGATCCCGCCTGAAAGGAGTCAGCTCTGGCAATCCGCGGCGTGCTCTTGGCCGTGGCTATGCTGAAATTGGCCAAACGATTCGGTTTTGCGGCCTCTATCTCGGCCAGCCGAGGATCGGGCTGTTTCTTGATCAACGTGTCCAGGCCCTGGTGATTGATGATCGCCGACAGTTCGTCCACGATCTCGTCGAGCGGCGAACCGGGACTCAGGGAGCCGGCACTCCGTTGGCGTGCCTGCTGATCGGAGAAATCGGGCGGCGGTGATATGGGCACCGAGTAGTTCCACGAGGAGAGGGATGTCTGCTCGCTGGCGCTACTTGGTGTGTTGGCCAGTTGTCCCTCCTCCTTTCGAACACCTTCCTCCTCATCCTCCGCGGCGGCGGCTGTAAGCACGGCCAGCTCGGCCAGACTGGTGGCCACTGGTGGCGTTGGCAGCTCCCCTGTCTCCTTTTCCTTCTTGGAGGAGGTCTGGCACAGCTTGAAGTTGTACACTTTGATGGCCTCGTCGTCCTCGGAACTGGACTCTTGCTGCAACTTCTCGGCCTCTGGCTCGGGTGTAACGGATGACGGAGAAGGGGCTGGCTCTCCAATTCCCGAATCTGCTTGCTTCGAGGCCGCATCGTTGTCATCCTCCTCGGTGGCACTGCCCAGAGATCGGGGCTCTGGGGTGGGCGTTCGGTTCAGGAGCACCTTGGATACATTGCCATTCGGGGTGCCGAGAGGGGTTCCATTGGGGGTTCCCTTGGGTGTGCCATTGGGGGTTCCCTTGGTTGTGCCATTGGGGGTTCCCTTGGTTGTGCCATTGGGGGTTCCCAGAGGCATGGCATTGGGGGTTACTGGTGCGCTGCCATTGGGTGTTCCATTACCATTCCCATTCAATTGTGGCGCTGCACTGGCGGGCAATGGTGGCTGCACGACTGGCGCCGCCACTGGCAGGGGGCTGGTGATCCTAGGCGCTGGTTGCGGCACACTTGCCGTGGGTGTCACCGGCTCGGGTATGGAGGCCAGCGATATGGTGTCCTCGCCAGGTGGCGGTGCGGGTGCCGTCTTCTTCTTGATCTGAATTATGCGCTTCCTGGGCGTGGGCTCCGGGCCTACAGCTGGTGGCTGCTTCAGATCCAGCGTGGCATAGTGACCATCGGAGGTGGAGTCCTCATCCCGCAGCGACTTGGAGCTATTGCCATTGCAATCCAACTCCAGCTGACCGGCTGAGAGATTGGGCGTGGACATGCACAGCTGTGGACGCTTCACAATCACCGCGTAGGCGGGCTCGGACTTCAAGCCGCCTCCTGCCCCCACTGATGCTGGTATATCCGGCACGGACTGCTCTGGTATGCAAATCTGATTCGGAGGACGCGGTGCCGTTCGCTTCTTGCGCGGTGGCGGTGCCATGACCTTTGTGGGCGGCGGCACCACCACCGGTGTCCGGGTGTAGTTCATCCCAGTGGAGTCCATTGAGTTGAGCGAGTTGCTCGAACTGTAGGGACTCGGCGTCTTCGCCGTCACCTTCGAGTGGCGGCTGCTGCTGAAGTCCGAGCTGCTGCTCAGGGAATCGCGAGCGATGCCGGTGCGCTGGAACTTGTGGTGGTGCATGGCATCCGGATTGAAGTTGTCGTACGACTCGGACTTGTGGCACAGCCGGATCTCCGAGAGACCCACAGCGCCGATGGTCGATTCGCAGCTATACACCTGACTAGCGTCCACTGGGAGGAGGAGGAGGAGGGATAGGATTAGTATTAGTAGAGAGAAGGAGAGAAGATATACACCCACCTGGACTCCGGAACTCGTACTTGTCCGCATCCAGCTGCTTGTTGTCACAGACCAGCGATAGGAGCTTGCTGAGCGGCACTCGGGCGCCCAGTCTGGCCACATACAGTTGATCCTTGGGCAGCAGGACGGTGATGCGGAAGGTCTGCTCGAACAGTGCATTGCTGGTGGCAGCCGGCACCGGCGTTATCCTGTTGTACTCCAGCTGACTAGTCTCGTTGATGTCCGTGTCCGTGGACAGGTGATGCAGCTGTGTGGTTGACTTGGACAGCTTGCCTATGGAGGTGCTGCCAGTGCTGGTTTTGTCTGGCGAAGAGATTAAATTACATATTTAATGATTATTTAAATATGCATCTCTATAATATTTATTCTTCTTGAAAGGAGTTTTTTTAAAAGGAAAAAAGCACGAGCAATAAATATGTATAAGATGCGTAACGCCCAAGCAATTTAAGCGAAATTTAAGCAGCATCGTATTTATTTTTATCGTCTTGGTAGAATTATAGGGAAATATTAAACTTTACAGGCAGTTTGCCAAGGGAAATGGCAAAATTTAAAAGGTTTTTGAATAAGGAAAGAAAGTTTCTTGTGGTTGTTATAGAAATATATGGAAATTATTTGTTTATTGTATAATAAAATCAAGAATTTTTAAGAAACTGTTTAATTAATCAAATGAAATAATTATTCCTTAGAATTAAGTAAAGTTATTAGAGAATTTTTTTGTTTTTTGTTTTTTTTTTTTGCTGCTTTCCTTGACTGGCTTTACAGATCGATTAACTGATCGATTAACTGTTCGATTACTTACCCTTTTTGCGGCCAAACCAGCGGTTCAGTGTGGAGAAGCCGCCCTTCATGCTGCTCATGTTGGTGGGCGTGGCTTCTGTTCAGTGTTTCCTTTTCCCTCTCTCCAACTTCCGCTTCCGTTTCGGTTTTCGTTTCCTGTTACGTGTCTTCAATCGTGTTTCGACTTGCTCGCGTTATTCGGTTTGTTTTGTGATTTCTTTCTGTTTCTTGGATGTTTCGAGTTTCGTAATATTATAGACGATTCCTAGAGCATGCTAGAAAATGGCGTGCGATTTGTGCGCTGCGAAATCTGCAAGTGGAAAGGCAAGGTAGACACAGAAAGTGAGTTAAGAGCTCGCCGATTACAAAACAATGCCCCCGCATAACCATAAGACGACGCTCCACTCCATCCACAACGCTCCGGTTCCCTCTCTTATCAGCTTTTGGCCCGATAAGGATGATGGAGGGGGCGGTGGTGATGGTGGTGGATGGTCTCCGCGGTCTCCTTATCACCTGCCACCTGTATATCTGCCGCAGATACATATACTCACTACTATAAGGCGCCGCATCCATGATACCCTTCTAATACCCCAGAAAGCAAAAACATTGAGTGTAGTGTCGTCGTAGTAAAACAATCAAGAGAGAGCAAAATTTGTTATGTTGATAAATAAATAAAATATATTCCAAAGTCGACTAGTTGGTAAAAAAAAATACACCTATTCGAAACGTTCGAACGTTCAAAAAGGAAAAAATACGAAACGAAAATTACAAATATTTTTAAGTGAACTTTTATTCGTAATTAAATAGTTCTCTCTTGAATTCTCAACTACGAATTCAGGGAAGAACATTTCTTACTTTTAATGCATATAATTACTTCAATATATTTTTATCAAAGATCAACACAAAACAATTTCTAAATACCTACATGTATTCTCTATAATTTACACCTGATTTAAAGTGAACTTTTACTCATAGCTATACAAGTTAAAGTAAAAAGTGCACCTAAAATTCTTAAGCAAAAATTTTGGGAGGAGCATATCATAGTTTTCAGCCATATTTTCTTCAAAGAAAAACCCAAAACAAAATATAAATATGCGTTATTATACACACTCTCTATATCCTTAGAGTAACTTTGAGTTCTCAGTGTATTTTTTGGTATTTGCTTTATCAATTAAATGCCTTCGTTCTTATTTTCGTAGCTATTTGCTATTTGCTTTGCGCCTTTTGCGCCTGGCTTAGTGCTTAATTGTCGGCCAGGTTGTTTAATGGCTCACACACATACATATCATACATATCATACATACACCTATTGCCGGCGATAAGCCCAAGAAAATCGAAATCGGCGGCAATGAGAGAAAATGAGAAGCGCTTGTGTCGCGTGCGTTTTTTCGTATTTGCACACAATGGAAAATAAAAAAAAAATAAAAAACAATTCGCAAATCGTAAATCGCGAAGGCAAGGCGATTTTCCGGGGGGAGTAGGCGGAAGGGGCGTGGTAGGTAGGCGCTGTTTACTTATTGTCTAATGACATAGTTAGATTGTGCAGCGGTGTGAGTGTGAGGCCATGCAAATTGCGGGCAATTGCCGCGCCAACAACTGGGTTCTACAGCTGTGCACTGCAAAAAATAAACCATTTTTCTAGGGTAAAATTTTGAATTTTTGGAAATGAAATGGTGTTCTTTCATCAAAAAGTAATTGAGAAATTTAAGCAAATTTATATTTTCCATGTTTGGGTTGAAATCAAATAAATTATTTGTAATTCTTCGATATATGTTGATAGTTTATCGACATTTGGCCTAAAGGTCGATGTACATCGTTTCGATATATTTAAACATTTAATCGATAAACAAAAGCTTCTAACGTTTTCGTAAATTTTGCGATAACATCGATATTTTACTGAAAATATGGATATTTCAAGCTTTATAACATTTTCGATATGTGTACATATCCCATAGTTAAGGTATAAGAACTATATGAAACCTATAAACTATATATAACAGTTATTTCATAAATATTAAAGACTAAATGATTTCAAATAATCTTATAGGAAGACCTTTAAAATTATACACCAAAATTGTTTTCTCTGTAACAATCAATACACAAATACAGCTTAATTTCACATGACTTATCCACGTACAGTGGATTTCAAAGCTGTAAGGTTTTATTACTAGTAAGTGATTCCCACAGGAAGTACACTTCCCTTAATTTTCCCCAATTAATTCCTTAGTTAACCTTTTAAGCAATTGACTATAATTGATTTTAGAAGGCATGTAGTAGGGTTCGCATAAAGCAAACATAACAATAGGTTCTTAAACTAATATATACTTTACTCGATATTTTCAAATATTTTTTACATAATTAAAAGTATTACAATCAATCATGTACTACAAAATATTCAATTACTTAATCGCTGACTTGTGCCCATGGTCTGCACTGTATGTTTACTATTCGTGATTGAGACACGCGCCCCTTTCCATGAGGCAAATCGATTTGTGTTTACTTTTTAATGAGCAGCAGCCCCGAACTAATTAGCCCAACTATTAGCCAGTCTAATTAGATATTAAACTCCACATGGAGTCGGTCTCCTCGATCCCTAGTGGAGAGAAGAGAAGAATATAGACATGTCTCTGGGTATACCGGCACTCCCTTTATTGGCAATCGGAGCTTTGATTTCTAATCAAATTCCCTTCCGCTAATGTCTCAACAAACTATTCAATTGTGGGGATTATCGGGTCTAGTATTTCCCATTCATTATATGAGAATATACATATATTTAGGTAATTTGAGTTGGGTAAATCTCGGGAGGAGGGGGTATTGGGCCCGTCGATTTCCCAGCTGTTATTGCCACTCTTCTCCACCTGTTACCTGTTTACCTGCTATTGTTTTTGTTCTTGGTTATCAGTTCGGTATTGTGGTTGTTTTTGGCTTCGGCCTTTATAGTCAGTCACTAAAGTTCCCCTTGAAATAAACATGAGTAAGTAAAAATTCCTCGGCTATCGTGAGGCGGCGATGAGAAATGTTTTCTTGCCATAAATCATCACGTTCCATAAACATGGCTTGCGGTCGGTGTGCTGCCAAAAATAATGAGCTTGGCTAATAGCACATCAACAGCCGCAGCACCACAACACACACGTTAAGTGTGTTTGGGGCCTTTTGAACCTGGCTAATTGAAATAAAAATTAAATTACTCTCTAGCGGTTGGTCTCTGAACTTTATACTCTGCCTTATCGGCTATTCGGTCCTCATTAGGGGGATATATAAACTCGTGTGGGAACTATCTTTACAAGTGAGCCTTGGAGTGATGTTGCCATTACCATAAGCTCACACCTAACCCTCAGTACGTACTGCTAGGGGGTAGATATATGCGAACAATCTGGCGTAATTGAACTGTTTGCTTTGGCACGTTGTTGCCGGAGATGGTTAAGTAACGCTCTCTATCGATTTCCACTTCCAACACAAGTAGTGAAGCTCTGCCGGCCCAGTTAACAGACAAACACGTTATACATACATACATATACCTAGAAACATACAAACTCATAGAGATAGATATGTATAAATAGAGCAAGGTACGAATGCTTGTAATTGCCGTGTGCCACAGGGGTCAGAGCGATTCCCATTTACTCGGCATTTATCAAATCGATCGATCCCCAAAACAAGGTCTTTAAAACCTGGCGAAATCAGATCACTTAATCACGTAAACTTGATCGATCAGTAGTCACATTGAGGCCTCACGAGTTAGTCTAGCGCCAACCGTATCTTTGGCTTTGAAATTTCGAATCTCTTAAGTGGCTCTCAAGGAAAGAGCAGGCCCTATGAGCCATATCACTTACTCACAATGATCTTACTCATCCCATTTGAATATTTTGAATCACTTTTCTGAGTAAAGCTGAATTTTTGGGTTTTTTTTTTCAAATGTTTACTACCTAAATCTCATTTAATTTGCTAATTTAATTGAGCTTAATGGTTTTGAATATCAATGTAAGACAGAAGATCCTTATTAGAAATCAAGGCCTTTAAATGGGTGCCATTAAGGAACTTCCCACTGTGAGAGCTATATGGTTCTGAATACATCACCCTTGATGGGTTAGATAACTCCATGACTTCCATGATTGAATGCTAATTTCATGGCTAATGTCTTCTCTGTCCTCCCCTTTTCTTTTATTTATTTATTCTGCGTTTTTTAAGGAGATTCCGTTATGTGTACACTACAAATTGGCAACTTTCTACCGTTACACATCGTGCCTAAATAACGAAATTGGTTGTATATATTTTTGGAAGTATCAAGTACCCACAGAGGGCGAATCAGAAAGGCAAACAGAAGACGGACGAATCGATGATTAATGGTCCCGGGAATCGGATGTGTGTGATTTTGGGGAATGTCGGAATCTCGGAGTATCGGAATATCCGAGGCTGACTCCATCGTGGAACTTAAATATAGAGATGTTGCGTTCCAATCGGGTATTTATATATATTATCGTACAATATATGCAACGGGTGACACTGACATTGAAGTTCGCGCGGTTCGCGGCATTGCATTCACGGAGATTCATCGCCTGCTGAGGTTGCTCCAAAGTTGGGCGATGATATCATTATATAGCCGACGTGAGGGAATTTTTTATTGGTGCTCATCATTGGTTCCTTATATATATGTATATATAAAAATAATCACCCAATCCAACTAGACGGCTATGCTAATTCTGTGCGGTAAGACGATAGCCAGAAGCAGAAACAAAAGGAAACACCTGTGGATTGACTTTCTCGAGTCACTGTGCCTGTTTTAAGCATTTGTATATATATGAATATTTTTTTTTATTTCGCGGACAGCTTTATCTGCAGCAGTTATCGGGCTTTCAGGGCGATACGCATGACTAATCCCACAACCGAATATGCTAAGTCGCAGTCGCAGTCGCTGTCGCTGTCGCTATGTCGCCACTGTCACTTGGCCACCATTATCTATTTCAATTTGTACGGCAATTTGAGCCACTTGATTAGGCCGATCTACCGGCTGTCTCTGGCTTGGCATAACACATGCTATAAGCCATATACTATGCACTATATATCTATATATAGGCCCCCGTTTGAATGCCAGTTATCACGTACCGCCTCGGATGGCTCAGGAATGGCACCTGTCCCCCACTCAATTGTCCGGGAGATCCAATTGTACTGTCAACTTCCAGTCAAACGTTGGTAGTGACGTGACCGGCGGTTTTTATTGATAAAAGACATTGAGGGATTAATTGTGCATAACCGAAAGATATCAAAGGGGTGTGTACTGGCCTATGGAGTTGGGTTTTTATATAGCAAACAATCTTCAAAGCTTATTGGTTTCTTTGAACTTTAAACTAATACAATCAGACCTTTGAAAGCCAATTATAAGTTTAGTTTCTTGGGAAACGAATATTTTACAGAGTTCTTTAGATACAAGTTGAAGCAATTAAAAAAATCTGAGGTACCATTTAAATATAGAAGATTATTATGTTTTATTACCAAAAAAAGGAATTAAAACATCTTGAGAAAAAGGATAAAATCAAAGGAAACTAAAGACAAGTCTAAATAAATTCATTAAACAATTTAAATCTCTCAATGGATCTTACCCACAGAGTAAAGCCCAAGAATTAATTAATAACTAAAAACTAAAGATTAAATAAACCACAAAAACCAAGAGAAAATACGTTTAAAGAAAGATAATCGATTGTCAGCCCAAACAGGTTGGAATAAGCTAGAAGTAAGTCTATAGGATGAGGTGGAAAGAACACGTCGAAAAACCAAAGTAAAAGGTAGTAAAAATCGATATTCCGACTATTTACCGCCTTTGGAAGCGACTTCAGGCCGACTTCTCGGCCAGTTCCTTGGCTAATTGAAAACAAATCGACGCCCGACGCTTGGCTAATTGCAAGTTTTCCGTTAATTTTGCACAGATAACGATATTAGCCAACTGCATTTCCAACTGCTGCTTGGCCTTCTGCCGCATTTATGGTACGAGTCTATATGCTATATAGTTATTAGATGGGTCGGTTATATCTATATATACATATATCGGGTGTGCGGAATCCCGGTAGCTACGTGACGAGACCCCACTGTGCACTCCTCACATTCTGCATTCACAGTGCCTGCTCGATATATTTATTTACTTAACTTTTGTTTTTGTCAATATTAAAGATAAAGATTAACTGTTGCAGTTTAATAAATAATATTGGTTTTTAATTATCAATCTAACAAATACTGTAATTTTAATTAATTTATTATGTTTTAACGTAAAAAAAAAACAAAACAAATTGTTATGTCCTCGGTGGATATTGTTATTTACAGATCACTTTTGAGGCTAGTTCACTCTTCACAGGAGTCACTGTATATTTTTTTGTGTTTCAGTTTCCAGCCGTTCCTTTTGCGCTTTCTTTTGCGCGTCACTTCGTTGCAATTAAACGCAGAGTTTGCTGTTTTTTTTTTGTTTATGTTGTTGTTTGTTGCCGTTGCTTCTTTTACACGTTGTCATAAGCCAAACTTAATTAATAAACTCACACTTGAAAATTTTATACGCTAGCTACTAAAGGTAAACTAGAAAAACAACAAAAAATTGCGTACTAACTGGGGTTAGCGGTGTTTTTTCGATTTCGGTTCTTATTTTTTGGCTTTCTCTCTCTTTCGCGGACAGAACGAAATGTGTAGAAGACGAGAGGGAGCGACTTTGGAGAGGCGGCTTTTGCCGACGACGACGTTAACAAAACTGAAAACAAAAAACGCGCAAATTATGCATAGAACACAACACAGCGCACCAACACACACACACACGCACACTACACTCACAATAATAGTGGCAATAATAAAGCAACGGTAACTCTCTAATAATAGAGCCGCAGGCAAAACGCAAAAGAAAGAACAGCAAAAAAAAAAACACAACACAAAATTGCTCCGCTCAGCTGTTGGTGCTCTCACGCGCCACACCGCTCTTTCTCGCTCGCTCCTTAAGCTCTCCCTCCGCTCTCTCCCGTCGCATTGCTGCTGCTTTATCTTATCAGACCTTGCAGACTGATGTAGCAACAACAACATGGAGAAGAGTGTTTAAGGAGAAAGGCAAAAG
The DNA here is from genome assembly GCA_018152175.1 of Drosophila jambulina. Lineage (NCBI taxonomy): Eukaryota > Metazoa > Arthropoda > Insecta > Diptera > Drosophilidae > Drosophila > Drosophila jambulina. The sequence goes on from JAECXH010000006.1 coordinate 5,717,290, forward strand.
TGCAATAGTCTCTTTTTTGTTTTTGGTTTTACAGTTAAATAGCCATAATTGGACATTTACCAATTGTAGTTATTGTTGAATCCAATTGGAATCTGTATCTTTCATTGATTTGAATTTGGCCAATTGGAATTTTTGTGGGTTTATTACATTTCTTTAAAGTTTCTTTAGTTTCTTTGTTACCCAAATAACCTGAACTTGTAAAAAAATACTTTATTTTAGGCCTAACTAGGATTTTAAGACATCATAAAAGGTTAGCTGGATTTTTAAAAGGATCTTTACACTTTTAATTCAACTTTTCCGCTTTGGTATTTAAAATCAAAGAAATTATTTAAAATTTATTAATATTCTGCATTATAATTTTTGTTTAGTAATAATTGTAATATCCAATTCGGACACATAATTTTCTGATTTAAAATTGATCGGTTGGAATTTTGGTAGGTGTTTTTTAATATTCTTGAAAGTTTTTTAGTTCTTTTTTATAACCAAATAAATGGAACTTGTTCAAAGTGAAGATTTTAATTTTGGCTTGGAGTTTTTTGTATTACCTTTAGGCCAGCTATTTTGAAAATGTATTTTCCCTTGTAAATCTCAAGTATTTGATCTTGGTATTTACGATCAAGATAATTTATTAAAATTTATATATTTTTCTGCACTGTTAACTTGTTGGGTAATATGTTTTCGATAATTTGAAAGGTGAAAAACAGTTATTTCCAACTAGTTCTGGCTTCCAGTTTCAGCACTGATCAAGAACTGATCGAGTACTTTGGCTATTTTTCAAAACTTTTGTAGTGGTTCTTTTCCCACCAAGATCAATTTATATTTTTTAAGTTTTTCGAGTTACCATCTTGACCTTTCTATTTCTAACTATTTGACGCGACGTCAAGATCTTCATAGTTGAAGTAGCACTGTATCTAGAGTCTAGACTCTGCGCGCTTGCCTTGTATTTGACTTTAGTATCTGCTGCTCTGTATCTGTATCTTCACTTGTCGCCGCACTTGGGCAAACTGAACTAAAACTTCCAGCTAAGTGCGTTGCATAACTCAGATGATGATGAGCTGCGCCGGCGACGCTGCGGCGGTGACTGCGACTGCGACAGAGACTGGAGACTCCGAAGCGGCGGCAGCAGAATTGCGCAAGTCTGGCAAGTTCTGATTGACGACCTTCAATCGCAGTCAACTATTTGTGTATTTTAACCACTTCGTGTGGGGGGAGCCCAAGCAACCACCTTCTCTCGCTGCTTGGGGGTTTTCTATGGTTTTTAAGTGGCGCTCCTTGTGCCAGAAAACCGCCAACGCTTTTCACTCGCCGCAGGAGTGGCAACCGCTTAAAAGCGTGACCATTTTCGGCTGCCATCGCCAAGAAGAAAGGAAGGAAGCCTCACCTCAACGCACACGCTCACGCACACGCGAAGCGCCAATGACATCATAGGTGGAAGCACCATAAATGGACATTCCAAGAGAAAAATAACACAAAAAACAAAGAACTATCAGCATTTAGACCTTATAATAGGGTGTGTTCCGTACCAAGTCTCCCCATCGACTCCTAACTATTACATTTTATCGAAGTCGAACATCTCTCCTCCAGCTCTTTGACAAAAGTGAGTGGCATTCTGCGGTGTTCTAGCCTAAGAACTTGGGAGAACTTGGTCTTGAATTGTTTGTTCTTTAGTTAGGCAATCCCTAAGTCTCACAAGAATTCAAAGAGTCTTGAAATACCTTTTGCTTGAATGCTATTTTTCTTAGAACCTAGCTGTTTTTTGCTTTATTCTTATAGATATATTACCATTAACAAAGAAATACCAAAAGAATACCAAAAAAATAACAAAGAAATAAGAAAGAAATACCAAAGAAATTACAGAAAAATACCAAGGGAATAACATAGAAATACCAAAGAAACCACTCCTTGTGATTTTTATATTTTATATATATTTTGCTTAAAATATATTCTGAGAAATCAGCTCTTTTTGCTGGAATAAAACTAAAGGTAATTAAAATACCAAAGAAATACCGAGAAAATACCAAATAAATATCAAAGAAATACCAAACAAACCCCTTTCTGAAATTCTTAGAAACTAGTTCTTGTTTGCTTTATTATTATAATGATATTACTCTTAACTAGAAAACAACTGTAAAGGCAATTATGTTACTAATGAAATACCAATGAAATACCAAACAATTCCCCAAGAATCCCGAATTTTTCTGGGTTATATTTACTGCCCCCTATTAGTACTCGATATAGCTAATCAAGAGCCAGATTAACACGTTAGAATCGGTATCAAAATCTATGTTAAAAGCGGGCCCTTGGCCCCGAAAGAATTTACAGTTTTGGAATCGATTTGTTTTGGGGTCTATTTGGGATCTAAAAAATGATTACAAGAACCCCTGTGCCATATACCCAGCTATCGCAACCATCTCTGGCCCGACTTCCTTTCGTGGTCGGCGACTATCTTGATCACTTAAGGCTTGTTTCACTCGCATATTAGTGGTGGTCGATGACGCCTAACATATGTATATAGTATATATAGAACAGCACCATGCTATCGCGCAAAAGAATTCCAATAAATTCTGTCTGGGCTTACGGAAATTTTGGGTCCGCCAGATGATATGAAGGGGGTATTATGGGTACTGCTATTATGCTTCTTATTATTTATTTATTTATTTTTCTTCGAGGGCGCCACCGAAACTAACTAACCGAAAGTACTACCATCTGGCGCTCGTCGTGCTTGTACTTGTACTGGTTGTAGTCGTACTTGTACTCGAACTCGTACTCGTCGTATTTATAGTGTTTCTGTGTGGGGCACGTTCCGGGGTCTGTGATAACCTCAACCTTAACAGTCGTGTCTTTGGTCTTGGCGAAGGTTTCTTCGACAGACGGGGGCGTTCATTGCTATCAGTCTCGTACTGCATGGAGTGTATATATACGTACGTATATATCTCGATCAGCAACATCATTGGGCCATTTCTCCAGCGGAGACCGAGACGGAGACGGAGACGGAGACTTGAGACTCTCTGGTACTCCGGTGACCCCGATTTGAGGGAATTCTTGTGCTGTTTTTTTGTATTTTCTTCTTTTTTTTCCTCATTTTTTTCGTAGTTGTTGCGAAAAGTGGCACAAACTCATTCCGAAAAGCGGCAAGAAGAACAACAGAGAGTGGCAGCAGCCAGGCAGCCGCCGTAAACAAGTTTCGCGATGGCAAATTCGACAATGGAACCATATGATCAGCGTAATGATCAGTTATGATCATTGGCTCCGAGAGAGGTATTTCCTTGGCTAAGGCAAATCTTTCATAAATCGCGAGGCACGCCCAGGCCGCCCTCCTTTTTGTTGTTATCTAGGAAAATAGTTGATCTACATACCAACAAGCTCCGTTAGCCATGGCCCTTGATACATTTTTCTTTCCTAGTTTTCCTATGCCTTTTTTTTTTTTGCATGCCTTGCTTTAATTAGACTTCAATCAATGCCAGAGGTAGCTGTCAGCGCCCCAGTGGCTGCTCTTCACAGCAAGATACTGCACTTGGAGAAGGCATATAGTGGGTTTCACTATTTTCCAAGAATTTTGAGGAATTCGAAGGGAGAAAGGGGTTTTTTAGAGCTAGAGCTAGAAAGATGTGAACCCGATTGAAAATAGTTCTAAGGAAACTTATCAGTTGGACCATTTTTGAAGCCAAACATAAGTAAGGCTCAGTTTTGGCATCATTACTGCTTAATTTGCATTAGAATTCCCAACCTAGCCTAGCTGTAAGTACTTGGTAAGCAGTTCAGCAAAACAGGTATTAATGGGGGTAAGTGTTAAAATATTAAAATTTATACAGAACGATTCTTGTCAAAAATATATAATTAAAATGGCAATGACAAAAAATACACCAGGGTCTTGTAGGCACACTTACCGCTTGTTTTGCATTAAAATTCCCAAATAATTCTAACAGAAAACAACTGGTAAGCAGTTTAGGAATAGGATACTGATGGAAAAAGTGCCCAAATTGTAAAATATTCATAAAAAGATCCACAAAAGTATTGGGAATTATGGCTTTTATAACTTTAGGCTTCGACATTGCTTGTTTTGCACTAAAATTCCCAACTAATTCTAGCAGAAAACAGCTGGTAAGCAGTTCAGAAGAAGCATACTCACGAAGAAATTGTTGATTCCCTTCTCAATTAGAGTAGTTTTAATTAAAAAAATAGCCTCTAAAGTTATAGTATTTATTTTTTATCAGTGCTCATACATTTTACCGCCTATAACCCCAACTCTGACGTCAGTCATTAGTCGCAGAATGGGGTCAACACTGCCATATAGCAGTTGGGGATTGGGAATCGGGGAACGGGCAACGGAGGAGAGATTCCCCTCAAGAGTTGACTCGAGTGCGGCCGACAGTTGCATGCGTTTGGCTTGGGCTTTGACTTCGGTTTGGGTTTGGGTTTGGGCTTGGGCTCTCAATGATTTCGGAGATCGGAGCAGCTGATTCAATTACGACTTGCGTTGCGTTTGCGTTGCAAGTGCAGTCAGCCGTCCGGACAATTCAATGTGGCTCAATCTCGAGAGATAGAGAGACACATCTGCGCCCCGGGCTATGGCTGTGGTGTATCCACTTACACGACATCCAAGTGAAACCTTGTCTTGTATTACACAAATGCAAGCCATGGGGATCGCTCCCCTGTCACTTTTCACATTTTACACAGATTAATTCATTTAACATATATTTATACAAGCTGAACTTTTGCCCACATGCCGGAGTTGATTTAAGTGGACACTTTGGCAAGTGTGACCCACATTTACTTGGATATATATTTGATTCCCTAACGAAATGGGTGAGCTGTGGCGATCTATGATGTATCTTTTGAATATATTCCTTGACATATATTTCTTCTCTTGAAAACCAAGCGACAATCCATCAAGTCAAGCCTTAAAACTATATAGTATTTTATTTTATGAACCTTTAAACCCAAATATTTAGCAAATATCCAATGGTATTTATGTTTAACGGCTCCAAAAGCCGGTTATTTTAGGTTTTCTATTCTGTTGTTTCTGTTTTTTATGGCAAGAACTTAAATTTAAAGCTACTAAAGACCACTAAAAACCATTAAAAACCTCGAGAGACCCTCTAAAACCCACTCGTTGTGACACCAATCGAAAGAGCAGTGTATTATTTCTCCAAACAAACATTTGCCGGGTAATTGCTTTTCATTGTCTGGCTAAAGCCCTCATTAAATGGCTACCTTTTGTGGATCTGGATCTGTTTGGTGGCCAGCTGCAAGTGTTTGTCTCGCTGAGAGTCGTAAAAGAGCTATGGAGATCTATGGGGAGCTATGGGGAGCTATGGAGAGCTATGAAATCGCCGCCCAATAAACGGCAACGGTGCATGGCCGCAGCAACCTGTCAAGATCGGGTTTTTTTATGATTATTTTTTATGTTTTTTCGGGTGTTTGAGTGTTGCAACCACAGCAGCAGCAGCAGCAGCCGAGGCAACATGCAACATACACAGCCAGCCAGGCCACATTCAATTGCTGCTCATAATAATTTGTTGGAGTGCATTTTCCACATTGCAATGCTCGTGGGCCACTGCGGGGATGTTTCTCTTTCTTTTTATATATTTTTTTTGTATATATACATATGCATTTATGTGCAAGCCGGGCTGAGGCAAGCCCCGCCCACTGGCCAAACGAGCTGGAAAACAACCTGGAAGAAAGTGAAGCGAAATGAAATGCAGCTGCAACAACAGCAACCAGCAAGCAGCAGCCAGCAACTAGCAACTAGCCACTTGCAACTTGCAACTTGCAACTATCAACTACTTGCAACTTGCCACTAACAACTTTTGCTTCTCTCTTGGTGGAAGCGGCTTTCCTACTTGGCTAATAACTGGCTTGCATTTCATTTGAAAAGACGTTTAACGCACTGCCTTAATTGTACTGCTGCAGTTGCATCCATCGGATGCAGCTACCAGATACATAGCTGCCGCTGCTGGGCTTGCCAAACAACCTTGACATGGCAGCCAAACTAATGACAGGAAATCGCCAACAAGTGCGCATCGCCCAATCCCATCCAATCCCATCTGCAATCCGCGCCAGTCTCTCCTCTCGAATCAATCCACTGCAATCCCACACAGAGATGAGCTCGCCTCACCTCATTATAGTTACTATCACAGGGCAGCCTGCCCAATGGGATATATTTCGAACCAAGATAGAGTTATTTTTAAAATTATCTATCCATATATATGAAATTTATATTGTTTCCTAAATGGTTTAAATATGTATTTAAATATTTGTTATGCGCTATGATTTATCTGGCAAAATTTGTGATTTATTTTGGTGTTATAGAACATTGATATGAATTAGAAATTTAAATTAAATCAATGTATGTCAAGTTTTATTTTGAGATTTCCATATATATTTTACATCTTGGGGTTTTTGAAGTATAGGTGATAATAATATCTACTTTATTTATATTTTATTTAATAATTTTAAGGATTTTTCAAGTTGATATATTCAGAAAGTATAATGGAAACCTTTGATTTTTTTAAAAAGGTTTTGATTTTGATTTTAAGATTTATATTTATTTCCCCATGTGCCTTTTGGAATATATAATTTTACATTGTCAAAATTATAGTATTTATTTATTTAACATAAATAGTTTAATTTACAGACGTTTGACTGTACTTAGATTGCCTTGGCTGGTCGCGTTCATTATTTTTTTAATTGCGCGTCACTTGAACAATTGCCGCCCATGCCATCTCCGTATCTGAATCTGTACCTGTATCTCTCGGTCTCGCTATGAATGTGTCTATGTATCTCTATCTCTCTTGCCTTGCCTGTGTATCCGCGTATCCGTAAGTGCAAGTATCTGCAAGGCGCAAAAATGCGGCTAACTTCATTTTGGCCATTTGCACCGATTGATCATTGGGGCCCCCAGCGCCTGGACAGGCGCCGAAAGACCCCAAAGAGTGGCTGGCTTATTGCATATATCGGCGTTTGAGTTTGAGTTCGAGTTGAAATTGGATTTCCAATTGGAATTGGAGTGTCTGCGAGGTGCATTGAACCAAATGTGGCTCACCTTGGCTCAAGATACTTCTCTGTATCTGTATCTGCATCTCGCTGAGTGTGTGTGTGTGTGAGTGCGAGGGCGGGGCTGGGCCCTGGTTTATCAATGAAATTGGACAGCTGAATGGGTAACTGGGTGGCCAGGTGCCGCCACCGCCGGTTCAGCAATTAGCGGGTGAAAATATTTTCGTATGGGAAAAATGTCAGAGTTACGGAACTAAAAATTGTGCTTAAAATTATTGCAAAATATGTAAAGATATTTTTTTTCTTGAAAAACAATAAATAGGGTTTGAAGAAGAAATGAAATAGGAACAGGATGATTTAATATCGATACACCAATCGATAATCGAACCAAGTTTAAACCAAAATGCTTTAATCGATAAAAAATAATGAAAAAACAGCATCGCAAACTGGTTTTGATTATTTTGCGATAATATGGGTATTTTATCTTAAATGCGATATAGTTTTTACAGTTTCCAATATATAATACTTAATGATATTTTCGATATTGATATTAAGTGCGATATTTTTCGCCGATATCGATCGATAGCGATATCAGACTTCTCCCCATATAAGTTCATTTCTTATAACTTCGTCTGCTAAAATACGGGAAAGAACTCTTGGTAACCCTTAACATATATGACTGTTAAAAGAACTATTGATTTGTAATACTTTAAATATATTTGGTTTGAGGAATTATGAAAAAAAAGTATTTTTTTTTAATTTGAAAACGAGCAGCACAATATTCCTATAGCTTAGACCCCTTTCTTTTTTTCCAGCTTTCACATATAAACCTTTCCACTTGTGGTGTTGTAATTTTTCCAGCTTTCAGATGCAGTTCCTATTTTATTTCTTATATTTTTTTTTGGGTCCAGCATTTGATCTGATATATCCAGTTTCCGATCTGGCCGGCTGACCAGCTAACCCCCTTCGGATCAAGTGCAAATATGGAAATATCTCAGCTGGACATTAGCCGGGAAGGCGATGGTATCCGATTACCCGATTCGCTCGAGGAAGCCGGATGCATGGAATGCGATTCGCAAGTGCATATATATATTATAATATATAAAAAGTATATATATATATATAAAGGAGGGGAACAAACCCCGGGGACAAGTGTCATTGGACTCCAAAGAGCCCTAATGTATTTATGGTTATTTTTGCATGGCGGATCATGGAGATTCATTGGGAATGCAAGTCACAGGTTTTTCTTTTGATGGTGGGAAAGCCTGGCACGACCGCGGCTGACCTTGAAATGGACCCCTGACGATGCCAAAAGTGCTAGAAAAGCTGCCTAGAAACCTGGCCAACAAATCTGGCCAAGAAACCTGGCCAGAAACCGCCAGGCAGGGCAGAGAAAGTAGTTAGGCAACCAGTTGGCTTGGCTCTGAAAAAGTAAAATTATTTTAGGACAGGCGCTGAGAAAAGTATGTCACCTGCAGCGCACAGAATGTGCAACCAAGGCTTTCGGGTCTACCAAAAAAAAAACAAAAAAAACAGCTGTGGCAAGTTTTACTTTCTGTCCCAAAAAACCAGCCAAGAAAAGTGGCCGAAAAGTATCGACAACAAGTCTCCCTGTCTCTCTTGCATACTGGCCAAACAAGTTGGCCAAAATCCAATACCAAAAACCAATAGCTGGATGCGTGTTGCATGCCGCCGAGCAGGAAGCACTTGCAACACTTGCAACACGCAAGCGCCTCGCTTGATCTGAGCTCTGGTTCGTTTTATTTATTATGTTTTTTTTTTTCGGAGCTCGGCTAATGGAATTCCAGTTGGCCCGATCTCCTCCCGATCTCCTCCCGGTCTCCTCCTCCACTTATATAAAAGATTAGACACAGTCATGTCACGTAGCTGGTGTCCAAAGTCGCATTTTCTGGCGGCGACGGAGATTATACAATGATCGCAGGCGAAATGTGTGTTTTGGGAGCGTCTCTCGTTCATGTGAGGCACGTCCTCGGGCCATTAGATATATTGGCTAAGCCAAGGGGAGTTAGGAGCCATCGATTTATCGATTGAACGATCGATCCAATGCTTGAATTATGTGTGAGCAGGGGGGAAATGGAAAAACAGTGGTGCCCTAGGCCCAGACTCGAGGGTAGAGTATGTAAATTCTTCTAAGTATTCAAATTTTCTGGCGCATTATAACTATCTTTAAGGGTTTATTAGCTATCCTTGTAGTTATAGGTATTTTTTAAGACATATTATAGGGAATCTAGCTAGTTTTTTCCCCAAATCTAGTCACTTTGTTCGATTTTTTACTCAGTAGTTAGTTTCCCTGTTCTATAATAAGTTTATTTAAGGAATTTATATCAATATATGTTATAAATAAAATCCCACTGTATGATGTAGTAAAAGTTTATGTAACTCAAATCAGTATTCCGCATACCAATATTTTGTATCTTTGCTGTAGAACCTTCTATTTTCGGTTATTACTTAAGATACAAAAGATTCACTTCCCCACTGGTGTCTGCTCTCAGATAGCAAATAACTCAGCCAGATCACGTACCCATATCTGCCACGATTATACAATATATGCCACTATATATATATCTATCTATTTGGGGCGTATTTCACGCACGTCTTCTTCGATTTCTTCGGCTTCTTCTCGGGTGTCTTCTGTGGCCCTTGCCCAACATTTTGACCCACTTGCCCCAATGCGAGCCAAGTCGGTATCCGAATCAAAAAACCGATCGCATTTCAACTCTCTCTCTACGCTCCTTCACTCTTTCGCGCCGGCTTTCTTGGCCTTCTTTTCATTTCTTTTTACCTTTTAACCCCTTTTTTTTGTTTTCTTTTAAGCTTTTTTTTTGGCCATTTTCAATGTCAACATGGGGTTTATTTTTATTTTTTTTTTCGAGTGACAATGAAGTCAACTGGAGAGCTGGGAGGCTTTTTGTGAATTAGTTTTTTTTCTGAATTTGTGACCAGCGCGTGTTTTGCATTTTGCAGCCAAAACAAAAGCAAAATAAACTCAAAACCAGAATTTACACAAAATCATATGTAAATGTCTTTGGAGATTTGCATAAAGACGCGCTATAAATTATTGTGTGTTGTTTTCAGGTTCAAAGCAATTAAGTAATAACACAAATCAAACCCCGAAAAAAACGTAAAAAAAGAAAATTATGCAAGTTCCGAGCTCGCGCCTGGCGAAAGAAACCATCGGGATGGATCGCCATGGTTCGGTGATTTAGAGGCCCCCGACCTGTGAAGCAAAATAAAAAAATAAATATAAAAAAACCAAGCATTTCGCTTCAAGTTCAAATAAAAACCCCATTTGTGGTTAATTTCCACACTGAAATTGCTGAGCTTTTTCCGATAAAACTAACTTCAAGGTCAAATCCAATCCGCAATGTAAAGTTAGTTGCTTCACTAAGCGTTTTTCAACACTTGAAATTGGCTCAGTTTATTATAACAATCGTGGAAATCTGTAAACACCTTTAGAAATGCATGTTAACATGAGATTTTCTAAGTCTCTTATAATACTCTCTGTAAGTTTAATTACCAATATGATCAACAAGCGTTTTTCAACACTTAAAACTAGGAAATTTCATCATTGTGATCGTGAGGGCTTATCCAAAACTCACTTAAGGTAAACACCTTTACCTAGACCGTTCCAACACTTTCGTCAAGTTTAATCACAAAGCGTTTTTCAACACCAAATGTTATAATTTCAAATAAGTTCTCGTAGGACGATTATAATGAGCTGAAATTGTTTTAAATCCCTTTCCCACACTCTCTTTAAGTTGATGCAAAACAGCGATTTGACGTTAGTTTTCCGAACATAACATCAAATTAAATTTAAAAATCTTAAGAAGCTTCGCAATACTGGCAGCAATCCACTGCCCGTCGCGTCGCCTGTCTGGTGGTGGTCAGTGGCCGGTCAACTCCTATTATTATGACTGGCTGAATTCGCCGAGTTTTTCACGCTTTCGTACTCAGCTCAATTGAGTCGAATTGCAATTGAAAGGGAAGAAACCGAGAGGCGGCGGCAAGAAATCAACTGCAATTGTTAGAGCCAGTCCAGGCACATGCACAGCTGGGGACCAACTTGTAGGACCAAGTGTTTAGAAATTCGATATAGATCATTAGCCAAGTGAATTCATTTCTGGAATGTTTTTGTGTCTTCGTAGAATCGAATGTCCCCTTGATTTAAATTAAAGTTGGAGTTTGTAAAATACAAGGCAGATTTTCGCTTTAATTGAAGCATTGAATTTATGCTCAATTTTTTCTCAATTGATATCAAAGTTCTTTTAATTTTTCTTCTGATTTGATACCCAAAAAGTGCTATAATTTCGGCATTAATTGTTTGTGGCATGCATGCCTGCCTCCACACGAGAGTGTTTAATTCCATTCCATCTGCTCAGCTCTGCTTGGATGCTCTGTTGCAAGTCTGCTTTTGCTGGCGCGCCAGTCTGCTTTGGGGGCACGTGGTAAGTTCTGTTTGTTTGTCCGCTCTTTTTGTTGTTATTTTTGCTTTACTATTTTTTTTTTTTTTTTTTTTTTTGTGACAATCTGTGAAGCGTCACCAAAAAATAAAAAAACTAAACTAAACGTCTGAAAATATCTGCTGAACCGGGGAGGAGATGATGGGGAGCAGTGCCGGGCAGAGAGCAGACCAGAGACCGGTTTGCTTAGACCGATTTGTTGGTAAACACGTTTGCTATGCGGCTGCCCTTGTCAAGGTCATGCCCAGTCAAACGCTGCTCTTTTTCTACCCATTTTGATGTTTTGGTTTTTATTTACATTAACATGTATTCAAGAAAGTGCAGCTTTTGTTTCACAATTTATGATGGATCAGCAGCTGATCTATTGTATAACTCCGGCTCTTAAAAGCCAAATCAAAAAAAAAAAAAAGAAGATAAAGATAAATACATAAAAAGAGACAGGGGGACTAAATAAACTCTGGCTGTTAAGGGGGCTCTTGAGTTCAACGACTTCACATGACAATTGGCCATTGTTGGTGTTGGCTCCGCCTGTTGTTGGATATTGTTGTTGAACGTTGTTGTACGTTGTTGAACGTTGTTGAACGTTGTTGTCGTGGCAAAGACAGAGGCAACGCGGCAAACACACACGAGCAATTAAAAAGACGTTAATTTGTCGACGATTTTGTGGCCACGAAATTGAATTTTCAACTGACCAATTCGAGTGATTAATGACTGGGCGACTAGGGAAGCAGTCTTGGCCATCCGATCCCGAATCAAATTCCCCAAAACTCCAGCGGGAAATGGTCCGCTTCTGTCGCTCATAATTACTACGAACTACGAGCAAAGCTGAAACGAAGCCTAAATTAACGACTGACGGTTAAGTCACAGTCAGCGAACCCCGGAGATACGCAGATACGCAGATACATAGATACACACATAGAGGTGGCTACGGAGGCTCCTCCGTGCATGATTCTAATTACTATGTATGGAGCAGCCGGGCTTTGTGCCCCATGGATTACATAGACAATGCACACACAAAGAGCAACAAGAACTCCATTGTTCAGCGAACTGTTCAGCAGCCGGAGAATGGAGAATCGCGAGAATGGGGAGAGACAGAGAGAGAGAGGGAGAACTGGGAGAATCCAGAGTGGAGAACGCAGAACGGCGAACGGGGAATCGAGAATGTAGAATGGGAAGTTCAAGTACCCCCTGACAGAGGCATTACATGATAGCCATAGATCATAGAGGAAGTCTTTAAGCAAACCGTAATCTAACCAGAAGACAGCCGACAGCCGACAGACGAGAGGTCAGGTGGGAATTATGGGTTGGAGAGAAGACTGTAGACTGTAGACTGCGGAGTGTAGACTGTGGAGTGTAGACTGTAGAATTTGGTTTGATTTTTGGACAAACATATATATATATAGAAAACATAAAGAAATAGGAAATAGAAAGAAATAGGAAAAGGGATGAAAAAGGAAGACAGTCTGTAGTCGAGAGGTCAGTTGGGAATTATGGGTTGGAGAGAAGACTGTAGACTGTGGAGTGTAGACTGTAGAATTGGCTTTTATTTTTATTGCCACATATTTATACGGAATATTATTCACTTGATTACAGTTTAAGAAGTTTATTTTGTAAATGATTAAACTATAAATAAAATGTCTCTACTAAGAAAAGAGAACCTCTAAGAATTTCTGGTAGATTTAGTCTCAATTCTTTCACTTCTCCTGCGAGAATTCCCAGTATTCCAAAAGGTAAAAGGGGAGCAGCCGCATTAGCACTGGCCATTAAAGATTTAGAAAGGCCCTTCATCAGCGGGTTGCCCAAAACCAGAAAAAATCAAAATCAAAATCGAAACGAAAGTGAGAGGAGCGGAGAAGAGTGACAGGTAGAAAGGGCCACGATAATGGCGCCCGAAAATTAACACCAGGAAGGGAAAGATCTCAATGCCAAAGGAAGTGAATGAGAGCATGAGATTCGGTTCCCCCTGGAAGCTTTTGTTCGATTGCTCATTCATTCATTCGGAGTTTCAGAATTCAGTTCTGTTCTTAAGCCTTTCAGAGACCGAGCAGCTGGCTCTCCCAGGTTCTGGGAGGGATGGGTTGTCAGTGGTCCCCCGGGATCTCAGCTTCTGAATCGGAGAACAATTCTACGGCTGCTGGTGGGTCAAATACCTTCAGCTTAACGAGCTGAGATGCTCACATATTTCGTCGTTTTTTTTTTCTCATTGAAATTGTTTATTGTTCGGCGGCGGTGGCTGTGAGCAATGCAAATGTTGTATAAAATTCAATAAAAACTGCGAAACCAGTTTATCAGCTCGGTTTCTCAGTGAAATGTTGCCAAATAATATACGCTATATATACGCCTATATAGTATATATATGTGTGTGTGCATTAAAAATCAAAATAATACAAAAAATACAAAAAATATACACAAAAATATAAACGAAAATCGTCGACAGTTGCGAGCTTCATGTCCCAATCATCACCATCATCATCGCCACAGCGTTTGTCGCCGCTTTTTATATGCTTTTTTGCTCGCCTTGCTTTTTATTTGGGATTTTCTTTACGTTTTCTGTGAGATTCAATTAAAAACTTTTGACCAGCAATTTCATAAATAGTTGTGAGGGGGAAATGGTGTGGAGTGAAGAGGGTGCCAACCTGTTTGATGTTAATCAATTTTCGCAACAAATTTTTGCACTTGCCATTTGCCTTAGCGGAACCAAAAAAAGCAAAAAACATAGTAACAAAAAAATAGCGTAAAAACGTAAAAAAACATGCTGCGAATGTTTTTGAAAAAGGAAACATGCGCTAAATAGAGCCGTACAAGTATCTATTTACGTTGTTTTTATCTCGTTTCTCACTTGCCTGGAAATTACTTAATATGCATTTAGCCGCCGTGCTTCGACCTTACATAGTTTATGCTTTTTTGCTGCTTTTTTGTTGCTTTTTTGATCGATAGTCGAGCTGGCGGCAAAAGCGTTTCCGCTGTGGTTTTCAGCAATCAGCGATCTCAGCCTCATCATTACTGCCACAAAACCATTGATTGTGGCCGCCGCCGCCGCGATGGATAATTATATTATCAAAGTTGGAGCCGGAGTTGGAGTTGAGGTTCTCGTTCTCACCCGTGAGATCTACCAGAGAGCTCTCAATCCCAATCCCAATCCCAATCTGAATCCCAATCCCAATCCAATCCGATCCGCTGCTGCTTTCACTGCTGACTCAGCCAGTGGGCAACAACTTGCTGGCACGGCTTTTTCTTCTGATGGCCATCACTGCCACTGCCACAATCGGAGACCGACTCTCCCGACTATCTGTCATTTTGATTTTCCGCTTTTTGCCAGATTGTACTCTGGGGCAAAAAGCATGGCAATTTTCCCAATTGAGAAATCATAAAGTCACCCAAACACTATATAAGTAAGCAAACAACTTAAGAACCATGGCTGATTATATGCACATATGTATTTTTTTCTATATGTCTCATTTAGCATGAATGCCTTAAATAAAGAATTTTACAGTATATTGTTTATTGAAGGAATGTGTGAAATATAAAAAAAATTTTTCGGATAAAGTAACATATATGAATATAAAAACAAATTCTTTTAGACGCATCAATGACACATGCGGACCGAGGATTAAAGATTTAATGTAATCTTGAACTTGGTAAATAAGGCGTTTTTCGATACCACTTTTTACATAATATATTATAAAATATTCTTTAAAATAACTTGTATTAAGTTTAAAGCTGTTTGAAGAAGAAAATAAACAGGCTCTCTCTTAGGCGGACAAAGACTTGAATGACCATTTTTTCTCATAACTTCGTAAATGAATTTATTTAACTGCTATTAATTTTTCCTAGACTAAATAAGTATTTATTAGAGCTACAAATTTAATATATAGTAGACAAAAAATTGAGCTTTACAATTCATGTCTCTCTTGAGAGGACATTTTCAGGCTCTCTCTTAAGCGGACAAGGACTTGAATGTCCGTTTTTTCTCACAACTCCGTAAATTAAGTTATTTAACTGCTATTAATTTTTCCTAGAGTAAATAAGTATTTATCAGAGCTAATAACTCAGTTTATAGTAAAAAAAAGGAACCTTATTGAGCTTAACAATTTATGTCTCTCTTAAGAGGACACTTTCAGGCTCTCTCTTGGGCGGACAAAGGCTTGCCTATACAGTCATTATAGGTTGTAAGCCATAATTCCGAGAATAAGGATTTTTAGGAGCTAATATTTTGCATTAGGTAAACATAATAATTTATTTAAGCATAAAACACTCTTTCGTTCTAAAGCGGTCAAAGAGAGATTAGGGTTAAAAAACTGAAACTGACTTTTAAGAACTGAAAAACTCTCAAGAACCGATTTTTCCCCGTCTTTTCTATATCCTGTGACTTCAAGGGACCCAATATTCATTGTATTTTCTATATCCTTTGCCCCACTGTGCAACGTGTGAATTTTTGCAGTCGAGGCGAGTTTCTTGCCCCCAGCACACCGGCATAATTTACCGTTTTGGAGCACTAGCTGTGGCTTTATCGCGGAGATCGGTGGAGATCGGTGGAGATCGCAGTGGTTGCTGGTGTTGCAGTGGCAACTAAGTGAATTTTAAGATGCAAACGGAAGCGGCAAGGGCCAGGGAAACAGAGAGACTGCGAGAGATGGAGATGAAACTGACAACTTACCTAGACAACGACCTCAATTAGCGAATCTGTTTGGGCCGCGTCTCTGTCCATGGTTCGTTCTAACGGCGACAACGACGATGGCTTAATGGCGCTCTCTTTATTTCCTGTCAGTTCACATGCATCGGTCCATAATGCCTGTGTCCAGGTTAACAGCCGCGGCAACAACCTCATGCACTTACTTTTTCGAGTATTTTTTTTTATATTTATTTTTCACTTTCAAAAAATAAGTTAGTTAAAAAAAAAACAAAAACAAAAACTAGATCAGACCGAACACACACACACTGGACTGGCACTTGCACTCGCGTCGCCAATTAAAAAGGCATGTAACGAATGCAAAAAATATAAACAAAGCCTTGGCGAATTCTTCCCCCAGTTTCTTCCCAGCCTCGGCTTCAGCTCCAGCTTCTTCTACGCGAGAGAGTGACGCAGCGTGGCGTCCGTTCGGCACGAAACTCGTTTCACGAATGAGAGCGGCTCAGTGTCAGCTGAGAAGCTGAAAGCCGAAGAGCCGAAAGCGCCGCGAACAGCTGACTGGCAGGCAGTCAGGCGGGCTCTCTCACTCTCTCTCTCTGAACCCTCCCCTCTCTCGGCCTCCTCAGCTGCGATTTTTGGGAGAGCACACGCACCCAGCTCCACGGGAAGTCATTTGACCAACATTCGGTTGTACCCTTCCTGGAGAAAGGGTATTGCAAATATCATAGTCAGAATGGGGACTATCGAAATACTATCTAGTTTCATTGGGGTTAATATTTTTTCTATCAGGTTAATTGGAAAGATTTGTATATAATACATTTAATATTACCAATTGGTTGAAAGTTAAAAGTTTTTAAATATGTTTATGGGAAAACCAAATTGAATATATACACATTTTATTTTTAGGTTTAATTTGAAAAGGAAACCCCCAAAAAACGGATATATATGAGTACAGTTGAAACAAATATAATATATATGTTCAAGTTTTTAATAAATGATCCAGAAATAATAAAACTAGCCCACATATTTTTAAAAGGTTTTGTTTAGAAGACAAACCTAAAAGCAAAGATATTATATGAAATAGGATGGGTAACGCGCCAACTGTAGCTAAATATATTTTTGCAGTTTGTGATAATTTATTTGGAAAATAAAAATGAGGCTCACATATATCTTATTCATTAAAGGGTAGTAAAAGCCTCGACCAGTGACTGAAAAGGTTTTTTTTTATTAAACCTGTTGATCACTTTAAATAATAATACACACTTTTATAAATAATAAAAGGAAAAAAAACCTCCCAAGAATTTTGTAAGCATTCGATTTTTGTTTTTTAACTTTCGTTTTGATTTATTTGTATATTGAATTTATTTGGATGCTTTCTTTGGAATTTGTTTGTTTTTTTATATAATTGAATTTCTTATTGAATTTCAAGAGGAAAATTCATACGTACTCGTACTCGTACTACTCTGCTAAAAATACCCAAAAAAAGAAAGAGGAAATCAAGGGACTCGGGGATTTACAGGGTATCAACCTCTCTCACGTGGCTGTAAACGGTGCTGGAGACGCGACGAATGGCTCGTGAGTGTGAGTGTGAGTGTTAAATGCCTAATAACCCCGATCGGCGATCACTATTCAAAAGTAATTCGTATATGTCAATTATATAACTACAACTAGAACTATTTAGATCCATGTATATATATTAGATTTTCTATTAAAGCTGATAAATGTACTTGATCGTTTGTTATTAATTCGTATAATTTGTTATTAGCTTCAAAACAAACAAATTTGTGTGTTGCCCGTGTCTCCTCGATTTCAATTTCAATTACAATTTCAATGTGAAATGAACTACCAAGATTCCCTATATATATATACGTGTATATATATTTGATGTATATATAAGATCTAACTGATGCAAAAGTTTCGCTTGTAAATAGTTGAGAAAAACGTGGAATTTAAGTACTAAAAATTGTATTACGACTACCGACAACAAACTCCAACTCCGACTTCGACTTCGACTCTGACTCTGACTCTGACTCTAACTCTGACTTGACACTACTACTAACTGCTCTGAGGCTGTGGCCGTTAATTTTAATTGTTAATGTTAATGTTAATGTAAATGTTAGTGTAAATGTTGTAGTAGTAAATGTTATGTATAAAGACAACTACGTTAAACTACCCATACAATAGTTCATTGGATACGTAAGGCAATTTCACACTGTTAATCCCGCGCAACATAAACCCGAAGTGGCTAAAAGCTACAAGACATACACGTAACATCGAATGCCGACTTTGTCTCTAAAAAAATATGTAGTCAGTGTCCGGAACGCCCCTAAGTCCTAAGTCATTATTTGGCTGGATTCGGATTCCGAGTGCTGGCTTGTTGTGTGTGCTTGTTGTGTGTTGTGTGTGTGGATGCCTCCCTCTGCTCTGACTGCCAATTGAGTAATTGCCATTCGTTGTCTGTTTCATATTTGGCTGGGACTGGCTCGTTTCCTCGCTTCCTTGGCAGGAGTATCGATTCGATATCTTTATCGATCAACTTCGATCTGTCGATATATCGTTTTATCGTTCTATCTGTTTTATGTTGGACGCAATTTGGACGCCTAGAGCTGCCCGTGATCGTTGCGATCCGGGGGATTCGCTAGCTACAAAGTCGTATCAAAAAACTTAACGTACTACTAAGTGTTGTCTTCCGATTCCTCGAGTGTTTCCATCTCTTTCTCGATATGCACCTGGGCGGCATCTATCGACGTGCCTGTCCCGTGCATATATCCCGTTATTCGTTATCGTAATCGCCCCATTTATCGGTCATAGCCCATCGCTGATTCCGAATCGGGCTGAGGGCTTGAGATGCTTAACTAAAATTCAACCCCAAGAAGGGGGACGAATGTGCTTCCTGCTAGGAGGGAAGGGGGGTATGCTTTGTGAGTGCTTCTTCCGGGGATTCCCCTAGCCCGCGACTATCTGGGACACGGAGTTGGTGCGTCGGCGTTTGGTGATCTGCTTCCATAGGCGGCGGTTCAGTGATGGCTTGTCCTGAAAAGAATAAATATAAATATATATTTATTTAGGGATGCTACAAAATATCGATATGTATGTTAAAGTTAAAGCTTTTTTCGAAACGATATCGAGCGCGATATCTTTATCGATATCATATGGGACTTTTCCTCTCGATATGCGCCCGCTCCTAGTTCGTCTCGTTAGGCTACTTACGTTATCCTTGCGCGGCGACATCTGGGCCATCTCCGCCGCCGTGTCCTGGCCCGACGACGACGGCAGCTTCTGGAGCAGCAGGCTGCTCTGGCTGTGGCTCGGATGGGGCTGCTGCTCGCCGAGCTGGACGGCGCCGTCGGAGAAGTTGGGAGTGCTGCTGCTGGTGGTGCTACTGGCGGTTATCTCGGAGTTGCGACGCTTTATGAAGTTTATTCTGCAGGCGGGATCACAGTCACAGTCAGGATCATAAATATATATATGTGGTATATATACTCCTCCACTACTTACAATCGCTTGGACCTGCCTATATCGGTCTCAAGGAACGCCTCAGTCATTGTTGTGGTTGTAGTGATGGCTCCCGCTCCGTCCATCGAAGTAGTACTCCTCGTCCTCGTCAGAGAGGCTGCTGCAGCTGCTCGGGTCGGCCAGGAAGAGTCGCGTCTCGTTGAATCCGCCGTCGGTGTCCCCATCGCCTCCATCTCCGTACGCATCTCCGAAGCCATCGCCACCAGAGTCGTGGACATTGTGGATGTCTCCCTGACTCGACAGCCACTCCTCGATTGAGACATGGAGTATATCTTCTCGCGTCTCGCTAAGATTTCCAGATCGCCTAATTTGCTCCCGTCTCTGTTGGATTTGGAGCCGATGCTCCCGTCGCCGCCGCTTCCGCTCCCGTTGCCTCCGGCTCGAGCCGCAGATCCACCACCGCTCCAGCCCGCCGGATGCCCCGGCGGGTGCGGATGCCGTGGCTGAGCCTGATCTTCTCCGGCACGGATTGACCCACCAGCGGCGAGCGGACTGCCGTGACTGCTGCTGTTGGTGTTGCTGTGACTGCGACTGCGACTGTGACTGTGACTCAAGGCCGCGCCCGCCGAAAGGGGTCGGGGCCGTCGGTTCACCGTCGGTGTGTCCATCTTTGAGTTGCGATGTTGAGAGTACGATATGACAGCCTCTTTTGGCTGCACTCGGTTCGTGGCTGAACGACTCAATAAATCGCGACCCGTCAGACGATGAAATGTGGAGAGGTCGTGCCTGCAAATAATTCAATTTATTAAAATGAAGTAATTAATTAGGCAATTAATTAAAGTAATAAATCAATACAAAACAATATATGGCTCAGCTCTGGGAATGTCAACAAATTTTGATTTCACCATTAACCGCTTCTGTATCGACATTCAAGGCAAAAGCCAATGTATAAATCGATATTTTAATGTTTCGATAAATTGATATTCTGTTTCATTTGTCGGAAAATGACAAATAATAAAGCTTAAGTTAGTTTTATTTAGTTGTGATGAAGAATAAGCTCTGGGAATGTCAGAAATGTTGAGAAATTAACACGTAATTAAAATTACGCGAAAAATAACAGCTGAAGGCCCTTAAGCTTAAATTTATCTATTTAATGATACTTTATCGATATTTTCGGCAAAGGCTGATGTATAAATCGATTTTTTTTTAATTGCAATAAATGGATATTTTGTTTGATATATAGGAATTATGCAAAAAAGAGCATACGTTTGGTTTTAACAATCCGTGGTGACAAATATTTGTATAAGGAGTTTGAAAAATAATCGTAACACTTTTAAAATTAATAAGATAACAATATTATAGAAAAAAATCCAACGTTAACGTTAAGTGTGATATTTTTCGAGATTTAAAATTTCGATATTACAAACTTAACGATATTTTCGATAAAAGATAACGAATATATCGGATAGCATTTATCTGATATGTTCTTTTGTTAATAACCTATCGATGTTTTCGTGTTAAAAACGATATTTTTCGATATTTATCTCACTCTTAACCCTTTTTTGTTTATAGGATATTAAGATCTATATTCATATCAATATATCCTATCGCCTTGTCGATGTTCTCTTAAGTTGCTCACCCCAGAATAGTTGTTAGATCGGGACCAGGCTCGTAGCAGATCAAGTCCTCGTCCCCGAGGATGTCGTGATTGAGGGCCAGTCGCATTTCCAGCCTTGGACTTAGGCCGCAGCCAGCGTGGGGCGCTTGGACAGCGGCCACCGAACGTGGACCGGCTGCGTCTGGCTCCACTGCAGCTGGGCTGCTGGTCGCCTCCTGCTCTGGCTTCTCCTCTTCTTGGCGGGATCTCTCCCTCTCCCGCTGGGACTCGACTGTGGGCATCGGCTTTGCCATCCTCGAGACTGTTGCTGATGAAGTGACTGAGACGGGCTTGGGTGCCCCCAGCAGGCAGGTCTCGATTATCGTTGAGGACGGTACTCGCTTGGAGCTGGTGGTACTCGGTGCCGATGCTGGCGTTATCCTTGACCCGGTACCGATTGGGACCGAACCGCTGGCGGCGACGCCGACAGCCGCCGAGGAGCCACTGTCAGCAGTAGCGCCAGATTTTCTTCGAGGTGGCTCCTAAGGGAGGTTTAAGGATCTCTAAACCGAGTTCTGTTTACTGGAGGCTCTTGGGGGGACTCACCGTTTTGGCCGGAGCAGCGCTTAGATCGGTCTGGGTGAGCAGCAAGCGACGCGGTGGCGGCGGCGGCGGAACAAATCTCGGCGGCTTGCCGCTGGCTCTGCCTCCGGAGTTGGTAGTGACGCTCCCGCTGCTGGTTGTTGTAATAATCGATGAGGGAGCTCGACTCGCCATCGTCGTCGACGTCGTCGTCATCGTCGTCGTCGTCGTTGCGGTCATCGTCGCTGTCATCGTCGTCCCCCTCTCGATCCCTGCCCCTGTACCGATAGTCATCGCTACTGGCATCGCCCGAGTAGGTGGCAATGGCGTCGTGGTGCTCGTAGTGCTGCCGGCGACCCGGTCGCGTCCTGGTGACCCGCTCGGTCCGCTCGAGGGGCGCTGATCGAGCAGATACTCGCAGGATGAGGCCACCAATGGCGCCACTTCCGAACCGATAGCCGTGGTGGGTAGCAGCCGTGTGGTGACCAATGGCCGTGGCCCCATCATTACATTCGAGTGCAGATGCTGCTCCGCCACCTTCTCCTTCTCCTTCTCCTCCTGCGTCTGCTTCTGCATCTGCTTGTGCCTCTCCGCTTGCACAACCGAGTCCGAGTTCTGCTCCTCCTGCTGCTCCTGGTCCAACTCCGCTGGATCCTCCTCCCGATCCGGCACCACCGCTGGTGGAACTGGTGGCTGTGGTGGGGGGACTGCAGCTGCCTCGCTGTCGTCTGAACTTCCAGCCGAATCCTCTAGGTAGTGGCCATTGGTCGTTGCTTCCCCCTACCAATTGTTGGGAATAGAATTCAACTAATCAATTCTGGTTGGGATAGAGCTTCCTGCTGGCAGTTGGCGCCGCCCCGGGATGAAGTGGATGGAGGAGTGAATGGTCGGATGAGTGTGGTGTGGAGATGGTGGTGGTGATGCAGTTCGGTGTTACAGTACGGAATTTCGACAGCAGGATCGGATTGCTCGTCGTTGTCAATCGGCGTCGTCCTTGTCCTTGTCCGGACCCGTTCGAGTGTTCGTGATGGTGATGAGCTCGCAGTATTGCAGGATGGGCTAAAGCTTCACTAATTTCACTACGACCTTCTACCCAAGATACATTATTTGTTGTGGTTTTGTAAGCAACATTAAGATATACAAGAAGAGACAGGCAAAACGGAAGTACAGTTTACATACAAAGTCAAGACATGTTAGAGCGTGATGATTGTTCGATTGATGGTTTGATGGTGATTTTGAGCGATGAAGATGGAGAGTTGGTGATGAGCGAGTTGCAGTCGATGATGGTTTATGAAAGTATAGACAAAATAGAGAAAGACAAACCAAGGTTCTTGGGTTAGTTCATTGAGTTGAGGCTAAGCTACATGCAGGGTGGTGCTAGGTGGGTTGCTTGGGGGCCACACAGATCGAAGGAGGGCGTGGCGCCTAAGGGGCACATGATCTACACTCCGAAACTGGTCCCCTTAGGCGTAGTCACTCTCCCTCTCTCTCGTTATGGCTGGTGTGCAGGTACAGTTGCCACTGTTTTTGCCATGCAGCGGAATGCGGAAACGGAACTGAAACGCAAAGAAAACGCGACACGGTTGCAGTCGCAGTTGTTTTTTTCAGCCTCTATTTTTTGGGCTATTTTTACTTGTTTATTTTATTATTTATATACATATTTATTTATTTTTTTTTTGTATGTTCATGTTATAACTGGTATTTTTAATAACTTTTTGATGTCGTTAAGTTTTTCATCTTTCTTTTTTGTTTTTTGATCATTTTTATTTTGTACTGGGATATCTGTTTAAGTATTTGTTGTTGTTTTTTATATGTATATTTTAATATTTCTTTAAGTTTTTTTTTATATTTTAAATGATAATTATGTTTAAATCTTCTACTTTTGGATTGTTTAAATTCTTTTTATATCTTTTCTTTATTATTTGTCGATATTTTAGTTATTATCGGTGTTATTAGTATTTTTCGGTATTTTTAGTATTTTTTCGATATATTTTAGTATTTTTTCGGTATTTTTCGTTTTTTTTTTGTGTATACGTTATTTCTCAATATTTTTTGATGTGTTTGGTCTTATTAGATATTTTGCAGTATTTTGTTGGTATAAGGTTAAAAATTTTGGGACGTGTCTTGGGATTTTGCTGTAATAACGACCCACCTTTTTGACGTCGTCGCTATCCTGCTGCGTCTTCTCTTCGTCGCTCTCCGTCTCTTCCTCGAACAGGGGCTCAAGGCGACGTCTATGACGGATACGTCGGATAGGTTTACGGATACGATATACGGTATACGGTATACGTTACGATAATACGTGTGTGTGGCGTATGCAAACGAATTTCAATTGGAATTTAGCAACAGTCGATCGATGTGTGTGTTGATTGGTTCGATGTGAGTGTGTATATAGATGGCATCAATGATATATCTCGATTCCGATACATTATGGCTATATATTGATATACATAAGAGAGGGCTAAGCTACCCTAGCCTGACTATGACTATGACTATAGCCCGCGAATGAGTGAGCACAATACTAGGTTATACAGAGGCTATATATATATAGAGAGAGATCAAGATATAGAAGGATACTGATGGCGCTGATTCGAATCGAATTCGGGGGATGTGTGTGGGGTGTGTGTGTATATGGAAACGAAAGGGAGATAAACACCTGTAAAAGCTACGAAAGAAAGTTACCAAAGGAGTACACGAAAAAAAGAGAATTCGTTTGGTCTCATTAAAACACTATTACGATATGTACTATATACTAGACTATGTATATGGAGGATGGCAGATACATATATATATGTATATAGAGGAGTTCGCAGCTGGAGCTTCGTAGGTCTAATCTAGGGTTGTATCTCAACTACCGGCTGTGTGTGTGTGTCTGTGATCTGAGTTTCGAGTGAGCTTCGTCTAGGCGGGGACTCCCCGAGGGACCTACATACCGTGGCAGCAGTCCCCGAATGGTGCTGGCCGTCATGGGCGGGGCCATCAGCAGCTCGTCCATCATCAGCTCGGTGTCATCGTCATCGTTGAGCGAGGTGCTCGACTTGGTGGGTGACTGCAACGGGAATATATCAGTTCTTCCAATCGCATATGGGTATCTGCTCTGTCCACTCACCGAGTGCGTGTTCTCCGAGTTGATCAGCTGCAGGTCCTGGTCATCATTATCCCCGCCACTGGTGGGCGTGCCCCATACCTCCTCTCCGCTGGTGGCTCCCGAGGTGCACTCGTCCATCTGCTCGTCCGTCTCGGAGGCGGTGCCTCCACCTCCACCTCCGCCCTGCTGCTGCTGGGCATCGCCTGCATTCCAGCGACCCAGATACTTGTCTATGAAGGCTCGCGATTCCTCGAAAAAGGACATTTTGTCCGAGACATAGGCCCCAGCTCGATTCGTCCAGGCCCCGCTGGCCAGGACATCGCCATTAGCCAGGTGAATGCCCGATGCCGAGGTGGATGGTTCATTGAGGTTCTGTGCCAAGGCCTTATCCGAGCCCACCTCCTCTTCGTCCTCATCTTCGCCATCCCCATCCTCATCGTGACCATTGGGGGTGTAGGAGGAGGCGGGCTCCTCCAGGTCGTCGTCCAGCTCATCGGCCTCGTCCATGCGATCGTCGGAGGGCAGCTTCTCCAGGCTGGACATGGTGCCGAAACGCCGGAGGGCACTGCTCATGGGCCTGTAGGGTGGCTCCTCGTCCAGCGGCGATTCATCGCAGGAATCCTCGGGTATATTCTCAATGGTGGCCTGCCTGGGCTGCTTGGTGGTTGTGGTGGCCGTGCTGGTGGTGGTGGTGGTTGAGTTACCTGCTCCTCCTCCTCCTCCATTCGAGGAGGAGCATCCACTGTTGTCCCACACATGAGTGCTGGTCTTGGTGAGCACGGCATCCGGCGTGGGCGGCACTACGGCTATCGTGGGCGTGGCACTGTCATCCTCTCGTTGGTTTAGCTTGTGTCCCTGCTGGGCTCCTCCTCCGCCGCACAACCTGGCCGTCGGAGCAAACTGAGCCAGGCCAATGAGCATGAGGGACAGCTGCTCAACGTCCTGCTTCTGCTGCGCGATGGTGCTGGTGGTCTGCTTGGGCGACTCCAGCAGCTTGCAGGTCTGCTGCTCCATCTTGTCGGGGGATAGTTGGGCATGGGTGAAGTCCTCCGGCTGGCAGCGGCAGTGGCAGGCGGCGTACTTGGCAGGGGATCCCCCGCCGCCTGCTCCCACTGACTTGGAGGGACTTCGCTCCACACTCCTCATAATCCTGGCCGTCTCCGTGATGGTCACAATGGCCTTGACCTGCTGGTTGGCCTTGGGTCTGCTCGGCTCCTGGCACAGCTGGGCCACGATGCGAGTGCGCCGCGGCGGAGGCAGTGGCTTGGGGGAGCCGGACACGGAGTTGGAGTTGGACTTGGAGCAGTGGCCATTGGGCAGGGAGGCAGAGGCAGAGGCAGCCGGAGCAGGAGTAGAAGCTGGAGCTGGAGCTGGAGCTGGAGCTGACTGATCTAGATGACGTAGCTTGGAGCTGATCCCTTCGCCGGCACTGAGGCTGCTGCTGTTGGGCATCGCGCCGACGCTGTCATCGGTGGCCTCTGATTGGGACAGGGACAGTTCGTCGGTGATCAGTTGGGCCACATCGCTCTCGGTGTCGCCGGTCTCCCGGCGCGTGCTGCTGCTGGCCACCCGCTTGGAGGACAGCTCCCCGGTGATGGTGGTGTTGGTGGTGCTGCTGGACATGCTGGTCACGCTGCCGCCGCCGCCGCCGCCAGCTCGCGTCCCAGTTCGTGGGCCTGCCGTGGGAGTAGTGCCCGTTCTCGTGCCCATGCCCAGGCCCATCTCCATGGCCAGGCCTTCCGAGGAGAGGCCATTGAGCTTGCAGCAGCGATTGGGCGAGGACTGGCTATGCTGCACCTTCAGGGAGTTGCAGAGCAGGACGGGATTCGAACCGGAACCGGAAGCGGTGCCAGCGGCAGCGGCACCGGCAGTGCCTGCGCCCGAACGGCTGCTGCCCCCGGGACCGCTCTGCTGGCAATTCTTGTGGCAATGCCGGCACACGGCCAGCTTGTCCAGCACAATGGGGCTGGAGCGAACGGTGATCTGGCCAAAAGGATCGTGTACAGGGAGCCAGGAGGAGAGGAAGGCGGAGAGAGAGAGAGCGGGTTTAGCAATACGTTAAGCAGGCGGGGAGAGAAGGGATCCTGATGGGGGTTGGCCCTTGACTCACCTGGCTGTCCGAGGTGGTGCTGTGCGACTGACTGATCACACTGGTCACCGCCTCCGCGTCCGATGTGGAGTATATGTCCGAGGTGGCGCTCATGCTCAGCTCCTCGACGCCGCTCAGTCGCTTTCCCCCGAAGTTGGGCTTCGCCGACAGGCCGCCATTCTCCTTGGCCAAATTGAGCTCCTTGGTGCGCTTCTCCAGCTGCTGACGCGTCCAGTACGTGATCCTCTCGTCCTGCTCGCTGTCGCTGTTAAAGATCAACTGCTCGTCCTCGGCACTCACGTTCTCCTGCGACCTGGCAATGGCCGCCAGGCGAGCCTGCTGCTGCTGCTTGTCCAGCTGGCCCTTCATCCAGTTGGCCAGGTGCAGGGCACTGGACTTGGGGGTGCCCGTCTTGTTCAGGATGCGGCACTTCTCGTCGATCAGCAGCTCGATCTGCTCCACATGGCCGCCGGGGCCGCCGGAGCTGTTGCCATGGGAGTGGCCGTGGGAGGAACGATCGGCGGTGGCTCCGCCGACTCCGACATGCGAGGAGTTAAGGCTGCGCTGCTGGAAGATTACGAGGAGGTGGATGAATCATATACATTACCTGGACAGGGGACAGGGTACCCACCACCACCAGCACTGGACCCACTAAGGTTTGGCAAATTAAAATTTGTGATGGGCTCTCTCTAGCTTAAGGCTTTTGCTTTCTGCTTTTGCTTTCTGCTTTTGCTTTCTGCTTTTGCTAGCTGCTTTTGCTAGCTGCTTTTGCTTTCTGCCTTGCTTGAACTTTGCTAGGGGTTTGTCTTTGCCTTTTTCTGTCTTTCTTTCTCTCCTCTTTGGCGATCTTTGTGTGATCTTTCTCTTTGGTGTACTTTCTCTTTGCGAAGCGGAGAAACGGAACGGAAACAATAATAATCGCGGTCCATCTTTGATTAAAAACGCTTGCTCTCTGGCTCTGAATGGAGTTGTTTTCGGTAAACAGGTTCAAGATGGGCTTGTAAGCGGGTTACAGGGATATTACGGGATCGTGGGGTGTACGGGGGTACAGTCACAACAAAAACATCTAAGAAGCAATGGAAGTTTGAAATCAGTTTTGAGAACAGGAAGAAGCAATTCGAACTTAAAACTAAAATTGAGTCCATCACAATTTTTAATTTATCAATTTTGGTTTTGTTTTCATACATCTGTGAGATATATGGATATATTTTTTATATATTTTTTTATGTATTTTTTATATATATTTTGTGGTTTATAATTCAGGAAGCGGAGCGTGCTCGGTGGGTTTTCTTTTCTCTTCTCTTCTTTCCCCTGTTTTTCCTCGGTGTTTTCTTTTATTCTTGTTTATTTGTTTGGTTTTCTTTATTTTTGTTTTTAGTGAAATAAAAAGAACATCACAAGCGTTTTTAGTCAAAGAATCATTTTGGTTTTTTATTATTATTATTTGCTTTTGAATTCATCGTTTCTCTTCGCAATCTCAATCTCAAACGGACTCGAGATATCAAGATATATATATGTATATATATATATAGAAGTGTATATCTCGTTCCTCTTCTCGTGTTAAATGTAAATAAATCGCAAAACCTTTCTAGACGTAGTACATCGAAGTTTACAGAATATGAGAATATGAATCTAAATAGTATGTATAATATATAGAAATATATATATATCTGCTTGTATATATATATAAGTGTGTATGTATATAGTGTGTATAGAAATCTCTTTTCGTTTGTTGTTTGTGGTTGTTTACTGCTCAAGGCACACACGAAAAAACCGGAGCGCAAAAGACAACGCGGCGTATGCTTGATATTCAACAAGTAGAGCTTAGAGGGGAGTGTGTGTGTGTGTGTGTTTGAGAGGAGAGTCTGTGTGCTAGCGGAGAGTGTGTGTGTGTGGTTGAGTGGGTGGAACTACAAAAACCCTTGGCTGGTAGGCTCTAAGCTAGAGCTGGACAAATTAACCTGGTTTTCTTGGTAATTATCGATTTGAAATCGATAAATATCGAACTTTGTTATCAACTCTAGCTCTGGCACAACAACTGCTAAGGCACATTACTGAGAAATTATCTAAAAAGGCCTTAACAAATTAACAATAAACTCTAGAATATTTAAAGTATGTATAAACTGTGTAATAAATACTACAAAAATCGATATATGATCAAGAAAGAGCTAGTTAAATATGAGTCTCTACTGGTTTACCCCTTCATTTAATTTCTCATTACTGTGCAGCTGCAAGTAGAGTGCTTTCTCTCTCTATTTCTTAGAGATACATAGATACTTAGATGCGTAGATACTTAGATACGTGTGCGGTTAGCTTGAAGATACATGTACGCAAAGGCAACAAAGTGTGCTTGCCACAGATAATTGACATCGATAGTCGGCTCAGATACACGAAAGTAGCAAGTGTAAGGGGCACAACCAGCCAAGGTTTACACACACACACAGAGTAGGGGATACAGATAGGAATACAGATAGGAATACAGATACAAATACGTATACAGATACAGATACAAATACAAATACGGATACGGATACGGATACTATAGGTAAATATTCAAAGGAATGTCTGTGTGTCTATATACAACTGGGTTTTGCTGGGTATCTGGTTTGTTTTTAGTTTCTTTCTTTCTTTTTTTTTGGCCAATCAACAGTCTAACTTAATTAGTTAATAATTTTGTCAAAGGGTTACTTTTGGCTAATTACGTAAGCAACTTATCGTACGATCCAATAGAAACTAGGACTAGGCTAAAGTGGGAATAACAACGGCAATAACAGTGATCCAATATAGGTTCTCAATTCTTTTTTTGGCTACAAAATGGAAGCATTATTAACAGTATAGTATAACTTTTCTTCTGTTTTTTTTTCTTAGTTCCTTGGGTTTCCTTCTTGGCAATCAAAACTATCGATAATAATATCGAAAAGAGCGATAAATCGAGCGAGCGAGCGAGAGAGAGGGAGAGAGAGTGACTAGGTATTTCTGTGTGTCGGTTGGGTATTATCTATATATATCTAAAGGCTAAAAACTCTTGTAAAACAATGTATATTTCGACTAGCTAATATACATAATTACGGCTATATATCTAGGGCGTGTATACTATGTATACTATGTAAATATATATATATGTGTGTGTGACTAAAAAGAGCCAAGTACTATGTAGTACGGTGTATCTCTGCGCCTCTGATGAGAAATCATCAACATCACCTCTCTCCTGTCCAACCTTTATGTACACTCGATTCTGAATCGATTTGGATGGATCGAATGCGGGGCTCCCAGGGGGTTTACGTGGATACGAGCATATATATATATATTATATACAATACAACACACACACATAAAGAGAGAGAGAGAGAGATGGTGTAGTTCTATGTACAATTTTCACGGGTAATTGTCACTTCTCACTCGCAAATATCATGGGGCATACACTGGACCAACAAACCTTTGAAATCGGGGAATTTCGTATATTTCAGGTAAGGTTTAAGCCTTGGAAAATATCTTAAAGTCCAGTGAATGCCTGTTGCTTTTGATTTCGATTCTGATGCTGTTCCTTATACTCTTAAAGATTCCCCCAAGGATCACCTTGCTGTTTCTCTTGCAGATCCTTAATGATCTTCTGAGGAAGCTTCTTATTGATCGTCTGAGGGATTTCTCTACTGATCTCCTAAGGAAAGCTCCTTACTGATCTTCTTAAGGAATCCCCTTAGCGATCTTCTGAAAGTGCTCCTTTCTGATCCTCTGAGGTGATCTTATTAATGATTCTGTAAGGAATGCCCTTTTAATCTTCTGAGAAAGCTCCTTACTGATCCTCTGAGAAAGCTCCTTACAGATCTTCTAAGGACTCCTCTAACTGATCCTCTGAGAAAGCTCCTTACAGATCTTCTAAGGACTCCTCTAACTGATCCTCTGAGGGATCTCCTTTTCCGCTTACTGATCCTCTTACTGATCCTCTAACTGATATCCTGGCAAAGTCAGTACCCAATCTTCCAGAGACACTGCCGCTGATACACTGAGCGAAGCTGGCGGGGCAAAAGCAGAGCAGGGGGCCTCGCAGGAAAGAGAGAGATATATAAAGATATATATATATAAGATATATATATATAAGAGCGAGAGAGAGAGTGTGTCGAAGTGGAGCTGTGGAGTTCCTCCGATGATCAGTGGTGGTTACATAGTTGTCTAAGCTCGTTAAGGGTTCAAAGATTGTGCGGCAAGGTATCGGTATCGGTATCGGTTACGTAATCGTTATCGGTATCGTTATCGGTGTTGGGACTTGGATGGGGCTTAAGATTGGGCTCCGACTGTAGCCAAAAGTCAAATCACAGATCCAGAGAATCCGGCGGCGTGGGCTTAGTGGGCAACATGCCAAAGGGATCGTCCACCACCACACTGTCCTCCTCCTCCTCCTCCTCCTCCTCATCATCGTCGTCGTCGTCGTCGTCGTCTTGGTCACAGTCCCCGTCGGCATCGTCACCCAGAAATATGCACTCCTCAACATCGGTGTCATAGCAGGGATCGAGGTTAACCTCATGCAGCTGAAGATCTAGCTCAAGGAGGTCCCAGGAGCCACCGAACTCCGCCAGGGGAATGCTCGGTGGCCGATCCGAAGCCGTCGCTGTCGCCGGCGGAGGCACAAAGTCATT
Source organism: Drosophila jambulina (assembly GCA_018152175.1). Taxonomy (NCBI): domain Eukaryota; kingdom Metazoa; phylum Arthropoda; class Insecta; order Diptera; family Drosophilidae; genus Drosophila; species Drosophila jambulina. Next base: position 5,748,843 of record JAECXH010000006.1, read on the forward strand.
GGAGAAGGCATCCGAGTTGCAGGGCTGCGAGCTGGGCGAGATATTCGGCGTGGGCGTCTCCGGCGTGGTCAGCGACACCTGGCCCATCTGAGTGCCGGCCATGCCCGCACTGGTCTCATCGATAAAGCTCCTGCCCACGGAGCTCAGGCTGAACTCGAGCAGCTTCTTGGAGGGATGAGGCCTCGAAGGCGGTGCCGGCGGCGCCTGCTCAGTGCTAACCTCCGGGATAACCGTGAGGCACTTGCAGTTGGCCAGCGACAGGGAGGACAGCACCGAGGTCTGGGTCTGCGAGTGCGTCTGCGACTGGGTCAGGGTTTGGGTGTGCACCTGGACCAGACTGCCGCCGCTGCTGCTCAGGCAGGAGGAGGAGCCAATGCCAATGCCAATGCCCAGACCAAGGCCATTGGCCACCGAACCATTCCTCGCCGGCGAACTGCTGCTCTGCGGCGCCTGGACCTGGGACAGGGTCTGCGATTGCGACAGAGTGCGGGACTGGGAGAGGGTCTGCGACAGGGTCTGGGACTGGGACAGGGTCTGGGCCTGCGACTGAGACTGGGACTGGGAATGGGTCTGGGTGGCGCTGCTCGTGGTGGTGCTGGCGCTGGCGCAATGGTGACGCACTGCGCTGGCCAGGCGCTGCAGATTCTCGTAGGAATCGGCGCTGTCCAGACGCTTGCTGCGAAAGAGACGCACCTGCTGTTTCTGCTGCTGCTTCAGGTGGATGCTGTCCAGCGACGGCAGCTTCATGGAGGCCATCGAGGCGGAGGTCAGTCCAATGTCGCTCAGCGGCACCAGGGTATTGAGGACATCCGGCGAGTCCAAGGGACTGGACAGCGGGGTCGACCCCAAGGCGGCATTCACTAGAAATCTGGAAAATGAAAGCCGGATTTAGTCTTTGTCCAGCTCCAAGTAGATTCCAAACCCACATCTGTCTCTGCAGCAGGTTCTGCCAGACGGCCTTGAGCTCCAGGGAGGGCGCTCGCAGGATGAGGCTCTTGCGGCGGGCTCCTCGCTTCGGCGTCCGGGTGAGATCGGGGGCACAGTAGCCGGTCGGACTCTCGGCCAAACGTCCATTGGGATCCACAGTCAGACGGAACTCGGTGGCTGTAATTGGGTATGGGATAGCCAGAGGTCAGGGGAGGGAGCAGGAGATAGATTCAAGGATCACTCACTCTTCTTGCGCATGTGGAAGCAGGAGTCGACCACATTGGCTATGGGTATGGGCTCCTCGGTGATGAACAGTACGCGATCCCGGCTGACCTTCGCAAAGACGATGATGTCGCTGAAGAGCAGCGTCCAGTAGGGCTTCACGGACCGCCCCTCGACGCGGGACAAATCGCCACCGAATATCCACTGGCGACCCTGGACGGCCAGGGTGAAGGGCTTGCACTTGGTGAACACCATCCGTGACTCCAGATCCTGGAGCGTGAGCAGCGGCCGGCCCTCGCCCAGGGGCTCCATGAGGCCACTGCTCACGGTGATCTCGCGGTACGCCGCCTGCAGCTCGGCAATCACCGTGCTGAAGTTCTTGTGCTCCTCGGTGTCCACGTGGCAATTGCCAGCGAGCAGCTGCATCAGCTTGAGGATCTCCCGGAAGTGCTGCAGCGGCCGGTGGATGAACATGGTGAGATCGGGTCGCTTGCGCGGCACAGCCGGTTCCGTGATGAAGGCAATGAACTCGGAGCCCGTCTGCCGGGACTTGTTGACCAGGACGCAGTCCGCCCGCTTGATCCCATTGCAATACTTCTTGTACGCCGCACATATCGCCGTCGTCTTCGAGAGATACACCCGCGAGGCGAAGTTCATGTGCGGCTCCTGGTCCTGCTGCTGCTGCTGCTGATCCTGGCTGCTGCACAGCTGCTCGAGGATATCCTCCGCGATGCGCAGCAGCTCGTCGATATTCTGGAACAGGGTGCGGTGGTCATTCGGCGAGATGAGGTCCTTTCGCTCCAGCAAGGGCTGCACGAATCGCTGTACTCCGAAGTGCAATGCCGCCGTGAAGTTCTGCTCGCGGCTAATCAGTTGCAGGAGAAAGCGACGCCGGTTATCCGTGATGGGCACAATGGACTGGTTAGGGTGGAGAGGCAATAGAAGGGTTTAAGAAAGGGTTTTTTTTTTGGTTAGTTTAAGACTTTATGGGGTCGCGGGTTTGAGAGATGTTTGAAGTGTATATATGGGTGATGGTAGCAGGATGGAGTGTCAGGAGTTCTGGGGGGGGTTTAACCTCCTCTTAAAGTGGGATATGAAGAAGAGAAAGGGTTCCAAGAATAGAGATTAAGAGGTAATTGAATACTAAATTGCCTTTAGAGATCTCTCCAAATTATTTGTTTTCCAAAATAACTTTGGTTTGGAAAGTGGGAGATCTCAGAAGCACAAATGGGGGGGTTTAACCTTTACTTTAAGTGCGGGTTTGAAGAGGTTAGGAAGTATTGAGGTTTATTGGTGGTCAGAGATAGTGAGTGAAGGCCTTAAGAAAGGGTTAATCCAAGTGGGAAATAGGAAACATAAACATTTAAAATCAGGGATTTTTAGTGAGCTACAAAAGAAGCTTCTTAATAGGTAATGAGTGTTTTGAAACAGTAAGGAACACATGATATAAAGGTGTCATGTCATGTGGTGATATATAGTATGTGTAATGTCCTAAAGGTTATGATCCATAAGCTACAACGAAAAGCTCTTTCAAAGTTGATGTGAGGTTAGTGTTTTGAGAAAATAAGAAACTCATGATATACAGTTGTCATGTCGTATGGGTTGTATGTCCTATTTATACATATTATATAGGTGTCATATCATATAGATATCATGCTATATAGGTGTCATGTCTTAAGGATTATAATCCTTCCTAAGCAGGACAATGTATAAACCAATCAAAGAAATCAAAACTCAGACGCATGGAATCGAAAAAATGTTTATTGTCAAGCGGGTTCAGTGGGTTCTCAAAGGAACTAAGGGCTAGGCACAATATATATATAAAATATATAAAAAAAAAGAAATTAATAATTAGTTAAAAATAAAACTTAACGGATAAAGGGGTAAATATGCGAGACAGTATGTACACTTGGCAAAGACACAAAAAATACAAAAAAAAATATAAATTAAAAAAAATATATATAAATGTAGCATGTTTGAGGATGACCGTGGTGAGGTGAGTCAGTGTCCTAGACGATGACACCCTTGCCTACCTCCTTGCTGAAGGTGACCTGTGGCAGGTGGAGCCTCCGCTTGGCCGCCTCAATCGAGGAGGTTGTCCCCGAGCAGGCGGTGGCCGGTCGGCTGAGGCTGTTGCCCATCTGGGCGGAGCCCTGGACCCGTGAACTGGCGGTTCTATGCAGGCTCATCATGGCCGTGCCCGTGCCCGTGGCTGTCGTGGCCGTGGTGTGCTCCTCGCTGCCCAGTCCTAGACCCACTCCCATGCCTGGCAACTGATGGCGGGTAATGCTGGTGGCGGTGCTGCTGCTGACATTGGCATTCGAGCCACCCAGGTTCGAGATGATGGTGGTGGCGCCCGCGCCTGACCTTCTGAAAATCTCCAACGTCAAGGCCGAGCCCTGCGATCGTATCAAGTTCAGAACATCAGCCTCGGGCATCGTGACCACATTGTGCTTGTCCACGAAGATCACATAGTCGCCGGGCAGGATGCCGCAGCGGTCGGCGGAGAGGCCCGCCTCCACCTTCTCCACCCGCGGCGGGTGTGTCCACACGATGGAGAAGCCGAAGCCCCGCTCCTCGGTCCTCGTCAGCCGCTTGGTCATCGTGAAGGGCGTGCGCCCCGACTGCCGATGGCTGCCTCCTCCGGGCATGGTGGAGTGACGTCTCCCGCTGGACGATGAACCATTCAAATGATTGGCATTACTCTCATTGGCCTTGGCCGCCGACGATTGTCCAGCTGAGCCACTCGCTCCCGCTCCCGTTCCCGTTCCTGATCCAGGATTGGCATTGGCTGTGCTATTGGCATTGCCATCCGCCGGCGGATCCAGCTCCAGGAAGCGCAGGAATAGATTCTCATCGGCGTCCCGCTGATGGAGCGCCTTCTTGCTCAGCCTCATCGGCTGCTGGGGCTGCTGTGGCATCAGAGGATCCTCCCTGCCCATGCTGTCGATGCTGATGCTGATGACCTCGTCGTTGAGAGGTAGTGACGTTGTCGTGGTTGCCGTGGCACCGATGCCCACGCCCGATCCGTTGGCCGTTTTCTGTGGCGTCACTGTCGCTGTGGCGGCCATCTCTAGGGATTCCTGCTGCTCCCGCTGCTCCCGCTGCTCCTGCTGCTCCTGCTGCTCCGTTGCTTGCTCTGCTCTCTGACGATCCTGGCCTGGGGCTTTCGTTTGGCTCTGGCGTTGATTATTGTTATTATTGTTGTTATTATTGGGCGGACATGGCTGCGACAGCAACTTGTAGGATCCCGCCGTGGTGGCCGCCGCCTCTGGGTGCACTAGCTCGCTCAGGGGAAAGGTGCTGCAGCCCAGGAACTCGCTGCGTCTGCGGGGTGGAAGATGGAAAGTCATGAGTAATGGTTGCAACTATATATTTTTTTTATATAACTCAGAGAAAGAAGCAACCCCCCCAGAGGTTGCATTGTATTGATTCTAGATATCCTTCGAAAGTTTTCGAGGCTTCTGGAAAGGCTTGAATATTTTATAGCGAAACCCATAGAATGCATATCCTGTCAGGATATTGCCTAGCCGGGGAACTAGCTATTGATTGACTGATTGAAATATAAACCCGGGTCTCTCTCTCCCAGTTGGATAATACCATTTTGGGCTTTGGTTTGGCTGGGCTTTGGCACGTTGTCCGGGTCTGACGGACTTTGTCTATTTATAGTTCGCTTACAGCTGATCCAAGCCGAGCACCTGACCCGCTTTTCAGCCGCTTTCCCGCTGGTCTTCCCCCGCTTTTCCTGCCAGCTTTCCCCCCTTTCTTTTTCGTGTACGTGACATAAATCAATTAGCGGCTTTAAGCTGCTGCCACATTCCTTAGCTGGAAATGTGTGTTTGGCCCGGAAATGCGCTTTGCCCGGCCAATTTGTTGGGCGGAAAATGGGTGTCTATGGTATACACCTCCCACTGCCACCCCCAGCTGGCTTAGGAGAGGTCGTTGGTGGTGGTGGCAGCATGACAGTGGCTTGCCTCTTCTTCCACTGGCCACTTGGGCCTGAAGTTGGCGCGCGTATTTGGGTCACTTTTATTGATTTTCCCGGAGTAAGGACTCGCTCTCTCTCACCCTTGCTCTCTGTATTTATTTATTTCCTACTTGTATTTAGTTTTTTTTGGGGGGGCGATTGCAATCGCGGCTGTCAGGTGCAGTGGCTTTTTCGGGCAAGGAGGTCCTCATCAATTATTAAGTGGCCTTTGTCGTTTTGTAAATTGACTTAAAACGCTGCCAAACTATTTTCACAACTCGCACGTACTTGAATTATGCATGCCAAATGGGGGGACAGGGAACATGGAACTGGGAGCTGGGGAAATGGGAAAAGGGAAATGGTAAATGCTAAACAGGGAAATGGGAAATGGCAGCTAGAAGCAGGTGGTGCGTGAGGTAAGCTGGCTTAAATGGGGAAATGGGCTTTAATGGGGCAGCAGCAGGGCCTGGTGCTATGCCTCGCCAGGGTTTATGGCCGGCCTTTTTGTCCCGGGCGTACATTTAGTTAGTTGGCCACTTCAATTAGCCGCCAGGATAGCGCTGCGTGTGTGCCGCAGATGTGCGTGTATGGGTCTTGAGCCTGGGCATTGCATAATCAACGCCATCGGTTCGGCATTAAATTTGCTTTTCCGGCTTTAAGTTGCTTCGTTTCGTTATTGTTTTTTGTTAAGGAGTCCCAGCTAATGATGTCCTTGAAGCTTAATTAACTTTTTGAAGAGAGAACACCTCACACACACACACAGACACACAGACACACAGACACGCGCTCTTCGGCAGGACCTTCAGTCACTTCCTGTTCGCATTTGTTTAGGCAGCATGCCCCCGAAATTATGCTACACTTTCCATGCACACACACACACACTGTTATATAAGTTTTCCGCTGCATACTTTTGCTCCTTCGGAAGGACACTCAAAAAATACACAAAAATAAGTAACTAAGCAGGCAGTTTGCCTCCTCGAAGGATATAAATATGCGATATATAGCTGCCTCGAGTGCATATAGCAGCCAGTGCACCTACTTTGCCGATTCGATTTCCTGCGCTTTTCTTTCTCGAGCGTTGCCAGTCGCTTTTCGCACGCGAGCTTGCCACTCGGACTGAGTAACGGGAACTGAGCGCTGGACTCTCTCGGGGAAAAGCTGGGAAAGCGCTTGGCTCTGGGCCCGGGAAAGTGGCTGTGGCCTGGAAGTCGCCTGAACTGCGCACGCGCAGTGGAAGGGATCCGAGGGGTGGCTTGTTTATGTGCAGGAAATGCACAAGACACACACGCAGGCACGCAGGAAGAGAAAGGATACTGGAGGTGCCACGAGGCCAGGAAGGGCGCCACAATTAACCAGACGCTACGGCTGCTTTGGTCTTTTGCCTGCTCCAAGTCCGCACCCCCTGCTGAAAGCCACTCGAAAGGAGCCCAAGGAGCTTCCCTCGATAAACGTTTCGGGGTGAATGACATGCCACAGGACTTCAACTCGAACGTTGAACGATGGGTGGGGGCACAGCAAGAAAAGGGAGCTTATTCATGTTTTGTGATTTATAATGAAAAACTAATTTGTTAAACAGACTCTAAGATTATCAAGGAGTTTTTGAAGTTCTAGTTTCATAATTACCCAAAAGGCTATCCTTTAAAATATAAAAGGAATAAAATCATAGCATACTTTTGAGCAGCATTTAAAGGGATTTCAAATCTACGTTTTCTTATTGAGATACAAATATTTAAATACCCATGTAAAATGTTATATTTTTATTAAAAATGTTCTAAGTAAGTTATTTATTTAGAGAAATATATCTTCTAAATGATAATCTACAGAACTATTCATTTTCGCTTTGATTTCTTTAAAATGACAGCCCAAAAGTATGCTTTAAATTTCTATTAAAGGCTGATAGTTAATTCCTCAAATATATGGTATATTGTAAGTCAAAACTTAATTGATTTTTAATGCCTAGAGTTGAAAGAAAAAAAACCTATATAAAAATTCAGAATCAATTTTCAAATATTTCCTTTTTTGTAATTTCCTTATTTCCCACTCGAAACTCCCTGAATTTTTACAGTGCAACATAGGGTTGGGGGGTTGTTTCTTATAGTTTCTTGTTTTGTTTTCCTGTTTCTTGGGCTTTCTTGGCTTTCGACCGTACTCGTACTCACTTTAAATGGCGATCCCTATGCCACACGGCCAGCTGGAGGTGCTCGCCCTCGCCGGCGCCGGTTCCTGCAACCGGAAAGCTGAACCGCTGATCGAAGAACGGACGACCCGAGTGCCGATGGACGGCGGTGCGCTGATAGCCAGAGCTCATGCTGCCCCCCGACGAGGATGAGTGTGCTTGGCCGTGGCCGGATAGGGACACCTTCACATAGGCATTGATGCAGCCACTGCCATGGGAACGCTGCAAGTCCCGGCAACGAATCACTGTCCAGAAAAAGTAAATCAATTAGTGGCAAAGCCCCCGAGGATATAGACAGGAGATGATGGTCCCTCGATAATCCCAATTAGTTGGTAAATCGAGGGTGGCCCTTGGAACTCACCATGTACATTCAGTTGCTGCTCCTTGGCATCGTAGACGATGCTCAGATCGATGCTGCCCCGGTGGCTGCTGTCTGCTCTGTTGGAACTGGAACTCGAACTGGAACTGGAGCTGCCACGGCTGCTGCTGCTCCTGGCACTCAGCGAACTCCGCTTGGCCAGCTGCTGCTCCACCACCTTCTCTGCCTGCTCCCCCTCCTCCTCGTCGCTGGAGTTCCCCGAGCCGGAGCTGGAGGAGAAGCTCAGGCAGCGCTTGGTGCTGGGCACATGCTCCAGCTGCTGCTCCAGTTGCTGCTCCAGCTCCAGCTGCTTCTGCTTCTCCATTTGCCTCTCCGCCAGCTTGGGCCCCGTGGTCTTGTGTGGATTCTTCCGGCGCACTACTCGCTGCCTCTTCAGGTGGGTGGGCGTGCGCACCTCCATCTCGTGGACACTAGTCTCGCTCCACTCACCGCCGCCGACCCCGCCGCCGCCATTGTCCGCCAGGTTAGGTCCGTTGCTGGTGTTGGGTGGAGGAGGAGCCGGAACCGTCTTGCAACGCACCTCCTTCCTGGCCGACTCTATGATGGCATCCAGCATCCTGTCTAGAGTGGTATCACCCATGCGGGAGGAGGACAACTGCGAATCCTCAAGGGCGGTGGACCTCTGTGGCAGGCAACGGAGTGCCGCCAGCTGGGGCGTGGCCTGGCGCGGACCGCTGCCCTCGCTGAAGCTCCTACGCTGCGGACTCTTGCCATGGACATTGCTCAGGTCCTGCAGGGCAATCAGGCTGGCATTGCCAAAGGGACTGCTCATGAAGTGCACCCCAAAGTTCTCCTTGTTGGCATCGCCCGGGAGTCCGGCGACGGGGCGTCGTCGTCCGCGTGACTCCTCCACCACGGCGCTGGAGCTGGAGTGGCGATGCATCCGTGTCATGGTTGGCATGTCCCTACTGAAAGGGATTTAGTTTAGATATCTTAGATTTTTTATTAATTCCGAACTGAGAAGGAATTAGTTAATCGTGGGAAGAGGAATTTCTCAATATAATAATAAGTATTTTTAATGCTTAAAAAAGACGACCGACTAGTAATAGGAAGCATAACGCTCCCTAGAGAGCTCTAGAGCTCTCTTGAAATCCCTGGGCGTTATGCATCTTATTGCCAACTAATTGAGTCAATAAATATGTAGCAATTAATGCGAATCTTTTAGCATAAGCTGTATACAAAGAACTTCTCTCTTTTCTGGCTGATTCTATGCCGATCTGGTTGGCGAAACAATCCTGAAATCCTGCTCCTTGGCAGCTGGCTGCCAAACAAGAGGATCAGTGCTGGGTTCTGGTTTGCTGCTTCTCCTCCTTTCCCATTCATTCCCATTCTCTGCTCCTGTTGTTGCTCGGTTTTTGGGAACTTCTTCCCGACAATTTCGAGGCAAAAAAAAAAAAATCTCGAAGAGAAAAGAAGGAGGCACTGGACAAAGCCGGAATTTTTGCAAATTGTTTTTGCGGCAAACGAGTTTCGGCAAGCTCGAGGTCCTGGTCCAAGGACCACGATTCAGGTTTGCATTTAAATTGAAATTAAACTTATGCTAATTTCAAGGCAGAAGACAGATTTTTCGCGCTGCTGCGGTTGCCAACCATAAAATTGAGCGGGTCCTTAGGCTCTCGATCCTGTGTCCCTATCTATGTATGTGTATGTGTGTGCGTGTTTGTGTGCAACAATTACGCCCCAGCATAATGATGCCATTTTGCAAAAAAAAAATTATATATATATAAAATGCGGCATTTGCAAAGCCAAAAGGGGATCGTCAATGGTTCATCCCAGTTTCCTTAAGACCTTGTCTTTGTCCTTTGTCTGAATGCCTAGATGTGTGTATTTTCCTACGCACACACACACACACACACACTGATACAAAGACTGAAAATGGGTTTTCATGTAATCCATAAACGTCATCCCAGCCCCGGAAAGGCGAAATTGCACTAGAAAGGCAGCCGCTTTTAAAGGCGAGCAAAAAAAATATTTTCTTTCCAGCCCCAGATCCTTCTCGTGTGCGTGTGACTTGTGCCCGAAGGATTAGCTCAGGGTGGCAGCCAGGAAAAAAAATCGAAAAAACTATAAGAAGAAGGAGAAGGAGAGTAAATAGAAGGATCTGTAAGTCTAGGGGAGAGGCAGCTACAAATTAAATGCATTAGAGGACGACTCACCACCCCTTTATTATTTTTTTGTAGCTTCTTGTGGGCCCTGATCTGGATCGGGACTGGGATCGGGATCGGGTCTGATCTGGCTAGGGGCAGGGGTCTTAGGGGTTTCTGTTGCTATTTTCCCACTTTCCCCGGGTTCCCTCCTTTTTTTAAATTAGATCTAGGGCAAGGACCAACACGTGAGTGTGTGCGAGAGTGGCCAGGTGTAGATGGATGTAGGATTTGATCGATCGGTGATCTCGATCTCGATCTCGATTTCGATCTCTCTCTGGCAGGGATTGAATGACCATTTTGGGTCTTGAGACTTACCTGGAAACTTGATCTGCTTGCGACTAGGTCGCCTGGAGTCCTGCTTAGCTGGTGTGGTGATCCTTGGAAAATCTCTTAACTCTAGCGTTTAATTCACACAGTTTTCTTTTATTTTTAAAATGTTGTTTTTAGTTTTTTTTTTTTTACAAAATTTGCACAGAAAAAAATATACGCCAAAATAAGCTTTTGAAAGCCAAACAAAAAACGTAGGGTTTGTATTTTTTATTTTTACTACTTTCGCCTGCAGTGTCTGCACTGCACGAGTTCTGAAACGGAAATGACGAACGGCGCACGCGCAGCCTTCGGCAAAGGCTCGCGCCGAAGCCGCACGAGCGGACAGTGAGCCGAAAGGAAGCCGAAGTGAGACGAACTTAGCCGAACTGGCAAATTAACCCCCAAAGAGAGAGAGAGGGAGAGTAAAACTGAGTATTTGTACTCTCTCTTCTCTCTTTGGTTCTGATTTTGTGGTCAGAGTAACGGAATCTCTGTAGTGGGAAAATTCTCATACAATTTAGTTAGTTTCTAAAATTCCAGGTTAGATAATACTGATAAAGCTTAGACAAATATTATGTCTTGTCAGGGAATATAGAGATAGGAATTTGAGAGATATCTGAGAAAAGTGGGAAACTAGGGACCCAAGTGTGGGGCAAATGTGGGAATTTCCTAGATAACCAAAACAAATATTTGGTGATAAATCATTTTAGACTTATCGATTCCTCAAATATCAAATAAAGGTAACAATTATATAACTGGATGTTATATAAAGAGAAGAATAAAAATTTAATATTGATTAAGGTTAATGTATTTATTTAGTTTTTTATTACATTTTATTTATTGATTTTATTCATTTATTCATTATCCAATCATTCATTACCCATTTTTCATTACTTTAAATTTTCTCTTTCTACATATAAATTAAAAAGGGAAAAGTTTTTAAGTTAAGAAGTATTTATTTTTAAAGAAAAAATTAACATTTTATAAAAATATTAAGCCTATTAGAACATAAAATTAAAAATTTCTTAGGATCATTAAAGCAGAATAAATTATTCATTTTTATTTGAATTTCTTAATTGCTAATTCAATTACCTAAATTAAATTTAAAAACTGCTTAGTTAGAAGATTTAAAATCTCTTTTTAGTTTATTTTAGTTCAGTCACATAACCATATATTAAAACCAAGTAAGAGTTCAGGATTTATTTAAGAGATTTCAAGGAGAAAGCACATCCTTTGGCCAGTTTCAGCCAGCAGCCGCCAGAGGTCGCTGGTGTAGGGAAAGGTAAGAGCACTCTCTTTGCGCTCTCTCTTCGCCATAGGAAACCTCCTGTTGAACGCTGGGCTCTCCTCGCTCTCTCTCTCCTGCTCTCTCCCGCTCTCTTTCTTCCGGTGAAAGGACACAGGACTGCTCCGCTAAGCAGGTAAATCCCGGCCGAATGCATCCTTTGTGTTGGCCATCCGCCTGATCCTGGAGCGATCACAAACAACAATGTGAGAGATCTGGGCCTCGGGACAGCTGGCAAGCGGGTAAAAAAAAAGGTGGCAAAAGAAAGGAAACCCACACGACGGCGACGTCGCAAGGTGTCTCAGCCCAGATTTGCCTCGTGTGTTGTCCAGAACGCAGGACAATTGCAGCAGCAGTGGGATCCTGCTCCTGAGCAGGAGCCGAAACAGAAGCCTAATGTCTCTGTCTCTCTCCCCGGCGAGCGGTCATTACTTTCACTTTGATTTCTGATTTGTACTCTGGAGTCTCTCTCCATTGTGCGGAGGCGGCAATTTACGAGCCGAAGCTTCGGTAAATATTTGTCCAGATGCCGGACGCATAGCCAGGCAGGACGAGGCCGAGCAGGACGAGGACACTCGTGCCCTATATTAGCAGCCGCTTGGCCCCGGGTCCTGGCCATGTTTATGTGACGTGCGCTGTCGATCTTTGGATTTTACGAGCTCGTTCGATCAATGCGAGATCCTGGCATAATGGCAAATGCCGTGCAATTCAATTCTCATTGCGTATTCCTTGAGGATCAAGGAGCGACTGAGTCCTGTGCGGGGGAGTCTGGGATTCGTGGAAAACTTGGGACGGGGAGGGTACTTGAGCTGTTTTCCCGCTGGGAGACCCTCTCAAGGACAACTCAACTTCAGTCAAAATGTCAGTAGGAAAATGGGACAGCTGGCCGCGAATCTGTTATGTCATTGTGTCCTCAAGGAGTCCTTCAAGAGGACTATTGATGGAAAGTTCTCTGTCTGATCGGCGGCGAATATTTAATGAGCCGTAAAATGCAGTTCCTTTGTGTCTTTAATAGCTGATTTTATAGAAGCTTGCATATTATTTAGGGTCTGTTTGTACATAGCCATAGGTAACCGATCTCAAAGAGGTTTAATCAATCAATTTCATAAATATTTTTTGTAATCAGTATTGTATTTTAATAGGTTTTATAGTTAAAAAGTTGTTCTAGTTATAAATTTATAATATTTTTTACTTTACATAAACTTTTCTTGGTTCCTTACCAAAAAGTAGGAATATTTAAAGGTTTTTTTAAACTTCCTGATCAAATATTGATTTATTTTATATTTTTCATAATTTTTTCATACATTTTACTCCTTTTTAGTGTAATCCTACATTTAAAAATATAGAAATTGTTGTATTAAGTTTTTTATTAGGTATTTGTATGGTCTTCAAACTCTTTTTTATTTGAGTTTGTAGAGCGTAAAATTTCCTACTAAATTATTTAATTTTATAATTTTGTAGTATGTGTTATTTTTATTTGTCTAGGGTTTATTTTGGTTTTCCATCTTCTATTAATTCAAAGGTTTTAGCTGAAAAATATTCTATACTGTAAATAATTTAATGTTCTTAATAGCTTGCCATACTTTTCCAAAAAATTTCCTTACATTTCATTGCTGCACGGCCTTTATAATTAAGAGGCAAGAAATATAAATGTTTATATAATAATTTATTAAAAAATATATTTAGCATTTTTATATTCTTTAAAATAAAGTTTTCGATTTTATTATAATTTCATAAAACTTTTCTGCTTCCGAAATTAAATCTTTAAGCCAAAAGAAAGGTTCTTCTATATAACCTTTTTATTTTTACTATATTAATATATAATGTAATTTTCTGTGGTATATATTATTATTTTTAAATTATTTAAGATATTTTGTTCATACATTTCACCGCACTCACCCCCTGTAATTTCAATGGTTCAAGCAAAAAAAAAATAAGAACCTATTAAGATAAACATTTACAGAGCCCTTGAGCCCACATTTATTTGATCTTTTGCATAGGCCCGAAGTGCTTTCCACCCGTTTTGCTACATATTTTCCGATCCCGAGCCCTCGATGCAAGGATGTTTGCGCTTTTCATGGCCGCCAGGCGATCTTTGTCTCTGTAATTGATACGATTTCCATGTTTTCGTAATTCGCGCTTCATTAGAATCGAAATTAGCAACAACAACAGGGGGAAGGGAAGGGTTACTCGGGGCACTCGGGGTGGCTTTCCTCTGACAGTCTTGCAAAAAAAATACAAAAAAAAAAAAACTGATCCAAATCGATTATAAATTCAATTTGAATCCCAAGGCAGGGGTTAGGTTTGGCGAACTAATTGCGAATGCATTAGGCCCTAACTGAATATGTATAAACCCCTTGACATATCTGGGTTTTATATCCGATGTTTTGGGTCTTTGGGTGGCCTAAAAATTTGCCTAATTTGAGCCAGAGACTTGATGTCGGCGTGTAAGCGATAAATATTGCGGATTTCAAGGATTTGCGAGTTACAAAAAATTTGCATTTGCATGTCCCCCTGACTTGCCGGGGGAAAATGCGAAAATGTGTGGGAAAATGTGTGTTCGAGGCTACTTGGATAAATACGGGATACATATTTCTAGGCAGAGCTGGAGAGGGAGGGGAGACTTGGCTGGAAAATCGAAGAGGACTTTTTGATTGACAGGCCGACAGGACGCGCCCCGAAAAAGGACTTGGCCGCAAAAGAGAGCAAGGACTGTCGACTGTCGACTCCGATGTCCTTGTTTTGTTTTGATATTCACTTCACACAGCCGAGACGCTGACTCAAACTGAGACCCAGACACTGAGACTGATCTGCTTTTGCTTTCTGGAATTTGAAATTTGATAAATGACCAAAAAATGGCAGCAGCCAGGAGCTGTTGTTGCCAGGAGCAAGGACACCCTTCTCAAGACTGCATTTCCGAAATAATAGTAAAAAAAAAATCAAATTAGTGCAGCGCTTTTTTCCGTTCCTCTTCCTACATCCTCCGTCCGGTTGTCCTAACAAATTTTTAACTTTTTTCCTTAACCGAATTTGCATTTCTCACACACAAAAAAAAAGGTTTATCCACCCGAAAAAGCATGAGGAAAAAATCGGAAAAAAAAGAGTTGTCTGCACACACACTGCACAGATCCTGTCCTGTCGATCCTGCGGCTCCTGCCTATCCCTGTGTCTGCAGCAGTTGCACTCGTCCTCTCCAGACCGCGCGTCCTTTCTGCCCGTCGCGGCCTCGTCGTACCCACAAATAATTCTCAGACATTGCGGCGCCCTCAAGTAATTTGACAGGCAGCTCAAAAACCAAAAGAGAAAAAAAGGAAGAAAGAAGCAGAAAAAAATAGTTTGATAAAAAACGCAGAGAATGCAGCTCAGTTTTTTGGAAAAAAGCCGGAAACTTGTTATGCAGCATGTCAAGTCGCCGAATGACATTTGGCAGCCTGATTTACGAGGCCCAAGGCGGCGCACTGGATCACCAGGATCACCAGAAGGATCCAGGGAGAGGAAGCGCATCCAGCCCAAGGATGCAGCCGGAGATCTCCTAATTTTTTCCCTTAATTCCTTTTTTTTTGCAGTTACTCAGGCGAAAATTTGAGGGAAAATAAAGAAGAAGGGTTTCCTCCTATCTCCGATCAATACTATCCAAATACAATCCCCAAGATGCACAAAAAATGAGTTAAGCCTCCAGGGAATTGCTATTGAATAAGGCTTCCTAATTAATTTGTCTTGAAGGATCCGTTTTTTATTTTATCGAATTAAGGAAATGCACATAATTCCTTGTTAAAGTGTCTTTTTTAATATCCATTTTAAACCTTTATTAATTCCCATTTTAAACCTTTTTTTAATTCGTTTTCAAATTTCTTTTAAATTTCGTTTTAAAATCTTTTAATCATTAAATATTTTTTCAAACCATTTTTCATTACATTTATTTTTTTTCTAATAATTTCAAAAGGTTTTAATTATTACTAAATAATTTAAAATAATTTCGAATCATTTAAATTCTTTTTTAAATAATTTTAAAACAAAGCAGTCCCTTTATCATCGTTTTAAATTATTTTAAATCATTTTTATATAATTTCAAAGCCTTTTTGTATAAATTCTAGTAATTTTAAATCATTTTTAATTATTCTCTAAGCATTCTGAATTATTTTAAATTGTTTCTTATAATATATAATCATTATAAAATAAATGTTTAAATAATTTGAATCTTTTAATTCCAATTTTTAATTCCTTCTCAAATAGTATTTGTATACATTTATCGTAAGAACATATACTTTTTTGTAAGTTTGACCATTAAAATGTTTTTTTCCAGACTAAATATCACTTATAAACTTAATTGTTTTTATTATTAAATACCAGAAAAAAATGTTATTAAAACAACCTTATTATTTCTGAATCAACCACAGTTTCCTTATTAAATAATAATATATTCTTTAAGCTTTCAAAAATACCCAACTTGAGAGCAAAAATTTTAACAAGATATTCAAAAAATATACTTAATAATAATAATAATATTACCAAGTTATCCAAAAATACCATCTATTGAGAACTCAAACAATAATCTATATATTTTTCGCGCTGGCTAAAACCAAAATTCCGCATCCGTATAAAAACATCTGTAGTTATGGTATTTGTTCAAACCAAAATCCATTCATAACTCCCCAGACTGATTATGAAAATTGCAAAAATGTGTGGACCTGGGTCCATATTTTTTGGCACATTGATTTTTCACTGTCCAGCGCCAAAGGACAAAAGCCGCCGCTGAGGGTCCTTGCAAGATGGAAATGGAAAATTTCATGGCTAATTGCGAGCGTGTCCGTTGGTCAGCAGCTGCAAGTCTTCGAACATTTCTTCCTTTTTCCTGAAGGACCACCGAAAACTAAAGCTAATCGGGAGCAAAGACCCAATCCCGAACTCAATTCCAAACCCAATCCCAATCCCAATCCCAATCCCGACTTTGATGGAAGATCGATCGAAGCCTGACTGATTTGCATTCTCACGATTTGTTTGATCGCACTGTGACACGACGACCGCAGGACAAAGGATGCCCCTGCAAATGAAGTAATTTCATGTAAATTACGAGACAAGCGCCCTGTTTGCCGATCGCTAAACGAGCCATAAAAAATCCACAAAAAAAAGGAAGAAAAACTAAGGAGAAAAAACCCCGAAAGGTAGCGCAGAAAATGGAATAGAAACGTAGAAAAAATCACCCATTGGAAATCTCATTAATCTTTAAGGTATTTACATCTCCCCGGGGTAGGAGAAGACCCAAGGATAATATGCAAACTCTCGCCGCGAGGGTCGCAGGACAATGATCGGCGGTCGCACGATCTCAGCATTCAATAAATTTCCCTTTGATTTCTTTGCTTTTCCTATGATTTTCCTATGATTTCCTTTGATTACCTTTGATTCCCTATTAAAATCTGTTTGTTCTTGTGGTCAGCTCGGCGCAAAAATTCACGCACCGCTGGTCTTTGGAGGGATACCAATTCCGAATCCGATTCCGACTCCAAACCCAGATCCCGAACTTATGACAGTCCAGTTTATGAGGACTTCATTAAAAACGATTTAAGATCGCCGTGGGAAATGCAACTACCGATAGTACGCGATAGCATGGAGTACATAGAGCACATATAGTTCGTGGTTGTGGGGAGAGTACAGTTGAGGCTTTGCTCAGGGGAAGATTAATGATGCAACTGCTGTCGGTAAAGGTGTTATGTGGTGCTGTGTTGGCCGCAAGCTGCAGGATAATGCAGGACAACCGCATCCTTGGCCACTAACAGACTTGTCACGCAATGCCACCACCACCGCCAGCACCACATCATTAATCATTCCAATCAATCCGTCAAGGAATGAGCCGGGATTGTGGTCTGCCGTGCCATGCCATGCCATGCCATGCCAGGACCAGGACCAGGACCTGAGCTGCTATCCTGGCCAGTCCTTGACCAGAACCTGGCCCTGACATTCTAATTAGTGACCGTTGACAGTTCGCCCCCGGAAGCGCAGGGAGATCGGTGGCAGCACTTCATTTGAATGATGGTTTCGCCTCGGATCCAGGGTTAAGTGAGCCATTAAGCGGAGCTCGTAGGCGGCAGATCGATCGATACACGGCTGTATATCCCAACAATACCCAGTTGATCGATCGTTTGTATTGAGCATGTTCCATTAACCTTTCGGTCAAGGTGTGGGCTGATCTGCAGATCTTTGACCAAAGAGGAGAGGGACCAAGGAGATTGATTTTGAAATAAATCATATTTTAGGGTTCTTTTTGTGTATCAAAAGATGAATATCCTATGGTACTCACTCTGAAAATGTTTTAAATGAGATCAAGGATCAGTATACACATTATAATGAATAAATAGATAACTATAACAGACCTAAAGTCCTGAATATTGAGGGTATCAAATCAAATATCATCATATATCAAAATCAAATTAAAAATCATTTAAATCATACTAAATCATAGAAATTCATATTGATTCATTTTAAATCATTTGAAATACCATCTTAAGTTCATCTTATCCCTTTTAAATCAATCATATCACATTTGCCACATCATATAATATCACAATATCTATTATTTTGAAGACCTCAAGTTCCCAAAACCACAATATGACTCCACTCGCAAATCCATTATTCAAAACGATCGCGATATACTCACTTAAGGTTCCCCCCCCGAAGAGCATTTGTCAGTGGCAGGACCTCAAGGGGACCCCATGGGTGGTTTGCATAACCCGAGATCAAGATCTCGATCCCGATCTCGATCGGGATCTCCCATATGGCTAATCAGGAAGCCCGGCGAAGATCACGAATAAGATTGCATAAATATACATATGTGCCACTGAAAGGACACTAATCACATTCCATTCATTGGCTAAATAAACGAGGCTGGACGTCCCGCTGTCTCAGGGATTCTTCAGCTGGAGATCAGCCAGGGATCAGAGTTGGGACCCTCTGCATAATCCCATTCCTCAAGGACATCATCTCTCTCTCCCTGCGACCCCCTGTGTCGTTGCGCTTGACCAGGGAAATGGGCTTGTTGGTTTTTGCATCCTTAGAGTCTTGCTACCATTTTTTATGACCCACGATCCCGATGAAAACCCTCCCAAAATTGGGCAAACACTCTCGTCTATACTTTTTACGAGGCTTTTCCCACTTTTTTGTGGACATTTCGCTGCGGTCAATATTTTTTGCATAACTCTGGGACGGCCAAGGCATTGGAATGGGAATGGAAATGGAAATGGGAATGGGGATGGCATTGGGCATTGAAAAGAAATTAATGTGAAATTGAAAAAAGGTATAGGGAAATGGGCAATGGAAATGGAAAGGGAAACCCGGGCGCAGGCATTGCGAAATGGAAAAGGTGACATGCAAAATGCGGCTGGGAAATATGCGAGTGCGAATGAAAATGAGGCGCAGCTCATAAACTAGCTGGCAAACATTGTTTTGATGACACTCAGGGGCAGTCAGTCGGGGCAGATTTCTATCCCCTGTCCTGGCTGGGAGATGTACCGTATTTAAATTTTCGCAATCCCTGTCAGCCTGTGACGAATCCTCTCCGGCGGCCCCGATTCGATGCACTTAATTGGCCAGGACTCTGTATCGGGATATTACATGGGCAGGGAAAGCATAGAGAGGGAGAGGTGAAAGTGAGGTAAATTTATGCGCCATAAATGTCAGTGTCTCTGATGATGCCATGTCCTGATGAAAGCAGCAAAAGATATTCATAACACATATAGTATAGTATAGTAATTCCCTAGGACACCGACAGGGAAAAGGGTTTCACACGGTTGTAGGTGCGCTCAGCGGGAGATTCATTCATTTAAGGTTCCTTTAGTTTGGTGATAAAATTAAGGGGGTTTTATGACCACTCCAATTTGTTGTGGTTTTGTAAGGATGTTCTTCTCACTGGTGATGATGATCGCCTTGTCAGGAGATATATACAAATACACTAAAACCCAAAGGACTCAAGCTCAGGCCTTATTTGAGAAAGTTTCCTGCCTAAATATGAGACGTATCTGTTACGTGAGATACTATGACCGAGCTAATACAGATTTCTTAATAAGATTGATAGCGGACCATGAATATCCAGACCTTTGCCTCACATTACCCGGCTTCTTATTCACACATATCCTGGCGATGATCGCCTCGCTGCTGGCTGTCAGGATCCTATCTCCGATCTTCGACTCCGCGTCGGGCGTGTCAGTTGGTCGATCCTTATCTCAAGTGTCTCTCCAGGAAGGGGTTCTACTGCATTATGGAGATCTATACCGCGGAGAACTACCCACTTGAGAGGCCACCTCGGCCTCGTCCTCGTCCGTGGGCGCTGACAGGCGACGCTGCTTGAAATTTATGCGAGTCCAGGCTCTAACTCATCCACAATTGCTCGCCGATCTCTGGCCATATGTCGCGCCCACTTACTCGTTACGCTCGTTGGGCCCAACTTTATTCATTGTTTTCTTTTATAAGTTTTAATTTAATTTACATAAATTTCATTGCTGGCTGATTCTGCCAAAGGAGAGAAATTAAAAGAGTCAAAACCCTGGCACGGACCGAGAGCACTTTCCAAAGAATGCGCAATTGTCGCGGCTGTGTAACTTCTTGAGGGGCTCAACTGGGCTATGCTAATTACGCATGTGGCCCACTGTCCAGGGCACTGGGAGAAAGGGGTAGTAACAATAGCAGAAATTATAGTAAGAATATGGAATAATAGTAATAGTTATGGGGATCTCTTTGATAGAAAAAAACGAAATGAAAAAATAATAGTATAGTAATTAAGGTTCTCATTTTCTTGAGTGCACATCTAAAATGTCCAAATACGAATTTTGTAGGAGCTTGAATAAATGTTAATAATAAAATTAAGATAAGAACCTCTTATAAAACATAGATTATTAAAATGGTTAATAAAAAGACTGCAAAAGTCATAAAACATATTTATTTATGACCCCTTTCTGTCAAAAAAGATTTGTAGGAAGATAAATCTTCTTGAGTTCGCACCTAAAATTCCCAATTACGAAGTTAGCAACCTTTCAAATAAATGCTAATATTAAAACTAAGTAAAGAACTTTATAACTTTGCTTCTTAAAAGATCTATAGTAAAAATAGTTACAAAATTCAAGTAAGCTAAGCTTCTAGTAAATATTTGTAAAAACACTTAAAACAACTCTTTAGTACCCTCAATTTTCTCTCTCTGCATAATTGCACCACGTGCCGAAGGTGGAATTACTTGAAAACGAAATGAAAACGTGAAAATGGAAACTCCGGCGAAACGCAAATGTAAATGTAAATGCTAATGCAAATGTGAGGCGAAGGGTGCGACAATAACTGTAATTAAACGCAACCATTGTTGCGGTCACTCGGCCAGCATGTCCTTGCCACCCTTGCCAGCGGCCACCTCCCCCTACCAGGGAGCACCAAGGACACGTGGCGTTTGTTTTCCTGAATGCCCACACACACACGCTCTCTAAAAAAGAGAAACGCAACGAATAAAGGAGTGTAACAGGCAACGGTTTAGATTAGCACCGATATGAGATCTATTATTCCGAAAACCCAGGCCGCGACCCGGGAGCTGGGCGTGGACTGTCCACTCAATGCAATTAGTCCAGTCCCTATAATCAACCAGCACCGAGCGAGGAGCACCGAGCACCAGCAGCTGCTGTCCGGCCGGATGATCTATGGCTAGATCGGGGCGGCTGCTGACCAAGCACATAATAGCCAATTAATCGATTGTTAGGTAATTCCGTGTAGATCGCCGCTCTGATTTTATCTGAAGGTATTAGCACACTGATAGGGGATACACGGTATCCTGGGATATCTCAAGGATCATCAGGGGGAATTGTGTAATTATATTTAATTTGGAATGCAAAGGGAAGTTATTATATTGTTAATAAGTATGAAATGGAGCTAGATTTTATTGATTTCTAAATGTTATTATTAAATATTTATTATTATATATATATACATTATTAAAGTTAAAAGACAACCTTAAAATGAGTTCTTCAAGAACCTATTTATTAAACAAAGCCTCTTCATTTTCACTGAAGATTGTATACACATTAATTAAGCTCAAAAATTTGTTTAAATTACTTTATAATAATAATTCCTTAAATTACTCAATACGTTACTTTTAAAGTATCTTACTCAAGGCAATCTGAATTTAATTATTTTTTTTTTTTATATAGGTTCAGAAGGTTGAACTTATATTAAGTGCACTAGTCAAAATAGATCTATATAAGATATTTCCTAATCCAACAATTTTGTATTCTTATTTCTGTTTATTTTATTATATTTATTATTTCTTAGTAAAGCTCGAAGGTTTCAAAACAGAATTGGTTTACACAGATCTCCAGAACATTTATCTTTCTACAATTAATTCTTAAAAATGAGAACCTGCTAAATGGTATCCCAAACAAAATATACAAGTTAATATCAAAGTAAATAGACATATATTTAATTTAAAAAATAATCCCAAATTTCAGTAGGAAAACCCTATATTCTCCTTATTTTCTTTATACTTTCCTCACTTTCTGTTTAAAGATAGATCTCCCTGTGACCCATCTCCCCACAAAATGAGTGTCATTAAATTCGTATAAATAATTTCGCATTGCACATTTGTTACATGGCTTAAGAACTTTTGACAGCAATTAGCAAATGATCGCAGCCCACAGCTGCTTTCTTCGGTTTTCTTTCTTACTTTTTTTTCAAGACGGGGTGGCAAGCCATAGGATCGGATGATCTATGATCGAATTTCCGCGGATCTTGGGACTTTGCCGGAAAAAAACAAACGCATTTTATCAACGCTTCATTTGCACACTTTTCGCTTTCTTTGTGCAAAATCCGCAGAAATGCACCCAGAAAAGAAAATAGCAAAAAAAAGGCTGAATCAATGGGAAAATGCTTTGTTTGTCTTGCGAAGAAAGGAAAAACAAACCCTCGACGCGAGCAAGTTTAGCAAGGGGTTTGCTGTGGTTGATTCACACACCCAAAAATCAGCGCCCGAAAAGAATCATCTATTTTTTGTGTGCACTTTTGTTGTTTTTCTCTCTTTTTTTTTGTCTTTTTTTTAATTTCCAATGTAAGAAAAATCGTTTTTGTTGCGCCCTTTTGTGCTGTGTCCGTGCGGCTTTTCAGCAGTTTTTCTGCATTACTTTTCACCCGGGAAAAGTCGGGGAGGCCCTTGGCAGCTCATTAAGCGAGCGCAGTTTAATTTGTCACGGCGGCTAAATCAATCTCGCCACCTCATTAACGGCAAACGAATGGATTACGGGGGAATCTGGCATTCAGAGCGGGGCTTACGGCTATACTATATACTTGCAATCAAACTATAGAAATCGCAGTAGAGCTAAAGCATGTGAAGGTTGCAGAAATGCCAGTTGTGGCTTGGGAAATCTTTGGGCTGTGACTAGGGGATTTGATTACTATAAGGAGTAGTTTTGTATAAAGTACTTTACTATGTAGTATTTGTTCTTAAGCTAAAATTAAATACTAAAAATACAGGCACTAAGGATTTTTTTTAGTTCGAAAATTGGTGAAATATGTAAATGTATCCCATTTCAGACTTTGCACTTGGGAATTATAAGGACAAGCGAGTTGCACATTTTGGGGCTTTGAACTTGTGAAACTAAAATATTTCAAGAAAAATATACATGTTCCATAATTGTAAATTTAATAATTGTCATTGTAAACATTAAAATGTATTTAAATATACTTTAATATAAATTTTTTCAATTTTGTAAATCAAAAAAGCATAATAACTTAAGAATTCATATAATTTTTAGCTAGAAAGATAATGAAAAATACAAGAATTTAACTTTAGAGTTGTTGTCATAACTTTGTACTTGGGAATTATAAGGCAAATCAAGCTTTAAGAGAAATCATGCTAAGAAAGCACTTGTTGTGGTTTGAACTTTAATAATTTGTTTGTTACTTTAAACATATTTTCATATAAAATATATATTTTTGAAATATATTTTTATATATTTTAAATGAAAACATATTTCAAAAATGAATATCTTCGATTTTTTAAGCCTAAAAAGTACATCTTCTCCCTCGAACTTCAACTATTTATGCTTCAAAAACTCCCCGTATTCCTTTTACTGCATTGTACAAATAAAAGCACATTCGTAGTATTTAATTTACGTGGCATTTCGAAGTAATCCCATTGCCGAGTTAATCCCACTGAAGGGCCACCAAGCCGGATCCAGTGACGACGCCGACGACTGTGTGACTCCCAGCGATAAAAAAAAAAAAAAAAAAAAACACTCGATAACCCGAATGGGGAACGGAGTCGCTGACAGCTTTGGCCGGCTTAGTTTCGTCCTGGATCCGTTCCGTTTCGCTCGGAGATCCTTCGGCGTCCGGCAGCGTCACGTGCGCCCAATCAATGGACACACGAGCATATGTAGAGCAGCCAGTACAGTGGAACCCTGCGCCCGGGGCAGTGACGAGTTAAGTGCCCCGCGCCGCTTTTAATAGCACATAAATTAACATAAACGACGCCGGGCCTTTGTTTTGCCAATGACGTTGCACGGCCACCAACCCACTTTCCCTGCTCGGGGAGGGGAGGGAGGGGAGCGAGTGCCGAGCTCCGTGGTGGTGGTGTGCCTGCACCCACTGCGGTTTTTGTTTGCCCATCAGATAGAAATCTGCATTACCCGCGGCCCGCGGACCACCTTCCTCCTCCTCCCCATCCTCCTCTCACCCTTCTGCCGCAGCGCCCCTGCCCTCTTCCGCGATGCACAGCTTAGCGCCCAAAGTTGCCTTCGTTACCCTCCGAAAGCGGAGCTGGCCAGGGAGAGAGCGAAATAGCAACATACGAGGAGGCGAGGGAGAGAGAGGGAGCGATAGACAACAGACCTCGAGTGGGCTGCACAGTGGGACATGTGCGTGTACAGAGAGCTCAATTAACTTTAATTACTATATAGTATTTTTGTATATTTTTATTTATTGATATTTACTTATACATTATTATAGTGCAATAAGGTTAAACTATTCTTTATTTCACTAGTAAAAATGTTATTATTAGTTATTTGAAATATTTAATTATTCACTTTATTTACCTTTTTTTACGGTTGCTTATTTAGTTATAGTTCCAATTTTATTTTTTATTATTATATTTTTTTTTTATTTACGCAAAGAAACAGTCATTTCCGACCCTATAAATCATATATATTCTTTATCAGCATCGACAGCCGAGTTGATAAAGCCCAGTCCGGTTAAAACAAAAATTTACTATTTTTTTTCTTTTCAAAATTTTATAAAATTGTCAAAAATTAAGAAAATATTTCAATTTTCAAATTTTTTAAACCTAATATGCTGATTTGTTAACCTAACAAAAACCAGCTGAGAACAGCTTTCCGAATTGAAATTAATGAATATTTGCTTTAGTTATGGAATTATAAAAAAAACACACATATTTGTAAAATTTTTTTAAAGTAATTAATCCAGTAAAAATAAACACAAAGAAGCTTTTCGAATGTTAAATAATGCTTAGTTATGATCGATTTTAAATTCGGCCTCCTGATTCAATGGCAAACTGCAAGGATATGCAAACCACAGCTCTTCGAAGTTAGGTTTCTTTCATGTTTTCTGATGTTTTATTTTTTTATAAACTTTAATAATTTGCATATGTTGGCGTATTTTTTTTTATTTGCATATTTTAACTCTGATTATTATCTTTTATTAAATGCCCTACCCTTTTTTTAGCCTAGTAAATTATGTACTGAACCCACTGTGCCTACTCGCACCCAAGCCGCATGTACTTAGCCAGCGATAGGAAAGCGAGTAAAGCGAAAAAACTGAATAAATAAATAAAAGTGCTTTGGCTTCATTAGGCGATTAGCGCGGCTCAAGGGGAATGGTGATCCTGCTCGGCGTCAGGACCCGGTTTCGATTGCCATTCCGATTTCGGACGCACGGGCAGAGGAATCCTTGCCGAGTTGCTTTCTGCTTTTGCTTTCTGCTTCTGCTTTCTGCTTTTGCTCTGCTTTTTGGCTGCTTTGGCGCTTAACGTGCGCCTGCGCAGCAAGTCAAGTGCGAGTCGTCCTGTCAATCAGCGGGCATCGGGACGGCAGTCCTGGCTGAGGACTGCCAGGGGACCGTTAAAAAATATGTGTCGCACCGCCACGCCCCCTCCCCTTTTTGTGATATATATTCCCTTTCCCTTTTCGTTTTAGTTTTTTTTTTTCTTCCTTTTTGTGAGCGACTGACTGGCTGTCTGGATGACAAAGTGACAGGCAAATGTCAGCGATTTACAAAACGTTTAAGCTCGGAACGCCGCTTGTCCACTTCACTGCGCAGCGACAACAAATACGGCAACGGAGTAGCATTTTCCAGGGACTTTCCCTCCCCACCCGGCACTCCCTGCACTCGACTTGCGCGCATATTTGTTTTTCATAAGCAACAGCCGCCGGAAAAAATGTAAATTTTCACCCAAATAGAAGAGGGAAGCGGGCGAGAGCGGGCCGTGGCACGCGTGTAATCGCCCGGAAGCGTTTCTCGTTCGCATTCCCGTTCCTCTTCAGCATTTCTACATGTGTTTCATTTTTTATTGTTTGTCGCTTGTAAGCGGCGTCGCACCAGTCACCCCCTTGGCCGTGTGGAGCGTGTGTGTGCAACGTGCAACGTGCAACATTGCAACATCGCGCACTGCATTGTAACCGGGCATGGAGGGTGGTGCCCGAAAAGCTTCCTCCAGTCGCCTCATTAGTTTTGGGCTGCAAAATTTGCATGACTCCGGTGCTCCGGCGCTGCCTTTTGACCTGCGGCAACACTGGGACATGGCACGACGCTATGTGGCACGTGGCATATGGCAGTGGCACATCCATATCGCATAATGCACACTGTCGGCCAACTGTCACTCCGGCGGAACTGCGCCGTCATCCGCCGATCGCTCATTCCGCATTCTGCCCAGTCATTGTTGCACTGCGAGAAATTAGCGGAAGTGCAGAATTTATGCTAGTTTATCCTTGAAAGCAAATATAGGATATATATTCCTTTGGGTTGGAAAAACATAAATCAGCTTACAACTAAAAATACTTAAGTATAATATCTTTCAATACCATAGTCATTACGCATTCTACCCACTCTTTCTTGCACTGCACAAAATAAGGGTAACATAAATAAAGGAACCTTAGCAAAAATACAATTTTAAAAATTATATATATTTTTAACAACAAAAATGCATTACTAGGAAAAATAGATTGCTAAAAATCGATCAAATGGAACCTTGTTTAAGGATCATTTTTTTTAACTGAATTAATACTTTTAAAGGAATTAATAGAATCGATAAATATTTTTAAATATTTTGGATAGATGTATAGGTTTAAATATATTTTTGATATAAATTTTCAATATCATAAATACTATACTTAATGCTTAATACTAATTTTTTAGGCTCATTTCAATGCTATTTTTGTGAATTTGGGAATATAATTATCATATTAGTAAACAAAACCTATTACCCCTTTTAAATGTAATATAAAAAAAAACTAAAATCCCACACAAATCCAGAGAAATCATACTTTTTACACAATACAAAACATTATTAAAGTTAATTTAAGTATGTTTAAGTTTAAATTTACAGAATGCTTCACCGTCTGACTGAACTCTGCAAAGACTTTTTTGAAACTGAAGAAATTAAAATAATTTCTTATTACTGAATATATAAAAAAAGAAGTTTTTTTACAATGATTTCTAATATGGTTCCTAACTGGAAGCATCCTTCAGAGACTCTGGTTGACTTTTCAAAGCTTTAAGTAAAATTTAAAAATATTTGTATCCAGTAAAAGGTATTTATTTGTATTTAAACTATTTCTTAAAAATATTCGAAGACCTTCCTGAGCCCCATAAAAAATATAAGAATGTGAGAGGCAACATCATACCTACCTTGCACATCTTTTTTTTTTATACATTTTCCCACCTTTCCATTTTCTAAAGTATCTATTTTGATACCTGGCTGGCAAGAAATCGAATCGATTAACACCGAATATGCTAATTTTTTGCCGTGCAGAGCCTCGTCCCGCACTCTTGACTTTCGCACTTCTCGAGCGGCCACTTCATGGGCTCAGATCGCATCGGATCGGGATGGATGGATGCTATTCCTATGCCGGTTCCGATTGCGATTGGGATCGCAAAGCTAATTAGGGGACTTGCAAAATTCATTTCGCTGCTCATCGGTGTTTTTTTCCCTCTATTTAAATATAATTCGCCGGCGGCGAGAGCAACACGCATGCGGCGTTGCAACAAAATGTTGCAACCCTTTCACCTACCTCAGTTTTCGGTTTGAGTTTGAATTTTTTTTGGATTTGTATTTATCGCCGTTGTACGGATTGCAGTGGAAAATTTGTTTATCATTAACAGATTGCAGCAGCTCTAGGGGCTCGCGCTGGAAAATGAATTATAATTATGCGAAGCCACCACCACCCTTGCCGGGATTTAAATATTAATGCCAGCGCGCTCAGAGTCCTGCGCATCCTGCGATGCCACACGCGGCGCGGCGAGCGGGGATTTCAATTTGGATGCCCATTGTTTGCATAATATTTGGCAATTATTGGAACACACTCACTGACAGGACACCTTCGGCAGGGAGAGGCCTCCATCCGGGACGGGGAGTATCCTGGCAGGACGCAAATGTGGCCTAAGCCGGCTTACCAGCTTTTGGCTGGGGTTATGCCCAGCCCCTGCTTGGGTTTTTTATGTCGGTTATTTGGCTTCCTCTTTTTTATTTTTTTTATTCCTGCCTCTCCTTGCGACTTGCAGCTTGCCGCAGGAAGAAAGAAAGAAAGTTTCTTGCCCCCGGGGCCAAGTGCGAAAAAATTTGATTCGCGAGTTAAGGACTTCGTCTCCGACTCCGACTCCAAGAAGGTTCCCTCAAATCCCAAATATATTTCGCCCGCGGCGATGGCAGCAGCAGCCTTGTTTGTCAATCAACCATCCGCAAATAATAAGCGAAATAAACGAAAATGAAAAGGAAAACCAGAAGCAGGAGCAGGACCAGAACGAGAACGAGTCGGAGTCGGCGTCGAAGGATTCGCGAATGCCGATGCATCTGGCGAAATCTGGTCCTGCCCCCGAGCCCGAGATCTGCGCGATCGGTTGTTAATTCAGTATTCGGAATCCTTTTCAGCCGCAGCACTTCCTCCTTTCTGCGGCCACAGCTGTTGATTAACTAACTGCATAATGAAGGATCGCCGAGGGCGAACTGTCAGGAGTCGGGGTTTATTATTGTACTTATCCTTACTCATATATATATTTACTAGCCTCGGACTGGTGCTTTGTTTGGGATTAATTAAGAACATAAAAACAGATTATAAATGCTAAAAGAAAATAACAATTCCGATGGATGTGTGGTTTTTAGCTTAGTATAAATCGATAAAAGTGCTCATTGTATATCGATCAATCAATGACTTATTGTTTAAGTTGAAGAATGGGTTTAATATAAATGGGATTAATATGTATAAGCCCTAAATACAGATTAAATTTGCTGCAAAATAAAAATTTCGCATAATGTGGGACTTGGAACTTACTATAAATCTATCTCGATATAAGAACAGATTACATATCGATTAATTTCATAATTTTTGCTTTAAATACTTTAAAATGAAGCAATACTCTTTTATAATTAAGAAAGATCTTAGCAGGTATATTAAAACTTTTTTTGTTAAAGTAAATTTATATATATTCCAAGAATTCATATACATAAATCTAAAAAACATCCTAATGGCATATTTATCGATACGTCGATACCTAACTTATGTAAGCTACTAAAAGGACTGTTCTTGTGATTTTAATTACCGAAACAAAGTTTAAAACTAATTTTAAAAAATGTTTAGAAACTCTAAAGCTTGAAAACCCCCTTCCTTTGATAGTTTCCTCTTCTCATTTACAAGATCTTCTTCGCATTTTCCATTTCCCTGTAGCCCCCAGTTACCCCTTTCTCCCTGCCCCGTCAGCTGTGACCAGTTTCCACACCCGCTAAGAGGAAACTCAGAGGGAAGCCCCCATCACTGCTGTCCTCACGTAGCATTTGTTGTAGTTTTCCCTTTGTTTTTTATCACTTGTACAAGCAATTAATTAAATTTTTATCGATTAACCAAGTGACACGCAACGGGAGGAGCCCAAGAAGCGGAAGCGGGAATAAGAAATGCTAATGTGAATGCAGAGGTAAAGGTAAAGTTAAAGGTAAAGTTGAAGGCAAAGGCATGGAAAGGGTTCCGTAAGGGGTTAAGACGGGGTGTGACCCGAACTGGCGACATTAGGAAATTGGTCTAACGATGCGGGTGAGCACAGCTGGCGGCAGGAGGGCCCCTGCCAGTCCGGGCCCGATCCCAGCCCGGCAAGTGCAGCCAGCGGGGAATACGGGGAAGCCAGGAAATATGAACAATAAAAAATAATTCAATTATCTATCGCATCGCAGTCTAAATGGTCTACAAATTAGGGACAAGCCCACAGGAATGTGCGAGGCGATGACAGGTTGCAGGCTTCGCATCGCATCGGATAGGATCGGCCAGGATCTCGGGGGATTAAGCGGGTTCCTTCCTTCCTTCCTTCCACTGCTGTCTCTGTCTTGCTGCCCTTCCACCTAACATATTATATCGTATCCTGTAACGGCCTGTATCCTTTGGAGACCCTTGCCGCACTCAAATCGAATTACGGTGCCAAAAGCGTGTGCGAGGGCGTCAAAGTGTTAACAAGTGTCCTGCGACAAGGATCAGTGTTGCTCATGGCCATGAAAACTAGCCAGATTTTGAGTAGGGGGAAAAAAATAGGAGTTCTAGGAGGGTTTCTTTTTCTTTTCACTCAGGGAAAGAGAGGATGTTTAGTTGGTTTTTTGAAATATTTTTGGAGTTGTTCTGCAATGTGGGATTTTTTATTGAATTGAATCCTTACAAATACATTCTTAATCAGGATCGTTTACTAAACTCAATTAACAAAAAGAGGCTTATATATTTAGAATATAAAAGCCTTGCGCGGTTGGATTACTTTAAGCTTTAATGACAAGAGCTTCAACGAGGGTGGGTTCCGGTAGTTATATTTTCGGAAGCCCTTATAAAAACATTTTAAGAGACACAAAGAGTTCCTTTAAATATCGGAAGTTAACAGATAAAATATCATATTTCATATATGGTTTATATCTCACAAAAAAGAACCACCTCTATTGTAGAAATAGCCACTTGAGCATCTCCTCTGAGGCTGTGTGTTTTCCTTGCTCTTTGTATCTACGTATCTTCGTATCCACGCGCTACAATGAGGCTGTTGGCCAGCTGTTGTATCTGTATCTGTAGGCGTATCTTTTTTGCTGACTCCGGGGGCGTTGTCACGGGACCGCGCTCATCCGCTTGATCCTGGCCCGTGGGTACCTGTCCGCCGGCTATTCAACCTGTCTCCCAGCCGGGTTCCCTGTGTTGCCTTGTTTGTTTTGGTCGCCTGGAAAAGCAAAGCAAATCGGTTGGTCAAGCAACTGTGTAAATATGTTGTATACAAGGCCAGGACACGAGCTAGGACACGGAAGGTGACCGCAGATGTTTCTTGCTTTCTTTTCTGTAACAGAAACAATAAAATTATTAAAATAAAAATAAGTACTAAGAGTAGAACTGGAAATCTATTGATTTTAATAGATTAAAAATCGATTTTTGTCATTGCAAATTTATCGAAAATCTAACATAACATGCATTTCTACATTCTGTTTCTTTTACTTGCTTTTCTTTTTATTTGAGAATGAGTAACATTATTAAAATTAAAAGTAGAGCTGGGAAAATATATTCCTCGATTTAAAATCTAAATTTGCCATTAAAAATATCGAGAGCTTCGATTTAGAAATTCAATACAATAAGTTAATGGCAAAACATAAAATGAAACAACCGGAATATATATATTCCAATTCCTTGAAAAAGATCCTTTAATAAGCTCACTATTCTAAAAAAATTTTCAAGCTATATATATAAATAAATTAATATTTTTATTACAAAGCCCAAGCTATCTCCAAAAATTAGTTTATATTCCAGAGAAACCCCACACAACCCACAAGAATAAATATTAATTTTGATTTCTTTGCATTTATTTTGATATAAAAAAAGTTTATGGCTATATAGTTCGCTTAGGCTAGTAATAAATAATTGTTTTAAAATTAAATAATGGAAAAAAAAGATGCGTACACAAAAACTACATAACAGCAGTGCCAAAAAAAAGGGAAATTAAATGCTAGAAATAAATAATTCGATTAACTAAAAGGAGGAAGTATGTACAGGATGGGCTTGGGGTTTAGTTAAAGGACTTAGGAACTAGTTAAGCGTCATAGTTAAGCGTTTTCCCCCCGTTTGTCAGCCGGCTTCTCGGCTGCTTCTCCTCGTTAGCTTCTTCTTCTCTCCTGACTGCTCCCGACAGGATCTCCCGACAGGATCTTCTGATAGAATCCCCCTTCTCAGACGTATATGGACGAGGGCAGGGCCAGTCCCACCTCAAAGTAGTTGCGCTCGTCGACCTTGTACCGCTTGAGGGGCGACTCCTTGGCCTCCTCCCTGGCCGTCACGCGGCTCCTCTTCAGACTCCTCACTGGCGTCTCCAGGCAGAAGGTGTTGTCCCCAGCACCCAGCGTCTGCTGGGGAGGCACTGCGGCCTTCGGCGTGGGCAGCTGGACGAGCACCTGGTGCGGTATCCTCACCAGCGGCGAGGCCGGTTCGGGCGTTGTCATGGTCAGCGGCATCATTGGCATCATGCCAAAGCTCAGATCGCTGGCCGGATCGTCTCCGGGGGCATACGAGGGCGACAGGACCTCCACACGACCGCAGTCCGCATCCAGCTGCTGCTTGACCAGGGTACGACGGCGCAGATTGAAGGTGGAGCGGCAGCGACGCGGCTTCTTCTTGGCACTGGCATCCGCCTTGCAGGCGGAGTCCAGGATGGCATCGATCAGGCGGTCCAGCGTCTGGTCGCCCATCTGCGTGGAGGCGGGCTGGGGCGTAGTGGGACGTACTGAGGGCGGGGCAGGAGCTGGCGATGGAGCGGGAGCGGGCACTGGTGCTGTTATGGGTTGTTCCTCCATGGTGGCCACCAGGTCGGCATCCAGCTTGCGCTTGGTCTCCCTCAGGCCCGTGGCCGCCATGTACCGCTGCGGCTGCCCCAGGAAGGGATCCAAGGGCGTCAGTCCCCTCAGAGCCAAGTGCTGGCCCGGCAGGAGCACCCCATTGGGGGAGTAGTCCTCCGCGAAGCGTGGCAGGGTGGTGGCATAGCGGACACTCTGGACGCGCTGCGTGTTCGTAGGAGCCGCCGCCTCCGGGGTGATGTTACGGATATCGCTGAGTGGCGCCAGGACCAAGGGACTGTTGCGCAGGCGTGCCACCGCAGGCAGGGGCTGCACCACCAGCGGCGTGGATGTGTAGCCGTAGTCGGGCACGTTCTCCTTGTTGGCAATGGTGGCCCGTCGCTGGCGCCGCTGCTGCCTCCTCCTCTGCTGCCGCTGGCGGCCCTCCGCCTCGTCCTGCTCCTGCTGCTGCATCTCGTTCAGGCGCTGCGCCGAGGCCGTCCACTTCAGCATTTTGCTCTGATGGTTAACTCACTCGTCTTTCGACTCGGTAACGGGGAAAAAAAAGGGAATGGCTCTGGACTCTGTGTCCGCTCTCGACGGCTCTGGCTGACAAACTGAAGCGGTACGGGGCGGCGGCGCTGTTTTATACCCGCCAGGAGGCAGGAGGCAGGAGGCAGGCGACAGGCGACAGGAGTCGGGAGAGTCAGGAGACGGAGCCAGGAGACAGAGCCAGGAGCCGGGGGTTGCCGCGGTACTATTGCCAGGAGTTAGGGGTTGTTGCGCAAGCGCGACCTCGGTGGCAGGCAGGACACTCGTCGCTCTCTCAGAGGTCTGTCTCTCTCACCCTCGGTACTCACTCTCACACTCACTCTCTCTTTCACTCTCTCTCTCCCTCTCTCTCTCTCTCTCTGTGAGGAGCATCTTTGGCTAGAAAGTATCTTCTGGTGAAAAGTATCTTCTAGATGCAAAGTATCTCTCCGGATTTAACTTTAACCAAGGCCAAGAAAAGCCTTCAGAAAAAAATCGTTTTGAAGTCCATAAGATTTTCTTAGTTAAAAGTTCCAATTTTGATTATTTTGGGACACAATTTAAATCTTAATCTTAGGCATTTTATAATTATTAAATTATTTTTTATTAATATTATTATTTATTTAATTTAATTTAATTTATTGGTAAATGTATTCCTATTTGTTACTTTTTTTATTCAAAGTGTTCATTCTTGTACCTTTAGTTGGCTTAAACTGCTTTATATAATTTATACTTGTTAAATATTAAATAATAAATATAAATAATAGTAATTTTTGCTTAGTTTTTGATTAATAAAAATATATAAATAATTATTTTCCTATTATTTAATTTATATTGTAAATAAATACCTAATTAACTGAGGTTCTTGATCTATAATATATTTTCTCCTTGACTAGATTTAATATTTCTCCAATCAATCAAGCCAATTTCCTTGCTTGTCCTAGCTTTTAAGTCTCATAATTTGATCAAGAATATATATATAAATTGTTCCTGGCTGTAGCAAACTCATCCTTTCCCACAGTTTTCCCCCCTCGGAGCCACTCAGCCAGTGCACCAGCTCACGAAAATGACATCTAGATAGGCATCGGGCTATCCTGCCTTCCCCCGAGCAAGGAAGTGATCGTGGTCCGCTTCCTCCTGTTACTCCCTCCCTCCTGTTGTCCCTCCTGTTGACCCTCCTCTTGTCCCTCCTGTTTCCCCCCCTCATTTGAATGCCTCGACTTCGACCTCGTCATCAGCAACAGGCTCTGCGGCGCACTTGCTGGCCAGGAAGAAGGGAAAATGATTGGGTGAAGGGACGGGAAACCCGGGCTAATTAGCCAGGTTTGCTCACTTCCTGGCCACTTGTCTCGTATCAGTATTAATTGTGGCTCTTTAGCAGCCGCAAAAGCAGTTTTTTTTTAATTGAAAAACTTCAGCACTTCCTGGGTAGGGAAAGGAAAAGCATTAGAAAAACGTTACGAATGTCCTGGCCTTGGAAAAGTCCTGCTGTGAGCGTCAGTTGTGAGGTTGAAGTTTGTGTAAAGTATGATTATTATCGAGTTATCAAGTTTTATGTATCATTTCCTTTAGAAAAATAAAATTTACAAATTGAAAAAATAACTAAAGGGGAAGGAAACAACCTCCATACGCTGGGAAAATCCTTGTAGTTGTAGGATTTTCTTTTCCACAAAATATATATAAAATATATAGAGATCTCTGGCTCTTCAAGGAGTCTGGTAAATATCCTTAGAAAATATGAAAAAATATGAACAAGTAACTGAGGCAGCTATAAACAGATCGATTTACTGATGACAGGATCAAGGACCAAGGATAACTGCCCACATGTGTGTGCGAGAGGAGCTCTCTCCTGCCCCCTTGACCAGCTGTGTCCCGGTGAAGTGATCTCCGCCTGAGTGATCCTCAAGTGATGTGCACTAAGTGCTCCTCAAGTGATGGAACTCGTCAGAGGTCCTTCGATCACTCAAAGTATCCGTGACCATCATCATCCGTGTGGTTATCTAGTGGATGATCTCGTTTGGGATCTGCTTTGGGATCTTCTTTCGGATCTCCTTTCCTATCTCCTGCGCCATCCTTTTCCTAATCTCTTCATTTGCCAAGCATCGTATATATTTCGCACGTTATCCTTTCCTATTTTTCTTTATATCCTTTTTTTTTTGCGGTGAAAGTTGTTTGGTTTTGCAGACTATCTTGTCCTCGATCGGAGCCCACAAAGGGTTGCCAGAAGGGGTTAGTTAATTGATTGCGAATTTTTGCCAATTTCGGGAATTTTTCCTCAATATTTCAACTCTTTTTTTTTGTCTATTTATTTTCTTTTTGCGCGCATCCCTTTCTCCAGATCCTGCGGCTCCTTTTTGTGCGGCGTTGAGTTATCGCTGTTTACATAGCCGCACAAAAGGATTAAATGCGTTTTCGAGAGACAGTTTCCTTGGGCGAAAAATAAGAAGGAAAACGAGGGGTTTACTTAGGTTTAAATAGAGCGATGTTGATTAATTTGATTTAACGAGCAGCCGGGGCTAACAAGGCGTTGCCCGAGAGAGCCCGGAAATTACCATAATCCTCGCATTTTCTGCGGTTTACAAGAGGACAAAACAACACAAAAAATGGCATGAAAGAAAACACACAGAAAACACATAGAAAACATGCATAAAGAACTGCTGGAAAACCACTCAAATTCAATTTGAGTTTACGACGATTTTACGCTTAATTAACGAG
Organism: Drosophila jambulina; assembly: GCA_018152175.1. Lineage (NCBI taxonomy): Eukaryota > Metazoa > Arthropoda > Insecta > Diptera > Drosophilidae > Drosophila > Drosophila jambulina. The sequence goes on from JAECXH010000006.1 coordinate 5,784,511, forward strand.
CTCAGGCCCGGGGCACACAGGACCCAGGAGCGACAGGCAGCCAGGATCAGCGATCAGCGATCACCGCTCACCGATCCTTGCCATGCAAATTGCATTGTTTTTTACCCTCTCAGAGCGCGTCGCCAAGAGCCACTTGACTTTCACTCTCGCTCTCACTGCTGCCGATCCTGCACATCCTGTCGATCCTGCCGATCCTGCCGATCCTGATCTGGAGATTTGCATTGTTCAATGGCCTGTGGCTAAATGCTGGCCACTTTTTGCAAATCTCGCGAGAGTTGCGCGATTTTTTTCAGTCTAGTTTTGAAAAGGGTTTTTGCACTGCAATAAAATGGTTGCTGTTTTATATATTTTTTTACAAGATTTGTGGGGAAATATTAGATAATATTTTGGAATATTTAAGCTGTTATTATATACTTTATTTTTAAGACATAAAAACATTTTAAGAAGCTGGTGAAAAATTTAAGAAATCAATAGTACATGAGGCAAGTACATCTATAAAACGTGTGCTGATTGAGTTTTATATTTCTATAGGAAGAATATATTTTTTATTACTAGTTAAAAGAAAATTGTATAATTATTTAAATAGCCTTGTTAAAAAGCGTATATATTTTTTTAACAGGTAAATTATTTTTCTATATGTTTATTTCAGGGGCTTCCAGCTTAAAAAATTTGAATTAATTGCAAGTTTAATTAAGGATACGGTGAGTGTTATACAAAATTGTGTCTGATTATATTGTATATATTATATATATATATATTTTATTTATATATTTATTATTATTATTATTATTATTATTTTTTGACTAAAATCACGTCTTTAGTATTTTTGTACTAAAGCAGACTTGACCTCGAGTCTGAGCAAACATTGCAAATTCTTTTTTTAAATTAGTTTTTATTTTGCCATTCGCTATTTTGTTTCTTAAAAATTTTTATTGGTTGTAATACCTTAAAGAACTTGTTAAATACGCATTTAAAATAACTGCAATTATGGAAAATACTTGTGAGAATTGTATGATATTTATTATTATTAAATTTTCTTAGATAAAAGATGTCTTTACCTTTAATTTATTTTGCATAAACAAACTGGCATTTTAGAGTATAACCTTTATTAGATTTTATTTTTAAAAGTGAGAAATTTTTGCATTTTTTTATTAAAATTAAAAATGTGTCAAGCCTTTATAGACGTTTAATGTGGGGATAATTGCTACAGGATGTTGTTTAATTATATAGCAATTTCCTGTAAAAAGTATATTGTATACTGCTGGGATTTTTATATTTTTTCTCAAAAGATATTATTGGCTTGTTTCTTATTTTAAAAGGTTCATTAACTAATTTAATTTAATTTTCTAAATAAAACCATTGAATAAGACCTTAGGAGGATATTTTCCCTTTGTATTTGTTAGGATTTCAAATTGAAATCCCTGAAAAGAGTGCTCATTGTGGTTAATTTACTTAGTAAAGTGTTAAAGACTATTACCTAACCCCTTCTGAGCCTGGGATATTGTTGTTATATAGCCACTTGATCCCCTCCGAGCCGCTTTTCCCCCTTTCGCAGCCTTGTTCCCTGGTCCTAGCCCTTTTCCGATCGCCTTTGCATATGTGTTTTGTGTGCCTCTGGGTGCTTACATGTTTTAATGGACTCGCATGCAGATACAGGGCTGCTCTATGGCCGCTGCCTGTGATTAATGCCCCGAAGTCGGGCATTGTTTGCTGAATTTATCGATATTTGATTCGGATTCGGATTGGGAGTCGGATTCGGAGTCGGAGTCGAGGGAAATGCCTGAAAAGTGTATCAAATGTTTGTCGCGCGGCTTTGTTTGCGTTTTGCATAAAGGCAAGGGGAAAGCGTTTTCCGTATTGCGAAAAAAGGGAAAAGGGAGGAGAGGCAGGGGGGAGTTCGCGACTTCATTAGCGGCCGCCAGGATCATCATCAGCAGAACCCACAAGCCAGAAATGCCATTAAATCATAAATGAAGCGAAAATGATTAATTGATTCCATAACTTTTTACGCTCTCATTAGAGGCCTTCCTTTTTTTGTGTGCACTTTTTAGTGCTCTCACTCCGGGGTAAGGGCCAGAGTGAGTTGGCAGGAACATAAAGGATAAATGGCAAAATGGCAATAACGGGCCCCCTGGCAAATATCGTGTTTATGCTCATAACTTTCCAACTCAAAAGTCGACCAACTGTCAACTGTCAAATACGAGACAATTTCGGAGATGCGCAAGGAACCCAGGACGAGCCTCGGACTCAGGCTCAGGCTCAGATGTGACCCTGAAAAAATAATAATAATAATAATAGCGAGAAGCAGGGCGAGGAGGGAAGCAAACTGGAACACACGAGGCCCAAAGGATGCGCCGAAGGAGCGGCAGACAGCGCGAAACAATGGATGCCATAATGAAGAGCAGATACAGATACATATACAGCTACAGCTACAGATACAGATACAAATACAGCCACAGCCACAGATGCAATCGCTCGGCCTGAGATACAGATACAAGGATGCGCGACGGGAGATGTCTGCAGCGTCCAACAAGCAGAAGTAAATTACAACAAAGGAGGCTGCAGGGAAAGGATGCGCCGGGGAAGTGGAAGTGAACTGAAATTATTGCAAATAATTTAGAGCAGAAATCGCATCCGCAAGAAAAGAAAAAAAAGAAGGGATCCTCGGGCGATCCTCGAGCGAGCCGAGGACGATCCCTTTTTCGGTTTGTTCGTTTGCCATTTGCAAGGACCCAGAGCCGCGCCCCGAGCAGAGCGAGCGCCTTCGAACATAAATTTGCAACAATTAAAAACAGAGTTAATTAAAATTTATGTGCGACAGTTTTTGCACACTCGAAGCAAGGATCGAAGGACGAGAGGAAGCTGCTGCCGAAGGCTGCCAAGAAAGTGCCAAGGATCGGGCCCATTCCGGCTGCCTAATTGCTGGGTGTGTCCTGGCGAACGGGGAGGCTCTCGGCATCTCAACAGGCCACTTAAAAAACAGGGAGAGCCCCGAAACAATAAAAAGAGAAAGTCCTGTCCGAACACCAAAATGAAGATGTCTCTTGCCAAAAAAAAAAATGGGCAGAGGACATGGGATGACCAACGAGATGACCCACGGCAGGATGACCCACGAGCAATGACCACTGACTGACCTCACATATGCGGATTTTTATGGTTTTTGCACAAAAGTTTTTACGAGTTGCCTTGAATAGATTCCAGGACATTTCTATGCGCGCATAAATCATCAACTTTTGTGGAAATTATTATTACTTTGAGGGGATTTCAATTAGTTTGTGTAAAGTTATTTATATCGATTTTTTATTAGGTTGAAGGGAAACATTTTAAGCTTATTAATAATTACTATTTTATTTTATTTTATATATTTATATTTTTAGTGTGTATATCTTATATTTTGTACTTTATTTTTTATTATAGTTGTTTATTTTATCTATATTTAAAATCCTTAAATATATTTTAAGCAAAGATGATATAGAAAATAATTGATTCCTTTGGTTATATTTTTTACATTTATATTTGTTCGATTTGTTCTTGCTTTTAAATTAATTATGTTAAGGAAAATTAGGTAGAGAAAATTCCTAAGTAAAATATCCTTTTAAAAACTCTACATTATGTAAATCTAAATACAATAGCCTCATAAATATACATATATATACATAATAAGTATTTCCAAGTAGCTTATCGTTAATAAACATATACACATATACTATTTTAGGGATTTATTGACTACCGCTGTTTTTTCTATTAATATATTATTATACAAAAAAACTAAAACAAAAGGAATTCTCTAATCTAAACATAATATCCCTAAAAATCTCTATATATATTTTATATATCCAGGTATATTCCTATCTAACATCCACAAAAATCATTTTATAATTGTCTGCAATATATTTATGCACTGATCGAGACACTGTACAACTTGATATTGTTTAATTAATTTAAAATAAACTTAAACAATAGAAATTCCAAAGATTAATGTCCTTCAAATTATAAGCAAATACTCTTTAAGGCACATGCTAGGCTTTATCCTTCATCCTCGAACTTATTTATGGACTGTTATAGTCGGTGGCTCCTCACTCCCGCTGCTATTGCCTTTGGACAGCCTTTGGTGAACCGCAATTGGCGCCTCCGGTTTTATGATCCAACGGAGAGCAATATACATACACACACACATACATCCTTTTTCGCCCCAGGATCCGATTCAAATTGGGACATTTGCCGGCGACTTTGTTCGCCTCACGAGCTCTCGACGCGGACAAAGGGCGGCCTGTCAGTTCTGATGCGCTGCCGATGCGTGGCCGATCGTTGAGCAGATTTATTAGCCTCTGGCTTTGTTTTGGCTGGGGTCCTTGGATAGTCCTTGGACCGACCCCACCCCCTCTGCAGCTCTCCTGTCACGTTCCACACGCTGTGCGTACGGACTAAGAAGCGTGAAAGTGCCGAGGAACCCTGAAGTCCGGCAGCCGGGCCTCAACAAAGGATCCAGAGGTCCACTCACCGTCCTTCCTCTTGCAGGATATGAGCCAATTTCAATTTCAATTGCAATTTTCAATACCAATTCCCCGACTGCTTGTGCAAAAATTACCCAGGAAAAGTATAAGAACCCGAAGGAGACGTTCTCTAAATTAGAGCAACGCTGGTGTTGCGGTGGTTGGACGCAGGACACAGGACGCAGGACGCAGGACGAGGCAGCTGCGCCAACCGCTGGCTACCGGGATTAGAGACGCTCGGACTTCTCCGGCTATTATCCTTTTTGCGTAAACTAAAAAGGAAAGAGGAGCAAGGAAGTGGAAGTGAAGTTTGACTAGGAGCGGGAGTAGGATCGTTTCAATTTGATTTGAGGGTATGACTTAATAAGGTCAGGATGTTTGGAGGGAAATATATATATTTAAAATGTAACCAAAGGAAGGATAAATAAGGATACTATACTTAGGAGTTTTCTTTGCCCAAGTTTCTGTAACTTAAATTACTAAAAGAAAGCTTAAATTGAAGTATATAAAAATGTAAAAATATAACCAAAGGAAATTACTATTTTTATATATTTTTTAGGTCTTCCTAAGTCTAGTTTTCATATAATTTAATTTAAGGAAAATAATTATAAATATTATGTAGAAATATCCTAAAAAATTTTGTACAAATATGGAATATAAATAAGTCGTACATAAATATATAACATTTAATAGAATATATATTATTCTTATGCTTATGATATTATCCCTAAATAAGATATCTAAATAATGTACTTTATACATGTATATATACGTATTTGATTAAAGAATACCCTTAAACTTAGGAAAAAGATCTTAATCAAGTTAAAGTTAGAAAACCTTCAGTTCTTCCTTCTAGTTTTAAGGCATTTCCATCTAAAAAAATTGTGAATATATGAAAAGCAAAGAAAACTATTCAAATTCTGAGTTCAGGAAGTTCAAATGAAGTCCGAGGATGAGGATGAGGATGGGCATGAGTGTGCTTGGCCAGCTATGACCCTGAGAAAGGGAAAGGTGACCGCAATCATTACGAATTACTCCCCGATTACTCCCCCGCCGGAGTAGTGTTCCTCCCTGCCGAGGATCCTTTCGGTGGCCAGGTAATTGTCGGAAGTGCAACTACTTAGAGGCTGACTCGGGACGCGGGACTCCTCGGACTCCGCGCTCGACTGACTTCCCTCCTTCCGCTGCTCCTTGAAGGCAGTCTTTAGGTTAATTGCTGCATTTAGGGACACTGCGATAGGAAGGCAGATAAGGAACTAAGGAAGGCGAGGGGCCAGCAGATGGCAGCAGAAAGGAGATTACCGGGCCGAGTTCCTTAAGCGACTTACTCCAGATTTGCTCCGGTTATGTAAGCCTGGTCAACTCCAACTCCAACTCGAAGTCCAACCTTGTAACCCTCAACCCTTTGTGCTCCTAATTGAACTGTCTTTGTGTCCCGGCAAGGGATTTCGGGTCTCCGGACTCGGAACTCCCCTCTCGGGGTGTCAAAATATTTGATCCTTGGACCTATGCTAATTCCGGGACAGGGCAACATGGATTTCCGTGTCCGTAAAATATGATTGCGCCTAATCCCTTTGTCAAGGCGATGACAAATAAATATTTCCACGATGTCATGTCAAAATATCATCGAAAGGATTCTCCTATTTTCATTATTCATTTCTCGCCTTGGCTTCGGCGGATCTTTGGATTTTTTATGCAAATTTCAGGGGGTAGCTGTGACGGAGACGGTGACTGTCAGGACTCAGGGCTCAGGACTCTGGCTGAGTCCTGGCTGACGTTAAGTCCATTAAGGTGTTATACGGCAACAACAATCTCGCCGGCGAGTAATTACAGGCTTGTTAGCTATGGTTGCAACAACATTGCTTTCTCCTTGCTCCTGGCTCCTTTCTTCTCCGGGGGTGCGAGGTTTTTTCCAGCCATCTTCGGTTACGTGGGAAATGTTTCCTTTTTTTATGAATTCCTTTTTTTTTGCTTGGCGAGAGCCCTGCAAACATCATCTATGAGTGGTGTTGCCGGGCAGAGGCTGTCAAAGAGGGGATCTTCCGCCAGATCGGATCGAGTGAAGATCGCTTGTCAATCATTTGTAATTTCCATATTCCATATTCCACATTCTACTGGCCCATATGTAGTGCATGTCCTGGCCAATTACCTGAGCAGGATATATGCGCCCCTCGCCTGACTCCTTGCTGCTGTTATTGTTATTGTTATTACGTTATTGCATAATTTGTATTTAATAAACTTTGGGAGCAGGGAACTTTATGTCGGGTATAGAGAGGAGACACAGTTTTTATGCAAATTAAATTATTATTAATAGTTCAAGAAGGGTTCAAGAGTTTTTTAAAATATAAAGCTCTGATTAAACTTATAAAATCCTAAATATACTTTAAAGTAAGTCCTTAAACCTGAGGCCATGACAAGTTATTAAGTGGTAACTGCATTTAATCGATTTTAATTCGATTTTTGCCTGCCTAATAACTTCCATAAAAGTACCACATAATCATGAAGGTTTGGAAAAAGTCAAGAAAACAATCTTATATCCTAAATAAATTTAAAAAAATCTGTTATCCTCTAGCTTAAACTCCGGACTAAGTCGTAACTACCAAACCATCCATATTTATCGATTCGAGTTCGATTATAGCAAATAAATATCGATCGATTATAGTCATTTAGGGTCTGCAAAGTCTGGAAATCAAACTGAAATTATACATTTATTTCAAAAGAAATATTTAAGCCTGAAGCTTAGCCCATTTATTAAGTAGTAAGTGTAAGAACATGGCTAAGATCGATTATGGCACGCAAAAATATTGATATAGATCATGTAAGCTCATAAATAAGAGAAGAAACACACTAAAGTCCTTAAAATATTTCAAAACAAAGCTTTAAACCTGATGCTCAGGTTAGTTAATAACAAGTACATATAAAACAATCGATTTTTATCGATTTAATTTCGATTTCGGGTAGCAAAAACCTAGATAAATTCCCCACAAGTCTACATCCAATTGAAACTACAAAGACTTTAGCAAGGACAACTCAATCATTGGCTGAGGAATTGCTGTCCATCAAGTACAGGCTCTAATAATATTAGCTAAACAGCCGTGACAAAACCCACCCTCGGCAGGACCTAGGATAGCACCACCCCCGACCAGGATTGCAGGACTCGAAATTAAGAAATTACAATGCGGTGCATGTCCAATTAAAATGCATTCGTTTTGGGCCCATCAGAAAGTACAACAACTGAAATGCAAACACAGTTGAGACAACTTGCACGCAGGACTAAGCGAGTATCAATAAAAACGAAAAGGACATCGGTTCGGATGGGATGGGATGAGATGGGGTGAGGTGACATGGTGCTCCCTGGGATGGTGTGGGATAATACGCTATCGGGAGAGCGTCATCTGGCCGCTGTGTTGGACAATTTAATGCAATTAGTGCGCGATACGCGATGGTCGGTGCAGCTATCTATCGGTATCGGTATCGGCGTGGCCCATTCCCCATCGCTAATTACGTAATTACAGATGCAACGGCACAGCGCGTGTCCTGTTCGGACTCGGGGGTGTCTGCCGTAAGTACCTTTCTCTAACATTAAGGCCTCTCCAAGGCTAGCAGCCCCTGGACGAGAAGGTGGCACATGTCATATGGCCTTCCGATTTCGATTTCGATGCCGATTTCGATTTCACCCGGCTGATTAATGATATTATGTAATCCCATTACGGGTCAGCCTCGGGCAAAAAAAAAGCGGAATCCAGTCAACCGCAATAATCGCGAAAAGCGTAAATCGAAAATCGAAAATCGCTGGCAAAACATTAGCGGCTAATGCGACTTAGCCGGGGGAAAATGGGAAAGTGAGAGGCGGTTCCCGGGCTTGGGAAATGTTGAAAAATTGAAAATAGAAATGTGGAAAACTGGAAAAACCTAGGCTAATCGAAACCGAAACCAGGCCAGGTCAGCCGGCACTTACCTTCCTCAATGACGATGTGTTAATTTCATTTGATTGACATCTGTCCGAAGGCGAGATTCCCCTGGATTCGTCCTTAAAAAAGGAAGAGGAAGTTCGACTACCCGGACTTGTCATGTAAATCTCAAGGACATCCTCTAGAGGTTCCTCTTCGTGTCGTTGCGGCTGCCCAGGCATGACGCTACACATTTCCCGGGACGAGACAATGTCCCGATTGAGCTGTCACCAAAGGATGACGGGACACAGAGTCAGGACATAGGACTGGGAATAGGAGCAGCAGCTAGGGAATCCTGGAGGAGTCAAGACTACAACTTGAAACAGACACCAGGACCTTGTCAAAACTTTTCTTCACTCGAGTGACAGTTGAAAACTTGCAAATAAAAACAGGGAAACAAGGATTCAAGGATTCACGGATCCTAGTCTCGGAAAAGAGCAACAAAGGGTTGTAACTTAAGACCATTCATGACCTCTAAATTTCGCAAATTGTCAGAAATTATTGCCATCGATATGCATTGTGAGTGAGGGAAAATTGCTCGAATGAAAATGAAAATTTTGAAAATTGTGCAATCAAGCCAGCCGATGGGCATTTTGCATGCCCAGCAAAAAAAGGATATAAAAATCGAACTCAACCCTTGAGCGAGCACTGGGCCCAGTGCCCTCCGCCTTGAGGAGTGTGTGAAAAATTGATAGACTTGTCAGTCGCCGGACGGGGTGTCCTTCCTGGGCATCCCTCGCCCGTCCTCCTCATAAAGTTGCATAAATGTCAGGCGACTGTCACGACAACCTCTTGTGAACGCCCCATAATTTCCATTATTAATGGGCGGACTTCCTCCGTCATAATCGATGATATATCCAATAGCCAGCCCAGTGTCTGTGTCTCCTGCGATGCCAGCGATTAGCCACGCCGAAAGGAGCGAAAAGAGTTGCGATTTACGGCGGGGACGGGGAACTTGGGAGTTGAGTTTGCAGATTCCAGACGCCCCGATAAGTTCCAATTATCATTGATTTCTAAATTATTGAGTCGCTGGGAACTGGCAGGGAAATTGGTTTCAATAAAATATTAAACAAGGTTGACAAAGAAATTATTTAATAGTATATTTAATAAAAATATTTTGAGATAAGATACATTAATAGAATGTTTTATCTTTCCGGAGACAAGGTACAATCTCGCAATAAAGTATAGCTAATTAAGTTTACAAATATTAAAAAATTCCTTATAAAATTAAAAAGGTATATAAAATGACATAAGTCCCTGCTTACAATAAATTATCTACAAACATTTAAAAAAAATTAAATATTTAATATTCATTTTATTATCAATATAACATTAAATATTAGATATATCATATTAAATAAATTATTATGCATTTCAACATTTAATTTTAATTAATTAATTAATTTTAATTTAATTTAAAAATCATTAAAGAAGGTTAAATGTGAAAATAAATACATATTTTGCATATAGTTTTAAAGTTTTATTTGACTTCATTTTTATAAGTTTATTCTAAAAATGTATGTATTTTCTCATTTTACCTTGGTACTTAATTTTTTTTTTATTTGTTTTTATTTATTGTATTAATTTTCTTAAATATCTGAAGTTTCTTAACAGAACTGCTTTGTTTTAATTAATTTGAAAAATACAAACGGAAACCTTAAGTATATATTTGCTACTATTTTAACTAGAATTTTTTAAGAACACATTCCAATTGGAATTTTGAATGAGAAAAAGTCTATTCTCAAACCATTTAAGGTGCATCATGTCCCTGCTACAGTTCTAGCCAAGTTTCTTGCCAGGTTGACGACTGTGCTAGCAAGTACTGCTTTTTGGCAGGATCATGGAAATGAACTGCTTTTGTAATGTTCTAAAATTATTCACTGCTTTGCAGGGACGTTCCAAAATCGTCAACTGCTTACAGTAGTTAAGAAAAACAGCGCAGCAAGCAGGACCTCACCTCCAGCAAGAGAAACCCACCACATGGCGGGTTTCAAGTTACGAATTAGCAAAACTTTCACATAAAGGGAATAATAAAAAAAGGCATTTAAAATTTTGTACTTTTCAATATCGATGTCAATAATTGTGTTTATCATTAATATCATTCTTTTTTAGTTATTTTAAGTTTTACACATATATTCGGTTCTTTTCGCAATCTATTTTATATTTTTAAACATAAACAAATTTAACACTCAGGTCTGTTAGATTCATATTTATATATATTTATTATTTGATCTTAAAAAAATTAAAGTAACACAAGGGGTGATGTCTGCTTCAGAAAGCCAAATGTTGTATACCCTTACAGTTTGCAACTGAATCACAGGGTTGAAAAACATCAACTTTAAAACGGAAAATTGTGTTCCTATTATTTTTTGGATTCATAAACCTAAATAGGAAGTTTGATAATAAACTATCCAAATGAGTTATTAAGTAAAATATGCTTAAATGCAAAATTATGCTCTTTTTATTGTCTGCAAAATGAGATGTATATTTTTTTCTTCTATTTATTTTATTACAATTACCATTATAATATATTAAATCAAAGAACACAATTAAAACGGGTTTGATTTTATTCAATTAATATATCGTAATATTGAGTTTGGAACTTAAAAGTTTTATATTTTCATTGATGATAAAATGTGTGTACAAAAATGATTTTTTATTAATTTTTCCTGGATTTTTAAACGTTTTAATGGGTACTCCATTTTCTTTATTAGTTATTGGGACTCCTAAAAAAGGTTCCCAGAATTATTAAGAAATTATAAATAACATATATATTTTTCTATTTAAATTTAAAAACCTATATATTATCAAAATTATATTTTTGAACGATTTCTTAAAGCTTCATAGTGGATAAACTAAAATGATGTTTCCACATCTTTTATATATACCGAATTTATTTATAATTCAAAAAACAGATATCTACCTTAAATAAGGTATGTTTTTTAGTTAAAAAATACAACTACCTTAAATAAGGCATGTTTTTATTTAGTTTTCAAATATTTAAATCAACCTATATTTCCAGCTTCTTAGTTTTATTTATTTCTGAATAAAAACAAGCGAAAGGAAATAAAGTAATGTTTCTTTTTATAAAATTTTTATTAAAATACCACTAAAAACCCAGGACTAATGTCTTTGCACTCAAATACTTAATTTATCTGTTGGTGAACAAATACCCAAGTAAACAATTCAATGAACAACCACTGCAAATATTTGTTGTTAGGTTTTTTATTTTTGTAGTTTTGTACTTAGGGCTATTCAAAAAAATATGTCCTTAAATCTAGGCGTGCTGAGACCGAGGCTACAACTAGGGCTAGGCTAGGGCTAATCGATGCTGCGATGGATTAGTCAACTGGTGGGTGGCGCGGAGCACTTACTAGGGCTAGAGCATTTCACAAATATAACGTGGGCGACAAGGACTTGGAGTACTTAGATGCGAGTGTCCTCCGGTCAGCTCAGTTCGCGGATATTCACAGATAAGCTGACCCAAAAAAAAAAATATAGAGAGAGATTGAGAGCCGAATCTTCGCGTTCAACGCAACAAGAGCAGCCGGACTGGGCAGCCTCCAAGGAGCTGGCATCCTAGGCCACCTTGGCGGTGAAGGCCGCCAGCTGCGCCTTCAGGGCGTCGATCTGGCAGAGCAGCTCGATGTTCTGGCGCTCGAGGTAGGCCGCCCGAATGGCGATCTCGTCCTCCTTGATGCGGCGACGGTCGCGGGACTTCTTGGCGGCGGCATTGTTCTTGCGCCGCCGCTCATAGTAGGCGGCATCCTTCACCTGGCCCACGCCCAGGCCACCGGAGGAGGAGGAGGACGAGCAGTGGCTACCGGCGTTGGCAGAGGTCGCCGTCGTCGTCGTCGAGCCATTGGCATTCGAGGCGGAGGAGGCGGTTGTGGACTTGCCCTCGAAGTGGCCCGCCTGCGAGTCGCAGTCGCTGGACTCCTCGGCCGCCGCCCGATCCTCGCTCTCGCTGTTGTTGTTCGAGGAGCTGCCCTCGTTGACGGAGCCGCTGCGCGAGTTGGTCCTCCGCATCTTGGGGTTGGTCACCGTGCGGGCGCCGCCATTGGAGCTGCGAATCTGCTCCAGCACCCGCTTGCGGTACTCGGTGTAGCGCTCCACGCGGGGATTGTCCAGCAGGACATCGGTGGCCGCAAAGTTGGCCGCAATCACGAGCGGATCACGGGGGAAGGCCTTGAAGGGGCGCGTGCTCTTGCCGGGCTCCCCCGGCTGCTGGGAACTGGAGCTGGAGCTGGTGGGAGTGGTGGCCGGGATGGAGGACGCGGCAGCGCTGGGCGGCGACTGGGGATTCTCCAGGACATCGATCTGCATGGTACTGGCATGGCTGGCATTGCTGGCCGGGCGAGGATTGGAGGCAGCTGCCGCGGCGGCGGCGGCAAAGGTCTGCAGCAGGCTGGCGGTGGGCGTGACCTTCAGTGGGGCTGGCTGCTCCTTGGGCATCTGGATCTGCTGCTGCTGCTGCTCCTGCTTGATGTTGCCGTAGTAGAAGCCGGGATACAGCGAGGCCAGTTGCTGCTGCTGCTGTTGCTGCTGCTGCTGCTGGAGATACATCAGGCTGGAGGTGGGCGAGGTCGAGGGCGAACCACTGCCGTAGCTGTAGCTGGTCTGGTAGGGCGAGGGGGTCTTCCTGGGCGTCTCCACGCTGTCGCAGCGCCGGGAGAGATCCAGGACCTCGGCAGGGGCTGGCTGCTGCTCCCGCTCCCGCTGCTGCTGCTGCTGCTGCTGCTGGCTGAGGGCGGCGCCCAGCAACTGCTGCTGGTAGGCATAGGCCGCATAGAGATCCATCTTGGGCAGGCCCACGGGCAGGGACTGGGCATGGTTGAGGCCCAGCTGGGCCTGGTGGTGGTGCAGGGGCTGGCCCAGGGACTGGTGGTGATGGTGCTGCTGCTGCTGCTGCGGGGGGAGCTGCTGCTGGTGGTGCTGGAACTGGTGGTGGTGCATCAGGGGCTTGCGATCTGAAGAGAGAATAGAGGTAGAGGAATCATGGGTTAGTTCACTGTGGGTATATCTTTATCTTCCCTTTAAAATCTCCATCACTTAATTATTTTGATATGATTTTATAGGAATATAAGCTCAAGTGTAGGGGCTACTCACCAGTCTTGAGATCGAAGAACTGCCCTGCCATGAGTTTCTCGTGCATCAGCATGTTTCACTTCCTTTATCCAACTTTGTGTGCGTGTCTAGATCTGTTTTGCGGATGGGTTTCCGTTTCCGTGTTTGATCCTGAACTGCTTCTGTGCGTGTGTCTAGATCTTTACGCTGACGATGTCGAACGCAAACTGATTTCCTGCTCGGCCCCGCTCGGCTTTTATACGCTGCCTCGGCTGCCTCGGCTCCTGCTCGGCCAGCCTTCGGCTGCTGCGCAAATGGCGGACCCGAAGGGCCGGCCGAAGCGGCACGAGCAGGTAGCCGAGCAGCGCAAAGGGGTGACTCTGGTGCCGTCTCTTTCGCGCTGCCCTCAAAGGGTTCTCTTTTACAAGGGTAGCTAACGGGTCTGGCTTTTCGCATTTTTCGCGAAAATCTTCTCCCTGGTCCCTTTGTCCATTGTTGCCTCGCCATTTAGCGTAATTTCACAAAACGAAAAACGAAGGAAAAAGAGTTTTCTCTCATATTTTTTTATTCCGCGAAAGGATATTGGTGTTTTTTTTTGTTTTTTGTTTTTTGTCAAGGGTTATATGGGAGGCGACTCAATGAGGGAAAGCCGGGAAATTCGAAGGCGGAAAAGCGAGTCTTCTGTGAAAACTAAACTGAAACTGAGAGTAGGGTATGTCATGGAGTTGAGGTAATTAAGCTGAAATTTAACAGAATTACCTTACTTTTTAAACCAATAAAAAGCTGAAATTGAACTGATTTACTTTACTTTTTAAACCAATAAAATTCGGAATAAATTAAGATTAATTAATAAAGATAATAATACATAATATATATAATTATAAAATATATAATATGTATAATTTCTTTTTAAAAGACACATACTTGATATACAGGCTTCGGTTGAGGTTTTTAGTTCTTGAATTAAAGAAGAAACAAAGGGAGTCCCCTGAAGTCCTTGTTTTCATCTGTATTTCATATTTCTTATAATATATTCATTATTATTCTAATACAGTAATCAGTTATATATTATTTATATATCGATTTCCCAGTTTTTTTTTTTGTTAAATGGGGGAAAAAAATACTAAGAGAAACCCCTGAGATCTTTGTAATATATTATATCCTTCATCTGTTATTATACTGTGTATTTACAATTATGATTATTATATGATTTTTATGTTAATTTCCAAGATTTCTTCTACTTAATTTAAACAAAAAATATTACAACAAACCTCTAAATTTCTTGTTCTGCATTATTTTCTATTGATTTAGAATATATAAAAATATTTTTAAATTATATTTCATCATAGTATATTCTGTGTTATTGTGTTATTAGGTTGTTATGTTATGTTATTACGAATATTGTATATTTTTTATATCAATTTCCCAGCTCTCTTCTTGTTAATTGGCTGAAAGTCTAAAGAGAAACCCTTGAAATCCTTTTGCTACATAATATTCTATATCCTCTTTCGATTTCCCTACCAATTTAAACCCAATCCATAATTAAAGTTCCCTCTACTCGACTCTATCCTTTGCCCGATTCTGGAATATTTCTCATTAGGGCCAAATCATTTTTCTGGCTATATCAGCGGGGAGCGTGTCCTGCCAGAGGTGTATGGGAAGAGGAGGCGTTAGCACGGCAGAAGGATATTTGCGAAAGGCTGCGCAGACGGAGCTGGGCTGGCTGATGATGGATGCACAATGCTCAAGGGTTGCGAATGCTAAATCCGTTTGTTTTCGGCCTTTGTCCCGCAAATCCTTCCGCTGACCAGCAGCGAGCCTGCGAGGCTGCGCGCCTGCGAGCCTGCGAATTTTCGGTGGACACAAATCTTGCACAAAAACGCATTTGTGCGTGACAAATTATGAAAATTAGGCCGAGTTTTGCATACGCCGAAATGTTTCCCAGAATCCTGGCAGTGTCCTTCGCCGGGCAGGAGTCTGGACTCTGCGCCACAGTGCCAGGGTTCGATTCGATTTGATTCATGACGCCGACGCCGCCACTCGCTCGGCAGGATCATTGCGACAAGTGTCCGTTATGTTTGTCCACCCACTTGAGTATCCCTTCGAGGCACATCCCTTGGCCCTTATCGTGGGACTCTCTCTTGTCTTGTCTTGTTTAACTTGGCCAACGGAAGTGGCTTACGAGTCATGGGAACGGGCTCTACCTCTATTCCTACGAACTCTTGAAGGAATTAAATGTACATAAATGTACATAAATGTGATCTGTAAACTCTGGTCGATGTCCCCTCTGCTCTCACCATTTTCCCTTGCAATCCGAGATCTGAACTCCCTCATTCATTCACTTTTTACAGCCCCGTCCCATTCAGTTGCAAATAAAAAGAGGGTCTGGGCTTCGATTCAGTAATCAGTAAAAAACCGCGAACTTATCCGCTAATCCACGCACTAATCCAACCGTAAAAATGGTGGATTAAACTAAAACTCCGCCTTCCCCTTTCGGCCGTTCTGTGTCATTTGGCCAGCGCTTACCTGAGGTCCTTCGAGGGCCTCCTGGCCAGGCCAGGCCAAACCAAACCAAACCGAGCCGTGGCCTGGGACAGGTCATAAAAAGTCGCGGCCGGAGTCTCGAAGCTAAAAAGAGTTGCCGAATTCATGGTAAAAACCAGGTTCAGCGAAAACTAAAAAAAAAGACAAACTGGCAGCCGTAAAAAACGGGGCCATAATGAGCTCGGGACCAAAGATGCAATATTTGTGCAATCCTTTCGGTGGCCTTGAGCGCGTTTTTTACGAGATCGGGGATCAGGTAGAGCCGCCGAACGGGTTGCTCCCTACTCCATGCCATAGATATTGCCTAAAAAACGGTGAGAGTTTTATTGCATAATGAAGTCTTCGGGCGAAAACCAAGGACCCGGGCCAAGGATCTCTGTGCCCGATTCCCAGAGACCTAGCGCTGCCGTTTTTTAGCTGGCCATAAACCGAAGTCCGTAGGGCCCGAGGTCCTGTGGCCTGTTAAAAAAGGGTTTCCATTGTTGCCGCCAGTTGTATTTATATAAATGCATATTTCCTCGCTGGCAGGCGACGAGCACAAAGAAAATCAGCGACTAATTGACTGAAAGGGGTTTCGCCTTATATGGCCCAAAAAATAATAAAACAAAGTATAAATATAAATATATTGAAATAAAGGGTGAGGCTTCGCGGAATTGCTGTTAACTCCTTTCGCGGGCCTTTGTCTTAATGGGTTAACATTTGGAATGCATAAAGGTCCAGAGATCGAATATGCGAGGGAAACCATTTTGTTTTGCGGGAAAGAAAGTGAAAATGATATGGAAAAGCATAGAATAGGCAGTATCTATCTAAACTCTAACGTACTAGGGCATTTCTTTAATATTAATTACTATTTATTAACCTTTTTCGAGAGCAGCTTAATATCTTGGGATACCATTAAGCAAAATAATATTCTTCAGAACAACACTTAAATTTAACATAAATTAAATAACTCCAGGAAGTGTTTAGAGGATTTACCTTCTTAATATACACTTTCATTGAAGAAGAGAGCTCTCTCTCTCTCGATGAAATGAGATTAGCCGCAACTACGAGTGCCTGAATATATGATTAGTCCTGGGCCTGCTCTGGCAAGGATGGAAGCCTAAGCCCATCAGGCCATTCGGCTGAAGTGGCCCGACTCCTCATCGACATCCTAATGAGGAAGTAAGTAGTGGTCGAGGAAGTGAGAGCGGGGATTACACGTGCTCCTCCAGACAAAGGCTAAAAAGACTAACCAGGATCGGGGCTCAAGGGTCTGCTGCAGGATCACTTGTTTGTTTTCGTTTTGCCATATGCAAAGTGCATATTGGCCGGGTATAATGGCCACGGTAGCCAGGAACAGGTATTAGCCACTTCCGCAAACGGAAGTGCACAGCCGAGCAGCGGCAAGGAGACCAAAAAAAAGACACAAGTTAAGTACGAGGAGCGACGCACAATGGCGGCAGCTTCCGTCGTCAAATCCTTTGGCTAATTGTTATCCTATGGCCAAATCCCCAGGCTGCTCAATTATGGCATCTCCTTAATTGAGACAGGATCCGGATCCAGAGATCCCGTTCCCATTCATGCCCAGCGACCAGCGGAGCGTGCATATCTCCATCTCCATATCCCCGATCTCGACGTCCGAGGATACTCTCGAACCACCAGTATTGCATTACTATGCCAATTAGTGTGGTTTTGATTACGAGTGGAGAGTAGAGTAAGCGGAGGACATTTGGCCAGACTGCCAGCGGGATTAGTTCG
This sequence comes from Drosophila jambulina, assembly GCA_018152175.1. Lineage (NCBI taxonomy): Eukaryota > Metazoa > Arthropoda > Insecta > Diptera > Drosophilidae > Drosophila > Drosophila jambulina. The sequence continues at coordinate 5,802,302 of JAECXH010000006.1, forward strand.
TCTCGCGGGCATTATCCTTCCTAATGGGTTTTGGGTTTTCGCCCAGGAGCGAGTGAGTGAACCCAAAGGAGTTGTTCACTTTGGTAAGGAAATGAATACGCTCTGCAAAAGTTGGAAAAAATGAACGTGTTCACTAAACGAACAAGATAAAAACAATGAACGTTCATTTTAATAAAAGAGTAAATGAAATTACCGTTTTTATTGAACAGAAGAAGTCAGTTGAATGTTTATTACAGAGTGAGAGAAATCTACTTTTTTCACTAAGAAAAAGAGCAAATAAAATCTACATTTTCTAAGTAATATTTTGAGTGAAGAAAGCCCTATGTCAAATGAATATGTTCTCTAGAGAGGGTTTAAAATAAAGTTATTATATTGGTAAATAGAAAGTCAGCTTTGGGTAGATGAATAATACCCTGCGAGGGTTTAATAAGTTAATTGAATGAAAAGTGAAATGAACAAATTCATTCCAGAGAACAAGTAGAATGAACATCTTCATCTGAAGAATGAAAAAAGTGAATATGTTCATTTAAGAGTAAAATAGAATGAACTTGATCACTAAAGAGAATGAGTAATCTTTAAAAACTTGTTCACTAAACAAAAAAGAAAGCAAAATGAACATGTTCAGTGCAGAATGAACAGCTTGGCTTCTTCACTAAAGTGAACACTGATTACCCACTATTAAGTAAGTAATACGAAATAATCTAAGCTTGCATTGGGGCGTCGCTGAGTCTGACCCAAACCAAGTTCCCACACCAAACCCGAAGATCACCTCTCACTTCAGTCTCAAGCTAATAAATACTCTTGATTCAACAAACACAAGATCGGAGTCTCTGTGTTTGCCTGGAATAAAGAGTTGTTTGTGGGGGCGTTGGTGCCAGATAAGGCCGGAGTTCAGGACTCTGACCCAAGGTTAGGGTGATCGATCGATGGGCGGCAGAACAACTAACAAATGGCCAAACAGTGAGTGGACCCCACACAACAACACACGAATAATGCTCGTCAAATCGCCGCACAAAGGCCTCAATGGCCGAGTGCCATTTAAATGGGCAAAACTAACTTGCTACTTCCTTACGCCACTCGCATTGTGGCCGTTGTTGCCGTCCTCCAAGGAGCAGAGGATCCAGCGGGTCAGGATGCGATGAGCGATGAGGTATGAGGAATGCCAGGGGTGTGTCCTTGCCAACGCCCATCGTCCTGCAAGGAAGGCAATCCAAAGGAAAGCCACATTTCATGGCTGATCAGGAAAACACTGTGTCTGTGCCTGTAACTGTTGTTCTGTGTGGGATATCAGTGTGCACTGGGAGAAATTAAGACAACAAGTAGGGGGTAGTTCTTGTAAAATAGAAAGAGAGGAGCTAATGGGGAAGATTTATATATTTTCATATTATTTTTCTAATTATTTGTCGTTAGATTTTTATGTAAATAAAGTAGTACTTTTGAAATGAAAACAATTTTGTTACAACATATTCCCTAAGAAAGAATAAATAATATTTAGAGAAATTAATATGTTTATTAAAGGGGAATAGTAACAATAATTTGGGGATTTTTTTTTGTAAGTTTTGGAATTTTTCTATGAAAATCATAAGATATAGTGGCTCATTTAGACATACTATCTGGATTATAAAGAATGCTGTTTTAAGAATTTAATTAGAATATCTTTTTCATTGAGCAAAACAAGACAGATAATCGTGTCTAGATCGATGCGGCTGTTGGTTATGATAAAAAATATAACATTAACTGAGTTGCAAATTTCTGAATGAAAATTTAAGACGTTGAATGAAAACTGAAGGGAATCTGTCAAAGGTTTTAAATTTGGAACTATAAAATATAAAATATATACTAATTTATTGATTCATTTATATAAAAATCGAAGAAAAATCCCTTAAAATTAGCTGGCAGCATTTCTTAGAGTTCTGTTTAAATTTTTCCCTCAGTGCATATCCATACAACTCGTATCTGTATTTATTGCGGGACTGGATTCTTCATTTTGCATGCATCATTCGATTTGATGAACTGTCAACGTTTAGGCCATTGTCCTAGGTTCCCTCACGCTCCCACACTGCCCCTAGCTGTACAGTTATGTTGGGAGATGTGAAACATTTCTAATAACTCGGGATCGGAGCAGAGACAGGGACAGAGAGAGCTATAGAGAGAGCTATAGAGACAGCTACAGAGACAGCCACAGAGACAGCCACAGAGACAGCTATAGAGTGAGCTATAGAGACAGATATAGCGACATCTATAGCGACATCTATAGTGACATCTATAGAGACCCTCATTGCCAGTAATCCCCCTTCATTGCTCACTTAATTTTATGCATTTTACTGTTGATTAGCTGCCATCTTCCATTGTGCGGCGGGCGGGCACCGTTAGATGCCGCTCGGTATTGGGATTCCCGGGAATCCCGGGAGTTAATCAAAGTGCTGGCCTGGGCCCTCATAAAAAGAGTTGTGCGCTCCCACACCCCCACCAAGGCTGGCTCAATCTATCAAGCGGCTCTTGAAATTTTCACACCTTTTGTGATTCGCATCCTTTCAGCACCTTTGTCCCATTGTTGTGGATTCCGGGGCAAAGCCGCCTACGAAACCCCGTTAGAATGGCTCCTCGGACAGCTACTGTTACTCGCCCCTCCTCCGGCAGATCCTCGATCCTCGATCCCCGATTCCCGTTGCCCCGGCAGGACAATGAGTGCTGTCAAAATGCCATTGCAGCGGTTTTGGCCTGGTAATTGTGTCAATTGTCAGTTCGCACCATCTCTCGATCAGCATATCCTGGCTGCAGGATCTCCGGAACGGATGCTGCTGCCCAGATACAATCGAAATCATTGGGAAAAGGGAGAACAACAGGGCCAGGGTAGGGCCCTAAGCCCCGTTCCGCCTAACTCTTTCTGCCCTGGCCACCAGTCAGGAGTCAGTCACTCCTGGCCGGCTCGTAATATGAGCACTTAACCCGGCCAGGGCCACGCCCCTTGTGTCCGCTCTTCCGCTTCTCCTCGAGCGTCGAGATCTTGCCTTTTGGCTTGCCAATTTCCGAGTCCGGACTCCGGAGGCCTCCTCTCCAGTTTTTTCACATGAAACTAAAAACGGCAGAGCTGAGAAATCCATGAGATTAAACGGTCTTTAAGCGGTTTAAGCCTTTTGTGAGCCGAGTTTTGTAGGTGGCAAAATGTGCCATTTGCCGTTTGTTATTTTCTGCATTTCCCATTTCCCATTTCAGATTTCTCATTTCACATTTCCATTTCCCATTTGCCGTTAAGGCTATTGTCCTGCGTTTCCCGCAAAATTATGGCTCGCATATCATTTCATAATTTTCATTTTCATCTGCAAGAGTGCAGTTTTTTCCTGTTCTGGGAAGGGCAACGTAAATATTTTGAGGAAGCTCAGGGCGAGCACGGGCTTGATCCGACAGGTGACCAGTGGCCAGGTAACACCCCTCGGCCCGAGATCGCCGCTCGGAGCAGACCCAGCCTGACTATCTGGCGGCCTCGAGTTAATCTCGCATAATATTGCGTGGTCCGGAGTGCGTAATCCCGGCGAGCTGCAAAGCCGGGTTAGATTCGAGGATGCGGAGTGACTTCACCGAACATGCAGCGAAGTTAAGCCAGTCCTGGCCAGCCAGGATCAAGCCAGGATCAGGCTGGCGAAGTTTGAAGTTTATTTTAACTCAAGCGTTTTTTTATTGCACTTTGCAAAGAAGCCTTTAACTCGACCAAAATCAAACAAATTATACTATTTCTTTGTAGTTTTAAATATTTTTATTGTATTGTTAGGTATTTTATATTAATGATTAATTGTATAGAATTATGTTTACATTATAATTGCAATTAAAACTATATATGTATGTAATTATAATAGCTCTTTTAAAAGTTTAAAATTCCTATTTATTTAAATGAATATCATAGACTTTTATCATAAGCTTATTGAAGTCATGAAATTGCTTATTTTACTCGAGTTCTTTGATCAGTTATGGAATTAATTAGCTGGAATTTATACAATTTATACAATACATACTTAAATTAACAAATGAAGTATTAAGATATTAACAAATTAAGTATTATGTTATTAACAAATGAAGTAGGAATATTGTAATTACGTTTGAAGCTTAGCCATAAGAAAAACAAATTAAGATTTAAAAATATTGATCTATAAGTATTTTCCTGGTCTTTGAATGAATTAAGTTTAAGCATCACTTTTAAGCCCATGATATCTGTACAAAACATATATCTATTCAATTTGATTTCTCTAATATATAGTGGTATATTATCCAATATATCCAATATTACGGCAACATAATAAAGAATAAACCTAACTATTCAGAGTCATAGAACAGCAAAAAGCTCCCTTAGAACCATTTACACATTCAGACGGCTTAAGTTAATACCAAATATAATATAATACCCAAATAGAGCCACTAAACCTACTTCTAAATGTAACTCAAAATAACATTTAATAATTGCAAAACATTACACTACTCTCAAAGATACCTAAATCATCATACACAAGGCCTTCTCTAGAGATCTCCGATCTCGTATCGCCATATTACGTGATATCCTCCATTGCCGGAGATTGCGCCATTTTGGCATCGATATAATCGTGGCCGCATTGCCGCCTCAATGATATATCGCTAACTCTGAGGCAAACTCCCAACCAAGGACTCGCCAAGGAGTCCCTGGGATCAACCAATCAGAGGCTGAAGCCACAGCTGTGTGGGAAACCACCACCAAGACTTCATTTTGTGAGTGTGTACAAATGCTAAATGGGAAACTGGTTTCCGTGCCATGAATCCCCGGCAACTTCATTAAAGCCAGAACACACAGCAGACAGCAGACGACATGGGGGACACCGCATAGGATAGTGGGTGACGGGTCCAGAGATGGGCTTAGGGAAAATGTGACAGCTGTGCCAGCTGACCCAGACCCAGTCCCAGTCCCATCCCGAGTCCATTGTCCAGCGAGGGAGAGTCTTGCATTTAATAAATAAATAGCAGGCGACAGACAGCATCGGGGGCACTTTCATTATCGCAAATGAAAGGGTTCTCGGTCTGGCCATGGGTCTCAGATTCGGGTTTGGATTCCCTTCGCTTTCCGGCGGTTGCTTAATGATAACAAAGACTGGACGGAGATGGAGATGGGATGGGGATGGGGTTGAGGGTGACGATGAGGCTGAGGCTGAGGCTGGACTGTGGGTTGATTACAAGTGGTTGCTCGGTGGGATTTTGCGGTCACTTTTGGCAATTTCCTTCAACTGCCTGTCTCAACCCCTCCATCCTGCTGCTGCTTTTCGGGGGAAATCCACCCAGCAGGGGTGGCTTTCGGGGGAGACAGCAGCAGCTCGCTCCATTCATCAATTTGGCGCGTTGACACATTTATTGGGGGACCCCGGAATTAGTGGCTGACCCAAATAGCTGCTCCCTGTCTCTGGCCCTAAGTCGGTTCAGGCTCACCTGCCTGTGTCATCGATACATATGGTATATATATTTCTATCAGCGGAGAGGAAACCCGAGAGGGAGAGGGCACCTCAATATTATAAGATTATCTGGTCAGCCGACCTCGAATTTGTGGCCAGACAAGTGGAAGAATGGAGGCGGAGAAAGCAGATCACTTCCTGTCTTACCCTTCGATTATCTTTTTGTCAATACCGGGATCGGGATCTGTTTGCCAAACAGAGAGCAGTGGAGCGTGGAAAAGAGTTCGCTGCTGGGAACCGGCGACTGACCTAAATATATCCTTTGGGAAACAAAGTGGGACTCACTATATATGGCGGACTTATTGTTTCGCCTGTCAGCGGAGGCCATTAGGCAGGGTTTCCCGCTCTCAAAGGGAGGCACTCACTCACATATGCCACGCCATCTTAGCCGGGTCCCTGGGTCTCCTAATGATCCTCGGTTCCGGTCGATTTCTGACTCCCCTCCTTGCGTACAATTTGCCACAAGGAGTTGCCGTGATTAATTAACTCGAATGGCATTTGCATGTGCACTCCCAACTCCATTACCATTAGCATCACTATTTTCCATTTTCCATTTCCCATTTCCCTGGCTCATGTTGCGTTTTTGTCCTGCGTGTAATTTGAGGCGCTCAATTTTTCGGCGCATAATTAGGAGCGGAGCTGGGACTAAGGACTGCCCAGGACCGCTGGCTGTGGAATTGTTTCGGTACACGAGCCACACGACTAATTGTTAGCTGCAACGCTTCAAGGGAACTGCCGGAGGAAGAAAGTTCCCTGGCAGCCGCCTACCACGAATCCTGGCCCGATCCTTTCCCTTGGAGTGTGGCAAACGAATCGATTTTGGGTTATGCACACTGCGTCCCAATGCATTTGTGGCCGATCTCTAGGAGTTTCGTGGTGATTATTGGAATGGTATATATAAGTATATTGTTTTTTCATCGTTCTATTTTCTGTTCCATATATTCTCGAAGTTATATAGTCCTGGCTCTTATACGGATAAAGCTAGTTGGAATATCTTGAACACCATTGCGTTGTTTAAATTGATTTTTGGGATATGATATCTTGTACACACAATCTAAAGTTTGCATGAAATAAAATCCAGGTGGCTGCAGCAGATCCCAAGTTACTTCAGGCTAGTTATTTGCTAGTGTACCTATTTAAACTAATTTTGGTATTTGATATTATTTAGTCTTCAGAGGGGTTCTATACCAAATCCTGCTTAAATAGCTGCAGCAGATCCCGAGTTACGTGAGGCCATATTTGGTGCAGTGCAGGGATTTAAGGATACCCTATACCAAGTCCTGCTAAAGTAGCTGCTGATCTGACCTTTTGAGCTGTAAGTCGGAACCCTAAGAACTTGCCTCGCAAATGTCCCCAGCTTGTCTTGGACCGCATCCAAAGGAACCATATCCGAAGAGCCGCTGCAGAAGCGAGTTCCTCGAGGATACACACGAGCCAACTCCCATTGTTGGCTGCTAGTTCTTGGTTAATTTATCAAAGATGCAAAAACAGCCAACTCACGCTTAAGTGGAAGGCTGCCTAATGAGCAGTCACAGTGCTCGGTGTCTCCAGTGTCCAGTGTGGTCAGCAGCTGGAAATCGAACACATGTGGCTCATGCCCATGTCCAGTGAAAGGCTTCGAGCCCGGAATCAGGACTCGGACTCGGGACTCGGGAATATGCGACGTCGCTATAGCAGAGTAAACAAACGCCGCACATCCTCATTAATCTCGAGGGGGCGTCGCCGCTCGCGTGCGTTGGTCCTCAATGGGATCGGGATTGGGTTCGGGATCGGGGATCGAGGTCCGGATCTGGAATGGCGACGGGGATCGAGACTGCTCTGACTTCTAATACACAACATATTGCAACTTTATGTGCGGGGAAAAGGTCCTCAAAATCCTTGCCTTGACTTGCGTTTTTGTTATTCCAGGACGAAGGAGTTGAAAACTCTCTCTCTCTCTGTCTGAGGCCAACGAAAATATAATAAGTGGGCACGGGCACGTGTTCCTGCTCGGTCCACAGGGCATACAAACGATTTGTTTTTCTATGACCAACAGGCCTTTAGGGCCGGCGGAATCATCCACGTCTGCGGTTTGTTTTTACCCACAAATATTTGTTTTTATTTGCTTAAGCGCAAAATTTGTGTCGTCCTCGTCGCCATCAGCGTCTTCTAGGGAAGCCAGGCCCAGTCCCAGTCCTAGTCCTGACCAGGCGCCAATCGAGGACCTCTCTTAAGCCTTTACAGCTGCCACAGAGGCTGTGGCGAGTAGTCCGAGTTACTTAAAATAGCCGCATGTCCCTTGTTTTCACTGCGAGCATCTAAGAAAAATAATAAATAGTAGTTTGTAACAGACTGCAAGCAGGGATCATGATAAAATGGGCTTAACGAGTACTACATTTCATGGGAATAGCTGCTTTTGAAGGTTGGTTTTTGTCAGGGTTTAGTTTATGCATTTATCTGGCTATAATCAATTTTGGTATATGATATCTTTTAAACTTCAGAGGGGTTCTATATCAAATTCTGTTTAAACAGCTACTACAGGTCCCAAGTTACTTGAGTAGAATCCAAGTTACATGAGGTTTAAAAGGTTTAAATTGAAAATAAAAATAGAGATAAAATCATGCTGACAAGACAAGCAGACTCTTGAAGATTTGAAAAGATTTATTCTTGCTATAGCTACCATAGTAGTTGAATAATTCAATCTCCTCTTAAGATGCTCTTCAGTTTCTACCAGTTTAATCTTTGATTTTGAAATTGCGGAAGCTAATCGCCAGGACACTGGCCCACTCCACTTAAGGAGGGCTTTGTCTCCGGACAGCGTCCTTGCTCTGGATTAGACTAATTTTTAAATGGAATTGCAATCCGCTCAGTTCACACATAGACAGGGCTGCTCTAAATTCTAAACTCTAAACTCAAAACCCACGCCGAGCTGTGGGCGTGTGCGTGCCACGGATTTCACACACCGAGCCAGGAGCGATCCTGCAACGATCCTGCGTCGCTGCGATGCGGCGATGCTGCGATGCTGCTGCATGACGAAAGGTAAATTTTGTAAACAATTGTGCTAATTAAGCCAGCCCAATAAAAGTGGGCTCAGAGAGGTACATACGTGGCCGGGCGGGCAGTCCGGAGCGCTCTCGCAGTCGCACTTGAACTAAATCCGGTAGCTTAAACGAGTTAAAGGAACTTGAACGGAACTTAATCCCATAAATTTGGGAAAAATACAATTTTAATCAGGTTAATTCGTGTGTAGCGCGGCGCGAGTGTTGCATGGTCCTGGGATCGGGATTGCTGCTGATCCCGCGTGCGGCTCAGGTAGCAGGTCACTGGGTCACTGGGTAACCGGGTTACTGGGTCACATGGTCCATGAGCGAAAGGATTAGGCCGCCGGATCGGGGGATTTAGCGCAAAACAGAGGTGAGTCCCGGCCAAGCCCACCGCTCCTGCCTCCTGCCTCTGCCTCGGCCTCTGCCTCCTGCGACACTTTAATTTAATCTCAGCTTACGCCCGAGGGATCTCCTCCTGGATCAGTCCAGTCCGCCAGATTAGGCCACTCGCCTGCTCGTATATTGCCACATAATGCCCTCGGAATCGGGGCCAGTTCGATTGCAAAGTTTCACGTAAATCCGTAAGATTAGATGGCTAGATCCCCAGATTCCCGGATTCCCAGCGCACTGATCGCGCGCTCAGCCCAATTGTTAGGTCAATTGCCAAATCACTTGAGCATCTCAGCACTGAGAGAGTCGGGAACTGGGCCAAGAGAGGTACTATGTCCGCTCCTAGGTAGCCGTTGGAAAGCCACTGGTCATGCCCACTAAAGCTAGCAGTGCCTCCGGTGATCTCATTTCTGTGATCACTGATCGCTGATCCCCGATTCGTGATCCCTGATCCCCGATCTCTGATCCCCAGCGTAGTCCCACGATCTGCGTTGACTTTCGACCCCATTTCCACATCTTTAAGGTCTGTCTTATACATATTTTAGGCTCTCAGTAGGAACAATAATGTCTCTTATAGATTCGATATGTCTGAAATCAATATTTTTCATAATTTCAAAGGCTTTGAAAGTGATGTATCCTTTGGCAATCCCAAAAATACAACAACATTTCGTACTGGCTGTGCTATAAGCGTTCAAGGTTTCAGCCAGAATTAAATCTTTTAATAATTTGAAAGGCTCTTAAAATTATAAACCAAATATAGATTATCCAGAGAGTTCACATATAGTAAAGTCTCTGCCTCCGGTGGGCTCATATCTCCGATCTCTGATCACTTTTCCCCAGCGTAGTCCCAAGATCTCGTTTGAATTTCGACCCCATTTCCACATCTCTTGGGAATATGTTAAACATATTTAAAACTCTCAGTATCAAAACTTATTTCTCTTATGAATCCTGGCTGTATTTTAAGCATTATAATGTAGTGTTAATTGAAATAAATTTAATAATTTGAAAGACTCTGATAATGCATTAGCCAAAGAGCGGCCCAGAGCGAGTAAAATAAGGGAAATACCAACGAGGGCACAGTTTTTAAAGATTAATTCAGACTTTTCTGATCATCTATAATATGGTGTTATCTTCCATAATAATTTTGGGATTTCTCACATCTTTCAAAGCCCATAAAATGCCCAAAAGAAATAGTAAACCAAAATGGTCTACAGTTACTTGTTACTGTTTTTCAGGTCTAAAAAGTGGCTTAAAAATTTCGAAGATATAAAAAAATTAAATTTTTTTCAATTTTTTCAAATTTCTGTAAGGGGTTACATCGTTAAAATATTGAAAAATCAATGAAAAAATTATTTTTATAATTCTTTAAACCCTAAATGCAGAATTAATTTGCTCATTAAACTAAGCATATAAAACTAAACCAACCCCAAATCGGTTGAGAACTGACAAAGTTATGATCATTCTAGCTGGATTATCCAAAAAGTTTATTTGCTATTATTTTGAAAAAATATAATTATTCCCCTTGAAATATTCCAAATCAGAAATTAATTATTACAAATATTTTTCTAGCTAAAGATTTGAGGATTTTTTTTAGATAGGAAAAAGGAGAAAAACTCTTAAAACTTTGAGAGATCAATTAAGAAGATAGATTAAAGTTAGATTAGAAAAAACCCCTCTGAGAACTCATTCTTTTTTTGTTTAATTTTATGTATTATTTCGATTATAATTAACAATATTCATCCTTGTAAAAGTAGATGTTAGAAATATACAATTTTTAAAATATTAACCCATCGATCCTTCGGCAATCGGTGAAGCCAGGACACAGCCACGCGCTGATCGCACGCTCGCCAGTCGCTGGATCGCTGGAAAGGATTGCCAATCGACGCGTCGATCGTGACGCCCCAAAAGGGACACCGGGATTAGGGTCGTGAGCAAACACATTTCCCCGGCGAAATGTCAACACAGATCGCAGAGGGCTGATTGCTCCGATCCTGGCGAATCAGAGAGGTGCCCGGTCCCGATCGCTTGGGGGGATGAAGTGCATACACATAAGTAAAAGTCGCCGATCACGCGGGGATAATGATATGTATGCGAATCCTGAGTGACACTTTTGCCTTCTCACCTGGCGGCGATCGTGTGCCCTTTTTTCTCGCCTCCGTGGTTGTGATTGGAGTGTGCTCTGCACGTAGCCCGGGACAGACATAGAGAGGGAGGGAATGACTGACAGAGAGAGAGAGAGAGAGAGCGAAACAGGACAAAGATCCTTTTTGTGCGGTTAGGCCCGCCCGTCGCTCGTTCTTCGCTCGTCCTTCCAGCATTTTTTGTCAGCTCCGAGATCGAGTTGTCTTCGACTCTCGATCGATTACAGGGAAATTATGATGATGTTCCCGAAAGGATAAGCCATAATCCCGGCCGCAACATCTCCGCCACAGGGTTATGCATCATTATTATGGCCCAACACTTGACATCTCGATTGTTGGCCAAGAAAGGCAAAGGACAACAAGGTGCCAATTAGGCCATTCTTCTTCTGCGATTTGCAATCTGCGATCTGTGATCTGCGTTCCCTGTGGACTGCCACACCATTGTATTTTTATTGGGAATCGAGGATAGGAGGATTTGGCATCGATTCGCCGCCATTTTGCCGGGGCGTTACGAGATTCCCATCACGCAAGGGTTGCACAAGGGTGGAACGGACTCCGGCCTCCGAAGTCATCCCCGTTGCAGAATCCACCCCATGGAACACGTGTCCATGATTAAATAAAGCGTTTGGCAATTCGTCTGGTCAAGCATTGACTTCGCCGGCTACCCCTTTGCGATGGCTTCAAGCTTGAAGCCTCCAGTCTCCGTCCTCCTCCTCCTCCTCCTCCTCCTCCTTCCACATGGAGCATCGATTGGACACGGGTCGCTCCTTCCGGGAAAGGGTGCTCTGCGGCTCTGCCACAAACAGGAACAATTAAAGCCCTTTGGCCGCAAAATTGACCAGAAATTCAGATGTACTAGATATAGATTGATTCAATGCTGGCAGGGAGACACTCAGAGATGGGAAATCCAATTGTGGATGCCACAAAATGTGTTCACAGAGGTACGGGAAGTCGGCTCGGAAAATGTGTAGCTGTAGCTGTACAGTCTGTGCAAAAGTTGAACGACTCATAGGGGTTAATAATTGTCTTAATAGTAATATAAATCTAGGCAAGAGAGGAAACGGAAGTCTACATGCCCTTGCAGTTTGCCATTGGATCGGGAATCCAATCTAAATTCGATCATAATAAAGCAAAAAAAGTATGAATTTCCATTTCTAAAATCAATATTTAGCGATATAATTTTTGTGTGGGGAAATAAGAGTTTACAAATCCAAAAACAAATCATAAAAAGCATTAAATTAAAAGTAAAAAACAGTTCTGTGAAAGTTTTCAGTCGGTTAATAAATCAGCATACAAAGTTTAAAAGCGTTTAATGTTCATTTCATAAAATTTTAATGAAATTCTAAAAATATTGGGTAATTGTTTGCAATATTTTATTATTATTTTAATAGGAAACCAATGATGAATCAAAATATCAATGACTTTAGGAAATAATTCGTTTTTATTGCTTTAATATACCACCAAAAATAAATAAAAAATGTCAATTAAACGGACTTTAAAATAAACTTGAATATGATATATATTTTTAGAAAAATTAATGTTTAAAAATATCACAACTCAGTCAAAAATGCATTAATTTTTATTTAGAAAACTTTTCTGTGCTAGTTTTGAATAGGTTAACAATTCTGCATAGTGAGTTTACAAATTTAGAAAATTGAAATATTTTTGAAATTTTAACGATGTAACCCCTTACATTTTTTTCAAAAATTGGGTCAAATTGGGTTTTATGATCATAACTTGGCCAAAACTCAACCGATTTCAGTCTGGCTTGGTGTTTTCTTCTTGGTATTTAAATGCGAACATTTCTGCATTTAAAACTCGATATCTAATTTTTGGCCAATTTTTGACAATTTTAACGATGTAACCCCTTACATTTTTTTCAAAAATTGGGTCCAATTTTTTGGCTGAAAATTGCTGACACCTTCAACGGTTTTATGATCATAACTTGGCTAAAACTCAACCGATTTCAGTCTGGTTTGGTTTTTTCTTCTTGGTTTTTAAATGCGAACATTTCTGCATTTAAAACTCGATATCTAATTTTTTGTCAATTTTTGGAATTTTTACGATGTAACCCCTTATAAAATTTTGAAAAATTTGACAAATTTTTTTTTTCTTGCAAACATAGCTAGAAAGACTCGGCTTTCGATGCTGATAAATAATATATATGAATTATAGGGTCGGAAATGATTCCTTCACTGCTTTTCAAGCTTCTGATTTAAATTTTGATGTCCTTAAAGGGTATACAAATACCAGTTACTTTGGCATATATATCAACTAAAAATGTATGCAAATTAAACAAAAAATAATAAATAAATTATAAATAAATAAATATTGTCTAGGACTGAAAGCAAAGTCTTAGATCTACGGTTGTTTTAGAACGAATTTACCATTAGTAACCATTTTATCGTGAATACAAGTTTATCGCTCGAACTCGTTAAAAATTCTAAAAAACGGATTCTGGGATATATAAATATATGAAATATATCATAGATAATTAAGCTCAGATATCTTGAAACTGCCTTCCTTGGCTTTTTATTCACTTAGATACAAAGACCTTCAAGATCAATCAAACTATGAAGCTAATGATCAGTCCCAGCTCCTCCTCCACTTCAAATCCTTCTCAGGCATTCGAATCCCTTTCCGAAATACAACTCAATTGTCCCAATAATTAAGCTGAAGAAATGCGGATTCGAAACGGACAATTCGTTTGACATAAAAAAAGAAACTTGTGACTTTTGACTGCCGCATTTTTCCCAGATGTTTTGCCAACTCATTCTGGGGCGAGCCACAGACGTGTGAACGCCGCAATGATTGTCCAGTTGCCAAGTTAGGAGGAGTCATTTTTCATTTGCCAAATTTTACAGTTAACGCAGAAAACAAAAAAAAACCAGAGAAGAGAATACGAAGACGAAGAAAGCCAAAGGAATCCGTGTCGGCGGCAACGGCTAATATCCTTCGGCGATTCAACGGAAGTTGGCCAGGACAGGACAGGACGATTATCGTATGTGTTTTCTTCTGGACACCGGACAATGCAGTTTTTATTGATAAAAATTATGCACGCTCGGGGACAAGGGCGAGGCCCGGTGAATGTTGGACAACTTGACTCAGCAGAAAGGAAACACACAGGCCGAGACAAAGGTCCTGCCCTTCTCCCACTCCTAGGCTGCTGTCATAATGGCTCAATCAGGCAGCAGGACCTGCGGCTAACGGTAACTCGGGCTCTTCTGTTGACACAATGTCTGGCGAGGAGGAAGCGAACCGCTGTGGTCACCGCTCAGCAATGTCATCCATGGTCCATGGCAGCCGCTGCCTTCTTCATGGCGACAGCTTCGACTTGTCCGTCGGCTTACATAAAACGCATCCTGCGCTGGTATTTGCTTAACTGTTTCGGGTTCCTGACTGTGTCTGTCCGGATGGGTTAATGCCGAGTCCTGGGCCGGTCAGCCCAGAGAACTCACTTTGATTCGGACCGACATCCGCACAAATACGCCTAGTAATTGCCGATTTTTGAGGCAAGGACAAAGAGCAGGACTGCCCCTTGAGCTTGAGGGTCTTTTTTAGCTACAAATATTAGTATTTCCCAGGGAAATCATCTCGATTTAATTTAAAAATCACACCAAAGTGCTTCTTAGCTAAAAGTGCTTCGCTTTCGATGCTATTTTTCAACTATATACAAAGAGATAATACTTATAGATTCAATCATTAATAATTATATTAATATCTCCTATACGTATCCATGTTTCGCTACCCAAAAAACATGTCTCAATATTACACAGTCTTCCTTCTTAGGCAACCTCTTCCAAAGACTCAATACTCTTGGCTAATTTTCGACAGTCGCTCTCTGCAGGAGCTCCTCCTAGAAACTAAGTACAGAAAAGGATAAGCAGTTCCCGGGCGGAACTACTACTTGGATTTTCTATTGAAATTCTCAATTATGCGAAGAGCAGAGTGCCAAGTGTGGGCGCTGACGGGCGACGCCCGTTTCAGCTAACGATTATTTGGCAGAAAATTTGGCAATTCCGTTAAAAAGCAACAAGATTCCGGCAAAAGGATTTAGCAGCTAAAGCGTAAAAATGCCGTTAAAACCTTTTTCCATCTCGGTCCCTAGGTAGAAGTGACGTGACGTTGGCCCTGTTGACTTAAGATTACGAGGAGGGATCACATCCCGACAACGTCCCAAGGATGCGAGCGCAGACCTCCTCCTTCCCGTCCCTGTTCACTTGTCGCTGCTTACACAGCCTTAAGCCGGGCTGAGCTGCATAATTTTCCGTAAAAAACAAACAATATTAACAATGGTTACGCATTTACTGTCTATGGTATAATGTGACTTGGGAGCAGGAGGATAGGGTATAGTGTCGCTTACTACTGCGTCTTCTTGATGACGTGCGCCAAGTCGTAGACTCCACGCACCGCCTTCAGCTTGACGCCGGGCACATCCTGCAGGCGTCCCACGCGGCACAGAACGATGTTGTGCTCCTGCAGATTGTGTCCGATGCCGGGTATGTAGGCCACCATCTCCTTGCCGGTGGACAGGCGCACCAGCACGCATTTGCGGTTGGCCGAGTTGGGCTTCTTTGGCTTTTTGATCAGCGTCTTGAGCACGACGCCCTTGGCGAATGGCTTTCCGTCCAGCGGCTGGCGAGGGGGACGCGTCTTAATGTGCGGCCCAGAGCGGTGCATCTGCTGCAGGGAGGCCATCCCGCGCATGGCGGTCTCATAGCTGCTCTGGATGGCTGCAAGGAGCAAGAGTTAGGCATGAAATTAGTTCGGAGTTTTTCTAAAGTAAATTAAAGTAAGGGAAATACCAACGAGGGCACAGTTTTTGAAGATTAATTCAGATTGTATGATCGTCTATATATGGTGTTATCTTCCATATGAATTTTGGGATTTCTCACATCTTTCAAAGCCCATAAATTGCTCAAAATAAATAGTAAACCAAAATGGTCTACAGCTACTTGTTACTGTTTTTCAGGTCTATAAAGTGGCTTAAAAATTTCGAAGATATAAAAAATAAAAATTTTTTCAATTTTTTCAAATTTCTGTAAGGGGTTACATCGTTAAAATATTAAAAAATCGATGAAAAAAATATTTTTATAATTTTTCAAACCCTAAATGTAGAATTAATTTGCTCATTAAACTAAGCATATAAAACTTAACCAAACCCAAATCGGTTGAGAACTGGCAAAGTTATGATCATTTTAGTTTCTGGAAAATCGGGAAAATAAGCCCAGCTTGAATACCTTCAAGAATCTGTAGCTTATGGCATAATCTTTAATGGGAAGACTTTATAATCATAACTAATAACAAAATATCTTTCAATTTGCAGCATCTTTTTACTGAGACAACGAGATTGGAGCATGGGAAGGACCTTCTAGAACGGGTAAGTGCTTGCGATAAGAACTGTAGCCCGCTGTGATCAGCGAAAACAAACCCCTTGCCCTGCTATATACACAATATGTATATAAATAAAGGCTGCCAATCAAGCGATCAGATCATCCATCCCCGGAACACACAACTGTACCTCTAGCGGGGACAAAAAGTGGACAAAAGGGTCAATGCAGCCGAGGAGGGACAGTTGGTCAGTGATTGACAATGCCCGTTTGCTGGCTGCGTCCTTTGTTGTGGCTAATCCCTGTGAAAATCGGCAATTGCTTGCTCTCGCGCAGATTCGGCTATTTTGCTTTTCCATTTTCCTGCGGAATCCACAAATAATTGCGGCCAAATGACGCGCAGGCGGCGGCGATCGATCCGGCTGTATGGAAAGCGGTTCGTTTCCGTCAAGCCTTTTCCGTACCCATTCCGTGCTCCGTCCAGTGTCCTCCCAGCGACCAAATGCAAACAGAAATTTTAATTGCAAATGCCACACACACGCACACGCACACACCGCAGCAGGTAATGCCGGATTATTCATATGCAAAAAAGGAGCGGGAACAATGGGACGATAACCACACCTGCGACCTTTTTTGCGGTTGTTTGTGCGATCTTGTGTGTGCGCCCATTGTTGGTCAGCGCTTTTAGCCCCTTTTGGAGTGACAGGTTCCCTTTTTTTCAAATACTTTTTCCACGTTTTCCAATTAAAAGCGGAGGAGCCGGAATGTGCATGTGAAAGTCGAAAGGAAAATATTCGCAGGCGGGCAAAAGTGAGCCGGCCACGCGCACTGGGAAATCATCATCGGCAGCGGCAATAATGGAAATTGAGTGGCCGAACGCAGGGCCGAAGGGGGGAAGGGGAAAACAAACGCAGCGTCGATCTCTGCGCCGGCGTGAAAAGGGTTGGAAAATCCGCAAAGTCACGAAGTTCGGGGGACTAGAAACCAAAACAATCATCAGTTTCCGTAAATATCGCAATTAAAACTCACCCAGCGTCGTCAATTGTTTCGTAATGCCGAAAGTTTGCCGCAAGAAGTTCATGTTGTTGGCGCTTTCCCAGAGTTCTGGCCAAGTGCAATGTTGCCTCTAGATTCCCAACAGATCTTAGAGTTCTTCCGAGCTCAGAGTAGTTGGTATGTTGGGCTTTTTGTTTTATAAAAGCCTCAAAATAATAACAATAAACAAAAAACTTGGGCCAAAATGAGGTTTTCGGTGGCAGTATGACCGGATTGATTAATCCTGAAAGTTTTGCAGCTGCGTTTGAGATTATCGAAGTGAGAATAATCGGTCACACTATAATATGAATTCACCACGAAGGTGAAGAATTTTGCTAATAAATAGTAACAAGCTGCATTTACATGGCTGGTCACACTGAAAATATATACGCGCGCTTTTTGAAAAGAACTTCATTTTACATACATTTAAACCAAGAACGAATGCAGTGCAATAAAATCTAAACAACAAACAAATACTTAATATTGTCCTACAAAAAAAAGCCAGCAATACATACGTTGAAACAGATTTATTTGTTTTATTTCAAAATTCAAATTCAAGAATTCACCACCCAGGTTGGAAACACTGCTAGATCATGGTGGATATAAAAAGTATTAAAACACTATCTGGTCACACTGCAAATATATTATAAGATCTTTAGAATTGCATACTTTTAGGGGTATGCATTATTCGGGCTGTATTAAAATGTAGCATAGTTTTAGGCAGTACAAAAATGCGCTGATCTACCCGATGACGTCATCGGACTGGCTTGCACAAAAATAAATCTACCTTCTGCTGCCTTCTGCGCGCCTGGTACTTGAAACCAGGAAATTGATAAATTTGTACTGCAAACGTCAAGATTGAAGCGTTGATTTTTGCCTACAACAACAACAAGCCTTTTACAACAAAAACTGTTTTTACAACAACAATAAAAACAAATTAGATGATGTTGTTGTACAAATGTTTTTTGTAAAAATTTTTAAATGTTTTTTGTTGTTGTACACGTGTTGTTTTTGTTGTAGGCAAACCCAACTTCAATCTTGACGTTTTCGGTACAAATTCTTAGCTCGTCCGATTTCAAATACCAGGCGCACAGAAGGCAGCAGATGGAGGATGAAATATATTTTTAGTTTGGCGCCCCCTGGCGGAGCTTTGACGAAGCTTTGTGAGCTTTTAGCCAGGTTTCAAACCGGACAAAAGCACGGCCAAGTTTAAAAAAAATTCCGCCAGGTGGCGCCAAACTAAAATTAATTTTCATCCTCCATCTGCTGCCTTCTGCGCGCCTGGTATCTGAAATCCAGAAATTAATGAATTTGTACTGAAAAGGCAACTTACTTGCGACCAGTGATGCGCATCTAGCTATATTTTAGCATTTTGTCCCCCCGAAAGTATGAAAATAGAAAAAAGACTTCGATTAAGAATTTTCCGTTTTTATTCGAAAATTTCGCTTTTAAAGACCTTAAGCCTAGTTTAGGATGCGCTTCCGGAACTTCCGCGTCCGTGTCCCGCGCGGGCGTTGTGAATACAGTGTGGGGCGTGATGTTAGTCACAAATACGCAGAAAATACGCAGCGAGTTAATGTTTAGATAGTCGGTTTGCCTTAGGAGCTATCTTAGCCTAGGTTTCTACGCTTTCCACGCTTTGTAGGCCTTCTAGGAGTGTGTGCTTAGTCTACGAACTTAAGTTGGCTAATTCGAGTCGCTTGCTGCAATAAATAACTAAAAGCTACTTAGGCTAGGCTACATTACAGAGAAAAAAAAGAAAGGATGCCAAACAATAAGGCTACTGACTATCAGGCCGGGACTCAGCTCAGCTTCCGGGTGAATCCTTCGCCCCTGCCTTGCTCACTCCAACTCATTTGACAATTTTTGGCTGCTTTTTACTTAAAAACTACTCTCAGTTGTTCACAAATAAATTCCTAATCCTCTTTAGCTGAGCTTGGAGTGGGTTTCCGGTGGCTCATCCCCCGGCCTGTCCTACGGATATCCCTAATAATACACGTCTTCTTAAGCCTAAATGGAGCTCCAGCTCCTGCTCTGTCCATGCCTCCTCACACCTCGATGCTGTTGAGGCTGCCCGAAGATATATTGTCCGTGTGGCTGCCCAGGCGCGTCCGCTTGATCATCGCCCGGCTTGGCATCGGCGAGCGCTGGACGCGCGGGCTGCCCGGCACGATGGGTATGCCCACGTGGCCGGAATGCTGCTGCTGCTGCTGGTGGAGCTGCTGGTGGTGCAGGTGCAGGTGCTGGTGGTGTGGCGGCAGGTTGTTGTTGTTGTTGTGGTGGCTCAGATTGAGATTGCTGTGGCTGTTGTGCTGGCTGCCCGAGGTGCGACGCTGCCGCCGCAGGGAGGGTATCCTCGAGGGCGTGGGCGTGCCCGCCGCCTCCTCCATATGGTAGCCAGAATGCTGCTGCTGCTGGAGGCTCCTCACACTGCGCTCCAGCATGGGCGAGGGCTGGTGGCCATGGACATGGGCGGGCGGGGCCGCCTGCTGGTAGTAAGCGGAGTGCGGCGGCACAGGCGGCGGCTGCTGGTGGTGCTGCTGCTGGTGATGGTAGTCCAGACGCTTGTGGAGCAGCGTGGGCGTGCCCGGCGGATGGTAGGGCTGGGCATGATGCAGGCCGTTCTGATGCGGTAGGTGGCTCTGTGGAGGGCAGAAAGGGAAAGAGTGAGTAGGGGTGAGCAGGTCAGGTGCGGAGGCGTCTGCTTGGGTGAATCTGCATGAATGAATGGCTGGTCGGGGTGTGGACAAAACAAACTCGGCTGGGGGGTTGGCTTTCCCTTCCGGGGATTACGCATCACAGAAGGTGTCCCCCGTAATAGCCCCTCGTATCTCTGGTCTCAATTTGGATGCAAATTTCGAATCTTTCTCTCGGTGCTATTATCCGGGGACACCGAACTGCTGCTGGCTTACTTGGCCAGCACTGGGAGCTGGTTTCTTGGGCAGCGGCAGCGGCGGCAGTGGCTTGCTGGGCGCCTCCAGCTGGACGACCGGTTCCGGCTGCAGCTTGTGGCTCTGATGGAGGGCCAGCTTGAGGCCCTCGTCGCAGGCCTCGAGGGTTTCGCAGGAGGACGAGGCGGCCGCCGGCCCGGGGCCATCGTCATCCTCTTGCTCGGAGCCGTCTTGCTCTGCGTCATCCCCGTGCTCCGCCTCCTCCTCGTGCTGCTGCTGCTTCTCCTCCTCCTCCTGAGCTGACTGCTCCTGCTGCTGGTGCTCCTGTTCCTGCCTGGGCATCCCATTGCAGTTGCCGTTCGCCAGCGGCGGCAGGAAGCGTAGCTCCATCACGTTGCGGTTCTAGGGAACAGTGGACGCTCAGTGGATGCAACGCATCGCCCACTCCAGGCGGAGATTAGGCACAGTGGCAAGCGAAAGAGACAGAGACAGCGAAACAGAGCGAGAGAGAGGGGAAGAGGGTGGCGGGGGCAAGCGGGACAGAGACAGAGACAGAGCCAGAGGCGGAGGCAACATACGAGGGGGTGATTATAATTTTGACCAACCAACCAGCGAAAGTTTTGCGTGTGTTTCGAACAGGATGAAGCTGTGAGAAAGCGGACTCGCCGGCTGCACCGGTCTTGGCGGGATGCTTACCTTATCAGAGGCCGCCTCCTGGGCCGCCAGCGGATTGGGCGTGATGTTCATGCGGGGAATCACTCCGTTGAGGCGACGCACATCGCCGCTTTTGTGATGGCCGCCCACGCCCAGCACGGCGGAGGTCACGAAGTCCGCTTGGATGTGCTCCAATTGCGGCTTGTTCTCGTCTGCAAAGGGAAAAGGGTGGGTAAGCATAGGGCCGACACTGACAGCTCGGAGCAGGACTCACCTTCTGGCTGGGAGTTCTCCCGTCGCCGGAGGCACAGGCAGGCCCAAACGACGGCTATTAGCAGCAGGACTGCTCCGCCAGAGGCTCCCAGGATCACCGGGTAGATGGAGTTCTGTTGCTGGCCACCACCCGCTGCCGTCTTATTGGCGGGCACAGGAGTTCTGGGCGACTGGGTGATCGCAGGATCATGGAACTCTGCAAAAGATACACGGATTAGGATAAATTCGAGGCACTCCTGAGGGTTACACTTACGCTTGGTGCGCGCCTGCCTGATGGCACTGAACTCGGAGGCGGCGTCGGCATTGAAGGACTGCAGCTTGAACTCGTAGGTGGTCCCTGGATGTAGCTGGTCGATTCGGAAGGTCCTGCTACCCCCGCCATCCACCGTGGACTTGAGGTACTCCGCCGCCGAAGCTGCAGGTCTGTAGTACGCATAGTAGCCATCGATGTTGTGGTCACTGGCCGCTGCGAGGGACCAGTGCAGCAGAACTGCCGACTCCGAGACGGGCTCCACCTCGTGCAGCTCGGGAACGGGGAGATTCGACTTGGCATTGCCCGCCGCCAGCAGGAGGAACTTCAGCGAGGCGTTGCCCTCCTTATTGTCGTTGTTCGAGTAGACGGCCACCAGCCGGAAGCGGTAGTACATCCCGGGCACTAGCCCCGTCACCGAGGATGTGAAGTTCTTCGGCCCATTGCCCACCTCGTGCTGGTCGCGGTCCCGCTCCCTCTCCCGCTCGCGATCCCGGTTCCGCTCTCGTCCCCGCTGCCGCCAGTGGCTGTTGCCGTAGGGGATGTTCTCGCTGGTCGTCTGCCAGCCCTCGCGGCGTGACTTGCCGTCGCCGAGATTACGGTACTGCACCTTGAAAAAGATGATCGGCAGGCCGAGGTTCTGCGGCACGCTCCAGCGCAGCATCACCGCCTCGTCCGACAGCCGCGTCACGTTCGGACGGGACGGTGGAACCATGTTGGCTGCAGGATATAAAGGAATGAATTAAGACTTGGTTAAATATGAAAAAAAAACTTAAAATAATTACTTTACATCGCGGAAAGCGTGCAGTGTGGCCAGCGCTAGAACTTTTTGTGCATTTTGGTATATCGATATTTCGATAAATAACTCACAGCTCACGGAAAGTGTGACCAGCCTGTGAACGGCTACAGGAGAAAAATACCAACTCGATGCCATTTTGCGCTCGCTCAGTATCGGGCACATTCAACGCTGCGTTGCGTTTTGAGCCAAAATCTTTTTTTTTTGTGTTCGAGTGAGTGAGCAAAACAGCACAGCTAAGCAAGAGCGGTAGCGCGAAATGCGTGTGTGTTAGCCAATCAAGTGGCGATTCGCGGTCGCGCGTCCGAGGGATCAATTGATATACAGAAGCGAAATTCGAATCAAGTGCAATAGGTGGTCGTATGCCAGAGGCAGCAGCAGCAGCAGCAGCAGTCGTAGCCGTGGTGGGAAACGAGAGGGAAGCAGCAGCAGCAGCGACTAAAAAGACTCACACTGACGCACACCAACGCACGGGCGCGCTCGGGTGTGCGTCTGTGTGCGGGTGTAGTGGCCTGTGTGTATACGTGAAACGAGTGCAATAGCGCATTTCGAACTCCGAATTCGAGTCCGAAAACGAGGCCGAACTCAAAACAAACTCAAATGTCGGCTCAAGGCGACGGCAGTGGCGGGGGCAGCGCCCCCCCAGCGGGCGGTGGTGGCGGCGGCGGCGCCAGCGGTAATTCCTCCGCTGAAGGTGGCAGCGCGGGAACGGGAGTAGCCAGCGGCCAGGCCAGCGTCGTGGTGAGCAATGGTGGCGTCGGCGGAGGCGGTGGCGACGGAGGCGCCAACAGCAACAAGAGCCAGCTGCCGCTGACACCCCGCTTTACCGCCGAGGAGAAGGAGGTGCTTTACTCCCTGTTCCACCATCACGAGGAGGTCATCGACATCAAGCACCGGAAGAAGCAGCGCAACAAGTACTCCGTCCGGGAAACCTGGGACAAGATCGTCTGCGACTTCAACTCGCACCCGAATGTCAGCGCCATGCGCAACGTCAAGCAGATCCAGAAGTTCTGGCTCAACTCCAGGTGAGGATCGACCCCCGGACTGGTCCCTAAAACCAACATAACTATCTATTCCCCCTCTCCACAGACTCCGCAAGCAGTATCCCTACCGAGACGGCGGCTCCACCAATCTCAGCTCCGGCAGCACCAAGATGGGCTCCGTCTCCCTGTCCGTCTCGACGACGGTGACCCAGCAGCAGCAGCAACAGCAGCAGCAGCAGCATCACCAGCACGAGGGCGTCAAGGTGGAGCCAGAGTACCAGATCAGCCCCGACGCCTCCGAGCACAATCCCCAGGGCGACAACTTCGACGAGATCGAGATGGACGCCAACGATGTAAGCGAGATGGACGACGATCCCATGGATCAGCAGCAGCAGCAGCAGGAGGCCCAGGCCCAGCAGCAACAACAGCAGCAGTCTGCTGCCGCCGCCGCCGAGATGCAGAAGATGCAGCAGGTGAGCGCTGCGGCTGCAGCAGTGGCGGCGGCGGCGAATGCCAATATGCTCAATAACCACCAAATCAACGTGGACCAGATCAGCGCCGAGAAGCTCACTCTCAACGATCTGCTGCACTTCAAGACGGCTCGACCCCGTGAGGAGATCATCCTGCAGATCAAGCATCCCGCCGAGGCAACCGGTAAGCAGTGCTCCCGCCTCAGCACTAACTCCAAGCTAATCCATCGAATTCCCTCCTCGTTGCAGCCACCCAGATCCACACGATACCCTCCCAGGCGCAGCAGCACACGATGGCCACCATCACCGCTGGCGGCTACAACCAGCAGATCATCAGCGAGATCAAGCCGCAGCAGATCACGCTGGCCCAATACCAGGCCCAGCAGCAGCAGCAGGCCCAAGCTCAAGCACAGGCTCAGGCCCAGGCCCAGGCGCAGGCGCAGGCTCAGCAGCTCGCCCAGCAGCAGCTGGCGGCCGCTCAGCAGCAGCAACTGGCCGCCGCCGTCCAGGTGCATCATCAGCAGCAGCAGCAGGCAGCCGCCGCCGTGGTGGTCCAGCAGCAGCAACAGGCTGCCGCTGCCCAGCAGCAGGCACAGCAACAGGCGGCAGCGGCGGCGGCGGCCGTTAAGATGCAACTCACCGCCGCCACGCCTACCTTCACGTTCAGCGCCCTGCCCACGGTGACGGCGACAGCGGCGACCACTGTGCCAACGGCTGTTCCCGTGCCCGTGGCCACGGCTTCGGCCTCGGCCAACACGGGCGCGATGAACGCCTCAACGAGCGGTGCCAACAACACCCCCTCGATGAGCAACAACACCAGTCTGGGAGGTATCAACGGGTCAAATACCTCCTCGACGGCAGCGGACAACTTTGAGGAGCGGATGAACTACTTCAAGATCCGCGAGGCTGAGCTGCGGTGCAAGGAGCAGCAGCTGGCCATGGAGGCCAAGCGAATTGAGCTGAACAAGGCCCAGGACGAGCTCAAGTATATGCGGGAGGTGCATCGGCTCCGGGTGGAGGAGCTCAAAATGAAGATACGCATCCTGCAGAAGGAGGAGGAGCAGCTGCGCAAGTGCTCCAACTCATGAGACCTGGAGGACATCAGCGACGTCGACGACGGCGACGAAGAGGAGGAGGAGGAGACGGATGCCTACTTGGACCGTTTCACCACTGGGGGCTTCTAGTTCTTATAGTCTTAGGTCTACACTAAATCTACACACTACCTTTCCACACCCGCTCCCGGGGTCAGTCTCAGTCCCAGTTCCCAGCTCCCACATCCCTCATCTCAACTCCTACTCCCACCTTCCACACATTTTTTTGTTTACTTAGGAACCTTTTTAGTTATCGCAGGGACGGGGGGCTGCGGTGGGCGTTTAGTCCGCCGCTGGTCAGGTTTACCGACTAAGCCATCACTAATTGTAAATCGCAATCAATCAATGAAAAACAACACACAACACAAAACACACACACATACACATAATACAGTGGGCGTGGCCAGCTAATCCACGAATGAAACATAGAAAACCAGCGAGTTTCTTTAGGGGAATCGGGGGATCCTTAAGGACTAGCACTCACCTGGACGTCTACGCCTGCCGCCTTTGTTCTTGGTCCCCGCCGAGGGCGTCGAGGCCGGGGACGGCTCGTGGCGGATGGGAAAGGGTCCCAAGATGGGTTCCTCCTCGCCACTGATGTCCAGGGGATTCACTCGCAGCATGTTGGCCTCGCTGGTCTGTTTCGGGGAAAAGAGAGATTGCGTTAGTTAGGTAAGGAGGGGAGATTGAATCCTGGAACTCACCTCTCCCAGGCTATTCCTGGCGAAGCACTGCACCACACCGGCATGCCGCTTCTGGACGCGCTCGAGACGCAGCCTGCCCTGCTCGTACACGCGGGCCTCCGGATCGGCGGTGGCATCTCGCCCGTTGAGCAACCAGTAAACTTCCGGCTGGGGATTGCCCGTAGCCCGACAGTCCAGCTCTAGGGAGCTCGTCTCGTTCGTGAGCGTGGCGGCCGGACCGCTCAGGATGATGGGTCGCTGCAGGACACTCAGCTTGATCATGTGCACTTGGGGCGGCGCTATGCCATTGTCCAGCAGGCAGACATATGAGCCCTGATCCTCGGGCCGCACGTCCGTGATTTGAAAGCCGTAGGGCAGGGTCCTGCTCCGGTTGTGGTGTATCCGCGTCAGGTTGGGGCTGCTCCAGACGGCCTCGGGTCGCGGCGAGCCCACGCCCGGGCACTCGAGGACCACTGTCTCGCCGGGACGGGCGGAGAGCTCCGAGGGCGGTCTCTGCAGGAAGAAGGGAGCCGTGCGGTCCGTGTAGTCCACTCTCAGCTCGATGGCCTGCGGTAGCCTCAGCTCCTCGCCTGTTATGGCATTGGTGGCCGCGCAACTGTAGTTACCCGCATCCTTGGCCGTCACCGAGTCCAGGACCAAGGCACCCGACGCTCCCGGCAGCAACTCCGACTGCGGCAGCTTCTCGCCGTTCTTGTAGAAGCTCCAGATGGCCGGCGGGTTCGAGATAACGGCGCCACATCGGATGAGGATGCAGTTCCTGGGCGCCACACTCCAGCGGATGGAGCCTCGGCCCGACCCGTGACTCGACGGCTCCAGGGCAATGGAAACGAGCGCCAGCCGAGCGGACGTGGATACCAAGATCCCGGGTCCATACGTGGCCACGCACTGATAGTCGCCCGCGGTCTGGGCACTCACATAGATGCGCAGTCGCCAGGCACGATCGTCGCTCCCACTGGTCACATTGTAGCCGGCGGTGGGGCTGAGGATGCGGTACGGCTCGGTGGAGCCACTGCGCCGGAAACGCCACTCCAGGCGATCCGGCTTGAGGTTCAGTTCGCACTCGAAGACCACCTCATCGCCCTTGGGCGCCACCGCCGATTCCGGGGCTCGCTCAAAGAAGACGCCCAAGTCGGCGGGTGCGGAGCTGCTAGAGACGCTGCTGCTGCTGCTGCTGGAGATGCTTCTGCTGCACAGAATGCACCAGAGGATCAGTGTGGAAATGGGTCCCAGTCGAGCCATGTTTAGGGAGCAGAGTCTGAAAGTAGAAGAATGGAGACAAGATTAACTTAAGGATCATCTTAGATCATTAAGGATTTTGATAGTCTTAGATATGGAGAGATCTCTTGAAGCCTTTGGGGCTTATAAAGAACCCTAGGGACCCTGGACTCCAGACTTCATTAAACCCTTTCCTTTGGCAAAAGACTACTCAGGAATCCCTGACCATTTGACATGCTCGGAATGCGATCGCAGGCAGCGCAGCTTGGACCCAACTGTACCAGTCAACCTGCCTGGTGTCTGCCTTCCCCGGCACTTGCTGCTCCTGAACCTTCTCCTTCCTTCTCCCGAACCTTCTTCCTCTCCTGCTGCCACCGCTCCAACTGCCACAAAAGGGGGCGTGACAACGGAAGCAGTCGGGGCCAGCAATGTGCCATTTAAACTGGAGCTTCAGCTGCAGCTTCTTTGGCATCGTCTCCAGCTTCATCTTCATCTTCATCTTCGGCGAGGGCCAAGGACTCTTCGTCCGGGGCCCCAGATTGTTAATGGCGTGTCATTATTATGAGCGGCCCTGCCCTGTTTACCAGGGACTGCCACAGGAGCAGGAGAAGGGGCACCCAGAATCCAGAACGAGTTGGACGAGCGAGCGTCTGGCCTGCGACAGTTTGGGGCCTCGATTTGAAATTTAAACGATGCCACAACACAAAAGCGCGCGCGGAATTCCAAGAAAACGGCCGCCCAGTCGTTAGGTCCTCTCGGTCCTGCCCCCTTAGGCACACCCCTTTGGAGAGCGGTGTACTCCTGCTCCTCCTGCTCCTCCTGCTGCTCCTCCCTCTCCAGCCCCACTCCTGACGCACATAAATCGCAACGCGGCTCCCATTTGATAGTCATTATTGGTCCGAGGCGCGTGCAGCTGCCGCTGCTGCTGCTGCTGCTGCTGTTGCATGCCGAGGCTGTGCCTCTGCCCGCTGTATGCTCTCTGCTGATGGTGGCCACTTGTTAACGCAAGGAGCAAACCGGACTGCCTACACGGGAGTAGGAGACAGCAGGCAGCACCGAGCTCTGAAACCAGCTCGCAGCTCGACGCTGATTTAAAACATCTGACAACAAAAGTAAAGCGCGAAATTGACGCAGGTTTCTGTGGTCCCGAATGGCTCCGTCGCAGCCCGCGTCCACTTGCTCCTCGTCGGCTGCCAGTTGCGTGTGTTGAAAATTAATGCGCATTCCTGAGCCAGCAGCAGCAGCAGCAGCAGTGGCAGCAGCAGTGGCAAAAACCAAGCCCTGGAAACTGCAGAGCCGAGGAAATGAATGGGGCGCTGCGAGAATAATAACAGAAAAAAAGAAGGGAAAAAGAAACCACAACTGGGGGAAAAAGAGTCAACAGTCGGCGGAAAAAAGGGTCCATTATGGGTCCATGACGTCACCCCGGAGATATCAATTCAAAGCTGGCCAAATTAAATGCAATTTGGCATGGAAGAGAGCCTGCTGCCGCAGGCTACCTTTAATTGCCGCACATGCAACACCGATAATTGCGGGCGATTAACCGATAATAAACTCTTTATTCGAATATTTCCAGACCCCAGACCAAGGAAAGTGCTGCTGCTGAGTGACTAGCTCTGTGTTCCACAAATATCTCTGTATTTAAATTGGAAAAGGCGACAACAACGTCGGCTATTGTGGCTGCCCGTCTGCGCTTGTTAACAACTAGTGGCCATAATCTAAGCCGCCAGCAGTGACTGACTAACAAGCAACCGCCTCGGGGCCATGCAACATGTGTGCCTGTGTGCTTTTTGCACAATTAAATGGCCAAAGATTAACATTAACAACGGCCGCATCGAGTAGGGGGCAGCAACATGTTGCCACTACAGTTGCTACCAAATATGGCCGATGATCTTGAGTCTCCTTATGGCTCTCAGCTCGGTTCGGTCAGCTGTTTCGGCCAGCAGGCAGCTGTTGTCGGCCCAATTAATTGGCTGTTTGTTTTCGGCTTGGAACATAGTAGTATTCCGGCCAGAAGTTAATTCGATTAGCCACGGACAACGACAGTGTCCATGGATCCCCATTGTTGACTCATTTGGCGGGCCATTCAGCAGGAAGGGTTATTAATCAAGGCGGAGACGCCGAATTGAAAAACATTAATTAATAGCGAATAAATACGTTGAGGCCGTACACTGGGCGAAAGCAAAGGAGCTCTTCGGCTTGACTATAACTTGCCAAAAACAGATTTATAGACCTATTGGCCAGCTGACTTGGCTAATGACACTTAATTGAAATGACAAACGGCCATCAGGGGCTTGAAAGGCGGCTTTGAGACGGCGATAAAGACGCATATTAATCTCGAGGGGAAATAGAGAGAACGATCGAGAGTCAGCGATCTTGATTAAGTCTTCTTCGCCGCTTTGTCCGCCTTTGTAATCTGAGAAAGGGTTATGGACTCCGGTTCCGAACCCGATTCTTCTCCGTTTTCTTCTTGTGTACTAACTTAGTGGCTCGCCGTCTGTTTGCTTGTCAAAAATTAGCATAAAACTGTTAGAAAAGCCATGATGATGGCCTGGGCGTGGCGCCCAGTGTCTTGAGACAATTGAATTGAATAGCGGAAGGGCAGAGGTATAAGGAGGGGCACAGAGGAGGTCTCCCAGATCCCGGGGAAGGTCTCGGGTCGGGTCCGAGTCTGGGTCCCAGACTTAAGACCTCACAGCTCACGGCTCACAGCTAAGTTCATTAAATAAGTGCGAGGCGTAGCGAAGGGGCCGGAGCTAGCCAGGCCAGCCAACAATGGTGGTGGAATTCAAACATATGAATTGCTGTTTGTCATAAGAGTGGGCCACTCCGATCCCCCATCCCCCTTCCCGATCCCGACTGCTTTTGGCCATTAGCAGCGGCAGTTAACAGCTTGTAAAACACTAACACCTGCTACAAGTTGTTCTGGCCACATAGGGTTCAATAAAACCTGAGAGCCAGTTCATCATCATCATCATCATCATCGGCCACAGTTGCTGGCAGAAAAGGAGCAATAGAAGAATCACGAACTACACCGAGTCTCCGGACGACTCCCAATCACAGTGGCAGATGATTAAAGGCAACCGGGCATCGGGGCCATCTCAAGGGGGAAGTCCGGCAGTGTCACACTTAGGCCCTGAGAATCAAGTACGACCCAACAAGAGGTACCCATAATGCCGTCTTATTACCGAAAGCCTATCAATTTCAATGGCTCCGCAATTAATTGAATTGAAAGCTCGCCCGCTACGCTTTTTCGTCATGGTCACTCTCCGTCTAGAATCCAGTTCACCGCGGAGGGTCTTCACTGTGCACAGCGCACACACTCGGGCGAAAGGTATGGCGAAAATTCTTGGGCAAATGGAACCTGTTTTGCCATCTGGAGAGGCGGCCGCGGAGAAGCGACAGCGGGAGCAGCAGCAGCTGAAATCTTCTTTTGAGCGCGACCGGAACCGGAGCCCAAAAACAAGATGCCAAGCCGCACAACTACCCATACACACGACTATCCACCCGGACCCCCAACCCATACACACGCACGGGAGCACAGGAGCGACTCGCTTGGCGCCCAAAGAGGGGCCGCAGTTCGGGAAGAGAATAATTCGCGAAAAGGGGAAGCCCCCGACTCTAGATTTCTGTATATTATGGCGGGACTTAACAAATACCTTTGACTTTGATTAAAAACTTACAGAATCAAGAGATGGGAGAGCTCGCTGAAGATTTCAAACAGAAAAGAACCTGTGAAGTAGACCTAGCTTGAACTTTGGAGTTTGTCAAAAGGGATTTGAAGAGTAATCCCTAGTTTCTGGCAGTGCACCAGCTGCTTGGAGGGCTGGCTTAGCGCCAGGGCGGTGGCGCAGAAGGCGAAGAAACTCGCATGTAAACGAGTTCGAAATCTGCATTCCAGCGACAGCCAACAGGATTTTCTACTGCTGCCACAAAGGATGATGATGATCATCCGTATCCCCCCCTGATGATCTCGCGATCATCATGATGACGAAGCCGGCTGGGCCTCGCCCCACCTGTTTCTGTTGCAATTCTGCTCTGTTCTGTTCTGTTCTTTTCTGGCTCGGAATGAAATGAAATGGCTCGGCATAGAATGGGACTAAGGTGGAGATGGTTGGTTGCCTGGCTGCCTGGTCCCTCCATCGACTCCCCAATACGTACATATATCTTCTTCAGAGAGTGCGTGGGCCCCGAAAAACGATTTGTATGGGTTAGGAGCCCGGACCGAAGTCGCTTTCGGTCCAGAACTGGAGCCAGGGTTATGGTTATGGGTGCGGAATCGAAGCTGCGCACGCCCACCACTGCGGATCTCCCTGTGGATCCGGGGAGGAGTGCATGTGGCTCTGCGATCATATTTTTTCAGAGCAACTTGCGTGGGCGCCGTCAGGATTAAGATTAGCAGTTTAGTTACCTTTTGTTCTCTTTGTCACTAGCTGGATTCTTCTGCTTCCTTCAGGGACGATCCTCGCTGCGTTCAGAGATGCATTCTGGCGGTGTGAGCTGCAAGCAGGGAGGAAAACGAATCAGAAAATTAACCAAGGTGGGGTTGGGGGTGCACACACACACACAGACACACAGACACACAAATATATTGAAAATAGACGACACTTTTAATGAATTTCAAAATAATTGAGGCCTAAAGTGGCACAAAAAAGCTCGGCGACAGGCAAATAAATGCGAAGCCTATAAATAAACCACTACTAACTGGGCGCCTCGGAGGCAAGACACGTGTGTGTGGGTAACACGAGAAGAGACCGGGACTGGGCACTAGGGTCACCCAAGCGTCTCAGGGAAATAAAAACACCGATCGTAGAGCATCAATATTTACAAATGTATTTAGAGGAAAGCTACATGCTCAAGGGGTAAGCCCCGCCTCCATAAAAATAACGATTCCTGCTCCTGAACACCCCTGCTGCTGCCTAATGCCGCGTGCTAAACTCCCCTTCAGTGTTTGCCTGTCCATTTAAAAAGACATAAAACTAAGACTGCCCCAGAGGAGACACAGAAATTCCCAGCGCAGAACCAGTGTCATAAATATTCCGAAAATACAAATTTCCAAGCGAGTGGCTAAAAATTATGCCAAAAAGCACATAAATAATAATGGAGGGTGGAGGTGGAGTGGCGGAGGCAGAGGCATCTTCCGATATCCATCCGATACTTTTAATTAATTTATGCGATTCGCTGACTGGCAACCCCCAGCCTCCCACACACACACACACACACCGATCGCACACACTCCCTCCCCTCACTTGCAGTTGTTGGGCCATAATTTCTGGCATTTTTTTGAAAAGTCGCCAAGTCGAGCAGGGCCTTAAAAAATGAAAAGGAAAACTTAACACGAATTTGACTACAAAAAAATGTATAAAAGAACAAACAATAAAAATAAAACGAGCGCCACCCCAATGGAAAACAGCTTTTCCGGAGAGGAGAGTGTGTGCATCGTGTGTGTTGGTGACTGACAGTTGTCATTTTTCATAAATATTTTCCCCATTTTTATTTATTTCTTTATTTCTCTTTTGTTTGTTCTGAAAGCCAAGTGAGAAATAAACGAGGAAAACAGACACAAAACACGGCTAAGGCGGGCGCAGAGGTCGCGGAGCGGCATTTCCAGATTTTCCGATCTATGGGGGGGTATTGCGACACCGACCCAGGTCCATCATAATATCATAATCGGGGTCGTCTGCCTCAGGTGGCGTTTCTTAAATTTTTATGACACTTGTCGGTCATCAGGAGGCGATAATGGAGCCAAATGGAAGCGAGTTCTGAGTCGTGATAAATAAATTTGGCACTTTATGCGCTGTGACTTGATAGAATTAAATGAATTCCCTCCAAATTATTGAGTTTAAATTAATAATTTTATGGCTCAAGCCGAAAGTGATGACTTAATCAACGGGGGATAGTAAAATTTGAATATAGATGCGAGCAGGTATTACTTAAAATTAATTAGTAAACGTGTTTGTTGACCATTCTCAATGGCTCTATAATAGTCAGAGTTTGCATAAATCAGGATCTGAATAATGCTTTTCCAAGAGCTCAACTTTTGAACTTGAATCTTTATTCTTTTCCGATTTGATTTGCTTTGTTTATGGACCGTAAAATATCATATTTCGCAGTAGACGACACTTTTTTCGCTCCTTTTTCGCTTTTTTAGCCACATGTTGCCTGCTCAGCCAAGTGCTGCCTCCCTGATGACTCACTTGGCAGCGAAATAGTGGCAACTGCAGCGGCAGCAACAGTGGCAGTGGCAGCATAAATGACAGAGAAGCTTTTTCATTTGACACCAACATATCCGACCGACTTCTAGCCGAGTGTGTGAGTTTTCTTGAGTTTTCCCCTCGCCTTTTCCGTGGGCGTGCGAAGCCCGCTCGTTCTCACAGATGTGCAACTGTTGCAGATGCATGACTCTCTGCCTCGGCCTCCGCCTCTTACTTTTGTCATAATTAAAGCCTCCCTCCATCCCCCACTCGCTGCAGATTTTCCTTATTTTCCTCCCTTTTTCTCGCTAGGTTTATTACTATTATTACGACGACATTTGAGCTAATTTTCCCGCTGCTCGCATTCCGCGGGTGAAAGCCATCGACATCTGATTTCACATTCACATTCACATTTCACATTTCACATTCACGGCAAACACGCGCCATTCTGGCAAAATGCAAAATGCAAGAGAAAAAATCAAGAAAAACACATATAAAAATAACGACAGTCGGAGAGGTAAGGAAACTAAAGGAACCCAACACTTAAATACCCTGGAAAATGAGCTCGTATACAAGATAAACCGCAAAGAGGCTCTGCTTAAATTTTGACTCCTGAATAAGGTCAAAACTGACACCAAGGCTCTCTACAAGCTCAGGGTTTTAGCTAGTCTAATATTACTTGAAAATCCTTTAGTAAATGGTATAGTTCCACGACAATATTGTGTCTTTGATTAGAAACAAAAGCCAGGTCTGTGACTGGCGTGACTTGAAAGCAAATAAATGAATCGAAAAATTTCAGACAAATTGCATTGATTCTATATAAAGAAAATTATTCAGTTTATAAGATAAGCTTGTCTAGATTTTAAATAAATAAATGTACTATAGTATAAGTACCTATTTTATAATATATATGAATAAATGATACTATAGTAAATAAATAAATATATCGTAGGGTATCGAAGACCCCCAGAGAGTTGGCCAACTTTGCTCCAAAATTTATGCGTTGCTGATTTCGAGGGGGAATTTCGGGAGGAATCTGGCGGGTTAAGGATTGGAAAGGAGCTCCAAGTGGGCTTGGATGGGTGGCTCTGGCTCTGGCTCTGGCTCTTGATCTCCCTCTTCCTCTCCAAACCCAGTCCAGTTTTGAATATCGTTCAATTGGCGATCGCGGGCATTCCATTTTTTTGGTTTGCTTCTTGCCTTGGTTGGGTTCGGTGTTCCTGTTTTTTGTGCCTTTTTTCGGCTCACAACGAATCCTATCCCCCTGGGCTGCCTCCTTCGATCGCCCTCATTTGCATGCCTATTATAAATTTTTCAAATACTTGTCTGGGGCTGCTGCCCTCCTCCTCGTCGTCGTCGGCGTCGTTGCTGGGGCCCACCATGTTCAGTGATTGCTATCGTTGTCATTGTTGTTTCTGTTGTTTGTGTGGCCTGTGTTGTTTCTGTTGCTGGTGGTAGCTTTGGCTTTTTCATTGCAATTTATTTGATTTTCATTGCATTAAATTTTTTGCGCCGTCTCCGCTGCCTTTGTTTTCCTGGTGCGTTGCCATAATTTGTTGTCAGCCCCTCCGGTCGCCCTCTGTCTGCCTTCGATCTGATTCTGATCTTGGAATTTCAATTTGCGTTTCGTTACGTTTCGTTTCTTGGCTTTTGCGCAATCGGGGAGGTGGGAGGAGGTTGGTGGGGGAATTCCCCTTTTGGACCGCCTCTGGTTTTCCACGTAACAAGCTCGTCAAGGGGGGAGGGCGGTTGGGCCATTTATCATAAACATTCGTCAGCTGAAATTCCTCAACGGGCCCCGCCGCCGGTCGCCATCATTAAGATATTTTTGTTTTTTTCGGCGCTTTTCCATCTCTATTTCCATGTCACCCTGCAGCAGCCGGCCTCTGAGGTTACCAAAGCGATCTGTCTGCCTTTCTTTTCATCTGCAGAGGAAGAAACTCCCAGCATTGTAGGAAAAGTCTAGATCTTATGGGTTTCTTAAAGACAGTCTGAGCCAAAAGGTAGGCTATAGTTTTTGTAGGTAGAATATAAGGTGTTCAATGGTCGGGGTTGTTTTCAATTAGAGTTTCATTTATATTTATTTGCTATCTATCCCATTATATTCCCACAAGAATACTATATAATGAAGCTTCTTTAATTCTAAATATAAACGTACAATTATCAATTGTTTCAAGATATTTCCTATATCATATTTTTATACCCTTGCAGGGTATTATAATTCTAATCAGAAGCCTTAAACAAAGTGAAGGAGTCATTTCCGACCCTATAAATCATATATATTCTTGATCAGCATCAAAATCCGAGTTGATACAACTATGTTTGGAAGAAAAAAAAATTTACAACATTTTTTCAAAATTTTATAAGGGGTTACATCGTTAAAATTCTCAAAAATTAAAAAAAAATCGAATGTTCCAAATTTTTAAAATTTATATTCTGATTTGTTAGCCTATTAAAAAGAAGCTCAAACCAGCTTTCCAATTTGAAATTAATGCATTTTTGGGTTAGTTATGAAACTTTTAAACTTTAATTTTCCCAAAAAACTGTCATATCAAAATATAGATTTGATTTATTATATTGTGAATGAAGTACGAAATAATGACTCCCACAAGTCATATTGATCAAAAGCTTAATAAAACTTTACGAGCTAACAAAAATAATAAATTATATCGTAAAAAAATAAATAAAAATACCCAAATAAATATTGAAAATTGTCAAAAAAAAAAAGATATACGAAATGAAAATTGTTGCATTTTTGGCTTTGTTTTGATTGAATTTCCAATTCCAAACTGCAAGAGCATACCAGCTTCGGCTTACCGTTTCCCGTTTTTTCCTAAATTAATCATTTTCCACTTTAAAACCCAATTCAGAAAATATCTACAGCTTTTCTTCGAGTGCCCGGCTACCCAGTTAAATAATTTCTACCTTTTGCGGCCGCTTTTCGAAGCGATTTCCTTTCGAGTTGAGTTACATGTGGGCGCCCTAATGGTCAGAGATTAGATTTCCCCGCATTTCCACCGCTTTCCCTCCCCTCTCCTCCCCCTTGGCTATGTATTAATGGGGCTCTTAGGCTCTGCCTGCCCACACACACAGACACACACCACAAATTGCGCAAATTAATAAGAAATTCATCAACGTAGAAAAATATCAACTAATTTGGCAGCAAACAGGAAATGCAAGGCACAGGCCTCCACCACACATGTGGGGCAGGCGGCATAAAAAATGATGGCAACAAAAACAAAAATATAAAAATTAAAATGAAAATACAAATAAAAAAAAGAAGGCGGCACAAGCACACCTTTGGTGCCCTGGCTTCCCTCTCGCTTTTTATTTTCTTGGCAAGTTTTGATCATATTCCCCGCTGCATTTGTTGCTGTGTCGCTGGCAGGCGGCCACAAGAGTCGCCGAAAAGTCGCCGCCTTTCGTTTTCGTATTTTTCCTTTTCTTTTTTCATTTTTACATTTTCATTTCCCATTTTCATTTCTGCCACTAGCCGGGTGGCATCCAAATTGGCCCACATTTGCGGGGCTTTTCACAGGCGGCGGGGGAAACCCCTTTGGCTCTCACCAAGCACAGTGAACGCTGGCGAACAGGAGTGGAATTTTAAGGGGGTCCCCCATTAAGAAGTAGTTTATAAATACATCTTTATAATATTATATATAGCTCCATTGGTCACATTATATTTTAACGAATTGTTTTCCAAAGTAAATATCATTTAACCTTTTTTTTACGAATTAATTAAAAGCAAAGGGTCAAAGACAGAAGACTCTATTCACAAACTTGGGTTGGGCTATTTTCTTTTTTTAAGCTGCGACATTTTAATTTGCGTCACAATTTTCGCCTCACTTTTTTGTGAGGCTTTTGTTGTCGTTCTTTATTTTGTATTCCTTCTCTTTAAGGTAATTTAAAACGCGCGCCAACTTCTTCGATTACCTGCGGGCCAGACAATGGTCAACCACTTGGCCCATTGTTGCCGCCGCCGGCGTTTCCTCCTCCGCCCCGCACCGCCTCCCTCTGCCCCGACCACACCCCAGTCCCAGCCAGGTCCCTTAATATGTTCATTAATTTTAATTATGCATAAATAGTCGTCGGTTTCGGGAGAACCCAGGGGAGGAGCAGCAGCCGAAACAGCAACAAAATCGAGAATAAAATTACCGAAAATTTTGACAGAATAAACATGCATAAAATTTGATACCATGCATATAGTAAATATACACACTTATCGAATATATGTGTATACTACATGTCGCTGTAAGGGCACGCGAGTGAGCAAAAGGCCAAAAATGCCGAAGGGAAGAAGCCACTCAACTGTCTGCAAGGGTAGCGACTGGGGGATACCCTTTAAGGGATATTATACCTATGCATATTATTATGTTCATTATTGACTTTGCTTAATAAACTTGAAATAGATGAGGATGTACTAACGAGAATTCTACTCTAAAATCAGCCTCGTAAATAGTACATAAAAGGGGTTTTAAGGTTTTCTGAGGATTTTAAAACCTCTATTGATATTTGTAGCATCTGCTATATGAAGATATATTTTAAAATTATATATCAGATCCTACAACTCAATTCGAATCCCCTGCCGAAAAGGGAAACGTGCAATTTCCTCAATCAAAAATTTTCTATTATTAATTTCAATATTTCCTAAAATATATTGGCACGTTTAAAATTGATTTTCCCTGCCTCTTCCATAGACACTGCCTCAACGTAGGCCAAACTGAAAACTGAAAACTGAAAACTGAGGACTGAGAAGTCTGCCCACTCAACACACTTGGCCAGGAACGTGCAGCGGTGTCGGCTTTCAGCTCCGAGGGTGTGCGAGTGTGCGAGTGTGAGTGAGTGCATACATTTTTGCAGTCGCGAAATTTGCCGAATTGGCGACTGAAATACAAGCTCCTCTCGAGCGGCCATTATTTCGTCATCGACGGACAGTGGAAATTAAATAAAACTCAGAGGGGCAATAAAAGGGGTGTGGGTGCGGGTGCGATCACAACAACTCAATTGGACCCGGCCAAAAGTGAAATAAACAAAACGTGCAATCAACAACAGAGCCACAGAGAAGAGATGCAAATTAATTATGCAATTAAGCACGCGTCGATGTTCTTTGTCGCACTCAATAAGCATCAGGCATGGCAGTAAATTACAGAGTGATATTGCGGATAAAAAAGAGAGGGAGTCGACTTCGAGAAGCCGAAGTGTGTATACCCTGGCAAGCCACATTAATGCATTTTCGGATAGCTTTTCTGTGCTACTATTTATAAGGTTAACAAACAAGCAAATTGAGTTCAAACATTTCAGAAATGTATTAAATTTACTTGTCAATTGTTTTCCAATAATGAATTTCTAGTTAATAAATATTTTAATGGCGGATCGATAACGACATTTTCATATAATATTTTTTTTGGGAAAATCAAAGCTTAAAAATCCCATAACTAACCCAAAAATGCTTTAATTTCAAATCGGAAAGCTGCTCCGAGCTAGTTTTTATTAGCTTCATAAATCAGGGTATTAAGTTTAAAAATTTAGAATATTCGATTTTTTTTTTAATTTTTGAGAATTTTAACGATGTAACCCCTTATAAAATTTTGAAAAAATTTTGTAATTTTTTTTTTCTTCCAAACATAGTTAGTTCAACTCGGATTTTGATGCTGATCAAGAATATATTTGATTTATAGGGTCGGAAATGACTCCTTCACAACGCTGCAAGCTTCCGACTAGAATTCCAATTACCCAAAAGGGTATAAAAAAGGGATACGAATAGTATCCAAATTGGGTCCACAAAAATGGATGGAGAATATTATGTATATGAATTTTAGTTTAAGATGTACCTTGAGGTAACTTTATGAATTCTTAAGGTATTTTTGTACAGGTTCTCCAGTATATCCCCCAAATATGTGAGGACAAGACCCGCATTTCAAACAGAACTCTACGTAGTATCAAAAATGTCATTAAAATGAAACTTCGGGGGGAATGTTAGGGCCTCCTAAGCGATGATTACTGTCCCATATGCAACTTTGTAGCCTTGTTTTAAGTGGTCATCTCGAGTATTTTGGTATTTCTCCGACCATAATATGGGGGCAAACGGGGTGGAGAGTGTGGGAAGAATGGGGGTATATAGTAAAATGGGGCTATAAGATGGAATGGCCTGAAAGACGACGAAATGCAATGGCATAAAGAAGTAAAGTGAAGATTTCCTTTCCGTCTCGAGTTGGTTTCCCATGAAAAATGCAATTGATGCAGAAATTCAGACACGTAGGCGCAATGGGGCGTGGCAGACAGAAATAAACATGAGCAGAAAGCAAACTGAAGAACGGAAGACAGAGACCAAAGCAGAACGGAAGAGGAGGAGAATCAAAAGGAGACTCAAACAAGAAACAGAGAGAGAACAAATAAAATATTCCGATTGTACAATCTACACTCGGAGAATTTACATATTTTCGGGTCTAAGAAATAAATAAAATATATTTTAATGAGACCCTCCCTCCAAAGTCTCGCATAAATGTTAATTTTAAGGCCTTACTACCTTCATTTTTTACCTAAATTCAGTCAGTTTTTGTTTTGAGTGCTTTTCGCACCCCTCCCCCTTTAGAAACCCCACCCCACAGACCCCCTCTCACCTGAGGCGGCTCCGCCTTTGTGCCGGCTCTTGCTTTTTATTGTCGTGCGACTGCTCTTTCAGTTTTATTAGATCATATTATCTATTTTCGGGTACGACAAATTTGTAATTTAGATCAACCCGCAGTGGCGGCGGTTCGTTGCTTCCGGGGGGTTAGCCGGTTGCTTGGGGGGAGGGATCTTTGCCTACTGTTATGGGCTTTTAATTAATTGGCATTTTGGCATTTAATTGAAACAAACGAAAAACATGGCAAGAGAGAGAGACAGAGAATGTGGAGGGGGATAGTGGAGAGTAAGCCGACGATCAGTGGTACGTAAAAGGGGGGCGCTCACAGCTGACAGCAGGGGCGGGCTCTTTGCCCCCAATTCGTGCTTGATTGAATGATTGAACCGCGTTGAATGCATTAGATTTGATGAACGATTCTGGAAAGTGGACAAGTCCGGGGGATCAATGGATCGACGGATCGTTTTCGTGCGCTCAGCTCGTTCAGTTTGCTTTTCACATGAAATGCAATAAACCCAATTTAATTTTGTTTTTATTTGCTTCTCTTGTTTACTCGCGGCGGAGGAACGTGTGTGTGTTTGCCTGGGCCCCTTCCCCTTCAGCTTCTTATAACTGGGGTCCAAAGGGACTCGGACTTCTTATCAGACCCCCGAATCAATGGACAACAAAGTTTTTATCACGTAACAACGAAAGCCCAAACAAGGAGAATGAAAACAAACCAAAATAAACCCTGAAATAGAAATTTGAAGTGCAAACAACACACCGAAAATTCGTATTCTTTGTTTTCTCCCTTTTTTTGTCTGGGGGGGTTCTTTGAATGCCAGAAGCTTCAAGTCCCTGCAGAATTTGGGACCGGAAACACTCGCCCTTGGGGAGATCCTCCTTGGTTCCTTTTGATGAAAGCCCCTCCTTAAATGTATATATATTTGCTTAGCTGGTATTAAATCATATTCTTCCAAGGTCCCCAAATATTGATGGATTATCACTATTTTATTTATGGTTACGTTTTGGCTTCGAGCACAGATAATTTTTCAGAGGCAAATATTTATTTAAAGCTCTAATATCCAGAAGTTCCCATTTTCAATATGTGAAATCTATCCTTTTCCTAAGAAATACTCCATTGATTCATTTTATTTCTTGGCCTTGAATGGAGAGTGTACACAGGTGGGAAGAGTTTAGCCAAAAGTCGGAAACAATTAGCTGAGCGAGAGGGAAGGGCCTACAACCTGGATTTATTATTCTTCCACTGATTCCCGATGATCTCGGAACCAGCCAAGCCGATGCCTTGGAATGCAGTTCGGATTTCCAGAGAAATGAACGCGGGAAGGGGGAAAATCAGTGGTGGTTGTGGTGGGGGGGACTGGACCAAAAACACAATCGATGAAAAGGTTGCCTTGGGTCCGGTCCTCTTTAACTTCTTCTTCATCTTTGGTATGCGCTTCAAGGTGAACTCAACTGAACGGCAACTAAAAATTCGAGGCTAAAAAATGACAAACGTGACTGTGGGTCTCCATCTAGCCGCCGTGTCTCTCTCTCCCTGTCTGTCCCTTATGCAAATGCGGATGCAGCAGCCACTGTTTTCATATCTGTACCCTGTACATTTTTATTTTTCCCTTTTACTCCTTGAGCAACAGTGGTACTTCCATAACGCAAACTTCCTTGGGTTGCATATCTCCAAGAGGAGAATAGGATTATCGGTTTAACCCCGATTTGGGTTTATTTCCTTTAAGATCTTTTAAAACCTTTTCTTTGGCTTAAAATCTTTCCGGCTGAATGTTGGTTACTCAATTTTCACTGTGTTTTATTGTTTGTAATAGAGCAGTTAAGAATGCAGTCTTCCAGCCTCTTTCCCTGTCTCCCTTTCTCTCTCCCTCATTTATCTCCTGTTGCCAGGTAGCTATTTCTGCCCCTCCTCTCACTCGTTTCCACCGCCCGCGTGGGCGACGCCGTTGCCTTCGTCTCTCGTCGCTCTATGCCTCACTCCGAGGCGGACTCGAACTTTGTGCGGCGTCTGTTTATGAATGAAATCCGTTTAAGCCCGAACCGCTAGCGGCTTACCTTACCCTTACCCCTGTTCGTCGGCCCCTTCCAGCTACCAAGCATTCCATTTTCCATGATTTCCATGAATGAACGTGCGAGCGTGTTGCTGCCGCGCTGCGCTGGAACAGCTGGCAATGGAACGCGATTCCAGCAGTTCATTGCACGGTTCATTGCATTCATTCAGTGCAGATGCCAAATTG
Source organism: Drosophila jambulina (assembly GCA_018152175.1). NCBI lineage: Eukaryota > Metazoa > Arthropoda > Insecta > Diptera > Drosophilidae > Drosophila > Drosophila jambulina. The sequence continues at coordinate 5,844,069 of JAECXH010000006.1, forward strand.
GCTCACCCCCATTCCGGCGGCCACCCATTCCCATTATTGCCAGCCCCAATCCCAAACCCCTTTGGTTTCGATCGAGTGAGCAAATTGATCCTCCAATTAAGGAAAGAGCGTGGGGGAACAGAGGCGAGAGACATCATTAAAAGTGATCGATGTCTGAACTTCTGCTTTCAAAACGGGTGCAAAAGGTTAAGCTTAAACCGTTACACAGAGAAGTTACAGTTACAGATATTGCCAGCCACATGTGTACTATGTATATCGCTCCCCTTTGCTAATCACTTCTCTAAACCGGTGCAAGAGACTTTCAAAAAATCAAACGAAAGAAAAGCAAGCGGCCAAAAAAAAGAGGGAGAAAGACGAGAAAATACCAAGCCGAGGCTGGGAGCGATCTACCTCCCAACTTGCTTTCTACTCACGCAGCCACTCTCCGACACTCTGATACCCTGTTCCACTCACCCAGGAAAGGGTGTTCTCTGCTCATGTTATAACTAGTACTTCACTGTTCGGAATGTGCCACAATCCATTTGGATTCTAACCTTTGGTAAGTCAACGAGAAATGTGATGACACTTGGTGACCTCGGCTTGGAGTCACATACCATTTTTCTGTTTTATTTTTTTTCTGTGGAGTAAGGTCAGTCTCACAGTGCAAGTTAGAGGAAGTCAAGTAATGATCGCCCTACAGAGAAGCTCTAAATTCCAAATGGACTCTAATAACTTATTACTTATTAAAGTTCTATCCAAATATCCAAATCTTCGGAAGCTCTGCCTCGACCTGTGGGTACTACATAGTCCGCATGTGGCGGCGTCTCTCGAGTGCTTTAACTCTTTCCAGATCTGGCTTATCATGAACGCTGATCTATGACTCGAGTTGGCCTGCGAATGGAGCTGGGAGCTCAAAGATCTCGGATCTTGGAACGGAACGTTGGCGTTCGCGTTCGCATTTGCCGGCCTGGCTTCGAACTCATTTTCTAATTGCCCCACGGTGGCCGAGGAATGTCTGTCTATTCATTCGCGGTCTGCCCCGCTCCGCCTCAAGTTACTGCTCACTCCGGTATGTGTTTATTTCGTTTCGTTTTTTTCCTGTTTCCACGCAGGTTTAATTACCACGGAGACGTGCAAAGTTCGAATCGGAATCAGAATCTGAATCGGGGAATCGGAATTGGAATCTCGGTTGCCGGCAGCATTTGCATGGGGTCTCCCGGCTCTCGAGGTAGACATACCGATGATCGTCTGCTATTTTAATTGAGTTCACAAATGTTCTCAACCGCGAGACCCATTCACAGCTGGCGGTCGCCGGCCCCCTTCTAACGCTGACAGCTACGTGCTGGGCAGCTCCGACTCCGGCGGAGACGACCGACGCCCCTGTGACCCCCGGGAGGGAGTCGACTGCCGATGGTTAGTTAGTTGCTCGAAAATCAAAGCAGTTCGATTATTCAATATTTTCACAGCGTTTTGTGGGAAATGAATACATCATCGCAGCCCCAGGCCCCCGATCCCAAGACCTCATACCCTTTCTGACTCTCTGACTCGCTGGGTAAGGCTCTAATTAAAAACTGCCTCCAACAGGTGTGTGCCGGAAAGAGAAAGATTGGCTGAGACAGAGATGCAAGATGGGAGACTCTAATCCATCAAGTCGATTTGGTTTTATGTTGATTCATTGATTAGCCGTGAGCTTTCTATTGTTTCGGGTGCTGTTCTATTATAGCTTTGATTCCAACGACCCAATACCTATTTTTCTATTCATTCATTGCCTCGTTGCCGAGGCCATGATTCAAATTGATAAAGTTAATTGGCTGCTTCTACTAGACTTCAGATCCCATAATCACTGTACTATACTTCACTTCTTGATCTGATATATTTACATTGTTTGTCCAGGTTATGATTCAATTGCTTGACTCGTAGAATGGTTCTTCGAGTAACCCTATTTAAATTCCAAAATCGTTTCATTCACTTTACTGCTCTTGATCCGATCTTCCTAGACCTCCTTTGTCTCCCCGCCAAAACACGAAGTGAAGCGTTCGAAATTGGTTTTATAGACCAGTCCCCGGCCCATTTCCAGGCTGATCCGCTCCAGAAGATATCACATCCGCACATCCCTCTGAATTTCCCAGCGAACACTTGCCGGAGTTCCTGAGCGCTACCTGGCCCGCCGGCTACCATTGTTAACTCCGACCCTCTACCTGTGTCAATGTCAGACTCAGCGCTAAATTGTCGCTTATTAAATGTCCCTCGTCCCGCCGACGACGACGAGCCACTTTATCAAAACTGAGAACTGAGGACTGATCCGGCCAGAAGGAGGAGGCGGCGGCGGAGGAGATTGTGACGATAGAGGACTGAATTCCGAATTCCACGTAACCGAGCGTGTCTGTCCCGATTCCGTGTCGTCTGTCGTCGGCCGTCTGCGGCCCATTGTCGAAAATTATGACTTGTTTTGGGATTGGTGTGCAAATAGCCCACTTCCTGTCTGTCTCCGTTTCCCTTTCTTGCTGTCGCGCAGACGCAAAGCGCTCTGATTGCTGTCGTCGTCGCCGTTGCCGTTGCCGTCCATGTTGCCGTTGTCATCGTCACGGCCCGCCGATGTCCCCGCTGATAAGAAGCGCTACGAACACGGCGGGGAACATTTATTTATGCACTACTGTCTACTGTCTTTGTCTCCCCAGCCCATGGCCCGTACTCCCACTCTAGATCCCGAGCCCACTCCAGATCCCACTTCTGCTCCCGATTGCTACCTTCTCGTGCTGCTGCTGCTTCTGTTTTGGGTTGGAAATTTGGTAGTTTCCGTACAATATCCTTGGAAGTACCGGTGCCCCAGGTAGTCACAAATATTACTAATTTCGATGGAATTTATCAGTTTCGGGCTGAAAGGCAGAGAAGCACGTATCCAGTCATAGAATTCCTAAATCTCGCGCCTGGTTCCATGGGGATAAGCTTACTTCTTTGGGGAACTACAAAATCCTAACCAATATCTCATGGCAATTGATGCGGTTGCTCGGTGTGCTACCGATGTCTTTAGTGCGATAAGCCGGAGATCTACGTGCCTAAGATTCTCGCCTCCACCTCTGCCTCCTTCCCCTCTCGATTAACCTTTTTTCCCCCTCGTCGGGGACGTGTGGGCGTGGCAGTGTTCAGACGGAGAACATATGTGATCACATTACGTTGGCGGCTTGTAATGCGCTTCCGTTTTCGGTTGCGGCTTCTTCTGTCTTCTCTGGATTCCTCAGCTACTTCAGCATCATTTGTCTTTATTCGTTTTTTCTCGGTTTAGTTTGTGAAGCTAATTTACCTTTTTTGATGCACAGACGACGCCGCTCGGAAAGAGAAGACTCCCAATCCCAAATCCGAATCGGAATCCGGGCCAATTCGGCCTGCAATTACACTTCCGCTGAAGGGAAGATCACAAGAAAAACGTAAAAAAAAAAATGTGAAGACCCCTCCTTCTCCTCCAAGTAGCCCCCATTCATGCCGTCTCAGGCTCAGCCTCCGTCTCAGTCTCTGTCTCTGTGTCAGTCTCAAAACCCAGGCTCATTCACAAGACTCGAGTCGAGCCGAGGCGAGTTCAACCATTCATTCATTCACGTTGATTGCCACCTTTGGGGCTTGAACCCGCTCCTCTCGGCCCCAACCGCCCGCCTGCCCTACGGCCGCCTCTTGTGCTCCAATGATTAGTCTGTGCTAATGAACAGGCGGCGGCGGCTACCTAGCAAAAAAAAAAGCCCATGAAGACAAAAAACCCAAAAAGCACCGAAAAAAGAGCGAGACAAAGCTGCACGAAAGCGGCAAACAAACAGAAATCAAATCCAATTTATGTTTTCAACATTAATCATAATTTCTGGGGTCCATTCGGCTTGGCGTGAAATGATTTTTATGCGCCGTTTTTACGGAACCAAAATCCGTTTCGTCGGAATCTGAATCTGAATCCAAATCCCAATCGAAATCGAAATCCAAATCGCTCGCCAGGGGAAAAGGTGTCAATGTCTATGTCTAATTTTGATGGTAAATGCACTCGGGCAAAGCGTTCTGCTTTCCTCATTATGACTGTGAGATATGGTTTAATGTGGGATATGGGATATATGGCTGGGAAACTAGATCAGTGGATCAGTATTAATGGAGTGCGAGAATCGAGAATTGATCTCGCGATCGGTTTGGCCATGAAATTCGAGCGCATCGAATGATGGGAATTATGGCAAGACCTAAATGGAATATAGAACGCCATTTGCTAAATTTTGACTTCTAATTGGTTAAGTAATTGAAGTGGTCATTAGTTCAAGGGGTTAATCAAGAGGACACGAAGACATGATTAAAAGACATAGACGTCTGATCTTATACGGTCCTAAGCCCTTACAAACCAACCGAACGCTTTATGGTAAACCTATTCAAATGGTTTCATTATACAGAGATTAACCAAGGCATAGGACCTGTTCTGGCCAGGTTTCAGATCGGTAGCCCGTCGAGGCCACCAGGGAACACAGAACTCGTGGGCGGGGGCCATGAATGGGGTGAGCTGTAGAGAACCTTCGTGGGCCACTTGAAAAGCAATTTTTTGAAATTTATTTTCCATTTATCGCTTTATTTATTTTCTACCTTCGTTCAGTGTGGCCCATCCTCATCCTCTCGTTCTCATTCACCGATTATGCGATTAGAGTGCAGCAAAGGAGCTCGGCAAGATGACGATGTGGATGTGGATTGGGATTTGGAATGGGAATCGGGCATGGGTATGGGATTGGGTATGGGAATGCGAATGGAGACGATGACGTTGATGATGATGATGATGGTGCTGCTCTCCGGTGTGTTTATTTTTGTTTGGACCCAGAGACCTTTTTGTTTGTCTGCACTTTCGATGGAGAACGAAGAACCAAGAAGAGCCCCGCCGAGTGAGGAACGAGGGAGAGAGGAGGAGCGCAGAAGGAACTCCGTCTCAATGGGCCACAATCGAAAGTAATAATGAAATCCCATCAACAACGAGACAAAGGCTCTGCCGACGTCGCTGCGGAGGCCTCTGCCCAGTGACCATTCCCATTCTCATCCTCATCCCATTCCCATCTCACTGCCCAGTCCCTGTCCTGGCTGGCCCTTCCCTTTTCGGCCTGCAGAATGAGGCAACGACGACACTTGCCTTGATTTTTATTGTTGGGCTTTTCCCCTGCCTTTGATTTATAGTTTGCGCAGGAAAATGGGAATGCTGAGTTTCGTTACCAGGCAAGAGCACCATGCGAGGCAGCAAGAGGCATTCGTTACCAGCCAGGATCAACATGTGCAGCACTTGCACTCTCCCTCTCCTTCTCCCTCTCCCTCTCGCTCTCTCTCGCGCTCTCCCGGTTCTTGAGCAGCTGCCTGTTGCATTCCGCTCTCTCACCTTTTGCCAATGGCAACAAAAATATGCGTGCCTCTCTGGCCGAGAACAGACAAACCTGGCTAACACCAACTGGTTGAGAAGCAAAAGTTTGAGCCGGATAACCCATTAAATTAGATATGCCAACTAATGGCTTTCTTTTTCCATTTTAAATATTCCAAAATCCTTACATTTGTTAACTTTTACCTCAAAGTTTAAATTTGCAAAAGAAGTTTAAATTTGCTAAAGAGGTACTACTGTATTTGTGCACGCCTCTCTCTCGCTCTCCTTCTCTCTCCTTTTTGGCTTTTCTATTCTGGTGCTCAGGCGTAGACAGTTCATTAATGTTATCAACGAGCGGAAAAGGGGGAATGAAGGATGGTTTTCCAATGGGAGAGGGGCCACACTACTTCCCCCCGCCACCCATGACAGGTTTGATTCTTGGCTGCTTTCTGGTTTATGTTCGTGATAAATTTGATGTGCAGCACTTGCTCTGCCTGTCGTTGTTGTTGTTGTTACATCGTTTTGGGGGCATCGCTGCTGACACATAAAGTAACGGCAGTCGGCGGTCGGCAATCGCCAATCGGCGCAATTGGCAATTGGCAATTGGCCATCGGCCAACGATCGCCGGCGGACGACAGTTGGTCACCTGGCGGCCCAAAAAAGGACATAACCACAAGCATAGGCACAAACCTGTCAACTGGAATCGATCGATATGGCAGTGGCTGCGTGGAAGGAGGAGGAGGGAGCCCGGGGTCTGGGTCTTACGGACATTTACGGACTCAACTGACCAGCTGAACTACTTTCCAGACAAGACACTTTACCGTTACGCACACTCACCTGCGATTGCTGCGATTTCCAGCGATTTGCGATTTCCAAAGGGCGAACTAGGGAAGTCCTCTCTTTCCCTCTCTGTGTCTCTCTTTGCAGCGCTAAACGAACGGTAAATATTTTGATTAGATTTTGATCACTTTGCGCGTCGGCATTCTTGCGATTTTTCTCATAAAAAAAAAACAACGACAAAACGAAGTAACGTAAAAAAAAACAAAGTAAAAGAAGGCAACCCAAATAAAATAAACCTATTAAAATTTTATGGCATTTTCAAAGCCCTTCGGACACAAACACACACATGAGAATGAACGGTAAAAAAAAGGAAATCACAGAGATTGGCATCGCTTTAAATTGAATTTCGTGGCTCTTAGTCACATCCGCCGATATTTGATCTTCGATCTTCGGTTTCGGCATCCCTGAATACGGAAATTTCATTTCATTCACTACATTTGACAATCATTTTCGGAATTATTGATGTTGATGTTCCGCCGGACCGTATAATTTATTGTTATTGGGTGTTTGCGGGACGAAGCTTCTTTTTAGCCGGTGCCGTTATAAATATAAAAACAAACTTGGCACACGCACTTTTCTCGCTCTCTCGCTGCCGATTTGCGGGATTTTCTTCGGGGCTCTCGTGCTTTGTTACGTTTCTGCTTCCTCTTCGTTGTGGGTTTAAATTAGGAGATAAAATTAACACTCACTGGGTTTTAAAACAGTCGCGAAACAAAAAAGGTAAGTAACTATTAAATTAACACGACAAGGGCGCCAAGAGTCGATGGTTCCCGTCCCTCTGATTCTTTTTCTTTTTTTATTTCTTTCCACACGACTTTCTTGCTCGGCGGCGCGAAGCGAAGTGAGCCAAAGGCAGCGGCCGAGAGAACGCCGCGAAGTGTTGCCAGGTGTGAGCGACTGCCAAGCTAGATTTGGAGTAAAAATAGCTAAAATGAGATTAAAATATAAAAACACATGCTTCCACCAAATAAGCGCGATCATACATTATTATTGTCTTACATTTTATTAAATAAACCTAAATTGATGATAAATATTTAGATTTCGTATGTTTTCTTAGTCCTATATATGTATATTTAAAGTTATGCCGTTCACGACGATTTTTTTCTGGCAAATCTGCGCATACATACCCAAGATATAAATAATAAATATTTAATCAACTAATTTAGATTAACTAAAAAGAAGCTTTTCCATTATCAAGTATGCTAGGTCTAGCCTGAAATAAGCCAAGCCGTCAACACTGATCGCTTGCAGCCGCACGAAGTAAGGCCGAAGCGAGAGCCGAAGCACATACGAGCGCCAGAAGCTGCGCGAGTGGCTCGGCTCTCTCTCTCTCTCTCATTCTTGCTGTTTCGTCCTGTAAAATCCCACTCCAAACCAAAAGCAAACACGTGCCAAAATTGTTGTTGATTTCTTTTTAATATATCTTCTGCTTGTTGCGTTTGTTGCTTTCCACTCAACAGTTTTCGTTCGTTCACAATAGTTGCATAGTTGGTATTTTTTTATCATTAAACGGTATCAATTGGTAGTTTTAATTAATAACGTGTGTGTGTGCTCCGATTTTACACTGGGGGAGGGTTTCCACAAAACAAACAATAAAGAAAAACAGAGTCGTAGTTGTAGTTACAAGCTAGGAAACTAATAATATAAAATATAAAATGCCTTCAACTATTGAGCATTTATTGCTTTTGTTGGTGTTCTTTGCTGTTGTTGTTGTGGCTGCAAGTTGGCTAGTATGCGTTGTTGTTGTTGTTCGAGTTAGTTAGTTAGTTCTTTAATCCTAGGCTTTATCTGCATTATGTATTTGTATTATTCAGCATTATCTGCTTAATTTGCATTACATTGCATTATTGTTTCTGTTTCGTTTCACTTCTCGCAGGTGGATTAAAAAAAAACAGGTGTGCGTGTGTATTTTGTTTTTGTGATATTCGCTTGTTCCTTGCTAACAATCTTTAACTTAGACTTAAGGATCGCAGAAGCATTCAATTTAGCTGTAGAAGTGATCGTTTCTCTTTTTTTTTGGTTTTCATATCTGTACGCCATATAATATTTAATTTTTTTGTTTGTTTTGCTTGGGCTTATTCTCGTACGTTGTATATATAAAAATGGTTTCTTTTTGTTTTCCTTTGTTAATGTTATTTAATTAAAAAGCTAATTTCGGTTGCTGGTTGTGTCCTCAGACGACTGGCGGTTCGGTTCCTCCGAGGAGCTCTTCGTGACTGGTGTAAAAAATATATGAAAGAAAGAGTAGGAAAAAAATTAAAAAAATTAAGAAAATTATAAAAAAATTTAAGGGAAATATAAGAATAAAACCAGTGCTTAATAGTAATAAATAGTGTTGCAAAATTAATTTTAAATAAACTTTTGTTAGGAGCCTACCCAAAGAAATTGTGGAACGTAAGAAAAATATATAAAATGTAAAAATAAACATAATCCTATCCCTATATCCTCAACTGAATTAACTAACTAAGAGTAAGCTAAATAGTTGTTCATTTCTCGTATTCAGTGCTGGGCAAAACAGGATAAGCCAGTGTTGGTTAAAAGCCTCGCTAAGCTGCAATATCAGACTTTGTCTCAACGCGAAGAACTTTGATTTCTCCATCATTCGTTACTTAGATACATATAGACCGATCGGATTACACATATTTGTATTATTTTATTTGATATATTTAAAGGATAATTTGGGAACGCTTTTTCGAAACTTCAGAACTAGATAAAACGTTAATTTTTTTGAGATCAGGGAAATGAATTCACAAGTATACACTTCAAGGTTAAGCAGGATCTGATTGGGCCTCAACTCTAAGGGATCTTCCTAGCTAAGCACATGGTTCTACCTATATAGACCGAGTGTGATCAGATATATGTGTGTATATGTGTATAGCCTTCAAGTGGTGTGCCCTGAGCTTGGCTTCGAAACGAGAACAATCCAACTAGAAGTGGCTAAGACTAGATAAGATCTGTAACAATACCGTACAATATTTCTGGTGCTACCTAATTGACTATGAAAAAAAAGACCGAGCTTATAGTCCTAGTTACCTTTAGGATAGCTTAACTCTAGACGATTATCTATCTTGGTTTATGTGGCTGGCGGCTCTAACTATACTTTGTATAATATAACATGATATTCTGCGATGATATGGCACGATAATTCCAATTGTAACACTCCCAAAGGTATATGACTTGGTATAGTAATCTGCGGCTATGGCACTTTTGTTTGGAACTCGAATTGGAATTTGGAAATAATACATAGATGAACTTGTCTTGATTAATATTTAGCTCTTCAAATAATTGTATTTTTATATATAAAAAATATTAGGACTTGAAACTATATATCTGCTAATTCAACTAGCTAGGTTATCGGATATTATAATATTTTCCAGTGGCTCAAGGATCGGAATAGCGCGAGCTTTTAAAGTGCCATAACCGCATCTCGTTTCTAGGATTAACGGACATGGAACCAAGATATCCTTATCGATATCGACTATTAATCAGTTCCACATCCGTTTACAAGTTAATGGAGAGGGAGGGGCTTCCGTGGAGACTCTGCTCAGTCAGGTTTGATATCGATTCTGCAAACGATTTCCGATTAACCGAGCTTAGCTGGGAGCGGGCAGCAGGCAGGGAGGAATTCCCCCCAGAAGCCCGATGGATGGGCCCAGGAATAGTAATATGGATATTGATAACGATAGCGCCCGGCTGGCGGGGAACTCGCTGAGCTTGGGACGCGGATAGAAGATATGCACCGGCGGCGGCTGATCCAGCTCATCGAAGAAGCCAGCCTCGCTGGAGTCCCTTGGTTCCCAGGCCGTGTCCAAGTCCACGTCGATGTCGTCACCGATCTCTTGGTAGACGAGGCTAGAGGGATGCCACTGACTGAGGCAAGGCAGGCGGGGATTAGAGTCGGGACACACCCAGAAAGAGGCAGGCTAATGTGGAGATGGGATTACTGGGATACTTACGCGGGGCAGACGTTGACGTTGACTCCGTTGACGGCGGCGGGACTCAGGTTGATCTGGCCCACGGTCTCGCCCTCGACGACCACGATGCAGCCGTTGAAGTTGTGCGTGTAGCGGTTGCCCGTGAACCGCGCAATGTCCGGAATGCCACCTGCAAACAACACGGAAAGGATGTCAGTCAAAGGACCAAACCGAGGGAGAGGGAGGAGCACTTACCGATGAACACATTGCCAGGCAGCTTCATCTTCTTCACGCCGGTGGGCCGCGTCTCGCCCGAGTGCAGGATACGATCCACCTCAAGCATGGCGGTGTTGTCCACCCGCTTGGCGATCACAATGTGTCGACCTCCGTCGTTGACGCGGGTATCGCTGTTGCGAATAACTGCCTCCTCGCCGTCCAGCCTCAGGGAGTACTCCACGTAGCCGTCGACGACGCCCACGGCTAGGTAGTCCTGGCCGGTGAACTCCTCGCCTGCCTTCTGGCCCCACCAGACCAGCAGGCCATCGGACTTGGTGGTGGTGAAGACAATGGCCACGGAGCTGTACTCCTGCTCCACGGCGGGATCGAACTGGGTGCGATTGATCTCCACGTAGCCATCGCCCCGGAAGGAGGCATTGAAGCCCACTTGGATGTCTGCAATGGATTAACAATGATTACTTTTGGAACTGAATCAAGGACTGCTTCAAACTTACGCTCCTGGCAGTGTTTGCCGCTGAAACCCAGGGGACAGGAGCAGATGGCTTGCTGATCCTCCTCGCGACAGGTGCCGCCATTCTCACAGGGATCGCTGGCGCAGGGGGCCATCGCATATGGCTGCAGTTCATCTCCGTCCCGGTTGTCCGGGATCTCTGGCGACGGCGGTGGAATGGGCTCGCTGTCGCTATCGCTGTCGCTGTCCCCGTTGGCGCCTCCAATCTCGTTTAGCTCGCCGCAGTTTTGGATGTTCGCCGCGTCCTTGATGTCCGCCAGCAGCTGGATGGAACGCTGTGAGTCGTACAGACGCGAGATGCAGCCGTCGAAGCCCTTGGTGATGTTCACATCCCGGTTGATCTTCACCGTCGACCTATCGTAGCCGCCGACGAAGAGCGGCGTCTTCAGTGACAGGATGCGTCCCGAGCCCGGGGCCTTGGCCTTTCGCTCCGGAGCATCACCCACGCGCAGGATGCTCTCGCCCAGGCGTCGCAGCAGCTCGATGCGGGTCCAGCGGTGCAGGGGCAGGGGCTCCGCCGAACGCACCACCACCGGTTCCAGGCGGGCGGCCGTGTTGATCAGCAGCTCCACATGGCCGCCGCGGAGCACCAGCGCCAGGTAGTCGCCGCTGGGCAGGCTCGACTCGGCCGCGTACAGGAGCACGGAGTCGCCCAGGCTGGACGGACGCACCGAGAGCGTGATGTTGACGCGCGTGACCCGCGGAGTGCCGTAGGCCGCATAGCTGTTGTTCTTAAAGTTGAGGCTGTGCTCGCTCAGGTGCTCGATGTACTGGCAGCGATCCCCGGTCCGGTTCAGCGGACAGAGGCACTCCATGTCCTGCTCGGTGTTCTCGCAGCGTCCGGCGCCGCAGACGCCCGGCGTGCACTGGGCACCGCGGGCGGAGCAGTCGCGGCCCGTCCAGCCCGGCTGGCAGACGCAGGTGTAGGCCTGCTCCGTCTGGCTCTCGAGGCAGACGCCGTCGTTGGCGCACGGCCGCTCGGCACATGGCCGGCAGTCGGAGACGCCCTCCTTGAACTTGGCCTCGCGCATCAGCTCCACGGTGCGTCCTTGGAGAGTCAGGCGGCTGATGCAGCCGACGAAGCCCGTTTGCTGGGACACCGCCTCCTCGGGGAGCAGCTCCCAGTTGGGCACGCCGCCGATGTACAGGTCCTCGATGAGGTCCAGCTGAGGCACCTGCAGCAGCGCTGGGAAGGCCACCGGATGCTGTTCGTCCACCTGGATGTATCCGTCGCGCCGGGATCGATGCACGCGCACCGTATGCCACTCGTTGAGGGCCAGCGGCTCCTCGGCACGGACCAGCAGCGGCTTGCCGCCAAAGTCAAAACGGAACTCCGCATAGCGATCCTTCAGGGAGAGGGCAATGTAGTCGCCAGTGCCCCGGGTTTGGCCGTTGAAGAGCAGGAGGCCGTCGGGGCTCTCCGGGCGGAAGGTGAGCTCGAAGTTGAACTTGAAAGAGGAGTCGGGCAGGGTGGGGAAGCTCATGTAGCTGCGCGGCTCCTGGCGGAACTGCGGAATGGCGCCGGTGACCACCAGAATGTTGGGGTAGTCCACTGTCTCGCCATCGCCATAAACGGCCGTGCAGATGTAGGTGCCGGCATCGTTGGCCTGGACACTGTCCAGCGAGAGTTTCTCCTGCAAATTCGGAAGAGGTTAGTGATTGGCACAGACGTGAGGCTTCCTGGGAGGGGACTTACATTGGCCAGACTGCGTCCGGCTTGGAGTTGGCCGTACTGGCGCCACCAGCGGTATGTGGGCTGGCGGCTCTCGTCGGCGCCGCACTGCAGCTGGGCATTACCGCCGACCTTGGCATGGACGATCTTAGAGCTCTTCAGCTCGTGGGGCTGATCCTCGACCTCCAGGACATAGCTAGTGGTGTACAGATCTCCCTGGTCGGTCCTGCACTTGCACACATAGTTGCCGGCATCGGTGGGGTCCACGTGACTGATCACCAGGCGGTTGCCCGCTTGCTGCAGGGAAAACGTCCTTTTAATATGGGATAACTTGGTTGCAGGAGAGGATACTCACCCTCACGTTGGCGCTGAGCGGTGCTCCGTCCGCCCGCTCCCAGACCACGTCCGTGTAGGTGTCATCGGAGGAGTAGCACTCCACTTCGGTGGACTCGCCGACGCGCAGGTTCGAGGATTGCTGGTCCAGCTTTAGGCTGTAGTCTCGCGGACGCTCCTCCTGCGGCTCCAGACGAGCCGGTGGCAGGTAGTCGGGATAGTGGGGCATCGGTGGAGCCACGGGGCCGACCGCTGTAGGATCCAACCAGGACACCGGTCACCGATCACCGGACACCAGACACCGGGACACACACAGACAGACGGCAACGGACGAAGGACGAAGGATGGTCGGCGGAACGTTCACAATTCAGCGACAATTCACAAGTGCAAGGTGCATGTATTTATGTGTGGCGTATGTGGGTGTGTAAGGTGTGTGTAAGTGTGTGTGTGTGGTGTGTGTAAGTCATGGAAATGGGAATAAGATAGTAAAAAATACACAGAGAGAGAAAAACAGTTAGCAAAATTACATGTCAAAAAGTTTGGGTTCAAACAGAAAGAAGGCGATACTTATCGAAATAATCGGATATCGGGTATGATCGATTAATTATCGATCTTGTCATCGATTCAAATCTTGTTAATAATCAACAAAAAACCGATATAATTTCGATTCCATATCGCTCTTGGTTTTGTTTTAGTTTCTTTTGGTTTTTGTTTTGGAATTTGGCTTCCTAGTTAGACAATACATAGAGATATACGATATACATAGAGAGAGACAGAGAGAGAGAGCGACAGAGAGGGGACTAGGTGGAGTGGTGAGATCGGGGGACTACTTGATGGAGCTACATTTACTCAATACTGCTACGGATCGAATCACACAGAATACACGAATAAATGTGGGGTTACGAATGGGTTCATTTAGATTTTAGGTTTTTTTACTCGTTGTATTTGTTGTTTTTTATATTTTTGAAATTTTATGGGTTTTTCGTCGAATTCTACAGATCTAATTTGGACTTGGGTTACCACTATAATTTCGCAGATGTTTCATTTCCGGTTTGTTTATCACAAGTATACACATACAGAGGTGTTTGCTACAGTTATCGATATATATATATATTATACAGAGAGGCGATTACTATCTATCGTTTATCGGGTGACTGTGTGCGCGCATGTGTATGTGTGTGTGTGTGTGTGAATGTTTAGTGTTATATACAATAATTTCAGGAGATTCTAGACTAAGTTACAAGCTATAGTTAGTAACACATCGTAGCCGTAGCCTGGTGCATGCAGATCATATTTATATATATACATATAGCCGAAACCTGAAGAATGCTGCAAAAGTATCTAGGTTATGCGATCGATCGATGGCAGATCGTTTGGTTATCGTTTATCGTTACTTTTGGGTTACTTTCATCTCGTTAACGGTTACGTCTTAAGCTACTTGAAACCCATCCAGTGCGTGCGCCGTTGCTTCTTGATTGCATCCGCAGGGAGCTTGTAATTGGTGCTGTTTGTTGATCGGTTATCTCGCTGGCCGGTTATCGGTTATCGGCTATCGATAATCCCCATCCATTGAGTGCCAATTGCAATCGTTTCAACTCTACGATTTTGTGCACCCACGAGCAAAAGGAAATTAGACAGCAAAGGGCAGATAGGGGAAGGATGGGTAATAGAGGGCATAAAAAGGAAGAAGGATGGGAAGGATATGTGGGAAGGCAATATAAAATTAAGGAGGTACAGTTGAGTCAAAGTGAAAGTGGGAGATTGGGAAAAGAAATGAGATACAAGTTACAGCTGGGTACAGTTCAGTTCAAGTGTTGGGAATCAGAAAGGGGAGAGGAACAGGAGACAAAGAGGTACAGTTGAGTTAAGGATCATAAACCATAGAGAGGGGAGAGATAGATAAAGGGGGAGGAGGTAGAATGAGAGAGAGAGAGAATACGGTTGCAGTGCAGGTTGGGAAGAGAGAGAAAACTTGGGACCAACCGCCGCCCGTCAGCTCCGTGAGATGCCGCTTCCTGATCCTCATCCTTTGTCCATCTTCGCCACGCGTTGTCCTGGGGCTCCTGCCGAGATCCTTCTTCCAGCGCTTGAAACTGCCGCCCGCCGACGACTTGCCCCTGCTCCCGGCAATGCAGTTGAACTCGTCCGAGTGATCCGTACAGTCGTAGATCCCATCGCACACCATTCCCGCCCGGATGCAGGTGTGCGGATGCGAGACGCACTTGAAGTCGCTGGGCTGGCAGGCGTAAGCAGCGACAGTGGATGGCGGCGCTGGACGCACTGCAGCCGCTCCGGAGCCGGTCAAGTGCTTGGGGGGCGCGAGCTTGCCGCTTTTGAAGTCTGCTTACGTTTCGGTATTTTTTGCGATAAATATTTCGGTTTCGTAATCGGTATTTTTCAGTAGGTTTCGTTAGGTTTCGGTACAATAGGATTTTTTTTTTGGGTTTATTATTTTGTATTATATTCAGTATTTTTGGTATTTTAAGTATTTTCGGTATTTTCAGTATTTTCGGTATTTTCGTTGTAGAAATGCACAAAATAAAAGTATTAGCAAAGGATATGCAGCCTCACATTCAGCACTAAAGCCCATCGGTTGCGAGTTAGTACCTCAACCTGGCTATATCGTATATGTACAGGATGGGTATTAAAAAGATCAAAGGGGAGAGGGGTCTAGCCTAAGCCCAGGTAACGCTACGAAGGTTACTGATCTCCACACACACACATGCTGGAGGCAGGAGCCTGGAGACTGGAGGAGAGTGCTCTTCTAATCAGATCGGGGCTGTGGTATTAATACATATGACAGGATTTCTGGACCTTTGGGGGGTTGTGTTTTCATAAAAATATCGACCGTAGGGGTTTTTTTTTGTGATATTATTTCGGGTTTTCTTTCTTTTTTTATATAAAATTTCTATTGCTCTAGGGGTTAGGCAGTAGTATGTTACATAATACAAATTTCTCAAGATCATTAGATTAATAATACAAAACAAATGCAAAACGAAAACAGAAATCATAATAATAATATAAAAAATAATGACAAAAAAAAACTAAACAAAAAAATAATAATAACTCAAAAACAAAATAAAAGTATGTAAGGATAAGGATAAGATACATTTGTGTTTATAAGGAAGGCTCGCTGCGATTTCTAGATTCGATTGGGCGGCTGGGGATGTGGTAACACACCTGTACAGATATACAGAAACATGCAGGGCATATCTTTGGGGCTGTGGCCCTTGTACGGGTACGGGTTGTATCCTAGTTTTATATATATATATTTTTTTTAATATTTTTTTTGTGGATTTTTCGTTCGTTGTTTGTTGGTGGTTCGGTTGTAGCGTTGATTGGTCGTCGATTTGATTGATTTATCGATCGGTTTATCGGTTTTTTGAGTTGCATTGTTGCATTTGTTGCATGCCATACCATTAAATTTGTTTGTGTTTTGTTTTTCATATAATGCATATACCATTTAAAAGTCAAATCAAAGGTAAATTTAAAAATATATTTCAACAAGCGCACATGTAAGAAAGTGGGAGAGAGAGAGAGAGAAAAGCGTGAGAGAGAAAGAAATAAATAATGAGTTTAATTAGTGTGTTTCTTGTTTAATTGCAAAAATCAAAACAAAAACATCTCGTTACACCTCTGCGAAAGCTATGGATCTCTGATCCTGCAAACAGGATTCTTCCTCTCACTGACACTGCTGACTGTTTGACTGATTTTAACTGATTCAAAAGGACATACTTGGGAGTGTTGAAGTTATTATTTACAGTTACGTTGGTGCTGTTCTCTTTCGTATTATTTTTATATATTTTTTTCAGTGCAATTCAGGTGATGAGGTGGCAGGGAAAGAGTAGAGTACAGATTATAGAGTAGAGAGTGTACAGGACACAGGGTGAAGATATGTGAAGAAGAGCTTGTGCAGTGACTTTTTAGTTGATTAACTTTGTTGTTGATTTACACTTATTCGTACACAAAAACACAAACAAACAGTGGACAATAGTATACCCATAACCTTTAATTAGAGTTGCTTAATCTAGGTCAAGAGACAATATCTCTCCGTTGATAGGGACAGCCGACACCGACAAAGGTTTGTTAATAAAAAGGCAACATAAAAAGAAGGTGAGCCTCGGAGGACCGACGCTTGAAATACCCTTGCAGTTTCACTTTGAAATTTAAGCATTGAAAGGGCTTTAAGCCAACTCGGAGGGACTCTTTGGGACACACATCTCAATCGTTCGGTCACTGCAAGGGCCTTTTGGAAATAAAAAGAATATGTTACAATTGTTTGCTTCACACAGTTTGGATGTGCAAGTTTTTAATGTTAATTTTATGTTTCTCACTTAGGTGTATCGTATTAGCAATGTTTGTAATGTTTCTTGTTTGCTTTTTTAATGGCAGCCATTGTTGGTAAGCTTAAGATTTATCAAGTTTCAAAGGGATAATGTTCGCTCGTAAATATATATAAATGTGTGCTTAGGCAGCTTAGGGTTCTAGAATTTCGAAAAAAGAACGCAATTCAAGGAGAATTTGGAATATTCTTGGCTTTGCATGCACCTACATCTACATATATCAAGTTTAACACGATCGGGAGCTGAGTTTCGTGGTTATTTGCCGTCTGAGACGTCCTCGCCAAGGTGTCTTGGGTGTAAAGTATTTGCAATGACCGATATATGATCGCTTTCCGACCGATATATGTATATATCGCTGTTGGTTATATACAGAGTGTGTGTGTGTGTGTGTGTACCCGGAAAACCCTGCTCCCTACAGTGCGGGGCATACATACATAGACATTGAGTTCGGTTTCTGGTTGGAGATGGCAATTTCCGTTTGCGTATTTACAGGTTTTTGTTGCTTTTTGTGGTTCTCTGCTTAATTAGCTGGTTTTGGCCGGTTTTAAGCTTAGGTTAACAGATACGAGTACATAGATGTGTCTGGTATATATATATAGAGGCGTATTCAAGTATATATAGGTGTGTGTTTATATATAGAGTGGTGAATTAGTAAAATCAGCGAACGATCAAACCTGCTAAGACAAAGCCTAGTCCTTGACATTAACTGGGAAATTTCTTTCGAACTTTTTTCTCTGTTTAAGTTTATCCTCTTTTTTACTTTAGGTTTCATGGATATATATATATTTTTTTGGTTGCTTCTGGCTTTAAGTTCGTTTGATTTTCGATTTTCGGGCTGGCCTAACGGGGTCAAAAAGGGTCGGGATTCGGTTTCTTTCCTTCTTATCATTATATTTAATGTTTTTTTTTTGTTTGTTGTTTTTCGTTCTTAGCGGGATCAGTAGAGGGGGACAGAGAGGAAGAGATAGGAGATGGGGGCGCTTGGCATTTTCCCTTTCGCATTGTCGGACAGGACTGGAGCCTGGAGCCTGAGGGAAACCGGGAACCCAACCCCGCTGGGGATTACTCACTTATAACTTTCAAGTCGACGGAGCTGGACGGCAGGCTGCGTCCTGTGGACACGTCGTACTGATCGCAGATGTAGCGGCCCTCGTCCTCCGGCCGCAGCTGGGTGAGGGTCAGCACTTGGCTGTCCGGGCGGGCATTGTGGGGCAGCTCGCTGCCGTCCTCGCGGTGCCAACGGAACTGGAACAGGATCAGGAGAATTACAAAGCGTTCCTGAGTGGAGCATGAGCTCTGGGCTGCTCACCTGGGTATTCACATTCACCTCGACGCCGTAGTGGGTGTTCCTGCAGCGCAGCTGGACGCTGTCGCCCTCGTGGGCCGCTGTCACCTGCGACTGGGGCAGCGGCTGGTAGTAGGGGGGCTTCACCTGCACCTGGGCAGTCTCGGTGCGGTTGCCATAGCTATTGACGGCAGTGCATCGGTAGCCACCGGCATCGGCTGGAGTGATGGCTTCAAAGCGCAAAACATTGCCATCGATGCGAACGGAGCTGGGGACGGAGCCAATCAAGGGGTTAAGTGATATTCAGATCAGGGATTAGGAAAGATAGATAGATAAATATATGGAAAGAAATTAGAATATCTAGATTGATGGATACATAGATAGATAGAACGACGGATGGATACATACTTGGGCAGTGGGCGACCATTGTCGGTGCTCCAGAAGACGTCCTCGGGACGGGCATTGGTCACTTGGCAGTAGATGTCCACGTTGCGTCCGGCCTCGACCCTCAGCGGTATCTTCGGGTAGAAGCTGATCTGGGGCAGCGGCAGCTGGACCAGTTCCCGCACCACATACGAGACCACATGGCCGGCGGGGTTCACACCGCTGCAGCGATACTGTCCCAGATTCTCCTCCTGGACGTACACGATCACCAGGCTGTTGCGGATGATGTGGGCATTGCTAAGCAGTGGGGCGCCATCGACGCGCTCCCAGCGCGGGTTCAGTTGCGAGGAGATGGTGCAGGTGAGGGTCACATTGTCGCCGATGTTCGTCTGCAGCTGATCCAGGCGGGGCTGGAGCTGTCCGGGTCCTTGTCCGGGCTCCGGTCCCTGGTTGTTGCCATCGTCGTCGTCATCTGTGGAGAAGAGAAGGTGGCAGAAAATGAGAGACTCCTCAGAGATGTGCCTCTCCTGGAAACACCTACGTATGCCAACATCGCCGCGCTTGGGATGGACCTCGACGCGGACGCTGCGCTCATCGGAGGCCACCTCGTTGGTGCCTATGCAGGTGTAGATGCCGGCATCGGCCTGGGTGACGCGATATATGTGCACCTCAGCGGTGTTGCTGCCGCCAAGAGCTCCGGTCAGACCGCGGGTGTGTTGAACTGTTGAGGACCACTCGACATGGGGATTGGGATAGCCGCTGGCAATGCACGTCAGCTCCAGCTCATCGCCCTCGGTGAGGCGGATCTGGTCACTGGGGCGGATCTCAACCAGCGGAGCCTCCACAACCCTTATGGTGGCCACGCCAGAGGCCTCGCCCACCTCGTTCCTGGCCCGGCACTCGTAGTCGCCGGCATCGGCGATCGCAATGTCAGAGATCCTGCGGGAGTATTTGACTTATTATAAGAATCCTTTGAAGAGCAGCAGGGGGGAGTTCAAGGAGCACTTACACAACGTAACCGCGACCCTCCGCCTGGTGACGAGGCGAGAGCGGCTGGCCATCGACGCGCACCCACTCCACGCTCGGCTCGGGAATGCCGGTGGCGGTGCAATAGAGCGCTGCCTGGGCGCCCACCAGGGAGGTCTGGACGGGCTCGGACTCTATCTTAATGCTCGGCCGCTCCCGAGCTGCAAACAAGCAAACGATGGTGGTGGCACCGATTAGTATTAGGATCAGACTGTGCGGACCTGTCTTATTACCGACTCCACTCTTGTGCACTAAGTGTGTGTTTTTTTTTGGTTTCAAAATTCAAATCAAGAGGTCAGGGGGTCAGAGTTTAAGGTTATGGTTTAAATAAGAGTTTTTAGGGGGGGAAATCAGTGTCAGTGTTTTAGGGGAGGAAGAAAGAGAGACAACAGGACGAGAGACAAGAGAGCAAAGTTATGGTTAGCAGTGGGATCTTCTTGTCGTCGAGGACAGTTCGGGGCTTAGGTTCAGCTGAGGTCAGGGCAAGTCACAGGTACCCAAAGCTCCCTGTTAGAGTTAACCCCTTTAAAAAGGATTTGCTAACTCTTGCAGAGACTTTATCCTTGACCACAGCTAATGCGGCATAGCTAGCTGTAGATGTAGATGTATACCCAGTCCGGACCTCTGACCACTTACGTTCAATGTCGATATTCGTGCTGGACTGATCGGAGCCGTGGATGTTCTCGGCTATGCAGGAGTAGGGACCACGGTTCTCGGGGCGTGCTGCGTAAATGGTGAGGACATTGCCGCTGACATGGACATTGTTGGCCATCTGGTCGTGGACCTTGGTCCATTTCACGGAGGGATGCGGTGAGCCGCTGGCCTGGCAGGTGACGCTCAGATCGCGACCCTGCTCCACCACAATCAACTCCTCCAAGGGAACGATAACAGCACCGACACTATGAGCAGATAAACAGATATTGAGGGTTAAAGATACAGGTACAATCTGGAGATCAAGGGGAGCAGTTGGGAATCAACTGGGTATCAACTCACCCATCCACAATAGGCTGCTGCTGGCGTGGCTCAATGTAGACATGGGCATCGGCGGTGAAGTTGCGACGGGTGCGCGGATCGAAGGCCACACAGGTGTAGGTGCCGGAATCGCGATCGCTGGCATCTCGCACCTCCAGGGAGTTGCCGTTGATGTAGACGTTACGCGGAGCGGAGGCGGAGAGCGGGTAGCCCTCGTGGGACCACTCGTACCTCAGGCTGGCCACACTCGTCGTCTGGCAGGTGAGCCGGAAGGACTCGCCGGCCAGGCCGTTGTGCTCCTCCGGCTGGATGTAGAGGCGGTCTCGCGGCGGGCTCGGTGGCGGAGCACTGCTCTGGACATACACCTGGACGTACTTCTCGTCGCGGTTCAGATTGTTCTCCGCCTGGCAGCGGTAGCGGCCCTCATCGGACTTCCGCGGCGAATCAAAGATCAGGCTGTTGCCATAGGTCCTTGAGTGGGCGTCCACCTGGCCATCGATGCGCGTCCAGGTGACGGTGGGCGTGGGATTGCCCTCCACCTCGCAGACGATCTCGTTCTGCTGGTACTCCTCGAAGGTCACATGGTTCGGCAGGTTGACAATCTGGGCGGGTCTGCGTTGGCTTTCAGCTGCGGAGGAATAGTAAAGATTTATAAGGATATATAAAGGAGATCTCAAGGCAATCGGAAAAGGGGTTAATCTAAGCTTGAAATACCGTAGCGTGCCAGCATTTCCTTGGCATATCCTTTCGTTAGGCGGAGGCATTTTTATGAATTAATTTAAATTGTTAATGCTAAAGTTGGGAGAGTAAGAAAAAACTAGGACTCACGGGTGATGGTGATGGAGATGCGGTCCTCGAACAGCTCAGAGGTTTCGTTGCTGATGGCTTGGCAGGTGTAGGTGCCAGAGTCGTCAATCTTCAGGTTGTACAGGTACAGGGTGCCACCACGGACCTCGGACTCCTGGGTCATAACACTGTTCTCCTTGTGCCAGCTCACGAGGACAGGGTCCTGGGAAAGCCGAAATCAATGTTAAGCCCGTTCAAAATCTCTAAAACTCGCCGACTCACATTGTTCCTTCGCATGTAGCCGCTGCAGGTGAGGGTCAGGGATCCTCCCACGGGCACTATGGTGATCTCCGGCTTGGATATGGACACGATGATCTGGCTGAAGCCAGTCACATTCGGACTCTGTGGTGAGCCGTTGTCTATAGTAGCGGGGGTATAAAGAGTTCGGATTAGGCCAGGGCTTTCGCATCCCAGGAAGATCCCAGAGTTCCTTACGGCATGGGTAAGGCCATTTGTTTCGGTAAGGTGTTAGTGACAGGTGGTTGCGGTTTAATGACACCTATACATCGGGGGGTACGACGAGGTCGGGACTACTGTCGCAGGTGCCAGCCCAGAGTTGCCTCTGGCTGACCTTCAGGGGGGTTAGGCAAACAAGAGACATAAAGACAGTGCGCTTCGGGGCAATGCAACTTGGTTCTATTTTCAACTACTACTTGTTTTATTTACACATGAATAGTTTACGGTATTAACTTGGATTTTATTGCTAAAATCAAAGCAAATCATCGATCACTAATAAGAGACAAGGGGTTAGTACTAGGAAAGGGTTAGGTCCTTCGTTCTGACCTGATGTCTGAGCCTATTGCAGGGAAACGCACTGTGGGGTAAAAGGGTCGGGGAGGACACACTGAACAGAGTCTCGGGTTAGTTCGCTACGAGTAACTCTATGGTAGATTCCTCTGGGCCAATTGTCCTTGGCTTTCCTTGGTCGCAGATAACAGATCCTGCGGCTCGTACAGGATATAACAGATAATTTACACACAGAGAGAGAGGACGAAGAGGACTACGCCGGCAACAACTACTTGAGTGAGACAAGTACTAAGACACATAGTGACAGAGACTAGCTAGGTTTAGATCACCGAAAGATCACAGATATACAATATGTGTGTGTACGTAGAGAGATAGGTGGAGAGAGGGAGGAGGAGACAGGAGCTAACCCGGTTAAGGCGAAACTTCTCTATACTTTCGGTTTTTAGACACAGAGCTCTACACAAAAATCTAAGCTGGAGAAGTACTTTTAGGAGAGAGTTTTAGGCAGAGTTGATTTTAGGGGGTGTGCTGATTTTAAGTTGATAATTTTGTGTGTTTTTGGTACAGGTGATTGTGTGAGAGACAGAAAGCTACGAAATTGTGTGCTCAGTGGCTCAGTGGAGCGAGCACTTCGGTGGAGCGAACCTCGGCAGCGGTAGCTCAGCTTGGTTATATTTCCTATGATTCTGTTGCCCTTATATATCTGCAGCGTGTCATTATACGAGATTGTCTCGTTGTCCGCGATATTCAACTGATAGCCCGAGCGAATATCACATTTCTTGGGCGGTTCTTCGATAATGGGCGATGTGTCTAGAATGTGGATGGATGGGAGGATGTTTGTTTGTTGTTGGTGATTGCAATTTCAGATTCAATTTGTTTTTGATTTGATTTCAGATTTTCGATATCGAATTTCAATTGGTTGTGGTTTCAGAGTCGATGATGAGAGGGGTGGGGGAAGGCGGCGAAGAAGGGGGAATGACAAAAACAAAGTCCGAGAGAAAGGAGAAAGTAAATAAAAGAGGTAAGAACTGGATGATCGATAGGCACCGATCATTCGATGCCCCATGCTCAGAATCGCTCATGGCTCAGCGTCAAACACAATTATCATTTTTTTTCCTTACTTAATAATTAAGTATTTAAAACTATCTTTATCTTTAGGTTAAAAAGGTTAGGCATACCAAAGGGTTCGGTGGTAGTTCCTGTAGCTCCTGAGTAACTTTTCTGACTTGTTTATTTACAAAGAACTCGCCTGCTTTTATGATGACTTCTTGGGCTAAAGGAATAAGGCATACCACAAGGTTCGGTTGTAGGGCCCATAGATCCCGAGTTATGACTATCTCTTTGAGCTTACTCATCCCAAAGTATATTTGAAACTTTATATAATCACTCTCTAGCATATGAAAAGTAGATATATCTAAGGATTCGGTGGCAGTGACTGTGGTTCCCAAGAAATCGTTTCCGAATAATCCGAATAAAGCAAATATTTTTATGATCTCTACTTGGCTTAAGGGTTCGACTATAGCTTTCACAGAACCCGAGGCAAAGGACCCTAAGGGTACCTGACCTTCACTGGCGAACTCTGAGCGGGCATGGGAGGGCATATATGTGGACTATGTGGGATAGGAGAGGCTTCCCTCCGCCTGTTACACACATCTACACGACTACAGTATACCCCGCAGCGCTATCCGGCGAGAGTATGCCATGTAGCTGGTGCGAGTATGCAGGAGGAGGCCACTGTGTGAGCGTTGGGAAAGTGGGGTAGAGAGCGGTGTGTGGATGTGTGGATAATGTAGCAGTAGAGGGGGACTGGGTTCTCCACTTACCGATCTCGCGACAGAGGTCGCCCTTCCAGCGCGGCTTGCACTTGCACTGCACGTATCCGCTGGCGCCCAGGCCGCAGGACTCGCTGTTGGCGGCCTCGCAGGGACACTGACGGCACACTCCGGTCGCGTCACGATAGTGGAGAGGGGCACAGACCTCGCAGGAGTTGCCCGTGTAGGCTGGCGGGCACTGGCACAGCTCGATGTCGGCGGCATGCGTGGCACCGGGCACGGCGACGGACACAGCCGTCTCCAGGATAACGTCGTAGATCGAAGTACGTTCGGTGGGCACTTTGGGCGTGGCACGGATCAGAATGGCCTCCAGGTTGGACAGGACGGACATGAAGTCGGAGCGGGTGGCAGGGCGGGCC
This sequence comes from Drosophila jambulina, assembly GCA_018152175.1. Taxonomy (NCBI): domain Eukaryota; kingdom Metazoa; phylum Arthropoda; class Insecta; order Diptera; family Drosophilidae; genus Drosophila; species Drosophila jambulina. Next base: position 5,868,699 of record JAECXH010000006.1, read on the forward strand.
GAGCCACGGTCCTTGCGCTGCCAGTTCTCGTCCTCGTGCAGGCGGACGCTGTAGCTCTCGGCCTCGGCATCGCCGTCGCTTCGCGACCAGATCAGCTTCAGGCCGTTGCCGCTGAGGATCACATCGTAGCCGGGCTGGTAGGTGCCGTAGGACTCCACCACCAGGCGGTACTGGAGGAGGCCGCCGTAGGCGAGCAGCTGGTTGCCCAGCAGGTTGCCCCGCAGGCTCCAGTACTTGGGCAGGTACGTCAAGTGCGTGTACGTGTACATGTTGGTGGCCAGGTCGTGCCTCAGGTCCTGCGACACGTCGCCCTCGATGTCGCCATTACCGTCAGTCAGCAGCGGCGGCGACTGGATGAAGTCCACCGGTATCAGCTGGCGGTACAGCTCCGCGGAGCTGCACTGCGTGGCCAGGCCGGAGCAGTAGCACTCCTTGCAGCCGTCGGGATTGCGGCCGGACAGGCCGTAGGTTCCGGGACGGCACTGGTCGCACCGATCGCCGATCACATTGGGCTTGCACTGGCAGTAGCCGTCGCGGCAGGCCTGGGTGCCATCCGAATGGCACCACCTGTCGCACTCGCCGAGCGTCTGGTTGCCGGGACCGGGTACGGGGCGCGGTGGCGGATAGCCAGTGTCCGGTTCGCAGTCGTAGGGAGTGCCACGCGTGGCGTCGCCCACGTAGCCGGCAGAGCAGCGATCGCAGTTGGGTCCCTCGGTGTTGTCGGCGCAGTTCTGGAGGATCAAAGGGGGAGGGCAAGCAATTAGCAAGGAAGCAGCTGGAGGATCTGATCTGATTCGAACTTACCTCACACTCGCCCGTCTCGCCATGGCACTGGGTGGAGTGTCCATTGCACTCGCAGGGCACACACAGACCCAGGTAGAGGCCGGAGTCCTGGTCGCGCTTGTAGCCGGGGGCGCAGGTCTCGCAGGAGAGGCCGAGGTAGCCCGGCGGGCAGCGGCACTGCTCCACCTCGAAGGCCCGCTGGGTGCCCACGTTGGTGGTGGTGGCCGTGTCCAGGGTCACCTGGCGCAGGGAGCCCTCCTTGGTGCTGGTCGTGTAGGTGGCCTTGATGTAGATGGCCTTGATGTCGCTGAGGGCCATCAGGACGTGCTCGCGGTTGGCGAACTGGCCGTCGCTGCGCTGCCAGGCGCTCTCCTTGATCTCCACCGCGTAGGTGTTGGCCGCACTGGGACTCACCTGGGACTTGCGGTAGTGGATGAGCATCAGGTTCTCGCCGCTCTTGATGACCACGTCAGGGGCGCTGTTCCGGGACATGATGCCGCTGGGCAGGGGACTGTAGCTGAGGGTGTAGCTCAGCTTGCCGCCGTAGGCGGTGAGCTTGTTGCCCAGGAACACCGCCGGCAGGCTCCAGTAGAGGGTGTCGCCGCCATGGTCAGCCGATCCGCTGAAGCTCAGCTCGCTGCGCGCCTCCGAGAAGGCCACGGGCAGGGCCTCGGGATTGGGGCGGGTGTAGTCGTTGACCAGCGCGAAGCCATGGTTCACGCGGTTGTGGAAGGAGCCGAAGGTGCTCGACACCTGATCGCGGTACCAGGAGCTGCTGCTGCAGTCCACCTGGAGCCCGCTGCAGAAGCACTCCATGCAGCCGGTGTAGGTGAAGGAGTTCAGGTGGAAGCTCTGCGCCGCACAGCTGTCGCACTTGTCGCCGGTGACCATGTCCTTGCAGTGGCAGCTGCCATCGGGATTGATGCTCAGGGTGCCGTCGACGTTGCACGTCGAGTCGGGGATCCTGCGGCAGCCGCCGCCGGGCACAAGGGGATCGCCCTGATAGCCGGCGGCACAGCTCTCGCAGCGCCTGCCCGTGTAGCCCTCGTGGCAGGAGCAGACCACATCGCCGTCGGGATTCATTTGGCAGCCGCTGGCGAAGTTGTTGCTGCCGCTCTGCGGGCAGGGGCACTCCTTGCAGGGCACGCCGCGTCGCGGATCGCCGTAGGTGCCCGCCGGGCACGGCTCGGGGGTGAAGGGCACACAGTGTCCCAGCCAGGGGCCGCCGGGCTGGCGGACGTAGCCGGGGGCGCAGGTCTCGCAGCTGTCGCCGACGTAGCCGGGCGGGCAGGAGCACATCTCCACGAGCGAGGCACTGCCCAGACCCTTGTCCGCGGATCCGGCCGAGTCCAGGGCAATGTTAATCAGATCCACCTCGCGGGCGGTGGTGTCCAGGTAGCCCAGCCGGATGAGGATGTTGTCCACGTTGGCCAGGATCATCATGATCTCCTCGCGCGTCGCCCGGCGTCCGTCGGGCTTCTGCCAGTCGCCCGGCAGGAAGGGAATGCTCACCTTGTTGTTCTGGCCCGGCTGGGTGCGTGCCCGGTGGGTGAGGGTGAAGCGGTTGCCGGTGATGATCACGTCCGGTCCGTTGATGGGTCGCCCGTTGCCCAGGTAGCTCACCTCGTAGCGCAGGTTGCCGCCGTAGGACTTCAGCTGGTTGCCCATGTACTCCGCAGGCAGGGCCAGGTAGGGCGTCTCCCGACCACCGAAGTGCACGTTCGAGGCCCGGAACTGGACGCCATGGTGCAGGGTCAGCAGATCCTGGCCCGGCGCCGCCTCATTGATCACGATCTGGCGGTGGGGGCTCAGCTCCACGCTGACCACGCGATGCGACAGGATCGGCGGCTGGATGGCGTAGGTGAAGAGGTTGGCACTGTCGCAGGAGGTGGCCACGCCGAAGCAGAAGCACTTGACGCACTCGTCCGCCTTCCTGGCCAGCATGTTGAAGAACCCGGCCTCGCACACGTCGGTCCTCGGCTGCGTCACGGTCACAATGGTGTCCGGAGTGACGAAGGTGGTGCCCCTCGTGTTGATGATCTCGCAGGAGTAGGCGCCGCTGTCGGCGCGCCGCATGTCCGGGCAGTGGAGGGTGCCGGTGCCGCCGTAGCTCTTCGACTCGCACTTCTCGGGCACATGGCCCCAGTTGAGGCGCCACACAATCGTCGGCGTAGGAGTACCAGTGGCCACGCAGGTCAGGTCCAGGGATTCACCCTCCAGCAGGCTCTTTACCGGCGGCGGTGGACGGATGGGCAGTGGGGCAACTGTGAGGAAAGTGAAGAAAGTGAAGAAAGTGGGTTATAGACCTTGCAAGAGTGGGGTTCCTCGAGGGAGATCTGTACTTACTGCAGCCCACTTCATCGCTGCCATCCTTGCAGTCGCTCACATCGTCGCACTGGAAGCTCTTGGGGATGCAGTGACCGCTGCGGCACTGGAACTCGCTGTACCGGCAGGGAGAACCGCTTGGCTCCGGGTCGCAGGTGGTCTCGTCGGAGTTGTCGCCGCAATCATTCTCGCCGTCGCAGCGCCAGGTGCGGTCAATGCACTTGGAGTTGGAGCACATGAACTGGTTGGGCTGGCACTTCCTGCCCTGGCTGCAGCTCTGCTCGTCCGATCCGTCCGAGCAGTGGGGGATGCCGTCGCAGATGGCCGACTTGTCGATGCACTCGTTGTTCATGCAGGTGGCCTGGTACTCGGTACAGGCTGATGATGGACGGGAAGACAGGTCGTTGTCTGTGGGGGAAGACATTTAATTAATAATGCATTTAAGTAACAATTAAAAAGAGTAAACTAAACAATAGTAAGTATTAACTTCCAGCAAGCCAAGCTTACCATTCCACAGCCAAGGGCGGCATTTGGTGGGAAATATAGAAAAGTTATTAATAAATTCTACAAAAAATCAATCCTGAAGTGGGGGGTCACGGGATGGCGATACCCCACAGCCACAGGATCCTAGAGGGACCTCCTACCTAGGCCAAAGAACTCCAGATCAATGTGCGGCACCGTGCCATAGCGAATGCGGTTGGAGCGCAGCTCCTCGAACTTGTGCTCTCCCCAGGCTGCTTGCATTTAACACAAATGTCTTAGTTACCTCTTTTACATCTTGTACATCTTTTACATCTTATATATCTTATATATTTTATAGATCTTAGACAGCTAGGACTAGGACTCATACTCACAGCGCTCGACATTGAGGTTGACGGTGACCTGCTGTCCGGGAATGTAGCTGGCATAGCCCACAGCCTCGCACACATAGGTGCCGGCGTCCTCAACCTGTATTAAAAGAATAAAAGATATATTATAAGATAGTGTATACATAGAAATACATACACAATATATAGAACATCCAAAAGATATACCATATATATGAATAGACACAGGATACTCACTCTAATATTGGGTATCTCCAGGCGACCATTGCGATCCGTAAAGCCGGGCGGCAGGGGACGTCCGCCGGGACGCGACCACTTGACCTTGGCGCGGGCAGGACCTTCGTCTCGGCAACGGAAGATCACCTCGCGACCTGGCAGGTGAACCACAAAAAACGGGGTAAGTAAAGGGCCAAACATGGTTTAAAAAAAGGAAGACGAGCTAAGATATAGGGTAGGAGGAAGAGGCTTTGCGGGAACAAGACTTTACGGTGGGGGGGATACAAGGCTAATATCGTATAAAACACTAAAATACAATTTTTATACAGTTGGGAATATGTATCAAGAGCAGGGACAACAATATATCGAGCTCAAAATCATATCGAAAGTAGCGTACAGTTTGATATATCGAAAAATATGGATTGATTTAATATTAAAATTGAAATGCTGAATATATAACCATTGTATTTAAAACTTTGTTTTAATTACAGTTTGTGATGAGTTTTTCAAATATATATCTTGCAAATTTAAAAGTTAAAAGTTTAGGCACAGTACAAGTTATCAGTAATCGATTTACGGTAAAATATGTGTAACGTAAGCTACTAGATAAATATATCGAGCTCTAAATTTTATCAGAAAAAGCATACAGTGAAAAATACTAAAAAATATAAATTGCATTTGAGTAAAAAAATATATCGAACTCAATGACATTAAAAATTGATAAAGTATCGAAAATAATCGATTTCATGTTAATAAAATCGATACTATTATTTTGTATTTGCTTTGTTTAACTCTTATATTTAAGACTTCTTCAAAACTCCAAAGTTATTTCAGAAATTAAAAGTTAAAATTCAAAGTTTAAGCTTTGTCCGATATATCAAACACAAAATCGATTTATCGCGCCTGTATAGTATCGATATATCGATATTCTCCGTCATCCCTAAGTACGTTAGCTTGAAGCTATCTAAGGCCGAACAAGGAGTGGGGGGTTTTGAGAAATTTCGACAGAATATACAACTCCACTCCGAGCCAATGGATCGTGCAGTTTTCGTGGTGCTGGTGGTGCTGGGGACTTCCAGGTGCTGGTCGAGTATTCTCTCTGAACTACGGTATGCATAATTGGGTGCGGTGACTTGTAGTTAGGCCAACTTACCCTCCCTAATATATCCTGCGGTTTTTTTTTAGTTTATTTTTGGTATTCGAAAAAAATTGGGTTGTTAAGCATTAACGAGAACAAAGAACGGCAATTAGGGTTGTCGCACACAACGTGTCGTGTCATGTCTTTCTTTTGCGTAATATTTTCAGTTGGGAGGCAAAACAAGAGACAGTGAGGCACTGGATACTTACTCTCCTTGATGATCTGGCTGTCGGGGTAGGTCTTAAGATTCAGCTGGTTCGATCCGCGGGATCCAGGATAGTGCTCGGAGGCTGTGGAAGAAACCACTACCATTAGTATACAGATACAGTAGCTTGAGCTTATAGCTAGTGTTATGAGAGTGATTTCTAGATAGACTTTTGTGTGCGTGGTGGTAGCCATAGCCCTGGGTAGTAGCGGTTAGTAGCTACATTTTTGGGGGGGAGAGAGAGAGAGTTATTGGGGGGCTCCTCCTTCGGTGCTTCGGTGGGATCTCAAGTTCTCAGGTACTCGGGTTCTCAACTCCTCGGGTGCCTTGCTCTCCACTTACGATCAATCTCGTTGCTTATGGGCCCGCAGTCCACCTCGTCGCTGCTGTCATAGGGACAGTCTATCCTTCCATTGCAGCGCATGGCCAGGGAGATGCAGGGTCCATTGTCGCACCTGAAGGCCGTGGGAGGACAGAGTATCCTCAGGGGGGTCACTGCCGTGGTTGTGCTGCTGGTAGTGCTGCTGGCAGTGGTGCTGCTAGAGGTGGTCGTTGGCCTGGCCGTGTTGCCCTCGGCAGAATGATGACCTTATGAGGCAATTTGATTGGTTTTCTTTCTATTTTGCTTCACTCATTTACATTAGGTTTTCCCGAGCAATGGTGATGTGAGAGAGTGTGAAGTTAACCCCATTGAAAGGTCAAGGAACTTACCGCAGTTGCGCTCGTCGGAGCTGTCGCGGCAGTCCGAGATGCCGTTGCATCGCACCGCCGAGTTGACGCACTGACCACTGTCGCAGCGGAACTGGTTGGGCTGGCATTCCAGGGTGCCGGCGCAGTTGATCTCGTCGGAGCCGTCGGAGCACTCGGGATAGCCGTCGCAGCGGGCCGAGCCCTGGACACAGTCGCCATTGTGGCAGCGGAATTGGTTGTCGGCACAGCCTGTACATAAGGGTAAAGTCAAGAGCTATGATAAGTTCCAGGACTCAGAATTGAGACTAAGGTTTCGCTGAAAAATCTAAGATCAATTTCGGTTTGGAATACAAATACTATATATATATGTATAAAAAAAATATTTATATCTATAGAAGTCATAAGAAAACAGTGCATAAAATGTTTGAAGCATGCGGGTCCTGGACTTAAAGCAAACTTAGAATAATAATAATAATAATACTATAAATACCAATAGAGGTACTATTTAGATCAAAAACCAAAGGAGATCTAGGGTTAAAGTAAAATCGAATATAGCCTTAGATCATTAACCAATGCAGTTTTGCTCGTCGGAAAAGTCCCGGCAGTCGTAGAAGCCATCGCAGTGCTGCGTTTCGTTTATGCAGAACTGGCGATCGAAGCAGAGGAACTCGTGATCCTTGCACAGGATGCTAGTGCCTAAGAGGTGTTACGATATTCGAATATCGTAAATAAAATATCGGATATTTGTGTTGTGGTGCAGAAAACTCAAGTGAAATGCAACGAATATATTCACAAAATCAATTCAAAGCGAAGTGGACACGGGGAGAGAAAGAGAGAGAGCGTGAGAAATGGAGAAAGAGAGAGAGATTAGCAAATGAAAAGCACATACGATATTCATACGATATATGGATGCAGTACGACATTTGGTTATATATGTGCAAAATGTAATTGTGATCGAATTAGGTTAGTTTTTTCCTATAGCGTGTCTTTACCTTTTCGTTTGACTTGTTCAAAAAATACCATATATTAAAATAAGATATTCAAAAGTGCTTTTTAAATACGATATTCACGATATTCACAGTATTCACAATATTCACTGACCAAAGACAAAATATAGAATAGAGAAATGCAAACTTGACTTCAGGAATTTCATTGCTAGCACAAAAATAATGTATGCATTAAGCATCTTATTCCTTACATTGTCTTTGCCTTAACTCTGTGGGTGCTAAAGAAGCTTTGTGCTCACGGATACAGACACTTAGAAAAGGTGCTTAAAAATTTATATATATGTAAAAAGTCGGACATTAATAGATCGGAAACCGACCATGATCACTCAAAAAACGAGCTAAAGATGGTACAGAGAACGCGAGAGGATCGAGATTGAGATGCAGATGGAGATGCTGGAGACGGAGACTTACAGTTGACCTCGTCGGAGCCATCCTCGCAGTGCCGCCGGCGGTCGCAGCGCTCGCTCTCCGAGTAGCACTTGCCGCTGGAGCGGCACTGGTGCTGCGGACACGGCAACGAGCTGGTTGGTGGACATGACGCCTCATCGGAGCCGTCGGCGCACTCCGCTCGGCCGTTGCACCGCACCGAGCGGTTGTAGCACGACTCGTCGCAGAAGAACTGGTCCGGGGCACAGTCGCTGGGCTTGAGTCGGTTGGTGGCTATATATTATATATATATATATCGGCATGCGATGTGTGTTGGATGTTGGATGCGTTGTGTTGTGGTTGCAGCAAGAAATAGAGATAAGAAAGCGGGATGATTATGGTTATGTCGAGGCCTGGAAGGCAGCTTAAGTTCTAGCACAGCCTGTCCATACGAACCTGCTTCCAGTCGGAGTGGGACTTACAAGCTACTGTGCATATATATGTAGTTATAGGTATCGTTATCGTAAATGTATATGAAATGGCGCCAATCTGATCTGATATTTGCATTAAACAAACCAACCATTTTACAGGCTAAGATTCCCTCTTCAAAAAAAGATCAAATTGGCTTGGAACAGGGCTATAGATCCTAGAAGAAAGTGAGCTCAACGCGATTACCATCGAAGCAGGTCAGACCCTCATCGGATCCGTCGGCGCAGTCATCGATGCCATTGCAGCGCAAATCGATATCGATGCATTCGAGACTGGAGCAAAGCCACTGATGGGCCTGGCAGGGCCTGGGTCTTGGTATGGGAACTGGACGCGGATACGGTTGAGGTTTCGGTTGCGGAACAAGGACATTCATGGTGGTTGTGTCGTAGTGTCGGGTCCCTGTGGCTGAGTGGTGTTGGTGTTGTGTGTGTGGCATGTGGCAAGGATGTTGGTTGTTTGGCGGTGATGTTGGTGGATGGGGTTTACATAGAGATGAAACAAGACAAGACATAATCGTTAGATAAACGAAGAGGCACAAGTTAGAGGCAGGGAAAGATGGCTGTGAGAGTGACGAAGAATCAAAGGATCAAAGTTGTCGAAACAGCAAAGCATAGGAAGAATGAGGTTTCAGGTCGGAGGAATATAGAACTTTCAGTTCAACTTTCAACAGCTAGTATTGTGTTCAAAGAAGGATTCTCGGGAGGAAGTTTGAGAACTTTTAGCAAGTAAGTGTATCATAAAAATATGGAAGTACAGGAGAACTTTCAGAGCTTCAAATAGTTTGAAAGGATAACAAATTCACAGTTTTATAGATTCAAATAGTCTGAAAGGATAACGAAGTTCTGGTTGGATTTGTTTACCACTGCAATATTTCTCGTCGTAGCCGTCGAGGCAATCGATTTTGCCATCGCACTTTATTCTCCGATGGACGCAAGTGCCATTGCAGGCCAGCTGATTCGGGAGACATAATTTCCTTTCTTGAAATTACAAAAGCAAAATATACACATCGCTGTGAGTACTCAAGGACACAAGGGTTCATGGTTCATTTCCTACTTAAGTTTTGAGGCCTAACTAAATCAAAGACCCAAATAAAAGCGATCCAAAAGCGAAGCAACCAACTACGAACTACGGTCTAGGGTGGTGCTGGGATGGGACTTAAAGGATCAGGATCGATATCAGGATTGGGATCGTTATCGTTATCCGTTTCAGGATCGGTATCGGTATCGGTATCGGGTGCTTCTTACCGCAGTGACGTTCGTCGCTGCCATCGGCGCAGTCGGCTTTACCGTTGCAACGCTGCGTGTCGGCAATGCATTCGCCAGTGTTGCAACTTTCGATATGGCGATGAATATCGGTTTAGCGATGGGCGCGTGAGCATATAGATGGCATGAATGATGATGATCATGATGAGGATGTTGTGGTTTGTGTGTGTCGATATGGTGTTGTTGTTGTTGTTGGAGTAGGAGCCGTGACATGGAAGAGGAGAAACATGATTATGATACGATAGGGATGGGAGGCGATAGACTAGGCTGGGGTTAAACTATCGATATAGGATCGATATCGGTTCATATATGGCTCGATATACATTGAAATATTATTTTAAGAGATCAAACTAATTTTTTATAATTTTTTAAATTAATCATATCAATGCATCTGAATGAAGACGATAGCCTAGGCTGGGTTTAAACTATCGATATAGGATCTACCATTCGATTATAGCATTACTTATTGGTTGCTATCAATTAATGTTGAGTTACTTGAAATAAAACTTTAACAGATTAAGCTAGTTATGAAATATTTTATCAAAACATTTAAAATATTGGAGTTATTTAATTAAGTAAATAAAATTGAGTCCTAGAGATGGGATCATAAACTTCTAATAAATGAACTTTGATTTAAAGCAAGGATGCCCAGGCAGGAAACTGACATGCTAGAACTTGCAGTTTAAAGCCTTGGACACCACTGATTTGAAGATTAATATTTCTTTTCGTCGCGTATAATCGATAGTTGGAATTAGGTAGGAATGTATTTATGACTTTGATGGAGATATGACATTGGGTATGGGCTTACAGATAGGCATCGTCGCGGCAAAAGGTACAGTTGCGCTCGTCCCTGCCGTCGTTGCAGTTGGCAATGCCGTTGCACAGCTGATCGCGGGGCAGACAGTAGTCGTCGCACTCGAACTCGTTCTCTAGACAATGCTCTGCGAATGATGCGGCGAATGGGTGGACGGTGATCAGGCGAGATGAGGCTTGGGTTCGAGTGAGTGGGTTCGGGCGTGGGTGTGGTTATTGCTAGTAGATGTGGTAAGTAGCACCTGGAGCCTCTGGGGGGTTAGGTTAGGAGGAGGGCGTCTCTTTACCTGTGTAGGACTGACAATCGAGCTCATCCGTCTCGTCGTCACAGTCCACGTTGCCATCGCACTTCTTGTCGAGCGGCAGGCACTGACCAAAGTCACATTCAAACTCAAGGATTTCACATTCATTCAGCGGATTGTTTTCCGGGTCGGTGTCTGTGGGGGTGTATGTGTGTGTGTGTGTGTGTGAAAAGTTGGAGGAAAAATAAAAGAAAAATGTAATGTTTATAGCAGGGGCAAGAACCCTGAGACAGATCGATAGGCGTATAGGGCGGCAGCTGAGCTCAAAAATTTGGGGTTGACCAAAGAAAATGCACAAAAGGAAAGGATCCTATTTATAGGAAGTTCTAAGGGGGTTTCTTCAGTATCGTTATCCTTATTTTTTTAATGGATTATTAATCCAGGTTTTAGTATCAGAAAACCCCTTTGAAGTTGCCTTTAAATAGGTTCCTTTTTTGCACTTTTTCTGCGGGTTCATCTTCAGTCTTGAGCACAGCTCCCGGGAGACAGATCTAGACACAGATGGGCAACTCGGGTCAGATGGAGGGACTACCGTAGTTGTCGTCGTAGGTAAACGGGCAGTTGTTCTCGTCGGCGCCATCGTCGCAGTCGGTGATGCCGTTGCAGCGCTTATATCCGGAGATGCAGCTGCCGTCCCCGCATTGGTACTGATGGCTCAGGCACTCGACCCCCAGGCGCGTTCTGTTGAACCGCCCATGGAGGTCTGCAGGATCAGGGTTCGGAGCGGGGATTACAGAGTCGGATAGTCGGGATTCAGAGTATCAGAGTGTGGCAGAGTGGCAGTAGAGTACGGGATAGATTTTTACACGGGTTTTTATAACCCCGGTGGGGCGAAGAGAGAACAAAACAGAGAGTACAGTTAGCAACAAAAGTCGATACGGGGGGAGTAGCGTTTGGTTCTTAGAAAGAGGTGTGAATGGAGGAGTTGTGGGATTGTGGCACTAGCAGTTAGCATTTTGTCCAATTAGCGAGGGCTTAAGCTTAAGCAGCTCGAGCGTAACCTACGGTTAAGGCTTAATCGGTGAGTTTAACCTACGGTTAAAGCTTAATCGCTGAATTTAACCAAAGATTTAATATCGGGGCGTAGATAGATGGGGGTTTTTTAGGGATTGTGACTCTTGCAGTTAGCAGTTTGACCAATTAGCGGAGGCTACTTAACCTACGGTTACGATAAATTTAACCAAAGATCATGCAGTGTAACCAATCATTACTTAACCTACGGTTATAATTTAACTGGTAAATTTAACCAAAAACTCGTTGGTGAGTGATAAAGGGAAAGAGAGAGAGAGAGAGAGAGTGTGAGAGAGAGCGAGGGAGAGTGAGTGAGCTTAATGATAGCGGTGATAGAAAAGGATAGCGAGTATGCTAGAGATGGTACTTACGGCAGGCGCTCTCGTCGCTGCGGTCTCGACACTGCGATTTGCCATCGCACACCTGGACCTTCGGAATGCAGCCGCCGCCGCGTTGGCATTTGTACTGAAGAAAGCATGAGAATGGGTGTTTTTTGTACAGGTGAGAGCATAGGTGTGTGTGTGTGTGTGTAGGAGTGTTCAGGTGTGTGTAGCGGACAGTGTGTGTGTTTAACATAAGCTTATTAAAGCTTCCGAAGGGTAATATCTATGAACATGCTCAACATTAGCCAAATATAGGCAAGAATACCAATTAATTGATGTAATTCGATTAATTATCGATTACAGTAAACTGAATATGATTTCTCTAAAAAATAAGTAACCTTTTGTGGAATTTTCTAAATGAATTATGTTTGATAAACTATTAATTTGTTAGAAATTTACAAATTATCGATTGTCTAACTATATATAAGTCAAGTAACAAGTATTTAATGGAATTCGATTAATTATCAATTACACTAATCACGCAAATCTTATGCTCAGGCATCGATGGTCTAACGATACATTAATCAAGTTTATCGAGTATGCTGATATAAAAGATAGCTTACAAAAAAAACTCTTTTTCAAATAGAATCCAATATGTAAAGTGTACGGAATAAATTATGTTTTGAAAAACAAATAATATTTAAATGAAAATATGTCAGAAATATGCTAAAAGCTCTGACTTTCATATTTCATCAGGATGAGCAAAGTGCATGTGTGTGTTTGTGGTGGGAACGGGGGCTCTGTCGGATGGATGGGGATGGGGTCCTGGGCCAGGACTCACCTTGTCGCCGCTGCAGTTGCAGAGCGCGTAGTCCTCGTCCTCCGCGTCGACGCAGTCGGGGATGCCATCGCAGACGCTCTCAATCGAAACGCAATCGCGATTGTGGCACGCGAATTCGATGTTTTCGAGGCAGTTGCCCCCAATCCCCGCCGCCGATGAGGGGGACAGTGATAGGTTGCCTACGGTTTTATATTTTCGAGTTTTTTTGTTTTGGTTTCGGTTTTTTGTGAATGATGGTGGGTGACACAGCGGGGCGGATGGATAATCGCAATGATAGTAAAACAAGCCATAAGGAGAACGGAAAGAGAGAGAGAGCAGAGTGGGATATGTACAAGTGAGCTGTATATGAGGCAAATCAATTAAAAGAGTATTTAAATTAAAGGCTTAACTAGCTAGCCGAGGTGTGTGTGTGTGTTGTGTGTGTGTGTGGTTATGGTTAAAGTAGGTTTCTATGTTCCAAACATGGCATGCACTTTTACTTCCGCTTCCTCGTCCACTTCTTGACCCATCCACTAGTCAAAACTTAGAGCTAAAGGTAACGCTAGCAATTACCCAATACCTGTGTCATCCATTCATGCCCGGTGGTGTTTCTATCGGCAACAAAATTGCCACGGTTAGAGGGGAATTCACAAAAAGAAAACAAAAAACGAATACACCAAGGGACTAATTACTCTCGATGTACCCTTTTCCGGTTACAAAGGGGTTTATAAGGATCTTTTCTGGTATGATAGCTGGGCATTTCAACATTATTAAACAAATAAATAAACTAAAATATTAAAAATTCAATTAAATAAGCTATAATTTTTACTTTGGTAATGATTTCAAACAAGCTAAGTAAGTTATTAAATTCTGGCAAAATGGTAAAAGTGCCACAATTAATCGATGCTCTGTCGATATATCATGCAAATTGATCGATTATTTCGATATATTTACTTTTTGTCTATACAAAATCTAAAATCCCCTTCACCAGGCACTCTTGTTGGAACGGAAACACCCTGGGGCTTCAACTATGGATTGGTTACGATTAACCCCTTTCCGGATATATATGCTACACTATTCTCCGGTTATCGGAGACACCTACTCGCTACGCCGACTGTTGTTATTGGGTTAGTGGTCGTTGGCGGCCTCGCCGGTGGGGTCTCTCGCCGAGGCGGCGCATCGGTGGTGGTGGTGATGGTGGTGGTTCTGGGTTCGGTTCTTGGGGCTGATGTGGTCGTGGTGGTTGTGTTTTGCTCCAGCTGGCCAGGCGCGTGCCACGGCGACCACGTGGTGACCTTAGTGATCGAGGGACGCCGCGTGGAGACCGCCGGACGACGGTACTGGTCGCATCCCCGCTCGTCGCTCATGTCGTTGCAGTGATAGGAGCCGTCGCAGCGCAGGTGGAGCGGGATGCACACGTTGGTGGTGGTGCAGCGGAATTGGTTTTCCGCGCAGGGATTGTGGGAATTGGCCTTCTCGTAGACATTTTTCGGCTGGTAGACCACATGGTACTCGTACAAGTCCTCCGTGTCCAGGCCGTCGTCCTTGGGCCGGCTGGGATGTGTACGCGACGGGGGATAGACGCCCAGGGGAATGCCCACGGCATCCGTTGGACCATCACCATCTTCGTCTAGTCCCGAGCGATCGACCGATAGTTTTTGTTATCGATGTGGTTGGTTGGTGGGCACAAGACATTACACGACAGGACGTGATACAGGACAACCGCATGCAGACCGTGGGCGGTGGGTTAAGGGGATTTTATTTTTCATTGATTATTTTCATGCAGTTTTTAGTTTAAGTTAAAATTGGATCGTTATTGGAATCGTTGGCATCCGTGGGTCGTCGATGCAGGGTTGTTGTTGTTGTTTCCGAAACAGGTTGACGTGCAGTTAATCGATTAATTTTGAGCATTCGATAACCACAACCAGGGGGGTTCGGGTTCGGATTCGGGGGTTTTTGTATTTATATTTTTTGGGGGGAGGGGAAAAGAAAAATAAAATGTATCGAGTTAAAATCAAAATCAAACAATCATCGATTGACACACACACACTGGGACAGTTGGCTATCGCAAAAACGGCGATATAAGAAGCGATATCAGCGAAGAAAGCACACAGAAGACAGAGGCAAAGGACAAGAGAGAATACCAACACCAATTTATCGATTTTAGTTACCCTCGAAGATCGGCGAAAGCGTAACAGAGAGAGAGAGAGAGAGAGAGAGAGAGAGAGAGAGTCAGAGAGGACTCGCATTTAACTGGACACACGTAGGAAACTTATCGATTAGTTATCGACACGAACACGAAGCTCTTACCGCAGCTACTCTCGTCGGAGTAATCGTTGCAATCGTAGATGTTATCGCACACCTGACGCATCGGTATGCACTCACCGGTCCCGCAACGGAACTCATCGAACCGACACTCATCCTCATTGAAGCCACCTGGCGACGACGACATCGATATGAATCGATAGCACGCGATTGTTAGTTATTGGCGAGGTGACTTTTGTGATATAAAGGTGCTTTGGGTGACTTTCGGTGATTAGGTGCTTGTGAAATGATGCGCACTTACCTCTCCATTGAACCCCAAGAGCAACTCTTCGCAGGATTTACTCACCCTCGCAGTAGCGCTCATCGGATATGTCCTCGGGACAATCGATGTTGCCATTGCAGAGCAGCTCCTTGGCTATGCAGGTGCCGTCGTCACACTGCCACTTGTCGTACAGACAGGCTGCATTCCCAATGAAGGGCAAGAAACGGACAAGAAAGAGCACACAGACAGACAGACAGAAAGAGAGAGAGGAGAGTTTTGACTAGTTATCGGTGGTATCGGTTATCGAACACCTACGACAGCCCTCCTCATCCGATCGATCGTGCGGGCAATCGGCCCGGCCGTCGCACCGATGCACTATCGATATGCAGCTCAGATCCCGGCAGGTGAACTTGCCCTTGGGGCAGGTATAGCGCAGCTTGGGCACAACTGTACCCAGCAGCGAGCAGCATGTGTGGAGAGATACAGAGAGAGGGGATGACAAAGTGGAGAGTTGCCGTTATGTAGAGATTAATAAGCAATGTGGCCAAACTTTAGGAATGTTCTACTGGAATTCATAGAAAATTCCTAAAGTTAAGTTTAAGGAATTAAGAACATTAAGAAACAGAACTTATAGTTCCTTCTGCCACATGGCTTGGCATTCAATAGTCCCTAGGCGTATGACGGATGTGACAAATGGATGTGAAAATGTGATGACCAAGATGGCGGCTACTCACTTCCGTCGCAGTGCTCCTCGTCGTCGCCGTCGGCACAGTCGGCGTGGCCGTCGCACTGCTGACTCAGGCTCAGGCAGCGCGTGCCCTCGCGACACTGGTACTCCATGTCGCTGCAGGCGGCGGCTAATGGTTAGTTAACCGGGGGTTAGTGTGATCATTTGGTGGTTAGCATGGCGGTTAGCGTAATTAAACGAGATATTTATACATAGAGAGAGAGAGAGAAAAGGAGAGACGCTGGGTTAGTCGGTGGGGCGAACCGAGGGCGTTAGCGGCGTCCTAGGTCCTATCCTAGGTCTTGGCTTAGATACTACGAAAGCGGCTTAAACACCTAGTTTAGACTAGTTTTAGCACTGTGTATTATCTACTTTATCTGGATCTGTTTCGGGATCTGGGTCTCGGCCCTAACTAGCTCTAGCTCCTAGCACTTACGGCACTCGGCGTTCTCGTCCTCGCCATCCTCGCAGTCCAATTGGTAGTCGCACCGCTTCCTGGAATCGATGCACTGGCCATTGTTGCAACGGAACTCGTTTGGCTGGCATTCTGCAAGGAAAATAGGGGTTCGGGATTAATCCTTAGTTATACACTTGCCGCTGCTTGTTGCTGGAACAGCGCTGAAATTGAAATTCTATAGGAATCTATTAATAGAAGAGTGAGCAGGAGTGTGAAATTCCAGACCCTGACAGCAGCTGGGACAGGACCTGGATGATTGGCTTTTCTGCCTGCAATTAGATGACAACCGGATGCAGTTTAACAAGGTCTTCCGCCCCCATGAAGCACTCTTCCGCCCCCCCTGAACCAGCCGTCAACTTGAAAGCAAAAGTTTGTTAGGTGTGTGCTTTTTTCTGTTGTCCTCTGACAGACAGCAGGCAGGCTCCACACCCACCGACAGGTCCATTCGTTAGCCACAGCTTCCTGTGCATGCTCTCGGCCCTTTGAACCCTTTTTTCCCGCTTAATATTTCATACAGCGCAGGCGGCAGCAACAACTTGAGCAATTTTACAAATATTTTTCAGATAATTCTTTCGCACAACACAGCAAGTGACACAACGCGGATTTGATTACAAGCAGCGGGCCGGCGGCAGGATATATAGGGATATAGATAACAAAGGACCCTGGGGAGGGGCGCGAGCTGATGCTAATTAAAAGTAAAGAAAAGTTAAGTGAACATTAGAGCAGGGATCAGGCAGGGGCAGGCGGAGTGTCGTAATCAGAGCAGCTTAAAGTAAAAGCCAATTCGGGAGCAAACAATTAGCGGAGATTTCAGGGGATACTTTACACTGGAGACAGTGCACTCAACAGAGGGTACATTGTGATTTTGAAGCCATTTGTAGGGGTCTTTATTATTTATTAAATAATAAAATGAAACAATATAAACCTAAGTGTTTTTATTCATGGTTTAAGGAATTAAAAAAATACCAAAAATAGTTACGAAACGTAGAGCTTCCTACCACTTTTAGTGAGAACTTAAACTTGAGCCAACAAATTGTTAAGTTTTAAACAGAAAGGCAAAGAAATGTTTGAAAAAAGGGGGAAAAAATTTTTTAAACAATTTTTAAAAAATAAAAAAATTGTTTGAAAAATATTCTGAAAAACAGATCTTAGCTTTAAGCTAAAACTAGACTTGGGAAAGGAGAAAAATATTATATATTGAAAAATACGAAGGCTGTTTTAAGAACTACCTAAAAATATATACAACACAAAAATGTAGCTAATTTTGTAATTCAAGTTCAAAATAATGTTCAACTTTTGTTAACTCCTACAAAAATATAAAAAAAAAAACATTAAAAATCCTTTTAGAATTATGTGGTAGATAATAAATAATCCGAAATTCTAACTATTTAAGAAATATAATAAAAAATAGATAAAACTATTTATACATTAAAAACAATCACCAATTTCAAACTAATGTAATGTAAAACAAATAAATACAATTTAATTACAGACTTAAATACATCCAATTTATTTAAAATTGAAAAATAAATAAAAAATTAAGAGCCTATTTAAGTAAAATATTTAGAAATGTATCAAACAAAAATTAAGGTAACTTTATCTTTAACTTTATGTTCTGTTAGTTATGATTAAATTTTGTTACTCTATTAAAAAGCTCCTTAAAATCTTTAAAGAATTCTGAAACAGATACATAATTGATGGCAAATTCTTCTCATTTATGAAATATAACAAACAAACAGCACCATATTTCACATAAAATAAAAACAAGCCTAACTCTTAAACCCTTAATTACTCCCTCAAAACCCTACAGATAGTGTTGTGAGTGTAAAAAACAATTAAAATTGAGCAAAGCTGGTTTCTTATCCTATTTATTATTTGCTTTTTGAGGCCATTGGCCGTGGCAAGTCAACAATTTGTCATCGGCAGTCGGCAGGTGAAATGTGGCAGTTAATGTTGGCCGTAACCGAAACTGCCGCGAAACTGCAACTTTTTCGCCCAAAAGTTTTCCCTTCTTGGCCTTCTTGGCTTTTGGCAATTTTCAACACGAAGGCGAGGAATTCGCTGGCAACAATTTGACAATTTCATTGCGGACAGACAGAAGGAGCCCAGAAGGAGCTCGGCAGAGGCACGGGAAAAGGGACGGAAAAGGGACGGAAACGGGCGGAAAAGCCCGGGCAAAGGCGCCTCAAGTCAATTTGCAAAAGAAGGCAAATATGATTTTCCCTGTGTGTTCTGTTTGTTTTTATTCCTGCCGCTTATTGACATTAAACATTCAAAAGGGGTTAAGGCAGGAGCGCAGAAAGGCAGACAGCGCACAGAAAGGATTTTGGGCTGCCAAAGGATGTTGGACTCCAATTACGTGGCCGGCGCAGACGTGTGATCCTAATCCGTTTGACGGCCGCCCCGCACAAACAACGGATTATAATCATCCGCAAGTGGGAAAACAAGTTTTTCCCCATCCGATTTCCTTGATAAAGGTGGTCAAAGTGGAAAGCCTGTCCATCGTGGGGGGAGGTGTGTTTAGAATTTATTTTATGTATTTTTAGTTGGGGAAATCTTTGAAATTCTAGAATCTTCCTGTTCCATACTAATTAGGCCTTATGAAAGCTGATAATGCCTGCAATCTTTAATATTATATATTTTCTATGTATTTACAACCTTTTTTTACCTCTTTTCCGAACTGTTGCACTTTGTTTTCTTCCTCCTTCAACGAGTGTCAAATGGAAATTCTCCCATTTTTCCCGCTGCCTGAAATGGGATCAGTTTTTGCCCCTTGCACTTGAACTTAAAGCGTGGCCGCGCTCACAGAGAAAAAAAGGGAAGAAAAACCCAGCGGAAAATGGAAGGATGTAAGGCAGGGAAGGCAGGTTTTCCTGCTGCTGGCAAGACGAGTCGTCGTCGTCGTCGCCGTCGTCCGAAAGGAGGGCTAAATTCGAGTCGATAATTGATATGGAAAACGCAAAAGCGCCAACAACAGTCCAAAAAGCCGCAAACAAACAGGTTAAAAGGTGTGCCTGTGCCTGTGTTTGGGGGGAAAATGTGGAAAGCAGCTTCTCTCCGCTACATTTTTCCACTTTGCCCGCACATCAAAATTGCTATGAAGGGAAAATCAGTTTAAGAGCAATTTGCCATCAGCGCAGATGGTGAATGAAAAGTATTTTTGATTTGATTATTGCTCGTTAGCGCTTAGCGTCTTCGCCATCGAATCATTAACTCGCTTTATGCTCAGCAAAGTGCTGCTCCTCCCGCAGAGAAATATATAATTTTTAAATATATATATATACAGCATAATGTGGCAAAATGGTGGGAAAAGCTTAAAGCCAGGCCAAGGAGTATCGTCTGCCATGCAAAATGGTTATTACCCTTGAACCTCTTAATTACGAAAAGCGGAAAACTATCAGCGATAAACATTCAGTTGGGTTTTATGTCTATGACTAATCGATTTCCGAGTTGTTTTCTATTTTTTTTTTGTTCTGGGCCGGCGGAAAGGGTTTCAGCCGGAAAAGCTACGCCAGCGGAGATGCAGATCTGGCATACGTGGCGTATGCGTGATGTCTCATATGCGTAATTGCCAGGAAAATGAATGCCAGAGTACCGGAAAATGGGGGAAATTAACCAGACATAGGTCTAATTGGGGTATTAAGTTATTACTTTTTATTAGTTGGGCTCAAAAGGAAGAAAATGAAATAAATAAATAAATATATATATAGAAATAGAGAAATAAAAAAATACATAAGTAAATAAATAATAAAAATGTATATAAATAAATTTAAAAAAAATAAATAAATTAAATGATAAATAGAAAAAAATATATTAAATAAATTAATAAATTAAAAACTAAAAATATATAAATAAATAAGTTTGTAAATATACCAGGAATATACCAGGCATACACTAAGAATACATCAGGAAAATATAAGGATATACCTGGATTATATCAGGAATATACCAGGAATACACCAGGAATATACCAGGAGTATACCAGGAATATACTAAGAATATACCAGGAATATACCAGTAAAATTCCAGTAAGATACTAGGAATATAACAGTAATATATCACAATAGAATATACCAATATTATACCAGAAATATATGAGGATTACACCAGGAATATACCAGAATATACCAGGAATATACCTGTAATATATCACAAAGGAATATACCAATATTATATCAGAACTATATCAGAAGTACACAAGGAATATACCAGAAATATACAAGGAATATACCAGGAATATATCAGAAATATACCAGGAATATACCAGAAATATATAAGGAATATACCAGAAATATAGAAGGAATATACCATAAATTTACCAGGAATATACCAGTTATATACCAGGAATAAAAAAATAAAAACTAACTTTTAGGCTCGAATTTTCACAAGCAATGCAAAAAGTAACTTAGTTTTAGGAATTTCTAGTAAATTCCCCTCTCTAAGTTATAAATAAAATATGTGTCTAAGCTCTGCTGATCTTCCTGTTTAGTAATTTAAAGCCCCAACTATAATGCTGGTTAAATCGCGGCTAAATCGGTATTGAGTGACTGATGGCGCCTCCCCTGCACTCCCCCCCCCGATCGCATTCATTTGGCTATTAGGCTTAACCCATGGCAGGCCCTCGGCCTGAAATGCATGTCAAGTGGCAGGGAGACACTGAGGCTGCTTGATTGATGGCTTGATTCATATTCATATTCATATTCATACTCGTACTCGTGCTCGGGCCGAGAGACTCGACTCACATGGCTCGGCTTTTTCGGCTGTGCAAACACTGCCAACGGTCGACGTCAAAATGGCAGCTTAACACGAAGCTCATGAATATGCACACATCGAGCACAGCGGCATCCCTTAACCCCTTGCTGCAGCGCGTTATTTAATGAGTCATTAGCTGGTAGGGGGGGGTTAAGGGGTGGCGGGCAGCGGGTCGGAGGCCTGGGGTCGGAGGTCGCAAAGGTTGCCCGCAAGTGTTTAGTTACGGTTGCAGTTCGCCAGAAAGCGAAGAAGGAGCCAGGGAATCCGTGTCAAAAACCAGTGACAGTTGTCAGTGGCTGCACTGAGAGAAAATGCTAAAGGATTTTATATTTTTCTAAATTTTACAAAAATTATGATCATTTAATCATTAAAATTGTAATCATTTGGTAACTTGATCTGATTTATAATACAAAAAAGGGAATAGATTTATCTTAAAAATTTTGACAAGTTCGGAAATCAGTTTGTCTTCTGTATACGTTATATATTCCTTCTTTTTAAGTTTTTTAAAGTTGTTAATTATTTTTTTATAACTTCTATTTAGCAGTTTAAAGATAGCTAATAAATATGTACATAAATAAGTAGGAGAATTAATGAAAAGGGAAAACTAAAAACAAGAAATGAGTCATATTACAATATATTTAGGTTGTGAAAAAATGTATATTCAATTCACAGAAAGCTATAATTTCAAAATTTTAAAAATGTACATAGTCCCTGGCGGAATGTAGCTTTTTAGCTGCACTTTTTTTCAAGAAAAGATTTGTGAATTTATAAAAATACAGTCTTAATTTATCTGGATAAAGTTCAAACCTCAAGAAAAATGATTGATATAAAATAATTGTATTAATATACAAGATAAAATTATTATTAAAATTTATTAAAAATCAAATCTAATTAAAATTTAATAAAAATTATAATTTTAGCTAGAAATATAATTATTCAATGTAGAAAATCAAGTTAACGTCTCTATAAAACGACTATAAATACGCCTTCGTTTCACTTATGAAAAATATGATTAAATTTCAACATTAAATTTAAAAAATACCAACGAATTGATCACCAATTTCCAGGGTTTCCACTTTCGCAGTTCACCGTGTGGCAAGGGGATTCCCAAAAAGAGGAAGAGGAGGGGTCTTCCTTGCAACAGCTACTGTTGCTGCTGCTGCTGCTGCAGGAAGGGGCGACAATTATGTGGCGTCTGCAGTTTTAAGTGCGCCTTTGCATGTGACTGTGTTTGCCCAGGCTCAAGCAGCTCGCTCAGCTAGTCCCGCTTTCCACCCCCTCGCCACCCACTTTCCACCCCCTGCACCCACTTTCCACCTCATTCGTCGCTTCTTCAATCTATCCCACATTTCACTTATTCATTTTCATTTCGGGCACCGTAAACACACAATGAAAATGTCGCATAAATAAAGCCCAAAACAAAAACAAGCGCCGACAACTTGTTGGCCAAAAAAAAGGGAAGGGGACAGCAAAAAAAAACACAAAAAATACCCTGCTAAATCGATGAAATTGTTTGACGTTGGCATGTGTGCCTGCCACGCCCCCCAGCCCCCACAAAGAAAGAAAAAAAAACAGGGATAAAGGATAGTAACCCGCGACCTGTCTGCGGACCAAAGTTTTGCCACTGATTTGTCGCATTCCCTGCGCAATGTGACAAACGTTAATTTTTGTGGCTTGTTTTGCATAAACTTTTGCTGTAAGACATGCTCCGTTTCAGGGGGGGTTAAGCAGAGCGGGGCTAGACACTGAGGGGTTAAGCAGCGAGGGGTTAAGCCTTGAGGGTTGCCGGTTGCGTTGTCATTGCGTGCGTCGTCTTAGTTACTCCGGCAATTTATGGCAAATTAAATAAATTTATCATTTGCGGCCAGGCGAGTCCTGGAGGACACACTAAGGGGAGGGGGACTAAGGAACTTAAAAAAAGATATATATTTTTATATATCAAAAAAGGAAGCTTTAGTTTTCTTTTTTTTCTAGTCCCAGCCAAAAAGTATGCAAGCAATGTATCAAATAAGTGACATTCAATAAAAGATCATAAGGCATAAGTTCTTGCAAGAGAGCATAATAAAATAAATAAAATATATTTAAATATATTTTTAAATATATATAAATATATATATATTAAATCATATATCAAAATATGTATATTTTATCATAGATTAAATTAAAAAATTCCTTCATAAAACCAATATCAAAAGATTAATTTAACTTGACAACTTTTAACCACAACTAGCAACAGCTCAATGAGTCCTTTCCTGCGATTGAGGGATTATGTCAGGCTGGATGCCAGATGACATCACACCAGGAACTCCCTTCAGGCTCCTGGCTCCTGGCTCCTTGCTCCTGGCTCCTTGTGGCAGGTCGCAGCTAGCAGCTCGCAGCTCGCAGGTTGCAGGTTGCAAGTTCGACCCCGGACAAAGTAAAAGTGTCAGCGCGTGCCAGGCACGGAAACCGAAGACCGACAACCGAAAAAAAAAAACGAAAAAAAAAACCAGAGGAAGGAGCAGCAAACGGAGACGGAGAAGGATGAGCAAGGGAAGGAAACACAACCGGAAACGGCAGTGGGAGACAAAAATTCAGAAGCCAAAGCGCCAGTTTCTACACAGTTACAAATTGATCTACAATTTTTTAACTCTACCTAAAATGATTCTTGTTTCTTTTAAATATATTTAAAAAAAAACATAATAAATTACTTTAAAAATAAATCTTAAAAATTAATTTCCTGCTACATGTAATCTCTCAGTGCACTGATTTCTTTGCCAACTGTTTGCGTTTTGACTTCGTTCCGTTTGCAAGTTTCTTAAATACTTTTTTGTGTGCCGCAAAACGCCCGCAAAGGGGGGTGGTAATTCAAGACCCCCTCTTTACCCACAATTTGCAACAACAACAACAGCAGCAGCAACAATTAACCGCAACTAGAGCCACAAAAGCAAAACAGAAAAGCAACCGAAAGACACAGGGCGGCCAGCAATTAATGACATTTGGTGGGGAAATTGGCAAAAAAATAAGGGTTTTCTTTAAACAAAAAAAAGGTTACAAAAAATATATACAAAAAAACAATAATATGAGTTAGCATAAAAAAAGGTATACAAAATATTTTAATAAAATAAAACCCATCCATACACATCCATAATGTTTAAAATAACACCAATATTTATTGTTCTGGGGAATCGAGCCTTCGAATTAATTTGGTCCTTCGAGCCGAATGTTCATTTGATATATATTTATATTTTTGGAGACACTTTAGATCATAAATACAATATTTCTTAGAAAGAAGGTACCAAAAATATCTAAAACAAAATGTTAAGCATTAAAAACCACATCTTGATAAAATATTTCCCTAAATTAAATCTTTATCTCCGCTCAAACTGCAACTAATTATTTGTCTGTATCCAAAATGGTTCTTCAAGCCGCATAGTAACTAAATAAATACAAATATATAAGCCACTTTAGATCACTTAAAAAATATATTGGCTTAAGAAATTATCTAAAATAAGGTAAACAGCTTTAAAAACCACAACTTGTTGAAATATTTCCTCAACTAAAAACGTTAACCCCTTAATACAGCAACTAATTATTTTTCCTGCACCTTAAATGGTTGTTCAAGCAGCATAGTAACATTAAATACAAATATTCAAGCCACTTTAGATCACTTGACAGGCATAGAAAAGGTATCAAAAATATTTAAAATAAAATATAAAGTACTAAAAACCACAACTTGATTAAATATTTCCCCAAATAAAACGTTAACCCCGCTCATAGAGCAACTAATTTTCCTTCCTGTACCTAAAATGTCACAACAAAATCCCATTTAAATGGATTAATTGCCACGCTTAAACTTTAAATGCTCGCACACACAGACAGACAGACATATTGGCCATAATACCGACCGCAGTGCAACCGTCTAAAAATATCAACACACACACACACACACACACCGGAGGGGGAGGGGACTCACATATCCGTTTGTTTGCACACCACGGCGTATGCGTGATTTGGGCAACCTCTCGCGCTGTCTTTTGGTTTATGAGTTGACTTTTGCCGGCAATGGCAATGCACATGCAAATATATGTAAGCCATATGCACATCCGCATGTATGTACATGCGCACATATACCTACATATAATTTATACAATTTATTTATTTAATTTTCAAGTCTTGAGAGCGCCACTCTGAAGCCCTGCCGCACAGTAGCCGACGCGCTATCTTATGATATATCGCCGGGCAATTAAATGTTATCGGCCAGCGAGACGTCAAATGGATGTATGTTGGTGGATCGGGATCCCTGGATGTGTGGCATGCATGTTGTATCCGTATCTGGAGGGCAGCGGCCAGAGCCATAAGTAGGGAAATTGAAGAGGGCAGCGACGGACAGACCAAAAATTGTCATTAATCATCGCGGGCGGAATGAGAGCGCGGGAGGGGTTGGGACATGGCCATAATAACCATTTTGTGGCCAAATATTTGTTGCTCAGAGCGCGGTAACAATTTCTATGATTGGGCCAGGACACGCTCGAGAGTCCTGTTCAGTTACCCCTTAATTTACCCAGCACCCTGGATCCAGGGAATGCCTTCCGGAATCCATGAAGTTCATTGCCAAATGCAGGCCATGGCAATATGCAAATGTGATGGCGGCGGCACAAAATGTTTCATGATTTAACCGCTGATCGATGGCCAAAGACTAAACAACAAGCACAGCATGAATGTTCAGCTAGAGGTTAGATATGTGAGCCCAAAGCCCTAAATTTAAATACACCACAGAAAGTGAAAGAAACAAAGGTTTGACATATATATTTCCCTTTAATACTGATGGATTTATTCATCACTCAAACACTTTGAGTAAAAACAAAGTCCACAGGGAGTCGAAGCGATAAGAAAACCAGCCATAAGTCTGCTCTAATCATTGTAACTCGTTGGGGCATTTAGTTATTATTGCAAAAAGCGCACTAAATATAGGTTTTTCTACTTAGATAATTAACTAGAGAAATATTGCAAGCAGTACTTGGTTTTTAAGTGGGTCAAAGCCACTGGCTGACTTTGAAGGCATTGTTTTGTTGCACTATTATATATATATATATATTTTTTTTTATCAATTAATAGTGCACAGAGCTCTACTTTTTAAATAGGATCATGATTCACGCGCATCACGTAATCGTTTGAATGAATATTAATGAATGAGCTGAGTTGAGCTGAGCTCGTGGCTCGTGGCTTATTCAAATTCCAACTGGATTGGAATGCACTTTCAATTCCCTACCGACATTGATGCCTTAAAAGAACTGACCGAATTGGAATATATGTATATATATCAGATCCGATCTAATTCCGACTCTGCTCGGGAATATTAATGGTGCCATGCAATCCATTCAGATTTTTGCTGAGGCGGCGCTTTTGACTCTGTCCCTCTCTGTCACTTCCCTACTTATTCCCTGTCCCCCTCTGATTCTTATTTCATCATCATCATCATCATCATCATCATCATCATCATCATCATCATCATCATCATCATTATCTTGGCGTAGAACATCGTCATCCTCATGGCATCAGCTGTCGGGCGATGATGTCAAGCTGCCTGTAATAGCAATTACAAATCGTTCAAATGCATTTTTCTAGCTTTGCATGCCTGCACTTTGTACACTGCAAAAAACTAGGTGTACATATAAAAATTCATATTCTCTAGAAATGAATAGGAATAGAAATATACATAAATATAAAACTTCAAGTTCTTTGATTATTTTCTTCATAATTCTTTCTTTTTCTTTCCTTTTTTCATATTTTTCGTCTTTTTAATATTTTTTACTATAAAGACATATAAATAATGACTACAAAAATACTTTGTTTAACTTTGAACTTTACAACAGCTTCAAAAAAAGTATATTTACTGTTGAAAAAATTAAATACTAATAATTCCAAGCAAAACCCTTAAATACCTTCAATTTTAAATATATACCAAAAATATTCCAAACCAGTTTCTTTACATTATATTAATTTTCTTGGTATGTTTTCTATATATATTTTTTTAATTCCTTAATATTTATGTACATAATGAATAGAAAAATAATTTAGCTTAAAATATAGCTAGAGTCAAGATTAAAAAATGTATTTATACTGCAGAAAAAAAACATAGTAAGAGTACCAAGCTAAATCTTTAAATCCTTGAATCTTAGAAATATCAAAAAATATTTCAAAGTAGTTTCAAGTAATTTAAGATAAATATATATATATTTTTTAATTTATTTGTATTTATTCACATTTTTTTTTTTAATTAAAAGATTAACCTTTACCAAAAAAAACATACAACTTCTGATCTTTAAGATTTCTTATATAAAGAAAGACAACCCCCTTCTAATAAGTGTCAGGTTCCTTAAGTTTTTCCCAGTGCCTCGACTGTCATGATCCCCCCTGCTTTTCCGATCCTCCCCCTTCCTTCTTCCCCCCACCCCCTCGACTGCTGCTTTTTCGCTTTTTTCGCTGACGTTTCGCCGACATCGTTTATCGTTTCGGATGCTCGATTAAAATTCTTTACGTCATTTAGATAACGAAGTGCTCCGGGCCAAGCGCTGGAGCTGAAGCCGCCTCGGTTTCAGCCTTACTTCTGCTTGGTTTTTTTTTTTAGATTTTTCAGATTTTTGCATTGCATTGCTGATAAAATATGATAGAACGCAAACACAGGCGTCTCATGCCCAGTAACCCAGTAAACTCGGCATGTTTACCGCGCTCTCTGCCCCTCCCCCGGGAATTCTGCACCACCGAGTGAAGTGGGTGCAGTCGTCGGAAGGGGTCTATGGACGCCAGGGATACCCATTAGGGCAGCAATTTGTGCATCGAGCAGGTGTGATCGCAAATTGATCGCTGAATCGGTGGGTGTGCGTTCGTGAATAATGAATAAATTAAGCGAGAAGGCCAAGGATTGCGCCGAAAGGTATTTTAATGGCGGTAAATGGGTGAATTATGCCTCTTATTATATAGCTCTGAGTCAATTTTATATAGTCTTGGTAAATAATAGTAGCTAGAAGGGTATGGAGTTGCCAGGAAGATCAGTACAGGGTAGGTATTCATACATTATGGCTGAATTTTTTGAGTATAAAATTTAGTTTTAGGTTAACACCAATTTTCTGTGACAGAAATTTAATGGGAATATATATTGTTTATACAGTTTGAATGCCAAAAATAATATATATTTATATTTTATAGTATTTATTTCTATTTTACTTTAAGTTTCTGCTAAATAACACTGTAAATAATATCTATTAATATTTTTAAGTTTTTTTTTGTTATATTTGAACCTTTAAATATAATCTATTAATATTTTTCAAGTATTTCTTTATATTTTACTATAATTTCCTGTGGAAACCCCCCATGAAACCTTTGATATTACATTGATTTTATGGAAATATATATTATTTTAAGAAATACATATATTTTACTTTCGTTTTCCCTTGAATATTTTCCCTAAAATCTTGAGTTTTCCCTCCCTTAAGCGCTTTCCCGGCTTTCCTTTTGCAAGCAAATTGCTTTGCCGCTTTTGGCAAAATTCAAATGCCGCCGCTGCAGTTTCCCTTTTTGGATGTATATCTGCATATATACCCATCTGTCTGTGGATATATTGAGGGTCTATCTAGGAAATCGCTGAATGCATCTGCGAGATACATTATGCGGTATCTGCAGTGCGCTCGTAAATTCACTTTTCCTGTCCGCCGATGTTGTTCAGCGGCGATTGTCACCGAAGTTGTCCGGCTGTCGACTGTCCGCTGTCTGCTGTCGGCTGTCGGTTGTCCCCGTCATGCAAGTCTGTCTGTCAGCATTCTGGCATTTGCATAGATCGGGAAATAAAACTACATAAAAACTACAAAAAAAAACAAAAAACAAGAGGAAAATAAAAACCCTGACATCTAAGCTGTGAGCTGTAGGAGCGATGCTGTGAAACACAAATTAATAAATAAGCTACATTTGTGCAGTGCACGTGCCAAACACTTCAGCTGAGACATTTGCAGTTGCAATTAATGGCATGCATTGAGCTAGCAGCTGCACTGAGAGAAAAATCTGTACAACAGGAAGCTAGAAAAATTAAATCACTTTAATGTTAGAGGAAATTCGAGTAGTTTCAGGCTTATTTTTGAGCTAAATAGGGATACTCTATACATTTAATGTAAATAAAATGTACATATTTAATAGAAACATTATTTTTTAACTCAAAGAATTCACAAAAAAATATTTGGCTTTAATTTCAAAGATTTTTATGTATTTTATTTTTACTAAAAATATGTGTCATTAATTTGTACACATTTAAATGAGTCTACAAATTAAGTGAATCTTATTTTAAAACATTAATATTCACTGCTAAAAAGTAAAACTAATCAAAATTTCAAGCTACATCTTAGAATTTTTTAATTTTAAAATATATACTAAATATTCCTAAATATTTTCATAAATTTTTATATTTTATTTTTGTATTCTCTTTATATTTTTGACTACAAAGATGTTCATATTTAAAAGATACATTAAAGTTTTATGTAAAAAAAATACGTAGACACAAAGTCCTTAAATTCTGTTTTTTTAGTAGATAAAATATTTTTAAATACTTTCTTGTCATTATACCAATTTATTTACCACCTTTTACCCATTTTCTATATTTTTTTACTACAAATATTTGTCAAAAATTAATAGAAAACAATGTAGTTTGAAGCCTTTTTAAGCCAAATATTATTTAGAACAGATACATAGAAAATATTTAATTTCCAAACTACATCCTGAAATCATTTTGAAATATATATAAAATATTAAGTAGCCAGTTAAGGAATCTCTCTGTTGGCGAAATATATAAATATTCCCAAGCAGTTTCTTCTTTTCTATTTTTACTACAAAAATATGTTAATAACAAATTTAAAAAAAATAATTTAGTTTAAAACTCAACTAAATTCAGGCTTCAAATATTATTACATTACAAGAGTCACTTACAAAATAAGAAAATAATAAAAGCACCAAGCTAGATCATTATTTTCTAAAAACTGCTTAGTAGATAAAACAAATTTCCCAGGCAGTTTCTCCCATTTTTTGAGCTATTTTCTTTCCCTCTCGATGCATATTTTCCTATCACAAAACGAGCACTTAGCCTGCGGGGTCTTGAGTTGTATTCAATATCTCCTCCGTAAACTTCACTAACAAGTGAAAGCCATACCCAAGGCTGGTTAATGCCTGCACGAAGGTAACCCAATGCCCTGGCCATGGAGTTGCACTCCAGCAGAGGTCCTTATTAGCGTTTAAGTATCTCGATTCCTCCGGGAATGTTCCCAGTGCAGGCCGAATTCGATATGTCCGATGTATGCGATGTATGGCGAGTGTTTCCCCATCAACTGCCAATCAAATGGCAATTCTAATTGCAATGCAACTGCATAAATTTGCGGCGTATCTTTAAGATACGGGGAGACATGGCACCGTCGGAATTAAGTCACGTATTTAATCTGCTAAACAGATTCAGCAACAAAGTCGGACTCCGGGTCTGGCCGCTTTTCCATTTGCCATTTCCTATTTTCCCCGATCCAGATCCCATTTCGATTCCGTTCCGAGTTTTCAGTTATTTTCCTATTTTCCCATTTCTTCGCTGCAAATATCAAATCTCATTGCGAATAAAAAGTTTTCGTATAATCTGCAAGGACGTTCTCGGCTCTCTTGACATTTCGCACGCGCTCTCAACAGGCAAATTACGTGCCTGGAAAAGCGTTGGAAAAGCTGAGCCACGAAAAGCGTAAGGGCAAGGGTGCCCTGCCCCGCCCGCTCCCTCTCTCCCCTCTCTCTCTCTGTAGTCATATGCCCAATGGCATTTAGACGTTTTGACATTTTTGTTAATGGCATAAGCATCAAATTACAAGCAAGTCAGCAAAGGCAGCGGCAGCCAGAATCAAGAATCTATTCGCCGACGGCCAGTGAAGGGTTTTCCACTCAGCACACACTCTTGCACACACACACACACACACTCGGGCACAACAAAGGCCAGAGGAAAATCTCGGCTGGAAAACTTTAATCCGAGGCAAACAAACAATCCGGCGGAGCGAACGGTAAACAAGCGCCAAGTGTAATGTCTAGAGCTAACCCTGAAACCCAGAGCCACGAAAGACGAGCCTTACTTTGTAGCTGTCAAACTGTGAGCGGAAAATGGGAAGCGGAAAATGGAAAATGGAAATGGAAAATGCACTCTCAAGCCGTTTCTAATTGTTCTCAGCGCATGAGCATGCAGCTCGCCATTCTCCAGATACAAACACTCCTCGCACTCTTACTTTATTTGTCCAAGAGCCTCGCAGATCTCGTTTCATGTTCTCGGCTGCCTTTCAGGAAGCGCTCAGAGCAGGCAACCAGAAAGAGTCACAACAAGTGGACGGGGGGTGGGTGTGTGGTGTGTGTAGTGTGTGGTGTGTGTGGCACATTGTACTAAAAATAAACATTTCTCAATCTCATTCTTCTAGCAATTGCAAGGCAGCAACAGAAGCGGAGCAAATAAGAGTCCCGAATTGAAAAGTTGATTTCAAGCCCAGGAAAGGCCCAAAGGCGAAGCTTGAATACCCTTAAAAAAGCACACAAAAAAAAGCTAACAGGAAAATATAGAAAGAGGGGGAAAATGAAGTAAAATATAGTAAGATAGAGTAAAACTTAAAAGATCTTAAGAAAACCATAAATAAATATTTAACAGCCACTGGACAAACATTGTTTGGTAACTAGAATGTATTCAAGACCAAACGATTAATCTTAAATACTTTTAAAAAATACAAAAAGCTATTAGAAAAATATAAAAGGACAGGAAAATGAAGTAAAATATAGTTGAGTATAGTATAACATAAGAGTACCTAGGAAAATCCTTATTAAATGAATATTTAACAGATAGAAAATGCACTGGTCAGACCTTGTCCATCAGCTAGAATTTATTAATGACCAAAAAATGAATCTTAAATACCCTTAAAAAATACGAAAGGTTATCAGGAAAATATAAATGGACAGGAAACTGAAGTAAAATATAGTTAAGGTGAAATCTAAAAAACCTAGGAAAATCCTTAATTAACGTGTTTTTAACACTACAAAAATAAAAAAAACTTTCGGAAAAAAAATTAAAAAGAGCTGCATAGTAATAAATTATATACCAATTTATTAATCCCTAAAAAACCTAGTAAAATCTACGGAAAATGCATATTAAATATATATTTAAGAGCACTCTTACTTTACACAAAATAATGGATTCAGTTTAAAATTCTTAAGCCCAAATCATTAATAATGCTAAACTGCTGGGTCATAAAACTAAATTGAATCATAAAAATAAATAAAAAAAAGGTTCAAGATATTTTAGTGACACTTTCTTAGATTCTTGCTATTTTTTCCAGCTCTTAATTTTTATGTACTTCAAATATATTTAAGTAAATATTTAATGCAAATATTAATAGAATTGTCTGCAAATTATTGAAAATATAAATATAAATCTGTAAGTCCTTGTATTTTTGGTAGATAAAAAATAATTAAAAGTATATTCATGGCATTTTCCTGGGCTCTTGAAATTTTGTTCCAGCTCTTAATTTTTGTATGATACAAATATATGGATATGTTTAATGCAAATATAATTATTATCTATTTTTATTTATTTATTATTTTCATGATTTCAAACCTATTTTTATTATTATTTTATTGCTTGATATTTTATTCATTGAATTTTAAGATAAATATAGATACACGTAGTAAATATTTCTAACCGAAACCCTGACTAACTCCTACTTTGCCGACTGACTCACGACCTTATCTTCCGATTTATCTCTGCATTCCTCTGGCATTACATCTAGTGACTTTACATCTATTTGAGTAATAAAGTAACCTCTATTCAGTATTGATCTGAAGCCCCAACTGAGTCACTGCTTTTTGCTGGCAGTGTTTGTTGGTTTGCTGGCTTGTTTGTGTGTTTGTCGGTCTATTTGTTTGTTTGTTTGTTTTGTTTGTTCCCCAGCTTGTTTATTTGTTTGTCGCCGCTGCTCCCGCTGAGGCTGCAGCCTCAGAGCGATCGGGTTACGGTTAATGAAGTCAAGGATGACATTGTAGCAAATGCATTCGACTTGGCCTGGCCCCCACGCTTACGTTTTTAATTTCTCTTTTTTGTTATTAACCAAGCTCAGCTCAGCGCAGCTCAGCTCCTTTGTTGGCGGTTCCTGGAGTATCCGATGGCAAATATTCATGGCTACGAGTAGCGAATCTTTCTCCCACTGACCGTGACCAAAGGCCTAGAAAACAGTTAGCCAAATGACAAAGGCCCCGAGGGGGGGCAGACAATGGCTAACCGCTTTTAATAAGGCCATCAGTCTTGTCAAGAACTTCCTTGTTTTGGGTTTATTTCTTTTTTACCATATAAGATTTACTACGTATTTGTTGCGGTGTATTTTTTACTAAATATTTTATACTATTTATTTTGCTTTGAATTTTTTACGGTATAGTTTGTGGCTTAAAGGTTTTACTTTATATATTTAACTGAATATTTTCCTACTATATTTTTTTTTCTTTGAATTTTTTACTATTTAATTTGAATTAAATATTTTACTGCATATTTTTGACTGTATTTTTTTTAGCTTATATTTTTTACTAAATATTTTATACTATTTATTTTCCTATGTATTTTTTACTGTATAGTTTGTGGCTTAAAGGTTTTGCTTTATATATTTAACTGAATATTTTCCTACTATATTTTTTACTATGTATTTCTTTTTATGAATTTTTTACTATATAATTTGAATTTAATATTTTACTGCATATTTTTGACTGTATATTTCTTAGCTAATGTTTTTTACTAAATATTTTCTACCTTATATTCCACTATGTATTTTTTCCTATATTTTATTTATCATATATTTTTACTATGTATTTTTGACTCTATATTTCTTACGTTTTTGCTTTTTTTGTTAAGCTGGTATTTGTAACTATATGTTTTTTACCAAATAATTTCTACTACTATTTTTTACTAAGTACTTTTGACTGTTTATTTTTAAAGCATAAAATTGCATATTTTTTATTTCATAAATTTTAATGTATACTGTAATGTATACTGTAAAGTATATTTTTTCTACTGCATATTTTCTATTTCTCATCATTTCTGTTTATTTTAATAATCATCTATGAACTGATATAACTTACAGCATGAATAATAAGTTGATTCATCTTTAAGTAATAATTATTTTGTAATTGTATTATGATAAGACAGCCTATTTGGGTAAGTTTTTAGTTTTAGAGGAAATTTACCTTATTTTATTTTTATTCTTAGAGTTCTTTAATCTCAGATTTTAGAGAAACTTTATTCATTTTTTTGGAAATGTCTCAGGAATATATTTAAATGATTTTTATCTGCATTAAAAAAAAAATCTTTCCTAAATTCTTTAGCCATTTTTTACAAATTTTCGAAGTGATTTTTTCTTTTATTTTGATTATTTACCGAGTTGCTTAAACTTGAGTTTTTATTTCATGTTTTTTAGGAATTTTATTACAGATTTTAATCTACATTTAAGAAAGCAAAGAGTTTAATTAAATGTTTAGTCTACTTCTAAGTGATTCTTCCTTATCTCTTGGGATTTAAGTTCCTTAAAGTTATTACTAATTACTAACTACTTTTTAATTACTTGGTTATTTGTGAAAAATATATTTCCTAGGTTTTTACCGACATCAAAGAATGCACTTCCCTGATTTTTGTGATTCCCCAAACTACTTTCAAGTGATATTCCTTTAAGTGATATATATTTCCAAGATAATTCCTCTCCCAAGACAACCCCCCATCGATCTTCTCCCACATTTCACTTTCCCTTCAGCTTTCCCGGCACTTTGTATACAGATTTTTCCCCTGGAACTCCTGTCGCTTTGCTCTCCAAGTGTAAAATTCTTTTGTGAGCTCCTCATAGTGCGGGGCTTATCAAGATAATTATTCTATTCTTAGACTGGCAACTTATCGCCTGATGCCTGACGCCAGTTGCCAGTTGCCAGTTGCCAGTCGAGTGGCCTCTTCGCGGCTTCCTAAATTAAGATGTTTGTGCAAATTAATTGGTCGCTGGCATCATTATTACAACAGCGACAAACAATTAGCCTAGATTTGTGCAACGCAGCTCGAGTTGAACCGCGCGTCGTGCCTCGTCCGCGGCAGCAACTGCACTTTCAATCTCTGCCCCATCGCCGCGCAGCTGCGTTCCTGCCGCATTCCTCGATATCAAGCCAGGGCAATTGTTGTCACTTGAGAGGAGCAATTAAATGGGGATGGGGTCCCCATCATCCGATTGAAATGAATTGCCACGCCATACATATCCATATGTATATTTATCCCCAGCGAGGGGAGATCAATAGTAGGTTTACCCCGTGAAACCCCTACGGTTCTTGGACTTACCACCATAACTCAGATAGGTGCCGCGGGATTCGCTCTCCTTGGGCCCCTCGAGGACCAGCAGGGCCGCCAGCACCCACAGGGCTGCCCTCAGGCGGCGTTCCATCGCGGATGCGGATGCGGATGCAAGGGTCGATGCGGATACGCGAGCTTTGGGAAAACTAAAATACGAGCAGATTGGGAAATTCTCCAGCTCAATTTCTCTGACTTTTCTTATTATTCACAAAAAACAGCTTATGGAATGCGCAACATTTTCAGCTTCTGTTCTGTATTTTTCACTATATTTCGGTGGCGCATAAAAATCACAGCAGGACACGCAGGACACAGGCCGCAGAGGAAAAAAAAGGAAGAAATGAAAGGCCAGCGGCGACACTTCCGCTGGCAAACTGAACGCATTAACAACAACAAAAAAGAGCAACAAAATGGCAACAAAAAAGAAGGATACTTTAACAAACATTTCCGCTACAAATGAAAGCAATGAAGGGGGCGCCACACGCCCACTCAAACCCACCCACACACACACAGAAAGAGAGAGAGAGAGAGAGAGGGTACCCACTAGTCCAGTCCAGTCCGGACTTCCGTCTTTGTTTATGCGGCCAAGAGAGGGGGTCGGAGGAGGAAGCACTCGAAACACTCGGAAAAGGGGTACTTGAAAGGGAAAACTCCTATATGATATCGAGAATATCGCAAATGGAAAACATATCGAAATTTAAAACATTAAAAATATCGAAAACTCTATATTTATCGATATTATAGAAAAATATCATAGAAAAACAGTACAGTTCGATGTATCAATTAGAATATCAATCGAATTGTTTAAAAATTAATTTATATTTTGGCATTTGCGTCAAATAATGATACCTTAATATTTTCTGTCATTAAAATATCGATAATTTTGGTCAAAAAATGTATATATATATAGTTTATTAAATTAATATCGAGAATATCGCAAGATTTTATATTTTTATAAAAAAAAACTTTAAAAATTTTAAATTCTTCTTTAAAATATGAAATTTATCGAAACAAAACATCCAAAAAATTGCACAGATTAATGTATCAATTAGATTATTAATCGAAGTTTAAAAAAATGTATGATATAAAAAATATATTGATATTTTCCTTCATTAAAAAACCGATTTGGCTAAGAAAAATTATTTAATTCTTATCGATATTATAAAAGATTTTTAAATCCATATCTTTTGACAAACTCTCTATATTTATTATCGTTTATTATATAGACACATTTCTATTTACTCAACAAAATATATATTAATAGAATTTATAATGCAATATTAATATATAAATTAATAATCGAATTTAGCATCATATATCGATTTTTTGTCGATATATCGGGCTTTCTTGCCTTTAATTTCTTTTAATTAAAATTTGAACAATTTTAATAAATAATAAATTAATTTTCCCTTTATAAATAACTTTTTCTTCTCGAATTGAGCTCTAAACTTCCTCATAACTTTTCTCTGTGTAAACTGCCAGGCAGATACATCGTGAACCTAGTGGCATTAAGTGTTTGCTTAATTTTAAATAAACGCAACCAGCGTTTCGCACCATCCTTGTTCAAGGACGAGGACAAGGCCCCCCTGCCAGGAGCAGCAGCCTTCATCAGCATTCAATTGTGGGATTTTCATTCAAAAAGGAAACTCCCACTCGCAATACCACTCCCATTGCCATTCCCATTCGCATTCCCACTGCCCTTCCCACTCCCGTTTCTGTGGCCTTTTCTAAGGGTGTCAAAGATGAAAATTGAGCCAGAAAATGACACATTTTCTTTGAATGAGAACGAGAATGAGCCTGAGAATGACTTGTAGACCTTCGCCGGGCATTACGTAAGCCTATCTTGGTTCGATCCGCAACGATCTGCAACTGACTCACTGCCAATATGTATGGCATCGTGCCTAGGCCAAGAACGTGACCAATTAATGCCCATGGGATTATCATTTCGAATGAAGAGTTTGAATCCACATGGATCAGCGGTTTTATTTGTATTATTTTTTATTTGTTATTTTTTGGGTGTGTGTGCAAGTTTCCGCGGCAGAAACATGCAAAATGTCTTGCATAAATTACAACAAATTGCTGGAATTTCGTTATTATTTTTATTATTATCATATATACTTCACACTGGGTGCCACCGTGTGGGACCTAATGAACTTGAACTTGGTGGATTTATGTGTGGCAGTGCCAGGCAGTGAGGGATATATGTATATATATAGACAGAGATATATATGTATCTGGTAGAGCGAGGGCTGGACATCTGCAAGTCGAGTGGCTGTGCCGTTTTTTCTGTTGGTTTTTGTGGAGCGGCAACTCGTATCGGTATCTGTGAGATACGCGCCTAAAAGCTTTGTTGTTTATGCTGCTGGGGGGCTGGGGGCTGGGGGGTTTTTTTATTTTTTTGGCAAGATGCCTGCATTTTTCAATTATTATATCGCGGCAGCAACAAAAAACGGAAAATAAAAGTTGTTGTTCCCCCGCCTTGGCCGGCAGTTAAGCATTTTGTTGTATGTTTCAATTAACCGGGCATTAAAGGAATGCTTTTAGTAGTTGTAGTTGTCCAACGGAACGGTAAGTGG
This sequence comes from Drosophila jambulina, assembly GCA_018152175.1. Classification (NCBI taxonomy): domain Eukaryota; kingdom Metazoa; phylum Arthropoda; class Insecta; order Diptera; family Drosophilidae; genus Drosophila; species Drosophila jambulina. Next base: position 5,906,701 of record JAECXH010000006.1, read on the forward strand.
TCGCCTGCAGCGCGGCCAAGTTTCTCCGTTTCTCGGGGATCGGACTGGGTCTCCGGTCTCGGGTCTCGGGTTACCCAACGTTATGTTACGCATAATAATTGGCGAATTGCAGCCGGGGCACAGCCGCTGTTAGCACAATTTAAGCAACGAAATTTTCACACACACACAAAGAGCTCAACAACAAGAATATAAAAATCTGCTAACGAGATGCAGACTCCGGCAGATTCTCCATTCAACCAATCTGCATTTATTCAGAGCCAGGAGAGCCGCCAGCAGGAGCCGTGTTAATGATGAGTTTTCGGAGTCATTAGAAACTCAAATTGCGGCCAAGCTATTTTAGCCAAACTCCACCGCCTCCATATTAACAGTCATTAAAATTAATGATGCATATAGAGCCATAGTCGGTCATAGTCACTCGGAGTTCTAAAGTAAGCGCCCTGCTCAGTGGCTGCCAAACTGCAGGCCACAAAAAGATGCATTCAGCGCATGAAAAGCGGGAAAGCTGCTCGGGATAATTTAGGAAACAATTTAAGGGATCTGAGGTAAAAACAGTCTATAGTAAGTGTTATATATTAAAAATATACTTAAAAAATAAAGAGACACATCTTTAAGATTATTTTCAGGGAAGTTAAAAGAGCCAAGGCTTCGTAAATGAGTTTAAATTGATTTTAGCAAAGGGAATTCTATTTAAAAGAAAATCAATCATTTTTTTTGGTAAGCTTAAGCCAGAGTTTCTTTAGTAAGTGTCAGTTGTAGTCTTAATTTATGTAAATTTGTAATAAATATATATATTATTAATTTAATATTTAGCAAGGAACATTTTAAAAACCATTTAAAAGCAAATGCAAACATCTATAATACATTTTCAAAAGGAATTAAATTTTTTAAGAAGCTTTACTATCATTTTAAAGGCTATCATTTTAAAATATATCAAATATATAAAATATATAAAATATATATAGCTATATAAAAATTGTTAATAATAAAGTCGTCATTAAGTTAACAAAATAAATAAATTTATGAAGAAGTTCTTCGAATGTTTGGAAAGGCTTCGAAAATGATATACAAAAATATTCTTCAGAAGATCTTAATTCCTAGTTTTGTTGAAAAAGATCTGTCATATTTCTAAGAGGTTTTAATAATTTAATTTAATTCAGATTTTCTCTTTAGAATTTGTAATAAACATATAAATAGATCATCAAATAAATAACAAATGACATCTTTGCAACTATTTAAAGGCAAATAAAGTATACTTAATTGAATTAACAACAGAAATAAATTGTTTTACAATTTGTGCAAACATTCTAAGAGGTTTGAATAACGATACACCAGGATTTCCTTCCGTAAAACTTGGTTCTGAGTAACTTTTTAATAAAAGACCTTCTAAAACAAAAAAGATAAGATAAACTCACTGAAATCTGAACTTCCCTGATGAAAAAGTGCAACTAAAGGTTGCACAGAAATGCGTTAATTAAACACTATTATCTAATATTTACACTAAGCAAATAAAACAAAGCAAAAGATATTCTCCATCAAATGGGAGATGTGCTAATAGTTTCCCTTTAAAAATTCCACAACTTGGAATGCCCCAAATTCTGGCTAATAATAATGTTTAAGCAAATAAGAGACAAAATAAGTGCTGGGCTGGCAAAAAATAAGAAATTAAAGCTTTTCCCACAAGCAAGACGATCCTGACACAATGCCATTTTATTGTGCCAAGCGAAGCGAATTGCATTCTGGGGGCAGACAGCTGAAGAAACGAAGGCCGGAGGAGGAATTAGGAATCCAGAACTGTGGAATTCCAGTTCCAGAAACTCCCAGCTCCGAAAACCGAAATTCGAAATCAGAAATCAGAAATCAAAAATCACAAATGGGAAATCCAAGGCGGAGAGAACCAAAAATAGTCTCCGTATTTTTGTCAGCCCCCGTCGGGAAATTTGTCAGCGCCCTCACTAGGGTTTCCTTGGATTTTCCTAGGCTTTTCGCCCTGCGCCTTCTCACTTGGCTATTTTTGGGGATCGAAGCCAATCGAAGCGGGGGCGAGGGGCCGGCGATCAAGTGAGCAATCAGTGTCAGAAATATTTAACATTTTTCCCCCGAGTGTCTGTGTTTGCTTTGCCTCAGTGGCCAAGAGCCAAGCTGAGATTTATTTGCCCAATCTCTGCGGCTCTTCTAACTTGTCTGATTGAGATTTACGACCTGGCAACAGGCGACACTCGCAATCGCAATCACAATCACAGAGCTCAGAGCACAGAGCTCAGAGCAGACTCGAACAGCATTAATGGCATCGATGGCAGCCACCTCAAATGCAACCGCAACTGCGGCAAACAATGACACGAAACGAGAACCACAATTAATAACCAATGACAAATATTTGGACCGCACTGAGAGCTGAGCTGGACAAACACATTGTTGGCAGATTATTCATTAGGATTTTGGCCAGGCGATCGCCGTGCAAATCCGATTTTAAATGCTCAAACAATTTAGTAAAACGTAATGCGGCAGGGAAATTAACTGAGAACAACTTAAGCTTAGAGAAAATTTAAACCAAAAAGAAGAACATTAAATTAAGCTTCTTAAATTAAAAATCTAGGCAAGTGATCGTTCATAAATTTAAATTTAAATGTTTTAAATGGGTTTTCAGAATGGAAAACGGATAGAAAATCAACAAAGTTTAATACTTCTTGGTTATTAAAGTCACAATTTGGGTAGGTGATAGCTCATAAATTTAATTTTAAATTAATTCTCATAAAGTCTTTAAAAAGAAATGTTTTTTTTTTAATTTAAAACAATTTAGACAGACATAGTTGCCTTTAAGAACATAAAGAATTTAAGGAATTCCTTCTTTTAATACATTCAAATACATTAATATTTTAATGAGTATATAAAGTCAAACATTTGGCAAATATTGTTTGGCTCATAAATTGATTTTTATGTCATTTATAAGTGAGCGTAAGACCTATTTTTAATATGAAAAGTAATTGTGAAAAATTGACAAATTTTGGGCAAACTCTGGGTCTTTCTTTAATTGACTGAACACATAAAATAATATAAATTAAAGACCTAATAAATAGTTTGAAGAGCAGGAATATTTTGTTAATTGTTTGCAAATTTATGTTTATTGCCCTAAAATTGAATGTATAAGAATATATTCCTCAAAATAGAAACAAAATAAAATATGTTTTATGAAAAAAGAAGCAGAAAATAAAGATGTCATGGAAGTCCAACTTGAAATGTTAATTAAATCATTTTTTCAAGGCTAGAAAATATGACAAAGTCGTAATTTCTGGTTAAATTTTAGTTTGCAAAATATTATAAAACAATCCTTGAATTAGCTAGAAATTTGTACAAAATGTATTTCTTTGAATAAGAAATCAAAAACTGCTAAAATATTCAAGAAATCATTGCACAAGTACAAATAAATTGTTAAGAAAATTAAAAATAGCTGAGAAACTTAAAGAAACGCATATAAAACTTTACTTTTTATTTCCGAAGCTAAAATTAAAATTTTCCCTAAGGGATGAAGTAACAGTGTTTAGATTTTTGCATTCTTTTATCACAAAAAAAAGTTAAGCAAAGAAATACTCTTGATTTTAATTATTTATAATATCACACACACACATAACTATAAAGTTTTCCTATTCATCTGGAAAACCAGGAATTAAAACCCGCCTGATTCCGGATTATGGAAAAAGGCGTAGAGCTAAAAACGTAAAGAGAGCCAGAGAAATGCACTAAAGTCGGAGATCACACACAGAACAGAAGTGGCCGAGGATTTGAGTTGCGCACACCAAAAGCTGTTTCTTAGCACATTTAAAAAAATAGAAAAAAAAAAACATAGATTACACTTTGGAGTTTCAAACTTGTTTTCAAAAACTGTTCTTCTGTTTTTCTGCTATTGTTTTTATTTTTTTTGAGAACTGAGAGTGACGGCAGGAGGAGGATGTGCTTCTGAACTCGCGCCAACGTAAGGCCAACGTAACGCACACGCAAACGCTTAACGTTGAACTGACTGAGGCGGCGGCGGCGTTGGCCGCGTTGACGTTGAGCAGGCGTAGCGGAAAAGCCGAAGCCGCCAGCCGAGCGCCGCATAAGCACAGCCGAGCTGGGGCGAAGCCACCCGAAGCTCCGCGAAGCTCGGCGAAGCTCCAGCAAATGCCGATGACGGGACTCATCCGTGCACGGGCAGCCAACCAGGTGAGCTCTCGGCCGCGCAACATGTTGCCGAAGGTTGGTCGTGTCGGCAACATGTTGCCATGGCCCCGAACATTTTCGCAAAAAAAAGCAGTTTTGTTTTTTGCGCCTGCGCCAAGGTCTCAAATTCCTCAAAGCAAAAAAAAAAGAAAAAGAATAATAAGATAGCCAAGAAAAGAAAGAATCAAGGAAACAACTAACAACAAACAACATCAGCGGAAATGGCGCGCCTGGCTTTTCACTTTTCCCTTGCAACACAAACAAAGCTCATCAGACATGCAGAGCTCCCCGAGGGGGGGTTCGGTGGGGAGGGGGAAGGTCTAGGGGGGAGGGAAGGGGCCACCATTGTTTGCTGTTATGATTTTTTATGATTTCAACAGCTTTTTTCCTGCGTCTTGGCGAGAGCAAAGGGTATGCACGAATGGGAATAAGCTTGGTTTTTTGTTGCTCTTTTTTTTGTAAATAGTAATTTTATTAAGAATTTAAGAAAACCAAAAAATAAATCTATTTATTTTAATGAAAATAAAAAAAATGAGATACAAATAAATAAAAAATTGAAAAATAATGTATACAAGTAATAAGAAAACCCTATTTTTTGACTAGAGGAATGAATATGAAATGAATATATAAACCCTAAAATAATTTTATTTATATAAAAAATAATATTCAAATAAATACAAAAGCGCAAGGGTTTTGTAATCCTCTTAGAAATTACCCAAAACTTTGCTATACAACTTTTTCAAGCAAAAATAATAACAAACTAACCCAGAATTCAGCAACTTAAAAATTGTATAGCTTAATTTTAGATATCTTCTTTTGGTATATCAAATACCTATTGATTTGTTTAACAATGATTTTAGCAAGTCAATTAAAAAACTAACCAAAAGTAGGCCAGCGAATAGGTTACTTTATACTTTTACTTTTTTATATATATTTTATAAATCTTTCAATTAGAAATACTCTTATATTAGAATTTACCTTAGGCCCCTCTCCTTTGGCCATGACTAATTTGTATGACAAATAGCAAAGTTCACTCATCTTCACATTAAACACAGCTCTTTTGTCATTGCATTTTTCCACTCAAAAGGCAAGAATTTATGGCTCATAGAGAATGATTTAAGGCATTTGTGTCTGCAGTAGCTAATAATAAACCAAATGCATGCGCTTGGCTTTGAAATAGTTTCGAAAAAAAAACTATACTCACAGAAACGAAATATAGATCTTTTTCAGGCAAAAACTTTGCAAGCTATAAATTATTATAAACAATTATTGAGCACGTAAAGTTTAATAAGTATGGAAGAACTAAGGTATATTGATATGTTCTTTATTAAATGAAATAGGATATTTTTTTAGTTAAACTACATTTTGGGGTCCAGATCTTAAGTCGTGAACGTGGCTTATTAATTCTTCTAAATTATCTATAAAAATGTAACAATATTCTAATTTATTTAGAAATATAGTAAAAGTTCATAATAAAGTTTCTAAGCCATTAAAAAACCTATTTTAAATTGAAATCTTTAAAATCTTTTGATTCTTACAAAATTATTTATTATAAAAGGTATTAACAATAATAAATTAATTTAACGGGTAGTACAGCTTAGTTAGGTATACTTTTTTTGACATTTTTTTAAGTAGGAGAAATAGTTGTAATATACATATATTTATTTCAAAAATATCCTTGGCCTAAAGCCGTCCCATTTAAATTTTATAAAAAATCGAATTATCCCCAAAAGGGTATCCTCAGTGCCTTTGTACTAATTTTCCCTTGCTGCCATTCTATATTTTGTCTTTCCTCTTTTTTTTTTGCTTGTTGTGCCCGTCTTTCTTGGCTTAATTTTCGCCCTTTTTTTGGCGCTTGGCGAGAAGAGAAAAGCGAAAATCGGTGGCTGGCTCTGGCTGCCTGGAAAATGGCAAATGGCAAATTCAATTTGCATATGTGGCCACCCAGTTGTTGTTGTTGCTGCTGGTGGTGGTACTCCTTCCACGGACGCGGCTGCCCACTTTCCTTGTCTGTGTAATTTTTTAGTTTTGCAGCATTTTTATTTACTTTTGTTTATACATTCATGTGGCTGCCATTTAGCACAGTTCAGGCAACTGAAGCTGCTAATTGACCCGCACAGAAATCGTGGCAGCGGGGGGGTGAAAAAGTGCAAGTTGTCTTGGCCAAAATTTAATCAGCGAAGCCAATGCCACCGCAAAAGCGCAATCTAAACTCAGCAGAGGAGGGCAACAGGAGCAGGAACAGGAACAGGAGCGATCCATAAATTTAGCTTTTTGAATACCCGCGAGTAATTGCATTTCCCAACCCACTAGCCACACACCAAACACACACACATCATGTTTTATACTCGCTTGCATAATGATAAAAACAGAAAAGCAAAAAAACAGAATTGTACACAATTCGGGCTTCAAGTGCAAGCTGTGCACAGCTTCCATTGACGCACTTTCGAAACCAAGTTTCGGATTTCAGAACACGACACACCCTTACAATGTATACAAATATCTATGTATATATATAATATGTATGTATATAATAGCTTATAACAAAACCCAGTCCGCTTTGGGATGAAAGCATAAAAGCACCAAGAGTGCAGGAAAAAGCAAACATCGCTGCCCCGGAGTCCACGAATTGCCTTCATTAACCCAAATGGCAGCGAACCGAAAACTCAAACTGAACAATCCGACTCAAGGTCCCTGAGTGATGGCTGAGAATTACACATAGTTTTCGAGATCGAAGATCATAAAGATTACTGGATGTTACCAAGAAATGTAAGCCTTGGAAAATACACATTTCAAAGAGCTGTAAGATATTATCAGAGAAGAGTATTTCTTCAATTTATCTTTATGTAAAGTTATCTTGAACTTCTCATAAAAATATGTAATCTTAAAGAACACTATAACTCAAGGTCTCTGAGCGATGACTGAGCATTACATAAGGTTTTTAAGATTGGAAATTATTAAAATTACTAGATATTACTAACAAATGTAAGCCTTGAAAATATATATTTCAAAGAACTGTTAGATATTAAAAGAATATAGTACTTTTTTAACGTATACTTATGTAAAATTATCCATAACTTCTCATAATAATATATCATCTTTAAAAAACTCAAACTAAACAATATGACTCAAGGTCCCTGAGTCATGACTGAGCCTTAAAAAAGATTCAAAGATCGAAGATATTAAATATAACCAAATATTACCAACAAATATAAGCCTTGAAAATATATATTTCCTTAAGAGAGGTATTCCTTTAAATTATCTTTAACTATCCTTAAGTTATCATATTAACCTTTTATCTTTTACTAAAATTATCCTTAACCCATCCTAATAATAAATAATCTCAAAAATATCTGCCTCAATCTGCACCTCAAGAACTATCCCAACTTATACCAGCGTATGCCATATTCCTGGACTTTATGCCACCCCGTTTTTGGCTCTGGGATGTCCTTTGCCCTAGAGTCGGCGAGCGTGTGGAAAATTCATTAAATTTCCAAGGACACAACTTTTGGGCAGTGGCGGGCGGAGTCCTTCTTCCTATTTTTTTTTGTGCGTGTGGGGCGACCTCTGACATTGCATTTAATCTCGTTGACAGCACTTAACACGCCCCCAAGTAGTAAAAGGGAGCTGGGAGCGGCGGGGAAAAGCAGGGGAAGCTGTGCCACAAGGACTCAGGACTCGGGGGTGGTTCCACGCTGCAAGCAGATTATTTAAGTTTATAATACGCTTAGGGGTAATTTTAATCTGTTGCAAATTGTTTTTGCTGTGAGCTGTCGACACACACACACACACTCCGTGTGTGTCAGGCCCCAAATCACCATCTATATAACATATTTTTTATCTCGTTGCGTTCCGTACTTTTGTGGCATATTTCATGGATATTGTAATCTGGTTTTTGGTCTTCTCTTCGTTGTTTTTTTTCTCTGCTGTGTTTTTTTGGGGCAAGACAAGTGCTAGAGTTGCGGTGGCTGAAGTTGGTTTGTAATTTCACTTTTTGGTACAACATTTTGTACTGTTTCGCACAGTAGGAGTTTGACATAAATTGGATTTGGTTTTTTTTTTTTCTGTGGTGGGTAAGCTGAATGCCGAACGTGTGTGTTCAGGGTCACAGATTTTGTATGAATTGCTGGCCAGGGAATTGTTTAACAAAATGAAACGGTGGAAAGAAACCTAATCACGTTGATGGGAATATCACAAAACAAGTCTTGATTTATAAGAGCAGCAAAATGTTTTGCCCTTTTTTTTATTTTAATAATTTGGAACTGTGGAATGGAACACCGATGGAGGGTGTGTCTTCAGACTCAGTGCAAGCCTGGTAATCACTTAACAAAGTGGACCGATGAAATGGAACACAACCACATTGATCGGAAAATAACAAAGCATGTCTTAATTAAGAAGAGCAAAAAAATCTCATATATATTATATTTTTTACCAGTTTGGAATTGTAGAAAGGAACACTGGTGGGTAGTGAGGCAATTTTGAAGGATTTTCAATGAATTGCACAGCAGGAAAATAAAAACGAAAATTAACGATTTATAAAATGCATCTAAACATTATTTTGATATTTGGAAAATGTGGAATGAAATGCGTCGATCAGTTATGGCAATTATTAAATCACTTGGAACGGTGAAATGGAACATAGTCACATTGCTAATTGCTAAAAGTAGCAACAATTTTAATATATTTTTAATTCCATTTGAAAATGGAATAATGATAGTTGCAGTTAAAAATACTATCAATACCAAGAATTTCCTAAAGTTAAATCAATGGAACAATGAAATAGAACACGCCTGATGGATATCAAATACCTTGCTCAACTATATGTTAAAATAAAAAGAAAAGGATGGTGAAATAAAATACTGATATTCACAGAAATCCAAAATATTAATAACAGAAAAATCCCCATTAAAATATATGATTTATTCCACGTTTACATTCAAGTTCCTGAAAATCATTCTTATTTCAGGAATATTTATTAATAATAAATTGAAATATGGATCATTAGCGTCAAACTGCCGATGTGGAATGCCCCTTAAGCCCAAATGGCAGGGAACGCATTCGATTATGTGGCCGAAGGCGATGGTGCCTGCCCGCACACAACATTCCGATGCATTGGAAATCCATTAGAATATCAAATATTTAACCCAATTGAATGCCAGCCGAACAAAAAAATTAATTCAAGTTGAAAGAAGGCGAACAAATAAAACTAAAAGATATTACAACAAAGAATATAATGAACATTTGCGGCACTCAGGGGAAATATTCGTTTATCGGGCCAATTAATGTGCGGAATTTATTTGGCCATTACAGAGCATAGCTCGGAGCGGCGGCACGTCTCCAGCAATGAGATCAGCTATGCCCAGAATAGGATCAATCTCATTCAATATATCGGTCACTGTGCACAAAAGACTACCAAGGATGGAGAGGGGGCAACCGAACAACAAATAAAATTTCAAATACAAAAATAAAATAACAACGAATCGAATGAAATCAAGGAAGGTAACAACTACTCACCCTGGACTTCCGTTCTGTTCACAGGTTCCGGTTTCACGGCGTACGGCTCACAGCCAGCCTCGTCTGTCTGGTCCTGGCAATCGATGACATTATCGCAGCGCTTGTAGAGCGACAGGCACTGATCGTCGCACTTGAACTGATCTTCAGTGCAAACTGAGGCAAAATTAGGGCAAAATAAAAGCAAATTAAATATAAATATAAATATAAACATAAATATAAACCAATGAGTAAAGTCAAATGAAATGGAAATGAATAAAAGATCGAAGGGGGAATCGATCAGGCAATGCTATTAGGTGATGATCTCTGAGTTCGATGTCTGTCTGAAACTATCTTAATATCTAAGTTTAAAATCAAGAATTAAATATATTTTTCAAAATTTATTAAAAAAAAGGAAAAATAAAGAACATAAATCTATTAATTTCTTTCTACATTCTTCTTGTTTTTTGTCTCAGAGATTTAAAATCAATTCTAACCTAAGCCCAAAAGTATGCCCCCATTTTTGTAGAATCAGGAACATGGCATACTTTTGGGCAGTTTTTAAGTGAAAGCTTTGGTAATTCCTAAATGATCTTGAGTTTCTGGAATTTAAATTGTTATTTAACTAATATATATACAATATTAATGAATATTAATATATATATATATTTTAGTAAACAAACAATTTAAATTCCAAATACTTCTCGCAGAATGTTAAATCTGACTTGAGATATGGGTTAACTAATGCGGTCCCCTGAGTTGATCCCGGACACTCCGGTGACATTTACCCTTTGCAAAGCAGCCATCCTCGTCCTCGCCGTCGGGACAGTTGGACACGCCATCGCAACGCATCTCCTCGCAGATGCGCCTTCCGCTGATCTTGCAGGTGAAGGTGGCATCGCCGCGACACTCGTTCTCATCGCCATTGCCGGAGCCCTCGACATCGCCCACACTGATGGGATTGTAGCCTGGGGGCACGGCTGGCTCCTCATCGTCATCTGTGTGGTGGTCACAAAGCGGATTAACACAGCGATCGGGACTGGACAGGATGCACCAGAACAGACAGTGGACAGACAGCAGAGAGAGAGATAGATAGAGAGAGAGAGCGAGGGACATGGACGCAATGGAGACAGATTCGATGATGGGACGATCACTGATCACACACACACACAAGTCCACTTTGGTTTTCAGTTTCTCTGAAAATATTTTTTCTTCTCCGGGAAAATGGAAACCAAAGCAGAGTTACACATCTTGTTAGCTTTTATAGTCCCCAGGACCTTCGGGGATTGCCCAGGGTTAAGCACAGTGGGGCAATCGCCTGACTTCCGGTTGGACAAACCTTTGGGGGTGAACAGAGAAGCGCCCAGGCCCGGGATTCGGGGGCCTATCACATCGAAGAAGCTCGTTCGCGGAGCTGCCACGCCAACGTTGCCCGGGTTGGAGGTCACCACGGGGGCCTCGGTAGTTTCTACATTCGGTGGGGTTTCCTCGTTGCCTTTTTTTTTTGTCAAGAGTTTTGCATGATGTTTTTAGGTTTGTTTTTTTTATGGATGGAAAAGAGAGTTTTGAAAACGTGATTTGGGTTGTGACAAGAAGGCAAACCAATAGAAAACAATTAATTAATTCGATTTGCATTCCTGCTTTGGGGGAAATGTAGAGGGAATTTGGTGGCCGGATGGCATTTCACAGCAAAAGCAGCGCAGAGAAAAGTAGGAAAAGGGCACAGTTCGGGGGGCAGGAGCACAAGGACTTACCTTGCGATTCCTGGAAGTAGAAAACGTTGTCGGTGGAGGCCCCCAGATTCTCGATTCGCTTGTACTCGTTCAGCTGGTTCTCCAGCTTGTTCTGGAAGTCGGTGATCCGGTTGGGTATCTGCAGCTTGAGCAGCACGTGCACCTTAAAGCGGTCGTCGGTGGGACTTGAAATAGAAGGTGTAGGGGTTAATATTAATTGGATTGCATGGGAAATATCCAGAACATGTCCAGGGACTCACTTCACTTGCAGCAGGGTGGTGTGAATTTCCTGATCGTCGTCATATTCGGCGTAGGTGTGATCGAAGAAGGAGCGCAGGGCGTCGTCCAGGTTCTTTTGAAGGGTCTGGAAGGCAGCGCTGCTGGGATCCGTGAAGTCATTGTCGTAGGGCTCATTTACGGCGAAGTAGGTGCGATCTGGTTGGAAGGAAGAAATAATAGTAATTAGAATTTATTTATATTTATTTATATTTATTCAGATTTATTTTTATTTAATCATATTTATTCTTATTCACATTAATTCATGTATATTTCGATTTATTCACATTTTTCATATGTATTCATAATTAGTTATACTCATAATTATTCATATTCATGTATTTAATTATATTCATATTTATTCGTATTCATTTTCATAAATTTTGATTTATTATTTATTTATAATTTTATCTTTTATTTATAATTATTCACATGTTTAATTTCTTTATGTTAATTTATATATATTTATATTTAATTCTTGAATATTTATTCATTTTTAATTTTTATATATTCATATTTATTCCATTTTTTTCTGATTTGTTCATTTTTCTTAATAGTTGTTCAAATTTATGCATATTTATTTGTTTATAAAACGAATGTCTTTTTTAATATATTCTCGTTTGGCTTTAAGTTCTACCAAAGCTTATCGATATTCAGCATAACGCAATAATCGATAAACAACATTTTCAAATTCTAAGATCGATTTCGATATTTAAATGAATCGATTTTCTGCACTTAAGTACTTTCAAAGCTAATATTCAGCACAATGCTATAGTCGATAAACATTTTCAAATTCTCAGATCGATTTCGATAGATAAATAAATCGATTTTCTGTACTTAAGTTCTTATATCGAAAAACAACATTTTCTCTGATCGATTTCGATCGATAAATTGATCGATTTTCTGTACTTACACTGCGTGGCCTCCTCGTCGTTCGAACCGGATGCCTCGGTCTCGTCATAGACCTCGGGCGCCCGCTTCCGGGGATCCGTGGCGCGATTGAAAACACTTCCCGCTCCGGCCCGCTGCTGCTGCTGGAGGTGGCGCTGCCTTTGCAGCTCGCGGAGCTCCGCCTGCCTGCGCTCCTTGGCCTCGCGGGCCTTGCGGCGCAGCTCCCTTTGGCGGGCCTTGGCCGACGTGCGACGGACGCGGTGGTGGCTGCGGCTGTCCTCATCCTCCTGGGCGCCACCAAAGAGTCGCGACAGGGAGCGGCGGACGCGATGGACGCCCTTGCTGAACCAGTTGCCGGTGTCCTCCGCCTCGGCGGATGGCAGCAGCTCCTCGTTCTCGGGCAAATCGTCCAGGAAGGAGTCATCGTCGTCCTCGTCGGCATCATTGCCAATGGCCTTCAGTTCGTTGGCCTCATTGTTGCCCTGCAGGAACAGATCGTCAGCGGGTATAAAGTCCAGGTCATCGTTAAAGTTGTTAATTTGCTGCAAGGGAATAAATAGATGTATTGATTAAACATATTTAATTTTTAATTGTTAATTAATTAAATTAGATATTTAATGAATTCTGGAAATTTTTCTTTCCTTTTTTAGAGCTAAAAATTATATATTTTTTTTTAATCATAGCCTTTTTATCTAACTCACATAAATGCACTTCTAGGAAGTGTTTAAGAAGTAATAACTAGCTAGCCTTGTTTCCTGATTTTCTCCTAAGAAAATCCGGAAAACCCACTCAATTATGTAGCAATTACACCAGACACATTTGAGTGATGGCTCTTAACGCATTTGATGGGCACCTGTCGGTCATTAATTAAACATTAAAAAGCCAGAGAACAAGCAATTAAACTTTGTTTTTCCCAACGTTTTCCCCCATCATTTTCCCCCTCGATTTTCGCTTCAGAAAAAGCCCAACCTGGGTTGTGGTCTGTGCTTAGTAAGGAAACAAACCTCACAGTTTGTGGGGCACTGTGTCTTGGCTAAATTTTCACCACGGCAGTTGATTCAAAAAATATGAATGAATAGGAATTTATATCTATTGATTTTATCACTGGGAGTTGTGTTATCTAAACACAAAAAAAAAACAAGAAAGAATACTAACTTCGGCATGCCGAAGTTTGTATACCCTTGCAGCTTACAATTGGATCATTATGAATTAATAAAATTTTATTAAATGGAAAGTAAAACTAACGGGAGTTGTATACAACATTTATACATATAAAAATTCGGCTTAACATTACGTATACGTAATTTTTCCCCAACATTCCTATGGAAGCTATAGGATATAGTAGTCCGATTTTGGTCAAATTAAAACCGAAATTCTAGAATAATATAAAATGGCCATGTCGCAAGTTATATGAAAATATGTTGAAAATTGGCCAAGTTAGAATTTTTATTTCTGAAAATTTACCGATCGTTCCTATGGCAGCTATATGATATAGTCGTCCGATCCGGCCCGTTCCGACTTATATAGCAGTGAGAGCATATAGAAGACTATCTGCAAAGTTTCATTCAGATAGCTTCACAACTGAGGGACTAGTTTGCGTATAATCGGACAGACGGACGGACAGACGGACAGGCGGACGGACAGACAGAGGCTAGATCGACTCGGCTATTGATGCTGATCAAAAATATATATACTTTATAGGGTCTGAAATGTCTCCTTCACTGCGTTGCAAGGGTATACAAAAGAGAAACAAAAAAAAAACATACCAGTAAAGCCTGAGGAGTTTTGGAATTGGGAATGCTTTCCCGGATTTTTCCCACTTTTCCCCGCTTTTCCCCTTTTCTCCCCCTCTCTTCCAGTCTGTTTGCACCCCACTTCCGATCTATTTTTGGCCGCCTTTTAATTGAGCATTGATTTCAAGTGTCAATTTCTTTACATTTCTTTCATCGGGGCCCCGGTCCCTCTGGGCACTATTTTCGGTTAACCCATGGGATCTCCATGGGACCCCACCTCCTCCTCCCCATTCTCCCCCTCCTCCTCCTCCTCCTCCTCCTCCTCCTCCTCCTCACCTTGGTTCTTTGGGAGAGGCGACGCGTGTGCTACGTCATATTTCTTGTTGCCTTTGGCTGATAAAGAGCACTTGCCCCGCATGTTCAACATGTGCCACACACACACACACACACCCGCACACCCCTTTTTATCCCCCCTCCCCCTTCCGCGCTCCAGAAAAGCGATCATATCTGGCCACAAAATTGATGTTCGATGCTCTCTTTGCCCTCGGGAAGCCTTTGTCCCAGGTCCCCCTGCATTTTTTACACTAAGAACTATTTTTGCTGCTCAAGAAACTAAACAAAAAAAGAAACAAAGAACTAAAAAATATACTTTTTGGTATTTATAAATTATAAAATGTTTTTAAAACGATTAATATGTATAAAAACATATTAAATTAAACATTTTTTTAAAGTGTTCTTTATAAAAATAAATGCTTTTATGATGGAAAATTTGAGGAAAGGCAAAAAATAAATATTTCTACCGCTAGAAAATATAACTAAAAAATATTTCTTAAAAATATAGAAACTAAAAAATATTAGAAAAATATTAAAAAATACGAAAAGATATTCAAATATAAAAATACATTTATTTCAAACTGTTTCTAAAGTTGTTTAGTTTTAGTTGTATTAGTTCTTAGTTAAAAGAAATATTTTTATGAGGAAAAATTTAAGAAATTACACAGAAAACGATTATTATAGCAACAAAAAAATGAAATGTAAAATATTTTAGCATAATTTAAAACGTAGAAAATATTTTACAAACATTGTTAATAAGGTTTTATCATTACTTACATAAAAATTACCATTTAAGGTATTATTTTATTAAGAGAAAAGCTCATTTAAGGATTTAATTCAACATTTAAAAGGTTTAACATATTTCTTAAAGTGTAGTTCAGTGTTGGAAGAGTAAAAGGAGTTTATGTGTAGGTGTGTGCCTGTATGGGAATAATTGGAATGTGGGCCAAATGTGCATGGCCCGAGCAACTTCTATCCTCTTATCGAAATACTTCGATAAACTAAAAAGATAATGGCAGATGGAGTGGGAGAGAGGAGAGGTGGAAAAGAAAAATATAAAATAAAAATATAGAGGTACTTGCAATCACAACTCTCAATAAAAAACTTCCCAAGAATAGTGTAAAATTAATATTTAATATTCATAATTGAATCAAGTTCAAAATAGTTGGTTCAAAGTTCTGGAATATCTCTCCGAAACTTTATTTACATTTAATTTAGATTTCTCCATTCTTTGCATTATTTTTTATCAAAATTTCTACATTTCCCCATGATTTTCCATTAGAAAATCTCAATTTTTCCATTCATAAAAATTTAAATAAATACATTTTTGGTGAGCAATCAAAAGTTGAACAAACTTTGGTGACGAATTTCCCTGGATTGTCTTCAATTTTTAGTTTTTATGAGACTTTTGAGTTTTTGAGCTCTGTCTGCATGTTGTCTACGTCGTGTCTGATTTTTTCTATATCTTCTGGGATTTTTTGTATTTTTTTTTTTTTGTTTCTTATTTTTTTTTTTTGAGAGAGAACGAAGGGTGGCTGGCTTATGAAGCTGCATAGTCACGTGCCTCCATGAGACTTTGAAGTTTGCCCCTTGTTTTCCGCTTGTTTTCCGGCAAGTTTGTGTGTTGTGTGTTTAGGCCGGGTGTGTGTTACACATAATAATAATAATAATAATAACGGCAATGGTGCCGAGCCTAAGCTATCGATAACGCATTAAAGAGTGCCTTCGATCGAATTCGCAGAGTCTGTAAATTAACTTCAATGGCTGTGTGGGTTTCTCGGGTAAAAGTTAGCTTTAAACTTTTGGTTTAAACTTTAATTGGTGCTAAGAAAAAAAAAACATGTAATTATAATAACAGCATTGAAATTGATTTAATAACACTGTTATTATATATAATTTATTCACGGCGTATACATTTAAACTGAAGCTCATGTATTTGTCAAGGGCTTGTTCTTTGGTTGTTTTTAATTTATTTATGGTTAACATTTTTTTTTTCGGCCTGATTTATGTGTGAAATAAGCTAGCAACAAGTGTTTAAATTCTAACTGAGTTTAGTAAACGTTTTTAATTTAATTTGCTAGGTAATCTATAAATACAATTTAATAAGCATTTTAAACTTATTTGTCCGTTAATTATTTTTATAAAAAAATATACTTTTTGTATTTTTTGGTTTGTATAAAAAGGTGATTCAATCTTAAATTTATTTATATTTAAAATTTTAAAATAAAAACTTGGTATATATTTATTTTATATAAATAATAGTGACCTGAAAAATGCATTATGTATAATTAACGTATCTTTTTTCTCCTCTTAAAATGAATTCCTTTTTTTATAGATTTAAAACTTGCTTAAATCTTAGGAAAATTAATTTAAAATGTTTGATTTTATAGATGCCTTTTAAAAATATTATTATTTAAACATAACTTGCTTAAATCTTAGGAACACAAATTTATAATTTCTGATTATCAATAAAAGCATTTACAACCTTGTTCCTCATTAATTCAAGCAATAATTCCACCAACAAATTCCACAAATTTAAAGCAAATAAAACTTATGGCTTTTTATTTATGATAAATATTTCTTTTGAGCCAAAAATGTATTGTTTTGAGTTGAAAAAATTTCACAAAAACGTTGCCATCTGCTCTGTTGAATATCCCGCCTTGATTCCGCCGGAGTCCAGCTGTCCGGCTGTCCGGCTGTCCGGCTGTCCGGCGGCGGACATGCTTGACACAGATTCCCGTGGCCGTTGTAGCCAATTTTTTGTTTCCCCTGCTAAATGCTAAATGCTAAATGCAGATTGCGTGGCGTTTATTGTGATTACGCCGCAGGGGAGGGAAGACGGGGGGCGAGGCGGGGAGTCCAAGCGCTAATGCACGCGAACAGCATGGCCGGCACAGTGCCCCTCAAACTGTGTGCCCGCCCACAGAGAAAAATGCAAAAAATGCGAATGCAAAATGCAAAAAATGGGAAATGCGAAATGTAAAATGCAAAAAAATGCGAAATGCAAAAAATGCGAAATGTAAAATGCAAAAAATGCAAAATGCAAAAATCCAAAAAAATTACACAAAAATGCCTAAAAACGAAAGGCAAATGGCGATGGGACGAGGATGAGACATGAATTATTACGCATACGCAACGTGGCAACAGTGAAAATAAATAGAATGTTATTTATGTGATGACAACGCAAATGCGTTGTCCTTGAACCCATTTGTAGATGCATCTGTGCATCTGTATCTATGTATCTTTGTATCTTTGCATCTCTGCATGTCTGCATGTCTGCATCTCTGGCAGATTTAAGCGTAAATCCCTGGTAAACAAGCATACGCCGAGTGTGCTGTCAATTGTCTCAACTTGTTGCTTAAATTGGGTCACTGGAGGCGGAAGGTCGCGGCTGCCACGCACACCCACTTACACACACCCACTCACACACACCTACACCCATTTGCACCCGTTTACACCCGTTTACACCCCCTGGAATATGAAATAAACTCCCAAAAATCCCCACGTGCGTGCATTGAACCCTTAAATGGACACAGATTTTCCGTTTCTCCCTATTTTTTTTTGTATTTTTCAGACTCATTTCCTGCAAGACAAATTACACATTGAGACGGCGGTGGCGTTGGGTGGTGCCCCGCCCCCTTTTGGCGGCCAGTCATAAATTTGGCAAACATATGTGTGCTGGCAATTTATTTTCATCTACTCGCTGTGTGTGTGTTCAAAAATCGCAGACAGCCAGCCAATTCTCGTTAAATCGATCCCGAAAAATCATGGCCCAGAGGGCAGGGGCTGGAGTGCGGGGGCAGGGGCTCGGCCGGCTGACAAACCGAAAGAAAAAGTTATTGACTAACTGACTGACTGACTGACTGGGCACAATTTGTGGCCACCAGGCACGGCAGCTCACACAAGCCGCAAAAACGAAGTAAGGCAGAAACTCCCAGAGAAATAAAACATATAGCAAAGGGGACATTGTGAACTTGGGCAAGTTAATATAATATATAAAAAATATACAGAAATATATAAATAGAATATATAAAAAATATATAGGGAATACAATAATTAAAAAAAAATAAATAATAAAGAAAAATATGTAATTTACATAAGTTATGGAAAGTTATAGTTCTAGAAAGATAACAGAGATTTCATAAGTAATCATTTTAAACCCCTCTTAAAACCCTTATAATGACATGGAAATAGAATTTGAATTGAATTTAACTTTGAATACTACTTAAAATTATTCATTAATTCAAATATAAATTTATTAATAATTATTAAAACATTAATAACACATTTTAAATGAAGTATAAGCCTTAAATAAAGGTTTTTATCATAGTTGAAAAAATCCTCTAGAAACCACTTAACCATTTTTATTAGTTGTAAATACTACATTAAATAAAGCTTGAATTAAATTACTAATTTTTTAATTATTAGCCAAGCATTAATAATACAAAATGTGACAGATTTAGGCATAAAATATAATTTTTTTCCCCACCTAAACCATTTACCACCAAACTTATTTTCTTTAAGTATTTACTTTTAAGATTTTTGAGTTATTTTAATTTAAATATACTTTCAAAAAACTTTAAGACCCTTAACTATAATTTTTAATATTTAAAAATTGCTTAATATCTTTTAAAAAATCCTTTTCTAGTGCCATAAATCCCGTCAAAGTCATATAACCCTAGGACAAAAGGGTATCAAGAATTAGGCAGACAATCTGAAACACACACAGACATGTGTGTGCACAACTTTTGTGTGTTGGCCACAATTATCACCGAACAGGGGAGAGAGAGAGAGAGAGGGAGAGAGAGAGAGAGAGTGAGAGAGAGAGAAGGGCAAAGGGAAAGGAAAAATGTGGAAAAGGGAAATGGCTTTCCGAGGCAAAGGAAATTGAGGGTAGAGACCTGCGAAAATTTGATTAAAAACTAGCTTCAAGGTAATTGCCAGACAATTTTTACAGCTCCTCCTCCAGCTCCTCCCTGCTGCTCCTCCTGCTCCTGCTCCTCCTCTACCTCCTGCTCCCTCTCCTCCCCCAGATTTGTTCCTAAAAATTGCGCATACGCCCCGTATGACATCGCATCGCTGTGACATGAAGCCGTGCCTCGATCTGGGTCTGTGGAGCAAGTGCAAAGCAATTGACGCCGTCGTAATCCGTAATCCTCCTCCGCTGGTAAGAGATTGCCGCCGTCAATCATCATTGCCACATGTGCCACGAACGAGAATGCAACGAAAATGCAACGAAAATGCAACGAAAATTCCATGAAAATGCCACACAGATCTGGAGATCTACACGGAGGCTCGTTCTGCGACACATGGGAGGGGTCTCTGGGACCCGGGTCTCCGATCCAGACTCGAGTCCCGCTCAGCAGGAAATATTTAGCGATTCGTTCTTGCCTCACAATTTGCTTGGCTTTAATTAAACTGTACGTTTTAGCAATTGCTTTGATTTAATTAGTTTTTCCCCCACATCTCTGCACTGTGGGCGTCAATGGAGGAGCTCTATTTCCATTTCCATCTCAGCGATGAGAGGGAATTTTCTTGTTAAGCCACAGGGAAAAGGGGAAGGCTGTTTTTAATATTTTAAAATCCATAAATAAAGATTTCCCTTGGGCAAAAAAATATTCTATTAACTAAGTTAATACCTGGAGGCTCTCTAAAAATTAGTTTAAAATCTGAAAACTATTTGCTAAAGTAGTAGTAACATTTTCCCAGTAAGAATATGGATAGAGGAAAATCTTTTAGCTACCAGGAAACCCCTTAACTTGTGCAAACATAAACAAATAATTCAATTCAGTTGCCAGCGTTGATTAGCACTGGGAACTGACCTTTTGTCTTCTTTCCACCGACGATCTCTGGGCTCTGAACCCTGGCACCTGCTCTTCCACAAAAAAAAAAAAAAACACATGTGGCGAGCTGCATTCTCACAATAAGTGAGGAAATTAAATTCCACACAACAATGACCAATGAACAAAGAAAATATATGCTATATAGAAAAAATAAGAACAAAAAAGAAGCTAGGAAAAGCTAGAACGATTTCCCAGGACTCGAAGCTAAGCATACCCCATGTAGAGGAATACTAAGCTTTGGTAATTGTTTTAAGGAAAAGTAGCTATTAATTACTATATTTTATATACTTTTATAATTAGTAATTATATCAAGAAAATTAATACATAATTATATAAACAAGTACAAAAATTTATTAATAATTTCCTTGCTTTTTTTAAAGACTAATTTGAAATATTTGTATAAGGAAAATCCACAGATAACTGGGATAATAATTTTAGTGACTAAAACATTTTCTTTAAAAGGATAAAAAAATACGATCTTTGAATTAATAAAATTATAATAATACAAAAAAATAAAGAAATAAATAAATACAATCACGACTCTTCTTATGTATACATATTCAGTATAGTAAAATATATTTTAAATAATTTAAAATGTAAAATTTATTGTCACTTAAATGATAATTTTAATAATAAAATCTGTAAATTCAAGTAAGAATTTTTTTTACATACAAATTCAACATATTTCTATATAAATTCATATATTTGTAAGAATAAAATAAAAAGAATACTAAAAAAAATAAATAAAAGCAAACAAGACTCTCTTTTGCATATAAATTCAATACATTTCACTATATATTCAGCTGTTTAAGAGTTACAAAATATTTCTTTAAATCAATTGAAGATTTATCAATATAATAAAATAACTAAAAATAATAAAAACATTAAGAAATCAATACATTTGTTTCCACAATACCACCAAACACCTAAAATTACCCACAATTTCTCTGAAAATCTTCAACATAAGTTTTCTCTGTAAAAAACCAATATCCCCAGCTATCCCCCCACTATTACAGGGTATCGAAAACAGCAGTCAACAAAGTGGCAAAGTGACACCTGCTTGAGCTTTGATTTGTGGAAGGGCATGACGGGCCTGGGAGAGGTTGTAAAGCAAGTCAAAGTTCAGCTGTGCCTGACAATGTTGTTGACGCTAATATTTATGTTTTTTTGCTGTTTTTTTTTATGCCACTTGTCTTTATATTTTGTTTTTTATTTCGGCTTGCACAAACTCATTTAAATGTTGAAGCCACTCCAAGGTTGGCACGTCCGTCGAGAGCCCTCGGAGGACATCGGGGAGAAAAGGAGAAAAACCCAGAGAAACATATACAGAGAGAGAGGGAGAGGGGGAGGGAAGAGCGGGGAAAAGGCCAGCACGCCTGGCGACTGTTGATCCTGGCCGCTTTGATGTCCCCGTCCCTGGGTGCCACCCCTCTCCCTTACTTGTTCTTTTTTTCCTGGCTTTCCATGCCGCCAACTTGGGGATGCCGCTCACGTTTTGGCAATTTCTCATAAAACAAACGACCATTAACGCCTTTAAGTTGTCGGCAGCATTTCGTCGCCCCCCTCTCTCCATCCCACCCTCTCCCCCTCTCTCCCTCTCCCTCTATCTCACTATCTCTGGTTCTCTGTGAGATTCTCTGACAGGAGACTTGAGACTTGAGGCTTTCCTCGCCGTTTCCCCGGCTTGGTTGACTTGGTTCGTGCCTCATATTAAGTTGTCAGCCGGCTTGAGCCACTCCCCCCGGGGCGCCCTCTTGGAATATATACATATGTATTTAGTACATATAGATATATATGTAAGTATAGATATCTGGCAGAAAGTGCAGTTACTTTGTTGCTTGGCCTAAGCCCCGTTTAATGGGCAACATTTTTTGTGGATTTTTCGAAAAATCAAAGAGAAAAAAAGGTGAGTTTTTCAAAGAAAATCTTGCTGGTTAATAATTTTAATTATTTGTTAGCTCTTTATAAATGAATAAATAAATAAATACTAAATAAAAAAATTAATTAATTAACAAATAACATACAAGTAAAAAATTTAAATATTAATAATAAAAATAATAATTTTTAATTAATTTTTAATTATTAAAATAATGAATATAAATAATAAAGAATAATTAATTTATAATATATAATAAATATTATTTATTTATAATATATATTAAATAATTATTATCTATAATATATAATAAATAAGTATGCTTTCAATACGCCATTAAATAATATTTGTGCATTAATAACATTAAATTTAATATTTTGTTAGGTCTGGAAGAGTTTATACAATATTTAAGTAAGCCAGGCTAAACATAAAAAAATACTTCAAAAATATTACACAGCTTAAAAAATGTTAAATCAATGTTAAATAAGCTTAACAAAAATTTTCCAATTAAACTGTTTTCTTTAAAATGTTCTGTACTTTTGTTTCTACAATTTTCTGTAACATTTTCTCCACTATTTTCTTTATAATTTTTTCTATAATTTTTTTCCGATTCCTTTACCATTTTCTATATCATTTTCTGAATCAGTTTTTCTACCATTTTCTCTACCCTTTCCTCTACCTTTTTTTCTACATTTTTTCTAAAATTTTCTGTGCCATTTCCTTTACCATTTTCTTTACTATTTTCCCTATATTTTCCCTACTATTTTTTCTACCCTTTTCTTTAAAATTTTCGCTATCAGTTACTTTACCATTTTCTTTACCATTTTCCTTAACATTTTCTCTAAACATTTCTCCCAGTGCTGAGCAGAGAGTGACGGGTGCCAGCCACGGATGGCAGCTACTGCAGGGAAACTATCGATGCTGCAGCAGTCTTCCATCGAGGTGGAGCCACTCCAACGCCAACCTCCAAACTCCTCTCACCTCCACCATCCTCTAACCTCTGACCTCCCTGACACAACAAAGCCAATTTGCGTGCGTAATTTGTGGCACTTACAAGCTACGTGACAATGATGAGGACGCGCTGCTCCTCCTCCAGGTGCCGCTCTCTCTGTCTTGTCATTTGTCTGCATTAGTGGGTCCAGCCAAAAAAAAATATATATATATTTATATATATATATTCAGGAAGGAGCAGGAGCAGGAGCAGTCCATCAATTTGCATTACCACCTGAACTCTGGCCTCTCGTTTCGCCTTCCCCCAACAATTGCCCGTAATTAATGTGTCTAATTAACTTACAAATTTCGTGGGAATAAAAAACTGCGAGCAGGCATTAATTGCTCAACTTGAAAATGTAGAAAAAAGTAAAATTCCGAATTAGATTCCAGCTCATAAAACTATGCAGTTATTTCTGAGGGAAAATTACAAGAAGAACTATAAAAGTTAAAAGCCAAAAGTTAAAAGCCAAGCACTAAAGAATATTCTTAATTATTTAAGTTTCCTTTGAAGACTGCTTTAAATTATGGCTTTTGGTTTTTCCAGATTTTATTTTTACGTTTTTCCCCTCTCTCTCTCTCTTTCTCTTTTTTGAATTTGAAGATTTTTTCGCGGTATTTGGCTCACATTATAATGCCGGGTTATTACGATTGTTGCTAACTTTTATGGGCCATGTTTTCACAGCTCCTGCCACTTTTCGCATTCGCTTTTCTTATATATATATATTTTTTTTTGTGTGGTTTATTTCCCAGTTTTTATCGTTCTCTGGCGCACATTTTGTAATAATCTCTGCTTCGGTATTAGATTTTATGACCCCATGTGTGTGTGTTAACCCCTTTGGGGTATTTATAGTGATGATTTCAAGTGCAGATATGGCGGGGAGCAGTTACACCACACATAAGATCCAATCGCAGCGTTTTTATATTATTTTGACAGCTCTATTAATTTGCATTCATTTTTCGAAACAGCTCATAAATTTCTGTGTTTCCAATTTGTTTACATTTCAGTTTCATTTAGGAAGAAATTGAAGCTAATTGGTTTTTGGGTTGCTTTTTGGTTGCTTTTGGGTTGCTTTTGGGTTGCTTTTTGGTCGCTTTTGAGTTGCTTTTCAGTTGCTTTTCTGTTGCTTTTCTGTTGCTTTTTGGTTGCTTTTCAGTTGCTTTATTGTTGCTTTTTGGTTGCTTTTTGGTTGCTTTTAAGTTGCTTTTTGGTTGCTTTTTGGTTGCTTTTTGTTTGCTTTTCAGTTGCTTTTTGGTTGCTTTAAGGTTGCTTTTCAGTTGCTTTTTGTTTGCTTTTCAGTTGCTTTTTGGTTGCATTTGAGTTGCTTTTGAGTTGCTTTTAGGTTGCTTTTAGGTTGCTTTAATGTTGCTTTTAGGTTGCTTTTTGGTTGCTTTTTGGTTGCTTTTAGGTTGCTTTTGAGTTGCTTTTGAGTTGCTTTTTTGTTGCTTTTTGGTTGCTTTTGAGTTGCTTTTTTTGTTGCTTTTTGGTTGCTTTTGAGTTGCTTTTGAGTTGCTTTTTTGTTCCTTTTTTTGTAGCTTTTTGGTTGCTTTTGAGTTGCTTTTTTGTTGCTTTTGAGTTGCTTTTAGGTTGCTTTTGAGTTGCTTTTTTGTTGCTTTTTTTGTTGCTTTTTGGTTGCTTTTGAGTTGCTTTTGAGTTGCTTTTAGTTGCTTTTGAGTTGCTTTTTGGTTGCTTTTAGGTTGCTTTTTTTGTTCCTTTTTGGTTGCTTTTGGGTTGCATTTGAGTTGCTTTTTGATTTTTTTTTTTTTTTAGTTGCTTTTGAGTTGCTTTTTGGTTGCTTTTAGGTTGTTTTTTTGGTAGCTTTTTGGTTGCTTTTTGGTTACTTTTCAGTTGCTTTTAATTAATAATTTCTCTTGTCGCGTTCTGATTGCCCTTTATTTGTCTTAATGAATATGAATTGCTCTATTGGAGCCAAGAACTTTCAATATAAAATGGCCTTCACTCTATCTCCCTCTCGTCTATCGTTTAGTTTAGAGTCCCAATGGCCTCAATTTGTGTTTTTTGTACACATTTCCCTCTTGTGGCTGATTATGAAAGAACAAGTATATATTTATATATATAGTTTGTGTGTTCGCTCGGTTTGAGGAAGTGAATTCGAATTTCAATGACTTGAACTTCTATAAAAAGCCTTTACGCAATTTGTTCTTCAGCTGTTGCTCTCCGCAGTGCGTTTTATGACACGCCTCGTAGTTGGCATTATACGTCTGCATACATACATATATATATATGTACATATCTATATATAAACATAGTGGTTCATGGCTGATAAGGGCCCTTCTGGCGATATTCCGCCAGTAAGTAGGCAGTAAAGCCACCAGCCTACCTCCCCATTCGTTGATAACGTTTTATTGAATGAATATTAAATAATAGCAGCAAAGCGAAAAATTAAATCATTACTGATAGTTTGCATATTTATTATTATAAAATGATTTTGAAAATTAAAGAAATATACTCAAGACAAGGAAATAATAGTATTACAAATATTCAATATAGTTTATTTATTTATCAAGTTGACATTCAACTTTATTACATTTATTACATTTATTGTATTAAGTTTATTTTTTTATAAAGTTTACATTCAACTTTTAAAGGTATTAATTGTAGTTTTAAGTATTAGGTTTTAAGATTTAAAAATACAGTAAGAAAAAATAAGAGAGCATTACCAAAGCACCCATTTTAACAACATTCAGTCTGTAGACACATTTCCTGGCTGTCAGAAGCATCAATATATTTCATTCGAAAGCTAACTTCTGATGAGAAAGTACTTCCAGAAAATTCCTGTTATTTTTTCTATTCAAATATTTAAACTTTTGGCCATAAAACAAAATCTAAAGCAGTAAAGGAGTTCTTGAGACTACAAATATGAAATTGCAATAGCACTTCCAGTCACACCAAGTATATCAGGGACCGCGCTGGGTAAGATCATTACGAGTTCTTGTTCATGGATGACAATGTCAGCGATCCCTTAGATCCTGTGGGAACAGCGACGGACCAACTTCTATCTATACTGACACGTTGACAAATAGGAAACCAGACCAGGAGGAAACCGAGTTCTCAGACGGAGGGGGCACAATTTCCACTGTCACTTACAAGCGCCAGCGAAAGGTTGCACCACCCCGACTCGGTCTCAGCATCACGTCATCATTTCCCAGCACTCCAGCAGTCGTTGCTGTGGGGCTGGGATCTCATGACGTGGTGCTGAGACTGGATCTGGGTGGAGTTACCTTTATCGGGCGCTTTTAAATGGCGGCGGAGATTGTGCCACCTCCGCCATTGAACTCTGTTTGCTGCTGACCCTGGGGGACTAGCCACTGATGATCATCGAGAGGGAGCAGAAGCTGCAGTAGCTTCAGGAGGTCGGGAAGGAAGCTTCAGCATCCACTGGCAAAACGTCGTCTTCTAGAGGAGATACTCCAACAGCCCGGGATTCGAATTCAATTGGATCCGATCCTCTAGAAAAGTTAGAAAACAGCAAGTAAATCTGCTTCGGCCGTCTTAATGCTCCTTGAGTCATGGTTTCTTGATGATCAATTTGGAATACTCTTTCCTGCTCAATATATATTGCTGGATCTGGATACTTATTTGAGACTCCAAATTAAAAATATATATTGTCAATATTGGCTTATAAAAAAAAACCCTTTTCAAGGTTTTAAATATATTTATCAAACAACATAAATATATGTATAATCGCAATACTAATTTTCTTTCCTTGCCTGTGAAATATTTAGCGGGTTAATGAGGCCTCTGTTAAGAAGTGCCCTGCTTAACCCTTGTTGCCAAAGTTCGCTGCCTTTTTTGTCTATTGTTTTGCTTACTTGTTGGTTGTTGTTTTTAATTTTTTTTTTTTTAGCTTTTTGCCGCCTGAAACCCGAGCTCAATTAGAAAAAGCAAGTTCAGACCGCCACCTCCAGGGCTACGCCCCCGGAACTCAGCTTAGAAGAGGGGGTGGCGGAGTGAGGGGGCGGACAGGGAACATTTTGGGCTTCCTGTTGCCGGGAACTCGCTGCTGGCGCAGCTCCTGGAGTGCTTCTGCAACAATTTATTTGACCGACAACAAAAGCAGAAGCAGAAGCATCCAGCATCCATCATCCATCCGCAGACGCTCTCTCTCTCCTCTCTCTCTGTGGCCACGTGTGTTTTCAGTTTTAATTTATCTAAACTTTTGCAAGTTTTAACTGACTGCGAGCAGGCTCCCCCTCTTTTGGCCTGGCCGCAATTTGCAATCTGACCTTTTAACCCCTTTGCACACGGACCCCCGAAAAAGGGCAGACGACGGATGCGATGCGACCTTGTAACCACAGCAACAGCACGGAGCACTCCACTCACCGAAAACGGAGAGGGGGGGAGGAGGAGAGTCCCCTCACCCGGCAATTTCCCATTTTCCCAGGCAGCGAAAGAAAGACTCGAGCTCTGCAGCATCCATCTTCATGGGCTGGCATTTAAATGTCACTATCGGAGTGCTGATAACTATAATTATGCCCCCTAAAGATTTATTCCCATCATTTTTTCAGGGGAACGAAGGCAACAGGTGCTTAAGACATCATCGATTTTAATCAATTACAGTGGTTAAAATATGGAATTTCAAGGGGGTTTCAAGCTATTCGGCGAGCTAAGAAGTTAAAGTAATTACTAACTTTTTCAAAGAGTTTATTGAAAGAATTTTAATAAATTTTTTTTAAGTTTTAACTTAATATTCATATTGTAACCTCTTATCTTTACGAGTTATATATTATTAATAAAGAATATTTAACACATTCCAGAGAGTGACATCACCCTAGATGTCCCCTTTAATTTATCTTGTAAGCCGTATACCCTCGCTGGCATTAGGTAAATATTTTACAGGCTCTCCAAGAAGTGGTTACCTATATATATATATCGTTATTAGCATATAACTACAAAGATAACTGCCAAAGGGGCCAACTAATATTCATTATTCATCACGAAATGAAACGGAGGCAGCCCAAGGAGGCGACAATTATTTGCGGTGGCTTATCGCTCCATGGTCTTCGGTCTGCGGTCTTGGGTCTTTGGTTTTCTGGCCAAAAAGGTGACTGACTGCACGACTGGACGTGAGTCAGCTTTAGTTGGCCCCCAGACTGACAGACTGACAGAGTGACAGAGTGACACACTGACAGGCCCATCGGGCAGCGCCAAGGTGGGGATGCAGTGGATGCAGCGGCCTCCAATCTGTGTCATATCTTAGAGAAAATAGCCCCTCTGAATAGGAAATATCTTAATAAAAAAAAAAATATACCTTGGTTTAACTATGAAATTTCCTCTTAAAAACTTAGAAATGCATTCAGTTTTCAGGGGATTTTAATAGGTAATTTCTCAAATATTTCTAATGCCTCCTTATTTTCCCTACTCTTAAATACTTTTCCCAGTATTAAAGTTGCCAAGTTTACCTTAAAAAATAGCAAATATAAACTAAATATTCCCAGAAGTGCATACAACTCAGGCAAACTGTAAAAACAAGTGGAGAACAAGTAGAAACCCGCCGCGACGGAGTCACCACCAGATGATGTCATACATAGGCGCAGGGAGTCGGAGTCAGCCAAAGTGATATCACTATCCAAAATAAGAAATATGAAAAAAAAAAAAAAAAAAAAGAAACTGAAAATAAAACTATTTTCCTCTGGTGATGTTGCACATAAATCAGATTTGCCACTGGCGCTGAGAGTGCAGCAACGCGCAATCATTATCATCAGCAGCCCACAAATCCCTGGGGGCCATTAATCAAAGTTCGGCCATCAAGATGTTAGCATCGAAATTACACACTCATAAAGCCGAATTTGAGTCGAGGAGCTGCGGCATCGAAGAACCACCGAAGAAACTGCAACCACAGTGGATCGAGCCACCAAAAACCCACCAAGCACACAGCAAAAAATAAAGGAGATATCAAAGGATGATCAGAGGGTAATTAATCTAGAATACATACATAATACATTTGATACTTGGGAACTATTTATTTAAAGGAATAATTAAAAAAGAAATAGCTTTATGAAACTAAAGAAATAATTAAAAAAGAAATAGCTTTATGTACTTAAAGAAAGAATTTAAAAAGAAATAACCTCTACCTCAGGCAACTACATTTCTATAAAAACTATTCTAGTTACTCAGAAACATCATCTAGATTTGTTCCATTAAATATTAACTTTAAAACCTTTTTACACATATTGCATAAATTTATATATCCCATAAATATTTGATTATATTTTTCAGATAATATTTAAATTCTCTCTGCAGCTATCCGCTGGGTGGGCGATGCAAATCGCAAATGGCAGAGCCTCTGGCGGGTGACGCCGTATGGATGCAGTACGTCACTGGCTCCGAATTCAGAGTCGGAGTCGGAGTCGGAGTCGAGACTGGAGGCTGGGGGCAGCAGTCGGCAGTCGGAGCGTGTTTAATTGCATGCAATTTGTTTAAGACACTCCGCGGCTACCTAAGCCACAGTGGAGACTCGCAGATTAATTAATGCAAACTCAATTTTAGATCGAGAGAAAAAGTGCTTTAAAAAATATGGATAGCATTTATAGAGCTGGAAAATATTGCCAAGTTTAATATATAATATAAACAATAAAATAATTTTATATTTTTTTTAAATATAATTAACGATATAATAACAGAAAAATTGTAACAAATATATAATTGAAATATATATATCAATTCAAATTTATAATAAAATTATCGCATTATCGATTAATAGCAGAAAAATATTATCGAATTTATGTTCAACGCATATAAGAACTAATATTCAATAAAATTTAATTTTAATAAAAATTAAATTGTTAATGCATTTATATTAAAAGTATATTTTTAAGCACATTTTTAATAAAAATATCGCAATGTCGGTTAGAATCACAAAATAGTTGTCGAAGTTATAATTAAAATATATTTCAAATCTAATTTTTAATATAATATATCGCATTATTATTATCAATATCAGAAAAGAGGTTTTTAAATTTATATTTTCAAAAAATGATTTTAAAAGTACATTTTTAACAACCTCTTTATATTTATTTCCAATAAATGATCCTTAAAACACAATAAAGTCTTGTCTTTGGAAGAATCAGATATACCTAACAGAATGTCGATTTTTATGCATTTTCAGCTATGTTAAAAAATTGATATCGAATATTTGCTAAAGATTAAATTTCGATTGTCATATATTGGTACAGTACAGCTATTTACCGTCATCATTAATTCAAAACATTCTGTAAATTCCTGATTCCAGATGTCTCCCTCTTGTTTAATATTTGAATTCATTAGTATCTAATTTGTAATCAGTTAAATATTGAAAAGTATTTAAATAGTATCAAAATTGTAATCTGTTAAATATCGAATTTTTATTTTTATATATCGATACATATCGATATTTTCTGTCATCACTAATTGAAAACATTTTACAAATCACAAATTCCTAATGTCCCTGTATTTTTTACAAGTTTTAGTAAACTTTTTTTTAATTGTTATATTATTTTGTTGGTCTCAGAGGGCCCACTGTGGCCGGGACGATCCGAGTGTCTATGTGGGCCAGGCTATATGTTACAGCCACTCACAATGGGCAGACGTCGCGCGGTATTACAATTTTCGGTTTTGCGTTACAGCAACTCATTAGGCACGCACAGACGACAGACGACGGACGACGGACGACGGACGACGGACGACGGACGGGTAACGAACGCCGGACGGGGCGCCGCGGCTACGATGGTGACGAAGGCATCGTTGTAGGTCAGCAAAACGGCGACGCTGACTGAGGCTGCGACTGCGACTGCGCCGCAACTGCGAAGCCGGCTTCGTGCTTCACAGTTCAGTCGCTTCTTGCCGGTTTTCCTGAAGCCGCCGTTTGTTGTTGTTTCTTTTTTTTCTCTCTTTTTTTTTGTTATTGTTTTGGCCATATTTTGTTTGGTTTTTGGGTTTGGTTTTGCATTCTGAACGCTTTTTGTGTGTGCCCCAAGTTTAAACTTAATTACCTGAGCGAGTGTCGAGTGTGCACAAATATGGAGCCAGTCGGCACTCGGCACTACGCACACTCCACATCGCCACATTTTAATTTCGTGCGAGCAGCTTCCTTATGGGACAGGTAACATAAATGTCCATTACAACTAATATTTACGATGGCTTAAATATAGGGCCAAGAAAATATGAAATAATGGGGAGTTTAACTTGACTTTTTGGGATGAAATTAAGCTGGGAAAATATTAACCAAGAAATAGTTGCTTAGAAATATTTTAAATAATTCTGGAAGTAGATTAACCACTTAAGAGAAATATAATTCAATGTTTATAAAACTTGTAAAATACAAAATAAATATATTAAGATAATATATAATATAATATATATATTTATTTACATATATTAATCAGCAAACACTTGTCGGTAAAAAACCTGTAACACTTGCTTTTTATATTACCAAATGACATGTTTAACATGCATTTATGAATATTATTCCAGCAGAACCTTGAACATATTTAAGAGCAGCTTAAATATGTGATTTTATGACTAGAAAAAAAAAATACTAAAACTCATAATAAATACTGAGTACTACTGAAGGTTTCTGTACTATTTTCTACACTATACTATTTTCTAAGCATTTTAATAACACTTAATTCTAAAAGATAAAAAACTACTAAAACTCATAATAAATACTGAGTACTACTGAAGGTTTCTGTACTATTTTCTACACTATACTAATTACTAAACATTTAAATAACTTAATGCTAAAAGATCTTGCTCCATAAATAATAATAGCCAACTATTACTACTCTCTCTCTCTTGCCGTCACTTTTGGCATTATATTTTATATATGGGGACTCTTATCTGATCCACATTAGTGTCATTATGATACCCAGTGCCTGTTTTTGGGCATCGGGAGCATAAACGGACTATCGCCGGGGATCGGATTGGATCGGCTTTGGGAGACGTGCTTTGCATATAGCCGCGCCCACTTGGTGCGCCAAACACGTCGCAATCACTGAGCCCAGACAAAATCTATATAAAAAATGAATAAAAAATAATACAAAAAAATAATACAAAAAAAAACTACAAAAAGAAAAAGGAAAAAGGAAAAAATCCAAGCAGACAGTCTTCAAACTTAGAGCCTAAGCCGGATAATTTATGCCGCTGCCAAGACAGTTCCTCTGCCTCAAACCGACGCCTATAGCATACCGGCTAAAGGTTTTCAAAGCAAAAAAAAAATATATATATAAATAAAATGCAGGAAAAAAACGATATAGTATATAAAAAATAAAAAAAAAGCCTGGAGAGGCGGGAGAACTGCCAAATTGGTAGGCTGAAAATGTTTTTTTGGGCCATTTGATTGATTCCTCGCCTCGGTTTTACGACCGCTGCGCGATTAGCTTCGATGAGGTAATACCTGGGCAAGGCGATAAGCCCCCCGATCCGAGCCGAGGTCGCTGCGGGGCGGGGGTGGGGGGTATCGTAACGATAAGTCTGCGTCGACACGATAACTTAACCGCCGGCTACGTCAGTACTTAATTTATAGATACTGCCCGGATCGCAGACGTGTGCCAAAGTCTTTTGGCTTTAACTACATTACTCGATCTTCCGACTCGATTGGGGTCAGGAGTGGACTGTAGCTTAGATTTTCTACCTCTTTTTTGAGTTAGAAATTATAATTGCAGTTTGGTTTACTATCATTAAGTTGAAATTAAACTTCTCTCCTAATAAAAACTAACAAGGAAACCTAGGAATATAGAAATAATATATATAAATAATATCGGGGCGATGGAATGTGAATGGACTGCATTGTGTGGCTGACGGTTGACCTCAAGTGCGAACAACAAAGGCAGCGTTTGGGATAAAAGGTAACCTCCTGCACTGGCTCCTTTGGCATCTGTGACTGTGTATCTGTGTATCTAGTATCTGTGTATCTGTGTATCTAGTATCTGTGTATCTGTGTATCTGTGTATCTAGTATCTGTGTATCTGTGTATCTGTGGCTCTGTGCCCCGCTGCAGTTGTCGTCAAGTGCAACGTCATCCTGCTTATTAAAGGTATTACACCGGCACACACACACACACACAGCGAGACAATGCGAAAGGAAAAATAAAATAAGAAGAAGAAGTAGGAAATAAAAGTAAAAATACAACTACAGAGTGCAACAGTAGACAACAAGTAAACGTAATTACAGCCGCAGTCGCCGAGTCGCTGTCGCTGTTACTTTTGCCGTCTCGAAATCTGTTAAGATTTCTCACTCAGAGA
Organism: Drosophila jambulina; assembly: GCA_018152175.1. Taxonomy (NCBI): domain Eukaryota; kingdom Metazoa; phylum Arthropoda; class Insecta; order Diptera; family Drosophilidae; genus Drosophila; species Drosophila jambulina. Next base: position 5,940,302 of record JAECXH010000006.1, read on the forward strand.
AATAATTGTATTTTGTGAATATGAATCTTAGAAAATTAAATGTTCTCATAATTATCAAATATTTTTTTTGTCTAACTTTCTAAGGTTTTCATTGAAAATATTCTATTGAAAATCTATAGAAAATATTAAGGAAAGGTTCTTATAATTTTATTATCTTCAGGAATTTATCTAAAATCGAATACTTATTGAATTATATTTTTAATTATCATATATTGAATATACAAATATCTTTTCATATTAAAAATATTCTTACCAAAAATCAACAGAGAACTAGAAAAAAAGTTCTTATAATTCCCAACTAAATTTTTCGATCACTGAAAGACTTATTTTCTTCAGAACTTTTTCTTTCGTTTGATTGTTGAAAATGTAATATATATATTTTTTAAGACTCCCTTGTAGTTTATCAGCACCTAAAATTTATTTATTTGTCTCAGGACTTGCTTAGGAAATATTATTTTAGTTAACTTATAGAGCATTTTTATAGAAATGTTATATGTTATATAGAAACATAAAAACAAAAAAGTGTTAAATAATTCCCAACTGTTTTTTTGGCCGGTAAAAGCATTTGTTTTCCTTGCTTATAATATATTTTAACCATTTAAGGTTTAATCTCCTTGGAAGTTAATCTTATCTAATTTGATCTTAATTTCTTTGAACTTTCCTGATAACTTCAAATTTTTGTATTATATATTATAAATTATTTATAAATAATTATTTTCTAAATATCATTTTTTAAACATTATTTCTCCCAGTGCTGTTGTTGTGGCTGTAGGCCTCCTTCTCATTGTCACACACAAGAATATATCTCAGGGGGCGACCTGGGGGGGAGGACAACCTCTTGACTGCGGCTTGTTGATTTCTTCTCTTCTCAGGGGGAATTCAAGAAGGGTTCAAGGAGGGGTGACAGTGACGGTGACTGCGACTGCGACTGCGACTGTTACTGTGACTGTGGACTCGACTCGCATTGCTGCACATTTTGCTTGGCAGCAAAACAGAAGAGTTATTTCTTCTATGATTCCAGCACTTGAACTGCATTAGCGTAAGCTGCGGGGCACACCCAGCGACACACACACAACACACACACACACACACACATCATAACTGGGTCTAAAGCTGCCCCAGCTGACAATACATCAATGGCTGTCAAACTGTCGAAGGGGTCCAAAGTGCGATGCCTTTTTTTTCGTTTTTTGTGACACGAAAGGCCACACATTTTGGCGGATTTATTATACGTACATAATGTACATATATGTAATTACTTTATGTATATGCCATCCTAGGCAATTAACATTTACCATTTTGGCAGGTTCTACGACCCAGGGAGAAAAAAAAATTATTAAAACAAAAAATGAAAACAATTTGCCAGTTGCCAGTTTTTATGGCGAAACGCGACGTTTTATGTAAATTTCCGAGAAAATGTTTTGGGTGTAATAATGTGCTCAAGCATTAGAGATCGAGTTCAACAAGGGGTTAAAAGTCAGTCAGTTTAGCATAAACTTTGGGTTTAAACAGTTAACTGGAAAAAACCAACTCCTAATTTTCAGTTTTATCTTGTTGATAATTAATTATTTATATACCTCTTTAGGCTTTGTTTAGAGATTTGTGTTTTTTTTTTTATGATTTAAAATATAATAATTAAGGAAACCCATAAAATCCAAAAGTAAGTCAAAGAACTACACATTTTTTTAAAGGAAACCTTTCTTTTACTAAGTAAAATGACAAAAAATCTATAAGAAATAAAAAAAAATAAGGAAACAGTTAATAAAGAAATACAAAACCATCTGAAAACTCTATCCATCTTACTATCTTTATTATCTCTCAATCCAATCATGTTTGTTCCCCTAAAAAATTGTGACCAATGTCTGTGGGATGTCAGCTTGGATCTCCAAGGTCAAGTTGCTCTTGTTAAAAAAAAAAAAAAAAAAAGAAGAAATAGAAATCGTGGCTGTCTGAAGTTTATATTTGGGGCTTTTATTTTGTTTTGGGCTATTTCTATTTCGTTTATTTTTTTTTTGTTTTGTTTTTTTTTTTATTTGGCGGCACGTTTCATTTGTGGCCAACAACAAGCACCAGAGACACACACAGAAACAGGAAATAAATCAAGTTTGGCTTTTGGTCAAGAGTCAACTTGGCAGCGAGTGTTTGTTGTAGTCGCCGTTGTTGCTGTGACAGCGACAAATATTTGTCTTTTGACAGCTAATGGGCTCATTTAGGGGTTCGATCGGGGTTTAAATATATATATATATGTATGTCTGTATGTATATATAGCTACCCATATGCATATAGCCAGAGGCGGGGCTGGCGAGCGTCAAGCTGTCTCGAGTCTTCGAGTCTTCGAGTCTCTCGAATCGATCCGAATCGAATTGAATCGAATGGAAATAGATTTTGCAAACATACCTGCAAGCAGAGAGAGCAGAGAGGGGGGTTTGTTAATTGAATTATTAATGCATAAATCAATAAAGCGAATGGGGGGGATGATCGCGCGATAATGATTATGATGATGAGCTCGGGGAACTCGTTTCCGTTCTGCGTTTTAAGCCAGAATCTAAACCAAATCCAAGTTAAAGCAGCATTTGTCATTCAATTTGTCAGGGAAAAAGTTATGGCTTTAGGTAGGAGGATAATCTGAGATGATCTTAGTTGAAAAATTTGATTTTAAGATCCTTAAATTCATTCATTTGAAGTACACAAGTTAATTGAAGCTTAAATGGGGCTCTTAAAGCAAGGTATTTTATATATTATTTACAATATGTCTAGAGACAAGTATTTATATATATTTCTACATATTTATTTACCTTCTTAAATATATATACATGTTAAGTAGATATTTATATACAATCCTTGCTTAAATATGTCTTTAAATAAGTCTTGATATATATTTACATATATCTATACATATTTCTATATTTTCCCATATATATATTTATATCTTTTATAAACTTCTCCTTCACACATCTCATTTACACTTTTCATTCACATTTATCTCGAGTTCCTGTCCGCCAATTCCCTTGAATTCTGTACTAAACCCCACTCTCTGGGCCCTGTGAAATCCGATTTGTGTAGTCTGTCCCGGGAATAATACCAGCTGATCCCAGCCAGAAGCTAATGAACTTGGCTCTGAAAGCGCTGATCTTGGCAGAAAATATTTTTTGTGCACCCGACACCGTTTTCCAGCGCAAAAAATGATTCCAATTGCAGGGGAATATATACACATATACATCTTCCACGGAGAGTGGAGTGTGCACGCGTTCTGGGCGATCCAACCCGACACCGCTTGGAATATTTGGACGCTGAGTCAACCCGAGAAATGGGGGCCACTTAGTTGGCCAGTTGCCCTGGACAAAGGTCTGGCTAATGGGCGGCAAGATAAGGCAACTAGTTTTGGGCCAAATAAAATAATCATAAGCTGAGCCAGCTTCTGCTTGGCTTGGAGAGAATCGAACAAAAATTGAAAGAAACTTTACCAATACTCTATATAAATATATACATTTTAAACACAAGTTATAAATTTAAGTCTTAAATGAAATGAAAGATATATCAGCATAGAGAGACACATTTTTAGAACTTAAAGGTATAAATATATTTATGAAAATTGAACTACAAAACTCAGGCACACTTAACACACATTTCCAATCCAAAAACTTGTCACCATCTCAGTTGTGGCCTTAGCCATAGGGTATTTAAATCAGAAAAAAAAAGGGAAACCTGTTTGGTTATGGCCAAGGAGTGACGATCTCACACGATTTTGGTCATGCAAATGTCAGCGGCAATATGCATTAAATTAAATGAAATTAAGATTCATCAGCACACGAGTGCCGGCGGTTTGACAGCCACTGTTAATGAGGGGGGCTTACTCCCATTCCGATCCCGTTCCCGTTCCCGCCCCAATCCCATGGCCTGGCCCCACTATCAGTCAGTTGACGCCTTATCAACTTGGCAACAACATGAGCATGAACTGCAGCAAAGGCAATAAGAGCCGAGTCGAGTCGAGTCGAGTCGAGAAACTATGCCACCTATGTATGTGAATCTATATCTTATCTGGCCCATGGGCTATGGGTTTCTTCCAGATACTCGCACGCCTTGTGGGCTTACATAGTAGACCCGCGTTAGTTGGGGAACATATTTCTTTAATTGACTGCCGCAATTAGCTCAAAACTGTGAGCCTTTGTTCTCCGCTGCCGAAACAGAAAACAAATTCGATGAAATATCAATAAAGTAGCTGACACCCCGAAATATATAAATATATAAATATATAAATATTTTATGCAGCCCACGAAGTATGAGTCGAAGTGGAAATACACTTTAAAGGCGATCACCTGCTATCGATATAAGGTAGAAACTATCGCTGAGATCGATTTTTTGACTCAGTTATTCGAATTGCTCTTAATTTTAGTTATAGAAATGGAAATAAAACTATAAAAAGAAATCTTTAAGTTATATTTGCTTACAAATTAAGGGGAAACACTTTATAAAGGCTTTAAAAGCATTTGTCAGCTATCGATATTGGGTTGAAACTATCGGTAAAATCGATTCTTTGGCTCTAATAATCGAACTGTTTAAGCTTTCATAATTTAAGTCCCGCAATGGGAGTATTAGTGTTTATATTTGATTGAAAATGATTTATTATTGGGTTTTTCCTTATTATCACATTTTATTATCTGAGCTATTGAATTGTTTAACAATTTAAATCGATTACTTTTTATCTTTAGAAAAAATAAACTAAATTTTAAATGTATTTGTCTCATTAAAAAATCACTTGCAGCGACTCAAATGGAATCGAAATCGAATTGATTTTCGTTGAAAATCAAAGTGTTTGTCATGGTTTTATCGTTTTTAGTGTTTTTTTTTTCGATTTTTGTTTCTTTTTTGGGGCTTATTAAAGCATAAATATATGCAAGTCGCGTAAGGCAATGGCAAATTAACGAATTTGCATAATTATGCATCATTTTGTTGGCTTGTTTGATTGCTGCTTTTATGCTTTGTTTACTAATTAATTGGGCCCGAGAGCTGGACGCAGTTTGGCAGGAACTGGACTCGAGGCGATACAAAAAATTGATTGCCGAATTTATGGTGGAAATTAAGGCTCGGGCATCAATTAATACAAATTGAAATGATGTGAATTTCCATTGAATTTCACTGGCTGGCTGCCTCCTCCTTTTCTGTTTCATCTTTTATTGTATTTATCTCCGTCATGCTCCAAATGGAGATCGCCAGCGATGATGCAACTCCAATGGCATCGAAACTCGGGAGACGCCACACAGACAGACACTCATGTATCTCGATCTGCGATCTGTGATCTGCGAGGCGATGCTGTGCAGGCATTTTTTAATTTCCCCCGAAATAATAAAAAAGCGTTTAAGATTTATGAAGACGATCCCAGCCGACCTCCCTTCCCCTCCCCAAAAACGACTGAGAAAAACAGAAGCCACAGCCGCCGCCTGCTGATGTCACCCGCATTATCATCACGATCATTGGCAGGCATTTCCATTAATTCTTGATTTTTTCCAAGCCCATCCGTGCTCCGATTATGATTAACGATTAGGAAAGGAATTGGAAGTCAATTCCCTCAATTGAAAGCGCCCCAAGCATTTCCGTTGATTAACCTCATCCCAATCCCAGTCCCCATCCCAATCCCAGTCCCCATCCATCGCCTAATTCCAAATTCAAATAAATTTTACTCCCGGCAAGCATTAATTTATCCATGAAACTTAAAGCGAGGCGAAACCCGTTTCAGACCATCTGCCTTGGAAATGTTTATCTATTATTGATCGGCAGTCAAAAGTTTGCGAATGGCCACAGATTATTGGTGATAGTATCGAAATGCCGGCCGATACTCTTGCTTGCTTATCGAAAAATCCATTAAAACCAGAAGCAGATCATTAATCGAAAAGGTAATGGAATATTCTGAACTAAATTCTATTTATTTCTGATATAAATACTCGAAAAGCATTAAAAATATGACTTAAGAAAAGGTTTCACAGGATTAAAAAGAAAAAATAAGACTTTAAAAATGTTATCTTACTTGTAAAAAAGAATAAAAAGGAACTAAAAATATTTTACAGATATTTGTTTATATTTTTTTAAAATATATAAATTGATAAAGGGACTTGAAAGGCATTTAAAAGAAACCTAAGTGTTTTCTATGTTCAAGAAAATGTTGTAAGGAACTTAAATAAAAGAACTATATGAAGGCTTTCGAACTATTATTATTTCCTTTTTCAAAATTAATTTAAATTTAAATATTTTGAATCTAGAAATAAATTTAATAAAAAGCTGAAAATGAATTCTCTCAAACTTATTTGTGTTTTTGTATTATTTAATAAAATGTTGGCAAGGATTAAGATGCTAGAGTTGTATAATAAATATTACAAGTACAACAAAATTTTATATAAATATATCTTATAATTGAAATATGGCTTAAAATATTTCTCTAAATTTTCATACATACAAAATAACTTGAAAGACATTTAAAAGAAATAAAGAAGATGTTATGAAGGACTCAAAATAAAAACTGTAAAGAAAAGTTGTATAAATATATATTTAAGATATTGAAAAAACATATTTAAGTTGAAATATGGTTTTGAAATATTTCTCTATACCTTCAACAAACTAAATTTTATGATTAAAAAAAATGCAATTAAATAAATAAATTACAGAGCACATAACACATTTAGAATAGAAAATTCTATGAGGCTCTTCCATGCAATTCAATTTTACCCATTAAAACCGTACCTAACTGATCAATTTATTAGGGTTAATAAAATATATAGTTGAGTTGTGTTCCACGTGATCGGTGAATAGATTGAATACAATGTAGCTACTACAGAGGAAGCATTTGCATCCCCCGAAAGGGCTATTAATTTTTTGGCTCGCCCAGAAAACCTCAAGATTTATAGAGCCCAGAGCTCTGTGTGGCTTAAATCGATGATGCCTTGAATGTGGAATGAGGATGGGGATGGACATGGAATGGGAATGGCAATGGGAATGAGGGGACCCTCCCAAAAAAAAACAAAAAAAAAAAGACATATGCCTCGGCTGCATACTGATGCGATGTGATGATGGGATCATTTCGCTGATTTTCTTAGATTTATTAGCACTTTTTCGCGAGAACATTTGCCTAAATAGAAATTTAAATGCAATTTTCAAGCACACACATTTTTATGGCGTCATTTTGTTTATTTCTTTTGTTCTGCGAGATGATGGGATGATGACACAATGGTTTATATATATTTTTTATATATTATATATTACATATATGAAGCACCCACACTGGCAGCCTGCATTTTGCAATAACTTAGAAGGCAAATTGCGACAGTTTCGGAATTTTCCCCCTCGAGAAGAACGAGAAGAACGGGCGGTGGCTGCTGTTAATGGGTGTTGGGTGTTGGTTTTGTTGCTTTTTCTATTTTCAACATTTACGCAATGCAATAGTCAAACAATAATTGCTCATATGCCTCTCTCTCTGTATGTTTGTATACTATACACTATATATATATATATATATATGTATATATATATGTACTTATGTGGTGTACAGACGCGCCATGCAAATATTAAATTACATTGCAAAGTGAGAAACGAAAAGTCAGGCTGAGAAAAATTGGCTTTGCACTACTTTTCTGGCATTGGTTTCCATTCCACTCCGGCGTGTGTTTAGTCTACGGGGCAAATATTTCAATGGATACATATATATATATATTATATATATCACCTTATCACCTGGAAATAGTGACCATCCAGAGGGAGAGAGTGGAATGAACTCTAATGAACACCGGGGTATCGTTTGCATTCCAACTCAACTCCAATATCAATAGCAAAGCGAAGCTCATCGAACTCCCAGACTTTGGTATCTTGTTCTATAAATAAATGCTTGCCTCATAGTCAGTTTTCCCAGTTTTCCTGGCTGCAACAGGCGCATACGTCACGCCTTGGACGAGGGCCAGGGAAAACGGATCCCGGATCCAGTCGGTCTGTCTGAGAATCCCAGAGAGAGGAAGAGAGGGGCGGCATCAGGTCAGATGGCAAATGGCTTAGTGACTAATGGTGTCCGGAAGCTGTGCACCATGCACTACATATATGTATATATATGTATATATATGTATATAGTGTATATATTATATATGCCAATTGACAAAGTTAACACACGCGGCGATATCGCCATTGGGCAGATGTAGTGGGCATTATAGGAAAAGCGAACCAGACACTTCACGCTGGCACCTCGCACCTCGCACCTCGCGCCTCTTGCCTTGTATAAACAGTTTTAAGTGTGCCAGTTGTCCCTGCGGCTCCCCCCTGACCGCCTGCCCCTCCTCCTTCACCCCTTTTCGTGCTGAACTTGAGCTCAAGTGGGTGGCGGAAGGGGGCGTGCAGCCTCAATGTAATATTTAAACAAATGCTCGCCTGACTCTCTTCCACTGAAAACTGCATGTGATCGTGCATAGAGATTAATTAATTTGTACCGTTTTACAGCTAAATTATAATATTAATTCATAAAAAATATATTAAATACAGAGGAAGTTGCTTTAACAGGGCGGCCCCCTTAGGTAGGCAACGTTTTTTGCTTAAGAAGACCGGCTATTTCATAGTCACCAGCTTACTCATTATTCTGCTTATTTTTACCAAAATTTCACCAAATTTCATTTAGCTTTTTGCCTAATTGAAATGCTTATATATATATACATACACGATCCTGGGTAACAGTGTACAGATTCACAGACAGACAGAGAGAGAGGTAGAGACTGATAGAGAGAGACCGAGACAGACATGGCGACGTATCACATGTGTGATCGAGGGTCCAACATCTTGTGTCCATATGTTGCACAAACAAACAATCGAAACAGAAACCGTGAAGCCACGAAAACAAGAAAACCGGGAGGAGGGGAAGGAGAACGTACCCCAAGACCGAAGGGAATGTGCCAACGGACGCATCTTTACACAGAAAACCAAAAAAGAAAAACAAAGAAAAAACATAATCCGAAAAGCCGAAAAAGAAACCGAACTGAAAACTGAAAACTAAAAACGACAACAACAAAGTCAAAAAAGCTGCGAAATGAATTTTACTCATCTGCTGCCTGTTTTGTCGGGGTCTTTTGGGTGCTTTAATTTTTGTATTTCTTGTTTCTTGTTTGGCTTGCAGTTGCTCTGTTGATGATGCAAATATTTTGACAGTTTGTTTGACAGACAAGTGGCGGGACCCGAAAGGGGGTATACATATCAGGGATAGGGCGGGAGGGAGGCCAATCTGTGAGTGATATGGGCCTTATGACCGGCGCCCTTATAGGAGGATGTGTGTGCCGATGTAAACAACTTAATCTTAAGATCGGATGCCATATGGCTAAAATGTTTCCAAATTCGGTTATTAAGGTTGCCTTAATTGCCGTTACATTTTGTTTACACCTGCTTTTAATTAAAATACCTTTGGCTGTGAATTAAACACTATATCTTCACAGAGATAAGCTCTATTTTCAGGCTCATTCAAGTTCAGTCATCAATCTTGGAGGGATAAGATAAACGATAAACGATAAACTACAAACGATAAACGATATCTAGACAGAGACAAAGAGATTGTCTAGAAGATCGCTAACCCCGGCCACCTGATCGTATACGCAATGTAAGACTACGGTGATGGGCGGAAATACGCATACGCCGGATGGGCAGGATGGAAAACGGGGAAAACTGGCAAACTGGCAAACTGGTAGACTGGAAAACTGTAAAACTGAAGCCTATATCAAGCTGCTGCTGCTGCTGCTGTTGTTGTCAGTGACCTCGTTACACTCCGATTCGCAGTGGCTCCTTCTTGGAGCTCCAACGATAAGCCCTCTGCCCAGGCGATATAGCCCATATAGATGTATATATTTTTATACGGCGGACGGACGGCACAGTTCGAATTTGGCCCCATTTACGCAACTTCCGATGTGATAAAAAGTGAGCCGCTGCAGCAAAACAAATCGAATCAAAACAACAGTCGTGGTGCTGTCCGAAAAAGAATCGAACTATATACTCGTACATATGGAGCACACACTCGTGTGAGGTCGTTGCTGCTTGATTTGAAATGTTAATTTAAGAAATTATTTCATGCAAGACATCGGCCGGGCATCGTCTATGGGCAACATGTCATTAACACGCTGATAAGGCGCTATCATCGCGCTCATTATGGTGTTTGTATGTAGAACACCCGTCATATAGATAGAAATTAGAGCTCGAATGGGAACAATCGACTTCTCCTCATCATAATAATTGGCAAAAAGTCAAAAAACGAACGAATCCGATCCGAACAATCGCATCATTCAAGTGTCCAGCGACAATTTGGAAAAAGAAAAAAGGAAATTAATTCAACGTCTCTTCGCGACAGTGATAACCCCCGATGATGACCCCCAGGGCAGCCGAGATTCGGTTTATTTTTTTGGCCTCTTGTCGCCGCCAAATCCGGTCTTTTAACAGAGCCTTAACAGGGGCTTAACAGTTGAAAGTCTCTTGCTTTATTTCTTCTGTTAGTATGGAAAAGAAAACCCATTTCCATCGATTTGTATGCTAATCGCGGGTCTTAAGGGAAATATTATGTGTGTCATCTTAAATAGTTCAAGTTCGTCGTGTGTTGTGTCATCCGAAATGGTCCAGTGGTCCCATGGCATTAAAGATCCCAAATGGAAATGGAATAGATCGGCTGATAGTCAGCGAAATGGTTAGGTTGAGAGGGTCTACAACCCGAAATAGCATAGTCAGCGAACTGATCTTTAAAGTACCATTTAAAGAAGTTTTCTATATTAAATCATTAAGAGAATCTAGGGAGTTTTCGAAAAGAAAAATGTATACTACAAGTAAATTTGAAACTAGAAAATTATTTTAAAACTCAAAACTTAAAACCTTGATCAATTTTAGTTGTCCAAAACTCAAGGTGAAAGTCGTTAGCTATTAAAATGCCATTTTACACTATACAAAAGCCCTATATCAGCAAGATTTTGGGTTTTAAAGCTACGTATATATATATATCTTTGATACGGGCAGTTTAAGTACCCATTATAAAGGCGGCCATAAAAACCCTGGCTGTCGATAGTTCCAAAGTTTATTTAATTAATGCAAAACAGAGCCCCCGAACAAGTGAATGAAAGCGAAAAGCGTTCGCTATCAGTTGGTGGATTGATTTCTTCGATTCCCCACTTCCGGATATATGTATGTATATAGTTAATAGTAATATATAACGAACTATAACTCACCTTGGCATTGGTCAGCGGCACGTGGCAGGCGTTGAGGACGAAGGCCACGGCAAGGAGCCGCAGGAGCAGCGACCCCGTGTGACTCCTCCGGGATCCCGGCGATCCCGTCATCGTTTGTTCACGGATTTAACGCGTCTCAGTGGTATTTTTCGTGGTATTCTGGTACTCTCTGGTATTATACGGTATTTGGTATTCGGTTTCTTTTGGCAGCTATTTTAGGTTAGGTTTAGGTACTTGTGTGAAGGCAGTTTCGGTTCGTATTTGAGTTTGGTTTTAACGGCTGGCAGGTTGTGGTTACGGCTATGGCACTGCACAGAGATAAAAATATCAACCGAAAAATGTGGGCTAATTAGTTTACGGCATTATAATATAATATTCTTATCTAATGGGAACTCTAAAGTTTATCAAATACATAATACATAAATTTTAGGCACAAAAAATGAGTTATAAGTTAACACGGGTTTTTATTTCATTTCTTATTTTTATTTCTAACACAATCTATTCCATTTTCGGGTATTTTTCTCTCTGTGCACCAAAAAAAAAGGAAAAAATCAAATAAACAAAAAAAAAGTAACGGGGAAAAACGAGTATCAAAAACAAAGCAAAGAACACAGAAACTGGATGCGTTTCCCGGCATCAGCGAAAAGTTTCGACTTTGGGCGCTACCCAAAACCCGAAGATTCGAAGAGTTTCTGAAGAGGAGACACCGAAACCGGCCAAGTTCCCCGAAAAAACACTCGAAGATCCCCGGATTATAGGATATGTGCGCACTGTTCCCCGGCTTCGCAGACGCTGCTCTCTCTTCCAATTTCCTTCCTCCTTTTTTCTCTTTTCTCTTTGGTTGCCACTTTATAACATTTGGTAATTTTGGTAATTTTTTTCTTTCTGGGATTTCACGCGCGAACTTTCGGATCACAGTTACTTTTGGCAGAAGAACTCGCAAAAAAAATACAAGGAGCTGAGAGACAGGGTTTCTAGGCGGAGGACTCTTTCCCGGATTTATCCTTGCAGCTGGGCACTGGTGTGTGAGTGTGTGTGTGATTATGGGGAGCACTTTAAAAAAAATCGCTTCCCAAAAAGCGAAGGGGAGTAGGAGTGGAGTGAAAAGCACCGTTGGAATGTCTGACCCGAACGATGGCGCGCAACCGAATGTCTAAGAACCGTGCTGCGATGCTCCTCGCTGCCGCTGTCGCCGCCTGCGCCGCTGCCGGCTGCGCTGCCGCGCCGACCGGCGACCGCCGAAGAAACACGAGGCGAAACGAGACGACAAAACTTTTGCGTGCTCTTGTTATTGTTATTGCTGGGCATAACGGCGCTTAAGTGGCGACTGCAAGCCTGTTGCGTCGATGCAGCGGGCTTTTTCCCTCTCTCGCTCTCTCTCCTTTTGGGGCTTTCTCTGTTCTGTGCTCTCCCTTGCTCGTGCGTGGGTGCCAACTCACGCAGAGTGTATCGCGCCTGCTCTCTCACTCTCCTCTTTGAATCCTTTCTTCCTCTCCCACACCCCCCTCCCACAGACGGTGCTCTGTAGGTCAACTGATAAACAAGTGAAATAAACCAAAAGAAAACAAAATCCATTGCTCTTTGCACACTTTTCACCTTTCGCTGTTCTTGTTGTTGTTGACTATGCAGCCGGTTTGCCAATTACCCCTCTCACTCTTACTCCTGGAGCACACACACACAGAACACACACAGAACCCCCGCTTCTTTCGCACTTTTTGTGTTAAGCTCTTTGCATTTTACACTGGGAGAAATGGAAAATAGGGTTTCTTTATATTCTTAGAAAAGTAAGAATATATCGTATTGCTATAAGGGTTATACTCATATTAGTAATAATAAATAAAATTATAGTATTAGGAGATATCATAACATAATTTATATTATTACACATATAATAAATAAATATGATATAATTATATATAAATATTCATGTAAAATAAATAAATCTGTATATATGAATATATATAAATATTCACATAAAATAAATAAAATGAAAATGAAAAATTGCTAACAAAAAAAATTAAAAATATTTATAGTATATTATATATACATATATAGTATATATTACCCGTATTAGAAAAGCGTTATTCACTTGTACAATTTAACTCAAAACTAATGGAAAATTTAAACTTTTAACCCATTGCTACCTCAAATTTTATACATACATATGTACATATATATCCTAAAGATCCTGCCAAAAAAAATAATAATCCCCAATTTACATTACGACGAATCTCTGGAAGAATATACCGAATCCGATCTCATAATGAACGGAATGTGCAGCTGTTGATGCTTTTTTTCACGTTCAGAATGTGTTTTTGTGTTTCATGCTTCAACAACAAGGCGGAAAAGTTAGCTGGAGGGAAAAGCCGGAAAACTACAGACTACATATATGAAAATCAGGTGAATCGGCCCGCTTCAGAGTGTGCGGTCATCGGGCTAAAAGGAGATGAGGCCTGCTCATCACCTCCGAAATTCCTTACAATTTTCTGCAATGCACACAGAAGTATCCATAAAATGCAAAACTATGCTCACCTTGCGCATAATTTATTGTACGTTAATATTTTTGTTTAGCTAACACACTTTGGTCTATGCTTTTTACAACTTTTGATGAAGTTCATAAGAGTTGTGAGTGAAAAATGGAAAAAGAAAAACAAATTAAATTTATTTAGATGTGGCCGGAAAATTGGGAAATTTAACTTTTAAGGCAGTATTTATTTGGATCTTTGTGTAAAACAAGTTTGGCTTAATAAATACGAACTCCAAAAAAATATTAAACTGTTTTTAAAGTAAGGAAATCAATATTAACAATTTAGTTTAAAAGCTTAAGCATGTAAACTTAGTTTTAAGATTTTTCCAGAAGCAATAAATGCAAAATGAATATGCAAACTGAATAAAACAAAATTTATTTTTAGTTTACAATATCATTTTAATATTACAAATTTAGGAAAACATTTATCAAAATTGTTTATACCACTAAATCAAGAAGTAATTAAGCTAGTTAATGGTAAGTAAATACCCAAAATTGGTAAAAGTTTGGCTAGTTGGAGCCTGGTCATAGGTCAGAGGTTGCGCCGTGACCTTCATGCCCCCCACGAACTCCCAAGTCACCTCAGCCCAACCCCAACCCCACTTCCGACCTCCCGGCTTCCCGATTTCCCATTGGCCCCCGACTCTCCCAATGACCCAATGACATCCCGGACGACGCATGCGTGAGGAGGAACCGGCGGAACGGAGGAAGCCCATCGACCAATGGACACGTTGCGATTTTTCGGAGCCCCCCTTCCCCAGTCCTCGCGGTATAACCCAAAACTGGGCTCGGAACGGATCGAGAGGCGCCTTCGCAAATGGCCCACAGCTTCCGTTCGCTGATAACACGAAACGCTAAAAATACACACGCGAGAGAGATATCGCCTAATTATGCCCCCGAAAAAAAGTGACACTGACCTGGACGGCACTGTTCGGAAATATGCATATATAAATTATAAATTAAAGTACAAATATGGAAAATAATAAATATAATTGCGAATATAAGCAGGAAATCTCAAAATAAATACTCGCAGTTTCAGGGAATCACAAATAGAGTTAAATTATATTAAATATATTAAAATAATATTCACATTAATATACTAAATTTTAAGAGAAACCGTTTCTTAGAATATTATTATTTTTATTTTTCTTATTTTATTTTAGTATTGTTCTTACTTTTATTATTTTTATAGAAAGTCCTGGCATATTGTTTAAAGACTATAAGGTATTTTTCTTAAATTCAAACAAGGTCTCAAAATTAAATATGTATCAATATTATATATAATATATAATGTAGTACACATAATTCATAATCACACCTTATTTGAATTTAATAAAAGATCAAATATGTGTATAAAAAATTAATTAAAGTGTAAACAATGAATTCTGATGAAGCGTTAGTTTCCTTATGGGACAGCTATATATTCAAGAATAATTATAAATTTTTTAAAAACTCATCGCGAAAGGGATTACTTCACAGAAGCCTTCCAGAATCTTAAGAACAATTCATGGAAACATTTAACTTCCAATCTGCTGCGTATTAAATTAATTCATATTCTCAAAAAATATGATTCAAATATTAAAAACTCATCAAGTAAGTGATTATTTTAAAGAGTTATAACTATATATTATGAATATTTCATTAGAACATTTAATTGTCAATCCTTTTAATTTGAATTGAGTCTAGTCACAAAGCGTTTTAATTATGTAGCTTAATTATATATTTTGTTCAGTGGCCCGAATTATTTTTGGGGACATGTGTTTCTTTTTTTCGAACGTATGCACAGCCCAAGTAAATAATTATTATTTTAATTATAAGAACGATTCATGGAAACATTTAATTTCCAATCTGATGCGTATTAAATTAATTCAAATTCTCAAGAAAGATTATTTAAATATTAAAAACTCATCAAGTAAGTGATTGTTTTGAAGAGTTATAACTTTATATTATAAATATTTCATTAGAACATTTAATTATCAATCCTTTTAATTTGAATTGAGGCTAGTCACAAAGAGTTTTAATTATGTAGCTTAATTATATATTTTGTTCAGTGGCCCGAATTATTATTGGGGACATGTGTCTTTTTTTCGAACGTATGCACATTCCAAGTAAATAATTATTTTTTGGGTGGAGTCAATAGGTGGCTCTTATCGCGACGCTGCTGGCTGCTCGAAATTGGAACAAATGCTGGAAACGGAGAAAAGGTTATCGGGGTATCAACGGTGAGAAAAACCCAAAAAAGTCAGCATTTTTTAAAACCAATTTTCACCACCAATGGGTGTGGTGAAGGGTGGTGGGTATTGGCCCAACTCTGTTGGCCGCCTTGAAAAGCTGGCGCTAGTTTGAAAGTCACTGGACAGAAGCTTTTAGCCAAGTCAACAGAAGTTCGGCTGAAAAGCTTGCCAAAAGCTAATGTCTTTTTGCATATATATTCATATCAATTTTTTTAAATTAAATTTTCGTTAATATTAGAGCTAGTAAAAAATATATAAATAAAGGTATGAAATAACAGTTTCCTTTTTATTTTTTTTTTTTTTTAACTTAATTATTTATTGACTTCTTTGGCTAGGTTTAAGCATAAATAGAACTAGATCCAGCGATACATATCGACCAGGAGAGAGTTTTCCAAGTTGATCATCAAGAAACCACGTTCCATGGAGCCTTAAAGAGGACGAAGCAGGCAGCTACCAAATTTCTTTGAGATTTTCTATTTCCTCTAGAGGATCGGATCCAATTGAATCTGAATCCCGGGCTGTTGGAGTATCTCCTCTAGAGGACGATGTTCTGCCAGTGGAGTCTGAAGCTTCCTTCCCGACCTCCTGAAGCTACTGCAGCTACTGCTCCCTCTCGATGATCATCAGTGGCTAGTTCCCCAGGGTCAGCAGCAAACAGAGTTCAATGGCGGAGGTGGCACAATCTCCGCCGCCATTTAAAAGCGCCCGATAAAGGTAACTCCACCCAGATCCAGTCTCAGCACCACGTCATGAGATCCTAGCCCCCAGCAAAGACTGCTGGAGTGCTGGGAAATGATGACGTGATGCTGAGACCGAGTCGGGGTGGTGCAACCTTTCGCTGGCGCTTGTAAGTGACTGTGGAAATTGTGCCCCCTCCGTCTGAGAACTCGGTTTCCTCCTGGCCTGGTTTCCTAATTGTCACCGTGTCAGTATAGATAGAAGTTGGTCCGTCGCTGTTCCCACATGATCTAAAGGATCTAAGGGATCGCTGACATTGTCATCCATGAACAAGAACTCGTAATGTTCTTACCCAGCGCGGTCCTTGATTGGCTTGATGTCACACTTGGGACTGGGACTATTGCAATTTCATTTCTGTAGCCTCGAGAACTCCTTACTTTTTTAGATTTTGTTTTATGGCCAAAAGTTTAAATATTTGAATAGGAAAAATATCAAAAATTTTCTGGAAGTACTTTCTCATCGGAATTTAGTTTTCGAATGAAATATATTGATGCTTCTGACAGCCAGGAAATGTATCTACAGACTGAATGTTGTTAAACTGGGTGCTTTGGTATTGTTTTGTTTTTATTTTTTTTTTCACCACTGTAGAGATGTCATTTTTTTAGGAAACTGGGCAACTAACACAAGGATTTTTCGACTTGTATCACAACTTCGGGTAGGTCATTTAATCTAATGTTTATCTTATAAAAATATCCATAAATATCGAGATCTTTTTGATGGCAAAAGGTGGGCAGTTATTGCCAAGTCATTAAAATCTTAATGAATCAATAATATAATTGTGAGAAGTCTTTTTTTTATTTTATTAAACATTTAAAGGTTAAAATGTTATTAAAAAGAATATTCATATTTTTATCATTTTTATTATCACTATAACAAATTCAATTATCATTTTCATATATATCCCCCACTGATTCGTTCCGCCATTTATGCACTCACTTTTACATTTTCCGTGCACTTTTCCGGCTTCCGTTACCGAGTTTCCCGCTAAATATTTGCCACCACCCAGGCACCCCCGCCCGCGGTGGCGACACAGCCAGGACCTTCGCCGAGTCACGTGTTTCGCAACGGCAACTTGTTGGCTTTTGCATACGCAAAAAGGCATCCTTTGGCGTGCAGGGAGCGAGGCAGGACTTACGTTGCTTCCACATTTTCCCCCTTTCCCCCTGTGTGTGTGTGTGTGCCTTGTTTTTGTGTAATTGAAAACTAATTGTTGCGCTGAATAATTTAATAGGAAGTCCGCACATGTCCTATTTTTACGGCACGTCTCCTTGACGCGAACGGACAATTATTTTTGTATCAAGTGCCAGGCTCTGCGAAATGAAATAAATGTGGGCGTTGGGAAAATCAAATGTGCTTCCACGGAAAGTGAGCAATTTCAGGAATAATTAATCGGAGGTGGGGATAAATAATCATCAGGCGCGAATGATTTAAGCGAAATTCACTAATTTCAGGGCAGAGCGTGGATCTTGTTTGTAAATGTGGAAATTCAATTACTTAATTAGTTAAGCTAAATGCTACTTATAGATAAAGTTAATTACTTAAACTTAATACTATCTAAAGTGAAACAGAAAATAATAATATTAAACTCAAAGGCCACAGGACGTATGAGTAATATCATTTAAATTGTTTTTTACTATTAAGAATAGATTTCTTTATTTTCTAATACAAATATGAGGCTAAGAAAGCATGATTTTGAGTGGTAAATTTATTTATTTACTTAAAATTTAACAGATAATAATATTATTTAAATTAAAGCATACTGGACGTATGAGTAATATAAAAGAATACTGGACGTATGAGTAATATATTTTCAATACTTCAACATATTATTTATAAACGGTTGATTTATTTACTTCCTGTTAAATATAATTATAAATATGAGGTCCCAAAAGCATAAATTTGAAGGAAAAACTTCTTTATTTACTTAAGAAAATGCCACCAAATATTACTCATACGCCATGTACACCGGTAAAGTATTTTTTGCTACCTTAATACCTCAAAAATAAAAATTAAAAAATCAACTAAACCAAGTCTTTGTTTAATTTCTATTCATTTAAAGCCAACAGCATATAAAAAGGTAAATGATGACCTTACATTTTCCACCAGACATCCGGTTTCTAAAATAAATCAAGGAAATGTGGAAAATGCATTTACTGGAATTTTTTGGTTACGCGAAAGCCGCGCGACGGGCTTTCCTTCACCGGAAAAGCCGAACAAGTGGCCGGTAACAAGTTGCCAAAGTGGAAAACTGTGGAAAACTGCAGGTTGCATAAGGCGAAGTTTCACCTTCGGCGATTTAGCCATCCGCATTTGACATTCCCCGACCCGCCCCCTCACCCGCCTTAGTCTCATTTTCAGTTTTCAGTTTTCATTTTCATTTTCATCTTCGCCCTCAATTGTTGTGCAATTGTTGGCGAAAAACTTGTTGTCAGGGAAAAGGACTCTACTTGGCCGCTGTTGCTAATTGTTCAGCTGGCTTTCTTTATTTATATATATTTTTTTACCGTTCTTTTCCTTTATTACTATTTTTTTTTTTTTTTGTATTTTGCAAGACCTTTGCGTTGGCTTTTAGCTTAATTAAGGCCAGGCTCTCGTAGCTTTTCGCCGTGTCTCCTGTTCATCAATACGCATTTGAAGGTATTTTGCGGCATTGAAATTTAATTTCGTTTTAATTTCGTTTCACATTAATTAAATTGACTGACCTCCCCCTGTGCGGGGGTGGGTGGAAAGGGACACCCCGACAGTCGGAGAATCAAGTGGAAACTGCCAAAAGGTCAGCGGGGAAAGAGTGGCGGAAGGGGAAGCTTTGTGGGTAAATCACAAATATCCGTATTCGGGGCTTTAAGATGTTTCCCAGTCCATCGTGTTAGCAGGGGAACTTTGGAAAATCTCTAGTTGAAAAGTGACTAATGGAAGTGTCTCTAAAATTGCTGGTACTGGTCTGTTGGTATCATCTTTCATCTGGTCCTAGGACAACCGGTTCTTCAATACCCTTCTTAATGCGCTCTGAGGATAATCTGTCTTTCGGTACAAATTTCTTATTCGGTGCTAGGACAAACGGACTTTTAATGATATTTTTGCTTAGATTTTGAAGATGCATGTATTTATTTCGGCATTAAGCATGAATTGAAGTAGAACCAGTCATATATTTCGACCAGGAGAGAGTTTTCCAAATTGATTATCAAGAAACCACGTTCCATGGAGCCTTAAAGAGGACGAAGCAGGCAGCTACCAAATTTCTTTGAGGTTTTCTTACTCCTCTAGAGGATCGTATCCAATTGAACCTGAATCCCGGGCTGTTAAAGTACCTCCTCTAGCGGACGATGTTCTGCCAGTGGAGGCTGAAGCTTCAATCCCGACCTCCTGAAGCAGCTATGCTCCCTCTCGATGATCATCAGTGGCTAGTTCCCCAGGGTCAGCAGCAAACCAAGTTCAATGGCGGAGGTGGCACAATCTCCGCCGCCATTTAAAAGCGCCCGATAAAGGTAACTCCACCCAGATCCAGTCTCAGCACCACGTCATGAGATCCTAGCTCCACAGCAACGACTGCTGGAGTGCTGGGAAATGATGACGTGATGCTGAGACCGAGTCGGGGTGGTGCAACCTTTCGCTGGCGCTTGTAAATGACAGTGGAAATTGTGCCCCCTCCGTCTGAGAACTCGGTTTCCTCCTGGCCTGGTTTCCTATTCGTCACCGTTGGTCCGTCGCTGTTCCCACATGATCTAAAGGATCGCTGACATTGTCATCCATGAACAAGAACTCGTAATGTTCTTACCCAGCGCGGTCCACGATTTACTTGGTGTGACTGAAAGTGCTTTTGCAATTTCATATTTGTAGCCTCGAGAACTCCTTTACTGCTTTAAATTTTGTTTAATGGCCAAAAGTTTAAATATTTGACTAGGAAAAATATCAGGAATTTTCTTGAACTACTTTCTCATCGGAATTTAGGTTTCGAATGAGATATATTAATGCTTTTGACAGCTAGGAAATGTGTCTACAGACTGAACGTTGTTCGACTGGATGCTTTGGTTTTGAATTTTTTTCACCACTTACAGATGGGATTTTCCGGGATGACATTTTCCTTACTCGTTTACTCTTGAGTCAACTCACTCGTGGAACCTGTTTCAGAGTTTTAATCCTGATTCCGTCGCACTTGCTGCTGCTTAACCCCTCTTTCTTTGATGGTCAGAAGAGCAAAGCAAGTTCTGTAATCCGTGAACTAATAATAAACCTGAATGGGCGACAACAGTTGGGATTAATTACCATCAAAGGCCAATGGGGATCAAGGGGAAGTCAAAAGCACCTCCGCAAGTAAAGGTAAAAAAGATGGTCTTTAAATATAGAAACTTGTTAATTTATATAATTTATTTTTTTTTTTTAATTTAATTTACGTAAGGTAAGAAGCTATAAAAATAAGAAAGTTATAAGCAGTAACAATTAAAAAATAAATATAAAATTAAGCAAAATAATGTTCTACTTCAACAAAAAAAAATGTTTCTGGCCTAGTTTACAATTTAATTATAAAACAAATTATATTTAATTTGGTTTTCTTAATTCATTTAAAATTACCACATAGAAAATACAATTTAATTTGGATCAAATAATAGCAGCTAATATTTTAAACTCTTAATTATCTTTTAATTAACTTTCATTTATTTTCTGATTACCAGAGTCTATTGAGTCTGTTGTCAAATGACCTCCAACCCCCCCTAAAAAAAACAAAACAAAACAGACAAAAAACAAAACAAAGCAGAACAAGCCAAGAAAAAACAGAGGTAAATAAAAAGAAGACAAACAACCGGCCAAAAGACAAAGGAAGGCCGTTGCTCTACCTTCTCCTTCTCGTGGCTAAATCATTAATATTTTTGGATTTCGCTTTTACGGTCTATATGTAGCTCAAAGAAGCCAGGTTGGGTAAAATGAGATTTTCGAAATTTGAAAGCTGGAATCGTTTGCCCATCGTTTGCCCATGTTTGCCCACCCTTTACTTTTTTTTGCCCACGTCCAGTTTCGAAAATATGGAATTTCGAAAATTTTCGAAAATTTTCGAAAATCAAAAAATTGACTTTTTTCAAAATTTTTTTTGGAAATCTCAATAGAATCGTTTGCCCACGTTTGCCCACCCTTTAGAATTTTGAAAAAATTTCAAATTTAGAAAATGTTCAAAAATGTTCTATCAAAATTTGAATTTTTAAAATTTGAAAGATGCAATCGTTTGCCCATCTTTTGCCCATGATTGCCCACCCTTTACTTTTTTTTGCCCACGTCCAGTTTTGAAAATATTCAACTTCAAAAATTTTCCAAAAACCAAAAATTGACTTTTCTCAAATTTTTTCTTTGAAATCAATATAAAATCGTTTGCCCACGTTTGCCCACCCCTTAGAATTTTGAAAAAATAAAAACTTTAAAAAATATGGAACTTTAAAAATTTGATCCGGTTTAACAGGGAAGAAATATATTTTCCATCTCCCAACACAAAATATTTCCAACAAAAACGTTTGCCCACCTCTTAAAACTAAAAAATAAGGATTGCCCATCTCTTAAAACTAAAAAATAAGGAATGCCCACCTCTTAAAACTAAAAAATAAGGAATGCCCACCTCTTAAAACTAAAAAATAAGGAATGCCCACCTCTTAAAACTAAAAAATAAGAAATGCCCACCCCTTAAAACTAAAAAATAAGAAATGCCCACCCCTTAAAACTAAAAAATAAGAAATGCCCACCTCTTAAAACTAAAAAATAAGAAATGCCCACCCCTTAAAACTAAAAAATAAGCAATGCCCATCTCTTAAAACTAAAAAATAAGAAATGCCCACCTCTTAAAACTAAAAAATAAGAAATGCCCACCCCTTAAAACTAAAAAATAAGCAATGCCCACCCCTCAAAACTAAAAAATAAGAAATGCCCACCCCTTAAAACTAAAAAATAAGAAATGCCCACCCCTTAAAACTAAAAAATAAGGAATGCCCACCTCTTAAAACTAAAAAATAAGAAATGCCCACCTCTTAAAACTAAAAAATAAGAAATGCCCACCCCTTAAAACTAAAAAAGAAGCAATGCCCATCTCTTAAAACTAAAAAATAAGCAATGCCCACCCCTTAAAACTAAAAAATAAGCAATGCCCACCCCTTAAAACTAAAAAATAAGCAATGCCCATCTCTTAAAACTAAAAAATAAGCAATGCCCACCCCTTAAAACTAAAAAATAAGCAATGCCCATCTCTTAAAACTAAAAAATAAGAAATGCCCACCTCTTAAAACTAAAAAATAAGAAATGCCCACCCCTTAAAACTAAAAAATAAGAAATGCCCACCCCTTAAAACTAAAAAATAAGAAATGCCCACCTCTTAAAACTAAAAAATAAGAAATGCCCACCCCTTAAAACTAAAAAATAAGCAATGCCCATCTCTTAAAACTAAAAAATAAGCAATGCCCACCCCTCAAAACTAAAAAATAAGAAATGCCCACCCCTTAAAACTAAAAAATAAGAAATGCCCACCTCTTAAAACTAAAAAATAAGAAATGCCCACCCCTTAAAACTAAAAAATAAGCAATGCCCATCTCTTAAAACTAAAAAATAAGCAATGCCCACCCCTCAAAACTAAAAAATAAGAAATGCCCACCCCTTAAAACTAAAAAATAAGAAATGCCCACCTCTTAAAACTAAAAAATAAGAAATGCCCACCCCTTAAAACTAAAAAATAAGCAATGCCCATCTCTTAAAACTAAAAAATAAGAAATGCCCACCCCTTAAAACTAAAAAATAAGGAATGCCCACCTCTTAAAACTAAAAAATAAGAAATGCCCACCCCTTAAAACTAAAAAATAAGAAATGCCCACCTCTTAAAACTAAAAAATAAGAAATGCCCACCCCTTAAAACTAAAAAATAAGCAATGCCCATCTCTTAAAACTAAAAAATAAGCAATGCCCACCCCTCAAAACTAAAAAATAAGAAATGCCCACCCCTTAAAACTAAAAAATAAGAAATGCCCACCTCTTAAAACTAAAAAAATAAGAAATGCCCACCCCTTAAAACTAAAAAATAAGCAATGCCCATCTCTTAAAACTAAAAAATAAGCAATGCCCACCCCTCAAAACTAAAAATAAGAAATGCCCACCCCTTAAAACTAAAAAATAAGAAATGCCCACCTCTTAAAACTAAAAAATAAGAAATGCCCACCCTTAAAACTAAAAAAATAAGCAATGCCCATCTCTTAAAACTAAAAAATAAGAAATGCCCACCCCTTAAAACTAAAAAATAAGGAATGCCCACCTCTTAAAACTAAAAAATAAGAAATGCCCACCCCTTAAAACTAAAAAAGAAGCAATGCCCATCTCTTAAAACTAAAAATAAGAAATGCCCACCCCTTAAAACTAAAAAATAAGCAATGCCCATCTCTTAAAACTAAAAAATAAGAAATGCCCACCCTTAAAACTAAAAAAGAAGCAATGCCCATCTCTTAAAACTAAAAAATAAGCAATGCCCACCCCTTAAAACTAAAAAATAAGCAATGCCCATCTCTTAAAACTAAAAAATAAGCAATGCCCACCCCTTAAAACTAAAAAATAAGCAATGCCCACCCCTTAAAACTAAAAAATAAGAAATGCCCACCCTTAAAACTAAAAAATAAGAAATGCCCACCTCTTAAAACTAAAAAATAAGAAATGCCCACCCCTTAAAACTAAAAAATAAGCAATGCCCATCTCTTAAAACTAAAAAATAAGCAATGCCCACCCCTCAAAACTAAAAAATAAGAAATGCCCACCTCTTAAAACTAAAAAATAATGATTGCCCACCCTCTAAAATTATTTTTTATCGTTTACCCACCCTTTAAAAATTAATATTTTTAAGAAAAAACGTTTGCCCACCTCTTGAAAATAAAAAATAAGGATTGACCATCCTCTAAAATTAACTTTCATCGTTTGACCACCTCTTAAAATTAAAAAATGATTATTGACCACCCCTTAAAAATAAAACATAAGGATTGACCATTCCTAAAATTAACTTTTATCTTTTGCCCACCCCTTAAAACTAAATAAAAAACATTGAAATAACGCTCAATAAATTAACCCTTTCGCACAGGTGAATATATCAACCTTAAAAAAGGTTAAAAAGTAGCTTGGGAATTTCTTTAAACGGCTACCTGTTAAATTCTATATTCGATTAAAATTTTCCGTTCATTCAATTTTACACGAGACAGGTCAACTATTCCCGATTAACATCGTAAGGCAAGTGGCGGAACGGGATACCGGGAAGAGCCAGGCAAAAATCGCAGTTTTGGGATTTCCCGCCACTCTGTCGCCAAATTTCAGTAGCACCAATGTCGTAAACATGGGCCAGACAGAGTGGCGAGCGAACGACCAACAGGTGCGCCAAGGAATACACACTGTCTCTTTCTTGCAAACTCGGGATCGCGGAGTTTTGTGGTTTCTCCCGACACTCTGTCGCCAAATTTCGGTGGAATTTGTTTTTGTAAAGTCACGGATCGCTGAACGCGAAGAAGTGTCTAGGACGACTTACTGTCGCCTCTGCATGCCTGTGTATGCTTTTTTTGTGGGTTCTTTGCGTTCAACGATTCCACAAAAAAAACATAACGGGAAAAGCCAGGCAAAGGCAAGCCATACATACACAGGCATGCAGAGGCGCCAGTAAGTCGTCCTAGACACTTCTTCGCGTTCAGCGATCCGTGACTTTACAAAAACAAATTCCACCGAAATTTGGCGACAGAGTGTCGGGAGAAACCACAAAACTCCGCGATCCCGAGTTTGCAAGAAAGAGACAGTGTGTATTCCTTGGCGCACCTGTTGGTCGTTCGCTCGCCACTCTGTCTGGCCCATGTTTACGACATTGGTGCTACTGAAATTTGGCGACAGAGTGGCGGGAAATCCCAAAACTGCGATTTTTGCCTGGCTCTTCCCGGTATCCCGTTCCGCCACTTGCCTTACGATGTTAATCGGGAATAGTTGACCTGTCTCGTGTAAAATTGAATGAACGGAAAATTTTAATCGAATATAGAATTTAACAGGTAGCCGTTTAAAGAAATTCCCAAGCTACTTTTTAACCTTTTTTTAAGGTTGATATATTCACCTGTGCGAAAGGGTTAATTTATTGAGCGTTATTTCAATGTTTTTTATTTAGTTTTAAGGGGTGGGCAAAAGATAAAAGTTAATTTTAGGAATGGTCAATCCTTATGTTTTATTTTTAAGGGGTGGTCAATAATCATTTTTTAATTTTAAGAGGTGGTCAAACGATGAAAGTTAATTTTAGAGGATGGTCAATCCTTATTTTTTATTTTCAAGAGGTGGGCAAACGTTTTTTCTTAAAAATATTAATTTTTAAAGGGTGGGTAAACGATAAAAAATAATTTTAGAGGGTGGGCAATCATTATTTTTTAGTTTTAAGAGGTGGGCATTTCTTATTTTTTAGTTTTGAGGGGTGGGCATTGCTTATTTTTTAGTTTTAAGAGATGGGCATTGCTTATTTTTTTAGTTTTAAGGGTGGGCATTTCTTATTTTTTAGTTTTAAGAGGTGGGCATTTCTTATTTTTTAGTTTTAAGGGGTGGGCATTTCTTATTTTTTAGTTTTAAGGGGTGGGCATTGCTTATTTTTTAGTTTTAAGGGGTGGGCATTGCTTATTTTTTAGTTTTAAGAGATGGGCATTGCTTATTTTTTAGTTTTAAGGGGTGGGCATTGCTTATTTTTTAGTTTTAAGAGATGGGCATTGCTTCTTTTTTAGTTTTAAGGGGTGGGCATTTCTTATTTTTTAGTTTTAAGAGATGGGCATTGCTTATTTTTTAGTTTTAAGGGGTGGGCATTTCTTATTTTTTAGTTTTAAGAGGTGGGCATTCCTTATTTTTTAGTTTTAAGGGGTGGGCATTTCTTATTTTTTAGTTTTAAGGGGTGGGCATTTCTTATTTTTTAGTTTTGAGGGGTGGGCATTGCTTATTTTTTAGTTTTAAGGGGTGGGCATTTCTTATTTTTTAGTTTTAAGAGGTGGGCATTTCTTATTTTTTAGTTTTAAGAGGTGGGCATTTCTTATTTTTTAGTTTTAAGGGGTGGGCATTGCTTATTTTTTAGTTTTAAGAGATGGGCATTGCTTATTTTTTAGTTTTAAGGGGTGGGCATTTCTTATTTTTTAGTTTTAAGAGGTGGGCATTTCTTATTTTTTAGTTTTAAGGGGTGGGCATTTCTTATTTTTTAGTTTTAAGGGGTGGGCATTTCTTATTTTTTAGTTTTAAGAGGTGGGCATTCCTTATTTTTTAGTTTTAAGAGGTGGGCATTCCTTATTTTTTAGTTTTAAGAGGTGGGCAATCGTTATTTATTAGTTTTAAGAGGTGGGCATTCCTTATTTTTTAGTTTTAAGAGATGGGCAATCCTTATTTTTTAGTTTTAAGAGGTGGGCAAACGTTTTTGTTGGAAATATTTTGTGTTGGGAGATGGAAAATATATTTCTTCCCTGTTAAACCGGAGCAAATTTTTAAAGTTCCATATTTTTTAAAGTTTTTATTTTTTCAAAATTCTAAGGGGTGGGCAAACGTGGGCAAACGATTTTATATTGATTTCAAAGAAAAAATTTGAGAAAAGTCAATTTTTGGTTTTTGGAAAATTTTTGAAGTTGAATATTTTCAAAACTGGACGTGGGCAAAAAAAAGTAAAGGGTGGGCAATCATGGGCAAAAGATGGGCAAACGATTGCATCTTTCAAATTTTAAAAATTCAAATTTTGGTAGAACATTTTTGAACATTTTCTAAATTTGAAATTTTTTCAAAATTCTAAAGGGTGGGCAAACGTGGGCAAACGATTCTATTGCGATTTCCAAAAAAAAATTTTGAAAAAAGTCAATTTTTTGATTTTCGAAAATTTTCGAAAATTTTCGAAATTCCATATTTTCGAAACTGGACGTGGGCAAAAAAAAGTAAAGGGTGGGCAAACATGGGCAAACGATGGGCAAACGATTCCAGCTTTCAAATTTCGAAAATCTCATTTTACCCAACCTGGCTTCTTTGAGCTTCTATATGTGCATAAATGTATGTGTGTGTGCATGTGCTTCAGTTTTCCTATTTTCGCTAAACGCTAACGCCTTTGTTTATGTTTATTTGCCGCTCAGTAATTAAAAGGCAATCAAAAGGCAAATAGATTCTCGGACTGGGCACCTGGGAACCCGCCCTCCGAGGCAGAGAAAAGTTTTGGAAAAACGTATTAAATCATTTTAGAAATTATCACAGCACTTAGACCTAAATATGTAAGGGATTTTATTTAAAAAAAATGCTCAATTGCTTATTTCTAGTTTAATTTAAGATGCTTTTTGGTTTCTATATTATACCAGCAATATTAAGGTTTATATTTTGTATAAATATTAAATAGTCATTTGTTTATATAAATTTTTTTGTAATATTCCGACATAAATAAATAATAAATACTCATGAATTAAATTATTTAACCCCTAAAATAATATATTTTTTTAATACTACTCTAATTTCTGATGGAATATATTTATTTTATATTTTTTTAGGAGGTAATATATTGTTTTAATTATTTTATTTAATAATATTATATCTAAACCTAAAAGTACTATAACAAAATATTTAGGTGTATCCTTAAGCTGTTAAATATAATTTTTATTTTATATATAATTATTATATATAATTATTTATAAAATTTAAAATACAATTATGCATTTTCCAGAGTGCAAACTTCGGCACTTGTCAACCGTTTCTTGGCAAAAAGCAGCGATAAAACGCCAAGAAAGCAAATGAAAACATTCTACTTGCTCTGCCTCTGCCTGTGCCAATAAAAGCCCGGCTAAAATCTAAACAAACCGGCTAAAAACAGCAGGAGAAAAGCTGAAGCAACAGGGCAATAAAAAATTGATTTTTTCCCCTGCTTGCGTTTCGTTTAAACAAATTTTGTTGCCAAACGCGGCACAACTGACAGTCGTAAAAAATATATATAGTATGTGTATGGCCTGCATGTCCAAGAGGAGGTTGGTACAAAAATATATACAGACTTTTTGATGACCTTTAAATACCTATGAACTTGCATCTAAATTTATGAGAAAGCTTAACAGTAAATACAACATAAATAACATTGAATAGTTCTTCAATTACGCCAAGAACAGATTTAAAATTTTTGAAAAAAATATAATAACCTGAAAAATTAATAAAAATAAAACCAATAACCTAAAAAATAACAAGAAGACATTCATAAAATTGTAATTACATTGAATAAACCTTTAACTTCACCAAGAACACAATGAATAATTTATTCTCTTTAGAAGCTTACTTTAAAACAAAATGAAAATGCATTTTTAAATATAAATTCTTATAAAATCCAAGAAAACTTTATAAGCTTTGTAATGTATT
Source organism: Drosophila jambulina (assembly GCA_018152175.1). Taxonomy (NCBI): domain Eukaryota; kingdom Metazoa; phylum Arthropoda; class Insecta; order Diptera; family Drosophilidae; genus Drosophila; species Drosophila jambulina. Next base: position 5,969,377 of record JAECXH010000006.1, read on the forward strand.
TATCAAAAACCCCATATACCCCTTGACTTAACTAAATATAAGGTACCTCAAAGAAGTGAACACACTTGAAGCATAAAACTTGCCCAAATTGCCCTGAAAAAAGAATATAAAGAAAAGGGGGGTTCTTGCATTTTGCAAATGGTAGAAATTTCTTGAACTACATCGGCCAGATGGCCAGGACCTACAGACATATGTCCAAATAAGACATATCCATTTAACCGGAATACGACCCATTTTTCAGTCGATTTAAATCGAAAATGCCTTCAATTTGCATTAAAATTGCATTACCCCTAAGAGTGGCACTCTGCGTTAATTCTCCTTCGATTTTCCACCAATCGAAGAGTTTTCCGCTGCCGTTCCAATCAATTAAAGCCTTCAAAAGCAACTCTCAATATTAAGTTTCGATGCAATTGCAGTGGCAGTTTTCTCCTACAAAGATCCTAGTTCCAGGATGCAGGTGCTCCTTGCCCCGCCCCCATTTCCCTTGCAGCACTCAGTCAATTTAACGCTTCATTTGCACAAGTTTTTCTTTATTTTCCCTTATTTTTCGTTATTTCTTCCTTTTATTTTCCTTTTCAAAATGGACAAAAGGAGAAGCATTCAAGGCAAACAAAGCGCTGAACGCAGACCTGCCAGAGCTGGCAGGCGGCGGGAAAACCGAAATAGGGGCATTTTCCACCCCCCATTTTCCGGCAAAGTCTCCTCTTCCTCGGAGCAGGTGCCGACGAGTGGCACTTAAAAATTAAAATCAGCATTGAGCGCTGCGAAAATCGCAATAAATCGTAAGATGCTTAGTAATAAATCAAAAAAGATAAAAACAAAATCAAAATAGAGAGTGGCAAAGGGTAGAAAAAAGGCTAAGTGCAACGGAAAATGCTTAAGACTTTTCACAGAATAGAATAGGAAATATTTTGGAGTATAGAGAATAGTATTTGTTTAAAATAGTTAATTTGTTATTTCTTAAGCATATTTATGATGGGATATAATTAAGTCATATATATTAATAATAATTTATAAAAAAAATTATATACTTGATTAGTTTTTTTTTAACGGATTTAATCAACGATTATTTCATAGTATAATTCCCAGGAATTTATTTATTTTTAACCCTACGTAGAGAAATTAAATGATGTATTATTCTATTTTTAATGCTACAGAAATTACAAGGATTTTAAAACCAGAAAAATGTGTCAAAAATATGTTTCAAAAAAATGTACACAGAGTAGTATCTCAAAATTTAAAGGGGTTTCAAATCCCCTTAGATCCCATGAAATTAATTAAAGAAATATATATATAAAAACTAAATATTTAGATAGTATATAAATATAATTTAAATATAATTATATGCTTACAGAATACACTTCCATTTTATTTTATTTAAAGCATTTATAAAACATCTTTAAAGACTCCCTATAATTAGTTTCATCCTTATTATCGTACTTAATTATCCACCATTTTATTTCTTTATGAAATAAAATAATACTAATTTTATTATTGACTCATTTGAATATAATTTTTTAAATTTTTCCCCATTAAAAAAACACTTTTTTGGTGCAGTGTTCGCTGAGAATGAAAACTGCGTTGACAGGCCGTTAGAAAGGCAAGAGATTCTGATTATTATAATGTACGCAAGCGATTTGCTCCATTCAAAAAAATAATAAAAACAACAAATAGTTACTTTAGTTTTCCAGCCGAGTGGCGGTTGGGGGGGAGGGGAGGTATGTCATCAGCTGTGCCTTTGCCTTTTGTTTTTGTTTTTCATTTTGCTGGAAAAGCCACATCCATCTGCGTCTCAGCAAAGACTTCATAAGAATGCACCTTATTCAGCGGCCTGATCATGCAAATAAAGCGGATGAAATAAAAACAACAAAGGGGAAAGCAATACAGACAGCTGTTCCTTAAATCAATATCCAAGATTATGCTTAAAATATTCTCAATTTTCTTTAAAACGCCTTACTGAACCGGGTTCACGTATTCCCGCTTGAAAGCAAGTGTGGAAGTGACTTAAAAGTCACATAAAACAGCGTCGAAAAGCATGCTATGCTTTTAAAGTAATATAATATATAATAATTTTATATTATTTAAAATAATATTTATATATTATTTATTATAAATATATTTTTAAAAAGCATACAATGCTTTTCGACGCTCTTTAATGGGTCTTTTAATATATCGTTTAATTATTTATTTGGCTTATTGCAAATATTTATAAATTAATTTAATTAATTTAGAAAATATATCTTAATATAACGAAGTTTTTTGTGAGATAAAACATTTTGCAACATTCTTTTGAGCCGTTGTTTAAGTGATTTCTATTCCACTAAGGTAGTTACAGCTTCCTGTATTCCCTATATTCCGGATTTTTACTTATATTATTCAATATTATAAATCCTCTAATTTAAAACCTTTAATTTAATTCCTCTAAATTATTTACCCTATACACCCAGGGTATTCCGCCTTCGAGTTCTTCATCGCTTTAATTGTGGCAAATTTTTCTTTGACATTTTCATTTCATTTTTTTCCCAGATGTTTATTTAATTTCCATTTATTCGCTTTTCGCATTTTGCTGTAATTTATGCCTGCGCCGGAGCCGGGAGCATGTTGCATGCAGTTGCGATTACATAGTCGCGACGTTGTTGCTAGTTCGCTTTTTGTTCCCTGTGAGATATATATACATATATTCCATAAAGCTATACTGTGTCGTGTGTATATTTTATCGGTGTTGCTGTACTGACTGCTGCTGCTGTTGCGGCTGCCTTGAGTTGGTTACCAGAAACTCCAATTTATGTTGTCTTTTCCAGGCTTTTGGGTGTTGAAAGTGGTTAACCATTTTCCTGGCAAAATTGTTGCGGGGCAGCCTGTTGCTCTTTAGGTAAGATGTGGTTTTTATTATGATTTTAATATATGTATATATATTGTAAATAAAATAATTGCTCAGAAGTATATATATTGAATGATAGAGATACAGGTGATGCTGCTCTCTATATTTAGTATATTTACTTTATTTACTATATATACTATATTTACAATATTTAGTATATGTAATATATTTAGTATATTTAGTATATTTAGTATTTTTAGTATATTTAGTATATTTAGTTTATTTAGTGTAATTAGTATATTTAGTATTTATTTAGTATATTTACTATATTTTCTATATATACTAGATATACTATATTTACTATATTTAGTATATTTTCTACATTTACTATATTTACTATATTTACTATATTTACTTTATTAAATCCATGCTCTGCTCTGACTTTATTTATTTATTTATTATTACGATGTAAATATTACATTAAATATATAGTATCCCCGCCGTCATTGTTGCATCTTAGCATCTGCTGTTCTCATTAGCATTGTTCCCTTTCTGTCTCATTTTCCCTGTCAGTGTCTTTGTGGCCGCCGCGCCTTTGACTCATTATAGCTATATGCAAGCTATGTGCACTTTATATACACATATATATAATAATACTAGGTACTGCGATATATATAATAATACCTGTTGTTGTTGCAGCATCAGCTCAGCATCATCGCAAACTCAAGCCAAGTTGCAGTTTCGATTTCGCCTCCAGTTGCCGGTTGCCTGTCAACGCCGCTTGATCGTCGGACGTGCAAATAATATTTAAATAAATATATACATATATATAAGAATATACAAATATATATGTATATATTCCAGTCAAATCGCGAATAAAAACAAAAACTAAGACGAGCTAGAAGTACTTAAGATTAGCCTAATCGCCAACAAAGTTCAGGGCCAATTTCAGTGCGAAAATATTTCCTATCATTACTATATTATTATTTCCATTTAGTTTTCTTTTAAATTTTAAATTTCTTTTTTTTTCATCAAGAAAAAATCAGAATTCTTGTTATTTCCTTTTTCGTTATTCAAGATTTTTCATCATCATCACTTTTTCATATTTACAAACTCGAAAATAAACCCTAACCAAGTGCCAGAAGTAGCCCCGGTGGTAAATATTCTCCAACTCTCCCTTCGTCCTTCATCACACCCTGGCCAGCGTATCCTTCTAGTGCTTCCCTGATTTATGGATCCTGCAAATTTTTTGTTTGGCCCAAACAAACATCAATGTCCATGTGCGAGGCGAACCTGTGTGAGCCAGTGAGCGGCATTTGATTTATGAACGTGAAGAGACCGAGCGCCGCATTTGACCGCATTACCAGGCGGAGAGTAGGCCAGGCAGTCAGTCGGTCAGTCAGTCAGTTAGACATTTCATCAGTCAGTCAGTCAGTCAGTCAGACATTCCATCAGTCAGTCAGTCAGTCGGGCAGTCGGTCAGTTATAGCGACTATAATTAAACACTGCAGGCCGATGTTGGCACAGTTTTTCTTCTAGTTTTTTTGTTCTTCTTTCCGTTTGTCCAGTTCAAATTGAAAAGCAAGTACTAAGCGAGCGCTTTCTAAGGCAGGAGTCGCCTTGTAGAAACCCTATAAATATTGATCTTTAGATTAAAGCATATAACTGAACTAAAGTCCTTGAATTTTCTATACATATTACCTTTACATAGAAATTGATTGTGATTTATAAAACAACAAAAAATATCGATATTTCTATACTGTATGGAAATTTGTCAAAGCTCATACACAAATCGATATTTCCAAGATTTAATCAATTTTTTAAGAGGCGATAAACCGATCATGGTATATTGTTCTTTATTGTACTGGTACACATATTGATGCTTTAACGTTTTATCGATTGATGTGCAATAAATCGATATTAAGTTGGAAATAGAAAATTGGGAAAAAAAACCGAAGCCAAGTTTAAGTTATCATTGTTAAAAAAATATATAAAAAATTAATCAGAAATATGAAATTATAAATTTTTTAAAAATTTGCAAAAAAAAAAAAACGCGATTTTTCGATATTGTTTCGATAATATCAATATTCTAATGTAAAAAGCTGTATACTTTTTATATACTTCAAAATCTTATGATAATGACATTGATGTTTTTCGATATTGTTATGTTAAGCCCGATTTTATTGTCTTTATTTCAAATATCGATATATCAAACCTTACGGCATTCTCGATATTATAGTGATTAAGTTCGATATTTTTGTATTGATACATTATATCGAACCTGTCTAATCGATATGTGTGCCTTGACTAAAAGGTTCTGGCACACTGGATATCAGACTTTGCAAACGATTTCTTCGCCTTAAGCTGGGTGCGTGCATACCCGCCTCCTAGGTGATACCCTGGACTTGAGACAAAGGCTGGGGCGCTGGCAAATGATACGAAATGAAAGGAGCGCGACTACGAATCAAAACGAAACGAAACGTGACTAGGCCAATGTTGACGTCGTTGCTGCTGTTGCTGCTGCTGTCGCAAAAGTTGCTGCAACAGTTGTTGCTGCTGTTGCTGCTGCTGCTGCTGCTGGTCTTCGCTCTGGTGACGTCCGCACATCTCCATGCCGGTGACAGCGAACCGAGGCGCACATATGCCTATATATATATATATAGAGCACACATATAGCCAGTATCCAGCTTCTTGGAACGGTCACGTGCTCCGGCTTCTGCAGTTCCCGTTGCAACTTGCAGTTCGAGTTGGTGTTGGTGTTGCCACCTGCAACATATGCAGCTGTGGCGCCCACCCCTTCAGACATTCACATAAATCACCGTCAAGTGCGCCCTGAGACTTGCCTACTTTTTCGGGAGGACGACTGGGCAAAAGGCGTTGCCTACATCCCAGCGCCCCAGACAGTCTTTCAGGGTATCCATCATTCGTTGTCAGGTCCGAGCTGCGTCCACTCTCCGCCACTCGGGCTTGTTTGCCACGTCAATCATCATTACGGGACAGAAATAAGGCTGTGAATCTGAGGCAAATATCAATATTGATGCTTGGTTTTATTTGAAAAATCGAACGCGTAATTTTAAGGCAATATTTTCTTTGTTTTTTTACATTTCTTTTGTTTGTAATTATTAAAACATTTATTAGGCAAGGAAAATAAGTATGGGTATTAACTGCCCATGGTGCGTATACGTAATATTGCTCATACTTTTTTATAAATAATTTAAATGACAACAAATTTAAATATTTATGCTTGGTTATATTTGAAAAATCGAAAGAGCTTTTTTAAACCATTATTTACTGTTTATTTTTAAATTGTTTATAGTTATTAAAATATTCATTAATGGGTATTATTTTCCGAAGGTGCGTATACGTAATATTGCATTTATCTTTTTTCAAATAATTTTATAACAACCCAAAATCATCCACAAAAAAAAATTAGAACTTGTAATGCTTTTCTTTATTTCTTTTTATTTTTGTATATTATTTTCTGAAACTAAAAAACGGACTAATCTCGGCCTCAAATGTTAACTAAGTACAAAAAACCGACCGCTGTCATTGTTACTGTTTTTCCTTCTGCTCGTGGAACTTGTTTACTTTTTTGCCTGGCAAGAAGTACGTGTTTCAGAGGGTTAAAAGTGTCACCGACTTTGTGTCAGTCGTTTTTATTTGTTATTTTCATGGCTATTTTGATGATTGTTTTAGGTGTATGTGTGTGTGGGTGTGAGTGTGTGTGCGAGTGTATTTTGCCGGCAACGGAAATGTATTTTCACTTTTATTCGACTGCTGCTGCTGGGGCAACAACAGCAACAAACAGTAAACAAACAGGCAAACAAACAATACCGAAGCTGCTTTCCCTCAAATGGGTAGCCGGAGAGCGAGCGAGAGGGCATCACGGTGCGAGGGAGAAAGGGTTAGGCGGCGTGGGAGCATGCAGCTAAGCTGTGGCACAGTGGGATGACTTTATATATATTCTAAATTCAAATAAGGAAATCGAAATTGTATTCTTATGATTTATTTAAATTCTAAAAAAAATTTAAATAAATTTATTTAATTTTCTGAATCGATATTTGATCGATTTTTATCGATTTTTCTTCTGATCAAAGGGAATATGTACGGCCCTTGTCAGGTTACTTTTTTTTTATACAATAATTCATTTTAAACTGATCAGTTTTAGACTTGTAAAAAATAAATCAAAAAGAGTTCAATCCAAGGATCTAATAAAATGTTATTATCGATATTTTGCAAATCGATAAAACCGATATTTTTTAATATCATTTCAAAACAGTTAATTTAAATAATTTAAATATTAAATAACCAACGAAAGCACCAAGGGGTTAACTAAAAAAAATTGAAAATAATTAAATGAAAAGATTTTAAAGGATATTTTTATATATTTAATTAAACTAAAATTTTTTAAATGTGTACCTAAGCAGAAATTATGTTTATTTTAGTAAAATTGTCATTCCTAAGCCGTCTTGATTTAAATGAAGTTTAAATACATAAGTCAAAACTAAAGTTTAGTCTCAAGAAAGATTTATCTTGCCCGAAACACAGGCAGACAATCTATAATATACTCTCTGGTCTTTGATTTTTGTCACCGCATGAAAATAGGAGTACAAAAAAAAAAAAGAAATAAAAAACAGGCCACAGTGTGTCACTTTTCGCCACTAAACGCCTGCAGTTGCACTCACACAGCGGCAAAAACAGGCGCTCGGCTTTTCTGCTCGGCATTTCCCGCTCGGCCGATTTCCCGCGTTCGGCTTTTCCGAGCAGGATAAGTTGCTCGGATGCTCGCAGATTCTGGCATAACGGCTTCGGCACTCGTGGCGCACGCCTCGCACGCTTTCCACCAGATTGGCAGCAGCTGAAAAACCCTCCAAAAAAGAAGGGAATTTTGAAATTCAAACACTCTAAACTTCAAGTATATTTTAGTGCCGTTTCAAAGACGCTTTTTCCAAGTTCAAGAACCTTTTTTTTCCTGTGCTCTGACCCGCGAGTTATAACCGAGAAACACCCAAACATAACGAGAGTTTGTTAAAGAAAAAAAAACCCAAAAACCAAAAGAACTCAAGCAAACAATTTTGTAAGATCCAATATTTAAATTAGAAGAAAAAACAAAAAAATAGAATCAACAGAAGCAGCAACAGCAGCAGAACCAGAAGTAGCAGTAGCAGCGGCACAGCCGGCGGGTGAGTGTTAATCGTTTGGCAAACAAACTCTCAGCGGGTTAAATACCACTTTCGGCGATAAAAAACTCCTCTTATTTGTGTGTTGTTTGCGCGCTTTGCATTTGTATTTTGTATCCCTACTGTTGGCCCAACTGTTTGCTTTAATCTTTGCCAACGGCTTCGTTGGGAAATGCAAATGCCAAATGAATTGAATTAATTTGTGGAAAATTATCATATCTATTTCGGCGGAGTTTTGTCCCATTTATTTACGATCGCAATCGATGGTCGCTCAAAGGGGTTAATGGTATTAATTATAACTAGGCAGATGTGCAGCCTAATAGTGGCCAAAACGTGAAACTTATTTTAAGGTACATTTCACTTTTATTGAAGTGTTAACATTGTTAGGATTCCCGTGAGTGGTTCAGGTTTTCCAAGCAAGTTATTTAAAATTTTAAGTTATAATTTTACATTAATTTGAAAAAAGTGTGTGGTTTTTAATCCTTAATTTAAATATTTTAGTTTTCAACTTCAAACTAAAAATATAATGATTCAATTAGCTATAGATAGAATTCTAGTGTTCATTTTAAGTTTTAATTTTAGGTGTTCATTTTCGGTGTTCATTTTTGGTGTTCATTTTTGGTGTTCATTTGACCTGTTACTTCAAAGACTTTATTTTAGTTGTTCATATTCATTGTTTATTTTAAGTGTTCACTTTCTCCGTATTTATTTTAAGAATATAGTTTTTAAGTGTATATTTGAAGTGTTCATTTTCAATGTTCACCTTCGGTGTTCACTTTTAGAGCTCTTTTAAAGTGTGCATACAAAATTCAAGTTACTATATTATATAGCTGCCTAATAATCGCTCAATTAAAAGCCTAGGAAAATCAGCAAAATGTCGGTTTTTTAAATATACTTTTTTTTTATTATATATCCATTAAGGGTTTTCTAAAATATTCTTAATGCTTAAATTGCAAACTGCAAGAGTATACAAACTTCGGCATCCGGAAATAACCTTCTGGTTAGCTGTATTCTTATCTTCAACTGTTATTTATATTATTCATTAAAACATAAAAAAATGTGACATTATATATTTAACACTTTGGTTTTTTTGCACTAATTTATTATTAAACTTGTTGCGCAGCCCGAAAATGCGTTGCGCAACTGGGAAAATGTTGTGCGAAGATGGGGAAAATGCAGATGCCGGTGCAGCTAGTCTAAATATTTATGAAACTAGCCGAGAAGATGCCGCTCCGTGCTCTTTTTCGCTCTCTGACATATCTATAAGAAATGATTTGCGGTCCAAATATTTACTCATGTCATACTTGGTATAACTTCTCTATTGTATGGTAAACACGCTGTCAGCTTTCCCCCCGCCTGTTTCCCATTTTCCATTTCCCATTTCCATTTCCACAAAAATGTTCCGAAAAATAAGGATGCATTCTTGTGCCATCATCTTACATGTGTTTGTACATCTTCAGGATGTGTGTGTGGGGGGGATGGAATGGAAAGGCAAGAATGGCGACATTTTGTATTTATATTTCAAGGGGGCGTCGCGCAGGGCGCGCATATGTACGATCCGGGGTGTGTGAGCTCGTTAGCATTGTCCAAAGTGCCGTCGTGAAGTGTTTTTGTGTGCCGAGCGAGCTGCAGCTTCAGCGGCGTCGGCGGCCTTAAACGTCCCTGACTCTCGCTGGCTCCCTCTCTCTTCCTCCTTCCCAGTGAACTGGCAGTGGAACTGCACCGGAATCACCTGCACCTGGGACACCATTCACCCACTGGGACAGCACCGGCACCTGGACCCGCTCGAACGCCTCATTATCGGCCAGAGGCTGCGGCCAACTTAAACGTTCTTGTAATCAAATTGTGCCACTTGCGGTACTGCAATGCCATCTCGACCACATCTGCCGGAAGTCCTACTCGCTGGACATTATTCCGGATGCACTGGAAGAGGAGGGTTTGCTACGAGGGTTTTTTCTATATGCATGGTATAAATTAAGTTGAGGTTTTAGTCGGTTATCTGCCTCGGGATTTAATGAAGATCTTTAAAAAATATTAGTTTTGGGTTTTTTGTATTTATTTCAAGGCTGGAATTCATAAGTTACTAACTAGTATTCATTTTTTGGGTTTATTTGATGGGTGTATTTTGTGGGTTCATTTTATGGGTTCATTTTGTGGGTTCATTTTGTGGGTTCATTTTGTGGGTTCATTTTGTGGGTTCATTTTGTGGCTTCATTTTAGGTGTTCATTTTAGGTGTTAATTTAAAATGTTTATTTTTGGGAATTTATATCAAGACTTCATTGATTTGAAGTGTTAAATAAAAATAAATATTTGTAGTGTTTATTTTAATTATTCACTTTATGAGCTCATATTAAGTTTTTTTTAATTATTTTAAGAGTTAATTTAAGATATTATTTTGAAGTGTTCATTGAAAATGTAGAGCTTCAGTCTTTACATTTTGTGTTCACTAGAAGTTCTTATTAATAGTGTTCACTGGAAGTGCCAGTATGCATATTAATACATTTTAAATGTATACTAATTGATTTAATTCAATTTCCTATTAATTGATATATTTTATTTAATTAATTTAAATGTGTTTCCTTTATTTAATCATTTTTAAACTAATTATTTGGTTGTTAGAATTCTCCATTATAGTGTTCATTTAATAAGTTAATTTTTGTTGTTCATTTTAGTTGTTCATTTTATTTGTTCATTTTAAGTGTTCATTTTATTTTTACTGAGAATTAATTAAATTTGTTACGCTGCCTTCTACGCTTCCTCCTACGTTTCATTGCGTTTAATTCCAGTGTAAAACTCCTTCCTTCCTCTGCTCTTGTCAAGTGCCACACGTCGCTTTGGCTCGTAACAAAAGTTGCTTCGCTCAGAACTGTGTCAAATGTTTTTCGAGGGCTGCATTAAATGGGTTTTGGAATGTCCGTCCGTGGCGTCTGTCGATGCCAAATAAATGAATTTGAATGCGGATGCTGATGCTGTTGCTGCTGCTGATGCTGATGCTGATTCCGAAACGAATACAAATGCATTGGACTTTGCGCACGGTGGCGTATGCGTAATGTGCAAATAGTGGGCCATCGCCGAAAATGTTGTTTATCAGCTGTGCGAATTTTGCGAGCAAGTGTCTAAACAAAAGAGCAAAGCATAAACAAACCCAAAGCCGACAGAACGTTTTCAAACGAACGCAATAAATGCGAAACTCGTAAAAAAAAAGAAGAGGAAAAAGCAAGGAGCCCAGTTAAGAGCTCTTGATATCATTACAAGTCATTGGCATTTCGTCTGAATTGTTAGCCTTCTCTTAGGGCCACTTGTATGTACATAAAAATAAATCTCCATATATATGTCTATAGCCAAATATTTTTATTTAGAATTATTCAAGCACATTTACACAAATAAATATTTGTCAGTTGCAAAAATAAAAATGCAACGAAAACAAAAACTACTCCCTCTGGGCGCATCATGGAATTTATATAACTTTCACATTTTTATGAAATTCGCCTATAGTTGTTCCCAAATCAAAAATTCCTCAGTGTCATATTTCTTGAAAAAAAACAAATAAAATGAATTCGATTGGAATTTATTACATGGCCGCAACAAGTCGTTGAAAAAGGAGTTGGTTGCTGAGGGGAGGACCTCAAAAGAAATCACATAACTACACAACCAGGCAGGAATGGCCTTCAATCGATTTTGAAGGACTTCCCGGATTTACAATAAACTTGATCTGTGCCCCAGGCCAAGTTATTGGTCTCCCAGAAGTTCCATAAGTCGAACATTTTTAGAGAACCCCCAAGCAATGGGTCACTTGTTACCAAATGCACTTGCGTTCAAAATAATAGGGTGATTATTTGTTGAGATCAAATAAAATATTAAATAAAATAAAATTAAAAAAATATATATACATTAAAAAGATAATAAATAAATGTATGTATATTCGAAAAGAGGGTTCCCCTCTTTGCCAGTCAGTTTAAGGTGTTCTTTTTCATTGTTTATTTTAAGTGTTCTCTTTCAGTGTTCTCTTTTAGTGCTCCCTTTCAGATTTTATTTTAACTAAATTCAACATTTAAGTAATTAAAATTTAAAATAACTTTTGCACATTCTTTAAGAGGGGTTTCCCTCTGTGCCAGTAATTTTTGCTACCATTTACGGGGTCATCTGTATATCGGCTGCGCCAGTTGACGGGTCATAATTGTTGGCAGTACTCAAATATCAATTGTTATATAAAGAGCGACTGTATCCGTTTCCAGCGCAACTAATTAATCACCCTTGGCTTCCTCCCGCCAGCTCAGCCCGGCTTTTGTGATTATGGCGCAGCCAGGAGCCAGGAGCCGGGAGCAAGGAGGGAATTCTCCTTCAATTTGTTGGCACAAATTGTGATTGGAATGTATCCCGGGATACCGAAAGGGGGGAAGGTGAAATTAATTAACGTCTACCCTTTTTATTTTCAAGGACACATCGGTACTCATGCAGTTGTGTATAGAAGATGCACACGTGCATCATCATTAATGCGTCTCTCCGTTATTCTATATAGTTTTCCTATTTTTTTAATCCATTTCTTTTTTTTTTAATTCACTTGCTTCGAAAGCCTATAAAAGTTTTACTATTCGCTTCCCGACCTCCAATTGCAAAACTAAATTGAACTTTGTTTACCGCCAAATGGGAAATGAATAGTTTATGGAAAAGTAGGCGAAGATTTGATACCTTTTCTACTATATATTATAGAAAAATAATTCTTTGGAAAATTTAGGTAAATAATTGATGTCTTTTCTTTTTAAGATTATTTTATAATTATAATAAATATGTATTTTTTTTTCTTTTTTGTATTTTATATAATATACTTTTTGTCAGAAACTTGCTACGCAGTGAAGGAGTCATTTCCGACTTCCGATAGATCATTTATATTCTCTTTTAGCATCAACAGCCGATACAATCTAGACATGTCTTACAGAACAAAAATTGTACTAATTTTTTCATTTTTCAAATTCATTAAAATGGTTTAAAATTTACACAAATTTTTATATTTTTTTTTTTATATTTGTGCTCCTAATATGCAGATTTTAAAAACCTATAAAAACTAGCTCAGAAAACTTTTTCCAGTTAAAATGAATGCATTTTTGGCTTAGTTGTGGTTAAAAAAAAAATCATATTAAAATAACGATAAATTTTTATTCAAAAAATATACAAATTTCAGATCTTCTGAGGGCAAAGGTTTTTATCAAAAAATATACTCCGATTTACAATTAAAATCCTTTTTAATTAATCATAAAATGCTTGGAAAACTATTCTAAACTACTTATTAATTTAACGATAGCATTATATATTATAATAATAATAATATATAGATATTATTTTATTACATACTCATTGCCTAAAATCATTTCTTTTCAAGAGAAACACCCTTAGTTCTGTTAAAACCCAAGTCAGATTTCACACAACAAATATGCCCCTCATTTCGAGGGCACTGCTATCCATCACAATCGATGGCAATGGCGTTTTGGGAGATGATCCCTTGAATAAGCGTTCGCTGCCTCGCTCCCTTTGTGGCCCCGGCTTGCATTTAACTCTGAATTTGATACATATGCAAACAAAAAAAAAAAAAAAAAAACAAATTTATTGGCAGCATTCGACGACGGGAAATCGCATAAAAGCAGCGGAAAAAACAAAGAGGATGAGCCGGGGGGCTGCCCCGCACCCCATGTTGTTGAAACAATAAATCAATTATATATAGTTTGTTTTTTTTTTTTTTTGTATACAATTTTATTCAATTTTTTGTTATATAAAAGAAAGTGAAAAAAGTGAAGAGAACTCCCAGAGAGAGCCGCCGAATCAGGCAAAGTTTATTTTTAATCAAAAAGGAAGAACGGCAGCGTCGTATCCCCCCGGATTGACGTCAGTTTCAAATGCAGTCGCCTGGCCTATAGCTTCGCCTATAATCGGAAATCGGCAGAAAAAAAAATATATATAAAAAAAAAAAAAAAATCACAGTAAAAAAATACTGCTGCTGAAACCCGGATGCTTTTCCAGCGGAAGCCTGCAGCCATAAAATATTAAAAAGAAACCTTAAATCTTAACTGGGGAATTGAGCTGTGATAGTTGCCTTAATAATATTTAAAAATTAATACTAAAAGCGATTTAATTGGCAATTTAAGGGATTGATTTTTAATTTTAAAGAAGAATTTTAAGTGGATTTAAATTATATTACTTAAAAATATAGCTTGGCTTTTACAAAAACATAATAAAATACTTTAAAAACTTTTTGGTTTTCCAAAAGTTTTTAGTTCATTAAAGCTAGCTAGCTTCCAGTTTTTATTAGAGGCATATAAAAAAGTTCTTAAAAAAATCTCATAAATGATAAATTCATAATATTCCTTATAAAATAAATTTCAAATGCTTTATAAATACCCTCTAATAGGTTAAATAAAAATTCCAAATCTAAACCCATATATGTATATATTCGTAAATGTTTACTCAACTGTTGTTTCTCTTTTGCTCTATTCAGTATATAAAAAGGAAATTCCATTAATTTCATTGATTTCCAATAATAGTCTTTAAAGTCAATATTTTGAAATTTATGAAAATGTAAATAGAATAAAAATTATATAGACACGAATCGAAAATATGCCAAATACGCATTGTTTACCTTAAACGCTTTTATTTCGAACATAATCAAACACGATTTGTTTGTGGAAATGATTTACTCTAGATCATTAATAAAATGGCTTCACAATAGATATAGATAAATAGTTTTTATTCTACAAGTATTTTTTGAGTCTGAAAGAACCCCCGATGGAATTACTGGCAGGATTAGGGTCCCATTTTATGATGATGAAGAACCGAAATCCTTCAAATGCGAATTGCAAGAGTTGACTGTCAATGGTTGCAGCTCGCTCATAAAAGGATGTCACACACACCCACCTCTTCTTTGGTGTGTGGGTGTGTGTGTGTCTGAGTCTGGAAGCGTTTTCTAGTTGTTGTTTCCTCGCTGATGCTGCCGCCTCTTCTTGTTGTGGCAGAATTCTCAACTAAATCGGCTTAGTGGCAGCACACACTCCCCGCACACACACACACACACTCTTTTCATGGGCGTGGCAATGGAGCAAGCGCCTTTTAAATTTATTTGCGCATTTGAGCGCATTTAAAACGGAATTCGACGCCGTCGGCAGCGGGGATCCGGATCCTTGCACCTCTGACGTGTATACGTGACAGCCTGACTTCCCATAATCCTTGCACTTTCAGTGTACACCGGGAGAAAAATGTGTGCATAAAGGAAATAATTGTAATATTATTCTGCATACGAATTTTCGGAGATTTTTTCACACAAAATTGAGTTTAAAATTAGTTTTTTATATTTTTTATAATTTTTTGTAAGCTATAAATAGGTATAACAAATATGTATATGTATGTAAATATAAGAAAAAAATATATAAATAAATATTGGTTTAGATAGATCTTTAAATATATATATAAATATATAGAAATATATGCATGTTCATATCTCAAACTATTTAAATAAGTTTAGGGGCACTTAAATGGTTTTTAATTCCTACAAATTCACTCAAGATCTTTTTTTAGCTTCACTTATTCATAGAAAAATATTTATTAAAAAGCTTATATAAATAGCATTCGTTTATTTATATTTTTAAGTTTGCACTTGAACTCTTTACTCACCTTTCTTTGGTTATAAAATTGCTTGTATATAAACATTCAAAATCTGAAAAAATAACAAAAGCAAAATCGTAAATTATGTTGTTGCCAAAACATTTTTAAATTTTGAAAAAAAAAAATGTTGACAAATTTAAGATAAAAAATATCAATTTAATAAAATATAATAAAGGAAATTATTCAAGGTAAAAAAGTTTTAAAAAATAAGTGTCCCACATTTTTAAGGTAAATAAACTTAAAAAATAGATCCTAAAGTAATGTTAAAATATTTCCCAACATGTGTTTGATTGAATATTGACTATAATTTATTTATTTTTAAAGCATATTAAATTGAAATATCGGAATAGTAAAGAACAGAAAAAATACCAATATTTTTTAACTCTCTTTTTCTTATATTATTTTTTGCCAGTGCATTTGAAATTGTGATAAAGTCTGTCGCTTTACCCGTTAGGTTCGCACAAGTTTTCCTTCTTTTTTTAAGATTTCATTATTGATTTTCACCGTCGCACACACACGCTGACATGTACATGATGTGTAACACATTATTATGCCATATGCTTTTTTATTTTTATTATTTTCGTTTCCATTTTTTTTTTTTTTCTTTTTTGGCTCAGCAAATGCAGCAGCCGAACCGTTGCCGTTGTTGCCGTAGGCCAACAATGAGTGGGCGGAGGAAGAAGTGCCGAAGATGCAGGACCAAAGAAAGGGGAAGGGGAAGACGAGGGGGTAGAAGAGGGGAAGAGGGAGGGGAAGGAGAGTGGGAGGAAGAATCTTCTTGTTCGTCGTCCTTATCGTCGTTTCCTTATGCCACATTACATTCGGCTGAGCCGTGTGCAAGCCTTTGGGCATATAAATACACACACCGATACACTGCTAAAAAAATTGCATTAAAAATCCTAAGGAAAGAAATTGCATATCTATGGGATTTACCTTTCAAAATATCCTTCCCTGTTTAGAATTGAGTCAGAGCAAAAAATATAACAAATTGAATGGGTTTTGTTTTCCCAGAACTCCCTTAAAATTCTCCAGTGAAAAGTTTACATCCTAGTCTCTATATAGAACAGGTATTTTTAAAAATTTTGAAAATTCGCAGCTTATGTTTTTATACTAAAACCACATCAGAATTCCCATGTAGAAAGGTGATATCCTCAAAGGATCATTTAAATGTTTAAGAAATTCTCTCAGAAGTCCCTTAAAATTCCCAACTAAAAAGCTGGCGTCTATATTTAGTTATAAACTCGTTCTTTTACAATATTTTAAGATACCAAGTAATGTTTTTATTCTAAGACCATTTCGGAATTCCCAACTAGGAAGCTTATATCCATAAGGAGCCATTTAAATATTTTAGAAGTTGTTACAGAACTCTCTTAAAATTAACAAATGGAAAGTTGACGTCTTTAGTTAGTTACAAACTCACTCTTTTACAATGTTTTAAAATTACAACGAAGGTTTTTATACTGAAACCACATCAGAAATTAAAATTTAAAAATGTTCTATAAATTCTCCCAAAACACCCTTGAAATTCCAAAGTAGAAAGTTGGTCCCCTGTGTAGATTGAAAATTTACTTTAGCAGAAGTAAAAGGTATTTTTGTTTTATTTGAGGATTTCAAAACTCTAGTGTGGTTTTTTCATCATAACTCCTTTATATTTTCCTACCTACTTTGGTCAGCTTCAAAGGCCAAAAAAAGACATCTTTCATGGAAATTTATTCCTGGGAAAATGTCACAGAGATCTGGCTCAGGAGAAATGCAATCGAGCAGTTAACCAAGGACTGCAGTCCGACTCACACTGACTTATTGTTAATTTCATTTGTGCTGTGCGCTGCCATGGCAATTATTTGCCGGGAATTTCTAATTGAATCGACGCCATTAGAGCAGCAAAAGCAGCATCAGCATCAGCATCAAGCAGGAGCAGGAGCAGGAGGAGAGCCCCATTCCAGCCACTTGCGATCCTTAATTTATGCACATCCTCGCCAGTTGTCCTTGCACATGGCATGCATAACATAATTGGCAAATTGCAATTGGCAGGATACCACAAAGACAGCGACAGCAAATGCGACGAATGTCAAATGAAAGTTGCTGTCAGGACCAGACTCAGGAGCTACTCCGTTGGTAGTATGAGAAGTTCCCTTCACTTTCCCCTCCCCAATGATGATACTTTCCCTGCCGGAAAATGAGCTAAGAAGGCAATTAGAGGAGACGAGACACTCAATGCGACGCAGCATACATTTTCCCAGAGAAATCACATTGAAATTGGTAAAGTCAAAGTAAAAAATAATAAATAATACTTTTGAACATCAGAAAAATCCTTTTTAGGCCTTTACCTTCCTGTGTGAATAATTGCCAGCATTGGGGTTAGAATTATGGTAAAATTTCGGCTGGAAAATGCACTCAAATGGCATCCTAAGGACTTGTCTCCGGCGGCGGCACAGTTTCGCTAATTTCACTTAACTTGCTTGCGAAATTTGCATACGACCCACGTGCCGAGTGGTGTGTGCACCACTTTGGGCCACTCATAACCCATTCCCTTTGGGCCGCAACTATAAGCTGACTTCTCAACTTAATTTGGCAACATATTTAAGGGTCTAAGCCAAACAGCCGGCGGCTAGGGCCAAAATGCCTGCATTTCTCATAGATTTTCATTCATTCATACTGGACTTTCCCTCGCTTTTCCCTGAAAGCCACTTGAGTTTGTATAAAAAGCTTTGCCAGCAATTGTAAATCAAATCAAAGAGAATTTAATTTCTCAAAAATTTTGTTTTCTATTGTGGGAATAAAATAACAAAGTTTTGAAGGTTTTAAAGGTATTTTTCTAATTAAATTAATTAATTTATTTTTCAAACAATGATTACTCTTTTAATAATTGACTGCCCCTCCTACAACTACTTCTACTTATAATTTAAAGGTGGCCAGAACACTCTAATTAAGTTGCTTGAATTATTCTTGCATTAACTTGGCTCTTAAATATTTATTAGCTACCACAAAGAGCAAAAAAAAAAGGAAAAGAAGCTGTGGATGCTGAGCAAACCGAGAAAGTTAATTAAATGCCAAAAGGCGAATGGCTTTAAGAATGCCCACACACACGCACACACACACTCAAGCACCCACACGCCATTGCATAACGCGGTCAGCTGTCTATGTGTGCGTGTATATATATCCGCGAGTGTGTATGTGTGTGTGTGTGTGTGGCTGAGTGCAGGATTTATAGTTTTTCACAAAGCAAGTGGCAAGGTCAGCGCTGAATTTGGTTGGCAGGCCTAGTCGCCGTCGTCGTCGTCTGCGAAATGCGAAGCGAAAGCCAAAAAAAAAGGGGCAGGCCTCCTCCGAAAAGGGGTAAAAAAAAAAATAAGATACGACCATGGAATACCCGGTAATTTCTACCAAGAATTTAGGGGCAGCTAAAAGTACACTAAAATGCTTTTTTTTATATCTCAATGACTCTCTTCTGATTGAATATTAATAAATAAAGAGTGAATTCTTTAATTTCTAATCAGTTTCCTATATTTTTCTACATCTCAAATTTTTCTGAAATGAAAAAGCAACCATGGTAACCTTCGGTAAAAAACATAGCATACTTACAAGCTCAATATTATTTTAAGCTGTTAATTTCTTGATTTTTTGACCTTAAACGATCCGGAATATACCCCTAATCTCAGAGAAAAGCAAGAGAAAAATCACTCCAAGGACAAAGAAAACTCGGCCAACGCCGTTGGTCATTTTGGCGGCCATTTCGCTGGGCCTATATATAAAAAAAAAGCATCTACAAAATGCATCAACAAAATGCATCAAAAAAATACAACAAAAAATACAAATAATAATTAAAAACTTTACAGAACGAGAGGAATATAGAAGAAAGACAGAAATAACCACAGTCAAGTCGAATGGCTCTTTTCGAGTCCAGTTTTGCAAAACTTGCGCCACTTCTGGCAGCCAACTTCTGAATTGGCAATCGTTTCGGCCAGTTTCATCGAGATTCACAGCTGGATTCCCCCATCGCAGAGTGCCCCCCAAGTGGAAGGTATATTTGAAAATAAATGGCAAAGTAATAGGATCCAATAAAAGCGATTCAATTTCCCAGACAAACCGCGAAGAAAGGCGGGGCAAGAAGGTGGAAACAGGGCTAACAAAAAGTAAAAAAAAAAAATAAAAAAAATAAAGCAAAAAGCGGAAGGAAAGGAAACTGAGGGAAAAGAATGCAAATAATACAACTAATAGAGCAATTCAAGGAATGCCACTTATTAAGTAACTCAGATTTTATTCAGAGCTTTTCCATAGAATTTCAGTTTTTAGTTTGTTGTTTGATTATTTAATTTAGAGTTTTTTTTATTAACTTTAGGTAAGTTGTTAAAGTTCTGTTAAATTTTGACTCTTTGCTGTTGAAGTCATGCTTCTTCTCAAGTTCAAGGTCACACTGTTTTTGCACACACATGGCCACACTCGGCACACGCAAACACATGCCGTTACTTTTTTACAACGGCTCATTTATAAGTAGAACAAGTGATGCCTGCCTCTGCCTCTATCTTTATCTCTCTCTATCTCTATCTCCATCCCTTTCTCCGTGTGTTGCCCCAGCAAGTGGAACATTTTAAGCATGTGCAAACATGTTGGGGACTGCCTTCTGTCCTGCTCTACTGATTAACATAAATGGCAGGCCAAGCGACTACGTCACCACACCACCCAGCAGACTCATAATGGGGGACACTGACTTTGGAGCAAACAAAATAAAAACCCAAAAAAAAAATATGGAAATTTATACATAAAAGTTCCTTAAAGCATATTTCCTGTTGAAAAAAATAGATTAAATTTTTAATCATCAGAAATATTGTGACATTCCTATTATGTTGAAATACATGTTGATGTATCGATACAGTATCAATTTTTTACTTATGATCGATATACTAAGATCGATATTTTAATGTTTGTTTGATTTAATTTTAGCCATTATTTAAAAAATAAGGATGGTACAAATTGGAATTGGAATTCAAATATTATAAGCGAGGGAGGTAAATTCAATAATATTTATTGGATATTTAATGAATATTGATACGTTAACATTAATTTCGGTAGTTCGATGTATCAACGAAATTAAATACCATTTATTAGATATCCGATATTTTTCGATATATGTAGGAAATAAATTAAAAACCACTTTACGGTTGTTTGTTCCATTAAATAATATTTTTAAATGTATATATATTTGCATATTTAAAACTAAGATATATATAAAAATTAATGATATTTTCGATCATATTCATATAGATCTATCGTTATACATCCCTGTTGACAGATAAATGGTTCTTATTAAAATTTTAATTAATAAATTAATTTATTACTAAATAATATAAATTGAGATAAATTGAGTTGCTTATATTTTGAATATTTTCCCATTGTATCCCACTGTGCCAGCGAGGTTTGAGAGATATTAAGATTACAGTGGACTCGGGGTATAACATTTCATAGCCGCATTGTCTTGGCCGGATTCCGGCCCACCCCTCCTCCCCCTCAACAGTAAAAAAACGTGGCAAGTGCCCCCTGCCTCTGCCACTGCCCCTCTGCCTCATTGTATCTTGTGTGTTTTGTTTTGTTTAGTTTTTTGTTTTTGTTTTGCTGTTTTTTTTTTCGTGGATTGCGTAGCCGGAACAATGCAACAGTTTTGGCCTGGTCGGCCGGTCGGGCTCACAAAGCCCGGCCATAATAATAACAATAATAACAACAATAATACATATAATACATAATGGGGAAAAAAGACAAGCCTGCTCAGGCCATATAGAACAATATGGGCGTGGGCCCGCCCCTTGGCGTTGTCTGATATTTTCGGGGCCTTTGTCTTGGCTCCGTGGTAGAGTGTGTGTGTCAGACTATGTGTGTGTGTGTGGAGAGTGAACTGTGGAATATGCAAAGCGCAGCAGAAATACGGTCTTGGATCCTTGGTCCATTGTTAGCCAAAAGGAGGAAAGGAGAACGTTGTCGATTTTGGTGATTAGCGATGAAAAGTCCAAAGACAGCTTAATTGTAAGTTCAAACTTTAACATTACTGAGATTTTGAGGACAAAAGGTGCGTTTTCTTGGGTGGAAGTACTATTTTTATTAAGAGTATATATTTATATGTTTTTAGTCTTTAAATAAATATAATGTTAGATAAAAAAAGATGCATAACGCCAGGAATTTGTATGGAAGATATCAATTATGTGACCTTAGAAGGGTTTATTATTTCGTAAAACATTTATCACAAGCACAGCCTTTGACTTGGCGTTAAAAAATAAGATGTAACCTATAATAAGATGCATATCTCCAGATATAATAACATACCAGTTAAGGACTTAAAATTTTTAAAATGTTTATTACAAACTAGACTGTATTACATCTCTCTTTATTTCTCTTTAAAGACCTAAATCTTTATTACAAACACTGCTTTTATTATATTTACTTTTTTTTTTATTTATCAAAATATTCAACATTCTCTTTCCCACCTAAAGTACCTTAAAAATTAAATACCACAAAGATTGAAGCCCCAAAGTCAATGTGAACCATAATGACATTGGTGGAAATGTGGTAATTGAAGTGAAAAAAGATGCGATGGCATGAGAAGCACTCTGAATGAAGCACAATTAATCATCAATTGCGTTGCTCAACAAAAAAAATAAATAAATAAAAAAATGTTCGGCCATTGAAAGCATTTAACAGATGAAACAAACCAACAAACAAAAAAGCGAAAAAGCGACGAGAATCTATTTTAATTGGGGCGAAAGGCAAAGGCAAACCAGATTGCCACATCAAGATGTAATAGAAGCGGCAGCGGTCTCGGGCTTAATTGATAATCTGATTGCTGAAATCGATATCGAAATCGGACGGACAGCCATCCAGTCATTTGAAAACCAAAATAAAACGGACACAAATTATTTGATTAACATTTATTTTATTCCGTTTACGGTTCGGGTTTCCCTTTTGTGCGTGCTTGGTGATTATGTCAGAGCCATCGATTGGTTTTAAGGCCCGCATTGTTTTGCGGTCGCCGTTGCGTATGCGTAATGAGTTCTACGACCGAGATATTAATCATACGCCGTGTGGTGCGTGCGGGCCTCTGCCGCTGCAACTGATGCAATTAGCAGGCGAAATATTAATCGAAGCGTTAACTGTTCGGACGAGAGGGAGCCTCCAATTAGCTAGGTCAGCATCCTCGTTCTTTATCCCTTATCAGCAGTGCAACTGCAATGGCAGCAGCCCCAAGCTGCCTCGTCCTTGCCAGGCATTTATTTATCTCCCCTGGTTACCTCACAACGGACCAAGGCTTCTGCTTTGCCCAATTCAGTAGCTACGGCTTTTTGCGGAAATTAGAAAGCGCCAACAGCTTTCACCTTTGCCTCTCTCCGCTCTCCTCGCCCTTCACTCTTATGCACTTTTAATTGGCTGATAGTTTTGTCTCGACCATAATTTATTTCATGGAAAAATGTATATAGTTTCCAGTTTGGATGGGACTTAAAAATACTACAATTTATTCTAGTGATTTATTAATTATTATACCAAATAATTATAGAGAGGGATTTTATTTTCTATTAATTTTAGGTAGTAATTGTATTTTTTAGGATTTTATTTTTATTAAAAGCTAACTAGCGCTTTTTATTTATTATTGCTCTCTAGTCATTTATCATTATTATCCTCTAGACATAAGAAATTTTTATTACAACTAATTATCGCTTGTAGAAAAGAATTTCATATATTATTTTTGTTATTGACCCAAATATTAAAGGCTTATTTCTTATTATCCCAAATAATTATCTTCCACTAAAGACTCTTCCATCCACTGACAGCTTAAGTCTGATATATGTACATATATACAAATATGTTTGTATATAGTATATCATCCTTTTCTTGCTGTATTTATGTTGACTCGTCGGAACTGAGTTTCCATCTTGACTGTGGTTTTGTAATAACCAAGTCAGCCACAGTTATGATAATCCCAAGTACACACAGAAAAATTTATATAAAAAAGAAGCCTAAAAATATAATTTACCAAGAACAAAGATTACTTAAAAGACAAAGAAGACATTTAAGAAAAGAAGAAAACAAAATGAACTAAAAATTATTTTAGTTACCAAAACAAAAAAAATATTAATTAAATTTAAAGAGAGAGAAAATAAAGTTGAGAAGAATTTTTAATTTCAACTCAACAAAGTAAGGTTTTTTCGGGGAAAATACATAAACTTTTCGATCAACATTTTTTGGTTTCCTATTTTTCTTGGAATAAAAACTTGTGTGTAAATAATAAACAAATAAATAGGTAAAAACCTACTTAAAGTATAATTTTTTATTACACTTTATTTCCTTAAAAAGTTTTTTTTTTTCACAAAACTCTGTATACAAAATCTTGTTTTAAATAAGCTTCAATGAAAAAATATTCTTTAAGGAAATCAATCAATGTAAATTAATATAAAATACACATTTAATATAAATACAAATATATATAGTTAAGCAAATCCAACCAAAAGTTTCTCCCAGTGTAGCTGACACAATAGAGGAGCGTGGAAAAACGGCGAAAAGCCGGCCAACCGAACGGAAACCCGAAAAAAACATGAAAAACAGCAAACGGAAACCAAAGCGCAGCAAAGTGTGCTACGTAATTTTTTGCAGAAAGCCACCGCCCTCTCCTCCAGCTCCTGCCCCTGCTCCTGCTCCTGCTCCTGCTCCTGCTCCTGCTCCTGCTCCTGCTCCTGCTCCTGCTCCTGCTCCTGCTCCTGCTCCTGCTCCTGCTCCTGCTCCTGCTCCTGCTCCTGCTCCTGCTCCTGCTCCTTCTCCTTTAGCTGGTATGATACGGTTGGCAGTGGCTATAACGGATACTGGGATGCATATATGTGTACATATATCCAGGCAGCTGGTAAGCTGCTTGGCCGAAGGGCCACACAAAGGGAATGCCAAAGGAGGTGCGGTTAAGGACGGCCAGCCACTTAGTGCATGCCACATGTGCGAAATGCGAAAATGCGAAAATGCAAAATGGAAAATGCGGAAAATGGAAAATGAGGAATGCGAAATGCTAGCGAAAATTTATGCAAAGCCTCGTAGGCGTACGTACAGCGAGGGCAATTAGACCAGAACAGTTACAGTCGCAGTCACAGTCGCAGTCGCAGTCGCAGTCGCAGCTGTTAGCTCTTAGCCAAGTTAGCTGTTAGCTGGGCGTGTCGCGACCCCACGACCTTGACACTTAACCCTTCGCCCGGCCTCAATTAAGGCAATCCCCGGCCAGGCACTCCACTCAATTGGCTTAATCCCCGCCTGCTGCCACCTGGTCAGCAGTCGCCCTTTTGATCCTTAATCCTTAATCCGGATGCCATTACCATCCGCTGAAAATAAAAAAAAAACTTTAAGCGACCTGCAGTTCTTTCCTCTCCCCCCCACTTCTGGGGGAATGCGACTCCGACTTGGCCATTACCATTGGCCATTTCGTATGCCTTCTGCATTGATTGCTTTAGCAAAAGCATTTTTTACACTAAAAAATTCATTTAAAAAGAGGAAAATATGAGGAAAATATCAGGGAAAATGTAAGATATTCTAAAGATTCTTAGGAAAACCCTAAAACACAATTTAAATCTAGGAAAATTAATTATATAGAGGAAGATTTGCTTTATTTTTGCATAGTCTGCAAAGGAATTTTAAGAAATGCCTAGGAAAAAACCCACTTCAGATCTGGGAAAATTAATTAATTGAAGGATTTTATATTTCCTAATAAGCTAGGCTACGGAATCTTCGGAAAAACCAAGAAAACTGGTTAAATCATTAAGGAAAAGCTCTAGGAAAATGTAAGATAAGAGGAGCAATATCGAATTAAATGGAAAATAAATAACCTTACACTGAAATCTTTAAGTAAAAATAAATAATAAGGAAATGTTTACCCTTACTGATTTCCCTAGATGTTTTCAGGGTCAAAGAAACACCTGTCTTTTCTGGGAAATGCTTCGGTTTTCATAGTCCTTCACTAAGCTTCGAGTTAAAATTTGGTTTTGCTGCGTATATATTTTCTTAATAAACCCACAATGCCTCTGCCCTTAGTTTATATATTTGCGTAAGCTAAAAAATCGAACCGAAACCTCGTTTAAGCCCCTCGAACACCTTCGAAAATCTGTGCCCCACCTCTGCAGGACTGCACTCACAACCATTACCGCAAAAAGGTTTCCGACTGCCTTCTGTCGCAATTCGATGAATACATATTTCCGCTACGCCTTTTGTTGCCAAGAAATGAAAATAATCAAAAGAAAAATGGGTGGCCAGAGAAAGGGGGAAATTTCCTTGCACAAACACACACAGATTTACACTGGACACCATGGAAATTAGTTGCTTTTTAATTAGGATATTGAGTTGAATTTATATTCGCATTTACAAAAAACTTTTTTGGTTCAATCTAAAGTTGTGAATGAAGTTAATTCAATTAGCAACTAATTGAAGTATAGATTGAATTCGTAGAAAATGGATGAAAATGAATAGCTTTTGTTAGTGTAAACTTTTGATAAAATTCTAAGGATAACCAAAAGGGTTGTTAATCAAGCTAATTGTATTTTATATATTTAATTAAAAATTTTACTTCATTTTCTTACTAAATTCCTACAACATGTTATTTAAAATACTAAAAGAATTTAAGTCTTAGATCAGCTTAGTGTACTTTGTATAAAATCTCTTATTTTGTTGGCCAGTGTTGTGCCCAAAGTCTTGGCAGCAGCAGTCACATCTGCTTAGGGCTAAGGACCTGCTCCGAAGGCAAGTCCTTCCACGTTCGCCCACCTCATGGGGTGGTACATATAACACACACACACACAGCAGGGAGGCAGGGAGACCGCGTCGAACCCTTGTCCTGGCGATGACAGATGAACAAATGAATCGACCATGAAAACGTAATGTAATGAAATTGATGAGAATAATGGAGAGTCCAAAGTGGAGTGGGCGCAGCAATAACAACATAATTATGCAACAATTAGGAGCAATTCATTAATTTTATGTCATTCGAGACGCAAATCAAGCTGCAAACGCTTACAGGCAGGTTGAGATACACAGATACAGATACGGATACACCAGTTACGGATGCAGATACAGTTACAGGCACAGAGATACAGTCAGCGGAGCGGGGAAAGCTGAAAACCAGAAAAACAGGGGGGAAACGGAGCGGGAAAGCGGGAAAGCGGGAAAGCTGGCGACCACAACAATCAGCCAACGAACCAAAACGAGAGTTACGAGAATTATTCTGGCAGTCTGCCAAATATAAAATAAAAAAGTACAACCAAATTGCACGGCGAGCAAAAATGTTTAAATGCATATAAATCCAATTATAAATTAACATTTAGATGATACTACTGACAGGACTTGATTTGCTGCATTTTAAAATCTATGGAATATGTTTGCCGTACTTTGTTTGCAATTTTTGAAAGCCAAATATTTACTCTTAAATGCAGACCAAAATATAAAAAATATATTATTTAAATAGGAATAGATTATAAAAATGAAAATAAAAGGTATTTATAAACATGAAAAGGTAATAAAGTTTTGCAATTATGTAACCAAACAACAGAAACAATGTGACTGTGCTAGCAAGCCTCTCGCAGTGTGACCCTGTTTGCAGAAACTAGGCATAAATTAGGCACAAAATGAGGGAAATGATTTTGTTGTTATATTTTTTTTGTTATATATTTTTTTTTGTTTTTTTTTTCTGTTGTTTTTTCATCCGTGTAGATGCCAATGTGCTGAGGTTTTGGCGAAAAAAACTCGCCAGCGCAGCTCAGATCCTGTTGCCGCGTTGTCAAGGTCTGGGTGCGACTTGTGCGCCAGGCTAACGAGTAAAGAATTTCCTTGGTGGCCAGAGCTTAGTGGGTAAGGTCGGGGGAGGGTTTCGCTCGGTTCAACCGGAGGGATGCCGGGATGGCAGGATGGCGGGATGGCGGGATGGCGGAATGCCAGCCAGCCAGCCAATTTGGGGCCACTGCCAGGCTGCCAATCTGCCAGCACCCTGGGCCACAGCGTCGAGGTGAACGAGAGCAAACAACCAACAAATGAACGAATGAACGAACCCCGCTTGCCCCGTGGAGGACTGAGGACATCAACAGGTGGCCCTTGTTAAAGCTCTGCAAATTTGAATAAACCTTATGTAACTGGGTCAGTTAGCTTATTATTAAGTAATGCTGTAACGAATGATTCCGCCTGCCCCGGGTTTATGTAAGCCAACTGTTTGCGTAAGACAGCTTCCGATTTGGCTTGGTCGTTGAACTTCTTCCTGGCGCAGAGTGCAAGTTGCGTTATATAAGGGAGTTTTTGAAATGAAATATCTGTCGAGCCTAGCGAGTGACGTAACAGAGTGCCACAATAATAGAAATACTTGCATAACAAACTGAAGGGGAATGCAGGTAGGCAGGTCTTGGCCTCAGGAACCTCTTTTTACCAAATGGGGCATTAAATTGCAGCTGATTATGACAGAGTTAACAATCCACTTACGTTCAATTGTCATTTAATTGAAGTGAAAACAAGCAAATTGAAAGAGAAAATGGAGCGGAGCTTAAACAATGTGATAAATTCTATTGTTTTCTCAATTTGAATGTCCGGCCATTTAAGGACAATAATCCATTGAGCATATTTTATTCATTGAGGCCCTTTCAAGCGTCTTCTGTTCAAGCTGTACACTTAAACAAACACTTTACAGAGTAAATAAAAAAAACTCAAATTACAATATTTATTAAGATAAAAATATGATAAAGAAATAACAAATTATTGTAACCATTCCCCAAATTGATCTTCCATCACGCAGTGCTACATGGCAAAGCTTAGTGTGACCATGCAGGCAATAAATATGCCTAATTTAGGCACAAATAACTGAGAGAAAATGTTGTCTTAGTTTTTTTTCTGTATTATAAAATTTATACAAATATTCTCAAGAAGAACTAAACAATTTACACTTAAAGGAATACTTATTTCTCGTGTAGCATTGACGCTGACTCTGGCTTTGACTTTGCCATTGGTACAGGTGAACATACTGGCACAGGGGTAACCTGGCACCATATTTATTATGGCGACTGTAACTGGCAGTGCCAACTGGCAGTATGTGCTGCTGCTAGGCCGCTCCGTTTCGATTCGATTCGATATTGATTTATGGAGTGTCAATCTGGCAAATTGCACAGCAGAGCAGCGAAACAGCGGAACAGCAGAGGAGTAATCTGTAATGCAACAGTTGCACACACATAGCAGGCAGGCATTTTCCGGGGGTTTGGAAAAACTCAATGGCAAGGCACAGAACAACTTGACGAGCTGTCAAAATCTGCTCGGCCTGTCAAAATTAATTTCAATGCGGAATATCCACATTGAATTCGGCGAGGCGAGAGGGCGGCCCTGCTTTTATCTTTTCGTATTCATTACAATTTTCCACCCTCCCAGCTTTTATTTATATTCTTTTTTTTTTTTTTTTTTTTTGCCAGATATTCAGTTATTCAATTACAAGCCTGGCCTGGACCAAGACATTCGCATCGATCCAAGGTCTACCAAAAAAATAAGAAGAAACTAAACCGTGCCACAAGAAAACCACAGCAGCAGTTAAGTGCACTTGAAAAAGTTTAGTTTTAAAAACAAAATGTAAGGAAAAAATTTAAAATATATAAATTAAAATATATATAATAAAAAAAAAATAATAAAAAATATAATACCATAATGGTAAAATATGTATATAAATATAATAAAATATAAGCTAAAAGCCTCAAATCCCTAAAAAAATGCACCGAAAAGTATGGTATAAAATAACAAGGAACCTATTCCACACTTTGTAGCATACATTTGAACCGCTCTTTAAGGGATTTTAAATCCTTCCATTATTTTTAATTGAAGTTAAAAACTAATTTAGGGTGAATTACCATTATTAAGCTAAAATTGTTGAATAAATATTAGAAAATACTATAGAAACCTCAGAATTTTCTGCAAAAATCAACGCTGCTTTCTGAATCGCTCATGAAGTGATTTAAATTAAATTTCAAACTAATTAAGGTAGAATTTTAAATTTTTTTATAAAATAACACACCATTTTCTGTCCGTGTAACTAACTGCAAACAGTGGCAGTTTCAATGCCAAATTGTATAAGCAGCTGCAGTGGCTCAGCCAAGCGGCAAATGTCCTGCGGTGACAAAGGCAAAGCACCGCACCACCCACTCGACACTGGGTGCAGCGGGAATGCTTTAAGGTCCTGGCCAGAAAGGTGATGTAACTATAAACTGGGGACACGGCCCCGATTGGATCCCCATTTAAGGATGCGCCAGATGCTGCCCTTGATGTGGGAGGGTACGATGTCCCCGAATTTAAGGTGAACTCTCCCCCGGCGATGATTGCTCAGTTATATAAGTTGCTGTTATACAGTTGCTGCTGCTTAAACATTTGCCAAACTTTCAAATGGAAAATCCTTTGTTGCCCCTAATTGGTCTGGACTTTTTGCACAGACTACAGTGCGTTTCATGGCCATGTGAGCAGGTGAATAATGGATGTATACCAAGGATAGGCCAGTTTTAATTTGAATTTTATTTGTGGCCAACAATTAATGTAAAATTGTACGTTCTAACAAATGTAATAAATGTTGAATCCCCCTTAAATTACGTAGAACTATTAAGCAAGTCAAGGAAAATGGACTATCGGTTTTCACACAATTCCATTTCCCATTAACGAGTTGCCGCTCGTATTTGACTTTTAGCTGATGTGCTCGAAATAATTGCAATTGACAAATGATTGCATTTCACACCTGTGTCCTTGTACATCCTTGGCATATTTGTGGTCTGAATACAAACAAAAAATAACCATTTTGATTTGTGTTTCTTGGTAACAATTTTCGTTTATATAATTTCCATAGAAAAGCAATAAATGTCTGCCAGTAATATGTGCTTGTAAATTGTTTGCAAATGATTTTTTACAAAAAAAAAAAACCAAGGCTTTACTACTATAAATTTGAAAGATGCATTTTGAGTTCATCTCAGGCACACTTTAGGCACCTACAATTCAATGAAATATCAAAATAAAATTAAATTTATTTACAAATTAAAGCAACAAAATCTTAAAAAAAATAAAAAATGTAAACCTTAACTTATACTCCCCAAACGTACTGTACTTGGGCTATGGCAACTCGTTGGCGTCCAAAGAAAACCCGCAGTGAAAAGTCCTTTGGCTTGTCAAATAGCGCGAAAAACTTTTCAAATAGCGTCGCGTTGAAGCCTAACCGAATCCCACCCAACCCGACCAGTTTGCCTCCCACAGTTTTCCCCCCGCAGATTTTCCACACCCTTTTGTTGGCGAACATTGGCCCATTCTATGCATTTCGTCTCCACCATGAATGGGGGTAGCTCTTGAGATTCATTTTCTTTCATTATTCGTTTTTTGCGCCATAATTATGCCAAAGAAATGTACATACTTATGAGCGGGAGAGCCACGCCCCAACGCCCCTTTGATTTGCCTGGCCTAGAAAAGGAAAATATGGGAAATATCGAGGCCTCGTTGATGTGACTGCACTTTTGGCGATGAAAAATGTTAAAACAATCGATCGATCACACACACAGCACACACTGTTCGGGCTCAATCAACCCAGTTTTTAGGCGCAATACTCAATGACTTTTTAATGCCGACGATTGAGTCCTTAACGCAGGGTCTCCTGGCATGTCCTTGCCTTGCATTGACAGTCCATAAGCAGTGGTATTTGGGGCATTCCGAGGCGCCTTAAATAATTGAATCTGACAAGTGCTCAATAAGTAAGTTCATTAATTATTTAACTCAACCGAGCAGCATGAAACAGTAAACAAAAGTGCTTCGAGCCGAAGGGCAAAAATGAAAATAAAAATTAATTTATTACATGGACGTAGTTGGGGAATTTTGTTTGTTATTTACACCAATTGCTGGTTGATTGTTTGGCATTAAAAGTTATTTTATGGCTTTGATTTATCTACGGGAAATAAATCCAATTTATGTTTATGAAAGTCTTGTAAGAGATTTTTCCTTTTAGAAGCCATTAAATGCGGCCAGCAGGTGGGAATTCGCTTGGATTTCACAGATAGTTTGGGTTTACAATAAATTAAGGGAGATTTATTTTTAAAAACGAACTAATTATACAAACTATTGACTTTAATTTTTTAAATATTTAAAAATAAATATATTTTTTATGATAATAATTGCATTTTTATGATAAAAATTAAAATTCAAATATTTGAAAATATTCATAAACAATTTTTATATTTTTTTTTCTAATATGTCCACCTATTAATTCTTAAAACTTTTTATAATTTCTAACTCTCCTTGACCCTTGCTATTGATTTTTAAACCTTTTTGGGGGATTCCCCCTATCCGGTCTTCCTTTTTTTGTGGCTGCTCATTCGCTTGGCGGCATTTTACTTTAAATTGCCCAAGTATTTAATGGGATTCCCAGGAGTCACCCTAACCCCTTAACCCCTTGTCGCCAGATTTCGACGCACTTTATGCCGCTGCAACTGCTGCCAAGTGACCCAAATCAGAGTCTGTCGCCCTCCGTCTGCGGTGCTCGTCATCTGCCTGGGAATCCGAAATCCGCAATCCGGAGGAGACGGCAGGCGCCCCACATCCAGTTGGTTAACCAATCCCAATCCCAATCCCAACACGAATCCTTTGAGCTGGCTGCTTTGGAGTGGCTTTTGCGCTTAGTTGGCTTAATTACGAACGCGCCCAGATTCGGGCCGCTGCAGCGATAAGTATCGATTAGAATCGGCAAGGCGAGTGCCCTGCCAGCGCACTAATCATGATCCCACACGGAGAAAAAAATTGATAGAGAGAGCAGATTTCGGCCTAATAAATGATTTACTGCTTTAGAATTTCTATTTTGTCAACCGTTTATTATCAATAGTATAAATATAGGCAATACATCGATGGTAAATAGGGAACTTGTTAGATTTTTTATTTTTAACAACTTGTGTTAAATAAATAATCCAAGAAAATATGTGCTACAGAGAGATAATAGTTTTTAATTTGCATATTATTTTTGGGAAATAAATATATACTAGTATACTAATGAAAATATAAAAAAGACTACCTGCGAAAACTGAGAGACTAGTTTGAGTGAAAACGGTCAGAAGGAGAGACGGACAGACGGACAGACGGACAGATGGACAAACGGACAGAGGAACAGACGAACTGACGGACAGACGGAGAGATGGAGAGAAGCGAGAGACGGACAGACGGACATGGTTAGATCGACTCGGTTATAGAAGCTGATCAAGGTTATATACACTTTATAGGGTATAATAATACTAGTTATAGTAAAATAGTATTAAATAATAATAAAAACAATAATAATAATTAATAAACAAATTAATAAATAAATAAGTAATTAATTAAATAAATTATTAAATATAATTAAATATATTAAAATATTTTTAAATATATTTATAAGTATTAATAATATATAAATAGTAATACAGTAAAATAAGACTTAAATTAGATAATTATATAATTTGAGTTTCATTCAATTTCGCTTTCATTTCGTTTAAAAAAAAGGTAAACAAAGGCCGCAAAAAAAGGTAAACAAAGGCCGCAGCTTTCCAACATTCCAAGTACCCAAAAGAGTGGATCCAAGTACCCAAAAGAGTGGATCGTATCCCTCAAGTGGCTCTCTCGCTCTTAGGTTCCACTTTCCGCGGCGAGAGCAAAGCCAGAGAAGAAAAAAATGCCCGCGCGAAGACAGAGAAACTCGAGGATAACAGAAAAGGAATAATAGTTTTGTCTCACTCACTCTTGCACTTGTTGTTGCTGCAGATCCCAACGGCGAATTGGCAAACGAAAAAACAAGACGAAAATGAAAAAACTTATTTGTGAGGCACAAATTGCACATTTTTTCACATTTGTTGCACTTGCACGTAAACAAAAACCAACAAAATTAACTGGCCAAATCCAACGCACTGATCTTGGCTATGTAAATATGTGCATTCATACACATATGTATGTACATATGTACATACATCCGCGACTTTGTTAGGCAATAAACACAAACAAAAAAAAACGACAGCCCTGCACTCGTTTTGGGGCTTTTCCCGGCTTGCCCCCACTTCACTTTCACTCTTCACTGCCCGGGCTCGCTGATTTTCCGCACTGTTCATAGTTTTTCCGCCGTTTTCCTTGCGTTTTCGAATTTTTTCACCGCAGCAGCGATCGGCTGGACTTGTTCGTTGTGTAAATCAAGAAAGAATCCACAAGGAGTGGGTCATATTTCTTGAGTGGCTAACTCGCTCTTAGAATCCACTTACAAGTAACGGCACTTTCTGTTCAAGAAGAGAGTAAAAGAATTTTGCTGATGAAATCCTAGAGAGAGTAACAAAACTGGAAACACGATCCAATTTGTATCTGATAGATAGTCGCTAGCTTGTATCTTCTGTTTTTCTTATTGGGTAAAATAAAATATAAAAAATATATATATATCCGATTATACGCAAACTAGTCTCTCAGTTTTGAAGCTATCTGAATGAAACTTTGCATATAGTCTTCTATATGTTCTCACTGCTATATAAGCCGGGCCGGATCGGACGACTATATCATATAGCTGCCATAGAAACGATCGGTAAATTTTCAGAAATAAAAATTCTAACTTTGCCAATTTTCCACATATTTTCATATAATTTAAGACATGGCCGTTTTATATTATTCTAGAATTTCGGTTTTAATTTTATGACAATCGGACTACTATATCATATAGCTGCCATAGGAATGTTGGAGAAATATTACGTATACGTAATGTTAAACCGAATTTTTATATGTATAAATGTTGTATACAATTCCTGCTAGTTTTACTTTCCATTTGATAACATTTTATTAATTCATAAAGATCCTATTGTAATCTGCAAGGGTATACAAACTTCGGGGTGCCGAAGTTAGCTTTCTTTCTTGTTTAATGAGTTTTTAAGCATTCCTTAAAATAAACCCATAAAAACTTATTTTGTAGTATATATTGACATAGTCTTGGCCCCATAAAAGAGTGCATTTTTTGTAATGTTTATAGATATACATTATATATAAAGTATACATAATAAATATATAACCATGCACAAGTATCCTCCCAGCGACAACTGGCTAAATTGAAATTCTTTTGGAATTATATAAAATGCACTCGAAGGCATTTCGGGGGACACTGAACGACTTGGGCGACCATCCGTATCCGTCCGCCGCATCCTGGCATCCTGGCATCCATCCCGGCATCCCTTCAACCCGGATGGCTTGTTTACGCAATTCTGCAAAACGGCATGCCGCCGCACACGCTCCCTCTGCGGCCTTCCGTTTCCATGTTCCTTGGGCGGAAACAAACAGCAACGGAAGTGCCTTGGATTTTTATCTTCTTCTTTTGGAGGCACCTGAAAGAAATTGTAATTTGTAATTTACATTCCGTTTATCCTATATTTATAAGATATACATTACATACAATTCATTTACTATTTCTTTGACACTTTATAATTAAATTAAGTGCGGAATTGATTTATTCCTCTCACCGAGAAATGTAAATACATCCTTATCCTTGGGCTGACTCCTTGCCTTGGCTATTTTTTAGACTGGATTTTTCTAGGGATGGCTGCTTATGCAGAGATTACCTCGCCTTCACCCCTCCGCCGGACAATGGCAGAGCCATGGCGAAATTCCCCGGAATTGTAAATAGCCAACTCATCGGAATCCATCACACGACCGAGCTGCTCCCTGCTGCTCCTGCCTCGTGTCCACTTGCCAGACATAATCCCTGCCTGCAATCGGTGTCGATGTGGATGATATGGGACTGCGAATGCGAGTGCGAGTGCGAGTGTGTGTACTTTCACTCTATAAGTTGTGATGTGTGTGGGCTGAGTGTTGAGTGTTGAGTGTGCTGAGTGTGATGAGTGTGATGTTTGCACTTGGGTGCAGCGGGTCTATAAATAAGCTGGCCATTTATTAGGGGTAATCATAAACTGCGTTAACAACGGAGGGGCTCTCGCCCACTATATATACATAAATCTATGAAAGAGCCGCAAACAAAGGCGCTCTTCCCATTGTGCGATAAGCTTTCAATTAACTCTGACCCGGAAGCAGGAAGCAGAAAGCAGGATGCAGGATGCAGGATGCAGGAGGCGGAAAGGTATCAATTTCCAATGGCAATGCATCCTGGCAGATATATGCTAATCCAAGGACAATGACAGGTGCAGTATCCAATATCATCTGGGGGCGGAAGTCGGGCGATAGCTATGCATTATAATCCGATAAGCGTCGGAGGAGATGTGGCCAAGACGGGGGAGCAACTAACAAAGGCTCTAGAACTCATAGGTTCGGCTTAGCACAGGGCTTCTAGGAATGTATTCACACAGGAAATTAGAAACAAATGAATGTATCGAAAATAAGTGAAAGAAATCGATATTTATCAAAAGGAAAATTTACAGAGTTATAGCATTCATACAAATATTATGTGATATATAAAAAAGTCTGGTCTAGTATGTACAAATTATATAATTTTAAATATTGAAATAACTCAGAGATAAACCTTTATAAATATCATATTTATAATCGATTTTTTATCGACAATGTAACAAAATGAATAGATTTTGTTTTGGTAATATTGATAATAAATATCCACAGCTTAAAACCTAAAAACCAATTAGGTATGAAGACAAATCAATATAAATATCGTTTTTATAATTGATTAATTATCGAACATATAACAAAATTGAAATTTACGTACCCTTGTTATAAATTCAGGAATATATTCAAGAGCAACACCCTGAAGCTTATTTTACAAATATTCTTTTTCTATATTTAATCGATTTTAATATGGATTTTTCCGATCTTTGCAGTTGCAACATGCGTTCGCTGGCGATATGACACTACTGTCGAGCATCCTCGACTCAGGCGGCGGCATTTCCGCTCAGCGCTTCACCCGCCTGCTGCGCCAGTCCAGCACATTCTCATCCTCATCCGCATCCGTCTCGGCATCCGCTTCCGCATCAATGCTGGAGCCCACATCCTCGCAGCTGCCTATTAACGATGTCCTCGGCGGCGGACGTATTCCCTTCCTGCATGGCAATGCGACGGACGAATCTTCGCCGCTGCCAGACGCCGATGCACTGGATCCAAACTTCGTCCTCGACGGGGTCACCAGCGTGGCCAAGATGGCCCTGGAGGCGACAGTGAAGGAGGTGCTGCGCGATCCCGACCCGGAACAGATTCTGGCCAATGCCAATGCCAGCGCACCATGGAATATAACGCTCGCATCGGCGGCAGCCACCAACTATGAGAACTGTTCGGCGCTGTTTGCCAATTACACCCTGCCACAGACAGGTGAGTGATGCGGGGATAAGGAAATCATAATTAATTCATTAATTCATTTGCGTAATTGAAGGGGAACCGCCATATATTAGGCATGGCAGAAATTATTAATTAATGAAGCTGTGCAGTATTTTATTTGTTATTTTCAAGGTTGTTCCATAAATCAATATTCTGTTTGATATATCGAACAACTGTCATTTTAACAGGAGTCTATTTTAAATTTAGTTTTAGAGATTTTAAATACATGTTCGAAAAAAGTAAAGTAAATTCAAAACAAGACATTTTTTAGTATATATTTTCAAAAATATCGATAAGTTAAAGTTAATCGATAATTTTTGATATTTAAAATAATTTTAAGTCTATCCTTTTGATACTTTCTATATGAAATATTGCTTAGATCAATATATTAAAGTTAAGTTCAATATTGTTCGATATTAAAAAACTCTTAAACCTAATTTTTTAGTATTTTTCATATAAAATATCTATATTATCGATATATTAAATATTTTTCAATAATCAAAATCCATTCAAATGAATCCTACCTATATTTTGGATATGATATTGATTTACATCCCTAGTCTCTTATTAATCTGTTAACACATTAAAATTATCTAAACTTCGAAAAAAT
This sequence comes from Drosophila jambulina, assembly GCA_018152175.1. Taxonomy (NCBI): domain Eukaryota; kingdom Metazoa; phylum Arthropoda; class Insecta; order Diptera; family Drosophilidae; genus Drosophila; species Drosophila jambulina. The sequence goes on from JAECXH010000006.1 coordinate 6,006,939, forward strand.
TAAAAATACAATTAAAAAAGAACACCTTTTTTAAATTTTTGTAATCTAGTATTACTTTGTTTGAATTTATTATATTTATTTAAACATTTTCTCGATAGGCCTTTACTGCAACTGGACATGGGACACATTGCTCTGCTGGCCACCAACTCCGGCCGGGGTCCTGGCCCGGATGAACTGTCCTGGCGGCTATCACGGCGTTGATACGCGCAGTAAGTTAACCACAACACTTGACGGGTTTTTATAATCAGTTAAAATCTCCCTTGAATAAACCAAATAATGGCTCGTAAAAGTTACATCAAAAGTCATCCATAAACGTAGCTTAATCAGTTAATTAATTAGTTGATCCGCAAATAAGCAGAATTATGACTTGAGCTTCCAAAGGACATGACTCTCTCTCTCTCATATATAACTGGCGGCCACAATTATACGGATCATTTGCTGGGAATCCGTTCAACTGCCGACGAAATCGGGCAAAACAATTACTTGATTTCGTATTCATCGAGAGAAGTTCAATATTTGCATGCATGACGGCCCCGCCGTCCATTCAACCGAACTCCCAATCTTAACCCCTTCTCCTTAACCCCATTAAGCGCATGCCAAGGGAGGTCACTCCGAAAGTGGGCCAACGGTGGGTGTGGACCGACCAGGTGTGTGCCTCCAGCTGGGCCCCGCCGTTGGCCATCGATTGCTTAATTACGATCCCAACTGGGGTTCCGATGATGATGATATGCCCAGGCCTGCAAATCGAACGCTTCTGCACCACGGGGGAATAACAGTATTTAATAAGCAATAGCAGTGCACTCGAAAAAAATTATAGCTTAATAGGGTTAAAAGAAAATATTGATAAATCGATGCTTTATCGATAGTTGATACGAAATTCTATGTATAAATGGGAATTTTACCAGATTTTATACTTTTTAATAAAAATCGATAAATATAAATTCTATTACAAACAATTTAAACTTTTTTTAAATATTTTATCGATAGTGTATCGGTATTTAATGCGAAAGTCAATATATAAATGCGAACTGTCTATTTGGAATTTCGATAAAATCGATTTTTTATTCTAAATTTCAAAATCTTTCAATATAAATCGATAGAACTTCTGTCTTATATATCGAAACATCAAAAAAAATGCAATCTATAATATAAATCATTTTCGATTTTCTATATTTTGATATATTTAACTTTACGATATTTTCGATATATTATTCGATATGCATTCCTATGGCTTAATACAATTTATTGGCAAATTTAAAGTGTTCCAAAGTATTTTCTTAATAAATATATCTGACTTGGTTCCTAACTTTCAATAAATAATGTAAGAATATAGTTTTAAAACTACAATATATTATTTTAATACCACAAATATCTCTCAGTGCAGCCTTGCCGTGGCCTCATTTACCTAAGCCCCATGACCGTAGATTTTTAGACCCCAATCTTTCCCGGGACTGGTCCCCCTTCCCCGTTCGGCGTAATTGGCATAATTGCAGCTGTCAGTCAGTGTGTCAAACTGTCCGATTTGCAGTCATTAATCCAGGGGAATGCACCTCGCCTTACCCACCTCTCATTATTATTATTATTGTCATTATCCCCAGAGTTCGCCAATCGAAAATGCGAGATGGACGGGCGATGGGGCAGCAGGCCAAATGCGACGGAAACCAACGGAACGGGCTGGACGGACTATGGGCCATGCTACAAGCCGGAGGTCATCCGGCTGATGCAGCAGATGGGCAGTCGGGAGGATCTGGATCTCTACATCGAGATAGCCAAGAGGACGAGGACCCTGGAGATTGTCGGGCTCTGCCTGTCGCTGTTCGCCCTGATCGTCTCCCTGCTGATCTTCTGCACGTTTCGATCCTTGCGGAACAATCGCACCAAGATCCACAAGAACCTATTCATCGCCATGGTGCTGCAGGTGATCATCCGGCTGACGCTGTATCTGGATCAGTTCCGAAGGGGCAGCAAGGAGGCGGCCACCAACACGAGTCTCTCGGTCATTGAAAATACGGTGGGTCTGTGATGTTTGCAAAAAATATTAAATTTGTATATAGAAATATGCAAAGAGCAGAGTTGCCCACATAGAGTTTCGGGAAACGAAGCTTAATGAGGCTTACCGAAGCTAGCCAAAGCTACCGGAAGCTACACGAAGCTACCCGAAGCTTGTTGAAGCATGCCGAAGCTTGTTGAAAATGAACGAAGCGAGCCGAAGCTAGCGGAAGTTGCAGAGCCGGAGACTGTGTCCGAAGCCGAACAGTTTTTGTGGGAATCCCTTTATTTCAGGATAAATAAAAATATATTTTTTATATTTTAAATCTAATTTTTTTATTTTCCTAAATATATTTCCCATCAGCCCTACCTGTGTGAGGCCTCGTATGTCCTCTTGGAGTACGCTCGCACCGCCATGTTCATGTGGATGTTCATCGAGGGCCTCTACCTGCACAACATGGTCACGGTGGCCGTTTTCCAGGGCAGTTTCCCCTTGAAGTTCTTCTCGCGGCTCGGCTGGTGTGTGCCCATACTGATGACCACCGTGTGGGCCCGGTGCACGGTGATCTACATGGACACATCCTTGGGCGACTGTCTGTGGAACTATAATCTCACGCCCTACTATTGGATACTCGAGGGACCGCGTCTGGCGGTGATACTGGTGGGTACTGATCATATTGCCACCGAGGGCTATACCGCAACTCGATCCTGATTTCCGTAGCTCAACTTCTGTTTCCTGGTGAACATCATACGAGTGCTGGTGATGAAGTTGAGGCAGTCGCAGGCCAGCGATATCGAGCAGACCCGCAAGGCTGTGAGGGCGGCAATAGTCCTGCTGCCGCTGTTGGGCATCACCAATATCCTGCACCAGGTGGCACCCCTAAAGACGGCCACGAACTTTGCGGTGTGGTCCTATTCCACGTACTTTCTCACCTCGTTCCAGGGGTTCTTCATAGCCCTCATCTATTGTTTTTTGAATGGCGAGGTACATAAGTTAGAAGAAGGATCTATCAAGGATCCTATTATTGTAAGTCTTTCATTGTTCTCCCTTAGGTCCGCGCTGTTCTCCTGAAGAGCCTGGCCACCCAGCTGTCTGTACGCGGTCATCCGGAATGGGCCCCCAAGCGGGCCTCCATGTACTCGGGTGCCTACAACACCGCCCCGGATACGGATGCCGTGCAGCAGCAGCAGCCCGGCGAGAATCCGGCCACTGGGAAGAGGTAACTCTGCCTCGGAGTGTTTCAAGCCTTAAGTTCTAAGTTCTTAAATCTTTTTTGGACAGAATATCACCCCCCAATAAACGGCTAAATGGGCGAAAGGCCAGCAGTGCCAGCATTGTGATGATCCATGAGCCACAGCAGCGGCAGCGACTGATTCCAAGGCTCCAGAGCAAGGCTCGGGAAAAGGACAAGAGCCTGAATAGGGATCGAGAGAAAAGGCCGCAGTTGCAGCAGTCACAGTCCGAAGTACCGGGTACCGATCCCACAACCACAACAACAACAACAATGGCCAATCGCATCCGGATCAAGGACGAAGACGGCACCGGCGGTGGAGGCGGCGGCTCCAAGTGGATGATGGGCATCTGCTTCCGGGGTCAAAAGGTACTGAGAGTACCGTCAGCGTCATCCGTGCCACCCGAGTCAGTTGTATTTGAGTTGTCAGAGCAGTAGCTAACCGAAAACTAGCCGTAGACGTAGACCTAGTCGTAGTCCTAGCCGTAGAAGTAGCCATCAGCCATTGCCCGCTAGTCCTAGTCCCTCTCTTCCCGAAAAGCTAAGACCACCAAGCCTTCTCCCACACCACAGTAGCCAGTACCCAGCCCGCAAGCTACCAGAAACGCTTTTCAAAATCAAAAGAAGTATATACAGAAATAACTTCTCTTCCGGAGTCCTGCTTTTCTCCTTCTAAAAGCTAACAGATACCCTTTCCATGTTTTAAAAATCAAAAATTAGAAAGAACTTGTCTTCCATGATCCCACTCTCCTCCTTATATGTACATATATATATTCCCCTTGAAGTCTTACCAAAGACTATATAAAGAATAAGTTGAAGAGATGATTACAATCACGTTTGGAGTTATGCATCTTATTCTTTGTATTGTCTTTGGACCAACTACTTTACCACAAAAAGAGCAATCTAAAGTCAAGTATACTCTCCTCCTGCTTTCCACCTTCTATATGTATATATTCCCATTTAAGTCGAACCAAAGATTATAAAAGAATATCTCGCTTATGGCGTTATACATCTTATTCTTTACCTTGCCTCTGGGCTAACTAGCTTAACACAAATAAAATCAATCTGAATTTAAGTCGTATTTCTTAGATTCTAGTAATGTTCTATTAAATATTTAGAAATGAAATCCTTTAATAATTTTCTATTTAAATATATTTTGATATATATTCACTGATTAATTTTCCATTAAATATTTTAAGAACCTTTTTTATTTTTGAAATATTATTCTATCGAAATTAGTTGCTTAATACATATGCAATTTTTCCAATTATTTTATTTTTAGAAAACTTTTTACTTTATCCAAAGCTTTCCTTAGTTTAATTTTGTGTTGTATCTTGATTTTAGATTGCCTTTGCCCCTCGTCCAGTGTAAATTAGACAGATCCAAAAATTAGAAAAATCCCGTTTTCTGGAGACCCCGCCAAAGATTCCAAGTCTTATGCAAATTACTTAATTATTACTATTTGACGATGATAAGAAATTTTTTTAAAATAGCGCCACATTCTCTGTTCTGGACACGCAAATACACTAAGAAAAAAAAATAAGAAAACACTCGCACACGGCTACTACTCGATATTGAATTTTCCAGCAAAACTTGAGCGGCATGTTCTTCTACTACTTCTATAATATAACTTAGTACATTCGAGTAAAAATAACACAAACTTACCGTTACTGTTGCAGTGTGACCAAATCAGGGGAGAACCAAACAGAGACTAATCGAATTTTTGATAAATACTTATCGAATGGGTTTTTTCGTTTCCTATTAGTTATTATAATAATTGTTTCCTCTTTTTAATTGGCTAATATTATTCGTATTTTATGTAAATATTATGGTAATATTAAAAAGCAAATTGAGCAGAGTATTTTTATTTATATTATATGGTTACGTTCGTTTTGGAGTGACTGTACCTTACGCTTATGAGCTGGTCACACTGCCACTGTCACGTTCGATCACGCTCACTGTCACTGCATTGACTTTTGCCTAGCTGCGCTTTGTTTTGCAACGAAAAACTTTGCCACGATCGATATTAACTAATGGGGTCCGCAAACCAAGCCACAAATTAAATAAATTACTTCTTCTCTTTCCCTTAAAAACAACAAACAAAAATGCGGCACACGTTGGAATGCTTCCGTTTCCGTTTTTTTTCTCTTTCTTTCTTTCGATTTTAGGACAAATGTGTGATGTCCGGTGGTCAAAAGCCGCAGCAGATATTTATGACGTCCCAATTGCCGCCGACGTCGACGCTGGCAGCAGTAGCAACAACAACAATAACCACAACAACAACAACAGGGAGTGCAACAAGTGCAACCGCAACCGCAGCAGCTAAAGCAACCACAATTGCAACAATATCGAAGTCAAAAGCCAAGGCCAAGGCCAAGGCCATCACTAAGAATCAGGCCAAGCCCAAGGCTTAAAGCATTTTGGTTTCCAATCTCATAAAATAGATCGATCTATAGCTCACACAGAGAGCGATGCCAAGCTTAGCATTCGAGGGCGCAACTGTACTAAACTAAACTGAAGCTGAAAGTGTGCCCGTTTTTTTTTTTTTTTTTTGTATATCGCACTGCGGTATCTATGGATAAATACATAAATATAAATATGCCTAATATTTTTGTATATTTAAAGAAATTATATAAAATGTATGTGTACTGAGTGTCATGATGAATGTAATTGCTAAATGTCTTTTTTTTTTTGTAACTAAGATCAAAATATATTTACATGAATGTAAGGCAGAAGAGACATATTTACATACTTGGTATTTACACTAACTGCGCTACACCCTAGGAATCGCATGGCAAGAGAAACCTGATAGAAATGTCTGAGTATAGATCGTATATTGGATATACATATAATATATGTTATGTGAAGAGAGTACAAAGCACTTGTAGAACGAAGAAGGAGAAAAAGGAGATTCGAATGAAAAAGAGCGAGGAGAATGTAATCACAATTGGCACACTTGAAAGTCACATTAGCTGAATATCGATCAGTGATCAGTGATCAGCTCGAATATTGAATATTCACCTAAACTTAAGCTTACAAATGCATTTTAAGAGCGGCATGTTTTTAGTTTGAATTTCCTGTCCTTGGTTATTTTACTGAACGCTTAATGCAATTTTCAAACTAAGAGAAAACAATACAAAACTAAGGAATTCAAGCCGAATTTAAGATGTGGAACTCAAAAACCGGAACGACCCCCGGTGGTGGTCAATGGCAAACTATTACGTGTATAAGGCTAAAAAAGATATAATGAATAAAAACATGATTTTGTATGCATACATACTGAGATACTGCTGATCGTATTTCTACGGGGGATCAGGTTACTATAAGATCTAATGGCACGTGCCGTTCGTGAATCCCCTGATTCCGATTCCCTCCGAAATTGGCACAGCTCAATTGGCAATTTCGAGCCCCTTAAATAGCTTAATCGGACGTTTTAATGGATCATCATGGAATGCCTAGAGTTGGATACACTATATCTGACTTTATACCGGAATTATTCCCAATGGAAGTCTATTTTTATATCATATAGTAGCTAAACTTTATGGCCTAGCTTATGACTGCCAAAAGCTATTTATTCCTCGATCTTAAACTGTCTCAATAGGCCACCAAAAGAAGCGACTAATTGCCAATGATGGGGAAATGGGCATGCATATTGATGGCCTATTTATAATTCATAAAAAAGTCATCAAATGGCATAGAGACAAATACACAGCATTGCCAGTATATGGAATGGCTCTATCTCTGGAAGGGTATCGACATAAACATGCACCTAGAGAAAGAGGGTATATATACTTAATAAAAGTATCAAATACTTTTATCTTTATGTTTTACTTCTTCATTTAAATATTTTGTTAATTAAATTCCCTTAAAAAACTAATTTATTAATAATATTTCTTCTAACTACAAAGCAGTTCCTGCAAATTCTTGGCTATTTAGAAAATGTTTCTTATAATTCCCAAGCAGTACTTGCAAATACTTTGTTTATTTATATGTTTTCTTATATTTTCCAAGCAAATACTATGTTAATTTGATATTTTCCTTATAATTCCCAAGCAGTTCTAGCAATACCTTGTTAGTTCACATATTTTCTTAAAATTCCCTAGAATTTCCCTCAAATGAATGTTTAACTTGAATATTTCATTATTTTTAGTTATTTAAAAAAATTCCTTATAATACCCAAGCAGTTCCCTCAAATACTTTGTTAATTTGAACATATTCTTATGATTCCCAAGCAGTTCAGGCAAATACTTTGTTAAATCTAGTACACTTATTTTAGTTACCTAAGTTTCCTATATTAAATTAATTTAATTTAAATATTTTCCTATAATTCTTAGCTACTTAAAATATTTTCTTATAATTTTCAAAGAGTTCCTGAAAATAATTTAAGCTTTTTGTCAGTTTGCCTAACTCCCGTCGATAAATACATACTTCTACCCTACTACTTGCTACCCCTGCGTATACTTAATATACTTCCCCTGCGTATACTTAATATCCTTCTCAGCGTATACTTAATTTTTTTAAAGCGATAAACGCTTCTCTCAGTGCATACACTTAGAGACATACAGCACACACACACAACCAATTGACAATTGAAACCACACTCTAGACACAGAGAGAGAGACGACAGGGGTGCGCACAGGGGTTACGGGTAGGGATTGTATTTCCAAGAACAGCATCCGGATCACAATGAACAACGATAACGATAACAACAACGACAGCAACAACAACAACAACGACAACAACAAGAACAACGAGGTGGACAAAGGTGAGGTAGCAAAGTTGAGTGCAGAGTGGAAACAGGATGGGACATCATCATCATCATCATCGTCATCATCACGAGCATCGTGATCCCGATTGCGACCTTGATCGGTCTAGAAGAGCAGATCCTCATCGCCATCCTCATCAAGGATATTCTGGACCTCCTTGGCCTCCTCGGCCAACTGGCCCTGGCGACGCAGCTCCTCACGCCTCCTGTCCGCCGATTTGCGGGCCTCCCGCTTCTTGTCCTGGATCTTCTTCAGCCGATAGAACTCCTCCCGCTCCAGCTCGTCCAGTTCGCTGATGATGTACTCGATGGTGCGATTGATGCGGGGTATGATCACTGTGAGAGTGAGGACACAACATATATTAATATACATTCAAGGAACTGAACCCTAAGACCCACCATGCTCGATGGCATTAACGCGCCGGTTGGTCACCTTGATCACATCGTCGAGGGTCACAAAGGAGGTCTGCAGGGAGGCCAGCTCCACGAGGAGCCGCACTGCGCACTGATAGTTCTTCTTGAGCTTGGCCAGCTGCTGGCCACCGCGTGCCAGGCCCGCCAGCTCGTAGGTATCCACGCCATCCATGTAGGGCTCGAAGACGGGCAGGGTCACGCCGGCCACATTGTCCTTTTTGGTACGAATCTTGATCTGGGCCTTGGTTACATTTTGTAAAACAATCTGGTTGATGTCGCCCGTGGTGAACTTGACCTCGGCCAGCGAGAAGGCGGCCTCCTTCATCACCTGACCCATGAGGCTTTTGGTCTATTAAAATATAATATATATATGTAATAACCTAAGACATCCTGTGTATTTAGTCCGCATACCTCTACGATCTTGCCCAGAATCAGGCGAAAGCGCATCTGGAGCGCATCTGCCTTTTTCTTGAGCAAACCATGCCCCTTGGTGGCGCCTGCCAGACGCGATTTCATCAGAGTTTGGGCCCTGCAGAGGGTCATAGATACACAACATTCAAGAGCAGGATCGGGATCAAGACTAGGACTACTCACCCGCGCGAGGGAAATATGGGCAGGCGATCTTTGGCTGCCATTTAGGCAAAATCAAATCTTCACAGGAACAATAATTAAACGAATAAAAAAACAGACACACCAATAAAAAATATGTTCAACAACACGCAGAGAGAGCGAGAGAAGAGTCCCAACTATAAATATCAACAACAAAATATTTACTAAATATATGCGACACCACGAAAATAAAACGGACGACGAGCGAGGAACCACGAGCGCGCGACAACAAACTGGGCCAGCGAGTGAAGACTCATTGAGCGACCTGGCCGGAGAGTGACGATCGGTTGGGATGCCATGGGATCAGATTGGGCTGGGTTGGGTCGGGTGTATTGAGTGTGCTGATGGGGTGGCCCCTCCACTCAGCTGTTCCGGAACAGCTGTCCACGGAGCGCCGCAGAGAGGCTGTCACACGACAGACAAACACAAGGTAGGCAAGTATAGAAGGTATATATGTATACTACCTGTAGTAACTCGGTGGTTCTGCGTCTTATATCGATCAAATTTGGTATGCAGCTCTCTTTCGTTTCAATAAAATATAATAACATAAGAATTACCTGGAAACTTTGAAATGTTGTATAAAAGATATTACAAAAAAGGAAATCGGAAACTTAAAAGTAAGGAAATTTACAATATTGAAGAGGTTTTTTGTAGAGTAGTATTATTTATGTAAATATATTTTGTAAATAAAATATACATTTTCTTAAATTCGATCAACAAAAAAATCAAAACATATAAGATTTTCCTGTTTAAAAAAAAATATACAAAAATCTTATAAAAGAAATAAAAATGTTTAAAAGAAATTGTAAGAAATATATTTTTTTATCCCCAATTTTTTTTGTATTAGATTGAAAAATACCTTCACAAAATTTTTAAAAATATTTTTAAACTTCTTAAGAACAAGTTTAATTTTATGTTGAATCTATAATTTATAAATAATGTTCATAGCAGGGACCGTAATCATTATAAGTTTAATTTTAAAAATCCAGTGATAATGATTATGTATTATGTATTAACTTAATAGAGTTTTTTGTAAGGCAATATTAATTATTTAAATATAATTCATAAATTTAATATTAACTTAAATCTGATCAAAAAATAACTTTACATGATTATAACTTTTTTTAACAACTGTTTTATTTATTTTTAAACCAACTATTTTATAAGAAAAGAAAATAAATAGTCTTGATGGAACCAAGGGTATTTCCTAGCCGTTGAACTGACACAGCCTACACTCAAATTTGATTAACAGAAATGTGAACGAGCGAATGATCTCACAGGCAGTGGCAATATCTCAACAACTAATTAAAGAACGACGAGAGTCGTAATGAGGATGGACTTTTAATTCGATTAATTTAAACCTTGGCATAACAGTACTGGGAATCAACCGAAATTACCGTTATTTGTCGAGTATCAATCAGCTGTTCTGCTAGGGCTGCCACCTGATGGCTTCAGCTGATTTTCAATAGCAATTACAATGACAAGTAGACAACAAGCAATTAGAATTATGTTGTCAACAGTTCAAAGTATAATATTACCATAAACATATTTATGTTTCAGCTGATATTTTTGTAAAGCCTCGCCTCAAGGTCAGTTTTTTTTGTAGTGATCGATAAGTGGGACTGTCAACTTGATGGATTTGTGCCGCAGTGCTGCCAATTCCGCACAGATTGCCTTCAATTGGACCTGATTGCCATCAATAACGCACAACGATTTTTTTTTGGGTGTCGGACAAAGGATGGAAATACTACTGCTGCCACGCGCAGATACTGCGCGGCACTGACTTTGAAATACCTTTGTGTGCCCCCAATATGTGGCTCTCTGGTTCCGACTCCGGCTCCGGATGCCAGTGTCACGCAATTTGAATGTGCGTCTTGTGCCGCCTTCGTCATGTGCCCCTGGTGTGTCGCTTTATTTAGCTCTATTTTACAGAGAAAGAAATTATTATGGCAAACTGTACTTATGAACGATATGATATATCGAAAATATCGGTATTTATCGCACTCATCGACATTCGAAATTATCGAAATCATCTACAACCATCCAAGTCGTGATATTTAATTTATTTATCTTTTTCCCGATTATATTGGTTCGATAAATAAAACAAAATATCGATTTTTAGCCCATATTTTGATACTAAGATCGTTATTTATCGTGTTCTTTGATAAACATAAAAAAAGTATTGATTTATGGATTCTTTTTCTGCAAGGATAATTATTGTTAAGTCAAGGCAAGATTAATTTTGTAAAATTAAAAGTTCGAATAAATTCAAAGAACCATATTTCACCAGAGAAACATTTATTTTTTAAATCATTATTTAGTTCTCAATAATTTATAATAAATAATAAGTATGTATATAACTCTTTCTTAACCAAAATTTGTTGTATATTCTCCGTAATAAATCTCAGTGTAATTGCTGTGGTTTTTGCAGAGGAGACCCATTGTCCGAGTGTGTCAATGGACACGTGTGTCCGCCGCATACATGGCCAGTGGGGTATTAATTAAAGTAATGAATATGCATACCGGGGTGTATGAATGTACAGTATGGATATTAGGTGGGGGTCGAAATTTTTGGGGGCATTTTTTATGGTCAAGCAACAGTTGGCTGCTGAGGGCGTTGTCTAGACGCCAAGAGTCATAAACAAGGTCGAGCGAAACTATTTAATTGTGCATATCTGTATCAGATAAATTATTTTTTTCTTAAAAACATTTAAATTATTTTCAGTTTATAAGGGATTTCAAAAAATGTTTTTCAATATCATTAGCTTTTAAAATGGATTTGTATTCCATTGTACTTTATTTAACCCTAACAAATAAAACAACAAAGTCCACCTTAATTATAACTAATAAGTTAAACATTTTCATGCAATACTATTTCTCAAGAATATTTTATCTTAAGCTTCAAATTTTTATTAAAATTACATTTTTGCTTACCAAAAACAATAAACTATCTCATGAATATTTTATTTTAAAGCATCTTTAACCGGTCCATAAATGTATTCACAATTTAGCCAAAGTTTGTAAACACTTTGGACTGGTTTATGTTTAGTCAAGACTCAGTTAAGCCAAGTAATTAACTAAGTAATGAGAAGAAAACGGTATTATTATACCCTTGCAGGGTATTATAATTTCAGTCAGAAGTTTGCAACGCAGTGAAGGAGACATTTCCGACCCTATAAAGTATATATATTCTTGCATCAATAGCCGAGTCGATCTAGCCATGTCCGTCTGATCGATTATACGCAAACTAGTCCCTCAGTTTTGAAGCTATCTAAATGAAACCTTGCAGATAGATTGCTATATAAGTCGGAACTGGCTGGATCGGACGACTATATCATATAGCTGCCATAGGAACGATCGGTAAATTTTCAGGAAAAAAAAATATTACTTGCCCAATTTTCAACATATTTTCATATAATTTGAGACATGGCCATTTTATATTATTCTAGAATTTCGGTTTTAATTTTTTCAAAATCGGACCACTATATCATATAGCTGCCATAGGAATGTTGGGGAAATATTAGATATCGAGTTTTAAATGCAGAAATGTTCGCATTTAAAAACCCAGAAGAAAAAAGCAAACCAGACTGAAATCGGTTGAGTTTTAGCCAAGTTATGATCATAAAACCAATATGGGTGTTAGCAATTTTCAGCCAAAAAATTTGACCCAATTTTTGAAAAAAATGTAAGGGGTTACATCGTGAAAATTGTCAAAAATTGGCCAAAAATTAGATATCGAGTTTTAAATGCAGAAATGTTCGCATTTAAAAACCAAGAAGAAAAAACCAAACCAGACTGAAATCGGTTGAGTTTTAGCCAAGTTATGATCATAAAACCGTTGAAGGTGTCAGCCAAAAAATTTGACCCAATTTTTGAAAAAAATGTAAGGGGTTACATCGTTAAAATTGTCAAAAATTGGCCAAAAATTAGATATCGAGTTTTAAATGCAGAAATGTTCGCATTTAAAAACCAAGAAGAAAAAACCAAACCAGACTGAAATCGGTTGAGTTTTAGCCAAGTTATGATCATAAAACCGTTGAAGGTGTCAGCCAAAAAATTTGACCCAATTTTTGAAAAAAATGTAAGGGGTTACATCGTTAAAATTGTCAAAAATTGGCCAAAAATTAGATATCGAGTTTTAAATGCAGAAATGTTCGCATTTAAAAACCAAAAAGAAAAAAGCAAACTAGACTGAAATCTGTTGAGTTTTAGCCAAGTTATGATCATAAAACCGTTGAAGGTGTCAGCAATTTTCAGCCAAAAAATTTGACCCAATTTTGGAAAAAAATGTTAAAATTGTCAAAAATTGGCCAAAAATTAGAAATCGAGTTTTAAATGCAGAAATGTTCGCATTTAAAAACCAAGAAGAAAAAACCAAACCAGACTGAAATCGGTTGAGTTTTAGCCAAGTTATGATCATAAAACCGTTGAAGGTGTCAGCCAAAAAATTTGACCCAATTTTTGAAAAAAATGTAAGGGGTTACATCGTTAAAATTGTCAAAAATTGGCCAAAAATTAGATATCGAGTTTTAAATGCAGAAATGTTCGCATTTAAAAACCAAAAAGAAAAAAGCAAACTAGACTGAAATCTGTTGAGTTTTAGCCAAGTTATGATCATAAAACCGTTGAAGGTGTCAGCAATTTTCAGCCAAAAAATTTGACCCAATTTTGGAAAAAAATGTTAAAATTGTCAAAAATTGGCCAAAAATTAGAAATCGAGTTTTAGATGCAGAAATGTTCGCGCATACTACCTGCGAAAACTGAGAGACTAGTTTGATTGAAAACGGTCAGAAGGAGAGACGGACAGACGGACAGACGGACAGACGGACAGATGGACAAACGGACAGAGGAACAGACGAACTGACGGACAAACGGAGAGATGGAGAGAAGCGAAAGACGGACAGATGGACATGGCTAGATCGACTCGGTTATAGAAGCTGATCAAGATGATATACACTTTATAAAGTATAATAATACTAGTAATAGTAAAACAGTTTTAAATAATAATAATAATAAAAACAATAATAATAATAAAAACAATAATAATAATAAAAACAATAATAATAATAAAAACAATAATAATAATAAATAACTAAATAAATAAGTAATTGAATAAATAAATAATTAAATATATTTAAATATTATTAAATATATTATAAGTATTAACAATAAATAAATAGTAATACAGTAAAATAAAGTTTAAATTAGATAATTATATAAGTTGAGTTTCATTCAATTTCGCTTTCATTTCGTTTAAAAAAAAGGTAAACAAAGCCCGCAAAAAAAGGTAAACAAAGGCCGCAGCTTTCCAACATTCCAAGTACCCAAACTGAAACCAAAATAGTGGATCGTATCCCTCAAGTGGCTCTCTCGCTCTTAGGTTCCACTTTCCGCGGCGAGAGCAAAGCCAGAGAAGAAAAAAATGCCCGCGCGAAGACAGAGAAACTCGAGGATAACAGAAAAGGAATAATAGTTTTGTCTCACTCACTCTTGCACTGGTTGTTGCTGCAGATCCCAACGGCGAATTGGCAAACGAAAAAACAAGACGAAAATGAAAAAACCTTATTTGCGAGGCACAAATTTCACATTTTTTCACATTTGTTGCACTTGCACGTAAACAAAAACCAACAAAATTAACTGGCCAAATCCAACGCACTGATCTTGGCTATGTAAATATGTGCATGCATACACATATGTATGTACATACATCCGCGGCTTTGTTAGGCAATAAACACAAACAAAAAAACACGACAGCCCTGCACTCGTTTTGGGGCTTTTCCCGGCTTGCCCCCACTTCACTTTCACTCTTCACTGCCCGGGCTCGCTGATTTTCCGCACTTTTCATAGTTTTTCCGCCGTTTTCCTTGCGTTTTCGAAGTTTTTCACCGCAGCAGCGATCTTCCGACTTGTTCGTTTTGTAAATCAAGAAAGAATCCACAAGGAGTGGGTCATATTCCTTGAGTGGCTAACTCGCTCTTAGGATCCACTTACAAGTAACGGCACTTTCTGTTGAAGAAGAGAGTAAAAGAATTTTGCTGATGAAATCCTAGAGAGAATAACAAAACTGGAAACACGATCCAATTTGTATCTGATAGATAGTCGCTAGCTTGTATCTTATGTTTTCTTATTGGGTAAAATAAAATATAAATAATAAAAATGATAATGTTTAATGTTTCAAAACTTCGGTTTTAATTTAATAAAAATAGGAAAAAAAATTATAACTTGTCCAATTTTCAACATATTTTCATATAATTTGAGACATGGCAATTTTATAAGATTCTAGAATTTCGGTTTTAATTTTTTCAAAATCGGACCACTATATCATATAGCTGCCATAGGAATGTTGGGGAAATATTACGTATACGCACCGTTAAACCAAATCTTTATATGTATTAATGTTGTGTACAATTCCTGTTAGTTTTACTTTCCATTTGATAACATTTTATTAATTCATAATGATTTTAATATAATTTAAGTGTAGTAAACAACAAGAAAGAAAGCTATCTTCGGCACGCCGAAGTTTGTATACCCTTGCAGCTTAAAATTGGATCATTACAAATTAATAAAATTTAATCAAATAAAAAGTAAAACTAACAGAAATTATATACACCATTTATACGTATAACATTTAACATTACGTATAAGTAATATTTCCCCAACATTCCTATGGCAGCTATATGAAATACTAGTCCGATTTTGATCAAATTAAAACCGAAATTCAAGAAAAATATAAAATGGCCATTTCTTAAATTATATGCAAATATTTTAAAAATTAGCCAAGTTATAATTTTTTTTCTAAAAATTTACCGATCGTTCCTATGGCAGCTATATGATATAGTCGTCCGATCCGGCTCGTTCCGACTTATATAGTGAGAGCATATAGGAGACTATATAGAAAGTTTCATTCAGATTGCTTCAAAACTGAGGGACTAGTTTGCGTATAATCGGACAGACAGACAGACGGACGGACAGACGGACGGACAGACAGACGGACGGACAGACGGACAGACAGGTTTATTCATAATTCTCTCCTGACTCTCCAGTTGGGAATTCCAACTCACAAGTAACCAGTAAAATATAAGATTGAGTTGTCTTAAATTAAGCCAAAACAGAAATTTAAAAAGATTAGAAAACCACCTTAAAAAATTAATAAATAAATTCCCCGAAAGATCAAAGTCCTGCCAGTATGTACCACATATACCCCACACCACATACATACATATATCTCTTCTATTCAGACAATTTAGTCGTGGAAGTGTGCGTGCGTCGCCTTCGCCTCTTGTTGAATGCGGCACGTCCTGGTCGTTGAGGAGTCTCGCTTTTGGGGCAAAGTCAAAGTCCTTAAGCGCATACGGGCGTGCCTCGTACAGAGGATATAGCCCCACAAAGGCGGAATCAACAGTTGGGTTCGTCCTGGCCAGGGGCAGGGGAAGGGGCAGGGGCTGGGGCAACTTTCGATTTTACTCTGCCAGCAATTGTATTGGCATTTGGCATAAGTCACGGCCAGGCGGCGGCAATCGCTCATAGGGATGGTGTGCGTCTGTGTGTGTGTGTAAGTGTGGTGTGTTTGGGGTGTGCGTTGCGTATACGCATGGCTGTCACTCGGCCCACTGCCTCCTTTCTTTATTTGCGCCTCAAACCCCGCTCCCTCACCCCCGGCAAAGAGTCCGCATTTTTCTCATGCTTCGGCTATGAGGGAGACACGAGGACGTACACAGAGCGAAAAATAGGAGATCCTAGTTAAATTCATGGATGAAGAATTACAAAACAAATAAATATATTGCTTATAATTATAGTTATATATTTACCTTTATTAATATTTAAGCTAAAACTAGTTTCAAAGTATTTAAATACAGTTTTACTAATTTCAATAAACATTTTTAATCTTAATTGTTAAATTTTTAGGGGGAAAAATTATTATTTTAAATTAAATTAATTATCGCTCTACTTGTATCCTTAAACATAAAGTGCAGAAATTAAAAGAAAAGTAGTGCGAGTTTTAAAATCACTTAAAACTCACTACAAAAGTTTGAATAAAATATAAAAACAATATTATTATTGCCTACTTCTAGGCTCGCATTTTAAATAAATTAAACTCCTGGTTATCCTGGTTTTCTCTGGTTTTTTTTCTCTCAGTGCCCCAACTGGGATGCTGCTGTCGGTCCTGCTCCTGCTGTGGCTGCTGCTGCTCCAGTCGCCGCCAGTCGCCGCCAGTCGCCGTCAGTCGCCAGTCGCAGTTCGCATCTGGCAGCGCCCGCAACTAGGTTACACACAATTTTTTTTGGTTCCCCCAGCTGAGAAGGAAAACAAATAACACACAACATAGTCCAGAGTCCTGGACGAAGTACTCCTGGAGTCCCCACGATACCGTCCAGCCGTTCCTCCGAGCCACAGCCGCGAGAGAAACTAGCGCTTTACGACGACAGGTGATTGCAACCTTTGGCCTGGTCGTTGGATGTGTGAACTGTGCGTGCCAAATGGGGGTGTGGCATGTGTGTGAGAGTGTGTCATTAGGGGGAACCCCTCTGAAGTGCCAAAGTACAAGTGGGAGAAGGAGCAAGTGCGTGAATGTGCGGGAAGCGAAAGGGAAGGGGGGACGACAACAAATTTAATTTTATAGAAAATGTCCTTCACATAAACGCATACAGATTTGCATGCGTAATAAAATAAGTTAAGCAGAACAAGAGCTTAGTATTTCATTAAAAATATATACACCCTTAAAAAGTTGGAATTATAAATATAAGAACTCAATTTAGTTTTATTAAATTTAAATTTAGGAAGAGAAAATTTAAAAAAAAAAAACATGTTTTAAAATCATCTAACATTTAGCATGAAATATGCTACAACTTTCAGAATTTAAATTTTCATTTAATTAATAAATTAAATTTTAAATTAATTTTGATAAGAACATAAATTTATGTGGACCTATTGCCTATCTAGCTTCGTTGAAAGCTATACAGGCATTAAATATAGCTTAAAATATACAGAAACTTATTTTTTTAATAATTTTTATTATTATATTTATTAGTTTACTTATTATTATTTATTTTTCAAGAAAAATAGTTCTTTTTCGTTCATTACATAAGTAATTTCAATTGAAGATTATCTAGGGTAATACACAAATTCCCAGGATTTTTAAAAACCTTGCAAAAATAGGACTAAAAGTATGCAATACAATTTGTTGGTACCAAATTCAGAAAACATGCGCTTTTGCACAATTTATTTGCATAATTTTGGGCACCATTTAAGGGGCTATAAAAAATTCTGGGGTTACCACCCAAAATATTAAAATTAGAATTTGATTCATAAACAGATAAATAATATGAACCCAGAAATAATATTTTCTATTAAAGCACTCTAAAAAATGCCCATCATCTTCCCCAGAACTTGGCCAGCACCATCTGCCACAGCGAGAAAGTGTCTCGGCCACACAATGGAGTACAAACTGATTGGAGCGGAGCACTACGACCAGGTGCTGGAGCACCTGCGACGCAACTTCTTTGCCGACGAGCCGCTGAACAAGGCCGCCGGCGTGTGCCAGAATGGTAGCAGCAGCGCCGAGCTGGAGGAGCACTGTGTGGAGGCCATGCAGGACGGCATGAGCCTGATGGCGGTGGAGCCGCAGCAGGTGGGCAGCTGTAAAATAGCCGGCGTGGTGCTGAACGGCATCTACAGGGCCGACGATACGGCCAAGGCGCTGGAAAAGCTAGACCGAAGCCACGATCCGGGCTACCGGAAGATCTTTGCTCTGCTCCACTGTCACAATACCAAGAACGATCTGTTCAAGGAATACGCCGTAGAGTCTATCTTCGACGTGCGCATCCTTTCGGTGGACTCATCCTATCGCGGCCGTGGCATTGCCAATGAGCTGGTCAAGCAATCGGTGGCGTTGGCCAAAAAGAACGGTTTCTGTCTGCTTAAGGCCGATGCCACCGGCATCTTCTCCCAGAAGATATTTCGATCCCATGGCTTCGAGGTATTCGCCGAGCAGCCGTACGACAAATACACGGACGACGACGGTCACATAATCCTGCCCGTGGAGGCGCCGCACATTAAGCTACAGCTGCTCATCAAGCACACCTACGAGCAGAAGCTGGCCAAGAACTAGGGGGTCAGTAAGCAGGGAGCATTGATTGGAATATTGTATTTTCTACACACAAAATTATGCATAATCGTATTGGAATGTGTGGGTCGATTTTGAGACAAAATCCTGCCGAGGCACAGCTACGGATAATACTTTTACTTATTTCTTAAATAAATGCGGGGAAATGGTTAAACGGAAAGTTCCTTACGTACAAATACAGGCATTTCTTGAGTATTTCTGGTTTTACAATTATATTTAAGAGTATATAGATAAGGGGAAATATAGATACCCCTTTTGTCAACGGATATATTTCTTATTAGCTGTACTCCGATGGCAGGGCAATTGTGTATACGAACTTATTTAAAATATGCTTGCTTCTATCTCTATCACTTGATATAAACTATAGCTTTTACACACACACTTTCTAAACTAGAATACAAAAAAACATATAACATTAAACGCAGCGGGGTATTATCCGTAGCCTAGTCAGGTTTTTGAATCAAAAGTCGGCCCTGGCTTTACATATAAACATTGTTGTAATTGTTGTTTTTTATGGGGACCAACTGCTAACAAATACCTAAATAAAGTACACTGTTGTGCCAAAGTTAACCAAGTAGCAGCAGCCCAGCAAAGCGGCTTCCCGTTCCAATTCATACATCCCACCCTGCTCCTCCTGCTCGTTCTCCTCTTCCTCTAACGTACTAATATCACATAGCTCAGATTCCATCCGCGACCTCCTCCTGTTGGCAACCTGGCAAACTGCAGGTACTACATTGCATTTAGGAAGGAGTAGACTCCCTCCTCTCTCCCTCTCTGATTGCTCCATTTATTCGCTCGTGGCGGCCTTCTTCTCGTAGATGAAGATGATGTCCTCGTCGGTGCCGTAGGCGCGTCGGGCCGTGTCCATGGACTCGATTAGGCAGCGACAAATGTCTGTGTGGAACAGGGCCAAATATTAGCAACAAAAAATCAATGAAATTGCAGCGTTGGCTGGCTCGGTTTGCACTTACGGCCGTCGTGGACCTCGGGATTGTGGTAGAAGAGCTTCTCGGCGGCCATGTCGTAGCCGCAGAGGACCACATAGTGTCCGGCGTACCTTTGGTGGTCCGGCAGGCGTATTTTGGGAACGATGCATTGAAGGTGAAAACAGCTTTTCATTCGGGGTAGGATTAGGGGTGGGATTAGTGGGGGTTTCAGTGGGTTTTGTGCGGAGGTTCTTAGTGCGGATTTAGTAGGAATTAGTCGGGGTGTCGGCTATCCAAAACTCACCCAAACTTCTCCAGTACATTGCGCTTACACACCTCGCAGGTGAGCAGGGAGGCGTTCGTTAACAATATGACCGGACCATGGCGAGCCAGATGACGCAGTATGACCTCCATTCCAACGGTGCGCTGCTCCACACGCAGGCCATGAGCCCGGGCGTCCTTGAACTTGCGCGTCACGCGCCGCTCGTCCTTGTCGATGATCTTGGAGTAGTAGGTGTGCTGGGCATAGTTGGGATCGATACCCAGCGTCTGGGTGAAGTACTCGTGGCGCACCTGGTAGCGCAGCAGCAGGTAGCACAGGTCGATCGTCCACGTGCTGGAGCCGAAGCCCTCCTCGCGGCACACCGCCTCGAAGTTGTCCAGCAACTCCGCCCGCTGCTGCGCCGACAGAATCATGATGATGCACGACAGGCCGCAGTCCCAATTGTAGCGCTGCTGGTAGTGCGTCAGGTTGTAGTGCTTGCTGGGCGACAGTCCGTTCATCGTGGCTCCTTGCTCCTGGGTCCGTCCTTGCTCCTGTGCCAGCTGCTGCTGCTCTCGAAATTTAGCCTCGAAATGGGGGAATGTTTTGATTTGGGGGAATGTTTTGCCTTGGGGTTGTTTTTTTTTCTGAGATTGTGTGGGAGTGTGGCAGCAGCAGGCGGCCGTGGAAATCACTTCTCGTACGAAGAGCTGGGCACACACCGAGTAACGGTTGTTTGAAAACATGCAAGTTGCCGTGCAAAGTTGTTTCTATGTATGCCTGTCTCGCTCGTAATCATGATTAAACATGAGTCCTTCTCCTGGGCCAAAGTTGCAAATTTCTTGTTTAATAATTACTTGTTTACCATAGAACAAAATAATATATTGAATTGATACTTTCTGAATGAATGAAGTTCGGGTTTATTAAGAAATACATTTGAATGTTTGTATGACTTGGTGATATGTGCTGCCCTGAAGGGGCACGCACTGCATTTTGATCAGGTGAAGGCCCCGTTTGGTGCGTTTTAGACCATGGTCAGCTCCATGATGGCGTTGACAATGTCGTTGTCGTTGTTCTTCAGCGCCTTGACGGCCCTGGCGCGAGTAGTGTTTGCTTGCATTAACACAAGCTTAATGTCGTCCTCGTCGACCCCAGTGTCGTCTATTTCCTCTTCATCATCCTCCTTGGGGATGCGAGCCAGCGGTCTAGCGGAACCGATTTTGTAGTAACCGGAAATTTCCTTCACGGCTTTGAACTTCTCGGCCGCGGCCGCCTTGGCCCGCTGCAACAGATCCTCAACCTTGGCCTCGCCGAAGATGACGTAGGTGTCGGTGTGCGGATTCTTATACACGTCCGGGTTGTCGATCACGACCAGGAATCTCTTCGACTTACGAATGGTCACACGGTTGACGCCCTGGATCTGCTTGAGGCCGAGCTTCTGGATGATCTTCCTGGCCTTCTTCTCGCCACGCGGATGCTTGCCTTTGCAAATCAGCTCGATGGGCAGAGCGCTGAAATCGCCTCCCTGCTGAGTGGTGGCTGCTTCTCCAGTTTTCTCGGACTCGGTATAGCCACCGACATCCCCAATGCGCAGGAATCTGGGCTTCACATCCCCAGCGGTGGAGGGCGCGACCTTCTGCTTGAATTTGATAATTCCAGGCATTTTTTCGGCTTTGTTACAAGTTTTATGGAAAAAGTGAAAAAATCAAAGAAAGAGTAAAAACTATGAATCCATTCGCGTACATTTCTGCTTGGCTTCTCGGATGCAAAAGAAAACAACAAAAAATTGGGAAGAAACTTACCTTTTTTGCAAACTGCAAAACTCAAGTTAAGAAACGGAAACTGAACAACGACGCCACCAGCTTTTACAGTTAGTGTCAAAATTGAAAATGGTGGACTCGGTGTGACCACATGTGAGCAGCGCGCGAAATTGAGAGCTATCGATATAGACTATCGCCAAAAATATCGATTCATCGATGGTTATAAAAGTTTTGGACAAAAACGATATTTTGGCGACCCATGATGTTTCAACAATATTACTAAGCAAGTAAAATAAACCTAAATATTTATACCAACTTTGAATCTAATCTTTGAATTGAAGGGTACTATAATTTGACAACCTTCCGTATGAACAAATGTATTCCCTATTAGTATCAACAGCTAAATAAATCAAGCTATTTAAAAATTATAATTTTAATTTTATAAAGTTGTCAAAGATTACCAGAAAGAAGTCAAATGCTTCGAAATTTTAAAATTTATTTCTTGTTTAATTATTATTTTATCATAATAATAGATAAACGGAAAATATATTACCTTTAATACCTTCATGGTTTTCTACTGGGATTTTTTTGGTAAATTCAGCGGTCTTCCCTTTTTAGTATTTATTATAATATATTCAACATATTTGTATTTGTTTTTTATTTGGAAGCACAATTCTGTAATTTTCTTTTCAATTTAATTTAAATACTCTTAAATAACACCTTAAAGTAAAAAATTTAATAAAGAAAACGTATTTTAATATATGTCAGAAAAAATAATATTGTTAAATATATATTTATTTACATTTTAAAATTTACATAAATCCTTAATAATATGAAATTTCAACAAAACGAATTATTTAAAGAATTAAATTTTGGTTAAAAGATGGTCTCGTTCAGCGGAACAGGGTCACTCATCACTGACGGATTCCGTACGATAGTTCTGCTGAACGCAGCCATTGTATCAGCGATCTGGCAACACTGTGCACTTATTGTACCCGTTCTTCAGCACCCAAATCCCTCCAATAGCTTAAAAGACGCTTGAAAACTAAAAATATTACTCTACCCAACCCTTAAAAGCCCACTAACAACCCCCCGAGAGTATACTAAAACCACCAAACACGCCGCCACAGCCAGCGCATTCAACCGGATGGCGGTGCACCGCCGATGGGATTTCCAAAATAGCCCGCTACGGTCACACCAACTTGCAATTTATTTTATTTTTCACGTGTGGCACGAAACGCCAAGCGACCGCCTAAATAAACAATACCGAGCAGCAGCAGCCCGGCGGCAACCAGACGGAGAAACTCCCTCGAGGACAGCCGACCCGAATAGCCAGGCACAGTCCTTCCAGCGTCTGATTCGCGACAATTCCAGTGTTTAGTGGCCCAGCAGCGGCGTTTCCACAGCCGGAAGAAGAAGAAGCACGTGTGCGGCGCGGCCTGAAAAGTGTGGAAAAGTGAGAAAGGAGGAGATTTTGCAGAGAAAAGATCAGAAGTGACGCATTAAAAAAACGGGAAAACCTAAGCGGAGGACATGGTGCCTATCGGAGCCGTGCACGGCGGCCATCCCGGCGTAGTGCATCCGCCGCAGCAACCGATGCCAACGGCGCCCAGCGGTCCCAACACGCTGCAACCAAGCTCTGGGGCAGCCGGAGCCAATACATCCTCGAACAGCAGCGTCTCCAACAAGAGCTCGCTGTCGGTGAAGCCCAACTATACGCTGAAGTTCACACTAGCCGGGCACACCAAGGCGGTCTCTGCCGTTAAGTTCAGCCCCAATGGCGAGTGGCTGGCTAGCTCTTGTAAGTACCCATGCACACCGCTCCCGTCCGGCGTCCTCTGGAAGAGGAAGAGCAAACACTAACTTAAATACTTATGGTAAACCTTTGACCTTTTCCCCTTTGTAGCCGCTGATAAACTGATCAAAATCTGGGGTGCCTACGATGGCAAGTTTGAGAAGACCATTTCGGGCCACAAGCTTGGCATTAGCGACGTGGCCTGGAGCTCCGACTCGCGCCTCCTCGTCAGCGGTAGCGATGACAAGACCCTGAAGGTCTGGGAACTAAGCACCGGCAAGAGTTTGAAGACTTTGAAGGGGCACAGCAACTATGTCTTCTGCTGCAACTTCAATCCGCAGTCCAATCTCATTGTATCGGGCAGCTTCGACGAGAGCGTTCGGATTTGGGACGTGCGCACCGGCAAGTGCCTGAAGACCCTGCCTGCTCACTCTGATCCCGTGTCGGCGGTCCACTTCAATCGCGATGGCTCGCTGATCGTAAGCAGCAGCTATGACGGTCTGTGCCGCATCTGGGACACGGCCAGCGGTCAGTGTCTGAAGACGCTGATTGACGATGACAATCCGCCCGTCAGTTTTGTCAAGTTCTCGCCAAATGGCAAGTACATTTTGGCCGCCACGCTGGACAATACGCTTAAGTTGTGGGACTACTCCAAGGGCAAGTGCCTCAAGACGTACACAGGGCACAAGAACGAGAAATACTGCATATTCGCCAACTTTTCGGTGACAGGCGGCAAGGTGAGTGAGAGATGTGTCATATAAAAAAAAGCTAGGCTTTAGCGTTTTAATAATGTTTATTGGAAATTATTATTCTCAATTATTAGTGGTATTTATTAGCTTCAAAGTTAAACATTTGTGCCTTAAAATTTTTAAATATTAAGCAATATCCATGAGTTCCTCACTCACCGTACTCCACTCCCATTTTACAGTGGATCGTTAGCGGAAGCGAGGACAACATGGTCTACATCTGGAATTTGCAGAGCAAGGAGGTCGTCCAGAAGCTTCAGGGCCACACCGACACCGTGCTGTGCACCGCCTGCCATCCCACTGAAAACATAATCGCCTCTGCGGCGCTCGAAAACGACAAGACCATTAAGTTGTGGAAATCGGACACATAGAGCGGGGCGATGGGTATCGCTGGTATCCAGCAGGAGGAGGAGAATGACGAGGAGGCATACATTTCTTGGATAATACTGTATCGAAGTAGTTCCGCGAAAGTATCGCATGTCCATGCGTAATGCCTGCCATATGCGATGCTTTCGCGGAAATGCGTCGATATGTTAAATGCAAAATCTATACGTTTAATATCCCCTCTATTTTTTTTATTATTTGTATACATATTTAAGCACCGAACACAATTTCTACTCTTAAATCACAATTTGAAAACGCGGTCGCATAACAAAACAAAAAGGAAAAGCGTCAAAAACGTGTATAAATATTTATTTAGACAAAGAAAAAGAAATTTTGTAACCCTTTTTGCCACACAAAACCCACAAAACTAATGATCTTTTCGGTGACGAGACAACCTAAATTAAGCAACACACACACAAACCCACATACACATGCGTGCAGCTCGGCAAGAGCGCAGAAAGAATATATATAAAATGCGAGATGTAAATTTAAAAGAATAAAAGAAAAGGCGTCCTCGCCATCGCCAAGAAGGGAATTCCCCTCTCTCTTGAGCGTTTTCGCGAGCCAAGTCGATTATGTATCTGTAACGTTTCTCAATTCCCTTAATTTCTCATCGCAGAGGACTATCCTAACCCTTTATTCCCCATATGTACGTTTTCAAAGGTTCTTTATTTATATTATTGAGACATAAATTGGTTTACCGATAAGATAAAGAAAGAAGAAATGTCGATATGCGCGCCAAGCCCCCTTTCAAGAATTCCGTTTTGACATGTATTTTTGTTTATAGAACTATAATTTTCATATCGTATTATAATTTGACCCCTGAGAACTTAGTTTTCATCTTGTTTTTGGGCAACTATATATATTCAAAATTTACTTATTTAATTTAAGCCTATTTTAAAATAAAAATATAAATAAATATATATATTTTAAAGGTGAACTTAGTTATCTGAACACAATTCTCTTAGATTGTTTAAAGTTATGATTTATTTAAATAAAACTAATACTTTTGTAGAACATCGCGAAATACATAAATAGTGGTAGCTACAACAGTTTAATTTAATAAAAAAAAATACTTTTTGTTCATGCTTTTAAAATATTTTTTAAGGTTAAATTTTTTTATAAATAAAACTACAAAATTAAAAACAAAATGGTTGAAAAATAAGCTATACCCAAATGCGAAAACACCATACATAATTCTTAAAATTTTTAGTTAAATTAAATCTATTATTTATTCGTCGATTTTGTTTTTTTTGTAATTATAAGGTTGTTTGTCATTTTGCCTAGCATTTTCTGGCTAATTCTGCGCAATCCATATCTGATAAATAAAAAAATACTATTTAATTAAATAATTTTGATACAAAAAATGAAACCCCGCTTAAAATAGCTTTCAAGATATTACAACTAATTTTGTTTTTAAGATGACAGAACTCGCTTTACTTCGGTTTTGGACATCGATATTTTTATTTATTTTTTCTTAATTTTTTATTACGAATATTTTAATTTCTAAATGACCTAATATTCATTAAGTAAGTTATGTAGTTCTTAGATCGGTTTTGCAGTGGAAAAATATTTATTCGCTTGCAGTGTGACTGCTCTTTCCACTCGTTCGGTATTTTTTTAGGGGAAATGATGCAGTCATACTTTGTTGACAACCGGCAATATTTAAAACACAATATTCGTTTTCCCATTGATTATTCGTTTTAAAATAATAATTGTCCCTAAGCTATTAGCATGCGTTCTGGAGGCTCCCAAAAAAAAAACCCCAATGTACACCCTTGGCCATGTACACCTTTGGCCATGGACACCCTTGGCAACCAAATCCAATGATTTCCAACTGGTGCTCGAACCAGGAAATTCCGCAATAGTGAAGGAGAAGCTGGATAGCCTGTGCCATTTGCATGGCGGGATTGATACTTTGAAATATGTGAAGAGCCGGAGGCACACAATCGAGAACAGTCCGTATTTTTTTCAATTTTTTTTTTTCTTGCACCCCGCTTTGGAAATACAAAAAGTGCGCCCTCAAATAATTTCCTAGCGCCATGCTACTTTCCAGTATTTTTGCATCTCGACTAAATACCACCCTTTTAAAACGCGCTCACGGACAGCCGTTTTAAACTTTTTACCCTATGCATACCGAACGTTTCCCACGAAAACCCAATCCAATTCCTAGCCAAGCCAACAATAAACTTAAACAAAATCCTCTTCTTCCCCCACAAAACCAATCTTACACAGAATGTAGCCCCTAAGTCCAATATGCAAATTTGTAACCACCCAGTCGGGCCGTGGGCCATAGCAGCTAATGCTCTTAATTAATAAGTAAGCTTTTAATAAATAATACATTTTTTGGCGCTTACCGATCGGTGCCATCAGCTTTATATATAGGATATAGGATAATAGTTTTGCTTCGGACTTACCCGCAATACAGGACACTCAGTTTGTTACCTTTCAGCGCCGCACCGCAAACTTAGCCGAGATTTATCGATGATTAAGTAGTCCTTTTCAGTGCAGATGGTATTAACACAGTTATTAGCACAGTTTTTAACACACGATTATTAGCGGAACGGATAAACGCGTGACCGGTGGAAAGCCGCGGACAGACTGAGGCTGTTGCGGAGAGTCGCCTCTATTTATAGGTGTGAGAGGTTCAGAGAGAGAGATGGATAGATCGAGAGAGAGAGATGGATCGATCGACAGAGAAAAGAGAGAGAGATAGAGCGAGAGCGAGAGATAGAGAAATAGTTCTCTAGAACGGCTGTTCGTGAGCGCGCGGTTTAAATGGGCGGTATGCAGTCGATATTATTAAATACTAGAATGCTTACTTAAATACTAGTTGCATGGCGTTAGGAGATTATGTCATGGCGCACTTTTAGTATTTCCAAAGCGGGTGCGAAAGGCAAATTACATTGCTTTCGATATGCAGTTATCGGCTACACCAACTATCGATATAAGTATCTTTCCCGCCATGTCGAATTTTAAAAATATATCGTATCGATATTTAAGCAAAGAATAAATCACGATATATATATCATCTTTAGGAAAAATATATCATCTTTAGGAAAAATAGTCAACGTTTTTGCACCTCTAAGTTATTGTTTTACCGCAAGAGATTTTTTACCTTACATTTTACATTACACAAACGAGAATTCTACCCCAATTGGGGATATTTGACACCAAACGTGTAAAATGGGTATATTTGACACCAAACGTGTAAAACTAAAAATATCGTCAATATTTTGATATTTATCAACACTAAAAATATCGTCGTTTGTTCGCCGCTATTTATATTATCAACCCTAAAACAAACAGAAATGACTTGGAGGGGCTGAATTACCGAAATGTGCGCGCCATCCACGAGAACGCCCAGTCCGACAAGTGATAAATAAATTTGCAACAAATTTTGCTCTGTTTCGCACACTCCACACATTCTCCTCCCCCCGGATCTACACACACACACGCGCGCAAACACGCGCATAGTGAAAAAAAATTGCAATAAAAAAAAAAAGGAAAAACGCGTCTGCAAGGAAATTCCCGTGCCCCGTGCCCCGTGCTCCGTGCTGTGGGAAAATCGATCGATTTTCCTCCTTGGCCTGCAAAATTTATAGTCTCTAATTTAGTGTCTTTCGGGATCTCTTTTATTTGAGTTTTTTTTTCGGTTTTTGCGGTGCAAAGTACGCACGCAGAGCGAGTGAGCGAGAGCGGTGAACCGGTGAAGAGAGGTGAAGAAACGCGGAGCAGCGGCAATTAGCAAGGCTTTGCGCTTATAAATAAGTATATATAATATATTTCGTATTAAAATCGCAAATATTAATGAAACAAAAACAATGCGGCAGCATTGACAAAATCTTCTAATACAAAAATAAACCAAACAAATCGGCGCCGCTGGCAACAGAGCGACAGAGAGAGTGAGCAGAAGGAAGGGCAAGCGAGCGAGAGAGAGAGTGGGAGAGGCGCCAAAAAGGTTACGGAAAAGAACAAGAAGAAGCTGCTGCAACACCAACAATTGCTGAGAGCAAGAGCGAGAGAGCAAGGCGTCTTGGGCGCGCGTCATCGTTATTGTATCTTCAATTGTTTACACGACTGTCTCTGTTTGTAGTGTGTATCATTTTTGCGGCACACCCAAGGCGGAAAGCAGCCGCCACGCCTCCCCGCCTCCCTAGAAACCCAACAGCAGCACCAACAACCTGCATCGAAAGAGAACCCAGATAAAGACGCGGCCAGAGAGCGAAAGCGAGAGCCTTTCCTTAAGAAAAAACACAAAAAACAAATTCGGACAGTTCCTCATCTTCCCACTTCCCGGCCTGGCATGGAAATAGTATGGTAAGTGGATTGGATTTTGGATTCCCATTCCCTATTGGAACAAATCGAACAAATCAAGTTAGCCACCCGCTAAACGCGACGCCCCCTCAGGCAGCACCGTCCCTCGCTTGCCCTTGGGGTCTGCCTATTAGCACATTTCGGTTATTGGTTGTTTTTGTTGGCACGAAGGTTGCACATGTCCGCGCGAGCGAGTGTGTGAGTGGGAGAGAGAGAACAGCGAGGGCCAAAATGATAGCAGCGAAACACAAATGACTGTAGTGTTACCTTTTAAAATCGTTAAAAAAAAACAAATTTCTACCTAGTATTTATTTATCAAATGAGCTCTTTTACTTTAAAAAATTAATTTTACCAGTGACCGCAATTGCTTTGCGTGTTTTTTAATTCGTTCTTTTTGGTATGTTTTCCGTGTGGCATTGTGACCTGTTAACTTGGAAAGTTACTCGGGGATCTCGTGACTTTACTCTGCATTTAATATTCATGGCGAACTAGGAAAGTCCTTGAGCAAGGGTTTCCCCGCAATTTGGCCCCCTTTTAACCCGCCTCTCTCCGTCCCCTGAAGGAGCAGGGTGTGTGTGTGTGTGTGCTTAAACCGTTATTCCAGCACTCCCTCGTACAGTCACCACACAAGCACCACCGCACCCCATTACAGGATGTTTACGTGTCTGAGTTCATTCTCAAGTTGGATGGATTCATTCTGGAAGCGAAATGGACGTAAACAGAGAAGAACTGTTTCCTTCTGGGGCGGAAGTGATATAAATGTTTGGAACACGATCTGAACACTTTCCAACCATAATATTTACATTATTTGAAGCATATTTTTGCTTGCGTTTCGGTCTGAGAAAGATAAAAGATTCTTTATTGGAAATGATGATGATTATAATTTTAACTATAAAGGATTGGTAAACTTTCTGCTTTAATGGGATATATGTATTTATCATGGGAAATGTTCTATCATAAAGCCCATTTTCGATTAGTCAGAATTAGATTGCTAAATAATCCCAAGTACTGCTCTTTCGGAGTAACGACCAGTTATTATTATAATAACATTTATTTAGCATTATTCTCTTACTGAAAAAAAACGGTTGATGCCGTTGCACTTTGTGAAAAGCTCATTCAGATAAGAATGAATGTGACTTGAGACGTCAACAAAATTTAAGCGCTTAACTCGACTTTATCTCAATTGAAAAAAAAAATAAACAGAAAATTTTAAGAGTTTTCAGTGAGTTTTTAGCTAAGGGTTTTTTGTTCACAGATAACTCGTATTTTTGTCTAGATCTGTGCAGCTTCCCCAACCATGTGCCAGGTATCACAGAGTCTACTCTGGCTTTCTTACTTGTGTTCTATTGATCTCCATCCAAGGGGCAGTGCATTTACAGGGCGACTTTTGCTTAAATTTAGGTAATTAACGATTGCTGATTGTGTGCTTTGCCGGCGCTTATCAATGGCCAGACACCGACACAGACACAAATACACATGCACTGTGCAAGCACATGCCGGTGTTTGCTCAACCCACTGCGATAAGCGTTTTTCTCTCCCGCTCTAACTAGCTGACTTCGTCTTCGACTCGGAAACTAGCGCCCCCCGCCCACTACTAGCTCGCTCACCTGAGGCGCGTGACACACACACATATACACGAACGCAGACAGACGCCTGGGAAACGGACAAGAGACAGGAACAATAATAATGAGGCTAACGAACAGCCAAAAACTATCACCTAGTTTTCCAGCAGTCGGCGGGAAATGTCCCTCCTCTGGCTGACCTATGATGTCATTGCGGGAAAAGTGACACAGAAGCTCGCTCAGAGTCGTAAAACTTGTCCTTTAATATTCAGTGCACGTATTGGTCAAGTTAGGTACAAATGGCTTTAGCTTATATCCCAAAGTTTACGAGCTTCTTTAATATGCAACCAAAACTATTGCCTGATAAATAGTACTAGTAACTTTTATTTTCAATTCTGGGAAATTTCCTGAATCTTGTAATATTTATCCTTAAATAATACCAAAACTACAAAATTTAATATCAGAAAGATATAAATTACCCCGCTAGTGTCATACCGCCTTAAAATAAATGATCCTTTTCCTAGTTTCTATTGCTATTAGTAATGGGAACCCAATTAGTTTCTAATGCAAATACTTCCTTTTGCTATCGTCGCAACCCACTTTTATCCATTAATTGCTCATAACCCTCATATGAGGGCACATATCTGGCTGTATTTATGGGAATTAACGAAGCTATCGCACTCCACTGTCATAATGCCACCGAAAGACAAACACCGGACCATTCACCACTACTATCTGTATCTAGCATTATGGAATGCTCGGCTCATATCCTTATCTCTTTGACCCATGACGACATTTTGGGAGAACCAGTGTACTTGGAGCCCCCGGGTACACTCTGCTATCCTACGATGCTACGCCATGGAGCCGAGTGCACACGCTCCAAATTAGTCACTCCCTTTGTGACAGACACGACACTACCGTGAGTGTGAGGCGGGACCCGCAATGTACTCACTATCTGCACTCGGCGTGTGATTCAAGTGATTCCAGAAGTGGCCGCTACGATTAAGACGTAATCGGGGCGGTACACTGTCCAGAGAAAGTTGTACTCTACAAATATTAGTGATAGAAACTAGTTAATTGGCTTGTTGTTTGAAAAACACTCTAAATAATACGATGTCGTAGGTTAATTTTTTGTTAACGATATAAGGGAGAGTTTAGATTTTTTATCAGGAAAATACTGCGCAAAATTGTTGGCAATTTTTGTGTTTATCATAATTTCTTTAAAGCTCAGCACACCTTACTTTAGAGAGTATAAATTCGGTTGAAACTGTAAAATAACTAACCCATATTTCAATTCCATATACATATATGTAGCTTAGTTTTTTGAGCAGTGCGAAAAAGGCTTTAGCTTTCCGGGTGATAAGACCCCTTTGGGTAATACGTAATAGAGATTGCCGGACGGCTATTCTCCGTGTACCACACACTAACCATTGGGCCTGTTCTTCTCCCGGTTCGAGTTGTGCCCTCTGATTGCGTTCTCCGGTTGATAAGGTATTTAATTTATTATTATGACGGGCGGGCGGGCACACACAGGCGCAACTCCGTGGCAATGGTGGGTACGGTACTCGCACCGGATACCGGCTGACTGGCTGACTGGCTGGCTCGCTGGCTAGTGGGTACCGAGCACCGAGCACCGACTACCTACCGAGTACGCCGAGTACTGGGCAGGTGTACCTGTCCGATTTGTACGGCGGGAGCTTAGTGTACCGGCGACCGTCTTCGGAGCTCGAAGCACGAGAGGAAAGGCAGAGCAGAAAACGCGAACAAAAATCGAAACGAATATATCGGAGTCATCGGAGTCGTGTCGGAAACGTGCAGCGAATCCCAGCGATATATTACGATACACGATAGATACGAAACATATGAAATCTACGAAATAGTTACTAAAAACGAAAATCCAAAGAGCTGGACGGACGCGCTACTATCATGGACTGGTGAGCGCCGGGGGGTACGGTATGAGAGGGAGCTAGCCCTAAACAGTGCCCTGTAATTCATGACACCTGGAACGAGCCCCGTGAACTGGGGATTTCCCATTCATAGAGCACACGGCCGGCGCTTCCCAACGACAACTACGGACTTTGACATTGACAGTGTGTGAGTGCACTGGCAAAAAAAAAGAAACGCATTAAAATAAAGTGTTTCATTTGAATATGGAAATACAAGGTCTAGGTGATGATTCACCTAGGGTTTTCAGAACGTAAAACCCGTATTCTGATGGGATATATCCCCTATCAATCAACGAAGGGGTTTCTCTGACAAACCGATATTATTATTGTGACAACTTCGATAATATTGGGTTCAACGTTTGGTGTTTGTTACCTAAACAAGCTTTCAAACCCTTAAACATTGTTAAGTAATTAATATTCAAGGAGTTCTCAAGGATATTTTAAAGGGAAACTATATGTATCCGTAATATTTAGGCTACAGTGATTTTTTTGTTCGGTGCCAAGTTGGGATCTCAATAGTTTGTATCCATTGACTTCCCACGTTTATTTTTTGCTGTGTGCCTTTAATTGACGTCTAGGCCAACCTGGAGACGTGCTAATTAATGGACAAACCCCTCTCTGGTTAATGGGGGGAAAAGTGAGAACAGGCCTATATGGCATAAGAACGGGTACTATTAACTTGGAACTAATGGAAAACGCTTCCCAAGTGCTCGTTCCAGTGTCCAAGTGCGGCGGTATGTGACTCAGGGCAGGTGCTCACTTGCCACTATCCGCTGGCTGCTAACTATTACCTGGCTGCGATTAGATTTACCTGCACTTGGAGCTTCACATCGCGTTGCCCCTCGTGTTATATATTGTCCCCGGGAACAATGTGCCGCCGCGGCAATTAACCAGCCAGTAACCAGTATCAGCAATGGCATCGTGCACACCACAGTAGTTATCGCCTGAAAAATAGAGAACCATAAGGGACATCGCCTTGCTGACCTTTAAGAGTGAGAAATATGAAGTGCAATTCGGATAAGGGCAATCGCCTCTCAATAATCAATTTACGACAGCCATGATAAGTTATTTACAGATTTAATTGCACAATATAAACTTAATCGAACACAAATAGGTGAGAAAAGGTCTAAAAGCACCAAGATATATTTCAGTGGATATATTCAGACATAACTTGGGGTTAACTGAGAACGTTTTTCTGTAGAAAATTCAATAAAGCTTAGAAAATATTTTACAAAATGTTGAAAACAACTGAAACAAAAAAAATCAAATAAATCTAACCCCTTAAAAATCAAATAAATATTAGAAAATATGAAAAGAAAGCTTAAACTAACGTTAACTTAAAATATTCAAGAGTTTCAGCCTTCAAAATGTCTAAACAATATTGAAAACTATTTAATAAATGTTTTAACAACCTTATAGTCTTACTTAAACCTCTGAAAAGTCTAACTAATATAAAAAAAAAATATTTACAAGAAATTAAAGCTAATATAAACCCAAAACATCTAAGAACTTCAACCTCTAATATGTCAAAAAATTCAGAAAGAAATATTTAAAAGGGCTTCAGCTTAGCTAAACCTAAAATATCAAGGTGCTTTACGTATTGAATTAATTAAACTTAAAACCATACAACATTATATATGAATACTACTTGAAGATTCATGACTATTTCAAGTATTCAGGTATTTCTGTGTACTGTTTACACTTTCGGTTTTTGTTTTGTTTTCTTATTTGTTTGTCCCCTAACCCATATTATTCACTGTATTCGATTTGTGCACTGCCCTGCAATCGCTGGAGCGTTGCATTCATTTTCATTTTCTCGCAGTTAGTTGCGAAAAAAAAGAAAACAAAACAAACAAAGCACTAGACAATTGTGGAAATTATTGCACCGAAGGCAGTCTGTCCGATTTGCTGTTTATATAAGAGCGGACCGGTTATCGCCGGCGATCCAAGTTCATTACGCCCCCAACGCCAGCAGTTTCAGTTTCGGATTCAGAGATTCGAGTTCCCATTCGAATTCGAATTCCAAATCAGTGGCGAAGGAGCGGGCTATCATCAGAGGCTGGCTGACGCTGGCTTCTCCAAGTCTCCGAGTCTCCGAGTCATCGAGTAACGCCCGGAATCGTCGTTGAACCTCTGTGATTCATTCGCTGTTGCAATCTCGCCGGCGGATCGCTCGGATGATAAGACTAAGACTAAGGGGAAGTCATTGGCATCGGCTGTTGCGAGTTGGTGGGGTTTGCTCTCGAATGGCAAATCGCTTTCTGGATGGTATCGGATCGGCTCCGAGTCGAGGGTGCGCTGCGGGATAAGTGAGTGCTGACGTAGGGGCCGGCGGGTGGCGTATCTAGGATTCCGCATTTGTCGAAGGCCGACGCTTATCACACGGCGATTGCAAATAAAACATACTCGTACGTAACTCCACAAGCCGTATGGCTTACTCTCCAGGTGAAGAGCTTCTTATCTTGGCCAATAAAAGCGGGCCAAGTACGGTGGAAGGTGGCTAAGGAGGATACGAATATAATACGAGGGAGTATTTAATTGCATGAATGAATTTGAATCTTTGGGTAAATTTAAATCTTATTCCTTATTCCTATAGCTTACATTTAAATCCTTACATCTATTTGTATGAATGTAACTGATCTCCAGCTGTAATATCTCCCTGGAACCCTTGAAATTTATCCCCCGAAGTTGGTTGTTTTTGACAAGTGTAAACAAGACGATTACAACTTAGGGTCTTGAGGTTGATAAGCTCGATACAACACAAGTACGATTGTTTATTGCAAAAACCCAGACACGGCATTCACTGTGGCCCCTTGAAGGCGTTTGTTCGACTTTACATATACAGTTTCTATATATAACTATCTATATATTCAGTCTGCTAAGCATTGCACTGCATTGTCACTTGGATCCCCCGTTTCGTGTTATCACCCACCTCTTCCTAGTTTCCAAGCTGTGCTCCTGGTTTCTTGGACTCCTTCTGGTTGCCTAGGTTCCCTCCCATTAATAGAGACCCCGGATAAATCGATAAGAGGGCGGCGCTAATGGGGCGTGTAATCTTTATGTCTCCCCCAGTGGAAAACGCCCCGAAAGACCGCAATCATTCTCTCACCACCATAACCAATTC
Source organism: Drosophila jambulina (assembly GCA_018152175.1). Lineage (NCBI taxonomy): Eukaryota > Metazoa > Arthropoda > Insecta > Diptera > Drosophilidae > Drosophila > Drosophila jambulina. Next base: position 6,042,893 of record JAECXH010000006.1, read on the forward strand.
CCCGTACTCGATACCCATTCCTGCTGCGCCTATCTAAATGAACGAACAGGCGATGACTACGGGAACACACCCGCGGGAATGGATGGAAAATTTTGCTGGCATTCCTGCCTGGTCAGCTCAATCTCCTCGGGTCTCAAGTCTCGAGTCCAATGTCGTGAAATGATTCATTGGTCGTATATGAAATGTATTATTCCTTTGTATTTTCATTGTTGATATATTAAGTTCCGATTTCGAGTCTGTGAGTTTTTTTTAGTATTCATTCCAGTATTCAGCACACAACCTGCTTTATCACTTTCCCTTCCAGTATTCAGCAGTGAACCAGCATGTATCACTTTATTTCCAAGCATTCCTTCCAGTATTCAGCAGTGAACCTTTCCTTTCCAGCAATCAGCAATGAGCCTGCATGTATCACTTTCCTTTCCAGAACTCCTGGACTCAGCTGACACCAGCATATTTCTCACATTCTGGGGGCTGTATTGTATTACCCACCGTCCATATAGTGTATTATATATTAATTGGCTTGTTTATACGACATTGATTTCTATTTTTGCTTTGCCAAAATACAGCTTGAGGGTTTATTTGATTTTTCCATTGAATTCTGTTGGCGTTCTCCGATTGCTTCAGCATATTTTTCTAAGTTGATAAGCTGTAGCAATTAAATAATAAATACTGGTCTGGAACGCAGAAATGTTTTTGTTTCCAGCTGCAAATAGAAAGTAGGAATACGGCAAGTCAATCATGGTCAATACTGCGGAATGGATAAGGCATACGTCTTTGGGGATATATATTGATTAATGATTGATGATTAATGGACTGATAGCCTCGGTCAGTCGCTCCAGAGTGGCGCTCTTATCACTAATTAGATTTCTTGCCTCTCCCACGCTCTCACTCCCTGAAATGCACTCGAAACTGTCATTCAGGAACACTGCCTGATTTTATCTAAACATTTCCTGGTATCCCCGAGTATATTGCTCATTCCGCCCGCTTGCTCATTTTTCTTTTTTTAAATACTTCTAATCGCATCGCGCTTAGTCATTATGAAAGGCCCAAGGCCCAGGCAGCACCGAATGGAAGCATTTTGCCAATACGCGTTCATATCATTCAGATATTGATTCCGGTAGCTTATGCGTGTATAAATCAGTGTGTAATATAAGGGCATTCATTGTGATCATCATCTGATCAGCGGGCGTTATCTGTCCGGCAACCCCAAAAAATACACTTGAACTCAAGTTCCTCGTTCCTGGTGCCTCGTCCCTCGTCCGAAGCTTAAATTCAAATATTGGAAGAGAAGAGCAGAAACTGAGGCATTTGTAATCACATCGTTGGCCTCTGAACTGTACCAATTGCTTCACAATTATACGGGGGCCATGTCAGTGGAATTGTTGTTGCCCGGGAAGAATCTGTTTGGGAAATATTCATATGGGAGCACTATGCAACGACCAACTGCCGGTTATATACGATCAATAGGTATAGTTATGGGCTGGCGGGCACGCGATGCCGATATGATGATGATTACAAATTTTGTACGCCGCGCCACATATGGGTCCCAGCGGTTCAAGTTCTAATTTAATCATCCAACGGAACGAAACGAACCGAAGTGCCACAAAAAATATGGTTCGAAAGGTTAGAAAAATTAACTCGGCACTAATTAGATTTTAATGCCGAATTACGCTTCGCAGACTAGGAATTTTGAGTTATGATAACTGTATACCACTTTTATTACAATACAAAATATTTGTGTGAAGGTAACGGCTGCCTTTTGTTAGCTTTTCTGCAAATAAATAAGTAAAGCTCCAGCCGAGTCGATTTAGTCATGTCGATCGGTCCTTTTGTAGACCAAGTAGTCTCTTAGTCATAGTTAGTTTCTTTGTTTTTTCTTGAATCTTCTTTTAGTATATAACATATTCCTGCCGTAGAAAGACACGGAAAATCAAAGACAGAAAAACATTTTCCCTATTTTTTTTAAATATATTTCTATGCAAAATTAGTAATATCTCCGTTTTATTTTTTTCAGAAATGTCTGACCAGGAACCAGAGCTGAGAGTCTCAAATGCAAGCAAGGCAACGCCAGCGGGAGTATCCAAGTCCACCAATAGCTGAAGGGAAAGTAGCTGCGGAATCGCCCCAGGAGCTGATAGAGGATCCCGTGCACAGCCGGTGACTGGGTTAACTTCCGGTCCGTTTCGTTCCGTTTTTTAAGCACAAACCAAACCAAACCGAAACAAAACAAGAAAACATAACGAAGCCGAAGCCACTAGAAGATAGCGCCGAGCAAACAGACTCATCCAGTCATCATCCAATCATCCAGTCATCCGGAACGAACGAACAAAACGCGGGCCAGACGGATCTGTCGCAGCACAAGTCTACTTAAGGAAGGAACCGCTTGGACTATAGCCATTTAATATATATATACATATACAAAATACTTTAAACACACATCACAACACACTACACACACCCGCAATCAGGATGAACTCCACCACAAAGCACCTGCTGCACTGCACACTGCTCATCACTGTGATAGTTACCTTCGAAGTATTCTCCGGCGGTATTAAGATCGACGAGAACTCGTTCACGATCGTCGATCCATGGACTGAGTACGGCCAGGTGGCCACCGTTCTGCTGTACTTACTGCGCTTTCTCACGCTCCTCACGCTGCCCCAGGTGTTGTTCAACTTCTGCGGCCTCGTCTTCTACAATGCCTTTCCCGAGAAGGTCGTCCTCAAGGGCAGCCCCCTATTGGCGCCCTTCATCTGCATCCGTGTGGTCACGCGCGGCGATTTTCCCGATTTGGTTAAGACAAATGTGCTGCGGAATATGAACACCTGCCTGGACACTGGATTGGAGAACTTTCTGATCGAGGTGGTCACCGACAAGGCGGTGAATCTATCGCAGCATCGTCGCATCCGTGAGATCGTTGTGCCCAAGGAGTATAAGACGCGCACCGGAGCGTTATTCAAGTCACGAGCCCTGCAATACTGTCTCGAGGACACCGTGAATGTGCTGAACGACAGCGATTGGATTGTCCATTTGGATGAGGAGACGCTGCTCACCGAGAACTCGGTGCGTGGCATTATCAATTTCGTCCTGGATGGCAAGCATCCGTTTGGCCAGGGCCTGATCACGTACGCCAACGAGAATGTGGTCAATTGGCTGACCACTCTGGCGGACAGCTTTCGGGTGTCGGACGATATGGGCAAGCTGCGTCTGCAGTTCAAGCTCTTCCACAAGCCCCTGTTCAGCTGGAAGGGCAGCTATGTAGTCACCCAGGTGGGTATTTCCCCAATGAGCAAGCAGCTCCTCAATCGCCTTTGTTATGACAGCAACTAAGTCGCTGAAGAGAAACGAGCAACGAGCTCATAAACTGGGATATTTTTCTTGGTAAAACCAATGTTTAACATTTTGGCTTTAAGCAGAGACTAGATAATGTTTATTTATTATGAGTTGTCAGGGTTTATACTTGATATCTATCATCATTATTGTTTTATGTGAGTTTTATTCAGTATTCTTTTTGGATTATTTAAGAAATTAGGTAAATCAGTAATGTTTTGTTATTCAAAAAAGCTTTTTACAAGTTGTATGCATGCTTGGTTTCTCTTCTTTAGACTCAGTTTGCTCCTATAAATATATATAAAACCTTACTAAACACAACACTCCGTTTCCCCCCAGGTCGGTGCCGAGCGTTCGGTGTCCTTTGACAACGGTATCGATGGCTCTGTGGCCGAGGACTGCTTCTTTGCGATGCGGGCGTTTAGCCAGGGCTATACGTTCAACTTCATCGAGGGCGAGATGTACGAGAAGTCACCGTTCACGCTGCTGGACTTTCTGCAGCAACGCAAACGCTGGCTCCAGGGCATCCTCCTGGTGGTCCACTCCAAGATGATACCGCTCAAGCACAAGCTGCTGCTGGGCATCAGTGTCTACTCGTGGGTAACCATGCCCCTGTCAACGTCGAACATCATATTCGCTGCTCTGTATCCCATCCCGTGTCCCAATCTGGTGGACTTTGTCTGCGCCTTTATTGCGGCCATCAATATATACATGTATGTGTTCGGCGTAATCAAATCCTTCTCGCTGTACCGCTTCGGATTGTTCCGGTTCCTGGCCTGCGTCCTGGGCGCGGTGTGCACGATACCCGTGAATGTGGTCATTGAGAATGTGGCCGTCATTTGGGGATTGGTCGGCAAGAAGCACAAGTTCTACGTGGTGCAGAAGGATGTGCGCGTACTGGAGACTGTCTAAGTAACCGAGGAGATGAAGAGATGGAAAGATAGAGAGAGGGAGTCATCATCATATCGCCGACTGCCGCCTGCCGCCGCCGCCGCCGCCGCCTCAGCAAACCAAATGAAACAAAAGGGGAAAAAAACAAAGAATCGCACAACTTTGGCCAGGCTCTTCAGTGTGTTGCCCTGCACGTCACTCGCGTCTGATTGATTTATTTTATTTGTACATTTCCTAAGCATAAGACTCACCCACACACCGCCACCACCCCCAACACGCCGCACGCACCCCACTCTGCACACCCCACTAGCGCATCTAATTGTTGTTTCGTTCTAAAACCGATCATCATTCATAATATTGCCAAAAAAAAGGAAAATAATTATACATAAAATGAAAAATCAAAGAAAATAAGAGATGAGGGCCTGAAATGCCCGAAAGAACAAATGTTATAGACAAATGTGTTGAGACGAGATCGATCTATGTATGAAAATGCACGCACTGCTCGCGCACACAAAAGAAACCCAACACAAAACACACACCAGCCACAACAAATGATAAATACGAAAACATCCAACATTTAGAAAAAACAAAACCAGAAAAGAAAAGAACTCTCCATTAAGTGTAACTTTCATCATACATATTATTATTTTTTTGTATAGTCTGTAGTGAAGAAAGCGCTATATTTATATATAAATATGAACGTTGTATGTATATTGTGTAGATCTATTATTACTATTACTATATTATTATTATTTAAAACTCGTGTACATTAATGTATTGTAAATTTATAATCTGTTGAAAATACCATTATTCACACCGAAAGCAAAGAAACGATAAAACAAAACGAGAAAACAAATGCAATGTACTTACGTGTGCAAATTACCGATATGTACTTCACTGGCCATCACAGCCCAGGTGCAATATTGCGAGTCTCCACGGCCCTCCTGGGTCTGTGTGATCAATCGTGATTAGTGGCAGAGCAGGCCTGGACTATCGAATTTTTTTGTTCTTTAATTTCGTCTACTGTACTGTCTGTTTTATTTATGTATTGTTTTTTTTCAATCTTTCCCCTTTTTTTGTATTGTCCGTCTTCTGTTTAACTGTTATTGGTGCTTTGAGAACCACACCATGCCCACCACCCCAAGCGAAAGATGCAAAACCCTTGCATTGCTATCACCTCGTAAATCCCAAAAGGCGACACGGATGTCGCCCAAAACACAACACGAACACTTGAACCCAACACAAAACACACATTAAACTGTTATGAAAAAAGAACCAAATATAAAAACAATAATAAAATGTCAAAAATCGAATCAAGCTCTTTTTACGCCGGTGGGAATGCATTCTATGGTGCTGCAAGCTATGCACATATGTACCTACATACATATGCCCGTCTCGCTCGTAATCATGTCCTTTGGGCAAAAGGTGGACATGTTTTTTGTTAATATTAGTGATCCAATATAATAAAATAATAAAGGGTATGGTGTATTGTATATTTTCTGAATGAATGAAGTTTGCGTTAATAAGCGTTTAAGTACATTTAAATGTATGCATGCATAACATGGTGATATGTGGTGCTCAGAAGGGGCACACTCAGTATGTTGATCTATAGAAGGTCCAATTGGGAGCGCTTTAGAGCATGGTCAGCTCCATGATGGCGTTGACAATGTCATTATCGTTGTTCTTCAGAGCCTTGACGGCCTTTGCACGGGTGGTGTTTGCCTGCATTAGAACAAGCTTAATGTCCTGCTCGTCGACGCCAGCCTCGTCTACTTCCTCGTCCTCATCCTCCTTGGCGACGGGACCCACCGATGTGGTGGAACCGTCTTTGTAGACGGTGCCAGTGGCCTTGGCGCCCTTGAACTTTTCGGCCGCGGCCACCTTGGCCTGCTGCGAAAGATCCTCGACCTTGGCCTCGCCGAAGACGATAAAGGTGTCGGTGTGCGGATTCTTATACACGTCCGGGTTGTTGATCACGAACAGGATGTTCTTCGACTTACGAATGGTCACACGGTTGACGCCCTGGATCTGCTTGATGCCGAGCTTCTGGATGAGCTTCCTGGCCTTCTTCTCGCCACGCGACTGCTTGGCTTTGGACACCAGCTGCATGGGCAGACCGGTGAGACCGCCTCCCAGCTGAGTCATGGGTTCTGCTCCAGGATCCTCCAGTCCGGGCATGATGTCGTCGGAGTCTGTATCGCTACCGACATCCTCGACGCGCACGATCTCGGTCTTCGCCTCGGCAGACTTCGAGGGCGCGGCCTTCTTCTTGATTTTGGTCAATCTAGGCATCTTTATCAGCTTTGTTACAAGGGATATTGGAAAAAATCTTTATTGAGCTAACAAGTTTTGAAAAGAAATTCAGAGGAACCAACCAGAAATCCGTTGGCACGAATTTCTTCTTGGCCCAGATGGGGTCCTTGTTTTCGAAAACAACAAGAAGGGAAGGAGGATGGGAGCTTACCTTTAATACAAACTGCAAATCAAGCAAATCAAGCTAACAAACGAAGCAGAACAACGATGACTTTTAGCTTTTACAGTTAGCAGTAAGTTGTCAAAATTGAAAATGGTGGACTCAGTGTGACCACATCAGCGCGCGAAATTGTAGAGGTACCGATATGGGCTATCGGTGAGCTAGCCTTATCGATTATCGGATAATATTCTGAATGACTTTCGTTAATTAATTCTTTGCGTTACAAGTCAATTTTGTTGTTTATAGTTTGTAAAAATTCATCCGCCGATAGTCTGTTTTTATATATTTATTCTCTGTGTTTATTTACTCTTTGTTTGCCGAATGCCGATAGTTGGCACCATGTACGGTGTCAGCACTATGCTATCGGTGCTATCGGTGGTATCGGTGCTTTTAAAAGAGTGTAAATTTGTTCATCGTTTATTTCTTAATATTTACCCACCAATTTCCCTTTTGCACCGACTATTGGTACGTCTGAAAGCAAAGATAATGAACGATATAAAGCAGCTGCAAAACGGCCTGGGCCTCGGCCTCGACAACGGATTCGCTGGCGTAGAGGCCACCAAGTCTACGATCTTGGATGTGCTGACGCGCACCGAACGCTGCCAGATGAACGTCCGGCGACACATCGACGACAACTACACGGAGTTTATGCCCAACCACACCACGCCGGGCGTCTTCCTCGATCAGGTTGGCTCGCTGAAGCGCGAGATTGGCGATCTGCTGGAGAAGGGCGCCAGCGAGGGACTGGACGCCCTGGACGAGGCGAACGCCAAGATGGCGGCCAGTAGACGCCAGTTGCGAGAGGTCCTACTGGGCCTGGAGGTCAGCGAGCAGATCCTCAAGGTGGACGAGGTCTTCCACTCGATGGAGGATGCTAAGAGCTGCAACGACTACATGCTTCTCCAGGATCTGCTCGGTCGTCTGCGGGGGCTCATTTACGGTGACGAGGGTTCTGCTGCAACAGGGACAGGGACTTCATCAGCTGAGGTTCGGCGCATCTTACAGGAGCTCGAATGCTACGAGACCATGAAGGTCAAGTTTCTCGTACAGGCCCATTTGCTGCAGCAAAATCTGCAGGAGCGCTTCGATCGACTGGTCCAGTTGCAGTGCAAATCCTTCCCAACCTCGCGCTGTGTGACGCTACAGGTCAGCCGAGATGAAGCCCAGCTCCAGGACATCGTACAGGCGCTCTTCCAAAAGCGCTACAACCCCAACCGTCTTTGCGATTTCCTGCTGGAGAACTGCATAGAACCGCTGATCCTGCGACCGGCAATGGTCGAGTATACCGAGGCGACCGAGGCCACCGAGGGCTCGGGCTACGACCAGTTGTCTCTCTCCTACTCCACCAAGGAGCCCAGCACGACACAGCTGCGTCCAAACTACAAGGACGTGCTGGCTCACTTTCGACTGCTGTTCCAAACGCTGGGGAGCATCAACATTAGCGTGTCCAGCGACCAGCATGTGTTCGGTATCATTGGGGAACACGTCAAGGAAAGGATGCTGAAGCTGCTGGTGGACGAGTGCCTAATGCCGGCCGTGCCCGAGACCATGGAGGAGTACCAGTCGTCCACGCTGTGCGAGGATGTGACCAACTTTGAGAACTTTCTGGCCGATATATTCTTCATTAATCCGTCTCAAGACCGGGCCCTTACCCTGTTTGTGGAGAAGCACGCGACCTACTTTCGCAACCGACTGTTTCGTCGCGTTCTGGAGACCGCGCGTGAGATCATTCAGCGCGACCTGCAGGACATGATGCTGGTGGCGCCTAACAATGGTCCCACCGAAGTGGCCGCCAATCCTCTGCTCTTTCCGCGCTGCATGATCTCCAAGAGTGCACAGGTAAGTGAGTGGAAGAGGAATGCCACCTTATCTATTTGGATTTTAAGCCATTTCTATATGCCTTTCCATTTTCTTTCCCCTGCAGGACTACGTGAAGCTCATGGAGCGCATATTGCGGCAGAACGTTAATGTGGAGTCCGAGGGCGGCAATCCTCTGTGTGAAATCAACGCCAGCCTGCTCCAGACCTACATTGCCCAAGTGCCGCTGGTGCATCGCAAGCTGCTCGAAAGCATTCCGCAGCAGTCGGCGCTGTTCCACAACAACTGCATGTTCCTCACCCACTGGGTGGCACACCAGGCCAACAGGGACTTCAAGAGCCTACCTGCGCTAACCAAGTCCCTGCAGGCCACCGGACAGCGTTACTTGCGGGTGCAGATCGACTACCAAATATCCATTCTAAAGGAGATCATGGAGGGCTTTGAGTTCCAGAGCCAGCACACGCTGGGCACGGGTCCCTTGAAAATGGTGCGTCAGTGCCTGCGGCAGCTGGATCTGCTCAAGAACGTGTGGGCCAATGTTCTGGCGGAGACAGTGTACAATGCCACCTTTTGCGAGCTAATCAATGCCTTAGCCGCGGAGCTCATACAGCGTGTGTTTACGTTGCGCGACATATCCGCCACCATGGCCACCGAGCTGAGCGATCTAATCGATGTGGTCCTGGAGCGGGGACCGACCCTCTTTCCCGAGCCGCACGAAGTGCTGCAGGTGCGCTTGTGGATGAAGCTCCAGCAGCTGAAGACCATCATGAACGCCTCGCTCAAGGAGATCACGGAGCTGTGGTGCAACGGCGCCGGACCGCTGACCGCCAACTACAAGTCGGACGAGATCCGTCACCTCATTCGGGCGCTGTTCCAGGACACGAGCCGCAGAGTTCAGGCAATAGCAAAGATCTCCTAGACTCACATCTAGGGATGTAGCTAGAAATTAGGATCGCCCATCTACATTGTAAATATTATTGCTACTTTTATTAGTCGAGAATATATGAATATACAAGTTTACCACAAAGTGGCCTCAATGCGTTATCGAACACATCTTTATGGGTGACTCCAAAAGCGTGAATGCGCCCACATAATATCAATTGCAGAAACACCAAGGGTTGGTCGTCCCAGTTAGTTATTGGCCTCGTGTCGCGCCTGGAGGAGCAGCGGATACAGCTGCTCCGACAGCAGTCGATGGTCGCGGCCATGGGTGACGGTCAGGATGCGCTGCGCCTCCTCCAGATGATGCCGGGCCTCCTTGGCGTGCTGTTCGAACAGCTGGATTTTGCCGAGTTTCATGTGCAGCAGGCCGAGCAGAGGATTCCAGGCGCCATAATACTTCCGGAAGCCGGGCAGCAGCCGCTGGCCATAGTCCAAGGCATCCGTCCATTTACCCACATCGATGGCAGCCTCAAATGCGGCATCCAGAGTCTTGACGTGCCAGACGTTCAGAGGATGGAGCACGCCCGTCTGTTTATTCAGGCAAATCTTGCACACATCGAAGTCTGGAGGGGATAAGGAATTACATTCGTTGTTGATTCATTGATAACCAGTTCTTGCACACTCACAGGCCACATCCTTCATGGATTCCAGATTGTGCCGGGTGAGGGCCATTGCCTCGTTGTAAGCGTTTCTTAGCTTGGGACTGATGCCGGCATCGCAGCGCTGACAGTTCGTGCGCTCCACGTTGATGCCGACCCCACAGTTGCGATTTGGACAGAGGGCTGCCGTCATTTCGCGGGACTCCTGCGCATCCGTGCACTTGCTGCACACGCAGAGGAAGTAATAGTGGTCCTTGAGGTCCTGCCGCCGCTGCTCTGTGGTGTTGAGCAGGTCGATGTAGCTGATGAAGATCTTCGACCAGTCCAGGCACTCCATATCCTCGATGGCATGGACATGCAGCTCGCTGCCCTCAAAGGTGGCCACCGCATTCGGCTGGCAGCTGTGATCCGTGATGGAGACGCCCAAGTAGATGGCCGTGGCAATGGAGTTCATCTCGGCGTCCAACACGTTGAACCCGTTGGTGATAAGCTGCAGCGAAAGAGAGAGGAGGGGAGACGGAGGACGTATCGTAAGCAACAGCTGTCGGGGAATGTGAACCGTACAGCCCATCCCCGCTGCCTGGCAGAGCGCCAGAGCTGCTGAGCAGAGGCATTGATTGCTATCCAATTTACGCGACCAGGAGCGGCTGCAGGGCTCACATATGTGACATCTACATTTATGCTTCCATCGAAAGTCCGCTCCTGGCCGTGCCTGCGCACGCACAGGTGTCTGTCCACTTACTCGACCGTAGATGCTCATCAGTTCCGTCTTGTTTGGCACCGTGCTGGGACTCTCGGCCATCATGTCCTCGAGGACGCCGTGCAGCGAATCCAAGTGCTCCAGCCGCTTCGGATCATTCTTGATTTCGGCATAATCTAGAATGATAATGTTAGCTGGGCGAACTGTGGGTCTCGCTGCGTTCACTCACGCGACATCAGGTCCCGGAACTTGCGAGAACCATGCTCCGTGTAGTAGCCCCGGATGAGGTCGCCGCCATGCTCCAGACGCAGAATCAGGCGGCACAGCATGCGTGCGGCATCGGGCACAATACGTGGATGGACCTTCTTCAGAAATGGACACTCGTGCTTGTGCTGGCCCCAGGCCTGCGACTGGCAGGCACGATTGCAGTATGACACGTAGCGACAGTTGGAGCACTTGAGTACTTTGGTCCTGCAAGGAGAGAAGTCTGAATCTTTTGGACAGGCAATTTCAACGCTGGAAAAACTTACGCCTCCAGGCAGTTGTCGCATCGCTCCAGCCGATACTTGGACTTTAACACAAAGGCGAATGGCTTCTCGGTGAGGATCCGCTGGCCCCGTTTGATCTGCGGGGCGGCAGGACTCTTTGCCCCCTTCGACGACGACGAGCTGCTGGCCATGGGCATGCGGCGCTTCTCCATTCCCTTGCTGTTCCTCCTTCTTTGGGCTACCGGACTTTCGTCTGGGGGCCCGTCACACGGGCGACTGAAATGAGCGCACACCTGAAGCTCAAAAATATTGTTTCAAACGCTTTTGAATATTTTGCGGCATCTACTTTTTCTATTTTTAGCCACCGAATAGGAAAACAAACACAATTTACGCAAATCGCTTGAGCAAACCACAAACACACAGAAAATAAACACGAAAGCAAAAGCAAAACAACAACAAAAACAGAAAACACGGGTTCTGTTTTTATTTGGTGTCAGAGTTGCCAGGCCCGCGAAACTCATTCAAATTGCCAGGGCTGCCAGGTGGGTGCGCTTCAAATGCGGGCGGGCAATATTTCAAGTAAAATATATTTAGTTTATTTAAATTGTGCAGAATTAAAAGAGATTGCAAACACTTCTGTGATAAAACACCGAATATTTGGTAATTTTCCTAGGCCACTTTATAAGTTAACCGCTCGCCAGCAATATCTATAATTAACGTCTTCGATTTTTAATTTCTAAAGTTGTTGGTTTTGGCGAACAGAAAGGGTAACCCAGAAACCTAGCAGCACAGCAGCAAGTGCGATTGACTGTTGACTTTTACTGTTATGTGCATTTATAACGGATGTTTTCCGCTTTCCAAGTCCATTTCCCCTCATTTGCGATGATTTGTTTCGCTGGTCAGCTGCTTGCTGATTTTTCTGCGCGCCTGGTAAACAAAGTCACGAGTTCAAGAAATTTATATGGCGAATTCGCTAAATGGGGCAATATATGTTGTTGTATTTGTTGTTATTTATTATAAATGTGGGGTTTAGCTATATAAATTGAATAATCCCTTGACTTTTGCATACCAGAACAGAAACAACTGGAAGCAACCCAGCAGCACAGCAGCAAGTGCGATCAGCTGTTGACTTTTACTGTTGTGCGCATTTATAACGGATGTTTTCCGCTTTCCAAGTCCATTTCCCCTCAGTTGCGATGATTTATTTAGCTGATCAGCTGGTCAACTGCTTGTCGAGTTTTCTGCGCGCCTGGTGTCGGAAAGACAGAACTCCCAATTGAAGATGGGCTTCGTTCGTTCTTTACATGCAATTTATGACTCATTCCTTTGATAATATTAAAATCGAAAGAGATGGCAATGTTCCCTCGAAGTGAAGAGCAAGTTTCGCATATACCCGAGATCTTACACAAAATATATAATCAACCTTGGTAAATTTTGGTAAATAAAGGCTCTTCATACAAAGTCAACAGTTAGTGTGCTACAAGCGCAAGTCCCTCTAATTTCATAGATCAGCCCTAGACAAGTCTTATATATCATATAGTCGCCAAAGCCTGCTTGTGTTTTCCGGTGCCCCTGGCGGGGCTTTTGTTTTTAAGATTTATTTGTAGCAAACTTATAGCTTAGGGACATATTTTGTGTGATTTATCCGTACGAACTCCTCTCTATAAGCAGTAGACGCGGGTAGGGGGCGGCGGAGAAGGCGGAACGAAACTAACCGACTAATTGTTCTGCGGCTTGGACCATTCGACGCTGAGGATCAAGTGATCGTAACCATGGCCGTTAAGGATCTCGATGGCGGCGGCCGCATCCTTGCGTTGCTTAAAGTGCACGTAGGCGAAGCCCTTGCAGAGGCCGGTATTCTTGTCGCGGGCCAGATACATCTTGCTCTGCGGTCCGATCTTCTTTACCAGCTCCTCCAAATCCGCCTCGGTCATCGACTCCGACAGGTTGGATATGCGAATGGCGGCCGTATCATCGCGACCGCGCATTCCCATGCCGCCCTTTTGGCTGTCCTTAAGGAACGGCGGCACATACTTTCCTGACTTGGGCGCATCGACGGCAGCGGCCGCAGCAGCGGAGGCCTTCTTTTCCATGAGATTAGTGTCCATGGCGGTGCCCTTGTACGGACAGTTGACCGACCAATGCTCACCGTTGCAGATACGGCATTTGGCGATGTTCTTTGTGGGATCCAGCAGCGGATCGTTAGCCTTCTCGTCTTCCTTGGAGTTGAGGAACTGCATTATAATCTCCTCGGACACCATGGTCGTCTGCGAGTTGGGTCCGGGTTTGTCGTTCTTCGACTCGCCGAACTTGGTCCAGGTGCGACGCATGGCCACCGTTTTGGGCACCACCTGCTTGGAGATCTTGTACGTCCGCACCACCTTTGTCTTCTTGTCGTCCTTGTTGTACTTGTACTCCGTGACGTATTTGTGGCCGTTCTCCAAAGTCTCCGTCGTCGGCGGCAGTCCGCCGTAGTCCAGCTCCACTTCATCCGCCCAGGAGGATTTGATCGTTTCAACGCCCGGCATCTGCAAGGATTCAAGTGTTACGTTAGAGGGTGCGGCTGGGGGCGTCAATTGCACTGCACTTACTCTGATTTGCGATGCGAATTGACAGATTACGGGGAAAATACGAAACGCGAAATTTCGCCACGAGTAAACGGATTGCGATTACACCGAAAAGGGCTGGCGATGGCAATGCGAGCGATAGAGTGCTTATCGATGTTTCTGTCACGCGGCACTATCGGCCGCACTATAATCAGCGTTGCCAGAAGTTCATGCGCGAATGTACGAACCAAAATGGCTAGAAATAGCTAGATTTACGTCGATTGACAACACTGGTTGTTAGTGAACGAAAGCATGGGCAGCACTGGATGCTCGAGCAATCAGCGTTGCCAGATTTTTGACTATCGAGGCCTGGGCGACTAGCGCTGCCAGAGTCTTGTCTTGAGCGACCAGCGTTACCAGACTTCACGTTCATGAGCGACTTGCATTGAAAACCGCCAAATCTAGGGGGAAAAGATCTAGCGGGAAAAAGGCTAATTTGGCAACGCTGTCCAGCTCTATCCCGCATCTCTACAAAACTTTTTACTGTTGCTCGAGCTCGGCTCAATTCGTTTGAATCGTTTGAATCGAAGAAATTAAAATAAAAAACGGAAAGAATACCGGGAAAATATATAAGTTTTGAATTTAAAAATGGATTTAACATTTTCCGCAAATTTTAAGATCCCACGTTTACCCTAAAATAAATTTGGCGACGCGCCGCGAGTGGATTCGCAAAAACTTTTTGGCGAGTCTTAAAAGGAAAATTCGGGAAAAAAGAGAGCATATTTTGTTTTTTGTTTTGTTTTGTTTGCCAAACAAACCAGCCTGCCAGACCAAGGGATCCACCTGTTCCTAGGTAAATTTAGCAAAAAGCTTGCCCACATTTGAATTTAAACCCAAACCCCCACCCAGTTTTGACCAACCAAAAACCTAAATCGCGTCGGGAAATCGCGCTCAATGCGTAATTGGCGATAAGAACTAATCAAAGAAACACTTGCACACTTTCACGAATCAATGTAGCGATTGTTCGTCTCCCCCTTTCAATTGGAGTTGAGATTTTCCAGATTAAGCGCTCAAGTGAATTTGACCGATCTTAACGGAAAATTGCACGGAGAAAAAGCCGATTGAAAAAGAGTGGAGACTGGAAACCTGTAAAGAAATATACGGATTTCTTGAACATTTTCAAGTGGAACTGAAAGAATAAAAACATAATATTTTTTTTTTAATTATTATGATAGACTTATAACAGTGAAAAAAGTTAACAATTTAACGTTCATGCTTGCAAATTACCTTGTTTAATATATCAAAGTTGTGATATTTCGTATCTCGTATCGTATATATTTTGCTTAATATTTTCCCAAAAAAGTTCTTAAAAAAAGAAAGGGTATCTGTACGGCTTCATGGTCTGTACGCCTCAAAACTTGGTTGGATCGTTTTGGCGCGCTCGAAAGGCGTGAAAGTATTGTCCAACGTTGGCCATTTGATTGCCACAGCTCGGGAGAGGAGACGCAAGGCTCCTGGCAACTGGAGACTGCGATCTGGGAACTTGGGAACTGGTAATGGAGTGGAATGGTGCAAAACTTCTGCTCCACTCCACTCGACTTCGCCGCCTCGCACAAACACACACATACAATCAGACAACAGCAGCCGTGTAGAGACACGATCTTGGAGTAGCTTCTGCTTCTGCGTCGTCTGTCCGCCTCGGCCAGCCTGCGTGTCTGCGTGCCTCCTGCCACCTCCACCTCCTCCTCCCCCTCCTCCTCAGCCTCCTCCTACCACTGAGGCACTTGAGCCCACTTGGAGACAGGCGTTGTTATCCGCCTGTTGTCTGGCTCTCCTTCGCTCCTCCTTCTTCGCCAGCCTCTGCCACTCAATCGGTGATCGTTATCATTAGTAGGAGTAGCGGCCAGGATTAATGCGTTACGCCGGTTAATTTTAAAGGGACGACTTCCAGGACACCCTATAATGAATAAGATGTCCCTTCGAAATGCGATTGCTTGATTATTTTTATATATTTCTTCGTAATATTCATCTAAATTAAACATAATTAATAATGTATTTTATGAGTGAATTACGAATCTTCTAATTTACGGGATTACCCAATAGAACCTGCTGTCTTATTCTCTCCAGTGGCCATCTCTCCAATTCGACAGTATCTTCCCGTCGGTCCCTACTGCCCCCGTCTGCTTATTTGCCCAAGGTGTTTATGTTGGTGTTTCACACACAGCCTCTCGCCGGTCAGTCAATGTATATGTGAGTGTTGTATCATTAAGCAAACAGACCTGCAAGTGCCGTGTTGTTGCTTTTTTAAGTTGTTTTTTTTTTGTTGCTGCTGCTGCGCAATGGACATCATTTAAATCGGTAGCCGGGGAAGTGACTCTTCCAACCTCCTGTCCCTCCTCCACCCTTTCTTTCTTGATCATCATTTGCCGATTGTCTCTGCTCGCCCTATCTCACTCTATTGTATTTGTGTGAGCAAGTCGTGTGTGTTTGTGTGCATTTGAAATCCTTCCAGCCGATGACTTCTTTTCGGGCCAACAATTTGTTTGCACTCGTTTAAAGTACACTCAGAGAAAATTCGGTGAGTAATAACACATTTATACGACAGACTTCATATTTGGTACGATTCTTTTTTTCATTGTTTTCTTATTTTGATGCTTTCCTTAATTTTGGTATACTGAGAAATTTATATAAAAGGAAAACTTTTATATGTGTTTATAACTTTTTCTTAAAGTGCACATAATTTTGTTAAACGAATTGTTTATGGGTCCCTTGCTTCTCCCTTGCACTCCAGTGTACTTCCCGGCACCTGTGCGTGTATGGGAGTGTATGCTTGTGAGTGTGCGATTTCCAGCACTTGGAGTTGTCCTCTCCCAATCCACTTACTCACTCTCCCACTCTCCACAACCACTCCAAAGTGACCCCCTCCCCTTCCTTTCGCACTGACCAGGGGCAGCTTCTTGTTCTCGTTTATGTTGCTGTTGTCGCCGCTGCTGCTGCTGGTGTCTTTTTGTTGTGCCTTGCGTTTTGTTTTTTCACGTCTTATCGTCGCGCATTTGCTGCTGTTGCTGCTTCTTTATTTTCTTGGTAATAAGGTGTGAGAAAGGCAATAATCGTAAAGAGCTAACAAATTGTTGTTGCTGCTGCTGTTCCTACTTTGATTGCTGCAGCAGAGATGCTACTGCTCCTCCTCCTTCTGCTACTGCTTCTTCTCCTTCTGCCCCTCCTCCTTTTGTTGTCGCCCCGTTTCACGCTAAAATGTTAATCTGTCCCTTTTCTTCTCGTTTGTCTCGCTGCTCAAGTTGAAGCAATTATACCGTTGACGACAGCAGCAGCAAAAACAACACCAACGATAGTGGCAGCAACGAGTGAACAAAAAATTAAAAAGAACTCCAAACATTAAGGATCGTCGTTCATGGCTTCATCTTCATTCCATTGGCTTGATATGGACTTTGATAATAATGCTGCCCCTTTTGCACCTTCTCCCCATTCTCTTCATCCTTTTCCCCTGCCTCTTCAGCTGGCCACCTCTCTCTTCCTCTTGGTGGCAAAACTTGGGCACCTGATCTTGGAAGCGAGAGAAATGCACTGAGCAGAATTAAGTACAGAAAATATCTTTAAAAATACAGATATTTGATACTGTATAGATGATATTAATATACACAAATTTGATCACGAGACTAGAACTGCAACCTAATTAAGCCAAAGCCAAAAAGCTGACTAAGCTTGTACCGTACATACGTCCTCCTTAGGAACGGCTTGGGTCACACAATATTCTAGTGCGATTCCGCTGGAAATTCCAGCTCAGATTCGGACCCAGATTGACCATGAGAGTGTGTGGGATTATCTATGCGGCGAGTCCGTCGTCGTCGTCTATCGACATCATGTGCTTAGGAGCCGGCTTATCGCTTATCAGTCCGAGCATTAATTAGCACGAAATAAAAATAATTTCAAAACAAATCGTGTATGCTATATTTATAGGAAATCGGGTCGGTCTGATCCCGATCCCGATCCCGATCGCGATCACGATCACGATCCCGTTTCAGGTTGCGACCTGCCATATGACAATCCCGAGCTTCATCAGTATATATCAGTTTATATATATATTCCTGAACCGTGCTCAAATTGCGTTGTTCCATTCGGGGACAGAGCTTCCGCCCACGATCCTCAGAGTCAGTGATTCAATTACATATCCGTGGGATCCCGATACCCAGTCCAATCCCAGAGCGGCAATTAGTTCACTTAACGTAAGCGTTTTAGGGTTTGGGGTTTCGCGGAGGAGTTTCGCGTCGATCTCTGATCTTTCTTGCCAGTGTAGAGTACTCAAGTCTCGTTCGGATGTCATTATCTCCGAGTAATTCCTCATAATCGCCATGTTTGATCTTATTAAGACAGCTTAACTTGTTTTCAGGCCCGTCATCATCGTCGTCGTCGTTGTTGTTGTTCGTTCCCCCAGATCTCCTCCCAGATCTCCTGGCTCCCTCGATCTGCACTCGAACCATTCATACGTGATGATGGTCAGACAACGATGAGTGGCGATCCATCGCTTGTCCAGTCTGCTGCAGTGCTGCCAGTTATCCAGACATGAAATAGCTTTTTCTTGCCCCGAAGTTATAGCTATTAAGCACTGAAACACTTGTCTCGGCACATGATCTTAAATATCTCAAATAGTTCCAGTTGATTATACTCCATGGAGGAAATGCTTTCAAAGGCATGATCTATCAGTTTGAAAGTGTTGAAAATTACAGCTTTGTTAGGTTCAGAAAATATCTAAACTAGGACTAAGCCAAATATCTAAAGTTTAGGATCCAAAATATCAAAATATCTTTAAATAGTTAAGCTGGACCTGACGAATATCTGAATTTTAATCTTTTAACTTATATCTTAGCTCATGGCTCAAATGTTGGGAATATCTAGAATGTACTAGGTACTATTTCAGTCGGCTCAGAATATATATCAGGATTAATAGGAGTTTGGTAAACCTTTTTGGGATAAAAAGCTTGAATATTTGATTATCTTACCCGTATCTTAAGTCCAGAAAAAGCCAGATGCGTTGTCCGCTGTTCGTTCACTTGTTGGCCGTGTTAAACGTCTGTCTTCTGGCCGTGTAACAAGGTTAGCTGGGGAAATTGGGATTCTGTGACTTGGGTAACTTCACACCAGGCAATGTGCTAACGACTTTGTACCTGCTCTCTCCGTTGCCACCTCTTCCCTCGCTTTTTTCCGCCTCGATCTGGCTTCGGAGTTGGGTAGCTGGAGTCACAGATGGGAGCAGGGGATGCACAGGAATGGGAACACTATCTGGTGCCTCTCTCTCCGTTTAATTATGTATTATATTCGGTAAAGGAAGCTGAGCTGATAAATATCAGATTATTGCAAAATATTTAAGATACCAAAAGCAAACTCCAGCCCAACTTTTGGATGCTAAACTTTGAGCTTATCTCTTTTGTGTTCAAAGAATATTTGTATAATTTTACTGAGAGCATATAACTATTTATACATAGGTTTCATGTCAATTCTATTCAAATTATTTATTATTGATCCTATGGCTCCATAAGCTCTGTGGGAAGTAGATAAGGTTCCATAAAGCTTAGAACAGTAACCCATATGTGAGATCCTATCCTTCAGAATAACAGAGGAAGCATTATGGTTATTATGCTTGGTTATTATTTAATTTAGACGACGCAGCTGAGCAATCTGAAGTGATTCCAGGAATCCACAATCGCCACTCTATACCCCCTGAACAAATAGATAATGCCAGCTCGATCGTAAGCGAATCGCAAATAGATCGAGGGTCTGCAAATACGGTCAAAGATAAACAAACTACAGAGGCCGGAACGCATATCGCTGACCGCAGAAGTGGGTCTGGGGACAGGGACTGGGATTGGCGGGGTCTCGCACATAGCTCAATCTTTTTTAATTAAAATCTCGATTTCTGCTTCTGTGTTTGCATTTGGCAGCTGCGGAGAAATATGACACATCAGAGCTTTGGTTGCCTGGTCAAGTGGTTCTATCTGGTGCTGATCGTGCACACGCTTCTCTGCATCGGCCAGCTCGAGTGTCGCCAGCACCACAATCGCAACAATAATAATAACAACAACAACAACAGAAGAGCGGACTCAGCCAGCTCGGAGGAGAGCCATGGCAACACCAGCGATGGCCTGGACAACTTCGGAGAGGATAGCGGCCTGGTCGTAAGCCATCAGCCGCGGCGAGGTCAGCGTAAAAAACAGCAAAACGGCGGCGGCGGAGGAGGAGGAGGTGGAGCTGGTGGTGGCACTGGAAACGGTGGTGGTAGCCACCGCCATAACCGCGAGGAGAACGGCATCTCGCTGTGGATCAACGAGCAGCAGCTCAAGATGCTAACCGGTGAGCGCAGGAAACAATAAATCTATATGTGCTCTAATGTTTCTCAATGTCTTCTTCGCAGCTCTTTACTTTCCCCAAGGATACTCGGAGAAACTGTATGCCATCCACAACGGACGGGTGACCAATGATCTGCGCGACACAACGCTGTATAACTTCCTGGTCATCCCATCGGAGGTGAACTATGTGAATTTCACCTGGAAGTCTGGTGCTAGGCGCAAGTACTTCTATGACTTTGACCGACTGCAGACGATGGACGACAGCATACTGAAGGCGCCGACGCTGTCCATCCGCAAGAGCGGACGCATACCGCAGGAGCAGAAGAGTACGTAGATTCGGTGGTTATTGAGAGACGAACAATTTTGATTGATTTGATTGGTGGTTAGATTTTAGCATATTCCTGCCCTGCACCGGCAACAGCTCCGGCACCGCGTCCTTCAACGTCGGCCTCAAGATCCAGACGCGCCACAACAAGCCGCTCTCAGGCACACCTATACGCCTCAACTTCAAAAAGGAATGCGCCCACAGAGGTGTGTATGATATAGACGCTTCCAACCCTACTTCACTAACAACTTTGCAAGGTAGTGTATATGAAATATCAAGCAATGCTTTTATCTAGTTATTAATTGTGTAATTTAGCATCTACATTTTGTTGTGCACACCTTCCCATCCGTCTGCTCCCTGAGCGCTGTACCCCCACACCCAGCCCATGCATGCCCCACTTATCTGTCCCCTTACCGATCCATTCCATACCTGTACCCATACCCTCGCCTAGTAGTCGCTTTTCACGGCATTTCCGCGTCCAGCTTTCCCCTCTTTTTTTCCTCACCATTCCCAACAAGTGCCTCTTATCCAGGAAGGGGAATATCCTCAAACTGCTACTCTCTAAGTGAATATATATTTATGGGTTTCTCTCTTTGATCAGAGCCAGAGATCCCATTGAAATTCAGTCCATTCAAAGGATCTTCTCTTTGAATCCCCCATAAGGACTCGAGGCCTTTGATTCCTATCCCATGTTGAACTCTATGTATCCAAGCTCCAACTTTCCGCACGCTCTGTGCCCCTCTGTCTGTGCTGCTCCCCTCTCCGATGTGCTATGATGTGACCCTGAGTGTTAAATGTGTGTGTTATTATATGGCGAACGTGACTGCGAACGATTAAACTAAACTAAAAAAACTTAAGCTCCCGATCCAGAATGCAGCTTGAAGTGCGGCAAGAACGGCTATTGCAACGAGCACCACATCTGCAAGTGCAACGTTGGCTACACGGGTCAGTACTGTGAGACGGCCTTCTGCTTCCCGCAGTGCCTCAACGGCGGCAACTGCACGGCACCCTCGGTCTGTACCTGTCCGGAGGGATACCAGGGCACCCAGTGCGAAGGCGGTGAGTACAGAGATAAAGCTATATTCTAGTTTATAACACGTTGGACCAATATAATCGGAAAGACAGACAAATAGATTAAAGAAGACTTTTCGAAAATGTAGATAGTTTAGCACTATGTGCGATATTCTTCCAGTTAAAGCTTCGATATATCCAAATTTATGATATTTCACATATCGGAAGTTTCCTACACAATATCTTTAATGCTTAACACGTCGGCGAAGAGACGACAGAACAGAACGAAACGATTGTTCCTTATTTTGGTATATACAAGAAGGGTGTTTTTTAGATTGCGGGCGCCTAAATCTTCTTCGAGATGGCTATGGCCGTCTTGCAACCAAATTTGATCACCTCGGTCATGGCCTGGTAAAAGGGCGCCTGCTCGGCTCCGCAATCGATGCCGGTGTCGTGGTGCTCCTGCTCCTCGTCCCGGAATTTGGTGATTGTCTGTAACAGTTCCTGGAAAGGGTCTCAAATTAATTTCCGAGCGATTGTTGTGACTTGTCCTTGTGGCTTACCTTATCAGGGTTCGGTGAATCCATTATCTGGCGCAGCTGATCGTTGTAGTGCTCCACAATCACCGTCTCGACGGCTACCGTACAGGCCATTGCCGCCTTCTCGCCCATCAAAGCAGTTCCGGCGCCCAGCATGAACCCGGCCACGTTCCACAGCGGCGTCATGATGGTAGGACGGACGCGATGCTGCTGAATGAGCTGCTCGAACTGCCGGCGGTGCTCCTTCTCCTGCTCCCACATGTGGCCGATGGTCTTGCCCATGGGTCCGTTGCCCAAAATGGCCATTTGGCCGGCATATATACGATCGGCGCCCAGTTCGCCGGCATGATCGACGCGAATGATCTCATCGGTGAGGGTATTTGGACGTGGACGTAGTGGCGTTGTGGCTGCGCCTGTCCCTGTGGCTGCTCCTCCTGCCGTGGAGCTAAGGCAACGCGCGGGCAGCAGGCGGGGAAGTCCTTTCAGCATTGCGGCTATAAAAAAGGATATATACATGTATAGATATAGTTTACTATAAACCAACCCTTTTTGCTCTCTCCGTTCTGTCTTCCCCTCCAGGTATTTGCAAGGACAAGTGCCAAAACGGCGGCAAATGCATACAGAAGGACAAGTGCCAGTGCTCTAAGGGTTACTACGGCCTGCGGTGCGAGTACTGTGAGTAGAATATACGGCTTATCCGTTTCCCATCGTAATCCCAATCCCTCGTCACAGCCAAGTGCGTGATACCGTGCAAGAACGAGGGCCGCTGCATCGGCAACAACAAGTGCCGCTGCCCCAACGGGCTTCGTGGCGATCACTGCGAGATCGGGCGCAAGCAGCGCTCCATCTGCAAGTGCCGCAACGGCGTCTGCCTCTCCCAGAAGCGCTGCAAGTGCCATCCGGGCTTCTATGGACGCCACTGCAACGGCCGTAAGTGATCCGGCTTCTCCTGCGGTGTTCCGCTTACATGTCCCCTTCCTCACTCCATTACAGGCAAACGGAGTCATGCCCACTGAGAGCGGTGTTGACCCAAGTGACCCAAGTGGAGGCGCATCCATCCATTGTAATCTTCATTAAACACTTGCAACACTATTTCTAATAACAGCAACAACAACAACAGCGACAAAAGGATGAATCGAAAATAATTCTAATTGTGATAAAATTTTTTTGTAATTTAAACTTTTTTAAATAAAAACAAAATCTACGAGTTGACACGACGGCGAATGTTTATGATGACGGGCTTTGTGACTTAAACTTACCCATTATCTTGCAAGAGCTTTTGACAGGCCACAAAATGCAAAAAATATTGTAAATAAAAGCGAAATGTTTATTACGCCGCAAGCCAGGGCTGCAGAAATACCGATAGTACTGTCGGTGTGATCGATGTTTGCACTCGATATATGTGTTTTTTAAAGTTTTAATTGATAAGTTTTGTATTTGTTACAATAAATTATTCATTTATAAACTTAAGAGGATTCTGAATAATTAAAGGGAATACAAATTTATATATTTTTTGATGTTTTTACGATCTATCGATGTTTCGGCAGCCATACCGTACCCCAGGGATGGACAACCCCACTAGAGGTGAAGAACTTATTCCCGATCAACAATACAATTTCTGGCATCTCGGGCAACTTATGCCCCCAAGAAATATTTGAAAGTTTAAATCGACAATTTTTTATGATAACTTTTGAAAAAACCAAATAATTAATTTATCGATATTTTTATACCAGGCGAGCAGCAAACTCAACCAGCTGCCGAACAGATGAACAGCCAGGTAGACCATCTCTAATGAGGGGAAATGGACTTGGAAAGCGGAAAACATCCGTTATTAGAACAGACAACAGTAAATGTCAACAGCGGATCGCTGCTAGTGCTGAGCTGCTGGGTTGATCAAGCCGTTTCTGTTCGCTTGCTATATTAAATCATGAGGTTTTAACATTTTTATAGCTAAAAGACCATATTAAGAATAAATAACAACAAAAACAATAAATTTGATTGCCCGGCTAAGCGAATTCTCCATATAAATTTCTTAAGCCCATGACTTTGATTACCAGGCGCGCAGAAAAATCAGCAAGCAGCTGACCAGCAAAAGAAATCATCGCAAAAGAGGGGAAATGGACTTGGAAAGCGGAAAACATCCGTTATAAAAGCAGAGCTGCACGGTTTCTGGTAGCGCTGTGCGGCTGGCTTGCTTCAATCCGTTTCTGTTCGCGTGTTATATTAAATCATGAGATTGTTTAAATTTATATAGCTAAAAGCCCAAATATATAATAAATAACAACAAAAACAATAATTTTGATTGCCCGGCTAAGCGAATTCTCCATATAAATTTCTTAAGCCCATGACTTTGATTACCAGGCGCGCAGAAACATCAGCAAGCCGCTGACCAGCAAAAGAAATCATCGCAAAAGAGGGTAAATGGACTTGGAAAGCGGAAAACATCCGTTATAAAAGCAGAGCCAATCGCACTTGCTGCTGTGCTGCACAGTTTCTGGTAGTGCTGTGCGGCTGGCTTGCTTCAAGCCGTTTCTGTTCGCGTGGTATATTAAATCATGAGATTGTTTAAATTTATATAGCTAAAAGCCCAAATATATAATAAATAACAACAAAAACAATAATTTTGATTGCCCGGCTAAGCGAATTCTCCATATAAATTTCTTAAGCCCATGACTTTGATTACCAGGCGCGCAGAAACATCAGCAAGCAGCTGACCAGCAAAAGAAATCATCGCAAAAGAGGGGAAATGGACTTGGAAAGCGGAAAACATCCGTTATAAAACCAGAGCTGCACGGTTTCTGGTAGCGCTGTGCGGCTGGCTTGCTTCAATCCGTTTCTGTTCGCGTGTTATATTAAATCATGAGATTGTTTAAATTTATATAGCTAAAAGCCCAAATATATAATAAATAACAACAAAAACAATAATTTTGATTGCCCGGCTAAGCGAATTCTCCATATAAATTTCTTAAGCCCATGACTTTGATTACCAGGCGCGCAGAAACATCAGCAAGCAGCTGACCAGCAAAAGAAATCATCGCAAAAGAGGGGAAATGGACTTGGAAAGCGGAAAACATCCGTTATAAAAGCAGAGCCAATCACACTTGCTGCTGTGCTGCACGGTTTCTGGTAGTGCTGTGCGACTGGCTTGCTTCAATCCGTTTCTGTTCGCGTGTTATATTAAATCATGAGATTGTTTAAATTTATAAAGCTAAAGCCCATATTAATAATAAATAGCAACAAAAACAATAATTTTTATTGCCCGGCTTAGCGAATTCTCCATATAAATTTCTTAAGCCCATGACTTTGATTACCAGGCGCGCAGAAAAATCAGCAAGCAGCTGACCAGCAAAAGAAATCATCGCAAAAGAGGGGAAATGGACTTGGAAAGCGGAAAACATCCGTTATAAAAGCAGAGCCAATCGCACTTGCTGCTGTGCTGCACGGTTTCTGGTAGTGCTGTGCGGCTGGCTTGCTCCAATCCGTTTATGTTCGCGTGCTATATTAAATCATGAGATTGTTTAAATTTATATAGCTAAGAGCCCAAATATATAATAAATAACAACAAAAACAATAATTTTGATTGCCCGGCTAAGCGAATTCTCCATATAAATTTCTTAAGCCCATGACTTTGATTACCAGGCGCGCAGAAACATCAGCAAGCAGCTGACCAGCAAAAGAAATCATCGCAAAAGAGGGGAAATGGACTTGGAAAGCGGAAAACATCCGTTATAAAAGCAGAGCCAATCACACTTGCTGCTGTGCTGCACGGTTTCTGGTAGCGCTGTGCGGCTGGCTTGCTTCAATCCGTTTCTGTTCGCGTGTTATATTAAATCATGAGATTGTTTAAATTTATATAGCTAAAAGCCCAAATATATAATAAATAACAACAAAAACAATAATTTTGATTGCCCGGCTAAGCGAATTCTCCATATAAATTTCTTAAGCCCATGACTTTGATTACCAGGCGCGCAGAAACATCAGCAAGCCGCTGACCAGCAAAAGAAATCATCGCAAAAGAGGGTAAATGGACTTGGAAAGCGGAAAACATCCGTTATAAAAGCAGAGCCAATCGCACTTGCTGCTGTGCTGCACGGTTTCTGGTAGTGCTGTGCGGCTGGCTTGCTCCAATCCGTTTATGTTCGCGTGCTATATTAAATCATGAGATTGTTTAAATTTATAAAGCTAAAGCCCATATTAATAATAAATAGCAACAAAAACAATAATTTTTATTGCCCGGCTTAGCGAATTCTCCATATAAATTTCTTAAGCCCATGACTTTGATTACCAGGCGCGCAGAAAAATCAGCAAGCAGCTGACCAGCAAAAGAAATCATCGCAAAAGAGGGGAAATGGACTTGGAAAGCGGAAAACATCCGTTATAAAACCAGAGCTGCACGGTTTCTGGTAGCGCTGTGCGGCTGGCTTGCTTCAATCCGTTTCTGTTCGCGTGTTATATTAAATCATGAGATTGTTTAAATTTAT
Source organism: Drosophila jambulina (assembly GCA_018152175.1). NCBI lineage: Eukaryota > Metazoa > Arthropoda > Insecta > Diptera > Drosophilidae > Drosophila > Drosophila jambulina. The sequence goes on from JAECXH010000006.1 coordinate 6,069,398, forward strand.
AAAGCTAAAGCCCATATTAATAATAAATAGCAACAAAAACAATAATTTTTATTGCCCGGCTTAGCGAATTCTCCATATAAATTTCTTAAGCCCATGACTTTGATTACCAGGCGCGCAGAAAAATCAGCAAGCAGCTGACCAGCAAAAGAAATCATCGCAAAAGAGGGGAAATGGACTTGGAAAGCGGAAAACATCCGTTATAAAAGCAGAGCCAATCGCACTTGCTGCTGTGCTGCACGGTTTCTGGTAGTGCTGTGCGGCTGGCTTGCTCCAATCCGTTTATGTTCGCGTGCTATATTAAATCATGAGATTGTTTAAATTTATATAGCTAAGAGCCCAAATATATAATAAATAACAACAAAAACAATAATTTTGATTGCCCGGCTAAGCGAATTCTCCATATAAATTTCTTAAGCCCATGACTTTGATTACCAGGCGCGCAGAAACATCAGCAAGCAGCTGACCAGCAAAAGAAATCATCGCAAAAGAGGGGAAATGGACTTGGAAAGCGGAAAACATCCGTTATAAAAGCAGAGCCAATCACACTTGCTGCTGTGCTGCACGGTTTCTGGTAGTGCTGTGCGGCTGGCTTGCTCCAATCCGTTTATGTTCGCGTGTTATATTAAATCATGAGATTGTTTAAATTTATATAGCTAAAAGCCCAAATATATAATAAATAACAACAAAAACATTAATTTTTATTGCCCGGCTAAGCGAATTCTCCATATAAATTTCTTAAGCCCATGACTTTGATTACCAGGCGCGCAGAAAAATCAGCAAGCCGCTGACCAGCAAAAGAAATCATCGCAAAAGAGGGGAAATGGACTTGGAAAGCGGAAAACATCCGTTATAAAACCAGAGCTGCACGGTTTCTGGTAGCGCTGTGCGGCTGGCTTGCTTCAATCCGTTTCTGTTCGCGTGTTATATTAAATCATGAGATTGTTTAAATTTGTATAGCTAAAAGCCCAAATATATAATAAATAACAACAAAAACAATAATTTTGATTGCCCGGCTAAGCGAATTCTCCATATAAATTTCTTAAGCCCATGACTTTGAATACCAGGCGCGCAGAAAAATCAGCAAGCAGCTGACCAGCAAAAGAAATCATCGCAAAAGAGGGGAAATGGACTTGGAAAGCGGAAAACATCCGTTATAAAAGCAGAGCCAATCGCACTTGCTGCTGTGCTGCACGGTTTCTGGTAGTGCTGTGCGGCTGGCTTGCTCCAATCCGTTTATGTTCGCGTGTTATATTAAATCATGAGATTGTTTAAATTTATATAGCTAAAAGCCCAAATATATAATAAATAACAACAAAAACAATAATTTTGATTGCCCGGCTACGCGAATTCTCCATATAAATTTCTTAAGCCCATGACTTTGATTACCAGGCGCGCAGAAACATCAGCAAGCCGCTGACCAGCAAAAGAAATCATCGCAAAAGAGGGGAAATGGACTTGGAAAGCGGAAAACATCCGTTATAAAAGCAGAGCCAATCGCACTTGCTGCTGTGCTGCACGGTTTCTGGTAGTGCTGTGCGGCTGGCTTGCTCCAATCCGTTTATGTTCGCGTGTTATATTAAATCATGAGATTGTTTAAATTTATATAGCTAAAAGCCCAAATATATAATAAATAACAACAAAAACAATAATTTTGATTGCCCGGCTAAGCGAATTCTCCATATAAATTTCTTAAGCCCATGACTTTGATTACCAGGCGCGCAGAAAAATCAGCAAGCAGCTGACCAGCAAAAGAAATCATCGCAAAAGAGGGGAAATGGACTTGGAAAGCGGAAAACATCCGTTATAAAAGCAGAGCTGCACGGTTTCTGGTAGCGCTGTGCGGCTGGCTTGCTTCAATCCGTTTCTGTTCGCGTGTTATATTAAATCATAAGATTGTTTAAATTTATATAGCTAAAAGCCCAAATATATAATAAATAACAACAGAAACAATAATTTTGATTGCCCGGCTAAGCGAATTCTCCATATAAATATCTTAAGCCCATGACTTTGATTACCAGGCGCGCAGAAACATCAGCAAGCCGCTGACCAGCAAAAGAAATCATCGCAAAAGAGGGGAAATGGACTTGGAAAGCGGAAAACATCCGTTATAAAAGCAGAGCCAATCGCACTTGCTGCTGTGCTGCACGGTTTCTGGTAGTGCTGTGCGGCTGGCTTGCTCCAATCCGTTTATGTTCGCGTGTTATATTAAATCATGAGATTGTTTAAATTTATATAGCTAAAAGCCCAAATATATAATAAATAACAACAAAAACAATAATTTTGATTGCCCGGCTAAGCGAATTCTCCATATAAATTTCTTAAGCCCATGACTTTGATTACCAGGCGCGCAGAAACATCAGCAAGCAGCTGACCAGCAAAAGAAATCATCGCAAAAGAGGGGAAATGGACTTGGAAAGCGGAAAACATCCGTTATAAAAGCAGAGCCAATCGCACTTGCTGCTGTGCTGCACGGTTTCTGGTAGTGCTGTGCGGCTGGCTTGCTCCAATCCGTTTATGTTCGCGTGTTATATTAAATCATGAGATTGTTTAAATTTATATAGCTAAAAGCCCAAATATATAATAAATAACAACAAAAACAATAATTTTGATTGCCCGGCTAAGCGAATTCTCCATATAAATTTCTTAAGCCCATGACTTTGATTACCAGGCGCGCAGAAAAATCAGCAAGCAGCTGACCAGCAAAAGAAATCATCGCAAAAGAGGGGAAATGGACTTGGAAAGCGGAAAACATCCGTTATAAAAGCAGAGCCAATCGCACTTGCTGCTGTGCTGCACGGTTTCTGGTAGTGCTGTGCGGCTGGCTTGCTTCAAGCCGTTTCTGTTCGCGTGGTATATTAAATCATGAGATTGTTTAAATTTATATAGCTAAAAGCCCAAATATATAATAAATAACAACAAAAACAATAATTTTGATTGCCCGGCTAAGCGAATTCTCCATATAAATTTCTTAAGCCCATGACATTGATTACCAGGCGCGCAGAAACATCAGCAAGCAGCTGACCAGCAAAAGAAATCATCGCAAAAGAGGGGAAATGGACTTGGAAAGCGGAAAACATCCGTTATAAAAGCAGAGCTGCACGGTTTCTGGTAGCGCTGTGCGGCTGGCTTGCTTCAATCCGTTTCTGTTCGCGTGTTATATTAAATCATGAGTTTGTTTAAATTTATATAGCTAAAAGCCCAAATATATAATAAATAACAACAAAAACAATAATTTTGATTGCCCGGCTAAGCGAATTCTCCATTTAAATTTCTTAAGCCCATGACATTGATTACCAGGCGCGCAGAAACATCAGCAAGCAGCTGACCAGCAAAAGAAATCATCGCAAAAGAGGGGAAATGGACTTGGAAAGCGGAAAACATCCGTTATAAAAGCAGAGCCAATCGCACTTGCTGCTGTGCTGCACAGTTTCTGGTAGTGCTGTGCGGCTGGCTTGCTTCAAGCCGTTTCTGTTCGCGTGGTATATTAAATCATGAGATTGTTTAAATTTATATAGCTAAAAGCCCAAATATATAATAAATAACAACAAAAACAATAATTTTGATTGCCCGGCTAAGCGAATTCTCCATATAAATTTCTTAAGCCCATGACTTTGATTACCAGGCGCGCAGAAACATCAGCAAGCAGCTGACCAGCAAAAGAAATCATCGCAAAAGAGGGGAAATGGACTTGGAAAGCGGAAAACATCCGTTATAAAACCAGAGCTGCACGGTTTCTGGTAGCGCTGTGCGGCTGGCTTGCTTCAATCCGTTTCTGTTCGCGTGTTATATTAAATCATGAGATTGTTTAAATTTATATAGCTAAAAGCCCAAATATATAATAAATAACAACAAAAACAATAATTTTGATTGCCCGGCTAAGCGAATTCTCCATATAAATTTCTTAAGCCCATGACTTTGATTACCAGGCGCGCAGAAACATCAGCAAGCCGCTGACCAGCAAAAGAAATCATCGCAAAAGAGGGGAAATGGACTTGGAAAGCGGAAAACATCCGTTATAAAAGCAGAGCCAATCGCACTTGCTGCTGTGCTGCACGGTTTCTGGTAGTGCTGTGCGGCTGGCTTGCTTCAAGCCGTTTCTGTTCGCGTGGTATATTAAATCATGAGATTGTTTAAATTTATATAGCTAAAAGCCCAAATATATAATAAATAACAACAAAAACAATAATTTTGATTGCCCGGCTAAGCGAATTCTCCATATAAATTTCTTAAGCCCATGACTTTGATTACCAGGCGCGCAGAAACATCAGCAAGCAGCTGACCAGCAAAAGAAATCATCGCAAAAGAGGGGAAATGGACTTGGAAAGCGGAAAACATCCGTTATAAAAGCAGAGCTGCACGGTTTCTGGTAGCGCTGTGCGGCTGGCTTGCTTTAATCCGCTTCTGTTCGCGTGTTATATTAAATCATGAGTTTGTTTAAATTTATATAGCTAAAAGCCCAAATATATAATAAATAACAACAAAAACAATAATTTTGATTGCCCGGCTAAGCGAATTCTCCATTTAAATTTCTTAAGCCCATGACATTGATTACCAGGCGCGCAGAAAAATCAGCAAGCAGCTGACCAGCAAAAGAAATCATCGCAAAAGAGGGGAAATGGACTTGGAAAGCGGAAAACATCCGTTATAAAAGCAGAGCTGCACGGTTTCTGGTAGCGCTGTGCGGCTGGCTTGCTTCAATCCGTTTCTGTTCGCGTGTTATATTAAATCATGAGTTTGTTTAAATTTATATAGCTAAAAGCCCAAATATATAATAAATAACAACAAAAACAATAATTTTGATTGCCCGGCTAAGCGAATTCTCCATTTAAATTTCTTAAGCCCATGACATTGATTACCAGGCGCGCAGAAACATCAGCAAGCAGCTGACCAGCAAAAGAAATCATCGCAAAAGAGGGGAAATGGACTTGGAAAGCGGAAAACATCCGTTATAAAAGCAGAGCCAATCGCACTTGCTGCTGTGCTGCACGGTTTCTGGTAGTGCTGTGCGGCTGGCTTGCTTCAAGCCGTTTCTGTTCGCGTGTTATATTAAATCATGAGATTGTTTAAATTTGTAAAGCTAAAGCCCATATTAATAATAAATAGCAACAGAAACAATAATTTTTATTGCCCGGCTTAGCGAATTCTCCATATAAATTTCTTAAGCCCATGACTTTGATTACCAGGCGCGCAGAAAAATCAGCAAGCAGCTGACCAGCAAAAGAAATCATCGCAAAAGAGGGGAAATGGACTTGGAAAGCGGAAAACATCCGTTATAAAAGCAGAGCCAATCGCACTTGCTGCTGTGCTGCACGGTTTCTGGTAGTGCTGTGCGGCTGGCTTGCTTCAATCCGTTTCTGTTCGCGTGTTATATTAAATCATGAGATTGTTTAAATTTATATAGCTAAAAGCCCAAATATATAATAAATAACAACAAAAACAATAATTTTGATTGCCCGGCTAAGCGAATTCTCCATATAAATTTCTTAAGCCCATGACTTTGATTACCAGGCGCGCAGAAAAATCAGCAAGCAGCTGACCAGCAAAAGAAATCATCGCAAAAGAGGGGAAATGGACTTGGAAAGCGGAAAACATCCGTTATAAAAGCAGACAACAGTAAAAAGTCAACATCTGATCGCACTTGTTGCTGTGCTGCTGCCAGTTGTTTTTATTTTAGTAAAAATTGTTCGCAGTATTTTATTAAGTTTAATGAAAAGAAAGAAAAACTTTTTACGTAATTTTTACGAAGTATATTCTGAAGGAATTGTTTATATCGGTGCAACAGCAGCAGGGACTCAGCTGTCCTGGCCGATCAATCTGGCGATGGGCTATCGATAGTTACACCATTCAGCTGGTGCATAGCCGAAAAATTCAAAAAGGCAAGAAGCAAAGCCGTTAATGGCTCTTTTCACCCTTGAAGGAGCCTGCTTACGTGGCCCTTGATCTTGTATCTTTATTATATTTTATTAAGATTATCCGTGGCTGTCAGTGCGGCGCCCAATTGCCAAGTGCGCGTCGATATAAGACACAATCGCAGAGCGATCAACAGTTAGCCGTGAGACGAGGCCGTCGTTCAATTGACGGAGAGGAGGGTCAACAAACGGAGCAAGCAATTAATTACGTGCAATTCAGTCACCACTTTCAGTTTGCGGACAAAATGTCGACGCAGCAGCAGCAGTTGGACTTCATTGAGCGCTACCTGGTGTACGATATCTTCAAGTACTTTGGCTCTGGCGCTCAGCTAGAGGGCCACAGCGTCGAGTGCTCCAATGGGCTAGACGGCTTTATGTCCGCCCTGTACACGGTGCAGCTGGACCTGAGCATCGCGGACCGCAAGCAAACTGAGGTGGTACTGGTGAAGTTCATGAAGGGCACGGAGGAGTTTCGGGAGAGCAGCAACTCGTATATTCAGTTCGGCAACGAAATCTTCGCCTACGCCGAGATCCTGCCCGCCTACGAGCACCTGCTGAGGGCAAGTCACCTGGCCAGCGATGTGGTGACCAACTGGGTGCCGCGCTGCTACTACGCCAAGTTCGGGCAGGTCGATGGTGGGTCGTCGCTTGGCCAGGAGAGTCCCCGTCTAAATCTATCATTTATCTCAACTCGCAGGTCTCGGCAGCGGTCGCGAATCAGTGCTGGCTCTGAAGCATCTTAAGGGCGATGGCTATCAGCTGGGACCGCGACTGACGCTGCGACGCGACCAGCTGGAGGCCATGATGGGTCTGATTGGACCCTTCCACGCCTTAGGCTATGCGACTCGGATCCTGCAGCCGCAGGTCTATGCCCGCCTTTGTTCCGGCATTATTGATATGCCCTTCGTCTCCAGTTCGGGTCGGGCCATCTTTGATGTCCTGTACCGCGTGGCCTTCGACCGCTTCTACGAGTTCTACGACAGGAAAAAGGACGACCTACTGAAGGATGCCAACGATGAGGGCTTCGTGGCCGCCATTGAGCGATTGCGCGAGAAATACTTTGCGAATCCTACGCACCTGCTGGAACGGATTCGCACCACATCCCGTGCCGAAGCTCAGCCGGATAGTTACTTTGCAACGATCTTGCACGGCGACTACAACCGGAACAATGTCCTCTTCCACTACGGCGTCGATGACAAGGTGGACGGCATTCGGGCCATTGATTTCCAGGAGCTTCGCTTCAGCACCACGGCCATCGATCTGAGCTTCTTTCTGTACATGAACACGCCGTCCGAGGGTCGCGAGGAGATCTACGCGGATCTGCTGCGCAAGTACCATCGGCACATGATCGAGATGCTGGAGCTGGTACTGCGGCGCAACCAGACAGAGCTCAGCGAGGAGCGGGTGGAGCAATTGCTGGCGGACTACAGGTGGGTGCCAGATAGCTCTGTTTAGATAAGCCTCTGTGGTCACCTCCTCTCTCTCTCTTAGCTTTGAGCGCTTCGAGGCTCACTTCAAGCGCTACGCCTTCTACGGCGTCATGGTCTGCATGCACTTCATGCCCTGGCTCCTGGGCAGCGAGACGGACTGCGCGGAGCTATCGCGACTCTTCGACACGGACATGCATGGCCCGGCCTTCCATCAGCTGTCGCTGGACATAGCCGGTGACGTGGCCAACGAGGAGATCTTCACGACAGTGCGTCATGCCTACGAGCACGGCTACATGGACGAGATATAGGAAGGCACCGAGCATAGAAGCTTGCTTAGTATCCGCCTGGCCGACGCCTTATTAAGCACTAAATACATTCCACGCGCTGGCAAGCCACTTGGCTAATCTCTGCCAGCCAAGAACTGAATTTCGTCGACCTTGATTCACTTTTGAATATTTATGTATGATGTGTGGGGCGACTCGTATCACTCCAAAAGCGGAAACTATTTGAACAAGTGCCGCCGCTGCTCGCTGCTGCTGGCGGAGCACCATAGTTGTCTATTTAAGCAGCAGAGCTCGAGGGGTCTTGGCCAGGAAAGACGTTGGCAGCTACACACACGAACGGAATATGCGCTTCATACTTGCCATCTTCATCCTGCTGATCGTTCGTCTTGGCTCTGGGTTGCAGGTGCAAACGGAGCACACTATTGTCGAGGAATGGAGCTGGCGCGACGACCAGGGCAATGGAGATTCCGGTGGCTATGAGTACTCCGAGCTGCTGGACAAGGACAACGATGAGGAGGAGGGCTACGAGGACGAGGAGAACGAGAACCACAACAACGTGGAGCTGGAGGTTGGCGAGGATGAGGACGAGGATAGCTGCGAGTACAGCTGTCCACGCTACTACCGCCCCGTTTGTGTCCTTCGCAACGGACAGCCGATGACCTTTGCCACCCCCTGCGAGTTCTACAACGAGGTGCGCTGCGCCAGCGTCCAGCAGAGACGAGGTCAGCTGGTGCCCCACTTCCAGTACCTGCACAATGGTGCCTGCTAGCTCCCAGACATCTCAAGGCCTTGGCTTTCAATGTTCCAAATAATTTTTTAATGTTTTTTTTGGTTGTTTTGTATAAGTTTCTGTTTTCTAAGCTTAAAAGCAGCCCTCGAACATAATAGGTCTCCTTCATCCTTCTAGCGCTTACAAATCTAGTAATGATAATAATTACGTATCCTACGTTAGGTTAAAACACTACAAAAAACCTGATTAGTTTGGAACTAAAGCAGCAGAGTCAGAGGATAATTACGAACAGTGCTTAGCTGGTAATATTGGCTTGGTTTTAGTCTTTTAGGGTCCGGTGTGGACCACGTAGCTGTTGCGCCGCTTAACGATGCGCAGCATGTTGACAGCTGGCGGGACAGCAGCAGCTGGAGCCGATGTTGGGGGTGCGGTGGTGGCGGGTTCAATGCCGCTCATCAACGGATTGGCCAACGGCGTTATGATACGCCTCATGGGTGCGTGAGCTGGCAGCTGTTGTTGCAAGTAATCCTGCCTGGTTAACCTTATCAGCTCGTCGGGGTTCAGGGTCTTGCGACGCTGGGTTATCCTCACAGGCTTCTGAGCAGCTGGCATTTGTCCCAAAGCACTTGGCACCTGTGGAGCTGTAACCGAAACGGCTGGCCTTGAAGTTGAGGGCACAGCTGGGGGCACGGCGGCGGCGGCTGGTACATTGCCGCCCATGAACCGAGTGGCCAAAGGCGTTATAATACGCGTTCTGATTACCTTAGACGGCGACTGTCGTGGCTGTTCCTGTCGTGGCCGTTGTGGCGGCGACTGATTCTGCCTGGATAACCTTAGTAGCTCGTCGGGGTTCAGCGTCTTGCGGCGCTGGGTTATCCGCACAAGTGGCTCCTGAGTAGCTTGCATTTGTCCCTGAGCTCTTGGTAACTGCCCCGGTCCCGGCACTGGATTTCGCTGCACAGGCAGCGGTCCCTGCACTGGCTGCCGTCCCGGCACAGGCTGCTGTCCCTGCACCAACTGCTGTCCCTGCCCAGGCTGCTGTCCCTGGACCGACTTCAGATTAATGTGCAGCCGAATGGGCGGCCTCCGCACCTTGACCATTAATTCCGCATACAGCACCCGCATCATCTTTTCATCATTGAACCGCGTGCGACGCAGACTGCTCTTGGTGATGATCAGCCCGTTTTGGAACTGATAGTGCACGTTAATGAGGAACTTGCGCAGGTCCCCATACGAGTGCAGCTCCCGGAAGCGGTGGACATCCTCGCGATGGAAGGAGTAGCAGTGCTGGATGTACTCGTCAAAGCCGCCGGGCAGGTGTTTCGCACAGAAGTGACAGTAAAGAAAGCGATTGTAGTGATCCACCATGTGGCGCAGCGTCGTCAGCTCATCCGCCGAGGTGAACATACAAAAGAAGCAGTGGTAGATGAGCGGCGTCGTCAACTGGCGGAAGCAGAAGCGCTCGCCGGGCTTGCTGTGCTCGACACGGCCGTGCTGGGCAATGGCCCCCCTCGTGGGCATAACCACGCTGCACAGATCGCACTGGTAGTATTCGTTTTTGGTACCGTCAATGCCATCGCCGCTGGCACCACTGGCGCTGAGTTGTTGCAAGGCAGCTAGCTCGTCGTCCGTCACGTTCTTCAGGTCGTTGGGCAAGTGGCCCTCCCGGCTGATGTGCTGCGCCAGGTCCTTCCAGTTTTGGTACTTGTAATCGCAGTATGCGCACTCCTCCGGCCGGCGCACATCGCAGGCCACAATGTTTCGGATGGCGTGGACCTTGACCAGGTGGTCGTCGTGCAGCGTCTTGGCGTTGCTCCTGAAGCGCTTGCATTCGGAGCAGAGGAGCTGCGGCTGGACGCGGAAGTAGAAGGGCTGATCGGGATGGGCGTGGGCCCAGTGCTGGGTGCGCAGGTCCTGCAGGTTGCTGTTCGTCTCGCCGCAGTGCGTGCACGCGAATTCGACGATTTTCTGCTGACATATCAAGGATATAATGGAATCTCTTGGTTTCCAGGAACTACTTTGGACTTACCCGTTCCTCCTGACTGTCGCCGGACTCTTGGTCCTCCCTCTCGTCGTCCGAGGTAAGCAAATCCACCACCTCGGTGACGACAAGCTCGGCCTGCTTTGGCTCCTGTTGCGGCTGCTGCGCCGGCTGCGGCTGTGGTTGCTGCTGAGCTTCGGCCACGTTCGATGCTGCATGCTGGTCTGACTGCACCGCTTCCGTCGGCTCTACCGGCTCGGGCACGGCCTCCTCGATGGGCTGACCCAATTCCCAGCTCAGGGCGTCGGGCATGTCGTTGCCCACACGCTCAAACTGCATCACCGCCAGCCCGATCTTCTGTGGATGCGTCATCTCGAGGTGCTGGGACACAATGCGCTCCTGATGATGGCCAAATTCACAGTGCGGGCACTGCCACTGAAAGCGCGACTTGTGCAGCTTGTCGCAGTGCTGGCCGATCCGCTGGCGGTTGTTCGCCGCCTTCAGGCACAGGATGCAGTAGAAGCCGAGGATTTGGCTCTTCTTGTACGAAATCTGCTGGAAGACCTGCACCGGCTCCACGCGCCGACCGGCATGGCTGCCGAGGATGTGGTCGATCACCTCGCTGGCCTCCTTGTTGCCGACGCTGCAGTAGGGGCAGTGGTACTGGTACTGCCGATCGTGAACGGCCACCGCATGGGCCATGATCTGGACGGCCGTCGGCAGGGTGATCTGGCAGAGGTTACATATGAACTCCATCTGGTTCAAGCGGGAGACCTTGGCTGCAAAGGGAAGAAGGCTTAATAACCCTGGATAATCATTGTCTCCATCATAACTTACGCGTCTTCAGCCAGCGGGCGGCGGTATTCAGGTGCGTGTCGCTGTGGCGGTGCACCACCACGTCCACCTCGTGGAGCGGATGTCGGTCCTGGATGTGCCGCTCGATCGTGGAGCGCTTGTTGTTGTAGCGCATGCAGCCGCCGCACTGGTAGATGTGCCGCTTGTGCAGCATCAGGTGGGCCAGGTACTTCTCCACGCCTCTCTGGCCCGACAGCGGCACCTTGCAGTGGTGGCAGAAAAGCTCCTCGCTGTAGCAGTGATCGACGGTCATGTGCTGGCGCAGCTCCAGCTCCGTGCTCAGCAGGCGGATGCAGCGGGTGATGCCACAACAGTAGCGAAGATCCGGCGGCACGTACACAAACTTGGGGACGACCGCTTTGTGTTGACCCGGTGGCCGGACTGCTGGCGGAGCTACCAGGACTTCAGCCGCATCTCGGATGGTTTCAGGGACTGCATTTGCCACCACCGACACGTCATCGTCTTCGACCTCAGGTGCTGCCTCAGTCGGGCTCTCCTCCAGTTGGTAGGCCTCGCGAACGATCCGCTCCTTGTGCTCGTACAGATGCCGCCGGAGGACAGTCCGCACCTCGCTGCTGAAGTTGCACTCGGCGCAGCGTATCGGCTGCGGGAAGGTAGCGACTCGCGGCAGCAGACGCACCTCGGAGCCGCGGAAGACCGTCTTGGTGCCCTGCCGGCGTAGCAGCAGCTCCTCCAGCAACTGGCGCTGGAAGCGCACCATCTCCTGCTTACCGAATGGCTGGACAACGACCGCCAACAAAACGCTGCTTGCGTCAGCAGCTAGTGCGGCAGCGGCGGTGCCCACTCCTCCCTTGGCCCCTCCCGCATCCGAATCAGTGGGCAACTGGATGAACTGCAGCTGGCGATTGATGAGCTCGAACTCCTGGCCATGCTGGTTGCGAACGTGGTAGAGCATCAGCCGCTTGTTGGCCGCCGTGGCCAGACAGATGCTGCAGAAGAGCTTGTGGCGGGCGTGGGACTGCTGCAGGTGGGTGCGCAGCGACGGCGGCAGGAGCGCCTGGGTGCAGTACTTGCACTTGACCTGCTCGCTGCCCTGGTTGAGGGTGCTGCGGATATGGTAGCGCACATGGTTGACGAACTGCTCCTCCGTGAGCCGCACGATGCAGCCCTTCTGGGGGCAGGCGTACAGTTTGTCGTCTGGAACGGGAGTTTCTTGATTAGCACTAGACCAGGGTGGGTTTGACCGACCGGAAAGAAGAAAAGCCGGTATAGCTTGGCAACTGTGATAGAAGTAACGGCCGGATACATCATTTATCATATTCCTTGGGGCTTGCGAAAGGCTTTGTTAATTTAAAGGCTTCAGATTGTTCAGATTGAAGGAGACCCGAAAGTGTCATATGGTTCACTTCTGCTTCATCGGTATATAAAATAGTGTGGAATGCGTGCGAAACAGTCAGCCGCAGGCTGTAGTCCTTCTGCAGAACGTTCTCTGGTGACTTTCTTGGTTGGAAAAACCCTTGCCAGAGTAGAAAGATCTTGCAAAAGTCTAGGATCATCTACCGATCGTTCTCTGTCGGATAGGGAACATGGATTTCCAGAGTCAGTGACTGGTTCTGTGTCTAGTTTAACCGGAAAAAAGAAGCTTCAGAGAGGAACAGAGAGGTTCTTGAAAGATCTTGCAAAGTCTTAGGTTCATCTACAGATCGTCCTCTGGCTGAGATTTGACATGGCTTTCTCGATTAAGTTTGACTGCTGGTCTGTGTCTAGGAGTTGAACCGAAAGCCCCGAAGGAAGGGGGCTTGGCAGAGTAGGGTTCCTTGAAAGGTCTTGCAAAAGTCGTTGTTCTTCAACAGGTTGTTCTCTGATAGAGTTGAAACATGGCTTATTTAGTTAAGTTGGAATGTTGGACTGTCTCTAGGGATCTAGCCGGAAAGAGGCTTCGCAGTGTAGGGTTCTTGAAGGATCTTGCTAAAGTCTCACTTCTTTCATAGATTGTTCCCCAGTGGTTAGGGAACATGGCTCTCCTGATTCAGTGACTGTGGTTCTGTGTGAAGAAGTTAACCGGTAATCTTGAATGAAAGAGGCTTGTCACAGTAGGGTTCTTGAAAGGACTTGCCAGTCTTGGTCCATTTACAGATCGTTCTCTAGCTGAGATTGAACATGGCTTAATCAATTTTGACTGCTGGTCTGTGTCTAGAAGTTAAACCCCGAAAGAGAGGCTTTAGCAGATAGGGTTCTTGAAAGTTCTCGGAAGTCTTGGGCCATCTACAGGTCGTTTCTTGTTGGAGATAAAACAAGGCTCTCCTGATTCAGTGACTGCGATTCTGTGTTTAGGAATTAAACCGGCTATCTCGAAAGAAAGACAATTTGGTTCTTGAAGGGTTCTTGAGAGGTCATATAAACAAAAAGAGTTTTACACATATGTATATATACGGAATTCTAACACATAGTCCCAGATTTGTACAAATTTCGGCGCATCAGTTCTTCAGGGAAATGAAACAAAGCTTCAAGGCTTTACTTTACTTGAATGGAAGCCACGAACATGACCTTTCCTAGGGATATACCTTGTTCACCTACACCGTACGGCTTCCATCCGTCTAGATCTTAGCTTTGCTTTACTTAAATTTTGAATAAGAGACAAGCTTAAACGAGAGTCGGACTGAGGGCTTACTCACCGCTATAGCCGGTGGGACACAGAAGTTCGGTAATTGCCGTGGCCAGTGACACGTCCGGTAGTCCAAATCCTAAAGATTCCCCGTTCTCGGCTCCCGTTCCTGCTATATTACTCATGGCAGGGGGCAGGACATTCACTGATGGAGCCGATGGAGCAACAGCCGTTGGGTTCTGGGCGGGCAGCGAACGGACCGTGACACTGCCACGCTGATTGAGCATGTCTCGGATCTGCTGGCTGACGGAGGGAGTCTCGACGGCGATTCCATGCAAATCCGAGTTCGGGGCCAGGCTGTGGACAACGATGCCGTGCCGTATATAGTCATCCACGTCGGTGGCAACGTGGTTGCAATAGGCGCAGTTCAGGTAGCCGTTGCTTCCGAAGCTGAAGCGATGGAACTTCATGTGCTCCCGAATGCACATCACGGTGTGGGCGCAGAAGCCGCAGTTGGCGGCCATGCAGCGGAAGCGATCCGCCACCAGATGGGTGCGGCTCGCATCCGGCACTGGAAGGGCCACGGTCACGGCTGCTGGTGCGGGCGCGGCAGCAGAGGCAGGTATCGACGATCCCAGGGAGGGGCCATCTAGGACAGACATTGGTACAGAGGCCCCGGTAAACACCTGACTGATGGCCAGCCCCAGGCCACTCGGATAGTTGATCACCGTTGGCTGATCGCTGTGGATGGTATTGATGCCGTTGCTAGTGGCCGGCTCCTGTGGCGGCGTTGTAGGTTTGGCGCAGAGGAATTCACCCAGACCGGCGGCATTGAAGTCCACTTGATTCGGGGGACGTGGCTCCGCCTGCAGGAGACCTCTGAGCATGCCGTTCGGCTGATCTTCCCGGCCAGTCGCCGCCGGTACTGCTACTGCTGCTGGGGCTGGCTGAGGCTCCTCCTCGGCGGCCTGTAGCTCCGCCAGGCGGTCGCCAGTGAAGCGGCGTACACGTAACTTAAAGAGGGGAGCAGCTGAGGTTGCGGGTTCCTCCGGTGCAGACGAATCCACTTCCATCGAATCGAAAGGGATACTGCGCCTTTGCGCCATGTGATCTTCCGTCATGTGGCGCAGCTCATCGGCTATGCTGCGTGGCTGGGGATCGGGATACTTGCGGCTGCGCGGACACATGGCACAGATGCCGGTCCAACGCACCATCGGATGCTCCTGGGCAAAGTGGTTCTCGAGGCCCTCCAGTTCGTTGGAGAAGAGGAAGGTGCAGCCCGGATAGATGCAGTAGTAGGCTGCGCACTTGGCAGCCATTCCGCCGACTCCACCTGTGCGATAGGCCACGTTCTCGACGCGCTTCAGCGGGGACTTGCGCGCAACGACCGGTGGAGCTGATGGCGTTACAGCAGCCGAACTCTGCGAGGGCGATGTCACCTCCTCCTTGGAATTTATTGTGGTGGTCTCTGGTTCCAGGGGACGCATGCGGGGCATTAGCTCACTAGGATCGGGTGAATCGTGGCTGTCCTCGTTGCTGCTGCCACTGGCGTTCGAGGTCCTTGACTTGCCCGAACGGCTGGCCTTGTTCAGGCGCGTACAGAAACGTGTGAATGACTGGAAGGGGTTCTTGGCCTTCCGGTTGCGCTCGGCCGTCTCCAGGTCAATCCATTCGTCTGTCAGCGGTTCATCGACTTTGCCAACAAAGTCATCAACGTCGGAGGCATCGCTGCCAATGCCGTCAAGCAGATCGGCGTCCAGCTCAGACAGACTGAGATCCTGATTCAACAGAGTCTTAGGCTTTGTGGCTTGGCTAGCGGCGGTCCTTTTAGGCTCTTCCTCCGTTGACGCTTGCGGTGCCTTCTCAGATGCTGTCTCCATTGGCTCTGGATTGGCAGACTCCTTTGTGTCGTCATCCACAACCACATCCACATCCATTTCCATTATCTGCAAAGGTTTCTCCTCGACCAACATGCTCTGTTCCTTTTCCTGCAGGGCCTGCTCTTCGTCAGCGAGCTCCTCCAGTTCCATTTCCATATCCTGGTCCATCAGGCACTCGTTGACCACCAGCATGTTCTCCTCCTCCGGCGGTGGCAGCGGCAGACCCTTTATGTGCGTTAGATCTGCTTCCGGCAATGTCTGACCTTGTGATTCCAGCGCCTGGTCCTGCTTATCCTCCTTCTGCACCTCGGTCTGGTCATCATTCTCGCGCTTAATGCGGCGCAACGACTTCTTGGCCATGTTCTGGAAGCGGATCTTGACCTTCTTCTTGGTGGCTGCCTTCTTTTGCGCAGCCTTGGATGTGCTGGGACGTTCGTCGTCGCCGCCTTTACTGTTTTTCTTTGAAGCCTTGGCAGTACCCTTTGGCTTGGACTTGGTAGAGGTGGCTGCGGTCTTGGGCTTTGGATCCGTTGTCTCGCTGATGGCATTCTTCTGGTTGCGCTCCACTATCTTCTGGCCCTCAGCCAGCGACCCCGCCCTGGGCACACCCTCAATGGTGCAGAGCAGCACCCGCTCGCGCTCGATATCCAGGAGCTCCTCCTTCTTCAGGCCGTGCTGCGTCACCAGATGCCGGTCCATGTGATCTCCGCTGACCTGGACAAACTCGCAGAGGTGGCACACGTTCAAGCTGATGGGCAGCATGCCGCAGTTTTCGTGCTTTATTACGGTGGCACCGGGCGCACAGGACTTTATATGCTCATGCATGATGTGCAAGCGATGCAGCGACAGCAGGCAGTGCGAGCACTGATACCGTCGCTCGCCCGTGTGGGTGATGAGGTGCTCGGACAGGTTTAAGGTGCGCATATTGATCACCTTCACGCAGAAGGGGCACTTGTAATAATAATAATAGATGTGCACTGCGCCCTGCGCGATCCTGTAGTCCGGCCGCTGATTGCGTCCGGCACGCAGTTCGTCGAGCATGCCGGGCGGCAGGCGGGCGCCGTAGTGCTCGCCATGGTTCTGGATGTAGTGAAGGAGCGGACTCTTTCGGATGTTCACGTTGCAGATCACGCAGGTGATGGTGGCCGCCGATGTGGCATGCCAGTCGGGATTGACGTTGCGGATATCCGTCGACTCAGCTGAGCTCGTCTCGCTGATCTTTCGCCGCTTTGCGGTCCGCACCGCCTTCTTTCCTGGGCCCTTAGCCGCCTGCTCCTCCAGCTGCTTGTCAAGACTCTCATTGACCATACTCTCCAACTTGGGCACGCGCCGGACTTTGACCACGCAGGGTTTCGTCTTGGCCTGGAAGGCGGCACGATTCAAGCCGCCGTTCACTGAGCTCGGGCCAGTGAAGCGCTTGCCCCGGCGAGCCACATTTCGGATGACAATCGGAGAGGACATGCGACTGCTCCGGCTGCTGTTGGTCTCGGGCGGGGGCGATATTCGCGACATTGAGGGAGTGCGCGAACGCTGGGTACACGCCCGACGGCCGGTGGCCCGGAGCACGGCTTCACCGTTGTACATCCTGGCTATGTCCTCATTGAGCTTTTCAAGCTCGTTGCGCTTCGGACCGCGCTTGTAGCGAGGTCTACGGGTCGGTGGCGGCTGAGGCAGCTGTTGGTCATCCACATCCAGCACCGCCACATCCGCCTCATCCTTCACATCCGTCACGCTCCTGCGGCGCTTGCGAGTCGGGGCTTCGGTCGATGTGGATGGTTCGCCAAGCACCACATTGGCCAAAGCTGGAGCCGTTGCCTTGGGTGGTTCGCTAAGCGCGACATCGGCGACAGCTGGAGCCGTAACTTTGGAGGGTTCACTGAGCGCTACATCGGTGGCAGCTGGAGCCGTAGCCTTGGTCACCTCTGATCGCTTCGATCTGTTGATCTTTCCCAGGCCAAAGCTACGTCGGCTCAGCTGCGTCTCGTTAAAGGAGGCCTCTGGGCCGCCTCGTGTGCGTCGCTTGCCGATTATTATATTTTGAGTAGAGATGCGACAGTTGTCGCTGGTCTTCTCGAATATGTGCGCCAAGTTGCGGGCACGCTGCGACTGGCGCTTCTGCTCCTGTAGATCCTCGTAAAGCAGACTGCCGCCTGTAAGGATCTCCGCCTTGTCTACCAACGGTTGGCTGGCCTTGGGCACCATCGAGTACCGACGCTTCATGATGCGGCGCAGCTCTTGCATTGGTGGAGCGGGCACTTCCGTGTCGTCGTGCTTATCCACGAACAGTTCTATGTGCTTGACATCGCTGGCCGTGGTGGCGGAGGTCTCGTTATGGAGCAGCTGGGAGTGGGCATTGGGGCCGAGCACTATTTTGATCTTTGAGAGCTTCGGTGGCTCCGCCTTCTCTTCCGCTGCTTCTCCACCTCGAATGTCGTCCACCACGTTGTTTTCAACTCCATTCTCCAGGACTTCGCCATTGACCAGAGTGGGAATCTTCTTGCCGCCACGTTGCATGGCCATGGCGTCCACCTTTTCGTCCGTCTCGTCGGACAAAGCTGGCGACTGCCCGTAAATGGACGAGGCGGGATGGACCTCTTCGACAGGCGGCTCGTTCTCCAGATTTTCGTTGTTCTCCGAGCTCGCAACACTGGCAACACTTTCCGTGTCCAAAGCATCGTGCAACGTCGAGGACTTCTCCTTATCTTTCTCTCTGCCTTTGTCTTTATCCAAGCGTTTTTCCTCCTTGCTGGAGCTGCGGCTCTTGTCCGCCTTTTTGTGATGCTTCTTGGTCTCCGACTTATCCTTGTCCTTGCTCTTAGTTTTCTCATTTGTCTTCGTTACGCCCGTGTCCCTGTCATTGTCCTTATTATTACTCTTATGATTAATATTATCGCTATCCTTTCCGGCATCACAGGTTTTGCTCGGACGCTTGCTTGGAGTTGAGCTCGCGTTTCCACCAACATCACCGTCGCCGTCGCCACTGGCTGACATGGGGCTGGGGGCAACCGCCGGCGATTTTTTCGGTATACGGAAGTCAATCTTCTTGACAGAGGCGCCCGTTGAGTTGCGGTACAAGGTGTCCAGTTGGGGCTCTGGCACAGGCCCTGCTGGTGCTGGTGCTGGCCCTGCTAGTGATGCCGCCACAGGGGCAGCTTCCGCACCTTCTTTGCCCTTGTCCAGCTGAGTCTCTTTCTCAACGGCCTCCAAGAGGCGTTGCTTCTCCGCCTCCAGTAGGCGCAGCTCCTCGGCCAGCTTGGCCTTGGCTGCGGCATCCGCGCGAGCCTTGGCCTCCTTGTGCTCGCGATAGGTGCGCGGTACATGGTTGGGGGGTAATGCCTCGGGCGGGGATCCATTGCATGCAGGTCCCGCGTTTGGTCGCCCATAGCGTTTCATTGTCGGGTTGTGGCCACCGCCGCGGAATCCACCCCTGGAGCTAGCCGAGCCATTGAAGCCACTCACCGGATTCGCACTTGGATTAACGCCCCAGTTCCGCTTGGAGTATTTGTTGGCATTTACATTTCCGTTTCCATTGCTCGTAGATTGCCAGTGATTGCTTTCATCAATGTTAGCGTAAGTGCCAGTGCCGCGGCGTGGATCCCCGGCATATGACGGCGCGTGACTTTGGTGCTGTTGTGGTTGTGGTCCATGCATGGATTGGTTCCTGCCCATTCGTGGATCACGGTTGTGACCTTCTCGCCGAGGATCCCGGCTATCAGAGCGACTTTCGCGGGGATCCCGACTCTCACGGGAATCGCGATTCTCACGCGGATCTCTTGGCTCTTGGTTACCGTTGAAGGATCGCCTAGGGTCGCTGCCCGAATCTCGGCCATAAGACCGCGACGACATCGGCGAATGCTCCCCCTGGCTGATGCTGCTGCTGCTGCTGCTGGTTCGGCTAACATTGCCCACTGGAATGTTGGCGTATGTGAACCACGAGGAAGAGTTCGGCTTCATACTTGGCGCCGGTGGTATTGGCGAGAGGATGCGAACCATCGGCGGCGGCGTGACCTTCTCCACGTTATTCGAGCTCTTGTTATTGTCGTGCTTCGGCAGGGCGGTGACTAGGTTGTGCTTCTTGCCACGCGGATCGTTAATGTTGGATGCCAAGGCCGGCGCTGGCTGATCCTGCCCCGAAGCTGCAGCGCCGCCCCGCAAGGCGGCCAGTTTCTTGCGTGCCTCCTCCAGAGAGTTGGCTGGAGTTGGAGGCTTAACCGGACTAGGTGTCGACGAGGATGAAATGCTGTAACTATCCACTTCCGGCGATGGTTGGTCGGTATCCCTGCTGGCTTCCTGCACAGGAGGCGCTGGGCTGCGACGCACAAAATCTGGCTTATCAGCCGGGGCACTAGGCAACCGGCGACTAAACTGTGGCGGCGACAACGATTTCTCTGCCGACTGAGCCGTCTTTTTGGCACTAGGAGCAGTTCGACTGTTGAACTGCGACGCGTTGGATCGCATTTCGATCTCCTTTAGGCGCGCCTTCTGCATGGCGGCCAGCACGCCGCCTGCCGACACAGCGGCTGGTGATTTTGAAATGCCTGGGGGTGGAGCTGGGCATGCCTTGGTGGTATCGCCTTGCGATGGCTTGGAGCCTTGAGTCTTTTTGGTTGCTGGAGTCGCCTTAGGGGCTTCGCTTGGCTTTGCATCGGCCGACTTGGAATGAGTATCATTGGCCGACTTGGAGCTGGTCGAATCCGATGGCGCCGTAGCCGCGGAGCATGACGGTAATTCGTTCGAGTTCTGATCGCTGATGTCGATGACATCGTTGAAGCCCTGCAGGAATGGAATATTAGCACGAGAAACGACAAACGGCGCGCACCCCACTTACCGGATTGAACTTCGTCTTTAACTTGTTCACAATCCGCTCGATTTTGTTCAGCGTGAGCATGGAGACATTCCTGTGTGGAAGCGATTGTTAATAATTTCGCCACAAACTAAGCCTCTGGGACTTACTCTCGCTCCAACAGTCCGATTAGTGCCTGCAAGCGCTGCGACTGCACCTTGGACAGGGTATTCTCGTGGCTCTCCCGTACGCTGCGTATGAATGGCACATCCTTGCGTAACTCCAAGAGCTTGGCTCTGGTCTCCTGGTTGACCACGCTCACCACTCGCAAGTCTTCGCCGCTGTCGTCCATGCTGTCTGCGACAGCGTCGTCGTCGTCTCTGCGCTAAGGCGGCTGCTGGAGTAGACGCCGAGGAGAGAGGCACACACACTCGGGTTAGTCAAACGTTATAATAGATGTCCCGGAAGAGGCGTAGGTGTCGGTGTCCGTCGTCAGGCTGCTCGGTGCCTGCTCTTGAAGGCACACACAAACTGTTCGCCCGGATGAACTCACCGTATCGCCGAATAACGACACACTACAACTAAGCAACCAAGGCGACAACGGACGCGGATATCATAATAAAGCGTCATATGGCATCACTTGGCTGGCTTTAGTCCTGTCCTGACTTTTTCGCACGGCATATGCACAGAAAATACAAAAACGGCCAAGCACGGCGTCGTTCCACGAGTGACAACAACGGAGTGGCGCCGAAGACCGAATGCGGCTGCTTATCGATTAATCGATATTTCCTTACCAATTCGCCTGGCTTTTTCTTTTCATATTGATAATATAACACGCCAGTTCTATCCTTCTCGGAATTTCTGAACAGAGCCTGTGCAAGCATGCAGTAATTGGTTGAGCATAAAAACTATAAGCGAAATGTTAACAAGGTCCCCAGTCCCCAGCTGGTGTCAATAGTGCGATAGTCGAGTATTGCACCATCACTAGGCACGGCCACGCTCACGTTCTAATTTCCGCACAGATTCTCTAAGAACGGCGAACAATGAAGCAAACCACTCTCGTACCGAGACAGCAAAGAGAGAGACAGAGAGGACAGCCAAGCAATAAGCAAAAAAAATTATGACAAACCTTTGAATTCGCCGCAACTTTGCAGTGGTGTTAGTAAGCGAGCGTGTGTGGTAGTATTAGTGTCATAGGGCGGTCGCAGATAGGTTTGTTGTTGTTTTGTCGCTGTCTGTGTTGTTTTTGTTTTGCAGAGGCTCCGCTCCGTGGCGCAGAAAAAACCCAACAAAAACAAAAACACACGAAGTGGAGATGATCGAAAGGCCTTATACTCCATACTCCACTTTTAAGCTGTTTCATGGGATTGATTCCAGCGACAAATACAAGTAACGGACTGTTTCCTGGTTCTGATTAATCAACCAAACACATGCATTTATATATGAACATACATATATGTAAGTATATGCCCGCCTGAATGTGGAAACATGGCAGTAGGCAAAATTAATTTAACACGAACGACAGCACAAAGAAGAAACAAAGATCTGCGGGCACATGATAAGTCTTAAACTTAAGCAAGGGTTTTCTTTTCTACGAGATTCCAACGAATACACATTTCGTGGAAGACTGTACGCAAATCAAATATCAGTGCCAAAACGGTATACACACACAAAACCAAGACGAAATGAGTAAAAGACGATGTCCAGATTTTCAACACACATGAGAGGGACCCAGCAACAGGATGGTGTTAATTCGCTTCACAGGGGTTGCAAAACTCGGAAAAACATCGTACCCGTGCTTGGTGACCTGCCTAAACGGAGAACTGGAAACTTCTGGAACAGCTGTAGAAAAATGTATTTTACCAAATATCTTGGAACACATTCAAGATTCTACTTCTAATGATTCATAAATCTTTTTCTGACGTCCCCAGTCAGAGAAAAGGTCTTAAAACCAACTGACCTTAAGTATCTGGGAAGAGTTTGCCTTTTCAATCATATTCGACGGCTTCAAAGATCTAAAATATTTAGTTTTTTCACCTTTAATACCATTTTTCTCATTTTTAATTGAGAGGTCCTTAATCAGAACGTACTGGTATCAAACGGTTCTCGGTTTCAAAGTACCTAAAAAAACTGGGGTTTTAACAATTTAAATGGTCTCTATTTTATACTTGGACATTGGCTGCGTTGATCACTGATCACTGATGGATTTCTAACGATAGTTCTGCTGAACGCGTATGCAAGATTTCTGCCATCATGATCAGCAAAAAAGTAGCGTAAAAATAGTACGCTACTATTTCGCAATACTGATGGATTATATCAATGATAGTTGAAGTATAGGTAAAAATTGTAAAAATATAAAAATTTTAACAAAGGAATCGGTTGCATCTAACTAATTCTTTAAAAATTAGTTATTTTAAATAAATTTTAATTATTTAATTACTTATTACTTCGTTTTCTGTAGCCACGAATGCAGTGAACAGTACTGCAAATACGGAAGTGGACAAAATAAATTAGACAACCTGAAATTGTCTGTGTAAAAACTATTACTAACTACGATTTAAGGCATATTTTAAAATGTTTAAAGCTGTTTTTCAGGTATATTTACAGTTGTCCATTTCAGTTGTCTAATTAACACCATCAAGTGATTGTTGGCGGGAAACCAGAAGATAACGATAGGTTCCACGCCGATTATTTTATGACAACGTAATGTATCATGAACGTTCAACAAAACACACTTGATCACTTATTACTGATCACTGGTTGCTGGTCATGTTGTTCTGCTGAAAGCAACCATTGATATGTCCTTGATTCGAATTCAACTGCCAGCTACCTAAAGCCAAATTTCATTGGCATTGTATCTGTATTTTTCACGGATCGTCCTCTGGGACGACCTACTGGCGCCTCCCAAAAAATATAACGCTTTGAGCAGCGTAAACAAATTGAGCCACTGCGTGCCCATCTAGGATTGGGAGAATCGCAATTGCTGTTGTATGAAGGCATTATCTTGTGAATCGCAATCATTCACATACAGTGGCTGATAAATATCCTTTCGACATTTTTTTACCCAGTCGTATGACTTTTACAGAAATAATATTGATATAAGTAACAAAGTTAATATTCTGTTGGGCTACCATGGGCATTAATAACTGCTTGTAGTCGTCTGGGCATTGAAGCAACCAAGTTTTTCAGCTCTTAACTTTTCACTCCAAATTTTTCCAAAAGTGCTCAATAATATTTAAATCCGGACTTTGTGGTGGTGAGAATAATTAACGGGGAGCTTAATATGCTCAGGATCATTATCGTATTGGAAGATCAAATTCGTACCGAGGCATAGTTTGTCTACAGATGCTGTCCAATTGTCATCTTATATGGTCTTTTACAGAGAACCATCCATATTACCCTCGACGGAGACCAAATTTCCTACTTCCGATTCATGAAAGTTTCAGTGGGATCCATATCATGATAAGTCTGATCAATGGCAGTATTAGGTTTTCTCCAAACTTTTGCTTTAACATCGTATCTGGAAACAAGTGTTACTTAAGGAGGATTCGTAACGTAACGTATTGTTATTGATTATTGATGCCCATGATAGCCCAATAAAATATGAACTATTGCTTAGTAAGCAAATGTGTTCCATGTCAGAAACTGCTTATGCAAGCCGAAATTCATGCATTCAACACATTAATTCGGTTAATTGGTTCATAAACATGATTTCATGTATTCAGGAACACACGAATATGAATTATGCATTGATCGTTTGGCCAACAAAACTCTGTTTTAATTAGGTGGCTACGCTGAGCAAAGGACAAAATGGATGTGGAATCCAAGAAATCTTATTGGAGTAATGCCTAAGTTAAGGGCTTTTAATATTCTCATTTTACTGTTCTAACATCAAACTAATTTTGTAAGTTTGGCATCTCTATAATATAAATGAATTTAAGTGTGTCGCATAAAAGGACACTATTTTGATTTCACGTATTCAAGAAATCATGAAATGAATAGGATAAGCATATCATCCTTTTTCTTTGCCTTCGAAATTATTGACTTGTCGTTACCCTGCAGTACCACTTGTCATCAATAGGCTTCTGTCATTAACAATTCATCAACAGCCGACGTCTATTTCTACCGAGTCCTACTTGTATAGCAGTTGTTGATGAATCGTTGAGGAATTGTTGATGAATTTTTGGTATAAATGTTGATGAATTTTTGGTCTAAAGTGTTGATTAAAATGTGATGAATTTGTGTTGATGACATCCTAGGACATGCCCATGTTAAATTCATCAGTAATTTGTATGGGCTGTAATCAACTTTTCATCAACAACACCGCATTCGTGTTGATGAATTACTGATGACAGGCACTGCAGGGTATGCATTGGACAATCAATATTATGGGACATGGAAATGAAATTCTTCCCGATACGTTCTGCACGAAACTATTGCAGACACTCGACCGAACACTGTCGTAAAAGCTCACACACATAGCGCGCACACACGCTCACATGCACACGGCGCACACAGAGGCACGATTTTTTTGCTGCGCATTTCCTCGTCGGTACTGTACTACGCCTGCTCTCCAGCACTCGCAAGCATCTAAATCTACTTATATATTATTACTAAATATTCACGGGACTTACCCAAGTTGTGTCGATGCCGTCCGACTGGCTTCTTTTGAATTGTGCCCTTGGCCAAGGAAAAGACGCAAGCCGCGATGTGAGCACTTCAAAAGTTGACGTTGAAATGAACGAACAATGTTCGCCGTTGTGCTCTCTTCGGTTTTTGCCTTGCGCCGCCACCGGCGAATACTCCCGTATACAGTCGAGCCCCACTCACACAGAGACAGAGTTCGTGTGCGCGGAGCACACGCACTTGCACACCGACACGGGAAGCGAATTGAATTCGCCGGAAATATCGCAGATCACAAATATCGCGGACTCGATGATTCTGCAATTATCTGTATATCGAAAAGAAGTTTTACACAAATTTTGAGTTTTTGTTCTACAAATGGTTCTTATTTTTTTCGGACGACCCAGGAGCTCTGCTCGGTTCGACTAGTGAAACTACTCTGAAACTTTATTTATTAGTTTAGAAGGACAAGAAAAATTGCTGTCACAAAAGCAGTGCTGGCACTTTTCGAGGAGTTAATCGATAGTGACTTCGAGACCTATCGATAGCCTCATACTGGCAGATCGAAATGACAAAACGGACGAGCTGATAACTAACAGAGCTCTCTCTCTCTCTCTGCACTACACACACGCATTGCACACATGCATACTTTCGTGTGGTTAACGGAGGACAGCCAAAATAACCGTCTTTCTCTGCCAGACCTCTTCTCCAGTGGATGGGTGAGTGTACATATATCGTTCGCGACTGTTTACATAGCTTTTCCTGGGAAAGCAACTGAGAGCGTTGTTGTCACACAGCAAATGCGACCAGTTCGAGTTCGTCTCTTAAAGTGTACTTAACCCTTGTGTGTGCAAAGTAACAGTAGAACAGAACAAATGTTGACTGGACGGACGTCGTTCGCTTAAAGAAGCTTAGACGGTTTTTCGGTGCATCTCTGAAGTCCTCTGGTCAGTGAACATTTGAGCATGCACTGCAAAACATATCAAATATGGCAAGGAACAATTGAAATATGGAAGGCGCCAAAGGTACAGGTATACACGTCGGTGTTTTCCGGTATGTCCATGTTCCACAATACCCCAAATTCCTTCTATTTGATATAAAACGCTTACTTTAACTTTACTTTTAATAGATTTTGAGAGCCTCTACCGCCAAGAACACTCTTGGGAGCATATATAGTCGATCTACATGAAGTTGCTTTCTTTCTGGACAGTACTTTATCTCCCTCGCTTTTCCTTGCACGGTAGAAACAAGCCAAGCAGCAACAACAACGTATGGTAGCGAACGAGAGAGTTATCTTTAGCTGCACTCTCAGAGAGAGCAAATCAGCCATGAGAGGGTGTTCGCTCTTTTCAAATTTCAACCATTGGACCTGGGAGAGGATGTGCCTTGTCATAAGGGCTGAGCCCATTTTATGAACTCTGGAACAACTGATCGTGGCTTAGCAGTATATAATTATAATTAACAAAACAGCTCTTTATTCATGACGTACATCGCCTATAGAATTAAGTACTCAATTATCGCGCTAAGAAGGTTGTGTAAGGGGACGACCACAGGAAGTTCACTCCGTTCTGTGGCCGTCCCCTTTGCTTAGACTAAGTACGATTAAGCAAAATAAAAAAAAAATTAATAATAGTACAAATTAGGGCAAAAAAAAACAGAGTACTAACAGCTAACCTACAGTCTACTGCTCTCGGCGCCGTTCTGTCGCGCCGAAGGAGCCTGCTGGGCAGACTTGTCGTAGCCATTGCTGGACATCTGCAGGTGCTGCGGCAGCTGGGCCGGACGTCCGTTGGAGGGCAGGGTCTCGTCCACGGAGAACACGGAGTTGTCGTGTCCGTGCATGTGACGGGCATTGAGCACGGCGTCCGGATGGGTCTTCGGCGACTCCGGCTCCGCCGAGTCTTCAGCGGTCTTGCCGTCCAGGAGGAAGCAGGTGATGAAGAAGAGAATGGAACCTGAAAAGGAGAAGGAAGTCCTTACTTGAGGTGCTTTTCACGATGGCAGTGCCATCTCCACTTACTGATGCCATAGAAGCCGGCGTAGAAGATCATGATTGAACCACGGTAGCCCAGCACCTTGGCCACGGGATCCACCAGAATGGGCAGGTTGCCGCCAATGTTGTTCATCACGAAGAGGAAGACACCGATGGTCGAGGAACGGACGCGCAGCGGTACGATCTCCACCACAATGGCGAAGACGATGCCGAACCACATCTCGGCAAAGAAGTAGCTCAAGCCCAGCGTGATCATGGCCCACAGCGGATCGAAGTACACCGATCCAAAGGCCGGCAGAGTGGCAATCAGCTGGCTGACGGCCAGTACAAAGGCGCGCGAACGAACGCCCATCTTGGCGACGATCTTGTCGGACACAATGCCGCCGACGACGACGCCCACACTGCCGATGCCGATGGTGACACCGAACAGCCACCAGCCCAGATCCACGTCCGGGAAGTACGTGTTGTAGTACAGGTCGGCGTTGTAGGCAAAGGTCATGCCACCGCAGTGCCGGATCGAGGCGGCTATCATGAGCATAATCATCGCCGGGCTCTTGATCACCTGCCACAGGCTCACCGGCTTGCCGCTGGCCGTCTGACGGTCGCCCTCGCCAATGGCCTTGCGCTCCGGCTCGCGCAGCGTGGTACCCGTAAGGCCGGCCACAATCACCGTCAGCACACCGGCGCCCAAGTAGCACACACGCCATCCCAGATCCCAGAAGTTCAGCTTGGTGATGTAGCGGCCAACGGGGAAGGCAATGCCATAGCCACCGTAGATGCCCCAGTTGAAGATGGCCATGACCAGGGCTCGCTTGTCCTCGGGAAAGATGTCGGACATGATGCCCGTGGCCAGGGGATTGCAGCCCGACTCGCCGGCTGCCATCACCATGCGCAGCAGCACCAGTTGCCAGTACTCCTTGACGGTGCCCTGCAGGATCATGGCGATGCCGAAGATCACCGTGCAGACGGTCAGCATCTTGACCCGATTGTACTTGTCGGCAGCGAAGCCCATGAAGACGCCGGCAATGGTGAAGATCAAAATGAAGGTGGGGCCCGCCAGGATCTGGTAGTCGATGCCCAGACCATTGTAGTTCCACTCGCAGTACCCGGTCCCGTTGAAGTCCAGGGCATAGCAGCTGGACTCGTTGCCCACCGCCGAGCACTGGGTGGGCAGCTCGTGGCGATTGAACATGGAGTTGTTCTGCTGGCAGGCATGGTCACCATAGTCCAGCTCGATGGCCGTCTGCTTGGAGGTCACGCCGATCAGGTAGTGTCCCAGCTCGCCCAGTATATACCCAATGGTGAGTATCGCCAGGACGTACGAGTTGTAGAACCCGCTGAGCTTCTCCAGAATGGGAATCATCTTGACTGGGTCTGTGTCTGTGCGACTGCAAAGAGATAGGGGGGAACTGATTAGTCTCTCTGACACTTCCATACCCGAACAAGAAGATAAACGAACGATTCATCAGCAGCTACATTTTTCTCATTTGCACTACAATCAGTCGGGAAAATTATAATCAAGCGCCGCGACATAATGACAAATAATCTGCGAGCTCTCAATTAATGAGTCCATAGAGAGTGAGTGATGGCCACAGGTCACCTGCATCGGATCTGTTGTCGTGACTGGAATTTCGAAAGGAACCTGGCCCGAGACGACAACCAACCCCATAATTCTCCCTCGCAGCGGAATGAAAGTGAAGGCAATTACGTGTACGTGATGTGGAGGGGCGATCGAACCCTAGGTTAAGTCCAATAAAAACTTGTTACTTACAAATAGGCGATAACTTAAAACGAAAGAGAGTATTCTACCGATTCCACAAAGCGTTCTTCAGCAGGTTCAGCTGAGAGACACTTCCCCTACTGGAGTACTCCCAAGGCAAATAGACGTTAACTTCAAACCAAAGAGAGTATTCTACCGACACTACGAAGCGTTCTTCAGTTGGTTGAGCTTTGAAACACCTCCCCAGACACCGTCTTGAGAGTCCAAATCAATTAGTTTTTTTCGGGTTAATTCCCTTCATTTTGCACTTTTGGCAAACCGCCATTAGCCAAGCCTCAGAGTAATCGTTGTTCGCACAGCTAACCCGGCAACAGGTCTAGGCTGACTCCGATTTGGCTTGCTCCGCCAACATGCCTACCTCCGAAATTCCTTTAATCAATCAAGTTAATTTGCTTTTGCTGTCTCGGCTCGAGTCTTTCCTTTTATTTTTATACTCTTTGGCTGTCTTACAATTGTTGCGCTGTCAAGCCGCCAAGGTCAGGCCCAAGAATGGCCGAGAACATTATCGCCAAACAGACGGATATGCGGTAGGCGAACAAAGGTCTCAAGAATGCGGATGCTCGGACCAGACCAGACCAGACCAGGCCCCAGCCAGGTGCTATTGACTTCGGTCTGGGCTACGTGTATTCTCTATTGACCATTTAAGCAGCGGACTGGTGTGAGGGATTGATTCACGATCGTGAATCAAATTTGGAGTGCTTCGTTTTCGACTAATGTTCGGTGCAATTTTAAATAATAATAGCCATTAAGCCTGGCCCATTGTAAGCTCCTCCTGGCCTTGGTCGTTCCGCGGGGCAAGCCATGAGCCAGCGACAGTTATGGGAGCCATAAATATGAGCATCACCGTTTTGGCTCAAGCTGAGACCGGGCACGTGAGTCTAGCCGCCGTCGTCTCATATGCAGATTCGGTGTAGGAAGCTGGGCATTAGCGTGTGATTGTTGACGGCTTAGCGAAACGCCCAGAGGCGACCTTGACACTAGAGACTAGGAAGCTTGAGATCAATCGATTCTTATGGAAATCGAACTCGGACTCAAACTCAAACTCAAACTCAAACTCGAACTCGAACCGCGTTGCAGTAAACCTTAGCCTTGGCTTTGGCCATGCATTACATCCGCCAGTGCGTGCGCTGTGAAGCTCGTTTTCTATTTCTAGTTCAATGCCAAGGCGCCACGCGTAATAAACCAAACCGGACCCAGCCACAGACGT
This sequence comes from Drosophila jambulina, assembly GCA_018152175.1. Lineage (NCBI taxonomy): Eukaryota > Metazoa > Arthropoda > Insecta > Diptera > Drosophilidae > Drosophila > Drosophila jambulina. Next base: position 6,099,419 of record JAECXH010000006.1, read on the forward strand.
GACTCGTCCCTCCAGCCCCGCCGCGAGCCTTGCCTCCACCCCTTGGCTGTCTTGGGCACTGCCAGCGGTCTTGCACCGTCTATTGAGCTAGGCTCATTCGAGCATTAAATTTAAGTGCACTGGCAGCAATAAAGTTATTGCAAAATTGGAACTGTTGCAAGCATAAAACTGCAATGATTTGCATTTAATTATGGCCTGCACATAACGTGGTAATGAGTACGAACTACGAACTAGGTCTTGATCAAGGGATATCACTCGAGGCAAGGGATATCACTCGAGGCAAGGGATATCACTCGAGGCAAGGGATATCACTCGGGGCAAGGGATATCACTCGAGGCAAGTTATATTACTCGAGGCAGTGGATATCACTCGAGGCAAGTTATATCACTCGAGGCAGGGGATATCACTCGAGGCAGGGGATATCACTCGAGGCAGGGGATATCACTCGAGGCAGGGGATATCACTCGAGGCAGGGGATATCACTCGAGGCAAGTTATATCACTCGAGGCAGGGGATATCACTCGAGGCAAGGGATATCACTCGAGGCAGGGGATATCACTCGAGGCAGGGGATTAGACTCTATCAATCCTATTGTAGAGCTGGGAACTGGAGGAGTCCAAAGCTCAGAGAGAATGTCAAAGTCAGGCCCGAGATTACAGCATCGAGACTGGGCCTATGTTCGTGACAAGATTAGACCAAGAACGGTCAGGCTTGGCTGCCTCGAATGTGGAGACGCGGGCGGAGGGAGTGGGGACTGGAGCCGCAAGACTCTACACTGGACAATGAGTAATGGCCCGATACCCTGCCCATGTGTGCTCCCCATATCTCCGAGCTCACTGGAGACTGTCTGGCCAAGCTCAGCTCTCCGATTCGATTAGCGCTCGCCCCTCTAATAGGCCCCTTTTAAGTTGTCGCCTCAAAGCACTCTGAACAGAGCTGACAGACAGACGAAACGGCACTCAAGCATGCCCATATTCCACATTACACATTATACAATTGTATTAGCCGGCTTGGCTGCCGTTGCAGCCGCCTAGAAGGTCAACCTGGCCCCCAATTATGAGTGGCGCTGATTCTTGGATGCTGATTTTAATAAATTGTTCATAAATATTGTTAATTTATTGGCCAGGCCCCAGACCCGGCCAGGTGTCTGTCTCGCCCGCAATTAGCAGCTACTTAGCCGCCAGAGTGGGTGGCTGGACGGGCAGCGAGATCTTTAGGGCCACTTGGGCTTGCGTGACCACCTTGACATCGACATCGGCATCTAACGGTGTGAACGGTGCGCTGTTTGCACAGGTAACGCCCCTCTGGCTTTTGATTTATGCATGGCACTCGCACAGGTGAGGCAACTGGTCCGAGCCCCAGCAAACAAGCGAATGAAGCCATCAGCCATCTACACACCCCCCTGCTGTCCGGTTGAGTGTGGTCAGTTAGCAGGCGCTAAGTGCCATCACATGGTGTGCCCCAGGTGTGAAGTGCCTGCAGCCGGATGTGTCGGTGGCTCAGGCTTGCATAAGGATGGATCATGTGGATCAGCCTGGAAACTGGAGCAGGTCTCGGAGTAATAATAGCCCCCAGATGACACATTAAATCAGAGTAGCTCTGGGCGTGCCAGGAAGATCGTTTATCATGACACTGTCGGTGATAAACTGAAGTGAATCAGCTCCCAAGGGCTGCCAGGTGTTCCGCAATGAACTTGCACCTGGCAACTGGGAAGCAGGTGGTGCTGATGAACGGGGGTGTCACCGATTCCGATTCCGATCGAAGCTAATGCAAATGTCATGTACCGCGAATCGTGGCCACGTGGAATCGGGTTTGCTCCCCCTCGGATGCCGGGGGAGGATGGAATAGTTTTAGTATGGAAATATCATTTAATGCGGGGCATTATAAGCCGGGTGGTCAAGCCAGTGGATCATGACACGCTCAAAAGCAGGTCCCCAGATCATCATCATCATCTCAGTGCTCGGACTTCGGAAAAAGATGACTGACTGGCTGGCTGGCGGACTGTATAACCCGAATTACGGGTAATTACGTCGTCTCGGCTTGTTCGACAAATGCAAATCAAGCGGGGAACATATACACACGAATAGCATGTGTTGTGGATCCGACTACGGAGATACCTCTCCAGCCCCTCAGAGGTCTCATTACCACAAGGCTCTACTCCCAAGTGAGTGGCTTTGCTAACTATATTTAATTGTTGCATTAGAATTCCTGTGACAGTACTGGTTCTAGTTTAGGGCCATAAATAAACCATTTATATTGCTCGGAAATCGTAAGTGCTGCCATATGTCCATGGCCCAGTCGGGGTGCCCACTCTATATCCTACAGATAGAGGCGTAATTTACGTTTACGGCATAATTAGCGATCGAACAATTAGGTGATTCTTGAGACACTCGTTCCCCGAAGCCAGAGTTATCAATTATAGTGATTTATCCGCGACACCTGGCGCAACCTTTCTAATTGTTCCAGGTAATGAGGAGACAATTTGCCATTCCCTTTCGCTATTTATGGGGGAAAGGTACTCGAAGAAGTGATCTTAAAGGTTAGAAGGTTAATTGTAGTGATTACTAAGATATTACATTCGATTTTGCCAACAGAAAATATCAAAAAATATCAGAGTAATATTATAGTTAAAAAATATATCATCTTCAAGATGTTTTAAATAGAACATTAAAATATTAAACAATTTTTTTGAATATTGTTCAATATTTTAACATGAAATGCGATAGTTTTCGATATATCAAATTTGAAATATATCAAACTTTACGTTATTTTGAGTGCCAAAACCTTTGTCCTCACATTACAACTATTGTAAGAGCTGCTTCAGTATATTATTAAAATAATATTGTAACTTATACATTATATAGATTTTTCCTCTCTATGAACATCGGAATTTCTATTCGAAAACTAAACTCATATATTAACTATTGAAAAGGGGAATGCTAATAAAAATCAGACACTTATGCAATTGCTCATTAGCAATTTGAACTTGTCTTCATAATTTATTTCTATATTTTTGCCTCGGATCCCGCGGATCTTCGTGACTGCCCACAGCCAACCAATCGACCGATCGACCGATCGGACCGACCTCCCATGAGCTCCCCAGGTTCAGAAGACGCCCACCAGCGGGATGTGAGCCGAGTTTCTGCTGCTTTTGTTGTGGGAATGCTAAATACAAATACGATTCGTGTTGCTGTCTAAATCAAAGTTGAAATTAAATGACTGCCAGAGTTTCTGTTGTTGCTTTTTGCAAAATAAATTCGTATTTAAATGGTGCTTTCAATCTGTGGCGATAATGCCAGATTTATATAACACGTTTCAAACAAATTGCTGCGGTTGCTACTTTATTCACCGGACCGAAGAACATCTGGAGATGCTCCAGTTAGTCTCGCCCTTTCTCTGGGGGGTTTCCTCTTCCTGTTCTTCGCTGATTAGATAGCTTCATTAGCTTTTTTCGGCGCGGGAGTGGCTGGCGATGCCATCAGTCAGTCGGAGTCCGTACTTTGTTGACAGCAACAGAGTTGCGTCAATATTGATCAGCTTGGAACACGAAAGTTAATGGTTTGCTATGTATGTATGTATGTAAGTGCCTCGAGTGGTCTGTCCCCCCCTAGAGGGTTTGGAAGCTCATTGCAGCGCTTATTAATGATATGGCATATTTTAAGACTTGGATACCTAATCACAACTGTTTGCATTTAGCACTTCTGGTCGTGGGTGATAACTATATACACATTTACTTCTATATTGGGGGGATAATCACTTTGATTTGCCATGTTTATGAAGGGGGGGACCTCTCTAATGGTCTGTAAAAGTGGTTAGACATTACATGGGTATAGTTGGTATAGGTTTAGGATTATAAGAATCACTTTATGGATATAGTTAGGCAGAAAGTATTATAAGGAATTACTATATGGATATAGCTAGACAGAAAAGAAAGGAATCTCCTTGTTTTCTTGGGGTTTAAAAAACCACTGTACCTCTTACATTATTTCTTGGGATTTCAACTGTATACCTTTAAATATAACCTATGAAGATCGTCCTAAGTCTGCTAGTTCTTCTTACCTTTCCAAAATCAAATTGTCCAATATGTTCTGTTAATATTTAAAATGACTAAAAGAAAGAACTCTACCTGAACCTTTGAGGGATTTATAACCTGGGTTCTATCTCCTCCTCTCACATTACATACCTTTCCTCCGGCATTCTGTGCGAGCCTCTGAGATCACTTACTGATCTGTATCTCAGGCTAGTGCGTTTATAATCACTTATAGATCTGTATGTCTGTCAACTTTTAATCTTTTTTTAATTAAAAGGTCTGCGGTTTCGATGGTTTTCCCCAGTTATGGTCGAGCAAAACCCCCGGAATAACCACTGAGGCAAGCGCTCTTTCCCCCGTCTAATGCAAATACTGAATGCTGTAAGTAATTCTTCTGACCATCGATCGATCGATAGCGCTTGGCACTGACACACTAAGAATTCTCGAGAATTATTGGTACCCTCGTTGCCGATGTCGGTGGATTTAAATTAATTGCACACAAGCACGCGTCGCCGAGCAATTGAGCACACTGCCAGGGCGCTTTTAATAATAGTATTCCGACATCTCTTTGCCTCCAGTTTCGGTTTCATTTTCAGTTTTCTCGAGTTTCCAATTAGCCAATTCCCCAGAATGTCGCCAGAGTTATCTCTGGCCAGACAGGAAAAAGCAAACACTCTATGCACACAAGCACGCTGGCACGCTGGCACTCTGGCACGCTGGCACACTGGCACACACACTCCCGGCGCCGGCGAAGCCACTTACACTGAACAAACAATTTTCTGCCGTGGAGCAGGCGAAGGAAGACACTGTTTCCGTCCGCCCTGGACTGAGTGCGAGTCTCCGACTTCCTCTGGCTGGGCACTGGACACTGGACACTGGCTGTTCACTCGGATATTCGGCTTTTGGACACGTCCAATTGACTGCGTTTTGCAAACAGAACTAAGCACGGCATCGCCCACCGTCGGTTTAAAAAGGAAAACCGCCCAAACGCCGGCGTCGGCGCAAACGCTGGCAGCGCGCGGCTAACAATGCAAAGCCGAGCTCGGCTCGGAAGAAACGCTCGCGAGAGTGGGCAGTCGCGAAGAGAACTCCCCGGCGCTCTCTTCGGAGGCTGCGGCTGCGGCTCAACCGAGAATCTCTCCTCCCGCGGGGCCAAAAATAGTGTCATTGATCGGAACAAAGGACTGATTAATCCCGGCCAGCCGAGCCGTGCCTCCTTTTTCTTGTTCGGCTGCAGGTGGTGTCCCTCCTCGAGGCTTGGTCATCATTACACATGGGGACGGGGACTCGCACAGTGACAGAATTAATGATGGCTGTCCAAAAACCCTCAACAAACTCTTAATTTATCTGCTTAAGCTTGATCTTAGAGCTAATAAACCCAACTATTTAGGCTTAGTTTCTATCAAGGCATTCCCATTAAAGGAAATCTTTTCTGATCTTCTGATCTGTATGTAGATCTCTTCAATGAAGCCTTTCTTCTAGCTCTCTTTACTATTTGTTAACAACTAACATAACACACATCTCTTGGTAAGCCTTCATGCTCTTGCCCTTGATCCCTCACATCTCCATAGTTTTGTAGATTTGTAGTTTTGTAGATTCGCTGGCGCTCTTCTCTCTGTGCTCAAGCGAATCATCGCGGAAAAAAATAATAATAAAACCAGTTAGCGACTATGGAAAATCCACGCATAATCGAGATCGAGACTCCGGTGGATTCCCCCTATGAGCACGCCGGCTCCAGCGTCTCCGACTCTCTCTTTTTTGGAAGAAACTGAGAGGGAGAGATGGTTGGTACTCTGATGGAAGAGTGGTGCTTGTCTGCGCCTTGTTCTGCCAGTGATCCCTTGCCTGACCCTTAAAAGTTGACCATGGTTAACCCGTTAAAGCCATATTGTCATTATTTGGCGATGTACATATTTATTTATTTGTACACTGTATACTTAATTATAAATTAAGCTACAGGATAATATCAGCCATATCTGCTTTGGCTTTCTGCTGTGAGGATGTAAATAGCATAGAAGATTTTTATTATAAGGGAAGCTAACTTTGGGAAGCCTTTTGTATACCCTTGAAATTTATAATTAAAATCGTTCATAACTTGGCCAAAAATGCATTAATTTCAGTTTGGAAAGCTTTACAGTGCTAGTTTTTGTTAGCTTTAAAAATATGCATACTTAATTAAAAATATATTTTTTTTGAAATTTTTGACAATTTTAACGATGTAACCCCTTACAAAATTTATCAAAAATTGAGTAAAAATTTTTTTTGTACCGGACATGTCTAAATCAACTCGGCTGTTGATGCTGATCAAGAATATATATGATTTATAGGGTCAGAAATGACTCCTTCACTAGTTTTCAAGCTTCTGACTGAAATTATAATACCCTGCAAGGGTATGAAAAAGCTTGAATCTAATCATTCTTTTCCTACACTAAAATGTATCATCTATTTAATACGTATGTGTTTCCGCCCTCAGTGGGTTAAGTTCTGAAGATTCTTTGATTTCGGGGAATACATTAAAACAGAATCGCCACAAAATCCAGTTCCCAGCGATGCCTGACGTCCGCGAGACCTGCAATTTGGGGGGATTTTTGTTGCTTTGCTGGCTCGGCCTATCATTACCAAGGAAACTCAGATGTGCGTGCGTGCAGTGAGCTGGGCTGACTCACTTGGATCTCCTCCAGATCTTGCGCACAGCCTCCCCTCGGAACCAGTTTCGTTTCCAATTCGACGGTGACTTTTGTTTTGGCTGTTTTGCAGGTGTTTGTTTCTTTCGGGTGATTTTTTCTCGCCGCTAGGTGGGTGTCGGTCTTGGCCAGCCCAGCTCCACTGGTGTGACGTCGTCAGTGGGTGGCTCGGCGGCGGTGGAGTGTCAAGTTCGAGTAGTAGCTTTGTTCGCAGCCTGGGTGCTATTTAGTTCTTGTTTTGCTTGAACGCCCACAAGCGCTTTCAAGGCAGCGCTCGGTTGGCAGCTCCAGTTAAGTGCCGCTGGGTGGAACCGGATCCTTGGACTAACTGTGTGTGGACTGGGCCCACTAACGGAGCCACGTCGACCGACGACGACGAAGGCACGTGCAATGCGACAGTTAGTTAGCCAGAGTTCTCCGACACTTGACCTCAACAGATGGAAATCGAAATCCATACACACGTTCCGATGGAATGCTGCTGGCCCGGCACTGGTGACACCTGCAATTAGGCGTGAATCATGAATAAATTTCCGAATGGGCTCTAAAAATACTCGACGTTGTCGAATTTAATGCCAAATTTCAGAGTACAATAAGTGATTTAGCCAAGAACCCTGGCGATCTGCTTTGATGCCCGCAGAGAGAGGGAGAGCAGTTTGATGGCACTTCCTCGACCGGTTTGGTGTTCCCCTTTATTGTTTCGGCTTTTCGGTGGACTGGCCAAGATTCACCTGGGTTACCTGGCCGCTAATAAGTGACTAACAAGAAGAAGGTACAATGCGGTTCGTGTCCATCTAATTTTATGGTCCTCCAGCCCAGCTCCATATGCGTTATACGGTTTGCTTAATTAAAATCCATTGCCCCCGGGTGCTTAGGGATGCAAGTCATTGCCTGGCTTGGTATCCTCCATCAGTGGAAGTTTTCCATACGCAAAGTATTCCTTTTTGAAATGTGTGCTCGCTAAATGAATCCAATTAAAACAATTAACATTAGCAAGTGGAATTTTCTTGTACTTGATACAAACACCAAACCGTCATTGTTTTCTCCTTCTGCAGATCAAACTCGCAGGCATTCCCACTATTTAATATAGACCAAATGGATGATGCATATTTTTATGATTTAACTAAATTTATTTGATTTTAAATCTATGGTGGGAATCGTGCTGCGGTCCAAGTGAATGTTCCATTGTTCCACGCCCCCCTCCGAGTGGGATAATCTATGCGCGGCTCTGTCATGAGAAGATTTCATTTATTTAAAGACTAATTATTCGACTATTGATGAACTCCAAAGAATCGGCGGCTTATCTCATTAATTCGGGATTAGCAAGCAGCACAAGGGCCGAAATAGCTCAGTTGGGAGAGCGTTAGACTGAAGATCTAAAGGTCCCCGGTTCAATCCCGGGTTTCGGCATTCATTTTGTCGTATTTTCGCGAATTTTCCTATTTTCCTTCTGGCATTGATCTCAGCTCCTACATGGATCTCATGGAGTGGCTTTTTCTAGAACATACAATTAGAACAAAGCTTCGTTTAGGTTACTTTCTTAAATAGAATATTTTTCACATACTTTCACTAGCTTACCAAAACGTATCTTTAAACAATTTCAGGGTTTTATATTTTTAATTTTCCATCCATTTAAGTAGGTGTATTGTTGATCAGCATTACTATAAAACTTCTGGGATAGTCTTCCTTCTATTGCTATATAGGATTCTATTATATTGCTTCTTCTAATAAGGAAATAAAAATCAATAAATTTAAATATAAACTACAGATTTTCAATGGTCATATCAATATACCTGCAGTACAAGTTCAAACATTGGCTTAGGCTTAGGCTTCCCACAGAAAGTTTTCTCTCTTTTTTATAGCCGTTTCTTCTGCTCCGACAGATTCTTAAATTTTGGCCGTTAAAAAACGTACATATCACGAAGCCCTGAAAAATATGCCACACAAAAAACAAGCCCGCAGGCCGATTGCAAGCTTTGCCCTCGCAATAAGCTCTGAATCCGCGTTTTGTTGAGAGCTTGGCGGAGATTTAGTGCCTACACGAACCCATTGTTTATCTTAAATTAAGTTTAAGATTTAAGAGAATAGTGCTTGTTATAGTTCTTCAAAACAATATCTGTAAGCCACAGACTCTGTTAGTGCCTCAGGTCTTGGCTGTGCTTTGGCTTGCACGTTGTCCAAGTCATGACATAGGGGTGGTTTTTATGGTGTATGTTGGTGTCCAAAACTCCACTGAAAACTATACCTCTTTATCATAAACCAAGTCTACAATCTCCATAAATCCATAGCACAGCAAGAGAGAACAGTCATCACAATAAGCATCTCGCATTTGATTCAAAAGCGCAGGACCTCCTCCTCGATCCATTAGCTGGTCCTCCTTGAACCTCGGCGGCATCTCCGAGGTAGTCACATGTAAATGACCTCAAATTATCCTCTCTGAATAAAAAGCAAGACTCTCGACTCGATAGCCAAAGCAAAACGCATCACATTTCCAGGTGGTCAAGTCTCGCGCTTGTGTTGTATTATCCACATCCAACTCTCCTGGCCAATATACAGACAGACACACACACACAGGATGCACATTTAACTTTCTTTTAGTTATATTATGTAAAAAAAAAAGATGGAGCTTCATTCAATTAGGTGACACCGGCTTGGGCGGCTCTCGCCCAGAACACATTTTATTCAGAACGCAACATCTTCTCCTTCTGGCGCTGCAGCTTCTTCTTGGACAGCTTCTTCTTCGTGGGCTCGTCATCGGTGGCCTTGGAGACGACCTCCTCCTTCTCGGTGAGGATCACCTCGACGTGGCACGGCGACGACATGTAGGGGTTGATGCGACCGTGAGCGCGGTACGTGCGGCGACGCAGGCACTGGGCGCGGTTAACCTGGATGTGGTGGACAACCAGACGGTCGGCATCCAAACCCTTGCAGTCAGCGTTGGCCTCTGCGTTGCGCAGCAGCTGCAGGAGGAACTCGGCGGACTTCTTGGGCCAGCGTCCCTGCGTGGTCTTCCACTGCTTGGCCTGGGCGCAACGGCCGACTCCACCGTTGAAGCGGCGGAAGGGCACGCACTCCTTCTGATCGATGACGGCCTTCAGATAGCGCTGGGCACGGCGCAGGGGCATGCGCTTGATGGCCTGGGCGGTCTCATGTGTGTTCTGCAAGAGAAATATACTGTTAGTTTGGAGCTCTTAAGAAATGTAGGGGCTAAGGATACATGGGAGAGAGGGATCTGTTGCTTCCAGTAGACTATTTTGTGCCAAGGTTCAGGTAGAGACGCGGGCATTGATGGCCGGCGCGCCGCTGTTTTACAAAGGCTGGGGTTTGCTTTGGGCACAGCTTTCGGCAAGGTGGATCCGTGATTGGAAGCCACCTAAATTAAAAGCTGTGCCATAACAGAGATCAAGCATGGTAACAAACCAATGATTCAGTTTGCTCTACACACAAAGCACATGGTAGACTATTTTGTGCCAAGGTTCAGGTAGAGACGCGGACATTGAAGGCCAGCACGCCGCTGTTTTACAAAGGCTGGGATTTGCTTTGGGCACAGTTTTCGGTGAGGTGGTCCCATGATATGGAAGCCACCGAAATTAAGAGCTGTGCCCGCACAGAGAGCAAGCACGATAACTTTTCAAACAAACCACATGGTTCTTAACCAGCTAAATACCCTACGGAAGTATTAAAGCAATTAATTAACGTCTAACAACCGAAAAAGTGGACGATTTTGAAATTTTTATGATGATTTTACTCCCCTTAGCGACAGAGCACGTTATCATGTTTGAAATATTACTTTTCATAAAGAATACGTCAGATAGTTTGAATTCCTTTACTTCCCAAACCATAAATAGTATAAATTGTACTAGTTTCTGCAGTCGAAGTGGTAAAACACATGTTTAACTCCAAATATTGGTATGTTTACAATATCTTTGACTGAAATCTGTTATATTAATCGGATAATCAATCTTTGATATTCTATATAGTGCTCATAAGATGCTGATTCCTTATGTTTGGACCGTTAACCGGACCAGGCTCTGCTCCTCCGTGGGATTACAGTAAACCAAAAAGGCAGCGAAAGCTACTGTGCCAAGCTACAGGTAGAGACTCGCTCATGGCAAGCAGCTAGCCTCTGTTTTAGCAAGGCTGGGAGATTCGCTGTGGGCACAAATCTGGGCAGAAGCGTCCGCGGCAGGAACAGCCACCAGTTAACGATGCGTGCCGGCACTGGGAAACTTCTACAGTGGTTAAGAGTACTATGAAGCTGTGAGCGAGATTTTAGAAGAGGGCGTCCAGTGGCGGGGACAGCACTCAGCTGATGAACTCGTCCATTTTCCCCCCCTTTTGGAGGGGATTATTCCTCTAGCAGCGATGCAAAAGTGAGAAGCCGCTCGAGAGACGGTCATCCACTGATTAAGGCTGCACACTAACTAACACACACAAAAATAACAACCACAACAACAAACAGTCGGGGGGCGTCCTGGTGTCTCTCACCTTGAAATGCACACGTAGATTGGGTCCGCGCGCCTTGCAGGACTTGGCCACGTTGTCAGACTCGCGGGAGTAACGGCCCATTGTTCAATATCTGCAATATACGGCATTATTAGTCGGGGCACAAACACTTCTCATATATGGCACAGTAAAAAAATATATAAAGAAAACACAAATTCGCCAGCGCTTTTTCGCCGCTTGCGAGCGCCGCTTCACGTAAATTAAGTGGGCATCGGCCTGCAACGTTCATTAACTCGGCTATTTTGCGCGTTTGCGCTCGCAAGCGGTTCGCGCGGCGGTGATGTTCGCAAATTTACATGGACACGAAACAGTACCTCCTTGTTGGTTGGAAACGAAACCGGAAAAGAACTTTTGATATAGGGATGGACGCGGAGCTGTCAAAACATGGCTCTAGAGCTGTCAAAACATCGATGACCCTATCGGTCATTCGGTGGGTTGACTATCGATTGTATTTTGACTATCGCGTAAGTTTCCACCTGGACTACATTTTTTATTCGTAATATATTGGAAAAGTTAATTTTTTTATTGTTTTTTAAATTTTATTTTTAATAATATCTATATATATTACTTTTCATAATAATAACTTTTTTATGCCCTCAAAAAATCTGAAAAGCACGCAAAATGTTTTTATGTTTCTATTAAAAAATAAATTAACAACTAAATAATCGTGTTTTATGATTGTATTTACTTATTTGGCGATACTGGCAACCGATAGTTGCCAAATAAAACATCGATAATGCCATTGTTCACCTCTAATAATCGTCACAGCTGTTTTGAATACTGGGGAGACATGAATATCGATATTTCTATGCTCAGAAAATCGAAAATTCGATTGGTGTTTGGTCTACCCGGGCAAATAATTAAAATTCGAAATGCGGTTTTGGCCTTCATATTTATATTTATTACACTAAATCCTCTTCAGTTGCAGTCCCCTTATAGCTTGGATTTGGCCAGGCGTCGTCCCTGAGCGGCCATCGGTGTGCCCTCCTGCCGCAGCTCAATTAGCATGGATTGTCGCCAATGGCGAAGCAGGAGCCGTTTGGTTGCCATCAGTGCAGACGATGGCAGACGCGAATACTGATCCATGCGGTCCCAGAACTCCTGCGACTCGCCCATCACACTGGCCACCAGGCCGCAATGGAGGGCGGCTCTCGCGTCTGCCTGCTCGCCTAGGTGGAGCAGCCAGAGGATGTGTGGCAGCGTCCAGAAGGGGCCCACCTGGGCGCTTGGATCCAGGTGCGAGAGGGCGGGCAGAAAGACGGCGGCTTCCGTGGCATAGACCAAATCACACAGGCTGCACACGCTGAGGCCCAGGCCAACGCATCTTCCCTCGACCAAGGCCACCAGCAGCTTGCGCTGCGCCAGCATCTTCTTGGCCAGCGAGCGCATCACGAAGTTGGCAGACTTTTCGTGGATGTACCGATCCTCGGCATCGTCGCTGCTCACCGCCAATGTCTCCTTTGTAATCGGCAACTGGCGATGCCTCTTTAGCTTTCCCTGCTCCAGCAGCAACGGATCGTGCGGTCCAACGGATAGCTCGCCAGATAGCACCACCACCTGAACGGTAGTATCTGCGTTGGCCAAGTCCAGAACCCGTATCAGTTCATAAATGGTACGAATATTCCAGCGCCGCTGAAACTCAATGTGGAGTAAACCGGGGCGGGACCGCCTAACGCCCAGCTCCCTGAAGTTACTATAGCTCGCGTCGGAGGTCGCCATTGCCTCCATCCGACTCAGCAATTGAGACTGACAAGGGCCCGACTGATCTCAGTGAGCATAGCCCGAGGCGCCGATCATCAAGCGATCAAAGTGCAGCGTCGCTGCTATCAGCTCCGCACAGCCCGTTCGCAGTTCTTCGCGGGCAAGATGCCAAGTGCTCGCGCAGTTTCGCCTCCATGTTGTGTGCCAGTGCGTATTAATAGAGGCGTCATGGAAATGAATGCCTACCGCAAGCTGACAATTGAGGCCCCACTGGTGCGAGGTTATCGACACGTGACCGTAGACTAGGAAGCTTATCTGAAACCTGTTTGTTTGGACTATTTATAAGCTATCTATAACCCCCACGGAGCATTACCTGGCAGTTCCATGTATGTACACATGTAGGTGGCCTTTCCTGGGTTTAGTGTACTTTAATAGCTACCTATCTCTAAATGCTAATAATATACAAGTGCCTGGCATCAGAATAAATATGTTGAGGAATGGCCACTCCCTCGACTCAGTGCTCGTCCAGGTGGGAGAACTTTTTGCGCAGCTTCTCGCGGCGCTCCTTCTTTACGTGACGCCAAGGCTTGGCCGCCGCTGCTGCCGCTGGATCAGTGCTGGCCACCAGAGATCCGTCATTGGCCAGGCGAACATGCGGAAAGTTAGTGCGACCCTTGACATGGGCATGGTTGGGCTTGTTGGAGAAGAACTGTTGGTCCAGCTCCTTGGACGTGCTCTTGTCGATCTGAGGGTAGATCTCAATGTCAAATACCGCTTTGAATATATGTAATATATGTGTAAATTACCCTCATGGCCCTCTGCTGCTGGCTGGGCAGTTGTGACTCCTCGATCACCTTGCGCTGGCGCTCGGGGAACGTGTGATACTCCGCTTGGGGCACCGATGGCGGACCCATGGCATAGAGCAGCCGCCCGTTGACATAGTCTTTGAGCACGTAGCGAGCTGAGCGCGCCTGATCCGGCTGTCCGTTGGAGGTCATAAAGCCTCGATTGTCTGCGAAAAAGAAAGAGAGGGAAGGGCTAAGCGGGATGGAAGTGATAACACAGCATTTTGTACTTACATCCATAAGCCAACAGCAGTTCTTCCGAGTGTGGTGGTCGCTCCATATCCTCGCCTTCCAGCGGCTTGGCTATCAGAATGCCGTACTTGTCCTCAAGAACGTGACGCGGTATGCGCTCGCAGAGCAGATTGACGGCGGGCACATGGTCGCGCATCTGGTCGATGGGCAGAATGCCGTTGAGCAACATGTCCGCCTTGGTCAGAACGAAGCTTGGCATTACCAGACCGGGACAGTCACAGAGCAGAATGTCCTTGTCCAGGAAGAGCGTCTGGAAACGCTTGGTCTTGCCGGGTGTGGCCGATACGGACACCTTCTTGACGGTCATCAGCGAGTTTATGGTACTACTCTTTCCCACATTGGGATAGCCGACCATGCCGATGGTCACGTGCTGCTCCGTGTGCCGTGGTCCAGTGTAGATGTGGCGGAGGAACTCGATGAGCTCAAGGCGTGACAGCAGACGGGAACTGTTCTTGTCGCCCGGCAGACGCGGCAGCTGCTCCTTCTCTTTTTCTATCTTCAGCTTTCTCTCGATGGCGTCCAGTGTGTCTTCCACCTTGTCCAGCGATTGGGCAATCTCTTCGGCGGCCTCACGCAGCTGCTGCACCTCCGAAAAGGAGTCATGGCGCGCCGCCTCCGCCTCCCGCTTCAGCTCCTCCTCGACCAGTGTGGCGGAATAGAAGGCTGTTCGGATGCCCTCGCTGTCGAAGTATTCCGCCCAATGACGACGCTGCTCCGCCGTGAGCAGGTCCGACTTGTTCACCAGGATCATGTTCATCTTGTTGGGATCCACCTCCTTCACGTAGCGCTCCAAATCGACACTGCGGAAGAGCAGCGGATTGCGAGCGTCCACGATCTGAACAACAACATCCGAACGCTCTACCACGCGCCACAACTGGCGCCAGAACTCCAGGTTCTTTTCGTAGGGCGTCATCAGAATCTCCTCGTCTTCCTGTAGCAAGGCCAGGTCCCGACGCCAGTCAAGAAACGCCTCGTTCTCGGCCCGCTCCAGCTCTTCAGCGCTCGTCTCTTTGCTCCATTTTGGCCGGCGTGGGATCTTTAGCTGGTTCCGGTGCTCGTCGTGTTTCTGGTGCATCCGCTGCTCCTGCGTCTTGCTCAGCAGTCCCACTCGCTGCTTTGGGTTCACAAACGTAATGTTGAGCTTTTCGGCCTGGAACTCAGTGCCGGCCAGCTCGGCGGTGCGCAGAAAGGCCTGGAACGAGGACTCCTCGGTCACGGACGACAGGTTGAGGCGACCCCAGTCGTAGCCATCCTGCAGCTCAGTCGTGTGCAGCTGGATAGGATCAAAGAAGAGACGGTAAATTTATGTTTTTACGACTTGCTTTCTCTTCTACGCACTTACCATCGTGTCGTTGTCCACCTTGCGGCGGGGCGTGTGACCGAACCGATCCTTGATCAGCTGACGGCCCAGATTGGGCGTGGCGCCCTTGTTCTTCTTTCCCATGCTAGTGGCAATACCGAGGATCGAGAAATACGTACACAATTTGTGAATTTAACAAAATAAAAACACGTGCAGTTGGCGGCAGTGTGACCGTCGCTTGGCCGTTGAAAAATACCGATGGACAATTTAAAGCTTTTTGCAGCTGTTCTGCCTGGCCGCCGGACAGGGCTGTCAAGTTTGCCGTTTTCCAAACCATTTCTATATTTCTTTATAAATTCCACAGTGCAATAAATTTAGCTTGTCTACAAATTAATTCAAACATGTTTACCTTTTGATTTTGCTTTAAAAATCTGTTGTATTATTTTTTGCAGTTAATTTAATTTGTCTTTTCATCTGAAAAAATAAGTATTACGTTTTCTCGACTACCGTTGGCAACTCTGCTTGCACAGCAACAACAAACCGAGCGAAAGGTGTAAACAAACCGATTTAGAGTCGCGGAATTCACCTGCGTTTTATCATCCCCGGAAGCCAAGCCACCCCCTGCAGCAGAATGTCCGGCAAGGACGATCGATCCAAGGAGTGAGTTCAGTCCCACACAACGTAACCGCAGCAGTTGCCCTTTTAATCCACATTTTGTGCTTGCAGGAAGCGGAGGAATATGAAGCAGTACAATCATCACCATAAAAAGGACCAGCAAAAGGGCCAGGGACGCTCCACGACCACCTCGTCGGGATCGCCGCCGCCGAACTCAAGGCGCAGCATGGTCGATGTGGCGGATTCCAGCGACGAGCCGAGATTCCCGCCACGCGGCAATTGGCAATGTGGTGGCGCTGGACGTAGCGTCCTTGCACCGCAACGGAACCGTGACCTGCTGAACACACTGCCCAGTGACACGGACGACGTGGATCAGCAGCAACTGGGCCTGGACGGGGCACCCATTGATGAAAATGCCCGTGCCCAGCTGCGGGCGGGCGATTTCCAGCAACTGGCACAGTTCCCAAATCTGGGCGGCGGCCACTTCACCTTCGGCTCCGAGCGTGAGTGGAACAGCGTGGCCGAAGGCCAGACCAAGCTGAATACCAAGGCCGCCAGCGGTTACTTCACTCTGAACCTAAGCCGACTGAATGCTGGCCTACAAACAATTCCGTTTTACAAGCGCATGGACTATTCGGCGAGTATGTTTACCCGCCAGCAGATTATCGCCCAGGAGGAGGCCGCTGAGCGGGCAGAGGCCGTTTACCAGCAGCGCATCCTTCAGGATGCCAATCGCGGTGGTGCAAAGTCGCGAGCTCCTTCAGCCAAGTCCACGAAAGAGGCAGCTCCTACCCCTACACCCACAATCTCTGCTGCTGTTGCTGCTCCCGCGGAGCCCGATGAGCTCGACGAGCTGTTGGCCATGACTAATACGCAAATGGATATAAGTTCCGGCGGCATTGGACCCATAACCATGCCCATGCCCATGCCAGTGGTGCAGCCGGCCACGCCCTCATCGGCGGCCAGTAAAAACGATGTGGAGCAGTGGCTGGACTCGGTCTTAGATGAGTGAACTTGGATTGATCTGAAGAAGATCTAACTTGCTACGCTTACAACGCATACGAACTAATTGCAATCACCAAGTGCGCTTAAACCGGGAGTTTGTTCCTTGAATACTTAAATATAGCCCCGAATTGTGAATTTTATATCAAGAGCTATAGCTTTTTAAATGTATACATTAAAGCCACTAAAATGCTTAGCTTTAAAGCAGATTTCACACGTGTTTTTTATAATGGTCAGGTGCTCGGTCAGCAACGGAAGGTTTCATCCTCGCCTGGTCGCAGATTTACTCATAGCTTCAAATTTTACTGCTGTTTTATTTCGTCCTATTCTAAGTTAAGATTGGCGTAATCCAATCCTTAAAATCAATTAAATTAGCATAAAACCTAAAGTGTAAATATGCTATTCAAATTAGCATAGCACATAAAGTGTAAATGGGTTTATTAAGGCAAGTATCAAGGGGTTGCGCAACACTTAAAGTGTAAACGTGTCACTTGTTATGAAAGCTAAATGCTACCAATTAATGAAAGTTTGGGATACAAAATTATATATATTTTCATTTAAGGGCAATTTAATCTTAATGTAGAGAGGGGTCGAGGTGTTCTATACAGTTACATAACACCAAAGAGCAATGATCACATAAATTGTATCAAGCAATTACTGTTCTAATATCTAATTAACTTTCTTGAGTTTCCATTTATTTATTGGAATCTTTCGGAGATCCTAGAAGATAGAAAGCTGTAAGTTCTTTACTTTAAAAACTGCATTAAACACACGATCTTAACTTAAAAGAATATGGGAATGGAAAATAAAACAAAAGGAAGAAAGGAAGAAAGAATCGATAACTATGGCTCAGTTTACATTCTGTTATACTTTGAAGCGATCAGGTAACCCCTTTCCCAAGTTATGCAACTCTGGACTTATTTCCTGTCACAATCGAAGCTCATTTCGTGTTCGCACGCTATTCGGATCGGTTGGTTTATCAAGTAAAATTTTTAAGTAGTGCAGTTTTTTTTTGGCAAACAACTAAATTGTAGTAACACAGGTGAGTTGTATGCAGTGCATTGTTTGTTAAAATCACGTCGCGACTTCTGTGTAAAGCTTGCGTTTAAAGAGTAAATCTACATATTCAGGCTTTTCACGGGAATTCGTAATTTCCAGAGAAATCACCTCCTTTCGCGGTCGTTTTCTCGTGTATAGTGCAATTTTCGTTTGAGGTTAGAACATTAAATCTGCGATAATCGTGTCCTAAACAGTTAATAATATATTTTATTTAGCAAATTTCTATATTACAAATGTATTCTCCACAACCTCGAGGCTGCATTTTTGTGTTTTTTATGCGAATTTATAGCACGTAAACTTGCAAAATATTACATTGAAATGCAAAGTTTCTTTCATAAAATTGGAAAGACAGCGGTATAACCTCTAAAACTATGTTCTAGGGGTTTCCGATCTGCTTTAGTTTGGTTTTAAAATTATTTCCCACAAGATGACCTATTTTTCGTTGATGTCTGCGCATTGACAGTGCCTACATATATTTTCTTTTTTTTGAGGTTAGAAATTTTACGTCGTTGCAATCGTGCATGATTGTCAATTTTAAATGTATTTCGTTTTTACATATACTTTCAATACGCTGTTTACTAGTTTTTAGCTTTATTTCTAAGCCTTTTTAATGATTTTTGGAAAAGCGTACTCGTATCGCACAAATAATTGCAAATAAAATAATTTCGGAAACTTCTAGAAAAAATAAAAACCAATCTCAGACACATTTGATTGCTTTCCCAATCCAGTTTCTTTTGTGTTTTAGTTAATGCATTTATTTAAAATTAAATTGGGGTATAATAAACATGCTCGAATATGATTAAAGTTCTCTCTGCCGAGAATGTCTGCGTATTTTTAAATTTGGTTTCCGCCGTTATTGGATTCCTCGGATAAGGTTGAGGTGGTATTGGCTTGGTAGCACTTGATAAGGTGGCCGTGCAGGATCTGCATAAGCTCGCAGATAGCTTCCAGAAGAACTAGGCGCTCCTCTAGGTGCCCCAGATCTCCAGAAAGCATTTGAGGACGCAGATCCTGGACGATAGCGGTAAGCCAGCGAAACAAAATGGCCGAGTCCTCCTTGGAGAGCTCAAGCAGTTCCGGCGGCACGCCGACTTCCTGACAGAGTATCTGTCCATTGCCAGCGAGAGGCCCCACGATAAGGAGGCAGGAAATTAGGCGAACCACCAGATGGAGGGCATGCATATAGGATTCCACGTAGACGCGAGGATTCACCATGGCGACAACCAGCAGCAGAGCTGGGCACGGGCGCAGCCGGTGCGAGTCCAGGCCAAGGTCCGTTAGGCGAGCCAGCATGGCCCACAGCAGGCAGTTGGCCACCACTCGGGCCATCAGGCTCAGGGGGCTGGCAACTCGAAAGCAGAGGATCAGATTTAGCATCACTTCCGAATCGGTTGCCTCCAACAGTCCGAGAATCTGGCTGCACAGATGGTGGACCTATTGAAGCGATCGAGAAACCACAAATCAAGCAACTAGGGAAAAAGGGATTAGACGGGAACGTACATAGGTTTCTTCGGTGCAGGCCAGATACTCGAAACAACGCTGCATGAACAGAGTCCTCTTCATCTGGGTACTGGCCATATTCTCGTGATGCAGCAAGTATACCATCATCCCGGTGACATGGATCGCGGCCAGTCGGTCCGCGCCAAACTCTATCTCCTCCTGGCTGAGCAGATAGTCGAATCCGGCTATGATCTGCGGATGAACCAATTAACTCCAGGCAGAAGAACCCCTGGGTATCGCCTCTCTTCTCTCACCTCCAGAATGTTGTTGGTGCCATAGATGAAGTAGCACTGCTCGCGGATCGCCGAATGGCCCAGAGTCAGGCGCAGTTGCTCCAAGCTGAAACCCTGAGGTCGCACCATGTGGGCCATGAAAGGGCGGGCTTCTCCGGACGGATTCGGACTCCAGCTGTATAAAAGAATACGATTTAGCGCAGAAGGGAGATAGGTTTGGGATGTCGGAAGGCAGGTCCTTTCGAGGATCCCCTTGCAAATTAGTGGCATCTTGATAGATGTGTGTGCAAATGGCCAACGGCATTTTAATGAGCTGTGCTCCCCAAACATTTTGTCCCGTTTTCAACCTCACTTGGAGGGCTTGGCAAGATGCTGAATTTACAGTGTGTGTTGCCTAAGGCGAACTCCATTTCCTCGATACATGTTCTTCAATATTGCAGGAACTAAAAGATATGATTTTTGTAGAGTTAATATTCTTGATTTGTGTATTAAGATATTTCCAAAGAGGCGGAGGAATTATTTGACATAAAAAAAATATTCTTCATTCATTACACAAATTTCGATTATTGATATAAATGACCCCCGCCGAGTTCGTTAAGTTTCAATATTCACTGTATTTGACGATTTTCATAGTGCAAAAGTCACGCCTGTGTATGTGTTTGTGCGTATTTGTGTTTGTCCTTGCGCTGCTTTCGAAAAGGCTGTGCAAAATGCAGATGCACGCGCGATGTGCGCATTTTAGCATAAAAGTCATCTAGCCTCCATCTCCTGCTGCTGCTGCTGCTGCTCGTCCTGCTCCTTTTGCACCTGCCACGCCCCACGCCCCACTGCCGCTTGAAGTTTCTTGCGTACTTGCGAAATATCTGCTCATTATGCATTCATATTTTGCAATTACTTGCACTCTCACACACACACGCCGAGACGTAAACAAACGGCTGGTAAAAAGAGCAAGAGGTGTAAGCGGGATGGCCATAACAGCAGCGCAAACTGTTAAGTTGCTGTCAACGAGGCTGTGTATGTGTGGGTGTCTCTCTATCTCGCTTGGCCTTTTCTTTATTTCTGTCTTCTCCCTGTTTACTTTTTTTGAGCGCTTGCCCCATTTGCTTAAAAATTTTCACAGAGATTCCCATTGAAATTTCCATATTCACATATTTTAATTATGCGCCGGCATGAAAAGATTAACAACTTTTCGCAGCCAAGTCACTGTGCATTTGTTCCCGTTTTTAATTATTCATACATTTGTACTTGCAAAAAGGGGCAGCCTCCTACATAACCTTACTTCTCTTTTATATCTTATTTTCCCCGAGTAAGCAGTGCACGGGCACTTCCACAGCTTGAACACACCGGCTGGAAAGCACAGGCACTTATGCAAATCAGTTTTTTTGAGATTCTGATTCGGATACGGATACGAAGCTGATCTGATCTAAATTAAGCCACAAAAATTGGTGGCGACGACAAGTGCAAAGGCCGAAACTCCCCTCGGATGCCGCACAATCACTGGCTCTTCAATTAGCCGCGATAAAAGCGCTCAATTAGCGAGGGTTTGCTTAGCTTAGCGAGTTGCAAACACAGTGGAACATCCCTAAGCCATAAAGTTTGTGTGGGATTATTGTAGCAGTTACAACAGAAACACTTACAAGTCCGTTTTAGTTTCAATTAGGGCGGATTCGCCCCGGGGATGTCTGACTGTGCGACAGCAACAAAAACAAATAATAACAATGATTCCCTCCCGATGACGAACGATAATGACGATGATGACAAGTGGCGAGAGAGCAAGCAGGAGCTACAGCTACCCTTTAATTTTTGGGGTGGACCTGATGAGGCGCTTGTGCTGCTTGTAACCAATCTGGGCATTTTACGCCTAATTTAAGGCAAATTGTTGACATAAATGTGTACACCACCCCACACTTTCCCACTTTTCCACTTTCCCGTTTTTTGGGCTTTGTGGCCGCAGGCATTTTGACAAAAGCCAACAGATTTTCATATCATTATGCGTTGATTTGTGCGGTTTTGGGTTCGGATTTGTATTATGCGAAGGGGCGGTTCTGCCCGCCTGCCTGCTGCCCCCCCTTTGTTTGCTAATGAAGTTGTTGTTTACACAAATGCGCCGCCGAGTGTGTATCACTCGTATAAGGTATGCAAATTGATAACCCAAACAAGAGCCCGAGATATGCCGTCCACCCACCAATTAGGTCCAACTTTTTGTCATCCGAATCCCAGAAACTCGGACGCCTCGTCGATTTGTCGCGGCAGCGAAATTCGAGGAGTTCCTTTGAATTATTTGGATACTATAGGCGCTCGCCTCTGTTTATGTTCCGCGTTTCGCAGGAAGTAAATGCAATTCAATTTGAAATGTTTGTTTGTAGACACAATATAGGCAATAGAGCAGAGTAGTTCTGCTTAAGTTAAGACATTCGCTTTGTAATATTAACGGAGCACTAAGGGGAAACCTACGAGTTCTTGCAATACATATATTTAATGATCTACATTTTAAGGAGACTTGTTGCCTATTAAATATTACTGATGCTATTAAGATACCCCCGAAACGAAGACTTCAGGAATTCACTCTAATTTCAAACGCTTTTCCCCCTCTTTCAGCTGCAGATGACTTCCCCGGGGCCTTCCCGGCCCCCTGGCTGCACCCTGAGCCAACTACGCAGCTTCGTGGGGCGCAGCAGCCTGTCGAGTCATCTCAAGCACTTCAGCGCAAACAGCAGCGTCATCGCGGTAAGGCCGCATCCTATTTTCCCCAACTATGTTGATTAAAAACTGAATCCACATCGGATACCAAAGCAGGTCGAACGCCATTTCCGGATCCTGATGAGGGGCATCAAGTTTTGGGAGCTGGACCGCATTCAACCGCTATTCTCCGGGCTCTGCATGCTCATCCTGTCCAAGGAGTCGGACACGGACTATCTTTGCTACAAGCGCAGCGGACTGATGGCGCGCTTCATAGAGTTTGTTGACTGCGTGCCGCCCATGATTGTAAGTTTGTTTATAAACTTTTGATATATATTGCATTTCTAAGCGATCATCCTAGGAGCCCCAGTGCCAGTCGACTGACTAGGACTTGCCTTTACACCCCTTTTTTTTATAATTTTTTTGCCTTTATACTATATTCTCTTATGTGTGTATTCCTTCCAGGCGCACCAACTAATCGAGAAGCTGCTCGAGGATCTGGCAGAGTATGAAGTGGACTGCGAGGCAAACCTACTCAAACTGGCCTCCAAGCTTGCCGACATAAGCTATCGCGGCCGTGTCTTGGCCGTCTGCCTGCTGTGGTCGGTACTGGGTCGTCGGCTGCCCGCCCTGGAGATAACCATGCATCGCTTCAGGGAGCCAGGGGAACTGGCAGAGGCCATCCGGAAGAAGCCGCCAACAACGCCCAACGTCTGGCTGGCGGATGACAATGAAGTACCCATCGGAGTCATACAGGCAAATATGGAGTCGCTGCGCTTGATGCTGGAGGCTATAGAACGCCTCCTGGATTTGCTGCTTTGCTGCGATAACGAGGACCTGCTGGAAGAAGGCTATCCGCAGCACTTCTTCACGCTGGAGGACGGTGACAGCACTTTCCTCTCCGACTGGTGCATCGATTTGTCCAAAGAGCTGCCCTCGAGCATGTGCGGGCCCCGTGGAAAGGTGGGTAAAGGAGGGGTGGGGAAACTAACTCAAAATATAAACTAAAGTCGACTGGATATTTCCCTTCTATCTTCTAGTTTGGCGCACCCTTGCACGGCATAATCGGCATGCTCATGCAGGACAGGGAGTCAAAAATCCGGGACATCGAACCATCAATGGTGGTCGAGGCAGAGATACAGGACATTGATGCATCAATGGTGGTGGAGGTCACCTTGAACGTGAGCGACGAATAGACGAAGCTCAGAGGTTTTTACCAATGGATATATATATTTTTTTTGTTTTTTTCAAATTTTCTGTCGGATTCTTTCCACTTTTTGTAATGCGATTTACAAAAACTGAAACTCACACTCAGGGACTGTGTAGGCTCGTCTTGCATTTATATATTAATTACTACACGAACCAATCGAAGAATCGTCTTGGAAGACATTACAAGGCTTCATTTGTTGCTCTCGAAAAGGATATCGACAAGTGACTAAGCGGAACACAAGCTACGGAAGACAAGTGGACTTAACATAGGAATAGAACTACGATTTAAGCATTAGAATAGAGGAACTGATACACTTTGAAGAACTGATACGCTTTGAAGAAATGGTACGAATTACATAAGAGATTTTTGAACACATTACTACGCCTCATTCGCTGGATTCCCAAAAGGATATGGACCAGGGACTAAATGCAAACGAGATGTTCACATGAACAGGACGAGTTGCCTTACTACTAATTAAGCATTAGAATAGAATAGAAGAAATAAGCCGTTCCGAGTGACTTTACGAAAAAACACGGGATCTACAATACAACAAACAAGAATAACAAACAAGTGAATGATGGTTGCTGGTAATGATTTGCTGGCAACCTGGCACACATATCGCTCCGCTACTAAGTATATCAATTGGAAGACCAAGTCTAAGTGGGTAACGAAGGAAACCCTGGAAGCATGCGAATAGAACATAAGCATTACACTTGACGACATTTAACAATGACCTGTCCAAAACACTATCTAGCGTTAAGAACCAGACAAACGCAACAAACAATTAGAAAATCCGCCATGCCAAGACGGATTTTCTTTGCTAATGGAAGCAACGACCCAAAAATATGTACCATTATTTGGCAACATGATGTAAACGAACGAAAATGAGATGTAATCCGCCAATGGACTACGGGACCCATTGAACACTATGATAACCCAAGCAACGACACAAAAATGTACCATTGCTTGCAAAAATGTTGTAAACGAACGAAAATGAGATGCAATCCTCCAATGGACTGTGGGACCCATTGAACACTATGATAACCCAAGCAACGACACAAAAATAAGTACCATAACTTGCAAATATGATGTAAACGAACGAAAAAGAGATGCAATCCTCCAATGGGCTGTGGGACCCATTCAACACTGACAATGATATCGGAGAACCAAGTATTAGTACGTAGGTGCGCCTGATATATACATATGTATCTCCGAACCGGAACACACCGCGGATGCTGGTATGCTGGTGTGCTTGGATGCTCACACCTATGGATTTAGTACGATGGAAAACTATCCATCTCTCAAGAACCCTGATACTGATCCATACACTTTAACTAACACTCGATTTTTCATTTCACTTCGGATTCGGAGACCGAAGTCAGATCGTTTTTGAGAAAATATAAAACAAGGAACTATACAAATTCGTAAGAGATGTTATGACATATTTTGCTCGAAAATATGTTGTAACTTTTGTAATTAATGTAATGAATTTTACATTGGATTCGGATACTGAATCAGCCAGCCTTAAGGCTACGAAAACGTGTACCAAACACGAATATAACGTACACATTTTCAGATTTGAGGAAATATAAAACAAGGAACTATACAAACTCACAAGGAACTATACAAACTCACAAGGAACTATACAAACTCGGGACAGATGTTATGACAAATATTACTCGGAAATATGTTGTAACTTTTGTAATTAATGTAATGAATAAACGGCATGAATAAAAACAATGTACCACAAGATTCTCGTTCTTTTTTGTTTCAATTAAAAGAAGTGGAAAAAGGGTGTAAATACAGACACTATCAGACAAATTCAATGTTCAATTTAGGTTTATAAAGTTTATAAAGTATTGAAGTTCCTATGGCACCACAACACTTTATTTCATTTGCCAACTAATATATTTAATTAAATTGGAAAATTGATCTCGTTGGCCATTCCTTACACTGTCATTACACAAATTTTCTCTAGGCAGCCAAAAGCGATTTCAAGGATAACACTATAATTCAAGTTCACAATTATCCAGGCAAGTTAACCGATTTTAATTGTTTAACTGGGGAATATATTTCACTTTAAATCCACTCACTTTTCCATTGTTTTCAGATTGTCCAACAGATTGCAACTGATCGATCGATCGCTGGAAGCCGGCCTTTGGAGCCTGGACTTCGCTGGCCCCAAGAGAGCCAGCCAACCTGTTCGGGCTCGATGTGGGGTGCGGCATCATCGCGGCTTGGTTCGGTGCGGTTCGATGGGCAACACAATGGGGCCGGGCACAATGCGGCAATTAGGGAGAAAGATGACAGATATGGAGCGGGATGAATGCTGCTGATCCGAGGACAAACAAGAAGCAAGTGTGGCACGGCCCGCGGCACAAACACAATTTGTGACAATTTTCCAACCGGATAATGACGAACATTTTTTAATCACAGAATGGAAAGCAACCACCAATGGCAGCGGTAGCAGCAACAGCAGGATAACACGCAAATTTTCACACAATATGGCAAACATCTCCTTCCTCTCCTGGTTCCGCCATTCGTCGTCGCCCCTGGCCTTCAACCGGAAGTCAAGTGTGTCGAGTCGTGTTGCCCTCTGTTTTCCCCATAGAACTTGTTAATGCCTGCGGTCGGCAGATCTGGAGATCTGGAATCTGTAAACCGGATCCCACCCCCTTAGAGGCGGCTTGCCCTCCGGCACAGATTTAAATCGAAATTGGGAAATAATGCGTTGCCAGTAACTTTCGGTTTCTGTTACAGTTTCCTTCTCCGAAGTCAAGTGATTCCAGCCAAGGACTTGTCATTTCAAAAGCACACTATATTAAATTATATATTTAGTCTGTTTGGTAAGGAAACAAGTCCAAAGATCTTTAGCAAGCCCGGATAAGTATAATTCACTTTTTCCACAGCACAGTCAAAGTTTCATAGCATCCAGCCTGGATGCAGGCAGAACTTAAAGCAAACTCTTCAATAATACTTCCACTGAGATACAGACAGTGCGTTTTATATCATTCAGCCTGGATGCATGCAAAAGTTAAAGTTGAAAACTTCTCCCCTTTCTCTTTGTTTTTTTTCTATCCTTGTTTTTGCAAAGTTCTTCAGTTCTTCGCTTTTAATTGCAAAGTTGGCAAACGCTGAAAGCTTAATGCAATTAATAACTCATTAAATAAATACAAATCAAAGTGGACGCCAGCTCAAAAGGAAGAGGAAAATGTGGAGAGGGGGAGGGGAGAAAGGATAAGGCTGATCCTTTGTGCTCAAAGGATGCCTGCGTAAAATGTACCAATTAAAAAAGCAATTGAGATCTCGATTGCGCTGCGCAAATGAACCGCATGAATGTGGAAACGCGGAAAATGAAAAAAAAGTAAAGCAAAACGAACGAAAAACGCGAATCCGAATTCAGAGTCTATATCTATATTGTACATTCATACGTATCTCCAAGTGGCTGCGTTGGGGAAGTGCGGGGCTTAGCTGCGTTTTATTCATTAAATTACGCTCACATTTCATAGACAATTTCATGGTAACGGTAACTCGTTTTCCATTTCCACTTCCCTTCCATTTTGCCATTTTTCTATGGCTCTCTTTAGCTGCCGTTATTTTGTTGGCTCTTGTGCAGCTTGTGCTTCTGCTTCTACTTCCACTTTTGCCATTGCCTTTGCGTTTGTTTCCGGTGGCTCCCTTTAAGTGTCTTTTTAATTAGCGTCCTGCTCTGCTCCGCACCACTCAAAAACTACTCCACACTGACTTACTCACCCGCAACCGCCCCCATTTCATCGTCTCTGTCTGTCTGCCACTGTCTCCGTCCTTCTCTGTCTGCCCGAGCGATTCCCGTCTCTCTCTAGCGCTTGTTAACTCACTCACCGCAGATTCAATTTGTGGCTAAACATTTCTCCTCCTTTTTGTGTAGCGAGCTAAATGTGCATGAAAATGTAACTGTAACTACAGTCCAGCTTCGTGTTTTGATATACAGTCTTGGAAAAAATAATAGAAACCACCAACAATTTTGAGCTAAATATTTATTTTCCGTAAAACTAATTCATTCGAATGGTACCCAAGTTTGTTTCTAATTAAAAAACTGTATATGTTTTGATTTGATGAAAATAAAAAGTAAAATGCCAGAAATATATATATATATATATATATATATATATATACATGGAATTAAAAAGAAACCCACTATATTTATGTTCAAATATGACAATAAATTAAGGTACATTTTTTTCTTAGTTTATTATTTAGATATTTTATGACAAAAATCTTGAATAAATTATATCAATCTTTTACAAACCTTTTATTATGTATAAATGAGTTAATATATGTTTTAGTGCCTGACTGTTTGAAATCACGCTCAAAAATGTTTGTGACTATCACTAATTCTTCTTTAAAGACACATTTATAAAGATTTTACAAATATTCAGTACATAATTAATTATTCCGAAAAAAATCTTGAGTGTTTAAACGATGTGCTAAATTATATATTTTTTTAAAAACAAAATGTTTGTTATATTCAGCGTTCAAAAATTAAAGCAAATGTTAATGGATGATTATTTACTTATTATTTGAAACATTCTTGACTATTTTTTTATTTTAATTTTTCAGTTTAATTGTTAATTTAACCTAAGACATTCTATTAAGTCAAGTAAAAATTCTAAAAATTGTATAGAACATTTTCATCATTATAATTTAGAAAATAATGTATTTTAGATGAGGTGTTTTGTTTTAAAGTTTCTAAATAATATAATGTGTCTTAATTTATTGTCGTATTTGTAAATAAAATGTAGTTTTTTCCACGTTCAAAAATTAAAGCAAATGTTAATGGATAATTATTTACTTATTATTTGCAACATTCTTGACTATTTTTTTATTTTAATTTTTCAGTTTAGTTGTTAAATTTAGCTAAGACATTCTATTAAGTCAAGTAAAAATTATAAAAATTGTATAGAACATTTTCATCATTATAATTTAAAAAATAATGTATTATAGATGAGGTGTTTTGTTCTAAAGTTTCTAAATAATATAATGTTTCTTAATTTATTGTCGTATTTGTAAATAAAATGTAGTTTTTTCCTATTAATATTATTATTACTTTATTTTCGTTATTTTAACAGATAATTTTATATTATTTAGACCCTAATACATATTTTCAATAATAAATAATATTCCTATTTCATTTCTATACATAAGTTTAGCACAAAGAAAATGAAATGTAAAAACTAAAAAAAATACTTATATTTCTCCAATTTTACTGTGCATTCTGCTTGTATTAGTGAATAAAGACTGTATATGAAGAAACTGCCGCAGCCTCTGTCTTGGCCTCTGCTGCATTGACGCACTGGTGTCATCCCGCTCTTGCACACTCCCCCGCTCATGCGCCGTCTGGGCTCCTTTGGTCCGTTATAATTGCGGGCAGATTTGTTGCTTGTTTTCCGGTTGGCTGGTCCATGCCCCCCTTCCCATTCCAAAGTCTGTCTCTTTCTCTCTCCCCACCCACGACTCGCAAAATACGGTGCTAGAGTGGGTTGTATATACATATGAATGTATGTCTGTACACAGAGGCATGTGATGCTTCTTTATGTGGGTGCATATGTCGCGGGTTATTTGCTATATAGCGACAAATTGATAACGTTTTGTGCGATTCGCTCAAGTTGATTTTCAAGCATTGGCTTACAGCTCACCGAATGCAGATGGGCGAGCGGCACTTAACTGTTCTGTTCCGTTATGTCCGTCCTTTTCGTATTCTCTCTTTATGTGCATGGAACATGGAAAGGCATTCAAAACAAAAAAGAGAAAACTTCCAGTAAGAAATCGAGGAACACAAGTTATCGATTACAATTGATTGACCAATTCATAATGAAACTCCTTAAGCGTGAAATTAAATATTTATTCTTGCAAAAAAAACACGTTCATAGAGTGCGAAGAAAAAAAAAAACGGTTCGGTTGTGTTATGTATATTACAGTTAATTTGACTAAGCCTAATTTATGATTATATCGTTAAGTATATGTTTTGTAATAATAATATCGGGTACGCTTGGTAAATACTGCTGGCATTAACAACGACATCACACCCTCATCTTCCTCATCGTCATCGGAATCGTCGTCGATCTCGATTATCATCGGTTGGTTATTATTATTGCACAAGAACTGTTTTCCTTATTTGTATTTTATGTACACAGAGGCAACTGGAGGATTAACTGGGAGCTGGATTGGTTCCGGGGGATGGTAATGGTCAGGGTGTCTGCTTCCTGGCGCAACTCCTACATGGGACAGCCGTGAACATAGCCCACGTTCCGGAAAATGGCAGCCGCTGCGGCAGAAGTGAGAAAATTGCACGGATTCCCAGCGGCTGCTGCAGCAGCTGCAGCGGCACTGAAAGAGCTGCTCAAGCCGGTGGGGCAGCAGCCCAATCCGCCGGGGCCACCGCCGCCGCCGCCATCCTGCACCACAAAGTCCTTCTCCAAAGTCGCCTGGTGGCGCAGCTGCTCGAGGCGCAGTTGATTCTGTCGCTTCCACTTGGTGCTGTTGGTTGAAAGAAGGTGAACACTGGTAAGTTGTCGTCTGTGATCTTTTAGGTCTCCCTTTTGAATGTAAACTACTAATATCTTAATTCTAGATCAATAGAGTACTCACCGGCGGTTCTGGTACCAGGTCTTCACCTGCGTCTCGGACAGGTTGAGGGTCTCAGCCACATCGCTGCGATCGGCCACGCTAAGGTACTTCTGGCAGCGGAACTTGCGCTCCAAATAGGCCAGCTGTGCGTGTGTGAAGGCAGTGCGACGTCGCCGCGGCTTGCGTCCGCTCTTGCTCAGCTGCAGCTTGTGTTCCGCGTAGCCACCAGTGCCGCCACCTCCTCCACCTGTTCCTCCTCCTGCTCCGCCTCCATTGGCATCTCCGCCGGAGGCAGCCGCTGCAAGTAGACCCGCTGCTACACCTGCCGCCGCTGCCGCAGCACTCAGTCCGGGGGCCATGCCTACGGCCACACCAGCGGCAGCCCCACCAGAACCGGAACCTGATCCTGGCCGCGGCGTGGCTGAGCCGCAGGACTCTACGCTAGATTCGTCGTGGTGGGTGAATCGATGTCGGTGGTGGTGGTGAGCGAGCAACAGCTCCTGCTGGCAGCCGGGAGCCGTTGAGTCTGGCGTGGAACGGTCTTCGATGTCTATGTCCGAGTCATCATTGGAGAGCTCAAGCTCTGCATTCAAAAAGAGGAGATATGAATGATTATTAATGGGCTTTCCAACAAGTCCAATTGGGTAAGCATAAAGTGATGATTGTGATGAGAAATTATGGCAATTTCACCCCCCAAGATGTACAAAGAGACTCGATCAGAAGAGCACAGAGCCCATCAATGCCTTCGATTGACCACTTGAGTTTGGCAAAGGATGCTGTGCCTGTGCTCGGCCAGGACATTCGCATTGAAACACTGTTGCCTGCTTTTGGGCGCAGCGTGGCGTTCATGCTTTCGCCGGTCTTCGCAGCGCGTGCAGCCACTTCCGGACGCGGAGAAGCGACCCGGGGAAACTCATTACCGCGCTGCCGGCCACAGACAACAAGCCGCGCCCTCAAGTGGGCGTTGGTCCATTAGGAAGACAGCGACTCGAATGGACTGCAGGGGCAGCAATTTGCCGCAATCAACGTGTTATTTATATCCGCCGCATATATCCGGATCCGGTACAGGATCCAAATCGGAATCGGAGTCAAACTCAGCGGGTTGCCTGATTAAATTCACGTGTCGCCGAGCGCCCAATTGTTTCGCCTTGGAATCTTTCTGTAAGTGCACTGAACTTTATTTTCTATCTGAACCGAATAATACCTCTAAAATTATGAAAAAACCTTGCCACTTGGGGAGATCTTATTGAAGTAGAAAAACTACTCAACAATTTCGTAATTTCTCATTTTCCACAAGTTAAAATAATATAGAAATTTATCTGAAGGATATATAGTATATTTATAAATAAGTTTAAGAGGTTTTCTCGGAATTTCTCTTTATGAATCTTATTATAAGGAAATTCAGCTAAATAATTTTTTATAACTGAAGAAAAGTATTTGAAATTATGGAAAACATCAGGTGTTTCTCAATTTCAAAATTTCTTAAGTTCTTTTTTTCCCCTGTGGCACTTAACGCTCACATTAATGCTATCCGAAGAGCAACCCCCTTTGGGAACTCATCTTCGATTCTTCGCCGCCTTTCTGACTTGAGCGGCCGCCGCAGGCGCTCACGTGTGTCCGCTCAGCAAGGATTCCTTTTCTTTTTTTGCCAGGCGGATATTATTTTTATATTTGTGTATTTTAACCCCAAATGGGTTTCGACTTCTGATTCTATTTATACCGGACGAGAGCAGAAGGGGTCCTGTCATATGGGGTATATGTACATGCGAAAGGTTATTCAATTATGCATATGTGTGCGGATGTCCTGGGGAGCGTCTCGAGTGAGTTCTTTCTTTTTCCTTGAAAAGTCACGTCGTATCAATTTGCGGCACAATTGCCATTTAATAGGCACTTGAACTGTGAGACACAGAAGGACAAGGATGATGTCCTTGCATGTGCCGACAATTTAGACTGCTTTAAGAATGACGTATTTTTGTTGCAATGGGGGATCAAATCAAATCTAATTGAAGGGTTCAATTAGAGGAAAGATAAACCCCTGATAATAAAGATATGTTAATACTTTGGAAGTAGAAAGTTAAATGTAAATCTTTCACTGTATAAACATTTGTCATCTTTATCCTGATTTCCTTGGGAAAAAGCTAAAGGTCTAGCTCACACGACGCCAACTCCTGCAAAAGTTTCACTTTCTCCATCTCACTGGTGGCGACAATTAGCTTCTAAATAGTGGTAATTGTTGAGTTAAACTTTATTTAATGTCATGCATAATTAGAAGACAGCCACACATGGGCCAAAAAACAAACAAAGCCAAAGCACCTGAGGCAGTACACTGAAAGCGTTTTTATTTAAAAATGTTTTGTGTTATATTCGGGGCATAAATTTAGATAATTATATCGGTAAATTGTATTTTCTTGAAATAATTTTTAAGAATTATAATTTGTCATAGATCCAATGCGTTGGGTTATGGGTAGAATGTTAAATAAAATATACTCATTTTTTTAAAATTAGATCTATGAATTAAAGGGCATATACTGAATATTCTGCAACGTAGTCGTGTGCTCTCTCTCTCTCTCTCTCTCTCTCTCTCTATGAAATTAATTGTTTAAGTGTATTTGACATTGCGGAGTTTTCATTCATGGTTCCACTCTTAGTTCCACCTCTCCTTTTCAACTGTCCTTTCTCTTTCTGTTCTCTGCGTTCTGCTCTCTGTTCCCTTTGGCCAAAAACAATTAAAGTGTTCGTACGTGACAAATTGCTCAAGCGCAGGTTACGCATCAAGCAGTGCCAGCCACACTTAAAATAAGTCTTTAACTCGCGTGAAAATATAAATAAATTATACATATGGTACAGACTATAGGAAAAATATGATTTATGTCCGTGTGCTCTCCGATGAAAAATTAAAACAAAAATTAATCTTGATTAAATTTAAACTTAAAACAAAAATTAATAATAATAAAATTAATAATTATGGTCCGAAAAAGCATAAAATAGCTTTTAAGTTGTTATATAACATTCCCATAAAAATAATATAAACGAACATGGATCTATTTTATTTTAAATCTAGTTTCTACTTGTATTTTCTGTAGCTTAGTTTTTCCTGTGTATGTGTGTAAGCAGTGCACAATTAAATAACGGCCCCAAGCGCCCGTTTTTGTTGTTTCAACTCATTCATTCCCACCCACTCTCTCTCTCTCACTGTCGCCGTCTCACCCCCGCTCCGCTAGAAGTTTCGTTTGCGATAATTGAGCGAGGTGTGAGATTTAAATGCCACAGGCGGCCACGGGACAAAAAGAGAGAGGAAAGGGGAATCGAAGGAGGAAAGCGAGAGAGCGAGCCTGGCAATTGTCAGCGAACATCAAAGGAGGAAGGGGAAGAACAAAGAGCAGGCTAATTGGCCAACAAAGGCATTTAGTATGTAATAATTATTATGTAAAATGAGTCCTTGAATTGGACATTAATGCTTGCAATGCTTATGCTTATTTTATTGAATTTATGAAATAAAACAACGAAACGCTTAATTTTAAGTTCTTGTTCTAATTGTACACCCTCACAGGGTATTATAATTTTAGTCAGAAGTCTGAAACACAGTGAAGGAGTAATTTCCGGGCCTATAAATCATATATATTCTTGATCAGCATCAACATCCAAGACGGTATAGACATGTCCGGCAGAAAAAAAATGTTGGCATACTTTTTCAAAAAAATCCCATACATTGTTAAAAATTTTAACAAATTTATAAAAATTTGTATTTGAAAAATTTTGCTAACTCAGTATGCTGATTTTATAACCTAGTAATAACTAGTACTTTTTGGTTTAGTTATTTTATTTAAAAAAACATAAAAAAAAAATTTAACAATGGGATCAACAAATTAACTTAATTTTTCATCGTTTTTTAAGAGTTTAAAACTGTCAAAAGTGCAGACTTGTTAATCTAGTAAAGGCAAGGCAGAAAATCTTTCCAAATAGAAATTAATGCACTTTTTGGTTAAGATAGATTTAAAATTTTGTGCCGTGATCACCCTTAAATTGTATTTTTTTTTTTGTGTTATGAAATAATGCCAGAATTTTGCTCACCAGAATCTGTTTGTCGTCGCGTGATCAAGTCCCCCAACAGATCTCTTATTAAAAAAGATTTTGAACTCTGCATGATGACTGACTATTTTTATTTCGTTTCCGCTTCCGCCTATCAATGTAATTGGTGTTTTGTGATTTGTGCAAACTGCTTTAGGCCGTCTGCCACATTTTTATCATGATTACACTTGTCACTCCGTTTAACAACAACAAAAATCTGTTGGAAGTTGGTTTCCTTTCGTTTGGTCTTTTCTTTAAATATATTTTTTTCTGTTGGCAAAATAATTGTATGTTATTTTTGCCCGCCGGCGGTATTTTGACGAAGATTTGGGAATCCCAGGATTCTAAAAGTAATCGAGTTTTCCCGGACGTGGCACACACGCACATACACAGCGGCAGCGGAGGCAGAAGTAACTGTTACTGTAACTGTAACTGAACCGCTAAGCGCCGAGTCAAATGAACAACTGAAATGCGAAACGCCGAACGTTTATTAATCCTTTTAGCGAACATCGCCAGGATACACACACACACACCCCCGCAAGCACGCATACACAGACGCACAGTCAGAGAGGCAAGTGAATTACGCGGATTTGTTGCTGTAAACGGGACAGTTTAGCGCTCAGGCCGACGTCGACGTCGGCAGAGCCAAAAAATATGGCTTGGAAAAAAAGGAAACTTTCGCAATGGCCGCTGCCATTTAACCGTTATTTAATCAGTCGCCTCACAGACGGCGCGCACTCATGCCGTCCCGCTCGCTCGCCAACTTCCGTCATCCCGTTAGCCATTTTGTTGAGCAGAGCAGGACACTGGTCCGCTCTGTCTCTCTCTCTCTTCGCAGGATTTTCCTGCTTGCCATTGGCTGTTACTTTCGTTGGGCCCAACAACCCCCGAATTTTTGATTAGAGCAAAAAGTCACCCTCCTGGCGAAGCTTTCGTTGCCGTTACTTGCGTCCAGTCCGCGTGGGATTCGAAGCCGTGACAGTCGTGTGACCAACGAGCTCTGGCTCGGATCAGGAGGTGCAAGCAGTGCAGGTGCAGGTGCCGTTAGTCAGCCATAGAGCAAGTCCTGCTTTGCCGTCGGTAAGCGGCCAAAACTGTTAGAGAAGGCAGAAAGTTTATCGATAGGACGAAAATTCGAAATATTTCAAAAACAAAGATGCAAAACAATAGTTTTTCTGAGGTCCATGCACTGTTTAATTTCTCCTTCTCAGCTTACATTCCAAATTGAATTCGATGACAAAATTATTAGATTCTAGGCCATAAGAGACTGGACGTACACGTACGATGTAAAATTAAAATTGACTTTGGATAATATAGAGTCCGTCCTGCTTACGCGCCAGAGTTTACTCGACTAAAACTATTCTTAAGCCATTACAACAGCATCCTGTGGGTGCACACAGGTGCGCACTGGGAATGCACGAGAATGCAGGGGGAAACAGGAGCAGGGGCCTCATTTCTGCTCCTCCTGCTCGTTGTTCCTTTGAGACTGATCGATTGAATCGAGGGCAGCTATGGCCGCGCCCACCAGATGGAAGGAGCCGGTGACGAGCACGTCCAGCTGTCCGGAGGTTTCTGTAAGCGGGTACTTCTGGCGAATGGCGACGAAGGTATCGACCATGTGGGCGAAGGCATGGCTATTAGACGGCGTATTCTGGGCGCGACACAGCTCATCCCAGTCATTGGCAATGGCCTGAGACCGGCCCAGCTGCCTTTCCTCGCTGACGGATAGAAACACCTGGCTGGCATGGATCGGCTTCGCTGCGGACAGATTGGGCGAGAAGCAGGCCATGTCGAAGGGATATGTGCGTTGGAGCACCTTCAGTAGCGGCCGGATGTCAGACTGCCCCTTGCGGTTAAAGATCAGGATCTTGGGATTCGGACTGCAAGAGAGGGAAAGCAAGACACAATTTAAAAGGAATGGAAAGAAAAAGGAGTTAGAAACCTCACC
Organism: Drosophila jambulina; assembly: GCA_018152175.1. NCBI lineage: Eukaryota > Metazoa > Arthropoda > Insecta > Diptera > Drosophilidae > Drosophila > Drosophila jambulina. The sequence goes on from JAECXH010000006.1 coordinate 6,135,654, forward strand.
TGTCCTTCACGTTCTTGTGAAACCACTCTGCGCACACCTCTATGCTCTCCAGCGTGTGGGCTCCGTCGAAGAAGAGACGCATCCCCTGCCATTCGACCTTCTGACATCGACCCGGCCAGTGGGCCTTGACCAGGCCTTCCAGGAGCTGTGGATCCATCCGCACCTCGTTGGCGGTGTGGTCCCTTCCCTTCGCTCGCACCAGATAATCCATGGCCAGCTGGACGGCCAGAGAGCCATTCAGCTTAATCACAGCGCTGAGATCTTCGTAGGGCTGGGCGGCGGTCGTCTCCGATTTGAAGTATTCCTCGGTGGGCGGCACCTCGAAGACTGTATCGATGCCATTGTCCTTTGCCCGCTGACGTATCACCTCCAGGCACTCCGGCTGCGTGACATGCGTGAAGACATGCGATCCGGGCTTGATGATGCCTGCCTTCTGATAGGCAATCTCCTCGAGCGTTGTGCCCAGCAGATCCGTATGCTCCAGGGCCAGCGAAGTGATGCCCACGGTGCCCACGTTGCGTACGATATTGGTGCAATCCGATTCCCCGCCTATGCCCACCTCAAGCACGGCCACGTCCACCTTCTCCTCGACGAACACGTGAAAACCCAGTATGGTGACGAACTTGAAGTAGGCGGGCATGTCGTGATCGTGCTCCCGCAACTCCCAGAGGCGATTGTACACCTTCCAGAAGTGCTCCGTGAACTTGGCCTTGTCCAGTGGCTGGCCATTGATGCGGATGCGCTCGTTGGTGGCCAGGATGTGCGGCGAGGAGTAGAAGCCCGTTTTGAGGCCCTGATGGCGCAGGAGGGACTCCGTCAGGGCGCAGGTGGAGCCCTAAAGAAAAACAAAGATCAATGTTGGTAAAGAATCAATTTCAAAGAGAAATTTAAAACTGTTTAAAGGAAGCACAGTTGAATATTATAAGTTTATTTTATGACTCTGTTGATATTTTATTTTGTGATTATATTTAGGTTGGTAATTATATGTGTGCTACAAGGTCACCCCCCATTATCTGAACTTGCCTCCAGCCACGGACAACCTGTTTATCTGATTATAATTTAGTTATCTACGGAACGTATAGCCGGCAAATCAAAATAAGCCAAGTATTGAATGTACCTATAAGCCAAAGCTCAATTTACGGCACACCGAACTTCGAAACGAGAAAGAACCGGAAAGTAAACAATCAGCCAGAGTCTAGAAAGATACCCTAGGAACACAGAAATAATAAGGGTTAAAGGGATATATAAAGAGAGAACAATTTTGGATTTTTAATGGTTATAACTAGATACTTCGTTTTTAAAACTACTGAACCAAGTAAACAACAAATGCGGCTAGAAAGTACGGGGTCTGAAAAGCAATCCATGGCATAAATATTTTTGAGATGTAAAAAAATATATATACATGAAAGATACGAAAGATGAAGTATGTGAAATAACCTATGTTAATGTATCTTCTGAGATACTTCTAATGGAATTCTTACTTGAATTCCACTAACTATATGTTAAATGCTAAATTTGGCTGAGAACATTCATCCTATCAGTCCATTCGATTATCCCCTCAACGCTGCTGGGTATCAGAGACTAAAACAGATCCATCAATAAACAAAATACCATTCGAAAAGCTAAACAAATCTTATCAGCCAGCGAGCGTGCGATTATCGGCCTTGCCAGCGCCGAGAGCTCTCGGAGAGCTGCGACTCTAAGCTTTGGCTAGGTGGCCGTGTGTGGAGGCAGGGGAGAGCTCAAGCTCAGGCCCAAGTTTGGAGCTGGAAACCCACTAAGACATGCCCCAGAGAACTGGTTACAAAGAACTGGTAGAAACAAAGAACTCAAATGCTGACTGACCTTGCCCTTGGTGCCGGCTACATGGATGTAATTCAGCTTCTCCACGGTCTCCAGCGGCAACCCGCTCCGCTCCAGATACTTCAACGTGAACTTCTTGGCGTCCCTCCGGGAAATCACGGAATCCCTGATGGTGTCCTCGTTGGATTGCAGGAAGTTCAGCTGCGCGATGGCTGCCTGCAAATCGAAATTCAAATCAAAATCGTACTTTCCATGATTATTTTTCCGAAGCTCTACCAGAGAGACTCACCTCGAAGGCCTCGTTCACAGCCTTGTTGGTCTCGTCGCTTATTAGCAGGTGGTTCAGCTGCTCCACGGCTTCCTACGAAATACCAAGCAAAATAATATCATAAGTTGATAAATATTTTAATTAAAATAAAAAGGAAAAACTAGACAGGAAGCTAGTTTTGGAAAAACGAAGTTTTTATACCTGTGGAGTGTAAAAATCGACCATAACTCAGCCAAAAATGCATTAAATTCAACTTGGAAAGTTTTTTATGTTAGTTTTTATTAGTTTTTGAAATCTGCATATTTAATTCAAATTTTTTTTTAATTAAAATTTTTTTTGAAGTTTTTAAAAATTTAAAAAATTTTTGAAAAATTTAAAAATTTATCTTTTTGTGGAACATGGCTAGATCGACTCGACTTTTGATGCTGATCAAGAATATATATGATTTATGGGATCGGAAATGACTCCTTCACTGCGTTTGGAACTTCTGACTAAAATTATAAGACTTTTGAAGGGTATAAACAGTTTTGTTTTTTTTTTTTTTTGAGTTACCACTATTTTGTACAAATGTGTAGTACTATTATAATATCATTATAATTATATTTTAGTTATTTAATTATTTTTTTAAAATACGTTTAGACGCCATTTTAATGGCCTTCAAATCTGAAAATATTTCGGCGAATATTTTAATAGCTGCAACATTGCAACATTGCAAATTCTCCTAAGCTAAAACTTTACTTAAAACTACATATGTTTTAATTATTTCGCCAATGAAATAATATTTTTATGTGGCTACTTGTAATCCCAATTACAAGCTTAAAACTTTGCCAAAAATTAGCATATGCTATTCATTACTTGAAATTAAAATCGAAATGGAAACATTTCAGCTCAAAGAAGCCAGGTTGGGTAAAATGAGATTTTCGAAATTTGAAAGCTGGAATCGTTTGCCCATCGTTTGCCCATGTTTGCCCACCCTTTACTTTTTTTTGCCCACGTCCAGTTTCGAAAATATGGAATTTCGAAAATTTTCGAAAATTTTCGAAAATCAAAAAATTGACTTTTTTCAAAATTTTTTTTTGGAAATCGCAATAGAATCGTTTGCCCACGTTTGCCCACCCTTTAGAATTTTGAAAAAATTTCAAATTTAGAAAATGTTCAAAAATGTTCTACCAAAATTTGAATTTTTAAAATTTGAAAGATGCAATCGTTTGCCCATCTTTTGCCCATGATTGCCCACCCTTTACTTTTTTTTGCCCACGTCCAGTTTTGAAAATATTCAACTTCAAAAATTTTCCAAAACCAAAAATTGACTTTTCTCAAATTTTTTCTTTGAAATCAATATAAAATCGTTTGCCCACGTTTGCCCACCCCTTAGAATTTTGAAAAAATAAAAACTTTAAAAAATATGGAACTTTAAAAATTTGCTCCGGTTTAACAGGGAAGAAATATATTTTCCATCTCCCAACACAAAATATTTCCAACAAAAACGTTTGCCCACCTCTTAAAACTAAAAAATAAGGATTGCCCATCTCTTAAAACTAAAAAATAAGGAATGCCCACCTCTTAAAACTAATAAATAACGATTGCCCACCTCTTAAAACTAAAAAATAAGGAATGCCCACCTCTTAAAACTAAAAAATAAGGAATGCCCACCTCTTAAAACTAAAAAATAAGAAATGCCCACCCCTTAAAACTAAAAAATAAGAAATGCCCACCCTTAAAACTAAAAAATAAGAAATGCCCACCTCTTAAAACTAAAAAATAAGAAATGCCCACCCCTTAAAACTAAAAAATAAGCAATGCCCATCTCTTAAAACTAAAAAATAAGCAATGCCCACCCCTTAAAACTAAAAAATAAGAAATGCCCACCTCTTAAAACTAAAAATAAGAAATGCCCACCTCTTAAAACTAAAAAATAAGAAATGCCCACCCCTTAAAACTAAAAAATAAGCAATGCCCACCCCTCAAAACTAAAAATAAGAAATGCCCACCCCTTAAAACTAAAAAATAAGAAATGCCCACCCCTTAAAACTAAAAAATAAGGAATGCCCACCTCTTAAAACTAAAAAATAAGAAATGCCCACCCCTTAAAACTAAAAAATAAGCAATGCCCATCTCTTAAAACTAAAAAATAAGAAATGCCCACCCCTTAAAACTAAAAAAGAAGCAATGCCCATCTCTTAAAACTAAAAAATAAGCAATGCCCACCCCTTAAAACTAAAAAATAAGCAATGCCCATCTCTTAAAACTAAAAAATAAGCAATGCCCACCCCTTAAAACTAAAAAATAAGCAATGCCCACCCCTTAAAACTAAAAAATAAGAAATGCCCACCCCTTAAAACTAAAAAATAAGAAATGCCCACCTCTTAAAACTAAAAAATAAGAAATGCCCACCCCTTAAAACTAAAAAATAAGCAATGCCCATCTCTTAAAACTAAAAAATAAGCAATGCCCACCCCTCAAAACTAAAAAATAAGAAATGCCCACCTCTTAAAACTAAAAAATAATGATTGCCCACCCTCTAAAATTATTTTTTATCGTTTACCCACCCTTTAAAAATTAATATTTTTAAGAAAAAACGTTTGCCCACCTCTTGAAAATAAAAATAAGGATTGACCATCCTCTAAAATTAACTTTCATCGTTTGACCACCTCTTAAAATTAAAAAATGATTATTGACCACCCCTTAAAAATAAAACATAAGGATTGACCATTCCTAAAATTAACTTTTATCTTTTGCCCACCCCTTAAAACTAAATAAAAAACATTGAAATAACGCTCAATAAATTAACCCTTTCGCACAGGTGAATATATCAACCTTAAAAAAAGGTTAAAAAGTAGCTTGGGAATTTCTTTAAACGGCTACCTGTTAAATTCTATATTCGATTAAAATTTTCCGTTCATTCAATTTTACACGAGACAGGTCAACTATTCCCGATTAACATCGTAAGGCAAGTGGCGGAACGGGATACCGGGAAGAGCCAGGCAAAAATCGCAGTTTTGGGATTTCCCGCCACTCTGTCGCCAAATTTCAGTAGCACCAATGTCGTAAACATGGGCCAGACAGAGTGGCGAGCGAACGACCAACAGGTGCGCCAAGGAATACACACTGTCTCTTTCTTGCAAACTCGGGATCGCGGAGTTTTGTGGTTTCTCCCGACACTCTGTCGCCAAATTTCGGTGGAATTTGTTTTTGTAAAGTCACGGATCGCTGAACGCGAAGAAGTGTCTAGGACGACTTACTGTCGCCTCTGCATGCCTGTGTATGCTTTTTTTGTGGGTTCTTTGCGTTCAACGATTCCACAAAAAAAAACATAACGGGAAAAGCCAGGCAAAGGCAAGCCATACATACACAGGCATGCAGAGGCGCCAGTAAGTCGTCCTAGACACTTCTTCGCGTTCAGCGATCCGTGACTTTACAAAAACAAATTCCACCGAAATTTGGCGACAGAGTGTCGGGAGAAACCACAAAACTCCGCGATCCCGAGTTTGCAAGAAAGAGACAGTGTGTATTCCTTGGCGCACCTGTTGGTCGTTCGCTCGCCACTCTGTCTGGCCCATGTTTACGACATTGGTGCTACTGAAATTTGGCGACAGAGTGGCGGGAAATCCCAAAACTGCGATTTTTGCCTGGCTCTTCCCGGTATCCCGTTCCGCCACTTGCCTTACGATGTTAATCGGGAATAGTTGACCTGTCTCGTGTAAAATTGAATGAACGGAAAATTTTAATCGAATATAGAATTTAACAGGTAGCCGTTTAAAGAAATTCCCAAGCTACTTTTTAACCTTTTTTTAAGGTTGATATATTCACCTGTGCGAAAGGGTTAATTTATTGAGCGTTATTTCAATGTTTTTTATTTAGTTTTAAGGGGTGGGCAAAAGATAAAAGTTAATTTTAGGAATGGTCAATCCTTATGTTTTATTTTTAAGGGGTGGTCAATAATCATTTTTTAATTTTAAGAGGTGGTCAAACGATGAAAGTTAATTTTAGAGGATGGTCAATCCTTATTTTTTATTTTCAAGAGGTGGGCAAACGTTTTTTCTTAAAAATATTAATTTTTAAAGGGTGGGTAAACGATAAAAAATAATTTTAGAGGGTGGGCAATCATTATTTTTTAGTTTTAAGAGGTGGGCATTTCTTATTTTTTAGTTTTGAGGGGTGGGCATTGCTTATTTTTTAGTTTTAAGAGATGGGCATTGCTTATTTTTTAGTTTTAAGGGGTGGGCATTTCTTATTTTTTAGTTTTAAGAGGTGGGCATTTTTATTTTTTAGTTTTAAGGGGTGGGCATTTTTTATTTTTTAGTTTTAAGGGGTGGGCATTGCTTATTTTTTAGTTTTAAGGGGTGGGCATTGCTTATTTTTTAGTTTTAAGAGATGGGCATTGCTTATTTTTTAGTTTTAAGGGGTGGGCATTGCTTATTTTTTAGTTTTAAGAGATGGGCATTGCTTCTTTTTTAGTTTTAAGGGGTGGGCATTTCTTATTTTTTAGTTTTAAGAGATGGGCATTGCTTATTTTTTAGTTTTAAGGGGTGGGCATTTCTTATTTTTTAGTTTTAAGAGATGGGCATTGCTTCTTTTTTAGTTTTAAGGGGTGGGCATTTCTTATTTTTTAGTTTTAAGAGGTGGGCATTCCTTATTTTTTAGTTTTAAGGGGTGGGCATTTCTTATTTTTTAGTTTTAAGAGATGGGCATTGCTTATTTTTTAGTTTTAAGGGGTGGGCATTTCTTATTTTTTAGTTTTAAGAGGTGGGCATTTCTTATTTTTTAGTTTTAAGGGGTGGGCATTTCTTATTTTTTAGTTTTGAGGGGTGGGCATTGCTTATTTTTTAGTTTTAAGAGATGGGCATTGCTTATTTTTTAGTTTTAAGGGGTGGGCATTTCTTATTTTTTAGTTTTAAGAGGTGGGCATTTCTTATTTTTTAGTTTTAAGGGGTGGGCATTTCTTATTTTTTAGTTTTGAGGGGTGGGCATTGCTTATTTTTTAGTTTTAAGAGATGGGCATTGCTTATTTTTTAGTTTTAAGGGGTGGGCATTTCTTATTTTTTAGTTTTAAGAGGTGGGCATTTCTTATTTTTTAGTTTTAAGGGGTGGGCATTTCTTATTTTTTAGTTTTAAGAGGTGGGCATTCCTTATTTTTTAGTTTTAAGGGGTGGGCATTTCTTATTTTTTAGTTTTAAGAGATGGGCATTGCTTATTTTTTAGTTTTAAGGGGTGGGCATTTCTTATTTTTTAGTTTTAAGAGGTGGGCATTTCTTATTTTTTAGTTTTAAGGGGTGGGCATTTCTTATTTTTAGTTTTGAGGGGTGGGCATTGCTTATTTTTTAGTTTTAAGAGATGGGCATTGCTTATTTTTTAGTTTTAAGGGGTGGGCATTTCTTATTTTTTAGTTTTAAGAGGTGGGCATTTCTTATTTTTTAGTTTTAAGGGGTGGGCATTTCTTATTTTTTAGTTTTGAGGGGTGGGCATTGCTTATTTTTTAGTTTTAAGAGATGGGCATTGCTTATTTTTTAGTTTTAAGGGGTGGGCATTTCTTATTTTTTAGTTTTAAGAGGTGGGCATTTCTTATTTTTTAGTTTTAAGGGGTGGGCATTTCTTATTTTTTAGTTTTAAGGGGTGGGCATTTCTTATTTTTTAGTTTTAAGAGGTGGGCATTTCTTATTTTTTAGTTTTAAGAGATGGGCATTGCTTATTTTTTAGTTTTAAGGGGTGGGCATTGCTTATTTTTTAGTTTTAAGAGATGGGCATTGCTTATTTTTTAGTTTTAAGGGGTGGGCATTGCTTATTTTTTAGTTTTAAGGGGTGGGCATTGCTTATTTTTTAGTTTTAAGAGATGGGCATTGCTTCTTTTTTAGTTTTAAGGGGTGGGCATTTCTTATTTTTTAGTTTTAAGAGGTGGGCATTTCTTATTTTTTAGTTTTAAGAGGTGGGCATTCCTTATTTTTTAGTTTTAAGGGGTGGGCATTTCTTATTTTTTAGTTTTAAGGGGTGGGCATTTCTTATTTTTTAGTTTTGAGGGGTGGGCATTGCTTATTTTTTAGTTTTAAGGGGTGGGCATTTCTTATTTTTAGTTTTAAGAGGTGGGCATTTCTTATTTTTTAGTTTTAAGAGATGGGCATTGCTTATTTTTTAGTTTTAAGGGGTGGGCATTTCTTATTTTTTAGTTTTAAGAGGTGGGCATTTCTTATTTTTTAGTTTTAAGGGGTGGGCATTTCTTATTTTTTAGTTTTAAGGGGTGGGCATTTCTTATTTTTTAGTTTTAAGAGGTGGGCATTCCTTATTTTTTAGTTTTAAGAGGTGGGCATTCCTTATTTTTTAGTTTTAAGAGGTGGGCATTCCTTATTTTTTAGTTTTAAGAGATGGGCAATCCTTATTTTTTAGTTTTAAGAGGTGGGCAAACGTTTTTGTTGGAAATATTTTGTGTTGGGAGATGGAAAATATATTTCTTCCCTGTTAAACCGGATCAAATTTTTAAAGTTCCATATTTTTTAAAGTTTTTATTTTTTCAAAATTCTAAGGGGTGGGCAAACGTGGGCAAACGATTTTATATTGATTTCAAAAAGAAAAATTTGAGAAAAGTCAATTTTTGGTTTTTGGAAAATTTTTGAAGTTGAATATTTTCAAAACTGGACGTGGGCAAAAAAAAGTAAAGGGTGGGCAATCATGGGCAAAAGATGGGCAAACGATTGCATCTTTCAAATTTTAAAAATTCAAATTTTGATAGAACATTTTTGAACATTTTCTAAATTTGAAATTTTTTCAAAATTCTAAAGGGTGGGCAAACGTGGGCAAACGATTCTATTGAGATTTCCAAAAAAAATTTTGAAAAAAGTCAATTTTTTGATTTTCGAAAATTTTCGAAAATTTTCGAAATTCCATATTTTCGAAACTGGACGTGGGCAAAAAAAAGTAAAGGGTGGGCAAACATGGGCAAACGATGGGCAAACGATTCCAGCTTTCAAATTTCGAAAATCTCATTTTACCCAACCTGGCTTCTTTGAGCTAAACATTTCGTCTAAGACCTAGTTATATCGAAGATATAGCAAGGAAAAAGTTGTGGACTCACCTCGAAGGCATCATTGCAATCCTGGTCGCATTTTTTGGTCTCAATGACTCCTCTGCCATCGTTGACGCTCTTCTGCAACTCGGGATTGAAGACCAGCTCGGCCAGGGTGTAGCTGGGCGGGCTCGAGTGCTGCTCCCTGGCGGCCCGCAGACGTGCCTCCCTCATGCTCTGGCGGTTGCTCACTGTGCTCCGACGGCTGCTGCTCACTGCGCTGAGGGTGCTCGAAAAGCTGACGGGGAGCAGTCTGGGCACACAGACACGGCACAGCTGGCGATTCGCCATATTTATAGAGCGTTTCTCGGCTGGCGCTCTCTGGTCGTCTGGTCGCGACTCTCGCTGGCGGGGACAGCGGTATCTGCGGGACGAAACAGAGCCAAAAAGCTGGTAAATACAAACTCTACTTAGACGTTGAGTCAGTTAGGCGCCGGTCCGTTTGCGTGGCTAGTAAGGTGTACGCACCAGGCGCGCCTATCGTCTAAAATAACTATTTCGCAAATGTATTCAAATATTGCGCCAGATAACGGGTAACGGATACCGATTGCGATAACTGGATAAGCTCTTCGCACAAACACAGCGCGATAACGATAATCGAGGACATATGCGGCAACCCTGCAGCCGCACACCTGCACACATTCCATGCAACGGCATGGCCGATGCCGTGTACGTGCAATAAACAAAACAAAACAAATCAACAAACAGCACTTGATACCAAGAATCTGGCCACTCACTTTATTGTCGCGCTATTGATGTATGCTCTTTAGCCACTTTTCAGTTGTCGTCCCTGTCGAGTATTGAGAAATATTGGGCATTATTTGTTTGGCAATGAACTCTTAAGTAATCTCACGCACACACGCACGGCCCTACATAAAACATGTGGACGGCGAAAACAGATGTTATTGCTTCAGCGGCGACAGGTTGGCGAATTTCCAGCCAAGTTGTGAAATTTGCAGCCAAGGGAAATAACTGTGTTCCTAAGTTTATCTTGAATTTAGAAATGTCCCGGCATTATTTAAATATTTTGATTGGCTAGAAACCGCTTACTGAGGCCGGCCGCTCTCAAGCAAATGGTGAAATGTCAAATACAGATGTCATACAGTTATGTACCTGTTTAGCTATTTTAGCTATGTTTTCTGTGCTCATCACAGCCGCGTGGTCACCAGTGGCAGGGAGAGCATCTCTATCAGCCAGCACGCGGATATTTGTTTTGAAACCGAAATATACGTTTGGATCCCAAAATAATGACAGAAACCAGCAGCAATTCCGGCTGTAGCCCTCGCCTGGGCATGTGCGAGGTGTGCGCCGCCAATGAGGCGCGCTACGCCTGTCCCAAGTGTGAGGTAAAAACCTGCTGCCTGCCCTGCGTGCAGATCCACAAGAAGGAGCTGGCCTGCGACGGCCAGCGGGACCGCACCAAATTCGTGCCCCTCAGCCAGATGACGGCTCGCGAATTCATGAGCGACTACTGCTTCCTGGAGGAGGCCACACGCTACGCGGAGGCGCGCAAGACGGATCGCAGCAAGCGCTTCACCCACGACAACAGCAACAACAGAGGCCTCTCAGTGCCGCAGCACCGACTGCGAACGGCGGCGTACTGGCGCAATATCCGACTGGAACTGCAGCTGCCGAACTTTACAAGGCACAAAGAGAACACCACGTACCTAGACTGGAAGCAGAGACGCCTCTTCTGGCGTGTGGAGTGGATCTTCGTGAACATTCCGCTTGAGGAGGAAAACGATGGCCAGGCGGAGCCAGTGGCCCGCTTCGTAGATGCCCGTTGCGATGAGCATGAAACGCTGGCAAAACTAGCTTTGAAGTATGTGGATCTGCAGCAGGAGACGGCGCTGAATCATCGCAAGCGTTTGGCCCACCACCAAACGGCGGGCATTGGCCAACTGAGCTTCTGGCTGCGTGCCGAAGGCGTTCCCCGTAGTGCCACACGTTGCTATGCCCTGGAGGCGGCCACGCCTTTGGGCAAGAATCTAGCCGGGAAGACCATCGTCGAGTTTCCCACCATTTATGTCACCTACGAACCGAAGCCGCCTTTGGGACTCGAGGCCATCGAAAGCGGTAAAGCTTAATCCTCACATTGTTATTAAGATTTTCCTAAAATGAACTTATTTTAACTCAAAGATGATCTGGAACTGGAAGAAGAGACATCCGCGTCCCCGCCAGCTGCCAAGAAAGCCAAGAAAGAGCATCTGTTAGAGGAAGAGATCCTGGCCTCTAAGGATCGCAGCAAGCGTGTCACCCACAATAAAGGCAACAACAGCAGACTCTCGGCGCCATCGCAGCACCGACTGCGAAAGGCGGCGTACTGGCGCAATGTCCGACTACAGCTGCAGCAGCCGAACTGCAGCAGGCACATAGAGAACACCACGTGTCTGGACTGGAAGCTGGGCCGCCTCTTCTGGCGCGTGGAGTGGATGTTCGTGAACACACCGATGGAGGAAGTGAACGATTGCCAGATCCAGCCAATAACCCGCTTCGCGGATGCCCGTTGCGATGAGCACGACACGCTGCAGAATCTCATCCTTAAATATGTGGATCTGCAGCAGGAGACGGCGCAGGATCATCGCCAGTGTTTGGTTCGCCACCAAACGGCGGGCATCGGTCAGCTGAGCTTCTGGCTGCGTGCCGAGACTGTTCAGGATAGGGCAACACGTTGCTATGCCCTGGAAGCGACCACATCGCTGGGCAAGAATCTAGCCGGCAAGACCATCATCGAGTTTCCCACCATCTTCGTTACCTACGAACCAAAGCCGCCCGTGGGACTTGAGGCAATTGAAAGCGGTGCAGACAATCTGGACCTGGAAGAAGAGACATTTGCGTTCGCGTCAGATGAAGAGGAAGAGATTGATGTTTTTCACGGTATTGCCACTGCCTTTTCTAGCGACGATGACAGTGAACCCGAACCCAAACCAGAAGAAGAACCCGAAGACGAGGATGAAGGCGACGATGACGATGAGGATGACTTGGCTTTCGAGGAAAGTTACACAGAACAAGGCGATGCGTAGCCTTTAGAAAGGGAATAAGGTACATAGCAGATAGATAGCGATGCTGCAGGACAATGCAACTTGAGGAAGATTTCCAGCCCTTAGTTAAAGATAAAACAAGGTGTAGATTAGTTTTTACATAAATCTTGTATATTTCCTCATACGCATTTGATTTAGTTTATTTTTTGTAATTATTTTAGGCTAATTAAACGTTACGAATTCAAACCACGCTTCGACTTGGCTTCGGTCTAGGTTCCATCATCATATCTTGCATGTACGCATGTCGTGTATATAATCTATATATTTATATAAAGAAGTTTTGGGGTGAAAACCAAGGTTACAAAGAGTTCTCGGGGCTAATCTTCGTTTCGGCTGACTCTACATCTATAGTTTCATTTCGAATAAACCAATTTAGCTTTTTCCATTTGTACATAATACATATATGTGTGTGCCAGTATATTATATATCTCTATATATTCCTATATTATTTTACTTTCTTTCGTTCGCTTTTCGCGTTTTTCGGGTTTGCCTGCACCAGTTTTTTTGTTGTTATTAAAATATAATTTAAAGCATATAATATATATATAAACAAACAAACAAGTTTCTAACAAATCAACATTTTCAAAATGCATTTCACGGTTAAAGTAAGAAAAAAAAAACGAATAAATGAAAATAAGAGGGAAACACTGAAAAACCATTGAAATTTCTCTAAAAATACATATTTATAATTATATATATATAATTGGAATCATGTTTTGCATATTATTCACACCAATCGGTCGTAAGGAAGGGAGGCACACAGAGAGAGGGGTAGGAGGATACATCGAGATGGGGGAACTCCCTTAGCCAATTTCGTGTTCTTGCAGAGATACAGATTAGATAGATCCGATATAGTAACAGTTCTTGTAGATGTCTGCTTTTGCTGCTGCGCCCCCCTTACAAAGTTCACATATAATCTGCTGAACACTCAAAAAATAATCATAAAAACTATGCAACATACAAAAGAAACACGTATATAATATATAAACAGAAGTGGGGGGTAATATCAGGGGGCTTATGGGGTGTTTTGGGCTCAGAGGGATGCGGGGATCGGGTTTTTATAGTTTACATAGAGAAAATTTACATATATATTTAGCTAGTCGTACATAAATCGCTTTCTTTCATCGTTTCCTCTTGGATTCATTCACTAAACACGTTAAGACATCGATCGCACACACACGCACACACACGGATACGTGACACAATTTGTTAACGATTTAATTCTTTTAATTTATTTAAATTAATTTAGTAGACACATACGCATACACAGAAAGGACAGTGGGAGAGAGAGGGGGAGATAAAGACAGACGACAGACAGAGCTTTGGATGAGTTCCGGAAAAGGTCGGTTTCGGGTGGGGTGAATCTGTCCCCCGTGCTGAATGGGTTTCCTCGTTCGCGTTATGATTGTTTCTTGTGTCTGTGATGAGTGTGTTTTGTTTGTGTGTGTGTGGGTGTGTGTGCGTGCACCAGGGGAAAACATTTATACGTAGCTCGAGGATCATCATCTCCTGCAATGTAGACAGAGAGAAAGAGAGCATTAGGGAGGGCAGAAGATATCAGTATATCGAAACTGTACCGGTAAATGATGTCATATATATCTATATCACGATCTAATATAATCAAAGAAAAGCTTGGAATTAATTAAACTCTATAATATCCATAGTTTTTAACGTTAAGTGCAATAATTTCGATAAATCACAATCCTATTGTCGACCAATCGTATCGTAATTTTACCCTCAAGAAAATCCCTTGTCAGAATTCAATTGGAATCCCTTCCACCTTCATGGCTCACTCACTTTTCGTTGGCATTTGTTAAGGCAGCTCTCTCCTCCCGCTCCTGATCAGGCTCCCTTTTCATTTCCATCGCTTCCTGATGCCGCTGCTCCTACTGCTACTGCGGCTGCTGCCCGGGCGCCGCTCCAGGCACAAAGTAACCGCCCTGAGGCACTGCCGCCGGCGCCATTATCGGAGCCAGCACATTCTCGGGTGTCGCCGACATGGGAGCACCCGAGGGATTAAACACATCCACATAGGAGTTCTTCAGGGCTGCGAATAGAGTGGGGGATTAGTCAGGTTCCTTTGAAATCCGAGGCTTTCACTTACTCCGATTGCGTTGCATCTTGAACATGTTCGACTGCAGCTTGGGCTGGGGTCCGCCGGGAATGGCAGCGGTGGCGCCGGCAGCTGGATTAGGCTGTCCGGCTGCCACTGGTGCTGGTGATGAGGCAGGTAATGGCATCGTGGGAATCATCTCGGGGGCCGGCGCAGCCGTATAGTCAACGGGGCTGCCGTACATCATCTGCGGTTGCTGTTGCTGCTGCAGCTGCTGTGGCTGCTGCTGCTGTTGCGACTGATCCAGCAACTGGTGCTCTGCCTGATGATTACTAAACATTGGGGGATTGGCTGTCATTCCCAGCCCCCCTGGCGGCATACTGGCCACGCCCAAGTCGCTCATCTTGGGCGGCGGCTTGAAGCTCTCCGCCTCGTCGCCATTGCCCTCGGTGTTTGTCCAGCACTTGCGCTCCTTGTCCCACACAATGGTCGGGTTCTTGTCGTCCGGCAGGATCATTTGGTTCTTCGGCTTCAGCGACAGCTTGTTCCAGAGACCGCCGAACCAGCCAGAGTTCTGATTGCCAGACGGGGCACTGATTCAGAAGAGAGGAAGTTGTTGATCTTAGCACGTCACGGGTAACTCGCTGCGATTGGAACTCACCCAAGGTCGCCGCCAGAGTTGGCCTGCTTGCCGGCGGCCGCCGCTGCCTGCTGCTGTTTGCCGGCAGCATCGAAGGTGGCTCCTCCTCTAAGCGAGGGCTTCTGGCCGCCATCATCCTCGTCGTCGTAGCTCTTCGACTTGGGCATGGAGATGGCCGGACGACCCTGCTGCGGCTGCTGGAGCTGTCGTTGTCAACGGTCGGTGGTGGAGAAATGGCATTGGATTAGTCTTGGGCGATGACAAAGCGTTTCGGGATTAGGCAAAAGTCATGGTTAGTAACAGAGAACAGAGAGTGGTTAGGCGTAAGTAAAATCGAACGAACGAACGAAGGAACAACAAATGAACTGGCGCAGTCAAAGGAACTCTTCCCGGGCTCACTGGGCCCGAGACTACAGCTAACAGATTGCTTAGAAGGGCCTTAAGACTAGTTTACGAGCTAACAGCTAACGGACCAGCCGGGTCCCAGGTACAGAAGGCTGCCACTTGCACTTGCTCCACCTCATCTCTTCTCTAGGCTTGCTTTACAATTTCTTCTTAGATCTAAGAGCCAGGCCAGCGTCTGCCATGGTGGTGGCGCTGGTGCTGCTCCTGCTGGTGGTGGGCGCATCAATATCGAAGGTGCGCACCTCCCTCTTCTTGCTCTGCTTGCTGTCCAGGTAGCTCTCGAACCTGCTCAGGCTCTGCTCCACCTCGGTGCACATTTTCTTGTAGTTGAGCGGTATGGCGGGATTGGCTATCAGCTCCTCCATGGACCACACATGCTGCGGCTGGGCAGCGCCGGCTGCTACTCCCGCTCCCGCCGCCTCTTTGCTTGGGATAATGCCATACTTGTTGAGCAGGCTGTGCGTGTAGTAGTCCCCGTCATCGTAGCTCTCCTCGTCCGCACCATCGCCATAGGGGAATAGCTCGTCGTCGTCCAAGTCCTCCTCCTCCTCGTCCTCTTCTATGGCCTGCTCCTCCCCCTCGGCATCCTCGTCTATCACGTAGTCGTGCAGCATGTAGCTTCGATAACGCTGCAGGTCGCTGCGATCGGCATTGGCCTCGGGATCATAGGAGTTGCTGCTCTTCAGCAGACTTTGGCCCTGGCCCAGCGGCATGTCAATGGGATAGGTGCCGTTGAAGACGATGTGCGGCTTCCGGGCGCCGAAATTCAGGCAAGGCTTGGCCTGGGCCACGGCCAGAAGACTACTCTTCTGCTCCTCATCCTCCACGTGCTGTTGTTGGTCAAACTCTTGATCCGACTCAGCTATGGTCGTTGGCAGCTTAAAGTTGACACGCTTGGCGCCGCTGGCGGAGGATGATCCTGGTCTCGTTGGTGGCGTCAGCGAGGCTGTTGTGGTTGTGGTGGCTGTGCTCGGGCCTGCTGTGGAAGTGGCTGCTTTGGCGTTTATGAAACGCGTGGGCGTGGTTAGCGTTTTGGGCGTGGCTAAGTAGGGACTACATTGGCGGTTAGGCTTTCTACAACTTGGCAATTGATTAGGGACTGCTGCTGAGGCTGAGGCAGAGGCTGTCGCTGCGGCTGCTGTCGAGTTGCTGCTGCGGCTGCTGATGCTGCTGCTGGTAGCTTGATGTCGTTTATTTATGGTGGAAAAGCTACTTACATCATTCAAATTGAATGCCTTGGTCGAGGATGAAGGCGATGACGCCGCCGCTGCCACTGTTGCTGGCGTGATTTGGGCAATTGCTGCTGCTGCCGCGGCTATCGAAGGTGTGGCCGGAGCTCCTGGTGCTGGCTTTTTGCGCAAGGAACTGGCACTGATCTTCTCCTGCTTCAAGGCATTCGACTTGAAGCGATTGCTGCCATTGCTGCGCGTGTGCTGCTCCAGTTGCTGCTGCTCAAGCTTCTGCTGCTGCCGCTTGGCCAGCAACTGCTGACTCTCATCCTCCTCCTCGGTCAACGATGCTTGATTCTCATTCGGCTGCATTCCATATGGATTATAGGACATGGTGTTTATTGTGACAAGAAACTTGTTAGGATGCTTGGTGGGAGGCCAGGCTTAAACAGGATACACACACAACTCAAAATATAAGATAGAGACACTCTTCACAGCGACCAACTTAAGACGAACCCAAGAGCACACGAAGAACAGAAAACAAAGAAGAAAATCTAAGAGGTAACCCCCTAAAATACAAAGGTAAAGGCCTGCTTACGAAATAATAATGCTATTCGGAGGGAGAGTCAGGAAAGGTGTTCTTCAGGGGGACTAGGCCACGGGGAGGTGTTGAAACTGAAACTGAACTCGAACCTACCTCATCGCCGTACGGTGGCTGCTGTGTG
The DNA here is from genome assembly GCA_018152175.1 of Drosophila jambulina. Classification (NCBI taxonomy): domain Eukaryota; kingdom Metazoa; phylum Arthropoda; class Insecta; order Diptera; family Drosophilidae; genus Drosophila; species Drosophila jambulina. The sequence goes on from JAECXH010000006.1 coordinate 6,152,812, forward strand.
CCGGACCAGTAGTCGAAGCCATAGGCAGGAGCAGCTGCAGGCGCAGCCTCCGATGCCTGTCCCTGGTAGGCCTCAGTGGCTGTGTCCACTTGGCCATAAGTGGAGGTCAGCAGCTGCTGGTCGTACGGCTGCTGGGCTGCCGTATTGGGATCGTAGTAGAGCGGAGGTTGCTGCTGTTGCTGTGTCTGGCCATAGGCTTCTGTCTCCGGCTGGGCTTGTGGTGGGGCTGGCTCATAGTATTGCTGCTGCGGAGGCGCTGGCGGCTGCTGCTGCTGCTGTTGTTCCGGCAGGGGCTGTGCCTCAGCCGGCGGCGGAGGCTGCTCCAGGGCGTATTGCGTATTGCGGTATTGCATGTTTAGTTCCCTGAACTGCTTGTTCACCTCTGCAAATTGCTGATAAATTTCGTCCTGCTGCTGATGCTGCTCCTGCTGTTGTTGCTGCTCCTGCTGCTGCTGCTGCTGGAGCTGCTCCTGTTGGGGTGGCTGAAAGCAAGCATCCCATTAGCTAGCTCTTTAGGCTGAAAACTAGTTGTAAATACTCACCAGATCGGCCAGTGAGCGCAGCTGGCGGAGCCAGGTCTTCTCTTCCGGAGCGGCCGCATCCTTGCCGCTGGCATTCGGGGGACTCGCAAAGGAGACGCGGTTGATAAGAATGGGATCGTGGTAGCGTAGACGTTCGGCCAGGCCGCAGACCTACCAGAGGAAAAAGACAGACATTAGACATAGACATAGAAAGCTTCTCCTTCTTCTCTTCACCCTTGCTTACCCGCTGGATAAAGTCGCTGTCGTAGCTCTCCGGCTTGAGCTCAATGTGTCGCGCGATCTGCTCTAGGTAGTTGGTGCAGCGGAAGTGCTGGCCATAGTCGAGGATGCGCGTGGCCAGCAGGAACTTGTAGTGCTGGAAGTTGGCGATGCTGAACTTGGGATCGAACAGGGAGCGGGCGTACTCGTAGATCTCCGTCATGATGATGGCCTCGTTGCTGGCGAACTCGTTGAAGGGCTTGTAGTGCGACGCACCCAGCAGGATCAGGCGGGGCACGTTGGCCGTGAGCGTGGTTAGCTCCGTGGCGGAGCTATCGTAGCGCCCGAACTCCTCCTGGGCCACCAGATAGCAAAAGTGGGCCGCATAGATGTCGCCGCGCTGGAACAGCGTGTCGCCGAGGGCCACCACCGAGCTGCGGTCGTACTCCGGCTGGCGGCTCTTGTTCGTGACCAGAATGGAGAGATGCGAACGCCAGTCGCCCCACTGCTCGTCCCGCAGCTGGCTGACACAGGCCGGCGTGCGGCAGCTCTTCATCTGGTAGAGCGTCTGCAGGGGATCGTTCGCCTTGATGGCGCGATTGAGGAACTTCTGGGCCACATCGGTCAGGGCATAGCGATCCTCGTAGAGGGCCAAGAAGAAGGCATGCGTCCACAGGCCGTTGTCGGTGGCCCACTGGAGGGCCTCCTCGACGTTGCCGCGCAGCACATAGCTGCGGAACTTGTCCGTGGCCGCCTGTTCCGACAGCGGTGACGAGGCTGGGCCTGCTGCTTCACCCGCCGCCGTGTTGGCACCTACAGTAGCTGCACCGGCTGCGGGCTCTGGGACAGCACCAGCTCCTCCCGCCTCACTGTCCGCCTCCGAGTCGTCTAGTGTCTTCTCTGCCTGAGCCTGAGACTGGCCATCTTGCTGCTGCTGTTCGTCCGCATCTGGCTCGGCCTCCGCCTCGTATTCGCTCGGGTCGTAGGGATACTCCTGCTGGTTGTCCAGCAACAGGTCGCCCACATCCGTGTCGGCAATGTACTGGAAGGGAGAAACGTTAGGACTGCAGGGGAACACATTTACCAGGTCTTCTTACCCCGTTCTGACGCAGCAGCAGAATGAGCAGGTTCCACATGAGGGCGTGCGAGGCGCGATACTTGTTCACGCTGCCCTGCGGCTTCTTCTGCGTGGCATACAGCACAGTGCAGCCGCGAGTGGGTCCCAGGCGTATCTGCTCCTTGCAGAAGCTAATGATCTTGTCCTTGTGCAGCTTGCGGCCCTGCAACGGGCCCGGATACATGCGGAGCAGGCTGCTCGTACCGTCGCGAATGCGAAGCGGCGCCACCTCCACATCGTTCCGCAATCGTCCCCGGCCGGCGTACTTGGGCTTCACCCGCAGGAGCAGGCTCATCGCATACGAGGCCACCAGATGCGGCCGGTTGAACATGAGAGGAGTGCGCCGCCTGGGCGGACGGGCCACCACAGCGGTGGTGGTCACACCTCCATACGTGCTCGAGGGTGCTGCTTCTGCTGCTGCTTCACCAGGAGTGGCGGCAGCTCTGTGATCGCAAGTGGCGGGAAAATACGACAATGATTAATCAGTATTTATATAGGGTTTAGAATAATATATATGTAGAGGGGTAAATAATACAATTTATCATGCAAAATCGAAAAGGTTAGGTGGGTATAGGGTCTGAGAGGCAATTGGGGTAGCTCAGGTTGTCAGGGGTTCGGGAGATCAGGAGTTCGGGAGTTCAGATGATCAGGAGTCCAGGGAAAACAGGAATTCCGGGAAGAGAAGAACCCATCATTGATCGGCGAAAGACAACTTCAACAGTTCCTCCTCCCGCTGCATGCGACTTTAAGCTCCACGTTTATTTACAGTTCAAACACATGAATAATAAAGACCGATATTTGCCATAAGATTTGATTATTAGGATGTTTTTTCGCTTAGTTTATTGCAAAAATAAAAAATAGACTTTTTCGATCAAAAAACGTATAACTCCCCATTTGAATTCTTTAAAAGCCTCTTTTAAATCTTGATAACTTGCTAATCGTATAGAATGAACCAATATGGTGAGTTCCGGGTGTAAAAATATATACCTAAGCACAATACTGTTATTATACCCTTGCAGGGCATTATAATATTAGTCAGATATTTAAATATATATATAAATCATATCAATTTTGATCAGCATTAATTAGTCCATTACCTAATAAAAACTAACTCAGGAATGTTTTCAGAATTGAAATGAATGCTGTTTGGACCAAAAAATATATAAAAATGTATAAAGTGCAAGGGCATACAAACTTCGGCTTTCCGAAGCAAGTTTCCTTTCTTGTTAAGTAACCTTTTTTTTATCAATAGCAAAAAGATAATTACAAATTTTAGAATTCGAAGGAATCCAATAAAATCGAATAGTTTTTACTCAGTAAATGATTTTATGATAATGTTAACCCTTGTTAAATATTACCCTGATCCTTAAATTCTTAATGGTAAAACCTTCCGAAAGACAGACAGAAAGAGATAGACAGAGGAACGAAACGAAAGAGACTTTTCCCAAAAGCGGCAGACCATGGAGTGAGACAGAGAGGAAGAGGGCGTGTGAGTGGGTGAGATTTTTGATATTGTTTTTGGCAGCACAAAGCTTTGCAAAGCGAGGGAGCGAGATAGTGTGACAGTAAGCGAGGGAGAGAGTGGGTTTTTATATATTTCTTTTGTTGTTGGTTACTCTTTTTTTTATTGGGTAATCCTTGCAGAATCTGTTTTTCTATCTGTTTTGGAATTAAAGGAATCGGTCTACCCTTTTCCATTTCGTTCCACCCATGTACGTGGGCAGTTGTACTTGGATGAGACTAACATTTATAGGACTTTCGTTCTGTTTTTCTATCTGTATTTGAATATATCCAGAAATTTGGAATCAACGGAACTGGCCTTCCCAGTTTGTTTCAATCATGTACATGGGACGTTGGACTTTCACTGTTCAGCCTTGGATAGGACTAACTTTGAGTTCTATTCTGGACTTTTCTTCTATTATGTTTAGAGATTATTTTCCCCCGTTTTGTTCCAGACAAGTACGTGAGACTGTGCTCTCTGATGGAAGGGATTTGGGAAGGGGCAAATGAGTAGTGTGTTGTTCATAAGAGAACTACAAGGATATTCCAATCTTCGGTTGCCGAAGTAAGCCTTTCTTCTGGTTTTTGTTTCTCTTTTTTTTTATGACCACCTGATATCGAGACCGCACTCGGAGCCAGCGTAATATGGTCCGCAGCGGGAATTGCGTCCGTCTCCGTTCAAATTACTCAGCGATCGTGCACTGGACAGATATGATGGGTATTGGCCATATATCGATGATGCTCCTCCATAGAAACTGGCATTGTCCTCGTTCAAACTGCTGTTGAGGACGATATCCTGGTGCTGCTGTTGCTGTTGTTGCTGGTAGATCAGCTCTTTGTAATGTTGGCGACGATGGAATTCATTGGCTTGGGTTATGTATGCGTGTGTATACCTGTATATAGAGGTGGGAAGTTTTGGGCAAAAGCACAATTGTTGTTGTTGTTGTTCGTGTTTGTTGGTTGGTTGTGCATTTTGTTGTTGTTGTTGTTGGTTAGAGACGAAAACAGTTTTGAGGTTATTTACGAATTCGCATTAGTTGTTGCTGTGTTTTTTCTAATTAGTAAAAACGTACACAACGAACGGCACTTTTGGAGGGGCGGTAGAAGGTAGGGGAACACAGTGGAAGTGGAACGGAACGTAGGATCTAATTGGGACAATTTGTATGTGGCACAACGAAGGGCGAAGAGAAAGCTGTCAAAGAGCACGACAAGAGAGCGCTGGGGAAGTGGGATGGCAAGAGAGAGAGAGAGGAAAGAGAGACACCGCGGATCTAATCACTAACTACAATTTGGTTTAGCAATTTAGTTTACTGATAAGATTAAAGCCCAAGTCCAACCTCAACATTAGGGAGGGCAGTCACGTTAAACAAACTAAATGTTAATAATCGCAACCCACGGAGAGTTGCGATCAACGAGCAGAGAGCCAAAGGAGCGGAGAGCGGCACAGAGGGCGAGAGAGGGACAGCAAGACTGAGGATCATAGAGTTAGGAGAGAGCGGGCTGAGAGGGTTAAAGGCGTGAGAGAGGTGGGTTGGTAACGGGTTAAACAAACTAAAAACAAAACTTCCCAAAGAAAGTTAAACAATAATTAAAACACTATTTCGGATAAACCGAAAATCAAGATCCTGAAACTTGCTGGGTTTCTAACCACGTTGTAAGCTTGTTAAAACCGACTCCACACGAGTTAGAGCGAGATAGCACCACCTTAATGGTTAAATAGTGTTTTGTTTGTTGGTTGGTTGTTTAATGATTGTATTATTTTAAAGCTAGTTTTTTTTAATATTTATTTTAGGTGCCCCGATTAGGTAATAGGGATCTTTTTTTTATAAAACTTGGTTTTCTACTAATCTTAAGATTCAAAAATCTAAAGAAAATTACATAAATTATACAAATACATGCAAAAAAAGCTATCCAAATGTTATTTAATTAACATCTTTCGGATACTATTCGATAATATCAACATTTTAAGGTAAAATGCGATATTTTTGATATTCCAAATTTCGATAGCTTTTAAACTACTTTTGAAATTTGAATATCTAATCAAGACTACATAAATATCTTCAAAATATGGGATATATATATGAAAATACTATCAAATTAAGAGCTATACAAATAATTGAAAACATTTTTCGGATATATATATATCGAAAATATCGATATTTTAAGTACATTTCGATTTAGTAAATTTCGATATATTAAACTTTACGACATTTTCAATATGATGTTGATCGCGATTTGTCATAGCAAACTTTTCCTAGGTCAATTAAAATATAGAAAGGCAGAAATCCCCTAGAGTCAAACTCCTGCAAGTTCCCAGGACCTTTTCCTAGTTTCGTAAACAGTAACTGGCAAGCAAACTTTCAACACAAAAAATAATTAAACCAAAATCACTGAGAGAAATGGGGAACTCACCTTTCGCGCTCTCTGAGCAAAGCAGCTTCGCTGCCTCCGCTTACACTGCCCGCCACCAGTTGGGTGGCCGCAGCTGGCACCGCGCCAGGCACCAAGGCACCCAGCATGGCTCCGACTCCACCAGCACCGGGAACAGCAGTGGCATTGGCAGTGACAGCCGCCGTCATCGAGTTGATCATCTGGCCATAGAACTTGGCGTACATGGCGTAGGCATGTGGATGGCGCGACATCTGCTCGTACATGCCATAGGGATCGTAGGCGCCGGACACGCCGCCATACTGGTCATACTGGTTGCGACGCTTGCTCGAACCGGAGCCACCGCCAGAGCCGCCGGCTGTGACGCTGCCTCCTCCGTTGCCGCCGTTGATGCGCTCCTTCTCGAGGTCACTGTTCCGCGAGCTCTTGCGCCGGTACTCCTCGTAGCCATCCCAGTTGCGCAGATCGTTGTGACGGGAACGCCGCGAATCATCGAGGCGACCGTCGCTGCGTCCCTGGTTCTCGTAGCTCCTTCGGCCACCACCGCCGCCGGAACGGGACTTGTCACCCGAATGCTGTTTTGTGGAACGTCGAGAGGAGTAGTGGCGTTCGCGTTCCCGTTCATAGTCGTCGTAGTCATCCTCAGGCGCACTGCGCCGCTGGCGACCGGTCTTGCTGCTCCTGCCGCCACCGACGCTGCTCGGTGCACCAACGACGCTGGCATCCAGCTCGCCCTCGCCCAGATGATTCATCTCGGGGTTATCCGACTCGCCATCGTAGTTGCTGTTGTTGTAGCCGCGTCGCGGGTGATCGTAGGAACGCTGCTCCTGATCCTCGCCGCCGCTGAAATACTTGTTGGATCGTCGCCGCCAGTTGCGTTCGCGCTCGCGGTCCCGTTCCCGATCCCGGTCCCTCTCGCGCTCTCTTTCACGCTCCACCTCCGGTTCGGGGTGGCGCCGCGAGCGCGTGGAGTCGAGGTTGCTGCGTCTGTGATGGGTATCCCTCAGCGACTTGCTGCTCTCGTTGTGAGGGGCGCCGCGCACCGAGTCCTCCGTTTCGCCATCGTAGGTGTAGTGACTGCCACGTCCGCCACGGCCTCGAGGTCTTTCGTCTATGGGATCGCGGCGTTCGCGTGCATGCTCGCGATCCCGCTCCCTTTCGCTGGCCAGGAACTCATCCGACTCGTCCTCGGACTCCAGGTCCAGCGAGGTGGCATTGCCACGACGTCCGGCCGCCGCGCGCTTCTCCAGCTGAGGCTGCTTTTGCTGTTGCTGCAGAGAGGGCTGCTGGGATTGCTGCTGTTGGTCCGTCAGCGCCTGCGGCGGATTGTGATGCAACTGCTCCGACTCGTCGGAGGGCAAAATGTGATGTGCTTGCGGCAGCTCAGCCGTCGGTGGCGGCGATACAGCCTCGCGATCCTCCAGATTCTCGCCATCCAGAACCACTTCGCGCTGCTCGCGCACGGAAAGCGGCGCTACGGGAGCGACACTGGTCTCCACGCCCGTGACAACTCGTCGCGGTGGCGTCTGCAGATTGCGCACCTGCTGCTCCCCATCCGAGGTATCCTCGCCGTCGGCCTGGCGCTCCTCCATATGCTGCAGGGCCGCCGCCTGGGCCACGTTTAGCGATGACTGCTCAGTGCCTCCGGTGACCAAACGCTGCTGCTGAAAGTCCAACTCCGGCTGGCCGAGTACCAGCCGGGACAATCCTGGTGGCGGCAGGAGACCAGCATCCTGATCCGCTTCCCCCTCGCCCAGCTGCTCGGACAAATGGCTCGTTTGCAGGTACTGTGCCCGTTCGTCGTTCGGAGCCGAGAGCACCTCCTGGTTGTCCGGCTGTTCCAGCAGCAGTGGCGGTGCATAGAGCGATGCCACAGGAGCAGGAGCAGGAGCCGGAGCAGCAGCAGCAGGAGCGGGAGCAGGAACAACTGCAGGTATAGGACCCGGCAGAGGGGCCCCAATAGAAGCAGCCACTGGGAGTGCGGCCAGTATACTGAAGGGCTCTCCCTGTGCCTCCGCTGGCAGCCCAAAAAGCTGCTCTGCTGGTGCTGGGGCCAGTGCCGGGGCCATTGGTGCTACTGGAGCAAGTGCTGGTGACGAGGATGCGCCTCCTTCCGGCGGAGAGGCCAGTATGTTAACGCGCTTGCTCAGTCCCGTTGAACGCTTGAAAGGATTGCCGGCGGCTGGCGTCATGCTAGGAGGCAGTGCTGCTGCCGGTGCCATGCTAGGCGGCAGTGCTGCCGGAGGTGCCAGTGCTGGTGGGGGTGCCGCTCCTGTTGGCAGGGCAGTTGGCGGTGGAGCAGCTGCTGGTTGATTCTGGAAAGCTTGTGGCGGCACAATGGCATCCAGCTCCGGTTCCTGGCCCAGCTCCGGTGGCTGCTGCTGCAGCGAAGAAGGAGGAGCAGGAGGCTGCAGAGGCAGCTCCACATTGTTATTGGCAAAGACCTGCCAACTGCCTGGCGAGGATTGCACGTTGAAGGAGTCCTCCAGCAGCTGTTCCTGTGGCGTCTCCATTACGGCCTCGTTGCCGTTGCTGCTGGAGTTATTGTTATCATTCCAATCACCCCAGTCTCCCCAGCCGTCGTTTCGACTGGTAACGCTGCCGGCTCCTCCACCGCTGTTGTTGTTATCAAAGGAGTCCAGAGCGGTTTCCGCTGGGGCCTGCGGCAGCTGGTGATGCGTGGGATAATACAGTTGCTGCTGTTGCTGCTGCGGCGGCGACAGTGGCTGCTGCTGCTGTCCCGCAAAGTAGTTGTTGTAGTTCAGGGACTGCTGCTGCGGCTGCTGTTCCTCCGGCGACCAGTAGCTCGTCGTTGGCGGCTGCTGTTGCTGCTGGAACATTTGGCTGGCATAGAGCTGCTGCTGCTGCTGCTGGGGATGCTGGACAGGAAGCGGTTGCTGCTGCTGCTGCTGGAGGAGAGGAGGATGTGGCTGCTGAGGGTGCTGCTGTTGCGGCTGCTGCTGCTGCTGCTGATGCGGTTGCAGCCAGGACGCATTGTTGTGCAACATGTTAGAGCTGCATTAAAGAAAACAGAATGCATATTAATATAAAATATATTATATTTAGCAGAGAACTAGCAGAGAGCCTGCTTTTGGATAGAAAGCAGAAAATTCCTAATTGTTTTACTTGAAACTCACATTGAAAACAATGTAAAGCCACTCTAATACTCGTGTGAATCCTCTTAAAGTGCGTACTGTATTATCTCCTGTGTATTCCTAAGTTATTTCACAAACTTTTCGCTAGTTTCGTTGATTGTTAGCACTTTAACCATGTTATTCTAGAGGGAATTTTACACAGATTTATCTTATCAGCTGCTGGAAAGTTATAGTACGATCATTGGCATATTTTATCTGTATTTGTCTAAAATATCTGCCTGTTCTTAGGACAATTCTCTGAGTTAAACTCGAACAGGACATTGAGAAAGGTGGCCCCAGAAAGGGGGTTTTTCGGCAAAGAGCGGGTGGGGGTGGTGGTAGTTCTTAGGTGGTTTTGCTGGATTTGTGTTGCGGTTCAATGAACGAAACCAGTTTTCATGGAAAATGACCCGTTTTTCGCGACATTTTGCGAAAGGAAAAAAATAAAAACAAATCGCTGCGCTGGCGGCCGTTGGACGCAGTATCGAAAACAAAATACATATGTACATATATATGTAAAAAGCGAAAAGCAAAAGTTAAAAGTTTACGTGGACGTTTGCCTTTTATACCCCCCTCTCTTTCACTCGTGCTGCTTCTTCCTCTTCTTCGTTTTGTTACCACCGTTTCGCTCTCTTACTGTTGTTGTTGTTCTCTTGACGTAGCAGGTTTTTTTCTGCTGTTTCGTTTTGGGTGCCTCTTCTTCGCTCACTGATAATTCGTTTTACCGTCGTTTTGGAAGTCCATAAAACACTGCTGATTGGCGTATTATTTATTTATTTATTTATTTCCTTCCTTCTGTGCTCACCAGTAAGGCAAAGTGAAAACACTCTCTGGGAAAAAATTGGAGCAGTGGTTGAGAGCGACAGACAGAGAGAGCGAGGGGGACAGAGAGAGCGAAGAAGAGGAAGAGCACAGTGTTGCAATCCGGTGTCCCCTCAAAAGTTGACCACACAATTATTTTTACTGGCAATAAAGGAGCACTTTAGCAGTTGTCTTTGTCAATTTCCTTTAAAAATAAATACTAAAAGCGGCCAATTGGAGAGCCGCTCTGCATAAACACACACGCACTGGCACACACACACCTACAAGCAGGCAGGCAGTTTTCCCTTCTTCCCTTCTTTCGGTTTCCAATTAGACTTACACAAATCGTTCGCTTATTTACACGCTCACTAGTTCGTCTGGCAGTTGACTTAACAATACATCTACTTGTTTTGAGACGTCGTTATTAAACAATTAACTACGGATTTCCTTTTTCTCGTTCAGCAAATCCCAAATGCCAACTCAATGGGATAGGGGTGAGAAAAAATTTACGATATTATCGATATATCGATCGTAAAAATACCACCAGGCTTAAAAATAAATACTAGTAGTTTCACGAATTAGCTTTTTATATCTTCAATTTAAAGAATATTCGTTTTATTAATGAGATAATGTATTCACTATTTAAATTTGATTAGCTATCTTTTATTCAAGAGCTTTTCAATTCCTATACTGCTGACATAAGGAACCTTATTTTTTATATATCAAAATTATGCATTTTATACTAAATTTTCAAATACAAAAATATTCATATATTATATATTATATAATTATATTATATTATATTATATATTATTATATTATATTCATATTCCTCGTCAAGCTGGGTCGCCCTGTGGGCAATCTTGGGTGTGCACGGTGCACCTTTGATATTGAGCTTTAAAAACAAAAAATAAGAGTTTTCAGAAGGGCAAAGACGTAGCACATAATTGCAGCTTAATTCTTATAGCTTTATTCTAACAATTATATATAATATAAAAGTTCCAATGCCAACACGAAAGAAAATTAGAAACGTCTCGGTGAAAAACTTGAAGTGAAGGTGAAGAAAATTAAATGTCAGCGGCAAGTTGTCAAGTGAATATTTAATGTATCGATATTTTTCGATACACCAATAATAAACTGCTGTGTTGTTAATCAATATAATGAAATAGTTAATGAAACCTATATCATTACAATATATATTAATGTACCATATCATTTATAATTTATTTGATAAATCATGTTAAAAAAGAAATGCAAATTTTAATCCCAGCTGCACTGGCAAATCTACCAGGGAGTGTTGGGCTTTTCGCCGCAGCTCTGGTCACACTGACTAGCGGCGAACTGGCAAAAAGAAAACAAAAAAAAAGAGACGAAAGATAAAACAAGATAAAAAAGATTAAAAGAGATTAAGGAAAAGTCAGCTCCCGTAGATCGTCTTTAACCTGCCAAGATGCGAAAGTTAACCAGCTTCCTGTGCGGCACCGGCGCCGGTCTGACTGCCTTCTACCTGCAGCGGCTGCGCGATCCCCAGACCGCGGCGCACACCTCCTGGACGTCGAGCGAGAAGCCGGTGGACGCCTGTGCGCTGTGGGACAGCAACTGGGACTGCCGCGAGCCGCGGTCACTGGTGCGTCCGCTGCGCAACAGCCTGCCGGATGAGGAGAATCGCTACAACACGGAGCTGGAGAAGGTCAAGGCGAAGAAGGCGCGCCACATTATCCTCGTGCGGCACGGCGAGTACCTGGACGTTGGTGACTCGGATGCAACGCATCATCTGACCGAGCGCGGTCGCAAGCAGGCCGAGTTCACCGGGCGGCGCCTGTCCGAACTGGGCATTAAGTGGGACAAGGTGGTGGCCTCGACAATGGTGCGGGCCCAGGAGACGTCCGATATTATACTCAAGGAGATCCAGTTCGATAAGGAGAAGGTGGTGAACTGCGCCTTCCTGCGCGAGGGGGCGCCGATACCGCCGCAGCCGCCGGTGGGCCACTGGAAGCCAGAGGCGTCGGTAAGCAGAGGCTTTAATCTCTCCCGATTGAACCTGACCAACTCTCCGATTCTGACTCTGATCCTTCGGTTTCCCTGCAGCAGTTTTTGCGCGACGGCACCCGCATCGAGGCCGCCTTCCGGCGCTACTTCCATCGCGCCTATCCAGACCAGGAGAAGGAGACCTACACCCTGATCGTGGGTCATGGTAACGTGATCCGGTACTTTGTATGTCGCGCCCTGCAGTTTCCGGCAGAGGGATGGCTGCGCATCAACATCAATCACGCGTCCATCACCTGGCTAACGATCGGGGCCTCCGGCAATGTGTCCATCAAGTACCTGGGCGACTCGGGCTTTATGCCCGCCGACCTGCTCACCAATCGCATACCGCGCGAAGCCAAGAACGTGGTCTGAGGCTGCCCTCCCAACTGCCACTGGCCGACATGGCCTGCCATGATGAGAAGCAATCCTAGTGTATTAATTAATTAATTGCCAAGCCTTAAAGTAAATCTATACGCTCTGATCGAGGATGACGGAGCAGAAAGGAGCGAATATTTGTGATGATGCTAAACGTTTGTATCCAGAGGACGATTTTCCGGATAAATAATAACATTTTTATACAACTGTGGATCTTGTTCAAGAGTCAAACTGGAAGCCACCGACGATCAAGTCAAGGGAACGTTGTCTTAATCTTGCGCATTTATTCACTACGATTATCTTACCCTACTCACTATCCTAGCCCCCATCTAGGCCTAGCTCAGCACCCTTTGCAGTCGCTGCAGGCACTTGCGTATCCCCACATCCTCGCCGGCGCCGCGCTTCAGCTCCACCTGCTGGGCTTGCTCGCGCACAAAGGGCAGGAGAGGTGACACCAGATCAGGCGCTATCTCCGCCAGCTTGATCAGCATCTGAAAGTAGAAGTAGGTGCAGTGGGCCAGATGCTTCTCGGCCAGCGATCGCAGATGGGACGAGCACATGCCCCGGACAGCCTGAGATCGCTTGAAGCCGCCATGCTGGACCAAGACGCGGTACAGACTCAGCACCTGGTTGCGACTGTGATCCAGTTCGTCCACGAACATAACGTGCTCTAGCAGCGGCACGTGAACGCCGCGCAAGAGGGTGAGCAGCTGCTGCTCCTGCTCCGCGGGTATGCCCTCGATGAGTTGCTGTAGAATGGTGATGACAAGACCCGCCTGCTGGCCCGCCTTGCGTCGCTGCACAACCAGAAATTGGCTGACCAACAGCTGCAGGACGAACTGCGCCAAAGCACCATCGCTTGCATCCATGTCCGCCTGCAGGAGCGTGGCGTATGGACGGGCCACGAGCTTGGCACTGGGCGAAAAGCCAAAGTGGGGCGTCCAGTGCTGGATGAGTTGCTCCAGTGTCTTGCCCACGTAGGCATCGGTGCGGTAGGGCAGCCGTCCAATCCCCTGGAGCAGCACGGGGAAGATCTTGTGCACCATTTGCGGCATCCGGCCCTCGGGCGGCACACCCGCCTGCAGCTGTGTGGTGAGCAGGAACCGCACCATGGCCAGGTGGAAGAAGCAGGTCGGCTTGGAGCGCACGTACGCCAGGCTGGGACAGTTGTAGATGACGATGGCCAGGAAGCTGTAGAAGCGCGACCCCAGCTCGGTGCGCAGTCGCTCCGGCGAGAGCCACAGCTCGAAGTGGTGGACATAGGCGTGAAGCTTGTGGCTTAACTGCATTCGCACATGCGCTGCCGCCTCCTCTTGCTGCGCTCGCTTGCCCAAGGCTCCGAAGAAGGCGCACAGTGGCTCACGGCCGCCCTCCAGGGCGGCGGGATCAATGGCCAGCTGCCGGAACTCCTCCAGCTTGGTGACATGCGGCATTAGGGCCAGGACTGTCTCGTGCTGGGCATTGAGGAGGACCAAGGACTTGACCCAGACCTGCAGGATCGTGGCGTTCGAGGGTCGCCGAAGATCGCCGTCCTCCAGGACTTCAAGCAACAGCTGAGCCGAGGCGGCCAGGTTCAGGGGTTCCGGTCCTTGGAGGAAGCCAAGCAGCAGCTTGTCCCCCGGTTCTTTGTCCAGGATAGCCACAAACTTGGCGGCCAGCTTTGGCAGCCACGAACTGTGCCCGCTCACGTACTGTGTCCTTAGCAGCGGCAAGATGTGCTGCTGTAGGGCATCCGTAAAGCCACTGGCGTTGCCCGCTACGGCGCGCGGTTCGTTGAGGCGCAGGATTAGCGCATGCAGGGCCTGCCACACCCGATCCTGCGAAGCCTGGCCGCTCTTCTCCACGTAGTGCGTCAGCCAGGGCCCCAGCAGCAGCTGCTCGCCGCGATTGAAGTCGTCCGCCAGGTCGAAAATGGCCTGCAGGGTGCCCGCGTAGACGGCGCCCACCTCCACGTCGTTGCGAATGGCACCTAGCTGACCCAAGAGCTTGCCCACGTAGTCCTCCATGGCTAGGCGATGCTGGGCGTGCAGGAGCAGCAACGCCATGTGACCCTTGGCTACCAGGACTCGACGCACCGGCGGCAGCTTGTCCAGCGCCAGGCAGAGCAGCATTTCGCGAAGCTTTACGGCCAACTCGCCAAGATCCTCCTGCGAGAGCAGCAGGCACAGGAAGAGCTCGATCACATGATGGATCCCGGGCTCATTGAGAGCCAGCAGCTTGGCGGCACTGAACTTGCTGAAGATGCGACCCAGCAGCTTCTGCCGCTGGTTGCTCCGTCCCTGTGCGGGCAGTAGCTTCAGCGTCCGGCCCAGAAGCCAGGCGTAGGTGGTGAAGCTGCTGAGATTGAGGTCCTCGAGCTGTGCCTTGGCCAGCAGCTTGCTGTAGCGCTCCACGTATGCGGCGCCGCTGGGACAGGTCAGCGGAAGCTGATCCAGCTGCTCCGTGCCCCCTGCACTGAAGTTGCAGTTGAGGGAGCGGTGCAGGTACTCCCACAGCTGGCACAGCACGTCCACGTCCGGCTGTCCCAGGTGCAGCTGCAGGGGCGCGAGTAGCGAAAAATATACGCGGCGTTGCTGCTCGTCCGGCTGGCTGGCCAGGAATTGCTTCAACAAAGGGGCCGTTTGGAAGCTAGTGCTGGGCGGCAAGACATCCTGCGGCTGAAGCTCATCCAAGCGGGCCAGGCCAAGTCGCAGCCATGCATAGAACTCGTGGAAGGCCAGAGAGACGGCATTGGTTTCCCCTGGATATAAGAATGGAAATTAGTTTTCCAGGGTAAGGACCATGGAGAAATCTTACCCGGGAAACACTTGGCCCTGTGTCGGAGCATGGCCTTGTGGAACAGCTGCCAGAAATCCAGGTCCTGCTCGCCCAGCCACAGCGGGACAAGGCGCTGCAGTAGCAGCCACAGCTCCTTGGTGCAGCGACACACGAACGGCGAGGAGTGGATGAGTTCCGGGCGATGTCGGCCTCGGTAATGATGTCCCGCGCAAACAATCAAATCGTCCAGCGTTCGCTCTAGCTGTCCCAGAAGGCTGCTGCTGCTGCTGCCTTGGTCCTCGCCCTGTCTCTCTCCGTCGCCGGCGGATAGCAGGAGATCCAGGAAGCGCCACTCGAGAATGCCGTGGTAGAGATGATAGGCCGGCGCCTGGCACTCGTTACCCTTGCTGTGCTCCGCAAAATAAAGCACCTTCCAGGCATCTTCCGTGTCCAGCTGATTGTTGAGCAGAAGCCGCAGATTCTCGTGAAACGGCCGCTGCTCCTCTGGGTGCAGGCTGAGCAGTAGGTGGTAGAAGTGGGTCACCTGCTGGCGGATACGAAACCAGCCGGAACCGGATCCCATCGACGACGCAAGCGACGCCTGCGTCGGCCCCAGTTGCTGCTGACCCGCCACGGCGGCGAAAAGCTTCTGCACATTCTTGCTGCAATCGGAATGGAACGAAGGAGGAGGAAGGTAAATACCCACGCCTTGAAGTTGGGTGTGAGGGTAATCTCACCAGGCCTCGCCGTGCAGGTAGTTTCGCACCGCGGCTACTGTGAGTTGTCCCTCGGAGAAGTCAAAGCACAGATTTTCCAGACGACAGCGCGGCGGATGCAGTTGAGCGTAGCCGCTGCGCAGGAATCCTTCGGCCGGCAACGGCGTCTTCTGTGTGTCCCTGCCGCTGCAGCAGAATTCCGGTAGCCAGTCCAGTCCATCGTCCAATTCCTCCTCCTCGTCGTCGTCCATGTTCATTGGTGCGTTGAGGGCATCTTGCTTGAGCTGCTGCGTGGCCAGGTTGAAGGCCGTGAGAATGTCCTCCTCATCGTCCGACTGGAACAGGTCGTAGTCCATGGTGGCTCCCGTTCCCAGGGAACTACAAATTCTCTGGAGGATTTTGCCCGCTCTTTGAATCAGTGTGACCGCGGTATTATCGATAAATTATATTTTCGGTATGTAAAATATGCAAGGAATATACTAGAAAAGTGTTGTAAGCAAAGTATCCAGTTCTCTGTTTTCTATTCCCGCGAAAATCAAATTCAACTCCTAGCCAACCCCACAGAAAACGCAAACAAATTCCACTCATTTCCCACAAAACCAATCTTATATACAAATTTAGTCCGTAAGTTCAATATTTAAATTTGTTACCACCCAGTCGAGCGGGTGGCCCTTAGTTTATATCCAATTGTAAACTTTGTTTAAATAAATACTTTTTTTGCGCTTACCGATCGGTGCTATCAGCTTTATATATAGGATATAGAATAATCATTTTGGTTCGGACTTACCCGTAGTTGGGAACACCCAATTACCTTTCATCGCCACACCGCAGACTTGGCCGAGATTCATCGATGATTAAGTCCTTTCCAGAGCAAAGTTTATTCACACAGTTATTAACACGCGATTATTAACACAGAATTACTAAAACGGATGGTCACTTGTTGCGCGAACGGGTAGAAAGCCGCGGACAGACTGAGGCTGCTGCGGCGAGTCGCCCCTATTTATAGGTGCGAGAGATGGAGAGAGAGAGTGGTTAGATTGAGAGAGAGAGAAAAACATTGAGAAAAATAGAAAGAGAGCAAGATGGAAATAGAGAGGAGAGAATAATAGGGACAGAGAGAGCGAGTAGAAAATAGAGATAGATAGAGATAGAGTGAGAGTTAAAAATATAGATCGAGAGACCGAAACGTCGAGATCTAGGGAGACATGAGAGGGAGAGAGAGAGCCCCCTCGCTCTCTCTCTCTCTATTTTTCTCAATGTTTCACTCTCTCAATCTATCCATCTCTCTCTTTCTCTCTCCATTTCTCGAACCTATAAATAGGGGCGACTCGCCGCAGCAGCCTCAGTCTGTCCGCGGCTTTCCACCCGTTCGCGCAACAAGTGCCATCCGTGTTAATAATCCTGTCTTAATAATCGCGTGTTAATAACTGTGTGAATAAACTTTGCTCTGGAAAGGATTTAATCATCGATGAATCTCGGCCAAGTCTGCGGTGTGGCGATGAAAGGTAATTGGGTCTCCCCAACTACGGGTAAGTCCGAACCAAAATTATTAATCTATATCCTATATATAAAGCTGATAGCACCGATCGGTAAGCGCAAAAAAATATTTATTAATGTACAGCTTACAATTGGTTCTAAACTAAGGGCTAAC
Organism: Drosophila jambulina; assembly: GCA_018152175.1. Classification (NCBI taxonomy): domain Eukaryota; kingdom Metazoa; phylum Arthropoda; class Insecta; order Diptera; family Drosophilidae; genus Drosophila; species Drosophila jambulina. Next base: position 6,170,019 of record JAECXH010000006.1, read on the forward strand.
TTATTAATCAAGAGCATTAGCTGCTTTGGCTTACCGGTATACTGAGTGGTTACAAACTTATATTTAACTTATGGACTAAATTTTTATATGAGATTGGTTTTGTGGGGGAAGAAGAGGATTTCGTTTGTTTGCTGTTGGGTTGGGTAGGAGTTGGATGGGGTTTCGCGGGAAAAGTAAACAGACTTCGTCATGTAACTGGCACTGGTTATCCAGCTTCTCCTCCACTTTAGTGGAATTTCCCAGGCGAGTCAAAATCATTGAATTTTGGTTGCCAGCTTTATTCGGGGCTGACAATTAGGGACAATTATTTTTCTTAAACGAATTATCAATGGGATTCCGAATATTGTTTTTCAAATAATGACGGTTATCAACTGCTATATTCTAAAATCTCCGTTTTCCTACACTGGAAGCGATTTCAAATCGATCGTCGATAACGATGATTAATCGACTTTAAAGCCAGAATTTGCATTTAAAATTTGAGCGCTAAAAGCATGAAAGAATTTTAAATGGAATGATTTTGATTCATTAAGACTTTATTTACGACTGTACAAACAACGGAAGCTTGCCTCACGAATCCGCAATGCTGCGGAGCAGTGACTCGATCCGCTGCCTGGCTTCCACATAGGCAGTCATTACCTCCTCCAAGGTGGTGGCCTTAGTCGTTTCCTCATTTAAAGGGGACTTGGCCTCCGCCTCGTCGCTGCTGCTGCCTCCGCCGCCACCATCGTCATCGCTGTCGCCCAGTTCCAGATGGAGCAGCTGGCCGGCACCCTCGATCTGTCGCTGCTGGAGCTTGTGCATCCGGAGCAAAAGCGATCCCGTGCTCCGCATGGCCATGCCGCCATTTGACTCTAAGCGGGAATGCACCTCCGTCGGCTGTTGCTGCACATCGAAGTAGGACACAAAGTCAAACAGTTGGCGGCCACCGATAAAGTAACGATTGAGGGCGTCCAGCCAGCTGCCCAGCGGCCGGATGCACTGCAGCCGAATGGACTCGGTGGGCAGCGATGCGATCAGAGGCAGGGAGTAGTGGGCATAGCCCTCGGAGCGCTCCCTCTGCCAGCTGTCTATACTGACCACCTCGAAGTAGAGGTGCAGCAGCTGCTGGTCCGGCTGGTGTTGCTCCTCGCAGAGCAGTGTCAGCTGCCAGCAGTGGCCCAGGTTGGCCAGTCGCCAGTCACCGGCATTCCGGCAGGTGGCAGTGGCTCCACGTAGCGGGTCCTCGCCGGCCGGGGCCTCCCACAGCGTGTTCGGCGGCAGCTGGATGTAGTACCGCACGTGGACGTTGGGGTTCTCAAAGTGCTGCGCCGTCTGCAGCTCCAGGAGCAGGCACACCCGTCGCGTTCGCTTTGGCGGCAATTCGAAGGGCACCGGGTTACGCAGTTCACTGGCGGCCATGCGCAGCTTGTGGTAGTATTCAACGAGCTCCAGCCCAGTGGCATTTTCGGGGAGCTCCTGCTCCGAGTCTTCATATTCTTTCTCATCGTCTGCCTGCTCTTCCCCAACCGCTGGCTGCTCCTCGAGAAGTCCCTCCAGCGGTGTGGCGTTCTCGAAGCCATAGGCATAGAGCTGCCGACAGTCGTTGTCCCGTTCTATCTGCACCATGTAGTCCAGGTCGCGGGCACAGCTGCTGAAGTCCGGGTACACGTAGAGCAGTCCCTGGTCGGGATCGTAGCGAATGCTCACGAGCAGAGTGTCCTTGGGGAGGTCCGCGTACACGTACATCAACTGCTGACCCTCGAGATGCAGCTGCCGGGCTTCCGGTGGCAGCAGATCCTCCGCATCCGCATCGACCAGAGTGTGGATGAGACAGGTTCGGGCCGCGAAGTGCGGATCGTCGAATGAGACCTCCGAAATGCTGGCCGAGGACAGGCCGTGGGTGGTGGGTACCTGTCCACCGTCAGCCAGGGTGACGGCGGTGCTGGGACGACTGACCTGTTTGCGTCGCGATTTGCGCATCCGGCGGCGCACTCTGGCCTGATCCTGGTCCTCTTCCTGCTCCTGCTCCTGTCTGGCCAACTCCAGCTTCCGGAAATGTCGCTGCTGCAGCACATGGGTCTCCAGTGCCCAGGTATGGTAGCGTCGCTGCAGCTTGCTGGCACAGCTACCGGGATCTGGCAGGTGGCGTTCAAGCTCCGCGTGGCTTAAGAACTTTTGCTGCCAGGCAATGCGTATGGTGGCGATGCGGCCATTGCACAGCTCCCGGTTCCGCTCGTAAAACAGATCCCCGGCTGGATTGCGACTGTTACTCTCACTGAGGATGCTCCATGTGTGGTCTCTCATGCTCCGATTGCTACGCTGGTTCAGCTGTTCCTCCTGCTCTAGCTCCTCCATGTCCCCTGCCTTCTCCGCTCCATCCTCTAGTGCATTCTGGGAGGCGGAGCTCCTGCGTCGCCGGCTCTCCACCACACCCACCGCCTTCTCCGCTTCATCCTCTAGAGCGGGGCTCCTGTGTCGCCGGCGAGTGACCTGGTTGCAACCTGTCTCCCCGTTATAGTAACTGGTGTAGTAACCCAGTCTGTTTTCGACCCCGTACGAGTCGTCCCCCTGCGGCAGATAAATGCGGCAGTCCGACCAGGGCTCAGTCTCATCCAACTCCGGATAGTGATCGCCACCGCCGCTGCCGCTGCCACTGGGGCTGGTGGCGCTGGCCTGGGCTCCAGCATACTCGAACTTGGGCACTGGCAGCCATTCGCTGATGTGGCGCAGCTTCAGCTCCAGCTGGAAGTCTCCGATGTTACCGCTCACGCGGTAGACTCCGGTTCGCTTCATGTCCCTAACCTTCTGCATGGCTTATTTTGATTTATTTTTGTTTTTCTGACGTTTCCCTTTAGCCTTTGTTTCGCTTTTATTTTTGAAAGACCGTTGGCATGACAACCATCAATAGGCAGTCAAGGAAAAATACCAAAATATCGATATCGATAAACCTAACAAGATTGGTACGATACAGCAGGAAAACTGATCATTTATTAACATAGAGCACATAATATTACATTATTTATAGAATAGTTAGTTAATACTTATTGATTATAACGCAAAATGGAACAATGTTTTCCGATGTTTTTAGCTAGAAAAAAGCTAAAGGCACCTAATAATACCGGTTTGGTATTTGTTATCTTGCGTGGCATTTTTAGGCCCAAACCCACACCCGTCGATAGATGGTTGCCAAGCTTTTGAAGTGCGCGTTATCACATTTTGTTTTCGATTGCTCTTCGTGCTGGTCGTTTTCTTCGCGCCTACTCCGACTCCCAACATCCTCCGTTTGTTTGTTCGTTCGTTGGTGCGATCGCTTGTTTGTTATTATCCGCTGCACTTTTTGCGCGCGCGCAACCGCCAATAAACAGCAGAAAAACGGGCAGAGAGTCCGCAGCAAACATTGGAACTGCAACGAGCGTGAATGTTGTGTTTCACTTAAAAACATTTGAACGCATCTTTTTTTTTTTCTGTTCAGCAAATTTTGTTCTGTTTGGTGTTGAAACGGATTTAGCACTTTGCAGCCGCCGCAGATAAAAAAGTATCCACGCAAAATGCAGCAGAAAGTTGAAGAGGTTAGTAAATGTAAAATATGGTACAAAATAATAAAGCAGGATAAGATTTTGATAATCATTTCGATATTTGCATAGATTTGGTAAGGTTTATGAGAATGCTCACGATTATTGCTGTACTTTTAAAGTAACTGTAAACCAACGAAAAAGGGAGAGCGCGATGGAATGAAACCGTATATTTTCAACTAGATTTGTGGGTAAAAAGTTACGAATGTATTGCATATTTTCTCAAATATTTAAAACTTTTCAATTATTGTTTTCAAAACAAAAAAAACAGAAACAATTATTGTTTTGTTATTGACTCCAAAAATAGGTGGCAATTATTTTTGCTAGTGCTTGGAAATGGGAAAGAAAAATTGGAGGATCAATTGGCGCTGTTCTTGTTGTTGTTTGCCTCTCCTCCATCTCCTTCTCCGGCTTCTTCTGCTTTTTTGCCTTTTCCGTGCATTTCATTGAACTTACACAGCACGCCCCCGATGCTGCGCTGCTGGCCGCTGGCGTCGCTGCCGGCGTCGCTGTTCTGCCGTGACGTTCCATTGACTGATTTTCCCGACTTTCCGCAGAAATAACAAAGGCAACAAAAGCAAAGCCAACATATAACACACAGCGTGGCCACAATTGTAAAATGGTTTTGTTTGGCTTTTCATTTACACGTTGTTGTTATTTTATTCTTCTTTTTTTTCGGTGTCCGCTCCGCTTCTTCTTTCACCCACAGGTGTGCGGGTGTGTGTGTGTTGTTATTGTTTGTTGCTTTATTTGCACAGTTGCCAACGTCTTGTGTTTCTTTTTTTTTGTTTTTTTTTTTTCTTATAATATATCGTTTTTTTGGGGCTGCTGTCGTCTCTTGATCTTTCTTTGGGGGCCAAAACCAAAGTCATGGTAAGAGCTGTGAAATTTTCTTGGCCATTGTTTGTACTCCATTCTCGGACGCCTTTTCCTCCTCCCTCTTCTTCTCTCATTCCTCATTCTCTTCCTTTTCGCGAGAGAGAGGATCAACATACAAAGATCATGGAGAATCGAGCATTAAATCGAAAAGTGTGCCAATTGTCGACTTCGATGAACCATTAGTTTCAGTAGACTTTAAATGCTTCGTAAAATAAAATGAAAAATTAATTCCTTTTTTTAATTCCTTTAATTCCTTTTTTTAATATTAAAATAGTTTATAAATGGGTAGACATATTTCAAATTTATGGTATTTTCTTAAAGATAACTCCTATCTAAGAAAGGGAGAAATGAATCGATGAATAAGATGAACAACTTAAGAGCAGGAGAGATGAACAAGATGGACGCGATCAGAGTTCTTTTTAAAATAAATGAAGTAACTATATTTTCCACTTTGTGTTACCCAACTATTATAAGTCTTTAGAACGTACTCCCAAAGCCCCAGAGTCACCATATATCACATTTAACTAGTGCCAGGAAATCCCGTAGATAAACAAATGTCAATCGGATGGTTAAGCTTTCCTCTAGCTATAATAATATAATGCAGAAATAATAAAGGGCTAACAGAAATCAGCTGTTTTCGAGACCGTGCATAAAAGATTCAGAGTCAACAAGGTAAACAACTAGTAAATTATTACACCTTTCGAACAATTTAATTGTGAGACTCTGTATGGAAAGACTTATTTAGAAATGAACTGAAAAACAGTCAGAGCATAAAATCAAGAGTTAAACCGAACCCATGAAGCTTATTTTAAATACTAATTACAATGGCTTACAAGCTACCAAGCCTGTGCTAGTCACAACAGCTGTTTACACGGCCTACAAATAGTAAAAAAATAATAATAATAAAAAGAAGCCTATGTTTCGTCTGAGAAGATAAAACACGGAACCAAAGAGCCAAGAGCAAAAATAATACAAATTCGAATTTGGCCTGGCCAATGCCAGATGCAAGTAAAAGTCGAAAAACCTGTAAAGACAAGGATAGCCTGGCCGGCGAACGAGATGATGACTGTCCGTGACCCAAATAAGTGGCAGCGAACGAAAAATGCCTCGAGAATTGCATTGCACGCTGGACACTTGGACACTTGGACACTTGGACAAGTGATCGAGGATCGGAGGAGAGTAATAGAGTGGCCAAGAGCACCCGCAGCCCCCGCTTGCCCAACAATCATGGTCAAGTGATTGAGATTGAGATTGAAGCTGGCCAACTGCCAGCCAGCTTGAGCTTGAGCTTGAGGATCGGATCGAATCGGATCTCGTCGATTCAGGCCAAGCCGTAGATCTTCACTCGATCATTGGACGGATGGAAGATGAGAGCCAAGAGGAAGATGGACTGGAACAGGAATGCCTTAAAATCCAAGAAATGAAGCCTCAATTCCTGCTTAACACAGATGCAGTGAAGGCGGGTTCTTGTTATCATCCAACTATATTCATAACGTTTTTGAAGAAACAATTTAAAATTAAATTAAATAAATAGCAAGGGAAATGTTTCAGCAAAATTGTTAAAACTTGTTTCTTGTAACGTAAATATTTCTTTCATTTTCCAATTTCATTTTATAAATTTCATCATTAATAATACTTCTTCAACATAATAATCAATTTCCAACTTTACATTTACATTCCCCCATTTTCCACTAATGTATTGCTGTGGGAAATGGGCAGCCAAATGAAAATCGGAGAAGAAAATCCCCGAAAACCGGTTAGAACTTGTGGTTGGTCTATTAAAGTTTCGCTTTTTTTGCGCATTGCGGACGCAGACAGAGTTAGTAAAATTTTCCCGTCGATCGAAAGTAAAAATGCCCGAAACCGGTCAGCAAAAAACGACAAAAAATGGGAAAAAAAAACCGACAAAAACCGGCGGGATCCTGACACCATCGCCCATCCGTAATGAATGTCTTTATGCAGCTTCGCAGGCAATAGGAATCCGGTAAATTGGGGAATTACCAAACCGAGAAGAGGTAAATATAGTTATTACGGGAAATGTGGGCTACCTGCTCCTCCTGACAAATCAAAATCAAAATCGAAAGAGGGGAATCCGGAGCCAAAAGGCATATCGGAATATAGATCCAAAAGAACACCCGAGAGGCCGAGGAACCCAGGTGTAATTACACATAAATGGTGAAGTTTACAGGTGGGATACCGGGGGAGATGGCCGAAAGTCACTCAGGTGGGAGATGATGAGGGCCGAGAGGCAAAAAACAAAACCCGAAAGCCGAGACTCAAATGAAAAACGCAAACAACAAACGCAGAGTACCCTGAAAAATAATTTGAGAAAATAAAATAAAAAACAAAACAAAAAACTCGAAACTTGTCGTGCGTCGATCGCAGCAAAGCTTCGCATCGCATCGCATTGCCGAAGGGGCGGGAGAAGGTGGAGGTCAATGTCTGGGAGGGGGGTCAGCGACCCCTGACCCCTCGGGCCGTCTGGAAAACAAACAGAGAAAAGCCCCAAAAAGCCAGAGTTATTAGCGACCAAAACACTCAAGACCGAGAAGATGAGATCTTATCTCCGAAACTGGAGCAGTTGAAGGTAGCCAAAGAGGGAAAATATATATATTCATATGTATTTTTAATATGAGGAAACGAGCGCAGTGAAAATGAATTAGTGGAATCTTCTGGGAGAGCTAGAGAATCCCCAAACCTACGATGAGCTAATGACCCGCAAAGAAAAGTATTTCTTATATGTACAAATATATAGAAAATAATCTATGAAGACACAGCTAAAATATTCTGACTAGTCTGGAATCTATAGGTTGGCATAATCTGCAAACTAAATATGTCAAATTGTGTCTGTAGAAGATATAAATTGGTTTTTGTCACATCAAATCCATCATAGTTGTCCCCCAAAAGGGTGATTAATTAATACACTTTAAAATACTACCAGAATATCAATCATTTCATCTTTTAGAAATATATATTTAAAAAAAAATAAGCCAACCCGATACCAAGTTTCCCTTCAACCTTAATTACTTGTGGTATATTTTGTAATTAAAAACCTAAATCACTTGGGCATATAAGGGAGTTCATAGAGCCTACAAGTTGAGTCAAGGCTTCTGGGAACCCTCAAAATTTTCTGGGAATTTTCAATTGCATCTCAGCCAGATCTCGGCGAGCATTTCGACATCTTCGGGGACTCTCGAGTGCAACGGTGCTGCCACCACCTCCTCTATGACGACCACAGAAGAAAAGACAATGGCAAATAAAACAAATATTATGCATCATAAATTTCACCGGCAACGAAACGGAAACCGGTCGGTCGTCTCGTCGGGTCCCTCCTCCCGATCACTACTCCACTCAGTTCTGACAATGAACCCAAAAGGCAGAGACCCAGACCCAGACCCAGACTCACAGACTCCCGAACTCCCGATGGCGAGGTGTAAAAGCGAAATGTTAAGAGATTACGAAATCGAATGAGCTTAAGACCCAGCCCCACATACCATGTATCGCGCTCCGAATAATAATAGTAATAAGGCGCACATAAAACATTTCTGTCGATTAGAAATTCAAATGAGCTCTACCCTGCCCCTGTATCTGCCTCTGCCTCTGGTTTCTTATGAAAAGTGAATGTGACGACCGTTAGGCTGAGGCAACTTTAAGTTGAGCGTTTAACTGCCCCGCAACAATGCAATGTTTCCTTTATTCGTCGCTGTATATTTTGTATATTTTCGAAAGTTATTTGAACTACATTTTATGCGGCAATTCGAGACGAAAAGAAAAACCGAACCAAGCCAAACCGATCGGCGAAGAAAACCCAGTGCCCCGTATACCCCATGTACCCGATGCAGTGGCGGCCGCGTTCCTTAATTGATCGTGATCGATCGCAGCGAGTTAACCGTTGGCTGGCTGCTATAATTGCCGATTTTATAACCCGGCAAGTCGCGGGCCAGAAATCAATTTTCCCCATAACCCACAGCCCAAAAAGCGTGTCAATCAAAGTGAAAGAAGTGGCTGTCACTGGCGATTATCTCCCAGATACAGGGAGCATAACACATAATTGCCAATAAATACATAGTTCGCAATTAGTAAATCACCCGATGGTACGGATACTGGCTATATAGTTTCGGTCTTCCCATAGCGGGTATCTTTTCCCCTCTGCGGCCGCCTCCAATTGCTGGCGATGTCATTGACTGTAATTTCCGAGCGAGCTACTGATCCACGATCGCTGATTATACTGCTCCAACTATAGTTGTACGGATCTAAAATTGATTTCGGTTCGGTTCGGTTCGATTTTGTTTCGGAGTTGCAACATCAACCTTCAGGTTGCCCCCGGCATCGGAAATCATCGGTGGCAGATGGATGATGAAAGACTAGAGAGAGACTCTGAAAGCAAGATCCCCCCAGATCGTTTCCATTCTTTTCTCATGATCTCTTGAAAGTTGTTTTCTCAAATCAACTCGAGTCCCCATCCCCATACCATACCATACCATCCTCTGGTAGCCATCGAAGAAGAACGTGCAAGAGAAATAATGAGATTTTACATTTTCTTTTTCTAGAAAGTTTTTGTTCCTCGCCGAGTGCACAGCAGCATCATGGCCTTTTTCAATTTGCCCGTTTATTGTTTTTCCAGTTGTTCAGATTTGTTTTCCGCGGCGGAAGAAGGAACTTGGTGAAAAACGGGGGCCAGGCCAGAAGATGCAGCTCCCATCCGCAGAGCATATGTCAAACACAACTTGCAGTTTTTCAATTACCATTTGATTGATTAGTTTCGGAAAAGGCTGTGCCACCAGCCAGGTGTGAGAAATGCCAGTTGGGAAGATGGTCTTGTTTTTGCAGCGAACATGGTACGCGTATAGATTGTTTTTTGCTGGGAAGATAACATCTAAAAATAGTTCCACAATAAAACTAAGTGTTGCAAGTGAAGATCTTCAGACAAAAGTTATAGCTTGACAGAATATATTAAAAAACTATTGAAATTGGCAAGGATGCGGGGTCCCAGTGTGGCCAAGCCTCAGTGTGACTCAGAGTGTGACTCCGTGTGACCAGGCCATCTGTTGTACGAGATGTATAATAAGGTGTGTTGCCCAAAAAGATCACTTTTAAAATATGCAATTTCTAAAGTTTCTAATTTCTAAAGCTAAAGAACGACATGGATTTATTGACCAGTTCTGCTCTTTCCTAGAACGTGCTCAGTGTGACCAGGCTACCTGCAAAATATATGTTAAAACCTTGGTTATTCAGTCTTAAAAGCCTAATTTAAACAGCTAATGAAGTGCATCAAAATTTAAGTAAAAGGCAAATCGGCACTAAGTCATTCTGTGACCGATGTGTGCCTTGCAAACTATTGGAAAACTTTCCCTCGAACGGAGGAAGAGGCCCAAGAAGCCAAGGGTTCGGCCGTCGGCTTCCCAGGCTTCCCAGGGCATTTTCGTATTTCCATTTCACATTATTTCACATCGCTCATAACTGGCGCTCCCAAACACTTTCCACTCCATTGTCTGGGGCACCGAGCATTGATAAAATAAACCACCTGGCGGGTGACGACTGCCGCCGACTGGTGACCTACCGCAACGCGGCGCTGTGATTTGCATGGCAACCTTAACCCATTGGCACCGATGTGCGCCCGTACTCAGTACTCTCTCCTTCAAAAGCCAACTCAGCTGTGCCTTTTCACAGGCCTCGGGCTGCGGAGGAGTCGAGACTCGAGGAGGCGACCATGTAAATGGCAGAAATATCAATTAGTTCGCCGGCAGAAGCGCCGCTTTCGATTGCATGTCGGATCGCTGTGGGCGGTGGGCGGGTGGCTTGGAATACCTGGGAGTTACAGGCGATAGCGGGGGTACCGGGGACCACATGGCATTGCATTTTGTTAGCTCGACTTGCAAACATTTTGTGCTACTTTACATTTTTTATTATTATTTTCTGCACTCCCCACACACACACACCAGTTATGAGGGGCATCCTTCATTCGCTCCAGCGATCTTTTGAGATTTATGGGAACATGCAAATACTGCTAATGTAATGTGTGTAGTAACATCGCTTCAAATATATACTACGGATAGATTTCTCTGGGAAGAAGCGTCTCCTGGGCCTCGGGGGCTGTGAAAATTTGAATGAAAGCGCGAGAGGCAAGTGTCAATGGCAGGCACTGGCGGCAAAAGCGTGTCGCAATTTCCATTACCACCATCATTCAAATCGAGAAACCAACTAAAAACTAGACAATGGGCCGTGGCTGTACTTTCTCCGATTCCAATTGAATACGTCCAAATTATGGCATGGAAAGGCTGGCGGCTACATGGCTTGGCGTGAGAGTCGCCAAGTGAGTGGTGCCCAGTGCAAGTGCAGCAGTATATAATATTTTTACCATGTGTATATGGCCAGTCTATATAAGTCAAGGTTCTATTGACTTGCGGCTCATTGGAGTGATAAGCCTGGGCGGGCATTATCAACCCGGAATATCGGTGATAAGGTTGCTCCACCGTGGACATTCCATGAAGCAAAGTGCGGGTTCCATTACCAGCCTTGGCAATTCATCAATGTCAAGGTGCTGGGGGATCTCTCTAATTAGCATGCGACCAGAAGGTATTAAATGTCGCTTAGCTTAGCCTAGGAGCTGTTGAACCTACTTCGAAATTGATGTAGTTGTTGCCACCTACAAATTGCTTCACATATCGCAGTGCGCAGTTGTTGTCCTTCCCAGGCATGGAACTCTAGTGACCTTCAAACTGTTATACTGTACTTCCTTCAACGCCTGTACACCTGTATCCCCCTCCATATATCCCCTAAAGGTGTCCCACTCCACAAATAGAATGCCAGCAAACAAGCAAATACTCTGTATGCATTATACAGTATATGGTCTTTAGCATATATGTAGTATTAATGAAATCAGCAGCTTTATCTAATCGAAATGCTCCATTAGCCGGGCAATATCTTTCCCCGAAGGTAACCATATTTTTTGCCCCAGACATTGTTGAACAAAAAGTCCAGATTTATTACGTATTAATTATAGGAGGTGACATCGCCCTGCCTCGTCCCCCAATTACAACCAACGCCCCACAAATGGAAGTGATGGTGGTGGTATCTTGGCCTTCTCCTACCCAAAGAAAACAAGTCTTTGGAAAAGTTTCCGGCGGTGATGACTCAATTTGTTAACTGAACTTGAATGTCAAGCCTTTTATATACAAATATCGATAAGGGAATGATAGCTGATAGCGGCTATCAGTCGTAATTTTCCAACACACACGCCCATGGTATATAGACACCTGTTGAAGGCGCCAAGCTCTTCAGCTTTTCAGCTATTCAACTATTCAGCTCTTCAGCACCCGCACCCGAACTCAGGCTCATTATACTTACAAAAATCGTGTAACATGGCCAAGAGTACATACGTAGAATGAGAGATCGAAGAGAGCTCTATGAGATTTAGATCCTAGATTGTTTAGGGTAGCGCTGTCAAGGTTAAATACAACTATTTTGCAGGCTAATTGTCAATATTTTGGCTCAGTGTGGCTCGACTGCAGAGGGGCTGGCAGTTGGTGGTGGTGCTAAACAAACGAATTGAACGAGTGGGGAATGTCGGCAAAATGGAGCAAAGGAAACCAGAAACCAGATAAGATACTTTGGCAATTTGTTGTTCCTGCTTTGTTTTCTTTTTGTTGGTCAAAAGTAATTGAAAATGCCGTTGCTAATTATAAATGGCAGGGTGACTCATGGTGATTTTTTCTATTGCTAAATTTAGTGGAGTATAACACATACGACGACTGTCTTTCTCAGATGAGTTTTAGTTTCTCAAAGTCCAGTTAAGACTTGTAACTCTAACAAGAAGTCTCTTCAAAACAAGATCTCGAAATCAAACATATCATTCAATGGGGGTTCGTCACCCCTTGGATTGCATAACTGAGACTTCAAATCGAAGTCGACGGGCCTCGTGCCCGCACCTTCGGCCACAATGAAGCCATTTCCACAGCATTTCCATTTCTATTAACCATTTCCGCCCGGCACCTGCTGCTGCTGCTGCTGCAAAATGGTCTAAATGGGCTGCATTGGCTCAAGCATTTGTATAACAATGGACGGGTGTTTAACGGTCGTCGCATTACCACTAAGTAGCTCCGTCAAGTCATCGTCATCGTCGTCGTCGTTGTCGTCCATCGTCCATAGCCAGCGCCAGTGTCACACAAACACAGTAACATAAATAAGCCGCGCGGAGACTGAAACGGAGACGGAGACAGTGGCCCCCATCCATTTTGAATGGAGCATAGAAAAAAAAAAGAGTCACCCGGCTTGGACTCTGCATTTGCATTGAAGATTTCTTCTTTCTGCCTTTCGCGTAATTTATTTCTGACATGATTTGGCAATTGTCTCTCCCAGTCTCCGCCTAAATCCACCATACTTGGTTGTCAGAAGCCCCAGACTCCGACTCCGACTCCAAACTTTATTCGGTTGCTAAAGCGTGGGAAAGGCATTCGCAAACATTTGTTGTGCTTGTTATAAGTACATTTAACTAAATTAGACCCAGATATTCACAGATTTCTTTGGTGAGTAGGCGAAGGCGTTGGTGGTTTTAAGGCTCAGCTGCTCTAGTTTCTCAATATTTGAAATGTAAATAAACGGGTGTGCAACTGATATACAACTGTTATACCACTGGTATACAACTGTTATACTGTGATTTAATTAATCCATTTCATAATATAAAGGCCAAAAATATATATTCCTCAAATATATAAAATATAATTGCTTAAAGAACTGTTATACATCGAAACAAATTTACGTAAAACGTTCTGATAAATATATTTCCCAACTTTTTGAGGTTATTTTGTTTTAGAAGGGGAAACTTCACCCACTTATCAAGTGTCCTATAAGTAGTACTCAGAAACTGCAAACCAGTAGAGCTCTAATCTATTCAAGCTTACACTATCTGGCGAATTCCGGCTAACTGCATACTGTTATACAGCAATCCGAGAAGAGAAAGGTGAATTTCCATAGCACTTGGACTTAATAAGTATGCACGACCTTTCACAAAAAAAGAAAATGGAATGCAAAGCAGCGACTGCGACTGGGGGAGTTGGGTGGGGAAAACATAGAAATAGCCCAGCAGAAGCGGCGGAGCTACTACTGCGGTGATAATGATAATGATAATTTTTACGATCGACGGACAAAATATGACGCCTATAAAGTGCAGTTAGCATGTCTTAAAGACGTCCAAACAGTTTACCGTTGCCTGGCAGTGGCCAAGTGGCCGCTAAATGTCATAAATGCGGACAATGGACGTCGAACCCCGGACTGCAGATGAGGGTCGGCGCATTTCATTCACAAAATTTCTTAGTAAAAAATATACTGAGGGGGAACAGAAAGAAACCGCTGATCCGCTGGCCGTCCATTCAAGTTCAGCTCGGGTGGGTGTGGATTCGAGTTAAAGGTGGGGAGTTTTTAGTGTAGAGTGTAAAGCGGCTAACTGTCTGCACTGGAAAATCACAACAACCGTTCGGGCCAAAAGCGCAGGCCATTGTTTGGCACTTTCCCAAAGTCTCTCAGGTGGTGAAATGGTTTCACTTTTAATCAAGCCAAAAGCCAAGCTAATGGCAGCCTGTCGCCGGGATCTTGACACCCCCAGACGACAGGCACTGGCTCCATCGATCTCTGTTTGTTCCGCATCCAAAAAGAGCAAATATCTCCGACCTGAACAAAGCAAGTCAATTAACTTGGCCCCGTGTATCTGGCGTATCCCAATCGGCAAAGAATCTATGGCTTTTTTTAAGGTTGTTCCGACAAAGTGTTTCGCAAATATTTGCCATTGTCTCGCTGAACATATTTCAATCAGCCGGCGACACAATATGAGGCAGAGCCAGCTAAGATATGGCAATTACTAAGGCCCAGATAGGTGCAACTCCAGGCCAGAAGAGCAGGCGGAAGAACTGCCAGAAGAGCAGCCAGAAGAACAGCCAGAAGAGCTGCTAGAAGAACAGCCAGAAGAACAGCTAGCAGAGCAGCCAGAAGAGTGGCCAGAAGAATGGGCAGAAGAGCAACGGGGTAGGAGAAACTGCTGGCTGTCTGTATCTTTTACGTGCTCCGCGAAGCGCCGCCAGTTCAAAACACGCAACTTTCAGCTGCAGTTACAGATGCAGATACATGTGTATCTACACGTATCGCTGCAATGGTTCTTCTTGTTGCCACCACACAGAACCAAAAACATGTCGCCTTCGTTTATCGGGTTCTCAGATAGCGAGCCAAGGCCAAATTGTGCCACGAAATGGCAGTGTATCTGCGCAGAGCCACATTATAGTTTAGTTTTCATATCGAAAGCCTCGAATCCACTTGATCTTGCACATATTTCTTGCCGTGCACCTCAGCGTGTCAATGGCCCAGAGCCAGGCAGCTGGTGAGCTAACTGGAGTAGTGATGTGGACCGAAGTTCAGCTGGCTATGTCTCCCGCCCCTGCCCCTGGCCCTGCTTCGGCTTCTGCATTTGCGGTTGCCGTCCGTGGATGGATGACATAATGTGGACACCACTGGGACTTCCACTTCCAGTGCGGAGAGTCGCCTTCGCCTCAGCCATGCTGGGCACGTTTTCTGGGTCTGTGCCTGGGGCCATTCCACGGGTGGTGTATCGGCATGCAGCTAGCTCGCTGGTCTGCATTCGGCGGGTGACATAATTTGCTGTGATTTTGTCTTTTTGCCTTTTGTTACTTGCTTTTGATTTGTTTTTTATTTTTGCGTTGTGCTGTGTGTTATTGTTATGGCTTTTTCTGCTGCGAATTGCATAGTTGAGTGACCAGGCTACCTTTTAATATGCTTTTTTTTATTTGTGGCATTAACATGAGAAAGGTTTCGAGCTGCAGCTGTTGTGCAAACTCTTGTGGGTATTTCAGGGAAATATGGGTCAGCTAGGATAAGTTTTTAAGCCTTCTAACATCCTTCCCCACTTTTCTTGTGATTCCCCCTTTTCTAATTGTGCTCAAGTGTAGTGGTTAGTGTTTTATGGCACTACAAAAATTCCCCGTAATGGTTCAGCCAAAGATTGCAGCCAAGGAGGAGTGGTGCTGTGGTTGTTCCTGGCCTGAATCATCCGACTATCTTTGGGCGC
Source organism: Drosophila jambulina (assembly GCA_018152175.1). Lineage (NCBI taxonomy): Eukaryota > Metazoa > Arthropoda > Insecta > Diptera > Drosophilidae > Drosophila > Drosophila jambulina. The sequence continues at coordinate 6,185,520 of JAECXH010000006.1, forward strand.
TGAGTGAACGCGACTTCTGCCAGCAGGCACTTAACTTAATGACCGCCTCACCAGCCAGCTAACTGTCCCGGTCACCAATAAAAGCTGGCCAAGACCGACAGCCGAAGCCAAATTAATGGCCAAACAATCCGCAATCAAGTCGCTGGGAGTAACGAGCCGAAATTGAAAAGCAAACTCTAGTTCGAGCCCCTGATTTGGCCAGGTCACGCATTGTTACCTCTGATGGTTTTGGCCAAAACCGAACCGAGAGAACCACAGAGCAAACACTGAAGGCCCGGGGAATGATCCAATCGATGGGGCTTTTTATCAGCATTTTCCAGCGGGGCCCGCTTATCGCGAATTCATTTTGGTAAACACCACCACATCGGAGCTCCCAAAACCCCGCAGGCGATAAGGTTCGCATGAAAAGCTGCTCCCTCCCCCAGCCCCCACAGCTAGCCGGGAATTGTGCAAAAAATGTCTATTCCTCTGACCTCGATTTCCACCCACCACACAATCCAGGGATCTATTAGTATTTTCCGTGGGTTTTTTTGTGGCCAAATTGCTCGCTCCGCTAATGGAGAGTTCGACGTGACTGTGACCATCATCTGTCTGCTTTTCTTTTTGGCCAGCAACCGCCTAATGACGGCCAACGGTATCCGTTCTTAATGGTATTGGTAATGCTAATGATATGGCGTCATAATTGACACATGCCCCAACTGCATCCGCCTTAGATTTCCAATGGAGACTCGCAGATTATCGCTCTCTGCGTTGGCCCAAGCGTCTCTCCCTTGTGTTTGGATCACGACTTGGGCCAACAACTGGGTCGATGATGGATCGTGGCTAAAGCTGTGTTGCTTTGGGTACTAGTATTACCTCGTAGGTAATGGGCACTGGCTTGTATGATGATTTGTGCATTATGAGGACCCAAATTCTTGGTAATCTCACTGTCTTTAAGCATAATATAAACTTTACTCAAGTACCAATTTTCAAAAGGATCGGAGTGATGGTAGAGACACAACAGCGACCTACTCCTGGTACGCATTTAATAAAAAGAGTTAATAAATTTATAATATTTATTGCAAAATCTTGTAAGTTATTATTAAAAGACCCCAAGGATAATATTTTTTTAAAAGCAATTCACAGGAGTATTTTGACCCTAAACTCACCATGTTAAGTACATCTTCTGTATATTCAATCTGCTGTTTTGTCTTTTCGCTGTGGGTTTTTTGTTGATTTATTTCTGTTGCTGTTTTGTGCTGCCTCTTTATTGTTTATATTTCTTTTTTACATTTTTTTCTGCACGCTTCAGCTGCAATTGCGGCGGTCACTGGGCAAAACGCTAAATGAATTGCCCCAAATACGTGTGCCGTGCTCGGCGATGATCGCCAAGGTGGCGTTGATCATGATTGGCATGGCACATCCCACAGCGTACATCGTACATCGTACATCGTACATCGAATATCTTACATCGTTCCATCGTACTGGCGATGATGATGATGATGATGATGATGATGATGGTGATGATCAGCGTTATGCTAATGCTGATCGCTCGCCTGGAAACGACGCCTGCGCAGCGGCAGAGCAGCAGCCCAAGCAGAGCAGAGCAGTTTACACAGAGAAAAACATTAGGGCCGTAGTTTTTTGAGTGAATTATCGGTAAATTAAGTCTAGATATTCTTGCAGAAAGCCCTTTAAGATAAGAAACTCCCAGGGATTCGATCTAGACATATTTCTCTATATTTTTTTTTGCAATTTAATCACTCCACTTGGAAGTTGTTACTTGAAATTAACTAAAATTAAGATTAACCTTCATGAGCTATATAAACCCTCTAGCTTTCTTACATTTTTAAATAATCAATTGGTTTTTCCTTAACGAGTTTTTTAATCAATAAAAGAGTGCTAAAACTCAGAAAGGATTGGCTTGCAAAAAGACTCTAGGCAAGTCGATTAGCCATGTATTTTATTTTTAATTTTTAACTGCGATAATATAATATTTATTAGCTATATTGGTTACTGTTTGGTTTTTGCATTCTATAAATCTTTTATCAACAGTGCTTAAATTAGCAAATCTTCTTAGGTTTTTATTGAAAAGGTTTTTTGGTCGTAGATGAGATCGATTTTATTATTTAAATGGAGGATCACTAAATAGCTCTCTTTATTTTTCTCCGTGTGGCTGTTTTTGTTGGCAGAACTGGATCACTGGCTAGCAAGAGAGAAAGAGCGAGAAGAAAGGGCCCAGAAGAATAGGAGAGGCAGAGAGAAGAAAGAAGAAAGAGCCCAAGTCACGGTCACGTTTCTTGTCACGTTCTCCCCGCTGTTGTTACTGTTGTTACTCCCGCCCTTCGCCTCCTTCTTCTTCTCTCTTCTTCTGTGACTCTCTTCTCCCGTTTGGCTTGCACCCGCTAATTCCAGCGATTAGGGTATTCCACTTTTCGTATCCGCCGGCTAATTGATTCTCCATTGAGAAGGTGCCATGAAAACCTGGTTTTTGGGGGACTTTTTGAGTAATTCATGTTTTTAGATGGTTTCTTATCAATTTGGGGAAATTATTTGTTAAAATTATATAAATAACTTAACAAGTATTTACTTATTCTTAACTTACAAATTAGCAAATAAGGAAGCCTCAAATGCTGGGCACTTGGGTAGCCGATACACCTCGCTGTCTGTTCTTATTTGTTCGCTTGTTATTTTCATTGTTTTCCCATGTCGCTGTGCCTTTCCTGCCCCCTTGCCAATTTGCTTTGTGCTTTGTGCTTTTTGCTTTTTGCTTTCTGCTTTTCGCCTCGTGTACTGATCTAGTCGTGGCTACAAATTGCGCCAAGACCGCCAGAGCGAGCTGTCTGCTCGACTGCTCTTTGTAGACTCTTTATTTTTTTGTATATTTCTTTCTGAGCAGATTTGGGTATGCTGCGATGCTGGCTTGCTTTTGGGCTTTCATGCTTGTTTGCTTGTTGCCTGCTTTTCGCTGTTTTCTGCTGTTGCTGCCGCTTTTGACCCCGCCTGCAAATGGGTTCAGACTTGGACATATGCCGCATGCCGCACATTTCCATTTCCATTTGCATTTCCCCTTTGGTAGGAGGACAGCAAAAAGCTGAAAAACGCGCGCCAAAAGTGACAGCCGGCCGAGGAGCAGCTGTCAACTTGACTTTAGGCAGCTGCCGCCAAGTGCTGCTGTGCCCCTGCTCCCTGTGCGATGTGGCAGTCGCTGCTGTCATTGCACTTGGACGCCGCCACAGCCACGCCAGCAACAAGTAGCGCTCTCGCCACCAACTACCAACAAGCAACTACCAACCAGCGACTACCAACAAGCAACTACCAACCAGCAACTACCACCAACAACAACAAAACTCAAAACGGAAGTTTCCCATATTACAAGCTTGCTTTTTTCGTGGTTGCGTTTTCGGTATATTGTTTTCTTCGTCGCCAGCAGAAGGGGTATATTCATTACTTTAAAACCCAGTTGGTAACGCAATTGATTACACAAGGTGGGCTGGGAGAGCGTAAGAATGTATGTAATAAATTATTTAATGATTTTTTAATGAACTCTGAAAAGAATACCCTAAACAAATGATTACCTAAGGAGGGAAGTGGCTCAAAAAGTGCTTCGAACTTTTTATAGTAATATATTAGTCAGTTGGTTTGGAGATTATTCTAATAGCATTACTTTCATAGCTAAAACTATAAATGTAAATAGAATAGTAAAGATAAGTAATGGGTATAACAGCAAAACTCCACAAAATATAAATAGAAATTAAATTTAAGCCAATATTTTATGTGGCTAAAATAGGACATTAAATTAAACATGATAACATTAAATATATTTGCACTTTTACATAGTTTTAACTTTGACTTACAAATTTGAAATTTTACCCATACTCTTATGGAAGAGTATCAGAACTTCTTTTTGTTTAAGGTTCGTTTTTTTCTTCGTTTTTTATGCCAAAACAAGGGTATGATATCTTTGTGCTACTGCAGGAAGTCGCTTTTTTAATTAAACGATGAACCCTCAGGATCTTATTACCTTTAATGGAAAGTAATTTGACATAAGGGGAAGATACAACAAGAATGGAAGCATTTATCGGGAAGCCGAAGTCTCTAAACTCTGCAGCTTGTATCTGATCATTTGATCGAATTTTTAATCGATTTTAATAGATAAAATTGTAATGGAGAAAATTAGATTAGATTAGAGACATCTTATTCCTTAATGAAAATTATAGTATTTCTTATATCGATATATATCGAAGTTTTTATTTGATCCATCATCTTTACTTTTTATTAAAATTATTGAAATTTGTATTTTGAAAGGTGCTCAGATATTTTGGTGTATTTATTAATATTTAGAATTTCAAAATTCGGACTTAATTTATAATACCTTGGTGGCTAGTGTAGGTGAAAAAATATAGCAATTTATGGGCTTCCTTGAACACATTTAAAGTATTGAATTACGTTTTTTAAGCAAGGCAGTTAGGAAACCCATTGGCTTGAGTATTTTGTCATAGGGTTAATTAATTATCTTCCTTACCTAACAAAAGGCTAGAAATTAGTTTGCCGAAAGCTTAGAGTATGCCTCGCTTCGATTTCCCCCGCGCAATTTGACAGCCGGTTTTCTCCCCGCTCATTTTGCGTTGAAGCAAGTGAAAACGACGTCGTTAAACGCACATTTTTTGATTCGATTCGTTGTCGTTTGGGTGGCTGACTGGCTAGCCGGCTGGATGGCCCAAACAATTGAGTGAAAATCTGCATCGAATCGATGGGCCACGGCCACGGTGACTGCAGGCACTGAATTTTTGTGGACAAAACGAACAATAAATGAAAAATGAAAAAGGAAAACAGAGAAGCGACAATCGCTCAGTGCATGGAGAGCACCTTGGCGCTGGCTGAATGACTGAAATGACTGAAATGGCACTTTCTAATGCGACAACGATGCGGAAGCCAGCTGACGACGGCACTCGGCTCGCCATCAAGCTGCAGCGGCAACAACGCCAGCAACACCTGCATCATCGCCAGTCCGAGCACCCACGGGAAAGAGTCACAGACCCCGGGACCCGGACCCCAAATGCCCCCAGAAGCAAGCTCGCTGACCCGAAAAAGCTGCTCCCAAAGCAACCCCTGAGCCTCGGCCCCTTCGCTTAGAAAATTTTTGTAAATGTCGTGTGGCACGGAGGCGACTCCCCTTGAGTGTTGTGACTGCAGGGGAAGTACTTAGTCGTCAAAGGGATGCTGATTGCTGATGAGAAACACTAAACAGCAGGGAGATGACATCTTACTGAAAATAACTTAGGAAAGAAAAGGAAGTGGGCTTTGGGAAGCCTTAGTTTCTATATCCTTGTAGCTTTCTTTCTAACCCAACTCTATATTGTTGTAAAAATGTTGTAAAAATGTTGTAAAAATGTTGTTGTAAAAATGTTGGAAATTTAGTTAGGAATTGATTTAGGAATTTGGAAAGAAAAAATATTTAAAACATGTTTGCTGTACATAATTTGATGTAAAAATGATGTTGTAATAATGTTGTTGTTGTAAAAATGTTGTTGTTGTAAAAATGTTGTTGTTGTAAAAAATTTGTTGTAAAAATATTGTTGTAAAAATTTTGCTTTTGTAATCAACAATATGGTTTTTAGCTGTGCAAATTCTTCAACTGCAAGATATTTGTGCGCCAGGCGCTCTGGAGGCAGCATAGGTATTATTATATAACAGTTTATAACAGTTTTCAGGTGGTAAAATTCGAATCTTGCAAGAATGTCTACTTAGAAACTTTTAGAAAATAGAACGAAGCATTTGGCTCAATTTATTACAATTTATGAAAATATGAATACATGTGTAAAACATTTCCCGTGACAGTTTATAATGACATATTTTACCACTTTCATGTACAAGAAATTAGATCATAAACATCCACTCAGATTGAAAAAATACTGTTACTATTACTATACTATTTTCCATTGAAAATAACAATGCGAATATGATCATAATAATAGGGTTATAATTGGGCGTGGGCTTTCGTTCGTCACACCCAACTAGAAGCACTGCCGGCGACGTCCATGAAAGTACCCTTATTTACCTTCAAATATGTCTATTTCGGGGCATTCCCGTTGCCTTGTTTTTTGTTTACCTACAAAAGCGTGAAACAAAAAAGTTCATATGGTACAATAAGCCTAAAGTGTGACAGCAAAAGCTTGTTAATTAGCCGGCAAATGCGGCAAATTTATGCAACAATGTGCGCGGCACGCAAAAAAGAGTGAAAAACGTTGGGAAAATAAAACAAAATCGCACCGAAAGTGAGACTGCTCTGCTGCCGACGAGCACTTTTACTCTCGAACGTGTGTTTAGCTTTAGTTTAGCATTTTCGAAGCCGCGATTCAGACCAACAAAGCAGCCAGCGAACCGAATAGAGGAGGCCCCAACCCCAACCCCAGTTCCGACTCCCAACCCCAACTCTCTGTGGTCGATGTCACGCACAATAATCGGCTTAGGTTACGCTTGGACCACTCTGCGCCATTCCGCGTCACTTCATCACTTCCACTTGCACTCCCGAACCCGCGACGTGTGTGGTGCGGCTTGGGCCCACGATCGAAGCCAATCGGATTACGCAAACGCCGGATCTTGTCTCCTCCGATTTCGCTCAGAGATGCAGCTCACCACGGATGCGGGTGTATCCGCAGCTGCTGCATCTGCATCAAGCCACTCTTTCGATTCGATCCGATCCGATCCGATGCGAAGCGTATCGAAAGTGAATGGCCCTCGTGGCGTTGTGTCGGTGGTTTCTTCTGTGGCATATCCGATTACACGCACGCCGAGCTTAGAAGTTCGCAGCCGGAGCTGCTCGGCGATCACTTCCTACGTCTTTGGTTACAGTGAATGCACTCTGAACCACCCACATGGGTCCTTGCCACATGGGTTTGCCTTAAGCTAAGGGATCTCTGACCTCTGAGGTTATAACAATTTGTTTCCTAAGACGATTCCACAAGCAAATAAACTAATATATTCCCCATTTCCCTTTGTGCTTGCAGAAAATCGATCCCCTGACACGCATCCAGGAGGAGATCAAGGAGGTGGTGCGGCGCGAGGAGGAGTACCGTCAGCTGGCCACGCTCTCCTCAACGACCATTACTTCCTCCTCCACCGCCTCTGAAGGAGTGGTGGAGTTCGAGGCCTACACGATCAAGGGCAACGGCACGGACTTCAATCAGGAGCAGCAGTCACATGACCAGGACCAGCTTAATCACGACCAGGGCGTGCTGGTCACAGCCCAGCCGGCGGCAGTGCAGACCACTTCGCTGCTGCTGCCCATCGATGAGCTCTCCAACACACCCTCGCTGGCGTCCAGCGTGAACAGCGCCAAGGAGGAGAGCCTTGATGGCCAGCACTCGGACGACTCTGGCATCTCGGCCTCCTCACAGAGCATCAACAACAACAACAATAACAACCTCCAGGCCAAGCAGCAGCAGCCGCTCAAGCTGACAGTGGTCACCCGGCAGGAGCAGCGCTACATTGGACCCAACTGCTACAACATGACACCGGAGCCGCCGCAGCAGAAGCTCATCACGAGGACCATCTCCACGCCGCAGCTGAGCGGCCTGCCCCAGAAGCGTCAGTTCGCCTTTGGCGGCGCCTCTACCAAGGGCGTGATGCAGCGCTTCATAGCCTCGCACGGCAAGCTGGTGACACCCAGCAGTCCCCTGCCGCCCGCCTCGCCATTGGGCAACATCACCAGTTCCGGGATTAACCAGAATGGCAGTCAGAGCGGCGGCAACAACAACAGCAACACCCTCAAGCTGAACACACGCACGGCGCTGGCCTTCCTGGAGAACGGCAACTCGCCGACGGGCATTACCACGGTCACCCTGTCGCCGGCGGCCATCGAGCGGGACTCGGAGGGCAGGCCGCTGCGTCGAGGCTATGTGCCCGTCGAGCAGAAGATCCAGCGGGAGCTGCAGGACCTCAAGTCGCGCGAGACGGAGCTGAAGCGCCTGCGCAAGATCAACAGGCAGAACACACTGAAGGCCTCGCTGGACAAGCTGTGAGTCCACTCCGGGGCTCTTAAGGGAGTAAACCTCCCAGATCAGTGGCCATTATATTGATTTAAATTGGTTTAAAGGTCCCAGAAATCTGTTTTCTGATCATGTTCCTTTTTTTGTGTCCAGACAACTCAGCACAGATGACGAGGCCGATGCGGACGACGATGACGATGAGGACTCTGAGGTGGAGCACTGCTACGGACCCGGAAAACTGCGCAATGCACAGTCCACTCAGGAGCTAGATAGAAATGGGTAAGTATCAGATAACTCTTATAAGAAAGAGGGATTTTTATTAATGTTCCTTCCGAATTCCGACAGCAACGAACCAGAGATTGTGCACAAGCCCGCTGGCAATCGCAGCCTGAATGCGGCCGCCTACATAGCCAATGGAGCCAGCAACGGCAGCATTAACGGGATGCGTCCGGCCATGTCGCTGGCCCAGCTCTGTGATCTAACGCCTGAGGAGGCGCCCTCTTCGCGTGGCCTCATTGCCCAGTGGGAGAGCCTGATCAAGAAAAATGCCGAGAACGGGACGGTTATCGAGGCGGTCATCTAAGAGGACCATCGAAAGAGGGTAGCAGAGAGTCCCCTAACCCCCAAAAACACACACCAATACACCAACGATTCTGGTGCAGAGCAGACCAAATTATTATTGTAGTGTCCACACTTGATACCAATCCTAAGCCCGATCCAGATCCTCGATCCTCCACCCCGATCCTCTCCCTTACACAAAGCGAAAGCTGCTTATCAACGAATTAATCTTAACGCCTGAAAACTTGAAATTAAAACATGAAACTGAAAGGGAATTGCAGCCAGCTGTACTTAATGCGATCTATGTGTAATTTATAAAGTGTAGTACGTTCGAGAACTCTGTTGTATATATATGTGACTCTTCTTCATGTTTCCAGTGCGAGTGCAGTCCTGACTTGCTTATAATTTATTACAAATCAACTTTATACCTTATATATATATATATCTTACATAAATATACGAGACCGATATGCGAAACATGATTTAATTAAATAAAAAACCCAAAACCAAACTGAAACGAGTATTTGTAATAATTGCCTGCCTTTTTATTAAATGTATCCTCGCTCGGAACATACTGAAAAGGAGAGGAGGCTACAATTATAAACCAAACTTCATATTGCACGAGGAGAAACATCGACGTATGCCATTAAAATAGAGTACTTTCGCCTGTTCGCCCCAGATGCATCATTATATTTTTATATTTATATATAATCAACCATAAAAACCAGCATGCTAATAAAAAGAAGCCGAAGATATTTTAATTTACAAATCCAATCCTGACTTTTCGCAGTCCAAGTTTATCAACAATATTCATGACAAAAAATGGCTTCAGTCGGACTAATTTAACAATTTTCTGAGTTTGGCATACCAGGCGAACAGAAACAGTTGGAAGCAACCCAGCAGCGGAGCAACAAGTGTGATCAGCTGTTGACTTCATTGTTGATGTCTGCTAATAACGGATGTTTTCCGCTTTCCAAGTCCATTCCATGCATTTGCGGTGATTTGTTTACCTGGGTCAGCTGTTCAGCTGCTTGCGGAGTTGGCAGCGTGCCTTGTAAACAAAGTCACTAGCTTAAGAAATTTATAAAGTGAATTCGCTAAGCCGGGCAATAAATATTATTGTATTTGTTGTTATTTATCATAAATGTGGGCTTAAGTTCTATAAATTTTATACTCTTCTGACTTTGGCATACCAGGCGAACAGAAACAGCTGGCAGCAACTCAGCAGCACAGCATCGCATCAGTGATAAGCTCTTATCATCATTGTTTACGTCTGCTAATAACGGATGTTTTCCGCTTTCCAAGTCCATTTCCATGCATTTCCCCTCATTTGCGATGATTTGTTTAGCTGGTCAGCTGCTTGCTGAGTTTGCTGCTCGCCTGGTAAACAAAGTCATGGGTTTATTAAATTTATATAGTTTATTCGCTGAATTGGGCAACAAATGTTGTTGGTTTTGTTGTTATTAAATACAAATAAGGACTTTAGCTATATAAATTTAACATTTTCCTGACTTTGGTTTACCAGGCGAACATAAACGGCTGGCAGCAACCAGCAGCACAGCATCGCAGCAGTGATAAGCTCTTATCATCATTTTTACGTCTGCTAATAACGGATGTTTTCCGCTTTCCAAGTCCATTTCCAACAAAGTGTTACAGTGCGTACCCTTTAAGTACTCTCGGTACAGTGGGTATTCAATATGAGTGCATACTACACATGCATTTCCCCTCATTTGCGATGATTTGTTTAGCTGGTCAGCTGCTTGCTGAGTTTGCTGCTCGCCTGGTAAACAAAGTCATGGGTTTATTAAGTTTATATAGTTTATTCGCTGAATTGGGCAACAAATGTTGTTGGTTTTGTTGTTATTAAATACAAATAAGGACTTTAGCTATATAAATTTAACATTTTCCTGACTTTGGTTTACCAGGCGAACATAAACGGCTGGCAGCAACCAGCAGCACAGCATCGCAGCAGTGATAAGCTCTTATCATCATTTTTACGTCTGCTAATAACGGATGTTTTCCGCTTTCCAAGTCCATTTCCAACAAAGTGTTACAGTGCGTACCCTTTAAGTACTCTCGGTACAGTGGGTATTCAATATGAGTGCATACTACACATGCATTTCCCCTCATTTGCGATGATTTGTTTAGCTGGTCAGCTGCTTGCTGAGTTTGCTGCTCGCCTGGTAAACAAAGTCATGGGTTTATTAAATTTATATAGTTTATTCGCTGAATTGGGCAACAAATGTTGTTGGTTTTGTTGTTATTTAATACAAATGTGCACTTTAGCTATGTAAATTTACACCATCTCATGATTTAATATAACACGCTAAATGGGACAATAAATGTTGTTGTTGTATTTGTTGTTATTTATTATAAATATGGGCTTTTAGCTATATAAATTTAAAAATCTCATGATTTAATATACCACGCGAACAGAAACGGCTTGAAGCAAGCCAGCAGCACAGCACTACCAGAAAAGCTGGATGCAACCCAGCAGCACAGCAGCAAGTGCGATTGGTTGTTTTTTTTCCTTTACTGTTGTCTGCTTTTATAACGGATGTTTTCCGCTTTCCAAGTCCATTTCCCCTCATTTGCGATGATTTGTTTCGCTGGTCAGCTGCTTGCTGAGTTTGCTGCTCGCCTGGTAAACAAAGTCATGGGTTTATTAAATTTATATAGTTTATTCGCTGAATTGGGCAACAAATGTTGTTGGTTTTGTTGTTATTTAATACAAATGTGCACTTTAGCTATGTAAATTTACACCATCTCATGATTTAATATAACACGCTAAATGGGACAATAAATGTTGTTGTTGTATTTGTTGTTATTTATTATAAATATGGGCTTTTAGCTATATAAATTTAAAAATCTCATGATTTAATATACCACGCGAACAGAAACGGCTTGAAGCAAGCCAGCAGCACAGCACTACCAGAAAAGCTGGATGCAACCCTGCAGCACAGCAGCAAGTGCGATTGGTTGTTTTTTTTCCTTTACTGTTGTCTGCTTTTATAACGGATGTTTTCCGCTTTCCAAGTCCATTTCCCCTCATTTGCGATGATTTGTTTCGCTGGTCAGCTGCTTGCTGAGTTTGCTGCTCGCCTGGTAAACAAAGTCATGGGTTTATTAAATTTATATAGTTTATTCGCTGAATTGGGCAACAAATGTTGTTGGTTTTGTTGTTATTAAATACAAATAAGGACTTTAGCTATATAAATTTAACATTTTCCTGACTTTGGTTTACCAGGCGAACATAAACGGCTGGCAGCAACCAGCAGCACAGCATCGCAGCAGTGATAAGCTCTTATCATCATTTTTACGTCTGCTAATAACGGATGTTTTCCGCTTTCCAAGTCCATTTCCAACAAAGTGTTACAGTGCGTACCCTTTAAGTACTCTCGGTACAGTGGGTATTCAATATGAGTGCATACTACACATGCATTTCCCCTCATTTGCGATGATTTGTTTAGCTGGTCAGCTGTTTGCTGAGTTTGCTGCTCGCCTGGTAAACAAAGTCATGGGTTTATTAAATTTATATACTTAATTCGCTGAATTGGGCAACAAATGTTGTTGGTTTTGTTGTTATTTAATACAAATGTGCACTTTAGCTATGTAAATTTACACCATCTCATGATTTAATATAACACGCTAAATGGGACAATAAATGTTGTTGTTGTATATGTTGTTATTTATTATAAATATGGGCTTTTAGCTATATAAATTTAAAAATCTCATGATTTAATATACCACGCGAACAGAAACGGCTTGAAGCAAGCCAGCAGCACAGCACTACCAGAAAAGCTGGATGCAACCCTGCAGCACAGCAGCAAGTGCGATTGGTTGTTTTTTTTCCTTTACTGTTGTCTGCTTTTATAACGGATGTTTTCCGCTTTCCAAGTCCATTTCCCCTCATTTGCGATGATTTGTTTCGCTGGTCAGCTGCTTGCTGAGTTTGCTGCTCGCCTGGTAAACAAAGTCATGGGTTTATTAAGTTTATATAGTTTATTCGCTGAATTGGGCAACAAATGTTGTTGGTTTTGTTGTTATTAAATACAAATAAGGACTTTAGCTATATAAATTTAACATTTTCCTGACTTTGGTTTACCAGGCGAACATAAACGGCTGGCAGCAACCAGCAGCACAGCATCGCAGCAGTGATAAGCTCTTATCATCATTTTTACGTCTGCTAATAACGGATGTTTTCCGCTTTCCAAGTCCATTTCCAACAAAGTGTTACAGTGCGTACCCTTTAAGTACTCTCGGTACAGTGGGTATTCAATATGAGTGCATACTACACATGCATTTCCCCTCATTTGCGATGATTTGTTTAGCTGGTCAGCTGCTTGCTGAGTTTGCTGCTCGCCTGGTAAACAAAGTCATGGGTTTATTAAATTTATATAGTTTATTCGCTGAATTGGGCAACAAATGTTGTTGGTTTTGTTGTTATTTAATACAAATGTGCACTTTAGCTATGTAAATTTACACCATCTCATGATTTAATATAACACGCTAAATGGGACAATAAATGTTGTTGTTGTATTTGTTGTTATTTATTATAAATATGGGCTTTTAGCTATATAAATTTAAAAATCTCATGATTTAATATACCACGCGAACAGAAACGGCTTGAAGCAAGCCAGCAGCACAGCACTACCAGAAAAGCTGGATGCAACCCAGCAGCACAGCAGCAAGTGCGATTGGTTGTTTTTTTTTCCTTTACTGTTGTCTGCTTTTATAACGGATGTTTTCCGCTTTCCAAGTCCATTTCCCCTCATTTGCGATGATTTGTTTCGCTGGTCAGCTGCTTGCTGAGTTTGCTGCTCGCCTGGTAAACAAAGTCATGGGTTTATTAAATTTATATAGTTTATTCGCTGAATTGGGCAACAAATGTTGTTGGTTTTGTTGTTATTTAATACAAATGTGCACTTTAGCTATGTAAATTTACACCATCTCATGATTTAATATAACACGCTAAATGGGACAATAAATGTTGTTGTTGTATTTGTTGTTATTTATTATAAATATGGGCTTTTAGCTATATAAATTTAAAAATCTCATGATTTAATATACCACGCGAACAGAAACGGCTTGAAGCAAGCCAGCAGCACAGCACTACCAGAAAAGCTGGATGCAACCCTGCAGCACAGCAGCAAGTGCGATTGGTTGTTTTTTTTCCTTTACTGTTGTCTGCTTTTATAACGGATGTTTTCCGCTTTCCAAGTCCATTTCCCCTCATTTGCGATGATTTGTTTCGCTGGTCAGCTGCTTGCTGAGTTTGCTGCTCGCCTGGTAAACAAAGTCATGGGTTTATTAAATTTATATAGTTTATTCGCTGAATTGGGCAACAAATGTTGTTGGTTTTGTTGTTATTAAATACAAATAAGGACTTTAGCTATATAAATTTAACATTTTCCTGACTTTGGTTTACCAGGCGAACATAAACGGCTGGCAGCAACCAGCAGCACAGCATCGCAGCAGTGATAAGCTCTTATCATCATTTTTACGTCTGCTAATAACGGATGTTTTCCGCTTTCCAAGTCCATTTCCAACAAAGTGTTACAGTGCGTACCCTTTAAGTACTCTCGGTACAGTGGGTATTCAATATGAGTGCATACTACACATGCATTTCCCCTCATTTGCGATGATTTGTTTAGCTGGTCAGCTGTTTGCTGAGTTTGCTGCTCGCCTGGTAAACAAAGTCATGGGTTTATTAAATTTATATACTTAATTCGCTGAATTGGGCAACAAATGTTGTTGGTTTTGTTGTTATTTAATACAAATGTGCACTTTAGCTATGTAAATTTACACCATCTCATGATTTAATATAACACGCTAAATGGGACAATAAATGTTGTTGTTGTATATGTTGTTATTTATTATAAATATGGGCTTTTAGCTATATAAATTTAAAAATCTCATGATTTAATATACCACGCGAACAGAAACGGCTTGAAGCAAGCCAGCAGCACAGCACTACCAGAAAAGCTGGATGCAACCCTGCAGCACAGCAGCAAGTGCGATTGGTTGTTTTTTTTCCTTTACTGTTGTCTGCTTTTATAACGGATGTTTTCCGCTTTCCAAGTCCATTTCCCCTCATTTGCGATGATTTGTTTCGCTGGTCAGCTGCTTGCTGAGTTTGCTGCTCGCCTGGTAAACAAAGTCATGGGTTTATTAAGTTTATATAGTTTATTCGCTGAATTGGGCAACAAATGTTGTTGGTTTTGTTGTTATTAAATACAAATAAGGACTTTAGCTATATAAATTTAACATTTTCCTGACTTTGGTTTACCAGGCGAACATAAACGGCTGGCAGCAACCAGCAGCACAGCATCGCAGCAGTGATAAGCTCTTATCATCATTTTTACGTCTGCTAATAACGGATGTTTTCCGCTTTCCAAGTCCATTTCCAACAAAGTGTTACAGTGCGTACCCTTTAAGTACTCTCGGTACAGTGGGTATTCAATATGAGTGCATACTACACATGCATTTCCCCTCATTTGCGATGATTTGTTTAGCTGGTCAGCTGTTTGCTGAGTTTGCTGCTCGCCTGGTAAACAAAGTCATGGGTTTATTAAATTTATATAGTTTATTCGCTGAATTGGGCAACAAATGTTGTTGGTTTTGTTGTTATTTAATACAAATGTGCACTTTAGCTATGTAAATTTACACCATCTCATGATTTAATATAACACGCTAAATGGCACAATAAATGTTGTTGTTGTATTTGTTGTTATTTATTATAAATATGGGCTTTTAGCTATATAAATTTAAAAATCTCATGATTTAATATACCACGCGAACAGAAACGGCTTGAAGCAAGCCAGCAGCAAAGCACTACCAGAAAAGCTGGATGCAACCCTGCAGCACAGCAGCAAGTGCGATTGGTTGTTTTTTTTCCTTTACTGTTGTCTGCTTTTATAACGGATGTTTTCCGCTTTCCAAGTCCATTTCCCCTCATTTGCGATGATTTGTTTCGCTGGTCAGCTGCTTGCTGATTTTTCTGCTCGCCTGGTAAACAAAGTCTTGGTTTTCTATTGTGAAATCCCTATGTTGGGTAATAAATGTTGTTGTTTTTATTTCTTATATGTGCGCTTTGGTCATATAAATTTAACAATCTCATGACTTTGGCATACCAGGCGAACAGAAGCGCCTGACAGCGACCCAGCAGCACAGCAACAAGCCGAGCTGTGAACCAGGTTCCTACTAGGCGCTGGCATTATTAAAAATGAGCACAAGATCATTGGATCTGTCTGCTATTTTTGTAAATAACAAGTACACGGATGTTTTTTTTTTTAATTTTTTATATTTATTTTATTAAATACATTTCGTTTGTTGTTGTTTTCTTACGGTTTCTGTTTTGTTAATTTTCTCTTTGTTGCTCTGTTTGCTGCTCGTGTTAAATTACGTATTCGTTCTGTACTAATTGAATTAATCAGATATTAGGGTGCCGTAGAGAGAGAGCGAGCGCCTCTAGTTTGGAATACAAGGTTTTCGGTTAGAGTAAGCCCACCGGCCTAAGTACATTTTATACACACAAAACGGAATGTAAAAAGAAAGAGAAAATTAAAAAAAGGAAAGTGAAAACCAAGGAAATAACGAAAGCGATCATCAGTACTCAGATCGATCGAGTGCCGGGTTTATCGTGGAGTTTTCCTTTGTTGGTTCTTTATTGCTACGGAAGCCTCGAAATACATATTGCTATTTATGTATGTGTAGGTCGTATATGTATGCATGTGGTTGCTGTCTCTATGTAAAGTTGAAATCTTAGCTTAGAAAGTTGTGTGTGTGTTGTTGGCAAAGGAAATCATCATATACATATGTCTATAGATCGGCCTTGATGTGCTCTATATATCTTGAGTTTATATATACAAAAATCTGCTCTCGCTTTGCTGCTATATACGAACGAATCGGGACGGGAACTTAGAGTTAAATCAGGGATAAACCTATAATATATTGCACTGCGATTGCGTGGCATTAGAAATTAGGCAACAATCAACAAAAGAGAAGATATTCCGATGATATTCACATACATAATATATATAATAATGACTAGGATAATACTTTGGCACACACACAGATATACATGTACATATATGTGCATATATATGCGGAAGGAAGGAAAGAAAAGTTGCTGGTTGTATTGCTCGGCGGTACGAAGGTGGAACACAAGGACGACTCTCCGGAAACAATAATAATTAATAGTTAATTAGCATCCTGCACTTGCTGCTCTTGTCGGAACTGGAACCAAAAAACCATTGACTGCTCTTTTCTCGTAATATCGTGTATATATATAAATGTATATATAGAAATATAAATAGTAAGTTTAGCATCCATAATACATATATATATATATTTAGTCATGCCGCCTGCCGCTGCTCCTCCCCCTCAATTTTACTCAATTAGAAACTAACACTTAAACCGACTGTTCATATGCGTTGCTGTATCCTTCCACCCATCTCCATCTCCATCTAGCATTCGATCCTATGCGATCCTTTAACCAAAAGCGCTTTGAGCGTCCTACACATCGCGTACCTCCTTCTCTCCTTCGTGACCTAACAGCTAAGACAAAAAAATGGCATCGCTCTCCTTCGCTTGCTAAAGTTAGTTCTCGTTTTATATATATAGATATACATATTTCGGATTTTTCCTTTTGTTTTTCTTCATTTTGCTTTGCTTTGTTTTTTTGTTATTCGTTTTTGTTTTTTTGGTTAACATAAAATTAATCAACAAATTTTTAGAGTTGCTTGCTAAAACTTTCTTCTTAGTGTGTAAAGGTCGTGCCCCAAGCGATGACGATGACTGCCACGAACTAACTGCTACGCCGCCTGCAACGGATGCATCCTGCATCCTGCCTGGCGATAGTGTGTGTGTGTGTGTGCTACGGAAAGTTGCAGAAATCGCTAAGTGAGTGTCGTGTCGTGTGTGATTGCATCTACTACTGCTCCGAGTTCGGTGTAAAACACATCTAAAAAATGCCTCTCAGCCGATCCGTCTCCCCGCGTCTGTAGCAACTCCGGCTGCCTCTATATATAGACAGATCTTGTATATATCCTCGTGCTTGCCTGCTTGTATATATGTATGCCTTCTATATAAATATCGCTTTGGTTTTACTCTTGTAATTCGCTTGGTATTGTCTGAATGTGCTACGTACTTTAAACGCTAAACTAGTTCGTGTGTCCTGTTGGGTGTACTTTCATCTTGTTGCTTACAAAAACGCTGATCCGATGACAATAAATAAATGTTAATAGTAATATTAAAAAAAAAACATGAAAAAATTGCAATTTGCCGCTTTTACAAACTAGGTATGTATCTCTCGCATATAATAACTAGTGCATACACTGTTCACATAGGTTCCTAGGTTCCTCTACACGCTATTAATATGTTATTCTGTTTGGTTCCATCATACCCATTCCCCCTGCCCATCCCGGCCAGATCCTGCCTAGAGCAGCTGGACAATGACCGGCTCGATCAGACACATGTGCTCGGCACCGCGCACTGGCAGCCGGTTGAGGCAAAAGTGCCGGATCATCTCCGGCACGGTCTCGAAGGGTCGACTGAACTGGCCCAGGATGTACTGTCCGGTCTCGTTGCGCTGGATCCGCATGTGCATGAAGCCCTTGGCGCCCCTGTAGATAGATTAAATTGAAGGATTAGCGGGGTATCTCTCCTGATAGCTGGGGAACCTACTTGAGTGACAGGGAGTAGTCCTGCTTGGTGGACTCGCAGTTGCGCACCAGGAACGAGCCCTCGGCCAGTGGACGCAGCGTGGTCTCCGCCTCGATCCGGGTTATGGCGCCGTGGTACCAGCTAATAGAGGGGAAAAGAAATAGAAATAATTAGGATGAATTTCAGGGCAAGCATAAAAAGAGAGAGCACAGGGAGCTAACGAGTGTCCATCCATGAGTGTTTCATATTTTCTGGAGAAATGATCTCTGATAGATGGACTCAAGAGGTTTGATTTCTTTTTCAGTAAGGTTTCCCTCATCTTCCCTATCTTCGTCCCACAACTCACCCCTGCCTCTCCAGCGGTATGGTGACATCGATCAGATCCACGGCCGTCACATAGCCCTGGCTGAGGTTCATGTTCAGCTCCTTGGTGCTGCTGAGGCCCCGCAGGTCCAGGCTGCCGAACTGCTTGGTGGCCTGCCGCGACTCGTTCAGGTTGAGGGTGAGGTTCTGCCGGAACAGAGCCGTGTCTGCTGGATAAATAACAGGACAAAGCAATAATTAGTTAAGCGCTGGCATCCAGCTGAGATTCCCGAGGGGACTCACCCAACTTGCTGGCCAGCTTCTGGTCGTCGCGCATCGAGTGACTGGAGGAGGCCTGCGAGATGCCGCTGGACTCGGTGCTGTGCATCAGCAGGTTGTTGATCTCCGCCTGGTTGGCCCTGAGGCGTCGCCGCAGCTTGGGCATGTCGAAGGGTAGCTCGCCGAGATCCACGGAGGTGGCGCTGCCCGAGGTGCAGGCCGCCTCCTGTTGCAGCGTCTTGCGGCGCCTCAGCTTGGGCATGTCGAAGGGCAGGTCGCGCAGATCCTGGGGAAGGCCAGTTACCCCGCCAGAAGCTCCGGATCCACTTCCAGATCCAGTGGCTGCTCCACCTGCTGCCGTAGGTCCCACAGACCCGGCTCCAGTGGCTCCAGAGACAGTGCCCTCCGCCCCGATCAGCTGGAGCTTGGGCAGCGTCAGCCGCTGGAGGGCCAGGGCCTGCGGCTTGCCCTCCTCCCGGGAATGCAGCGAGATGCCGCTGTCGGAGCCGAGCAGCTCGTCGGCCAGCTGGAGCAGCGCCTTGTTCGGTGCTCCGCGGCTGCGCTGCTGCTTCATGGACGTGGACACTTGGCTTCCGGTTTGCGGGACCCCAATTAAATCCTCCTCCGGCGCCGCCACTGGCGCCTGCTGCTGCTGCTGCTGGGACGGCTGCTGTGACTGCTCGGAGGCACTGGCCGAGGCCGGCTCCTGCGAGGACTTGTCGGAGATGGGGCTGAGGATGTGCAGCTTGGAGTGCAGCAGCAGGGGCGCCGGCCTCAAGGGATAGGCCACGCTGGAGCCGCCGCTGCCACCGCTGCCGCTCTCCGAGCTGTGCGAGCTCAGCGAGCTGGAGTGCCGCGACTCGGAGCTGGAGGTGCTGCGGTTGCCCTCGCTGGTGCTGGAGCGCAGCGACTCCATGCTGCCGCCGCTGCTGGACGTGGCTATGCTCTCCGTGCTGCTGTAGTTGTGTTGTGATGCCTGCTGCTGGCCCGGTGTCTGACCCTGGCCATGGCCGTGTCCATGGCGGCTCCTTCTACTGGCAGCTCCAGCTCCTGCTCCTCCGCCGGCTCCCCCGGCATGATGATGGTGGTGGTGATGATGATGCTGCCGCTGCCCGGACGCCTGGCCACCCGGCTGATGATGGCCTCCACCTCCGCCGCCACCGCCGCCGCCACTGCGTCGCAGCTCGAGCACTCGGCCGGATTCCAGCACAAAAGAGCGCGGCCGGCGGGTAGCTCCCGCCACTCCTCCGCCTCCTCCCGCAGCGGATGCCGAAGCGGAGGCGGAAACGGAAACGGAGGCAGAGGCGGAAACGGAGGCCGCATTCGAGTTGGAGTTGGTCGAGGGCGGATTCACGTAGGCGCTGTCGGTGAGGCTGTTGTCGTTGCTGCTGCCCGTGCAGAGCTGCTGCTGCTGCTGGCGCATGGACTGGATGGGCAGGCGCAGATCCCGGAGCCGGGGGTGCGCCGGGTTCGCAGCCGGCAGATTGGGGGCACTCCGAATGCTGTTCATGTTCAGGTAGCGCTCGTGCTTGCCGGGAAACTTCATCGGCAGCGGTGCCGTCGATGGCGGCGATGGTGTATAGCCGCGCACCGGCAGCTGCTGGGTGCTTGTGGCACTTACTCCTCCTCCGCCGCCACCGCCGCCGCCAGTTCCAGCGGTCTCCTTTAAGCCGCCGCCGGCGCTTCTATTTTGGTTCTGGTTCTGCTGGTCCACCTGGCTGAGCTGCAGCTTGCCCAGCTCGGCCTGGACCTGGTGCACCTGGACGTGGGCCTCGCCCGTCTGCTCTTGGAGCGCCTGGTTCTTGCTGTTCTTGGCCCGCTTGCACTCGTTGCGGGCCTTGGCCGCCTTGCTCGTGGTGGTGGTGGTGCTGGTGGTGGGTATGGCCATGGCGTCGCCATTGCCATTGCTCAGCTGCAGCAGCACCGAATGGTTGGTGATGCGGTCCACCTCGTCCAGATCGTCATCCGACTTGGCTATCTTGCAGTCGAAGGCGGTCTCGTATATCTGCCGCCGCCGGCTGCCCATGATGTCCTCGGAGTCGTCGTCGTCGTCGTCTTCGTCCTCCTCCTCGTCGTCGTCCTCCTCCTCGTCGTCGTCCTCTTCGCGCTCGTCGTCGCCGTAGAGATCGAGCGTGTTAACCGACTGCGATGGTATGCTCAGCGATGGAGCCGAAGCCGGGGCTGGGGCGGAAGCGGAAACGGAACCGGAAGCATTAGCGGCTGCTGCTGGTGGCGCTGGAGGCTGGGCGCACTCGGCACACTCGTGGACGCCATGCGGATGCACATAGAAGATGCTGCGCGGCCGGAAGTACTCCTCCTCCAGCTCATCGCCGGGCTCGGGCCCCCGGCCGCCGGAGGCGGAGGCGTTGGCCTTGGATAAAGCGGAGGCGGATGTTATGCACGCTCCGCACACGGCTGCTGGTCCCAGTCCCAGCAGGCGGTGCGGTGGCATCGGCTGGACACTGGCCTCAGCTCCCAGCGGTGCTAGTGGTAGTGGTAGTGCTAGCGGAGCTAATGACGCTGCTGGTGGGGGGCAGCACTTGAGCAGCTCGCCCTCGCCGGCGTCGCAGTGCTGCAGCTGCAGCTGGAGCTCGCTGCCAGTGGTGGGGTTCTGCTGGCTCTGCTGGTTCCGCGGCTGGACGTTGCAGGTCTTGCGGACCAGGGCCAAGGCCCGGGCGTGCCACTCGCGGCGCTTGAGGCACTCGCTGCAGTCCGACTCCTCGGAGGTGCTGGTGCTGGGCGTCTCGCAGCGGATGATGTGCACGCCCTCCTCGGTGAAGCTGTACCGCTTGGGCGTTGACTGCGAGTCGGGACGCGGCTCGGGATCCTGGTCCTCGGTATCTTCAAGGAGCTCAAGCTCGGGATGCTGCTGTTGCTGCTCCTCCTCTCCTTGGCTGTCTTGTATTGGCTGCTGCTCCTCGGCTTGGGGCACATCCAAGCTGGAGCTCTTGCGATAGCCACCCGTCTGCTGCTGCGGCTGCTGCTGCGGCGGCTCGCTGGCCGTCGACTGGCGGCTCTTGAGCTTGATCTCCTCCCTGTCCTTGTCCCGCTCCTTGTCCTTGTCGCGGCTCTTGAGTAGATCGGAGTAGTAGTAGGGCGACGGCTGGCGCTTGCTGTGCTCGGCGGTGGCAACGGTCAGTTTGCGCGGACTTCGCTGCAGTTGCGGCGGCAGGGGACGCACCAGGTCATCGGATATGGAATCTGGGGAGTTGAGACCGTGTCCTGCCTGCGGTGCCTGTGCAGCAGCGGCGGAGGTGGCGGTGACTGTGGCTGCAGCGTTCGACGGCACTGGTAGTGGCGGCTGCTGCTCGACCTCCTCGTCTATGTCCGCCTCGTCGTCGGAGGACTTGGGCGCCGAGGAATCTGTGGGGGGAGAGAGAGTGGAAAGTAAGTATGGGGAATTTAATATTGATTTCTTAGGGGGTGGGGTGGTAGGTTTTAATTAATTGAAGGAACATCACGACCTTGAGCTTATGTATGCTTTGTGGTCTGTGGCTTGCAGGGATTTACATAGATTTAAAGGATTAACTTTGGTGGAGATAGTGGTGGAGATATTCTTAGTTATCTTCGTTTTTTCCTCTAGTTTTCTCATTATTTTCCTTTAATTTCTGCTGCTATTTATTTTTCTACTGTTTTATCTTAATATTTTTTCTACCTTTCCTCCTACTATTGTCCTTTTGTCACTCCATTATTCACCTTACTATTACTTACTTACTTACTTACTGTTCCTTCTCCATTTCCTCCTACTATTCGTCCTACTATTCATCTTACTATTCATCCTACCTTTTATCCTTTTTATTCTACTATTCTTCCTACTATTTATCCTACTGTTCCTTTTCCTTTTCCTTCTACTATTCGTCCTGCTATTCGACCTACTATTCGTCCTACTATTCGTCTTACTGTTCATCATACTATTCATCCTATTCATGCTACTATTCATCCTACTATTTGTTCTACTGTTCATCCTACTATCCATCCTTTTCATTCTACTATTCATCTTACTATTCATGATTTTCATTCTGCTATTCATCTTACTAGTCATCCTATTGTTCCTTTTACTTTTCCTTCTAATATCCGTCCTACTATTTATCCTACTATTCATCCTAATATTCATCCTACTTTTCATTCTACTATTCATTCTACTATTCTACTTGCTATTCATCCTAATATTTTTCCCACTATTCATCCCTTTTAACGTACTATTTATCCAACTGTGCCTCACGCTATTCATCGTACTATTCCTTTCAAATAATCCTGATTTTCTTCGTACCATCCCTCCTCCTTTTCCTCCTGCTATTCCTATTTCTTATCCTTCTCCTTTTCCTGAACTGAACTGAGACGCTGACGGCGCTGACAGTTTCTAATTAAGTCGCAGCGACGACACTGCGGCGCCTCGGGGCTCCGCAATTGAAACGCAAATGGAGTTGACGCAGTCTATTTGGCGCTTGGCTGGCCGCCGCCTCCTGCAACCTCCGAGACTCTGGCCTGCTGCTGCTGCTCCTGCGGCTCGTTCAAGGAGCCATGACCACTGCATTTTCCTCTGGCAGCCCTAATCAGAGTGTCTGCCATTTTCCCATTTCACGCTTGGTTAGAAAGGCAAACTTGTGCCGCCGATTGGGAGAGCCTGTAGCCCAGCCTAATTGCTAACCCCTAGCAGGGCGGGGGCTATGATCTGCTCCTAAGGCCAAGATATACCTGCTTTTAATTTTTAATTATAAATAATAATATTTAATAAACTCAAAAGTAACTCGTAGCGGGGTCGCTTCTCACCTGAATTGTATTGGCTGTTGCGTTTGTCCCGTCGCAAGTTGCCGTTGTTGTTGTTGTAGGTGGAGTGCCTCTGCTGCTGCAGTTGCTGCTGCTGCTGCTGCTGCCCCGCACTCCTGGGCGTGGGCAATGTCTGTTGCTGTGGCAGCGGCTGTTGCTGCAAGTGCTGCTGCTGCAGCTGCTGTTGCTGTTGCTGCTGCTGCTGGTGGTGCCGCTTGTGGCCCGGCTGGCTGCGTCTCTTGGCCTTCTTGTGGTAGACCTTCTTGTGGCTCCGCGTGTCCTTGGGATCCGAGTATCCTTCGATTAGCTTCACCGATGCCTGCTTGATGTTGCTATTGGGCAGCGGCGGATGTTGCAAGGTGGCACGTTGCTGCAGGTGCTGCTGCTGCTGCTGTTGCTGCTGTAACAGCTGCTGTTGCGCCCCGCCCACTGGCAAGGTGTTGTTGTTGTTCTGCTGATGATGATTGTGCGCGTTGGGCTGCGTATGCGTGTTGCCGCATCCGTTGTTGTTGTTGTTGTTCAATGTTGCAGTCGCTGCTGGAATCCCTGTTGCAGTGGCAGCTGCTGAGGTGGGCGGCGCTGCTGCTGCTGCTGCTGAGGATGTGGCAGTGGCCGCCGCCGAAGCTGCTGCTGCTGCCGCTGTTGGTTGCTGCCCCGCTTGTTGGGCTTCGCCAAATGGTAGCTAGGAAAAAAATAGGGAAAGTTTAGCATTCGCATTTGCATTGGTTAATTTGATTTGCTTTGCAATTTGCAATTCGTTTGGAATTTAATTGAAAAAAAAAGAATCGTTTGTGGCCTTTGTGGGGTTTCCCCCACTAAGCCGCAGGCCCAAAAAAGTAGGCAATGCTTTTGTGGTTTGCCTCTAAAAAGGGGCCCGAAAAAGTAGGCAATGGTTTTGCACAAGGTGTTCAGCGGGGCGTATACGCAATGTTTATATTTATTATTTGTTATAATAGTTTAATTTCTCTAAAGTGTCACTTAATAATTTAATTTTATTAATTTAATTAGTAATTCTACAAAATATACCTCAGTTCCTGCACAAATCCCCATAGTTCCCTGGAAAAGCTAGTTACTCTGCTCTGAAAACAAAGGAAACGTAGAAGCTTTCAGTTTCCTGGAACTTGTTTTACTCTCGATTGGCCAGGACTACACATGAGATCCTGTCAGTATGCCCTTCCGCCTGATGGATGGTCTTCATTCAAACCCCTCCCCCGCCTCTCAGCCCTGTCCCGTTCCAGCTCTCATAACAACACAAAACCCCATGTCAATCACAATATCCGATGACCGCTCCGGCTCTCCCTCCATTTCCATGCCATGTCGGACTTGACAAATAGCTAGACATTACGGAACTGCAACATCGGTGGCACTAACAGGATCCTAATGTGTGCAAATTATGAGGTCCTGCCTCCATCTATATATATATAACCCCCGGTGCACTGCCCCAACCATTCCGGCTGCCGGCTGGCGGGATTCCGCTCCCGGCCATTATGTTAAACATAAATTTCCGTTTACACGGCCCATGTCCACTTCGAACTCGGATATCTGCTGGATATGCTGGCCTGGAGGAGATGGACACGGTCCATCTCCGTGGAAATGGGAGTGGAAATGGGAAAGGGGCTATATCTGTGCTAACGGAAATTGATGTTTGGCCACGGAGACAACTCGGCCGCAGGGTTTCCAGCAAAACATTTTTAATTGAAACTCATAAATTAAGAGTGAAGTGAGTGCACGGGGATTCCCCGGGGTCCTATGCAAAAGTGTTTTTAATTTTAAACTTAGAGAAGGTGGCACTTATCGATACTTGTATACCGATATTTAGTACTTATGGAATAAGGTAAAGACTTATAAATACATAATATGTGGTGAGTTTCAGCTAAAATTATACATATCAAAGACTTTAATTTAGACCTGATATATAGATATATTGATAGACAACAATTATAAATATAAATATCGATAGAAAAAGCTTCAGATTTTAGCGATAAATTCGCATTTTGCTTAAAGCATTAAAAGAATGTGTTAATTTAGATTTTAGTGAAAAAATTCTGTAGTAGAGACTAGAGAAAGTAACTAAGTAAGAATGAAAGTAGCAAAAAATGAGTAAATATTAACCCTTACATTATTATTACAACTTAATATTTCCTAATCGATATATATCGAAGTCTCCTGTTTATTTTCAAACACCTCTAAGCGGTGTTCCCAGACCATTCAGTGTTTTTAAAAGGGGGACCCCCGGATGTTGTATCCAGGACGTTACCAGGACAGGCATTGATAATGGGGAGAGGGCTTCACATTTTGCTGTTTAAATATTTGCCTTTGATTATCAACAAACGATATAAGCAGACGACGGCGACGACGCCCATGTATGGCATGTGCTTATAGAGTATAGTATGTCCTCCTCATGCACGATTGCCTCCACAAATCGGGCTGCCATGGGGGTGGTGGTGCTGGTGCGCTGTGTTTCAAGGATAATGAAAACTGCTGGGATTCCTGCGACTCCAACTCCGCTTGTCTGCTTGTTGCCGCAGCAACGTGATTTTTATGCCAACTTTAATGGAAAAAGAAATCATCGTAATCGCCAGAGTGGAGTTTCAGGGGAGAGAGCTCGCCCCCAGTTCTGTCTGTCTGTCTGTCTAGCTCACATCCTTGGCATTCCCATTGTCTGACGTCGATGGATGACTAACTCTAGTCTCCGATTGGACATCCCCTAATCGTAAAGGATTCTGCACTGGGAACCCCTAATGAGAGAAGAGTCTAAAAAACACAGTGTAAATCGGGTTTAAGCTTTGCTGGCTTTAAGGGCATAAATTTCCGGATTTTAATAAAGAGAAAGAATTTTATCGTTGTGGCAGCCAGTGGAATTCAATGCCTGAGGCACTGACAACGCGACGTATGAGTGATATCTAAGCTGATGCTGTCTCCCTGCTACTCTGCTACCCTGCTCCTCTGCTTTATTTTTTGTTTTTCGAGTTGTGTAGAGCCAAGTTATTGAAATAAACAAAAAGGCACACGCACACAGGACTCGCACATGGACGTAAACGTGTCCTTTGTTGTTGCTCCGCTGAGTTATCGTTGAATATTACTCCGTGGAGAGTAATAGCAACAACTGCAAAAGCCAAACGAAATTTCCAGCCCCAACTCCGCCGCCTTGCTCCCGTTTTTATTATTTTATATTTTACAGAGCCACAACCCACTTCAGAGCCAGACGTTCTACATATCGTGCATACAAGGGATCAGTGCTGCTGGTGTCAAGGCATATTATTTATGAAAAGTTTTCAAATACTGAGAAGTTTTTAGAAATATTTTTGATATTTTGTTCATAAATAAAAAACGGTTGGAAAGAGACTCTAAAAAAAGCTGCTTAAATATTACTGTACAAAAAAAAATATTTTGTAGGAAATTGTTATATCATATTTATGTGTTATATACAATTTTATTCTTTTTTTCTATAAAATATGTGCTGATCAAGAATGTATATGGTTTATAGGGTCGGAAATGCCTTCTTTGCCTACAATAATCTCGCAAAACTAGCATAACTCCCCGTTAACCAGTTCAATTTTTAGACCATGCATGGCAAGAATTTATTGACAAAATCAAAGCTAAAAATCTCATAACTTCGCCAAAAATGCATTAATTTCAATTCGGAAGCTTTTCCGTGCTAGTTTTTATCAGCTTAACAAACCAGCAAACCGAATTCAAATTTTAAAATTTTTCTGAATTTTCGAATTTTTTCACAATTTTGACGATGTAACCCCTTACATTTTTTTCAAAAAATGGGTCAAAATTGTATTTGCTCTGAACAGGGCTAGATCGATTCGGCTTTTTATGCTGATCAAGAATATATATGGTTTATAGGGTCGGAAATGTCTCGTTTGCCTGAAATAAACTCGCAAAACTGACAAAACGATTTAAATTTTTAGACCATGTATGGCGGGAATTCATCGATAAAATCAAAACTAAAAATCTCATAACTTCGCCAAAAATGCATTAATTTCACTTCGGAAAGCTTTTCCGTGCTAGTTTTTCTTAGCTTAACAAACCAGCAAACCGAATTTAAAATGTAAAATTTTTCAAAATTTTCGATTTTTTCAAAATTTTAACGATGTAACCCCTTACAT
The DNA here is from genome assembly GCA_018152175.1 of Drosophila jambulina. Taxonomy (NCBI): domain Eukaryota; kingdom Metazoa; phylum Arthropoda; class Insecta; order Diptera; family Drosophilidae; genus Drosophila; species Drosophila jambulina. The sequence continues at coordinate 6,213,181 of JAECXH010000006.1, forward strand.
TTTTTTCAAAAAATGGGTCAATATTTTTTTTGCCCCGGACTTAGCTAGATCGATTTGGCTGTCGATGCTGATCAAGAATATATATGATTTATAGGGTCAAAAATGATTCCTTCACTGAGTTGTAAGCTTTTGACTGAAATTATAATACCCTGCAAGGGTATAAAAATGGACGCATCAGCAATTTCAGACTCTAGCAACAAAGGTCTATAAAAACTTGCTTCGAAATAAAAGTTAATAAATAATTATATTTTCTTTCTCAATAAAATACTCAATAAATAAATTAAATAAATAATTCATTAAAATAATAAAAAATATGATATATAAATAGTTTATTTAAAATTATATTATAAATTAATATAAAAAAAAAATTTTATAATAATATATAATATATATGTTTAAGAAAGCACTGCCAGCACTGTTTTGAAAAATGTCGCCTTTGCTCGTTTCCATTAAAACGTGAGCTGCCACCGAAAAAAAAAAAATAAATAACGGGAGGAAAAGCGGGCAAAAAACAACAATGGCCAACACACACTCACACTCCCTCACACACACATGCGTAAGCTGTTATGGCATCATCACATGGACACGCGTCTATTGCCATCCCCAGACCCCCTCGTCCCCTGCTGTCCTACGCCTCTGTGATGCCAAACAAAAGTCATAAGATAAAATTACATTAATAATTGCGAGGGGAGGCACACGCACACTCGCTCACACATGCAGGATGGGCGAGGAAAAGCGACAGTGAAAAGCCAACAGGAAAAGGCGCTAAACGTTATCGCTTTCGGCCATTTGCGGCATGAATTTTCGTTCATTTTCATCCCCATTATCTTGGTTACACTGGACACAGGCCCAGAGAAAAAGTCCTTTTTGAAAAACTGAGTTAATAATTAGCAGGACTCATTGAGGCATTCAAAGGATAAACATAATAAACATAATTTTAATGTAATTATTAGCTTGAGGTAATATTTACATAAATTGTTTATGAAGGGATCAATTTGTTTAAAAATGTCCTTTTTAAAACTGAGTTAATCATTAGCAGGACTCATTGAGGCATTCAAAGGATAAGGCCTAAAATTAATGTTATTATTTACTTGAGCTTATATTTACTTGAAGTGTTTATGAAGGGATCAATTTGGTTAAAAATGTCCTTTTTAAAAAACTGAGTTAATAATTAGCAGGACTCATTGAGGCATTCAAAGGATAAACATAATAAACATAATTTTAATGTAATTATTAGCTTGATGTAATATTTAAATAAATTGTTTATGAAGGGATCAATTTGTTTAAAAATGTCCTTTTTGAAAAACAGAGTTATTGATTAGCAGGACTCATTGAGGCATTGAAAGGATAACCATAATTTTAATGTTATTATTTACTTGAGCTTATATTTACTTGAAGTGTTTATGAAGGGATCAGTTTGGTTAAAAATGTCCTTTTTAAAAAACTGAGTTAATAATTAGCAGGACTCATTGAGGCATTCAAAGGATTAACATAATTTTAATGTTATTATTTACTTGAGCTTATATTTACATAAATTGTTTAGGGAGGGATCAATTTGGTTATTCTCGCTGCCTTGGCATTGAATCCTTGGCACTGATTTCGAGTTTTTATCAATCTCCCGAAGGTCCTTGCCGCAAATCGTATTTTATGTGGCATTTTGGGATCTCCTTTTGGCAGCGGCAGCGGCAAATCGCATTCCTCTTCGAGGCTAAACAAATCTCAATAAAATGAATTTCAAGTGGCAGGATGCTCCTGCTCCTTGGCTTCTCTCCTCATTCCCCTGCGAGTGTTTTATGTTTGTGTGCCGCCTGATGCGGCTTTCGTTTTCATTTTTAGTGGCAATATGCAAGGGGAACGAACACCAAATATTTCCGTATGGGGGCCATAAAAAACCAGAGAGAGAGAGAGAGAGAGAGAGGGCGAAAGCGAGGACACCCCGAGGGCATTTTCCGGGAGGAGGCTCGAGGTCGAGGGTCCCGGAATGTGGCTCAAAGATTATTTGGTTTCGGGGCCGCATTTGATTTGTGGCACGGGGCGCATTTGCTGCTGCAGCCCGAGGTTATCTCTGGCTATATCTTTTGACCTCAGAGATGGCAGCAAAAAAAACTATAAAAGTTAAATAAAAAATAGCTAAAGGAAGCAGTTAGAAATTGGAGGTTAAATTGTGTAAGTGAATAAATTATAAAAGTTATTTTGATTATCTTACAAGAATATACATATAAATAACCCTAAAATAAACTAATTTTTTATATTTAATTTTAAATGTTAAGAATACCTAGTTAACAGAAAATATGACACATTTCAGAAACTTTTATCAAGGAAGTATTTAAAAACATAAATGTACTGACTGCTTTATAGTAAAATTTATATATTAATTACATTTTTAACCAACCTTGTATAATTTTTAATATTCAAAGAACACTCCTGCCAATTTTGGCTATAAAACCGTTAGTAGGACAACATTTTCGTACTTGCTTTTCCGATCTATGAACATTTTTTATGGTCAGCCACCGCCCGCTGGGCAGTTGGGCTTTGTTTGTTGTTTGTTTGTCGTTGTTTCGTTTATTTTTCGCTTTTTTCCCGGCTTTGCCTGCGTTTTCCCCCTTGTTTTGCTTTCGCTCTCTCTTTCTGTTCAGTTTTTTGCTTTTTTTTGTTTTTTTCTGATTTTTTTCTGCTATTTTTTGCTTATTTTTTGCAATATTTAGCCAATAGTCCGTGCATTGTTTGAGCAACGCTTTGTTTGTCCGGCTGCCGCTGCAGGATAAGCCGAAAGGAGCCACAGGATGGGCACGTGGGCCCCTCCTTTTGGGCTTTTCATTAACGCACTGCTGATGCGGCTGACGTTGATGTGACTTCTCGTCTCACCCTCTCTCGCTCGCTGTCTATCTGGTCCTGTCCTTGGGGTCCTTTGGTCCTTGCTGGGACCCACCTCCCCGCCCCCGAACGAAAATTTCCCGCCTCAACCACTCGATTCGCCGAAGCGTGCAGTTTATCAATTAGCTGTCCAGAGCAGTTAATTGCCTCGGAAGTCAGCCCTGCTCCCAGTACACCCCATCCCAGTCCTGAATCCTATCCCTTCCCACTTGCCCCACTTAACGAGGAGCGACAGGACCCTGACTCTGAGGATACTAGGTAGATGGATAGGTTCTTGGACTTACAAACTCGGCTTGCGGACTGGGGGCTATCCAGTGCTCGGGATTCGCTGGTATCGCCTCCGCCAGGCACGGATCGAAGCTGGACGGTCGTTTTTTAACAAAGTCTACGGGCAGGCTGTAATCATCACAGATGGCAATCTGAAAGGAAAATAAACAAAGGGAATTAGTTAGGATTCTTTTTTCTCAAGTGAAACTACAAATAAGAACCAAAAAATGGAATATAAATATATATAAAATAAATATATAAATATATATAAATGTTTAACGTTTTTTTAGGTATTTAATCTTTATTTTAAATACCATTTAAACAAGGACCTTATGATGTTAAAGATGCGTAACGCGCATATATTTTATGGATTTTAAACAATAATCTGTAAATACATTTGAATTTTATTATAGACTGTCAAAATATATAACATATTTCGTAGTCTTATTACAAATTTATAAAAGTATTTCATGGGCATAAAATCTTATAAATTTAAGATCCTTAAAGAAATCGTTTCTAATTCGTTTTGTTTATAGATTTCTCTGAGGCAACCAAAGATCCCACAAATTGTGACTTGAGGTTTATAAATAGATCAATTGCTGGGCTTTTTTAGAAGCTCAAAATAAATTTACATGCCCAGCTTGCATACCCTTGAACTGAGTATGCAAAAAAGCAGAGGAAAAACAATAACGAACGCCACGACGACGACACGTGCAGCTCAAGTGTGCCGTGCCGCCTCCTCAACCACTAGAAAAGCCCCCTGAAACCCCCTGACAAAACCCCCTAAAACCTCCCTAAAACCCCCCTGAAAACCCCCCGAAAACCTCCCTAAAGCCCCCCCTGAAAAACCCCCTAAAACCCCCCTGAAACCCCCCTGAAAATCCTCCTGAAAAACCCCCTTGAAAACCTCCCTAAAAACCCCCACTGTCTTTTTTTTTGGGCCCAAAGCAGACTCTTGTCTGCGTCATCAAAAGTGTACAACAATGGCTAAATTACAGTTACAATTAAAAATGGCGACGATGCCGTTCCCAGCTGCTAGAGAATTCGTTTCTTTTGTTTTCCCCTCCCGCCCCCAATTTTCCCGAGACCATTTTCCCAGCACAGGTGCGAGTCCAGATGATGCAAAAATGCACAAAGCATTGTTGCTGCTGCTGTTTTGATACTAAAGGAAAAGTCTTGAGTATTGCAATTAACGTTAAGTGGAGAAAAAAAAGGACGAGAGCTTAGCAGCTGATGGGAAGCATCGAGAGAGAGAGAAAGAGAGAGAGAACGAGAGAGAAAGAGAGGGATTAAAGCGGGCAACAAATTACCGGCTTAAGCTGAACTTATTTCGGTTATTCTACAAGGATATATACTCCCTCAAATCCCCCACATTTACTTTACTAATTACAGTACAAAATTAATCGGCTTGGCTTTGGTTTTCGGTAAACCTAGAGAGCATTGCTTCACCTTTGTTTTCTATCACAAAAGTATAAACACTACAGACAGCGAAGACAGCGAAATAAATAAATAAACTAAAGTTTAACTTAAGTATAGAGTTCACTTCCATTTAAAACGAGTACAGTTGCCACATTAAAGCACTAAAAGAGCGCTTTAACCAACACTGTATTTAATGCAATGCTTCCCTGGGTATTTACCAACACTATAAAAGTTTAATTAGAGCTAAATATTCTCAATAAGAAAACCTTATGATAAGTATTTTTACTATTAAACAACCATCTCGAGAGTTTTTTGGCGGACTTGTCTTGGCTTGGGGTATTTTCCTAAAAGAATTCACCTTAGCCAACACTGTTAAGTACAGTTTTTATCCAAAACAACTAAGCCAATGCTAAGGTTTACAAAACATTACTCAACTTCATTGTTCATTTTCTTACACCCATTTCATCAGTTGACTCTTACACAAAACTAATTAAGTTTATGACCTTTAGATATCATCATTTACCTCGCCTCAAACAATCTAAGAGCCAAACTAAACCTAATGGCATTGCTCCGCCTCAAGGTCACACGCGAGTGGGTAGAACCGTAGAAAGTTTCCAGGGCAGCCAAGCGAATACCCAAACTGAGAACCTGCATCTGCTTTCGCTAGTAGTACCTGGAAATTCAATTGCAGGCTATAAAGCTGACGACAAGTGCGACAGCGCCACTCCAGAACGGACTCCCAGGGGACATCGACGCGGCGGCGGCAGGCACAACGACAGGAGCACGCCACCATGGGCGCATCCACGTCGAAATCAATCCGACAGCGACGACAGAACATGTTGCTAATAATTTCACTCTTCCTTCAGCCTCTCGGGGAGACGACAACACTCAAGGAAATTACAAAAAATAAAATAAAATAAAGAAAAGTATCCCAAGTCTGGACAGGAAGCCGAAGCGCGTCTCAGGTGTTGACAACCGAGTGCCACGAACCGAACTGAAATGGCTAGAAATCCAGCTAGAACCGGGCTTGAATGCTGGTCAGCGAACTAAACTGGATGAAAGGTAAACTATGGCCAACATTTGTGCACAGATGTTGTCTCGTGTCCCGGGGCCAAGATGCCAAATTGAAAGGCCAACGCAGGAGGATGCGGAGGATGGCTCACCTCCAGGTGTGTTAACACCATCTGACATGGGTGAGTCGTGAGCATTGCCTCGTAAGTGGAAAATATGCTTATTGGTTTTCATATTCAGAATCACACAAAAAAAACAATGATTGAATTTAGAAAATTCGCAAATTGAGAAGAAGTCAGGGGCAAGCTTTTAAAAGCTATAAATACCTCTTTTATCTCTTTAAGTTCTTTAAAATGGGATTTGCAACACTGGAAACACTGCAGAAAACGTGATAAACATGTCTTATCAATACTGTTGATTGAGTTGAATTGAATTTTAATTGAATTTTCAACAAAAAGTGAATAAATACCTTTAAATATTTCTCTATAAGTTAAATCGTTAAGTTAACCATCTTAACATACATTTTCTTACACTAAAGTACTGCAGAAACCCCGATAAAAACCGCTTTTCAACACTGTCAAATCAGAAATTGAATTCGTTGTAATTTCTCAACACTGTCACTGAACTTTTAACCCTAAAATAATGGCCTTGCGTCAGCTTAAGTTGGTAATTCGAAGACCCCAGTTAAATACCTCCTTTAGACACTTAAACCATATCCAATTCGGAAAAGAACGCCAAGCTGTAGTCACAGATGTGGCACAGTATCGGATGCCCCAACCAAGTAACCAGCCAGTGAAAGTCGAGTGGAGGATAACCAGCTGCTGGCACACAATCCCCACCATCTCAAGTCCTATGCCAAGTCCCCCCACCAAACCCATTTCCAACCAACCAACCGATGACTCATTGGCCAGGCCATCGTCGTGATTGCCACTTTGGCACACGGCTCTTTGAGCCAAATTGCAGAATGCAAAATGCACACCCACTAAGGACTAGAAACGAAGTCCTGTCCCGGCTCATTGCCTCTGTCGCCGTCTCCGTCTCCGTCTCCGTCGCCGTTCTCGTTTCGGTCTCCGGTCGTGTCCCTGTCTGGTTGAGTAAATATCATAAATTTTAAAGGCGGCATTAATGTTGAGTCTTGCAGGTAGCAGCAGCGTTGCTCCAAGGTTTGCCAGCAAGTTTGCGGCGTCGGTGTCGCCTTTATATTTTGCGAGTGCGCATAACCGCAGGCACTTTGGCACTGCGCCCGCTTGCAATGTCCTGCGTCCTGCATCCTGGCCGCTGCCACATGTTGCCCTTGTCTCCACCGGCTGGCTGGCTGACTGACTGCCTGGCTGGCTGGCTGCCTGCCTTTTGTGTGACACATTTTGGCCGGGCAGGAAATGATGATGGCCTGGCCGGCAGGCACTCTTGGCTCCGGCTCCTGCCACGGGTCTCGCCTGGCATATTGCGGCGGAGATTGCAATGCCACAAACAGAAAATCTTTGTGCATCCTCGTGGCATATTCTCTGGCCCCTCTCTATATTCTGTCCATATAGTCTGTGTTCTGTAACGTGCTGGCTTTGATTTTTATTAAAATGACACCGGCAGGTGAGGGAGGTGGGTGGGCCGGGTCTTTCATCGGTTGGCTCTTTCAGATATGACCTCGCTGGGGATTTTCTAAAGAGTGTCAGTTAGGTAAATGTTGTCCAGTTATGAGTTCTGCGAGGGGGTATACCTTAGGTAACCAGTGACCTGTTTATGAAGGCTGAATCTGACTTAACCCCCGAGTAATCCCCGCTTACTGTCTGTTAAAATAAATCCAAATCCAGTGATTTTAATTGATTTAAATTGACAGTTGAAACCCCTGGCAACTGGAGGTCGTTACCTTTCCGTGTTATTTGCATATATATTTGCCTTATCAGTGAGTTATCCTGGCTGTCAGTCCTTGTCGTTGAGTCGGGTATCCGTTAATCCGGTTGGCCCTAATCCAGATGTTTAGCTTCGCTAATTGGCAGATCCAGCGGTGGCGGAGGAGGAGCACACTTTGACCTTTCGATTGATTGATTGATTAATCGATCCATCCGCCTGCCTTTGCTGCTCGCGCACTCGCCATCGTCGTCGTCGCCGTCGATTGATTGATTAGCCGGGGGGTTCGGGGGGTTCGGGGGAGGCATCCCACCAAGTTCCATACGGGTTAAGGGCCACTTTCAATTACCAATTACGAATCGAGTAACAGGCGAACTCTCCCTCGGCTGCCCCACTCCTTGATTGCCCTTTTGGCCTTTAACGCTCAATTGATTTGTTTGGTTAATGCGTTCGCCGATTACAGGTAAATTTCCGCCTTCCGACTGGCCAATTGCTGTGCGAACTTTTGTTCACAAGCACACACTGTGTGTGTGTGTAAACACACTCCCCTGGAAACACACACACAGGAGCTGGGGCAGGTACAGCAGCCGCCATTCCCCCTCATTATGTTTGGAAACTTTTTAATAGCTCTTCGGCCCAAGCATTTTGCGGCATATGCCCCGGCAAGTATGCAAAATATTTTTAATTTTTTCCGCTGCTCTGCAATCTCCCCCTCAAAACCCCCTTACAAAACCCCTCGCAAGCGGAACCATTAAAAATGGCCGACAAGGTCTCGTCAATGGGACATTTGGGAGCAGGAGACAGGGGTTTGCACTCCAAGAAAATCTTTGTTAATTAATGTTGTAGAAAAATAATATTCAAGTTTTTCAATGATAACTTTAAGTTTATGAATATTATTAGGTATTTCTTTGATTTATTTAAAGAATTTCCAAAAAGGAAACATGTAAGATGATTTTAATTTAAAGTTAAGTATTCCATAACTTTATCTTAAATTCTTGAAAAATTTATTTTTAAATTTTGTAAACATTCAAAATGCATAAATTGTTGGGATATTTTTTAATATATATAAAATTGATAGAAAATTTAATTTTTTTGTTCGACTATTCCACAACCCAAGTAAAGCTTTACCTTAAAACAGTTAATGAAAAAAAATTGCTTTTAAGGTTTTTAAAAATGTAAAGTATACAATGCAAATTGATTTTGAAACAATATAAAGATCTTTTAAATATTTAAAGGGATATTTGGCATATTTTTTATAATAAACATAATGTGATTAATACTTAGAAACTGCTTTCAGACTTTAGATATTAATATATTCTCCTAAAACCAACAACTTTAAGCTTCTGTTTTGATTATTACAAATTGTAACCTTCTATGTTGATTATCGTACCTTCTAATATTCTAGAAACTCTCCAGAAACTCTATTTTGAATATTTTAAATTCGAATACACTTTAAAATCCTCCAAAACTCTCAAAAAAATCCTTCCAGTGCCTTTGGAAAACGGCAAAAAGCAAACTTTCAAGTGCTCCTGTGCTCCCGGTTGGAATCTGCGGGCCGAAGTTGAGGGAGGTCGCTGAAGGGTGTCATCGTCAAAGCGTTCCCTCGACTGCTGCCGTCACCTGCTGGGGCTTTTACGGGGGTTCAGGGGTTCAGGGGTTCAGGGGGGTTTGGCTGGGCTTTCCAGGGGATTTAAGGGTGCTTCCGAGGGGTGACTGCCGCGCGGGGCTGCTCTCCGGGGTTGCACATAAATTTTAATAAAATATTTTTTGGTGTGCTTCGATGTGTTTCTGTTTTTCTGCTGTTTTGTTTTGTTTGGTTTTACGTGTTGGTTTTTCTTTTTTTATATTTTTTAAGCGGCCCAGACAGTTGACGCACTGAATCTGAATCAGCAGGCAGATGTATCTGCGTAGCTGTATCTGCAGACCCAGATGTATCTATGCCTGCACCACTTGAAACGCACACCACACCACCTGGCAGGCCCACCGAAAAGGCCCAGTGGTGGCGGCGGCGGCCGTGGAGGAGCATGGGGGTCTGGAGGTCTATAAATTTCAATGTCGCCGCACCACTCGAACCAGTTGAGAGTTGACTCCGCCAGCCGCCGAGTCAAGGGTGGCACAAGATCACGGCTGCCCAACCGCCCAAGTGACAACGACCACCCCTTTGGGCCACATAAATTGTTTGGCCAAATGTAATGAAAATCGCACAAAAAATCACGGAAAAAACTGGAGAGGAGCATTCAAAGAAAGCGAATTATGGATGCTCTATCTGCCTAAAGGAAAGTATCGTGGAATTGAAATGTTTAAGAAATAATAAATATATTACCTTTGATTTAAATTTATATGGAATTAATGTAAATAAAATTAATGAAATAAAGTCAATCTAGCCTCACCTATTCATTGAAATAGGCAACCTAATCCCATTTGATTACCTGATTAATCAACTTAACCTTACTTAGTCGCAGAAATATTCAACTTAACCTCACTTATTTGCTTAATTCATGAACCTAACCTCATTTAATCTTTGGAGAACCCTACCTAACCTCACTTATTTGATGAAATATCTGACCTAACCCCACTTATTTGCTGAAATTTTCAACTTAACCTAACTTATTCACTTTGTTTATCAAAGTAACCTCATTCAATCCCAAAAATGTTTAACCCAACCTTATTTATTCGTTTAAATATCCAACCTAACCTAACTTATTCTCTAAAATACAGAATTTAACCTAACTATTTACACTAAATTCTCATCGTTTCATTATGTTTATGGTATTTTAAAGGAAATATAATATATATAAATGAAATACCCTTAATATAAATTAGGTATAGTTCAATATATGTATTTTGCTATACTTCGGTGTCTTTAAATTAAATATAAATTGTTTATAATCAATATGTATTTATACTTTAAAGATTTTTCATTCATGTAAACTCATCTACCCTCACCTAGAGTATGTCAGTACAGCAAAGTGAAACCGTAAAATAAATAAATTCATTTGTGGCCGCTGACCAAGGCCGGTTGAGTTTTAAATACTACACATGTTGCCGAATGTGCGGCGCCCTTTCTTTTCCCCTTTTTTTCAACCCACTCCCCCTCTCGTTTTGTTGGCACAGTGCAAGGCGAAGCCAACTTCCTGTTTCCTGTCCGCATTCGCAGTCTGGGGCTCCTGGGCTCCTTTCGTTGCCACCACAGTTGAGCGAACATTGGAAATTGTTCTGCTCGCGGGAGCAGAATGAGGAGGAGGAGGAGGAGGTGGCGCCCGCCCGCCCTGGTTGTAGTTTTGTGAACTTTGCAGAAATGCAGTGACCGGAAAGCTGTAATATCCAATCGCCACTTTATTTGCGAATATTTCCAACCATCGTTCCCCAGCCCCCACTCCCCGTGGAATGTTGCTTAAATGGGCATTACGTGGCGGGCCAAATGAATTGCCCATTGGCCAGTGGCAATAATTGCGACCGAGACCGGGCAGGAGAACGAGTCCCAGTTAAAGTCTGATTCCATTACCCATCGGAAATTGTACAGTCGCTCCAGTTAGCCAACCTCAAAATGCAATCAAACTTTGGCGGACTGCGGACTGTGGGCTAGGTGGGTTTAGGAGGGTCATCCGTGGGGCATTGACCATTATTATCTAATCGGTGCTCCCCCTTTGACCAGTATTTATGGATATGCCATCAGCCTTTTGCGACCTGCAATTGACCACATTTGATTTGTATGCCGGTTTCATCGAAAAAAAATCCATGTTTTCGTTGTGGATTTCTAATGGCTTGCCATAAAACTTGATGGTCCTTTGCTGTGGCTATTAAGTGCACGCTTTACATGGTGAACTTACTCTATTTTAGCCAAGAGTTTGTCTTTTTTTTTTAGATTTATTTTCTTTTTTTGGGATTTACTTCTATTAAGTATTTTATTTTCTTTTCTGTTTATTTTCTTCAGCATAAAATTAAACTATGAGTTTTTAGTTAACCTTATATTGAGGTCTTCCATTCACCATTCCATTCACATTCGATTCTGATTACAGTAACCCATCTTAATCGTAGGTTTTCAGACTCTGATTTACCGATCTAAACCCAGTTTTTCCCTAGATTCATCAACTGAACCTCACTTATTCTTGAGATACATTATCCTAAACTCACAAATTCGATATGTTTTTAAATCTAATCTTATTTGTTTGCTAGACTATCCATTCTACCCTCACTTATTTCCCACATTCATCAACTTAACCTCACTTCTTCTATAGATTCATCAACCTAACCGTACTTATTCGCTGATTTCATCAACATAACCTCACTTTCCGATAGATTTATCTACCTAACCTCACTTTCTCTTGAAATTAATCAACCTAACCTCACTTATACACAAAATTCACCTACCTAACCTAACTATTTTGCTAAATTATGCAACTCAACCAAACTTTAACCACTGCATGCCGAGCATTTCATAATATTCCCACTTCGCCAGCAGGGAATTCTTCTGTTGCGACAATTGCCTGAGCAAACCACAACCAGTAGCCTCAGAAAGTAAGCCAAATAAATTGGATTTCCACCAGGAATCGGAGGAATCCCTTTCTAACTTGACTTGTTTTTCTGCTTTTCTGCGGCTCTTGAGAAACCCTTTTCTGTCCTGTGGCGAAAACACCACACACAGACACAGTGTATGTGTGTGCCTGACTAATCTGGCATTTGATGGGCACAGCGGCAGGTTCCCCCCTCTGTCACCACCATTAAAGTCGAACCACCGAAACTACCCAAGATGTGGCCATATCCATTTCCATTTGAAGCCACCAGCTCCGGCTCCATCGCCATGGCATTCCTGAGCATATGGGTCCAATTACGCAGCATTTCCGGCGCTTTTCAGCCCTTCCTCCTTCTGCGGGAACCCCCAGGACTCCCCTGACTCAATCCCCCGCAAGGCTGGCGGCGCATCAACAAACACTTCACGCCTGACATTTGACAAGACGTCGTGTTGCTGCTGGCTGCTTGCTGCTCGGGTGGTTTTTCCTGCATGACGTCCCCAGAAAATGGCAGCGCCCCAAAGAAAAAAGCTGAAGGAGAAATCCAAATGCGAAAAAATGGCAATAATATTTTTATGGGCATAAATAATACAACAGAGAGTGAGCCAGAGGGATGTCCTGGCTGCTGCTCCCTCCACTTCCACTCCCCCTCTGGTGGGTGGAGGAAACTGTTTTTCACGCCATTTTCCGTTGGCAAGTTTTGGGCTTGGCTTGGCTAACCGCACGCATTTAATGTCGGCAAAGTCGATTAAGCTTTGTCCGCCGCAGCTGAAAAGCAGCTGCTCACCAAGGACACTCTGTGTGGAAAAACTACAAAGCAGGACAAGAGCAGGACGCCCGCCACGGGCAGTTAATGGCTTGCCTATGACTCAGCCACAGCTGCGGGGAAGTCCCCTTTGCCACGCTCCTCCTTCTCCTTCTTGTCCTGTCATTATTATTAGTACCCTCTCCCCCAACCAGAGAGAGTGCAAAACAATTTCCAGCAGCTTCCTTGCCAAAATAAAATAGAAAGAGCCATGACAATGAGCTAGATTTATCCCAGAATAGACACAAGTCCTTGGAACCCGGAATTTATGGCAAGCAAATTGAATAGATGGCTTAGCGAAATTGAAAGGAAATACTTAATTTTTAATGCCATAAGGAATGTATGCCACTCAGTTTGCCAAGAAATGATCACAAGGCTGACTTAAAAATGGATTAAATATCTGGGAAATACAAGAAGAAATTGTTGGAAGGCATTTGCAAGTTTAAAACCAATCTTAAAGCTCACTAAGGACCTTATTTTAAACCCCTTAACTACCTTTTCGAATGCTACTTCCGGATATTACATTTCTAAGATGGAGAAACTTCCAAAAATTAATAATAAACTGCGTTTAAAGTGGTTATCTCTTCCCTAATTGTTGCTAGGCAAACATCAACAACTCGAAATTTATCTCGAAATTTTCCATTTACCAATATATCTTTATTTGAGGAATTTAATTTATGAATCTGCCTGCAGTCGAGGGTTAAGAGCCGAGGGGTTAGGCTTCACCACCAGAATCAACGTAGCTTCGCATAATGCTAAGCAAATACGTTGCTGGATAAGCCAAAGTAAAGTTACCACCACCAAAAAGCACCCAAGATGGGCAAATAATTGACGATGATGTGAGGCTGAAGGAGTCGCTGACAGGTGGGGATCCCCGAGCATTCGGGCATCCTGCAAAATCCCTTATATATGTATATCCCCCAAGTAAATGTTTTCATTTCGCTGTCGAGACTAAAGGCAATTTGTCTGCGCGTATAAGTGCCTGTCTGTGCATGGCTTCACTGGGAAAAATTATTGAGAAAAAGGCAAGGATACAAAAATATATTTTAAAGCTTTTAAAGCAAGTAAATTCTATATATTTTATAAGCTTCAAAACTTGGCATATTTTGTTTCTAAGCATTTTTAGCATCTCATTTATTGTAATAAACTTTCTGGTGTTGTTGAAAAATAGCCATATAGCTGTCTAAAAGTATGCAACATGAAATGTTAATCAATCATTAAAATGTACCAGGAAATAAAAAATGTAATGTCATACTTCTGCCTAAGAAAAGGGATATTTCAAATCTCTGTGAAAAACTAAGATGGTTTGTTATTTGTTAAACTAAATTAACAATTATGCGCTTTCTAAAAGTATGCAATGTTATATAGTAGCAAGAACAAGTATAGAGAGAAACTATTATAATTTTTTCGGTAGAAAAAATAAACAACATTAAAAAAATTAATAAACAAAATATTATAAAATAAATAAACTAAAAGTCTTTACTGAAAACCCAAATATCTCTTTAAAACCCCAGTTCCCTGCTCCCATTTTTCTGCGTGTACATCTGCGTGTGAGTGTTTGTTAGGGATATACAGCTCATTAAATACAAATCAGCTTAGGCAGCAGCCGCAAATGGCGCACATTTTTGCGCATAAATCCCCCCAGACTCGCCCCATCGCAATTAAACAGGCACTGCTTCCTTCTCGCCCTGTGAGGGACAAGTGTAATCCGCCTCATCCCCCAACTGAAAGCCGACGAAAAACGAAAAACCCTCGAGGAAATTTCACTTAAGCCGCAGGTAAGACATGGAACAGGGAACGCTTATCAGACAACTCAATTTGGCAGAGCGGCCAAAGTCAATTTAAAAAGCAAATATATATAAGCGACAAACACCAACCAACCGCCCACCCACCGCACTTAAGCCGAAGGACATAAACGGCAACAAGAGCAGCCATCAGCCTGATGGTCGTCAACGTCCAGACACTAATTAGTAATCCTTGACACGAGTTCAACGGTCATTAAATATGCCACATGCGCACCGCCGCCGCACCCAAAAAAAAAAAGAAAACATTAAGAGACAACACTCGGATGTTGTTGTAATTATTTGTCCACAGGTATTATGGTTGGAATGGAATAACTTTGCCGGGTATCAAGTTATGCCAGGTCTCCATCCGGCCACCTAATCCTGCCCACTCCCCATCCCTCCATCCAGAAACCTACCCACTTTATCCCCCAATTTGGGCAGCAGACAAGCAACTATGAGTCATAACATCAACGGAAAATCTATCTACACGTGCGAATTATGAGTAATGCCCATCCGTGGCTCGTACAAGATCAATAAGCGAGCCAAAGCCCTATTCCGGGAATCCCCCAGCTGGGCCAGGGACGCCAATGCCATTTCCATAATTTGATGCGAATTTGCTGCGATTTCTTCGAATCTCACTTGTATGCACAGTCTCTACAGGAGCCAGAGGCATAAATCAGATTCATATATATCCTGTGCTCCTTGTGAAAAAAGGTTGCATCCTTTTTTTTGGCTGCAGATAAAGGCACACACTGTGGCAAAATTAGCTAGGTTATTGAATTTCTAGAGATTTTAAATCACAGTCAATATATATTTTTTTAATATTTTATTTCGTTGTTATATTGTATAGTTTAAAGTTTGCCTGATTCCTTGTTAAGTTTAAGGGATTTTTTCGAACTTGAAAACACTTTCAACTAGAAAATAAGGTTTTGAATCCTAGGATTTTTAATATCCCTTTAAAAATGTGTCTAAAAGTATGCAATAAAATATTTAACTATTTTAAGCACCTTACCTTAGGAGCTTTTCTAATTGTTTCTCATAAATATAATATTCCTAAAACACTTCACTAAAAGGCAAGCTAAGAAATTCCCACCTATATTCATTGTAATCCAATCTTTCCTGATATATCTCATATTTTTATAAATTGTTCAATCGAATTTAGTCGACATTCCAAGGTGCCAAGAGAGGCATCTGTCTGTGGAAATCGATTCTTAGGTCCTTGCTTCAACAGATTCTTTTTTATCTTCTGCTTCTTGGTTTTCCCTTTCCCTGCTTCCGGTTCCTTCTGTTCCTGCTCCTGCTCCTCCTCCTGCTCCTGCTACTCTTCTCTCTGTCTCTCTCTACCCCCATCTTTATTGGCGCTTTGCCTTTGGCTTATTGAAATGCCGTCGATGTCGCTTTTTTACGCCTGGACGGGAGGGGGCGGTGCAACGGAAATGTAACCGCAAAAATTCAAAGCGGCAGACGCAATTTGTTGCGCACATGTGACATCGCAATTGTCTATGTGTGTATGAGTGAGGGCTATGCACGTGTATTTGCAGTGGCTTGAACAGGGTCGGGGTTCTTTGGGGTCAAAATACCCCCTTTGACAATTTTAAAATATATTTTTCGTGTACAAGGTCTGCGTTTTATGTAAAATATATAGACAAATGTGTTTATATTTAATCAAATTTTGTATAACTAAGCCCCCTGAGAATATGCCTTCTACGCCACTGGGTGTGTACATGTCAACATGCGTATTTGTGTGAGGTTTGGGGCTAGACGCCGGTAACGTTAACGCGTAACGGTAGATGTAAAGGCAACGGCGACGATGACGCATAATGCCCCCCCCCATGTGGAACCTCTGGGGACGCCGACCGGCCACCGGTTGGCCACTACACTGAGGAAAATAAAAATCCACAAAGGGCTTCTCTATCATTGTGACTTACATTTAAAAATATTTCAATGCGCACCTTCATAAATAAATTAAAAACAAGAAAGAAAGCTAACTTCGGCACGCCGAAGTTTGTATACCCTTGCAGTTTACAATTGGATCATTACGAATTAATAAAATTTTATCAAATGGAAAGTAAAACTAACAGGAATTGTACACAACATTTATACATATAAAAATTTGGTTTAACATTGCGTATACGTAATATTTCCCGAACATTCCTATGGCAGCTATATGATATAGTAGTCCGATTTTGATCAAATTAAAACCGAAATTCTAGAATAATATAAAATGGCCATTTCTCAAATTATATGAAAATATGTTGAAAATTGGACAAGTTATAATTTTTTTTCTAAAAATTTACTGATCGTTCCTATGGCAGCTATATGATATAGTCGTCCGATCCGGCCCGTTCCGACTTATATAGTAGTGAGAGCAAACAGAAGACTATCTGCAAAGTTTCATTCAGATAGCTTCAAAACTGAGAGACTAGTTTGCGTATAATCGGACAGACGGACGGACAGACGGACGGACAGACGGACAGACGGACAGACGGACAGACGGACGGACAGAGGGACATGGCTAGATCGACTCGGCTGTCTCCTTCACTGCGTTGCAAACTCCTGACTAAAATTATAATACCCTGCAAGGGTATAAAAACGTATATTATTTTTTGCATGCTATGAAAAGATGCCTATTATGAACACCAACTTATTTTCTTTCGGTGTGAGCCGACGGTTGACCCTCTCTCATCTTTCACCTCCTCCGCACTCTCACTCCCCACTCTCACTCTCCACTCTCTCTCTCTCTCCATCCTTCCGTTGGTTCTGTGCATATTTCATGAAACATAACACCGACCGAAAGAGAGGCGGAAATGTAGCAAACTAGATTTTTTGACACGTCACAAGTGCGAACTAAGCGGTGAAAGACGGAGGGTGAGACAGAAAGGCAGAGTGGGTGGAGTGGGTGAAGTGGCAGGAGGGAGGCGGTGAAAAACGGAGTGTGGAAATTAGCATAATTCGCAATTTGAACACGATGGCGCCAGCAGCAGCAGCAGACCGGTGGTCACTCACCGGCAGACGACCACAGCACCATCTGTTGGCCAACGGCCGGGTCGGGTCGGGGAAATCGTTATTGAAACGTATTTCGTATTTGGAATTTGGAATTTAGTATTTCGGTTGTCGTACGTGACAAATCAGCGAGCAGGGCAGGGGATGCGGAAAAAAAGAAACATAGTACAGCTAAGCGCACTTTACATAACCAATGACAGCTGCAGGAATGCCAGCAATCGGTTAAAAAGACTTATGGACCAGTGGATACCTCAAAATGTAACAAGGATAAGTCAAATCCCACAAAACATTTAATAAAAATATCCTCAGACTTCCAAACATTTAAAAAGGCACCAAAAAGTATGCAAAATATATAACTTTTGCATTTATTATACATTTTGAAGCATACTTTTAAGCTTATATCGTATTGTAATACATGTAAATATAATAAGGATTAGGATAAGAAAACGCCTCAGATTTTGAACCATTTAAAAACAGTGTCAAAAAGTATGCAATACATACAACTATTGCATTTATTATAAATTTAGCATTTTTCTGATACTCCCATAGTCTATATTGCATGTTTTCCAGGTTCTCCAACTACTGGGTATGAGCCAGGACATGGCCCACACTCACATGCATACGTGCACATGGCATAAATAAGCAATTTGGACAAACTGTTGCCAGCTTTTAGGCGTTGTCAGGAGCCCCCGGACTCATTACTGTCAATGGTCAACGGAAATGGTGAATGGTGAATGGGAAATGGGAATCGGAGAATTATGAGGGTTTGGGCTGGGCCCACCTAATGGACAATCTATATTTCTATAAACTCCCCAACGCCTTCAGCTTGCTAACTTTGGCCGAACCGAAGTTGTTTACTGCCTTGCCACTTGACACATGACAAGGACAAGTGGCCGAAAAAAATACACATATAAACAGGGCTAAAAACAAAGCAAGTTTTCGCCAGCTCACGTATCCTAGCGTTATACAAGCGACTAAAATCCAAACTCACACACAACTCCAGCTCTTATCGAAAGCCGGAAAACTTTTTTCATTTTGGCGTGAAAATTTGTAAACATCAGCAAATAAACGAAACTTACATGTTGTTTTCGAGGCGTGGGGTGGTACTTGCCGAAAAAGGGGTGAATATTTAATAGAGCAGAGTGTGCCAGGTGAATTGTTCAACTTTTCCTGGTTCTTTTTTCCCCACTCAGTTTGGTGTTTTGGTTTTTTCTCCGCTTACTTTTCTTTTTTTCATTTACCCAATGACAAATTGCTCGCTGTCCAGTGGCGAGGGGAATGGGCAACAAGCACAAAGGTGTTTGACTTAACACTTGTTGTTACACGTGTTATTTTACCCTCGATATGGAAACACCATATGAAGTAACTTTCGGAGAGAGACCAGCGACCTTTCAACGCCATTTCCCTGAATTACACTTGGGAGGCATTAGCCAAAAGATTTCCGTTCCGCAACCTTTGGGGATTTTTTTTCCTCGCAGGGTGCGTAATTGAAATTGAAAAAGTAATGTTAGAAGAAGTGGGTAGAATATATTTATGTATATCATTAACTGTTGAATACGCGATGAGCTCATCTATCTGAGCGGGGAGTTATTTACACCTGCCAAGGTGTAGCACCAGTTGGCAACAAATAATAAGAGTGGCCCAAGTTATATTATCATAATTTGGGCTTTGGTAAGACATATTTACAAGTATCGTAAAATTTAAGAAATTACGTTCCTTTCAAATAATATTTTCTAATACTTATTTTCCAAATAATATTTTCCCACATTTTATGACATAATTCAACGTATATAAGCCACTCGTTCCAGCTATTGAATTCACTCATATATTATTCTTAAGACCCTTATTCCTGTGATGATTCATCGCTTTCGGTGGGTAATAAAATAAAGGCGTGCTCTCTGCCCAGTCAAACAGTCACTTAAGTTAATTAGATAAAGGTCATAAAGTGTACGAGCATAAGGTAGATTTTAATAGTGAAATTAAACTGTTAAATCATATAATTTGACATGAAAGCGCTTAAAATAGATTTATTAAAGGAACCTAATGTAAATATTTTAATTATTAAATATTATTTATCTCCTTTCGACACTCTCCAAAAGTGTCCCTAATCAATCGATTGATTCCTGCCTTGTGATGTCCTGGCACCTGTCAGGCATTTTGGAGTCGCAGGAGCAGGGATACCCCGAAAACCGAAACCAATCGAAAATGAACAAAGGATGAGATGAAGCGTTTTAAAATTCCGTAAACGTTTCCGGCCCAACTCAGAGCCATTCTTTTCTCTCTTTGCCTTTCGCATTTTCTTTTGTCATCCGGTTTATTTATATAAACACTCAGCGAGGGCGTGTGTGTGTGTGTGTGTTGCGAGCTTGTCAATTTTCATTTGGTTTATCGCTGCGACGCAAGTTTTCCACTCAAACGCTGTCAGGTGGCAAATGCCACTAATGAACCCAAATGAATGGCAGACACTTACAAAGCAGTTTACAACACTAGCGTTGGCGTGTTGGAAAACTGGGGGGGGGTTCGGGAAAGCAAAGGTGGAGTGCTGGCAAAGTAGTAGGAAAGTGGAAGGGGGAGTGGAAAGTGTAGAAAGATTTTCACGGCTTGGGCTAACTCCCGGCACCTTAAGATTGAGACCCGATAAGCTGGTTACTTAAGAGCCATGACAAATGTCAACACAACACGCTCCGCGTGCATTTATCAACACTGGCGGCAATCCGCCGTTGAGATTTGCAACAGCTGCAATCGACAAGTGCCTGGGTTTGGGGGATTCGCTCGGGAGTTTTGCATTTTCAAGCCGGAGGCGAGGACAGGACTTCCAGGACGACAACGACAACGACGGCCATTAATCATTAGCGCAAAAATGCGCCACGACGACTGTCTGCGGAAATCGCTTACGGGGCTGGGTTTGGGGCATGAAGTTCCAAGTCCAAGCATCTTTTGTCAAGTTTTCTCATCTCTTAGAGCCCCCAACTCCAATACTTTTTGAAGTCCTCCCCCTTTTTGACAACGACGACGACGACGACGACAACAATAGCAACTGGGCCTAAAATGCTGCTGCTTTTTTTTTTGTTATCTCGTGCCGCAGACGTCTGATGGAAAATTGCGGAAAATCACTTCATGAAACACCGACTTGTAACCACCCACCCACACCTTGCGTACCCTCTTGTCCCTTTTCACATAATTTATTATTCATGTCCTTATATGCAGAAAGTTCGTTGGCGAACACGTACTTTTCAGTGGGATTATGTAATTTGACAGTGGCTGGCATAAGTAATGCGACAGTTGCCTCTTTCATTCGGCAATTGTTGAACATTAAATAAGCCTCAAATTGATGGCCAGGCCATTTGTTAATATTACGTCTGACCAGAAAGGCAAAAAGGGAAATAAGGCAAAAGGGACTTTTTGCTCTTTGATTACAATTTTTTTTTTTTTTTTTTGGGTTGTGAACTCTATTTGCAGCATTCGCATCTAACCCCCCCTGAAATGACAGGAGATCCGAGCCCAGCAACGCCTCCGCAACGGGCAAACTTTCCTCCCAATTCCCTGCTATTTTTGGAAAATTCATTTGCATATTTTCTTTTTTTTGCGAGCTCTTTCATTAAGTTTGACTGGCAACCTCGGGGCTCATTAAGAGGCTTAAAAGTTGACACCATCGTCCCGCCACCATTGCCGCCCCTTTGGCCTATGGGGAGAACTGTTAAAAAAAAAACATTTAAGTGAAATTGGGAAAAAGAGCTGGAAAAGTTCCATAGCATTAAATACTCTGACTAAATTAAAATGCTTTTAAATGAGACAAAAGTTTATTCACTCTAGTTAGTAACGATCTGAAGGGGAAGTGCAAATATAAGTATATTAAAATGTAACTTTTTATCACAGTTAATAGTGGCCTGTAAGCATTTAATTAAGGGCTCTCGGTGGAACTCTATTCAATTTAAAATATATTTACACAATTTTTTAGGTTAAATCAAAAACAGTTTAGATATATTATTTAGATAAACTGAAGCTAAGTTTTAAGTAAGAAAGTTTAAGTCGATTCTAATACTAAATGCTTTCATTACAATTAAATAAATGTTTTTAATATATTTCAATGTTAATTTTACGATTTTTGAGCAGAAATACTATTCTAAGTATTCAATAACACAAACCTTACCGAAACTCCAACCATAAAAGTTAAATATATGATTTTGGAGGGAAGACGTCACATACTAACTAACTTCAGAACACCTATGTTTCTATACCGTTTCAGTTTGCAATTTGATTATAAAAAACAATCACACCCAAGTTAAAAAAAGCATAAACTTAAATTCTGGAAGAATTCCCATGCTAGTTTTTATTAGGTTCATAAACCAGAATGTTGAATTTAAAATTTAAAACAATTAACTTTTTTAATAATATAACCCTTTATAAAAATTTTGAAAATTTAATAACGTTTCTTTTTTTGCCGAACATTGCTAGATGGACTCGGCTCCTGATGCTGATCAAGAATAAATATGATTTATAGGATGGAAAATGACTCCTTCCCTGCACTAGAAACTTCTGACTTAAATTATAGTATCCTAAAAGGCTATTTAAATAGAAACAATTGATTTCATTAAAAGTCATACATATATGGTAAAAACAACTACATTTAAAATTAAGTTTTTTTTAGAAAAACCAGAAATTCTTAGCCAAAACTTGTTCCTTTTATACATATTTCCGAGTTTTGGAAAGTATGCTACACTTGAGGCTGCTAAATCTGGCGAAAGTAACTGTTGTTTTTTTGCACACACACTCTCATATTAGCCAAAAACACAGGACAGAAGGTGTGGCCAAGTCACAATAAAACAACGCAAAAAACGCAAGAAACGAGAGAAAACGAGGAGAAATAAAATTAATGAACACAATGGGTCAACTATAAATTACACGCGCTCCAATTTGATGCGGCTAATATGTAAAGACAATTTAATTAAATGCGCAGGCAAAGTGGAGCAAAAACAACGACGGGCAGAAGAGAGGCGCATGAGGAGTGGGAGCCGCACAGAGAGAGGGAGCCCCGAAACGATGAGTCATGAAGGTCATGACGAAGGCAGCGGCAAAAGTCGCTGCCAAAACGCGCCGCTTTGATTAGGCGCTGTTTTTGTGGCTTTATTCGTGTGCCGTTGTTGTTGTTCCCGTGACAGGTTGACTACCAGACAGTATGGCAGCGCTCTCTTCGCTCTGTGGCCGCTCTCTAGCTTACTCTCTCCCAAAAGAGAGAGAGCCGGGCAAGAGCGTAAGCAAAGCAGATGAAAAATCAATTTCGCAATGTTACGACGACGTTGACTTGCGCACTTGTTTGTTTGTGTTTGTGTTTGCATTTCGCCTTGCGCTCCCATTATTATTATTAATATTTTTGTTGCGCCTTCGCCGTTAACGCAGCTCGAATTACGCTAATCAATTAGGTCTAATTAAGCACCTTTAGTTTCCCATTTGTTTTATCCCTCTGAATCCACTCACCTTTTAGCACACTTTCCTCGCTTTGCACTGATATGTCGTGTTAGTGTTGAGCGTGCGTCTGTGTGTGTGATTTGTGTTTTTATTTTACACCGAGAGTCTTGCTCGCTCACTATTTGGCTTATTAACAACAACAAAATATGTAGAAAAAATGTGACAACAAATTGTTTAGTGTCTTTTTGTATTTGATCTCAGCTTGAGTCACTGTTGCACTGTTTTTGTATTTATGGTAGCAGTTTCTCGTTTTTCTTTTCTGTTTATTAACTTGAATTGCAGTGTTATGTTTGTTTTTTGTAGCCTGTAATTGTTTTTATTAACCCTTTGAATCACTGGATTTTTGGCGTTTTGTTGCTTTTGAGCCGTCTTCGGCGGCGTGACAGCGACGCCCGCGTTTTATGCGTGCAGTTGCGTCCGTTGCAAAGTCTGATGCTGAACTAACGGCACTTCCACCGCTAGCCGCCAAGTCGCCTCGCCACTCTCTCTGACTCGCTCTGGTATTCCTCTCTCTGCCATTGCCTCTCTCTCTCTCTCTCTCTCGGCTTAGAAACAACCCCCGAATGCGAGAGAGAGCTGCTGGGAAAGCAAAACAAGGAGAGAGCTTAAACAGGGTGTTCTGCACCTCACATACCCTCTAGAGAGTATTGCTTAAAGGGAGTAATGTGCTTTTATGGATGAGCATGGAGTTAGAGAAGCATCTCCATATTTAAAAGCTTTAAAATAAATGTTTAAATTAATTTTTTGACTTATATTACTTGCTTTGATAAATATAGTTACTAAAATATAACTGCAATATTTTTGCAGCATGCATAAAGCATAAACTATAGGATTATTTAACATACAAACATTCGAACCAACATGCCCCTGAAAGCCACGGCTACAGGGTATAATAACAAGCACACGGATGCGGATACGGCACGTGCAGCGGCACCCACAACAGAGCGCCATAGAGAATGAGCAGGAGGCGGATGAGGCCGGGCGAATGCGAAGAAGGAAACGAAGAGGAAGAAGCCAACAGGACAACAACAGAGATGCGCGCTGCTCCCCTGCGGCGTTGCCGGCCTGCCGTCGGAGTCTGCGCACAGTGGCAACGCTACGGAGGCAGAGCCATCGGGCTGAACAGTGGAAGCGAAAAGTTATTGAACCAAGTGAAATTTTAAGCGAAGAGACCAAAACCTATATTGTTTAATAAATTAAAATTTTTAGCATATATAAGTAAATAATTTCATGAAGACATTTTTCATTAGAGGCTATACTTTTCATATATTGACATAAGGCAAAGAAGCTCTAACTATTTTTTCAGCCTGGCTTTCCGTTTACTTACCACCCGCACTGTGCGCAACGAAGGAGACTGCAGCGCCACGAAGAAAGCCGAACTCGCCCGAACTCAGCCGAACGACTGTGGGAGAGAAGCTAGCATACTTTGGAGCGCTGCGACGCCGCTGGATGTGGCACTTGTGTAATATTGGCAATTAACTAACTGAAAATGGGGTTGATTCCTGAATGCCAGATGGCAGGGGCGCCGCGGCAGGAACCGGGGAAATGCTGGATAGATGGGTGGATTCTTGAAATCAGTTGAAATCGTATTATGCATCAGCTTCATTGCCTAATGACTCGAGAGTCAAGCCCGCCGATGGCAATTTGCTCCCAGAGCCTAGTTTTATTCGTAAAAATTTTAGATTTGAACTGAATTGAAATCAGTTGCAGGAGATGCTGTATTTTAAATGATCATATTTCGATATTTATAGTAGAAATTCTAATATTCGATCCATATTCATGGCAGAATTTTAAGTATTTTCAACATTTTAGGGAATAAATTAATATATTCATTCATTTATTAAACTGCAAATTATATTTTATTATGTTAAACGAAGGAAATGTACTTTGTATTTAAAATTGATGATTGTAAATTATATTTTCTACATATTAAAACCTTAATTCACCTCAACTTCTTGTTGAGAAAATAAATATTTGCATTTTAAATTGTATTTCAACTTCCAAAGTTTTCAGTTCCCTTAAAACGTTTAAACTTAGTTCCCCATTTAAAAAAAAAATATATATAAATAAGATAAATATCACTGAGTCCCGTTTAAATACGATCTAAATTCTACTAATAAATATATAAGAAATGTGATTAATAAAGTCGCCTTATTTTTCAAAAAGAAACCCCCATAATCAACCGGAAATGGGGGAAAATTCTGCCCCAGCCTAGGCAACCTTTTGACCCCTCTCGACCAATTAGCAGACAGCTGCAAACGTGAATTTTCCGCACCAGGTGGAAAGTTGTTTTTCCAACTTGTGCCATGTTTTTCAGGACTGACAGACGTACGTTTCAATTATTCCTGGGTGGCTCTCACGCGAAATTTTCCTTCCCCCTCCCCGGATACGGTTTCGCATTCCACAACAACTGACCGTGGTCCAATAAATCATTTGATTTGTACACTTGCCCGCGGCGTATCCAGGATGAAGTGGAAGGAACACCAGGGAACTCCAGCTCGTCGGAGGCACGTGGTGTGCGTGCCTTCCGGTGCTAAATCAAGGCGAGCGCTTTCAAATTGTCTTACCTTTCGGTGGAACCATGGACCAACCCATCCCTTGGACGCATCCCCAACCCCCCGTCATTCCCATCCCCTCCACGTTTCCCATCCCCGTTCACCCACATACATTGTACATACCCCTGGCGAGCCAACTGTAGTTAATATTTATGGCGATTTAATCTTCTCACTTGAGCGCTGCTCAGTTAAGTTTGATAGAGACCAAGCCCAAGGGGTCAGGATCTTTCCCGGTGTCCCCCCTGAAAATGACTTTACACGGTACCAAAATAATGTCAATATCAAATTTAGATATCAAATTACGTATAATTGGTGGCTTTCGAAATTATTAAAGCTGCTTTAAGAGGATGTATAAGAAGGACCTGATGAAGAAGACGGGGTTTTGCCTTCAAGAAGAATTTAGTTTTTGGATTTACAATGATAAATCTTAAACTGTTATAAACTTTTTTAATTGAAATTATAATTTAGGTCTTTCAAAAAACCCAAACGATCCGAAATATATCAAGTACAGAAATTTCAACAACAATTAGATTTTTAAAGTGTTTTTTATGATATTTCAGTGCCTCTTAAACTTATATTCATTGATTAATATAGAACTATATACCTACATATGTATACGTGCACATGTAAAATGATAAAGTATATATTAAAAATAGTCTTCTTTCTCTCTGTGTACCCTTCTTTTTTTCTCTCTTTCGGGATGACCCTTTTTTCCAAGGCAGAGATCCTTGGCGCAGCTCCTGCCGGCTCACAGTTTGTTTTGCGTGTCCATTTAATTTCCGCCTGGAATTGCTTAATCAAACACAGAAACTGGGGATAAGCCTCTGCTGACCCCCGCGCCCCTCCATCCGCTTTAATACGCCGCCCCTGAACTCTGGACAAATCGCTTGAGCTTCATATGGACAAACGCTAAAGTTGGCTTAATGAGTAGTTTAGCTCATGTTCCCATCGCCATTCAGGGAAGGAGTTCGTCCTTTTCGGGGAGGGGATGGCTCTACAAAAAGGGGGTTGGGTATGTGTGCGTGCGGGGGGGATGGGGGTTAAGCAAACAGCAATGTGCATTAGCAACAAATTGTTATTGTTGCCAGGCTGAAGGCGATAAGCAAAAAGTTAAGCTTACTTCTTTTTGGGTCGGAAGGAAGATACATAATTATCAGGTGGAAGAGAGGGGAGTCATACAGAAATAGCAAATGGGGAAGAAAACTATGACTTTAATAATAGTATTCCAACAACTAAATGTTTTGATACGTTTTGTGCATTAAAGGAGGAAAGAAACATACGAATCAAACGATTTAAATCGATTAATATCGATGTTTTACTAGCTCTAATTATAAGTGACAGATTTCCACATTGAAATTAAACTTGTAATCTACTTTAGCAATATTTTTCCAGGCCCTTAAGCTCTTTTCCAAAGTATATAGTGTGGTTCCAATGAAAAAAACGACTCAAAATCGATTTTTAATCGATTAATACCGATGTTTTGCCTGCTTTAATTTCAAGTGACACTTTTCCCATATACAAATTAACGTTTACTCTATTTTAGCTATGTTCTTCCAACCCCTGAGCTTTAACTACAATACAAATGTGCACATCAAGCCTGATTTAATCGATTTCTTTGTAGGACCTCTCAACCATTTGTTCTTTTATCTATCGCTGATCACATAATCTTCCAAGTTGCAGCTCTCCAACCCCCAATCTGTTGCGAGTCCAAAATCCAGTGAAGTAGCAAATCGCTGCCTCGATGCCAGGGCGTATATAGCCCACATCGAAGGCTCTAATTTAAATTAATGACACACAACAATTGGACACGCCCCCCGACCCGTATGAGAAGTGGGAGGTGAACCTGAGGCCTTTTATTCTTTATTTTCAATTAAACAAATAGCTGAATTTGACATTTTTGTCGAGAAAGAAAGTTCAAAGGGAAAAATCATAAACGGAAATAACAAGTCGATGAAGAACGACGACGACGAAGAAAATACTGGAAAAACAAACGCGATAAGAGCGATGACAGGCTCTGCCCTCCCCCTTTTCGACGTCACTGTGTGGGTCCTTATCGCCGCCCTGCCATCGAGTCGTCCTGCAAGTCCTGGTCTAAGCAAATGTTTGCCTTTCTCCAACCATCATCATCAACATCACCATCATCTTGTTCCTTTAAGGCGATTATTTGGATTTCCCGGAAAATCGAAAAAAAAACCTCAGTCTTGAATGGAAATTGGGAAAAAATGAACACATTGCAGTTCAGTTTCATTCATGATTCAATTAGCCACAGACGAGTGAGCTTTAATGGAGAAAACGGATGTCCTGGAATCGCTCTGGGATATGCAAACCTATTGTTAAGGCTTTAAACTAAGTGTAAGAATGATTTCTACCAAGGAAATACTAAAGTAATTGAGAGGGTTTTTCAATTGGAAAATTCATAGGTGTTGAAAGTTATGTGCAGTTATGGCACTACTCTTGGCTAATGCCATACCAAAGCCAACCCATTCGCAGATTAGCCAAGAATCTGGCAAAAACTCGTACCAAGTACAGAGCCAAGACCAGGCCAAAAAAGAGTACATCTAGTACATCGAGTACCTGGCTACCTGGCTACCTGGCTACCTGGCCACCGTTAGCTGTCAGTTGTCAGTCGTCAGTGTCAGATGCATTGTAAATTACAAGTTCATTTCCCACTGGCACTACATCCGCTTAAGCGCTTAAGCCAGGCCCTTTGCTCTTCGCCTCTCTTTTTCCCAGCTCTAAACCTGCATAGGTTATGAGCTTAGAAAGAGATGGAGAAATCGCCATAAGGGCCATAGAGCAAGCAGGACGGACAACGGACAGGGGTACAGTCACCTCGCTAATGAAACATAATGAGGCGCCATTAGCGAGTGTCGTCGTCGTGCAACTGTGCATTTATGCACTTTTGGGGGCCAGTCAAGCGTTCACTTACAGTGTGGCTGCACTACAATTTAACTGTATGCAGTCTGGTCACACTGATTAAAAACAACTGCATAAATTATGAGCCTAGAATAGGATGGAGAAAGCTGTCTTCGCTAACTGTGCACTTATGCACTTTAAGGTGAAAGTGCAGTGTGGCTGCATTACAATTTAAGTGTATGCATTCTGGCCACACTGCTTAAAACTAAAATATGACGAAATATGGACTGACACAAGCCAAACAAAAAAAAAAAAAACAAACTAATGAATGCGCCTCAAGCATCATTAGCATCTCGGCGGCAGCTTCACTTTTCACGCTTTTATTTGATTAGTTCATCATTTATTATTATTAATTAATGGCGGTTCGGCTGTTTTATTATTAACCATTATTAAACAGCCCGAACAATAACAAATTCGAGGCGATTATCATCATAATTGCGGATATGGAATTCAATTTATTGTATGTATGTTGGGGAAAATCCTAACAAACATAACAAGAGAAGCGCTCAGAAAACCAGTTTGTATTTCTATTTTGGTTTTCGGGTTCAACTGCAGCAATCCCAAAGCTGGCGATGATGCGGCAAAAGTATTTTTAAACTTTAATCCCCTTCGGACTGTCTGAGTTTGTGGACTAATTTATTATTATTACTGATACTTGCACCGGCAATTATGGTTTCTATCTGTGGAAGCGTGCCTAGTGATTTAATTTTCCATTTTTCTTTCTCCTTTCGAGCTGTTTCATTAACCCTGAACCCTCTGCTTTGAACCCTATGCTCCGGCTCAGCACCTTCGGGTGTTTTAACACCCATTTATACTCATTAGATTTGCTGCTGAGGAATTTTGCCAAACTTTGCTACCGTTTTCGGGCCACACAGCATCATGGGATTGGATCGTCTGCTCATCAACATCCACTGATCCCAATCAACAACATCATTATCTTCTGTCAGCTCAAGTTTGTTTTTTAATGTTTTTTTTTTAGCGAGTGACGGCGGCTTCTTCGCCTTTTGTTGTAATGGCCCTCGAGTGTGGGCATTTTTAGGGAAAAAAACACAACAAACAAACACTCAAGAATCGCAAACTGCGATCTACGAACCGGAACTCCGCCAAAAACGTTCTTCTTCTCTTAGCATTCTTCAAATCTACAATCTTTTTAATGGAAAGACAGGCGCGTAGATCTGAGATTACAGAGCCAAATACGACGGGGAATAAATGCAAAGAGGGTAGGGTTTAAGTAGGGTAAGTAGGGTAAAGTTAAGTCTAATTTTAGATACTGGAATGACCAAGATTAATTGGAGGGAGTATGAGTAAGGCTTCTATTTTAAGGTAAAGAAACGTAGGGCTTGCAATTAAAATAACTCTAAAAGTGTATTAACAACATCTCAACTTGTTGAATTTCAACCTTTAAGAGCATCTTTTATTAAGGTAAATATTCAAGTAGATATTTAAGCTTATATTTAAATTAATTTTTAACTATATATTTATATATTTAGGTTCATTACGGGTTGTTGAAAATAAATGCTAAATTACAGAGACTGACCCCTCCTTATTGTGCCGCTGTGTAGTTTTGCTATAATTAGTTTAACCGCAGTATTTTGACCAAGTGCCAAGAGGCATGTACTGACCATGTGCACTAGTCCGAAGCTCCATTGAAACCTCCATCAAAACCATCTCTGAAGCCTCCCCTGAAACCCCCCTGAAACTTCCCCTGAAACCCCCCTGAAACTTCCCCTGACACCCCCTGAAGCCCCTCTAAAACCCCCTGAAATCTCCCCTGAAACCATATTCAAAACCTCCTCTGAAACCTCAACCTTTCCCTCAGCTAAAAAACCTCATCCACACCCACAAAAGCTGGGCCCTCTTCTTTTGCCTGATAAACTGTTCCAAAAAATTGTTTGCTGGTC
Organism: Drosophila jambulina; assembly: GCA_018152175.1. Taxonomy (NCBI): domain Eukaryota; kingdom Metazoa; phylum Arthropoda; class Insecta; order Diptera; family Drosophilidae; genus Drosophila; species Drosophila jambulina. The sequence goes on from JAECXH010000006.1 coordinate 6,243,538, forward strand.
GCCTCTGCCTTTGGCTAATTAAACGGACGAACATAGCAAACATAAAAAAAAACACCAACAAAAACAACAACAACCCAACAACAACACAACAACAATACAACAACAACCCAACAACAACACAACAACAACACAACAACAAAAACCACAAGAAAAAAGAAACAAAAATCAAAACACAAAAAAAAAGCAACAAACAGAAACTAAGCAAAGCAAAAAAAACCAAAAAACTAAAAAAGAAGTTGAACAGAAAACAATTAAAGCCGAGCGTCCGATGGGACGGGGATCTCTATAAAACCGAAACGCTCTGGCGGATTTGCCAGCAGTTGCCGTTCGAACGTTCCCAGAGAATCAGAAGAATCTCCAAGAACTACCCATATTTTTTTTCGAGTGTTTAAAGTGCTTTTACGTGTGAAACAATGCCACGCTCATTGCTAAGCGCTGTGGTCCTGCTACTGGGCCTCACCTCGGGCATCCTGGCCGGGCGTCTGAGCCAGCGTTACCTGCCCGCCCCGCAGGCTAGCCAGCTGCACTATCATGGCGTCAGTGGCCAGGGACACGCTCGTCCTGGTCTGGGCTTGGGATCGGCAGCAGGAGGATTCCAGCGCCAGCAGCAGCAGCCGCAGATACCGATCGTGAGGAGCGACTATCAGAGTGATGCCAATGGCAACTATAACTTTGGGTGAGTTGGGATGAAGTTTGTATGAAAAAGGAATTGGGAATCCCAAAGGATGCACTAGGATACACTAGGATGTTGACATGGTCAGGAAATATAACAAAATAATTCATATTTCCATTAAATTTCCATTAGATTCACATTAAATTCAGAAGGGAATTCCATAAAAGGAATAAAATAGTATAGACTTGGGGTAGTAAAATCCATAACAAAAAAAAAACTAAAGTGCAGGTAAAAAAAAGGGTTCTTTTAGATTTTAGGAACTAAAGGAAAAACCTTAAATTCAAGTCATAATTACTAATTACTAATTAGTGTCTGGAGTAATCTTAACTAAAATATATTAAAAATATCCTTTGGTATTTTAGGTATACTTAAAAATGTTCCTTAATTCATTATTTAGTATTTGTAAGTTATATTTTTTTATATTAAGTATATAGTATTTTTTACCTTCATTAGTTTTAAATTAAAACTTTTAATATACTCCGAATTTAGTATTTTTTATCTATATTTAAAAATTACGAAATACCATATAGAATCAAACTTAAGAAACTAAAAATACTGAATTCGAAATATACTTTAACATATTTAGAATTTAGTATTTTCACTTTCTTAATTTTGAGTCTAAATATGTTAAAGTATATTTAGAATTCAGTATTTTTTGGTTCCTAAAGTTTGAGTCTATATGGTATTTAGTAATTTTCACTAGCTTAAGTTTTAGTAGTAATATTTCAGTTCAGATGATTTCAGTTTCCCTGGCAAAACTTATAATATTATTAGTATTTTTTTTTTATTTTCAAGCCTATAAATATTTAAATAATTTCCAGCACGGATATATAAGATTATTTACAAAACGAACAATTTAAATTTTAATAAAAAAAGTCAATAAAATCCTCTAAACGAAAAATGATTCTAGAGAATTGTTAAAAATACCTTTTTAACTTGGTAATATTATTCCCTTATTTTGTAATAATTTGATTAAAAAAAGGTCTCAAAACAATTCCTTTAGATCGCAAAAAAATAACAAAAATACAAAAATGTAACACAAAATTAATTAATAAGTTAAGAAAATAGTAAGAATGTTAAGATTAAGTAAATATTTTAGGTAGAACTCTATGAACCTGAGAAAGGTAAAGTCCATGAACTAAAAAATAAGACTTTTAAAGACCACTTTTTTTTTAATTTAAGCTAAAAAAATAATACTTTCATGTAACGCTGAGTCTTAACCCAAATCCCAACCTAATCCCTTGCAGCTTCGATACCGGCAATGGCATCCACCGCGATGAGACCGGCGAGTTCCGCGGCGGCTGGCCCCACGGCTCCCTGGGCGTCCGTGGCTCCTACTCCTACACCGGCGACGATGGCCAGCAGTACACGGTGAACTACAAGGCGGACAAGAACGGATTCCACGCCGAAGGCGCCCACCTGCCCACATCGCCGTCGGTGCCAGCCGCTGCTCCCCCAGCTGGGTAAGTTTATTGGATGAACTTTTAAATATTAAAATATTAAATTATTTAAAAATATCTATCTTAATACCCATCAGTCGCAGCTCGTACGGCGGCTATCGGGGATCGGCCTCGTCGCATGTCCCGGCTGCTGCTCCGAACAGCCGGTATTTGCCGCCAGGATATCGCCAGCGCAGGCACTACTGAAGGACGAGACCCACTCTAATTTTCATGCAAATCAAATCGAATCTTTAGCAAGGGTTTCAACTTTAAATAAAGAAAATAAAACATACCAATCTTGGCTGAAATTACGTTTATTAAACTCTAGAAATATATTACTGTATATGTAGAAAAAAAAACCCGAAACCAAATCCGCCTTTGTAGCTAATTTAAGTGAACAACTTCTGGGTTTGGCAACAAGAACCCAGAAGCCACGCCTCTTTGCTGTTAGAGCCTTTTTTGCTTTGCCTTGTGGACTTTGACTTTTGGCCAAAAGCCGAAATAAGTTGTTACCAATATAAATACAGACGGCCAGCGGCTGGTAAGAGGGAAATTAATATGCAGTTAAGCAGTTAAAATCTGCCATCAAAACAAGCCAACTTATCCTTTTTTTCCCTCTTGTCTCTGGCCCCTTTCCCTGCTCTTTGAGCCAACAAAAAGTGTCAACTTTTTGGCCATTGTCGCCTGGCATTAATCATGAGTAAAGCGGGCAGCCAACTTGGCCCTGAGCTTGAAAGGTTTTACATTAAAGAAGAGTTTCACAGGAAAAAGGTGAGGAAAACACTGGCTAATACGTATTTAATATATATTTAATTGCTACTTGTAAATCTCTTAAGATTCCTGTTCCGGAGACTCTAGGAAATGCTGCATAAATTTGTTCTTAGAAAATATACATCTCTTGTTTAGAAATTTATATTAAAATCAAGAAAGTAAGCTACCTCTGGCACGCCAAAGTTTGTATACCCTTGTATACAACATTAATACATATAAAAATTCGGTTTAACATTACGTATACGTAATATTTCCCCAACATTCCTATGGCAGCTATATGATAGAGTGGTCCGATTTTAAAAAAATTAAAACCGAAATTCTAGAATATTATAAAATGGCCATGAATCAAATTATATGAAAATATGTGGAAAATTGGCCAAGTTATAATTTTTTTCTGAAACTTTACCGATCGTTTCTATGGCAGCTATATATGATATATAGTAGTGAGAGCATATAGAAGACTATATAGAAAGTTTCATTCAGATAACTTCAAAACTAAGGGACTAGTTTGCGTAGAATCGGATATATATATATTTTATATATTTTATTTTACCCAATAAGAAAAAATAAGATACAAGCCAGCGACTATCTATCAGATACAAATTGGATCGTGTTTCCAATTTTGTTACTCTCTGTAGGATTTCATCAGCAAAATTCTTTTACTCTCTTCTTGAACAGAAAGTGCCGTTACTTGTAAGTGGATCCTAAGAGCGAGTTAGCCACTCAAGGAATATGACCCACTCCTTGTGGATTCTTTCTTGACTTACACAACGAACAAGTCCAGCAGATCGCTGCTGCGGTGAAAAAATTCGAAAACGCAAGGAAAACGCCGGAAAAACTATGAAAAGTGCGGAAAATCTGAGAGCCCGGGTGGTGAAGAGTGAAAGTGAAGTGGGGGCAAGCCGGAAAAAGCCCCAAAACGAATGCAGGGCTGTCGTGTTTTTTTGTTTGTGTTTATTGCCTAACAAAGCCGCGGATGTACACATGTATGTGTATGTATGCACATATTTACATAGCCAAGATCAGTGCTTTGGATTTGGCCAGTTAATTTTGTTGGTTTTTGTTTGGGTGCAAGTGCAACAAATGTGAGAAAATGTGCAATTTGTGCCTCACAAATAAGATTTTTTCGTTTTCGTCTTGTTTTTTCGTTTGCCAATTCGCCGTTGGGATCTGCAGCAACAACCAGTGCACGAGTGAGTGAGACAAAACTATTATTCCTTTTCTGTTATCCTCGAGTTTCTCTGTCTTCGCGCGGGCCTTTTTTTCTTCTCTGGCTTTGCTCTCGCCGTGGAAAGTGGAACTTAAGAGCGAGAGAGCCACTTAAGGGATACGATCCACTATTTTGGGTACTTGGAATGTTGGAAAGCTTCGGCCTTTGTTTCCCTTTTTTTGCGGCCTTTGTTTACCTTTTTTTTTTAAACGAAATGAAAGCGAAAGTGAATGAAACTCAAATTATATAATTATCTAATTTAAGCCTTATTTTACTGTATTACTATTTATTTATTTTTAATACTTATAATATATTTAATAATATTTAAATATATTTAATTATTTATTTAATTAATTACTTATTTATTTGGTTATTTATTATTATTATTGTTTTTATTATTATATTATTATTTTACCCTTGCAGGGTATTATAATTTTAGTCAGAAGTTTACAACGCAGGGAAGGAGACATTTCCGACCCTATAAAGTATATATATTCTTGATCAGCATCAACAGCCGAGTCGATCTAGTCATGTCCGTCTGTCCGTCTGTCCGATTATACGCAAACTAGTCCCTCAGTTTTTAAGCTATCTGAATGAAACTTTGTAAATAATCTTCTATATGCTCTCACTACTATATAAGTCGGAACGGGCTGGATCGGACAACTATATCATATAGCTGCCACAGGAACGATCGGTAAATTTTTAGAAAAAAAATTATAACTTGGCTAATTTTCAAAATATTTTCATATAATTTAAGATGGCCATTTTATAAGATTCTAGAATTTCGGTTTTAATTTTTTCAAAATCGGACCACTATATCATATAGCTGCCATAGGAATGTTGGGGAAATATTACGTATACGTAATATGTTCTGAAAATTTACCGATCATTCCTATATATATCTCTATGATATAGTCCGATCCGGCCCGTTCAGACTTATACAGTGGTGAGAGCATATAGAAGATTATTTACAAAGTTTCATTCAGATAGGACATAGCTAGATCGACTCGGCTGTTGATGCTGATCAAGAATATAAATACTTTATAGGATCGGAAATGTCTTCTTCACTGCGTTGCAAACTTCTGACTGAAATTATAATACCCTGCAAGGGTATACAAGAATATAAATAAAAGCCACAGAATAAACTGTCAAGCTTTGAAGCCTTTTCAAATGTAAATGCCATCGCATTTACCTAAAATTTTCCCACATTTACCGCCCTCTCTCCTGCTGGCTTCCTTCCTCCTGCCTTCTCTATGAACTTTTCTCTCCTTTTAATTCTTTTCTTTTATTTTACTTTCTTTTCCTTTCTTCCTTTTTTGGGTTTTGTTTTCGTTGATTTCTCCCCAGCTAGTCTGCCCGGTCGCTTAGCATTCGCATTCCGCTTTAGCATTAATTAAAATTACACAGAATCGCTTGGGGCGTTTTCGGGGGAATCCCAGGATGCGCAGGTGGGTGGGGGTTGGCTGTCGGAGGATGTTCTCATAAATTAAAGGCGCTTATGAATTTTATAAATTATTTTCCATGTTGGCAAGATGAACAATTGCTGGCGGGGCATCCTTTTTAGGATGCACACAGGGAAAAGGGGTGAAGACTGGACCCAAAAAAAAGTCCTTTTAAAAAGTATTTACGAAAAATGATTCTTCTGACCTCTTACATTTTATATTTTAGGTATTTCTTTGTGGTTTTCTAAAGCATAAATTAAGCTTAAGAAGCCTTTATTAAATTTAAACTCCTTCCTTTATTTTTTCAGTGCACAAGCACGGCCATTACGAGCAGACATCGCCTTGTTGGCAGCGCCTGAAAGTAGGCAGCGCTTATTGAATTTCATTAACATGTGCAATCATTTGCATGCATGTCTGTGCATGTTTAACTACAGGTCCATCCTCCCACCAGTCTCCACTCTCCAGTCTCCACTCTCCACACCCACCAATGAACTCACTTAATTTTATGCCAAAACAATGACACGCCATAAATTTAAACGGATTTGGCATTGCGCCGCGAGCAAGTAAAAAAAAAGCATGCTAAAAGCGAAGCATGAAGCAAATTTAGAGCAGCAACCCTTAGGTCTCAAGGTGCAGGCTGTTAGGGGGTGCCTTTTGGGGGGAGGTGATGTGCGGGGTACTGACACCTTCCAAGGGGTACTGACACGCTTTCGAACCGTGTTTTAAATGCCAAAGAATATGCTAAAATCACACAAAGAGCGGGTGTCCTTCCTTCTACAGGTGCAAAAAGTTGTTACTACGAAAAAAGTGTATGTAAGCAGTTTTCTTTGTTGGTAAAATTATGAATTTTTCTTTTTTTCTTAAATAAATATTATAAATTCAGAGGCTTTAAACAGTTATTGCACAATGTAGTTAAGTTAAATCATTCTTCTGATTTTATCACTTATCATCCAGTAAATTAACTGGTATTATTTTTTATTATAAATAATTATTGAGAAACTCCGGCTTAAAAAAAATATGTAAGTTACTTTAGATTAAAGTTTGGAGTTAAAATTTGAAGATTTCAAAACACTAATCGTTCCCTTAAAACCATATCTAATACTTTATAATTCAAGTACAGTTTATTTTTAAGAAAAACGTAAAGGTTAAGCTTTAAATTAAAGCCACCAGGGGCTGAAACTATAAATAAATTCATGGAATTGCGTGCGATTTTCCGAGGTGAAAAAAAAAGAAGGAAAGGAAGGAAAAGCGAAACGGCGAAACTGCGAAAAGCGTTTGTGTCAGTCAATTTCAATGTTAATCCACCTGTGCTGCCACCGTGTGTGTGTGGGGATATTGATATGGCAGTTGCACGCACAACTCTCCGGAGTTGCCCCACACACACACTCACACAGACACGCAGCAGTTACAGTTACATTATTTAGCCTTAGCCAGGACTTTTCCACAAGTCCTTGGGTGAGTCATCTTCATTGGCAATGCGAGAACGCTGTTGCCCCGTCGTCCCAGCGGACATCATTTTCATTAAAATTTTAATAGTCCTGTGTGTGTGCGTGTCCTGTATGTGTGACTGTGTGTGAGTGTATGTCAGGACCAAGTGTATGTGGCACGTAATATTATAAATTTAAGAAGTTATGGTGCGAGTTAAAGTGCCTTAGCCTTCCACAACAAAGGAAGCAACTAATTTATGCTGGAAAATGTAAATGAAAAGTCTTAAGGATTTATTTTTTGAATTAAATAAAAAAAATATGTAAATAATGCTTTGAAACTATATGTAATTATATATATTTTAACTTAATATTTGTAATTGCCTTGTGAAAATTAAACAAAAACCGGAATCCTTTGCTGAAACTCAATTACCAGTTAAAAGAAAGGAAATTCAATTAGTTTAGTTTGCTTTAAGGAAACTATAAATCTCGTCCTTGTTTCCTTGAAGCCTCCTTCCCTCCCCTCTCTTTTCCTCTCCCTGTACCCCCCCTTCCCCCTTTTTGCAATTCGTTTCGAAATGAAATAAATCGAAGCGAAATGGAAAACAAGAAATTCCAATAAACTAATTTGCACAAAAGCGCAGAGGAAACTTTTTGGCAGACAGTTGACGTGCGAGACCTTATGGACCAAAGGACGAACAGGACCTCGACTCCAGCTTTCCAGCGACTCCCCCTCCCCCCTCTCGAACTTTACCCAAGTATTTGCGTATGAATTTTAAGCAGCTGGAACTAATGCCAAGCCAATAAAAGGGATAAAATTGAAAAAGCAGCCAGCGCACACGCAATCCCGGGCACACATACACACAACCATATATGTATGTGCCACGTATATCCTTCGCGTATCCCTATATAGGACTGTATATATCATTTGCATATGTATGTATGTGCTTGTATTGGCCACAGAGGGACGTGTTAACGGTGGCCCTCAACTCGCCGTAATTGTAACTCTAACACCACATCGCATTTACGCTTTTGCTTTTCGCAAAAGCATCTTGTTGCGTATTTGGTATAATAAATTAGCATCGCGTTTCGCATTATTGACTGGATTTTGAATAATAACACACAAAGGACCCCTTCGGAACCGAGGATAAAGAAAGGTGCCGGTATGCCCAGTATCCAGGGGATCCACGGAATCCCCATGTAACTGTAGACCGGCGACAAATGGAGAATTCCCCCAGAAGCAGCCAAAAAAAGTGAACAGTACTAAGCACTGAGAGAAATCAGTTGTTACAAATCAAGTGATAATAAAAAAATAGCAAATAGTAAGCTGCAAACTTTTTTGGAATTTCTGGATTCGAAATATAATAAATTTAATAAGTTAAATATATACATAAACATTTCTTATATATTTAAAAAAAAATAAAAATTTAGCTGCCCCTGTGAATCACTAATTGGGAATTATAATTCCTTAAAACCATAAAAATAGTTCTTTTCTTTCTTCCTTGTCTGATGTGTATTTTAGGATTGAAAACATCTTTAATATATTTAATATATTTCTACGGTAAAATTTGAATTTGTTCTGCAATACTTTAAAACATTATTTTTCTACAAAGAACTTAGTACTTGGGAATTATAAACCAAGTTATAAAGCATCTGAAATTCATGTTGAATATGTATTTATATCTATTGGAAAAACAACAATTTTTCTAAAGGACTAAATAGTTAAGAATACTAGAGAACAGATTTGGAAAATTCCTAAATATTTAAAAATAATTATTAAATGCATAGCATTAAATGCATAGCATAAATTATAAATCAAAGTTTTTAGACAACATAACCTTTATTATTCGCTTGAACCAATTGGGAATTTCAAGCAAATAAAGAGAATTTTTTAAATTGAGATAAAATCCTATTTACAGAAAATCTTTTGTAAGCTCCTGTAAGTTTTCCCCAAGTTTTCTAATAGACTTACTAGGCTGTTTCTTTCAGTGCCACAGCACAAAGGCAGTGCCATGTAATACATTCCAAAAGCTGCAACGTAGAAAAGGATGGTGGGAGTTGGGGATATAAGCATGTGTGGGGAGAGCACATCCTGCTGGTGTTTTTGGGGCGTTCCTGCCACACAACTCAGCACAATTGCGCACATAAATTTAGTGCGCCAAATAATGCGGCGGGCGGAGTGCAGATGGAGATGGAGGTGGATGTGGAGATGGATGTGGAGATGGAGTTGGAGATGGAGATGAAGGTGGATTTGGAGTAAAGTGGGGTAAAGAATGGTGCATGACGCCGCAGATTATTTTCAGGAAAGGGAACCTAAGGCAGAACCAGCTTAAGGATAATTATAACAAATACCTCTCGATTTTTTCATATATTTAACCTATTTTTTACATAGAAAACTTAAGCAGATTGTTGAATAAATTCTAAGGACTTAAGTTTTGATTATTTAAAAGTCTGTTTTGCATAAATCCCCCGATCCTTTCTAGCTGCTTTAATATCCTTTCTCTCACTTGTTTGCAATTTTTTGTTGAGTAGTTTATGTCCTACTACGTACCAACTTGAGATTTCTCTCTCTCACATGTTTTGCCTTCTTGTGAGTCTGCTGGCCATCCTTCCAACATCCTTCCCACATCCTTGTTTTTATCCCCCTACCACACAGCCTCTCAGTCGCAGTCTGAGTCTCATTCTCAGTCTCATTTGAATGTATTACAACAAGTTGGAAAGGTTTTGCAGCTGAAATGCTGGCGACATGAATTATTTAGAGCGCCAACTGGGTTGAGGGTGCAACCAGTTACCAGCTCCCATTCCCCAAGTTCCCATTCTCCATGTGTGTTTGATTAAATTTGTAGGGGAGATTTTCGCGAAAAAGTATGAGTAGAAGGAGTGGAGGGAGCAGAATGACTCCGTTTCGGGAGGCTTTGGAAATTAACTCGTTTTACTGCGCGACTACTTCTAACGTCTTCGTGCCAAAACCCCTCTTTAGCCTCATGGAGGGACCTGAGTTACTACTTAAGGTCTCGCCAGTCAGTCGGCGAGCAAGTGAGCCTTCACTTCTTGCAGATTGCTGACTGACAAGGCAATTCCACGTTATTGCCAACAATAATTCACACGCAACAAATGGGGGTTTCGGGCCACGAAGGAGCCAGGGCGGGGGAGGTCTTTCCAACCCCGAAAGATGCCCTGGCAATCAACAATTGTTGCATGAATAAAGCGAAGCGAAGGACCCAGGAGCGAGGACATCGGGGCTAATGATTGCCAGCGCACACACAGATCACTGAGCACGGTAATGCTCAAAATTGTGCCATCAAAAATAATGCGTAGGCGGGTAATTTCTCTTTCCAAACACTCAGATCCTTGCTGGCCCAGAGATAAGGCATTAGATGATGGAAATTATTCGGGACAATGGCAGCCTGTCGACGGGCCATTGTGTGGTTCTCTCTAATATCGAGAAACTGGAGATGGCTGGGCGCAAGTGCTTGGGGAGGAGGTCAAAAGGTGAACGCTGACAAATGAAGGTTCTCAAATGAGGCAGAAATTGAACTGACGCACGCACCGGTTGGGAATTATAAGCATAACAAATGATTTTAGAATGTGTCAAAGATGACATTTGGAGAGCTTAGCAACGATGTACTCAATTTTATAATAAATTTCAAAGAAATTAACATAGAGAATTGAAAAATGTTGATTAAGTAAGAAATTAGATGGGATTAACCCGACATAAACCAAAAAAATTAACTTTGGCAGGCATCAGTTGGGAATTATAAGCAATGCAATTGATTCCAGAAAGCCGAAGAAAATACTATGATTATTTTTTAAGATAAATGAAGAAAAAGTATTTAATAACTCTACTTAAATATGGAATAAATATAAATTTATATGTATTTTCAAATTTCAACACTATTGCGAGTTACTTCCTTTTCCACGAATTACAACTTAAGCAACCCCAAAAGACTTTCCCTATAACCTTCAAACATAATCCATTTTTCCCCAATTTCAGTTTCATTTTTAGGGATTTCCCTTGTAAAAATAAAACCCCCTGTTATTTGCTTTCAGAGGGGCCAAAGTCCATTGACCGCCCCCCTTAAATTTGATGTAAACTGATTTTACAGTCAATCTAATTTGAATAAAGTTCAATCAAAGTCGAATTTAATTCCCCAATGTTGCTGCTGCCCCCTCCTTTCGCTCCGATAAGGTGTGCCCCGATTATGGAAACAATTTCAAAGTTTTTATTTAGCCGAAAGGCGGAGTTTTCTGGGGCCTGAACTACTTAAGCTGCCAAGAAAATTTCCCAATGCCATTTGTCTCTGGGCCCCACTTTTCCGTGGGGTTTTCTTGTCCCCGTTCCTCTTTTCTTTTTGCATTATTTTTGGTGGAAAATCAAATTGACAAAGACAGCCACAAGTGGTTGGGTTTTGGGGAAAATATCGAGGGACTGTGACTCCTCCACCTGATTAGTGAGAGTGCCCCCGTGCTACACACACACACCTGATAGATCCATCAAAATCCGGAAGAATCCGCCAGATTGTTTGGGGATTCGGGAAATGGAAAGGGGAAAATCAGCAGAGGCTTTCCTGCTGCTGCTTTTTTATTTATTTATCGAGAGAACTGCTGCAGGTGAGATTGGACTTCCGGCTTTGGAGCTCGGATTCGGTTGGGGTTTCGGTTTCGCCCGAGGGGACTCACTGTCTCACTGTCCACGCGGCTTATCGGTTCGGACAGCTGACAGTTGGCCAGGGAGAGGAGCTCCTAGGACATAGAGGATATATGGACGGATGGACAGGAGACAGGCTGGGGACGATGGCGATGATGATGATGAGGCGGCGAGACAGTGCGCGATTTGAAGTGCTCTCCGCCGCAACAACCGCAACGTACTTAGACAACGTTTTGCCGGCTGATAAATGGCCTCCTGTCACTCACCCCGCCCCACATCCCTTCCACGAGTACTAAGCCCAGCGCATCCATTCCCGGGAAACCCCCTTTCGCCCGAGGGCGTGCTATAAAAAATAAAAGAAACTTCAAGATTCCCCCAAACGAGAAATCGCATTAGCAGCGACGCCGCTTGAGGTTGAGGTGGGTGTTGCGAGTTCTGAGTTGTGCCCCAGGCTGAAATCCTTCAAGTTTTAATGGTTTAAATTCTGTCACCACAAGGCTGACAAGTTTCCTAAATAATGCTTTAAAGAAACTAAGCTAAGAGGGTTTTTTTAAGACATTATAACTCTGTTTCTATGCTAAACAAATAAAAATATATTAAAAACTTCCCTAAATACTGTAAAAAATACTAAGAGTTGAAAAAAAAGTATTGAAAATACTTAAAATAGTAATAACTGCATAATAAAACCCTAAAAATTCTAAATATAATACGAAAAATTATACTAAAAAATATTAAATACTGCAAAATAAAGCCATGAAAATACTTAAAAATACTAAAACATGCAAAATACAGGCCTTTTAAATACTTAAAAACTATTTAAAATGGTACCATAAAGCATTAAAATGCTAAAAATACCAATACTGTAAAGAATACTAAAAATTGCCAAATAAAGCCATGAAAATACTTAAAATACTAATAAATAAATACTAAATATAATACTAACAACTATAAAATAAAGCCTTAAAAATAATGCAAAAAATATCTATTTATCTAATGAGCAACCTCCACCTTTTAGATATTCCATTTTTGGTTAAAGTAATTATCCTATTTTACTCCCTGCCAAGTGTCGTCCGTTCACCTGGCATCTAGTTTTTTTTCGGGTAGCCTTATTAGGCCCTGACATTAATTACGTTTAAATATTAATTAAGCTCGGCCCGAAGGCGCCTGCCTGGCCACTTGCTGACTGCATCCTCCTTTTGCCGCCAGGTTCAATTTCAATTTAACTTTGTTATCGAGGAGCTGCGGCGCCCCTGGGGGCACCCAGGACTCGACGTTTTTGGGCTGCCAAATCAAATTCGACGCCCAATTAAAATTCAATTTGTTGCGCGCCATTAATTAGATTCCCCCGCCGAAGGAGAATTGAACTTTCTTTGCCACCTGAGACCTGCCACATCCATTATTATTCCACACTCGCCCGTCCAACTCAATGCAATTTTCCCCCAACATATCTCCTGATGATGGTATGTTTTCTTTTATCCCCACCCCATCATGCTGCAGTCGCACTAATTAGTGTGGCCAAAGCCGCAACTGATGCTGCGTCGGCAACGTATAATCTATGCAACATGTGGCGGTCGAGTCATGCACTGGCAAAAAGAAGGGCGTTCGGAAAAGAATTATGAAAATTCCAGAAAGCTAGCAAAGTTTTTGTCGTAATTGATTATGGGGGAATTATAAAAAATATAGTTTTTAAAAGGAAAACCCAAGCAATATATAATAATAGGGATATACAATTTAATAATAATCGTAATATGAAAGGTAAAATATAACTTTTTCGAGAAAATCTATTTTATAATTCCTTTTCTGTTAAAAATATATGAGAATTATAGGCCAACAGCATTTCGCAATTCTTGAAACATTATTTTAGCACCGAAGAAATTTATACTTGAGAATTATAAGCTTAGCATTGTTCATATATGCTTTGCCGAATTGCAATACATGTACTCATTAAAAATCAATTCAATCAATTCTGGCCTAAAAAAAACATCTAAGAAATCTTTTAATAATAGGTCTTTATCCATTAAGATATTATAAACCTTTTGTCATTATTAATACTTGAGAATTATAAGCAAACATCATTTTCAATCAATCTTAATGTGCGATAGAAAAATATTTAAATAAATATAATAGTTTTATCAAATGAATTCTACAAATTATTTGAGCCCTTCTATTTTTAAGTTATTTTGCCTCAATTAAGACTTGGGAATTATAGGCAAATGGCGTTTTAAAGAGCTCTTCTTTGAGTGTATGGCTCTCGAAATAACTGATAGTAACTCACCTGCTTCTGCAACGTGTTGGACAGCTCCTCGAGGCACTCCTTCCGCTCGAAACGCTCGAACTTGAAGCTGTTGGAGCGGTACAGCTCATTGTCCTCCCGCCGACGGTTTCGGCACAGGCGGCGGGTAATTATATTGCCACCACTGCCGCTCAGTCGAGGTCTGAAAAAATGGTATTCATATTATTTTAAACATTAAGTATATAAAGTACAAGTAAAATATACCAAGATAAAGTGAAATAAACTAGTACGCCATCAGTTTGATTTCTCTGATGGCCTGCGGTTCCCCCACAACCCTCCCCCGACTTTATACACCCAAAAAAAAAGTATATATTTTCATATATATAGAGTAGTGACACCAATGGAGAAGCTCGTTAGCTGCTGGGGCGCTTCATTAAAATTTCACACATTCGGCGGTAAAGAAAACTCTGCTCCATTTACCTTATTATGATGAGCCCACCGATGTCGGATGTCGGATGTCGGATGTCGGAGGTCTGTGGGTCTGAGGTCTGAGCCTCCGAATATTACGTCCATGGAATGGAAAACGGGAGGGCCTGGAACGACGACCCACTTTGCATTCTGGGTTCGTTCAACGCCCGCGGCCACTTGAATGGCTCAAAACTCAGTTGCAACCAGCCCCGAACTTAACCAAAGCCACAACAACACAACCAAATGAAAAACTTTGAGGGGGCGGCAGTAGGAAAATGCTGGAAAAATGTGGGCCAGGAGGAGCAAACGGAGGGAAAGTGAAGAGGGAACAGCAGCAACAAGCAAAAAAAAATAGGAGGCAAACCAGGGAAACTCTGCGGCAAACAAAAGCACAAGCCACTGGAGCAGACTCAAGTGGCAGCCACTTGGGCACTCCAACTCACTGGAGCTCCCCAGTTGCAGCAACTCCAGTTAAAGGCTACACTGAACGAAATAAGAGGCCAGAAAAGCAAAGAAGAAAAGCACTGAACGATGGACTTGGATAATCCAAAGTCAACGTGGGGTATTCCAACAAATATTAACATATAAATCGAAGATTTAAATAATATGTTAATATTAAACCCCTGAACCTGAGCTATTTCCTTCCACCTTAGGTATATTGTTTTCTTTCAGTGTATCTGCTAATGCCACTCACCCGCAGGGCTTGCAGTGCGTCATGTGCAGATCCCAGTTCAAATGGAAGTTGAACATTCGCAACTTGGCCACCGCCCGCTGTCGCAGCGAGATGTCCGGCTGTCCTCCAGATCCGGTTCCAGCTCCTCCTCCCCCACCGCCCGACGAGCCTCCTCCTCCAGCTCCGCCTGCGCCCGAGGTGGATGCCTGACCGGCTCCAGATCCTCCAGTGGCTGCTAGGAGCGTCGCCCGCTGGGAATTCGGATACATCATCACAGTGCCGCTGGGCGCCGAGGTGGCAAACAGGCGCCTCGATGAGCCGCCGCCTCCGCCTATTATGCCCCCGCCATGGTGGTGGCTGGGTCGGTAGTGGTGCTGGTGGTGGTCCTTGAGTGTATAGAAGCCACCGGAGGAGCTGCAAGGGAAAGCAAGACAAGATTCAAGCTCTTGCTAAGAATTTATACGTATACATCTATATACTTACGACATATTATCGCCGCCTGGATCGCCAACGCAACTGGTAACCGCTCCCATACCGCCACCGCGACGCGGTCTACTCTTCCTTCGGCGACGCCTTCGCCGCTCCGAGGATGCGGTGCGCGTTTGAAGGACATGCTGGCTGAGGGACTTGTGGCAGCTGCCGCCACCTCCGCTGCTGGCTAGACGTCTGCCGGTGGCATTGCAGCCACCGGTGGCAGTGATGGCTCCTCCTCCTCCTCCAGCTGTTCCGCCGGGGCCCAGTCCCTGGACTGCAACCACCAGCTGACCGTCGCCAAAGCCACCCGCCGAACTGATGGTATCGGTGGACTGCGGAGTGGCTGCAGTGCCACCAACGGTAGTTCCTTCGCCCCCAGGCTGCTGTTGGAGCAGTGGCTGCGGTTGCTGGGACTTGTTGGTGTTTCGCAGACTGTGGTTTACCTTTCGCCACATGCGCTCCATCTTGAAGGATCCCCTTGGCTCGCTTAGTGCGGGGTTTCCCGGAGTTGGTGTGTTGTTGGTGAAAGGTTTTTATTAAAGAACTGCTCGAAATCCCATTGCTTTTATAGATTGAATAATTCTTTAGGCTCTTTGCAGATGCGGGGCGTTGGTGAGTTGTTGGTGTGCTTTCGAGTGAGTTTTTAAAGGCTGTGAAGGCTTTTGAAACAAAATATTTTCATAACTTTTCCCAATTGGTTTTAATCAACATTGGTGATCAAAGAGCATACTGCATCTCCTAGAATTGTTACTAATCATTGGTGTAGAAACGTTGTTGAAGATTGTTTTTGTCATAAACGGTTTGTAGTTGCCTCCATTAGATTTGCCAATTGGCTTTCGATCAAATATTTATAATTTATTTAATAAATTATTGGTTTCAGTTTCAATTCAAGGTTTCCTTGAAGCTTGCCAACTTGTCGTTGATAATTTTGAAATGTGATTAATAATTTAATGTTTGCCAGATTGTTCATGGCATAAATGGTTGATCATTGTTATGTTTTGAATATCATTATTAATACTTATAGGTTATAGTTATACGATAGTAAGAACTTTTTCCGTTAACTTTGTTTGCTTGTATTAATTAAAATGATCTAAGTATACCTTGGCTTTATGTACTGGATAACGTAGTAAGTTAAATCTGTGTTTTATATTGATCTTGCAATAAGATAAGTTTGGAGTTTTAAGTGCGAGTTTTCGTATTTAAATACCGGCTAGGTTGATTTTGTTGTAATGTAACTTATAGTTCTTACATAGATTTAACATTAATAAACGTTCTAAATAGCTTATAGTTTCCGTAGAGTTATTTTTAATTATTTATAATCGTTTTACTTTGGTTAACAGCAAAATGGGAAGTTGTTCAGTTTTAGCAGTTGCTCGGAAGTTTTCAGTTATCGTTTCGTTGTTGTATATTGTTGTTGTTGTTTTTTAAATGGTTTCCTGTGATTGTTAGTTGTTGTTAGTGCTCCATCATATTTTATGCATTGTTGTTAGTTTGATGAGATTGTGTATTTGTGCAATTTTGTGGATCAAGTTATCTATTTTTTGCCTATTGGTATTTTTCCTAGTCAATTTCAACTAGCTACGAGGGCTGGGTTGTCTTCTATTTCTTATTCGCTGCTGCGACTGCTTCTTCTACACTCTGCTTGCTCTTCCTCTTCCGGTCTTAGTTGTTCTTCGTCATCTTCTTTGGAAGTACTCTTTGTCTTTGGCGGCTGTTGTTGTTGCTCTCTTATTGTTTGTAGGCGGCAGTGTTTAGTTTTTGTTGTTGTTTCATCTCTTTTACCTTGGATAACTCACACACACACAGAGACATTCATTCGATTATACAAAAAGCTACTCAGCAGGAACTATGCATTGTTGTTGTTATTATTTCGATATTGTTGCTTTAGTTGTTGTTGTCTGTGGATACCGGAAGTGGAAGAAAACAAAGAGAATGAATTGAGTGTGACTGCTTTTATGTGTTGGTGTTTGTGTATTCGCGTGTGCTTGGGCGAGTGGTCTTGCACTTTTAGGTTAAGCACGCGCTTCACTCATTTTTTTGCAAGTTTCTTTTTTATTTTGTTTTTCTTGTTGTTTTTGCATCCTAAGCCGCTCTATTTTCTGGCCATTGTTGTTGTTGTTATTGTTCACATTGCACTTGTGAATGAATTGCGAATGTTTCGCCTCTCTTTCTCTCTCTCTTCCTGCCTCTCTCTAGCTCACTCTCTTCGACGCTTAGCGTTATTTCTTTTTTCGTTTCCTCTCACTTTATGATTTTCTTCACCACAATTTCTTGTGCCGCCTTCACGGTTAAATTTCTGCGCACAATATGTGTAATTTTGCGTTAGTTATTTGTCAAGCAGCGCGGAAAATGCACTTAAATTGAAAAGTCCAACGAAATTTGCTAACAACTAGAACGCAGTTATTGTCCCGTTGTTAGGTTGTTGCTGTTTTTGTTGTGATTGCTGCTGCTTCTGCTGCTGGCGTTGTTGCTTTTACCGTTAGCGCCTGGCTGGCTGCTGCTGGCACGTTGAGTCAACATCATTTCAGTTCACCCAAAAAAAATAGCCAAAAATCCCAAAAACAGGAACCGTCTCTTTGCACAGTGGGACACAAGTGGTTTTTTATCTCGTTAAGTAGGACGTTTCCGAAGTTCTTTAAGCTATTTATTTATTGAAATCCTACTTTTACATTATTTTTTCTCGATGCAGCTGTATGCTAATATTTTAATAATTATAGTCTTATTCTATTGTTCTTATATCTTTTGAAATGAAGTTAATGCTTTCATAAAAAAAAATAATTATAAATTATACTAATTTGTAAGTCGTTGCTAATCATTATTAAATTAATCTCTGGCCGCAAAAATTCATTGCGGCCCACTGTGCACCCAAGAGGAACCAGCGCGAGAGCGGATGAGCGAGACCGCGAGAGAGAGCGCTCTCCCACTGAGGATGTGTTTGTGCGTGGGCGCAAGCCAAGTTACGGTATCCAGTCCCGTGGCCCTGTACGTATTTTTGCGGTCGTATTGGTAGCCGTGTGTCCTGTGTATAACACAAAACCATTGCGCTGCAGAGGAATCCGGAGAGACAGAGAGAGAGCACGAGGGTCTGAGCCGGAGAGCGTAAGAGGAAGCTGCCTGCTTAGATGTTTCGCACAACATTTTGTTGCCTACATTTTGGGGCCATCGCTCAAGCACACACTCAACACCAAACAGACATTTAAATACCGGATTTAAAGGGATACACAAACTGCAGCACAATTGGCTAACGGTTTACGGCTGACGGTCAATCGGAGTCCAAAGGAATCCACATTTTTTTATCACACGAGAGCAGAGCAGAGGCCGCTGCCCGTTTATTGGCAACGCGCACGCACAAATAACGGAGCCACTGTGACGATGGCAGCGGCGAAAGCACCGCCGAAAGCAGCGACGCTGGCGCCGGCAGCAGCAGCTGAGAGCCGACGGGGAAGGACTTCGTTTCACTAACCGAACGACAAAAACAGGCCCGAAGCTGCCTCGCTGGCTCGCTGTGTCCTGTGTGTGAGTGTGTGCAGGTCGTTAAAATGTAAACATTGGAGTTGAAGCCATCGGTTGCCGGGCTGAGGCAGAGAAACAGCGAGAGGCAGTCAAAAAAAGAGAGAGAACAGCAGCTGCAGATGCTCACTCGTTGCGAGAGGCAGTCGCTGCAAGCGACCTCTATTGGACATTGGCAAAAAGCTGAATGATAACGGTATCACATCCGTTATCGTTATCAAATAATTGCTTTCGAAACCAACCGATTGAGGACGCTTTGGTGGTACTACGTTTATTTGTTATTTGCATAGGTCGATATCAGCCGGCAGGGGACGCTTTGCTAGTTCCTCTATGCACAGAAAAAATACATGAGCAGTCGAAGGGGACCTATTGTTATAAGGATTTGTTTTAAAAAATGTAGTATTTTCTTGTACTAAAAACACCAATTATATAAGCAATATTAATCATACGCAGTGTTGACACTTTACTGCTCAGCTTGACTTCGGATTCTCTATTTGATTTAATTTTAAAAATCAAATCCTAGTGCTCTGAAATCAATTATTTAAAACTGTATGGCAGTATTTTTTAAAATGTTTTTCGAAAGTCATGAAAAATATTAATCATACGCAGTGTTGACATTCCCCTACTCAGCTTGACTTCGCATTCTCTATTTGATTTTATTTGAGAAATCAAATCCTAGTGCTCTGAAATCAATTATTTAAAACTGTATGGCAGTATTTTTTAAAATGTTTTTCGAAAGTCATGAAAAATATCACGTATACGCAGGGTTTTCTTTGCCTCGTTGATTTCATCTTGTAAATTTGAATTTGATTTGAGAAACCAAATCTAAGTGCTCTGCAAACCAGATATTTAAGGATTTATGACAGTATTTTTCAAAATTTTTGTGAGGAATATTATAAAAATATCACGTATACGCAGGGTTGGCGTTAATTTCGGATTCTTAGTTCGGATTTGATTTGTAAAACCGAATCCTAGATTTTTTAAAAATTAAATATCTAAAAATATTATGGTAATATTTTTCAGAATTTTTCGACAAACATTATAAAAATATCACGTATACGCAATGTTGCCCTTAATTTCTACATACATAAATAATTATGTAAAAGCACAAAGGAAAATGCATAAAGAGGAAAGGAGTTCAGAGTAGATAATAAAATATTGTCATATATTGTCCCCCAAAAGAATCTTCAGTACTAAACACTTCCAAATTCCGCCCAGGAAAAACACTTTCAGATTTTTTCGATTTTCAATTTTTGTATAGTAATTTTTAATTGTTTTGCCCGTCATCCACGACTCCGATCAATCGATTTATCAAACAAATCAATCGATCTGCCAGCTTCCGCTTTCGTTTTGGTTTTGCCTTCGTTCTTTATCGTTTTCGTGTTCTCACCGCTTCCGCTTCCTCTAGTCGTTATGTGTATATATATATATGTATATATATATAGTATAAAGTTGATACTCATGCTAAATCGAATCGACTTGGTTTGCTTCGTTCAAAAAATGTTAGGCTATGCAATACAATTACGTGATCGTTAGTTGAGTTTAACATTTAGTTTTTAGACTGACATCAAACACACAAATATAGTTTATACTTTCTCTTTGTTTCTGTTTTTGTTTTTTTAATATGTATGTACTCGTACTTATATAGGGTTTGATGCATTATGCGATATCTGATCTGTATTATATTTAGATAGCACTACTGTTTTACACACACACGCACAAGGTTTACAAACGTTATTTATTTTATATTTAGTTTTTAGTTCAGTTTTTAGTTTAGTTTATTATTGTAAAGAAAATTTCGATTAGTTTCCTTCTTAGACTTAGATTGCTAAAACGTTGGTATTGGCCTATTGTATGATTTTTTAATGAATTTTTTTGTTTTCTTTTTGATTTTTTATTACTTTTTGTTTGTTTTTGTTTTACTTTTTTTATTTTTCAATTGCGAACCCCATTTTTTGCCAAAGTGAGATCGATTGTGGCTGTTGTCCAAAGTGTGGACCAGCTGCTAAAGTTTCTTCCGGTCATATGTTCCTATTTGCAGGATTTTCATGCGCTTCTCTGGTTGTTGCTCTTGCTAGGCTATATCACAAAATGTGTTTTTCTCTTTTGTTTTTTTTTTTTCTTGTTTTTTCTCCATTCACCAAAACCAAAAGGGGGCTGAGGAAAATGAGTAATATAAATAAATGTACAAGTGGCTTGAAAACACCTGACGATGTGCTTAAAAGTATGCTTCAAATATGTGATTACTTCATTGCATACTTTTTGCCAGCGAAACTAATGAAATAAGAGAATTATAGGCTTACAAATGTACGTTTCTTTTTTACTTGTTCACTTACTTCTGCTATATTATCGATAGTTCGTCGATAACATCGATTTCTCTTACATGCCAATCGCACTCTTCACTCAGCAATAGAAAAGTTTTGAAAACCAAACACAGAATAATTTGTTTTACTAAGAAGGTAAAACATAATTTGAAAATTAGAACAAAATGAGTTGGAAAATGCTCTTGAATAATATTTGAATTTTTGATAATTGTATTCAGTTTTATCGCTAGGACATCTACAATTAATCGAATCGGGCCCAAAGCGCCTTCAAGTAAATTGTCAAAGATGATATAATACTATGTATGATAATATTACGATCTTTTGACCTTCCCGTCCTTCCTTTCTATATATGTATAAGTTGTATTTAATGCTTAATTCGCTCGACACTCTGCAATTACCATCCGTGTGTGGCTTGTTCATAAATATTCGCTCTCCTTTCGCGTGGCTAGTAAAAATTAATGCATTTAAAAGTTGGTTTCCCGAAGCTGGGAAACTGCAAAGAGGGACACAGGTCGGGTATTGAAAAGAAAACCATGATTTTTCGACCAAAATATCTGTCAATCTTGATGCAAATATTTATTTATTTTTGGAGACTGTGTTTCCTGTGTACCCCGAAAAAAATATTGCTAAAAGTTTCTTGTGAGCGATCGCTATTCGCTTGGTTTAAAAGTGGTCTTTTCCTTTTTAAAATTTCGACAGCAACTCCTTGTTGATCCTTCGCCCTCGGCTCCTCTCAAGGGAAAAGCCCCTTGCGCAAAAGTGTTTGCTGCTCGTCGCGTGTTTGCCCAATTTCTTGTTCAACATCAAATATATATATTTCTATATTATTAAATATATGTATATATTTATATTCCGATTATGTGGTATGCATACGTATGTACAATTCTTTAGCATAATAACTGTTTTCTCTCTCGCTCTCATTCCTTGCCGCTCAATCGTGTGTGTGTGTGTGGGTTTTGTGTTCTTTTAAATTAGTTAAAAATACAAAAAAATATATGGGCATATATTTATATAAAATACAAATAAAATGTATAATAAAAAAAAAAAAGAGGGAGGGGAAAAAATAGTGTGGGCTTTGTAAAATAGGCAACATGTATAGAAATAAATTAATTAATTAGTACAAACTAAGCATAACTTATCGCTTTAAGTCGCCCGCAAGCGAGCCTACATAACAGAATCTATAGTTATCGTATATTATATATATTTATATATATATATAGGTTTTATGTAAAAAAAAATGGGATTTTTATATCTAATGCCAGGGCGCAAGTGCATTTTGCTCTTGTTCTTGCTTTAATTTATTTACTTTGTGTATTTAATAAATGATTTCAAGTTTTGCACGCTCTCTCTCTCTCTTTTTGCTGTTTCGGTACGGTCCTTCTTTCTCTTTCTCGTCAATCCAACTTTCTTCATCTTCTCACTTGGCTACGTATGCAATTTTTTCGTTTCTGTTTAATTATGGTGTGTTGTTGCTTGGTGTTTGGACAATTTTCCCAACGCCGCCTATAAATATGCTACAAAAAATGGGCCTTCAACTCATTTTCGCTGCTCTGTTCTCTTTTACGAAAATTGTTGGTGTTTTTGTTGAGTTTTTCTTTTTTTATCTCATTTTCACGAGTTTAGCTTGTAACAAATTGTGTTTTTCTTTTCTTGTAAGTGATTTTCAGCGGTTTAGTTGCTGTTTTTTCGTTTTTTGTTACTTTTTCATTTTTTTTTTGTTGCTTACGCCTACAAAATTGTTGTTTTGCTGTTGCAGTTGTTGTTGTTGTTGTTGTTTGGTCGGTCGTCGTGGACAAAATGCAGAGCAAAAAGATGTCTCCGCCCGCCAATGATGCCGTGGCCACAATAAAAATCGGTTGCTTCTCCTTCCTTTTTATGTTGTCCTTTTTTTTTTTTGTATCATCAAATCCATCCGCAATCCCAATATGCCGCCGATTACCCAACCAAGAGAGAGTTGAGATGCGCCGTGGATGGATGGGAGACCCAACAGCAGTACGCTGTTTCTAGTGTCCCAGTTCCCAGGGCTTCATCCACTCAAAAGTGCTCCAAAGCTCTGCGCAGCTTCTTACAGTAAAATGGACATTAAGATTCGCGCTCCTTCTTCACCTTGACCTCCTCGCCCAGAATCGTGGTGATCTCGCCCTGCATGAAGGCCCACGGTATCGTTGAGTTGGCCAACGGACATCGATCGCCACTGGGACAGTACACCTCGTTGCCCAGACCCTGCGAAATAGGAGGATTAGTTCACTGTCCAATAGGATATATATTTTTGAAATACTCACATTCTGTCGCTTGATGCTCTCGCGGCTGCAGGGGAAACAGAACTTGTGGTGGTTCACCGAGGGGCACTGCACAAAGTGCGTATCCTCGAGCCGCTCCTGGCACAGAGTGCACTTGAGCGTGGCGTTCTGGGCGGCTGCCGCCGCCGCTGCCGCTGCTGAATTAGATGCGGCACTGCTGCCTGGTGCTCCGCCGAGACTGCCGCCACCGCCGCCTCCCGCTGATCCGCCGGTAGCCAAGGGTGTGCCACCGCCGCCCTGACTACCACTGCTGCCAGGACCGGGATTTACGGATCCGCCGCTGCCATTGCTGCCGGATGGACCACTGCCGGCCGGACTACCATCGCCGGTCACTGTATTTTGCGCCATCGAACCGGGACCACCTACGGCACCATTTCCTCCTGCGCTGCCAGAGCCGGCACTGCCACCCGGTCCGCTGGAGCAACTACTCAACTGTCCACTGCCTCCGCCTGTCGGTCCGCCCAGTGATCCGGCAGCACCTGCTCCGGCGGCGCCGCCACCTCCTCCTCCTCCACCGCCGCCAAGGCCGCCCGCCACCACCGCTTGGCCGGGATTCGAGCCGCCAACCTCAGAGCTGGTAACTGTGGTGCTGGACACGTGACGGGAGCCGGATGAGCGACGTCCCGACGAGGAGCCTGCAACGAATATTAGAATATTAGAATCCAATTAGGTTTTAAATCAGCTGGGAACTAGTAGAGCTAGAACTAGTTTGCCCACCGTGTTAGTGTGTGTCTATAAGTGCCAAAAAAAAAATAAATAAATGAGGTGCAAAAACTAACCCGAGCTGTTCGGCGAGTGTACACTGCGCGGGGGCAGCGGTCCCGAGGGCGGGCTCGATCCATTGCGTCGACTGGCCGGGGACATGTGCTCTGGAATGTACAGATGAAGTGGAGTCGGATTAGGAGTGGTCATTCGGAAGGATTATGCTTGATTCGGGTCTTTCAGTATAGGGGCTGGTCCTAGAGCATACTTGTATTGGGTTAAAGAGTGAACGAGCCTACGAAAGAGGGTACAGAACAAGGGAATAAATAGCAAAGAAAACAAGTGAAAAAGAGCCATGTGGAAAAGTGAAGAAATTAACAAATGAACAAGTGAACAGGCTAAGAAGAGAAAAACTAAACTGTTTCACATTTCAGTGAAAGAATGAATCGTTCATCAAAGAACCAAATGAACAAGTGAACAAGTGAACAAAAGTAAACAAATGAACTTAGTCAGCAAGTAAAAAAAAACACAATCAGCTCGGAAAGAAAATGAACTGGTGAACAAATGAACACTTCTTTCATGTTCTTCAATTATGACCAACCCAAAACTGGTCCTGAATCTCGTGAGTCAAGTGCAATGCATAGTGGGCCTTGGCCCCAAATGAGTATCCCCACACCCACCAACGATTGCCCATACAGTCAAGGTCGACATAATGATACCACAGACGACAGCCTGTACTCAAGTTAAAATACACATTTTTAGAATTTGACAAGCCTCCTCCAATATGAAAATATACTTGGCACAACATTCGTAAGAAATAATTAATTGGGATCAAACCATTAATATCATCATTATATATTTAAAAACAAATAATTTTTTTTGGCTCACTTTTATATTGATACCACCACTGTAAGTCGTATTGGTGTAAATATTTTGCAAAATCGAGTAAAGAAGCAGAACCGCTTTCATTCAACGAGATTCTGCTTTCGATTTTTCATGCAAATGAATAAAAAAAAAACAAATTGAATCAAATTCGTTGCACATGTTTTTTTTTTCATTTGTTATTGTTGTTTTTTCGTCAGAGTAATTTTAGAACTTGGCACGAAACATGTTTCAAGATTTTTGTGTGTGCGTGCATATAGGCTCACAATCATAGTACTAATAATAGCACATTTTTACTGAATTTAATTTACAGGGAAATTAAAAAAATTGTATTAAATTTTAAATTGTTTTCTACCAATAATAATTTAATTTTTAATTGGTTTTTTTTAATTTTTTTCCTTATTCATATTTTAAAAATAATTCTAATTAACTGATCAAATAATATTTTCCAATACCCTTTTTTTGGTGAGTTTTATCAATAAACTGCAATTATTTTTCGCACCACCGCTGTATATATTTCAGTATACAAACATACATTAATACATAGGCACATACATATGTACTTATCCATATATACTTGGCAACGGCAGCAATACCGGCTCAACAACAGCAAATGCGACAGCACCAGCAGCAGCAATAAAAGCAAAAACAACAAGTTTCATTCACCAGCCGCCGGCTAGCCATAAAATGTGACGTCACAAGCCGCGGCACGATTGCGTGTCATTCTTGTTCTTATTTCACCGTTTCGGCCCCAGTCTTCTTCTTCGTTAGCTTGGCCCAAACGTCAACGAAACGAAATGGAATCGATACGAAATGGAACAAAACGAAACAAGTTCTGCTGCTGCTGCGCATACGTCACAGTCATAAGAGCGAGAGAGGGCGAGATAGCTGCAGCCGGTTTGGGTTTTCCCTCTCATTCGCTCACTCGTTTTGTTATTTTTTTGCATGCCAGGCATGCAATAATGTGTATGTACACCAGACACACATACACACTCTTGCAGTTTTGTTTTGACTGTGCTTCGTCGTGTGCTGCTCCTTCTTTTGCTTTATTGTTGCTCGTCACGCGGTTCTCTGTTATTGCGCTGTTAACGCGCTGTTAGCTTTTTGGCTGGTATAATTATTTTCGTTGTTTTGCATGCAGCACGCGCACGCGTAGCTACTTGATATTGAAACAAAAAACAACAGCGACGAAAAGAAGAGGCGAAAACAGTACATATAAAAAACGAATAAAGAAAAAGGGGGGACAAAAGAAATAACGAACAAATTTAATTTGTATGCCCAACGGACGATGGCACATTGCTCAAATGTCGACGCTTGTCAGTTTGCCGGCGGCGCACAGTGGGCTGCATACGAAATTAAGCTCGCACATATGCGCCAGTGTGCTGTTATGTTTATTTATTTGATAAACTGTTGCTCACATGCTGTTGTTGCTTGCGTTCGCTAAATTGGCAAGAGGCGAAAACGAAGAAGAAAAATGCAAAAATGTGAGGGTGGTTGCTGCGGAACGAGGGGTTGTAGGAGGAAGACATCGTGCATGTTGTGTGGCCCCAACACGTACACATTCGTAAGTACGTGTGTATTTATAGCATTTGTTTATACAGTGCACGCTCGCTGCAGTGAATTAAAAATTCACGAAATAGCGCCGTGGGTCACTGTAACAATTGTCAAAGTAACACAAAAAAACACGCACACAATCGCTTAACAAATTGCTAATTTTATCTTTGATATAAACATACTATGTATGTATTTCTGTATATACGTAAGTGTTAAGTGTTCATTCTATCGAACGGTTACTGTACTAAGCTTGTGGAGAGTTGGAGAACACCAACAGCAATAATTGCCAGGCGAACGAAAGCCCTGTCGCACTCCTGCACAGTTGCACAGCTGCATGTGCGTGGCCCATTGAGAAGAATGCAGAGATAGAGTGCGTCGGAGGGAGATAGCATGCACGGCACATACAGTTTCAAGTGCTACGCACAGTGGGCGAAATGCAGACAAAAAAATGTGCTAGAGAATTTCATTCTATAAGGTCAAAAGTAGGAAACATGGAAGATTTGCTTAAATTAATTAAATTAAATTTTTATCTAATATATATATATATATATCGTATTGACACAATATTGATTTTCTTATTTTATTCCTTTCTTTATTCCCAGAATCTGATAAATTCATTTACCAAGAAACTATCAGTACGAAATTCCGCTTTAAATCATAATAAATTCTTCAGTATTACACACTCTTGCTTTAAGAAGAAAGCATATCATTATTATGTTGTTTTTCCCGCGAACCCACTGTAATCAGTTTCAGTTTGCTGCATTCGAACTTCACTTGACTGCAACTTCGCTGCAATCTATTTTTGAAACAACTTTTATATACACGCGGATAGCTACATATAGCGCTGTGCAGTGCATATAGATCCATCCGATATTCCCCAATGTTTATTTGTTTTTCATACATTGGGAGCCGAAACCAAAAACAAACAAATTTGCGCGATGTGCGATCCGAGTTCTCCGTATCCCCCGAATGTGAGGAGACCTATTTATAGATTAGTTTAGGTTTTTGTGCTCACAACACATATTGCCTGTCTATGGAATATTTTTGCGATATTCCATGTTTATAGTTCTTTTTTTCACACTACTTTGGCTTAGAATGAATCATTTGACAATTTATTACAAATTTTCAAGCAAGAGAAAAACTGAACCGTACCGGGGGCGAAAAGTATAAACAAATAAATATTTATACAATGTTGTGTATTTGAAACGAGAACCACACGGTTTGTAGTTGCCTTCGAATGAATGAAACCGAGCAGCAGCACCACACCCAATGGGTGTCCACAACACCCCTTCTTCTTTTACTTCTCATTCTTCCATCTCTTGAAAGCCTTCTTTTTTTCATGGGTATTGGATAGGAGAATTTCCCCTGGGGAAGAGAAATTGTTTACGAATTAACATATATAATTGAAAATTGGTGCGTAATCGAAATTATGACTCTGACCTTCTACTTATTATTCCACAGCTCCCACTCATCTCGACTAATATGGGGTACTTCCAAATTGTAGATTGTTTATCCCAGCATTGTGAAAATTGCGATTTGCCTGGATTACATCGAAGGAGAGACATACTTCCAACTTAACTTTGATAAAAGATTAGGTTTTTGTTGACTAATACCTTTTATTTAAAGTATTTCACAAATATAATGGAAATTAATGCACGCCTTTTTGATAAGTAAAAATATTGTTCATACATACATCACGCGTGATTATAAATGAACCTTATCAAGGCTTTCTGTTTTATCGATGTATTGTATTGAATTAAGTTATTTTAGGTAGTTATTAGACCCGACCCATATGACATTAAATAGGTTCCCGAATTATGTTGGCATTACATATAACAAATATTTAAAGGGGAACGAAAATTGTAAGACTTTGGTTCGGCGATTTAATATAATGAAAGATTGCCCCAAGTGGGAATACATTTTCAAGTGGGATCCAATCGCTTTCCGCAACACAACAACAAAAAAATCTTCAAAGGCATTTTACATTCGTGTTTATTTAAAGTAGAAAACTTTAACAAGAAACAGGAGAGATACATATAATGAAAAATAAACAAATGCTTAACGCGGCATGGGCATGGGAATGTAAATCGACAGACGAATAAGTAGTATTGCGACCCGGTACAGTGCGTCGCTATCAGTCAAAGTTGGCCATGGTTGATAAGATAGGCTTGAGTAGGACCCCGGTGGACGGCATCGGCCACTTAACAATTTTAGATAAGATAAACAAAACAGCTGTGTGCATAAAGCGCGCCCAAGAGCAAACGAAAGTAGCATGGACGTGAAAAGGGAAATGGAATTTCAAATCGAAATCTTATGTACCCTGTACTTAAACTTCCCCCGGAATCTCATCTTATCTCACGACGGCTTTCATGAAAAGAACACAAAAAATAGAGCTTATCAGAAGACAGTCATAAAATCGGGATGATCTCACCGCAAAGATCAAGAACCTCTAAAAAAAAAAAAAGCCCAATCAAGGAAAGGCAGGAAAAAAGGACACACAGAGCCAGTCACTGAAATCAAGTCGGTCACACTGGACACAGCTACAGATCTAGAGGACCAAGAGCATGACAGCATTTCTTAGGAAAATTAGACAATTCGATTCATGTTTACTTCCAAAAAGGTAATCAGAAAGCTTTGATTTCATTACGATTCTGAATATGTTTACGACATTTTAGTTTAGTTATATATATCAAAACATATACCCGGAAAAGCAGTAAAACAAACAAATCCACTTCTAAGAAAAAAAAAACCCCAACCTTTTTAATCATAGAAATGTGGAGTAAATTTCCGAAAATGTTGATAAATCAAACCAATACCATTCCGGCATCTATCCATCAATAATCGATCAGTTTTCAGTTATCAAAAAACCGGCGATAGTATATCATATCTGGCTTTTAGCGGCGACTTTACTCTAGGACGCTGCTCTTTCCGTCTATTTGCTCTGTGGGTCGCATGTTTTGGGGCTTAGTTCCTTATCGAGCAGTTGTTTTGCTTATCAACTAACCACATGGTCGGGTCCCTGAGATATGATAAGATATGGTCCCAGTCGCAGTCAGTCCCTGGTGCAATCTGCGCCGATAAGTTTATCGCTGCTTATCTCCGCATATACTAAGTGCCAACCTCATTGACACTATCTAAGGAATAGCAAATAGAAAGACTAAAGATAAAATACCCTTTCAGAACTTTGTATTTTCCCCACTCAACTAATTTGACTTAAATTAAATTTCTTAACCACTTAGGACTCTTTAAATTGTAATTTATGAAATCTTAGCAAAGAAATAAATATCATGAACCCGTAAATTATTATAATTGTGAATTTTTCTGATAGAATTATAAAAATTTTAGAAATTATTTAATGTGTTAATGTGTTATATGTTTTAGCATTTTAAACGGATACGGAACGAATAGGAAGACCTAATCATATATCAACAATAACATGAATAAAATCAGAATATAAGTATTTATTATATTTATAATTGGCCATTTTTAATGTAAAAAAATGCTATTTGCGTGACAGCAGCTGTATCTAATCAGCGGCAGAGAGCAGCGCCTCAACTACATCGCCTTCACGTGTTTTAACGGTTAACAGCGGCCAAGCGCACTCCAGCTAGCCATCCCGCTCACACTCCCGCGCCGAACCGACCGAAGATGCTGCTACTGCTGGCTGCTGTTGCAGCTGCACCAAGGCACGCAATGTCTAATTAGGAGAGAGGGAGAGGTACTCTCCGCACCCTTCTGCCCGGCATACTGCACTCTTTGCACCAAAAGGAAAGCACGAACAAATTCCTGGCAAACGCATTGGAATGGTCAGTCAGTAAATGCATGCATACATACACACGAACTAGATACACACACATATACACTTAGCCGGCAACACGAAGCGCTGAATGAAACGAAACGAAAAGGAGGGTGTGAAGTGGGAGTGCGAGTGGGAGGGGGGTGGCGCGCGCACGTTGCCGTTCCACTTCATACATACAAACATTCATGCATATAAATATATTTGTACAATTTTTCCTCTGTACACCGAGAAAATGTTTGTTATATTTTTAGTATATACACAAACGGAATATATATGTATATGTATGTATTTTTATGTGTATGTACTCGAGTTGGTATTTTTTTTTGGTAATGAAACGAATACACACAGGAAGAAGAAGCAGCAGCAGCGTAACGTAAATACAAAACAAAAAACGAATATGGCACAGTGGGCGTAAATAATATACCACATGTGACTATATAACACTTTAAGCACATATTCTAGTGTTTTTTTTAAATATGCAAATTGTTTAATTATTCTATTACCTAATCTTAGGGTAATTATTAGAAAACCAAAACTAATCTTAGGGTAATTACGAGAAAAAAAAAACTCATTTTGGCACTTCCAATTAATTTTGAAAATAAGAAAAGAGATTATTACATTTATAATTTGTTGTTTCCCCCCAAAAACAATATTTGTCCCACTGTTTGATGACGGCATCGGTATGAGCAAAAATTTGTTGTTTTTTTCCTAAGCTTTTTTTTTCTTGTTTTGGGGAGCGTTGTTGCTGTTGTTGGATTTTTGTCACTGCAGCTCGTTCCGTAATTCGTATACCAACTAAAATTTATCTACACTCTGGTTCGTTCGCTAGCTGTGTATGTGTCGTGTTAGCTGGTGTGTGTGTGCAACTTGTTATCGCATAGCGTAAAACGGCGCAGAAAAGGCTGGAAGCAGCGAAGGAAGAGGAAGAAACGGCAAAAGAAGAAGCAGTCGACGAAGCAGAAGCGAAAACCAAAACAAGTTTAATGACGTTTTGCGCGCGCAGCCAAGAAAAAAAGGCAACACACATACACGAGCGCACACAAACGAGAAAACCAGTTTGCAAAGAAGAGGAAGAGTGAGCGAGCGAGCAAACTAAAGAGCGGGAGAGCGAGAACATTACAACGTCAGCGTCGTCGATTTTTGCACGTCTCTGTTTTTATTACATTCTGCGGCATTTTTGTTGTTGCTGCTGCCGTTTCGTCTTGTGTATTTTAGCTTTTTGCGTTTTTGTTCTTGCAATTACGATTACGTACGTGCATGTAAGCGAACGTGGATGTGACTGTTCCTGCACGTAGGTGTGTGTGTATGCATGTACATATGTAAGGAGTGTGTATGTTTTGCCTATATATTTCGGGATGTGCGCATGCCTTTTAATGGCAAGGGTTGGCAGCCCCTTTTATTCGGTTCGGCGGAGGGTTGCAAAATGCGTTTCCAACTAACATTTATTTTCCTGCCTTGCCTTTTTTCGGCCTTTTGGCCGTTCGGCGGCTGTTCGGGTGTGTGTGTGTTATACATACACACGCATCTGCAAGATAAGAGCCGAGCGCTGATAAGCAGCAGCAGCAGCGTTATCTAATCTCAGCACCCCGCTTCGCTTATCACATACACATACACGCACTGATAATAGGGTTCCTAACCAGGAGATAAGGAATAGAGGCAATCACGCCGTTTCATTCTGGCCTGAATATCTCTATGTGCCAGTTTGGCTGCCCTGCCTTATCGCTAGCATTCGCCGCTCCCTCTCTTACTCCCACCACTCCCACCGCAGCACCAGCTAGAGCGGGATAGCCAGCAATCCCTTTCTTCTTTGCTTCGATCGCAGGCTCTCCAATCTCCACTCTAGCAACGGTAAACAAATACAGTGGGCGCCCCTAAGCTTTGCTTACTTTTCACATATTTGAGTTTAAAGAATTTATATACGCTTTCAGGCGGGACGTTGGGTAAACTATTTATTGCATTGGCAACCTGATAATCTGATAACATTTCCCGGGAGATTCTAGAAATAGACGGAAGTTCCTAATAATGAATCTATTACTTAAATTTCATGCGATTTTTAACTGGAAAAGCTCTTTTTGAGATGGTTAAATCAGAGGGTTTCCTTCAGAAACTAAATCTTTGTCTGGATTAACGGTTTGCAGATTTTAAACTTGTGAGGATCCTCTGCATAGAGTTATCACTGTGGCCCAGACGAAGCTATCAGGGTAATCGATGGGGAACAGCCCTGTTATCCCGGGCGTTCTATTGATCAGTGGTGCTGATAGTAACGGTAACAATATATAGAATTATTATATTATAATATACAGCTTTTCCTAGTCATTATTACTGATAACTAATGAACATAAACCGATCACTAGTGAAGATTTTGAAAGATTACATTTCACGATTTCTTTAAATAACAGGTTTATTGCAAAGCCTGTGTAGCTTACTATTGGACACTCTTCCATTTGATTACAAACCGCATTTTGAATCGATAGTTTAGGGATTTCTTTTGGAAAATTAAATATGCATCAACGAAACGTAACCGAAGGGGGGTTGAGACCTAGCACAGGGGTGGCTTGTCGACGATGCCTACGACTCCGATATATGTATAAGTAGCTTGACCAGGTGGGAGGGGCCTTGAACTTTGGACAGCGAAACTCTTGCAGCTCTCTATATCTTCTCTCACCTGCTTTGAAGGTCGAGGCATCGAAACTGGGCGCCCGCACCGGTTGCTGCTTGTCCCGCAGGCCTCCCAGCTGGCGCTCCGGCACATAACTGACCGCCGCCGGCAGGGATTCGCCGCGCGTTAACGGCGGCCGACCACCTCCAGCGGGATCGTCCATGGCGCTGCGCTTAACACCCGGCGGACCGCCACCGGCGCCTCCCTGGACGGCCGATAGCGACGTCGCTCCGTCCGGCGCGAGGCCGTGCTGCTGCGCCTGCTGCTGGGCCACGTCCACGTCCACGTCCTCACTGGGCGGCCTCTTCAGGTTGACGGATAGAGCGGGCGGTAGATTGCTGCCTCCACTGGACGGCGGTCCTCCTCCTCCGCCGCCTCCTGACGGCTGTCGCGCCGCGTTCGGCGGCAAATGGTGGGGTGTCATGTGTGAGATGCGGACGGGCCGCACGCCGCCGCCGGGTGCATCCTCCAGCTTGACGGGATAATCCAATGGCGGACCAATGCGCGGTACGGGCATCTGATAGGCGGCCGCAACGGCGGCCTGATGATGATGGTGGGCGGCAGCGGCGGCGGCGGCCACGGCCGAGCCAAGGGACAGGGGGCCGCCGGCGCCAGAGGGACCCGGTCCAGGGCCTGGCGGCGCACCGCGATGGGAGCCCGGACCTGGGCCGGGCACGGGGCCAACTTGTAACTGTTGCTGCTGTTGCACCTGCTGCTGCTGCTGGAGGACCACGGCGGCGGCTGCGGCCGCCACGGAGGAGACCTCGCCGTTCTCGTGGGCACGCTTGCTGGCGGGATGCAGGCGCTTCATTTGGCGGGCGGCGTCCAGCACCGCCTCGATGCGATCGGCGCCCTCGTAGTTGACGCAGCCGCGGCACACCGCCTCCGAGAAGTCGCTGATCATGGCCCAGGGCATGCGGGGCAGGTCGCACAGATAGCAGTGCTGGCGCTTCGTTTGCAGCGACATGGCTGGAATAACTGTTTCTTTTCCGCTTGTTTCGTTTCCTCGCCTTCTGCTTCTGCTTATGCTTTTGTTTTTATGTTTTCATCGTGTGTTTTTTCTCTTCCTTATATTGATTTTTGCACACGCACACACACGCACACGGGCGCACGCATTTTCTTCTTCTGCCACCCGAAAAAACAAAAAAAATGTTTAGCTATTGCGCTGCGCTGTCCGCACACAAACACACGCGCACGCACACACACGTCGCTGCTGCTGCTGCTGCTCGTCGTCGCTCTTGCATGCGGTGGAGCAGGAGAGAGAGAGTCGGTGAGAGCGAGAGAGGGAGACACGTACACGACGCCAACAACGTGGAGGAACGAACGGCAACACAAAAAACGGAGAACTGGGCGACGCGCAGATTAACGGAAAGTCAACTGGCGATTCACCATTAATTTTTCCGATTTTCCTGCTATTTAACCGCCACACAACGCCACTGCAAATTTTTAATTCAATTTTTTCCGTTTTCCCGGCGGAGCGGCACGGACGTGACGTCAAGTTGTGTATAAAAAATTTTTTTCAAAATCCGAGTGTGCGCTCGTATTTATAGGTTTTGTCCAGAGCCGAATTAACCCGAACGCTCCCGAGCATCTGAGCAGTGTTGCCACGTGATGAGTGCTCTATAAGCTAGATTTAAAAAAAAAGCTAAAAATTTGGTTTTAACGATTACCTATCATACTAAATTTACAGTTTTACAGCTACAGTTTGACACTCAGAGTTTTGCATTTTCCTCTATATTTGACGTTTATATGGCAGCTATATGATATTATCATCCGATTTGCATAAATTAAAACTGAAATTCTGAAATAATTTAAAATGGCTACATCTCTGAGCACAATATGTTAAAATATGTTGAAGAACAGCTAAATTAAAATTTGTAACACATAAATTTCTTGATAGTTCCAATGGCAGCTATATGATATAGTTGTCCGATTTTGATGAAATTAAAACCGAAATTCCAAAATAATACAAAATGGCAATATATCAAATTATTTGAAAATATATTGAAAACTGACCGAGTTAGATTTTT
This sequence comes from Drosophila jambulina, assembly GCA_018152175.1. NCBI lineage: Eukaryota > Metazoa > Arthropoda > Insecta > Diptera > Drosophilidae > Drosophila > Drosophila jambulina. Next base: position 6,278,753 of record JAECXH010000006.1, read on the forward strand.
TTTCCTCAATATGTTCCGATCGTTCCTATGGCAGCTATATGATACAGTCTTCCGATCCGGCCCGTTCCGACTTATATAGTAGTGAGAGCATATAGAAGACTATCTGCACAGTTTCATTCAGATAGATTCACAACTGAGGGACTAGTTTGGGTAGAAACGGACCGACGCACAAACGAACGGACAGGCGGACATAGCTAGATCGATTCGGCTATTGATGCTGATCAAGAATATATATGTGCCACTCATATACACTCTATCTAGTGGGAAAATAGCTAGATTGACAACACTGGCTCTCTCAAGAGCCGAGAGAATGAGAGTGGAAGAGAGTGTGTCGGAGAGTATGAATCGTGCATGTTATCGACTTATCGTATAATCGATTGTTCAATGGACTGCTTATGCACTGCTTCGCCAGCCGTGCCAATAGGAACATCACGGACGAGAACCAGGTTCTAAGACACGGTTTTCTTATCACCGATTTCCAGCCATGAACATTAATACACTGACAAAAAAAAATAGCTAACGTGAAAAACGTTAACTTTATTGTATGGCAAATCCTTTTTCACAAGAAATAGATAACGTTGCAAAAGTTTAGTAAATATTTGTACATACTGCAATGGTTGGCAACACGGCTCGTCAGCTGTTTTCACGCAGGGAGAACAATCTTCCCTTAGGGCGCCCACTGGTGACGAAAGCCGTCCCCGTCCCCAACCGCCCACATTTTTCTCTATGCTTGTATATATACCATGTTAAGTTCGTGTCCTGCAATGGATACACACACTGTGTGTATGTATGTATGTAGGTATGTACATATGTACGTATGTAGGTGGACCTTGAATACGTCGCTGCATGTCCTATCTTCGTCTCGCTCCCGCTAGATCCTGGGCAAACCATGGTCTGGGACAAATTCCACGACCCGGCTATATGCTTGTACATGGATGTTTAGGTGGGTGTGTGCATGTACAACCTGTCGGTGGCTGCTCTTCGTTTGTATGCGCTGCAAAAAGCTTCCTGGAAAAAGCAATGCGGAAAAGGAGCACACACACACGAACAGGTAACGGGGTCTCGGGAAGGTCCCCATTTCCAGCTCTACTGTGGTTAAGCCCACACACAAAGAAGCTGCCAAGAAATCTCTGGCAAAAAATTGAGTAAGCGGAATAAGTCAATAGTCGTTAATTTCGGTAAGAGCAAGAGCAAGACTATTTTTGGCTAGCATCCTTTTTTTGTATATTAATTTCTACTTTATCTATTAAAGTATTAAATCTAGACTATATTTAAAAATATAATAAACAGTATCAGCCATATTTTTGATCATTTCAAAATAGTAATATCAGTATTTTAGCTTTAATATAATTTAAATATTGCGCCGAATGTACAGAGTGCCCATTGAGTTTTCCGTTTATAACGGAAAAGCAATGCACAAAATAATGTGAACTAGTCACACTTCAGTTGCTCCTGACTATGACAAGGCTGTGTGAGGAAAATCTAGCTTTAATTTTCCCAATTGTTAAGTACGTTATCCAATTCTTAAATATGTTTTGCAGCAAAAAAATGTTTATTCTTTTGAAGTCTGACCGCTTTTTTCACTTGTTGTTCGGCATTTTTTGGGGCTACTGATGCGGTCATACTTTGTTGAAAACCGCCAATATTTGAACCAAAAGATACGTTTATATTTTGATAATTCGCTTTAGAATATTTGGCATGCGTTCTGGCGGGTGTGCCTGCCTTGGACAGCACCCTGCACATGTCCATGGAACTCAGAATACCGTACTTTTCCCACGAAACCCAATCCAATTCCTAGCCAACCCAACTGCAAACTTAAACAAAATCTTCCTCTCCTTCCTCCACAAAACTAATCTCATACCCAAAATGTAGTCCATAAGCTTAATATGTAAATTTGTAACCCTCCAGAGCAGCGGTAAGCCAAATCAGCTTATGCTCTTGATTAAAAATAACTGAGGGCTAATTAATAACCAATTATTATTATTATATAAATAAATACTTTTTTTCGCTTACCGATTGGCGGTGTTATCATCTAGATATTTAAATAGGATATAGAATAATTGTCTTGGTTCGGACTTACCCGCAGTTGAGGACATCCAGTTAGCTTTCATTGCCGCAAACTTGGCCTAGATTAATCGATGATTAAGTAGTCCTTTCCAGTGCAGAGGATATAACTCAGTTATTAGCACTTATTAACACACGATTATTAACACAGCGGAACGGGTGAAAGCGCGCACGGGTGGAAAGCCGCGGACAGACTGAGGCTGCTGCGGGGAGTCGCCTCTATTTATAGGTACGAGAGATGGAGAGAGAGAGAGAGATGGGTAGATTGAGAGAGAGAGAAACATTGAGAAAAATAGAGAGAGACAGTGAGAGGGAGATAGAGAGCAAGAAACGTTGATAATTAGAGAGAGAGACATGAGAGGGAGAGAGAGATAAATAGGGAATCAAAGGTAGAGCATCTCTATCGATCTCCATTGCCCTCGCGCTCTTTCTATCTCTATTTTTCTCAATATTTCTCTCTCTCTCGATCGACCCATCTCTCTCTCTCCATCTCTTGCACCTATAAATAGAGGCGACTTCCCGCAGCAGCCTCAGTCTGTCCGCGGCTTTCCACCCGCGCGCGCTTTCACCCGTTCCGCTGTGTTAATAATCGTGTGCTAATACGTGTTCTAATACTCTGAGTTATACCCTCTGCACTGGAAAGGACTACTTAATCATCGATTAATCTAGGCCAAGTTTGCGGCAATGAAAGCTAACTGGATGTCCTCAACTGCGGGTAAGTCCGAACCAAGACAATTATTCTATATCCTAGTTAAATATCTAGATGATAACACCGCCAATCGGTAAGCGAAAAACAGTATTTATTTATATAATAATAATAATTGGCTAAATAGCCCTCAGTTATTATTAATCAAGAGCATAAGCTGATTTGGCTTACCGCTTGACTGGGTGGTTACAAATTTACATTTTAAGCTTATGGACTACATTTTGGGTAACAGATTGGGTATGTGGCGGAAGGACAGCATTTTGTTTGAGTTTGTTGTTGGGTCAGCTAGAAATTGGATTGGGTTTTCGTGGGGAAAGTACGGTATTTTGGGTTCCTTCGACATGTGCAGGGTACTGTCCAAGACAGGCGCAGACGCAGCCGCCAGAACGCATGCCAAATATTCTTAAACGAATTATCGAAATATTAAAGTATATTTTGTTTCAAATATTGGCGGTTGTCAACAAGGTATGACCGCATCATTTGCCCTCAAAAAATGCCGAATAGCAAGTGGAAAGAGCGATAGCTACATAGCTAAACTCTTTAGCTATACTTAGCTAAATATTTAGCTATATAGCTAACCAAACATCGATATATGCTTCGAAAACATCGGTGACATGCATAATCGATGTTTCTCCATCTCTAATATTCAGTTCTTGTGAACAGCGGCAACATACGGACTAAAAATACTGCGAGATCATTTTACATTCACTTTACACAAACGAGAGTTCTACCCCAAATGGGGGATATTCGACACCAAATGTGTAATACTTTAAACTATCGTCGTTGTTGGATTGTTCGGTCCGTCGCCAGAATTTTCATTTGCCATCAATAACAAAAAACGCGCTGGACGGAACGGTTAACGGTTAATGGAGCTTCGCAGCAGCACCCACACACGTGTGTGATTGAATCTTTTTTTTTTGTTGTTGCTGGCGGAGTCGTGATTTTTACAATAGTCAACCAAAAAGAAGTGTGCACAGACGGGGTGCGGGTAAATTAAAGTGTCTCGATGACTCCAATGCGTACATTTATATGCCGGCCTTCGAGCTGAATAATAATAATAAAAAGAAGATAAACCTAAAACCGAAATGCCACTCAGCTGTTGCGAATGAGGCCCAAATAAAAAGTGCAAAAGAACCGCAAAAACAGGCCGAAACAGAAAACACCGAGAATAAGAGGAAAAGGAGACAGAGCTTGAGGGCAGGAGTGCGAGCGAGAGGGGCGGCGAAGATGGAGAATAAAACACGGATTCGTGCGTGGAAACAAAGAGCGGAATCGGAATTGGAGTCGTAAAATCGTAAAAACAGAAAACAAAAAACAAATCAGTCAACAAAACCGACCGAAAGCCGAAAAAAGAAGAAAATCAACCTGCTCTTGGAAACGGAATCGCGATTTGAAACTCGACGCGCTGTTATTTTTTTTCTCTTTTTTTTCCTACTCTTCTCATCTTTTATCTTGTGTGTGTTTTACAAATAAAATAAAGTAAAGCCTAAAAAGCCATAAGGCAAGTGCAATAAAAACAAACCAACAACAACAAAAACAGCAACACGGCAAACAAAATCAATATTCAAATTAAGCAGCGCAACAACAACAACAAAAACTCAACGAGTCGATAAGCTAAACGATAAGTGAGCCACGGAGAGGAGCAGTGCAGGAGGGACAGGCGGAGCACCCCAGAGGAGAGAGAGAGCGCGAGAGAGAGCGGCTGAGAGCAGCATCCACCCCCCAGAGCCGAGCCAGCCTCACCGCGCCCCCAGCCACCCACCACCGCATCCAGAATGGGACGACGAACTTATCTGTACCGAGCCTCCGTGATTACCTACCCCAGCAGAATCGAAGGATGGCTAGATGTCTGCGGTGAGTCCTTAGTAGTAATTTAGCAACCTAAAGCATAAAATTTAGGCTGAAAAGTAAATAAAATGCCTAATATTATAGATAAATATAATAAAATGGTTTTCGAGAGGGGAAATATATTCAATTTCTGAGGTATTAAAGTGAATTCTTAACCTGTATATTGCATCTTTAAACTATCTCATATCCTTAAATGGTCTAAAAACCCTTCATAGTGTTTGCAAAATATAATAACCAAGATGACAGACATGTAATGTGGTTTACAAAATGATATAAATAAAAATATACAAGGGAATAATAATAAAACTATAATCTAAACTACAAGCTTCTACTACAATAGATAAAAAACTACACTAGATACAAACTTACACTTTTCTAGATTTATTACTATTATTATAGGGATTTCTACCTTATAGTTACTATCCTAAAAACAAGCAATATGACCTATATTGGCTAAAAATGAGATCATAGCAGTTTCCTAGACAGTACCATCATTAAACCTTTGCACAAATATCTGTTATGAGTTTAAATACCTAAAAAGGAAAGCAAAAGTCGAATGCGAAAAAATTGATTTAGAGAACAAATTAAAATACCCAATACCTATTTATCAAGATATTACCTTTAATTATGGGTTAGGTAAAGATGTTAATTATGCTTCAATTTATTTTTAAGTATATAATAATTACGCCTATTCTTGAGAGCTATTTTCACCATTTAGCACCTTAAAAAATCTTGATTAGGTACTCAAAAGAAGTTAAAGTTTAAACAAGGCTAATGAAACGTTAATTTTTTCTCTTATATTTGTTTTATTAATACATAAATAATATATGTATATAATATATGTATCTTTAAAAGTTTTTGCTAACAAAAATCAGCTAGAAAAGCCCATAAAAACATAGGAAAACTACTACGTTACATAGAGAATGTAACCTAAATTTTCCGTTTAACTGAATATAAACAATATCAAAATCTAGAGTCTTAGTCCAAAATATGTTTATATTTATAAGTATTAAAATATAAATCAAGCGTAAAAAGATACTCCATAGTTAATAGATATCCTAGCAAAGCTAAGCAGACAAGCTATAATTTGATAACTCATTTTAATTGGCCAAAAAAGTAAACAGAGATGAAAAGTTTATGAGAGATCCGGCTAATAAGTAGTCAAGTACCCACGTTTTATTGGCCAAGACACAGGCATTGTACAGCTACAATTCAATTAACAATTAACTAAAGTGCAGCCATAGCTATTTAATGGGTTACTACAGAAACAGTTTGCGTGCATTTAATACTAGTAATGAAAATATATATTTGTTTCTTATTAAGTATATATTTTTTAGACAAAAATCATCAAAAGGCTAATGAGCTTGCTTTTAAGCTGGCCTTAAATCTGCCACCTTTTTAAAGCCCCATTAAATGCTGAATGAACGAGGAGTCGCCATAAGTCGAGTGTTTTAGTGTTGACAGTTATGGTTGTGGAGTTCCTCTGTGGATTTTCACAGGGGAAAAATCAGGAGAGGGCGGGGAAAACTCCCAGCTGATGATGATGCGGATGTGGATGCGGTTGGCGGATGTGGATGTGGATGTGCCTTGTGGGATGTGCTTCTGCTCTCTTAAGTATCTTCGTGTCACCTGTGCAAATTCCTTGGCCTGGGAAAAAATGCCTTTCCACATTTTCTGGCACTCTGTTTTCCGTTATCTCTTTCTCTCTCCACCCGCCTGGCCTTTTACCTGTCGCTGTTTTCGGTTTCACTCACAGAGCGAGAGAGGGGTTGGCGGTGGTGTCCCTGGGTAAAAGGTATAGGCAAATACCACCGAATACTTCGGCAAATAGACAATAAAAGTCCCCTGAATGCAGGGTCGCCAGAGCGGTGCAGGCGACCAAAGTGGCACAGGTGGTGGTAGACAGGTAGCCAAAAAGGGTCTTCTCTCTAATTACTAAAAATCTGTTAAAAACTATTCCGAAACTATTCGAAATTGGTAGCTATAGAATTGTAAAAGAAATGTATGTTTAAATCGAGTAATTTGAAGTATATTTAGGTCAGTTTTGAGTAGTTTTTGAAATTTGTTTTTATAGTTATTGATCAGAAATTGCTTAAAAATTAGATGAAACATTTTGTAGTAGTTTTTTCATTTGCTTATTTTGTGTGCGTTTGAATCTTATAAATAAGCTTTAGGAAATATTTTTCATATAGTTTAAAACATTTTATATTTATATTTAGACAGATTTCATTCGCTAAGATTTAAATCTTTTTTTTTATCACTTAACCACATTTTATAGACTTATTAAGTAGTAAAAACCTGAACTTACTTTATTATTTATGTAGATAAAGTATAGATTTTGAACTTTTTTCTTATATGAACTAAAAATTTGAATAACCTCTAAAGGTTATTGGTTTCCTTGGCTGTTGTTTTGTTAGTTTAAATTTTATTTTTAGCATAACAATTTTTTATTGACTTGTAAAAGAGAATATTTCGGAACTTACTTTATTATTCTTTGAGTTAAAGTTCAGTTCAGTTCTTCTTATAATTACTCCAACTATTAATGACTCGCTAAGGGTTAGTGGTTTCTTGGGATGTTTTTTGTTGGTTTAAATCCTATTTTTAGAACTTAATATTATTTTCTTGGCTTCTAAAGAAGAATAAACCTGAACCTACTTTATTATTCTCTAAAATATAGTTGAATTTAACTCCAAATATTAATGCCTCCTAAGGTTTATTGGTTTCTTTGGCTTTTTTTTTGTCGCCTGTGGCCCATATTCACGTGTGTGTGGATATGGATTAGCATTGAGCACTGAAGGGGGCACGTACGTTAAAATACAAAACAGAAAAAAATTGGTAATAGCTCACACACACTCACACTCACATTCGATCGCGATAAAAAATAAAATAAAGGCTACCTTCGCCTTGAAGGCAACTTCTCTTATTGCCGTTTTCGGATTTCGTTGGCTTAGTTTATTTTTTCTTCGTTTTCCTCGCTTCTGCTTACCTTTCTGTTACGGTTATTTGCCCGCAGCGGAAGGAAGGTGTGTGTTTATTTCCAGGTGTATGCCAGTGTGTGTGCGCGTCGGTGTGCGGTGTGTGTGTCAAGGTCATTGATGGCATTCGCATTCTCTAAGGCAACCTTTTGCCTCGCCTTTTGGCTTCGCCGTCTTTGTCTCCGCCGGTGTCTTTGTGCACCGTCTTCTCTGGCAATGCTCTTAACCCACCTACAAAACTCAAATGGCAAGCGAAAGACATAGATACGCACCACTACACAGGCTCAGATGCACTGAGAGTTATTTTTTTGCAATGTTTATTGAAGGTTTTTTAGTAGTTATTATTCTGTAGGGGTTTTTGATATATGTTTTTTAAGATATTAGTTGGTGTGGGTATCTTAGTGTCTAAATCAATACTTAAAGTTGTTAATAATTTGATTCTATGCTTTAAATCAGGGGTATCTAAAGACATGACTTTTAAATGTGTCTGTATTAATTGTAAACAATACATCTCTTCAGTCATATTGCAATTTTATGGCTAAAATAACCTTTTTTTTAAGAGTTGAATATCTGCATCATATAGTCTTAGTTAATTATTGTGTAATATTACAAAAGATTTTTACAATTTTTCTCTTATGTAACATTTTTTTATTCCATTTCCTATTTCAACAAAATGCATCACTGCTTAAAATTATTTTTAAAAAATGTATAATTATTAAAATTCAGACTTTTCTTTATAAAATATATAATTAGTTTATAGTATGTTTAAAAAATCATCTTAATTTTTAATAAGTTCATTGTTTATTTGTCTGAACAATATTATTTTGACCTATTATTACCTATAAAGTTTACCCTTTATTTAAAAAGTTTTCTTTCAAACCTAACACAAACCAACTTTCTTGACATAACAAATTATTCTTTCAATTAAAATAATTTCAAAAATGTATGTATAAATTGTAGTATTTTGTTCAGTGTATATATAGAGGCGAGAACAAATCATACAGGTTCGATCCATATGCTGGTTGATGTTCCTGTTGTTGTATTTGTGGTTGTTGTTGCTGCCCGTGTCCGAGTTGTTGCCTTCGTGTTAGCCCGCTGGCTTGACATCATTTCTGTCATGTTTCGTGTTGTAGCTGCCTTTTTATTTGGTCGGTTGTTAGTTGTTACAGTAAATATTGGCTAAAAATAAACAAAAAAAATATTAGGAAGAAATATTGGGAAATAAATATCAATATTGGGAGATGTATACATAAATATTGGGAAAAATATGTAAACATAGGGAAATATATATAAATATTGGGAAACATATATACAAAACAGGAAATACACATATATAAATATTGGGAAATATACATGAAGACCAATAATTTAAGTTAATTAAATTACCATTAATAAATTTTTACTCCTTACTCTTCGTGGTAAATCTCCCTATTGATTTTTTTTTATTTTTTGTTGTATAAAATGTGTATTTTTATAGCTAAAAATATCTGCTAGAGATCTAAAGTCCCTCAAAGAGCAGGCTATTTTTGTATATTTTTTAAGAACAAATTTAAAATTATGAAAAATGAAACACAATTATATAATTTCAGAAAATTGTATACATTTTAATATCCCTTGGCCCGTGTCCCTACTGTACCCTCTTAAAACCCCCCTTTAATTGGTTTCTTCTACGCTTTCGCTTTGCATGTCACTTGGCCATGTCTGGAGCCAAACGAACTCTTCCTCTCTTGGCCAACTCGCTTCGGTTTTGGTTTGGTTTGGTTCTTTGGGCTTTGGCGTTTAGAAATTGGTTATGAGGCCATTTGCGTACGGCAAAAAGAAACACCAGAGTGCCGCCTGACAAAAAAAAAAAAAATAAGCGTTAAAAGGAGGAGAAATCGACGCGGGGCAAGAGGCAGGGAGGAGCTGGCCAAGACGATGGAGAAGAACGATAAAAGGTGGCGCGGTGTGGCGGCGGGGCGGCGGGGCGGCGGGGCGAGCTGATGGCGTCATTAACTTGGCCGAAAGCTCGGCTTTTGTCGCTGCTGACACACTTTTGCGCACTGCACTTGTTGTTGTTCGATTTTTATGGGTTAAGATTGAACAAAAAAAATGCATCTGACAGATACATTTATGTATCGGTTTAACGAGAAGAATTTGCCAGAACTTTAAAGCTTAAATATGAGAGTCAATTTAGCGAATTTGAGGCAGGTTTCCTATGCTTAAAAATATGATAATTAAGGAAATTTGTATTATTAACTAGAATGGAAATTATGTATTTAAAGGGCTTAGAATTGGTCTGAAATATTAGGAAATTTACTATAAGAGGGGTTTTTAGCTTAAAGATATATTTTTAATCGTATAAATTTAACATTAAAAAATTCAAGGCAGATATTTTAAGTTTAAAAAACATAAAATAATTAAAGATATTTTTATTATTAAATAGGAAGGAAATTAGGTATTTAAAGAGCTTACAAATTAGTCAGAAATATTAACAACTTGACTCTAAGAGTGGCTACTTCCTCAAAGATGTACCTAAAACCATAAATACTTAACCCCTTGAAAGCCAGACACATTGACAAGTAGTTAACCCACAAGTTCATTGATCCTCGTCAAGAAGAAACCAACTTTCGTTTGAGGAAAACCTTTCCAATTGCAATCCATCTTGGCGGTCTTGGGAGAGCTTGACCCACTGCATCTGCTAGAAAGTGAAACATGGTCAGGCCGTGGCTGGATTACTGGTGGACAGGTACCCCACCGGGGCGGCCAGACAGCTGGGGGGGTGGGCAGGTGGACAGGTGGACAGGTGGACAGGAAGAGATGGAAGTTACTACAATTTTCTATTTTCAAGTATCGAATGCGTTGTCGTCGTTGCTGCAAATGTTGCCCAACAACTTTCTATGAAAAAATTCACTTTTTCCTCAACACACACACACACCTCTCTAGAGTGTGTGTTTTTCGGGGGATGGGGTTGGGGATGGGGAGGGGGGAAAGACCAGAAAGCCGGCTTTTTATTTATTTTCTGTTTTCGTTTGGGCTTTTAGCAAATCGAACTCGAACAGATTAACACGTTGCCGCCTGAAACAAAAGGGAAACTTTTGGTGAAAGAAAACCCGTTTCTGCCAGTACCAGTATTTAGAAAATAACAACAAACAACAACGAAATAATACAAACACTAAAATAGAAACAAAAAGCTAAGCAAAACACTAAAAACCAGATGGAACTCCTCACAATCTGGGTTCCCATGGGGCAATCTCTAAATAAAAAAAAATGCGAATTGAATCATTTTTTCGGGATGCCAAAACACTTGTTCATTCCGCACCCCCCACACCCCTCACAATACGGTTCATATCAGAAAATATATATCCGGGACCGACGGCGGGGAATATGTAAACACATTTTTTTCTGTTTGTTTAACAAAAAAAAGAAAAAAAGCAAGAACATTTTTAAGGAATTCGCCAAGCCAGAACGCCCAGTGATGTCTCCTCTTCTGGGACCTGCACTTGCTTTGCTTTTTATTTAGGTTTCAGCTTTGATTCTTCAGGTATTTATTTACTTCTTAACTTTGCTGAAATGAGATCGCTCCCCTTTTTTGAAATTTGAATCAAAGGCACCGTTGGAGCTGCAGGAAATTGATTATCAAATGTCAGTTATGCTTATAGAAATGTAAACATAACTAGCTTTATAACCAGCTCAAATTCAATAGGAGAAACAGTACTTCAAGTACTTTATTTTATAGAGAGCTTTAGTTTAGGATCTAAAGAGCATTGTGTCTAATTTTAGTGAGTGTTTGCCCAAGAAAAAAAATCAAATTAAAATCGGAACTAGCACTGAATCAAAGCCTGTCAAAAGAGAGCTCCAAAAAAAGAAGAGATCGCGTGTGCCCCGAAAATAATACCAAACATAAGGCAAACAAAGACAGACAGACAGACAAACATACAGACAAACATACAGACAAACAGACAGACAGACAGACAGACAGACAAACAGACAAACAGACAAACAGACAGACAGACAGACAAACAAACATACAGACTCATTGACATATGACAGAGGCGAACATATAAGGGGGGTCTAAGAATCACAGCGTTTTGTGGGTTAAAATAATAATTCAGAGGAGAAGTATTACTATTTTAACCCACATAATTAGGTTTATTTACTTAACCCATTAACGGGTTAATTCATAGGTGAATTATTACTATTTCAACCCACATAATTAGGTTTATTTACTTAACCCATTAATGGCTATTAATTTGTTATTTTTTCTAAAATATTGCACGATTACTTAAGTTAAATATTAAATGGTTCTTCAAGAGGTTATTGTTTTAAATAGAAACTTAACAGATTTTAAGAGCTAAAAAATTAATACTACGTTTAATAGTTTAATAGGTTTAATAGTTAAATAAATGTTGAATAGTTTCTTAGAATGCCTTACAACTTAAGTGACTAAAAAATAAAGTTAAACTTAAAAATGTTAAGCTATTTACTAGAAAGTTCAAAATTTTTTTTAGAGCTAAAGTAATAATACTGCCGCAGTTTTTGGTTCAAAATTAGCAACAAGAACTAAACATTATCAATAATTTCTTTGAAAGTCTTAACATTTAAGTAACCTTAAATGTAATATTGAATAGGTAAATGTAAAACTTGTTAGTAGAAAATTATAATAAAATAAGGCAAACAACTTAAGTCTTATTTTAAATATAAAGTTAGACTTGAAAATGGTTAAATTTTTAATAATTAATTAGCTGATATTTTTGAGATAATATAATTATACTACTTCTTGATTTTTTCGTTTTTAAATAACAAATTAAGATTTAAAATCTTCCCAAAGAAGCCTTACAATTCAAGCAACTTAAATATAAAGTTAGACTAGAAAATGTTAAAGTTTTTAGTAGAAAATTAACTGATTTAGTTGAAATAAAATATTGATACTAATCCCTCTTTTGCTTAAATTGTTGACAAATAAATGAATAATAATTTTTTTATGTCAAATTTTAAGTAGAAATTCTTCAAAAGTCGTTCGAGGAGTTTTACATTTCTTTAGCCGTTTCCGTAACAAATCTTCTAAATTTTTTTAGTAATTAATATGTAGTATATTAATGTTTAAAAAGATAGTTAACCAAATTTTATCACTAAAAACCGCTAATAAAAATATATTTGAGGCAACTGAGGCAGCTTCTGCAACAATGCCCCAGAGAAGACCCCGAAGACTTTGAAGACTTCGGAGAAGTCGCAGAAGACTCTGTTAACTGAAGATTGAAGAAGCAACAAAGACAGAGAGACAGATAGAGAAAAAGGCAAAAAAGAGAAAGAAAGAGAAATAAATCTATAAATGAATTGACAAATCAAATAATGCAAGCAGGTCGCCTCGGCAGCGGCAACTATTACATGATGCGAAATCCAAGTTATGCTATAATTCTGCATTGTTCGCTTTGGGATTGTTGGCAGAAAAATAAAAAAAAAAAAAATACAAAAAAGAAGTGGAACGACCGGAGTTGTGTGCTTTTTTTGTTAGTGTTTGTGTTTGTGATTTTTCGAACGTTTCGCATATTTCCCATAAACCTAATTAAATGCGTTTGTTCGTTCGTTTACGCAACGACTTGTGTCGGGATTGCGTGCCATAACGACATCTAGCCAAACATACGTATGAGCACGCACATATATATAGGATCGGAATATATATTTATATGCATCTGGGTCGGGGCGGGTCACCGCCCAAAATGCAACACGTTGTTTAGAGGGATTCAGGGAAGTGCCGCCGCCGCAGCCGCCGCTGGGGTGAAGATGATGTGGGACAGCTGCAGCATGCGGAAGCAATAGTCGCCACAGTTGCACTCAAAAAAAATTATTAAAATTAGCCCAAGTTAATTCCGGGTTTCCTAAACTCAGGGAAATATTTCCTATAACTTTTTAGATTGAAAAAATTTTCGTAAACATGTAGGAAATTTCATTAGAAGAACTTGTGAAGGTTTTATGATTTGATTTTGTTGAATTCTATATCTTAACTAGGTTTTTGATTTAAAATTAAAGTTAGTATAGCTTAAATCGATTTTTTAAGGTATATACTTAGTTTTTAAATTATTCTTTTTTCCATTTTTCATAACTTTTACAGGGGGTTTCGGATCTAATTTAAGACTTCTTCTAACACTTCTTCTCTTCATTTTATAAGAAAGACTTAATTTTAAGGAGCAATTCTTCTACTCTCATTCCCCCGAATCCCTACAAAGCCTCAAGCTTCCATGGGCTTTTTTGTATATATTTTTTTTTCGAGTGCACTCCAGAGGCGTGTGGGCCACGCCCCAAAGGCGACAGCGAACAAAAGACAACAGCAACCACAAACACATCTATTTCTTGTGTGGTTTTAAATGGCGATGAGGCGACAATGGACGAGGGAAAACCAGAGAACCGACGCAGCAGGGTCTTCAGAGGGAAAATCATCCGCCCAATTCGACACCCTCCCTTTAATGGTCCCCCCCCTGCACCTCCTGTGAAAGAAGACTCCTCTCTCGCCCCTCGGGGGAGCGACACCCACACGATAAGGCACAGATGACGCAGAGCATAAATTACTTTAAATTAGTTTTAATTGGCAATGTCTTTTCGTTGCGCCTTTAACATTTAATAATTCAATTTTTGTGCAATGGGTTTTTCCCTTTTTCCAGACTATGTTTCACTATATAGACATTATGATCTATGTGCCAGAATAATGAGCTCTTAATACGGATTAATTAAATATAATGCCTGAAATAATAAATTATATTTTTTATAACAAAAAAATCCCCCGATAATTTGTGGGAATTAATTCAAGATTCCAATGATGACGATGATGTCATTAATTATGGGCTTTGATAACTGAAAAGTGGGAAAAATGCAGTGGGAAAAAATCACTGAAAATTAGATATATGTTATATCTTTATAGTTCAGAGGTTGCACAGAAGATATTTTCAATTAACCTACCATTCTAACAACAAAAATTATAGAAATTTAATTGGAAAATTAAGAATAAAATATAGGGGAAAAGAAAGTTAATGAAAGAGTTCTGGAAAAGGTTTTCCTATACATATCTATATAAACTTATTCCTACTTGTGGAATGTTCAAAACTTCTGATTAGTTTTCCAAGCCATTTCCACTTAACAGGCTCTGATCTGACTCATTTTTTCTGGGACTTAATCGTTTAATGAAGTCATTATTGATTTCAACATTTATTCATGCTTTTATTAGCAGAATTCTTTGTTTTTATTAACAAGTTTTTAGTGTTTTAAGTGTTTTTACTGCCTTTGTTGTTTCTTTTTGTGTAACTTTATTGATTAATTGTGGGAAGTAGTCAGGCATGAAGCCACATTTGCATACTCGGACTTTGAGACTTTTGACTTGTATTCGAATGTGGTTAACTATGGAATATGACTGGCATTATACCGGATAATATATGCCTAATTCCATGGAATTAATGAACTTGAAACGCACTTTACGTCTTGAGAACTGAGCCGATTGTTGGGTTAATTTAACATGCTAATTTTGTGCTGTATTCACATTTTTTTTTTCTTGTTAGAACTATTTTGCCTAATTGCAGGCAATTAGGGTACAGCTCTCCCGCTCTCTCCCTGTCCCTCTGTAGAGCTATGAAACGCACTGTAGTATTTATTCGACATTCATGAGCTGCAAGTTGGAATTGAATCTGTCGGTTGTATCTTATCTTGGCTACCCTCAGATACTTCTTATACATTTTGTGCATGCCAATGGGAAATGCACGGCGGCGCAAAGATAATACACAAATTGTTCGAATATCTCTTGGGTATATAATATACAAATATATATATAAACATATACTAGAGATATACATATTATATACTTTTTGCAATAAGTTTTAAAAGCTCTTCATACTTATATTTAAGCTACAACCTTTTTAAGCTAAAATAAGCTGGACAATCTACCTGGAATTTGTTAATAATAAAATATAAAAATATTATAATAACAAAAATATAAAATAGATTATATATTATTTTTCTTAATACCTAGAAAAACAAAACTTTAAATACCCTAGTTTTTCCTAGTTTTTTCCACATTTTTCACGCTCAAATGCCAGCTGTTTGATGGCTATTTTTGCTTCTGCTTCTGTTTTCCCCCCATTGACCAACCCTGCCCCTGCCCCTGTCCCTGCCCCGACCACCTGTTGCCCCATGTGCAGAAGGAAAAATCGCTGACACAGTGCATTGAACTCGAGAACTCAAAAAGCGAGAAATTCTTATGCAAAAGGCACAAAAAAAAAATATAAAAAAATACATATAAGTATAAAAGAGAGCGAAGAAAAAAATGAGAAAATTTATTATAAAGAAACAAACGGCCAACGAACGTTACAGAAAAAAAAACAACAACAAAAAAAGAAACAACAAAAATTATTAAAGCAAACTTGCTGAGCAACTGACTTCGTCGACTTCGACGTCATCGCTTTACTTAATGTTGTTGTTGTTGGTGTTGTTATATTGTTGTAGTTGTGTTGTTGTAGTCTTCACAATTACTTACAATATTTATGTTAAATGGACAGACGGCGCCGGTCTTGAAAAAGCTACGCTCGCTTGTATGTGAAATAATTCGCTGCTTAAATAGGAAAAAAGTGCAGAATAAAAAATAAAATAATAGGAGACGGGCACTCAACGAGCGAGTGAGCGAGTCGTGAGCTCAAAAGTTAGACTTCAAAATGCACTGGAAAAAAAATGCCAGAGATAGGTATAAAATGAATGTTTTAAAGCAATTATAATAAATACATTGGCAAAGTTTGTTTAAAACCATCTTTAAAAATGTATTCTTTATATTTATTAGCCTTTTTTAAGCATTTTCTTTCAGTGTATGCTTTCGGGGCTTGAGTTCCGATAGGTAAAAAAGGCAAAAAGTAGGGATGAGTAGGATGAAGGGCCCTCATCATCATGCGTACTACCTAGAGAGGACAATTATCATAACTTATGATCGTGATGGTATATTTATCAAATAAGTTTTTGAATTATTTTCTATATTTATTTTTTAAGCCTAACTTTAAGCAAGTAAACCTAGGACAACTAGGGATTCATAAGTTACCAATTCAATATTAGAAAAAAGGATTAATTTTAAAATAAGTATGATCAAATTATTTTTGACTAAACTATTAAAACTCGTAGCGTTTTGACTTATGTATGTGCTCTTGGGCTTCCAATTATAAATTTAAATATTAAGATATGGGTATGATAATATTAATATTTTTTTTAAATTTTTATTTTATAATTATATTATTATTATTAATTTAATTAAATTATTATAACCGATATTATTCTATAATATCTCTAAAAAAATCCTTAAGCTCTGTTATATTTTTTAGTATTAAATGTTTATCCTGGCAGCAAGGTCACACTTTCAATGCATTTATAGTTAGTGTCATACGAGCATAAATCCATTTAACGTGTGTCACGCACTCATCTCTTTGAGAAGCTCGGCTCCAAATTAAAACCGTTCTTGCTGCCTCGCATTGTTATCTCATAGAAGCAACAAAAACAAAAATAAAAAATGGAAAAAATTAACAGAAAAAATTATAAGAGGAAAAAAAATCAAGAAAGAAAGAAGGAGAAAGCACGCAAGACGCAAACTGAGTGAAACGAACTTTGAGAACTCAGACACGCAAGCTGCAAAGTGGAAAATGGAGAAAAATAAATCTGAGGAAAAAAGTGGGAAAAAAATCTGGGATTAAATCAAAGTGCGGGAGAGGGACAGAGTTAGACTCGGTTCAAGTTGGCTAAGCAATTCTCATTGTTTTTTTTTTGTGCTTTTCTTCTGTAACTCCCGAAGCTATCTATATGTAGGGGTTCAGCTACTGTATCTATGTATCTGTGTATCTGCATCTGCTGCTAAATTCTAATGCATACAATTTTCACATTAGAAACGGATTCGCAGTCCAAAGTTCCAATTGGAACTGCAGTTGCAGATGCATAAATAAATAATCTAGTTAATTAGCAGCACGCATGCGCCACATCTTCTTGATTATTCCAAAAAGCTGGGGTAAAAACCTCGCTGATATTTTAATTCTCTTCTGATTAAGCTGAAGGTGGAAATAATTATATATATTTAAAAATTTCCCTGGTGAATGAATGGGTATTTAAGGGGCATACATTTTTGAAGTATTTATAAAAGTAACCCAAAAGGGACACCAAAATATACCTAGTTTACATCTTATTTATATTTATTTTTATTTCCAGTAAAACAGAAAATTGTTAAAAAAATATATGCAATAGAAAAATATATAAATTCAGGAATGATAAATACATTTAAGTATTTTTTTTATATTTATTCCATCATTTTTAACTTTAAACTTTAATATTTTATTTTTCGTTTTGTTTTTTGATGCTTTTTTACATGCGTATGTAAAAATATAGTAAATGATTAATTACAAATACATAAATTTATTTAATATAAATGTAACGAAGTCTTCTTATTAAATTTATTTCAACATTTTTATCTATAAACTTACAAATTTATTTTTTTATAATATTTTTCAATGATTGTTACATGCGTTTGTAAACTACGCGTAAAAAGTTCAGCCGAAAAGCAGGCAGCAGTTTTTTTGCAAACACTTTTCAACGCTGACTGGCAGGTGGCGCCTAAGATACATGTAGAAAAAGAAAATAATTAAATGTTTCTTTATTTCTTTTAAAACTATTTCTCTGAACCCTAAAAATAAAATGTAATCCATTTATTTATGTCTTTAAAAAGTGCTTTAAAAATACTTAAATACAAAAATTATAAATATATTTCTAATTTACAGAAACCGAGGGTGATGTGACGCGCCCAATCAAGACACTGCCCTGGGATCCCTTGTACTGTGTCCTTCAGCAGGATGACCAGAATTTCACTGCCTACTGCAGCGAGGAAATATCGGTGAGTACTTCCATATTCCTAACATTCATATATAGAACTAACACACACCCACACCCACATATAATATATATATATTTATGTAAACTTGGCTTTTGTATTCTCTCGTCTTTGTGTACATTTATCTATTTATTCCCGTCTCTCACCATTGCACACTGTATATCGCTAACAAAAACATTATAAACAAAACACTACTACTGCTAACTGAACAATCTGGATGTTATCGCTACTACTACTAACCTGTAGATATTCCCGGCCACGCCCAAAAAGGAGGTGGGTTTGAAGCTACTATTTTGATGTCTAGTGTAAAGGGAAAGCCTCTTTTTGAAAATGCTTAAATTGCACTTTGTCTTGGTTGGAAAAAGATATTAATTTAATGATTAAAATAAAGTAAAGTAAATATTAAAAAAATGTATTCATTCAAGGTTATAAGATATATTATTTCTTAATCTTGAACAATTGCAAATGAGGCAATTTCCAGGAGTGCCACAGAAATCTCTAGTCTTGTAAAATGTAAAGTTTATACTGCTTATGAGTAGCAGTTAATTCTCTAGAGATTTCTGTGGAATATAATATACAAAAATATAATTTATTTATATAAGTAACAAGTACCTACCTACCTCTATCGTTCTCCAGCTGGGTGATGTGTGCTACGAGGACATTCCACGGGTTCGCTTGGACCGCGTTCGTCGACCTGTGAGGGCTCTGTGGGACGGACCGCCCACGCTGGCGGAGGAGAACGAGGACTCTGATTCCTGCACCGGCGGTATGAGCGGTATCAATGATCTCGTTCTGAACACAACGCTCTACACAGATCAAGGTGAGTGTGTATATTCGGTATAAATAGTATCTTATAATACTTAGTAGTATTTTATTACTATCTTAAAATACTACAAGATCAGATGTTTTTAAAGATTTGGGGATGTTCTGGTTTTGCAAAACTCACCTAAAGAATTATATAGACTCCCTGTAAAGTTTTAAATTAATTAATTATAAGTTCAAGATATAGTAAAATAGGTAATATAAAGTTACTGAATCTAAAGTGCTACAAGTTTCTAAAACCTTGTAATATTGTGCCAAAATATTAACACTAAATATTTTAAGTTAATAAATTCGGCGTAAAATATGATGTTTTTTTGTTTACAATTATGTAGCTTAATTTTTGACCTTTTTTAAAGGGTTTTAAAAAACGTGTTCGTTAGACGGTATTTAATTAGTACCCGATATTACATGATATTTACATTTAGAGGTTTCTCCTTCAAACCCTACATAGACAAATATCGTATATAGTACTATATAGTGTTATTTGTGGGTGTTACGTAACGTAATAGATCGTCAGGTGGATTTGATTTTATTGTTGGTGTGGTCAAGCGGCGCTTTAATTGCATTTGACCGACCGGCAAGCGGCGAGCTCATCAGTGCTCATCAGTAATTGCAGTTTTTTTTTGTATCTGGGAGTCCGTAACACTTTTCGATCGTATCAAGAGGTGTGTGTGTGTCTGTGCGAAGTAGTCAGGAAATTTGTTTGTACCGCCGTCGACGCTGTCGTCACGCATGCCAGAGCATTAGGCACAATAGCTATTGGGGGGGAGTACGACGACGAGGTGGCTTTGGGTGGCTTTGGGTCCATCGTGTGGAAGGTGCCGTCCGTCCAGCCGACGCCTCCGTCAGTGCCGAGATCGTTTCAGTTGGTTTTGGCGGCTTAGAGTTCCAAAAATAATTCAGAGGATTTCCTACAGAGAAGATACAAAGATACAATTTTTCAGTTGGAAAACTAAAAGATTTAAAAAGAATGAATTAAAAAAGAATTTGATGATATTTGAAATCGATTCTTTTTGCTTATTTCCTCGTATGCATTTGCATGTTTTCTCCTCCCTTTTCAATTCTCCACCCCCTTCTCGTTCACTTCCTCATCTTTCACTTCCTCCCTGGTTCTTCTCTGTTTGTTCCACTTGCCCAAACGTTCCATCAATGGAGCTTCCCCAGCTGGAGAGGCAGTCAAAAGGCAAGAGAGAGTGAGAGAGTGGGAGAGTGGGTCTTAATGGAAGTGGGAGAACGAAGAAGAGAAAGAGCGTGAACACTGGGGCAAATCAACGATCTAGCTGAAAAAAGTAATAAATAATAAATAAAGAAATCTTTAGAAAGTATTTATTCATTTATTAAAGAAATAATTATTTGAAGTGTATTATTTATTTCGATATTTATGAACAGAGACAGCAAACATGTATTAAATAATAAAAAAAAAAGTTACAAAATATGTTAACTTTAGAAATGGGAATTTAAAAAGTCTACAAAAAAGGAATATGTTTTAGATTTATATTTTATTTACTACTACTACTATTGTTGATTTTTGTAGTATTATGTTTAATTTAATTTTTATTCTTAAATTAAATCATATCCGACCCACTGTTCAACAGTGGGGGGCAACACAGCTGACGCCGAGTGACCTTTCGACGCCGTTGCGCATGTTTTTGCCTATGCGTGTGCGTCTTGCCTCGTCTCGTTTCATTTCGTTCCGTTCAGCCTCGTTCCGTTTCCGTTTCGTTTCACGCCATCGCGTGTTTCTTGCCGTTTCTCAGCTTTCGGTTTTTCTGGCCGTCTCTGCCTGGTTTCTGGTTTTCGTCTTTAAGCTTCCGGCGCAGGCGGTTGTTCGAATCGCTCCCGTGTTCGGTTCGTTGGTAACACCTTTCGTTACTATTTGTGTTGTGTTGTCACAGCTGACTGGCCTGGCTGGCGTTCGCTAAACAATAACAAAGAGGCGAGGAGGAGAAACCCAACTAATACAAAATATATCAAATACAACAAAATATATTTTTTTTTTTGTTTTTTGCATAGTTTTTTTTTATTATTTCGTTCAGTGAAAACCGTGGTGGCTGTCGAGAGCATGGAAAATGGCTAAGAAAAACCATGCCAAAACTATGCGGGCCGAGTTTGTATTTGTGCGTGTGCGTTGTGCGTTGCGAATTCGAAAATGTTCTAAAAATAAATGCAAACAAAAACAAACAGAATGTGAAAATCGTGAAAATACTAAAGGAAAACAACCAAAAATATAAAGGAAAAACTGAGCAACTACAAAGGAAAAAAAAAAACTTTGCGAGTGCAAAACCCCATGTCCCTTACCCCGCCACCCTCCTAGAAAACCCCGCCCCCGCATTCTGACATAGCCCATCATCATCGCCATAATAATCATTATTAAGCTATATAAATATAGCAGATAAACAACAAGCAAAAAAATGCCTCGTTTTCGTAGGGAATCTATAAAACTAGCAGTTTAGAAGAGGATAATATTAACAATATTTTTTAAGAAATCGATTTATTACAAGTATTTTATATATTTGGATTTTAGTAAGATATCAAATTAAGGTATATATAAAAGGGGTTTCTCAAAAGATGAAATACAAAATATTTGGGTTCAAATATAAATACAAGAATTAAGTACATTCTATGTAATTCTTTAACTAAAAAAATCTATGTTTATTGATTTTGAAAGCCATATTCGCATAACGAAAACTTTGCTTAAAATACATTTTCGTATTCCTTACCCATAAGATGCCAACATTTGTACTTTACAAAATGAAATAGTAGCCTTATAATATTTAGGACAATAAGATTTGAAATATTTCGATATCACATCGATAATATATCGAAAATTTACATTTCCTTGCACATTCTCAATGTTTAGCGATAGCTGTGGGTGCGTTTCATGGTCGGTTTTTGGTTTCAGTTATCTGTTTTTTTTTTCTTCTCTTTTTGTGGCCAAAGAAAAAAGCCACCAAAATGAGGCAAAAGAAAAAGGAAACAAGAAACTGAAAAAATGTAAACTAAATTAGGGAAATGAGCGCTTGACACCGTTTTAAGGGACACCGGAAAGTTGTGTTTTTTTTTTCTACTTCTGTTACTGTAAACCGTTTACGGCCATAATCGTATCCGGATTAGCCGCCGCCTTTTCTTGTTTTTTTTTCTTTGTTTTTTTAATTTAATTTCTTTTGTTCTGCCTGTTTTGGTATTGAAGCATGTGGGACACGGCTGTGGCTACAGGTGGGGGGGTGCTTGGATTGGTAGTTAGGGAGCTTCGGGCCAAGTGTTGTTACCTGTTGGTAATGCGTTGTTATTGCCGCAATCACAAGCCGTTGACACACATAATGGCAGGTTCAAATTCAAATTTCTTGACTGCATTTTCAGCATGGAAAGGAAAGGGAGTGAAATTTTCACGTTCTTGGGGAGAAACTCTCTGTTAGCCAGAGATTCATATTGGTAATATTGATAAAACCATTATAAGGTTGTTTTAATGATAAATAAATAATGCCAAAGTTTTTATTAAGGTGTGTTCTTTGATTGAATAAGGTATACTTATTATTTATTTGTTTATTTATTAATGACTATCATATACTTGTTCAGTTTTAAAGTCTCTTCAATCACAATTTCTATTTAAAAACATTTCGGGAATTTTTTTTAAAGTTATCTAAAGTGTATGAAAGCCAAGATTTTAAGAGTTTACAGAGGGTAATTTCTTGACAAGCTTTTATTTTATATAATATAATGAAAAAACACCGATAACTTCTTTAAGCAGTTTCCTGATCAAGTTTGGATAATATTTACCTTTTATTTAATTCTGAGATCATATTTAGAAAAGATTTCTAAGCTTTTAAAGAAGTTTTCTGACCAAGTTCATGCAAGAATTTTTCCAAGTGCATTTTGTATTTCGGTCTTTTTTCAATCAAACCAACACAAAAGTGTTAAGCCCGGCTTAAACAGCAACAACATCGAGTAACGGCTTAACGGAAATCGAAAAGAAAAGCCAAGAAAATCGAGACGATGGCGAAAAGAGAGAAAAATCCAACGCCAATTGACACCAATTAAATAATTTGATGCACATGACCCACATTTTATTTATACACATGCATCTACTTAAACCCGTGTGCGAGTGTTGTGTATCTGAACATGTACTATATATCTACGAGATGTGGATTATGTAGCGCCAAGAACAACTGCCGCAACAGCAACAATTTGCAACAACAGCCGTTTGGTGGAAACGCTTTTAAAAATAGCATTCGAGTTGCTTTTTTATTCATCTAGCCCTCTTTCATTTTTCCTATATTCTCCTCTATTGTTTACTATATAGTTTATAGTTTGCTTCTCGGTTGCAATATTTAATTTGAGACAATTGCTGCCTGTCAAAAGTTCCACTGCTTGCTAAATTTATCTATTGCTTCTGACTGACTGAGGTTAACAGCTTGTCAATACCCTCTAATAGAGCGAACTTTAATTGATGTTGTGGCGAAAAGGGGGAAAAAAGAACAACATGCATTTGTTACATTATGTTTTAAAGATTTTTGAATGATTTATAGTCATTTTTGATAGTCAATATAACTACATATATATTATTAAAATGATAGTTTGGAATAAATCACAATGTATATGACACACGTAATCGAATTTTTTAATACGATTAGGTCACACTAGCAAATATACTAACTTAAAGGGAAATTAGTGAAAGATCAGTTTGATGCTGGGCAGCATTTTGAAGCGTTATTAAAGAATTTCTTGAAGAAATAAATAAACCAAAAAGTAAAATCATTTTGTGAATAAAAAATACTATTAGTATAATACTATTAATTTATGAAATACGGTCACACATAAAAATAGGTCACACTTTCAAATTCTTAAAAGGTACATATATAAAGAAACAGCAACTTTGATTCATCTTTGAAGTCAAATAAATATTTTAAAACCTATTTTCATAATCATTTTTAAATAATAAATACATTAAACCATTATTAATTCAAGAAGCCCTAGTGATAAACCACACTAAAAATGTGAGAACGGTTGGTTCTTGATAGCTTTACTTAAAGAATTCGGTGGAAAAAGGACTGTACTTTTTCTTATAAGATAAGGTCACTCTAGAAAATATGAGGAGTAAGAAACACACTTTGTTTTTGAACAGTATTTCCAAAACAAATTAAAACTTTGCCGATAAATATGTACAACCTATGAGCAGCTTAGCCTTGTGTAGTAAAGGAAATATGACTTTTTGGCCAAAGAACTAAAAACTCTATATGATTTTTGCTCATTAATGCATAAAGCATTTTCCAACTAGACATAAGACACTTAGTTATGTCACGGGGAAACGAGGATTTCCTTGTAGTAATAGTGGTTGTTTATCTCGTTGTGTTTTGTGTTGGCAAACATAAATGTTGATCACTTTTAGCTGCTGGATTTTTCAGCAGTCGATCAAATTTGTGGCAATCATCTTTTGTTGAGCACTGTTACAGGGGAGTAGCTGTCCGCGTGTGTGTGTCTGTAATTGTTTGTGAAGATCTCCTTGGCTTCTTTTATATATATTTTCTGTGTTTTTTGTGGGGATCTTCAGCATTTACAACACTTTGTTTCCCAGTTTTTGTTTTGTTTGCCGCCCTTCTCTTTGCTTTGTTGTCAGCCCAGCTAGCTGCTCCTCTTTCTCTTGTTCCTCTTGTTGTTTCTCAGTTTTTCTCCCAGTTTTTCTCTCAGTTTCCCCCCCTAGTTGAGCTGTTTGTTCGCAGAGTTCATGGAAACAAAGCTTTAAATATTTGCATTGCTTGAATAGAGTCAGGGGCGGCCCTAAAGGGGGCTCTAACTATAGCAAGATTCTACAAGTTTTAGTAAAATTTTATTTAAAAATTTTACATACATACATAAAATAATTAAAATCTTAAAAAAATATTAAGTAATCCCATACAAACTTTATTCTTTCAATTAAATAATCTCGGGCTGCGCCCCTGTCTGGGAAAAGGGGTGGCACATGTCACAAAAAGCTCTCCACTTTTTGAGTTATTATTGTGAACAAGCCACTGTTCGTAGTTGCTGGGGCCTAACCCATGAGATGCTCTCATATATGTATCTGTATCTGTATTTGTATCTGTATCTGTATCTCATTGTTGCGGGTGAAATTGCCAGACAATGCAAACCCCCTTTCAAAGCCCAGTTTAGCTACCATTTCTACATATAAAAAAAAAACATTATTTTATATATTTAAAATAATTTTGTTAAGGAAACCCTGCTTATAAATATAGAAAACTATAAACAACTTGCTTGATTTTAAGGCCATAAATCTTTTGCTGATTTTCATAGCAATATTTAGGTTTTTTCCAGTGTACTTCCAGCTATTGCGACTGCTGCTGCTGTTAATTATATGCGCAAATAGTTAAAGTCAAATTAAAATGCATTGCAATGGGCGGCGGACGCTTGGAAATTGTTTTTCTTGCGTTTTTTTTTATTTAGCTGTGGCTCTGGTTTTGGCCAACGTTTTTTTGCTTTTAGTCTTGGCCAAATGCACTGCCATTAAAAGTGAACAAAGCGAGGAAACAATTAAATGGGGGGGAAATGATGTTCTTGCTTAAAAACCAAGAAATTAAAAACAAATTAATGATTATTTATGTTAGTAAGAAAGCTTCTTAATCATTTTTTTACTTAGCTTTACAGACCTGTTTTTTTTTTAGATTTATTGTGCATGGTTTTATATAAATTTTCTTTGAGGAAATGCTGCAATATAGTATGGGCTTTCTTTTCCATTCTGTGGCTTTGTATTTACTAATTTTTATTTTGCATTTCCGTTAATTGTGTTGAAATTATTTAATTCGAGTCATAACCGCGGCAAAAACAGCAACAATTAGCTTGGCGGCGGCACAGTTAGTAATTCATATGTCATAAATCCATCTATCTTTCAGTGAGTTTAGTCAGTCAGTCAGTCAGTCAGTTCAGTCAGTCAGTCAGTTCATTCAGTCAGTTCAGTCAGTTCAGTCAGTTCAGTCAGTTCAGTCAGTTCAGTCAGTTCAGTCAGTTCAGTCAGTTCAGTCAGTTCAGTCAGTTAGTTCAGTCAGTCAGTTCAGTCAGTCATTCATTCATTCATTCAGTCATCCGTCTGGCATTTTGCGTATCCGTATCTCGATATGTATCTGCAGCTGTATCTTCCACTTGTCCGTTTACGGATTGCCACACATCCGAGAGATGTCGTCATCCATCGCACTCGCATATACATATGTGTGTCCGTGTCCAGATGTGTGGCTGGAATGGATGCACGATAATCATCCGCTTTTCTGTGGCCCGGGACACGCCCCGATCCATGGGCAGACACCGACATGGATATGGCTATGTGGGATATATGCTGGATATGCCTGGGATATGCCTGGGATATGGCAATTGCCGGCAAAACATCAAATTAAGCCGATTGTATAATCGAGTGAGCTCAAGTAGAAGGCAGAGCGGCGCGGCCTAATCGCTCTCCTCCTCCTGGGCTAGATGGGTGATAAAGCAGATGATGATGGATCATTTCATCTAATTTGAAGGCTTCAATTAGGGCAAAAAAAAACTAAACAAGAAGAAGCCACACACACTCGGAAATTAAGCACACTTATCAGAGTATACTTTAGGCACTGCTAATTACTGTTTACTTTATTTAAATATTTTTCATACTAAAACTGCTGATATCTTTGTTTTAGAAAGAAGAAATACTTTGCTCAAAGATTTCTAAAGCGGAAACATGCATGCTTATCGATTTAAAATCAGTATTGGCATATCAAAATATCGATAGCGTTGATTTTTGATTCGATTTAGAAATAAGACTATTTCTTTTGGGAGTGAAGGATGTGATTTTTAAAGCTGAAAAATCATCAATACTTATTGGTTAATACGTAGTTTATCTCCCAATGAAGAAACCACGATGATTTAAAATTCTAAAAAATATCAATATTTGTCGATTTTTAAATAAAAACATGAAATCTTCTAAGTATAATATTTTTGAGCAAAACATTCATGGATATTTATTGGATTAAGATCGAAAGTTTGAATATTTGCCTGCTCTAGTAGGTTTTCTATATTAATATGGTGTTAAAAGCCAAACTTCGATATTTATTGCTTTAAAGTCTATATTTTGCATACAAATTTAGAGCTCAAAAATATCGATAATTATCAACTTAGAATCGAAATCACCGTTCCCTTGCTAATTCCCTCATTTCGCATTGATCTAAGGAAGAAGATAATTTTTCCAAGCGAGTGATATTAATCGATTAAAAATCGAAAGCTTCGAATCTTTGCCCTTTAGTTTCGCTTTCTTCAATGTATTACGTAGTTAATGTTATTTTATATTATTATGACTGGATATGTAAGGGTAACATTTACAATTTATGATGAAATATTGACAAGAATCGGATACAAATATAGTGCATATTTCGCCATGATGCACCTTTTACTTTTCGGTTAAGGGAACATTTTTTGGCTCTATTTGTTGTTACTGTGGCGGGGCATGTAAACACCGATCTCGATCTCGATCTCGTTATTTTTTTCCTTTTGTTTATATTTTGACGAGCTCAGGCGAACATTTGCGCCGGAACGCTTTTGATTTGTTTACATCGAGCGAGAAATTTGTTTATTTCGCACCTTGAGATGCGTTTGAAATCATTTCCAAAAATATACACAAGTTTTCCAAAGCTCTCTGCCTCTCTCTCTCTCTCTCCCGATCTGGGTGTGATAAATTTAGCAAAAAAAAACTATATATAAGGAGAAAGATTGGAAAAATAATCGCATGAACAACTAAACAAGACTGAGGGAAAAAACTGCGCCAGCAACAAGTTCACACAGCTCTCGGCCATTAAAATGGAAACGGGCAGAAATAGTACGAGGCCTGGCAGATTGGTCTATAAGAGGCCCTGCGCCCCTCTGCCGCTAGACCTTTTCCCTAGGACCGAAAAAAGCATTAAAACAGTTAAAATTGCTTTATGTATTTCAACATGGCCAACAATGTTGTGTTTGGCCGGTGGGTCGCTCTGTCTGCTGGAGATGGCCCCATTGGGCGCTACTTGGCCAAGGAGATTGGGGCTTCCGAGAGGGGAGACAGCGGCTACACGGAGAGAATTTATATAATAATGGTACTTATTATAGGTTTTCTTACTTAGATTAGGCACTTCTTTCGTATAAAAATACTCATTCAAAAGCTTAGAGAGGTGAAGTGCAGCGGTAAACACTTGTCCAGCGCTAAAACAACTTGGGAATTTTAAGGTCACTCAAAAGCAGATATGAGTACTATTCTTCTAAGCCAAAATCTTTTAGGGTTTATCAAGGATTTCAGAAGCTTTTTTAAGGCTTAAATCATTTAAAGTATCTGAATCTGAATCTGTATCTAAATAATGTCTTTATGTATAATATAATCTTAAGAAAACACTTGAGAATTTTAGGGTTATTAGAAAGCAAACAAGAATACTATTCTCCTAAGAAAAAATCTTGAAAGATCTTGGGTTTATTGAGGATTTCAAAGGTATTTGTTCAGTTTTATATCCTTTAAAGTATCTAAATTTAAATTATTATTTATTAAAGGTATATGTAATCTCAAAAAAATACTTAGAAATTTTAAGGCAACTAGAGGCTTACTCCCTTTTAAGTTTTAAAATATTTAAGGACTTAGAAACTATCTCAACCTTGAGTAAAATATTTATAATTGTTCCTACTTTAAATAAGGAAATCATTAAGATAAATTTTTTTCAGTGCAAGACAATGAGGTTGCTGCTCTTTTTCCCTTCTTAGTTTTTTTTTCTCTGTTTTTGCCCAGCAAATAATTTACATAATATGCAACCCAACAACACATGTTGACACGAATATGGGGGCTGCTAAAGGGGGCTTAGATTTAAAGGGAGGCTGGGGGATTGTGCTGGGGAAATGGGGAAAAGTGGGGGCTACTACAACTTGCGACTTGGGTTCATCGTGTGAAAATTGCCTTGTCTCCATATGTTGGAGCTTCTTTCTTATATTTTTCTAAATATATATTTTTTGTGTATTATTTGTTCTGAGAGGCTCAAAGAAAGTAGCGCAAGCTGAAGTTCTAACGGTGATTTAGTACTATAAAAAGTGATCAAAGTCTAATAAATCTCTTTTTAAGCCCAACGAATAGAACTCCTATAAACCCAACTAAGTTAAATGGAATAAAACCCGAGAACCCGAAGACTTTAAGGAAAGAACAGCATATTTTTTTGCTCTTATTTTTGGAAATTAGATTATCCCACGACTTGGCAAGCTTCGATGTCTAGATCTTCGATAAAAAGATCTTGTTCCCACTCTATATACATATATATGTATCTTTATAGCTGTGAACTCCCTTGGGATTATATGTAAGCCCCTCCTTCAACCCTCTTTTATCCAATGATCACTTCAAATGAGAAACCGCGAATATCCGTCGAAAATACGAAAACGTGCCTTCAATGACAACCGGACGACGACGATGGAGAGAAACAACAATTTCACTTTTTTTGTTTTTGTTGCTGTTGTTGGTAATTTAATTTGACTGTGGATCAACGACCACAACAGCAACAACAACAATTACAACAATTTGCCCCCCGAAATACCCTCCCTGACCTGGTCCACTCCTCAGACAGTATACACTGTAGTTTGCACTCATCATCATCGTCATTGTTGTTCTGAATGAATCACACAAAAGGCAATACCACAGACACAACCGCCCCCTCATTACCTCATTACCCCCCTTAAAAATAAAGGCCACCTCACGCCCATGTTGGCCATGTGTAGTCGCAACTACAAAGAACAGAGGGAGATAGAGAAAGAGAGTGACACTTGTCTTTTTGGATTCTTCCCAAAGATTTCTTAAAACCATTTTATTATTTCAATATCTAAATTTCTTTGGAATTAACCATGTACTTGAGCACTACTTTCATATAAAATAACTTATTTCCAAAAGCTTAGTTTCGAAGACACTGGTCCAGCTCTAGAACACCTTGGGAATTTTAAGGTCACTAGAAAGCAAATAAAAATACTATTATTCTAAGCAAATTCCTTTAGAGTTTATCAAGGATTAAATCACCTAGTGTATCTGAATCTATATCTTAATTTAAATATTGCATATATAATAATATCTAAAACAAGAAAGTAAGCTAACTTTGGGAAGCCGAAGTTGGTATACCCTTGCATACCCTTGAAATTTATTATTAAAATCGTTCATAACTTGGCCAAAAATGCATTAATTTCCATTCGGAAAGCTTCTTAGTGCTAGTTTTTAATAGCTTTTAAAATCTGCCTACGAAATTATACTTTTTTTTTTATTAAATTTTTTTCATAAATTTTTGACAATTTTAACGATGTTACCCCTTACAAAATTTAAAAAAAATTAATAAAATTTTTTTTGCACCGGACATGTCTTAATCAACTCGGCTGTTGATGCTGATTAAGAATATATATGACTTATAGGTTCGGAAATGACGCCTTCACTACTTTCTAAGCTTCTGACTAAAATTATAATACCCTGCAAGGGTATAAAAAATACTTGGGGACTTTAAGTAACTAGAAAAAAAGAGTATTAACTCTACCAAGTTGTCAAACAAAAAAGACGTATTACTGCCCCTTATATTATTATCTGCCTCGTTCCTTAGCCAAATTTTTGTTGTCTTTATAAGCAAGGTCATTCAGAAGTCGATGCATTTCTCCAAATCCACCTCCTATCCTCCCCCTCTCTCTCTCTTTGAGTTACATTGTTTTTAGTGTCAGTTGATTTTTCCGAGTATTTCTTCAGCCTCTTTCCCCTTAAATCTTTGAAACTGGGGATCTGGGATCTAGGGGGGGCTCTCCTCCCCGGCATTTTATCATTCTTCTGTGCGTGGCTCAAAGAGAATAAATATATATACACAGATATTATGTGTTTGTATGGGTTGTTCGTCTGTGGCGCAATTATCGCCGCAATCATTGTGGTCCATTTTGATCTCATCACTAACGTCAATTACGCCGCGACTTCAATTCGCCGTTTGCTTGGTAAATGAAAAAAAAAAAGAAGAAATAAATACAAAAAAAAGAGGAGAGAAAAAAGAAAATAAAAATGTTGATGAAGACACGCGGGGTACACATAGATGCGAAAAAAAAAAACGACAGAGAAGATGAAAGAAATGCCATAATAGAAATCTAAGATCTTTGCCTTTTTGCCTTATTTTTGCCGTTGTTGTTGAATGTTGTTGTTGAAGTTGTTGGTGTTGTTGGTGTTATTGTTGTTGAAGTTGTACTTACTGTTCTTGTTGTTGTTGTTATTGGTGTTATTGTTGTGAGAGTTATTGTTGTAGGTATTGTTGTTGTTGTTGGTGTTATTGTTGTAGGTATTATTGTTGTTGTTGTTGTAATTGTTGCTGTTGCTACTGTAGTTGTTGTATCTGATCTCTCAACTGTTTTGCGCCAAAGGGAAATGACCTAGGGACCGGTGTATGTACGTTCGTAGTACATACTGCCCTCGGCCCCTTAGGCCCTTTTATTTCTCTCTATTGCCCCATTGTCCACAAAATCCAGCAATTGCACTCAAAGAAATTAAGAAACAACAAAAAAGTTTCAAAAAAAAAAATCTCTGTACTCGGTGGAAAATCTCTCAAATTGGCAAAATTGTTATATACAAATACAAATTCTGGAAGAGGCATATTGCAAACCCAAGACAATTATGTTGCACTCCGAATCACTCTCTGGGCATCTGAGGCTTAGGTACTTGAAATTTTTGCAATTAATCTAAGAAATCAATGTATCTGTAGAGTGAGGATCAACTTTATAGAAACTTTATTTCACTTTTTTCAAGTGTCTTCGCTTGCATAACGAACTCTGGTGCGATCACCGGTTGCGCTCTGCTGGCATCGTCATCATGTTCTATGCGACAAAAGCTGAATAGATGGAAAGTTTCCCACGTAACCGCCGAGTGCTTATTATAAAGCGATACTCATTATAATATATATTAGCCATAAACCTAATGAGCTTTGGCTACTCCTCGCAATTGTGTGTGGGACCTCAGCTCGTTCTATTCGGACTTCTATGGAATTATAATGTGCCAAAAAAGAAAATGAAGAAAAAACTGAAGAAAAAGAAAAGAATTAGAATAATAACACCCAGCGAAGAATTCCCAGCAAATTCTTATGAATGGGGAACCGTTCTTAACTTGATCTTTGGCCAGTTTTCAGGCTTGTGAAAATATTCGCCACTTGAAAGGGTTTTAAAATATTTTAATGAGTGATATAAGGAAGTAAGAAATATATATAAATTTAATATTCCTTTTTATATAAATGCTTATAATAAATGAAGATATTTGATATTATTTTAGCTTCTTAAAATATGAGAAACCCCTTCATCAGAGTTCTAGAAATGTTCAAAACGAGACAAATATTTGTAAGAAAAGTGGGAATAATCTTGGAAGACGAGTATTTGTAAGTAGGAAAATTTTGGAAGCTCTTTAATACATATTCTTGGTATATATAGAGAGGAAATTCAAGTTTTATCTGTGTTGTGTTTTTCTTACAATCATTTATCATCACTGTGAGCCCTGGGTTATTGTTCTGTACAACTTCACACTGTATTCTCTATGACCCGGTGACCTCGGTGCTGGCACCTCTGCTAGGGTTCCTTAAGCCTTTACCTAGACACCGAACTTTGTATACACTTGAAGATCATGAAGGATTGATCCCTTTTGGTCGAAGGAAAATAAAAAAACTAAGATGCATAAAATATTTATATTTATTATTATAAGGCATTGCTTAAATTGAAAACCTTTTTAAAATCTTGTGAAATCGTGATAGATTGTCAACTTATTTGCGATAAGAAGAGCTATTGGGCCGTGGCTAGATAACTGCTCTATAAAAACGCCTTCAAATTTAAATGCAATGATCAGATTGTGGCTTGTAAAGCACATTGTCGTAGACCCTGACGACATCTTCGTCCTCCTTGAGTGCTTTCAAGAACTCCAGATATTCGCTCATCTCACGTTTGGACAAGTTGACCAACGGCTTGTGAGTGCAGTAGCCCCGATCGGTGTGGATTATCTTGTAGCCGCACTGCCTCAGTTTCTCCGTCACCTCCACCAGGTGATTCGGCTGGCACTGGAACTGGACAATCTCCCTCTCAGAGTCTGTGATGCTGCTCCCAGTGGCTTGGCACCACTCTGCGTCCTCGTGTATGAGTCCGAACGTGCCGTCTGTAGTCAAATTCAATCTGGAATAATCGGCCTCAATTATGCCAGTTTCCCTGAAGTAGTGGCGATTGAAGAAGCGCGATTTGTTGTTCCGCAGGAAATTGACCAGGCGCTGCTTGAGAGCCTCGAGGCTATAGGTCCTGACCTTGAGGACCATGGCCACCCGCTGACGCCCGTAGTCCATGGGCAGGCAATGGGTCTGGTAGGCCCTCTCGTACTGCTCGCACTCCTTCTGAAAATATTTATTTTTAAAAAATGTGCCATATTAGTGGTATTAGAATTAGTGGTTTCATATTTGCAGTTTGAGATTTATCTTTACATTTCCGTTGGTTCCTATGCATATATTTATACATATATGTATACCTATATTTATACCTATATTTATACATATATTTATACCTATATTTATACATTTATTTATACCTTTATTCATACATATATGCATTTTTAATCAGTCGAGTCTGGGCAAAGTCTGTGATTGGAATTGACGTCGTCGCTGCGGCGGGAGTTGTCATTGTTTGTGTCTTATTTCCATCGTCATCGATGCCCCTTGACGACGACGTGCAAAAATGCATCCATCTCAGCCAAATTATTCATTATGCGCCTCAAAAAAATTGTATTTTTTTTGTAAATAAAAAAAATAATAACAGAAGAAAGGAAACAACAGCGAAAATAAAGCAAACACAATGTGACGCCAACGCCTTCTGTTTACTTTGTTGCCGTTGTAGCCGCCTGCATTAATCAGCAACAACAACAACAAAATATACATATATAAAAAAGGAAAAATATATAAACATACATAGATACATATAGTAAAAAAAGCAAGCTTTCAGCTGGAAGCGTTGCATGCTGCCTTTATATGGCGCATCCGTTGCAGTTGCCGCTTTTGTTTGGAGTTTTTCTCTTTTCCCATATAAAAACATCAGCGGAGTCATGTGACCATATAGCATGTACCTTATACCATGTAGCATGCACGGCGCACAGCATATCGAATTCTGGGCACTTCTGGCCATTGGCTTGCACTTCCGTTTAAATGGCATTGGTAGGAAGCCGGTAGGGCCGGGTTCGAGTTCTGGGTTCTTACAGGTGCCAACGTGGGCGTTGCGCTCGAATAACCAGAGAGAAATTAAATGAAATGTGAGAGATAAACATGATGAAGACACACACAGAGAAAAAGTAGAGTGCTTGTACGGATTTGTAAATATTATACATTTCTGTTTGGGTAAGCAATTTGGCGAGGCTCTCAGGGGCAGTGTGTGGGTAAATCTACTCTACAAAATGTTCTGAGAACTTTGAAACTTGAATGGGAAATAATCCTTAAATAATCTGTTTATATAATATAATAATAATTTATAATATTTAGTATAATAATATTTAAAAATATTATAATTTAAAAGATATATAATATCAGTATTAAATTGTCCAAGCATATAAAATTAACCATAAAGCACTTCCTACCTATGACACAAATAAAGTTAAATACTTCTTAAAGACCCAATATGGTGTTGTTATAAATAAAGTAAATCTAAAAAAATATATAATATTTATAAATTATATATAAAAAAATAAAAATAAAATATTATAAAATAAATAATACATTTGAATATTATTTAATATATATTATATATATTATATATATATAATAATATAATATAAGTACTAAATAACTGAATTTAAGCTGTCTTGATAGATTTTCTTGCAATATCTTCCAGTGTATTTAGGGTAACAGTGTGAACATCTCTGCTTTACACAAATAATAGAGATTTTTATGGAATCGAATCGAATCGAAATTTTTAAAATATTCAGAGAAATATCCTTTAACTTGATCAATAGAATAAATAAATAAATAAATAATAAATAATTGAATTTAATCTAAGCCTTGATGGATTTTTCTTCAATATCTTTCACTGGCTATAGGAACATTTATAGGAACAGCACATTTTCAGATTTTTTTTTAATATTCTAAGAATTATAAAACAAATAACTTAGGCAATATAAATGCCTTAAAATAAACCTAAGCCTTGATGGATTAATGGTTGTATTTATGGCAATATATATCACTGTGCTTGGGGTAACTGTGCGGACACCTTTTGCTTTACTTAAACTATTGAGAATTTCAAAATGTTTAAAAAGTATTCTGAGATTAAAAATTTTAAATATCAATAATTACTAATTGAATTCAACTTGAAATATCTTTCACTGTGCTCAGGGTAACTAAGAGAAAGAGAGACTAACTGGGAACAGCTGCTGCGTGTCTCTGTCGTCGCTACTGTTGGAGAAAGTAAAAAAAAAGAAACAGTCAAGTCTCTCTCTTGTTAGCCTGGCGAAATTTATGTTTATCACCAGAGCAGCACGCACACAAAAATGTAACTAGAAAATTATGATGGCAGAGACCCCGTTTTCTTTTCGGGCACGCAGCGCAGCAATTGAAAGCGGCACAATAAATACAATAATCATATGGAAGACTATTTGAATAGCGAGAAAAAATCAAATGTTAAAAACGCAGAAACGCACGCAAGAGGAAAATCCAAGTAAATGGAAATCAACAAACCACAAAATTGAGGCCTAGAATTCGCACTCAAACCCACATTTTTCCGTCGGAGGGAAAATCTGGCAAGGAGAAAGCCGCTGCGGCCAATCATTTATGATTTTTTAACGCCTTGGGCTGATTGCATACATTATGCTCGCCATTTAATTGGCCTTCTTCTCCCATTAATCGATTGAGCGATGTGCAATAAGTGAAACTTGATGGTTGAATGGGAAAACTCGCAGCCAAATGGAGGTTCTTGGGGCCTTTGGCGTTCTTTGTTTGGTTTTTGAGACTTTTTTTGCTTGAGTTTTTTACAGAAATATGTTTGCTGTTATACAAGTTACTAGGAAATATATTAAATTTGGTGGGAATTTTATATTTTCCGATATTTTATATACAGTCGTTGACAGCTAATTAGAAAGATGGCTATGCTCGGTGCATTTGCTTCGAGAAAATGATAAACAGACGATTTTTTAGACCAGTAATATTTCTAATATCTTCTAAAAATAACACTTTTTAATAAATAATAGGGATTCACAAAATATCTTTCAGATTTTTTTGAAAAAAAAAATTTTTGTGAAAAAGTCGTAAATAACCCCGTGCCAACTAATTAGAAAGATTTTAGACTTGTATGAAAATTTTTAGTTTTTCCTTTTATTTTCCAACTATTTTGGTATATATTTATTTATAATGTCATTTATGATTGGTATTAGCTAACTTTTGTTGCCAAGAAGCTCCATATCCTTAACAGGACTAATTCAAATATACTGATTATGTATAAATTCCATTAGAACCTTAAAGTGCCTGAAATGTAGTTTTTTTTCGTTTAGATCAATCCAAATTGCACAAATATTATACATCTTAATGAAAACTACGTTGAAGAAAACAAAATGGGCACTGAAACACTCAAAAAATAACGGTAAATGTGCAAAACCGTCCCCAACTTAGACCTGCTAAAAAGCTAACCAAGTCGAAAATAAATTCTAAAAAACGTTGTATAGATAAGAAAATTGTATATTTGTATTATTCTACTTCTGAATGCTGAAATTTATTAATAAAAATTAATTGTGTAGGGCTTGGACACGAATAAAAGAAATACTGCATAAATCCATAACTCACAAGTGAGACAAAATTCCCAACTACTAGGGTACACGTATTCGTGTGAATAGTTTTTGGCTTTAATCACTTAAAAACGACCACAAAAGTATTCTTACATTTGGAATCTTACTAAATAACAATAAAATTATCGATACGGATTCGATTTAGGCATTTGCTAACTCAAGAGCTGGAAAACAAAAATCTGAAGTCGAATATTTATATAATTTCGTCACTGTATGTTAGAGATTCGTCTGGTATTCCAGTCAATAGAGCCCAAGCCATACAGAAAATATATTTTTTAATACATTTCGATATTATGAATCTGAGTTATGATACATTTTAATTTTAAAATGGCCATAGATTTTCTTAGAATTAATTTTCGACACGGTACGGGTTTTTGCTGTCAAAAGGTGGATACCATTTTTCGCTGATGCCGTTATTTTGTCTGTGTTTTTGGTACATCTATTTTTTTTAAATCATTGTTTTTGTCAAAATAAATAATATTATGCAATGTAGACGGGTAAATTACACAAAAAGATGCAATTTTTGGATTTATAAGCTTCTTAAAGGATTCATACAGGGAAAGCATACTTGACTCAGTGCTGCCACGGATAGGGAGCTTCTTGGCAACAAAAGTTAGCTAATACCAATCATAAATGACATTATAAATAAATATATACCAAAATAGTTGGAAAATAAAAGGAAAAACTAAAAATTTTCATACAAGTCTAAAATCTTTCTAATTAGTTGGCACGGGGTTATTTACGACTTTTCACAAAAATTTTGTTTTTCAAAAAAATCTGAAAGATATTTTGTGAATCCCTATTATTTATTAAAAAGTGTTATTTTTAGAAGATATTAGAAATATTACTGGTCTAAAAAATCGTCTGTTTATCATTTTCTCGAAGCAAATGCACCGAGCATAGCCATCTTTCTAATTAGCTGTCAACGACTGTATGTTCAAAGAGTAAAATTATTGTACAACTTGAAGAGTTCTTTGTTTCCAGTTTATTTACATGGAAATTCTTATAAGGTTATGTGGGTTTTTATTCATTTATTCACTCTCTTTCTCGGGGGCGATTTCTCTATTTTTCCTCTCTATCTCTGTCTTGATCGCAGGTGGAAAACTGCCACCCCCGCGATAGAGGAAAAACACCCACAGCTGCTGCTTTCAAACAAAACGTTTTCATTCCCATTTCATTTCTATGCCATTTCCATTCCACTTCCAATCCATTTCCATTTCATACCAATTCCACTTCCATTGTGTTCCTTTTCCCAATTCCATTATTTTCGTATTCCACTCCCATTATATTCCCTTGCCATTTTCATGCCATTTCGTTTCCGTTTCGTTTCGATTCCGTTGCACCAAAAGTCAACGAGCGTAAAATTGTACAAGTTAAAAGGAAAATTTAAGCCAAAATAATTAAGAAGGAGTGTGTGCGTGTGTGTGCCTGTGTATTATTTATGTTTTTCCCTGCTCTTATAGAGCACAAGTGTGCGCTGCGCAGTCGCGCGTGTTCAAAAGAACGAAAAATTCAAAACAATAAAGGTGAAACCAACGAAAAACCACTTGGAAAAATTAGCCAAAACAATTTTCAAGTCGTCGAGCCTTTGGATTATACATGTATATTATTTTTATACATACATATTCTTTTTTTTTTTGTGGTGCAAAGGGAAGGAAAACTAAAAAACTCGCTTAGAGGGCCAACAACCAACACGCCATGACCATAAATCTTAATTGCCGCCGACGCAGGCAAGCGAAACCGATGTCAGTTGGTGTCAGCCAAAAAAATATAACTAAAAAACAGAAACAGCCCTGCTTACACAAGATCATATCCCACAGATACTTAATATTCCACAGAATACTATGGGAAATGTCCTGCAGATAGTTTTTGTTTTTAGAGAGAAAGTCTAGATTATAACAAGGGTTGCTTACGATCACAGTTTATATTTAGTATAAAATCCATGGGAAATATTATTTTGTTTTTTAATTAAGAGACCTTCTCTTAATAAATATTATAAAGGTTTCAGTAGAAGAAAACAGTATAAAGAAGATATTACCTTCTTATTCATATAGAACTGATAAAGAATATTATTGTAAGCTTCAAAACAGTTTAAAATATTTATTATCATACGTTTTTGGATATTAAATTGAAAAATTAATATGCAATATGATTTTTCAGTGTAAAAAATCAGCAGAAATAGCTAAGACTTCCTAAATAAATAATATATAATTGAATAAATAAATGAATAAATGAACAAAATTATATGAAAACATTAAACAAGTGAAAACTTACGCTTTAGAACAAAATAAAATAATAATAAAGCTATACCTAATCATACCTAAAAAACCATTAAAAATCTAACAATAAAAGCCAGGCCATTCAGTACTTTGTGACAATCCTTCGCGAAATAAAATAAATAATATTTAAATAAAATTAAAACCCTTTTGTGCAACAGGAAGAGACAATGTCAAGACTAAAGAAAAACTGAACAAATACCACTTCCAAAAACCAACTTAAAATATAAAATCAAAGTAAATAATTATCGAGGCAACTTAAACCAAAAATCACAAAGAGAAACCTACAACAACAAGGATACCAAAAAAATACACAAAAAACAAAACAAGAAACAGCAAACCAAATCAACAATGAACTGCGGTGCTTTGCGTGCAATCAGCGACGAGGTGCATATGCAGACGACGACGACGACGAACTCAGCCTCATCCTCAGCCGAGAAGATGCACTCCATGCCCCGCTCCACGCCGCAGACCCACTCCCACTCCCACTCCCGCCAGAATGTCCAGCAGAATCCTGCCCAGTCGCGATCCCTGGAGCCACAGCAGCATCAGCCACCGACGACGGCCCTGCGACGGAGCACGATGCCACGTGGCCGAGGCTTGGCCTCCTGCCTGCGGGGCGAGCGGGATGATGCACCCACGCCGCCCATCCATGAGGTGCACTGCGATGTGCAGCAGTTGCAGCTGCTGCAGCAGCATCACTTGCAACACCAGGCCGCGCATAACCTGCAGGAGCAACTGCAACTGATCAAGGGATCCTCGGGATCAGCCTCAGGATTGGTAGTGGGAGACCAGGAGCGAGTGTCCCAAACGGGATCGGGTGCATCTACGCTGGAAACAGCGGGCAGGAGTAAGTAGAATGAAGGGTATATCTGGGATTATATATTTAGTAGTTTCGAGTGCAGAAATTATTTATTTAGAATTATGAAATGAATCTCTTGCTATCTATGCTTTGCAAGTGTTGAAAGTGCTAAGGTTCCCCTCAGATACTCCCAGTTCCAGTATCCGAGTTCTTTCATCTACTCATTCATCTGTCATCAGAGTACCCATTGTGCCCTGGATGACGGATGTGACATCATCGAGAATTCACAATCATCATCGCTTGGCGGGGATTGGTTGGATCGCTTGGATCGCTGGATTGGTCGGTTGGATCTTCGGTCACTTGGCTTTGAAGTCAATTGTGCGGCGGCATAATTTACAGTTGTGTTTGCACAGTTACGACTGATGACCCGCGGCAAGCGGATAATGCAACACAGTGTCGAGGAAAGTGTCAACGGAATAATAAGCATAATGGCCTTAGCGGGTAATCGCTTCCCAGACCCAGACTCAGACCCAACAGAGTCCAAGTCAGACCTGGGTCACCTACAACAATTGCTCAATTTATGAGCTTGCCCCATATCATCACTTGCAGTGTCTACACTGGGAAATATTCTCGATATTTATTGCTATTAAAAGTTGGATAATAGAGCTTAAATTTTATCTGTACTTAAATGTCTTTTATACTTTTTTTTAGTATAAAATAAGACTAGTTCAAGTTGTAAATATGATATTTGTAGAACTGTAAAAATATCGATAGTGGCTCCATCGATGTTTTTCGATACTTTTGGGGTTATTGCCGATACTTTGCTATAGCTCCTTAGAAAACTGCAATATTAGGAGTATTCTTAACACGTCACAGAGTGAATCTTGGGGGTATTCTTTTATAGTCTAAAAATAGTATATATTATGTTAAATAATAATCATTCTAAAAATGTATTTTCATTTGATATTCGAATACATGGGTAATTTTACCCATAAAAGCGATTTGTTACTTTTATAAATACCTATATAAAAAACATTTAATATTACAAAACATAAACCTTAAACCAAAACCCATAATTAACTTGTTGAAAATTGGTTTTCGTGTAAAATTTTGATGAGTGCAGCATTTGTATCTTTGTATCTCAAGCTTTTAAGAGCGTAGCAATTGTATCTTTGTATCTTGCGCCACCAATTCATATTTTGCATTAATTGAAACGAATTCATAACAAGCTGCCGGTCGGGGGGCTCTCGTTCGGTCAGCCACACTCAAAGGTCAGGCCATGTAAATGGGTCGAGTTTTGCAAAACGAACAAAACAAACAACATCTGTGGAGTGCTTTAGCCTTTGTCGATTTGCATTCAACACAACTTATCCATTTTCCTTTCCGTTCCATTGCAGGTGAGTACAAGTCGAAGACACTGCCGCGCATACATTTCGATACGGCGCTGAACGACACATCTCTGAACGAAGGTAACACCGCACAGAGTGCCCGATTGTGGCACCTAGTAGACTCCCTTTCAGTTGACACTACTATATAATGGGCACATTAACCGTCACCCGTCATCCGTCACCCATCCACCCAGACCCATCACCCATCACTTACTCATCGGGCATTCCGACTCGCGTATCCGTATCTCAATGTCGCGACATTGTTTCCCCCGATTTCCATATACACTCATACATATATATTGTATGTGGCGCTAAAACGCTGAAAAACTCAAAGAGCAGAGAGACCTAGAAACCCACAAATGCTGCGACACTTTCTGCCGGCTCAGCGTGAATGCGATCCGGATCGCTCAGAACTTATCAGCAAGTGTATATTATAACTTAATATGCCATAAATGTTGATGATCAGTGACATAACTCACTGAGCTGTTCATTCAAAGCCCAAGTTTTCGGGTGATTTTGGGGGATCAAAGGAATCACTTGTTTACAATGACTTGTTTTCTTCAAAAGAACATTTGCAAAAATAGTTGTACAACTCAAAAAGTATTCAATTCTTTTTTTTTTTTTGTGAGTTTATAGATCTTTTCATAGTCTTACTAGGTACATTTTGGAGTATATTCAAAGATGAACATTTGCAAAAACAATTTAAAAAATCAAGAAGTACTCCTTTTTTTTAGCGAGTTAATAGTAATATTCATAATGTTTCTGTGGGCATTTATGAATATATTCAAAGATGAGAATTTGCAAAAACAATTATACAAATCAAGAAATACTCCTTTAATTTTTTTAGCGAGTTAATAGAAATATTCATAATGTTATTCGTTTATGAACTAAGATAACCCAGCACTCCACAATATTTTCAAAAAATCAGAAAATACTCATCTCCTTTAAAAGAACAACTCTCAAGATTTAGCAATAGTTTTGCTAATTTAACCGGTTCATTATTTTGTTTACTGTGCAAAACTCAATAAAAAACCAAGGCCTATTATTAATTTTTATGTTCCCTTAAGGTTTACTTTACGCAGATAACAGTAATTGGAAGCCCGCAAACTTTTCAAATTCCTCAAGTGAAACCCGTCCGTCCGTCTGATCTAAATAAATTATGTATCAATCGAAGGCTGACATTCAACTGTCTGTCGCTTAATTAATCGTTGCATTAATATTTATAAATAACAGTTGGAAGTAATTGATTTGACAACTTGTCTAATGGGCTTGGCTTCATTTGGATTTTTTTTTTAACTTTAAACTAGTTTTGAAAATGCACAAGTGCAGCTTGTTTCCATTTGACTAAACAGTTTAATGAAATACAAACAGAAGTGCTAAATATTTATGAACATCAGGCGTAATTAAATATCATTAATCAAGTTCTTTGGACAGTGAAATAGATCGTTTTATTAGTGACTTAATTAATTTTAATTTAATTATTTTTCTAAGGAAACAGACTAGATGTCTACATGACATGGAAGTTACTTTTGTCAACCCAAAAAGTATGCTGCACTTATGTGCATTCACATACAATGTTACTTATGTAGAGTTGTGTAGAATGGAGATTTTTTTTGTTTTTCAAAGCATTTAATAATTGTTTTAACTAAGGATATAATATTAATATTATTGTTGCAATCACGGTTTATAATTTTTAAATGATCCGGAAGCAATTAAAACGCTTCTTTGAGTAGTTTTTACCACCCAATCTCTGCACAAACACTACTGATCTTGTGAGAAAAGCATTAAATGATGAAAGTTGTTCAGGAAAGCCTCATAAAATATATTTTCAACTCAAAAAGTTTATAGAACACTTAGAGCTGGTGGTGGACGGGGATTACCCTTCAGAGTAACGGTATTTCAAGAGGCAGGATGTGGCTCTTACATGTAATGATCGCGCTTGGCCAATGGGGTTGGAAATAATAGGGGGTGTTATTATTTGTTGTCAACCCGCGCGCACTCGGTGCCTCGCCCTCCGTTCCAACAGTTCATTGTGCCCTGCCTTAAGGTTGCTGCAAATGGAAATGAAAATGGAAATTGGAAGTCTTTCGTTTCGCCAAGGCGAAGGCGGCGAACGTGTCGCATAAAACCCCATAGTCACGCACTTCCGCAGTGAAAAAAAGAATAATAATAAAATAAACTGGAGGTGAGGAGCGAACCGAGCGTTACGAGGGAATTAGGAAGTGGGGAAAGGGGTGTATGGAGTAGGGACTGGTATGGGGTTCCCTCTAATTTGTATTATGCGTTTGCCCGGCTGCCCAAGTGTAGCACCTCGCATACAGGAGCGGGCAGAATAATAGTATTTTTCAGTCTTTAAAACATATTTTTTAAAAACAAAAATGTACTAGTTAATAGAGTTAGTAGAGGTTTAAGAAAGGAACTATTAACTAAGCTCTCAATGTTGGGAAAAACATGCAAAGCAATTCTAGTACCTTTACCTATTTTTAGGGACAAGTAAATCAAAATTTCTCAAAAGAACTCCTATTCTTTTGACCCCCGGCGTGTGCGTGGCTTATTTACATAAAACGCACGCACTCACATACACACACACAGCCACGAATAGGTATACC
Organism: Drosophila jambulina; assembly: GCA_018152175.1. Taxonomy (NCBI): domain Eukaryota; kingdom Metazoa; phylum Arthropoda; class Insecta; order Diptera; family Drosophilidae; genus Drosophila; species Drosophila jambulina. The sequence continues at coordinate 6,322,901 of JAECXH010000006.1, forward strand.
TGCTCTCAATTAGATCAATTACGAGGCACATTGCCACTCACGCCCTTATGTTGCTTTTGCTTTTTCGTCTCCGCTTTTCTTTTCCTTCTTTTTTTTTGCTGCTGCCGACGCCGCCTGCTTTCAATTGAATTTCTTACACTCCGCTGCGCTACTCGCCAGCAAGTCGGGCATATTGCATACAGCAGGGGATGCATAGGTTCGTGGCATATGGCTAATGGCGATCGCTGCGTGCGGTCCAGGCGTTTGCAATTGACATTGTAGGGCCAACTCGCACAGCGGGACACTTTTCAATTGCTTTCTCTTGTGAATATTAAAAACAAAGGAAAAAAACCAATAGAATGTTCTATAGCAGTTTGGTTCTCTATCAGCAGTTGATAGTGAAATATTTGTATATTAATTATATATAATATTATTATATTTTATTGGCTTATTTTATTCAATAACTAGTTAGATATAATCGATCCAGCAAGTATATAACAGGGGTCTTAAATGATATGCATATGTGGTTGGGTATTTGCGATCTATGTGACCTAACCAACTGCAACTCCCTTCTGTGCGCGCTCTGCTCTCTCAGTCTCTCCCTCTCTTAACGCCTGCCTATGGTTTGAGCCTCGGCTAAAATCGAGCAGAGACAGCTATCGAGCCGATCTTGGCTTAAGTATTTTTTAGTGTATTTTTGTAAGCTTGATGGTTTTAACCAGCTTTAGTGTGCCACCACAGAGTTTTTTTTTACACAGAATTAGTAGCAACTTAGTTGCTTAACTGCGCGCTTTGTTTATACTTGCTCTATTTTATGTATCGGTTTATTTACAAAATTAATCAGAAACTGCGCTGGATTCTTAGCGGAGTTTTGAACCGCCGATTGTGGGTATTTTTAAACTAAAAGTATCGGAGAAGAGCGGTGTCCAATCGATTTAGCTTAATCGTTATCGGGATCGAAACGGGAAAACGACGAGAACGCGCTCTCGCGTCGCTTTTTTATTTAATTGTAAATTTCGGATAAATTGCCTTCTTGTTTGTTATCCTGTACTCCACTTTTTTTTTTTGTTTTTTAAAAGTGTTTTGTTAGTGTTTTAACTTGGAAGAGATCAAAATATTCCCACCTTTTCCTGCAACACCACCGAAAAAAAAACGCATTCCTGCACACACCAAAAAAATGCGTTTGACCAGCATCTGTGGCCTGCGTGTGCATTAGTATTAGTGCAGGCGTCTCTCTCCCTCGCGTGCGCGGTGCGGGCAAGTGTTTATGTGTGTGTGGTGTAAGCTGCAACTAAAAACCGAAAACTAAACAGAAAAGAAATAAAAACTTAACCAAGCGACAATGTGATGCCAAACGGCGATAAAATAACAACAACGGGCGCGTGAAGCGAAAAAAAAACTGCAGATATACAAAGAGAGTGGAGAGCAGAAGAAGAAAAACGCGGAAATGCACTTGAGCGCATAATTTTTATAAGCCAAGCGACAAACGCACACAAAAAACAACAACAGTAACACAAGAAGAAGAAGAGGGGGAATAAATGCAATTCAAGAAGACGAGCAGCAGCAGAATAAGAAGAAGCAGCAGTGTCAGCAAAAAGGAGAAGAGAAGCAGAAGCATCGCTATCTCTGTCCCTCTCGTTCTACTCCTTTTGGGAGTATGTGTATGCACTACACTGAGAGACATTTGAGCCAACTATGTAGCTAGGATGCTAGGTAATTAAAAACCAACGAAAACTAGCACAAAATGTTGCAGGCAAGCACAGCAGCAGCAGCAACAACAACAGCGGTAAATACAGTAGCGGACATATCAGCAGCTAGCACTGCTGAGCAGAGCGAGACGCACGCCGTAGTGGTGGTGGCTACACCGGAAGAAAAATCCCAACGTCGCCGCTCCACATTCTATGTGCCTTTGGTGATTGAAGACGACGAGGAGGAGCATCAGCAGCAGCACCACAAGTCGGGCAGCAACTCCAGCCTCAGCAGCACCACAAATTCCCTGACCAACTCCCTTACCAATTCCGAAACTAAGTCGACCAAGAGCTATAGCCTGCGCAAGTCCAGTTCGGTGAAGAGCGGCGTGGCCAAGGTGAGTGCTCTGTTCGAGCGGAAGGGTGCAACGCCGGCCAAGATGTCGCCACCCTGCGGCTTCAACTGGAGCATCAGCGGCAGCGAGACGAATGCCCAATACTCCGACACCGATGAGGATGAGGAGAGCTCCACGGAGACGCGCCACCGCGAGCTCCTGCTCAAGTCCCTTAACACCAGTAATGCCGCCTCGCCATCGAAGCTCAAGCGGTATGGCATAGTCCTCAATGTGAGTATCTTCAAGCCCAGCGATTCGGATTCGTCTGCTGCTGGTGCTGCTACTGATCCTCCCTCGGCCTTGGGGCCAACTCCTGCCGCTGGAGCAGCTCCCAGAAGCCATTTTAATGAGGAGCATGACATTGTCCTGGCCACGCCGCCCAAAATGCAGGCTTTGTCGCAGGCGGAAGCCACCAATACCGCCGCTGGCGCCGCCGTACCCGCCGACTACGACGATGACTCAGAGATCAGTCGCATGCAGACCAACACCTCGACGCCCATCAAGCTGATGAAGTCGCGATCGCGGACAAACATACTGGCCGTGCCGCTGCCCAGCGTGGAACGGGGTTTGGCAAACAAGAAAATTAATAATAATATTATAAACTATATCAATATCTGCAATACCTCAACGATGGGAACCACCACCACGACGGCAACGACGACGACGACGACGTCGGCGACGACTACAACGACAACGACGACGACGCTGATTACGCTCCGTGCGAAATCAAAGACCCTGCCGCAAAACCTATCGCCGTCAGTTGTTTTACGCGAGGCCGCCGCTCTGGATGAGCTCGAAAAGAAGCGGGAGAAGCAGGAAAAACTGCAGCAGCAGCAACATCACTTGCATCAGCAGCACCGCCAGCTGTTTGGCGGCAGCACCGCCAGCCACATTTCCGGTGCCGGCGTCGGCGGCAGCGGCGGCGTCTCATCATCGCGGTATAAGCTGCAGACCAGCTGCTCGGCCACCTCCATACTAACGCACAGTTTTCCGCCCAAAAATCTATTCCTGCTCAAGTCCACGCCGAAACTCCAGGCGGACCCAGCCGCCCCGGCTATATGCTCGCCGCCGAAGAAATCCCTGAGCTTCATACGACGCGCCAACTCCACCAAGGTGGCCAGAAGCAATAGTCTGCTGAAACCGAGTCAGGGAGGATCCATAGCGGGCACCTCGTCATCGCTTGCCGGCGGCGGAGCAGGAGGCAGCTCGGGTGCCATGCACTCCGGCGGCGTCCTGTCCACCAGCTGTGCTGGTGGCGGAGACTCGTCCAGTGGCAGCAATCAGGGCAGCTGGGGCAAGCACTTTTATCAGACCTACGACGTCTGCCCGCTGAGCTTGGACGAGCTGAACTGCTACTTCCAGGCGGACCACTGCGAGGAGCTCATCTGCGAACGCTTCAAGATCAAGGATCTGGCCATACACATGGCATCCACGTTGGCAGCCGGAGGGGATCTCTCGGTGGCCACGGAGAATGAGACCACTACAGGAGGGACCACAACGGCGACGGAGGACGATGCGGGACATCATTCTGGTAAGGTCTCCCCGCCCCAAAGCAGAAACAGGGTTCTCTTAGCGAGCACAAAGTATTTCCTGTGCCAAAACCAACCCCTTTTTGCCATCGATCGCCCCATACCAATTTGCTTTCCTTTCGACTCGATTGCACACGATCCCCCTGGTTCGGGGTACAATTTTTATTATTTCTTTCTTTTTGTATCGAACAACGACGATCGCGTTTGGTATTCCCCTATCTACACCAGGGTCACGATAAGATAAGGTCCCCTCCTTCCCTAAACAAAAACAGTATGGGTCAAAGCAGTAGTGCCTTACGTTGTTCTTAAACAAATATCGCACAGAAATTTAAACAAATATCTTTCTTGATAGGAAGTTCATATACATGAAGAAGACTTCATGCTTGCTTTCAACGAAATAATTTGTGTAGCACAGTTTGATCACTAATTGGAAGAAATCAATAGGTACTTTATTTCTTTGAAACCAATCGCAAAGAGTAGCTTAAGGGATTATGCCAAAGTGATGTGCAGAACATAGAGATCCATTGTGTCATTGAATTTCCAAACGAATTACCCAAGAACAGTTGCCTCAAAGAAAACCTCATGAGTTTCAGTTTGATCAGCGATTCGGAAAAGGTACAGCCATCTTATGAAGACCAAGAAAAGAACATATATTTACAAGGAAATACAATATAATAAATGAAGGCATTAGTTGAGGGCTGTCTCTCCCTGATCAGTTATCTGTCTCATCTGCTAAGGACTCCTGCTTCAGGGACATTTTACACACACAAGGCCATGTTAAACTCATTAATTACAACTATGTTATGGCTAGTATTTTACTGCCAGATGTTGCCAGGTTTTTGGAAAGGCAGCTATTACAGTGGTCGCAGCTGTACAACGTACAACGACTCCTCTTTTCGTGTGTGGTTCACACTTTCTGGCGGCGTCGTCGTTATTAAGCCTTCCTGTGCGTTTCTTTTGCGACGTTTGCCATCATCCAGCCGGCCAGCTACTTTATTTACACACGATCAGAGGTGAAACCACCCTCCCCCACTCCGACACCTATTCGAGGATGTATATATATTTATATTTATATGTACATGTGTGGGAATTCTTTTGGAACGTAGCCCAATTGTGTGGCTCAATTGTAGCTCAATTTGATGGCCCCGGCAAGGCAGTGAAGCGTCGCACAATGGGCGTCACAGAAGTTGAGCAGAAAATAAAAATAAAGTTCTGAAGTTATAAAAAAAGAAGAAAATAATTAGGAATATTTATAATTATAATTATTATTATAATTATTATTATAATTATGTATAACATAAAAGCTAGATCCCTTTGTAGATTTCTTGCCGTGTAGAACTAGTGAACCCCAATGAACCGATCTGAAAGTGATTGGAAAAGCAACTACTTGAGTGTAAATTTATCTATATATCTATGTACTTCGGTGTCCACATCGGGGCATCCTCTTGCATTTCGAATTCGTATTCCAAGAACGCGGTTGGTGTTTCTTTCATACTTTTTTTTATCCATTGGCGACGTCGTCGCCGGTGACGGTGACTTCTTGAGTTATTCCCGCTGTGAATCGGAATCGGTTTTCTATACTTGGAACGTCGGGGATGGGGATGGGGATGGGGATGGATGGCCCAATGGTCAAGCTCATTGCATTTCAATGAGTTCGAGTGAGAGGCAGGCGGCGGCGGTACCGTTAAAGAGCCCATCGGTTCGCATTATCATCGAGGAAGTGTGGCCAATTCGATTTGCAATCATTTAAATGGGCACACTGCACCGGTGATCATCCATCCCACTGTGCGGCAGCGTCGTCGCTCTCTCGCTTTGGCTACAATTTCAATTTCGTTGCTGTTTCTTCTGGAGTTTTGTTGTTTTTTATTGTTGTTGCTGTTATTTTATTATGATTCACACACACCCGCACAAGAAACCAGTTTTCGGGAAGCGGGCGGTGTGGAGAGCAAGAGCGGTGGGAAAGAAAGAGAGCGGAGAATGCCAAACAAACAAGCGGCTTTATTTTAAAACTCAAATTTGTTGCTGGCATTATTCGCTGACGCACTGCAAAAAAAAGGGGTTAATTTAGTTGAGAAATAAAAAAGGAATTGTAGATTATATTGAAGGTTTAGGGTTAAAGACTGTAGTACGCTTTAAATAGGGTTAAATTAAATTTTTTGAAATTATTTAAGCAAAACTTACCCTTTAAAGCCATTTAATTATTTAGTATTTCTTGGGTATATTTAATTTCCTTGAAGTCTATTAGGAAACTATACATAGAACAACGTTCAAAATTACTTAATTATTTGGTATTTATTTGGTTTTTATTTGATAGTTATTTGGTTATTTAACTTAAACAATAAATAGCTTAAAATCTATTGAAAGTTTATTCAAACTTTGGTATTTATAGTATAACTTTAAAATATTTTAATTTTAACATTTAATAGCCTAATATCTATTAGGGAAAGTAACATTAAATAACTTGGTAAATGCTAAATTTAGTAAATATATTTTAAAGATTTTACAAGGAAAGTCTAAATGGTCAAAAATCTACAAAAAATCCTGTAGAAAATTATATGTTAAGAACATTTCTCATTTAGTTAGAAGTCATATTTTATTACACTTTTTTTTTATAAGATAAATGTTTACTTAACACATTTGCTAACTGTGAAAATGGTATAAAATCAGGTTAATCAATTAATTTTTTGTTTAAAATATATATTTACTGTAAAACTTCGGATTAAACAAGGAACATTAGTACAGATGAGACTTCTTGGCTCGAAACTAAAACAATTTCTTGCTTGTTCTTAAACAATGTCCACTCTGGCATATAGTACTTCCATCTTGATTTATGAGTCTCAAAGATCAAACTCTTAAAATTATTTTCACTGTAAATCAGGAAGAATTGTGTGACGCAGTCAGTTTGTAGTTGTTTGCCGCCTGCGTCTGGTGCGGTGCAGTTGCATTTTTATTTGTAATGCGATAAGGTTGGCTTTGTAGCTAACGTCCAGAGATATATGCATGTGCTAGGAAAATAAAATGAAAAATAAATAATGTATGTTTGTAGTTGATAGGAGAGTGAATGTGGCATATTTATGATTTTGAGAAGGTTCGAAAATCAAATGTATAAAATTGGTTTATTGATCGACGCGCTCCCTATCTATCGCTCAGCCGAAGAAGAGCGATACGGTTGCAGCCATTTATCTGCCACGATCGGGCTCTGTAGTGGTAGTAGTAGCTCCATTTATCAAAGCCCCGCTGACGGATCGTGAGATACGGCGGGTTTTGTACGCATTTTCTTTCCCCCATCCACATCCACTCTGTCTCTGGTTTACTTAACGCGCCGATAATTGAGCTGACCCTATCGCACAGTTAGCATCCGCCTGAGGGATCCGACCAGAAGAAGGTATTTCGTAAATCCCATCCGATACGAGGCGATACCGATCGCTTTCACTTGGTCTCTCTCTGTAATCCGTTTTAATTGCATGTCTCTTAGGGAAACCCGAAAAAAACCCAAAGAGGCAAAGAATTATTGTGAGTCAAGCGATGAGCAATATCTTTTGGCAGTAGAGTTTCATCATGATCGTGGCATGATCTCTGCGGTGAACTCGGAGGTGGGTCATCATCATCATCATCGTCAGCATCTCATCTGGCCAAAAAATAAAACATTTATTATTGCACACACACGTAATAGCACAACCTATATAGGGCTCTAACCTGATCTCTTGTCTGACTTCATCGCCCTGCTTTATATGTAAGTGATATCTCAGCCCACCTATATAAGTTACCAAAATTGGAAGGTCCAACTCTTATGGGTTTTATGTCGAAAACTAACTCATTTGATGGGGCCTGTATCTGCGAGTGTATGTACTGTAGACTTTATGGACTTTATCAGTTGTTGAACTCTCTTCAGGGGGGGTCAAGCATTGATCACACAGTTTCTTAGAAAGATGTTGCATATTTTTTTATGAGGGGGGCTGCTTCTGCTGGCATCTTCCATCAATCAGTTTTATTTCAAACAAGAAGATCATGAAAAAAAGAATTAGGCTTAATTGTCTATAATAAAGCATTAAAGTCTTTATAGTTAATGCATGGGAAATATGATAAGCTGCTGGGATAGCTAACCTAGTTTTATTGAGAATGTAGTGGGCATGTAGAGAGTTTCTCCAGAAGGATGTCATTTGTATAGATTAGATCTATTTCCCGGCTCTCCCTTTATTTATACAAGAAAAGCAATCCTTTTCACCGGCCTTCTCCCTACCCCCCTGTGTGGGGTGTGATTCGCTTTTCGCTTCTGTGATTTCATGCTTTCGTGCCTTTGTAAACTGTGTGTGCTTGGCATGCCTATTCTAGATTTGGCATGTCTATCTCTGGGGGCGTGGAACACCCACCTTGTACGAAATAGGTATAAATGCGCCATATTCGTCTCCTCACCTTCTTGTGCTTATATATACCTAAACATCATTTTTGTATCTTTTTTCGTCTCGTCTCGTTTGTTTGTTTTGCACGCCACGCCAGGCGGTGGCGAGATTAAGACGATGATACAGTTGCTCATCATCAACGGGTTTTGATCTTATATAGGAATATATTATACTCGTGCGTTGTCTACATTTTGAATGCCACAGAAGAGGCCCAAGATGACACAATTTCTTATTCTTTTTATACGTTTTCTGAATGAATGAATGCGGGTCTACATGGGCGAGTATGGGGTATCTGTTTGCATCTAGTTGGTGGCCATTGAAACGCGGAAGAGATCCCTACTGGGCAACCTCAACCCTTGCATGTCAGCTCCCCATAAAAAAAAATATCGAGAGAAAGGAGCGCTTAAAATTATGTTTGCTCTAACTCCGGATGAGTCAGAGTCTCGGAGTGGCTTCCCCTGGATTCACCCTGTTTTCCGGTCAACGATGTAGGTGGCCTGGCCTGCCTTCGACAAGGTCGCTTTGTTTTTTTGGGCTCGTTCTGGTCGGAGGAAGGAACGAACGCATGATGAAGGTAAAAAACTGGTTTCCAGATGCCCGGATTCCTACGGCTAGCTTCAGCTACAAATGCACTAAGGAAAAAGGGGTGCTTAATGCACATTTTGAATACAAAGGAAGCTTGACTTATACTCACTATACCCCTTTGTTTTCTCATAAATACTTGCCGTGAATTCAATTTATCAAAGTCTATTTTTATATAGATATATTGAAACACGTCTTAAGTTAATACATACATTAGTGACTGGTTATTCATAGCCTTTTAAAAACCAAATATATATATATAATTACAGAGAGAGAGAGAGAGTACATTCATTATTCAAGAAAACAGGTCTGTGTTTCTTAGTTTGATTCCCTGCAAATACAGACACTTTTCTTGGAGTGGAGAGCATCTTGCTGCGGTGGTAATGAGGCACATGATGAATCATGGATGGGTACCTGCCCCTGTCGCCGCCGCTTCAGTTTTCCATCCTCCCATCCAATCCGCTGGCGGCGTCTCCGGCTGCTGTTGTTATTATTCTTTTTTGCGGCAGGTGATGGCTCTACCGGAGCTGGGCCAAATTCAATCGAGCAGCTGCTCCTTTTCTTTTGTTTCGACGGTTCAAGAACCGGTTTTCTCGAGTCCAGAAAAACATCGAACTGAAACTGAACTCGGGAAAAGGTTGTACAAGTGCGGGGGAGGACGGACGTCGATGACTGGGAACTGGGAATTCATCATTTGCGGATTAAAATACCTTCCTGAATCACCTGAAAGATGAACGAGTGAACGAGGAGGGTCAATGTGATGTCAAACAATGCCAAGATATATGTGCACAATATGAGCTGTAACCGAGATAATCCTTACTAATGCCCATATCCTGCCCCTTTCCTTGCAGATACCTCCTATGAGAAGGCCTGTCGCCGCGGCTCGGCTCCCACAACGCCCATACTGGGCAGCAAACAGCATCAGACGGACAGCACCACCTCGCGTTTCACAAACTTCTTTTCCAAAAAGTGAGCGCTGCATCAATTACTCATGTTATTTATTGTATTCACTAATGATTTCTGTCTTTGTCATGGACGCAGATCCAATCCCCTGAAGCGTACCAAGTCGGTGACCAAATTGGAGCGGACCAAGCGCGGTTCCGGCGGACTCAGGGGCTCCCGCTCGCACGAGAGTCTGCTGTCCAGTCACGCAGTCATGTCCACCATAGGTGAGTGTGAACGAACCCATTAAATGGAGCTGCATGCCAGCTGCTTGGTTTACCCTTAAAGTGGGTTAATTATAAACTAATTAAATTGGTAGGGATTGTATATCAATAGGAAAAGTGATGAAAAGAGACAATATATCGACAAATTCAATATAATATAAAAATATACAAATATTATATTAAAATATTGTCAACTTCGAAATTGGAAATATCAAAGAATATCGCATTTTATGTGTAACATCAATATTATCGAAAGATATAGTTTCACATTTTATTTAAAGAAATTTTAAATATCAAAACTCATTGCATTTTAAATTAAAATATCGATATTATCGATGAAGATCAGAAAAGCTGAAAACTTGTATACCCTTGACGTTTGCAATTTGATCAGGGGACCTTTAATATAAATTTAATTACCACCTAACTCATTCATTTCGATTCTGAAATTATTATGCCATCAAAAAGACCTGCAAATTTTTAATTCTTTAAATCGATAGTTATCGATTTTGTTATATGTTTTTTTGGGCAAATCAAAGTTGTTTAAATGTCATAATTGGGCCAAAAATGCTTTAATTTCAAATCGGAAAGCTTTTCTGTGCTAGTTTTTAATAGTTTAATTAATCTGTACACTAAAATTAGGAATTCCAGAAATTAATTTTTTTTTTAAATTTTTGACAATTTTAACGATGTAACCCCTTATAAAATTTTGAAAAAATTGAAATAAATTTTTTCTTGGGGAAAACGGCTAGATCGATTCGGTTTTTGATGCTGATCACGAATATATATGATTTATAGGGTCGCAAATGACTCCTTCACTAAGTTATTGCTTCTGAAGTGTAGAAAAATGTATATTTTCTATCTATTTTATCGATAAAATTAATTTCGGCAACCTTATATATTATATACTTCCAAGAATAATAGTTTAGGATATGTTTCGACCCTTTCTGGCACAATTCGATATATAAAACGCATTAATCGATTTATCTAAACATTAAATCATCGATTTATAAATCGGATTTTGTCTCAAATATCGTTACACCATTTTCTGCAAACCCTAATGTGCCTCTTCTTCTCCTCCTCAGATCTCTCTTGCACGGGAGCTGTGGGCGTGGCACCGGTGCACCAGTCGGTGCTTGGCAGGCGCCACTGCTTCCAGGTGCGCGGCGGGCCGCGTGGCGAGCGTTACTACTCGTGCGGATCGCGACAGGAGCGCGATCTGTGGATCTACTCGCTGCGCAAGTCGATAGCCCCGAATGCAGAGCACACGCGACGCACCGACAACTCGCTGAAGATGTGGGTCTACGAGGCGAAGAACCTGCCGCCGAAGAAGCGCTACTTCTGCGAGCTGCAGCTGGACAAGACGCTGTACGGGCGGACGTCGGTGAAGCTGCAGACGGACCTGCTCTTCTGGGGCGAGTACTTTGAATTTGCGGACATTCCGGAGATCAATGTGATCACGGTCAACGTCTTCCGCGAGGTGGACAAGAAGAAGAAGCGCGACAAGTACCAGTTCGTGGGCTCCGTCAAGATACCCGTGCACGATGTCACCTCCCGCCTGCCCTGCGAGCAGTGGTATCCCATACTGAGCGACAAGGCGGGCGACAGTCTGGGCAGGACCTCCGGGGGCGGCGGCAGCGGATCGAAGGAGAAGGAGCAGCTGCCGACGCTGCGGATCAAGTGCCGCTTCCAGAGCACCGACATCCTGCCCATCAACGTGTACGCCAACTTCCTGGCCTACCTCAAGGAGAACTACAAGCGCGTGTGCGAGACCCTGGAGCCGGTGATCGGTGTGAAGGCCAAGGAGGACATTGGCCAGGCTTTGGTCCTGCTGATGCATGCCCAGGGCCTGGCGGGAGCCTTCCTCACCGACGTCGTGGCGCTGGATCTGCTGCGCGTGGGCGACCAGAGGCTGACGTTCCGCGGCAACTCGCTGGCCACCAAGAGCATGGAGGCATTCCTGAAGCTGACCGGCGAACAGTATCTGCAGGACACGCTCTCGGCGCCCATCAACGAGCTAATCCAGTCGGAGCGCGACTGCGAGGTGGATCCGACCAAGGCCAGCGGCTCCTCGGCGGGCTCCCTGCAGCGCCAGCAGGCGGCCCTGCGCGGCGCGGTTCGCGGCGCCTGGCAATGCATCTTCGAGTCGCACAAGCACTTCCCCCCGCAGCTGCGCAACTGCTTTGCCACGTTCCGTGAGCGCCTGCAGCAGCTCGGCCGCCAGGACATGGCCGACAACCTGATCTCGGCCAGCATCTTCCTGCGCTTCCTTTGCCCCGCCATCCTGTCCCCGTCGCTGTTCAACATCACCAGCGAACTGCCCTCGGCGCGCGCCACCCGCAACCTGACGCTGGTGGCCAAGACCCTGCAGACGCTGGCCAACTTCACCCGCTTCCAGGGCAAGGAGTACTTTATGGAGTTCCTCAACGACTTCCTCGAGCAGGAGGCCGGCCGCATGCAGCAGTTTCTCGAGTTTATATCGACGCGACCGGAGCACCCAGCACCCGATTCCATCCTCGACTGGGCCGGCTATATAGACCAGGGCAAGCAGCTGTCCATCCTGCACAGCCTGCTCAGCGAGAGCCTGGCCAAGCTGCCCGAGGCCAGGCAGCACGAGCTGGATCCCCTGCAGCACATCCTGGACGAGATTACCCGGGCCCGGGAGCAGGGTAGCCTGGGCGTGGCCATACCCGGTGGCTATTTGCCGGCCACCTCGTCCACGCACTCGATAGCCAGCGAGAACCAGGAGAATCGCCATCCAGGCGGCGGCGCCGTGGGCTTGCAGACCAATCCGGAGCAGCAGCAACAGCAGCAGCAGCAGCAGATGCTACCGCAGCACCAGAGCCAGCTGGCGCAGCCGCAGCATGCGATTGTCAGCAAGCCCTTGTCGGCGGAGAGGGGCATCATGCGGGGCGTGCTCACGCCCAATTCGCTGGAGAAGAACATCTTTCGCTACAATGATCCCACAGTGAATGGTTTGCTGCAGCAGCAGCAGCAACAGCAGCAACAACAGCAGCAGCAACAGCAGCAGCAGCAGCTCCAACAGCAGCAGCAGCAGCATCCCCACCATCAGCATCCGCTGCAGCTGCTCTCGAACTCCCAAACCTCGATTGCAGCCAGCAACCAATACATGAGCTCGCCCGGCGGCGGCCTGCAGCATGCCCAGTCGCAAACCTCGATGGCCAGTTCATCGCTCAATGGGAGCAGCAGCAACCTGCTGCATGCAGGCCACCAGGCGCAGCAGCAGCAGCTTGTCCACCAGCAGCAGCAGCAGCTTCATCAACACCACTGCCCGCCGGCGCCTCAGACGAGCGCCTCCAGCACCATGGAGCGCATGGAGCGCATGGATCGCCTCAATTATCCCTACATGGCCCACAATGGCAACGACTACGAGGCCAGCACGCCGTCGAGCACTCGCTCCAGGACACTGCCGCGCAATGGGAACCCCAATGGCTCCACCACCATGATGAGCAGCAGCAGCATCAGCAATAACAATAACAACCAGAGCGGCAGCTACGATGACATGCACGGCGAGTTTCAGATACAGATCTCCGGTCTGGACACGAGCAGTGCCTTTGTCTGCAAGTCCCCCACGCCCATGATGAAGTCCAGCCTGGGCGGCGGCGGCGGAGGAGGAGGAGGAGGACCATCCACTGGCGGGCGGAGCCACCACAAGCTGAATCTGGGAATACCCGATCATTCGGGCGGCTATGCGCGCAACAACAACCTCAACCCCAACTCGAATATGCCCAAGAATCTGGAGGATCTCGACGATCTGTTCAAGTATGCCGAGGAGCACGATGTGGCGGAGCCAGGCAGTCACCATCACCATCACGGCCAGAACCAGATGCAGAGCCAGCAGCAACAGCAGCAGCAGCAGCAGCAGGGACAGGGACAGCACCTCAAGCCAGGCGCCGGCGGGAAGGAGCAGCTCTCGGCGAAGAGCAGCCACTGCAGCTCCGGCTATCAGAGCATCTCCACAAATCCCTCGCCCTCGCAGTCCTCCAGTCCCGTGGGCAGCCAGCTGAAGGGAGTGATGGTTAGCGGACCCAATGGCCCGCTGGCCTTCAAGAATCCGTCCTATCAGCTACAGCCCCAGGCGGGCGGCGGTGGCGGCGGTGGCGGCGGCAGCTCAGCCCTCTCCTACCAGCAGCTGCAGCAGCAGATTGGCAGCCGACTGAAGCCCATTGGAGGCGGCTTGGTGGCCGCTAGAGCGGCGTTCCTCAACAGTGGAGGGACCCTGGATGCGGCCACCCTAACGCCCAGCTCCTCGGATGAGCAGCTATCGGCAGACAACTACTTTAGCTACGCAGCTGTGACGGCGGCGGGAGCAGGAATGTCTGGCAAGCTGGAGGCACAGCGCTCGCTCAGCGGCGGCAGCAGTTCCTCCACCTCGGCCTCGGCCTCCACCTCGAATCTGGGCAAGAGCGGCAACGGCAACGGCAGTGCCTATGGCCGCCTGAATGGGCCGTTGAAGCGGGAGGATGTCTACGGCAGCGGCTATGGCGGCAGCAGTGGCAACGTGGGCTATGTCGGAGGACACCAGCAGCATCCCCAGCAGCAGCACCAGCAGCAGCTGCAGCAACAGCATCGGGAACTGGAGCTGAAGCAGTATGCCGGCAGTGCGGCCGGCAGCGTGGGATCGGCCACATCGGCGGCCCAGAGGCGCCTCAGCCTGGATTCGGCGCGCACGCTGTCCGACAGCAGCACGGACACGGAGGGTGAGTGTGTGGCTCCTTCCTAGCTGGCGTTCTTTACTAACTCTTTTGGCTTTCCAGGTCACTGCAACCAGTTGCAGGAGGGCAAGCGACGCCGGCAGTTGCGCAGCAGTGGCGGCAGCAGCGGCGGCGGAGGAGGAGGAGGAGCTGGGAATGGCGCCTCCACAGAGCAGGGACTGGGCAAGGGCGGCTACGACCAGAACGGAGAGATCCAGCTGCTGCAGCAGACGCTGGACACGTTGCGTCACACCCTGGACCGCGACGAGGCGGAGGTGCGCGACGAGCTCTTCGGCCTGCAGCGGCAGGCGGGAAGCGCCCCTGGTAGCAATGGCTCCAACAACCTCAGCCTGCAGTCGGAGTCCACGATGCGCAGCATTATCGACAGGTGAGAATCTACCCAGTTGTTGTCTCTTCCGTCGAAATCCTTCAATGGATGTATTTAATCGAAAGTTATTTGGATTCCTCCCGCAGACTCATCACCATGGAGGAGGAGCTGCGTCGCGAGCAGCTGAAGATGTCCCTGGCGCTGTCGCACAAGCAGCGCGTCATCGAGGAGCAGGGCCAGCAGATAGCGGCGCTGGACGCGGCCAACAGCCGGCTTCTGAGCGCCCTCACTGCCCTGCGTCAGCGGTACGAGACGCAGCAGCAGCAGCAGCAGGCCCAGCAGCACCAAGCACCACCAAAGAACCAGAAGCCACAGTGAGCGGATGGATGGAGGAGGATACAGACAGGAGGAGCAGTAGGAGAAGCAGAACCCAACCCCAACCCAACCCCAAGCCAGGACCAAGACCTAGGATACTGACGGTGGCATCTTTTCGTTGTACACAAAACACACACATAGAATATATCATCGGGACACGTCGCGGTTCCCTGGCTTTTTTGTTTATTTTTTTTTAGCTATTTTTTTTTATGCTACACATAAATTATACTACATGTTTAATAATATATAATTACGCATAACATACACATACAGTTATAAATAATTTCTCAACCTATGTTTAAAAACGAAACAAAAACAAACCAACCAAGATGTGAAAATGCAAAAAGCAAAAGCTGTCGGTAAGCAGAGCAGTAAGATAATCTGAAAGGTAGAGGAAGTGGATCCGAAATGGAGGATAGAGCATGGCAGTATGAGAAAAAAAAAACAAGAACAAGTTTAAGATAATGAATAAAATTATAACCAAAGTTAGACAAAAAAAAAAGTGGGATGCTTTTGTTTTTCGGATTTGGTTCAGCTGGAAAAATGCGCAATTTGTATTTCAATTTCATTTTTATTTCCATTTTAAAGCAGCTGTTCTGGTTGTTGTTGTACAAAAAATCCAGACTTCAATCGTGCCAATTTCAGTACTAAATCGTCAATTTCGGGATTTCATGTACCAGGCGCGCAGAAGGCAGCAGTAAGAGGATTTTATTTAGCGCCACCTGGCGGAATTTTGTTGAAACAATGCTTTTGTTTGGCGCCCCCTGTCGGAATTTGTTTGAATCACACAGTTTTTACGAAATTCCGACAGGGGGCGCTAAACCAAAACCATGTTTCAGCAAAATTCCGCCAGGTGGCGCTTAATAAAATCCTCCTACTGCTGCCTTCTGCGCGCCTGGTACATGAAATCCCGAAATTGACGATTTAGTACTGAAATTGGCACGATTGAAGTCTGGATTTTTTTTACAACAACAAGAAGAACAAAATACGAAAAACTAAGTCCATTTATATAACCGCCAATTTCAAATTAGAATTTAAAGCGAATATAAGTTCCCGCAAAATAAATAACGGCCATATTTGAATTTGAATTTAAGAAATCGTTATGACTATGCTACCAGAGATGCTCATATATCAGTGATGCTCATCT
Organism: Drosophila jambulina; assembly: GCA_018152175.1. Classification (NCBI taxonomy): domain Eukaryota; kingdom Metazoa; phylum Arthropoda; class Insecta; order Diptera; family Drosophilidae; genus Drosophila; species Drosophila jambulina. The sequence goes on from JAECXH010000006.1 coordinate 6,339,202, forward strand.
AGCTATAATGCACTATTGGGAGGAGAATTTGCCACTTGAGATGCTCATCTGGCTATTTTGCACCATTGGGACAAAATGGCATATCACTAGCCACTAGTGATGCTCATCTAGCTAAACTGCCTTATTGGGATTTAATGGCATCTCAATTGCCACCAGAGATGGTCATCTAACTAGATTGAACTATCGGGAAAAAAAGGCATCTCTTCTGCATTCGGGAATATCATGCAAGTTTGTTTGTTGCCTTTTAATTATTTATTTAATCGTGCAAAATTTGACATGCTATATGCGTTCTCTGCCGTTGGTTCGCTGAAACTATGCAATTTTACATTTTACATTTCCGTTTGAAACGGAGTACAACCAATACAACTAATCCATTCTTAGATGGCGCCAGACAGTCTGTTTTTAGGAAATAATTTTATCAAAAAAATTCTAAAAAAATAAAACAACGTTAATTAAAATCTTAAAAAATATTTATTTTCAGGATGTTCATATAATAAATGTTGTGGCATTAAAATTTCAAAGATATTTTAATTTGTTTTTTTTTAATTAAAAAATATACGTCAAAACCAAAGACAGGAAAGATTTGGACCTGGAAAGATTTTGGAAATTAAAAAAAGGTTTGTTTAAAATGTTATTATAATATTTTATATACATTTACAACTGCTTTAGAATTCAAACAATCATTGTCACATTCTTAAATAAATGTTCTTGTTTCATTAATATTTATTAATAAATTTATTATATTTTTGAAAAACTGTGCACATTTGTAAAATCATAAATTTAATTCAGTTCAAATTAGCCTTAGCTTAAATAACTTCATTTAAAAGGCCGCAGAAAATGTATTTTAGTTAATGTTAACGTTTCTAAAAATATTAAAACATGTTTGAAATTTTCCTTACGTTATTTTATGGTGTTTCATATTTATTTCAGTTTGAATTAAACTAAAAAATGTTTAAATAAAGGTATTGTATGCACCAAAAACGGCGTCACTTTTCTGCCTTGCGAGTCCTGCCGTTTATCAATAGGACTCTCCTAAGTGCGGTTTTACCTATGATTTTCCCAATTAACCTGTGTTTGTCCACTCTCGCTTCGTCTGGGCTGGCTTTACCTAAGCCCAGGCCCGAGGATCGCTTGAGGGTATTACGCAATAATAAAAACTGTCACCGGAGAAGAAGCCGGCGCCAGAGCGCCAGGGCAGGGACGATGCTGCTCACCTTAACCCTTAGGCGCAGGTAAAAATCCAAGCGAAGAAACTGCGACCCAAAGCCGGGCATCAATGGCGGGAAATTCCAGGGGCTTTCCACCCAAACTGGTCATTCATGAAAACGGCCTCGAAGGTTGCGTTGCGCACACGTGTTGTCAATTACCTGGCGGCGATCCCAGGGATCTGTCCGGCCTGGTGGCCAGGTAGTGAGTCCTGACCGGGTTTTCCCGCTGGTTTCTCTCGGTTTTGTGAATGAAAAGGGTCCCGGGATATATAAAGGCCCTGGCGCCGCTTTAGGGACAATCAGAAGCCAAGGAAACGTGAAGTGAACAACACATCGAGTCCTAGGAAAAACTCTGCACAATTATTCGAATCCAACTATCAACAACGAGTGGCAACATGGCAGCACCAGGAGCACTCAGGATCACCCTCAGCATCTCCATCATCGTCATCATTCTGGCCGGCAATGCGCTGGGCGCATCTCTCCCCTTCCTTGGAGGTCCCGCGCCAGGACTAGGACGTGCCCAGAGGATCGCCCAGTGCCGGGAGCTGTGCTACCGCCAGTCCCTGCCGGTGATCACGCCCCCCTTCCTCTGCCGCTCCCGGCCGGAGTGCTACATGTGCCACGACTACTGCCGCGTCCTGGTCGTGGTCCAGCAGAGCCTGGCCACGTCCATGTGCGCGGATCGAGAGTTCTGCACTCGCGGTTGCCGGGTGGCCTGCTCCTACCATCGGCTCCGGATATTCCAGAAGGAAGCGGGGAATGCGGTGCCCAAGCAGTGAGATGGTGACTTCTCTGGGGAACACCCTGGAGTTGCAGCCGGAAAACTACACGAAAAACTAACCGGAAAACTCTTCGGAATACTTGTATATAGTCTGCCTTAAGTGTACAGTTTAAAATATGTTTAATTTTAGTAAAGAATAAAAAAGAAACATTTACAAAAGTATAACTCATTGGGTTTTTAATTGCTATTAATTAAATATGCATTATTTAGTAACTGCAACTGATGATAACTGATAAGTAATAATTAGGGCCTCTACAAATTCTTAGTTTTTGGTTCCTTAGTTTTATTACTTTACATATTGAAAACTTTTAAAACATGCCAAAATGTAACATATTTTTACTATTTTATTTTCCCCTTAAAAATCCCCAAAAATCAGTAACAATCTTAGCATATTTTCCCTTCGAAAAACTGCTACAAATTGAACATGAAAACATATGAAACACAACTCGAACCAGAGCAGCCCACGATGATGGCTCGAAATTGCCCCGGAAAACATGGAAAACGTGTAAACACTTGCCAATTAGTTGTTGCTAACCAAAAATGATTATTAGTTAATAAAGAAAAAAGAAAGTCAGGGCAAGTTCAGAGGAGGAGGAGGAGCACCCGACTCTTCTCACGAATGGCAACGGGAACGGGCAGGGGAACTGGTAACTGGCCTCGGACTCGGACTCGGACTGAAAACTGGGAATTGGCCAGGCTGTTGCCGCCAGCTGTTGTGTGTTGTGTTGGCTTTATTAATCACCGGCGAGCGGGAGGATGAACATGAGCAGGAGCAGGAGCAGGAGCAGGAGGCCCAAAGTCCGCACGAAATAATTTAAGCTTGCATATTGAAGGAGAATGCAGAAGGAAAAAATTAAATTAAAAATGCGGCACATAGAAAAAGGAGCACAACAGGTGGCCAGTTGGCCGGATATTGAATGCTCCTTCGACTGGGACCGGCATATGGCACCGATCGACCGGGCATAGGTCCCAGTATCGATTCAGTATCGATTTAGTATCGATGCCAAAGCCTCGATAAGAACGGACGCACCTAACGGTCAGCGGGCACCCATTGTAATCGAGGCCGAAACAGAAACAGAAAAAGCGGCGACGGCAGCAGCAGCAGCATCAATATTTTTGTGACCGACACCTAATTACATAATTACACAAAGGCGGCCAGCAATGGGTTAACTTTAACACCCGGCTTCCCCCGCTCTCTCGGCTGCCGCTACCCAAGCTGTCACATAAAACCGCGGCGAGCGCATAAAAAGCACCAACGATGATCGTAAAAAAATCGATTTGAAGTCCATAAAAATCATATCATACAAATTTTTATATGCCATGCTCGCTTTAAAATGTCACGTCCAGTGTGGGGGGAGAGGGGAGGGGCGCACGGAGGGGATTTTCGGGGGCATTAACGAATGAAAAGTGGAAAGAAAACAATATTAACAAAAGAGCAGGTATCACTTTGGGGGATACCCTTTTTTACATAGACGAATAAGGCTATACTCTTAGAATGTTTACTTAAACTTAACACGTCCTAATAAAAGAATAAATAAAGAAGAATATTATATTGATCGTCTATAATTTAACCTTTGCTAGAGGTTAAACATATCGATAAATATCGATTTACAGTATTGATCCCTTTATAAGTTACTTTTCGAAGCATATTCTGGTTAATAATGGAATGCTTGCCAAAGGTCTTATATTTTCCGATTCGTAAATAAAATCGTCTTTAATTTAATAGACAAGTTAAAAACCAAAACAAAAATAAATAATAATAAAACATATCTGTAAATATCGATTAAAAATACCCAGAATGTGAAAATACAAAAACAACGATTCGAAAAGAATTATTTTCAATGGAGAAAATAATCACTAGATTTTTTAAATCCCCTACAAATGTGTTTAAACGATTGCCACAAAATGTATATAATTTTAATTACTGTAGGAACAGTATTTAAAATATGTTAAGCCAATGTTAAATTTTAGAAAAATAAGAAAAACAAAATTACAAAAGTAATTGGGAATCTCAGACATTTTGCATTATATTTTTAAACAACTTAGGGATTTAAAACATTTGTAATTTCTGTAGCATTCCGAATAAGTTTATAAATCATATACATATATTATATTATTATAAACTGGGTAATTAATATTATAATGAAATATTTATAATTATATAATATAATATAATTAATTACCAATATAGAATAAAATGAATATAGCAATACCTTAAAAAACTTATTTTCTAAGCTAATTTTAATGATATTTTCTATACACACATATATATTAAATATTATTTAATAGAAACCATAAATAATTTGTATTTTTTTAGTACAGAAAATCAAGATACTTAAAAATATTCGTAGTATTTAAATAAATACATAATTAATTTAAATAAACTTTTGCTATATTTTCCATAAATTCCCTCCCCAAACTGATCTCAAAGCCCCTGGAAAAGTGCATCTACCTCTTTAGAAAACTAAGAGAATCCCAAAGCGATTTCCAAATGGAAAATCTAAGCAGCGCTTCTTTTTTCTTCTCTGTTTTTTTTTTTTTTGAAAGCAAATTAAAAGCCACGACAAATGGCGCAAGAGGAATGACAGATAAATTTTCTATTGACCAACAGGTGGATGGGCATGGGGATTCCTAACTCATCCAGCATCGGCTCCAGCTCCAGCTCCAGCTCCTCCTCCCACCTCCTCCCTGCCGCTGCCACTCCGGCGAATTGAAAACTTTTCTCGATGATGCAATAAATTCACAGATAAATGTTAATTTACGAGTGAAGGGGGCGAGGAGGAGTCGGAGTCCGAGTGCGACAGGCTGTCTGCCCTGGTCGAGGAGGAGCAGAAGCAGGAGGAGCTGGAAAAGCAGGAGGAGCAGAAGGAGCAGGAGGAGCTGCAGGAGCTGGAGGAGCAGGAGGAGCAGGAGGTGCAGGAGGTGCAGGTGGTGCAGGAGGAGCAGGAGCAGAAGCAGGAGGAGAGCTCCCCAAAAACCCTTTGAGATTATGATTATTGAAATGTTTTTCGAGGCAGCCGCCCGTCAAGCGAAAGGCAAGGCGGCGGGCGTGCAAATCACGAATTGCTGTATCCAAATCCGGATATTTATACATGTACAGCTCCAGCTCCGTCTCCAGCTCCGTCTCCAGCTCCATCTCCAGCTCCATCTCCAGCTCTGGCTACGTATTAATTAATTATAAAGCAGCGGCTGGGGCAGAGGCAGCTGGACAGACGCCGGACACCTCACCTCCGTAACGTGCACGAAGGTGAGAAATCAATTTTCAGTATCTCGCTTTGTGTTTAATATTTTTCCAGTGAAATGCGCCGCCGCCGCCGCCAACGACCATGATGAGCCTCACTTTTGGCTGAGTTTTCAGCTTCACCTTCGGTTTCTGAGCCCCGGGGCAGCGTTTGTGACTGGAGGAGGTTCGGTGAAGGCTTAGGTGAAGCTTCAGGTTCAGGTTCAGGTTCAGGTTGAGGTGAGGTTCAGGCACTGCCAAAAAATATAGGTCACAGTGTCTTTTTTTATAAAAAATATACAAAAAACTAACTGCAGTTATTTAAAACATAAATAAAACATTAATATATAGCAGAAACACATTGTTATATACATTTCAAGATGTACTTAAGGGTTGTCTATACTTTAACCTCCGTGAAAGTAAACCAATATCGATAAATATCGATATGAACTTCATGAATGCTCATTTTTTAGGTTTTCTTAAGACCATAACATAGCCAAAAAGCATAGGTTTGCCAAATAACATACTTTGTACGATTTGGCATTAAAATCTTAATTAATTTCCTATAAAATATTAAGAAATAAAAAATTTCAAAATTTTGCCAAAAATTCCAAAATTTGAAAGGGGTTACATCATTAAAATTGTCAAAAAATCGAAAAAATTTTAATTAAAAAAAAATTTTAACTGATAACACAGATTTATTTATCGTATAAAAACTAACCTAGAGCCACTTTCCGATTTAAAATTAAGTCATTTTAAGCCAAGTTATGGTATTTTTAAACTTTGATTTGTCCAAGAAATTATTATATTATCAATTTATCGAAAAATATCGATTTAAAGTTAAATTTTTGAGGCCTTTATTGATATTATTGTAAAATATCATTTGTTTTCCAAGTTGTCTTTAAAATGTATATTAATTAATAATAAAACATTTAGAAAATCAAAAATTTGCTACATTTCAAAACATTTCAAAAATCATTTAAAAGTTAAAAAATTTAGAATACTTTTAAATATTCAAAATTAAATAAGGGGTTACATCATTAAAATTCAAAAATATAACAAAATGTTTGTAATTTTCGAAATTTTTAAACTGAAAATGAAGACTTCAAAATATTTTAAATACTTCAACAGAACGGCTTTCCTGATCAAAATTAATGGCTTTTTGGTTTAGTTATGGTGTTTTTAAACTATGATTCGTTTTTACAAATATTAATATCATTCAAAATTAATGCATTTTAAGAGTAACACATTTTTTTCGAGTGTTTTTGTGGAGCCTGTGGATTTCTGTTTAGAGGTCTCTGTTCTGGGGCACGTAAATTAGGATAACAACGTGAAACATAATTATTACTTTGGACAGATATGGCAGCGTCTCTCGGTGGGATGAGTCCCGGATCCCGGCCTGCTCCTGCTCCTGCTCCGGCTCCTGCTGCCGATCCTGGACGGGCAGCGCTTTTGTGGCCCAAATAAATGTATTAAAGTTGGTTAACGCCTTCATTTCGCTTGGTTTCCTTTTGTTTTCATTGCTTTTTTTAGTTCTCTTGTGGCCCCAAGTAGGTGCAATAAAAAATATGAATTGTTGTTGTATTAAGATGCGACCCAGGCAGCAGGCAAAGATCATTCAACGCTTTTTACGACCCGCAACGAACTTCGACTCTGAAGTTTGCGGAATTCGTGTGAACTTTTTGGGCCTCTGCATATTGTTTGTGCGAATTAACCGTCGTAGGTCAGGGCTAATTCAAGGGAAATTGGTAGGAAATATGGTAGCTATAGGCCAGGAAAAGGGTTATTTGTTAAGGCGGAAGAGGGGAGTTTGGGGAAAGAATGGTTTTAGATAGGTCATTGAGGGAAATTCAGGGAATTGAAGTACTTATCCTACTCATCTTTATATTTATTTTAAAATATTTCAGCTTATATCTAGCTGTAATTCTTCTGTTCAAAACAACCCTCTTTCCGGCAGCTCAAATATAAATAAATCAAATTAAATTCCCATTCAAAGTTATTTCAATTTGTTCACCTTTTGCGCCCTTCGATGGCTTAATTGGCATTTGATCTCTGGACTCATCAGCTAATTAATGCCCGCCGATCCGCTGGACAATCCCCCACCAGCTGCGATCGCTGGCCACCCGCTGGATTCACAGATACCCAGATCCCCTTAGATCCCCACAAATCCCCACAGATCCCCAGAGATCTCCTGAGCTTCACAGATTCCAAGAGGAAATGCCACGAAATTGAAAATGCAAAACGAAATTGGCAAAGCAGTTTCAGTATTTTTTGTTTTATTGCTGTTTTTAATTTTTTTTTATATATTTTCTGTTTCTGTTTTCTGTTTCTGGTTTTCTGGAGGAGACCGTGGCCATGCGTAATGAAGACGTTAAGCTTGGAGCCGAGCTCAGAAGGAGCCTCAGCCGGAGCAGGAGCAGGAGCAGGAGGCGGCGGAGGAGCTCAGGAGAGCTGCCAGGCATACGTCGCCTTGCCGTTAAAGTCCAGTCCGAGTCCAGCCCCAACGCCACGGGCACAGGCCAGCTCCTACTCCCATCTGACCCTCTTTACTGAGTCCAGATGCACGGGAAAATAAATTTCTTTACTCTTTTTATATCAACAAATAAATCTTTAAACCTAAAAAGAAACCTTAAAAACTTTAATTTTGACTAAAATGTAACCCTATCTTTATGTTTGTTCTTATAAAATCTATATATATAAATATAGTTCCTCCTTAGATTAAGAAGTTTGGAGGACTTATATTTATGCAAGAAATTTTATAAGAACAAACATATAGATAGGTTTAAATTTTAGTCAAAATTAAGGTTTTCAAGGTTTCTTTTTTGGGGTTAAAGATATTAAAATAATTTTTAAACTTATGTACAAGTATTTTAAGTACAGATTTTTTTACAGATTTGACATACAAAATGCATATTCATTAATTTCGAAAAGTATCTATAGGAAAAAGATGTTACCAAAATGAAACCCCATATTTAAAAACTATTTATATATAATAAAAAGAAGTATTATTTATTAAAATTCAAAATATTAATAATAAGAATACTTCATAAATAAGAAAAAATATATTTTTCATTGACTTACAGGTACGTTTCCTTAAAAGAACCTCTGAAAGTTTCTGTAAGAAAGACCTTTTTTCAGATGAAAGAATCAGACTTAAATATATAGAAAATATATATAAAATATAATAGAAAATATTGTAGAAAATATTATATAAAATATATAATCAATTAACTAATTTAAAATACATAATAAATACTTACCGGTAAATATCTCTTAATATATCTCTTGAAAGTATTCCTCCAAAAGTTATATAACATATAAAATCAATTCATTTAATATTAATATTAAAAATACATAATAAATACTTACTGGTAAATACCTCTAAAAGTATCTCTGAAAGTATTTACAAGAAAAATATCCATCCCCCTACTTACATTTATACAATATTCTATAAAATAATATAATAAAATATAAAATTAATATAATAATAATAAGGAATATACTAATAATAACAAATATAATAATAATAACAAATACACATAACACAATCTTTTTATGTCTTCCTTGATTTACAAGTCAAAATCTCTGAAGAAAGAAGAAAGAAAGAGATACTTCCAGATAAAAATTTTCAAACTTAATAATAATAATTTAAACAATTTAATAAATAAATTTTAAATTTTAAAAATAATAATAAAAATGCCAAAAAAGTCTTTATAAAGATGTCTCTTTATTTCATAAACTTACAAGTTATGTCTCTCCAAAAGTATCTCGGAAAGTATCTATGGCAATTTGCTTATTGAAAATATATTCAAAACAAATTTAAAATATATTTAAATTATATTGAAAATATATTTAAAATATACACAAAATATTATAAATAATTTTCCATGAAATCCACAAAACACTCTTTATCAAATCCCCTCTTTTTCTCGCTGTGTGCGTAACTCTTTGAGGCTCGTTTCGGTTCCGCTTGCATGTTAACTGAAATGAAAATTCGTATGAAGGCGAGAAATTAATGAATCATTCACACCTGCATGACGGATTGTCTGCATTACTCGCCACTCTCACCTGGGCCGGGTCTCTCTCTCCCTCTCTCTGTGGCGGCACCATTTTGTAGGTAGATCCCGAGATCCCTTTCCGAGGGCACCTTGAGCCTGTGCCGGATCCCAGTCCCAGTCCCAGTCCCAGTCCAAGTCCGAGTCCAAGTGCGAGTGCGAACGGGGGGCGCGGCCTGGCTGACGCTTCTGCCGAAGGAGTTGCCTTCTAATTTATTTGCCTGATGTGTGTATTACATTTGCGTCTGCCGGCCGTCCTTGTCCCTGTCCCTGTCTCTGTCTCTGCCGGTGTCTCTGCCTCTGTCCCTCCCTCGTTGCCTCCCTGCTCCTGCCCCTGCTGCAACGGTCTTCAAATTGCCTCTTGGCCATCCGGAGAGGAGATGACTCTTCGGGAGATTCCAAGCCATGCTGATGAGGCGTCGCTTGATACAGTTGCCAGGGCACTTGGCACGAACTGACAGGCTTAAATTTCCAGCAATAACAACGATAATTATCGATATTAGGTGCAATTTAATCGGATTTACAAAAGGTTTGTAGGATTATAGAATTTTTAGCGATGGTACTAGATAAGTTTAGATAATAAATTAGCTTAGGTAAAATATATATTAATTTATCAACAAATACCTATACTCTCTTGAACTTACTTGTCTAAATATACACCAAATTATAAACAGATTCCTTTTGAACCGATAGAATTGCTAATTATCGATAACATTTTTATTTTATCAAAATTATTCAGCAATAACAGAGACAATTAAAGATGACATTGTCAGGTATCGATAATATTTAAAATTTATAAACTTAATTTGCCGATAACATCGACAAATATAGATACTCTTTTGAATTTTAAAAAACTATATAAAAAACTATCAACAGATACCCTTCAACAGACAGTTTGCTAATGACATTGTCAAGAATCAAAAATATTTTCAATGTACGAAGTTAATTTGCAGATAACATCGAAATATATAGATACTCCTTTGAATAAAAAAAAATATATAAAAAAAACTATCAACAGATTCCCTTCAACCGATGATTTTGCTAATTATCGATAATATTTTAATTTAACTAAAATTACTTAGCAATGATATTGTCAAACATGTATAAAATACTTTATAAAATATTCCTTATCGAAATATATCGATAATCTTTAAACTTCACTTACCTAAAAATATAGATCTAAGCTAAAACAATCGATTTGTATTACTAGCATTTATGAAAATCGAAATTCCTTATCGACTATCTCACTAGATATATATTTGAATTTTTGCCAGCTCACTCGCTATCCACACTCCACGGTGCGTGTGCTGCGTGTGAACTTGATGGATGCACTGCCTCCGCCTCCTGGGACAGCTCTTCCTTATGCATTTCTCGCTTTTAACTCCTTAACCTGCCCCTCCTTCGCCTCCTATTTGCGGCCCCAAGCCCTCGGGGCAGTTGGCTGGAAATTAAAATGGACTCGTAAGTATTTTGGGGCTCTCGGGGTGTGCGTGTAACCGTACTCAAAGCGCATTCCTGACCCCCAGAAAGAGACAGGGGTCAAAGGTTAAAGGGGTACAGTTGATATATATATTTGCACTTAGTTGTAGTTTTTCGTTTATCGTTTTTAACTAGCCACCATATCCTAAGCCTACTTCTATGCACATACAAGGGATTGTCCTTGGACATCGAGGGAGGGATAGCTTCTAAAAATATAAGGATATTTTATGAAAAAAAAAAAAGGTGAAGATATATGTACTAGTAGGTTAGGAGCCCAGCAAGGACTCGATGCTGAAGGGTGAGTTGTAGAGGGCCTTGCTCTGGGCGACGGTGACCTGCGCGGCTTGGGGCTCCAGCTTGATGGGCACGTCCAGGTCCTCGCGGGGCTCCAGTTTCAGTTTCAGTTCCAGCTCGGGCTCGGCCTCGCTGCCGCTGCTCTTGGGATAGGTGCGGGAGGAGGAGCAAAAGGAATGATCCTGGCTATCCCCGGTCACATCCTCGCCCGCCCGATGCTGATGATTGGTATCCTCGCCCACCACATCAATGGGCAGATCCTCATCGTCGTAGCTCTCCAGATCCTCCTCCAGCTCCAGCTGCAGCTCCTCATCCTCCGCCAGCCAGCTGTCCCTGTGGGCCGCCAGATAGTCCGCCTTCAAACGCTCCACATCCACCTCGATGCCCTTGAGCCGCAGCTTCCTGGCCTGCCGCTCGATGGCCTTCCTCATCCTCTTGCTGCGCTGGGCTCTGCTCCCCAAGGTTGGTATAAAGGTAGCTACGGTTAGAGGGTAATCCGGCAGAGCTTTCCCAGATCAAGACTCACCTTTCCCGGGCACGCAGCTCCGAGGGGGGTATGGGTGCTCCACTGCAGCTCTGGGGCTGGGCATTATGCGCCGGTCGGCCGGGACCCTTCTTGGTGTGCTCCTTCTTGCGCCACTTGGCGCGACGGTTCTGGAACCAGACCTTCACGGAGGCAATTAGGGTTTGAATTAGCTTGAATTTGGGGGAGGCAGATTGAGGCTCCTACATCATTTTGAATGCGAATCACACCATATCCATTACCAGAAGGCAGGTAATTCCCCGCCCATTTCATTTCAATAAAGTCACCGATTCCGTTGCGGACGATTAACCCCCAGCAAGGTCAATGTGTCACGCGCTCCGGAGTGGGATGATCACCGTACGGGGCAGGCTGATCGCAGATCGTTGATCGCGGACTACGGACTCCGGGGAGGGATCTGGGGAGCAGGGAGCAGAGAGTAGGAGTGTAGGGGAGCAGGGGAGTAGGGAGCTGGGGAGCAGGGGAGCAGGGGAGCAGAGGAAAAGGGGATCAGGAAGCAGAGAGTAGAGAGCAGGGAGCAGAGAGCAGGGGCACAGGGAGCAGGGAGCAGATGAGCAGGGAGCGTGAACCTTGGACCTTGGAGCACGGACCACGGGGAGATGGGGTTGGCTGCCTTGGTTAGTTGGAGTCATAAGCAAGATGGCGTCGCTAATTGACGTGCAGTTTGCCGGGGCGACTCGAGCGTATCGATGGCGGTGCTCGGAGCAGGGAGGTCGGAGCAGGGAGCTCGAAGCAGGGAGGAGGGAGCAGGGAGCTCGGAGCACGGAGGAGGAAGCACGGAGCTCGGAGCAGGGAGCTCGGAGCAGGGAGGTCAGAGCAGGGAGCTCGGAGCAGGTAGAAGGGAGCAGGGAGTATGGAGTATGGAGCTCAGTGTCCGGAGCAGTGAGCGCGGAGCTCGGAGCTCGGAGCAGGGAGCAGTGAGCACGCAGCTCGGAGCATGGAGGAGGGAGCACGGAGCACGGAGCACGAGGCTCAAAGCTCGGGTCTCGGAGCTAGTTGGTCTCCAGTGGGCGGCGACACATGTGTGTGCGACAATTTGAAGTCATTTGCATGCATTGTGCATTTTATTTTTAATGTGCAACAAATTGTTTTCGAACAGAGCGGCATGCAATGCCGGGTTCCCGGCCTTAACAAGAGCTCTCCTGGTACACGGAGACGAATTTCGACTCATAAGTCAAGTTTCTAAAATCAATTTGATATTTGAATGACTTTAAAAGTGATTTCCAAAGTCGGGGGTCAGTTTCTCACCAAACAGTTAAACTGTCTGTTAAAGAAAATGTGTTTGTTAACTTTTAACCAGCACTAACTTGCCGCTTTGCAACACTGACTTAAGAATATCAAAACGTTTCCCAACATTTGTTGCTTTACAAATATGATTTGGGAAAAACAACACTATTTTTCGAACCAATAAACTTCCTGTTAAAGAAAAAAGGCTGGATAACTTGTATCTGAAACAAATTTGTGAATTTCCAAGGTTGAAAGCACTAACTCAACCCATTGGCCTAAGGTCGTTTTAATGTTTTTCGAAGAGATATAACACCAAATAACCAAAAAGTGTTTGTTAACTTTTAACTATCACTTTTCAGAGAGTTTATAAGACTGGTTGATCAAGTCAGTCTGGTTTCTCATATATTTTCAGATAGATAAAGTAACAGTTAACCAATATGTATTAGTTAAGCCATAACTAGAAGTTTTTTTGTTACCTAACAACACTGATTCAATCAACCCTGTGATTCAGTTTTTATACAGTCTCAGATTAATATACTGGATCCTGAGAAAACCTAGCAACGACTTAGACTACCACCTTAACTGGGCATTGAGAAAGCCTTTGTTCTTCTCTATTCAATTTAATTTTGTTGTAAAAAAGTCCGGGTTTTTTCTATGATTTTTTCCCTGTGCACCTGTATATGCATTATTATACCTGTTTCCCCGATTTACCCACACCAGCGAGCGACTGATTGTGAGTGAGGGAATGACAAACGGACACACTGACGGACACACGGACAAACGGACAGACTGTCGCTGTCTTGTCGTTCGCATTGACAAATTGATATGTCATGTCAAGAAACAATTTCAGACAAAGCGTAGCCAAATGTCCCTCCTCGGTGCCTCGGATAGGGGGAGAGGGACGGAGAGAGAGACAGAGAGAGACACGGAGAGACAGAGAGAGATAGAGAGAGGCAGGTAGAAAGAGACGGACAGAGTCAGATAGACAAAGAGCCCACGATAATCACACGGCTGACATGCAAAGTCAGCCATCGCGATGGGAAAGGGTTAAAGCGTGTGGAGCCCAGAGGCAGGGGTTAAGCTCGCCCTGGGAATGCAATTGAAATCATTACAACAACAAGCGACACGAAACGCAATTGCAAATGAAATAAAATGAATTATAATGGATAAAAATAGTCAGGTAATTGGTTTTATTGAGTAATTGAGTTCCAGTTGCCGCCAAATTGTTTTACAATGCTCACGCAAATGCCAATCGCAGGGGGGATCGTGTGGAAGGGGATAGAAGTGGAAGTATCCAAGGACACGGGCATACCCTTGTAGTATTATTAATAGGAAAAATCCAGACTCACCGCTATGCGTCCCTCCTTCAGGTCCAGCCTCATGGCCAGCGCCTCGCGCATGAACACGTCCGGATAGTGGCTGCCCAGGAAGGCCCTCTCGAGCTCCTCCAGCTGCCAGGAGTTGAAGTTCGTCCGGCAGCGCCGGCGCTTCGAGGCCTCCTCCGTTTCGGCATCCTCATCGGGAAAAGTCTGGAGACGAGGATCGGGTTCGGCAGGATTAGCTGCCTCCTCGCTGTTGGTCTCCTCCTCGGGACTCCAGTCTGGAAAAGGGGGAGGAATAATATAATATAGTATAAAGGATCTTCAAGAAATAACATATAATATATATAAATTCAAAATTGTAAGATTATATAAAATAGTATTCATTAATATTATATGTAAAGATTCAAATTAATATAGAAAATGTATAACCTTTTTACAAGAGAGAGATTTGGGTTTCTCTCGGGCAATATTCACGCCGATAATCACTCATAAAATAACAATTTGATAGTAAAATTATTATTAATATTAATAACATAATAATAAAAATTACATAAAGGTGTAATAGTATATCAGTGTAACATAAATATATAAAAATATAAGTTAATACAAAAACTTGATGTTTTTAAGAAAGATTTAGGTTTCTCTATGACATTATTTACGCCCATAAGTAGGCAATATTTTTTTAAATTAACGAGTGCCCAGTATTTAATGGTCACTTAAATGAATTCCTTTTAAATTATTATTATTCTGCTTTATTTCCTCTAAAATGATTCTAAGAAAAGCTTATGTTACAAACATATTTGTATTTTTATTCAGAGTTAAGCATAAAGTTTTTCAACTGAAATATTTTGTATTATAAACATTTTTATTGAATTATTTTTTGCAAAAATTATTTATTTTAAGGAAAAGTAGAAAACAGAAACTTTCTACCTTGACTCATTTGTATTTATTTTATTTCATTAATTAATATAAATTTTTTATAGTTTGTTGATGATTTGATATGTAAATGTATGAAATTGAAATGAATTTTTATTTCAATAATTAAATACCTATAATTGTTATATATATTTTTATTAAATCACCACTTTTCAGATGTTTTAAATTTCGATTCTTTATATATTTTTGTATATAAATGTATCAAATTAGAATGTCTTTTTTTAATAATTTAAAAACCCTTTAAAATTTATGCCTTTTAACTATGTAAACCTCTAAGTTGTTTTAAATTTCGGTTCTTTACAGGGGAAAAACTCGATTAGATCGGCGATTTGCCTCGGTGGCGGGCACAATTAACTCGGAATAGTGCCGGTCTGGATACGGAAATCGGTATGGAGGCGGGTGGGTTCAAGTCCTAGGCTCCCGAGTCCGGAGTCCGGATCCATGCATTCCATGTTCCGGGGGCTTGGCTCGTTTCGGTCTCGTTTTATAATTGCAAACAATTAAAGTCTATTTATGCAAATTTTCCAAGATATGCCCGGGACGGAGACCGTAGCCGAAACGGGAACCGGAACTGCTGGAACTGGCGATGTGCCACGCCCATCTGGGCAGGAGGAGGAGCTAGCCAGCCAGGGCAGGAGCTGGAGCAGGAGCCAGGGCAGGAGCTAGAGCCCAGCGTCGTTTGTCTTTCTAATTTATAGCGGCGCAAATTGGTTTCCACAATTAGGAAGTGGTGGGTGTTGCTCGGATATGTTTAAAGCTCCAATGGCGGAAGTAAATTACCCGCACATGTACGTATATATGCACTCCTATCCCATACGGAGCGGAGTTCCGCCTCCCGGCAATCTAACATGGTCGAGACCAGCCATGTCTTGCCTCCGTTTAGTAGCAGTTTTAAGTGAAATTTAATTGCAAAAATTTAGACAGTACACAAGGCGAAAGAAAGGTTGCTGGATTTTATAGTAAAATAAAGAATTTGCAGAGTTTATAGACTCCTACTTCTTCTACTTGCTAATAACTCTGTAAATAGCAAATGAAATATGGATATTAAAACAGAAACTGACTTATAAAAATCCTAAAAAAAGCCTCTCTCTTCTTTGATGATCTTCAAGTCTATTTAAACTTTATTCTCCCTCAAGAAAGCCTCTCTCTGTATCTTTATCAAGAGTTTATAAACCTTTTTACTATTATAAGTGATATTTAAACCCATTTTCCTATATTTTATTGATTTAAAATACAACTTTACTTTGCTTTTAAGTGTAGCCAATTACAAGGAGGGTTTCTGGTAGCACACAGAGTAGACTTTGAGGTGGAGTCACTGGTTAACCACTAAGTAAACCGCAGGAAAATCATCACCAGAGGCAGCAGGATAACCAGAGATAACCAGCAGGAGGCCAGGAGCAGACCAGGAGCACCGCCAGGCAGGCAATAAAAGACGCATCATCAGGGGCACTCGAAAAAAAGAAAACGTCCAATAAAAATGATATAAGCAGGGGGGATATGGCAACGGCAGCAGCACTGCGGCTACGTGATTTTCATATGCCGAAATGCACACAGATTTTGACAATTTGGGAAACACATCTGCTAGGAAATCGAAGGAGGAAGGATTCAACAACCCTCGAGAGCGGGCAGAGTTCAGCGAGCTCAACCCAAAACACGAGGAAACAAAGCACAACAAGGGGCAGGGGCAGGTCCATGCAACAATGCCCTGGCACAGGAGCGAGTCCTGGCCCTAACTCCGCCTCATCATCACACTTGAAAGAGTAAATAAAATATAATTCCTCAAGGGTGTTATAAATAAAATTATCTGAATTATGGTTTCTGTTGACTTTCCGACGGCGGCTATAGTGTGTTGTATCTGGCATAGTTTGCCCCGGCCCCGGCCCTGCCGGGGGTTTGTCCCCTCTAATTTGCCACGAAGATTCCAACTGGAACAGGTCCTTCCATCCTCGCCTTTTGTCCTGCGTCGCTCCGGTCCGGTTTTTGAGTCCTGGGATTACGCACGAGTTGGGGGACTTGCCGGTGTGTGTAACTTGAAATCGATATGGTTAGGGATATGGTCGAGGGGGGCGGCGGGGGTAAGCGGTGAGCGGTAAGCGGGGGCGTGGCAGTTAATGGCCAAAACATTTGGCTAAAGCATTTAGAGCTTGGCCAACACCGACAACGAATGAGACCCCTAAGGATTGAAGAGGCCAGGGGACAGAAAGAAAAACTACATACTATCTTTTGAGGGGTACTTCCACGTTTAAATACTCGGAAAATAAATAAAAATAAGAATAAACTATATATTATAATAATATTATTTACTAAATAAAATATTACCAATTTGTAATATTTTCTTTAATTTTTTTTTTAAATTTTGTTTTGTTTTCTTAACGAAAAGTAAGTAAAGTAAAAGATTTTAAATAAATGCAAGTCTTGTTTATTTCAGACATCGATTTCTCAACTTTTTAAAAATTGAACACTCAATTATTTATTAGTTAGTAAATTATTTAATATTTGTTAATTTAATTTCAACTAATTTTCATTATATTCCCTAATTTTTAGTAGTTATCCTAATGAAAGGAATAGTAAACTACGATTCTAAATAAATGCAATTTAATTCATCGTTTTTTAACTTTTTAAACCTTGTAAGTTAATTTATGTAATATATTTTAATTTGTTTATTATTTTCTAAATAAATTTCAATAAATTGAAGGATTATCTTCTATTTGTATTTAGTTTTCTTACCAAAAGTCAAGTTAACTTAAAGATTTAAAATAAATGCAAGTCTTGTTTATTTAAGGAATTGATTTCCCAAACTTTTAATCTTTGTAAATTAAATTAAAAAATATATAATGATTTATTTATTATTTACTAACTAAATTTAATATACTTTAAAGTATTTTCCTTGATTTTTATTTAGTTTTCCTAACAAATATTTTTAGATACAAGTCTTGTTTATTTCAGGTAACGATTTCCCAACTTTTCTAACCTTGTAAATTACTTTTTTAAATTTATATTAAATCATTTATTACTTACTTATTTAATTTCAAATAATTTTAAATTATTTCCTTGATGTTCAGTTAGTTTTTCTAGCGAAAAGTAAGGTAAACAATATAATTTTCTAAATAAGTACTAGTCTTGTTTATTTCGGGCATCGATTTCCCAACTCCTCCGGCCTTGTAAATTAATTTCCTCCCTCCCATTATGATGTCCCCGTTTCATCCCTCGTCCAATGTCTGTCGCTGGCTAATTAAAAACATTAACCCAATTTAAATTAGGCCAGCAAATGGCGAATCTGCATCTAAATCAGATGCGTCTGAGCGGCATTTGCATATAAACAGTATAAATTGCTGTCCAGTCGGGAGGCCGAACCGAACCCAAGCCCAAACTGAACCCAAACTGAACCCAGGCACAAACCCCAGCCCGAGGACCAATCTGAGAGACAACCCCAGAGGAAACGGCAAACATCCTTTGCCCCTCAGTTGTGCCTAATTTCAAAGGTCGTTAAACAAACAAACTCAAGTGGAACAGAGTGCAGGGAAGGAGGCCCTCGGGACAGGATGATGACGAGGCCAGACGAGCTGGCACTTTCCACCTCCCAAAACGACCCACAAAAAATTACCCAAAAAATGCCCGTAAAAATCTATAAAATGTAAAAAAACGAAAAAAATCACACTGTAGCAAGGAACAAAAAATGCGGGGCCTCATTAGCATTTATAGGCCACACAAATGTCGCTGTCTGGGAACAGGAATCACCATCGAATCCTGGGTGCCTGCTCTGAGGTTCATTAGAAGCTTGTCACATGATTCGATTTGCCCGAAAACGCACAGAAAATCTATGTAAACTCTACAAAAAATGCAGCCAAAAATCAACAGCAAAAAATAAGGTAAGTCGAAAAAACCAGGGGAAACTATTAGGTCTGCTAATTGTGTGACCCTGCAAGTCAACCCCCAGGATCAACGCCTAACAACAAACAACTCACAAAAAAAAACAGGATTACGAAAAAAAGGTGCCCAGAATCAGGCGTAAAGTCAGACACGCGCCCCTGACACGGGGATTTTGTCGGTTGGATTTTTAGTCTGGCCAAAGTACCCCTTTTCCCGTCCTTTCCCGTCCTTAGCTCCGTGCTCCTTTCTCCTTTTCAGTGCCTGTCAAAGTCGTTTAGTTGCCTCGGCACATTGATGGATTGTCCGAGTTTTCGCCGCTTTCCCGCCTCCGAGACTCCAAGTTGCTATCGTGGAACCACTCTTTCGCAGAATCGCCGCTCGAGTGTGTTAAATTGTTTGCTCACCGCACTTTAAACTCTGCCAGAACGTGGGAAGAAGCTGTGAGAGTTTTGTGGGGGGGCAAAGGAAGGGGTGAAAATGAGGGAAAAGGTGGAAAAGTATTTGGAATTTATTCAGAAGTAATCTTTAGAAGTTATAAATAGAAGATACTGTTGAAATAATCGATAGTAAAACAACTTTTACTACATGAAATCTGTGTATCTTTTACCGCATGAAATCTACTTGATTCATTACATGAAATCCCTACTGAATTCGGCACATGAAATATCCACTGAATTCGGCACATAAAATTCCTACTGTGCTGTACCAGCTAGAAATTGAATACTCTGTTTAAATAAAACATGCTCAACTTGTTCGTATATTTTTGTACAGATCACATAAAATTCCTATTGAATTCCCCACATGAAATCCCTAGTGAATTAGGCGCATGAAATCGATAAAAGACAGAAAAAATAAGAATATAATTTAATGTATGCTCAATCCATACTTAAATTTAATTTATAACATGATAACTATAAAGACTTTACCACATGAAATTCCCAGTGAATACAGCACATGAAATTCCCATTAAAATCACCTATGAAATCCCTACTGAATTCGGAACATGAAAAACCGTACAAATTTCCCCAGGAGCTCCTCACATAAAAATATCACTTAAAAAACCCACTTAAACAAATCAAAGTAAAACTTAACCTACGTTCCCTACAAAAATAAACCCCAGCTAATATAAAACATGAACCCAAGCCAAGAATCGATGTCAAACAAGTAATATCACTCTGATTCCAAATGGACTTGCCCGTTTTATGGACCACTTTGCCACCCCTAGAGCCGCTAGGAGACGACTGCCAGGGTCCATCATCATTAGCCGGGCCCAGTATTACAGTGGACACCCGGACGAGGGGACGAGATAAAAACCGAAGGCGAAGGCGAGGTGCCCAGTAATTTGTCTAGGCCGCAACTCTGACGCCGTCACTCAACTGGGCCCCCTCACCAGGCTGCAGCTTACCAACTTAACCACTGGTGGTATCCTGACTAATACCCGTCCAAGTCCTTGTCCACAGTCTCATTTCCGTCGGCCTTTTGCGCTTTATGGGCGAGCAATAATAACCGCAATCGGAGTTGCCTCCAAAGGCACCGCACAGTGGGCCACAAATGTGTGGCACTTAATTTAATGAATTTCTTTGCACTTTGCCTGGTGCCTGGTGGAAGGTACCCGGTGGAAGGTACCCGGTGGAAGGTACCCGGTGGAAGGTACCCGGTGGAAGGTGCCTGGTGGCTGGTGTCTGTGGCCTCTTTCCAGGAAGGGATCTTGCAAGGAGCCGGGAGAGAGGAACGCAGAGCGGCAACTGCCCACTTGCCACATGAATTTATACGAGTTGTTTGCATTAAAACGAATTGATCGACACGACGAGCGAGTGAAATCGACAGCAAAAATGGATATACTTCAGGCTCACACTGCTCACGGGTCTCTCGGTTTCGGTTTCGGTTTCGGTTCTGGATCTGGACTGGACCTGGGCCGGGTCATTGCTCATCTGCCAGGCCAGGCACGTCAACGCGGCAAATTACTTTGCCCTGCTGCTGCGATGCAAAATTGAAAATTCAAGTGGAAGTGGACCGAGTGGTTAACTTGGCAACATGCTAGCCATCTTCCAGTACCTGTTGCCCGTTCCCCCAGCTGCACTCGAAGAAAATGAGCATTTAAAGGTACTTTGTATATAAATAATCCTATAGTTCCCAACCACTTTTTTGGCTTTATAAAGTATTCGATTAATATCCATAAACTTGATTTCACCTTAAACACAACTTATTAAATTAATCTTTTTTTACATTATGTTTTATTTTTTATAACTATAATTTTTTCTAGATTAGTAAGTAAAAGAATTTAAATAACGTAATTCAAATAATTTACAAAACTTTAGTATTAGTTTGGATTATACTAAAAAATACCTAGTTTTTCCGTTCACAGGCTTATAATTCTCAACCTCTTTTTATGCTTAAGGAATATCAAGTATTTACCTTAAAAGATAACTGGGTTCAGCTTATAAAATTAGGACCTTGCTTTACTTGCAGAAGATATGAAAAATATTTAACTTTAATTAAGGTTGTAGAAACTTCAAATAATAATATAAATAAATGTTAATAAATACATAAATGATTAAATAAGTAAAGAATTCAATTATTTAAGCCTATTTCCAATTCGACTCCTACTGGAAAAAAATATAACTTTCTAATTATTTCATTTTTTTACTACATTTAATATTAAAAATTAATCCAAATTGTAGAGACGTAATTAAGCTGTAGTTAAATGGTTTAGAAAAGTAAGACCATTTTCTATTTCTAATATATCCAAGAAAGTCTACCTGTTTCCAGACAGGTTTCTAATTCCCAAGCTCTTTTAAGTACATTTTTTAGGCCCAAAAAAAGCATTTATTATTCTTTTAAATGATATATATAAATATTTTTAATAGGATCATACTTAAAAATAAAATTATAAGTATTTTTTGTTACATTAAAATGGCCTAGTTTTTTCTTTCAGTGCCCTCCTTGGCTGGTTGTGCTGCATGTTATGATTAAATTTTGATAGCCAACAACAATCAAGTCAAAGAAAATCAATAATTTTTACGCATCTTGTTACGATGTTGCCGGGAACCCCCAACCCCCTAACCCCCTAACCCCCCTCCCTTCCTCGTAAGACCCCTCGTCCGCCCCTGGTTCCCCAGAGGGGGCACACAGTCTGCCTGCCATGACGAACTGCTGCTCTCAAACGATCTCCCGGCAACGATCGACATGCCAAAGCGGCGCATAAATGTTTTGTTGTTTTAATGAAGACGTCCCTGGATCTCGGGGATCTTTGCGGTCGCTCGAGTTGAGGCCTCAGTCTTCAGTCTTCAGTCTTCGGTCTTCAGTCCTCAGTCTTCAGTCTTGGGTCTTGGCGAGTCGAAGAAGACATCAAGGCGTTGCATGCCACATTTTTTACCTCGTTCCTGTGCCTGCTTCTGCCGCTTGTGTTTCACCGAATATTTCTTCTTTTTTTCTTATTTTTTTTTGCTCTTTTTTTTAATACTTTTTTGCAAAGGGGCGCGTCAGCGTCTGCACGCCAGGAAGACCGACCGAGCGACCGAGCGGCGAGCTCTATCGCCATCTCTATCCCGGCCGGAGGAAGCCAGAGCCTCTCGCTCGCTCCCTGGCAGCTTGTGGCGCATTATTACGAATAGGGTCTAATTATTGTGGCAAGCCCCTGAGCTATAATTTGCCTGATTGATTTACATAACGATCGAAAATGATCAAGACATTAATTTCTTATTAACGTCGTTTCGTTCGGTCTCTCCTCCTCGGCGAGGAGGGAGCGAGGATTCGATGCGCCTACGTCTGGTTTTCGGTCAGGTTTTTCTGCCTGGGCGTAACTCTGGACGGGGGCAGCACTCGTTTTTCCTTCCTTCTCGTTTTCCCTTTTCCTCTAACGACTTTCCATCGATCGCCGTTGGGTTCTACAAGGCTATACGTACATATATCAGATCGGGGGGCGCCACAAGAGCCACTCACAACAGTGTTGCATGCACGGCATCCATATCTCTTCTCCTCGATTTTCCTTTTGTTTTTCCAGCTGCTTCTTTGTGCTTTGCATTCCCTGGTCTTTGGCTAATTTTCATTTCATTTAGCTGCTTTAAACGCTTCATTATTTGACAGTTATTAATCTGAGGGGGGGTTTTTCTTCGCCGAGGTCGATCCATCGCATGCCCAACCCCACTTACTTTGGAACTTGTTGATTTAGTTAGTGCTTAATCACATCGGTCGTCGGTGTGGTATATAAGTTGATTTTGGATTTTTATTACCATATATTAAGAGGTTTATTATTTATGAAAGGTTTTCGATTTAAGTGATCGCAAAATGTGTAGTTTTTGGAACAAAGAGATCACTGAGAGAGGGTTTTGTTAAACGATCGCACCTTATTCTTTTCTATGTCTGTAATGTAATATATTCAAAGTATCAGCTTTCAGTTAGTCTCATCGGTTGGTGGCTTTCTAACCTTGTTTGTTATTACCATATCTTCCCTTAAAAATGATTTAATAATTTCGGTGTTATTTTATGCAAACTCTACGATTTAAGTAATCATAGATTTACAAAAAAGTCTACCAATTTATCACTTACAAAAAGGGTTTTTGAAAGAATCATCTCTTGTAAAATGTCCCAGAACTTGACTTGTGTATCTTTTAAGTTTTAAAGTATCTGATTTTGACTATACATCCACAGAGATAGTAATTGTTATATAGATAGTTCTAAGATCGTTTTAGAATTCTTCTCTTCGGATCTACGTTAAAGCCTTCTTTGCCTTGTGCCACATTTTACTTTTTGGTAACTTTGAGTCTGCCCACTTTCCATAGTTCCCCATTTTACTGTTCCCAAGGATACCCTGGTCCCTCGTTCCCTTCTACCATTGTTCCAAATATATACATAGATAGTTTTATGATCAGAATAGAACTCTGCTCTTTTGATCTTAAATTAGCGATCTTTGCCTTGTGCCACTTTGAGCCTACCCACGTTCCATATCACCACGTTCCCCGTTCCCCTCTTTACTGTTTCAATGGGCCCAGTGCTGTGCTCTGTTTCCTATCCCTTGTTTTCTTGTTCCACTGTTCCTCGTTCCATATATAAATATAGAGGGTCCTATGATCATTACAGAATTCTTCTCTATTGATCTAAATTCGATCAATCTTTGCCACCTTGAGTCTACCCACGTTCTATCTTACCACGTTCCCCGTTCTCCTCTTCACTGTTTCAAAGTTCCCAGTGTTGCTCAGTTTCCGTTCCCTCTTCCTCGTTCCCTTTTCCACTGTTCCCCGTTCCAAATACCGCCCTGGCCCACGGACCAGATCGTTTTGTTCGTTTCGGACATAATTAATGTTAGTTTTAACGCTGCTTGAAAATGTTATTTCCCTTGATTATAGGAGGGCTGCCGTCTGCTCTCTGCTCTCTGTCTCTCTCGCTCCACATCCTCTGTCTCTGTCCCTCTGCTCCGCTTCTTCTGCACTGTTTACGGCCGCTGATTGTTGGGTGTTTTGTGTTTTTTCTCTTTTCTTTTTTGGCGTTTGCTGCGGGCAGTCATGGGGAAACATTTTATGACGATTACTGTAATTCGTTGCCGCAAACAATAATTACTTTCCATTACGAAAATGGCGGGCATATTATCACCTGAATATCACACACAGACACACACACACGGCTCCCCTCCGTGGCAGCACCAACACAGGTGTGAAGCCGGCGTCAAGAGCCCCGGTTCTGGCCGGTCTTCCCCGGCGAGTCCACCTCGCAGAAGACTCCGACGATGCAGAGAGAGATCCCCGAAACAGTTGCCAAGTTGGCCAGTTCCCGATCCCGATTCGCTATGGCTGTTTCTTTTGTTTTCTCTCTTTTCGCCCGGTGCAACGTTGTCTAAAATTTTCGGTAATAAAATATGACAACTCAATCAAGGCCCATAAAAGACGCAGGGTTTCAACGTTTCGGGGCGGTGCCCGCTTGAAGATCTTGGGACGAAAGCCCCGTAATTTGCAGAGGCTGCAAAGACGATCAAAATTTACGATCATTTTGTTTTCAAAATCAATTTAGAAAGGAAGCGCGGCAAAGATCAGGCTCTGGCCCAGAGAGAGATAGCACCAAGGGATGGAGGCTGGAGACCCAAATTGAGTTCTTAAGCTGTCTGGGGAAGAGTCGGGGTCGGGAGAAGAACAACCAGGAGAATCGAGAAAGAAGACCTGCTGGGGCCTTAAACTGGGATCAGGCTATCGCGCAGATTCTGCGGATCTCGTTTCGCCTTCTGCGCGCCGTTTTCGGCAGTTATTAGCCTGGTAAAACACGAGTCTTGCACATTTGAGAGCTTGTAATTTACTTAATTTGATTACGAAGCGACGTCGACGGAGAGGGGGGCGTGGTCCAGCTGTCCCCGTTCCTCTCCCGCCGTTCTGTGCAAGGTGCCAGGTTGAGGAACGATGGGAAAAAGCAAGTGGGAATGCTTGAAGTCAACTGATTTTGGTTGGTAATGATGCGGCTTTATTGTGATAATGTGTTTATTAGTTACTCAAAGGAGTTGGATTACTTAAAATAATGAACTAAATATCCTTACTGATATACTTCTTGAGGAACAATGTGAAAAGAGACGTATGGTCAAGATCAGCTGTTAGGAAGCCTGTAGTCGAGCCTTCAGCTCCATAAAAAGTACCAAAAATAATACCAAAAATACACAAATTACCAAAAGTAATAACGGAACGATGAAAAATGAAACAAGAATACTTGGTTTCAGGTTAGGTGGGTTTTAGGTTATGTTATTTGTTTAATTTTAATATTTACAAAGTGGCGTAAGCCTCTTAAATAATAACATTAATTTCTATTTGCCACGAAAAACCCATTTGCATGTCCAACCAGTTCCTAAAAGCTCATCTAGTTTATAGTCTAAACCTAATCCCCGAAATTTCCATTTGAGAAGTGGAGGGCGAGGGCGGGGGCGCCAAATTTAAGTTTCTTTGTATAATTAATTGTGCAAACAAGGCAAAGCTCCGGCACACGAAATCTATTAATATAGACAATAGTTTATTAATTGAAAGTTATGTCTGAATCCGGACGGATGATTTATGCGCAAAAACAACAAAATACCATAATGCACAGCAAGGGCAAAGGACAGAGGCGTGGGAGAGGAGAAAATAAGAGGGGGTTACCTTATTTATTATAATTATTTTATTTTTTAATTTGCAATACATTGTTTTCATTTAAAAAATACCCTCAAGGTTTCTCATCTCAAAAATTATGATATTTCTCTGATTTTTATAATTATTTACAATAAAGTCTAACCCCCCCCTAAAATTTAACTTCCTCCGCTTCTGTTAAAAAAAATTATAATCACAAAATTTGAGCAAAAGCAAAGCAGAAAGCAATGAGGCAAAAAGGCACGAAGAAGAGTGAGGCGAGCATAAAAATTGATTTCTGCTGCTGCTTTTAATGAATTCTTCTCCGGCAGCGGCACCACCACCAGCAACAACAACAACAACAACACAATCTCAATCAATTTCAAGTCGCACATCACATCAAAACAAATTACCAAGGAATTAATTTGCCATCGGAATCACGCAAGCGCAGATTAAAGCCTGCGAGAGCGAAAGAGAAGCACAGACAGGGCGCAGAGAGAGAGTGAGAGGGAGAGCGGGCGAGAGCGAGAGCTTTGCGGCAGGATTCAGATTCAGGCGAACAACGGGTTTTCGGGGCGATGCGATATGGCGATTAATAGAACGCAGGCGAGAGCGACAGAGAGGGGGCGAGGCGGGCGAGGTATGTAGGTGCCGTGATTAATACATGAGGATTTAATTAACTTGCCATCGCACTATCTCTTTCGCTCATCTCGCCTGCCTTTCGTTTTCCTTTTCGTTCTGCCGGAATGCACAAACTATGGCGACGTCGACTGCGCTGCGAGAGAGAGGGATACAGAGCGAGAGAGAGAGGAGCGCAAAGAGAGCAACTTGTTGTAAATGGTAGGTGTATTATGGGCAGGTGTGTGTGTGTGTGTACGTGTAATTGAAACGTGTTCCGTTGTTGTTGTTGTTGTTGTCGTTTGCTGCCTGTCGAACGCCTGCAGCGCGAAAATCGGTGGCATGTATAATTTTTATCACCTTTAATTAACTTTTCAATTAATAAAAAAACGCAGCAACAACAGCGGCGAAACATGTTGAGCGCACGTTAAGCGGAAAAGTCGCAGCTGCCAAAGCTGCAACAGAGAGGGAGCGAGGGAGAGGGAGTGGGAGGAAGGGAGAAAGAGATATGGAATTTGCAGGAACACAGCAAGAGAGAAGGTGAACCCAAAACGGACTGGCAAATTGCCGACGGCATTTGACCAAAAAAGCAACATGCAAAGAACATGTGTAAAACAAAAAAAAACAAGGAGAAGCAAAAATAAACTTGGGTAAAGTTCTTATAAAAGTTACTATCCTTATGTATTCATATCCCTAAAAGCTAATATCCCTTCCTAATTATATAACTGCCTTACAATATTCCTAAAAATATCATTAATAATATCCCCATATCCAGAACTATTCATATCCCTACCCACTCATATCCTTACCCACTCATATCCCTATCTACTCCAATCGCTTGTAGAACTTTAAAAAATCCATCTTTGGATGAAAAGGCATTAGGCGGCACTATCGACACTTTGTTGCATTCACAAACTTTTTTTTAACCTTGTCACTGGAAAAAACAAAATTATGTTAAGAAGAAATAATGAAAATAATTAATTATATTATTTATAGCAAATAAAACCGAATTTTTTTTATAAAAAAAATATTCTTTCTAAAATAATATTCCCTACACTTCAACCTTTACGTACCTCTAATATGGAAATTTTTCTTAAAGCGATAGTATCGTATTCCTAATACCAGAAAATTTACATGTAACCTTTCTCTACGACGATGTGTAGGTTTACTATTTGTATCCTTGAGCTTGCTGTATTAATCTCGTAAAACTCGCAAAAGCCTTGTTCTTGTAAGCTTACTAAAATATAGTTTATATCTATTGAAAAATAGTTTTCCCACTCCTTTTTCTGTCTGATTGAATTCTTTGCTGACGTTTGTATTGCTTCAGATCTTCTATTATTCTCTTACCTCCTGTAATTACTATATCTCAATTAAATTAATTAATACAACAAACCCGTCTTTATGGCTATTCAATTATATGCTAACAGCAGATTTTCCCCATATTTTTAGAATTGCTTTCCATCTATTTATCAACTTGTATCTCTGCGTGAGACTTTCCCCAGAAGTCACGCACGTTCGCTCTAAACCAAAGTAATGCCAAGTCAATCGTGTCCCAAAAATTGATTAAAAACCGCATCGGCTCGTGGGGAACAACAACAGCCATAAGCAGTGGGGCTCCGAAATGCACGACCGGAAACGGAAATGGAAATGAACACACACACACTCACACAGGGGGAGAAATGGCTTCAAAGTCAGCTAAAAGTGTCATTACGACTCACAGAAAGCACAAAGCACGGCAAAAGCAAAGCAAAGGAAGGCGGGAAAGCAAAAGTAAAGCTGGGAAAAACTTTCAGGGACGTCTGCTGCCCTCCCCCGTTTGGCCGCCCCTAAAAACCTCCCTGGGCATAAGGCTCAATTCAATTTTATCGTTTCAATATTAACCCAAAACAACCCCACAATATTGCCTTCATTTAAGGTTTATTAGATACAACGACAACGCTGTGGAGGCCGCTTCATGTTGAGGTGGAGCCGCCTGCTGCAGGAGGGGATTGTGATGGTTCTGCGGGGGGATGGGGGTGGAAATGGGGATGGAAATGTGGATGGGGCAGACAGCCAACGAGCGGAACGCTCTTGGATACAAGAAATATTGTGACTACAGCAACAACGAGACAGGAACGAAGCCTAGGGAATTATCAAATTGGGTTTTCCTCTTGTTAAGGATTTATAATATATATTCCGATGTTATATATCCCTGATAAATTCCTACGTTGAGTATATAAATAAAAAAAATCCCTAAATAAAAGCTTAAAGCCATAAATTTCATAATAAAAAACAAATATACACAAGAAAATATTGATCTAGTTATACAAAACCTTCTATATAATGGGTATCCAACGAGTCTTATCGAAAAGTCCGATGTACAGAAAAGGAAAAACGAAAATTTTCCAATTTACAAACGAAATCCAACGGAGAAAGGCGCTTAGGAGAATTGGGGGAGGGTTGGGCTGTAGACAGGGAGGTGCATAACAAGGATAAATGCCTCAGTGTGCTCCTGTTCCAGCTACTGCTGTGTGTGTATGTGTGTGTGAGTGTGTTTGTATAATGGCATAAACATTGATCCAACCGTAAAACTGGCTGACAATCGAGTCCCGGCCAGGAGAGAAGAGCCAGAGTCCTGCCAATCCACAGGCCCTTCCTATGTGTGTGCCCTCACCGCCTGCTGATACCCTCTGTATCAAGTATATATATATACAGAAAGCAGGGTATATGAGATTTTTAGATTTGATACGTTATCCTTTAATATATATAAATTTATTTAAATATCCCAAGTCATTATCCCAGAATTATTAGATTCATTAGGTTTTGTGAGGTCTTCTGGCTCCCCCTGGAAATTGCTGGGTATCTTATAGTCGGGCAATCCCTGCTTTCCCCTCTCGCTGCCTCCATGGCAGTGAGCCAAACCGAAACGACGCCAAGCCAAGTGTATAAATTGTATTAGCCCCGAAGTGTCGTGCGGCTTTTCCTTGCCACCCGAAACCCTTCCCCCCGCCACTGTCGTTTTCCCATTTTTTGCTCCCTTCAATGGGGGAAAGGGAGGTGAAGCGGGGGCGTTGCCAGGATAGGCAATTGCTCGTCCTGCTGCCCCCCTTTCTCCCCTTCTTTTTTTTTTGGGGGGTTGATGCGCGTCACACGCACACACACGCACCAGGACATGGGGACCGCATGGCGGATACGCAATATGGCCGCCATAGTCGTCTAGAGGAGCTAAAGGGGGTGGCCCGGAGGAGGCAGGGAAAGGAGGAAAAGAAGCAAAAGGACGAGGCCACGGGCAGGAGCAACAAGGAGCGCAAGAGGCAGAGGGAGACTTGTGGCAAAGCCACCAACTCGGTGTCATTTGCAGCAAATTGCAAACCGCAACAATTTCACAAAGGACAGCGAACCAAGGATACACACACACACACACACTTGCCAGGCGGGAATAGAATGGAATGGAATGAACGGGAATGGAATGGAATGGCAGAGCAATCTGTTTCAATATAAACGCACATGAGGCATTTACGGGGGAAGGCCAACAAGCGTCGAGGGGTTTGTCAGGGGGAAGGTTGGGGAATACACATCCATGTGTGTGTGTGTGTGTGTCTGAGTGTTTGTGTGTGCTTGTTGGGGAGCTGTCCACCCCCAAGAAGCTGCCACTTAAATGCTGTTAGATTTTGCTGTTTGGTCAACAGATTTTATCCCTAGTCGCTGTCTCTACCGGGTGACCTTAGTTTAAATGTATACCCTATATAGAAATTATATACATACATATTTTAATAAAATATAAATACCTATCATCAAAGCTTAGTTTATGTAATATCTAAGATTTATTGCATAAAAAATAAGCTTTCTTAATTGCTCTCTATACAATTTAGGTATAAATATCAAGTGTTTGATGGGGTAAATATAAATTCAAGTGATCAGTTATATATTTTTCAAGCTTCCTTTAAATATATAATTTTGTACACCTAAAAACTATTTAGCTTTAACTAATTTTTCAATTATTTATTTATTTATTTACTTCCTATATTTGATCTAAGGATATATTTTTAAAGTAAATATTATGCCTTAAAATCTATTCTTAAAGTTAAATAAAGTAGCGAGTTTTTAACTACTGTCCCCAACTAATTCCACATATCTTGACTTAATTTGTATTGTTTTTCAAGAATGGAACGTGTTGAAACATGCTTTGAAGAAGTCTTTTTATAACAGTTTACAGAAGTATACCACATATCATGATAACTATTCACATTCCTATTTACCCATATCATTATCTACTCATATTACTTATTCCTCTAATTTCCAACTAATCATTTTCCTAAATTTACTATTGTTTAGTGACGATGTGTAGGTTTTGTTTTTATAACCTTAAACTTGCATTTTTTCTTAAAGAACTAAGAGAACTAAGAACTTAAAGAGTTCTATAACTTGAATAGTTTCTACAGTCCTACATATATCTTCTTTTGATAAAACCACCTAAAGTAAGATTTATTCAAAAATCAATGCCTGGTGCAAATATAATTAGTGAATACTAATCATTAGATATTAGATCATAATGATATAGTTAAGTATAATGAATCATTTTCACATCATCCACTTGTCCTACTTCCAATCCTTTCAAGTTCTAGCTTCCATCAAAGACCCCTTCTAGCAAGAGGTACTTCGGGACTCGAAACTTGTGCCTCTACTAACATCTGGCTCACCAACGCACCCTCTCACACCCCACTCCCTCCGAGGGTTGCTGCTACACACACACACACACACATCCTGGGACTCCCTGGGGTGTCATAATTCTTGACGAGCTCATCTTTTACTTAAGTTTTACATAATTTTCATGTCGTCGAGGGCGAGGGGAGGAGGAGCAGGCAGCTCGCTTGTCCTCGGAGATAACAACATATAAAAAAATCGAAACGTGTGTGGGTGGTGTGTGTGTGTGTGTCTTCCTTCCCCTTCCCCCTCTATCCTAGTGTTTTTTTTTTTTTGGGGTGTTTTCTCTGCCTTCGAGGTGAGAGCCCTGTGGGCTTAAGTTTGGCGGTAAAACGCCCGATTCTACGTGCCTGCGGCTTTTCCGCTTAGCGTACGTACACTTCCCTTTCCCGGAAAATCTGCGACTCGGGTCGTGTAATTGCCTTGATTTCTTGACACTTGTCGACACAGATTGCAAACAAAGTGGGGGAGGGGCATGTGCCTTCCTGATTGATTGACCATTCTATATAATTTTCCCAAGCAGACGGACCCCCGCCCCATTTCCCGCCAGACTTATTAAATAATAAGCAGGCGAGGTGGAAAGCCAATAAATTTACCATTTTGGGGCCTCGTTTTGGTGCTCATTTCTATTTTTCTGGGTCTCGACCCTAATTTGCTAATCGCCAGCAACGAGTTGTGCAATCCGAGGGCGGGGGTGTGCTTCTGGGGCGTGGCACTGGTAATGGCATTTAAGAAGAATTACGCCTCAAAACTGTAAATGGCCAACAAAGGCAACAACACAAAAATAAGCAAAAAAAAAAGAATGGGAAACAAGTCAAGTGGCCCTGTCCCCCCGTTACCCCTTTTCCCTGCCCTGCCTTGGCTGTTTTTTATTTTGGGCAAAAAATGTTTTTATCTAGCGCCGCCATCTTTGTGCTAAACGGTACAACGGTACAACGGAATGGGGGGGGCGGGTGGAGGGGGCACTAAGCCAAATCCGCCCCTTGAAGTGTTTATCCTTTGGTTTTCCCGCTATATAGTATTTTTTTTTATTTATTTCTGGGGCAGGACTGGCGGTGGTGGTGGCCTAAAGTGTTTTCAATTTAAGTTTAGAGAACAAAACGCCTTTTGATTTTTATTAGCCAAGTTAAGGGGGTTGGGGTGGGGGTGGGAAGTGAGACCAGAGAGTGAAGAGGGTTGCCGACTGCCAAAATGCATTCACAGTTGGCCTAAAAAATAGGCAAGGAGGCAAAGGAGCAGCGCTGTTGGCCGGCTGCCAGTCCAGGCCAAAATTTATGGCCACCGGCCAGGGTTGTCGCCCTCATAAATTATGCAAATGCGAACGCTAATGCAAATGCAAGGACGTGGGCGGCAAGGAGGACTCCCCTCAGTCGACCCCTCCTCGTCCTCCCTCCGATTTCCCAGCACTTCTCGTTTCCATTTCGTTTTTTGGCAATCGCCTAAATGGGCGCCCACTTAAATAATTATCATTTCCCGGGCCAAAAAGCTCGTCAAAACCTCATCAGGCCGCAGCGGCGGCAACCCTGACGATCGGACCAATTAGTGCAACGAGTGCCCACTCTGGGCGCTTTATTAATTAGCCGAAAGGAAAACCTCTCTGTGGAAATTGGAACCGTTACCCTTCCAAATCTCGGGCAATAATAAAAACATAAGAAACACAAAAAAAATAAATAAAGGGAAACAAGAGTCCCATTAGCCGCTGATGTTGATGGGAGCTCGTTGTTCGCTTTCGGCTTTTCGGGCTTCCAGTCTTGTTTTCGGTCCACTCAATCTTTCACTTTTTGGGCGAGAGAAATCTTTGGATCGAATTCGTCCATGGACCATGGAGACTACACTGGGAGAAAGTATGTGTACAGCTTCAGGAACATGAAGGAAATTTGTAACAGTTTACAGAAGAATGTCACATAACTTGTCTTTATCTTTCTCTATCTTTTGAACGTAACTTGATTATTCATGTTTTGTAGAGGGACATTTATAACAGTTTATAACACTTATAACAGAATGCCACATATCTTGAGTTTATCTCCATTCTTTATTAACAATGTGCACATGGAACTCGCCTTAAAGAAGGATATGTATAATAGTTTACAGAAGAATCTCACATTTCTGGACTTATTCTTTTTAAAACAGTTTACAGAAACATCTCACATATGTCGACTTTATCCTGATTCTTTTTTAGGAATGTGATGTGATGGAGCGTGCTTTAAAGAAGGGAATTTATAACAGTTTACAGAAGTATGTCACTTTATTCTTTATTCTTTTTCAGGATGTGTCGTGATAGAACATGCTTTGAAGCAGAACATTTATAAAAGCTTACAGAAAAATGTCAAATATCTCGACCTTATTTTTATTATTTATCAAAAATGTGCCCTTGTGGAGTATGCTTTGAAGATTTGAGCTTACAAATTAAATTGTTTCCTTAAGAAAAATCCTAGATATGACACAATCCATAGATATCTTTGGGTTAAACACTCATTTCAAAATAAAATTTCCCCCATTATGACCTCCCTAAAGTACTTGTTTCCTCGCAGTGTACCAGTTACCTGCTTTCATCTTCATTTTCCACTCGACACAATCACAATTAATCTACGGTCTAGGGCTCCCAGTAGAAGCCGGAGTGGCAGTAGTAGAGGTTCTCTCCCAGCCCCCGAAATTATGGCAATTACCAGAAGCGCTCGCGGTCAGCGATGTCTAATGAGCATCGACGAGCTGGAGAGCGGATCACCTGGGATCACGTGGGATCACCTGGCTCAATTCATTCATCACCGATGGCTGATGATCGCTGGCCAGGAGGGGGCCCCCAAAAGAACCCAAAAAAAATTAAACAAAAAAGAAAGGACAGAAAGCCAAAAAGCCAGAAAACCCATGAAAACCTGACGGGGCGTGCCAATGGCGTTCTTATTAATTTGCCCAATTTCCACAAGCAGAGGAAAATGGGTAAAAACTTAATTAAAATGTCGTAAACGAAAATTGTATGTTTAGGCACGGGTGCAAGGGGAAGGGGCATGGAGTTACCAAAAATAATTAAGACATTTCGCTTCTCGTTCGACCTTTTCCCTTGTTGGGTTCTCCGCTTCGAGGGCCTCGGAAAATGTTAAGAAAAATTGCTACCACAAATTGTTGGGCTGCCCAATTTCCCTCTCTCTCTCTCCCCCTCTGCTCTCCTCCTCCTTTTGATTTTTCCTTTTGGACTTGAGCTCTCTTTTTTCGGGGCCGCGACCGAAAACAATAAAAATGACTAATGGCAGCTAATTTCCCGTCGTCGGGGAAAATCAGGTGGGGGAGGGGGAGAATCATGGAAGTTAGAGGAAAATAAGGATGAGGCACAAACACAGCAAGACGTCCCATTTCGAATTGGATGCGGCTCATAAGTAGTTCAATTGCCAAAAAAAAAAAACAGACTGAGGAAAGTGTGCAGTGGGAAATCGAGGGGCGTTTTCCGGCTTGGGCGTGACCCCGGCCACTGGGCAGTGCAATTGAGGAAGAAAAACAACAAAAAATTTACAAAAAACAGAGCAGACTTGCCACCTGTCACTGCTCATTTCCCAGGCAGCCATGGATGGCTCTTCCCATTTCCCGATTGCGCCCGCCAGGTGCACATTCTTCGCACATTCACAATTTTCACCTCATTTGCAGTTTTCCAAAAACAAGGAAATACTTTAGAGCTATAATTCATCAATTTGGTGATCAATCATACGGTTTTTTCTTAGGGTTTAATTTAGTATCTTATTATTTTTAATAACATTTTATACTTATTTTTAAAATTAGACCACAATTTTCTTATTTAATTATTTATAAATATTTGTACATTATGGAAATGAGGAGCTCAATTTGAATTTATTGAAGATTCCTGTAAGACCGAGTTGTCTTCTACAAACAAACAGACACTGAGACGGACAAACGGACAGTTTTACTACAGATCGAGGCCTTTTAAAAATATCTAAGTATCTTAACTATATATACTATAATAAGTTAAACAAGAGTTAACTCCATTTAATAAAAATAACTTGCTTTTTAGGAAAATTAACAGAAAGACAAACGAACATAGAGTCAAACAGACGAACAGATGACGGACAAACGGACAAGTGTTCAGACTGTTAGATCGATACGCCAAGGACAACGGACAAGCGGACAGACGGAGTCCGTTTAACGGACATACATACATACGTCTGATCAAGAATACCTCTATATATACACTCATACAAATTTGCACTTCAAAAACTTTGCCGGCAACGATCACTTCGTTCAAGAGATGCTAGAACCGGTTGGGAATTATAAGTACACATGTGCGAGATTTTTCGAAAAAAAAATTTACCAGCAAAAACAATTGCAATTCGCCCGTAATTTTAGAAAGAAAATAACTAAAATCTTTTTTAATCAAAACAATATTTTTATGAGTGT
Organism: Drosophila jambulina; assembly: GCA_018152175.1. NCBI lineage: Eukaryota > Metazoa > Arthropoda > Insecta > Diptera > Drosophilidae > Drosophila > Drosophila jambulina. Next base: position 6,374,910 of record JAECXH010000006.1, read on the forward strand.
ATAACTAAGAATAAATCTATGTAAAAATAATTAATTAACAGAAGGACAGATTAACAGGATATGATATATGGTAAGTAAATAATGAAAATAAATAAAAATAAAAAATATATTGCGTATGGAAAATAATAGTTTAAAAACTATATTCACTTGAAATATAATTCCCTATAACCAAGTGATGTTTAAAATGTAAAATTTATTAAATTAATTAATTAAATGTAAATTAATTTGCTAATTAAGACCCTTTATTATTTCCCTAAAATATCACCTTGTTGTGGCCCTAAGTTGTATGCATTTCGGTCAAAACCCAAACACACACACACATACACACTCAGGACATTTGCTGGCCAAATTTAATTACGCGCATAATCAACAAACCAGGAAGCAGCAGCAACAACAACAACAACAGCAACAGTAACAACATCAATTACAACCCGGCTAACACACACAGACGCATTAAAATCTGGCCTGAAGGCAAATAACGCTATTGTCGCGGCTGCTTCTGCCACCGTTGTTGTTGATTAAAAATTGATCAAAAAACATAAAAACAAACGAATTATGCATGCAAACACACACACACACCCACACACACCCACGGGGAGTGTGTGCAGTGAATTGATTAAAAGGAGCAATTCGATTGAAATTTTATTGGTAAATTGAATAAAGTGCGCGCGCGGGGGCCCAGCGTCCGGGAAAACTTGTTTTCGTTCGCGGCCATTTGGTCATTTGGAAAATTGCATTATCTCTGCGGCCAGCGAGCGGCTCTGTGGCAAAGTTAATGAATGTAATGAATGAACAAATGAGTGCGCGGCCAGGATATACGTACATAGTACTGCGAATAGGAGTTTCTGGTTGCAGCTCATAAATAACCTCAATTGGGGGGAGTGTCCTTGCACGATCCTCCTGACGGGGAATTAGTTAAATGCGGACTGTGTGAGTGTGATATGTGGTGCTGTGTGTAAGGCTCATTCGGAACTAGGGATTTTTTGGTATCTAAAAGATACTTTTGAGAGAATGTGTGGTATCTGTAAGATACTTATGTAGGGATTTTTTAAATAAGAAAAGTGTGGTGTTAAAGATACTTTTTAGGGCAATTCGAGATAAGAAAAGTATGGTATCTAGAAGATACATTTGATGGTAATTCGACATAAGGAAAGTATGGTATGTGAAAGATACTTTTGAGGGTAATTAAAGATAAGGAAAGTATGGTGTCTAAAAGATACTTTTGAAGGGAATTCCAAATAAGAAAAGTATGGTATCTAGAAGATACTTTTGAGGGGAATTCCAAAGAAGGAAAGTATGGTATGTGAAAGATACTTTTGAGGGGTATTTTGTATAAAGAATGTGTGGTATCTGAAAGATACTCAAGAAGGGAATTTCACACAAGGAAAATGTGTTATTTTTAAGAGGATTTCAGCTAAGCAATGTGTGGTATCTGAAAGATACTTTTTATGGGATTTATACATAAGACTTTTAAGAAAATTAATCGTGTCCTTGCGGGAATTTAGTTAAATCCAGACTGGGAGTGTTCAGAAGTAGAAAATGTTTTGTATCTGTAAGATGCTTGTGAAGAGAATCTGATATAAAGTATCTTTTTCCTTTTTCTTGCTTCACTCACCCTCGAGATAATGGTGTCCAGTGTTCGCCTGTTGCCTTGTTTTTCCCAGTTGCTTCCTTTGATCCTGCGACTGCTGCATTTCCTGCAGATCCTGCATATCCTGCAGATCTCCTTGCAAATTCCGATCACGCATCGCGGCTGCTGCGGCCGCGGCATTCGCTCGCTGCATAAGGGCCATCTGACGCAGCATGTAGACGGAGGAGGAGCTGCATCCGGGTGGGGACTCGGAGGATCCAGCAGGATCAGGCAGGCTGAGGAAAGGAGACCATCCGGGTACTCGCAGGTTCACGGCCGCTGCTGCCGCATAAAGCTGCAAGGCGGATGCTGCATGAGGATGCGGATGGGGATGTGGGGTCAAGGGACCCTGCACCTGCGCCTGGGCAGCGGCTGCCATTTGCAGCTGTTTAATCAGCTGATCCATGTTGAGGTTAACTTTGGGTTAACTTTGGGTTAACTTTGGGTTAACTTTGGGTTAACTTTGGGTTAACTTTGGATTAAAGTTCGTCCAACTTTGGATTAGTTTTCTTGTTCTGAGCCTTAGTTTGTTTTTGAGGCAAGATGTTCTCTTGAACTTTATGTTATCTGAGTAACTTCCTGTTAAGTTTTCATTATTTTTAAGCATCATCCTTCGATCTTGTCCCGTTATTGAAATTTTCCTTATTTTTCTTGGTCATTTTAATTCGATCTTGTTAATGTTAATTTTCTATTTAGCTGTTAGCCCTTGTAAGTTTCTCTTGGAGCTTTTGATTCGTAGATCTTAAATAAATGATTTTTTTAATTAATTAATTAATTATTTAATAGGTTTTTAAGTTCATTGTCTAGTTTCTTTAATGAATTATAATTTTGAAGGCTAAGTTTATCTTAACTTTCCAAAAACTTTCCGTTAACTTTTGGTTATTTCTGTTATCCTTCCGTTATCCTCGTTAACATTATTTTGCGGTCTTCGATCACTTATGTTTATATGCCTCCAAATATATTTTATTTACAGTATGATTATTATTTTTATTATAATTTTTTTTGTATTAAATATTTATTATTATTATTATTTTATATTTATTTATTAGCTAATCGAGTCCTGCGGTTATCTTAACTGTGGGTCAATTACCTTTCAAATTCGATTACACACGCGCACTGCACACACACACAAACAAAAAAGAAAATAAGAAAAAAAAAACCAGTATCCTTGGGAAATCCTCGGAGGCGCAGAAGGAGAAGGTGCTGGCGCTGCACAGTGGAGCGAATCGTTGCTTCTCAGCCCACTGTGCAATATGCAGCGACCGCGGCGGCGGCGACAAACAAATTGATTCGAATTAAAATGACGCCTTTTGCGTTTTGCGTTTTGCGGAGTTTGCGGAAAATCGCGGAGCGAGCGAGACGGCCCTCTAGGTGGCCGCGAGTGCGAAGACAGGGACAGCAACAGGGCAACAGGCGACGGCGGTGGCGGCGGCAACGGCGTTTAAATGAAAAATGTGTGCGAGACAAAGCGAAGCTGCTGCTACTTCCTCCTCCTCTTCTCCTTCTTTATTGTCATTGTGTGTTTGCTTTAATAAAGTCAAGTGCACATGTGTCTGTGCCTCAACAAAACGAAGAAGAAAAGATGAACAACAAAAAGTGTCACCACTACAGTTGGTTGGCTGGCCGTGGTTTGAGTCTGTGCTAAAAAGTGAGATGGCGACACCTGCTGCAGCGGCAGCAGCAGCAGCCGCGGCGGCAGCGGCAGCGCCAACAACAATAACCCTGCCATAAAACTCATTTTCAACACTTGCTGGTCAGCCGCTATTGTTGTTGTTTTTGGGTCGCATGCGCGACTGCAAGCAAAAATCATTAACGTTCAAATTTATGTGCGCCAAAGCGAGAAAATAACAAAACGAAGAAGACGAGGCAACGGCGACCACAAAAAGAAAGAGAACACTCAAACACACTGACAGACGAGCAGAAGAAGAAGAAGAAGAGGAAGCAGGCGAAGAAGAAGCAGCAGAAGCCGAGCTAGCAGCGAAGTCAGCTGCGACAGCGACAGCGGCGGCAGCGCAGCAATAAAAAGAAAAATGGTTTCACTTAACAAACATGCCAAGGCGCCGTCCGCAAAAACGCAGAAACTGCAACAACACCCCCGCAAACGACCCCCTATTTTACTACTACACCCCAGCACGCACACAAGCACACACACATACACACGCACCCGTCTTAAGCCCTCTCAAGCGCGCGCTGCCACCCAAAAAAATGGCCAATGCAATAATGGTATTTTTCTGCCTCACTAAATTGTCCCAGGCTGCCAGAAAGAGAGAGGGCGAGAGAGAGTCTACAAGTGCCAGCAGCAGTGAGCCAGAGGAGAAAGAGCGAGCGAGAGCAAGGACGAGAGCAAGAGAGAGAGCAGTGCGCAACAGTACAGAAGGCAACGGGGGAAAATGAAATGAAAAACGTTAAAAAAATTGATTTAAAGTGAATCAGTGTGAGTGTGTGAGTGTGTGTGTGCTTGCCAGCAAGAGACAGAGAGCGAGAGGGAGAGCCGCCACCATACCCGAACGAGTGCGAGCGGGACAGCCATACTAGGCAGCGACAGGCGTGGCCAAAAGCGGCAAGCAAAAATAGGGGGAAATTTCATATATGAATATGATTATGGCCAATTTAAGGCAGAAGGCAAGAAGAAGACAGCCAGCCAAGACGAGAACGCAAGACAAGGTGGGAGAGCGGAGTGAGAGGAGTGGAGGAGTGGAGGAGTCAGAGAGAAAGAGGAGTGAGTGCAGTTAGAGGGAGAAAGGCAGAGGCAGCGCTGCTGGCAGTGAAGAACTGACATTTTATTGATTGTTTTATGCGATTATAATGTAATAATGTCTTAAATATGCAATGGAATGGGACCGAAAAAAGAACAGCGCTTTTCTTCTCACCGCTGCTTTTCCGCAGCAGTTTCCAATGCGCAGCTGCCGTCTTTGGGAAATGAATTATGGCCGAAGGAAAGAGACGGCACAGCGCCTTTGTGTCCAAGAGGGGGAGAGAGAGAGAAAGAGAGCTGCTCCCCTTTTCTGCACTCCCACACTACATACAAATTTTTTTTTTTGGGCCAACTTCTTCATCATTGCCTGTGATTGGCAATAAAAAAAGACGAAATGGTAAAGGAAAAGCTAAAATTCCATTTGCAACTTTTGCAGCAGCTTCTTTTTCGGGTGCCTTTTCTCAACCTCTTCTTCTCTCTCTCATCTTCTGGCTCTCCCTCCCCTCTCTTGCTATCTGGCGATCTTTAGAGTCAAAACCAACCGTAAAAGCCCCTCCCCCACCCCCACCAAAACGGCGAAAAACCCCAACCATTTCAACGTAGCCCGCACTCAACTCAATTCAATTAATTTTCACTTGATTTTTCCACACACAAACAAATTTTCATTTAATTTGCTGCGGGGCGTTGCTTGCCTGGCTCCCTCTCTCTCTCTCTCTGCCATTTCCCGCATTTTCCCTCTCCTCTTTCGCTGCTCCTTATCGGTCGCCATTTTCTTGCGCTTGATTTTCTATTAGGTTTTCCTAGAGACTATTCCCCGAACAACTTTTCACTGCTAATGGGGGCAGGGGGAGGATGGCACTCCCCCCATCCCCCCGATTTGATTATTATGTAGTGGCATCATTAGTATCGGCATTACTGGAGCTACTCCCTCATGCAAATCGTGTGATTATTATATACAATTATATATTGTATGGAATATATGCTAACCGCAAGCCCTGGACTGCTAATTGGGCCAGAATTGCGCCATCGGAGACGTATCATTTACGCAAGTATCAGTGGTTATAGCCCCCGAAATTGGGGAGTAAATATGAGTTGAGTTCTAAAATATGTTAGATGGAAACTGATTAAGCTTAATTTCTGCTTTATTCTGGTTTAAACAGGTTAACTATAGTTATACTATTGCAGCAATCGATAAACAGAAAAAGTGTCGGTTAACTAAAGTAATGACGGTTAACTGAAGGTTTAATATTCCGTCGTTTTTGAAATGCAGTTTATAAAACAACAGAAATTCCTAACATTAGCATAAGTTATTGAAAAGTTAAATTAAATGTAGTTCCGGTCAACTAACCAGTAGTTAAATAAGCTTTTAAAACAATCTCCTTGGCAAGGGCATATTAATTTTATTTTGTGTTCTAGAATCTAGATCAATGGTTAACAAAAGATGAGGTGCAAAATTAGTGGTTAACTAAATAAGTCCTGCTTAGTCAGAGTGGCAGAATTTAACTGTGTTTAAAAGAATACATTAAATATTTACTGATAACTAATATTATTTATATGTATATTTCTACAACCTAGAAGTAGAAGCTGTCCTTATAATTTCCTTTAAGAGCCCAAATTAATCACTTGAACGATGCATTTATATTTTTTTACCTTTTAGTTTATGATTAACCATTGAAACCCTATTATAAACATGTTAATATCATGTTTGTGCTTGTATTTAAAACCACATCAAATCAAGTCTTAATTTTAGGGACCAAAACAAACCCGAAATTAATTATATTCCGTCATTAATTAAGCCCTCTTTTGTCCCCTCTTTGCATTCACTATTAAAATAATCCACAAATAATCCATCCTTGCCCCGCCAACAGCAATGACATAATTTGTTTTGGCTCTTCGCTTCATTTACTTGGTTTATCAAATTGTTGCAATCGCAAATTAATTATTATTAAAAGCGCATTAAAAACAATAAAAACGTCATTACAGTGCAACAACAAAAAAGAAATAAATAAGCAAACAAAAGAAACAAAGGAAAAAACAGGCTCCGGCAAAATAAACTAAATGAATATTAAGTTTTAATCATTTCCGTTCGATTCGATTAAACAAATCAAGTTCGCTTATCGCCGCATATCGACAGACTGTCTCCTGCCATCCCCTCTTGACCCCCGACAGCCGCGGCTGTGATTTTTATTACACTTTATTATTATTTACCTACTGTCGACTAATTTGTTTTTAATTTGTGCTGATAAAATGTATGAATAAATAAAATGGACAGCGAGCAAATAACGAAATTAATAAGTGACGCTGGCCTGGGCTGAGCGGGGGGAACGGAAATGACAATATTAACCCCATAACCAAATACCGAAATAACCACAAAAAACGCGGGTAGCAATCACCGAAATTGTGACATTAGTAGCCGCGATTGATTTGTCAAATCATAAACATTTATTGAAGTCGCATTTGTCATGGAGCGGTGGAGGAAATTATTTTCGACGGCATTACCTGGGGGGAGTTTCGGTAATAGAGATCCGGCTAGAGCGAACTTCAGAGGTGCTCTACACCTAATATAATTCAGGGAAGGTTCTATAGTTGCATAGATGAGATTTCTAGTGTTTTATATTTAATAGTTATTAACTCTACTAAGCGTAGCTCTCTCTCTCAAACTCTCTCTTAAACTCTCTCTCTCGAACTCTCTCTTAAACTCACTCTTTCAAACTGTCTCTTAAACTCTCTGAAACTCTCTCTCAAACTCTTTCACAAACTCTCTTTCGTACTGTCTCTCAATCACTATCTTAAACTCCCTCTCAACCTTTCTGTCGAACTCTCTCTCAAACTCTCTATCGAACTCTCTCTCTCAAACTCTCTCTGAAACTCTTTCTCAAACTCTTTCTGAAACTCTCTCTGAAACTCTCTCTTGACCTCTTTCTGAAACTCTCTCTCAAACTCTCTCTCAAACTCTCTCTCAAACTCTCTTTTTCAACCTTGGCGTTGTAAGAGCAGTAATGAACGAGAGAGTTTCTCTTTGAGTAGCACTCTAAGAGAGCGTTTCATTGCACAAGCAGTAGTAAACGAGAGAGTTTAAGCTGCATTTAAGTTGCACTCTGAGAGAACTTAGAGTTATTTCTCTCAGGAAACAATTAGGTGGGATTACGAGAGAGTTTCTTTACGTGTGATCTTGAAAAAGACAACCGAATGATATGAATATATCCTCATATAGAAATATGTCTCCTGATCAGAATAAGGTCCAAAGTAAGCCCCCAAATCGACATGACCCTCCTCGCAGATGTCCCGTAGGGTACACACTCTGGCCCCCTTAATACCCACCCGTAACCCCAATCCCAAAAACAAAGCCCCCAATCGCCGTTATCGCCGATGTCTGGTCAGGTGTAGCAGGCGTTTTGTGTGTGTGTTTTTTGGGACTGCGGTGACTCCACTAATAACTTCATTAGGTGAGCGTTACTCATACAAAATGTCACATGACAATAGCGGGGCAGGAGCTGTATTTGAGGGGGGTTTGAGGGGTAACCGGGCTTAGGCCACGGGGGTGGCGTTGATTTGTTTTGGGTGATAAGCACTTAAATTAAGTCTTAATACAAATGCCGCTTGTCGCACACGTGTCGCATCGCGGCATCGAGGTCGCGGCGGGAGGGGGTCGGTTTCAGATTCCGAATCCCAGATTCGAGCGACACTCCACGTAAATATCCACAAATAACCGCGAGGGAAGGGGGTATCGCGACATTGACGTTGCCTGTGAAATGGACATTTAATTATTTGCTGTGATTAAACAGAATGAGGGCAGGGCAGAGGAGGGGCAAGCCCTACCCGACCCCTACCCACTGCCCACACGGCTGTCACTCTAATTCCAGGGGCTTACACGGGGGTTAGGCCAGCTTCATATTCCAATTATTTATCTTATCAGCCGCATCTCCTGCAGTTCCTAAACATAGTTGGTGGTGGAAGCCCCGAATTCCGAATCCGAGTCCAAAAACTGAATCTCTCAACTCTCGAAAATCGCCTGACAATTTGACAGTTGCATCAGGACCAGGCACACACCCATACGGAGTGAGAGCGAGCCTTATCTTTGGCATCTCAGTGCCGTCTATATCCTGTGGAAATATCCCTGCATCCTTGTGGAAATATTTACGTTTCCCAGACCTAAAGGGGGTGCTCGCAGCTCGAAACTCGAGAGTCCCCCTTTTCTGGCTGTCATATTAATGAGATTTTGCGTTTTGATTTCTGATGGATCGATTTTGGGGCAGGAGGCGGACGGAACAGGACTCTCTACTTGACTTAACCTTCCAATTATAATTACAAATAGCTGGTGGCAAGTCCTTGTCAGGTAGAACAAGGCTGGTAATATGAGGAAACTGACTTTAAATGAATATATATCATTTAATATAAACTTTACGCTTCACGGACAAACTCTCTTAAGCGGACAGGGTAAGTGGATTAATACTTTGATATAATAAAGGTTTTCTATATATATATATCTAAACTAATATGTATTGTAAGCTCTATTAAATTTTAAATATTTTTTTACAGCAAAAATCTCATCAATGGACAAACTCTCTTAAGCGGACAGGGAAAAAAAAACAAACTCCCTTGAGCGGACAGGGTCAAACGGATTAATAGTTTAGTATAATGAAGGTATTTTATATATATTTATATAACCTATACTTAATTGCAAACGTAAGCTCTATTATAATATACTTTCAATATTACAATGTACCTACAGGCTAACTCTCTCAAACGGACAAACTCTCTTAAGCGGACATAGTAAAATCTATATATTTTTTGGTAAATTAAAGGTATTTTCTATATCTAAATTATTATTTAATGTAAGAGGTAAGCTGTAAACAGAAACTCAGAAGACCTTCTAAACGGACAAACTCTCTTGAGCGGACAAAGTGTACCTTGTTCTCTGATAATTTAACATAAAAACCTTTATAAATCCATCCTGTACACAAGATAAAACTCAAATTCAGACTGCAAAATGTATGAGTGTTTAATAAAATCCATAAAAATGTACTATTATCAATAATAAATATCTCTAGGGAGGTGATATATCCCCCCATATTAATGCAATTTTTTCCCCTAAATTTCTGAAGGATCAACTCCGGGCAGGAGGAGGGCTAATCGAAGGGTTAACTCAGCCATCCAATTATACAAATGGCAGGTGACACCCCATTCTCGGATGGCGCCCCGGGTGGAACTTGGCTCCTTAATATGCAAATTCACATGCTTTTTATGGGGGCTTCGGGTTCGGCTGCGAGACAATCATAATACAAGTGTTAACACTCACCCACAAAACACAAAAAACAAAAAAACAGAAGAAAAAACTGAGAACGGAAACCAATAACAAATAGCAAATAACAAAAATAACAAAACTGAAACTCAAATTGACTTCTAAAAGCTGCGAAATCAGCAAAAAATTTGCATTTCAATAAACGATTATCGTAACTTTGCGTACGGTTTTTGGTTACGCTCTCGGAGTCACGGTTACGGATTACGGATAACGGGGGGGAGGGTTAAGGATTAAGGGTTAAGGGTCGGCACTGCTGGGAGGGACACATAACCCGGGGTCGGTGTTGCGGGCGTCGAAGGTTTACGACCGGCAACCGGGCCAAATTGTTGGTGTAAAAGTCAAATGTGGAAAATTTATTTTATATATTTTTAGCTTTTAAATTAAATAAAGTTTTTCCCCGTCGACGTTTTCGTTTGTGTTTTCTTTTCTGGTTTTATTTTTGGCATTTGGCATGTTGTCACCTCCTCCGTCAAGTGTTCGAGTTTTCCGCTCACGTTTCCCGGCTGCCGCAACTCCCACTCCCCTCTCCCATTTTATTGTTTAGGCCTTTTATGGGCAGCAGGAGGGAGGTAGGCAGGGGTGGGGAGACGACAACAACAAATCATGTACGGCTCTTAAATATGGCGCTCGTTTCATGTCCGTTTCGTGTCCGGCAAAAATAAGAGAAATACATAATATAATATCCCTGAGCGAGGCGGGGGGTTGGGGTTCCGGTTCCTGTTCCTGCTCTAGCTCCTGTTGCAGCTCCTGTTCCTGCCCCTGCTCCTGCCTCCTGTTCCTGCTCCTGCTTCCTGCTTCTGCCTCCTGCCTCCTGTTCCGGAAATGGAGCGGCGTCCATTTTGCATGCAAACGCAATTTGATAACGAGCGAACGTATTAATATCATTGAGCGCCATTATTTCACTGCCCCAGCCAGCCGGCACACAATCGCTCACCGGAGTCCTGCCGGAGTCAGGGTGAGAGTCCTGGTCCTGGACCATTCCCCCCCACAGCCTCGAAAATCTGGACCCCCAAAAAAATTGCGTTCATTTGAAGCGCAAAGAAAAACAACAACCAGTCAGGGAAAAACTGAGTTTGAAAACGATTCTTAAATGCTCTGAAAGATAGTTGTAGTTTAAAAAACATTTCCTAAGAAATTTCCAGGATAAATAAACTTAAATTAATCATTTAAGACTTAAGAGTATTAAGATACTTACTTATTTTTAAAAAACTATAATAAGCTATTATAATCTTATTTAAAGTATTCCTATTATATTTTTCCTATTATAATATTGATTAAATCCATATGTTACCCCTAAATACGATATATCAATAGATAAATTTATGATTTTTTAAACAATCTTAAAATTTATATATTGATATATATGGATATTTAAAACCAACTGTGAGTTTTCCATAGTTTTTCAAGCCAAAGGCTTATCAGAATTTCAATTATTTCCAGGTTTTCTGTTTAAGAAAAAAGGAAACTATCGAAATTAACGATAAGTAAACCGCTTAAACAATAATATATCGATATTCTCCGATTTTTGAACCACGCCAATGCAAGGGGATTCAACACTAGTTCTAGAAATTTTCTCCCCCATTTTCACATAAAACATTGCTCATACGCCGCATGGCCCCTGCCAAAGCCTTCTCTCCCAAGGGGGCGTACGGAGCAGGAGCTGGGGGCGTGGCTGCCATGTGGGCGGGTGGTGGATGAGCAAAGACAGGCTCTTATCGGCGCGTGTATGCAACATATTGCCACAATTCGCTGCCATCGCCGGACATTGGCAATTGTGACTGATGGCCAATAAATTTTTACAGCCATGAATGCGCTCTGGACATCCTCCCAGGGATGGGGATGTGGATGTGGATGTGGATGTGGATGTGGGATGTGGGATGTGGGATATGGGATATGGAAATGGAATTGGGGATTGAGTATTGGGAAAGGGGAGCAAGGCAAACGATGATCTGTCCGTGTTATCGGAGGAAACAGCTCCCACTCCTCCCACTCCCTGCCGCTGCTGCTTATTAAATAAATCAGAGGAGAACGGGGAAGGCAGAGCGGGGAGCGCGGAGAGTGCCACATAAATCCTTGCACCCAATTATCTCATTTGTCTAAGCGGGCCTTTGACATTACGGAAATCGGAGAAACATAAAGACGATCCTCACAGACATTTCATTTCATTTCAATTGCTCGAGGAACTGCGCTCTCCGGTCCCTGGGCCCTGTCCCTGGTCCCTGTCCCTGTCCCTGGTCCCTGGTCCCCTGAGAGTTGGTAAAACAAGTGCCCGGAATTGTTTCGGGTTCCTTCGAATCTCTACTCTGAATCTGAATCATTCCGATTTTGTATTTATTTTATTATCAGGCTATGGCTGCGACGGCGGCGGCTGGCTTATCAGCGAAAAAATGCCCAGCGAGGCGGAACATGAGTTATGGGCTTAGGGGGTTAAAGGGCGGCCCTCGCAGGGGGTTAAGACTCGCCGAGAGACCGCTGACTGCCGCTCGGTGCTGTCTTCAATAACAATTTGCCCATGACTAATTGGATTTATTGGAATCGAATTTATTGTGCCGCTCTATGCTTATTTAATATTAAATTTATGCGCTGTTTATTTTCCACTTTTTTTACAGCGCAATTGAGTTGAGATTTCCTGTCCCCAAAAAAAAAAAGACACACACAGACAGGGAAAGAGGACGTGGTAGTGGGAGTGGGAGTGGGAGGAGGTCCTGCCGAGGAGGCGTGTTGAGGCCTCGCTAATGACCCTAATAAACAGTTTCGTGGCCGCTGCGCATACTAATGAGTCCTCGGACCAAGGAGCCAGCCAGGACCTCTGAGGAGACGGAACACCAGCATCATTTACACCGCTCGCAACAGGAGTACACTGAAAATGTACCTGTTTTTCTCCCAATTAATAATATATTTCTATTGATTATCTATTTTGTTAATGTAAAAAGAAACTTTGTTAATTAATCTTTAATCTTCCTAAAACTGGCTATATTGGTGGAGGATATGGTATGGAGAAAATAGTGGTTTCTGTTACTTAAGGATTTGTATTAAATTGTACCTAGGAAGGTACTTAAATGAGTTATCTATTATATTTTAATTTATTGCTAAATTCAAGCTTTATTTCCAAGCCAAATTTCGAAACTACATTTCCAAGATTTATTTTTTATTCCGAAACTAAATAAAAAAGAAAGGAAGCTAAGAATGAAGTATACCTTTTAAAGATTATTGATTTATTTACCCTAGGTACAAAATGTAACTTCTTTATTAAGAGCTTAATATTTATATTGTTAAATCTATATACATTTATATTTCTAGTTAGTTATATTTCTATACCTTTTTTTAATTTTTATTTTTCTTCTACAATTGATTTTATCAAATTTAATATATTTTATTTGTATTTTTTACAAAATTACTGAACAATATTAAACTGTATTCCCCTTTCTTTATTAGAAATTAAATCATGATAATTTTCTCTCATTTGATGTGTTTTCAGTTTAAAGTTTAAAAATAAATGAAATACTTTAACTTGAACAAGGTTGCATTAAAAATTTTTAGGTACAAATAAACCCAATAAAATGTACCTTAGTAATTTTCATAGCATTATATTTTTATATTCAATACTAAAATACCTAGTTCTTAGTTGAAATTTAAATAATAATAATTTTATTAAATTAAAAAAAAAAACATAATGTACAATTGCTTCAAAGTAGGAATTATTTTAGGTACAAAAATAAAACTAAAAGATGTACCCATTAAATTTAATAGGTAATTATTATTACCATTATAAAATGTATCTTTCGAGGGGATTGAATGAATATTTGTGTTATTATTTTCTCTGCAGGTACACTCAGTACCCTTCGCGCAGCAGGAAGAGCAATAACGATAATAATGCAAAGTGCAGGACGTCAACACCTCCTGTCCGCACCCCATCTTCTACCAGGATGCAGAGGAACATCCTGTCCGTGCACCCCCCTGGCCTGAACCCGAACCCAAACCCAAACCACAACCATATTCATCTCCGGGCTTCGGGCTTCCTTTCGGGGCAACACACACATAATGAGCAATCCATCTGCGGCAACACCCGCACGTAGTTTAGTGAAATTCCGTTGATTTACATGGATAGTTATTCCCTGTCCCACCGCACAGGTCCTTTTTGGGTCCTGCCATGCGTGTGTGTGTGTGTGTGTGTGTGCTGCCCTCGCCTGCTGACTTAATAAATTGTTTGCCATTAATAACAATAAAAATAGATAATCTCCGTATAACAAATTAATGATGTGCGCCGGCAGACAGAGAGGGCCAGATATGACAGGCGACAGAGAGAGAGAGAGAAAGAGAGAGAGAGAGAGAGAGAAAGAGAGAGAGAGAGAGAGAGAAAGAGAGAGAAAGAGAAAGAGAGAGAGGAAGTGTCCTAGGGCTCGAGGGGGTGGCAGCCAGTAGAGAAAATATGAAAACTTTGACTTCCACTTGCTAACAACACTAGACAGCAGGTTTTTACGATAAATTAATATTTCGAAATTAAGCTAAAATACATAATATATATAAATATATATACATTTTAAATATTTAAATTATAAAAATAATATTTAAATGTGGATAGTATTTATTTTTAAATTGTTAATATTTAAATGTAACAGAAGGTTCACCAAAAAAGGGTTTAAATGAGTCGGCTTGGCAGGCTCAAAACCATTCCTAACTAAACCTAAAATATTTTCATCTAATAAATAATAGTTTAAACAATAAAATCAGAAATAATATAAATAATAAAATAAAGAATAAAATATATATATATAAAGAAAACAACAAATAAATATTAATTTTTAATAAATTTAAATGTGGCAAATGAATCATCAGGAAATATATTTCTTATGAATATATATGTAATATAAATATTAAAATCAATAAGAATATATATCATTTAACAATTGAAAAAATAAAATAATTATACCAATTAAAAAATAAAAATAAAATACATTTATAAAAAACTTATAACAATAATAAATAATAATAGAATACAATTGTAAAATAAATAAAAAAAAAAAAAACAAAAAAAAATATTAAATATATACTCAAATAAGTAATAAAATAAATAAGAAATATAAATAATCTATAGTTCATCTATTTTGCAACAAATAATTTACAGAATAAATACTAAAATCAATAATAATATAAATAATTATAAATTAATACAATTAAGATTTAAATAAATAATTGAACATGAAAATAAGCATAAAATAAATATAATTAACCTCTTTATAGCATAAATATATATATTTTTATTTCCTTAATTTATTTATTCAAAACCTTTGCCTTGTGCTTCAGTGTTGAGCTCAGGCCTGGGCCTCCCTGGTGGCAGCCACCACCCCACCAGCGGACACCCGGACACCAGTGCACAATGCTCGTCCTTCGTCCTCGAGCCAAGTCGCCAGGGTCTCGAGGTGAGTGTTCCGCGGAGGACGTGCCACTTGCTGTGGCTACGACTGGTCCTGGCCCTGCTCTTGTGGTTGGGGATGCGGCTGCAAGGACAACTCCCCCAGGAGTCATGTAGTTGAGCAAGGATTTGAAGTAAATTAAAAGTCACTCACACCTCGCCTGGCCCTCGAGTTCATTATTATGATATTCGGTGTCAGCGCCCCGTGTTGGGCCAACCCTCTACAAGTCCGGGTCTGTGGGTCTCCGGTCTCTCAATGCTCACCCAAAGGGCGTGGCAGAAAAAACCGAAACTCAATTATAACAATATGCTCAGATTTTCCCTTCTCCCAACAAACTGTGGAGTATCTTTTTTCGTCTTTTTTTTTGTATCTTTTTCAATTTGAAGCAAAGGCAGGGGCAGAGGCAGGGGCACAGGGCCTTACCTGCTACGGACAATGGAGCGGATGAGGCCCGGCCATAAACTACGCCAATGGCCATAACTATGAACTAATAAGGCTAGGAAAGTGGAGCAGAGCAGCCCAGAGAAAGGGGGTATATCGGGGCCCCGAGAAATGCTGCTAATCATCGCACAATGAAATAAATTACAAACATTGTTTGGAATGGATGAGAGCTCGAGTTCGAGTTCGGATTCGAGTTCGGTTTCGGGTCTGAGTCCGAGTTGAGGCTGACCTGACCCCTTGTCCAAGCTGCCCGCTGTGAAAATTGAAAAGCGTTCGGCTCGAAATCCAAATAGAAAACGAAATCTCTGGGATCCCTCTCTGGCCAGGCGCAAAGATTAACACCCGAAGAGCCACAGACGGACGGAACGAGCTGCACGTTTATTCAGAGTGTGAATAAATTAAGGCATCAAAAATCATAATACAAACGATCGGTCCACGATAAACACTTTGATTAGCGTTCCCCCTCGATGGAAACCAATCGACTCCCGCTGCGAAATTGAAATGGAAGCAACTCCCGAGGAGACCCAATAGCTGGGCAACTGGGAGAGCTGCAGCGATGGAGAGCTGGAGAGCTGGACAACTGGGGATGCCGAGATGTACAATGGGAAGCTGAGCAGTTGAGAGAGCGGCGGCGGCAAACACCAAAATGCCCATAATTATGACAATCATCCAGTGGGCTCCACAGTGGTCTCTGGACTCACCTGGGGACTGGTTTCGGGCCGAGGTGATGGAGCGCTAATCCCCATTGTTGGGGCCCTTTGTTTGGCAGCCCTTGTTGTTGGCTTAAGAATCTGTTACAGAAAACTTAAAAGCGTCGCTTTAATAACATTATTGATTTCGATTAAGCGCTATAACGTAGGGTGATCGCTGATCACTGACCAGCATCGGCCTTAATCGGTGGGGTATATCGGTTTTCATGGGGGGAACCTAAGGTTATATCACAAAATGACTCGACTTTTGGTAAGCATACCTCGAAAATTACGATTTTTGAACTGAAATTCGATATTTTTCGATATTTTAATAATCAGTTTCAGAATAATGTTAGGGTATATCGGTTTAAACAGGAAGACCTTTAATAAAATTAAAAATATATAATATTATGATGATACCTATGATCAAATTAAAAAAATATATATATAGTTATTACTTTTTTGTGGCTTGTTTTTTCTTTTTGTGATTTTGTTTTTTTTTTAATAATTTTAACGGTGTAAGTAACCCCATACAGCATTTTGAAAATTTGGCATACATTTTTTTTATATTTTCTATATTCTATTAAGAATTGTATAAGATTTAATGCCAAACCGAAAAATATATGACGTTTGGCAACATTTTTCCAAGAATTCCTAAAAAATAAAAATTTTAGGTACTTTAAATAGATATTTATAGACAAATTTATGACAAAGTTATTTAAGATATTTATACAAAAAAATAGTTTTCTATTTGTTCAAACATTTTTATTACAAATCAATAAAATAAATCAGAAAATATAATATTTAGCAAACATTACCAACATCTTTATTTATCGATATTTTTTAAAATGAACCTTTAAAAGAAAAGTTATAGTTTAAAAAATCATTTAATTTCAATTAGAAATGCTATTCTCTGTAAAGTATTCATTTTCAGTTAAAAAATTTAAAATATTTTAAAAATTTGTGATTTTTATGGTGCTTTTCCAAAGCTTATTTTTTTGTAGCGCACTTCAGGAACCCCACAGACCGAGCCTGACTTCAAAACTCCGATTGGCCTCCTCCTTCTCCCCATAAACAATCAAACAATGAACAATAAGCTTAACAAAAATATTTTCAGCTCAATAAAAAACTCATTTACAACAAAAGCAAAGCGAAAAGCGGAGCTTAAGGAGCTGGGAATGAACTCGAATCGGACTCCGATTCCGATTCCGATTCTGACTATTTTGTATACATAGCTATAGGCACAAAAAAACTTAATGAAAAACGTGTGAAGAATAGTTAAGAGCGGCCAATTTGATTTGCATCGAAAAGTAATTGAGCCACAGAAAGAAAAAAAAGACAGAGAAATGCCATAGAAGTTATGAATGCGCCGCGGGGGCACGAGTCTCGACGCGTCTCGTCTTGTCTCGTCTTGTATCGCATTGAAGAGATCCAAAGATCTTCCGAAGACGTGGAAAATCTTCCAAATCATGCACAATTATTAAAATCCATAAACGTAATAATCATATCAACAGGCAGCAACAATAACAGCCAGGCGGAGAGGAGCCATTAACAGCATGCCACAGCAGAGGCAGGGGCAGGGGCTGTGGCAGGGGCATCCAGGAGCGCCCCGGGGGCACAGATGGAGACGAGGCAAAGCGCGAACACTGAAAAATTAATAAGCAATAAAATTGCCATGAAATGAACTACACACACACACACACACACACACATCACAAATTCCCATGAAAGCCCACCGCTCCTGACCCCCTCTACCCCCGTCCCTGTGCCTTGGATCGGTGTATGCTATATACCGTTCGCAGGCAGATTGGGCGAAGCCCGAATGCAAATTCAATTGACACTTGGCGGGGTCTTGGGACAGGTTTCGGTTTCGGTTTCGGTTTCCTTTCCTCAGCTTCGAGAGCCCCCACTGGGGCACACCACCCCTCTCTCCCTCCCTGCAACGCCCCGCTCAACCGCAAATCGGTTATGCGTTGAGGTCTCAGTTGCAGCCTGATTAATGGGAACCGACACTGAGTGCCTCTGTTACCAATTTTGGTAATGCCCGGCAATCGGTTGCATTTGTGCTGATTCGTTCCCTTTTATAATTGCATTTCAGTTTAATTTGTTGAGCACATTTTTAAGGTGCTCTGAATTTGCACTTGGGAATTATAAGCCTATATAAATGTAGGCTTTACCCCCAGATTTAGCAAATTTATACCTTTAGGTACCAGATATTATGGTTAGGTACCATATTTTCTATCTGTTACCGTTACTATCCTTTTCTTCTAGGCTTCTTAGGAATTCGTAGTTGAGAATTATAAGAAAATTACGGGTCTGTGATAGGAACAATTATTTATTTTCTGTCTATCTTTCGAATTATTTTGTTAAAAAGCTCAGGCTTTTAAGAACATGAGCGGTATTTCTACTGAATTTGAACTTGGGAATTATAAGACTGCATGTTTGTTGGCCATACACCTAGATTTACTTCAGTTTTACCAGATACTAGGTTTAGGTACCATATATTAAGTCCGTGGCAATTAAGTTTCTTTAAAAATGGAAAAATAAATGCACCCCTCTTCGTTCTAGTCTTCTTATGAATTCCTAGTTGAGAATTATAAGGAAATGATGTGACTTTAAGTCTGTATTAAGACTATTTTCTATTGTTTTTTGACTTACTTTTGACTTAGGTATTTTTTAGGTTGCATATTTGAATAAAAATCTAGTCAATATTTTATTAAATGTTTTTTAAATTAAAATTTTCTGTTTTTAAATGTTCTTTAAACTAAAATGTTCTTTAAATGTTTTTTAAATTAAAATTCAATAATGCATTCATTGAAAAAAATCAAGTTTATATTTTATATTATTTTCAAAAATTACCATAATTTAAACTCAAAATATGTTTGCTTTTAATTAAATTTTAATTTTGTAAAATAAATTATATAGCGTGCAGGAATTATTAATTAATCAGTTAATTATTAATAAATTAACTTGTGGCTTCACCAAAAATAAAAAACTATGTTTTAGCCATAAAAAATGTCAAGAACTTCAACAAAATTAATTTCAAACAATTTATTAACTTTACTTTCCAGAAAGCATAATTCTTACCGTATTTTCCTGCATTTCAGTTGCAAATTACCTAAAGAATATACGAAAAGCCGTCGGAAAATGCACACAAAACTCGTTGTCAAAGGTAATTCAAGAAAGCCCCTGCCTTTTCCGATTTGTTTGGACTCCTGGAAAACCTTGGGCCCTTTCGCTTTGATGGCCAAGTAAAATAGATATGTGGAGCTCTTAATTTTAATGCAGCCATATAAAGATGATGAGCCCATAATGGCCACATTCTCAGGCAGATCGAAGTCATTTGCAGGCCATTCCAAGGAAAACACTTTTGGGGTTTTCTGATTTGAGTGTATTTTTTGATGCCATTTAAATTGCCGTTTATTGAATTCGAACCGCGATATTGTGGCTTTCAAGGACGAGGGGAGGACAAGGACAAGGACCTTATTTATGGCTAAGCTCGGGGGTAAATGATAATCGTAATTGGTTTGTTTATGTGGTTTTCTCTCTTTACAGATTCGCATTTTATTCTTGTTTGACAATCAGTTGTGTTTTTTAGATACAATATAATTTTTGTAGCAGCCGTTTTTGCCATTTCTTTGCATTTCTATATGTAATATTGTGTGTGTGTGTGTGTGTGTCGTCATATTTGTAATATATACTTTCTCCTTCCTCTTACACAAAAAAAATTCCGCTTACTTAACTCTTGGATTTCTATGTGGATTTCCATTTTTTTAATTGGTTTCTTTTGTTGTCCTTTTTTTTTGTTTTGCTAAATTAAATTACATTTTTACACAGGCTCATTCACGCTCAGACACGCTCTCTCACGCAGTTACACCTTGAAAAAAAAATGTCCTTAGTCGATACACTTTTATTACATAATTATAATTATATTATTCATGTTTCAAGCATTGCTTTGGGCATCAGCCACCCTAAAAAAAAGGATATATATATATATAGATGTGTATATATATATATGGTACAAATAATAAATTCATTTACAACACTAATTTAGTCTCTCTCTGGGAACAAGGTCTAAGATTACACAAAAAAAAACTACACAAAAAAAAGCATTATACAATAATTGAATAAATAAATCACTTAGGGAATATTCAAGCTCTCAACCGAAGAATCAGGGATCAGGGCTCTCCCTGCATTGCTTACATAGGGGGGCTTTCCCTCTCCTCCTGCAATGCAGGAGCGGCGCCTTGGGAAAACTCAGGAGAAGTGGGAGTGGGGTGAGCAAAATATTCTAGGAACGCAAGAATCAAGGGCATAAGGATACGGGTGAGGATGAGGATAAGGAGGCAGCTGCAGATCCCTCCGTGGTTGCCTCACGTGTTGTTGAACAGCAGGGACTCGATGCTGAAGGGATTGCTGCGCCGCATGCTGATCGGCGAGGTCTGGTGCACCAGATTGGCCACCGCCGCCGCCGCCGCTGCCGAGGAGGCGGTGCTGCTGTTGCTGCCGTGATGCGAGTGCGAGTGATGGTGGTGCTGGTGCAACTGGCCCTGGCCAGGCCCATGTCCATGCTGGCCATGCTGCTGCTGCTGCTGCTGCTGGCTTTGGCTCTGCAGGTTCAGTTGGTGGAATGCCTTGGCGGGAAAGAGCAGCGGCTTCGGCGAGTCCCGCTCCCGATCCCGCTCCTCCGACTCATTCCCATCCATGGGCTCCAGCTTGCCAAAGACGCCGCCGCCGCCGCTGCCGATGCCTCCGTTGGAGAGCATCGAGTTGGGCGCCACCGAACTGGGGCTGCCCAAGCTGCCACCTCCGCCGATGAAGCTCCCAGCCCGCGAACTATCCCCATCCCCATCCAACCCACAGTGAATCGAGGAGTTCTGCTGCGAGGAGGAAGCGGCACCCATCCGAGCGGGACTGACCGCATCGCTGTCCAGCTCATCGTCGCTGTCCGTGCCACCGACCACATCGATCTGGATGCCATCGTCCTCGAGGTCCGAGTCGGAGAAGGTCCCATTCGCCTTGTGCTGTGATATGTACTCGGCCTTGAGGGCCTCCAGGTCCACGGTGATGCCCTTGGCCTGCAGCTTCCGTGCCTGCCGGTCGATCGCCTTGGCCAGCTTCTTTCGGCGACGAGCTCTGTTTTGGAAGAAACAAGAAAGAACACAAAGGGAAATGGTTTAATTGAAGGGTTTAATTAAAGGGTTCTTTTTTGGATTTTAAAGGGAAAAGTGTAGGAAAAACTTAAAATCAACTTATTTTGTTGCGTTTGTTGTGTTTATTAATGTATTGCATTTTTATTTCCATATTTAATCAGATTTTTGTAGTATCAATGCTAAGCTTGCCTTCTTTATAAATAGCTTTTATCGTTTGTTAAAGTTAAAAAAAGACATAACCAATGCTTCACACATTATTTTTGTCTGATTAAAATAATCACACTTTTGGAATTAACAACTCGTTTCAGAGATTTTAAACAGAAATCACAAATGAGATGATGATCAAATATGCCATTCGGCGAGTCTTTATGTTGTTGAATTAAATTTAAAATGCTTGCAAATGGTTATTTGAATATTTTAAGTCATTAAATTGATGCTTTTAATTACTGGATGACAGCTTAAGATTTTAATTTATTTTATTTGAATTTGTATATTAAAAATAACAAAGATTAAGAGCAGCTACAAAGCAAGGTATGTATTGGTAAAGTTTAGTGTTTTCTGCTTATTTTTTTAAACATGTATATATTTATTTGTATATTTGTTTATATATTTATTTATATATTTTTTTACATATATTTTTTATATATTTTTTAACTCACCTCTCCTTGGCCTTGAGCTCGTTGGGCGGAATGGGCTCACCGCTGCAGGTTTGGGGCTGGGCGTTGTGCGCGGGGCGGCCGGGTCCCTTCTTGGTGTGCTCACGCTTCCGCACCTTGGCACGTCGATTCTGGAACCATACCTATCTGGAACAAAGCGTATAATCTCAGCAAAGGTGATCGCAAAAGGGAAATGTATCTATATAAAATATAGTATATATAATAAATAATATAATATATATATAATATATAATATATAAAAATAAACTATAATGTAATATAGTTCTAATTTATATTGTACTTCTTTTGATTGAACATCAATCATGAAATGTAATAGAAAACATCAGAAACTATATAATATATTCATCAAAATAAGAAAAAATATAACAATTAATATAAATATAATAAAAATTTACTTTTTTTGATTGAAAATAAATCATCAAATGTGACAGAAAATATCAGAAATTTTTGAGTAAAGGGAATTATTATAGATATTTGCTAAATTCAATATATGTAATATAAAATAGTGTATATAAAATAAAATACAAAAAAAAACACACAAAATAAACAAAATACATAATAAAATAAATTTTATTAATTACACATCAATCAATAAAATGTAATTGAAATCAGCAAAAACTAGGAAGGATAATGATTTATAAAAGAAATTTACTTAGTTCAAAAAGTAAAATAAATACTTTTTAATATTATTTAAAAGATTTAACAATAAACTTCTAAGAAAATCTAAATACAGAACCCCAATCGAAACTAAACTCACCGCAACTCTCGACTCCTTGAGATCCAGCCGCATGGCCAGGGCCTCTCGCATGAAGATGTCCGGATAGTGGCTGGCGGAGAAGGCTCGCTCCAGTTCCTCCAGTTGCCAGGAGTTGAAGTTGGTGCGGGACCTGCGGCGCTTGGCCGCGCTGCTATCGTCGTCGCCGTCGCCGGGAAAGCCTGCGGGGCGAGGGGAAATTAGGGGGAAATTGGAAATGGGTAAACTCCTAGCCAAACCCAACTAAACACACACACAGAATCAAGTCATTAACTTGACGGGGGTGTTGGCTTATTAAAACTAATTAGGGTGTTGCCAAAAACTAACCCCTCGCACACTCTGGGGACCCCGGAAACCCAAAAATAAAGCAGGAAAACCAGCATAGAAAACATGGGCGCAAAACACTTTGTTCTCCGACACTAAAAACCCTATAATTAAGTGTTGGAAAATTATTATTTAAATTAGCCGAGACACACACACTCGCACACACACACACACACTTGCACACACTCAGAATGCATAAATATTCATAATCATATATTTCAATTACACCGCCAAAGGGGCCAGACCGGACCAGAGCCCGAGCCCCCCTTCCGCTCTCCCTCAGTTCCCAGCCACCGCCACCACCGCCGGCGGCCCACAATAAAAACGAAACAATTTAATTACGTTTCTATTCCGCCCCGCCGCTCCCTGCTCCTTGCTCCCTGCTGCCCGCTCCCTGCTCCTTCCGCCTCTGATCCGATCCCCAGGATGCATACATAGTTTTCTATATTTAGATTATACCCCCGAAAGGGGGCGTGACGCGGAATGCATGCAAAAGGCCCCGCAATTTATCAAATTAACTCCGATCTTCTCCGGACCCGAAAGGGAGCTGGAGAGGAGAGCAAGGAGGGAGAAGTGGGAAGAGGTCGCGTCGGTCCCTGGTCCCAGTCCCAGGCGCAATCCCCAGCCCAATCTCAAGGTGTTTTGGGGTATTAGATGATGGCCAGAAACACTGGACGGAAGCACAGCGCAGGGCAGTGAATGAGGAACGATTTAGTGAAAATAAAAAAAAAAAAACAAGAAAAAACTAAACTGTGATAAGACGATGCTTGTATACCCTTGCGGGTTGTAAATGGAAAATTTGATTGCATTTTAAATTGAAAACAATAACCTATCACTTCAATTTGGAAAGATTTTCTTTGGTAGTTTTTATTGACATAATAAATATTACTATATATTTAATATAATATAATAATATTCCATTTTTAAAAATTTTTATATTGATGTAACCCCTTATAACATTTTGAAAAATATGGAAAAAAGATTTCTTCATAAACTTTTTACTAAAAAAATATTTTTCGCACCATCCGCCTCAAGATTAGTTTTAGTCTCAGTTTTTGAATAACATAAATAATAAATCTCAAGTTTGTTTATTTAATAAAATTAAACTATTCACATAAACTTAAAAGATTCAATTAAATTATCTGTATTAATAATAAAAACCATTTAAAAATTGATCGATGATGACTAAATAACAGTTATATGATTCTCAACTAAAAAAAATTAAGAGTTAAAGTATAACAAGAAAATATAATATGAAAAAACACTTCTTTTAAGCCAGCTTAAGTTGCATCAGAAGTGCCTATCGAGTTAATCGATACATATAACGATGACTTTGTCTGGGTAAACGAGGACATCAAAACACTCGTGCCCGGGATATTGCATTATAACACCGTAGGGACGAATAAAGCATACCAAAAATTAATTCAGAATAAACGCATCGTGTTTGTATGTTGCATCACAGCATCATATAATAACGACTGCCTATCGAGTTAATCGATACCCTTTACGATGACTTTTTCTGTGGAAACGCAGCCATGCAATCACTCATTTAGTGGCTCGCTACATTGTATCCGGCCAGAGTGACGAATAAAAACGCATCCAAAGCGCCGCCACAGCTGACTTTGTAATCACATTAATTTCGGTATTTAGATGGCCACCCCACCTCCCCCTCGCGACTCCCTTTGGCGGCGGCCTTGCCACAATTGCGAACGGACTACCTACATACGCACAACCTGCATTAAAGCGCAATAACAAGAGGACGCCCCTAATGAATGGCTTGCATTCTGCTGTTAAGTGTACCTAATTATGCGTGCCGCACTGTAACGCTTCACGACGTCACTATCTCCATCTCGCTCCCCCAAACTCGTTTGTTTTAAACGTTTGAGTGAGCGAACGGGACGGAGCGAGAGGCAGGAGAGAGAGCGAGGGCCAGGGCGAGTGCAAGTGTAGCAGTGCATTCGTGTTTGTGTGTGTTAATAACTCAATAACAACACCAAATACACAACAATAATAGAGACATTAAATGGAAAGCGACAACAAGGCAAGTGCGAGCGAGATAGCCGGCCGACAAAGTGCATTCAAATGACTTAATAATAACAGAGCCCACCTCACCCCGGGTGAGCAGGAGGTGGCGAGCGGTGTTCCGAGTGCCCAAACATAATTTATGTTTTCTTTTCTCTTTTTCGGCGGGTGTACCGAGCGAGTGTGTGTGTGTGGGAGCCAATGCAAACGGTAATTGAAATTTATTATGATTATTGCACGCCCAGCAATGTGCAGTCTGAAGTGTGCAGCATTGTGCAGCGTGCAACTCCCCAAATCCGATGTCAGCCAGACTGCAATTTGGCAACGTTGCATGGCCCTAACGCGCCCTAACCTCAAAAGCGGCGAACAAAACGAAACGAGCCAAAGACCGAAAATTAAAATGAAACAGAAACAAAGTGGAGGCATTAAGGAGTCCGAATTTCCAGGATCCGAAGCTTAAAGCACCCTGTGCTTCAGTAAATATCCGAAATATTCGGCATGATCTTCAAAAATATCAATGTACTCGTTGTCCTTCAATTGCAGCGAGTTTTTTTTTTTTAATTATAAAGTACTACTCTTCATTAAAGCTTTAAAATTTAGTTAAAAATTCAATTTAAATGCTATATATTTTGTAAGATCTTCAAAAATATTATTAATATCTTTTATGTCTTAGCAAAACTTGTTATTTCGTTAAAAAAGTTTTTAAATGCAACGAGTAATTCAATTCAAAAGCTATATATTTAGCATGATAGGTTTTAACCGTATTTTACACTTGCTTTACAAAGTTAATATTTAATTGTTAAAATATATACATTTCAAAATATTATCAAGAACTATTGAAAAATATTCAGATACTGTTTGAACGTCATTTTTCATTATGAAATCGTTATACAAATTATATATTATTGGTTATATTTTATACTATACTATAATAATCCATATATGAAGAGCTAAAATAGCTTTAAAAAAAAGTAACCCATAGTTTTCGTAGCTCTAAACATTTTAACCTTTTCAAAAATGCAAAGCTAAACTATAGATTCCTTAAGACCCCAAAGGATGTGAAAATCACAGCAATACCCCGAATCCAGAAGGGTATGAGCGGGAGAAGGCGGCTAAATCAGAAGAAACGAGTGTTGTTGCATGCCTCAGTCACATTCCGTGGCATGTTATTTTCGTTTACAGCGCGCGTCAGCCAGGCAATATAACAGTTACCCACACACACTCGCACACACCCCCTAAGCCCCCCAACCCTCGATCCTCGCGGGTGAGCCACTTAAGTCATAAAAATTAAAGCGAAAATATATACATAAAACAAAAAAAAAAAAAAAAAAAAAAGGAAAAGAAAAGAAGTTAAGAAAGGAAGGACAAGGAAAGGCAAGTCAAAAACGGTGAAGGAGAGAGAACTACTAAAAAGTTTATGGGGGACAAAAGGCAAAGAAAGGAGAATGGGAGTGTTAGTTGAAAGAGAAAAAAATAACCCTTTCCTGGGCTAATTGTCCAAGCTAAGAGGTCCTTTTAGGAATTATAAACTGGCTAAGACATTAGGTCAATTGAATTTCTTACGAATTTCCACTTGTAGATCACAAAATTAATTATTATAATCTTTAACAGTAACAAATTAGCAAATAAAGGAGTTCCAAGCTCTTGTAATTCCCAACTAATGAGTTCCACTTTAAAACGGAACCAAATCCCACTCATTCCCATTTTCACAAGTCACAAAAAAAACTATAAAGAACAATAAGAAAATCCATTAAAAAACGGAAATACTTAAAAAGCCAACAGTAAAGCCTCTGCTTATTGTTATTATTATTAAACCTAACGGCAGAATCTATTTGTGAAACGATTTATCATTCCAGTCAGCTGGGGTTCCATCATTCCATCATTCCGCTGTTCCAACTTCCGTTTTGGGGCGGAACGGAAGTGCCCGAACAGGCCGAACTTTTTGGGTTATATGCGGAATTCATTAGGACCAGAAAACAAGACAGAAAACAAAACAAAATGGTGAACTCTTAACTGTGTGAAGGAAAAATCGCATGATAAATGATTCCGATCGCCTTATGACAGTTTCTTCATTTCCGGCGTGAAATGAGCAACGACGGCAAGAGGAACGTCATGTGCTGATGACGATGACGGTGACTATGATGATGATAATGATGTCCCCGTTCACGTATACGTTCTCGTCTCAATTCCACCGCCCACGCCCACGAATGTGGCACCACCCCCTCTCTCTCCCTCTCTCCCCTCCTCCTCCCAGCATATCCCATTTTTCAGCTCAGTTGCATGTCAACTCTGCGCGCCGCAAAATGATTAATGAGCATATGGCAACCCTGCCCGACCGCCTCCCCCGGATTCCACCCACTCGAGCGGGCTCTCGCACAATCGCTGCCCCAATCAAATTGAATCAAATCAAATTAATAATTACTTTTTAAGGAGGAAGTGCCCCTAAAACCGACGATGGGCTCTCCGAAGCGCTGTTGCGTTGGCTGCAATTAATTAGGCCCCCAGAACACTCACTCCCTTACCCAGTACCCACTACACAGTGCCCTGTACCCACTGCCCAATGCCAAGTGCAGTTAATTACTAGCGGCGCACACACCACGCCCCCTGCTAACGCCCCGACCCGGTGTATATATGCATTATGGCCATAATTACACCAACTAGCCATCATTTGTTAATGCTAATTGGTCAATGAGCCACGGCCGGCCTGGACTGGCCTCTCTCTGCTTGATCTTTATTCCGGTTTAGTCTGGAGTCTGGCGGAGATGGAGACAGAGGCTCCAGCTTAATGGCCAGCCAGAGTCGGAGTCAGAGTCGGAGTCAGAGCCGAGTGCGATCAAGGCAAATGGCGTCCCATCAATTTCGGGTCTAGTGATTGCTCTCTTAAGAAAGAAAGAAAGAAAGTCGCGGCGGTTACCGCAAACAAGCCAAAGTTAATTCATCAAAGACTGTTATATATATATTTTCCTTTGAGTTTTTCCCGGAATTATAATGATTACCAAATGGGTATAGAGACAATTGTTTGATTACAAAGAAAAAACTAGGAATGATTGAGTGGAGTCTATTGTTTCAGGTTAAAATAAATTAGAACTGGGATTTGGGTATAGGATACCTACATTAACTGTAAGCAGGAACTATAAAAATAATTAAATAAAAATATAAAAACCGAAAGGTATCAGTTTTCTTCAACTACTTATTCAATCTACAAACTTAAACTCGTTAAAAAAAAACCCTGATTTCCTTGAAAACCCCAACTTAGGTCCAGGTATTTTATGATTATAGGGATCAAGTCCAATTATAAATAAATCCAAAGAAATACCATCTCCACAAAACAAACATCTTCACACTTGTTAGACTTTGTTGCCTCATTTTTAACACGGTTAACTCGCTCTCTATACCTTTTTTTTGGTCAGTTTATTTATGGTTTATGGTATGGGACCCAATTTCGGACCCAACGCGACCTTTTCCGGGGGCGCACAGCAGGCATTCCTCGCACACTACTTTGTATGCTAAATACAAATCAACGAAAATCAATCGGACTTTACATAATAATCGATCGCTGATTAGCTAAATCAATAAATGTGTTTTGCAGGTAGCAAAAGTCAGGCCGAGCGGCGGCAGCTCCGGCAAAAACAGCGAGAATGAAAGCATTTAGCAGGGCTAATTGAATGAATTAGCATATTGTACGGGCCCGGGCCCGATAACGAGCAGGATGAGGTTCTATTAAGCTCAGTAGATAGCGCAGGCTACATAGCACGCATTCAAATGGAAATCGGAATGGGAATTCGATCCCAAATGGATCGACCAGGCGGCGCTGACCTCCACTGGGGAGGCGCGTGTTCCCAGAGACCTGATAATTCATTAGCCGATCCGTCGATCCGGCGATCAAAAGCCTGAGCTCCGATGACCGGCGAAAGTCAGCGTTGGAAATTGATTTCATGGGAAAGACTGAGGAATGCAAATTGTTTTCTTAATACATTTTTGCAACATTTTTGCAACATTTTATTAATAACATTTTCTTTTTTGTGACGTGAATTTTGGGTTACCGCAGGCACGTGTCTTTCATTAGCATTTAATACCATCTCTCACACTCTCTCTCTAGTAACTAGTAGCGAGTGATATTTCGTTAGTTTGTTTTTGATACCGACTCTTTCTCTCTCTATCTATCTCTCTGTAAATAACTACTTACAAGTGATCTATCTATGTATCTCATTCCATTTAACTCATTTTATTAGAAACTTGTAACGAGTGATATTTTACCTCTCTCTCTCGCTCTCCTTATAAATAACTACTAACGAGATATCAATCTCTCTCTCCCTCTTTACAAAGAGATAAAGAGCCTCTCTGTTTACAAAGAGATAAAGAGGGAGAGAGACTAAAAAGAGTGATATTTCGTCAGAGTATTTTGCAACAATATTGACTCTTTTTCTTTCTCTCTCTCTTTCTGTAAATAACTAGTAAAGAGTGATCCTTCGTCACTGTATTTTAAAATAAAAGCTACTCCCTCTCTTTCTGTTTCTGTAATCTTTCATCATTTTGCAACGAAAACAAATTTGAACGAGTTCAACTCCATTCATAGCTTGGCTTTGCGACACCAGCGAGTGGGAGGTTCCATTGGAGCTTCCCATAAGCGTAGTCTTAATTGGATCATTGTATTTGAATAACCTCCATTTAGCAGGCTTAACGCTTTATGCAAAGGCTTATTTATTTGTGAAATAAGCTCATCGGGCAGCTTAGGCACCTCTTCCCTCAGAAAGTAACTAGTAACTAATTCTATTATCGATTGATTAAGTGACATCAAGCTGATTATTCCTCGAATAATGGTATGCCAATAGGATTACGGCTACTACTTTAAATGTTAATTTTATTGTCTTTGCAAAATGCTAATCAGGGAACACCACCGATGAATTCGAGCTAAATTGGCCTCCAATATGGGTAATGCAACTAGGCCAGAATTCAGCTTTAGGTCCTTCTCTAGTGCCCATACTTTTGGTAGACCCACTCCTTGTTGTCCAACGGACACACCTGGCGCGTCTTTAGCCAGCGCGAGATGCAGTGGTAGTGGAAGGCGTGATTGCACTCGCCCCAGGCCACCGTGCACTCGTCCTTTTGGGCATTCGGATCGGCCTGGCACTCGATGCACAGGGTCATGATGTGGTTCCGGCAGATGGCACAGTTGTCCACGGCCACGTCCCACGACCAGAGTGCGTGCGCCACCCACTTCTTCACCGCAAAGCGGTCCTCCCGAGCCTGAACGGCACCGCCGCTGCTGCTGCCACCGACGCCGCCGCTGCCAGAGGCAGCCTCGTCCTCATTAGAGCCCAAGCTGTGGAAGTCCTCGGCCTCCTCAATCTCAATCTCCTCAGACATGTAGAGTTTTTGGAATTTATGTATTTGTTTTTCTCAAAATATGTTGTTAATACCACAAGGAATTTGGAATGGAAACTGTTTTCTACATACGAATCGAGATGACAGTTCTCCGACGGGGCAACCGATGTCGGTAGCTTATAAATAAATATATAGTGTGAGTGTTAAAGTTGTAACCATTAATATCTTGTTGGAAATTAATGACATGGTAATGCCTTAGTCACACCTACGTATTAGCTATTAACCAGCGATTTGAGGTTCAATTAGTAGGGATTATAGCTTAGTAAAGCAAGCCAATTAATTACAGGATTGATTTTAAATCGATTTAGTTTACAAATTGTATTTATTATACCCAGTAAAGCGATGATTGAATATTCGAATATGTAAAATAAATGTCTTATCTTTTGATAAACAAGTAAAATAGCGTAGGACCCAATATACCCATAACTCAAAAAACCACTGCACACGATTCTATATATTTTTAAAATACCCTAAAAATTGTAAAAATTTTAGAACCATAATAAAACCTCTCCAAGTTCCTCAACTTGAATTTATTTTAAATATATCAGAGTTCTCAGAAATACCCAAAGCGCACTTGTTACAGTTATAAAACTGCATAAAAACAGGACTTTGGCCTGCATAAAAACAGGACTTTGGCCTAAAAATGTGATTTAAAGTTTCGATATTATA
The DNA here is from genome assembly GCA_018152175.1 of Drosophila jambulina. Classification (NCBI taxonomy): domain Eukaryota; kingdom Metazoa; phylum Arthropoda; class Insecta; order Diptera; family Drosophilidae; genus Drosophila; species Drosophila jambulina. The sequence continues at coordinate 6,406,065 of JAECXH010000006.1, forward strand.
TTACACATATTCCATATTATATAAATAAAGGTGGCAGAAGAAGGATTTTACGTAAAATATTTATGTTATGATTTTATAGTTATTGAAATATATTTGTTATTATTATAATTAACATTTTGGAAATACATTTTAAAATATTTATGTAGTAACTAGAATTTCAAATACAAATTTAAAAATTTGGTAGTACATTTTCAAGAATAAAATGTATATTATATATGTTATATGATTATATGTGGTCATTATGATTGTATTATGTTGTCATTATTAAAAAGTGTTTCCTAATTGTCACCTTAAAATTGAATTTATCTGGATTTTCGTTAAGTCATAGATAATATTGGAAATACATTTAAAATGACTGCAAAGTATTTGAAGTTACAAATTATTTTTGTATGTGCTATTTATTTATTTCTTATTTTAAAATTTAACAAAAATATTGGGTAGTTAGCACTCTTTAAAATTGAGTTAAAGTTTTTTTTAAATTTATGTGTAAATTATGTGCATTTAAGTATAATATAAATATCAAACTCTTACACTCTTTTTGTAGGCTCAAAGTTAGTTTAGATTTTCAAGATTCCCCTACCTTACCTCAAATTTCACCCAAAGATCCCCCTCAAACACTCCCGTCTTCAAGGACTCCCCCTCAGGTTCTTATCATAAAGACTCACCTCCATCCTCGTTGGATCCCTCGCTGGGCGGCCCCGCCGGCGGCAGACTCTGCCGGTTGCCGATCATCAGCCGGTGCTGGATGGTGGCCACGGTGCTGGCCACCGCCGCCACGGCCGTCGTTTGGGCGGCACTCACATTCCTCAGGGCGGCGGCGCTCAGTCCCGTTAGATTGGCGAAGGCGTTGCTGGCATTAACCGCCGCCATTTGCGTGGCCGCCGCCGCGGCTGCAGCGGAATTGGGATGACCGGCGCCGGCGGCGGCGGCCGCTGCAGCGGCTGCATCGAAGCGCGGGCGGCCCAGGAACGGACCGTTGGGGCCAAAGACGCCGGGAACGCCGAACTGCAGGAAGGGACCCCAGGGCGGGACGCGGACACCGCCGGGCGCCAGTTGGGCGGCGGCGGCGTAAAGCTGCAGGGCGGCCGTCGGGTGTAGGCCCTCGGAGGGCATAGCGGGGCCGGCGGCGGCTACACTGGAAGCGGCAAGGGATTCCTGCTGCTGCTGCTGCTGCACTGGAAGTGCCAAGTGGCTGGAATGATGGGAAGCTGTTCCCCGTTGCTGGGCGGAAGAACTCCTCACCGCCGCGTCCTCCTGCTCCTCCTGCTTAATGCTATTGTTGTTACTGTTATTATTGTTGTTATTGTGTTGGGTTTTTGTGGCGGGGCCCAGACTGTCACTGCTGCTGCTGCTGTTGTTGTTATTATTGTTGTTACTACAACTATTATTGTTATTCGAGATCAAGAACTTTTTGCTTTCGGTCTCCAAAACCATTTTTGGCCATCACATACAAAAATGCACAGGTTTCGAGGCGGTTTCGTTTCGGGATTTCGCTTAAAAAAATATACGTCGCAGGTGTGTGTGCGTAACTCGCCGTCGCAACTTTAAATAAAACTACAGCACACTTTCAGTCTTTCCTCGCCTTTCAGCTTTTGTCCAATCTTAGTTCCTGTTGTTTTTTGCCGCGAGAGAGCGAGAGCGCGCGGAAGCGACCGAACGCCGCAGTGGAAAATTTGATCTGAGCAGCGGAAATCGACGCGGCCAGCGAGGAAACCCTGGAAACACTGACGCGCGGCGCGAGAGAGACGGCACTAGGCACAGTTGGCTGGCGAGAGAGAGGCCCGGCCACCACCAGCACTGGTGCGAGAACCAACGGTGTCGGGCCGCTCTCCCTCTCGCTCTCGCTCTCTCTGGGGCCCGGAGATTGTTGCCATGTTTTCGACGCAGCCCGTGCGTGCGAGCGAGTGGGAAATTCATCAAGTCCACCACTTAATTTTTATATGCGCTCTTTCAATTTTGATCAACTGCTGCGCTGCGGCGGCTGCTGCTGCCGACGCTGCTGTCTGCGTAATTCATTATGAGGAAAACCTGTCTGCCTGGGCTTCGGTGTGTGCGTGCGTTGTGTGTGAGTGCCATTTTCAATATGGCTCGCTAGAGAGGGACAACCGTATGGCTGCTGGCCGCTTCCATTGGCCGGTTGGAAATACTGGGAATTTTGGCGGGTGCCGCTGCCGTTGCCGCTGCCTCAGCCGCCGCCATTGCGCCCCAAAAAACGTGAACGACTTGAGAAGAGTTTTCAATTTTCTTTGAACGAGCCAGCGACGAACGGAACTTTTCCAGGGCGGAGTTATGCGGCGTTTTTTTTCAATTTGTCGCACATCAAATTATTATGCTCTACCCGCAGTCGGCGTCGCTGCCCCGCAGCCAGCGACGCCGCTGCTGCGCCCTAACCATAAATGGCAATTTTCTGCGACAAATAGAAAATGAAAATTCGTTAACAATTAATTAGCCAATTCGAGGCGAGGGCCTCTGGCCTTGGGTTTTTGTATTTTTTACTGAACTTAAATTAATACTTAACTGGAAAATTGGGAAACTGTATTGTTAGTGAGTGGTTTTTGTTCATAAATAAAGAATATAAGTTATTATAACATATTAAATTTGATTAAACTATTAAATTAGAAATGTAAATTTATTCTATGTGTTTAATAAGTGTTTTTAGTAGTAGCTTAAAAACTTAAATACAATCATAAAAATATTTATACTTAATTTTAACTTAATATTTTGAAAAACACTTAAAAATATATACAATTTAGAAAATCATTGGACTTTTAAGATACTCTAAGTAAATAAAATTAAAGTAATAAGGCTATCTTAAAAAGGGTATCTTAAAAAAGGGCACATTAAAAAAAATTACTAAATCCTAATCAATCTTAAGTTCTTAACTATTTAGTACAATTACTGATAATTACTAGGTTGTCCCAGCGGTTTTTCTTAACCTTTTCCTTGCTGGTTTTGTGTACACTTTGTTGGCCTTTTTTTTTTGTTGCAATTTTCTCCTAGAATTTCTTGTTTTTTTAGATTTTTGCAATTGAAAAACTCCTTGTGCGAAAGAGACACACACATTGTTGGCAATTTTCCCTTAATTTGTTGACATAAACGCCTCTTTCCGAATGCCACAGACTGTATACATTCGTATATACGTATTTATATGTGTAGTAGTAGTTTTTCCCATTTTCCCCACTGCTAGCACAGTTCGAATTTTGCGGGGCTGCTGCGCATGAATCATTCATTTTCATTCATTTTCCGGCAGAGACGTCGACGGCGGCAGACCAGACCCAGGGCCACTTAACCCATTTGCCCCGAACGCCGCCTTAACCCCACAGCAACTGCGACTCCGGAGCCCAGAGGTTTTCTGAGGGAAAGAACTCCCTGTGTGTGTTGTGGGTGTGTGTGTGTCCTGGCAATCGAATGACAATGCAGCCCGCTCTCTAGCACCTCCTGGAAAATGGTAGCATCCTTCGATATTCTACCCTCCACCCCCCTCCCCTCACTGGGAGGCAGCCCCCTTTTTCGGCGCCCTATCTGTCAGATGTTTTGTTGGCAGGTTACTTAATTGCTCGCCTCCACTCTCCGCTCTTATACACCTCTCTTTCCCTCTCACTCTGTCTCTCTTTGTCTCTCTCTGTGTCCCTCTTTATGCACTGAGAAAAAATCGAGTAAAAGGTTTTTTGAGGCCTGAAATTTTTACTAATTTTTAATAGTTTGATGGGTCTAATGTAGTCTAAAAAAGCTTGAAATAATAAATAAAAGTAAGACAAATAAGAAAAAATTAGCAAACTTGGCTTTATTCGGCCTTTTAAAATCCATAAATAGAACAAATACATTAAAACTACATTTATTTATTGCATTTATGTGTATAAATAGCATTTTATGAATATCATAAAGTAAATATCATTTACGGAACGAATAACAAAGCTTAGAAAAGCTTTAAAAAACATGAATAGATGTAAGAAATACATCGATTCTATATAATATTTATTGAACATATATTTATATTATTTATTGTATATTAAAAAGTATAAAGTGGAGCTCTTACTGGACGTTTCTATAGAATTCCCAACGAGTTCTAGCTGTTGCTAGCCTGGGTCCGTCAGCAAATAAAATTGACAAAGACCCTGGTTAGATTATATCTTATATACGATATATAATATAATATAATACAAAATACTTATTAATTGTGCTAAATTTTCTCCCAGTGCAGCCCTTTACCTGCCACTTGTGCCCCACTCCGCCTGTCAAATGTGCAACGCTGACGCTGTCGGTTGGTGTTCGCTTTATTAATGACTTACAGCGCCAGTGGCCCTCCACTGCACCCACCCATTGGGCCACCCAAAAGATCCCTACGCCCTTGGAAGGGTCCCCCAGCCCCGCCCAACCCAAGCCAACCCCACCGCTTCCCCTTTGTGCTATCAGTTTGTTAATAAAATTTCCATGCGTACCCGAAACTTAATTAATTCTGCCACAGTTTGTTGCAAAAGTTTGCTGCCGGCGAACAAAATGGCCGCCCGAGAAGCCCCCACCCCCCGGGCCAGGGCCACCCTCTCGACGCCCTGCAAATCAAACGAATGAATTTTAATTATTTTTTGTGCCAGCAAAAAAAAAAAACAAGAAAAGAAAATTCTTTTTTTTTCTCAGTTCTCTTTTATTTTTCGTTGGCTTCAGGTTTTTGCTTGGGAAAAACTTTTTCTTCTGCCTTTCCTTTTTTGCGCTCCAACAGGAAACGGAAACGGGATTTTCGGGCTGGGGCGGGGGGAGGAAAACATAAGGGAATTGGGGTATATATGTATGTATGTATATTTTTTATTTTATTTTCCATGTTCTCTGGCCGAGGAGGGGCTCAGCTAATCAGAATTTATTCGAGTGAATATGATGGAAATCGAAGTGGAACCACAACCCCTAGATTGAGAACCTATATCTATATATAGAGAGAGCCTTCATCTGCAATTAAAAGTTTCTGGGAAACAGTTTTTAAATTAAAAATCAATCAGCCAGCTAAATTACTAAATAGTTTCTTAATAACTTGGGCAAGTTTCTCGGAAAGAATTAATTGAAGGAGAGATGTTACGGTTTTGCAATGAGAAATTAACTGCAAAATACTAATGCTGAAGAATTAAAGTTTTTATGACAATTTAAGCATTTTCTTTATTTTTTATTATATTAGCTTAACTTATAAAATAAATTCTATGATAACATACATAATTGTAAGTAAACCTTAATGTTTATGTACAGAATTACCCTTATGCCTAGTTTGGCATTTGAAATCATAAAGAAAAATATTTAAAACATAAAAGTAAGTAAAAGAAAATTAATTTAAAAATATATTTCAATATTTAACATTAAAAATATTAAAAATTTGAAATAAATTGACAATAAATCGAATTAAAACAAAATAGAAGAAGAATTAAAAAATATATTCAAAGCATTAAGCTTATTTTTAAATTAAAAATTATATTATGTATATAAATATATATCTTTATTATATAAATATATAAATATGAATATATAACTTTAAATTCCATTTAAGTTTACTTATTAATTATAAACATTACATTTCTAACATCAATTTTAACTGAAAGCCTTTTCCAAAGTTTGTAAAAAAAATCTATTAATTTCCCTACACATTATATTTATCTGTATTTATCACAAATTAATGTTTACTCAAATGAGATCAACATTAAGAAATAATTATAAAGAAATGGATTTCCATGTCTCTGAAAGAGCTTCAAATAGCTGGGAAATCAAATAAGGGGAAATTTTCCAGGGAAATTTGTACGCCTGGCCTTTGGATTGGATATGAAATGTGGGATGCTTCGTGGAGAATTTTCCGCTCAAAATGTCTCTTTGATTTGTCTGTCAAACGGTTTTAGTGGTGGTGTGAGGAAAATTGGGGGCGGGGCAGAAGAGGGGGAAGAGCGCCAGCGGATATGAAAACGGAGGGAATGACAGGCCGGAAATTGAAGAACTGTTCTCCTCGGTTCCGTGCTATTTGGAAAATAAGTAATGATAAGTGGAAGATGTTCTTGCCTGGAAAATGCCACAAAAAGGCCACTTGAACTCTATGCATTTGTAATTTATTTTAATTAACTAAATGATAACAATTACTTGGATATGAATTTGTATAATGCAGAATAATAAATAAATACTAAATAATAGTTTTATATCCTTGAAATGACTTAAGAATGTTTAATTTCTGTCTTTAAAAGGAGATTCTTAAGTTTGTTTTGTGTTTATTAACATTCATTCCTAAAATTAAACTAATTAAACAAATATTTAATGATGAATTTTTCAACTTAATATAGACTTAGATAAATAATTGTAGTAAAAAGTGAAATATAATTTGGAAAAACTATTTAATTAGCAATTTAAATATTTAAGAAACATAAGTTTACTTCAAATTATAATAATAAAGGTTATAATTCTAATTAATAAATTCCAAAGATGTTTAAAAAAGCTCTTTTAAACAAATATATGATATAAATGATGACTTAAGTATAACTTTGATAAAGTACTTGGCTTTGTTTTATTTCTATTATTATATATCCATATATTAAACTTAACCATATATACTTAAAATACAATATATATTATTTATAAAGTATAGATATATAAAATCCCTAAAGTAAAGTGTAATGAGAGCTAAGTAAGCTACATAAAATCCTCATTTGCAATACCTAATCGATGGAGACCTGCATTAAAATCACACTTTATTATCTGCCTGAACATAATACTCAGAGTTGCTGCCATAAAATCCGATTTTATTATCAAGTAGCAGTTAGTTTTTCTCGATTCCACCACCAAGGATATCCAAGTTGGAATCGTGACAGTTGCGCCTTCGATTTGGGTTTGTGCCGAAACAATTAATGAGCGTGTTAATTGGTTATCATTCGCACAGACAGAGCATGGCAGCCGCACATCCTCATATTGTGGCCATCAAAAATCGGAGCAGCCACGCCCACTCTCGGGCAGGCGATCGGCATCAACAGATGCAGCGAGACCAGGACATTCTGCGGTTTCACGGGGATACGGGATCAGTACATGTGTTGCCCAAACACGCCCACTTTTTCCAACAACAAAAAAACAAACGCTCTTTGAATGCCAAAAATCAAAACAAAACAAAGCGCGGCGAGGCGCGGCGACGAGGGCAACCCTCGAGGAAAATCCAAGGGAAAACCCTCCCCTCAAAAGTCAAGTCACACACCAAATTATGGCAATTACGCTAAGCAGGCCATTTATTTTTATGAGCCCACGAATTATGAATAATTGCAGCTGAAAGCGGCCGCAAACTAAACGTGAGAGATGCCCAAAAACTAATAGGGGGGTCAATTTGGGGATTGTAGCAAGGAGGGGGCAAATATATCGAAAAAATATCGAATTAAAATAGATGACTTAATATCAATTACTAGGGGACATTTAGGGAGTGTACGGTATATCGAGGGAGAGCGATGAATTATCAAAAAAGTATTACTTAAAGCGGTTGCATTATATATCAAAAATATATATACTTAATGATAATAATAATAATATATCAAAACAGCAAAAACATATAGTAAAAGGTATGCAAATTTAAAATTGATTAATCATCGATTAAAATCGTATTTTTGGGGTTTGTATCGAGGGAGAGAAAATATACCTAAATTATAAAAACATCGATTAATATATCATAAAAGTATTAAGAATTAAATAATGATTAACAATCGATAAATATCGCAAATATTCCACAACTTAATTTCGAGTTGGGATTAAATACTTATCGATATGTCAGATAGATAAATCATATTTAAAATACAAACCCTAAACAAAAACAAAAGCCTTATTAAACTAACAATCGATTTATCATTAAACACCGATAACTAACATGGTAATTTCTCGAATTCCCATTCGACATTCTGTGTCATAACTAGACCGTGTGTCTGGGACATGTTCGAAAATCCATTTTGACATTCAGAGCTGACATAATAAAAAACCGCACTCGCATGCCGGCAATCGAAGCCAATCAGCTCCCTCCCCCACCAGCCCGGGAAAAGCAGATTTTCCATTTCGTGGGTGCGTGGATTTGTCATTAGGCTCATAAAATGTGCAATGAATTGGCCGCCAGACCCAACAACACTCCACTCGAACACGGCGAGACAAGCCGCAATCTTGACAAATGACAAGCAGCACAACTAAAGGAATTAACGAATATGTGATACTCTAGAAAAAAGACAGTACTTTCTTTATTTTTGTATAATTATTTTATTAATTTTAATCTTAAATTATGAGTTTCCTTTTAAGAAAGGTAAGTAGAAGCTTTTATCAGGGTATTTTAATTTATTAATTCACTTTCTAACACGGTTTGCTTTTTTAATTGTAGATTATACTGTTAGGCAACACATATTTTTCTATGGATTCATAGATCATCTCAATTAATCAACAGTGTTAGGTAGATTGCTGGAAATCACATATATGGACTTGATTAAAATTATAATTAACCCCTAAGCTCACCATCTACTTTTACACTTTCCGTAAGGCATTGCCCAACACTCCCCGTTTCGTCTGACTTTGATGGCTGCCCTTTTGCTGGGGGATGTCTTGTCCTGGGTGGGGATGACTGTGACTTGGCACAGCGACGAGGACAACGACGAGGACATCAACGCCATCAGCGGCAACAACAATTGACATTCATTGGCTAGTTTAATGGTCGCTTCTGTCCCCATCCAGCCTCCTCTTCTCCATGTCCATGGATGGCTGTCAACCCCCGAGCATCTAATACATTGTCCTTGCCTTGTTCCTGGTTGGATCCTTGGCTTGGTCCTTGCTCTTTTGGCTCTGACGCGATTGATTTTCTCTCCAGCGCCAATCACCAAACCCCTCCTCAGCCTTGGCTTGGCGGCAAATAAATTACATTGTAATTTGTGTCCCCCGTTGTGTTATTGCGGTCCTTCGTCCTTCCTGCCCACGCTCCTGGCCATCCTTCGTCCAGACCAGACTGGCTCCTTCAACCCTCGACTTGTGTCTGCCCTTTGGCACTGAAAAAAAAATGTGATTTTTGGGAATTTTAAAGAGAACTAACTTCAAACTTGAAACTCAAATAATTACCTGTTTTTGAAGACTGTAAAATTCATTTTAATTGTACAACCAAAATTATGACTCAATCGGCGGATAAAATTCATCACTATCACCACAACTAGAAAGCCTTAAAAATTATGGCTTAAATCATTAAAATAAATTTGTCATAATTTAAAATTTAGATGAAGAACTTAACTCTAGATTTGTGTTTTTTATACATAATTTTTCCACAGTGCTACCCTCACTCATAGTGGTTGTTGTGAGTCGTAATTTCATTTCGAGTGCCTTTTTTTTTGCTTGGCCCACCGCCCACCGTTTTTGGCATTGCTGCCGCCACGCCCACTGTTCGTCGTACGCCCCTTTTGTCACCCACCCCCGCTGACGTCCCTGCAACGTCCTCTAGCTCATTTAAAGTTGATGGTGTGTGAAAAAATGTGAACAGATTGTTATGTAATTGAGTTTTTAGGCAGCCGTTTTGAGGTCGCCTTTTGTGGCCGCCTCCTTGGGATGATGTCCCTTTGCCAGGACCAGCCCCACCCTTGGAAGCCTCCTCCCCACATGCCCTTGGCCACTGTGTGTCGCATTTTGTTACACATTTATTTGTCGCTTGATTTGATTCACATTTTCTTGGCCTGCGCCTTGGTTTGGTTTCCTTTCCTCTGCCAGTTTTTCCCTCTCCCTTATTTGCCATATCAGTGGTGATGGCCAGGGGCGGTGGCAAGAGGGGGCGCTTCAGTTGACCGATTTGCGGTTAAGAAGGAGGTTAAGTTGCACTGGGAATCGGAATTGGGATTGGGAATGGCAACTGGACGGGGATCCGCATCATTGATTTTATGTCGCACAATTAGTGCAATCTGTTGGATCGATGATTTTTGCATGCAATACTTGGGCGGGAAGGGATGATGATCATCCCCCTTGGCCCTAGTTGGGTGATTAACGGTCGATAACTATTATTAAGTCATCACCTTTGCGGGTTTTATTCAGTTGCTTTTGACCTTTGTTTGATCCTTGTTAACTGATGAGATTTCTAGTTTATTTCATTTCTACAAAGGAGATTTTTCAGTGAACTCTAATTAGCAGTATTTTCATGTCACCGAATTTGTACTTGTGAACTTTAAGGGGCAACATCATTTATTAAACGTGATAATCCGTTTTTTATTTTGTATTCCAAATTAAATGCTGTTTTAGCATAAAGGCCATATAAGATATAGCCAAGACCTGTGATTAATATTAATTTCAAGTGGGGATCAGCACCTACCCCTCCTCCTCTCTCCTCTCGCTCGACATGAAGTCATCTTCATGCCGATCATTGGTTACTGTCCGTCACATTGGTCATGCCAATCCACTTTCCAGTTCTCACTTCTCACTTGCATTTCGGTTGCATGCAACCGACGCAGCTCCTTTTCCCTTTATTTTTTCCTTATACGTGTTCCTTTTTCTGGTTTCTCCCGGAGAGAAGAGGAGCCCGCTTCTTATTAGCTTGCATTTAAGACCCAGCAGGGTTTTCACACCTCCGAGGCCCCGCTGAGCCGCTGCAAGCCGACAAAAGGAATGGAAAAAGGCAAAGACAAAGGCCAAGGAGGAGGAGGGAAAACGAGAAGGAAACGAGGTGGAAAGAGGACAGCGGTGGGCAGGGTAGGGCAGCGGAGGGAGCCTTCCAACAGCGCACGCGCGGTGCAATCAAATTCAAATCACTTTGCATCTTTGAGATCTCAATAAAAGTCTTTTCCCTGCGGTCTGTGGTTATGCACTAGGAGAAATAAGCTAACTTTTTAATATTTGAAAGAAAATATATATAATATACAACTAATGTGTATATTTTCAACAAAATAAATCAAAACATATTTATTTTCTATAAGAAAACAAACACACAAGCACACAGGACCCTCTGCTAATTCCTCCATTTACTGCTTGCTTCGCACTAGAATTCCCAACTAAGAATTTTGCTCTGCAATCCGATAATATATTATCTATATCTTTACTCATCTTTTCAAGATTAAGAATAAATTTTACTAAAATAAATTCTGACAAGGTTATATTTATTTTATCAAAATAAATAAAATACTCATAGTTTGGCTTTGCAATCTGATACCTTTTCAGCTATAATTATGGAAATTCTTCTTAAATTTAAATCTGGCTTAGTTTTTTTATATTTAAAATGAATTTTCATTTCTATGCTCGCCCCCTTTTCGCTCAGTGTAGCCTGTTGTTGTTGCCATTGACTTTAATTGTTGCCGCAGGAGCATTGCTCAAATATTAATTGGTTTTTTTTTCACTCCCTCTGTGAGTGTGTGCGGAGGCAGCGACTCCTCCGATTTATGCTGACTCTGTGGATTTCTGGTTAAAACGAGAAAGGAGTTAAGAGTTAAGAGGGCCAAGAGCCAAGAGGGGGTAAGGGGGATGGGAGGAAGCAACGCCGACGCGGATCCCTTCTTTGTGCGCTGCGCTGCGAAGGCTGCAAAAATTAATTACGATATCATGATTTACAAAATTAGCCGCAAATGGTGCGGCCTTCTTCTCTGTTATGCCTCCGCCTCCTCCTCAGAAAGGTGGGTCGGGGCGTGGGCGTGGCATGTGTAGAGGAAGGGTTCGGTCCACACATCATATCCGAGGCTATATTTATATGCTATAATATACAATGTGTATATGTACATAGGACATATCATCTTTAGTCAGATCAACGATGTAATGTGAGTAGAACAAGCCACAAATTACGCAAATAAACCGAGAAAACCCCCTAAATATATGAAGAACAAATGGAAAAGCCTGGAAAAGTGAGCTTAAATTTGATAGAAATCTGTCAAGATCTCTAAAACCCTGTTATACTCACTTTTCGATATGTTTATGTGATAATTTTGATTTTAAATCGAATTTCCTATAAATAAGATGAACTATACTATTTATTTATGATATTTACAGTATGCAAACTGTTGGCTTAAAATTATAAACTAAAGCTACAGGTTGGGGCAGTCACAGCTGCTCAGGCTTTAGGCTGACTTAATTTACGAAGTTTCATTCATTTCCCTATATTTATTTATATGTTTTAAGTTTTATTCTTATTATTCTATTTTTGACCTAAAGTAGATAATTGTAAAAATATCATTTTTATTTAGTTTCGCTTGCATTTAGTTTTATTCTTTTTAAGAATGTACGAATTTTCAAATTGTCAAGAAAAAAGGTAAACAAGGCCCGCAGCTTTCCAAAAGTCAAAAACGACAATAAGAGCGGGATCGTATTCTATAAGTGGCTCTTTCGCTCTTAAGTTCCACTTTCCAAGGCGAGAACAAATAAAGTCTCTAACGGCACTTTCGACGCCATTTCAATAAAATAAATATCCACGGACAAGAGAAATAAAATGCGCGAGTGAAGACGGAGAATGATAAGAACAAGAGAAAGAAAAAATGGTTCTGTTTCACTCACCCACTCACATTTGGTTGTCGCTGCAGATCCTAACGGTGAATTAGTCCACAGAAACACACTGAAAAATAAACTTCTATTTTCTAGGTTTAACACAACACATATAAAACACACAAAATAAAAAAAAAAATAAAAATAAAAACTTCTAATGAAGGTTGAAGATTTGGCACGCCCGCTTCTTATTCTCTCCCTCTCTTTTTATCTTCTTTTATATAACTATCACATGTGCAACACAATTTTTTTTCTGAGTGTAGCAAAACGATTGAGGGCAGAAAAGAGAGAATAGAAAATGGCGGGACCTTTTTACATTTTTCGCACTTGCACTTGCACTTACACTTACACTTACACTTACACTTGCACTTGCACTTGCACATAAAAAAAAACCAACAAAATTAATCAGCCAAGAACAAACGCACTGATCTTGGCTATTTATGGACTTATGTATATATATATATACATGTACATATGTACATACATATGCACATGCGTGGTTGGGCTTTGGATTAGGAACAAATATATAAAAAACACACGATAGCGGCCCGGTCTCCGTTTTTGGGGCTTTTCCCGAATTGCCCCCACTTCACTATCACTCTTCACTGCCAGGGCTCGCTGATTTTCCGCACTTTTCATAGCTTTTCCGCCGTTTTCCTTGCGTTTTCGATTTTTTTCACCGCCGCGACGATCTTCCGCCTTTTTTTCACTTTTTTTTTGCTGTTCTGCTTGTGTTTTACACGTGTAAAGTGTCAAATTTCACCGTTTGGGGTCGATTTCACGTTTTCGGGGTAGAATTTTCTTTTTTGGGGTAGAATTTTCTTTTTTAGCGTCGAATTCTTGATTTTATTGCAGACAATGTAACAAGCACGTGACCGACGCGCGGAAAATTTTGGCAAGATGTGGAGGCGAGAGATAGGGAGAGCGAGAGCGCAGGGGATCTCCTTCGCTCTCATTCCCCTCCCAAGAGATGAGAGTAACATATATTTAACAGAAATTGAGAGTAACATAGTTTCCACTGCAAATGCATGGAAGTTAACAGCGTTTTAATAGATAATGAATAGATAATAGATAAAGAACAAATTAATAAATATGTTTAAAAGAAACTAGCTTGGGTTACTGCATGTATCATGTACCCTTGTATTACAATCAAAAGTTTGCTAGGCAGTGAAGGTGTTATTTCCGACTCTATAAAGTATATATATATGTTCTTGATACCCTGAAAATGTATTAAAATAAAGCTAAAAAATCTAAATGTTCCATATTTTTATGTCCCCTATAGTACTTGTTAAATGCCTCGGCTGAAATATATTTATGATAAATTCCTTTTACCGACTTACTTTTACCCATTAGGACTTGCAAAAAACAGGAAGAAAAAAAGGAAAGCAAAAAAATACATATAGAACAAAGGGAAAGCCAGGCACAGGCACTCTTAACACCTGATCGGCCTTGGGCTGCCTCTTCTGCGCTCCAGTTACGGCCCCTCCCCTCCATCTCCCTGGGAGATTTGCCTGCCCATTCAGGGCTCCACTTGACCATCGAGGATCGCTCCCAGCAGCTGCCGGCCACGCCCCCTTTTGGGACTAGCTGGACCTGGGTCTGCGGCTGGGGCTGAGGGCATGCTTGCCACTGTTACAATTTTGTCGCTTTTTTCTGCTACCTTGTGCTGTTTTTTTTCTGTTTTTCTGAGGCGGTAATTAACATGCTCGGTTTCTTGTGCTTTGTGCCGCCTTGCCGCATTCCTGGCCGCTTTTTTTTTTGCAGTTACCTTTTCTTTTTTGCATATGCGCATTGCGTTTATTAATGTCATCAACGCGGCGGCGGAGGCACCACATCTTGAGGCAGTGCGTCCCTCGGTCACGCCTCCTCGTCCGCAGTGGGGCAAAGTCGCCAAGTTGACAACTCAATTGTTTGCACACCGAGAGAAATTATCAGGTATGTTGTAATTATCGATATTGAGAAAAGTTTTCATATCGAAAAATGATAAAATATATTTTAAAATTTTTTGTAATAAATCATTTTTAGAGGTAAAACTCAGAAATTTATTAGCTACTATTTTCCCTTTAAGCACATTACTTCCCAGTTTTTAATCGATATATTATCGATTAACAATTATTATTAAATCATTATTGACACTGAAATAAACCCCTTTTCTAATTGTTAAGTATATATTAAATTACTATAATTCATTAAAAATATTCCAAAAAAAGCCTATTTCGATACCAATATCAATATTTTTCGATTATTTACAGCAGTATTCCCTAGAATTTGTTGCTCTGTGCAACCGTTGAGGCAGAGAACGCACACTCATCATCAGCGACATCAATTAAAATGATTTCAGCGATCTGAAAAAAAAAAAAATACAAAAATTAACAACAAAAACAGAAATAAAACCGAAACAAAAACGGGCAAAAATAAAGGAAATTAAACGCCTAACAGTGAGCCCCATAGGCGGTGGAAGCAAAAAAAATTGGAGCTAATTTGATTAATATGCAAAAAGGGGGTTTTCGGGCCTAATGATGGGAAGTGGCAACGCATTTTGGCCCTCAAGACGACGACGTAACGAAGGCAGCCGGGGTTCGTTACGCGCGTAATTGCGAAAGTAATTAGTGCAAAGCGTTCAATTGCGATACTCGCTACCTGTAATCGCGGCAGCTGCAACTGTACATCCCAAGGAGATGCCACAAAGGCGGCGGGTTCCCACAGACGAGCATCTCCGCCAGTTTTTTGTGGCCGTTGGGTGATGGTGACCCCATCAATGGGAAAATGGTAATGGGAATGGGAACCCCCTCAGAGAGAGATTACCTCCATTTTGTACACCTAAGTGACCGGATAACTGAAGATTCTAGATCATATTTGGGTGAGAGTTAATTAAGGGAATTAAAAATATATAAAAATGTACTCCTTAACCCATTCCAAGCTCAACTTTATAGTTTCCTAAGTAATTTCAGTCCCCTCCATATGGTCTGTGACCCCCACAAGTGTGTGTGTGTGGTGTGTGGTGTGTGTTGTGCCAATGTGGTGACCCCGATCTCCTTTCGCTTCCGCGATGGCAATCGGTGCAACCCGCCCCGGGGACAATTCGATGTGCATCTAGGCAAGTAAGTCGCTAGTAAATCCCCGACAGACGCTCGACCCGGGCACACGCATCGATTTCACGGCCAGGAGACCACAGGAGTGCTGGAATACACGGCTATTGGGCTCCGCCTTCGGCTCGAGATACTCCGGAATGGGATTCTCTCCGGGGACGAAGGCGGGCAGGCTGGTACGTGGCCACTCCGGCATATTTCACGCCTCCTTGGGCGACGTGCTTCACGCAAAACTAACCACCAAAAGGCAGAGGAATCAGGATCAGAATCAGGAGCAGGAGCAGGAGCAGGGCCGGGAGCAGGAGGCGGAGTGCCGATAAGGATATGACAAATTTCACGCGCTTAGCGCAAAAAAGGACAACAAAGCAGCACTGACAGAAATGTTGAGGTCAAAAACTGTCAAATCTTTATTGATGGGAAAGAAAACTAATACAAATTTAATAATAATAATTTTTTCGACTATCGATATATGCGATAAATTTGTAACTAAAAAGTTTGATTAAAATATGAATACCTATTTTGAATTCACAATTTCAATATACGTTTCTTTAAGGGAACCAAAAAATAAATAAACATTTATTTGTGATTTTACGACACAATAAGTACCTATCTTTAATTATTAAATAAATGTAAACATATAAATTTCAACATATAAAAGCTTTCAAAATGATTCAAGATACTTATATAACTCTATTGATATACTTTTGAAAATTTCTCGATATTTATCTTTGTGACTTTTATTGACCAGTCGATATTTTCGATATTTCTATTCACTTGAACAATTATGTAAATGATTAAAAATATAAACCTACATATTTTTCATTATTTTGATGTCCCAAAAAGTATATAAAATATTTCAATTATCGATTTTATTCGATTTTTCCGATAGACACCCCTCTTTCTGGCAGTGCAGCGAAGGATAGTGCTTGGGGTGGGCCTGACTGGGCAAGGTGGACGCCGTCAGCGGCTTACCTTTCGAGACGCGGAGCGGCTTTTCCTGGATTCCCAAGGACCAAAGACCACAGACCGAAGACCAACCAGAAACCAGAGACCAGAAACCGAGCTCCAGAAAATGAAGAGTCAAGATAGCAATCGCGGGGATGACGACGATGAGGCCCGTGCGGCGCGCACTTTAATCAATCGCAGCCGATTTGTCGGCTTAACATGTACAACATGACGTAAACAGCGACAGAGGGAGAGAGGGGGAGAGCCGGAAAATGGGAAATGGTGAAAAGTCTAGGACTTGGAATCGAAATCAAAAGCCACGAAGGGTGGCCGGCATTAAAGTGAGCAATCGTCGGGGATTAGCTGCCAAGCCGGGAGTCGCTCGCTGCGGTCGGGCTTAGCGGGTATTGCCTGTAAAGTGGCCTGCTAATAGTTGCTTAGAGCGTGAGAAGATGACGCCCGGACACCGCCGAGCCGGGGATTATGGGTTACAAATAGATCAAAGCACCAGGATGACAAAATATTATCACATTACAGGAGGGAGGTGAAAAATAGAGGCCCATCAACCATTTGATTTGTGTATCCTCAAAAGAAGGTAAACAATGTAATGTAAACTATATGCAACACTTTAAGACAATTTAACAAGAAATAAAATATAAAGCAAATAAAATACTTTAGACATTTTAAAAATAAATTAAATATAAACTATATATGGCACTTTAAGAGAATAAAAAAATAAGTAGCATTCAGGGGGAGCTCCAGAAATCACAAGGATTTGAACAACCCTCCAAATGGGATTCTTAAAGTACACAATAAAATGTTTGAGCTGACGTATTCAGTGTAAATTTGTTTGTTTAGTCAATCTTGGACAGTTGTTTAAATAAATACAAGAAAAACACAACTGCAATAACCCAAAAAGTACCTAAAGCACACTCAAAACACAACTGAAAGTCACTCTAAGCACATGCGAAATACACTCAAAATGCTCACAAAATATACCCAAAATACACTCAAAGCACACCAGAAATGCACTCAAGACATAACAGAAATATACCCAAAGTGGTTACAAAATATACTCAAGACACACCCAAAATAGACAATAAACACATGCGAAACATACCCATAATGCTGACAAAATATACTCAAAATACACTCAAAACACACCCAAAATACACCAGAAATGCACTCAAGACATACCAGTAAAACACCCAAAATACTCACAAAATACTCACAAAATACTCACGGAATATACTCAAAATACATCCGAAATACGCTCTAAGTACATGCGAAATATACCCAAAATGATGTCAAAATATATCCAAAATGCATTCAAAGCATACCCAAAATACACTCTAAACACATGCTAAATACACCCAAAATATTCTTAAAATATACTCAAAATACACTCAAATTACACCTGAAATACAACCAAAATATACTCAAAAAAACACCCAAATTATACTCGAAATACACACAACAAGCTCAAAAAAATACCATAAATACACTCAAAACATACCCGAAATACAAATTAATCCACGAACAAAAGGTTAACAATATTTTTAGATTTTGAGTATTTAAAAAAGGAAATGTGCTTCGAAGAAAAAGTCCTTCTTTAAAAATATATATAAAATCTTAAAATAATTGCAAACCTCCAGTGACTAAATCTTTATACATTTTTAGGAACAGAAAATCATATCATAATAAATTGATATAAATTGTAACAACATTTGAGAAGCAAACTAAAACTAAAGCCTTGACTTGGCATAATTCAAACCAATTTCCCTGGCTTCCGGATAAATTGTTAGTTTGTGTGTCCAATGGGATGATGGGATAACAATTTATAATGGCTTAAGTACGATTTATATGCGGCTAATCGGCGGCCAGGATCAGGAGATGAGACTTTTCGGCTGAAACCAGAGCCAGGAACAGGAACAGGAACCCTCCCTCAGAGCGACCCCAGGCCCCTTGAGCTCTCTGCGAGACCAGACCCTCGACAATGGCTCTATTTTTATGCGATTTACTTGTTTTGATAAACATTCGACATTCCTGACAGTCAGCCGACACCCGAAGACGAGTTTCCACCCCGCAGGACAAAGGGATCCTGTGATGCTAGGATGCTGGGTTGCTGGGTGGAAATGCTGGAAATAATTTGGAAATTACACTCGGCGCTTCGCATTTTTATGAAGGTCGCGTGCGGTTTGCTGATCGGCGACAGTGTGATAAGCCAGGACCCCCTGGATAAATCATAGAATGCGAATCTGCATGCACTCCTCCGCGGCGGAGTTTACTTTATTGTTTGATAAGTATTTCGATAATAATGCCGGCACAAGGACGCGAGCGCTTAACACCCACCGCAACAGATTGCAACCGGAATTGGGTCGCCTTTTTGGGGAGATTCAGGGGTGGGGATTCAAGGAGCTGGAATTCAGGGAGTCAGGGAGTCGGGGAGTCAGGGAGTCAGGGAGTCTGGAGTCGCCGCCATCAAATGGAGATTTATGCTGCAAGTTAACAGCGTTTTATGCCACGGCCGGCCATCGTTAAATCGAGGAGAGACTGAGACTCCATTTGAATTCGATTCGGACAATGGCAGGGCCACGGAATGGACTGCAGATCGGGGCAGCCAGTTTAAATCCAAATCAGCAGCAGCAGTCAGTCAGTCAGTCGGAGTCTGGAGTCTGAGGCCCTGGCTCTGGCCCTGGCCCTGGCTCTGGAGCACTAATAAGCACCTTGGGCCACTGGCGTTGGACAACCGGTGAGCAAATTGGATTACTTCATTTCATTTCTGGTGTGGCGGCTAACATCAAGCGCTCCCTGGCCGGCATGGAGTGATGGAGTCATCCATCCG
This sequence comes from Drosophila jambulina, assembly GCA_018152175.1. Lineage (NCBI taxonomy): Eukaryota > Metazoa > Arthropoda > Insecta > Diptera > Drosophilidae > Drosophila > Drosophila jambulina. Next base: position 6,425,397 of record JAECXH010000006.1, read on the forward strand.
ACAGTCGGGCGTCCGCGGCTTAAGCTGCACTCGGAGATAAACTTGAGACTTGGCAGTTAAATTACTTACTTTTTGATTTATTTATTTATTTGTTTAGATATTAGTAAATATTATTATGTATTATTATATATTATTAAATATTATTACAGATTATTATATATTACTCATTCATTTAATTACTTATTTAAAAATTGCAATATTGTCCTAGGGCAACAAGGGGGACCCTATGTTTTTTGCACTAGTCAATGGAAATCCTATCTGAACTAGCTAACCAACTATATAAAATTTATAAATAATATATTTAAATAAATTTTGTTAAGCATAAACTGAGTCATTTTATTTTTAATTTCTCATTAAAGTTTGCTATGTAATGTTACATTCCAACTTTGGCGTTATCATTGCCTACTTTTGGGCTTATTTTAAAAGTATTTCTAATCCAAACAAATTCCTTTAAGCATTTTGAACATAACTATGTAGTAAAAAGCACAAAAAACTAAATTTATGAGTTAAGAACCCCTTGTAAGACTTCACTTAAAATCCCCTATTTTTGTTCTTAATCCTCCAAAGCTGTAACCCTCCGTTTCTGCCAGTGTATCTGTTCGTTTTGGGGCCTGACAGCCCGAGTGGGAAATAAATAAAAACAAATTTGCAGTCGGACATTCGGTCGATTGATTTCTGCAGCTCACGACGACGAAGACGAGGCTCGGGATGTGGTGGCGGTGGTGTCTTCCCGCGGGTTCTTCGCCAGCTTCTTCTCGCTCGCATCCTCGGATTCTCGGATTCTCCGGTTCTCGGGCCTCGGGTTTCAGTTGGCTTGCAAATTGCCGCATATTTGTTGAGTAATTACGCTTTAACTTGTAATAAAGAAGACAAACAATAAAACGAGGCCCCAGCCGTGATCCCCCGGAATGGAGAGTGGAGACTGCAGACTGGAGCGTGGAGAGTGGAGAGTGGAGAGAGGGACGGGACGGGACAGAACAGGACGGTGCAGGATTGGGCTGGCAAGAGCCACATCTGGCGGCGTGTTCTCAATTGAAAAGCGTGAATAACAAACGTGAACGGGGCGCAAATTGGTTAAAAGACTTACTCGATGCCCGAAGTTGAAGACTCTGCCTCAAAACTGGAGACTGGCTGGACTCTGACGGGAGAATTGCGTTTATGCGGGGCAGCAATGTCGTGATCAGTGGGTTATGGGTGTCAATTGATCAGTTGAGGGAATAAATGAATAAATATTTAACTTAATAAAATACTAAAATATGTAATATATACTGTATACAATATTTTAATGTTACAACTCGTGAGATAAGGATTGATTTTGCATTTTAAGCCGATTAGAGAAATAATAAATGCAAAGGTAAATTAACTTTGGATTTAATTCAGTTTAATTTATAAATATATAAATATAATAATATTGAAAAATATATATAAATATATAAATAATATAAATATTATATATATTATATGAATTATTATTAAGTAGTGTATTTTTCATTTTTTAAGTATAAATTAATTATTAATCAACTAATTGATTTTTGTAATGTTTAAATGAACCGGCATCAAATTAAATTATACCGAAGACATACCTTTTAAGGAAAATATGCTTAGTTTTTGGATCTCATATTTATTATTATTATTTTTTATTGATACCCTTGCAATGGTTAACTCCAGGTGCAAATAGAAAAGAAAGCCACCTCAAGTCGGGTTTTAAATTAAACGCGAAAAGCGCAAGAAATAAACCAAATCCAAAACCAAAACCAAAACCGAGAGCCAGAGGAGCAGGGAGAGCGGGCGGAGGGTGCTCCTTCTCGCCGGGACTGGCCAAAACCATAAAATGCATTATTATGCTAAATGACTATAAAAATCACGTTTACAATCCATTTATGCCCGGGATAATAACCCATCCCATTCCCATTCCCATTGCCAGTCGGTCCCTGCCCCATCCTGCCCGGCTCTGGACGGGATCCTCGGGATGCTGGGATGCTGGTGATGCTGGCCAAAACCCCTGAAAGGCAGCATTTGTTTACGCCGCGAATAATTGAGTTATCTGATCTCGGTCCGCCAGTCGTCGTCGTCGTCGTTGGACTTGCAGCTAGCCACAAGACACGAAAAGTGACTTGGACGTGGACACGGTTCCTGCAAACGAGCTGCAGCATGCTGCATGCTGCATGCCGCTCGCTGCAGCTGGATCTCCGCCAGGAGAGGGAGCCGGGCCGGGGCTGGGTTCTAGCCAGGAGTGGGCACCTGGGCACCTCGGCAGCTGGGCGGCTGGGCGGCTAGGACGGCACATCGCATGTCTCGGCATTGGCAGCACAGGTAGGTAGGTGTGGCCGGGGTCTACGTAGCAAATTGTTTGGGGCGCATTAGATGGCAGCTTACCTGTGCCACTACACTGAGCGAAAATGGGTAGCTAGTTAGGTAGCTAAAAAATCGAAAGAAACAGAAAAAAAAGAAAAGGTAAAAACTAAAAAAAATTGAAGGAAAATAAAAGAAAACTTAAAAATAAAGAAACAATAGAAAAAATAAGGGACCTTTCCTTTATACATTTGTAGAAAGCGAAAAATAGGAATAATGGAAAATCGAATGATATTTATTTAGAATTTTGTTTATTAAATAAAAAAAAATTAATATGGAAAAACAATATTTTTCTTTTTATAGATGTATTTTTTTTTTCTATTTTTATTTAATTAAAAAAAATCCAAATAAATATCATTCGATTTTCCATTATTCCTATTTGTATTTATATATGTATATAGACATACATAATAATTTGTTTTTTATTTATTTAAAAAATATCTTAATAGGTATCATTCATATATATATATATATCAATATATATGTACATACATATATAAAATATTTTAAATATAATTATATACCAAAAAAATATGACTTATTTATATTTAAATATTGTTCATTACATATTTTGTACAATTACATATTTGTACATTACAACTCATAAAAAAAATCTAAAATATTTAAAAAAAAAAAAGAATATTAACATAATTAAGTTAGTATAACCTTACACTCTTAAATCCATCTTAACTAAACCAAAAATGCCTTAATTTTCTAAAAACTTTTTTGTGTTAAATTTAAGATTTTAATAATATTATATTACATATATATTATTTTAATATATATAAAATCATTTAATTAATTGATCATTAAGTAAATTATAGTATTATTGCCAAAAAACATACAGAAATAATCTTAATTTCTGTATTAATCTTTCCAAATTTAAGTTTAAGTCTTCTGAAAGTGCTCCCCCTTTCTCTCAGTGCCTTCTCTCCCCGCCTCACCTGCTCACCTGCTCGCTGCTCGCTGCTCACTGCTCGCTGCTCACTGCTCACCGCGGTAATGACTTTATTTGGTTGCTGCGTTAATGGGGCGCACTCCGCGATCTTCCCTCTTTTCCCTTTTTCCAGCGCAAATTGAAAGCGCATTTCGAAAATTTTTCACACCTGAAAATGATTTCGTCTCGAGAGAGGGTTTTTCCGACACTTGGCCAGCGGGAGGTAGTTAACCCAGCCAGCAGGCAGCGGGCAAGGGGGGCGGGGCAAGTGCGGCGAATTCCGATGACTCCGAAACACTTTTCCCGTAGCGCCGACACTCGACACTCTCTGTCACGGGAAAAAAAGACCAAGGAAAAGGTGCCGACTGCAATTAATCAAAATTTAATTTCAAACAGTGACGCTGACGCTGACGCTGAGGCCGAAAAAAATTGAATTGAAAAGCAGCCAGAGAGAGAGAGAGAGAGGGAAAACTGGCAAAAGAAAATGTAATTAATCACGAGACCATCACAAGGTTGGGAAAAATGAAAAGCAGCAAGAGGGACGGAGGCCCAGGCAGCCTCACAAAGGCGAGCCAAAACAAAGGAGGCGTCAAAAGTTGACCAGAGGAGTCCGAGCGGAGTCACAGCGACGGCGGCGGCGCCCCCTTTCACGAGGGGGATCCCCTTCGGAGTTAACCAGAAATCCGTTACAATTGATAGGCAAGAAAAATGATGTACATCGAGGGAGAGGGGGCCTACGAAGGCAATCGGCCTATTCATTCCAAGTCCAAATGTAGTTTAACTTTACATAAATAAATAATATAAGATTAATCTGTGTTTTCTGTTGCTTGCTTGTTCGGTTAAAAAAATAATATTTTTAAATTAAAATTAAAATAAATTAGAAAATGAAGCATTTTTAGTTCTTTTCAGGACCTACTGCCTCCATCTAGCTGTGAAGTTTTTATCATTTCCAGGATACCATTGCTGCAAGAGCGCCAGCTAGCTTTGTAGAGACAATTCACAACGCTAGAGGTCGCCACTGCTTAGTGGGCATATAAAACTTGTATCAAAAATTGATTTTTTGGTAAAATATTTCGTTTTTATTTCTTAATTAAAAAAAATAATAATTTTAAAGGATTTAAAACTAAAATTAATACCATAAAAGATTCAAGTGAAAGTTTGTTTGCCCAAAATAAAAAGGATAGTTTATTTTCCACTAGAAGTAGCAGTGATCTAGCTATGTAATGTGTATAATATCTGGTAGAATTTAATGGTTGTAAAATTTGTTTGATAAAAAAAAATCTTTTTTAAAAGAAAACACATAACAAATTAATTTTGATTAAAAAAAAACACATGCAATATGAATTTCCAACATCAGTCGCAGCAATCTAGTCGAGAAAAAAATGTATAACTTCTGGGTAAATCTGATATACAAAGCCTCTTAAAATTTTTTTTTCGATAAGTTAACTCACAAAAAATTTTTTTTCGAAAAAAAATCAAGTTAAATATTATGTTTAATAATAAATAACAGCGAAATACTAATTTGCATCACCAATTGCATCGATCTAGCATGTAAAGATTATAAATTCTGTAAGAAAATGGAATCTTCCTATAAGAATTTATTTCCTCCATAAAAAAGCACATCCAAAAATTCATTTGTTTAATTTTTATTATTAAAAATTTTCTTTATATTGCCTTTGTTGTTGTTTGTTTTTGCTCATTTGCTGTGACCGTTCGTTCGTTCGCTCTTCTCGCTTCTCTCCCCCGCTCTCTTCGCATCTCTTCTTGCATTGCTTTTGTATATTTCTATCGCTTCATTTCATTCTCATTTTCATTTTAGTTTCGTTTATTATAATTTTCCATAGACAAATATTGTTTCGTTTGTTTTGTTGTGTGTTCCTTCGCCGAATGGCAGGAGGAACGTGAACAGGAACAGGGAGGAGGCGGAGGTGGATTTGGCTTGGGGTTTGATTGGATTACTTCAACGGGATCTCTTCTCGTTCTCCTTGTTCTCCGCTTACATCGTATACGTATTTTTACAGTTACAAAATAAATACTAAGAGTGAAAAAAAAGGAAAACAAAGCATACAGCTTGAGCTTATTCTTAAAACATAAATAACAAAGCCGAAGGATAAACAAATAAAAGAGTTAACAATTCAAGTGAACGTAAACCTAAAATATACAAGTATTTCCGTTGTGTGTATATATCTTCCCGCGATATAATGACATATTCATTGCATTAAATTAATTAACTTAATTAAATTATGGGCTTATTTAATGCTATTACAAGGTCTGCCTTTGAGCGGAACGGGTGCTGCGGGGGCTAGGCGGGTGGGGGCTATATATCAAGGTATCAAATATCGAATCTATATCAGTTATATATCAAATTTCGGTTGATAACGTGTCTTACTTAAAAATCACAGCTAAAAGGCAAGCATAAAAGTAATTAATTGATTACGGGAAAAACAACATCAACGAGCTTCTTCTACTTCTTCTTCACTTCTCTTCTCCTCTTCCTATCTCCTCCTTTCTTCTCTTCTCTCTACCCATCTCTGTCTGTTTCGTGCCCAAGGGGTATGTCGGGTTTCTTATTGGGAAAGATGAAGTTGAGTTGGGTTTCCTTCGGGGCTGACTCTGGCTCTCTCTCGCTCTCGCTCTCTCTAGCTCTCCAAACACTTCTCTTCTTCTCTTATGTACAATTTCCGTTATTCGCTTTTACTTGACTACGTACGCATAATTAATAATATTTTATAATAATCGTCATATTTTCCATTTCATTAAATAGTTCATATTTATATAGTATAGCACCGAGTACAAAAAAATGATCAATAAACAGAGTTTTCTTTTGTTTTTCTTTTGAATTTTGTTTACTTCGTTTCGTCCTTCCTTTCGCTTTTGGTTTTTCTTCGTCCAGTTCTCGCGTTTTGTATTTTTTTCTCGTTTTTTCTGGTTTTTTCGATTTTTTTTTTAGCAAAACTAACAATCTTTTTTCTTTCTGCTTTGCTTACTTATGTAACTTTTGTTTTATTTATTTTGTTTGTTTGTTTGTTTGTTTGTTGTCGTTTGTTGTTTCTTGGTGTTTGTTTTTGTTGATTTTTGTTTGTTTGTTTTATTTTTTTGTTGGTTTTGTCGGTTTTGCTGTTCTTGTTACACAGAACTTTCAACGGTTGCTTGTTTGCTTTGCTTTTCTGCTGTTTAATGTTTTTCTTCGTCTTGTTTCCCTATCCTTCGTTAAATTCTACTACTTATTTAAGGTAATAATTTCTGTTGCTTTCGGTTACGTTTTTGTTGTTGTTGTCACAAGCGAATGAATCGTCATTCCTCACATACGGCTTCTCATCTTACATGGTTCCATCGCCAGATATCTAAAGGATAAAAGATCGGAGGATTAGAGGCTATATAATAAAATTTTACAAAGAAAAAGTCCAATTATCGAGTGCGATATAGAAAATATCGTTAATTTTTATGTATATAGAGAGGAAAAGTCAGATTATCGAGCGCGATATTGTAGATATATCGAAAACAATATGTAGCTTGATATAGAATTAATAATATCGTTATCCCCTCGATAAACAGGATAGGTTCGATCGAGTGCGATCGATATCATTATGAAAATATTTTGAAATCGATGCGATAAATTGAAAATAATGTTCAACTCGATATCATATCAATAATATCGTTAAATTTAATATACATTAAGAGGAAACTTCGCTATTGTGCTCGACATTATATTAAATAAACCGTAAAGCTTGATGTATATCGAAAGAATAAGTCCGAAACTATTTTTCACGCTCGATATTAATCGAAAATTTCGCAGCTTGAAGCACACTCACCTGCGAGTGCGAACTGTCGCTCTCCACCTGCTCGGAGTAGCAGTGCTTATAGTTAAGATAGTCTAGAAGTCTTCTCGGTAATGGCAATGTCTGTATTAGATCCTTTCGTATAACCGCCTTTAGTATAACAAATCTGAAATGACAGGCAAACAGAGCACACGGAAAATAATTATTTGAGTAAACTATCCAAAAGCAAAACCAAAAACAACAAAAATATGAAGCCTCGTCGAGTTTTGGCCTATCTCCGCGCCTTCATCCGCTGGCGCTGTGCACCGATTCGCCAGCCGCTGAGGTCTCCGAAAACGGGATGCACCCCGCACAGCCGCCTGGCGAGGGCCAAGCTGCAGCTCCGGCTGAGCAAGCAGCAGAACCAGAGGAAGGACTAGAGTGGAGCTCTCACCTGCACATGTGCTGCAAGCTTTGTACATGCTTAAATCTAGATACTGGATTGGTTAATTGCACGCGCATTGGTCCGTGCTCCGGTCGACGATGCAGAAAGAACAGATATCTGGGAGGATGGAGAGAGACGAGGGTTAAGCCATGTATTGGCAGGGTTATGCCAGGGTCTTGCCACTCACCTGCCGCTCCTCGAATGCTCGACGGCCTTCTCAATGAATTCGGTGATGGTCTGCGATTTGAACTTGGCATACGAGCCGAAGGAGAAGGTTCCTGGTTGAAGAAACATTTGCACAAACCATTTGAAATTTATAGTTTTTCAAGGAAATAAATACGGAATTCTTATCTCAACTCACCCTGATCCTGTTCGATGCGCACATGGCGCACACAGTTGTTCAGCTTAAAGCTCAGCGAGAAGATGTAGTGGTCGTCAGAGCTGTCGCGCACTATGAAGGATCCATCCGGCTCGCTGGACAGCACCTTCTCGGCGGCCTCGCTGGACAGGGGACCCCAGTACCAGCCATACTGTTGGGAGCAGAGTAGAGAAGGGTTTAGATTAGACAAGGTTGACTCAAGAGGTGCTCCTTGACACTCACGTCTTTCACTTTCTCAATGCTGGAGGTGAACTGTAGGGCGCGGGGCTCCTGGGCATTGCTCTTTTTCAGCTCCTCGGGTTCCGGTTCAACGGCTTCAATGGCATAGGCTGCAGCTGTGAAGGGAGGAGAAATGGGAGACAGTGAGAGGAGTTTTCCTAAAAGGATGAAGATGCTTTGAAATCCCAGATCTCTTCTCACCCTTCTTTGGTAGTGGTGGCAAAGCACGCGACTGAAACTTCTTGCGCAGATCGGCATTCGGCTCGTCCGCTTCCGCCGTGGTTAACGCCACACCTGCTCCACCGCTGACGTTCAGTTCCGTGGCCAGTTGCAGTTGTTGGGTGAGCAGCAGTTGCTGCTGCTGCTGCACACCAGCTGCTCCCGGCGCAGTGGTTATCACAGCGGCTGGCGGTATTAGGGGCACCGTGGCCGCTGCTGCTGCCGCTGCACTGGCATTGACACCGGTTCCGGTTCCGTTTCCAATGGTACCGTTTGCATCCCGGCCACTGCTGGCTCCTCCTCCTCCGCCTCCGCGGCAGCGATTGTGGTTGCTCCGGCGGAAGCGAAAGATGCTGCAGAAGCGCTGCTTGAGGTTCAGCGTGAACTGGGACTTCTTCTCCGAGTGCAGGACGTGCTTGTTGTTGGTGTGGTTGCTGTGGTTGTGGTTGTGATTGTGGTTGTGGTGCTCCGTCGGTGGCTTGTCCAGCTGATGCAGCTGCTGCTGCGATTGCTGCTGCTGCGACTGCTGCACATTGTTGTTGTTATTGTTATTGTTGAGCTTATCGTTGTCGAGGTTATGCTTGTTCTGCTTGCTGAGATACTTCCCGCCAGCACCGCCGCCGCCGTCGCTGCTGGCTCCCCCAGCACCGCCGGCCGCCCGCGTGGTGCCCACACTGCTGCGCGTTCTCGCCGTTGTCGTGGTGGTGGTGGTATTGGTCGACACACTCCAGATGGTCTCGTTGCTGGACTTGACCATCATGGGCTTGGGCAGGCCCTGGGCCTTGCCCGCGTCCGAGTAGAGCGTGTGATAGAACTGCTTCACCTCGTCGAGCGTCATGTGCAGCGGCTCCGACTCACTGACCTGGCCCATGGCGCCCACAGGAGTCCGGTACTTGCCATGCTTGCTGCCCTTGTCTCCATCCCCGTCACTGGTCTCTGTGCCCGCACCCGCCGCCGCCGCCGCATTTCCTCCGTAGCGCTGCTTGCGCTTGTTCCGCTTGTTCCGCCTGCTCGCCTTGTGGTAGGCGTTGGGGGCGGTGGACTTTTGCTGCTCCTGCTGCTGATCCAGCCGCTGCTGCTGCTGCTGCTGCTGCTCGATCATGTCCACGGGAAAGGCATAAATGTCCGAGTCGATGGGCACGTTGTAAAAGTCCGAGATCTCGCGCGTAAACAGGGCATCGTGCGACATGGCCTGGGTGATGAAGATCGAGTCGTCCGGCTTGTTGGCGGAGGAGACATTTAGCGAGTTGTGCGAGCTGCTCAGGCGGCTGTTGAGCGAGTTCCGCGAGTTGGGCCTCTGGCCATGGCTGTACCCGTAGCCGGGCTGATGGTGGTGGTGATGGTGATGATGGTGATGGTGGTGCGGATGATGGTGGCTCCCATGGCCGTGGCTGTTGTGGTAGTGACAGTGGCTGGTGTGACCCAAGGGACTGTAGAGCGAGGCCTGGCGTCGCTGCAGACTGCTGTTGTCCACCGGCTGCCGCCGGGCGCCGTAGTACAGATCGTAGTCGTGAATCTCTGACAGGCCGGCGCTGTTGAATCTCTGCTGCGCGGCCGCCGCCTTGGCACTCGCTATGGTGTCCTGTTCCGTGGGTATGGCCTTGAAGTAACGCGTATGATCCTGATAGTAGGGACACAGGGTCTGCTTTATCTTGACTATGGAAACCGGCGGCGGTGGCGATGGCAGCGGCGAGCAGCTGCTGGCCTCCGACTGCTCCTCCTCCTCCAGCAGATCGACGCTGTTGCCCAGCGAGCTGCTCACGATGTTGTTGGGTTCGTCGTATATATTATCCGTGTGGCTGTTCAGGATTGAATCGCTGGAGTACAGGTGCTTGTTGATCGCATACGACTCCTTGAGGTTCAGCTGACTCAGCTCGGCGTCCAGCTTGGAGGTTTCCGTCTTGGTCAGCAGCAGGACCAGCTCTTGTTGTGGCTCCTCGGGCAAGGCGGTGGCCATGGGGGTGGTCAGACCATTCATTCCAATGGTCGTGGTGGCATCGTCCTTGAGGTGCTCGAACGAGGATTGCGATGAGGTCCAGCGGCGCAGGCTGTTCACAATGTTCTTGGAGATGGAACGCACTAGGGTGGTCTGCGGCGAGTCCTGGAATTCGGGCGGCGGATCAATGGGCGCCAGAGGTCCCTTTTTCAGTGTATTAAAGTTCTCGGCACTCATGCCGCCCTCCGAGCAATTGTCCAGCGAATCGAACTGCGACACCTCGCCGTCGCTCTCCACCATCTGTGAGGGGGAAAAGGTTTGAGGTTAATTGGATTTGACTTGGGATAAGCAAGCTTTCTGCGGCTCACCTCAATCTCGAATTTGCACATGCCCAGGCGGTAGGAGTCGCCGCTGGATATGGAGCTGTTGGTGGTCAGCGGCACTCCACTGTCGTCGCTCAGCGAGGCCGCCGCATTCAGCTCGATGCTGTTGGCGCTGACGAGCTCATGGTGAGGCGGTGGCATGATGCTGAAGCTGTCGCTGCTGCAGATGCTGGACACGCACACGCCGCCGCCGCCACCACCGCCTCCTCCTCCTCCTGATCCCCCGTTGCCATTCGAATTAGAGCTGCCGTTGGAGTTGCTGTCCTTAAGCTTAATGGACGATTCCATTTTCCGGGCAAGAGACTCAGGTGAGAGGCAACCACAGCTGAGGAACGAAGGTAGAGTTAAAGTTAGATATAGTTTTTGAAAAGGTATTTAATGATGGGAAATAATCTCCTTTAACAGATTTTAAAACTATTTATATGCGACCCAAAAGTATGCTACAAAAGGGTACCCGTTATATTTTTATTTTTTGTCGTATTTTTAACAGCTTTTCTAAAAGTTTAAGCCCGATATCTAAGGGTTATATCTTTAATCTTAAAGAATTTCTACTTTTAGACCCCTATTTATAGTACTTCCAAGCCGGCAACGATTTCTCAGGCCCCCTATCACCTTTCCTACTCTCCGTAGCCTACTTTTGGACGCAATTTAAATTGATTTCAATTCGCTGGCTACTTCGCATTACTTATCGCTTGCTTAGGCCTAAATTCTCGTTATTAGAGGCCCAGCATTCCGCATAAACGATTTGCACTGTGTATGCGAGAGAGAGGAGACGCTGGCTGGCCGAGATTGATGGTATAAAGCAGGCGCGTTGGCTGGGAAATCGACGCCCAGAAAACCGTATTAGATGCCACCTTTTTTTGGTTTTTTAATTAATTTGTTTAATTTTTTAGGGGGTTCGAATTTGATTAATTGGATGACACACATCCCAACCTATGACCTTTGGGTGCGGCGGCTGCTGCTGCTGCTGCAGCTTGCAACGAATGCAATTGAAGGTCAATGACAGTTGCGTGCGCCGTTTTTCGTCCTGCCGCCCACTGCCGCCCCCTCGGGCGCTACTCCCCCCCGGTGGGCACCTACGCTTGTGCTTGTGCGCAGAGAAATTGAAGCCAAAAAAGCAGACGAGATTTTTTTCCATTTTTTTTTTGGGCGTAGAGATTTGGGTTTTTGTGGAATTGCGAAAGGTTTCCACGAGATCCTCTCTCTTTACCCCTGTCTCTCTCTCTCTTCCCCGTTTGAAGTGTCTCCAAAAGGGCGATTTTCCGATCAGACTTCAAGTGCGTAAAAAGTACCGCTATAGTACACACACACACACACACCAAGAATAATCGCAAGGAGTAGCCGGAAAAAGCAACCCCCCGCCCACTGCCCACCGCCACCCCCTTTAGCGGTCGTCGTCGTGCGTCGTCGTTTTCGTAGTACGACGTTTGCTAGTATTTTTTTTTTTTTTAAGCACTGATAGCGCTGATTTTCTGGGTGCCGCTAGAGAGAGCAAGAGCGAGCGAGAGAGGGCGAGTGCAGCAGCGATAACAAAAATTTCTTATTAGAATTTTGTCACTCTGTATATACACAGCTCTCTCTACACACACATGCACTCACGGAAGGATGCAGGGCGGCAGGAGGATGCGGCCGAGGGAGATGGGGTGGTGGTGGGGGAAAAGAGAGCCACGACACCTACGCACGCACATACACACAAACGGACTCACACACACGTACACTCTCTTGGGCACGTAACACCTTTGCTTAATTTAATTATTGCTCTCCTGGCTCTCGCGTACACACACACACACCAGCGCAGGGCCAGACACTCACACACGCGCCCAGCACTCACTCACACTCACAGCACTACGACACACACACACACATACACTAGCGCACACCCCTGCATTTGCATTCATTACAATATATTCCTTCTTCCATTTCATTCCGAGTTGCATTCTTCGCACCTGCCTTTTGCTGGCTGCTTTCCTTCTTTCCTATTGTTGGCACTGCGAACTCAGCACTGCGGGCACTTTCTTGTTGACATATTGATTGATTTTGATTGCACGCATTGCAATTGTTTTTCGGCCGTTTTCAAAGAGCTGCAAAATAGAGCTGGAAAGACATCGATGGCAATATCGATACTATCGGTGTCTTACAAAGCGGACATCGATACATCGATGCTGCCGCCAAACATCGATAAGAGAGGGAGAGCAAATATCTTTTTTGATTTCTGGTCGAATGATATCGATATTGATATTTAATTGTTAGCCGCGTAAATCCCATTTATTTAATAGATATGGTTGTTTGATAGTCAAATAAATTTAAGTTTTCCTTAAGTCACAAGAAACACAAGTTGGAATAATTTAAGTAATTTAAACATTTTTAATGTTTTAGCAAAGAAAGAATATAAGAACAAAATATAGGCTATAAGCATCGATGCTTTTCCTTAAAAACATCAACAAAATACCAGCTCTAGTAAAAATAGCAAATTTGAAATTTTTGACTTCCGCCAGAGGGCGCTGAAGTGGCGCCACAACTAAAAGTCAAAGTTAAGCAGTATACTTTTTTAAAATTTATTTTGTAAATATAATTTTGTTATAGTTTAGATTAATTTCTGACAATTTTCCAAAGTTTCCAGACGTATTAAAATAAACTAGATTACAGCTGGGTTTGCTTCCATATTTGATAATCAGAAATGCATAATAAAGAGAGCTACTTAAACTAGAAAAATTATTATAGTGCGTCATATCTTAACCTAATTAATTTTTTTTTTTTACCAATTTAACCTGACAGGTTGATTTAGACGTGTTCATGCATGCATTTTCCGTTTTCAGGGTCATTTGGCTCAACTCTGGAATTTTTTCCTTTTTTTAAGCAGGGAGAAGGCATAGGCCGCGACGGTCACCACCTGTGTTACCTGTTGACTGTTGACTGCTGAGTGCGACAGCGACTGCGACTGTTACTTTCACTGCGACGAGCACGAACACGTTTCATTGGGCCTTTGTTTGCTGTGCTTTATGCCAGCTTGTGCTTGTCTGTGTCCGTCCACAAAATGCAAGAGTCATATTAAAATGACAAAAACGCAAATGGCAAGTGGCAAAAATGGCAGCCACTGCCTTAGCCTTACCAATAATCGCATAAATTAGCAATTCTGTTTGCGGAAGTGTGTGGTGGCGGGGCTCCTAACCTGAGGCTTGGCTTTTCACTTGCGCTCGAGACACGGCTCTCACTTTCGTTGCGATTCGCTGGCTGTCAAATATTTAATAATTTGTGCTAAAATGTGAATTAAATACATAATGTGTCGACGTCTGATGGCAACAACAATATCAGTCCAAAGTAAGTCCAAGCAAACACAATGCGACGCTGAGGAATGTCAACGGCATGCGAAAAGAAAACGAAAAACAAGGCGAGACGGTTGCCACTCAAGCCTCCGAGTTGCATGCCACTTTTTCTCCTTCTTCTTCTTCTTCTTCTGCCTTTTTTAATGTCGCGTATTTCTTATTTATTTATTTTTAATTTTTTTAGTTTTTTTGGCCCCAGGCCCCGGCAATTGAGATCGAGAGAACTGCACTAAGCCGGGGCTGAGGCTGAGCTGACCAACATGCCGATCCGATCCGATTACGAGCATGGCTATATAAGTGCACGGCCTATTCTTGTTGTAATTTGGGTAATTCTGGTATTTCCACACACATAAACACACTCGAACACATCACACCCACAGATGCCGTCAAAATGGTAGCACACCACGGGGAATTTCTGCACAAATATTAAAAAAAAAAAACATAATGGGAAAATACAAAAAAATACATACATATATGTATAGTATACATTTCCAATATATCTAGATCACAAAATATAATAATTAAATAAATGACAAGTAACAAAAAAAAATAATAAAGCCGGGTATAAAGTTGATAAATTGAAGACCCTCTTTATGTAAAGGTTCACATTAAATATTAATTTACAAAATTTATTTAAATAGTACAAGTTTTTTTTGTTAATTTGTTATTTAACTAATGCGGAGGATGCATAGATTTTGTTGCCTTATTATCTTTTCAGGCAGTTTTCACCCACAAAAGAATCTCTCTCTCTTTATTTATTTTTTCAATAAGCGGTACTGTGGCTTTACACATTTTAAATTTAAATACATTTAAAAATAAGAAAAACATTAAATTTATTGAAAATCACTATTACTTTGAGCACCACTGTGACAGACAGCGAGCACCGATGCAGTCGCAGAGCGCGCCCAAAAATGCAATTGAGAAAAACCCACGCCTAAAACAGAAACCCAAAATAGACAAAGGCATTAAAGCCGATGAAAATCAACAGAAACTGGCGAGATGCCGATGCCAATGCCGCACACACACATACATATGTAGCTGCAGATATATTTATATCTGTATCTCTCGCATAAAGTGCACGTGTGTGCGCTGTTACCTGCGCAGTCGCAGCATCTTTGCATTGGGTCAGGAGCGCACTGCGAGAAATCGGGTGCCCTGATTAGCAGCGGGGAGTGGTATGGGGGAATCCCAAGCGATATCGTTTGGGCCTCACATGGTCGGACGGACTCTCCTGCCAATATTTATTATTTATGTACATATAAACAGCTTGCCACAAAGTTAAGTGGATCCTCACAGACTGCAGCTGGATTTCATATGCAAATAAAAACCCATTAAAATATCGGTTTACAAATAGATATTTAACGAAGAACAATTGGGATAGCAAATATAAACTAAGCTGGATGTATGTACATGTTTTAAAAGATGTGTCTTTGAATAATGATCTATACAGGTGTAAAGAGTAAAAATCAGATCGAAGATGGTCTTAAAAATAATGTAATCTATGTAATATACTAAATATAATTAATCTTTAATTTTTATTAATTTGTTACCCTAGCCGAGCAAGTTTTTAATTCTTTCTACAGTCTCATATTTATTTTATTTATTATCAATGGAATCTAAATACAAGATGAATATTTATGAAATAACGTTTGGTTTTTTAATATCGCTATAAATCATTTTAAAATGTATATTATCCTCCAGTGTAATTTCTGTTTGAGGAGGCTGATCCCAATATGTAACCAATAAAATATGTTGCTTAGTTTTGACAGAGTTACGATCTGGCTGCGATAGGAGGGCGATATGCCTCCCTGCTCCCCCCGTTAATGCGAGTTCCAGCCCACCGCCTACGCCCATGTGCCCCAGGTCCTACTCTACCCTACCTTCCATATGCCTGGAAGTTACCAATATAGCCACCAAAACCACATACCAAAGGAAACAAAAAAAAAGAAAATATCAACACGTTGTTGTTTGGTTTGTTTATACCCTATAAGTGGGTACTGCTAGATTTATGTATTTATTTTGAGAGACAACAAAAATACGAAATATGATATATAGGGAATAGGATAAACGGGATACTAGAATTTATCAGGCTAAAAAGTTTAAACTTTAAAGGAAATATGGAAAGGGATTCGTTAAAGGGTATTTGGGGAGCTTCACTTTCCAGAGCCAGTTTTCTCTTACTTGTTTTTTGTGTCGTATCCAGCAGGTAGAAGAAGCACCAGCACGGTCTCCTTGCCTCCTCCTTCTTCATATCCTCCTCCTCCTTCCACCTCTCTCATTCTCCCTAATTCGGTTGCATTTGCAAAGCGCTCAAAAGAGTGCAGCAACGCCGACGCCGACGGCAACTGCGACTGCGACTGCGAAGCTGGCTCAGAGACATTGGGCCGCTTTAACTACAGACGGGTATTACCTGAAGTCGGGTTCCTCCGTTGCCGTCGATTTTCAGTCCGCCAGCGAACGTCACAGCGATCACAACGCCGCATCAGCTAAGCTCAGTTCAGGTTCTCGGCTCAGCTCTGGTTCGCTTTTCTTCTCTCCACGATTCTCCTCCTCCAACTCTGATTCTCCGCCCGGCGCGCGTGTCTCTGTGTGTGTGCGTGCGCGCGTGTGTGTGTGTGTGTTAGTGCTGCTAAAAATTATTATTTTTTTTGTTAACAAACGTTGCTTTTTTTTACTGTGCCTTCCAAACTGGTTGCTGCTTTTTTAACTGTGTATTTGTGCAGCCGCAGTAGCAGTTCGAGACGACGACGAACGAACAGCAAGAAGCAGAAGAATCTAGCTGCGGAAGAAGAAGAAGAAGCTGAAGATCACAGCGAAGAAGAGGAAGAAACGGAGCACACAACTGTAGTTGGTTGTTGTTGTTGTTGTTTGTTGGTTCTGTTTTTCGGTTGAGAAATCACGAAACATAAAAAATAAACCGAAATTGAAGTGGCACGACCACCGACAGATTATACATACATACATATATAAGCCCGACCGATATAGTTCCGGAATAATACATAACGATGCCCTGCTCGGCCGTTACCTTATCGATAGCGACGATCTGCGCGATCATCGCCACCGCCCTGCTGGCGATCGCCTTCTCCACGGATAATTGGCTGCACTACGACGTCTGGCGCAACCAGATACAGGTGAGTCGGTGCTCCTAAGAGCTTGGAATACATAATCATCGGCCAGAAAAATATATGTAGTAGTCGTGCATCTTTGCGACTGCGTGGCAGAAGCCAAAGCCAAATCCAAAACGAAAGACTCTGCCCCTTAAAACGTAGCTTAAACTCCGCACAGTGGGAGTTTCTTAGAAGTGAGAAAACAAAAAAAACAAAATACAGGCGAACCTTTACAGGGAAAAGTTAGAAGGTTTCAAGGATGTGGATATTTCAGCTGCCATTTGATAGCTACGAAAATTTTATACATCAAAGACTTTTTTCAAATTCTCCATTAAGAAGAACTTCTCTAATCAACTGTTCCAAGATAATTAAAAATGAATAGAATTATTAATAATAAATAACATAGAAAATCAAAATCCTTTAGTAATAAATATATACATAAGTCATATACGATTAAAGATGTTAACACCATTTAAGAAAGATCAGCTGTAAATAGTGAAGATATGTTTATAGTGGGAATATAGTGATATGGATCTTTTACTATTTGTGCTACTTTGGCGGCATTCATAATCTGGGTATCTTTCTCTTCCGAGAACACAATCTCAAAAGATTTGCTTAGGCAAACAAGATAATTAAATGCACTTCTTTTACTTCATGTGTGTGTGCGTGTGTGTTTATGCACGACCAACAGGTGTGTGTGGCCCACTGTGCGGAGGGTGAAAAGGAGGCAAATAATGAAAGAAGAAGCAGCAGGCAGCAGCAGAGGTAGCAATAACAAAGGCAACAACAGTGGCGGCAGCGAACGGTGGTAACTAACAGTAACAGTCGCTCGTTTTGTGTGCTGCTTGGCCAGCAGAAAATAAGGGCAAGGCGGAGAAGAAGAAAGGAGAAAGAAGAAAGGTCGAAAGCAAATACAAACACACAGCCAAACACACACAGCCAAGGGGGGGAGGAGTGCAGTGGACCGGTGGAGGAGGGTGGGCAACGGCAACGGCAAAGGCCGTTAACGTTAACGTTAAAACTTTCTACGCGCGAGCGCTTAGCCAAAGCCAAAACGCGATGAACGATGAATGGGAAGCGAGCCAAAGAAGAAGAGCCCAGCCAGAAGAAGAAGAAGAAGCAGGAGAAGAGGAGCGCAGCCACACTAACACTAGCACAGGTTGCCATTTTGCATGCAACACACAGACAAAGCAGAAATATTTACAGTAAAACTCTTACAGATCGAATTTTTCGGTAATTGGAATTCTTTTATTTTAAACATAAATAACGTTTTTTAAATAAAGAATTTAATTGAATTACATAGAATTTAGATGAGATAAATCTTAAATTAATTACCTGCGCAGAGAATTGTTTAAGAAATAATATTAATCATAGGTGAATCGGCTTCATTTCTAAAATTAGCTGTTAATCAGCTGGAATTCAGTCTCACCCACTGAGTGTTCATAAATTAAAAATACAAATGATGGCATTTACCATAACAACAACAACAACATAGCAAATTATCCGTTTGGAATTATAGAAATTCAAATGTAGAAAAGTCAACAGCAAATCAAAGGTGCAGCAGAGAAAGAGAGAACATTAAACTGTTGTGAGAGAGATAGAAAGAGAAGCCGCCAATAAACGTTTGAGTGTGAGTGCGCATACCAAACATACCAAAACAAGTTACCTAAAAAAACAAAAAAAAATAAAATACAGACACATAAAAAAGCGCCAGAAGAAGAGGAGGAAAACGACTCAAAGTGTGCTGAAAATATTTGCACGTTTTTTTTCGACTCTCTGAGGTGAGGTAAAGTTGTCGCCTAATCCGAAAGTTTCAATGGAGTCGAGGGAACAATAATTACGGTGAGATCGGTGATCTCTCCATCTATCTCTCTTAGGCAAAGTCGGAGTCTCAACTCTCCACAATTCTCCACCACGAGATCTTCGGGGCATCTCGGGATCTTTATAAAGTCATTAGGAGAAATCGCTCTCGCTCTTGACCTCCCTTATCATGCATTCTCTCTCTTACTCGCCCTTGCTCCTTTGGCGATTTCCACCCTTAGATAAGTCTTTGAAGAACACCGCTCAGGTAATTTGAGCTACCTGCTCAGGAAACCCACTTGATTGCCTTGCAAAGTGCCTACATTCCTGGAGAGAGTGGAAAATTAAACACAAAAATCAATTATGATCGGTTCTCCAAGGAGAAAATAAAACCATCCTAAGTTCACACGACCTATCATGATCGAAGAAGGTTAACCCTTGGGAGTCATTCGGGAATTAATGAAGATGATTTTTAACCTGTTAATTAAATTGTTTGCATTTAATAAAGGCTTACTTTATTTGTTATCAATAACTGCCTATTAGTGGATATAATTTAATATTTAATTGTATCATACAAAGTATATAATTTTCGTTAGCAAGTCTAGTTACTCTAATGTCCTTATTAACTGATGGGGTTTCTTTGTATTCTTCATATTATTATTTCTTTGTACTTTATTTATTCCAACTGAATACCTTAGGAATATATATTCCGTAAATTTTTGCATACTTTGGTTGATAATTTCTTAAGTTCATAAAAATCAGGATCTGGAAGACCAAGGTGCATATCTACTTTACTTGACAGACTTTAAGCTTCTAAATAATGTTATATTTTCTTTTTTTTACTTGTTAAATACTGGAATTTATATGTTTCTAGCTTCTCCCGTTTTTAGTTGAGTTAACAATATCCTGTAGGACTAAAGTCTCTTTTACTCTGTACTTTCTTTAGTTTTTACAGACTTTTTAGCTTCTTCTTAAGACAGTTTTCTAATTTGCCTGATAAGTTCTGGGATATACATATATATTTTATATACATCTCCCTTCAAGCCTCTCTCGTTTTCACTTGAATAAACATTGTCCAGGCTCTGGAAGGGTTCCTTTCTACCCACCAATCCCTTTAGTATCTTCAAAGTACTCCACTATCGAGTACTCGGATACCTGCTGGTATGCCAGAGCCACATCGCCTTTGCGTTTTGTGTCTTAGGCCAGGCCATTTGGCTTTGGCTTTGGCTTTGGGGCAATGGAGCCGCATATCCACGCCTATATCTCGGTGCCCCCCTGTAAAGAGGGCCCCTCCACAGCCCCTTACCCTTACACTTTGATAAACTGGTTTCCCAGTTGAGTTTTCACTCGATTCACGTTTTCGAGACAACGACGGCGACGACGACGACTCAAAATTGGTATGCGGCTAGTTGGCCGGTTTGCTTTGGGCAGCCACTTGGCGTTTTTGGGCCCTAACTCGCCGCTGTTGTTTCTCCCATTTGGTAAGGAGTAGCAGCGAGGAGGAGGCGGGGTTGGCCATGGGGGATCCCCGGGCACCCAAGCCCAATTGATGGCACTGCGTTTTGGCCGTGTCTTCAACTCGAAATCGGTGTGGTTCGTTGTTCGATCGTTGTGTATGAAAAAAAAAAGAGAAAACCCTTCTCCCCACACGAAATCTCATATGAAACTGATCGTGAGCTTACACTTTTTTTGATTAACCTTAATTTTTTAACAAGATAAATTCTATTTTGATTTAATAAAAATAGAGAAATGTGTGGAAGTCTTGGGATAAAGAAGCCCTAGGGTTTCTAGCTTATGTAAACCCTTAGGGTAGATTTAAAATCTCCTAAAGTTAGTTAATTTTAAGGCTTGTTTACATACATTAAGGCTGCCTTTAATCGTGTAATAAATATATTTTATTATATATATTTTCTTGCTGTGCATATATGCACTCCATATCTTTATTTTCCCCGCTCCTTGGCTTCTTTCTTCGATTTCATTTCACGTCAGTCTCACTTTGGGCAATGCAATGCCGACAACGACAAAAAAATTACAAAAACACATATACAAATATATATATATATATATATCTATACAAAAAAGCGAAAACACTAAAGAAATACTGAAAAAAGCTAACCCAAAACCAAAGCCAAATCAAATATCAAATGAAAAGCTGCTGGCTGCTGTTGCGGCTTCTGCTAACTTGGCTCTTTCCAGTTGCCTGTTTTCCCTGCGGGCTCTGTTTGTGTGTTTTTTATTTTATTTTTTTTTCTCTCCTCTGGCTGCCATGAATGAATTCGCGAATCGTGCTGGGTCTTTACGCTTAGTAAGCGCTTTGCTGGGGCCTCCGAAAGACGAAACACATGTTAATTTGCGTTGGGAAATTAATCATACGCCGAGTGTGACAGAAGATTTCTTTTCTGGCCAGCCAGCACCCTTTCTCCCCCCATGATTTTCGTCTTTTTTTCTGTTTTTCTTTTGCAATTAACCAGATTGACGCCATCGATTGGTTTAATTTCGTATTTGTATTTTGCGCTGACATCATGTGAAATACCAAATTGGCAAATCACCACTTGGCCATATATATTCGGGCCTGAATTAGCATAAAGTGAACTGCACTTGGCTCGGAGCTGGGCGAGAGAATTCCAAGCCAAGGAATGCCAAAGCCAAGCCACACGCAGACACGAGCACGAACAGGTGACAGACAGGTTGCGATTGGAAATTGATTGGATTTGGTTTTCGATTTGGTTTTGGTTCTGGTTCTGGTTCTGGTTGTGGCCTGGGAGAATTCTACGAAGCGAGAGATTACATTACTGGTTGCTGTTTCCGGTTTCCGGAAGAACTCGGAATTGGTTAATCGAAATTCCCAGCAATTATTGGGATATTGGGAAGGGGGTTAGTTCATGGGAATCATGGGATTCATTTGATGATGGTTAGAATACTTTAAAAGTAAGGGAATATTGTAAGTTGTTCTTAAATTTAATATTTATTTTTGTTGAACAACTTTTGTTAGTCAGTACTTATTTTTTTATTACTATTAAATATTAATATTATAAAAGTTTATTAGAACTGTAATTTGTTTTATCAATCCTAATACTTAGAAGGAAACCTTAAATGTATTATAAAACAAATTTTTAAACTGCGCAAGAAGGTTATATTTTACCCAAAAATTCCTTACATCATTTGCTAAAAAATAAATATCCTTAATAAAACCTAAAATAAACTCATTTTGCTTGTTCTTTTAAATTTAATTTAATAGTAAGTCTTATTAAGAAACATCAAATGTTCCATAAAACTACATTTTTATCTGTAGAAACAGATTATATTTAACCTAAAATCTTGTATCATTTAGCTTAAATAAACTTCTGAAATAAATCCTAAAAAACCCATTAAAAATACCCCTTATAAAATCCCCTCAAACACTTTCACCCACACTTTTACTTAATTTATTTACTGAGAGAGATATCTGCGGCATTTACGACTTAACAGCAAATCTTTTAATCACTTTACACCGAAAGTATATCGAATATTGAGGTCTACCGGCAATTGCAAATTAAGGCTATAAAAAAAATTAATTTCTTAGCAATTATCCGCATGCGAGATTCTTTTTGGGGAAACGGAGATGGCGATGGTGATGGAGATCTCTGCATCCGAGGTCTCTCATTATGGGGACCGCTTGAGCGTGCGATTCAAAACGCTTTCGCTTCCCACAAAAAAAAAGAAACAAATAGCAGAAAAAACAACATTAAAAACTAAAAAATAGCAGACAAAATTTAACGCTTTAAGCTAACAAAAAAATGTTCAAGCAACACACGATGTGTGTGTGTTTTGCTCAATAAACAAATCATTTGATTTCAATCGGTTTCAGGTTACTGCGCCCATTATTACCTATTTTTTATTCATTATCACTTTTTGCCACAACGACGACTTCCGCGTGTCTCGCAGTAGTGCCTCCATAATGGGGCTTCTTTGGGGGCTGTAATTGCGATCTGGCGATCTTATGATCTTTGTGTGTGGGCCAAAGTACATTGCCAAGAATGTGAATATACAAACATACAAGTTGAAATGCGAATAACTCGGCGATCTTCCCTCAATGTCGCGCTCCCACGACCTTTTTTTTTTTGTTTGTTTTCAAAACAAAAAAACTCGAAACAGTCACAGAAATAGAGGGAAACCAGTTGCTGTCTGTTGACAGACATCAAATTGATGTCTCTGTGCATCGGAATTATTGCAAACTGTTTTCTTGTTATAAATAATTAATTTTAGCTTTGGCTGCACAGCGAGAAATATATAATGGGGGAAATAAAGAAAATCCTTGTTGAAAAATTTTAGAAAATAAAAGAAGTATTTTTTGCAAGTTCAATATCTTATTCCTGGCCTGGTCACACTAGAACAAGAGTGTGTTACAGGTGTGGCCACACTTTATTTCAAGACCAAACATGTGGGTCAAACTGTTTTATATTATATTATTTTGTATAATTAATTCTAAATTAAATCCCATCAACTAATTATTCTGAAAACACAAATCCTTTAGAAAGCTTGGAAAATGTAGATATTTATCGATTTAAAATCGATGTTTGCCTGTAAAAACATCTGCTATTTTCTTATCAATTGTTTTCGCATTATTCTAAACGATTTAATCTTTGGTTTTTTTTATTTATAGTATGTTTTTAAGTGAAAAATTCCTAGCTGCTTTTGATTTCCGCCTTTTAAATCTCTTCTCCTATTATTTATATGTATACCGTTTTTCTAGTAAACTCCATTTTCTGGTGTTGCAAATGTGACTTTATTTATTTAAACACTTGCTAATAACCAGGTTAATATGCCAGTCAAGAAATGCCAAATTGAATACCAATTTCGGTGGAATTTGGGGGGAAAAGCATAAAGAAAAACAACTAATGAAAATCCAACCACTCCCCTGGGGCTCTCGAGTACGGCTGAAAAAATGCAGCCGCACATTTGTTCGGCCTTGACTTGGCGCATTTTTTCGAGGGGGAACATAGCAGCCACGGCAGCAGCAGCTGGCCAGAGATCCTGCTCCCCCAGAACCGATCCATCTGGTTTTAAGCCAAGCTCTCCGATCTGCTCCGATCCAATCCGATCCGATCCAAGTGCCTTACACATGCCGTCCGATTGGCTAATCACCGACATCCGTTGTGCTGGCTTCCAAGGGGGGGAGCCCAGCCTGAGCTGGCCAAGAGGGCGAAGTTGGTAGCACAGCCGAGCCGAACTGTGAAACCAAAACTAGTTTCGCCCCGGGTGTCATAAAAATATTTCTGTGCCTGTGCCAACCAACTGTCGTCCAACTGAGCCGCTGAGCCACTGCGCCCGGGAAACTGAGGCAACCGCCAGCCAGTCAGCCAGCCAGCAGCCAAGTCACCAAGCCACCAAGCCACCAAGCCACCAAGCCACCGAGCCATCAGGCCACTGAGCCACTCAGCGCCAAATGGTTGCAGTTGGAAATACGCAAATATTGCCAACAATTAATGGGAATTTGTTTATAACCAAGAATAATCCTGGTCATAAAGATCCGGAATGGTATCACCACATAAAAAAATATATAAAATATTCTGATATACAAGTATTTCTGGAGATAGTTAGAAAGTTATATATATTTCGATTTAATATAAATAACTAAAATCCTATCCTTATAATTTGCTAAGCCATATCCATTCTTTTAAAATAAAAATCATATCTCTGAAGTAGCAGTAGAAGATAAAATATTAAAAAATGAATCGATTTAAAATCGATTTTTGCATGCCAAGCCATCGATAACTTTGATTGAGGGAAACCTCCTTAGAATACTTAACTTATACTGGGTTTTAATATGATATATTTAAAGGTTTAACAGATGCCTTTAAATAATATTTAAGAAAGAAGACTTCCAGCTTAGTTGTAAAATGAATATTAAATACAATTTAAACAATACCATGAGAGTATTTTTCGTAAGCCAGCTTTCTTTCTTGAAAATGTTGCTTTTTGATCAGTATTTTCACTGAAGAAAGTTGAAGAAAAGATGAAATCGCAATGATAGGGGTGGGGCTTTGGCCATAAAATGCATTGTATTATCGATAAGCAATGCTTGGCCGATCTGATATTATTTCGATAATTTGCAGTTTCCCCTCTGGACGATCACTGATCTGATCAACCTTGAAGCACTCTTCGCCTTACAGTTTTATGTCGCAATCGGAGGCCTGACCAAGCGTGAACTATAACTATAACTATATATCTCTGGCTATCTCCAGCTCCATGTGTATGCAATGCTGCATTAATCCAGCTAACCAACCGACAATTTCAGGAGTCCGAATCCGAGTCACTCGCTGTCTGTCTCTCTGGTGCCGATTTCTTCACAGCTTTCCGCTTTTTCGTTCACAGACGAATGCATTTCTAATCCAGCTCAGAGCTCTCTTTTCCTGAATGAATCTCCGGCATCAGACAATAATTTGTAGACTCTTTCGGGGACCCTTAATTGCCGGCGACTTTCATAAGAAAGTTACAAAATTAATCCACTGAAGAGGCGCTAATAAAGAGGGCTTGGACCCTGAGACGAGCCAAGCGAAAACGTTTCACAAGAGAGAAAGGGGGGAAAATACGAAAAAAAAAAAAAAAAAAACAAACAAAAATGGAAATGGAAATGGTAATGGAAATGGAAATGGAAATGGTAATGGAAATGGAAATGTGAGGTGTAACGCCCTAACCAGACGCTGATTACGCAAGCGAAAAAATTAAAAACATTTTTCCAGCCAGCCGCCAAAAATTTACATAAATCCCAAACCGATCAAAGAAAAAAATCCTAAAAAAAAGAAATACAAAAAATTTTTAAGAAAAATGAAAACTGAAAACTGTTTTCGATATATGAACCCCAACCCCTTGTTTTTTTTTTGGTATTTCCCCATTGTGTTGCTTAAGTACCGGACATGGACAGGTCGTGGAGAAAAACACGTTTTTCCACTGGCAGCAAGTCTCTCATTTCTTTTTTTTTATATTATTTTTCACCTCATGAAAATGCCTGATGCGGTTTGTTGGTAATAAAGGAAAACCCGTCTCGTTGTCGGCGTCTCTCTCTCTCCTAGGCGATTTCCCTTGGTGGAAAAGTCAAGACAAGCCAGCCGAAATTGTAGAATTTCTGCCAAAAACGTGTGGAACGTGATATCACTCGGAATTATTGGATTTCACTTGGCTTTTTGGGTCTTTTCTTTTTGGCATCGTAATTCATTTGATTTGGTGAAAGGGCAGTGAGACAGGGCTACGTGGAGTTCTACTATGACGGACAATTATTCAAAGATTCGATGAGCCGAAAATTTGGTGACTTAATGCGTCATATTCTAATTAATTAGGGGGATTTATCACGAACTAGGGGCGAGCTACTGCTTGAATGAGTAAGATAATAGTCAAGTGTTTGAGGCTATTTATGATCTATGAATAGCTTTGTTTATGGGCAACAAATAAGTCACTATGTTTATGAATAGCTTAGAGTATTTAAGCTGTGATTTAATATGAGCTAAATAACTAAAAAAGAAGCCAGGCTGAGTAGAACTTTGATAAGTTTAATAAAGTATGGGGAACTACTTCAAAGAAAGTATGGATTCTAGTAAAAATGAGGATTTTCTAATTATAAGATTTGAATATAATAAACAATATTTTAGATTTGATGAAGTTTGTACTAAAATAATCGAAATGGTTGATATTATCCCCGATGTTTTTCATCGTTAACGATTTGCAGTAATTTAAATATTTAAACTGTACGCACTGTAATTGCGGCTATCATCACATAAAATACCTGGATCTGTGCAAAAATCGATTTAAAATCGATGTTTCTTTATCGTTCATCGATGTCTTTCGATGTGCAACAATTAAGAGTAGTTAAATTATATAAACTGCATATTAGATAAACTCCTTTCAGCTATAAAACCCACTGTAAATGTGTATTATGCTTTAGAAGTACATAAAATCCTTGAAGCTATGCAATAATCGAGAGTAAATCGATTTTAAATCGATATATTTTCATTGACAAAGAGTTATGGTAACTTAATGATATAAACTGCAGATTCGATAAAGATCTTACAACCGCAAGACGCACTGTAAATGGGTATTATGCGGCTATAAGCACATGGAACCACTGGGGGAACCTTGGGCCAGCTCGTCGTCGTCTCTCGCTCTCGAGAATTGCTCAACGCAGCCACCGAAAACAATGGGAAACCGCGGAACGTGTTCAAAGTGCCACTCGATCTGATACGAAAGCTAAAGCTACATCTTTATGCTACCTTTATATATGTATCTATATGCATATAGACATCCCAGCCCAAGCAACCCACACTGAGTGAGATGAGATGACCGGATGGATGGGTGGATGTTGGTGGCTGATGATGATGATGATGATGATCGACTTCAATGCCGATTGTGATATGGCGATATTACACATATTGCGAGATATTGTGCGAGGTAGTTGAACAAATTATTAAGAGAGACGCCCACGGAAACAGGTTTATCAATGAACTTCAATTCAAGCTGCTGTTTGCTCGGTTGAATAACCATTTATTAATATTATTTGAGTGAGCTTTATATCTGACATTTTACTCTAGGCGTTAATCCCTTAAGAAGGTTAACTCGAGCTTAACTCGGAGTGTAAAAGTCAACGAGCACTGGAAACTATTTCTCAAGTTTATTTTACTTTATTAATTTTAGTTTTTATTAAGTGAAATATTTTAAAACTAAATCCTTTTTCTTTTCTATAAATTCCAGGCCTTTGCCGCCAAGCATTCGGATGCGGATTCGTTGATGCACAACCTGAATGTGAAGTACTACTACTACACCAGGACACGAGGCCTGTTCAGGATCTGCTATCCCAAGGAGCGACCGCCGGCCACAGCGGGTAAGTCTCCATTATTTTGAATATATAAAAACATATAGCTAATCCTAACCAATCCTTTGTAGTTCCCACATATCTCTCTCCCATTGAGACGCACTGCTCGAACATCGACTACTTCCCGCAGGCGGAGGATGAGAAGATTGCCAACGAGGATGCCACCTCCAGGCTGCATTTGGCTCGATCCTGCATTGCCCTGTTCATCATCAGCTTTGTGACCATCTTCTGTGCCTTCTGGACCGGCCTCTCGGGCTGTTGGAAACGCTCCTCGGGCGCCATAACGGCCACCTCGATCCTGCTGCTAGTCACCTGTCTCCTAGCGGCCGGCGCCATGGGTCTCTGGCACACGGTCGAGTTCTTTGAGAAGGAGAAGGTCGTGGGCGAGGACTATTTCCAGCAGTGGAATACGGTGAGTACTTGAAGCGTCTTTAATATATCAGTTCAATACTTAAATTTGTAATTTTTGGATAGGTTCTGCGGGACAACACAAAGATTGCCTACGACTGGTCGTACATTGTGGCCTGGGCAGGAATTGGAACTTGTCTACTGGCGGCCATCCTGCTCTCCGGAGCGGCCGTTTGCCTGCGCAACGAACGCGAGAAGGAGGAGCAGCTGAACCTGCAGTACCTGATGCCAGGTGCGAAGCCATATACCCATCATTTAGGAATGGAGTTACTAATCTCCGATATTTACCTCGCTCTTCCCACAGTCTACTCGCAGAAGCAGCCCCCGTATCCGCCCTACGCCAACTATGCCCAGCCGCAGATCTACCCCGGACCCTATTACCATGGCTCCCAGTACGGACCCTACAACTACTAGGAAGTCAGTTGGAGTCAAGGCATAGTAATCACAAAAAATAAGGACCAGCAGGAGTAGCAGATCGATGGAGCCCCCAGTAAAGCACAAAAAAAACTCACGATGAACTTGAGAAATAATAGCAGCTTAAAAGAAATAATTACATTCGACAATAATAATATGAAACATCTTAATTTTTTTTTAATTCGTCAAGAATTTTAGTTTGTAGTCTTAATAGATATATAAAAGAAAATATATATATATAACAACGATCGTGGGACTTGAGTCAAAGTTGCGTCAAAGTTTTTTGGTGCGCGAAGTGTTTGCGCGTTTTTTGCAAATAAAATAAAACAAAGTACATATATATAAAAGAATATATATATTTTAGAAGGAGCTTATATAATATATAATTCGCATATGCGAGCGATTACAAAAGACGGAAACAATAAAGAGTTAATTTATTGTAGCACGTAGCGTACATGTGTAGCGTATCTAAAATAATAATTAATAAACGAAATATGTATGTCTGTATGTATCTAAGCTAAAGGTTTCACTGTACAATGTGTAATATGAATGTAATAATGCGCGGCAAGCTTCAAATTGTCTTCCAAGTATAGAGCATATTGTATGCAGAGAGAGAAAAAGAGAGAGAGAGAGCTGTACGTTTAATGAATAAAAGTTTTCTTACGTTAAATGTGTTGTTTGTATGAGATTTCATTATTAAACAAGACAAGACTATTTTTCATAAAAACAGACGGATGGACACGGCTAGATCGACTCGGCTGTTGATGCTGATCAAAGACTCCTTCATTGCGTTGCAAACCCTTCCGTGGGTTTAAAAATTCAATTCGGATTTCATTGTTTGCTTTTTCTACAAGCAATTCAAATACTTAACGTTTTTTTTGTTATCGATTCCCTACTATTCTTCAGCGTGTCAGACCTATCGATAATGTGTGGATATCGATAGTTGTTAAAAGAAACACAAGCCAAAGCAGTGTGACCAGCCTATGCAAACCAAAGTGACCAGTCATTAAGCCATAACGCCTTGCAGCAGCCCGTACGTGGAATTGAAAATAAACAAAAGCAGAAAAAAGGTTTAAACAATGAGCGGCGAGAAGGCCGAAAAGGCCAAGATCAGTGCCCAGATCAAGCATGTGCCCAAGGATGCCCAGGTGATCATGTCCATACTCAAGGAGCTCAACATTCAGGAGTACGAGCCGCGCGTCGTCAACCAGATGCTGGAGTTCACTTTCCGTAAGAAGCCTGCCCCCACCTCTCTCAACTTCCGGGTTAAGTATTCTTTCTAACATAACTCTGATAATCCCTGCAGGCTATGTAACCTGCATCCTGGACGACGCCAAGGTGTACGCCAATCATGCGCGCAAGAAGACCATCGACCTGGACGACGTGCGTCTGGCTACCGAAATGACACTGGACAAGAGCTTCACCGGCCCGCTATCGCGTCACGTTCTGGCCAAGGTGGCCGAGTTGCGGAACAACATGCCCCTGCCGCCCATCAAGCCGCACTGCGGTCTGCGCCTGCCGCCCGACCGCTACTGCCTCACCGGCGTCAACTACAAGCTGCGCGCCACCAATCAGCCCAAGAAGATGACTAAATCGGCGCTGGAGGGGCGACCGCTCAAGACCGTCGTCAAGCCGGTGTCCAGTGCTAATGGACCGAAGCGGGCCCACTCGGTGGTGTCCAAGCAACAGGTGGTGACCATACCCAAGCCTGTGATCAAGTTTACCACCACAACAACTACCAAGGCGGTGGCTAGCAGCAGCAGCGCCAGTGGAGCTGCCGGCGGTGGCGGATCTGTGGGGGATGTGAAGAGCGAACAAAGTGGCGGAACTAGTGGCGATCTCAAAATGGAGGTGGACAGCGATGCGGCGGCCGTGGGCAGTATTGCCAGTACATCGGGCGGAGGCGGCGGTGGAGCGGCTAGTGTCAGCGGTTCGAGCACCTCCGGTTCGGCGGTGAAGCGGGAACGCGAGGAGGACGAGTTTGAGTTTACAGCGAATTGAGGTGCTGAGCAGTAGTGCTTGAGTGCTGGAGCAGTAGAGATTAAGACATAAATCCGCAGAAATCGCTTTAAACTTAAAATTAACTGAAAAATGTGCCTAAAAGTAAGCCAGGGAAGATGTAAAGAGAGCAAGGAACACTTCTAGGCTACTTTTGGATCGCATTTCAAATGATTTCAAATCCCCAGCGATATCTGAATCCCTCTTCAGATTTCTTTTCATATTCAGCCGAAATCAAAAGCGATAAAAAAGTAGTTTGATATCGAAAAATAAAGTCTGTTTGCCGAGAAATTCGAATTTACAAGAATAACCACCCAAAAAGGAGATCAAAATGTAAATGATGTAAATGTAAATAGCAAGAAAAATGTATCAGAAATTGAACAGAAGGGAGAACACTCACCAAAACAGCAAGTAAAGATTCATTTTAAATATATATGTATTTTCAACATTCAGCCAGTTGGCCATTATGCGTATTCTTGTGGAGAGAGTGAGAATTATTTCAGGGCCAGGATAATGCAGCAGCCGAGATCCATGATCTGCAGGTACTCGGAGCCGCCGTCCTGCAGCCGATAGCAGCATTCCTGCAAGGGAAATCGTAAACCATATTAATTAACAATCATTTACTCCAACTCTTGGATAACCTACACCCAACTTATCCAGAATCTTGGCCTTTTGCGGATCATTGAGTCCCGGATGATGGATAATGAACTCGACAAACTGCTCCATCATTTGGCCCACGCTGTAGGCGGAATAGCCGATCTCGCGGACAAACTGCTCCAGGCGCTCATAGTTGCCCGAGCGGCACACCTCCAGATAGTCCTCCAAGTAATAGTCCGGTATAACACCCGACATCTCGAACAGATCGGCCGTATTGATGGTGTGCTCGGAGCCCTTGAGGCGGTAGCATGACTGCAACGTGGTTATGGCGCGACGCAGATCGCCAGCCGATATCTTAACGATGGACTTGTACGCATCCTCATCGATCTTCACGCCCTCTGTGTCGCAGATGTGCCGCAGGCGGGCGATTACCTTCTCCTCGCCCAGCGCCTTGAAGCGGAATTTGGAACAGCGCGATGTGATGGGCACAATGATGCGCGAGACGTAGTTGCAAATCAAACAGAAGCGGGTGCTGCGACTCTCCTTTTCCATGGTGCGACGCAAAGCCGACTGGGCGGCATGTGTCATCGAGTCCGCCTCGTCCAGGATGATGATCTTGAACGGCGGGCAAGGCCGTCCGTCCGGACGCACACTGCTGGCCGAGAGCTGTGAAAAGTTCTTGATCTTGGTGCGCACCACATTGATGCCGCGCTCATCGGAGGCGTTCAGCTCCAGGATGCGGTCCTTGTACATATCGCCGAAGATCTGTCGGGCTGCTGCCAGAATGGTGCTCGTCTTTCCCGTACCCGGTGGCCCGTAGAGCAGCATGTTGGGCAAATCGCCGCCCTCGACGCACTTGCGCAGCACGGCCACCACCTCGGACTGCTCCACCACATCGTCCACGTTGCGGGGCCGGCTAATAAGTGGAAGCCATTACTAGGAGCATGTGCTTTTAGTGCTGCAAACAAAACAGACTTACTATTTCTCCACCCAAGGAGCCGGCGGCTTGCGGCGTTCCACGGCTGCCCCCTGACCCTTTTCTCCGTGTCCGGCACTTGATTTGCCTGTCTTTAAAAATGCCTGCATGCTGGAGGAATGCTTCGAATTTAACAAAAAAAAAACAAATAAATAAAGATAAGTTTGCCGCGTCCTGATTGCGCGCCTTTCGATAGAAACCGCGGGACCGCCTATCGATCTGAGGGTTGCCAGACGTCACTCACAAATACACTGGAAAGGAGCAGTTATTACAAACAATTAAATTGCAGGTAAGTCTCTTATTAAATTTACCCTATGAACATAAGAAACAAGAAAATTTATGACATATGGAAGAAAAAAAATATTAAATATTCAAAATTGCTTTGTAATATGAGATTCTGAATGTACTGTATTAGTTGTTTAGTTGCTTTGCAGCCTAAGTTCTTAATAATTCAGCTATTTTATTTTTTTATAAAAAAATCAACTTGCCAAAAGCTTTAATAAAAGATATACCATTTGTTATAAAGAAAATTAAATTCTTTGACTTCCGAGAGGTTTAAATTATAATAAACACGCACATCTTAAAAAACTTAATAATATCATCTGGTTTCAAATTATATCCTATAAAATGCTTTGTTCTCATATGTGGCGTAGGAACTTAGCATTTTTTTGTTTAAAAAAAAATAACAAAAAAATTACTAAAAAAATATATATTTTAAATAAATGCTGACAATTTGTGGCTCAGAAGTTCAAAGGGATTTTTGTATTAACTATGATTACTGCAATCATGCTTATTTTCTTACAACGTAAAATTATGCATGAAATAATAATATGAAAAATTCTTGGCGGAATGTATATAAATGTCGCTGGACATTTTATGTAGTTCATAAATTGGAGAAAAAGAATAAAGCAGCTTTTGGTGTTAATCTGTTAATGGTTAAATCGAACTGAGCTTTAATTTGGATAATGAATGTACATAAAACTAAAACAGAGAGATCGAGAAAGCCTATGGTTATGTTAAAGATTTGCTCATATATAATAATATATATGTATATATATAATACAAACATTACATTACAAATCATGTTATTGTTTCTATTTTATATTTAAGCAAGTAAAAAACAAAGACTCGCCTTTCCCAAAAACACATCTAACAACTAACCTTTTCATTAAGAGGGATTTTTATAATAAATTTTGCAAGAACCAAAATTTTTTCTCTAAGTGCGATGCCGATAGGCGCCGATAGCTTGGCATTGCATCGCCTTGCAACACTAGGCCCGCCGCTGTTGTGTTTTTGTTTTTGTGCCTCTTTTTTTTTGTTTTACTGCAAAGCTGATAACTGCAGGTTTTATAAAGGATATAAATAGAGCGGCGTCGCTGGCAGGGTGGACAAACATGATTAGCCGCCCAGCGCGTGCCTCCCAGTGTTTTATAAGAGCGCTCAATGCGATTTTGATTTGATTTCTGGCTCGTTCGACGTTCCTTTTGTTATTGTTGTTGCCCTGAACACAAACAGCACATCCAACAGAAGCGTTTGCCAAAACCTCAGCCGCCGCCGTCGTCGTTGTTGTTATGTAAAGGCACGGAAGCGAAACGTTGGACACAAAGGCCAGATCCAACGATCCTCTCCATATCCATAAAGATATATCCCATCCGGAAGCGCCACAGTTCGTTCTCCCCGCGGAGAGAGTGCTAAAGAGAGGAGAGCGGGAGCAAACATCACGCGATTGTGTGAAAGTTTTCTTTCTTCAGCTGCGCCCCAAAGTTTGTTTTCCGCCTGTGTTTACCTTTCCCATCGAATGGATCTCTAAGATTCTCTCTTTGCCTTTCCACCTTTCAGAGTTACGCGATACGCGATGGCTGCCGCTGCAACAGGTTCGTCGGCCAAGGAATCGGCGACTCCATCAGCTCCCAGCTCCTCGCCCAGCCCTGCCTCCGCCAGTGGACGCCACCAGCTGCGGCCCGTGAAGTATGACTATGCGGATTCCTTTGCCTGCACCTACATCGTTTCCGTGGTGGCCGCCTCCGTAGCAGAGCTGGCCACCTACCCGCTGGACTTGACCAAGACGCGTCTGCAGATCCAGGGCGAGGCGGCTGCGGTGGCTTCGCTGGCCACGAGTGGTACCAATGCCAAGGCCAATGTAAGTAGATGAACCAGAGCCCGTGTCCCAGCTTTTTGCTTGTTTTCTGTCATTGTGGTTAATGTTGATGTTGTTGTGCCTCCGGCTTTTGGTTACTCCACACTTCACCCTCATGGCAATCCCTAATCCCCCCATTTGTTGCTCTCACCTACATAAGCCAAGCATGGAACACAGCCCCTCTGATTTATCTCGTCGGCGATAAGGTTTTTTGAGTTTTGCGTGTTTTTTACGTGAAGAAAGAATGGAGAGATAATGCCAGTCGGAGTGGGCACGGCACGGCCATGGTGATGGTGATAAGGCGCTGTGTTTGGAACAGATGTTTTCCGCTTAGCTTTTGCTTGATGCCCACCCATCAACCCATCCCTCAGCCGCATCCGTAGTCCTGTATTTTTCTTTGTTGTTGTTTGTTGCCCAGATTACTTACTGCCCCCCATATCCCAACCCAACGTATGTGTGTGTGCCTGTTTCGTGTGAGCTACAGATAATACAATGATCCAAAACCAAAGCACAATTACCGATGATATCCAACGATTGATTACCATTTACCAGATGCAATACCGCGGCATGGTGGCCACCGCCTTCGGGATTGCGCGCGAGGAGGGCGCCCTGAAGCTGTGGCAGGGCGTGACGCCGGCGCTCTACCGACACGTCGTCTATAGGTGGGCATCCCCTCTTTCTCTCTCTCAAATCCTCCTCATCTTTCTAGCATCAGCACCACCACTTGCCAGCCCATCTCTCCCAGCCGCCAGCAGCAGCAGCAGCTCCAGTCAAAGCCCCAGACCCAGCCCAGCACAGCTCCAGCCTGAATCAGTAGTCAATTCTAATTCAAGTTCTCCTTGTCCATTCACAGTGGCGTGAGGATCTGCAGCTACGATTTGATGCGCAAGGAGTTCACAGAGAACGGCACCCAGGCCCTGCCTGTGTGGAAGTCAGCGCTTTGCGGCGTCACCGCCGGTGCTGTGGCCCAATGGCTGGCCTCGCCCGCTGACCTGGTGAAGGTCCAAATCCAAATGGAGGGCCGCCGGCGGCTAATGGGAGAACCACCGCGTGTGAATTCAGCGGGCCATGCCTTCCGGGAGATCGTGCAGCGAGGCGGCATCAAAGGCCTGTGGAAAGGCAGCATACCGAATGTGCAGCGAGCGGCGCTGGTGAATCTGGGAGATCTCACGACCTATGACACCATCAAGCACCTGATTATGCACCGCCTGCAGATGCCCGACTGTCACACCGTCCATGTGCTGGCCTCCGTGTGTGCCGGCTTCGTGGCCGCCATTATGGGCACGCCGGCAGATGTGGTGAAGACGCGTATCATGAACCAGCCCACCGACGAGAAGGGACGGTAAGTAAACTGGTCTCCAAAAATACTTCAAAGAGAGAGGATCTATAGCTTTCTATTCCCTCTAGCGGCCTGCTGTACCGCGGCTCCGTGGACTGCCTGCGCCAGACTGTATCCAAGGAGGGCTTCGCAGCGCTGTACAAGGGCTTCCTGCCCTGCTGGATACGGATGGCGCCGTGGTCGCTTACTTTTTGGCTGTCCTTTGAACAGATCCGCAAGATGATCGGCGCCTCCGGTTACTAAGAAAGGAGGAGGAGGCTCCAATCGACTATGTTTAGGTGACTGACTACCCCCTGACTCTCCAGATTCCACCTCTGACCTTAACACCCCTCTTTCCGTGCCTGAAAAAAAACCTTGAAGATTAGTAGCATCTATCATCTGTCCAGTTTTAGTCTGTTATTCCCTCTCTTCTCAAATCATTCGGGTTTCTTTATATTATATATATTTTGTTATTGTTGTTGCCTTAAGAAAATCAAAAAACAAAAAGTATATAAAAACAATCAAAGTTTACAATAAAGAGCGAGAGAAACTTGTTATATTTCAAAGAAATTGAAACCTATTTGAGATTTAAACCTTATTTTCAAAGCGAAAACGAAAGAGAGAACCTATGCTTGCCAAAGCGATCAATACCACAAAGGTATATTCACACTGTATCGATATTTGAAGCGAAAGTCGATATATAAATCGATTTTATTTTAACGTTGAGTTACTTGTGCGATAAATTAATATTCTGTTTGGTATATTGAACCAATATAATCAAAAGAGGAGACTAATTTCGAATATTTTCCTATATCCTATAACAAAACGTATTTCGAATTGATGTCGAGGCCGATATTTTCTTCGTTATATCAAATCGGACACTTCCTTTCGATATACAACCGTCCTCCTGCTCCTTCTTCTACTAAAATTATAATAATAAACTATTTTAATTTGAAATATTTGTTTTCCTTGCGAAATTGAAAGAGAGAGAGAGAGAGAGAAGAGACACGATTTAATTAATTTATCAATCGCCTTCTTTTTTCAGTTTTTTTTTGAATGTATATATTTCTAGACCATCCTCCAGTGCATTTTAAAGTAAACTATAGAAGTCAAAATTGGTAATATTAATACCTAGGAGACATACATACACACAGAGGCACACGTACATATATATATATATAATATATATAGACATATATTATATCCAAAAATTGCATTTACGTTTCGATTTTAAAGACTGTGGGAACAATGGAGAAGCAACTAATATTAAGAACTCTTCTGGAGGGGATAGAGCGCGGAAATGAGTGGCTGGCGACCGTGCTTGAGTGCGCTGGGTTCCTCCAAATTGGTCTCTTTCATCGTTGTTGGATCCAAAGTGTGTGAATTGCGTGTGTGTCTGTGTGTGTGAGTGGTGTGCTTGACTAGACGCCGAGGAAAGTTAATCCGAATGCCAGGATCCCTATTCCAATCCCAGCATCCAGTTGATGCCTTGTACTATGAAGAAGATGAGCGGCTGCCAGGCCACCAGCCAGCGAATCCAGTCCAGCAGGCGTCCATACAAAACATGCGGCTTCTCCCAGCTATTAATGGGAAACATACAAATACATTCGCTTCTATGAACTATTATTCAGCTTACGGATTGCGGAACATCTTTTGGAGATCAACCTTCTCCTTGCAGTAGGGACACGTCTGCTTCTTGCCCACAATGCACCAGCCGCGTATGCAGAACTCGTGGAACACATGGTTGCAGGATAGCTTGTACGTGTTCTCGATGACACCCTCTTCCTTCTCGGAGACCAGCAACTGATTGCCGCATACAGCGCAAACATTCTGATCCAAATGCCGTGTGGGAATGCCCTGAGGTGTGTAGTACTGCGAAAGAAAACGAAGTTCGCATTAACAGGAGCAATAGCTTGAGCTGGAGGCGATATAAACTCACGCCAATGGCCGCTGCCATTTTATCCGAACAAATTTCGGATATATCGCGGCCTAGGACACCGATGTACAGTCCATAGAAGCAGAACATCAGGCCCACGTCCATCCACGTGTTGGGCGGCTGCGAGAACAGATAGTTCATCCCGAGAAAGGCAGCCATGATTACCAGGTAGCCCACCAGGCCCAGGCCGTAGCTAAGCTTGTAGATGAAGTAGAACCACTTGTAGACTAGCCTGTAATAAAACACGGATAAGATATATCGATGGCCTCCTGCCTTATCGCTGCCGCTGCCGTACGTATGTGACTCACCTGGGCGTTGTGCCCTGGATCGGCTTGCTGATGGCCCGGCGCATCACCAGCGCTGTTATGCATGTGAATACCAGCCAAATGATAATGAAGCGCAGCCAGCCAAAGCTGCACGAAATGATCAGCGGGATGAGCCACATCGCCAGCAGGGTGACAAAGGCGTAGGAGCTGTAGTGTCGCTTCTTCCACTCCACAAGGATGATCTGGGCGATGAGCAAGGTGACAAACAGGATGATCACCATTTCGGAATGCATGGCGTCATGGCCGCGATGCTTTTCCACCATCATCTGGTGCTCGGCACTGCTCAAAGTGAAGGTGGAGGTAGAGGAGGTCAAGTTAGCAATTAGGGCTTCATTAAGCTTAAATTTACACTCACCGCATGCGCTCCTCCGGCGACATCTCGTCCAGGGACTGTTTCCAGGGCAAGGAGTATCCATGAATCGGAATAAAACGAATAGTAATTCCTGGGAAACCAACTAAATGATGGTGAAAAACCCACCTTATTTAAGTCCACAGGCGCGTGCAGGTCCATGTGCTGCTGGTGCATCTTGTTGCCGTTGTATCCGCCGTATCCTGCCGCCGCCAATCCGCCGGACAATCCCACACGTCGTCTGCGTCGTTGCGTTATCTTGCCAACGTTGCTTACTCTCGGTTGTAGCCTCGAATTTTTTTATTTTCTGGTCGAATTGCTTGAAAACAAATAATTACATTTTGTATTTGTGTGCGTGTCCAGCTGCCGTCGCAACAGTGTTGCCAGGGTTATCCAGCGGCACAAAAAGCTAAGAAGTCTGAGCTTTTAATTTATAAATATTTTTAATATAAATATATATACTATATAGTTCAGAAAACTAAAATTTTGCACTACTGTAGAATCAACAAATAAGAACTTAAATTTTGAGAAACAAATAAAACAAAACAAATATGACGGAAAAAAGCTGACGTAGCGACAACTCTGAATGTCTCACGCACAGCTGACTAAGTACCGATAACCGATAGCTGTCGAAATCTTGGGAATAAGCTCCTTAAGCGTTTACCAACACTGATAGCGGCTTTGCATTTGTTTATATTTTTTGTTTCGGGCAAGATTTTGATTTTAAAACAGTGCAAGTAACAATGCAAGTGGAGCACTGGGGCGCTGTGCCCGCGGAAGACGATGGCGGCCAACTGACTGCCGACAAATATGTGCCTACAGCTGCCAAGAAGCCCAAGCTAGACGAAATACGCCAGCGCGGGGAGTTTCAGCCGGAGGACAACCAGTAAGCCAAGTTCAAAACATTAGAAAACCGTCCCCCGTTACTAATCTTGGTCCTTTCCTCAGTCACAAGGTGGAGCTGAAGAGCTCTCTGGTCACCCAGACCATCGAGGTGATGAAGCAAACCGAGGTGCTGCAGTCCCTAATCGAAACCTATTCGAACAAAAATGTAAGTCACCGGAAAATTTGCTCTAAGAGCACAGAATAATTGAAAATTTATCTGCAGGGCTCTTCAAACTACCTGCTTAACCCCTGCCTCATGATACCTGAGGTGGACTTCCCGCCCGAAAATGCTGCCGATCTGGTGGGCGGCCAGAAGTTCCAGAAGCCTATCTGGTTCACGCCCACTGTCGATACGGCCTACTCCCGCGGTGATCCGCAGTCCTATCCCGAGATCTCGAGCCATGTGTGCCGCCAGGCGTTGCGCAAAGTGATGTGCGGCATGCTACGCCTGGCCGGCTTCACCGATTGCTCCGAGTCGGCAGTGCAACTGCTCACGGACGCCACCGAGGAGTTCCTGCGGAGCTTTATCGGAGAGTATCGCGGCTATTACGATGCGGAGCCTCGGCTACAGAAATCAACGGTGCTGCGACTGGTGCCCCTGGAACGTGCCTATACGGGTGTGACGGGCACATCGCTGACCCAGGTCCATAACTATTACAAGCACAAGGTGATGGCCAGAAATCGCGTGGAGATCGCTGAGTTCAACAGCGTGCTGCAGGAGTACGACAAGCTGATGAAGGAGAGCCAGAGCAGCATGCTGCACAAGCAGCATCATCACGAGTTCAACGGCAGCGACTTCCTCAACATACTAGACAACAGTGCCACGGGTAGCAGCCAGAGCATGGGCGGATCCAACAACATGGTGGGCGATATGCTGCAGGATTTGGGCGGGAGCACCGGCTCCAGTGGCACTGTCAGCTCACAGCAGATGCTGTACGGCCTGCTAGACAGCCAGATATCGTCTACCTCCACAATGACGACGGCCACCAGTGGCAATGGCAGCGCGAATGGCAATGGCAATGGCAACGGGAATGGAAGTGCCAGTGCAAGTGCTGGTGGCGTTGGGGCCACCACATTCCACGCCACCTTCGATTCGTAATCGAAGTCCAAAGGAGCCTCAGCTCTCAGCATTTGAATCCCTTTGCAGGGAACTGCCAATAACAATGCTGCGTGAAATACTCTTTAATTACACTTAAAATAGAACAAGTAGAAGCCGGGCGCCGTCTTACTTAAGATCTTGTTAGGGAAGAAGCCAAGCCAAGTCAGTTTACAAAATCAATTCGAACCTCAGGAAAGAGAGCCTCTCACAAAAAAGAAAAAGATATTCAAGCCGTAGGAATATACTTGAGAATTAAATAACTTTCTTATCACAACTCTCAGGATTTATTCTTCCTTTTACTTGCTATTTTTGACTCATTCCAATTGTTTTGACGCCGGCGCTTTGTGAATTCGTTGGTGGGTTCGATGGCCAGCAGCTTGCCTCCCTTGGGATCCCCGCTTGATCTGTACTGCAAGAGCTTGTCCGGCCGTTGTTTTTTCTTAGCCCAGGCGAGTACATCTTTGCCCTCCAATATAGACTGTCCACTGACTGCCACCCCCTGGAGAAGAGCCGTCGTAGCCTCTGGCCCGGATGGATCGTCGTCTTTATCTACGATTCGTCTCTTGATGGTGGGCTTCTTGCTTGGACCGGCTGGACCTTCCACCACCAAGTCGGCAATCAGATAGCAGTCGGCATTGGATACCAGTCTAACTCCACTATCCTCCTGATCCTTCGTCTTCTCCTGATGTTTTGGTTTCTGCTTCTTTTGGCAGAACTCAATTTGACTTTGGATAATCCCACTCAGGCGGCTCCAAATGTGGGTTTGCATCTCCTTGGTGATCTGCAGATCGCTAGCCGGTGCATCCTGCTCCTCTAGGTAGCGTTCGCTTTTGGCAGGCGTCGCCCGAGGCACATCCTTGATCGGCTCTTTCTTCCCTTGTTCCACTTTTGTGTCGCTTTGGAACATTGCATTGGTGAGCAGGCTGGTGTCCGCCGCCTCCATGAACTGGCGCATCTGTGCATCATCCTCTGAATCCGAATCGGAGTCGCTGGCGGTCTGTCTTGTTTTGGATTTCTCGGTCATCTTGCGCTGCGTTCGAAGAGCATTGTTTGTTTACATCTGACGGCACGTGTGTGTAGGCTTGTATATCGTCGTTGTTCAACACTTTACTTAATTAACGGGAAAACGATAGAACAAGTGTAAGCCATGATGCAACTATGTATGTAAGGTGGTCTTATCACGTGAATTCCTCTCTTGAGAGCGGACAGAGAACGAAGAATGAGAGAAAATGCTGAGAATGCTTTACGTTCTCCTGAAAGCTGATGGGAACACCTTATGAATTCCATCAGGATGCAGGAAAACACTAACTAGTGTTGAGTAATGGCGAAATACAATCAGACGATCATACCTTGCAATCGGAAAGCTAAATAAAACTTGCATTTTCGTTGCCCAAAAAGAAATCCAGTGCCAATGCCAGCTAAAAAAAGGTACACCTTTATTGGAATTGGGTAATGGAAATCTCTGGAACATCTCACATCTCTACCTGCTACGCCATGGAGCTGCACAGGCCGCAGTTGCTCACCGGACACATCTTCATCTCGACATCCTCGCCGACGCGCACCACCGCCGCCATGCCGTTCTCCGAGTGCGGCGAGATGTGACAGTGGAACATCCAGTAGCCAGGACTATTGGTGTAAAACCGGAAGATCGTATAGCCGAAGGCGGGCACTTGGACGGAGTCCTTGAGCGGAGCACCACGGCCGCGCCGCGGCAGCGGTGTTTTTCGGTCAATTTCCTGAATCTGACCGATCTTCTGTTCGCCCAGCACACCCATGCCCACCACCCGGAAGGTGTAGCCGTGCAGGTGTATCGGATGCGGAGTGCTCGACAGACTGGAGACAACAAACTCCACCTGCTGATTGGCCGGCACCTGGATTACGTTCGAGCAGCGACAGTGACGCTGCCGGCAGTTGAAGCCCAAGTCCGCCTGCTGGGAGCGATTGCAGAAGAACTGACCGACGCCCAGGTTGCGGGTCTGAAGGAGTGACATCTTCGGCATGCTGAAGCTGATGTCGTCCATCTGGAAGCGAAAGCCCTCGCCCTGCTGCACCTCGAATGCATTCATGCTCGTGTAGAAGGTGGCCGTCGGCTGCATTTCCGGTTCCGGTCGCTGGGCATTGAGTGTGGCCAGCGAGATGGTCTTCCCAGGAGCACTGCCGTCCACAGCATCGCCCAGCTCATTGAGCGTAATACCAGGGGCATCGTAGGCATAGCTCAGGGTGTGCGTGTCCAGGGCTCGGGTGTCTGCATCGCGATAGTGCAGCACCGCCTCCTGGTGCAGCTGGTTCTTTGCACAGAAGCTGTAGCCCTTGACCCGGATCCAGTAGTTGGCCACCTCCTGATTGGCGTGCAGCACAAAGTCGAATCTCTCCGCGCCGTGCAGCATGATCCGCTGCACTTCCACCGGCTCAATGTCGTTGCCATCGCTGGCGATCACCACCAGGTTGTGGTTGTCAATGCTCAGGCTGATCGGGCAGTTGGAGACACCATTGAAGATGACGCGGAATCGATAGCGTCCGCCCCTGACCACCGGAAAGTGAGCGTAAAGCGTGGGCTTGACAACCTTGATGCCCTTCTTGAGGTTCCTTCCCTTGCCATTGATTAGGATATTCTCGGCCACGCTCTCCACGAAGTTGTGCACCCAGTCCTGGATCATGATCACGTGCTCCGTAAGATCGAAGTCGTAGAGGTGAGCGTGCGGATTGAGCTTCGGCGGCATACGCACCACCAAGGGACCGGCCAGTCCGAAGGCTCGTTGGTGCTCAGTGTGGCTGTGCCACCAGTTGGTGCCCCCGTGATCCACCTCGAAGCGGTAGCGGAAGGCCTGGCCCGCCTCAATGGGATACTGCGTGACATGGGGCACTCCGTCCATGAACGGAGTCAAGCGCTGATGCATGCCGTGCCAGTGCACGGTCGTCGTCTCGTGCATGCTATTGATCACGTCCGCAACGACGGTATCGCCGTAGCAGACCTCGATGCTCATTCCGGGAAGCTGGCCATTGACCACCATCACCTCGCTCTCCAAGCCATCGGCATACTTGCAGTCGTCGTTCGATCCCAGTTCCTCCGCCACTTTGATGCCGTCAATGAACTCTTTTCCATTCAGCTTGAAGCGATACTTGGACTGAAATAGACAGGTAAGTATTATTATCCTGTAGAGGACTTTATAAAAAGTGTTGCCTACATTACAGCGCTCATGAGGGAGAAACCTGCAGAGACACTCTTAACTCTCACGGCAACTGATGATGATTGCAATACCCAAAACACACACCTGGAGGTATCGCTTGCAGGTCTCCGCCATCGTGTCATCGTAGTGCACCACCATGTAGTAGTAGCAGGTCATTGGCTGTTGATCGGCGCAGTCGCGCTTGCAGGGATGCCGCATATCCTTTTCGGCAACTCGCCATTGCGAGGATTCTGCCCCGCCTGACGACAGCTGTGGATACATCTGCATCACCCGCTCATATTTACTCACGATCCGCTTGCCACTAGCATCTGGAAATTATACGATATTCGTT
The DNA here is from genome assembly GCA_018152175.1 of Drosophila jambulina. Taxonomy (NCBI): domain Eukaryota; kingdom Metazoa; phylum Arthropoda; class Insecta; order Diptera; family Drosophilidae; genus Drosophila; species Drosophila jambulina. The sequence continues at coordinate 6,469,059 of JAECXH010000006.1, forward strand.
ATTTTCCTTGGGAACTTTCATATTTTCAAGTTAAATTTCATATTTTAAGCCACGTTTTTATTCGAAAAACTTGAGATATTATAGAAATGTATAGTTTTTTTTATGAAAACACCTTGAATGCCGTGTATTTGCACACTAATTAGGCAGAATGTGAAGACCAGTGTCTGCACCAAATTGAATTTCATGCTCGCATCCACTCTATCTTTTGGGGGGTAAATTTATATAGAAAGAAATAGAAAAAAATAGGAAATAGGAACTAGCGTCGCCTCTGTGGCTCTGTGGCTGAGGGCCAACTGTGACTGTTAATGGGCTTCCGGCATCGGTTACCTTTTTGTAAGCGTCTTCGCTCCGGGTAAGTCACAGGGGAATTGCCGGAATCACCGAAGTCGTCGTAGTACTCAGAATCGGAGTTGGAGACGGGATGGGTTGCCTTGTCGGCATGTCGAACAGCGCGTAGCAGTTAATTGAAGATTGTGAGCTCGACAAGCCGCCAGAGATGACGATTACCAACGCCGAGATACACGAATAATTTCCCATGTTACAGAGCCCGTCACCCCGCTACTGTTTTATGAGTTGTCCAATGGCCTAGTTTTGGCATTGCCAAAAAATATTCCAACCTTGAAATTATAAGAACTTTGAAATTTATACAACATAAATATTTTAACATAAATTCAAATAAAAACGGCTTTCTTGGCAAAGTTTCTAAATTCAAATTGTGCAGTGTTGCCAAACTCTCCCAGTTGGTCAGCAGCCGTGCAGTGCTGCCAATTGTCCGTTGTTGGCCTAACTGTCAAAAATTTAAAACGAGTTCAGGTTCAAGTTCTTTTCACTTGCGTTTTATTCCAGAAATATGCAAAATCAACTTGTTTTTGGCAGGCAAAACAGAGCGACAAGTGGCATCGGCATCTGCTGCTATCCCCCGTATCAGGCCGCTGCTCCATACACTTTGCCCCCCTCGAATTGCGGCGCATATTTATCTGGCTTCTGATAGGCGAGGGAGCAAAACAAGCAGCAAGAGTTGTCAGCGTAGATTACACATTTTAATTTCTGTGACGCTAATCAGAGCCAAGAGTATGCAAGTTCACAGTATTTTCGCCATTGTCTTGGGAGCAGAGCACCGCTCCTCCTGCCCCTCACAGGCACCTTTATATGTATTCCTTATTTTGAATTTCGTTTTCATTTGCTTTTATCGCAAGGCAATACTGGCCCCGTTATAACTGTGTGCGTGCATTTGTTTATGGGGGGCCAGTGTGTGGGCTGACGGCGCAGGGGGAGTGGTCGCGCCTTGATTATGCAAAAAACAAACAACAAGTGGCGCTGCCGAAGAGTGCAGCAAAACATATAGCGGTAAACGTACGTACACACATACGCAAAACAAGTTTCAACGCCGTCGCGCCGATCAGAAATACTTTACGCTGGCTGGCTGGCCCCGGCTGCCATGGAGTTCATTAGCCAGTTTATACGCCAGGCGAGCAGACGCGCCACCGGATTCAGACCGATCCTCCAGAGAAACTGCCCAAACCCAGTAAGTTTTCCTTTGTGGCAGCCACAAGCGCGGTTTGTGTCTGCATGTGTGGGCGTGGGTGGCAACCCTGCCCGCAACACCGATAACAACAACCGTTGTTTTTGTTGCTGTCTGGCTGGTGTGAAATTTCACAACATAACTGAAAGAAGTTTTTACTAATTACCTGATCGTCAGACCAGCCACAGCACCATGGACACCACAGTTCATTCGGCAGGAATTGCGGAGATCCACCATGTACCCATGAGCGTGATCAAGCGGCCTATACCCTCCGTCCTGGACGAGCAGAAAGTGGCTTCGCTGATGGAGACCATAAAGGTGAGTGTAAGGGCAAGGGTTAATGGTGAAGATAAGGAATTATAATGCAATTTGTATAATCTTTAACTATATCGTGGTACCTGCACTCATTTAGCTTAAACTTTAAATTGGTAAAAACCTAAAAACAGGATTTTTGATATCGATTGCCATTTCCGATGACTTGCCTTTCTGGTTAAATGCTCTATCTCTCTCTCTCTCTCCTTGGACACAGCACGAATCCAGCGAGGCGGAGGAGGTGCCACCCATCGATCTGCTGTGGATAACGGGCAGCGAGGGCGGTGACTACTACTTCAGCTTCGGCGGCTGCCACCGGTTCGAGGCCTACAAGCGGCTCCAGCGGGAGACCATCAAGGCGAAGCTGGTGCGCTCCACCCTGGGGGATCTCTACCACTACATGGGCTCCAGTGCGCCCAAGTACCTGGCATAGGTCTAATCTATGTTGTTTGTCCAATGTTTTATTTGTTTTCGTTATTTTTTTTTACCTTTATTTCAAGCTTATCGCTGGATTCTAAATATAAATGCCTTAAATTTAAACATAAGCTATAGTACTGGTCTTTAAGATTAAATACAAGTGCCTTAAAAACGTAAATAACTACCTATGCATAGAGATTTATGGATTTATACAGCTTTGGTGCCTACTTAGGGCTACGTTTCTACTCAACTTGTACTCTTCCACTTGCAGTTCTTAATACAAATTCCCTAAACATATTCGAAAATCCTATCTAGCAGCAGGAGATGGAGTCTCTTACCACAGAAAGGGCGATCTCTCCCTGAGTATTCGCAGTCCATATTTCTGCCAGTCGTGCTGCGTTATCCACAGCTCCCGGGCACTCTCTAGGACGGACATAATGGCCGCTCCTTTCCACGCCACCATGCCGGCGTCCATGCCCTTCATTACGACATTCACCTCGATGCCGCTGGGCAGCATCTGCTGGCTAATCCTATGCTCCAGCCAGGCCGCCAGGCCGGGCAACTTGGCGCTGCTGCCCACCAGCAGAATGGAGTTGAACATCTTGCGTTTGGTGTCGATGTTGGACAGCCGGTTGATGGCTTGGATGATGGCCTGATCCAGGGGCAATACCTGACCCAGATTGTTGTGATAGCCGTCGTTGTTCTCGTTGTTGGGTTGTGCTGCCGCTGACTGTTGCTGTTGCAGCTGCTGCTGCTGGGGCTGGGAGTTGCAGTTGCTTTCGTCTTGGTCCACGACGATTAGCTCCTCGTCGTCGGCGGTCACCGGCAGTTGAGGTGGACGCGGCGCCGAGGCGTTCGGACCCGGAGCTACCGGCACACTAGAGTCGACATGCCGAACACCGTTCTTTCTGCCCGTCTCCTTCAGATACTCGGAATCGAAACAGTCCTCGCAATCGTACTGCTCCTGTGGCGCCTGCTGCGTGTACACGGCTCTCGTGCGACCCGTGATGTTCAGCAGTTCGGTGTGGAAGAGGGCCAGGGGGGCCATGATGGCCTCGTCGCCCACTTGGATCGTGTATCTTAGCCACTGGCCGTTCTGCTTGCGCAGGTTGAAGTGCTTCTCATGAGCGCCACAAACGCTGGCATTCAAGTGGCAGAACTTCTCCTTGAGCTCGTCCAGCAGACGGGCATCCACATAGCTGTCTTGGACATTGCACTCGCGATAGGGGAAGCCACATTTGCGCAGCAGCATAAGCAGCACCTGACCGAGGTCTCCGCCACCGTAGTTAAGCCTCACCCTGGCGTCCATCTGCGAAATTCCATCCTCGATGCAGGCAATGGAGGTCTTCTGAGCTCCGATGTCCACCACACAGCCGTAGCCAATGCCAGCGCCATAGGTAGAGGCCACGCTGTCTTGAACGAGGAAGCAGCACCGGAAGCCCAGACGCTGCAGCAGAAGGGTCATGAACTCGCGCAAATGCCGGCGCACGTAGACATCGTTTACCACGAGGACGGCACAGTGGGTGCCCAGGTCGCGCAGCGGTATCTTCAGGCGTGTCTCCAAGGCGTAGGCCCAGATGCGTTCCATATGCTGCAGAGTGGCCTGTGAACGGGAAGGTTGTTATTTAAGGTGATAAGTTGGCGGGACTGGACACACACCTGCAGCGATCCACCCTTATCTTTGTGGACATTCAGCTCGCCCCTCTGTACGGGGAAGTGGATGTCATAGTCGCGCGCTTCGAAGGCGTTTAGCCGCAAGATTTGGTCATCGAACAGGACCTGTGCCTCGCGGTTTAGCCACGGCTGCTCTTCGGGTTGCGGCGGCGGCACCTTCTCGGCCATGCTGCTGCGATTGAAGTGGGCCAGCTGCTGCGGCGGCGTGGCCACGCGCAGCCTGTTCTTCTCGTCCACGACGCAGTGCTGCAGGATGCGCGACACGGCCAGGCGCTGCTCCTCGAACTCCACCTGCAGCCGGGTGGGATTGATGTTGTCTAGCGGCGGCAACAGAGGATCGTGGTGCGGCCAGTCGCCTTCCTGCTGCCGCCGCCGGTAGGCCACCGCATGGAGCAGGGTCAGCGGATTGAGGTCGGCCGCCCGGCCAATGCGCAAGTGCTGTGATCCAGGATGTATCACGATGATCTTGGGCGCCTCGAGGGGCTGCACCTGGCGCTGTTGCGCCGGGTTGGTCGTCGTGCCCGGCTGCCGGCCGCTGCTGGTGCTGCTGGCGCGAGATCGTCTATAAGGGCGACGCCACATGGGGGGTTAGGTCCGACCGAGCACTGGCTGAGACACCACTTACTGCATGGTTCGCTCCGGGTCCTGGTCCGTGGAGCAAAAAATCAGAAGTTTTTAAACTTTTGTTTTAATTAAACCTATCGATATGTGTGTGACTCCATCGATAACACCCGTTACAAATATCGATGTATCGATTGTTCCCTTGTTTTTTATTTATTTCCTTTTTACTAATAAATAATCAAATGACAAGGTCCCAAATAATTTTCTTTGATCGTTAAATACATATTACAAAATAGCCAAAAAATATTAAATATATATTTACCGTTTCCATCGATGTGTTTTAAAACATCGATACATCGATTGTATCGTCCGGTGTTTCCAAACTAGGGGTTTCCCCCTAAATTAACAGGTTTTTTACATCCTTGGCGGAATTTTAGGGGGAAAGAAATTTTAAGGGGGAGGTCAAGGGGCTTTTTGATTGTTTAAATTAAGTGGGACACTTGGATTTTTTAGGGTTAAATTTTAACGATTTGTGATTTTTTAGGGGGAAAGCCAAAGTATCATCTGGCAACACTGAGCTGTACGCTGAGTTTTCCAACTGACAGAGCATGCAACGTGATTAATTAGTTTGCGAGCCCAGAAAGACGACCGGAAAGAAAAGCAAGCGCCAAGGAGCCAACCAGGAGTCAGGAGCATAAACCGCAGCAGTTGCCAGCGGAGACACCCACAGCCAGAGAGCTAGCGAGGAGACAGAACAGCCATGCCACGCGGAAAGTTCGTCAACCACAAGGGCCGCAGTCGCCACTTCACTTCGCCCGAGGAGCTACAGCAGGAGTCCGAGGAGGAGAGCGACCAGTCGGGCAGTGGCAGTGGCAGCGACAGCGATGCGGAGGACGGCAAAGCCAGCGGCTCCGCAGCGAAGCCAAAGCCATCGGCCGCCCGGAAACCCGCTGCTGCGAGTCGCCAAGCGGCGCAGCGACAGAAGCAGCGGGCGTCTGGGGGTGCCGGTGGCTCCTCCGAGACTGAATCGGAGGAGGATTCCGAGGAAGACTCCGAGGCAGAAGCGCGCGACGCCAAGAAGGGCGTGGCCTCTCTAATCGAAATCGAGAATCCCAACCGGGTAACCAAGAAGGCAACGCAAAAGCTTTCGGCCATCAAGCTGGACGATGGGCCAGTCGGTGGCGGCGGCGCTCCCAAACCCGAGCTGTCGCGCCGCGAACGCGAACAGATTGAGAAGCAGAAGGCCCGCCAGCGATACGAGAAGCTCCATGCTGCGGGCAAGACGACCGAGGCGAAGGCGGATCTGGCCCGCCTGGCCCTCATCCGGCAGCAGCGCGAGGAAGCGGCCGCCAAGCGGGAAGCGGAGAAGAAGGCCGCTGAAGCTGTCGGCAAGAAACCAGGAGCCAAGTAGACACCGCCTACAAAGAATGCGAATGCTCATGCTCTCCAACCAACCCCGAATCAAAACCCACAACCCAGAACCCAACCCCAATCCTAATCCCACACCCAACCGAACCGAACAGAACAGAACAGATGAAGCAATGGCAACCACTGGGGCTAATGGCAATTAGATAAGTAAATTAAACAAGTACAGTAGCACGAAGCGATCCACGATCCGTGCCGATTCAAAATTTCTTCAAGTTTTCTATGCCTGTCTTTTTGTAATTGCGAATTATACAAAACAAAACAAAAATAAACCACGATGTATACACGATGGCTGCAGCGACTGATAACCTGTCCAGGGGCGGTAGCGGGATCGAGGCGTAATCCGTACTTATGTATATACTAGCCATGACAATCTTCGAAATTCAAGAGAGCAAAGCCTATAGGGGTAAATAATGCCGGAGATTGATTTTAATTGAAGTAACTCCAAAAAGTATATAGTTTTCCCAAATCCAGCCAGAGAAAACTTTTTCATTTGCAAATCTGCACAAAATGTAATTCGTTAGCTAACTACAAATCTAAACTAGGTATTATAGTATTTAAAAAAACTCGTAATATTATATTATAGTATATAATAGTAGCTACACCACGCCCCACACCTCCTCGAAGGCGGAGCAGAGTTTGGAGCACGCTATGGCAGCCGACAGTGGGTAATTGCTGATCGAGAACAGCTCCTCCGTGTAGTCTGTCTTGAGCACGCCGTGGGCAAAGGCACCAATGACCATGACAACGGGCACATCGTAGCTGGCGCTGCCCTCCTCGCCGTGCGGCACCAGTTCCCGGCAATTGGGCACAAGCTTACCGGAGAAGCTCATGGCGTACTTCTTGCAGCCGACGGGCAGGTGATCCGTAATGGGGTTCTTGATCACGCTCATCAGCCGGCGGGACGAATCGTTTGCCCGGATCTGGAACTTGTGCAGCAGCTGGACCATCAGGCCAGCGAAACGCTTAAAGGTGCGCGGTATGCGCGTCTGTGGGTTGATCTCGATCAGCACGTTGTGCTCCGTGCGGATGAACACCTGCAGCAGACCGGCGCGGTTCAGCGGAGAGTCGAACAGCATTAGGAGGCACTGGTGGGTGATGTCTGGACGGCAGGTGCCCGGATCCCGCTGGTTCTTGCGCATGATGCCCGCGTGGTCGTCGCAGTTCAGCAGCTCGAATTGGTTGTGCACCTGGAAGGGATTAATAGGGTTTTAGGCATTTCCTGGGCACCAGTTGGAGTCTTTCTCACCTTCACAGTCTCCAGCTGAGCGCCCTCCAAGACGATGATCAGACGCTTCTCGCTGGCGTTTAAGTGCAGCACCTTGAACTGCTTCTTGTCCAGATCGAACTCCGGGTCGTCCGCCTTGCGGCCCACGAACTTGCGTTTCCGGTTAATAGCCTTTCCTTGGCCTCCCATGTTTACTGTCTAGGAATGGATATAGCTTTCCGATTCGAGTTCCAAATTCTCGAAATCCAAAAACAAAACGAGCACGCGGCGCTGATTTGGGGACGGGAGTTATGCTGCGAAAATATCGATGAAACTATCAATGCGGCGATACATCGATTTGAATTGCCAAAATAGCTCCAAACATAAATGCTCTGAAAAAAAAAAATAAACAATGAGAGCTTGTCGAAAACTTACTGTAAACTGTATGTGAGTGTTGGGTTTATGGCTGCAAAACATCCGTATTTTTAAAACTTGTAACATAGGTGATATATCGATATTTATATTTAAACATAGCTGGTCACACTTTGGTTATGCCATTTAAAAAATAATTGTCCTCAAACTATTGCCTGGCGGCTGCGCCTGTTTGGCCAGCTCCCAGTACATGTTAAAGGAAAATACAGAGTGCCTGGATAGGTAAAGAGAGAGAGAGAGAGAGAGTTAAAAGGTTAGATCGAGAGACATGAGAGGGAGAGAGAGTTAAATAGAGATATATTTTTATATATATTTATATATGCGTATATAAATTTACCTATTTCTCTGACAAAAATGGAAAGTCATTCAATTTCTCTACATCTCACTAGCTCTGGCAAACTCTAGCTCTGATTCTCGCTACATCTCCCTCTCTCTCTGCCTGGCTCTTTCTAAGTTCATCTCTCTCTCTCTCTCTCTCGATCTAACCATCTCACTCTCTCCAGCTCTCACACCTATAAATAGAGGCCGACTCGCCGCTGCCGCCTCAGTCTCCGCGGCCTTCCACCCGTTCGCGCAACAAGTGGGCATCCGTGCTAATAATCGTGTGTGGATAATCGCGTGTTAATAACTGTGAATAAACTCTGCTCTGGAAAGGAATTAATCATTGATGAATCTCGGGAAAGTCTGCGGCATGGCGATGAAAGGTAACTGAGTGTCCTCAATTGCGGGTAAGTCCGAACCAAAACTATTTTTCTATATCCTATATATATAGCTTATAGCACAAATCGGTAACCGATTTATTTATTTATGATAAGCTAGAAATTAGTTATAAACTGGGACTAAATTATTAATTAAGAGCTTTAGCTACTAGGGCCTACCGTTCGACTGGGTGGTTACAAATTATCATATTTATTTTATGGACTATATTCTGGGTATGAGATTGGTTTTGTGGAGGAAGGAGAGTATTTTCTTTTAGTTTGCTGTTGGGTTGACTGGGAGTTGGATTGGGCTTGGCTTAAGTTAACTTAGGTTAAGGTTAATCAATGGGACAACGCATATTGTGTTTCAAATATTGCGGGTTGTGAACAAAGTATGACCGCTCCGAAACAGATTTAAGAACTGGAATACCGTTTATGGAATGGTGCTGCCAGATCGTTCTTAGTTCTAGCGTTTCTGAGGGTGGGTGTCTTGGATTGGCTTACTTCCGCCAAACTGTTCTCACATTTAGTTTATAACAAAACACTGCTTGCATTTTATAGCTTAAAATGAAGTGTTTTTATAGTGAACTACAGCTTGTTTTTATGGCATAAAATGAAGTTGTATTTTTATAGAAAAGTAAGTTTATAATTAAATTGACTGAAACTATGGAAATTAAAATCTTTGGTAGACATTAAAAAAAAATTTTTTTTTAACATTTAAAAATCAAGTAGATTTTTATTTCCAAACTTTAATTAAGATTTTAGTGGCAATTTGAAATATAATTGACTTGGCAATAATTTTGGGCCTCAAAGAAGACCATAAAAAGGCCTTAAATATGACCTCTATAAATATATATTAAGGACTTTAAAATCAATATTACTCGTTGTGATTTTTGTGTATAAGTTAGAGTTAAAAATATCATAACTTAGTTAAAAAAGCATTTAGTTTAAATATGAAAGGGTTTCTGTGTTAGTTTTTATTAGCTTAATAAATCTGCATATCAAGTTTCAACATTTTCCAAATAGAAATTTTTTCGAATTTTTTTTTTATAATTTTCATGATTGTAACCCCTTATAAAAATTTGAAAAAAAACTTAAAAAATTTTTTTGCTAAAAGACATGGCCAGATCGACTCGGCTCTTGATGCTGATCATGAATATATATGATTTATAGGGCCGGAAATGACTTCTTCACTAAGTATCAAGCTTCTGATTGGAATTATAAAACCTTCAATAATAATAATAATATAAAAACAAACATATATATTAATAATATTAATTTAATGCTTAGCAATTCAATCTCCAAATACTACATATCGGATATATATAAAAAATATATCATAAATATATCATAAATATATCATAAATCTCCCATTGATCGTTAGAAAATCTTAGAAATATCACCCTACAAATCCCTTGATCCCTACTGATAAATCCTGGCCATCTCGGGGTATCTCTGGGTATTGAGGAATCGATTCCTTTAGCCGGACTCTTGATCATGAATAATTCCCGGCATCGGCAGCTAATGCCGGCAGAGATCAGACACGCCGTGGAGGAACCTAATAAATCGTTGCTCCTGTTGTCGCCGCTGGGCGTTGTTGTCTATTTTCGTATTTTCCGCCAGGGGAAAATCGAATATAGAGGGGAAAATGGGAAATCCATTTGATTAAAACGGTACGCCGGCCGGGAAATCCCAATCCCCGGGTGGAGGAGGGGGAGTGGGATGGATGATGCGTTGGGTGGTTCGCATTAAGACATCAAATAGACAACAAAGGCAGCAGCAGCAGGAGCAGGAGGCGGGGGCGAGGGCGGAGGAGGACCTGGCGAAACCCTGACAGCAGTTCGAATCGTTAAGCTAGCCAAGTGGAAAAGGCAGCCAGAAGTTCACCACGAGTCCACTCCCCGCATCCACCTGCCGCCTCCACCGCCTGCTCTCTGGTGCTTGAAATTAGATTTCTGCCGTTGGCCAGCATTCGTTACGAGGTTTACAGCGGCGCACGCTCTCTGCCCCTCTACCCCCCAGCTCTCCAAGCACATTTTGCTTACTATGTTTGTACACTTGACAAAATGTTTCATAATTTTTGTTAATATTTTCTTACACTTCAAAATATCCCAAGACTAGTGCTGGAAGTTTTAAGTTATTCTCTGTGGGATAGATCGATTTTTAATCTCGATTTTTAATCGATTAATATTTACATAGGTTTTCTTAAAATTTCCAGAACTACTTGAGTGTCATTTATATATCGCTGCTTTTGTTATGCTTTTTATGATCCTTAGAAGAGAAACTAAATTGGATCTTTTTTTAAAAAATATCTAATAAATAATAAGTAAAACGCAAAAAAAATCTCTCCAGATTTAAAATATCTAAATAAAGTGTGGCATAAAAGTTGAAATCTTACTAAGAAAATTACATTGTCTTACCCTTAGACGCTTTTTAAAACATATTAAATCCTTTAGTGAATTTCTTTTAGGTAATTTACTAAAAATTGTGGGTATTGTTACATAAATTAATGCTTATTTATTTGTTAAAAATATATTTTCAAGCTTTGAATCCATAAATTATAAATTTATAAGAATATCAAGGTCATAGCTAAATCCCAAGAAACCCCTAATTAAAAAGAAAGCCAGATATGGCATTTAATCAATATTTTCCCCCAGTGTAGCTGGAATATAGAGTAGGATTGAGCCTGGAAAATCCTTGGGTTAGCTACAGCTGATTTATGCTTGGGGCCGTGCCTCGGCAGGCGGGGCAGGTAAAGGGGGCCACCGACGAGGCTGGAATTGGGGGAGGGAGTCGATGTTTACGAGCGGATTAAGTTTTGCCTTCGAACAAATTCCATTTGAATTTAATGAGCCCGGAGATTACATCACCGAAAGGGAAAGGGGGATGGGGAAGGGGAAGAGAGATCTGAGGGGGGGACTGCATGAAGGATGGGGATGCATTTTTAATTGAATGATGTCGCCACGCCGCTGCAGTCGCCGGTCTGCTGTGTGCACAATTTGACAATCCATCAAGGCGCCAATGAGGGCGATGGCAAAGCGGATCGATTTATAAATAAAATATCGATAATAAATCGTTAAATTAATTATAATAAATTATCATTTTAAAATTCCTTAATTATTTTTTATTTTATTTATTGCTTATTTATTATGTGGTTGATATTATTTTTAACCCATTTTTCAAACGTAGTTTACATTATTAATGAATTTTAACCCTTTTTCCCGAACTAGACATGATATTTAACACTTTAAGTTATCGATACTGATTCGATAAACTTTTTAATACGATATACTATATATTTGATATGCTATAAATTTTTCCAGGCTAGAAATTCAATTTTATAATGCTGAGACTTCTAATACAAGTTTTATTACTAACCAAATGATATTAAATTCAATATATTTGATAAGCAATTTTTCTCGATATTATATCGAAATTATTGAGATATTTGCTGTCGCAAACACATCACTGGTTTGATATAGAAATGTTCTTATATGGAGTATACCCCTCCTCCAAAGCAATCCACTTAGACGGAGCATTGTCTCTAATTTATGCCGCCAGCGTTGCCGCCTTGTCCTCAATTAGTTGCAACTGCAGCAGCAGCAGCAATGTGCAACATGTATCGGCGGCTGTTTACCCCTGGGATCGCCGGGAGGCGTGCTGCTTTATCTTCGTATATATATCTCTTTTCGGGGGCGACTTCTCCACTTACAGTTACACGACAAACCGAAAACTATTCGTCTAACATTACACGATACTTAACCGCCGCTTATTTATGTCCCTGTCATCGCCTCTCAGCTGCCTCGTCGCCGTCGTCGTCGTTGCTCCCCATGCTCCACCCACAGAATGCAAAATTAAATATCATTGGGGGCCTCTTTTGGTTAATTGAAACCTGTTGTAAATCACAAATCATATTGACTGCCCCCGGGCAGGGTCTGATACAGACACTGAAACAGATATAGAAACTAAAACAGCAGCAGATGTCGTCGGTTTTTCATAATTTTCTTTGGGGAGAAAAGCGAAAAGCTTCTTTGCAGCAGCTGCCAGGGAACGAGATCTATGGGAAGTTTTCTTGTTTTCATTTTTTGTTTGTTAGGAAATATCTTTGGGCTGCAAAGTTTTTAATGTATAAGTTGGGAGGTTTATTTGAATTAATTTTAGGTTAGGTAGCAGTGAAAGTGTGGCCAAACCCTTTTTCTAGACAAGTGTGGCCAGACGGGATACCCATTTTAAGAAGAGTAAAAGCTAAAAAATATAATTCCCCGCTACCTTTAAATATTTAGGTTTAAAATTTATAAATCCTAGATTATAAGCTGTCTTTAGTATATAGTTTATAATGCACTAAAGCTTAAACATATATATATTTTAAAATAATATTTAAGCTAGAAGTAAACAAAAATAATATTTTAACTTTAAGTAATCCCAAAAACCAACAAATACAACTTCCAAGTACCTCTCTTAAGGGTTATCCTGTTAAGGGTAAAAACCAAAGTTCCAAAGGACTTTTGGTAAGCAAAAACCCCTTAACCCCCTGAAAGCTAAGCCGGCTTAACCCATGCATGCCTCTTCCAGCTCATAAACTCTGCCCTCAAACTGAATTTTAAGTCGAGCTCGTCGCCTGATTACTTCATTTTCGGCAACGACGACATCAACTAATGGTGAAAATATTGCCATTGATTCAGCGACAAGTGGATTTACTTTACTCTCCCTTACTTGCCCCCTGCCCCTGTCCTGTGCCCGGGAATTGTCCATTTCCGATTGCCGGCGAGGGTGTCGAGGGTGTCATTTGGTAATTGTTACAAGCTGCCGCATATTTGGACAGGCGGCACTCGAAAACAAACAAATGACTGCCGAGAGTCGAGTGGAGGATGCTGAACCACCCTGCAGTTACTGGTAACTACTGGTGGTAGGTCTTCCTCTCATTTGTAAGAGGATACACGGACACAAGGATACAAGGACCAGACCCCGGCAAATGTCATTAGTTTACAGTTGTCTGATTTCCATCCTCGGGCCTCGAAAATGTTGTGATCGATGATGACAGCTTCATCCGAGCATCCCGTAGAGCTTCCTCTTACATCGATAATGATGTTGATTCTGGTTTGCAGATCTAATTCAAGGGCAAGGGGAAGATATGAGGGGGATATAGGAACTAAGAGTGCTTGGCCATATGGCAGGATGATCGGAAAGAGGTTTCTCCGGGAGATCCTTAGAGATATCTGATAGATCTAATGGGATATCTTGTAACACATTTCAAGTATTTCGAGAGGAGTCCTTGTAGGTATAGTTTTATTTGGTAAAAGATGAGCCTAGAGAATTAATTAGTTAATATTTAATATTTGTATTTAATTTCTCAGTCACAGAAAGAGCCTTAAGTCCTGTCCTTGTGAACTATCTTTTCCTTAGAAAAACTCTCTAAGTGAATCTCTAATTGCATTAGATCCCATTCCTTCTCTGTTTTGGTGCCTCTCAGCCAATTCCCAGACAACTAATTAATGTCAACCGTCTGGGAATGCCTCGGAATCCTCGGTTGGACGAAGTAACCCCAAGGACCTGGCACTGGGTTCGTCGTAACTCAAAAAGCACTTAACCCATAAAAGTGAAATAATTCGGTGGAATAACAAACGCACTTAACAAATTACAGATGTGAAAATTTCATTTTCAGTGTCCAACCTTCCTGCCTTCCTTCCTGGTTTTCCTGCTGGTGTTTTCCTCGGCAAAGGGGGATGATTCTCCCCTTGAAATTTTGGATGCAATGCGATTACACTCCCCCTCAGTTGGCTCTTCGGTCGCATTCCACAAATTAGAAAATGATTAATGGACTCAACCGGTTGCACAGCACATTCCATGTATTCCATTCACTCGGATGGTGGCGCCGTCGCGGTCGCATCCTCACCAGGGAGCATCCTGGCCAAACATCCCAGCGAGAAACAGGAGCAGGAGCAGGAGCAGGAGCAGCCACTGGTTCAATGCGTCTGGCACACTTCAGCATAAAATAGCACTCGAGAGAATCAAGAGGCTGAGGAGGGGGAAAACACTTAGGGAAATGTGTGCCTAGTCCTGGAAGGACATGGGTTATATTATGAAAGATCTAATATATATAAAAGAATATTTAATATTTTTATAATTCAATTTCACAAAGCCAAAAGATGCCACAACGAAAGCAAAGTGAAGTCTTGCCTGCTTTATAGGTTTTCTAAAGACATTTCCTTATGATATTTTTTTCTCTCAGTGCCTGAGGGCACCCTGCTGTTGCTCCTGCTGCCGTTCGTCCTGCTCCTGCCGCCGCAGGAGTAGCGTTAAAATCACTCTTCCGTTTCGGGCTGAGGCTGCTGGTGCTTCTGGTGCCCACCCCCGGCCCTCAGGAGGGGTGTGTTTGTTGTCATTTATTGCTGTTGTTCTCCGTCCTCCTTCGTCCATCCTCCTTCGTCCTTCGTCCTTTGTCCTTTCCTGCCTCTCTCCGCCTGCGTTGTGTGATTTTTTCTGGGGTCACGCTTTGCTCTTTTGATCACTCCACTCCACTTGGAACGCACGCGTCCTTGCATCATCCGTGAATCAAATTACACTTTAAATCCTTGATTTTAATCTGAAGGGGCTGACAAATGGATTTTTATGTCAATTTTCCCGACAAAGGGCTAAGCAATTGAATTTTGCATTTTGACACAACGGGCCCCGGGGGAGGGAGGAGGGAGGTACGATGGGGGCAGGACTTCCGGCAGGAAGGACGAGGGCGTTGCCTCTGCGGGCGGCTTTTTAATCTCTGATTGGATTGCCAGAGCTGTTGATGTTTTTGCTTTTCCTGGTCCCTCTCACATTTAAATGTTTATGAGGTTGCGCTTTTTCCGACACTCCAACGACGCCCTTCATCCGGTTAGTCCTTCCCAATTAGTGGATGCGGAAGGTCCTGTGGAAAAATAGGTGGAAGGGAGCTGGTCTGTCTACCAAACAAGAGTCTTAATTAAGGTTTGGGAATGGGTAAATATTAGGCTTGGAGGGAAATGATTTTATTAAAACTTAAGTATTTATTTTTACATATTTTAAGTATTTTAAGTATTTAAAAACGTAAAAAACTGCAATGCGCAAAAGGAGCCTTAGGAGTTTGCTTTGCCTTAGAATTCCCAACTAATGGTTGACAGGCTTAAAGCTAAGGAATATTTTTAATTTTATATAATATGAATTTATACAAAAATATAATATAGATATATAAATAAGAAAGTAGGTTTAATACCACTACTATACTAGGTCTAAGATTCTATAGCAAATATGGCTTAAAATATCGATAAGAAATCGAAAAATCGTACTCAGTCATGATAAACTTTGTTTGAAATATCAATATGATATCGAAAAGTGTGGCCATACTGAGAGTGAGGTGGGTGATCGGTTTTAGAAAACTCTTTATAATTTTAAGGAATGTATACATAAAAGCAAATGTTTTGCAGTGATAATAAACTTATAAAATATCGATAAGAAATCGAAAAGTCTTATGCAGTCATAAACTTTGCTTTAAACATTGATACCCTATCGAAAAGTGTGGCTATATATTATAGAGATGGATTTAAAGTGGGGAATCGGTATGAAATAAATGTTTCATTCAAGGAAAATGCTTATCATTTTATACTTTATTAATACACCATTTCTTAATGTTCTTAACTGATGGTTTTGAGGCTTAAAGTTAGCATTAAACACTGAAGAGTATACTAATTATGATGATGAAGATGACTCATAAGCAGCCTCAAGACCAGCTTTTAAATATATATATATCATCGCGTCAGTTAACCAAATTCCTACGGTTCACTTTAGCCAGATTGTCAACTTCAGGCCCAGAGTCTGGCCCAACCCCTACTCCTAACTCCTCTGTGGGCGCTTGATAATTAGCCACGACCGCCTAACACACTCCCTCGGAGAGTCAAAGAACCTGGGACAGTGTCATAAAAATGTATAATAACCATATTTCAATGTCGCGGCGGGACATCATTGTTGCCATGTTAACGCTTATTTTTTGTTTACATTTTTATATAATTTCCAGCGCGGCTTAAAAAGCCAAAGGCAGGGGAAAACAGGGCCACAAAAGCGAGTTGAAAATGAAAGAAAGGAACTCGGATCGGGACAAAAGGGAATTTCGCGGTATTTTCACGCTTGGGGCAACACAGGCGAAACGAAAAATCGGCAGGATCTGGCAGCGGGCCTGGGATCGGGATCGGAATAGGGATCGGGATTGGGATTGGGTATGGTGCCCTGCTCCGGTTTCGGGTTTCATTCAGGGGAAACGCTCGCTCGCTCAGGTTCCAAAATCCCCGCGCTTTACCCTTTTTTTACTTTGCTTTTCTATACCCTTTTGCAGGGTACTATATGTTTTTAAGGTAAGAGGTAAGAGGTTTGTAACGCAGGGAAGAAGTCTCTTCGACCCTATAAACCAGCTTTAAAAGCCGCGTCAATTTAGTCATGTTCGGTAACAAACAAATTTTACTTACCTTTTTTAATTTTTTTTTAAATCGTACATCACAAAAATTTGGAAAAATGTTTAGTATGCAATCTTAAAAAATTGTTCATTTGGTATGCAGTCTTATTCACCTTATAAAAACTATCACATAAATGCTCTCCGATTTGAAAATCATGCTTTCTTAATCTAGTTATGATTTTTTTAAGATTTTAAGTTCATCGAAATGGATTGATAAATTATCGACTATTTATCGATACAATTTTAGTGGATAAACCAAAGCTTAAAAAATCAAAACTAAGTTTAAAGATCATGCATTTTAAATTCAGTAAGACATCTTATGGTAACATGCAAATGACTGGCAAAAATTGTATAATAGATTCTTATTGAATTAAATTTTTTATTCCTAACTAAAATTTTCAAAAACTAAAAAGAAATAGTTAATAAAAAAAAAATATATTTAAGTTACTTAATATTCAGATTAATTATCTACTAAAAGCAAATATAGAAAGCTTTCCGATTTAAAGCTAATAGGTCTCGATTCGCTCAACTAAATACCAACTGCAAGGGTATACAAATGTCGGCTTACTTGGCTTGGTTTTTACTGGTTATTTTTTAATTTTCTTTTTGCAACTGCGGATTAAAATGATAACAAGAGTTTGGGCCAGCTTTTGTTTTGTGCACTTGCAAAAATAAACAAGCAGTATATAATAAGAGTAATAACAATGAATAAATATACAATAAAATAATAATATATAATATATAATAATATCTTTAATTAACAAAAATCTATGGGCTTAAAGTTAAGAAAACTTAAATGTAACGCGGCGGAATGCACAAAAAAGTGCTAAAAAGTGGGCATGAAAATGTTGCTAGGAAAATGTTGTCAGGAAAATGTTTCTAGAAACGTTCTTATTATGTTTTGTTTTAAATTCTTATTAAGTTTGATAAAAGCAATTTCTTCCTATTAAATAAATTTACATTATTAATTTTCTTACAATTAATTGATTTTTGTTTGAGTGCAGAAAAGGTTTACCTTTACCAAATAAAAGAACGCGGCGGCACCTGCGCAAGCCGCTCTTCTTGGCTGTTTTTCTTCATTTATTTTTATTAATTTTTTATTTTATTTATATTTTTTTTGTGGTGACTTCAGCTCGTTTTTAACGCTTGAATTTCTCGGGACTGTTTCAGTTTAGCTTCAGAGAAGAAGCTTGTTTGTAATCGCATAAAGATTTGGCAAATGCAGTCAACTACATAAAAGATACACAGGCAGGCAGTCCACCGAATTTAAATACCCGGGAAGGGGGTTATGC
The DNA here is from genome assembly GCA_018152175.1 of Drosophila jambulina. Taxonomy (NCBI): domain Eukaryota; kingdom Metazoa; phylum Arthropoda; class Insecta; order Diptera; family Drosophilidae; genus Drosophila; species Drosophila jambulina. Next base: position 6,487,054 of record JAECXH010000006.1, read on the forward strand.
TTGGGAAAATAATATTTAGAGAATAGGAGGAGAATTAATATAGTAAAATTCATCAAAAAATCAAAGAATAAAGTAACCAAATAATAAACAATAATTAATACAATAATTCCTGTAAACTCTTAAAACGAATCCCAACAAGAGTTCAGAGTTTATGGATAAACACACAATAAAAACCACAATAGGGATATCATATTTATTATATTTTTAAAGGAGAAAGAAATCCCCAAAGCAAGAGGTTCCGTATCCAGACTCCGATTGTTTTGCCTCATTAAACCCATTCCCCAGGCTACGTGGATCGCTGTATTTTCAATTATTGCCAATTTAATGGACATTTTAGAAATGCTTAGAGCGTTTAGGTCTCCATCCCGGTCCCAGACCAGGGCCCACCCATTCGCCCCAATGATCACACAACAACTCAATTTTGTTTTGGATTTTATGACTTCATCTGGGCACCGGGGCATCCACCGATTTTATGGGGCATAATTAAAAGTTTATGGTCAACACTGCCGCCCCTCCGAGTCCCATTCCGATCGCCCCGAGATGGCGCCCGTTTCGCCCATAAAATGCGGCATTAAATCTGCACAACAAGAGCGTTTGCCTAAGACAACAGTCGCCAGTCACTAAGGACTGATATAAAGATTATCTTTATGGATCGTGTTGCCGTTTAGTTTAATTCGTCGCAGCTCGCCTTCGATGCGATTCGAGGCGATCCAATCCGATCAGCCTGAGCTATCGCCTCTCGCCGGGGGGGTTCTTTTATGCACAGAGAGAAAACTGTAGAAGAATAATATTTATTTTGAGTATATATAAAATAAGAACTAGGTTTAAGATGGGCTTGTATAGTAAGTAAGGGAAAGAAGTGATTTTATAAACTGTTTTCTTTTCTCCTCTTCTTAAATTAATTTTGTCTTGAATATCGATAAGTTATCGAAAGGTGTGGCCATGCCTAATAGAGATGGGACTGATGGTGGGTGATTGATATTAAATAAAACGCGTAATTATTTATAGTAATTATTTATAGAGGTATGTAAAAAAAGACTATCTACCATATAGGCTTGAATAGAAAATAAAGTAAGGAATTGATAATATAGGAGGCAAACCTTGTTTAGTTAAGAAAGGTCTGCACAAATCATCGATAAGATATCGAAAGCTTAAGGATATTATTATATATATATATCACAATAATGTTGCAAAATACGAACATTATTGCCTTATAAAGAATAAAAATTTATGAAAAAGAAAGATTGGTCTTTCGAAAATGAAATTTACATATTTTTAGGCTTAATTTTTCAATACTGTATAGATTACTTAATAATTAACCATACGATCTAGTTTCGATATTTTATGTATATTTTTATTATATATTAGAAAATTATTCCCTCGCTCAGTGTAGGAATATTTTTAATATTTTTTTGAGACGTGTAATAATATCTGCATAAATCATCGCCGGCTGGAATCGGGGTCTTGGGGGCTTGGACTGGCATCGCCGTGGGTCTGTGACCTCTTTGGGCTTTTGGCTTTTCGGGGATTGAGGCGACCTAATGAGGGCGTTGCCAATATGTCAATTCGATCGCGGCGGAGTCCGGAGTCCACAGTCCGTTCCGCTGATCCCGACTTTGGCCACATGATAAATGAGTCGCGCGTGCCCCCGAAAAAATAAAAAAAAAAACAAAAACGATCTTCCCAGACTTGAGGTGGCTACCTGTATTTGTGATCCACCAGCAGGTGCTATTTTGATGCATGGCCCACCATCAATTAACAAAGCAATTGATTTCGAAGGTACATTTGGAGGAGCTAGAACAGAGATCCCAGAGGCAGAAGCCGGAGATCTCTTGATGGATAACGCCCCATTAGGGGCTGCCCCTTGACATAATGGCTTTTTGAAGATGACACGCCTCCAGGCAGGACTTCTAGGCTAACGTTCTCTTTTCTCCCTTCCCCGCCCAGAACTCTGGGTCTTCTTTGTTGTATTTTCGTGTTTTTTTTTGCAGATCTTGCGCCCCATTCATCAGTGCATTTCCGCTTTTAATTATTGCCACGTCGCATTCGGGGCTGGAATGACATGCAACCAAATTGCCGGCAATAAATTTTGCGCACATTTCAGCACAGTGCAGAAGTCCATGGAAAATTGCAGAAAAACCAAAAAAAAGGCCAGATAAAAAAACAGCAAGAAAAAACGAAAAAATAACAAATAAAAATAGGAAAAGTGAGGCATAAGGCAGCAGGCATTTCTCTCAATACACTGAGGCTGAAAAGTGTAAAAGCTGCTATAAATATAACAAAAAAATATAAATACAATTAAATTATTAAAATATTTAACTAGAATTATTAAATTAGATTAGATTGGAATGATTCGAGTAATGATTAAACTCTTGTCTAGTCAAAATTTAAAAGAAATATTTTGTGAATTTAATAAAAATTTGCAAATTAATTGTTGGAAGATAGAGATGATTATTTTTCAGCTTTATTTTAATTAAATTATATGACAATTTTATTATTATTCCTTCTGTAAGCCAAAAATGCTTTCTTTTAGGTTTAGGGAGATATGAGTGAAGAAAGCAAAATGTTAATCGATTAAATAATCGGTTCTTGCATACATGAACATGAACAATTTCGATTATTTTTCAGCATTACTGGGAGTTAAGGATTACATTTTTGTAATTCCTTATTTACATATTATTTCTCTAGTTTATATTTAGTTAAGTTTTAATTTGTTTTTAGGGAGATAAAGAGGAATATAATAGATTATTTGCCCCGAAACTATCTAAACTCTTTTTTTTTCTGTTTTATCGGTTGTAAATTATCGAAAGTACTCAAATTATTAACTTGTTTATGCTTAAGTTCTTTGAATATATGTAATTATAAATTGAATAAATTAAATATAGGAGTATACATTAAATTTATACAATCATTTGCTTTATTTAATATTTAATAACTAATAAATAATTGTATTATTTAATGTTAAATAATTAATAAATAATTGTTTTAGTTAATATTGAATAATTAATAAATAATTAAATGTAGGTTCTTATATGTTTTAGTTAATATTTAAAACATAATTAAATATAGGTAATTGTGTGGCATCGTTTTTAAGCACACTGTAGCCACGTTCTGGATCGAGTGCCGCGGATTGCCAATTACATGCAACTTAACATAATTATTTGTCATCAGCCGGGCGCAGGGCGATGTACGTTAGCGGCAGCGAGGGGGAGCGAGAGGGGCGACGCCGTGGAATGCAGGCGGCAATTGGCGCAGCAACAAATTGCTGGAATAATTACGCACACACATTTACAGATTGATTCGTCGTCGACGGGGACAAAAAAGGATGAGGACTGGGCAGAGACAGAGGCAGAGGCCCCAAGCAAAAACCCTGACGGACCGCTGAGTGAGAGATCCGAGAAACGAGAACCGAGATCCGAGATCCGAGAGGCTGCCAAGTTGCAGTTGCCGTTGCCTGCAATTCATTGATGAACGTGAGGTGTCAAGCAAATTGACTGCCAGCTTATCGCGCGATCAGAGGCGTGGATGCTAATCGGAGCCAATGAGAGGAATGTACGTACATCCCGTCAGCAGATTGCCACAAAGAACAGGTTATAATGAGCCATCGATGAGTAGTTTGGTAAATATATCAAGTATTAAGTAGATACTTCAGCCTTGACACCGATGTTGTGGAGTGCTTTAGCAAATACAGCTACGATAACTAACGATAAGTTATCGAAATGTGTGGCCATCTCTAAAAGAGATGGGAAATTTTGAGTAAGTTATATATAACTTAACATCTAATGATATAGACCCAAAATATATTTAGTTTAATCATATATCAAGAGTCACTTAATTTAATATTATATTAAGCAAACAATCGATATATGGAACAAGAAATTGATAAATTCGATATGATAGTTTGAGTAAATATAGAACAAAAATATAGAATTTATAGAACTAACTTTTAATTAACTTTTCTTATAATATTTTAATTTTCAACTCTTCGCTTGTGTCCTATAATTCCCAACTGGGAATTTCACTAATGCATAGTTAATTTTAGTTATTTTTATTAAAAAAAAGCTTATGTCCCCTTTAAGAGCACGCCTCTGCTCCTTGAAGAATTCACAGCTTACGCGAATTACGCTCAAATTACCAGCCTTAGCAAAAAAGACTAAAAAATATGTGAAAAACGCAGACTGAAAATAGCTGTGACGCAGTGAAAATGTAAGGCAAATTAAAATTGCTCACAAATCGGCCGACGTGCCTGGCCACAGGGTGTCCCATATATCGGGTTTAGCTCTCTATATACCAGCCTTTTTTTTCTACACGGAAAAATAAATATTTATTTGTGTTATTATTATATTTAAATTGATTATAAATACATTATAAATGGTATTTAATACAACTTTCTTCAAGTTACATTTCCACCGATGTAGCTCTTATTTCTGAGCCCATTGAGAGCTCGTTAGGCGAAAAGTTTATGCGGCATTAAATTTTATGCGGTCATAAAACAAACAAATACGCCTGGTACACTAACGCTAGTATTACGGCCACTGAACACGACAACAAAAAAGGAAAACAAGAGCCAGAAACAGCCAGGAACAACAGCAATAACAATAACAATAGCAGAGGAAGGGAATGTGGCATGGGAAAGGAGTGCCTGGGGCAGGGGAAAAGGCATGGGTGGTTCCGAAAGGGTAACAGGAGCAGGAGGGGGAGGAGGGTAAGGATAAAAAGCGGATCGGGACAACATGGTTCTTTGCGCCCGGCTACAACTCAACTTGGCCAACATTGTCAACTGACCAAATAAGGCAATCGAATGGGACATTGTCCGGAATATAGATATGGCACTGGGGGAAAATAGTGGGACCAGTCATCATATGAATTAATAAATATAACTAAATAGAAAATATAATATAATATAAATACAAACTTTAGGTGTTACTTAAGAAACAAAAAGTCTTCGAGCTTTGGTTAAAACTCTCCGTTTTCATCAGTTTTTGGCTAGAACCCATTGGGAATCCTAAGGCAAAGGGAAGCGTTCAGTGGGGCCTAGCTAAGAAACTTGTTGTAAAGTTAAATAATAATAATTATTACTATTTAACTATTAATTAATTTTTTTATTTTTATTTTTTTATTTTTATTTTATTTTTATTTATTTTATTTATTTTATTTTATTTATTTTTTTATTTTTTGAATTTTTTTATTTTTTTATTTTTATTTTTTTATTTTTTTAAATTTTATTTATTTTATTTATTTTATTTATTTTATTTATTTTATTTATTTTATTTATTTTATTTATTTTATTTATTTTATTTATTTTATTTATTTTATTTATTTTATTTATTTTATTTATTTTATTTATTTTATTTATTTTATTTATTTTATTTATTTTATTTATTTTATTTATTTTATTTATTTTATTTATTTTATTTATTTTATTTATTTTATTTATTTTATTTATTTTATTTATTTTATTTATTTTATTTATTTTATTTATTTTATTTTTATTTATTTTATTTATTTATTACCTATTTATTTCCTATTTATTTATGTTTTGATTTATTAATTCATTAATTTACTTAAGTAATCCCCTGTTTTGATCAGTGTAATACCAGGAACAGATGTTTCCCAGCTCATCGCAATATCGTGATTTCGCGTCGTAATACGAGCATAATCGCCGATAAATATTTATGGAAACTGCATTAGCAGCCGTTGGAAGTATTCCAGTTGGGGTTGGGGTTGGGAGGAACCGGAAACCGTAACCGTAACCGTAACTGTGAGGAAAATGCAACTCCTCCTCCTCCAATCGCGTGTCGCATCGCTGGGCATTTCTCACTTCTTGACATCGTTTTGATGGTAACCCAAAACCGAAGCTCGCCATCGCGATAAGGCAGGGAACCTGAGGCTGGAGAGATGGTCCTTCGAGTCCTGCGATTACCGATTAACGATTAACGAGCCCGATAAGTAGCGACGTGCCGCCGCCTACCGAGGAAACAATTGCGTTGCCACTCGAATTTTTGCCACTTTTCTGCATTGTTTTCTTTTGTTTTCTTATCACACAGCTGTTGTAATAAATAAAAGAAATAATATTAATAATAGCAATAGTTGGAAACAAAGGAAAACTATAGGAGGGAGGGATTAGCCTAGGGATATTGTTCTTTTTTTTAATACAGAATAAAACCAAGTTATAATATGTAATATTTCCTATAAATAAGAATTTGTTGGTTTAAAAAAAAACCTTAAGTAGGTTGTAATATAATTAATCTACCAGCGAAGGATACGCTGTAAGGACTTTACCTTATTTTCCACCTGCTGCCAACAGAAGCCATAAAATGCTGGAAAAGACAAACAAACGATGTGGCAAGTTAATTTCCAACGGTCATAAGCCAATAGATTAATGGCACACACACACACTTACAGAGATATATATGCATATATATATACCTGTATAGTAGCGTGTTTGAGCCTGAAATATGGGCGTGGCCGTGTTTGCATTTAATGAGCGCGACAAACCTCCGACATTTGTGGGTTCCCCTCGCGGCGATGATTTATGCGGCTGTTCATTAGGTTCATTAAAAGTGAAAGGATGTCCGATCGGCAGGTGGCTATAGCCCATCTCCGATCGCCGATCGGAGATCTGCGATCCCCGATCTCCAGAGATCTCTCTCCACCGACTCGTTCTGGGCGTTTATTTGTTTGTTTGTTTGTTTATTCGCCTTCGAAATGAGCCGTAACTAATAAATGTTTACGACTCGGAGTGTGTAAGTGTAACCGAACAGCCCAAATGAGCACAATAAAAATCATTCCGGCCAGCATTAAAATGACACATTGTTGGGGCCAGGCCCAGGTATTTTATGCACTGGAAAAAATGCTATACACCCAACTAGAACTTATGGAAATGAACCTCTTTAAAAAGGTTGTTAGTTAGGCTTTAGTTTGACTAAGCTGTATTTAACTTCTTGGAGCTTCTTTTACATCTTATAAAATACTAACAAAAATATTTATAAAAATAATGAAATTTCTCTCAGTGCCACGTTCTCGATTAAGATCGGGTCAGCAACTCTTGGCCGGGCGCCACTCAATGGGTTAACGGCAGGTCAGCGGCGACGTCGCCGGCGGACAACCCGCGGCGATTCAGCCAAAGCAAAAACACAACAACAGCTCACACAGAGGGAGATACAAGCCAAGAAAAAAAATTAAAAGAATAAAAAAACAAGGTAAATAACAGGGAATAAAGAAAAAACAGCAGCCGTAATGAGCTGACAAAGGCCAGAAAAGTGAAAAAGGTGGAAATTGGTTGGGCAACGCATCGATAACACGCGTACGCTCATTGTTCGCGGACAATTGATGTGGTTACAACAGTCGCTGAATGGAATGAAACAGGTAATACACTGAGAGAAATTCACCAAGAGCTCCATATTATTTTAAAATATTTTCCTTGCTGCTGCTGGAGATCGAACAATTATCGATTATAGGTGATACATAGCGTTATAAGCAACAATTATGTATTTTAATCGATTAATACAAGCAGAAAAGTCGCTGAATGGTATAAAATAGGTAATACATTAAAAGAAATCATATAAGAGGAAAAATAATACGAAGTATAGCTTATGTCTAGTGGGAGATCGATATGCTGACCAAATGGTTATCGATTGTAATAGATTAAAAGCTAAGATTATAAATTATAAGTAATTTCTAAGCGAACAACCATCGGTGAATGGAATAAAATAGGTGAATACTCTGAAAGACTGCAGAGTATATAAAAAATGCATTTAGCTATAGTTTTAGCTCAAATGGTTATCGATTGCAAATGATTATGCAGCCATTCTGCATTTTAGACGATTAATACAGACGCTGAACGCAAGTTAATACATTTGGGAAATGAGCAAGGGCTATCAATAGTTTTAAAATAAACTTCAGGTTTAGTGGCAGTTCGATATGTGAATCAAAATCGATTGCAAGCGATATATTGTGCTTAAAGCATCGATTAGAAATTTTCAGCAATTGAAGAGGTGAGGGCAGTCGCTGAAGGAAAATTACCTTTGAGAAACCTTTTAGTACTTTAAATAAATATAATTATAACTATTTTTCTAGCTCTAGTATTGAGATAGCCAAATAGTTATCGATTCAAAGCGATATAATTACAATTATAATTACATTAGTGCATTAAATTACATTTAATTTAGTTTATTTATTACAATATCACTTTGAACAGAGTCTGAATTCTACAATTGAAATTAAGTAAACTGGAAAATATTGTAGTTTTCGACTAACCTCAGAGAGGTCTCTCCCAGGTCCATGCTTCACTGGCTTTTCCCCAGGATGGCCGGACCCAAGGAGACATTGATCGAGTCGAGGGGAAAGTGCGTTGACAACGGGGAAAAAGAGGGTCCAAATAAATGGCTAAAAGGGACACTGGCAGGGACCGTGCTCGGGCTGGGAAGACGGATGACCCTCTTATCGCATGTCCCCAGCGATAAGGAGGAGATGAGCCAGGTGGATGAGGGCGGGCGGGATCGGTGTGTCCGTGGAAACAGTTGGTCATGATGTAAACCTGCGGCCTGTCAGCGACCTCTGGCCGTGTTTATAAATCATATGTTCATTGAGTTTCCCGACTTCTGGTGACATTTCCCAATTCCACTTCTTATCGAGGGGATCAAGTGATCAATCCAGGTAGAAAACAAAGAGAAACAAAAGGAAAACAGGTACATGAGGGCTCTCCGGAGAGTGCGTCAGGTGCATTGATGGCATTTTAATTATTGCAGCGAGCAAACATGCTCCTCAGCTCCGGAGGAGCACCGAGTCCCAGATGGATTCCGACTTGCAAAATAGCTGCGAGGCGTGAAATCTCCTCCAAGAGCGTGCGGTGGGTCCGCTGGGACAGTGGTGAGTGTCCAGCACAGTGGGCAAAATTCGCGAGAGCTGCATCTCTCCAGCACCTGGCAGGTGAATAAACTGCGCTGCAAGTGTCCGCCCCTCCATAAGGGAACACTTTGGCGTGGACTGTAATTATGCAGGGATCCCTATTTGTTTTTAAGCCAAAACAGTGGGTTAACTAAGTCCTTAAGAGACAGGATTTTAGAGAAAAATATATATGCTTGATATTAAAATATAAAACTTTAACTTGCAGAAAGTATATATTACCAAACATTGCTTTCGTTGAAGGTACTTCCATTTTGTAGGCTTAATATTTAATTTATATATCTTTAAGACCCCTAAAAAATCCTGGGATTTCTCTGCCTCTTATGGCATTAATCCAATCTTAAAATATAATTCGATTAAGCTTGAAACCACTGTGCTTCCCCCTCGATCGCGGCGATCGCACGCACGCACATTTCACTTTATTTATGAGGCGTGCGCTGTGGGCGTGGCCCGCTTGTTGATCGGCGCTACATTCCAGGCCCAGCTCCCCCGTCAGCCCTTTGGCCTGGATCCGGAGAGCGTTTTCAATCAACGTTCGTTCCCGGGACTGCCAGGCGAAGACAAGCTCGGACCACCCTTTTAATGAAGCCCTAATTACAGTCTTTATAACAAAAGGTGATTACCAAAGCAAACCAACCACACCAGGGCTAGTCCAGGACGGGGATCGGGATGGGGTTCGGGATGGGGCCACATCAGCAGCTCTTTAGCAGAGCAGGGGGTTTGCGATCGGGAGGGGGAAGGGGATCGGGATAGGGTCTTCCGCCTTGGGGGCTCTCGACTCACCAGACTCCAGTCTACAGTCTCCAGTCTCGTGTCTCGACTCTGGAGTCTGACTTTGACTTGGGTAGCGATTCAGGCCCTATAACCAGGACACTGCTAAAAATATTACAATATTTTATAAACAATTTACAGTTCTTTAAAGAATAAATATACATAAATATAAGATTTGTTAATAAAATATAAATCAAGGCATGAAATAATATGGGTATACCTTTAAGATTCCTATTTTCTTACAATTTAGAGTGTTTTCAGTGTTAATTGTTTTTACACGAGACCCAGGCCAAGCCACTGTTTAAATATTAATAATATTTTATATATAATTTAAAGCTTTTTAAATAAGAAATATATAAATTATAAAGATTTTAATATCAAATACAAACCGGGGAAAAAATGCTATGGCTATACTTTAAACATCTTACAATCGTATAAAAAAATTTAGATTGCTTTAAGGGTTTCTTTTCTATCATTTCTAATAGCTCATCCAATTTTCCTCAGTGCCTCCCCCTCTCCCAACTGTGGGCCCATCATCGTCGCATTATTTATAACTTTTCATGTTTAAATTTGTAATTTTGGCGCACTGCAACAGCTTCTCCGCTCTTTTTTAGTCTTCGAAGAATCTCGTGACTCTTCGGGCTTCGCCTCTTTCTTCGCGCTCTGCCGGGCTGAGAGCCTTGTAAATATTGATTTTAATCGAAATTGCCCTAAATTGCTTGTTTTTCATGTGCTCGGGTATGCAATTTAAGACACTTTTGCTGTGAACACAACTGCGTGTGGCTTAAAAAAGAAAAGAAAAAGAAAAAACAGAGAGAGGAGAAAGACAGGTTATTTTAAATAGGTGATACTTTTTCCTATACAGAGAGAAGGGGTATCCTTGGAACTGGAATATAATGGTTGTAATGTGTAATTATTATATTCTTGTAGTGGTTCTAAAATCCTTATTTTCCTTCTTTTAACTCCAGATCTGAATCCTTTGGATACTGAATTCTTACTTGAAAGGCCACCGCCTTTCTGCCGACAGAAAGAGCAACTTATCATGTCCAAATTAAGTTCAATTCCAAATAAACAACAATGAGGGGATAAAACTGATATTGTTTTTACTCGTATTGTACTTTTTTCAATCAGAAATAAAGGACATGGGCGTAGTTGCTGAATATTTACATATTTAAGATGCTAAAATAATCCTAAAACTTTTATACTAGAGATATCAAGAGGACATTCCGAAGAACATGGGTAGATATTATAGTTATAATATATAATATAATATTATAAAATATAAGTGTGAGAGATAAAATATTATTTAAGGTGAACAAATATTATATGTTAATTATATTATTCTCCATGAGTAATATTTTCTCAGAAATGGTTTGCAGATAGAGGTATATGATTTCATTATTTCCTATTTCATTTCATTTTATAAATTTTCTTTTTATTTACGTATTTACTTAATTAATTTATTTTCTTAATAGTTTTCTTCGATAAATAATAGTAACATCGGGGGGCTTAGTACAAGTAAGTCTAACTTTAATCCCTTCTACACTGCGCCCCTGATCGCAGTGAGGAGTGAGTGGGAGTGGAAGTGGGATGGCGAGATGGCGGCTAAAACTCTATTTACAGGATTTGTTTGCCGGTGGCCAGTGAGTGGGAGGGAGACGGCAGACCGCCGATGGGGGTAGGGGGGAAGCCAGTCGCTCGCCTTTGCGTTGGGCCTTTGTTTGAATTAATCGAAGTGATATTTTGCTTGTCCCGAAATAATTTATCCCAACCGAAGTCACGCTGCTCCCACTCGGCTCGCCCTGTCCCGCTTGCACAACTTGCCTTTGCTCTCGCAATGCACTGAAAGAAATTAAATATTAATTCAATATATATATATAAAGTATTAAATAATTGAATATCTTATTTCTTATATGGTTTTATAGTATTTTGTGAAAGGGTTAATCATTATTTAATGTACAGATTTTTATTATAGTACATAAGGTTTAAATGTCAGTGTTTTTTTTTTTAATTTAAGGTCAGAGAACAGGTGCTTTGTGCTTGTTTGTATAGTGTAATTTAGTTTTACTAAAGCGTTTTCTATGAATTTTTATTGTCTCAACTTTTTAGAGTGCTTCTATGCCCTGCAATGAGCCACTGAGTTCCGACTTGGGAATTATAAGTGCACTCCTCGTATTATTTGTACGTAAAACAAGTTAATTTTATGGTTTAAAACTATTATTTTCAGTGCATTTTGCGGCCACTGCCTAAAGCTTCAACTGGAATAAGAGTTGGAGACCGACTTGGAGTCGGAGTTAAAGTCGAAGCTGCAGTTTCTGGGGCTCTGGGGGCCTTTATTGGTTTTGCGTGGCTGTGTTTTTTTCTTCTTGTTTTTTTTTTGCTAAAGTTCCCCCTATTGGTCTCATTGGGACGAGCGTCGAAAGCCGGCGCACTGCGAAATATAAATATTCGCCATACGGAGCCCCTTGATGCATTCTGACGTGAGTTGTGGCCTAAGCGCGCGTTATTAACCGCAATTTATGCGATTTTGAAGAGAGTTTACCTTTGGAATCGGCGCCAGCGGTGCTTCAATTCAATTCGATTCAATTCGGTTCGATTTGGTTTCATTCTTCCCCCTTTCCTTGAGCCCTTGCGAGGGTTCAAATTGAATTCGAGCATTCATTATGGGAGCCAATGGATTGGATATGCATAATAATATGTGTTCTATGTAGATCTCACTAGCTAAGTTAGCTCTGAATATTTAATATCAGATTTAAGACGAGATTTCAATCAAATGAAGACAACTGGCTTTCAGCACTCTCAACGATAATTGCCTGCAAAAGAAGGGGGGAAATTATTCAATTGGAGTTTTTCCTCGCACAATGGAAACATCCCGATGGATGCAGATGGACAGGATGATAGACAGTTGGGGCTAAGTGTGGATTTCCTTTGGGAAAATTGCGTTTCACTTCATTTATTTACCTGACGATTTGCCATCTCTCATTAGCATGTTGTTGTGGCTCCTTTGGGGCCCCCTTTTTTTGCAGCTGCCGATCGAGTTCGTTGCCTAAGTCTTTCGTTGCGTGCGTGTCGCAGGAGGGTGAGAGAGGGGGAGAGGAGCGGGGGGTAGGAGCCAAGTTTATGCGCAATTAACAAGATTCGCATAAAATTACAAAACTGACATAATTCAAGATAGCAGAGTGATCAGCTCTCACAGAATTATCACAATCGCCTCCTGACGGACAGAGCAGCGAGTGGAGTTTCTACGCGGACAAACGGACAAGCGGACAAACGGACAAACGTACAGACGGACAGTCTAAATGGCCTGCTAATGGCCTAAAGTGTACTTGCCGATAATATTAAGCACATGTGCATCACTTAGTCGACCCGTTAAATTTATAAGGTTCCATTTGTCCGCTGTCCGCCTGTCCGGGAAACCAGAGACAGCCCCACTCTGGGGCATAAAATCGTGAAAATTATGAGCCCTGGTAGATGAAATCAATTTACATGGATTCAATTACAAATTGTGAACCATCAGGAGACAAGAGAGCGAGCTGCAGGCCCATCAGTTTGCGGATTTTATGGCGGGATTTGGAACTGCCTTGTAACTGACTCGCTTTAACGATCCCCTGCCGGAGGAGAGATCTCTGGGTGCTTCTCCTGGGTTTGTTGCGACAACTTTTGTGGCGCAGTTAAACGTTTGCATGATTTTGATTTTAATGATGCCACAGATGCTGGGCATATCAGATGCCAGATACCAGATACCAGGTACCACAGATACCACAGATCCGTGTGGACCGAGAGGGGACATCCTAATTAGCGACTGGCTGTGATGGCCATCAAAATAAACACTTGTACAATACGAGCCAACTGGGATTGCGACGTGTTTGCGCCATAAATTTGTCCACTTTACAATGGGAAATAATGACACGAAGAGCTGGCCATGGAGGAGGAGTCGGCGGTGGGAGAAGCTGCCAGTGATCGATCGATGGATGAGGCGAGGAGTTCTCCTGCTCCGCCTTCTTCGCTCTGGCTTTTGCGATAATGCAAAGTGCTCTTGGTAGCCCCCATTTCTGGGCCATAATAGCAATTTCATGTTCATGGGCGCCACACTCGGACTCGGTTCTCTTATCTCCCTCAACTCCAGCTTCAGCACCAGTCCCAGCTCCAGCTCCAGCTCCAGCTACAGCTCCAGCTCCAGCTCCTTCCCTGTCAGCGTCCAGCGCGGATCCTGCTCTCGCTCGTACCCCTCCTCGCTCCCGTTCCCATTCCCGTTTAGAGGCGACTAATGGCCTAATGGCTCATCAGCGCATGTTGCGCGATCTGCAGGAATTGCATTAAATAAGAACAAAAACGAGGCGACTGCCACTCGAAATTCGTTGCCATAATTTAAATGAAGGCGAGCGATAAGACAGCCCCCGATGCGATGCGATGCCATCCGATGCCCACTATAAAGTGAATCCCAACCAGTTCGAGGGACACCGACTTCGGCTCGCTGCATGTGTTTTTGGTTATAATTTAAATGAGAACGATCGCTAAATGATCTCATTCCCGTCTCGTTTTTTTTTCGAAACCGAAGAGGCTGTGGGAAGATCTGCGTCCTCTCCTCGCCGAGGCTCGATGATCCTCAGCGCAACGAAGTGCTCCATGCTGTGCCACATGGCATGCGGATCACTCTTGGCGCTATGTTCAGGGAAAATAGGAGCTTTAGAAGAATTATTTTCTGGATCCAGTTTGAATTTTGGATGATTGGTATATCGATTAATGCTAATAATAAGACTATTTCCACAGCAAAATTATTATAAATATATAGATACATGATATGTATGCATAATATGAAGATTTATTACCTTAGAAAGTATATCTTTTCATTACACGATTTCAAAAGTCAATAATTACCCATAGCATCTAGAAGGATCTTCGGTATCGATTAAAATCGATCTCTTTTAGTATTGTCCATGGTGCTTATCGATTAAATACATGATTAAATTCACACGTTTTAGTGAAAAAAAATATATATAGATATATAGATTTAAAGATTTAATAATTTTATTTACATGCATTCCATTCAAAAAAATCGATATGTCTTAAATAGTTTTTATCGATAAAAATATATACTTTTAAATGTGCAATTAATCCACAAAAGTTTATAATTTTATAAACATTGTGAATAATCAATAATCGATCGAATAAGTTGTATTGATTTTATTTTATATACACGATTGCCGCCAGAAATAATAATTGCATATACATAGTTGATTTCATAAAAATGTATCATTTTATTTTGACTATTCTAACACTAAATAATCGATAATCAATCATAAAATTTTATTGATAAAAGAAAATCAGTTAGTTTGCACGATTCCCGACGGAAATAATCGATATTCAATATAGTAGTGGTCCAGGGGACCTAAGACTGTGGCCCTTGCAATTACCATGGGGCTACTGCCCAATTATCGGGCATCGCGAGGGAGAGAAGAACCCCTTTTGGGGCCCGGCGAACGTGTCAGTGGCTCTGGCAGAAGCAGAAGGAGAAGATTACAGCCCGTTGACATAGGGCCCCGGCTAAGAGAGTTGGGATTAATCAATTGCCCTGCAATTATTGGGGCCTGCCTGTCAGCTCGGCCGAGGAGGAGCAGGAGGTGGGGACCATGGAGCATGGAGCATGGAGCATGGAGCGAGGCCGTACAAAGCCTAATGGCCGTAATGAATGGATTAAGCCAGCGTTTACGCAAACGCGTTGATATTTCCTCTGACCAAACAAAATATAAATCGAGCCAACTACACGGGACCTGTCCGACCAGGAGGACTCCTCCGCGGGCGGAGGGTCGGCGGCGTCGCAATTTGCATGCTCTTATGTTACCTGGACGCGGCTCTGGCCCGGCATCTACTTAATTTCAAGTTGTCCGCGGAAAAACTTAAGCATATTTAACCGCATGTCGCTGATTTTAATGGGGGGAGAGAGCAGAGCTCCAAGATTTGGGTAGGGGCACCCAGCTCCGACGGCTCCTCCCTCTCCTGCTCCCCTCCGGCCTGTCCGGCTTGTTCTCCAGTCTCATTTCGTGGCGACGCTCACGCATATTCCGCATATGCAGACGACGCACGACGGGATGCAGGCGCCACTTGGCCAGTTGGTGAGATCGGTGGAGGTGGCCCCTGCGAGAGGGAGAGCCAGGTAAATGCTAACCGCCGAGGAATGCCAATGCCCTCGCCATTGCAGCCAGCTGACCTTTGCACATGCCACAAGAGCCGGGCTGAGCCGGGTTAACTCAGGGGGATAAGGCAAGGAATCAGGAGCACATATATGTGCATATATACATACGTATCTGTAGACAAGCGCCAGGCCAGAGCGCGGCTGTCTTCATCGGTTTGGAGCTGAACAACACAATCCCCTGTCAGCGGGGCCATCATATCGAATGACAAACTCCAGTGCACAATGGCTTAAGGTTCTCTTTCCCTCCGACCCAACCAGTGCTGAGAATTTGTTGTCTTATTCTCTAGGTCTCCAAGAAAAAAGTGGAGAATTAATGAAGAACTTATGTCTACGCTTTGTAGAGAATATTTCATAATATTTATAGTATTTTCTTCGTTATTTATCGTACATAGAATATTTTTTGAAATTAAAACTAAATCCCTTGAGCCCAGAAAGTTCACTGATATTTTTCCGATCTTTAAACCTCTCTTTTTCCTCTCTGCACTGGAAAATGCTATCCAAGGGGTAGGAGAGAGGCTGCTGAAATGGGTTTCAAAAGGGGTTTCTTACGTACATTCAGGGATTATCTGGGCTCGGCCAGTTCAATCGGAAAATGATCGATGAGCGATGAGCCATGGCAAGGTGCATCTTTGTTTGGCCTAATTAAGCCGCGTCTCAGTCCTTTCTTCACTCCGCCATTCATTATGGAGCCCCAAAGCCATGAGAGATCGGGGGAAATGTCACTGAGCAGGGCTCCATTGAGGTAACCCGATGGGACATGCACGCCAGGTAATCTCAGGTACTCTGACAAAAAAAAAACGATCGTGTGTGGTGGTTTTTGGGAATGTATACAGATTTTTCTATGATTTTGATAGTTTTTTTAGTTTTTTTTTATAGGTTTTTTTTAGTTTTTTTTTTTAGTTTTTTTTTTTAGTTTTTTTTTTAGTTTTTTTTTTAGTTTTTTCGATGTCAAAGCAAAGATATTTTGTGACAAGTTGTATCGATAAAAAATCGATTTAAATAAAGTAATTATGCGTGTTATCATATGTAAACTTATTAAAATGTTAAGGTTTCTTTGATTTAGAAATGTTTAAGAATATAATTTAGAAATTTCCAAAAACGAATTCTGTGACAAAAAAATTAAATTTTGAAATGTAAGATTAAGTTATTTAACTGAAAACAAAGCACAACTGTACCAAACAGCCTGCTGGACTTGGCTTTTGATCTGGCATTGAATTGAGTCTCAATAAGGGTACTTAATACATAATATAAAATTTATTTGAAATCAAATTCAAATTACAAGTAAACCACTTGTAAAAAACAATTGAACCCCAACAAATAGCTGAAGTTTTTCGCTGTAATTTCCTGTTAAAGTTGTAGAATTTGCTGGAAGGAAGCTGACACAACCTGGCCATATCTTGTCCTTTCATCTCCGGATAAATGAACTTGTCCCCGTCAAAGTGTCGGCCGTGCGAAAGCGCCACGAAGTGTATAAAGTAAGGGGTGACTCCGGGAATGGTCAGGGGAAAGGACGAGGGCGCGGACAGGAGGGGGTCAGAGTGTCGTGTAGGAACAGCAGAACCAACAGCAGCAGCTGCTGGCGGAGGAAAAGGGATGTAGCCTGCCAGCGATTGCAATCTCTGTGCTGCAGTTGTCGCTTCTGTGTTTGCTGCTGCTCCTTGTTCTCCTTTTCCTCCTTTTCCCCCAGCTCTGGCTTAATTTTCCGCCATTTGGTCATTTTGGAGCTGAACCGCAGAACCACAAAGCGTATGTGAGAGCACTGGAAATAATATACGAGTAACAGTATTTAATAAATATGTTTAGGAGATAAAAATTACCTACAGTTATGGAGTATATACCAGGATTACGGGATATATTACATAGATCTTGGGTTATAATATTCAAACTTAAGGCTTAAGATAGACTCTTGTAGTATTTCTCTCCGTGCCGAAGCAGGGAGGGATTGAAGGTGGAGATCTCGTGCATCTGATAAACGAGAAGCCTCCACAGAATCCGAGATGAAGTCGTTTTTTTTTGGGAGAATCGTACGGCGACACACTCGCAACATACACAATTTAATTAAAGACGCGACTACCGGGCAATCGGTGAGGTTGGGAATCGGTAAAAGTATCGCCGCCGATCGATAACTAACACGCATAAAAATCCTGCACATCGATCGCTGATAGAGCTATATGCAACCGATATACACACACAGCATAAAGAAGCTACCACGCTGACCTTGAGCGCTAATGAAGACCTCTCTCTTAGGGCTGTCCTGGTCTCCTGTTGCATAATTCATTTCCAATTTATATGCCATAAAAGCGATAATGGCCGCAATTAAGTTCGTGTTCCTTTGATAATTTTCCACATTTACGCGGCCATTAAAATGATTCCAGCCGCATTTTTCAGCCCCTCAATGTGGTGTGTTGCCTATCAGCAGCTCCTCTCCATCTCCATCTCCATCACCATTTCCATTTCCATATCCATGTCCATTCCCATTCCCATACCCCCTCGGACAGGCTCCATTTCGGGGCTTATCGGAGCAGAAGAAAGAGCCCAGAGCCCAGAGAGTGTCCAAGTCCGACTCCTACCCCGAGGTGTTAATTAGCATTATCTTAATGCACGTTCCGGCACACAGTTCAAATTGAATTATACATAATAATTTGTCCGCCGCTCTTTAAAGTGCAACTTAATGTTCGAGCGGACAGGCCATTGCCAAGTCTAGTATAAGTGGTGACCCCGGCGGAATGAGGCCCCACCCAGGAACCACAAAAAATATGGTGGACTGGACGAGGCCTGGATGTGAAGTCCAACAAGCTCGTGTTAAACGCTCATTAATCACATTAGATATGCATTAATTCGGTAAGGAATCCCGAGATATGGCGTGCAGGAAAAAAGAAAGGGAGCCTGTGGTGGGAGTTAGATAAATTGAGACTTCTTCCATTTCTTAGAGGATATTTTCCCGGGAAAATTAATAATCTAGAGCTGATATAACTTGGTTCTGAGGGGTTTTCAATTCAAAGAGAAGGGTCTATAGAGTAAGAAAAGAAACCTAAGAGCCAAAGAGCTTTGCTTTTGGTACATTTTTCAAAATGTTAAAACTATTCTTCGATATCCTTTCAACTTCGTTTGTTTTCGTATATTCAAAAAAGAATATAATGTTAGTTTTATTAAAAAATTCGGGATATAAATAATAGCTTTAAGGTAGTTTATTTTCACAATAAAGTAACATAATAGAAAATTTCATGACTAAGATTGGGTTCTCCATGTAATTGAGTTCAAAAATGGTGTAAAAAAAACTTCTAAAATAATTGTAGAAATATTTATAAGTAGAATTTCGATACCTTACCAAACCCCTCAATCTTTTTCTAAAACACTCAAATTTTCTCCCTTAAATCTTAGTTAAATTAAAGTTTTCCCTGTTAATACCTTAGCTCTTAGTCCCAAACATTGGGGTCACCATTTCTGCCGGAAAAAGTCACCAAATCAATAGTTTTAATCTGCGAGCTGAGCTCCAAAAGTTTCCACCCCTCTGTCGTGTCTGGGGTCCCCCATTACCCGGTCTGATATCCCAAAAATCCCCCCCAATAACTCAGTTAGCCAGCCAACCGTGTCCACCCACAACCGGAGGGACAGGAACAACACCCCCGAAGAGGCACGGAGCCGGAGAGCCAAAACAAACAAACGCAAGGGCAGCTGTATGGGTGCTTATCTGTGTGGGAGCGGCAGTGCCCGGGCGCATGTGTGCGAGTGCGCGAGAGAGCCAAGGAAGAGGGCGGAGCCAATGAGAGACGCGGGGTGGTTTAATGCCGGACTAAACCAAACAAAAACAAAAATATAGCCGCCAAGATCAACACAGCAGACAAGGCGAGAAGTGTTTTATGCACTTTACACTCCGAAAAAATAAAAAGGTAATTAAAATGATGGAATTAAATATGAGAGGGCATTCTTTAAGTTTTTATTATCTAGATTAAAATGGGAACTTTAGGTATTAAACTGTTAAGAAATCTAATCTTTCCAAGATATTTCTATTACATGTGTATATATATTAATTTATTCACAACAATAACATTTCCTTAATGTTACAATATTCAAAATAATGTTTTTTATCAAAACTATCACCATTGTTTCTCTGAGTGCATGCCGGCTAGAGAGAGCACAGCACAGGCGAAAGGTGAGAGCGCGAGCTCCAGCCATGATTGCTTGGGGGCGAGAGAGAGAGCGAGAGCACACGAGTTGGCCAGAGCGCGTGGCGAGGGCTGTCTCGCTCGCACCCGGCAGGGGGAGCCGGCAGCGACAGCGAAGCCGGCCGCGGCAGAGGAGGCGGCGGCGGCCGCACCGGCAGAGACACTTTTCTTGCGGTGCGAACGCCATGCGGAATCAGTCAATGTTCAGTTGACGGCGCGAAAAGACGCAAAAGGGGAGAAGGAAGCGGAGAAACGGAGAGAACAGAAAGAAAGCCCAATAAACTGTAACGTGAAAAGCGAAGAAAAGCGCCAAGAGCCAAGCTTAAAGTTGGGAATTCTAAGCCGAGTGCCGTCCGTCGTTCGCCGTTCCTTGTGCCCCTCTCGCCTGCATTCTTTTTTGTTGTGTGCGTGTGCGTGTGTGTGTGGTGTGGTGACCGGTGACCCCCATGTGTGCCCCTAGGTAATGAGTGCAAAGAGCAGTTACCCAGAGCAGCAGCCAGCAGAGACTAAGCCGTAGGAGCAGCAGTTGCCGCCGCCGGGATCGGTATCCGGATCGGGACATTCAGAGAACCATGCTAGTGCCGTCGGACATGATCGCGGCACAGTCCAAGATGGTCTACCAGATGAACAAGTATTGCGCGGACCGGGTCCAGGTGCGCAAGGCGCAGATCCACAAGCAGATCCAGGAGGTGTGCCGCATCGTCCAGGACGTGCTCAAGGAGGTGGAGGTGCAGGAGCCGCGCTTCATCTCCTCGCTGAACGACTACAACGGCCGCTTCGAGGGCCTCGAGGTCATCTCGCCCACGGAGTTCGAGATCATCATCTACCTCAACCAGATGGGCGTCCTCAATTTCGTGGACGACGGCACCTTGCCGGGCTGCGCTGTCCTCAAGCTGAGCGACGGCCGGAAGCGCTCCATGTCCCTCTGGGTGGAGTTCATCACGGCCAGCGGCTATTTGTCGGCCAGGAAGATCCGCTCCCGCTTCCAGACCCTGGTGGCGCAGGCGTGCGACAAGTGCGCCTACCGCGACATCGTCAAGATGATCGCCGACACCACGGAGGTGAAGCTGCGCATCCGGGAGCGCATCATTGTCCAGATCACGCCCGCCTTCAAGTGCGCCGGCCTCTGGCCGCGCTCCGCCTCCCATTGGCCCCTGCCCGGGATACCCTGGCCGCATCCCAACATCGTGGCGGAGGTCAAGACCGAGGGCTTCGACATGCTCTCCAAGGAGTGCATCGCCCTGCAGGGCAAGAACTCGGCCATGGAGGGCGACGCCTGGGTGCTCAGCTTCACCGATGCCGAGAACCGGCTGCTGCAAGGTGAGTTCCATTTGCCGTCGGCATTTCACGTTAAATTGTCGCTAAAAGTAGGGAAAAGTTTGTGGAAAATATGGGTCATACTGATCAATTTGGAGTAAGGGATATCATAGAACTTGGATTCCGTTCGGTTTGGGAAATAAGCTAGGAGTTGGTATATACATTTATTCCCAATATATTTCGATATCAATTCTCAGAACATGTACTTCCAAAAGGAACTCATCTGGTAAAGCTTGTTTACCATATCAAGGCATTCGTATTAGATATTATATAGACCTTAACTTTAAGCTAGGAGTGTCCTTAAAGGATATAGTATACATATACGTATATATTTTTTAAAACCCTTTAGGATGGAGCAGTACCTTTTCAAGAACTGTTCTTAAGAAACCCAGCTTTACCACCAAGTATTAAAAATTATATTTCAATTGATCTATTCCAAGTAGTATCCAATCTATTCCACATCCAATAAATGAAATAATTTTGTAATATTTTTTTAGAACATTTTAAAGTATTAGGTGAAATAATTCAAACTTGGGAAAAGACAACTGTTATAAATTCAAAACCTGTTATAATTTAATTGATTTTTTTTAAATAATATCAACTATATTAACTATTGTTTTAATTGATCTTTATATATTTTCAACAGTATTTAAAAAATTAAACAATTCCTTAGCTTAATAAAATAAGTCAATGAAATAATTTAAATATAATAATAGACAACGTTATAACTATTATACCTGCTATAACAATTATAATTGCTAGATCTAGACTGTGTTTTTTCCCAGTGCCGAATGAGTAGCTCCCGTATTTCGGACATGTTTGCGTAGTATTCCCAGTGAGTCCCCCAATCAGTAATCAGTGACACACTTAAACTGAATTGATTTATTCCCATCAAATCAGCGACTTGGTCTCGATACGCCCGTAATTGGTTGTAAATTAACCGCCATTCGGGGACGCCGTATAAATTACGGAGATCGTTAAGCCAGATTTGAATGGAAGAAGAATGGTTGTGCTAGGTGAAAATTCCATTTTGGGGCATAAAAATGTCTATATCAAAGAGCTCTTGAGGTTAGTGAAATATCAACTACCTATGGACTTATGTTTTTGATATATCTAAAGAATATATTTCTAATTGGAGGTTTTCTTTATAGATGTAATGTAGGATATTATATAGGTTTAAAGATTATATCAATTTGTTTTTGGGTTGATTATACCATTTTTTGGGTTAGATTTTTATATTAATGATAGATTGTTAGTATTAAATGCATTACAAATTAAATGAAACCTCCTTTAAAATAGACTTCTTGAGATTCTCAGGGGATCTAGAACTCATCTAGAAGAAAGGAAATAAAACATTTGGATATCCTTCGTTGAACAAAACTCTTCTCTAAGCTATACCCCTGAGAATTTGCATAGCTTGGGGGAAAAACTGTATAGCAGTTTCAATTAGGCAGCGCGATAACAGGCATCGTCGCGATCGATGATTACTGATCGGTGATCGGTGATCGGCGGGGTCTGACTCGACGACTGCCCAACGAGACATCCGATTATCGGCTCCCGATATGATGTGAGATACGAGCCAGCGACGCCCGGCTGGCTACGATCATAAATCTGGCATCCGATCACTGGGGGGGTTACTGCCACGGAGAGGTGGCTCCAAACCGAGACTCCGGGCTAGGTCTGGAGGTGCTCCGAACTCCATACTCCGTCCTCGGTTCTCCGTTACCAGTTCTCAGTGTTTCTTTTTGGTCGCGACAACGCACACAAATCTGCTGATCCCCGAGAGATAAGCGCAGTCTCGCGGTAGTCGCAGTCCTCAGTCGCAGTCCCTGGTCCCAGTTTCGGCCTCAGTCGCTAGACTGCTAGTTGGTCGGACTTGCGGCCAACGGAAAACGGGTTTCCACATGAACAATGCCAATGGCTGGGCCATAAATAAATTTCTAAACGATTTTATAAATATTTTAAATCTCGGCGATTAGATAAAGTCAACAAATAAATAAAACAACAGCGGGCCAGGCATGAGATGACACACAGAAACCAACCAGAAAAAGGGTAAATAGGGGGAGAGGGATACGTAGCAGGAGGGACAGAAAGAAAGAAGAAAGAGCAACCAAAAGCTGGGAGATGAGAGCCAAAAACAAAACAAACACGAAAATTAAGCCAAAAACCAAGTCTGAGACAGAGCCAGACTCAGACTCAGAGCCAGAGTTGGAGACAGATACCAGAAACCAAAAACCAAAACCAAATCGAAATCAATTCTAAGGCCCTGACAACGATCTCCGATTCCGACTGCCGATCGATATTGATACCCGGCATGTTCCCCCGCGTGTTTGTCATTTAATTTAATGCCGGAGAGAGACTCTGACTAACTTTCCTCGCTTTGTCTTGTGGGGGATCCATGCCGGGGGTATCCATATCGCATGGTGGCTATAATTAGCCCTGTCACTTGCCCCGAATTACCGTCCTCCCACTTGACACGGACTCGGCCGCGGACGGACCTCTCGAGTGCCCCGATTCGCAGTGCCAATATTGTGGCAATATCGTTCAATATTGATTAGCCGAAATGCGTGGGGAGGAACCCGGAGCGGAGCTAGACGTGATTATCGGCCCCGGAGCCGAGATTAGCCCGCCGTGACACCGTGCCAACGTAGCCATGATTTATGTGCTCCCAAGGCACTCGGCCGTAATAAATTAGGAATCGGATCGGCCGGACATATGTGTACGTATATAGCTCTCGGAGGAGAGTCTTGAAGCCAAAACATAAGTACTCGCGTCCAAATGGTTGATCAATCAAAGTCGAGCCAGAAAGAGGGTTACAGCTGGGCCCAAGTGGTCTCGAAAGAGTTATATTTAGATAAGTTCTCAGAGGAAGACGATAAATAGGCAACGCTATCGATATCGAGTAAATAAGATTAGGTAAATCGAGTAAGCTCGAGGCTTTAGATCAGCAGCAGGTATCATTGCTCTTAGTTCTAAGTCTGAAGAGCTCAAAATGCTATTTATCTAGATCGATACCAAGTACAGCATATCGGAGATATTGAAAAATCGATAACTATGTGGGTGGGTACGTGGGTACTATAATAATTTCTAATAAATTCAGGAAATTGAAGAGCTGAAGAGCTCCAATTTCTCTTTAGTTCTCCAACAAAGTCGATAAATTTATAACGATATCGATGCCAAGTGAAGCATATTAATAACTATAAATTCAATGTAATATTTTACGTTCACATACAGACCATTTTTAATATTTTATCTAAGCTGTAGCTCCTTGATGTATAGATCCTTGAACTATAAATTATTAACTATATCGATACAATAGATTTATCAGCGATTTCTTCGATATACACATTCTTAGAACCTTGTTAGGACCCAGCAGACATTAGTCATGCCAAACACTATTGTTGAAAGCCTCTTAAATATATTTAATCAATGTCAATTAAGTGGAAACCCAGCATATCTTTGATCTTAAAAAGGCTTAGGTTCGTTTACTGGATGAGTCAGTTGAAAGGCACAAGCTTTGGAGTAGGCAAAACACTTACCGAAATGTATAGAGAGCGATGTACTTGAGATAGATGGAGTACTAATGACCAAACCCATCGATCAGTTAGTGTTTACGTATCTGACAAAGAATGAACGAAGCTATATGGCTCTGTCAATATCATTTCCCTTCAATACGGGTTGAAAACAGAGTGATACATGGATCCCCAGGCATTATATGGAATTCAAGTAATACCTTGTTATCCTTTTAAGGTAGTTTAAATAATTAAATTCTGCTTTGGTTTGATAGAGCTTATACATTTAATTAATTCTTCTAAAATGTAGAATATAGTTTGTACAGATATAAGGAAATATATATAGTATTAATTGATATAAAAGATCGGTTTATTCAGAGGAATTACTACTTTTTAAAAGAAATATTCCAATAAGGAAGTTAATATGCCATATTTTGACTTTAATACTTATTGAAATTATATAAAATGTAGTATGTGAACAGGAATTCAAAGTATTTACATTCTTATAATAGGAATAGGAAATCTTTATGTATAGGAAATCTTTACTCTCTTCAAACTTACCTTTAAACTGTAATTATACCCTTAAAACTAACCTTGAAGAAGTGGTATTTCTTAGTAACTCATTTTAAATTCCGATTCTTTAAATCATCAATTCCAGGAGCTAGTCGCCGCCGCTGCCTGAGCATCCTGAAGACCCTGCGCGACCGGCACCTGGACCTGCCCGGCAACCCGGTGACATCGTACCACCTGAAGACCCTGCTCCTGTACGAGTGCGAGAAGCATCCGCGCGAGATGGAGTGGGAGGAGAACTGCATCGCGGACAGGATCAATGGCATCTTCCTGCAGCTGATCTCCTGCCTGCAGTGCCGCCGCTGTCCGCACTACTTCCTGCCCAACATGGATCTGTTCAAGGGCAAGTCGCCCGGCGCCCTCGAGAACGCGGCCAAGCAGGTCTGGCGGCTGACGCGGATCATGCTGACCAATGTCCGTTGCCTGGAGGAGCTGTAGGAGCGAGGAGTCCGTGCCTCCGAAGATCTGTGCCAGCTGCAGGGGGCAGAGCACCGGGGGGGTTTGCCTTTAAGTTGCCTTTTTTTTGGTTAGTCTGTTTTTTTTTTTCGTTTCTTGGGGTTTTCTGGGTCTCTTCGAGACGCAGTCGGAGGAGCACAGATCGGATCGGAGGAGAAGCCGGAGCCGGAGCAGGAGCAGTGAAATTGCAACCCAAATACTATTTGATATTTCGCTAGATCGTAACTTAAGTTTAGGTGCTTTCGAAAAGTATACGCCGCTTACAGAGTTTCCTATAATTAGAGCCTACCTATAGCCTATAGAGCCGAGTGCTGCCCACGTAGATCGCATAACGCACAAGAGAGTTGGGGTTACGTATACGTAATGTATCCGTTTTTTTTACAATTTTTTTGGTCCATTGCGAGAGCAAAATTAGCAAAATTAGCAATAAGTCCCAGCAACTGATTGAGGAATATTTCCCCGATGGGTTCTAAATTATTTATTCTATGTTTTTGCCTTCTTCTTGTGAGTTTAGTCAATAAAACGTAAGTTTTTCAATGAAATTGTCTGCCTTGAATGCTGTTTAAATTTATAATAATGCAAGGTAAGTACAAATACTTGTGTATAGATTCCCGGTTCATATTACTTCTCTATTAGGACCTTATATAGCGCCTGTCAGAGCCTGCCCCTGGGCAGCCTCTCTTCTGTCGATCATTTCTGCGGACCCTTTGATGTCCCACCGCCGGCATATAACTATATATATTCTATACGTATATATTGATAGACTTCGATTGGGGAAAATGTCAGCGAATGACATTTGGCTCGCAGAACGGGCTGACATGCGGCGCATTTTAATTGCGAATTAACAGCGATTCCGCGGACAGCTAACAATCCCCATAAAGTGGCCACAATTTGTGTTGCAGAGGGACTGCCGGCCACCGGAGAGGGCTATATCTTCGGCATCGATCGGTATATGGTATTTCGATCACGTGTCGGTCTCGGTTTCGGTTTCGAGCATTCAAATTAAACTTTATGTCACTCATAAATTAAGTAACTCGACTCGTGTGTGTGTGTGCCTCGTCTCTGATGTTACTTCTTGTGTCTTATTATTTTAATTTGCTTTCGGAGCTTTTGCGGCTTTTTGCATTATTTTTAGCCGTAATTTATACATTAGTGTGGTCTCTGTGATTTATGCCCGTGCGGCTTTTGTATTTTATAGTTGTAAATTACCCGGAAAATGACAATTGCAGAGACATGACAGGGGATGAGTTGAGGGAGGGGATAGACGCACCGGGGAATACCCTGGAAGGGTATGCAAAATTAACAAAATTAGGTTTAAGTTTATATTTGACTTAGAAAATAAATTAGTCTGTAATAGGGGTGCCGAAAGCCCTGATTCACAGGTAAGATAACAGCAAAGATATATTCAACTCCCATCAAAATTTGAGTAGCTCTGAAATGATATATCTTAATAATAAAATGTATGAGCTAAATTGGTATGAATATCTATAGAAGTATTGACTTAAATTACAAAATAAATTCATATATTAAAAACTTTAAAATGTTAGATAGGTATAGCAAAAAAACAAGCTTCATTTTTACATAGAAAAAAAGTAAATTCAACTCCAAGTAAAGTTTGAATAGCTCTGAAATTATATATTTTAATGATTAAATGTATGAGCTTAATAGGTATAAATATCTATAAAAAGTATTGATTTAAACTAAAAAAAAATTTATTAATTTAAAGCTCAGAATGTAAGATATTCATAGGATCAAATAGAGCTTCATTTTTAAATAGAAAACTCCTGGTAGAGTTCTCTGAAATGATATATCCAAAGTAGGCACGTGGGCGGTGTCTTGGTTTTTGCCATTTATGTGGCTTTTGGATCGCCACGATTATTCAGTTGAAATTCGATTCGAATTGGTTTTATTATTATTTGATTTTTTGGCCGGATCGATCGGGTTGTTAACCGCCTAGTTGCGCTTTTAATGAGTTGTGCTTTATTGGCTTTGATTTGCATTTTAATGTGCCTGGTTCCGAATTTATTATTTGTTTGTGTTCTGTTTCAGCTTTGTGTTGTATGTATATTTTTCCTTTTGCTTTAGATTCGTTTTTGTTTCATATTCTTTTTTGTTATATTCTTTTTTGTCATATTCTTTTTTGTTTATTTATTTTTGATGTGCCGCCTTCCCACACAAATTAAACCATAATTAATAAATGATAATTTGGGCAATCGGTTCTAGCCGGCATTCCCCTTCCTGATCTCGCCGAATTCCATTTCCATTTCCATGCAATTTATATTCATTTTAATGGCCGCAAAAGCAAATTTTATGAACCCCTCATAATCACATTTTAAACACACAATTTGTTCTGGCCCCACTCACTCGAAATAATTAAGGAATATTCATTTTTTTCACAAGAATCTTGCAAGTCTTTGTACATTTTTGAACTCTCTTTCCAAGGGGGACTTGTAAGCTTGATTATTATTATACAATAAATATTATTAAATTTAAGTAAATTTAAGATGAATTTCAGAGTACAAGGAGAGTCCTTAATAATGACCTGCTTATTTTACAAAATTTTTCTTAAAGAAAAAGTTAAAAAAAAAAATAAGATACCATTGCGTGACAAATCCTGAGGAATACACCTGGAGTATATGTATTTATACATTTATTTAGAGAGAGAATGAAGTCTGGGCTTAAGTCCCTTCTGTCTTGGAATTGGCGGCGATTTCCGCACGCCTGTCAGCCAGCTTGTTGGCATCCCTCATCCTCATCCAGAGCCAGATCCCGATCCAGGCACTCCTCCTGCCCCGCTCCTCCGCTCCTTGGCTGGGCAAATCAAAACAAATGTTTTATTTAAATGGTTAATTTGACCGGGGAGCAGCATCTGTGCCATGCGGCCAAATGAGCAGCTTACAAGGAGATGATGAGGCCCGAGGTACACAAATGGCTGCCAAATCGTGAGAATTGCATTTGGAATGCCACCACCGCCGAGTGAATGGGGATCGCTTCAGGAGGAGGATGAGGAGGGAGATCTCTGGCGAGCAAAGCTTGGCAGGGGATTTTAATTTGCTGGCTTCAATCAAACTCAAGGCAGGAGGAGCAGGAGGAGCAAGGAGGAGCAGGAGGAGCAGGGAGGAGCTGGGAGCAGCAGGGAGCAACAGGGAGCAGCAGCAGGAGCAGGAGGAGCAGAAGGAGCAGGAGGAGCAGAAGGAGCAGAGAGAAGCTGGGAGCAGCAGGAGGAACTGGAGGAGCAGGAGGAGCAGGAGGAGCAGGGAGCATCAGGGAGTATCAGGGAGCAGCAGGGAGCAGGAGGAAGAGACTGAGGCCAGGGAGGCAGTGCATTAAACCCTCAAATAGGCTGCAGCCGGGAATAAGCTGGGAGGTGAGTACACTGGGAAAATAGGTGAGTTTCTGCTTAAAAATTAAATAAAATACTATATAAAAAGCATGTTTAATAATACAAAATATAAGAAGAAACTCAAATCAATTAAATAAATGAATTTAAGGTTTAGAAGGTCCTCTTAAAACTCATTTATTTAATTTACAATTTATTAAATTTAATTTCCCATACTATCATATATATTCACTGGTTTATTTCTTACAATATTCAACCCTTGAACAATATTTTTTTCGAGTGTTTTCAGCTGCGAGGATCACGCGAGAATTTTTTGGATTAAAGGGAAAGAGGGTAGGAGCAGGACCAGAAGGAGAAGAAGCAGAAGGAGATGGAGGACGAGGCCAACCGACGGCGCTAGCCACTTAGCATAAACGGAAGACGGACGCGGACCTGCAGTTCCCGAGGAACCACTTCTAAGCCCACATCTGCACTGGCCACATGCACATCCCCAGCCCGATCCCCAGCCCGTTCCCGTTCCCATTGCCAATCCAGATCCCCTTCCCCTTCCCCATTCCCATCCAGAGCCCGTTCGAGGCCAAGGCGAAGCGAAGTGAGCCACGACCTGTGTGGCCGCTGCATCAAGGTAACAAGCTGTAATTAGAGCCTCTTAGCCTGTCATCGCCAGCGTGCTTGATTATAGCCTTTTGACAAAAAGTAAATATTAATTTAATACGTTCGAGGGAGGCAGGGAGGCGGCAGCAAGGCAGGAGGCAGCGCCGCAAGGCAGCTTCCCTTGGACTCCGACTCCAAGTCCGACTCCGACTCCGACTCTGGCTGGAACTGCAGCTCCTCCTCCTTGTCGCTGAATCCTTTTTGGCGGCTGCTAAATTTCACCTGAACCAGGTATTTTACATTTACAGGTGATAGATAGTGGGGAGACCTTGGAGCTGGGTTCCGCTCGAACCAGTGATTACTTAGGGTGGGGCTGGGCTAGCTACTTAATAGGTATAAATGGTTTTGATTTATATTTTAAAAGCAGGAGTTTATTTTCACTTGATATTTAAGCTATGAATCTATATTCGGGAAAAAGTACTAATCGATAAACCGATGAAAATATCAAAAAACAATGTGCTACCAGTATGGTCAAATTTGATATATCGAAATTCCTAATATCATAAAGCGATATTAGTGCTTTAAATAAAGGTATTTCCTCTACATTTAGTTTATTATTATATTTTTTTCTTAGGTTTTTAAGCCAGGCATCTATTAAATACTATGTTATCGATACAAATTTTAAGGTCAATGTTATATCGAAAATATTGCCATGTTTGATATATCGAAATTTGAAATATTAAGAAACAACGAAGAATACCTAATGTCTATATTATCGATATTAATGGTATGATTTTATTACACTTTTAGTGTAGAAATCTTTTTTCTTTGGTATTTGATCTAGGGTTGTATGTATATCGAGAAGACAAATATATCGAAACATATCTTATGTACATTAAAAAATCTATTTAATAGATAGTATTCTATTAAATATACTTGATATATTTTCTAATCGATTATATGGTTAGGTTTATGTAACAAAATAAAGGTTAAGAGGACATTCGTAAGTTTATAGCACATACATAGATTTATCACGCATCCAAATACTTATTTTTATATCAATTTAAGGGACATATTTTCACTTAATCGCAGATATATGCATTGATCACACTACAAGATACCTATTTATATATCGGACTCCTAATTAAAGATCGTTACAGAATCGACATGAATATCCATATTAGCTATCAGTCCTTATCAAAGACAGTATTTGCTGTTAGTGTTTCATAATAAACAGTATTAAATAAGTGCAATAATAATTAATTACTATATTATTAATACCTCTAATTATTTCCCCAACTTGTAAGTAAGTCCCAAAAACTCATTAGAATTGAACTTCTATAAAAAGTAACCCATAAACAAGTACCTTATATCCATATCATGCACATATTTCGCTTTTTATACCTCAAATGAACGGCTACCAGTGGTAATTTCCCGGAAACCCCATCGCATGCATTGCACTCACCGATCGACCCGGCTAATCCCGGCTATAGCCAACTATCAATTAACATGAGAGACCGAAAACCCAAGGCTGGGCCAACACCGCAGCCCGGTTGCCAGTTACTGAACCAAAAACCGAGCCTCCTCACGTCGCCGGACGCCCTTTTCTGGGCCAAAAACAATGGGTTCAAACGGGCTGCGCTTCGGTGGAAAACAAAAAGCGGCCCTAAATCAATCACGGCCAGCGACATGTCAACAGTTTGGGAGGGGGATTAGGAGGCGGGAGAAGGATCCTCTGGTTCTGGGGGGACGACGACGACGACGACGACGACGACTGCGAGGCGACTCCCGCGCCCAGGCGAAATGTCAACGTGATCGTGGGCATCTTGAAAAGGGCCGCCGTTGCGCATATATTGGCCGAAAAAAAAGAAAACCAAAACCAGAGAAACCAGAAAGCCCAAGGAACGTGGCATCGAGTACCGGGGAGTACCCAGTACCGATACCGATCCTCCACAGAGCTCTCTTTCGTTTTCGGAGGCCCCTGTGTGCGCGTGATATCTGAACTACGAAATTGAGATCGATTCCCGGGTACGTGCCTGCAATGTGAATCGAGGTCCAAGCTCCGAGCTCCGAGCTCCGAGGGCCAATGCCCAGCCCTTCGATGTAACGATAAATTATGATATTATTTGAAATTAATGTTAAGTAAAATGACATCAGTGGGTCTCAGTGCCGGCCTCTGCAGCACTTGTCGCCGAGAGATCGCTGCATTCGTCGCAATTAATATTCCCATCAGTCCCCGGCGGAACACATGTCGGCGAGTCCATGCCCTCTCGGGCGGGTAAAAAGCGACCGAAGGTTGGATATATACTATATTGGGGATCGCGGATCGTGTCGCTGATTTGTTCGCTGTCATAATTCAATAAAGTAGTCAAAAGTCAGCCCTGGAGGGAGGCCAGCAAAAAGTAGCCTCTCCATATCCAGTCTCTTTTGTTGGCGTATCCCTGACCCATCTCCGCCATTCTGTCCCGGGTTAATGGCCATAAACGCAAATCCGCTTAGCACTGCACCAGGTTGCACTGAGTCCGGTCTGCTTATTAATTCATCAGGTGTCTCCACGGCGCTGTGGGGCATGGGAGGGGCCAGAACTGATTGGGAATTTCAACAGCTCTTTTTCTGAGTAATTGTTTTAAGGATATTACGAAGCTCAAAAACTATATATAAAATATCTGGATAAGTATAAAACCTGTTTTTGAAATAAATTTCCTTTAAAGGTTGTAAATACATTATGTTAGTAGATCTCACCAACTAATTAGTTGGGAATTATGAGCGAAACTGTTTTAATAACAGAAATATAAGTTATTTTTCAGTATGCGACCTTAGCTTTTTAAATATTTAAGGATTTATAAACAGAAATATAGATATAAGGCGAAAATCTCCTGGTACAAAACAATATTTGTTAACTTTCAAAGGCTAAATAGTGTATGTAAAGGGTTGCCGTACTAAGTAGTTGGGAATTATAAGCCAAACATTTTGAATAACTGAAAGAGAAAAGAAATAAAATACAAAGACGTTGCAATTTCTAGGACCATGATCTTGAATATTTTTAATATAAGCTCTTTTATTTGCAAAAATATAATATTTTTAAAAATCTCCAAGCTAGAGATAGTATCCAAAGGGTTATCCAACTAAAGACTTGGGAATTTTAAGAGCGATATCTCGAGTAATCGAAAGGTAAGCTCTTTTCCCCTATCATATAGTATTTCTAGAGCTCATCAAGCCAGAGAGCACTTATAAAGCTCATTACTTAGGCTCATTATGTAGAATCCAAGGTGACTGAACCCCAGGGTTAGGGGTATGCTGATTATACCCTAGGTTCTTAGATGTAGATACATGATCTTATAAGACGCTCTCTGGCCTGCTCTTCCACGAATCCCACTCAGCTGGACAGCCTGATGTATGTACGTAGCGGCGAAATAAACGATCGCGATGATGGTTGCCAAAGGGACGAGGATGGGCCCGACCAGGGAGGGGTCTATGGTGGACAGTGGACAGTGGACAGTGGACGACACACACACACACACTCGCACAGCGGCGACGACGAAGGAGCAGAGCTGGCGGAGCAGCGAGAAGACAAACGTTGCGGCGACAGGGCAGCAAGTGACAAACGTTTAGATGGATGGATCGCTCTTCATTTCGGGGGAATGGAAACAGAACCCGCGGTCCGAGGAGACCCCGAAAAGAGCGACGATTGCACATAAATTATATTCAAATTTCCCCGAGATCTAAGATATATGTTATATACATATATGCATTAATATGGGCGGGCACACGGCATATGCCAGTCCGATCTCCTGCCGAATCCTTCCTGCTCCTGGATACACAATTTATGCAGATATGCTGCTCGAGAGCTGGGACTCCTTTCCCGGGTATCCTCCGGTTACGCGCCAAGAAGTCAGCCAAGTGTCACCTGGTCGCCTCCTTGGCTGGCTGGCATCCCGTATCCCATTCATTTGGACTCCATTAAAATTCAGCTGACAGCTTCGATTCACGTCGCCAACAAATTGGCTTCGGAATGGGCTGCATACCATTTAGATACGGCTAGATCTCTGGCCCAAACTGCCACTGATTGATGTCAATAAGGCCGAACAAAAGGCCTGAACAGAGATACAGATACAGTAGGCAAAAGAGAAGATACAATGAAGAGATGGGGGAAATCAGGAAGTTACCTTAAAAGTTTATGGTAAATATTCAGGGACAGGTGTAGCCTTAAGCTATATTAACTAATATGTATTATATATTATTATTTGTTTATATATATTCAATATGTATTTTAATACATATTGTTTATATATTCTTTACATTATTTGTCTTATTTCCTAATTATTAAGTTTTAAGTATTATTTCTATCTTCTTTAAACCTTTTTTAACTTTGGATATATTTTTCTGGTGAATTTGTAAAGATTTCCCTTTTCTATGTTATTAATTAGAGTTTTTGTACATTTTCTAAGACATTTTTAGGGGGTTTTCTTTCTCAAAAAGGTACAGGAAACTCAGGATAAAGCCCAGGAAAATACTTAAGAAATTATAAAGAACAAAAGATACTTAAAAGAGCCCTTAGTTACCCCACAGACTTTAGCTTTCAAGTCCTGAAAATATTACCAAACAGTACCCGATTTTCTCTAATTACTGATTTATTTGTTGCTTAAACTATAGTATCTTTCTATCTGCATCTGTGAGATGGCATTTCCCATCGCAGATCCCAAAACAATGCCAGAAATGTTCGCTGTTCGTGTTCTGTCTCCACTCGAATTAGTGACAGCGTCTGGGATTTGTCTAATTGGAGGAGGCCACGGCCGCTTTGATGTGGCCACATGTCCAACTGTCCGTCAGGAGTCATGAGTCATCTGCCTCCACATCCGCATCCGCATCCGAGTCCGAGTCCGACTCCGACTCTGTTGAGATACACAGAGCCTCGGCGTACTTGCAGATACATAGGGAGGAGGCCGAACTGGGCTCTGTGGAGGGCTGTCAGAAATTGCCAGCGGGCACATTAATCCACGCGACATATTTATGAGTGTAAGTGTATATGCCTGTGCGCCGTGTATCCGTGAGATATAAAGATATCGCCGTCGCCGTCGCCGTCCTCGTCGTCGGCGAACATGGACGAGGGTTGCTCTTTGCTAAATGAGTGCACATTTCAGATAAATTATTGCACACAGCTCGTACGCGATGGCAGGCCGAAATGTATTTAACAAATTAAATTTACACACAGATACACACACGCACACCCCTCACACACCACACACACACACGCAGGCAGCTCGCGGCGAAAGGCACTTGGCACTTCAAAGAGAGCGCCGCTCCGGCCACGAATGGGCGGAGCTACCCTCGGCCAATGTTCGGCCAGCGCTCTCACAGATACACACCCATACGCGGTGCGGCGGAGAGCGATAGATACACGGCCACACAGATGCAGATACGCAGATACTAGGCCTGCCGGGGCCCACAGATACGAGGCAGAGATACTCATTGGGAGACGAACTCGCGGGGAGATATACCCCGTGAAGGTAGGTCTTTTAATATTTTAATATTTTAAGAGTTTATTAAATTTAAATATTTTGAGTATTATTTACTTGAAATATTATTAACAAGTTATGAGTGCCATTTGTTTCTTAAAATCGTTTTTAATAATATTATTATATATAATAAGTGAGTAATATACAAATTACTAATGATTTCAATCGATTTTTCACTTGAGTTTTGTTTACTTATAAATAAAAATTAAAGTATCTACACA
Source organism: Drosophila jambulina (assembly GCA_018152175.1). Lineage (NCBI taxonomy): Eukaryota > Metazoa > Arthropoda > Insecta > Diptera > Drosophilidae > Drosophila > Drosophila jambulina. Next base: position 6,522,617 of record JAECXH010000006.1, read on the forward strand.
AACCACCTAGTAATTAATAAATAGAATAAAAGTGTTATGAAAAAAAAACCAAGAAAATGAGTCTCAAAAGCACAGTTTGCCACTGCATTGGCACTAGAATTCCCAACTGTAGATACAGATACGATTAAGAAATTAAGTTTCTTTAGCCTCTTGAGAAACCTCTTTATACCAGAATATACTTTAATAGTTAATAAATAAATTCCAAATAAATAAAATAATTTAAAAACATAAAAAACTAACTTTAATTATGTCATAAGAGGGTATCTTATAGTCGTTTCGCTGCATACTTTCACCCTGGCTTTCTGTAGCTGAAGCTTTTGCAGATATAAATACGGATAGCAGATGCAGATGCAAAGGGGTACGAGGACCGGCAAGGGACGTATCTCATCGATTTTTTTTGGATACACAGACTCGGAGTCGGAGTAGGACTCTCCGATTCGGGCTGACGTTGAGCGTTGGACGTTGGAATGCGTGGCACGAGACAGAGACGCCTGTCACGTGACAGGCGGACATGTATCTGCATCTGTGTGTCGGTATCTGTATCTGTGGCCGCGGCACAGCCGCCGCTGTATCTGTATCTGCATCTGCATCGGTATCTGTGCCTGCCGCTGCAGCGAGAAATCCATGAAATGGCGGATTCGCCAGATACACAGGCACTGCACTTTATCTTTATCTGCCGAAGCTGTAAATATCCGCGAGATTTACAACGCGACGTCGTGCGAATCGGTATCGGTATCGGTATCGGTTTCGGTCTCTGTTCCGACTCCGACTCGGACTCGGCTTCGGTGTGGGTATCGCCCCAAATGGCAGCTGGTCACTGAGCGGAGCCATTCGACACGAGAGCCATTCGCTAAACGCATCCGTTGCGGCTAATTCCAGAGATTCGGGCACCGAGTCGCTCCCCAAGGAGCCAGCGACTGCAATCCGCCGGATGCAGTTACAGCCACAAACAGTCACAGATACAGATACAGATACAGAAACTGTATACAGCTGCAGATACACAGGAACAGATACATCTACAGCCGAGCTCTGTCGTGCTCCACTTGTGCCCATTGTTGCCGCTCCGCCTGTCACCGTAACTCACAATTGAATTGTTCCTTTGTTCTGTCCGCGATCGGGCGATCTGGCTCTGGAACCTCCTCGATCCTCCTCGGCTCCAGCTTCAGCTTCAGCTCCATCTTCAGTTCCATCTTCAGCTCCATCTCCAGCTCCATCTCCATCTCCGCTTCCGAATTTCGCATAATTGGCTCGCCGCTCGCCGCTCTCGACTTTGTAGTTGACCGCCAGACCGAGTGTCGCCGCGGAGGAGATCCCAGATAGGAGCAGGAGGAGCAGCAGCAGCGGGAGCAGGACCGGGAGAAACCACAGCCTCGCTATGCTGGTCCCGCCGGATATGATGGCCGCCCAGACGCGGATGATCTACCAAATGAATCGATATTGCGCCGAACGCGTCCAGGCCCGCATGTTCAAGACGGCGACGGCCATTCGCGAGATCTGCAAGATCGTCCAGGACATCCTCAAGGAGGTGGAGCTGCAGGAGCCGCGCTTTATCTCCAGCCTGGTGGAGTGCAATGGCAGGTGAGGTGGAAAATACATGTGTAAATAAGGGAAATTGGGGAGTAATTAAAGGAAATGGTACTTGTACTTTTATTAATCATAGAACCATAACTTAGGGAGCTATATATCTATATCTTTATAATTATAATTTTAATACCCCTTTCAAGGGTTTCTAATTATGCAAAATATTTGTTTGCATTATTTATTTATTTGTACCTTGTATGCTTTATTATTTTATTTATAAAAGCAAAGTCATATTAGCCTCTTTGGCTTGAAATAATAATATTTGAAAACATATTTTATTAAATATTATTTATTATAGATTCAGATAGTTATAAAGCTAAAGTAAAATTATAAATAAATCTCATTCTAATATAGATTTTATAAAGATAAAATATAAATAATAGTTCGAGTTAAAATAAATATAAATCTATATTCAAATAATAATTAAATCCCACATCTATGGCTGGCATACCTTTGTTTTTATATAATTTAATAACTATAAATAAAACTAGGCCCTTAATTTGGGTAGTAATTTAATAAATTCTCCTCTCAATGATAAATTTCAATAATTTTTTAGTACAATTTATACACAAACTCTTATTATATAAAGTTTAAAACTCTGTTGATATTTCTTGAGCCAAGTAAGAACATCTATCCTTTCACTATTTATTATATTATTTCCCTATTTCCCTGTATTAAACCTTAGCAGAATGTTAATTAAATCTCAGATTTATTTACTTAATTCATTACTTATATACTCTCAAGAACTCCCATAAAAGTTACCTTCGCTTGGTCTTAATTGGGGGATTCCCCGAGGGGCATGACTTGACACTTAACAGACACTGACGCTGCACTTTTGCGCGTAATGATCCCACTGGACTCGAGTGGAAGGTGGAGTGGTGGGGAGAGTACCCACTGGACCGAGCAGGAGTGAGCAGCGATGACAGTCATCAGGCACTGGAGTTACGCAGAAACCAATAAGAAAGCGAGCGAGAGAGAGAGGGCTGGGAGTTTTCCCAGATTTTTCCAATGACATTTCCCTCTCTAAAGGAATACAGAAAGATCCCTGACTAAACCTCAACCTTAACTCCATTCTCTTCCCAACAGATTCGAGGGCGTGGAGGTGATCTCCCCCAATGAGTTCGAGATCGTGCTCTATCTCAACCAGATGGGCGTCTTCAATTTCGTGGACGATGGCACCTTGCCGGGCTGCGCTGTCCTCAAGCTGAGCGATGGCAGAAAGAGGTCCATGTCCCTGTGGGTGGAGTTCATCACGGCCAGCGGTTACCTGTCCTCGCGGAAGATCCGTGCCCGCTTCCAGACCCTGGTGGCGCAGGCCTGCGACAAGAGTGTCTACCGGGACATGGTCAAGATGATTGGCGACACCACCGAGGTGAAGCTGCGCATCCGGGAGCGCTTCATCGTGCAGATCACGCCGGCCTTCAAGTGCTCCGGCATCTGGCCCAGATCCGCCGCCCACTGGCCAGTGCCGCACCTGCCCTGGCCGCATCCCAATATCGTGGCGGAGGTCAAGACCGAGGGGTTCGATCTGCTGTCCAAGGAGAGCCTCCTCATGCAGAACAAGAACAACAACAACGGCAGCAGCAACAGCGGGAGCAGCAATGCCGCCAGCATGGAGGGCGATGCCTGGGTGCTGAGCTTCTTCGAGGCGGAGAATCGCCTGCTCCAAGGTGGGTCTTTGGTTAGAAGGAATTGAAAAACATTATAGATACCATGTATCCTTCCAGGTGGCTGTCGCCGCCGTTGCCTGAGCATGCTGAAGACCCTGCGGGACAAGCACCTGGAGCTGCCCGGGAATCCCATCAGCGCCTATCACCTCAAGAACCTGCTCCTCTACGAGTGCGAGAAGCATCCGCGGGACTTTGAGTGGGACGAGAGCTGTGTGGCGGACAGGATCAATGGCATCTTCCTGCAGCTGATCTCCTGCCTGCAGTACCGCCGCTGTCCGCACTACTTCCTGCCCGGCTTGGACATGTTCAAGGGCAAGTCGCCGTCGGCCTTGGAGCAGGCAGCCAAGCAGGTGTGGCGCCTCACCAGGGAGCTGCTCACCAATGCCAATGCCTTCGAGAAGCTCTAAGGGAGGAGCCAAGTAAGGAGTAAGTAGGGAGCAAGAAGGGAGCTCGTAAGGAGCAAGTAAGGAGCTAGAAAGGAGCAAGTAAGGAGCAAGTAAGGAGGCAGTTAGGAGCAAGTAAGGAGCAAGTAAGGAGCGAGTGGGGAGCAAGTTAGAAGTTAGTAAGGAGTAAGTAGGAAGCAAGTAGGGAGCTAGTAGGGAGCAAGTAAGGAGCAAGGGAGAGAACTGAGGTCTGACTGGGCCAGGCTCGAATAAGGACACTTCTGGGCCATTTAAATAGTTCGTTTTTGTAAAGGATATTATAGTTTTAAGTCCAGAAATCTTTAAATTTAATCAAGTTTATGAAAACATTCACAACTTGGCCCCAAAATCGATCCATTTCCGGTTGCGGGGGAGTGTCGGGCGCCGAGTCCTTTGGCGGCCATTTTGTGCCCTGTCCAAGAGAGAGAGAAAGAGAGAGAGAGAGCCATGGCTCGTGTGTGTGTGTGCGTGTTTGTTTTCGCCAAAGTGTTAATGCCGAGATGCGAGATAAGGACACTCCCCATATGACTCGACTTCGCTCCTGCCCTGTCCTGCCCTGCCCTGCCCTGCCCCGTCCTCTCCTGCCCTCTCCTGTCCTGTCCTGTCTCGTCCTGCCCATCCGAGCATTATGGCTAAGCCCTCGAATATTGTTTTTAGTAACGCACGAGCATCCTTTGTCTGGAAACAATGGAACAATTTCAAGGGTCCCGGGGAAAATCGAAATGAAAAGGGAAAAGAGCATTTGGCCAGGCGGCTCCTTTTACACAAGGACCTGGAGCGGCTCTCGACGTACACGATTGTTTCACAGCTCGCAGATCCTAGATCAAAGCCGAGGCGGGAAACACAAAAAATATCTATCTATAAAATACCAGGATATGGGAAGGGAGGAAGGGAGATTCCATTGAGCGTTTTAAGTCCAACTTTACATTGTTTTTTTATGCTACTTGCTATATATACATATATACTTATCAATATGTACACATATGTATCTGTCGGTGTCTATTATGCGAGTCCTCACATTTACCGCGATTACTCACAGTTGGTTTAAGTGCAACATAATCCTAGATTGCTTAAAGTGATTGAGAATTATAATGAAAATAATAGAAGGGATAGTAATGAAAATAAAAGAAAGGATCAAAATAAAAATAATAAATAAATTAATAATAATAACAAGAAGAATAAGCTAAATAATAGCAATAAGAAATGCTTAAAATTGTAATTGTTTTAATAAAATTCAAGAATAGCCAAAGGCAATCCATGTTTTTTATGTAATGTTTTTATTTAAATGAAATAAAAAAAGATTATGGGAATCAAAATCGCCCCTCAAAGTGACTCTCACTAGATTTAAGAAAAATTTCCCCTAAACGAAATAGGAAAGAAACTTTCTCAAATCTATGGCGAATTTTCTTGATTGTAGATAAGTTTTTCTAATATATATTAATATGGGAACCCCTTTTCTTAAAGGTTAATTTTTCGTACATTTAGACCGATTTTTCTTGAAATTAAATTGAAAATTAATTTTACCTAAAAATCTCGCACGTGTGCTCTTATAATTCCCAACTGGTTCTAGCATCCAGGGAATGAAGTGACGATTGCTGGCCAACTCTTAGATGTGTATCTGGTATTACAGATGTATACTCATAAAGATTTTGCATCAAAAATACCCTATAAAGGATGCTTTTCGCCCGTGGTTATAGAAATTCACCCCAAAAAGTTAAAGAAAAATTTGTATTTCAATATTTTGAATGTTTTAAAAATAGCAAAATAGATTTAAATCGATAAACTCTGAGGGTCTTTAAGCTTTGTCATTAATATTTAATATTTGTCTCCTTAAAATAGGCTTGACCACAGCAAATCTGTTAAATAATACAAGTTTCTGATGTTATAAATAAGCAAAATTTGAAATTAAATCAATAACTTTAAGAAAGCAGGTAAAACTGATGACACTTTAAAATTACTCAGTGAGAAGTAAAGCATTTTCGAAGGATTTAGCTTGGCTTTTATTTATTTAAAGTAGAAAGAACCCCAGTTCTTAAGAGTTCAATTAAATGTATATATAACTTATTTAGCTTTTGATAAATAGTATTTAAAATTATTCTTATAACGTATTAATTATTATATATTATTAATCCCAGAAAGCTTTGTCTATAAACTAGCTTCAGTTAAATATGGAAACACTTGAGATACCTAAAAAGTAACACCTTTAATTAGTTAAGCTGAAGTTGCTCCTAAGTTTAAATTTTAAGAATTAATTTTAAATACAGGATAAATCTCAGCTGAAGAGTCCAGGCTGAAGCTCATTAGTCCTTCCGGCGGCTGACTTAATGTTATGATTATTGGCAGCGCAGATACAGATATCTGTATCCGCAATCGGAACGAGTATCTGCACTTTGGCAGTCCAATAAGTATCTGTATCTGTGTTTGTATCTGTATCCTGTGGCTGTATCTTCCGCCGCAAAGATGGAGCTGCAGCAATGGAGCCACGGAGCGATGGGAAGATGCAGCTGCAGCGGCAGCCACGACAACTGAACATCACTTTTATTACCCTTATTTATGGTTATGTGGGATCCAGTGGGATCCAGGCTGCTTTGTTCTGCGGTCCCTTTGTCTCCTGGCAGGCCGTCGCCTTTATTTGTATTTATTCCGTACCATTTCGTTCATGATTCGTGTTTCGTCTTTCGTTTTTTGCGTAACGAAGAAAACTTTCAGCGAAATGTAATCGATATTTTCTGTGGCCACAAAAGGTGTGTGTGCATCTCTTGGCAGAGCCAGGAGGACCAGAGCGGAGCGGGAAGTAATCAGCGTCAGCACAAAGGGCACCGAGATAACAAATTATGCCGGGGCACGCAGGGATCAGGTTACCGGCGGCAGGACCCACCACCCACCCACTCATCCCTGGTGGGAAAAGCATCATCAGGTGACCTGGTCCAGCTCTCTAAGGACACGTGGCTGGGCCGGAGCCCATGTGCCTGCTAGCCGCGCATCGATAAGGCACGATTCCCATTTCGCCTGACAAATGGCATTGGGAAGGCGAGTGGGGGAAGGAGCACAGAGCAGGAACCAGGAGCCGGGACCAGTTACACTGCCCGGATCCATGACACACAACACACAACACCTGCCCCCGTTCCCAGCTCCATGACCAATTCCAACTCCTGTCACAAGCCACAGAAAACTGTCGTCGTCTGGCTGCCTCATTGTTCGTCCTTTGAGTTGCCTTCTCCTACGCAGATATCCTGCACGGGTCGGGGCATGCTCGACCAGGCCACAGGAGCCAGGATACTCAAAGCAACGAAATACAGCCAGGATATGCCGAGGTGCGAGAGAGGGAGATCCTTCCACCAAGGAGACTTTGATGTTTTGGGTTTTTCCCTGTTGACATTTATGCGCACCCTCCCTCTGGCCGCCCCTGCTCCTGTCCCTGCCCCTGCTCCTGGATCCCAGCAACTGCTGCCACGCCTCGGGGCGTTGCATGGGCGGTGACAAGAGGCTTACGTATGCTCCGCTTTGTCCTGCGTCCTGGCATTTCTTTGTTTTAATTGTTTACTAATGATATTTAAATTAGTGCTCTAAATGACCGCGGGCGGTTTCTTCTCACATAACCCATTATCCATTATCCATTATCCATTATCCTTGCTGGCTTTGTTTTGGTTTCTTGTTTGTTGTTTGCTTCCTGACATTTCATTTGTTTGGAGAGGGTTGACAAGCTCTAGCTACAGAGGGATAAAAATGAGTCCAAAATAAATTCAAGCTTAGTGCTCTGCAAAATTAAATTTAATAAATTCTTAAAATATTTTCTGAGGATTCCAAAGATTTCATACAAAAAGTAAAAGACTTTCTTGGTTCCTGTTAAGAAACTGCCTCAATCTGCCACGCTAAAGTCTCTCAATCCTCGAGTAGCTCCAGCTTTTCTATCTCGGAAAATTACACATTTTCCGGCTCCCCTTTCATCCCATTGCCCCTGCCTCTTTCCTGTGCGTAATTATGTCGTCATTATCAAAAACACGTGGTGCAATTTAACAACATGACAAAAGGAGCAGACACTCAGCAGCAGGCGACGTCCTCCGGCCTCTGCCATCCATCGCCAGCACACGCCACAAATTATGAGTATCAGAAAAATGCACAAGATGAATGGCACAGGAAAATATGCCAGAGCGGGATGGCTAGAGTGGGAAATTAGTTTTCCACGCATCGCCAGCAAACACAATGGAGCAATGAAAAAGCGGGGCCAGGCGACGGCGGCACCTACACGTGATAATTTAGAGCAGATTGTCGCCTCCGCGGGAAAGCGGGAAATGGGGGGAAAGTGGCCGTCAGTGCTGGCGGAAAATTAATGAAAAAAGTATTTGGAAAAACAGACTTAACAATTTGATTATAAAAAGCGGGAATATTTTTTATTTATTGTTATTTATTTGAAGATAAAATTTTAACAATTTTACGACGTTTACTAATTCTAACAAATGCCAATTAAATTGTTTGCTTCGTGAGAGGGTTCATAAAGTGCATGTTTTCTTTGGAAGCTTCAGCAGGCGAGTCGATTTAGGCTTGTTCTTTCGATCATTTGTTCATTTATCCGTCTTCCTGTTCATCCGTAAGTTTGTTTATTCGTTCATTCGTAAGTTCGTTCATCCGTTAGTTCGTTCATTCGTAAGTTCGTTTATCCGTAAGTTCGTTCATCTGTAGGTTCGTTCATCATAAGTTTGTTCATCCGTAAGTTTGTTCATCAGTATCTGTATTCCTCCGCCAGTCCATATAAACTCCATGAGCTATAGCAGCAGCCGTCTGACTGTTCATCCATCTGTTCATTCGGCCGTTCATCTATTTATTCGTTCATTTGTCTGTCCGTTTGATAGCCTGTGCTTTCATCGAGCTATCTGTTCATTCGACTCTCTGCTTATAGGCCTGCCCGTTCATCCATCTCTCCGTTTATCAGTCGGATGTCTGTTCATCCGACTGTCTGTTCATCCGCAAGTCCGTTTACTTAACCAATACCCCAAAAATATGTGCACGCTTTACTATTCCTGTATTATGTTTGTTCAGTAATTTATTTTTAAATTTTTCTGAAAATATACCTTAAATAATGGTGTACAAAAACTTATTTAAGGCCTTAGTAAAAAATTAAAAAATAATAAACAAAAAATACATTTACAAAATATATAAAAATAATAGCCATCTCTAGAGATCCCCAAGATATGGAAGAAGCGCCCAACACTATCGCTTGTCTAGGCTTCCACAACAGAGCGATGCCTTCGGGGGGAACACTTTAGATCCATCGTATTTTTGGATGGACATTTGCATTCAATTACGGCAGCTGTGAGCCTGCCCTGATTTATATTTATGCACGCGTCTCTGACGGCCCATAAAGGAAACCCCAAAATGCGCCACACCGGTAGCGGGGGGCGGGGAGGGCTTCCATTGGGAAAAGGGGGAATCCCCATCGCCCGTCGGAGGAAGGATGGAAAGAGTTGCCTGCCTGCGCTCAATCATAATTATGTGATTTGTTTGCGACGCCGGCGCGGGCGACTAATTAAGCGGAGGAGTGACGGGGCGAGTGGGTGGGTGTGGATGCATCCTCTCCCAGATTCCATCCCCAGACCCCGATCCCCCCCCTCAAAAAAGGGTGAAGTCTGTTGACGTATTGCCGCTGATGTCGCCCGCTGGAATTATGACATTTTGATTTGAGCCCCATTTGATGTCCCTCAGCCGGCGCTCCCTTGCTCCCTGATTTATGTCCAGGGGGGAAAATGTAAGGAAAAGCTTAGCCAGAAGGAGGAGGGGAGAAGGGGAAAAGGGAAGTACTGGAGGCAGGGAGGACGCCTCCGAGGTGAACTAATTGAGAGGCGGACTGGGAGCACTCAAAAGTGGGAGGCACTTAGCCAATTTGCTGCTGTACCGTACCAACCCTTTCCCCGATGAAGTGACACTGGACCGGCGACATTCGGTGGCAACTGGCCCTCCGCCTGGGATCAAGAGTTCGCCTCGGATCGAGGAGAGTTATCCGAAATCGATTAACATTATTAATGAATGCATATCATGGGAATAAGTGGGAGCCGCGAGAGAGTCAAAACACGAAAAGGTTTTCAAACAATTTCGATTCCCAGAATCGAAACCGAAGCGAAACGAAATGAACTCCGGCGGAACATTGTCAACATGATCATCAGCTGTCTCGCTTTCTCCCGCTAGCCCCGTCCCTGTCTCTGTCAACATATTTATGGGCCAGCATTGGAGCCCGATTGGGGTTGACTTTGAGGTCGGGCCTGGAGCGCAGGTGCACTGCGAAAAACAAGGAGCACATCTTCATAGATAAAGATGAGACTTATAATGGAATATTTCGATATTTTTAAAAGCCAGAATGGATTAAAATCGATTAATACTAATGGGTTTCCCGTCACAAAACAAATAATTTATACATGTATAACTCAAAGATGAAGGTAATTCAGAAGATTAATATATGTATTTTTCAAAACTAATATCAGTTTCCTATTGATAAGTTTCAATGTATTTCGGTGCTAAGAATTCGCAAATATTTTCTATATTTTCAATGTTATTGTGTGCAAAGATCAATTTAAAATCGATTAACATTAATGGAAAACAATGATTAAAGTTTGTATTTTAGTTTTTTAACACCGAAAAAATACTTATTAAGAAGAATAATATATTTTTGCCGTATATTTAACGAAGATATCAAGTTGCTATCGATAAGCTTCAATGTATTTCGATGTATAACCTAAAAATTCTGAACAACAATCGATATTTTCAATGTTTTTGTGTGCAAAAATCAATTTAAAATCAAAAGAATAATATCTTCATTTCCCTTTTGCTCATCTTGTTTACCTTTAATTTGTAAATTCTACACAAAATATTCTCCCAGTGCTCTGGGGTCTGGGGAGCATTGGAATGTCCAAATGTTCGATCATAAAACAAAGACCCAGAGCCACAGAAACAGTCTGAGAAGAGTGAGAGAAACAGAACCTGAAGCGGGGACAGGGAACCTCGAACCGAGAACCGCGGACTGAGAACTGAGAACTCAGAAAATGAGACAGCGGCCGGCGAGCGAACGAGGTTGAAAACGACGTCGAATCAATGCAGATAATATCAATTATATGTAAAAGATACACATGCATGCGATAGATACATTTGCCCCGATAAGCATTTAAAATATTAACATCCACCACGGACCGGGGGCTCCGTGTCTCCGTGGAATGCCTCCGCCTCTCTCCAACTCCCTCCAACTCGATGTCGTTCCGTGTTTGTGTTTATAATTCATTAGAATCCACAGCTGATTTGAGTTATGGCCAGAAGATCCGATCTCGGGGGACACCATATATATTCATGCTTTTACGCGGTGCCACTTTTTATCACAATTAAGTGCCAACAGACTATGAAACTATATTCCCAATTTTAATGCTGAACAACCAAAGCCAAAACCAGATCAAGTCTAAACTGCAATAGTGGCTTTATATATGAAATCCTTCCGTTTTAAATTGAAATCGATATTTTTCGATATTTTTAGAATGGAATTATTTTTTGGACAAATCAAAGCCTAAAATGGTCATAACTTAGCCAAAAATGGCTTAATTTCCATTCGGAAAGCATTCCTGTGCTAGTTTTTAAGTCAGCTTATTAAATTTAAAAATAAAAAAATTTTATTTTTTTTTAATTTTGACAATTTTAACGATGTAACCCCTTATAAAATTTGGAAATTTTGGCCAAAATTTTGTATTCTTCTTTTTCCAATATTTTGTGACTACTTTATGCAGATTTTTATTGTGAATAGGAATATATATGACATTTTGCTATAATTAGCTTTTTGTCCCAAAAAATTCGTATGTTATAGAGTTGAAATCGATATTTTTAGATATTTTTGTTTAAGATATTTTTTGGACAAATCAAAGTTAATAATCGCCATAAATTAGCCAAAATATCCTAAATTTTAATTAATTTTAACTTGTAGCATTCTGTTTTCAGCGATGTCAGGCCGAATCAGAAGACTTTAAAATAAAGCCTAAAAAAAACACTAAAATAAATAAAATGAATTTAGAACACCACAGTTACGAGTGCCATAAATAAAATACAAACTGTTCCTACCGCAGCTATAAAGCTGCCATAAACACATACTCCAAATTCGGAACAACAATCACTCTTTATTATCCGTAATTATTTATTTGATATTTAGAGTTACGTGAGTAGCTGCTTGATAACAATCTAATTGGTCGCAAAGAAATACTAAACGCATTTTGTTCGCTTTAGTTTAAGCGTTTTCAAATTCCCGCCACTAGCATACAGTGAAAGCTGTTCAAGTTCCGGCTTTGTCGGTCCGGCAACCCTCGGCAGCTGGTTTGTGCCTCAGCTATGGTACCAGCTTCCCGCCATAAAACTGCTTCCCTCAACTGTTCCCACTTTCGGTTGTGCTTAAAGCGGCTTTATCCTGCGGCAGGAACAATTCGTATTTTATTTATAGTATTGTTATTAACGCATCCCCAACACCGTTATTTATTATTGTTATTTAATTTTTTTTTGCAAGCATCGTAAATGTATTTGTAGTTTGTAGTTCAATTGATGTAGCCTTATTTAATGTACTTTAAATTAAATAAAACTGAAAAAACAAACTGGTTCAATTCCTTCTATAGTTCCCTAAACAATAATATATATGTATATTGACTTAAGGTAAGTGGAAGGAAAAACAGTTTTTCTTAGGTGAGAATATACTGACTTAAAGGAAAATTAGCGCAGAACAGCTGCCCGAATTGAATGAACATATCCAAAAGTGAGATTAATGATGATGAGCACTCATTGCACAGATGATGAGTGAAATTAATGAGTGAAAACCATCAGTAAAAATGACGTTATTGAGTGAAAATATTGATTTGCACCAAAGTAAATTCGTCTTCTGCCAATTCTGTTCGCCTGGTAGTTGAAATCGAGAAGTGGTGAATTTGTACTGTAAATGCCAAGATTGAAGCCTCGTTTTTGCCTACAACAAAAACAACAACAAGAATAATTTGTACAACAACAACAAGAAAGTTCAGTTTGTTGTTGTTTAGCCAAGTTATGATCATAAAACCGTTGAAGGTGTTAGCCATTTTCAGCCAAAAAATTTGACCCAATTTTTGAAAAAAATGTAAGGGGTTACATCGTTAAAATTGTCAAAAATTGGCCAAAAATTAGACATCGAGTTTTAAATGCAGAAATGTTCGCATTTAAAAACCAAGAAGAAAAAACCAAACCAGACTGAAATCGGTTGAGTTTTAGCCAAGTTATGAACATAAAACCGTTGAAGGTGTTAGCCATTTTCAGCCAAAAAATTTGACCCAATTTTTGAAAAAATGTAAGGGGTTACATCGTTAAAATTGTCAAAAATTGGCCAAAAATTAGACAACGAGTTTTAAATGCAGAAATGTTCGCATTTAAAAACCAAGAAGAAAAAACCAAGCCAGACTGAAATCGGTTGAGTTTTGGCCAAGTTATGAACATAAAACCAATGAGGGACCCAATTTTTGAAAAAAATGTAAGGGGTTACATCGTTAAAATTGTCAAAAATTGTCCAAAAATTAGATATTGAGTTTTAAATGCAGAAATGTTCGCATTTAAAATCCAAGAAGAAAACACCAAGCCAGACTGAAATCAGTTGATTTTTGGCCAAGTTATGATCATAAAACCCAATTTGACCCAATTTTTGAAAAAAATGTAAGGGGTTACATCGTTAAAATTGTCAAAAATTGGCCAAAAATTAGACAACGAGTTTTAAATGCAGAAATGTTCGCATTTAAAAACCAAGAAGAAAAAACCAAGCCAGACTGAAATCGGTTGAGTTTTGGCCAAGTTATGAACATAAAACCAATGAGGGACCCAATTTTTGAAAAAAATGTAAGGGGTTACATCGTTAAAATTGTCAAAAATTGGCCAAAAATTAGACAACGAGTTTTAAATGCAGAAATGTTCGCATTTAAAAACCAAGAAGAAAAAACCAAACCAGACTGAAATCGGTTGAGTTTTAGCCAAGTTATGAACATAAAACCGTTGAAGGTGTTAGCCATTTTCAGCCAAAAAATTTGACCCAATTTTCGAAAAAAATGTAAGGGGTTACATCGTTAAAATTTTCAAAAATTGGCCAAAAATTAGATATCGAGCTTTAAATGCAGAAATGTTTGCATTTAAATACCAAGAAGAAAACACCAAACCAGACTGAAATCGGTTGATTTTTGGCCAAGTTATGATCATAAAACCCAATTTGACCCAATTTTTGAAAAAAATGTAAGGGGTTACATCGTTAAAATTGTCAAAAATTGGCCAAAAATTAGACAACGAGTTTTAAATGCAGAAATGTTCGCATTTAAAAACCAAGAAGAAAAAACCAAGCCAGACTGAAATCGGTTGAGTTTTAGCCAAGTTATGAACATAAAACCGTTGAAGGTGTTAGCCATTTTCAGCCAAAAAATTTGACCCAATTTTCGAAAAAAATGTAAGGGGTTACATCGTTAAAATTTTCAAAAATTGGCCAAAAATTAGATATCGAGCTTTAAATGCAGAAATGTTTGCATTTAAATACCAAGAAGAAAACACCAAACCAGACTGAAATCGGTTGATTTTTGGCCAAGTTATGATCATAAAACCCAATTTGACCCAATTTTTGAAAAAAATGTAAGGGGTTACATCGTTAAAATTGTCAAAAATTGGCCAAAAATTAGACAACGAGTTTTAAATGCAGAAATGTTCGCATTTAAAAACCAAGAAGAAAAAACCAAGCCAGACTGAAATCGGTTGAGTTTTGGCCAAGTTATGAACATAAAACCAATGAGGGACCCAATTTTTGAAAAAAATGTAAGGGGTTACATCGTTAAAATTGTCAAAAATTGCCCAAAAATTAGATATTGAGTTTTAAATGCAGAAATGTTCGCATTTAAAATCCAAGAAGAAAACACCAAGCCAGACTGAAATCGGTTGAGTTTTGGCCAAGTTATGATCATAAAACCCAATTTAACCCAGTTTTTGAAAAATTTGTAAGGGGTTACATCGTTAAAATTGTAAAAAATTGGCCAAAAATTAGATATCGAGCTTTAAATGCAGAAATGTTTGCATTTAAATACCAAGAAGAAAACACCAAACCAGACTGAAATCGGTTGAGTTTTAGCCAAGTTATGATCATAAAACCCAATTTGACCCAATTTTTTTAAAAAATGTAAGGGGTTACATCGTTAAAATTGTCAAAAATTGGCCAAAAATTAGACAACGAGTTTTAAATGCAGAAATGTTCGCATTTAAAAACCAAGAAGAAAAAACCAAGCCAGACTGAAATCGGTTGAGTTTTGGCCAAGTTATGAACATAAAACCAATGAGGGACCCAATTTTTGAAAAAAATGTAAGGGGTTACATCGTTAAAATTGTCAAAAATTGCCCAAAAATTAGATATTGAGTTTTAAATGCAGAAATGTTCGCATTTAAAATCCAAGAAGAAAATACCAAGCCAGACTGAAATCGGTTGAGTTTTGGCCAAGTTATGATCATAAAACCCAATTTAACCCAGTTTTTGAAAAATTTGTAAGGGGTTACATCGTTAAAATTGTCAAAAATTGGCCAAAAATTAGATATTGAGTTTTAAATGCAGAAATGTTCGCATTTAAAATCCAAGAAGAAAACACCAAGCCAGACTGAAATCGGTTGAGTTTTGGCCAAGTTATGAACATAAAACCAATGAGGGACCCAATTTTTGAAAAAAATGTAAGGGGTTACATCGTTAAAATTGTCAAAAATTGGCCAAAAATTAGACATCAAGTTTTAAATGCAGAAATGTTCGCATTTAAAAACCAAGAAGAAAAAACCAAACCAGACTGAAATCGGTTGAGTTTTAGCCAAGTTATGAACATAAAACCGTTGAAGGTGTTAGCCATTTTCAGCCAAAAAATTTGACCCAATTTTCGAAAAAAATGTAAGGGGTTACATCGTTAAAATTGTCAAAAATTGGCCAAAAATTAGACATCGAGTTTTAAATGCAGAAATGTTCGCATTTAAATACCAAGAAGAAAACACCAAGCCAGACTGAAATCGGTTGAGTTTTGGCCAAGTTATGATCATAAAACCCAATTTAACCCAATTTTTGAAAAAAATGTAAGGGGTTACATCGTTAAAATTGTCAAAAATTTGCCAAAAATTAGACATCGAGTTTTAAATGCAGAAATGTTCGCATTTAAAAACCAAGAAGAAAACACCAAACCAGACTGAAATCGGTTGAGTTTTAGCCAAGTTATGATCATAAAACCGTTGAGGGTGTCAGCCAAAAAATTTGACCCTATTTTTGAAAAAAATGTAAGGGGTTACATCGTTAAAATTGTCAAAAATTGGCCAAAAATTAGACATCGAGTTTTAAATGCAGAAATGTTCGCATTTAAAAACCAAGAAGAAAACACCAAGCCAGACTGAAATCGGTTGAGTTTTGGCCAAGTTATGATCATAAAACCCAATTTAACCCAATTTTTGAAAAAATTGCCCTGACATTTTTTTCAAAAATTGGGTCCCTCATTGGTTTTATGATCATAACTTGGCCAAAACTCAACCGATTTCAGTCTGGTTTGGTGTTTACTTCTTGGTTTTTAAATGCGAACATTTCTGCATTTAAAACTCGATATCTAATTTTTGGCCAATTTTTGACAATTTTAACGATGTAACCCCTTACATTTTTTTCAAAAATTGGGTCCCTCATTGGTTTTATGATCATAACTTGGCCAAAACTCAACCGATTTCATTCTGGTTTGGTGTTTTCTTCTTGGTTTTTAAATGCGAACATTTCTGCATTTAAAACTCGATGTCTAATTTTTGGCCAATTTTTGACAATTTTAACGATGTAACCCCTTACATTTTTTTCAAAAATTGGGTCAAATTTTTTGGCTGACACCCTCAACGGTTTTATGATCATAACTTGGCTAAAACTCAACCGATTTCAGTCTGGCTTGGTGTTTTCTTCTTGGATTTTAAATGCAAACATTTCTGCATTTAAAACTCGATGTCTAATTTTTGGCCAATTTTTGACAATTTTAACGATGTAACCCCTTACATTTTTTTTCAAAAATTGGGTCCCTCATTGGTTTTATGATCATAACTTGGCCAAAACTCAACCGATTTCATTCTGGTTTGGTGTTTTCTTCTTGGTTTTTAAATGCGAACATTTCTGCATTTAAAACTCGATGTCTTATTTTTGGCCAATTTTTTACAATTTTAACGATGTAACCCCTTACATTTTTTTCAAAAATTGGGTCAAATTTTTTGGCTGACACCCTCAACGGTTTTATGATCATAACTTGGCTAAAACTCAACCGATTTCAGTCTGGCTTGGTGTTTTCTTCTTGGTTTTTAAATGCGAACATTTCTGCATTTAAAACTCGATGTCTAATTTTTGGCCAATTTTTGGCAATTTTAACGATGTAACCCCTGACATTTTTTTCAAAAATTGGGTCCCTCATTGGTTTTATGATCATAACTTGGCCAAAACTCAACCGATTTCAGTCTGGTTTGGTGTTTTCTTCTTGGTTTTTAAATGCGAACATTTCTGCATTTAAAACTCGATGTCTAATTTTTGGCCAATTTTTTACAATTTTAACGATGTAACCCCTTACATTTTTTTCAAAAATTGGGTCAAATTTTTTGGCTGACACCCTCAACGGTTTTATGATCATAACTTGGCTAAAACTCAACCGATTTCAGTCTGGTTTGGTGTTTTCTTCTTGGTTTTTAAATGCGAACATTTCTGCATTTAAAACTCGATATCTAATTTTTGGCCAATTTTTGGCAATTTTAACGATGTAACCCCTGACATTTTTTTCAAAAATTGGGTCCCTCATTGGTTTTATGATCATAACTTGGCCAAAACTCAACCGATTTCAGTCTGGTTTGGTGTTTTCTTCTTGGTTTTTAAATGCGAACATTTCTGCATTTAAAACTCGATGTCTAATTTTTGGCCAATTTTTTACAATTTTAACGATGTAACCCCTTACATTTTTTTCAAAAATTGGGTCAAATTTTTTGGCTGACACCCTCAACGGTTTTATGATCATAACTTGGCTAACTCAACCGATTTCAGTCTGGCTTGGTGTTTTCTTCTTGGATTTTAAATGCAAACATTTCTGCATTTAAAACTCGATATCTAATTTTTGGCCAATTTTTGGCAATTTTAACGATGTAACCCCTGACATTTTTTTCAAAAATTGGGTCCCTCATTGGTTTTATGATCATAACTTGGCCAAAACTCAACCGATTTCATTCTGGTTTGGTGTTTTCTTCTTGGTTTTTAAATGCGAACATTTCTGCATTTAAAACTCGATGTCTAATTTTTGGCCAATTTTTTACAATTTTAACGATGTAACCCCTTACATTTTTTTCAAAAATTGGGTCAAATTTTTTGGCTGACACCCTCAACGGTTTTATGATCATAACTTGGCTAAAACTCAACCGATTTCAGTCTGGCTTGGTGTTTTTTTCTTGGATTTTAAATGCGAACATTTCTGCATTTAAAACTCGATGTCTAATTTTTGGCCAATTTTTGACAATTTTAACGATGTAACCCCTTACATTTTTTTCAAAAATTGGGTCCCTCATTGGTTTTATGATCATAACTTGGCCAAAACTCAACCGATTTCAGTCTGGTTTGGTGTTTTCTTCTTGGTTTTTAAATGCGAACATTTCTGCATTTAAAACTCGATGTCTAATTTTTGGCCAATTTTTTACAATTTTAACGATGTAACCCCTTACATTTTTTTCAAAAATTGGGTCAAATTTTTTGGCTGACACCCTCAACGGTTTTATGATCATAACTTGGCTAAAACTCAACCGATTTCAGTCTGGCTTGGTGTTTTCTTCTTGGATTTTAAATGCGAACATTTCTGCATTTAAAACTCGATGTCTAATTTTTGGCCAATTTTTGACAATTTTAACGATGTAACCCCTTACATTTTTTTCAAAAATTGGGTCCCTCATTGGTTTTATGATCATAACTTGGCCAAAACTCAACCGATTTCAGTCTGGTTTGGTGTTTTCTTCTTGGTTTTTAAATGCGAACATTTCTGCATTTAAAACTCGATGTCTAATTTTTGGCCAATTTTTTACAATTTTAACGATGTAACCCCTTACATTTTTTTCAAAAATTGGGTCAAATTTTTTGGCTGACACCCTCAACGGTTTTATGATCATAACTTGGCCAAAACTCAACCGATTTCAGTCTGGTTTGGTGTTTTCTTCTTGGTTTTTAAATGCGAACATTTCTGCATTTAAAACTCGATGTCTAATTTTTGGCCAATTTTTTACAATTTTAACGATGTAACCCCTTACATTTTTTTCAAAAATTGGGTCAAATTTTTTTGGCTGACACCCTCAACGGTTTTATGATCATAACTTGGCTAACTCAACCGATTTCAGTCTGGCTTGGTGTTTTCTTCTTGGATTTTAAATGCAAACATTTCTGCATTTAAAACTCGATATCTAATTTTTGGCCAATTTTTGGCAATTTTAACGATGTAACCCCTTACATTTTTTTCAAAAATTGGGTCAAATTTTTTGGCTGACACCCTCAACGGTTTTATGATCATAACTTGGCTAAAACTCAACCGATTTCAGTCTGGCTTGGTGTTTTCTTCTTGGATTTTAAATGCGAACATTTCTGCATTTAAAACTCGATGTCTAATTTTTGGCCAATTTTTGACAATTTTAACGATGTAACCCCTTACATTTTTTTCAAAAATTGGGTCCCTCATTGGTTTTATGATCATAACTTGGCCAAAACTCAACCGATTTCAGTCTGGTTTGGTGTTTTCTTCTTGGTTTTTAAATGCGAACATTTCTGCATTTAAAACTCGATGTCTAATTTTTGGCCAATTTTTTACAATTTTAACGATGTAACCCCTTACATTTTTTTCAAAAATTGGGTCAAATTTTTTGGCTGACACCCTCAACGGTTTTATGATCATAACTTGGCTAAAACTCAACCGATTTCAGTCTGGCTTGGTGTTTTCTTCTTGGATTTTAAATGCAAACATTTCTGCATTTAAAACTCGATGTCTAATTTTGGCCAATTTTTGACAATTTTAACGATGTAACCCCTTACATTTTTTTCAAAATTGGGTCCCTCATTGGTTTTATGATCATAACTTGGCCAAAACTCAACCGATTTCATTCTGGTTTGGTGTTTTCTTCTTGGTTTTTAAATGCGAACATTTCTGCATTTAAAACTCGATGTCTAATTTTTGGCCAATTTTTTACAATTTTAACGATGTAACCCCTTACATTTTTTTCAAAAATTGGGTCAAATTTTTTGGCTGACACCCTCAACGGTTTTATGATCATAACTTGGCTAAAACTCAACCGATTTCAGTCTGGCTTGGTGTTTTCTTCTTGGTTTTTAAATGCGAACATTTCTGCATTTAAAACTCGATGTCTAATTTTTGGCCAATTTTTGACAATTTTAACGATGTAACCCCTTACATTTTTTTCAAAAATTGGGTCCCTCATTGGTTTTATGATCATAACTTGGCCAAAACTCAACCGATTTCAGTCTGGTTTGGTGTTTTCTTCTTGGTTTTTAAATGCGAACATTTCTGCATTTAAAACTCGATGTCTAATTTTTGGCCAATTTTTTACAATTTTAACGATGTAACCCCTTACATTTTTTTCAAAAATTGGGTCAAATTTTTTGGCTGACACCCTCAACGGTTTTATGATCATAACTTGGCTAAAACTCAACCGATTTCAGTCTGGCTTGGTGTTTTCTTCTTGGTTTTTAAATGCGAACATTTCTGCATTTAAAACTCGATGTCTAATTTTTGGCCAATTTTTTACAATTTTAACGATGTAACCCCTTACATTTTTTTCAAAAATTGGGTCCCTCATAGGTTTTATGATCATAACTTGGCCAAAACTCAACCGATTTCAGTCTGGTTTGGTGTTTTCTTCTTGGTTTTTAAATGCGAACATTTCTGCATTTAAAACTCGATGTCTAATTTTTGGCCAATTTTTTACAATTTTAACGATGTAACCCCTTACATTTTTTTCAAAAATTGGGTCAAATTTTTTGGCTGACACCCTCAACGGTTTTATGATCATAACTTGGCTAAAACTCAACCGATTTCAGTCTGGCTTGGTGTTTTCTTCTTGGTTTTTAAATGCGAACATTTCTGCATTTAAAACTCGATGTCTAATTTTGGCCAATTTTTGACAATTTTAACGATGTAACCCCTTACATTTTTTTCAAAAATTGGGTCCCTCATTGGTTTTATGATCATAACTTGGCCAAAACTCAACCGATTTCAGTCTGGTTTGGTGTTTTCTTCTTGGTTTTTAAATGCGAACATTTCTGCATTTAAAACTCGATGTCTAATTTTTGGCCAATTTTTTACAATTTTAACGATGTAACCCCTTACATTTTTTTCAAAAATTGGGTCAAATTTTTTGGCTGACACCCTCAACGGTTTTATGATCATAACTTGGCTAAAACTCAACCGATTTCAGTCTGGCTTGGTGTTTTCTTCTTGGTTTTTAAATGCGAACATTTCTGCATTTAAAACTCGATGTCTAATTTTTGGCCAATTTTTGACAATTTTAACGATGTAACCCCTTACATTTTTTTCAAAAATTGGGTCCCTCATTGGTTTTATGATCATAACTTGGCCAAAACTCAACCGATTTCAGTCTGGTTTGGTGTTTTCTTCTTGGTTTTTAAATGCGAACATTTCTGCATTTAAAACTCGATGTCTAATTTTTGGCCAATTTTTGACAATTTTAACGATGTAACCCCTTACATTTTTTTCAAAAATTGGGTCAAATTTTTTGGCTGACACCCTCAACGGTTTTATGATCATAACTTGGCCAAAACTCAACCGATTTCAGTCTGGTTTGGTGTTTTCTTCTTGGTTTTTAAATGCGAACATTTCTGCATTTAAAACTCGATGTCTAATTTTTGGCCAATTTTTTACAATTTTAACGATGTAACCCCTTACATTTTTTTCAAAAATTGGGTCCCTCATTGGTTTTATGATCATAACTTGGCCAAAACTCAACCGATTTCAGTCTGGTTTGGTGTTTTCTTCTTGGTTTTTAAATGCGAACATTTCTGCATTTAAAACTCGATGTCTAATTTTTGGCCAATTTTTTACAATTTTAACGATGTAACCCCTTACATTTTTTTCAAAAATTGGGTAAAATTTTTTGGCTGACACCCTCAACGGTTTTATGATCATAACTTGGCTAAAACTCAACCGATTTCAGTCTGGCTTGGTGTTTTCTTCTTGGTTTTTAAATGCGAACATTTCTGCATTTAAAACTCGATGTCTAATTTTTGGCCAATTTTTTACAATTTTAACGATGTAACCCCTTACATTTTTTCAAAAATTGGGTCAAATTTTTTGGCTGACACCCTCAACGGTTTTATGATCATAACTTGGCTAAAACTCAACCGATTTCAGTCTGGCTTGGTGTTTTCTTCTTGGTTTTTAAATGCGAACATTTCTGCATTTAAAACTCGATGTCTAATTTTTGGCCAATTTTTGACAATTTTAACGATGTAACCCCTTACATTTTTTTCAAAAATTGGGTCCCTCATTGGTTTTATGATCATAACTTGGCCAAAACTCAACCGATTTCAGTCTGGTTTGGTGTTTTCTTCTTGGTTTTTAAATGCGAACATTTCTGCATTTAAAACTCGATGTCTAATTTTTGGCCAATTTTTTACAATTTTAACGATGTAACCCCTTACATTTTTTTCAAAAATTGGGTCAAATTTTTTGGCTGACACCCTCAACGGTTTTATGATCATAACTTGGCTAAAACTCAACCGATTTCAGTCTGGCTTGGTGTTTTCTTCTTGGTTTTTAAATGCGAACATTTCTGCATTTAAAACTCGATGTCTAATTTTTGGCCAATTTTTGACAATTTTAACGATGTAACCCCTTACATTTTTTTCAAAAATTGGGTCCCTCATTGGTTTTATGATCATAACTTGGCCAAAACTCAACCGATTTCAGTCTGGTTTGGTGTTTTCTTCTTGGTTTTTAAATGCGAACATTTCTGCATTTAAAACTCGATGTCTAATTTTTGGCCAATTTTTTACAATTTTAACGATGTAACCCCTTACATTTTTTTCAAAAATTGGGTCAAATTTTTTGGCTGACACCCTCAACGGTTTTATGATCATAACTTGGCTAAAACTCAACCGATTTCAGTCTGGCTTGGTGTTTTCTTCTTGGTTTTTAAATGCGAACATTTCTGCATTTAAAACTCGATGTCTAATTTTTGGCCAATTTTTGACAATTTTAACGATGTAACCCCTTACATTTTTTTCAAAAATTGGGTCCCTCATTGGTTTTATGATCATAACTTGGCCAAAACTCAACCGATTTCATTCTGGTTTGGTGTTTTCTTCTTGGTTTTTAAATGCGAACATTTCTGCATTTAAAACTCGATGTCTAATTTTTGGCCAATTTTTTACAATTTTAACGATGTAACCCCTTACATTTTTTCAAAAATTGGGTCAAATTTTTTGGCTGACACCCTCAACGGTTTTATGATCATAACTTGGCTAAAACTCAACCGATTTCAGTCTGGCTTGGTGTTTTCTTCTTGGTTTTTAAATGCGAACATTTCTGCATTTAAAACTCGATGTCTAATTTTTGGCCAATTTTTGACAATTTTAACGATGTAACCCCTTACATTTTTTTCAAAAATTGGGTCCCTCATTGGTTTTATGATCATAACTTGGCCAAAACTCAACCGATTTCAGTCTGGTTTGGTGTTTTCTTCTTGGTTTTTAAATGCGAACATTTCTGCATTTAAAACTCGATGTCTAATTTTTGGCCAATTTTTTACAATTTTAACGATGTAACCCCTTACATTTTTTTCAAAAATTGGGTCAAATTTTTTGGCTGACACCCTCAACGGTTTTATGATCATAACTTGGCTAAAACTCAACCGATTTCAGTCTGGCTTGGTGTTTTCTTCTTGGTTTTTAAATGCGAACATTTCTGCATTTAAAACTCGATGTCTAATTTTTGGCCAATTTTTGACAATTTTAACGATGTAACCCCTTACATTTTTTTCAAAATTGGGTCCCTCATTGGTTTTATGATCATAACTTGGCCAAAACTCAACCGATTTCAGTCTGGTTTGGTGTTTTCTTCTTGGTTTTTAAATGCGAACATTTCTGCATTTAAAACTCGATGTCTAATTTTTGGCCAATTTTTTACAATTTTAACGATGTAACCCCTTACATTTTTTTCAAAAATTGGGTCAAATTTTTTGGCTGACACCCTCAACGGTTTTATGATCATAACTTGGCTAAAACTCAACCGATTTCAGTCTGGCTTGGTGTTTTCTTCTTGGTTTTTAAATGCGAACATTTCTGCATTTAAAACTCGATGTCTAATTTTTGGCCAATTTTTGACAATTTTAACGATGTAACCCCTTACATTTTTTTCAAAAATTGGGTCCCTCATTGGTTTTATGATCATAACTTGGCCAAAACTCAACCGATTTCAGTCTGGTTTGGTGTTTTCTTCTTGGTTTTTAAATGCGAACATTTCTGCATTTAAAACTCGATGTCTAATTTTTGGCCAATTTTTTACAATTTTAACGATGTAACCCCTTACATTTTTTTCAAAAATTGGGTCAAATTTTTTGGCTGACACCCTCAACGGTTTTATGATCATAACTTGGCCAAAACTCAACCGATTTCAGTCTGGTTTGGTGTTTTCTTCTTGGTTTTTAAATGCGAACATTTCTGCATTTAAAACTCGATGTCTAATTTTTGGCCAATTTTTTACAATTTTAACGATGTAACCCCTTACATTTTTTTCAAAAATTGGGTCCCTCATTGGTTTTATGATCATAACTTGGCCAAAACTCAACCGATTTCAGTCTGGTTTGGTGTTTTCTTCTTGGTTTTTAAATGCGAACATTTCTGCATTTAAAACTCGATGTCTAATTTTTGGCCAATTTTTTACAATTTTAACGATGTAACCCCTTACATTTTTTTCAAAAATTGGGTCAAATTTTTTGGCTGACACCCTCAACGGTTTTATGATCATAACTTGGCCAAAACTCAACCGATTTCAGTCTGGTTTGGTGTTTTCTTCTTGGTTTTTAAATGCGAACATTTCTGCATTTAAAACTCGATGTCTAATTTTTGGCCAATTTTTTACAATTTTAACGATGTAACCCCTTACATTTTTTTCAAAAATTGGGTCCCTCATTGGTTTTATGATCATAACTTGGCCAAAACTCAACCGATTTCAGTCTGGTTTGGTGTTTTCTTCTTGGTTTTTAAATGCGAACATTTCTGCATTTAAAACTCGATGTCTAATTTTTGGCCAATTTTTTACAATTTTAACGATGTAACCCCTTACATTTTTTTCAAAAATTGGGTAAAATTTTTTGGCTGACACCCTCAACGGTTTTATGATCATAACTTGGCTAAAACTCAACCGATTTCAGTCTGGCTTGGTGTTTTCTTCTTGGTTTTTAAATGCGAACATTTCTGCATTTAAAACTCGATGTCTAATTTTTGGCCAATTTTTTACAATTTTAACGATGTAACCCCTTACATTTTTTTCAAAAATTGGGTCAAATTTTTTGGCTGACACCCTCAACGGTTTTATGATCATAACTTGGCCAAAACTCAACCGATTTCAGTCTGGTTTGGTGTTTTCTTCTTGGTTTTTAAATGCGAACATTTCTGCATTTAAAACTCGATGTCTAATTTTTGGCCAATTTTTGACAATTTTAACGATGTAACCCCTTACATTTTTTTCAAAAATTGGGTCAAATTTTTTGGCTGACACCCTCAACGGTTTTATGATCATAACTTGGCCAAAACTCAACCGATTTCAGTCTGGTTTGGTGTTTTCTTCTTGGTTTTTAAATGCGAACATTTCTGCATTTAAAACTCGATGTCTAATTTTTGGCCAATTTTTTACAATTTTAACGATGTAACCCCTTACATTTTTTTCAAAAATTGGGTCAAATTTTTTGGCTGACACCCTCAACGGTTTTATGATCATAACTTGGCCAAAACTCAACCGATTTCAGTCTGGTTTGGTGTTTTCTTCTTGGTTTTTAAATGCGAACATTTCTGCATTTAAAACTCGATGTCTAATTTTTGGCCAATTTTTTACAATTTTAACGATGTAACCCCTTACATTTTTTTCAAAAATTGGGTAAAATTTTTTGCCTGACACCCTCAACGGTTTTATGATCATAACTTGGCTAAAACTCAACCGATTTCAGTCTGGTTTGGTGTTTTCTTCTTGGTTTTTAAATGCGAACATTTCTGCATTTAAAACTCGATATCTAATTTTTGGCCAATTTTTGGCAATTTTAACGATGTAACCCCTGACATTTTTTTCAAAAATTGGGTCCCTCATTGGTTTTATGATCATAACTTGGCCAAAACTCAACCGATTTAAGTCTGGTTTGGTGTTTTCTTCTTGGTTTTTAAATGCGAACATTTCTGCATTTAAAACTCGATGTCTAATTTTTGGCCAACTTTTGACAATTTTAACGATGTAACCCCTTACATTTTTTTCAAAAATTGGGTCAAATTTTTTGGCTGACACCCTCAACGGTTTTATGATCATAACTTGGCTAAAACTCAACCGATTTCAGTCTGGCTTGATGTTTTCTTCTTGGATTTTAAATGCGAACATTTCTGCATTTAAAACTCGATGTCTAATTTTTGGCCAATTTTTGACAATTTTAACGATGTAACCCCTTACATTTTTTTCAAAAATTGGGTCAAATTTTTTGGCTGACACCCTCAACGGTTTTATGATCATAACTTGGCCAAAACTCAACCGATTTCAGTCTGGTTTGGTGTTTTCTTCTTGGTTTTTAAATGCGAACATTTCTGCATTTAAAACTCGATGTCTAATTTTTGGCCAATTTTTGACAATTTTAACGATGTAACCCCTTACATTTTTTCAAAAATTGGGTCCCTCATTGGTTTTATGATCATAACTTGGCCAAAACTCAACCGATTTCATTCTGGTTTGGTGTTTTCTTCTTGGTTTTTAAATGCGAACATTTCTGCATTTAAAACTCGATGTCTAATTTTTGGCCCATTTTTTACAATTTTAACGATGTAACCCCTTACATTTTTTTCAAAAATTGGGTCAAATTTTTTGGCTGACACCCTCAACGGTTTTATGATCATAACTTGGCTAAAACTCAACCGATTTCAGTCTGGCTTGATGTTTTCTTCTTGGATTTTAAATGCGAACATTTCTGCATTTAAAACTCGATGTCTAATTTTTGGCCAATTTTTGACAATTTTAACGATGTAACCCCTTACATTTTTTTCAAAAATTGGGTCAAATTTTTTGGCTGACACCCTCAACGGTTTTATGATCATAACTTGGCTAAAACTCAACCGATTTCAGTCTGGCTTGGTGTTTTCTTCTTGGATTTTAAATGCAAACATTTCTGCATTTAAAACTCGATGTCTAATTTTTGGCCAATTTTTTACAATTTTAACGATGTAACCCCTTACATTTTTTTCAAAAATTGGGTCAAATTTTTGGCTGACACCCTCAACGGTTTTATGATCATAACTTGGCTAAAACTCAACCGATTTCAGTCTGGCTTGGTGTTTTCTTCTTGGATTTTAAATGCAAACATTTCTGCATTTAAAACTCGATGTCTAATTTTTGGCCAATTTTTGACAATTTTAACGATGTAACCCCTGACATTTTTTTCAAAAATTGGGTCCCTCATTGGTTTTATGATCATAACTTGGCCAAAACTCAACCGATTTCATTCTGGTTTGGTGTTTTCTTCTTGGTTTTTAAATGCGAACATTTCTGCATTTAAAACTCGATGTCTAATTTTTGGCCAATTTTTTACAATTTTAACGATGTAACCCCTTACATTTTTTTCAAAAATTGGGTCAAATTTTTTGGCTGACACCCTCAACGGTTTTATGATCATAACTTGGCTAAAACTCAACCGATTTCAGTCTGGCTTGGTGTTTTCTTCTTGGATTTTAAATGCAAACATTTCTGCATTTAAAACTCGATGTCTAATTTTTGGCCAATTTTTGACAATTTTAACGATGTAACCCCTTACATTTTTTTCAAAAATTGGGTCCCTCATTGGTTTTATGATCATAACTTGGCCAAAACTCAACCGATTTCATTCTGGTTTGGTGTTTTCTTCTTGGTTTTTAAATGCGAACATTTCTGCATTTAAAACTCGATGTCTAATTTTTGGCCAATTTTTTACAATTTTAACGATGTAACCCCTTACATTTTTTTCAAAAATTGGGTCAAATTTTTTGGCTGACACCCTCAACGGTTTTATGATCATAACTTGGCCAAAACTCAACCGATTTCAGTCTGGTTTGGTGTTTTCTTCTTGGTTTTTAAATGCGAACATTTCTGCATTTAAAACTCGATGTCTAATTTTTGGCCAATTTTTTACAATTTTAACGATGTAACCCCTTACATTTTTTTCAAAAATTGGGTCAAATTTTTTGGCTGACACCCTCAACGGTTTTATGATCATAACTTGGCCAAAACTCAACCGATTTCATTCTGGTTTGGTGTTTTCTTCTTGGTTTTTAAATGCGAACATTTCTGCATTTAAAACTCGATATCTAATTTTTGGCCAATTTTTGGCAATTTTAACGATGTAACCCCTGACATTTTTTTCAAAAATTGGGTCCCTCATTGGTTTTATGATCATAACTTGGCCAAAACTCAACCGATTTCAGTCTGGTTTGGTGTTTTCTTCTTGGTTTTTAAATGCGAACATTTCTGCATTTAAAACTCGATGTCTAATTTTTGGCCAATTTTTGACAATTTTAACGATGTAACCCCTTACATTTTTTTCAAAAATTGGGTCAAATTTTTTGGCTGACACCCTCAACGGTTTTATGATCATAACTTGGCCAAAACTCAACCGATTTCAGTCTGGTTTGGTGTTTTCTTCTTGGTTTTTAAATGCGAACATTTCTGCATTTAAAACTCGATGTCTAATTTTTGGCCAATTTTTTACAATTTTAACGATGTAACCCCTTACATTTTTTTCAAAAATTGGGTCAAATTTTTTGGCTGACACCCTCAACGGTTTTATGATCATAACTTGGCTAAAACTCAACCGATTTCAGTCTGGCTTGATGTTTTCTTCTTGGATTTTAAATGCGAACATTTCTGCATTTAAAACTCGATGTCTAATTTTTGGCCAATTTTTGACAATTTTAACGATGTAACCCCTTACATTTTTTTCAAAAATTGGGTCAAATTTTTTGGCTGACACCCTCAACGGTTTTATGATCATAACTTGGCCAAAACTCAACCGATTTCAGTCTGGTTTGGTGTTTTCTTCTTGGTTTTTAAATGCGAACATTTCTGCATTTAAAACTCGATGTCTAATTTTTGGCCAATTTTTGGCAATTTTAACGATGTAACCCCTTACATTTTTTTCAAAAATTGGGTCAAATTTTTTGGCTGACACCCTCAACGGTTTTATGATCATAACTTGGCCAAAACTCAACCGATTTCAGTCTGGTTTGGTGTTTTCTTCTTGGTTTTTAAATGCGAACATTTCTGCATTTAAAACTCGATGTCTAATTTTTGGCCAATTTTTGACAATTTTAACGATGTAACCCCTTACATTTTTTTCAAAAATTGGGTCCCTCATTGGTTTTATGATCATAACTTGGCTAAAACTCAACCGATTTCAGTCTGGCTTGGTGTTTTCTTCTTGGATTTTAAATGCGAACATTTCTGCATTTAAAACTCGATGTCTAATTTTTGGCCAATTTTTGACAATTTTAACGATGTAACCCCTTACATTTTTTTCAAAAATTGGGTCAAATTTTTTGGCTGACACCCTCAACGGTTTTATGATCATAACTTGGCTAAAACTCAACCGATTTCAGTCTGGCTTGGTGTTTTCTTCTTGGATTTTAAATGCGAACATTTCTGCATTTAAAACTCGATATCTAATTTTTGGCCAATTTTTGGCAATTTTAACGATGTAACCCCTTACATTTTTTTCAAAAATTGGGTCAAATTTTTTGGCTGACACCCTCAACGGTTTTATGATCATAACTTGGCTAAAACTCAACCGATTTCAGTCTGGCTTGATGTTTTCTTCTTGGATTTTAAATGCGAACATTTCTGCATTTAAAACTCGATATCTAATTTTTGGCCAATTTTTGGCAATTTTAACGATGTAACCCCTTACATTTTTTTCAAAAATTGGGTCAAATTTTTTGGCTGACACCCTCAACGGTTTTATGATCATAACTTGGCCAAAACTCAACCGATTTCAGTCTGGTTTGGTGTTTTCTTCTTGGTTTTTAAATGCGAACATTTCTGCATTTAAAACTCGATGTCTAATTTTTGGCCAATTTTTTACAATTTTAACGATGTAACCCCTTACATTTTTTTCAAAAATTGGGTCCCTCATTGGTTTTATGATCATAACTTGGCCAAAACTCAACCGATTTCAGTCTGGTTTGGTGTTTTCTTCTTGGTTTTTAAATGCGAACATTTCTGCATTTAAAACTCGATATCTAATTTTTGGCCAATTTTTGACAATTTTAACGATGTAACCCCTTACATTTTTTTCAAAAATTGGGTCAAATTTTTTGGCTGACACCCTCAACGGTTTTATGATCATAACTTGGCCAAAACTCAACCGATTTCAGTCTGGTTTGGTGTTTTCTTCTTGGTTTTTAAATGCGAACATTTCTGCATTTAAAACTCGATGTCTAATTTTTGGCCAATTTTTGACAATTTTAACGATGTAACCCCTTACATTTTTTTCAAAAATTGGGTCAAATTTTTTGGCTGAAAATTGCTGACACCTTCAACGGTTTTATGATCATAACTTGGCTAAAACTTAACCGATTTCAGTCTGGCTTGGTGTTTTCTTCTTGGATTTTAAATGCGAACATTTCTGCATTTAAAACTCAATATCTAATTTTTGGCCAATTTTTGACAATTTTAACGATGTAACCCCTTACATTTTTTTCAAAAATTGGGTCAAATTTTTTGGCTGACACCCTCAACGGTTTTATGATCATAACTTGGCTAAAACTCAACCGATTTCAGTCTGGTTTGGTGTTTTCTTCTTGGTTTTTAAATGCGAACATTTCTGCATTTAAAACTCGATGTCTAATTTTTGGCCAATTTTTGGCAATTTTAACGATGTAACCCCTTACATTTTTTTCAAAAATTGGGTCCCTCATTGGTTTCATGATCATAACTTGGCTAAAACTCAACCGATTTCAGTCTGGTTTGGTGTTTTCTTCTTGGTTTTTAAATGCGAACATTTCTGCATTTAAAACTCGATGTCTAATTTTTGGCCAATTTTTGACAATTTTAACGATGTAACCCCTTACATTTTTTTCAAAAATTGGGTCAAATTTTTTGGCTGACACCCTCAACGGTTTTATGATCATAACTTGGCTAAAACTCAACCGATTTCAGTCTGGCTTGGTGTTTTCTTCTTGGATTTTAAATGCGAACATTTTTGCATTTAAAACTCAATATCTAATTTTTGGCCAATTTTTGGCAATTTTAACGATGTAACCCCTTACATTTTTTTCAAAAATTGGGTCCCTCATTGGTTTTATGATCATAACTTGGCCAAAACTCAACCGATTTCAGTCTGGTTTGGTGTTTTCTTCTTGGTTTTTAAATGCGAACTTTTCTGCATTTAAAACTCGATGTCTAATTTTTGGCCAATTTTTGGCAATTTTAACGATGTAACCCCTTACATTTTTTTCAAAAATTGGGTCCCTCATTGGTTTCATGATCATAACTTGGCTAAAACTCAACCGATTTCAGTCTGGTTTGGTGTTTTCTTCTTGGTTTTTAAATGCGAACATTTCTGCATTTAAAACTCGATGTCTAATTTTTGGCCAATTTTTGGCAATTTTAACGATGTAACCCCTTACATTTTTTTCAAAAATTGGGTCCCTCATTGGTTTTATGATCATAACTTGGCCAAAACTCAACCGATTTCAGTCTGGTTTGGTGTTTTCTTCTTGGTTTTTAAATGCGAACATTTCTGCATTTAAAACTCGATATCTAATTTTTGGCCAATTTTTGTCAATTTTAACGATGTAACCCCTTACATTTTTTTCAAAAATTGGGTCAAATTTTTTGGCTGAAAATTGCTGACACCTTCAACGGTTTTATGATCATAACTTGGCTAAAACTCAACCGATTTCAGTCTGGCTTGGTGTTTTCTTCTTGGATTTTAAATGCGAACATTTCTGCATTTAAAACTCGATGTCTAATTTTTGGCCAATTTTTGACAATTTTAACGATGTAACCCCTTACATTTTTTTCAAAAATTGGGTCCCTCATTGGTTTCATGATCATAACTTGGCTAAAACTCAACCGATTTCAGTCTGGTTTGGTGTTTTCTTCTTGGTTTTTAAATGCGAACATTTCTGCATTTAAAACTCGATATCTAATTTTTGGCCAATTTTTGTCAATTTTAACGATGTAACCCCTTACATTTTTTCAAAAATTGGGTCAAATTTTTTGGCTGAAAATTGCTGACACCTTCAACGGTTTTATGATCATAACTTGGCTAAAACTCAACCGATTTCAGTCTGGTTTGGTGTTTTCTTCTTGGTTTTTAAATGCGAACATTTCTGCATTTAAAACTCGATATCTAATTTTTGGTCAATTTTTGTCAATTTTAACGATGTAACCCCTTACATTTTTTTCAAAAATTGGGTCAATTTTTTTGGCTGAAAATTGCTGACACCTTCAACGGTTTTATGATCATAACTTGGCCAAAACTCAATCGATTTCAGTCTGGTTTGGTGTTTTCTTCTTGGTTTTTAAATGCGAACATTTCTGCATTTAAAACTCGATATCTAATTTTTGGCCAATTTTTGACAATTTTAACGATGTAACCCCTTACATTTTTTTCAAAAATTGGTCAAAAATTAGATATCGAGTTTTAAATGCAGAAATGTTTGCATTTAAAAACCAAGAAGAAAACACCAAGCCAGACTGAAATCTGTTGAGTTTTGGCCAAGTTATGATCATAAATCCGTTGAAGGTGTTAGCCGTTTTTAGGAGAACGCAGATGAGCGGATGCACCCATCGCATATATGATGAGTGAAAATAATGAGTTCCAACAACGTCATTGAGTGAAAAAATTCATTTGCACCAAAGTAAATTCACCTTCTGCTCTTTCTGTGCGCCTGGTATCTGAAATCCAAGAATGTATGAATTTGTACTGAAAATGCCAAGATCGAAGCCTCGTTTTGCCTACAACAACAAAATATTGTTGTACAACAACAATAGTTTTACAACAAATTCATTTTTGCAACAATTTATTTAATTTTTAATTCTCGACTTTGAGTTACTGGCGAACCACTGCAGGAGAACGCAGATGAGCGGATGCACCCATCGCATAGATGATGAGTGAAAATAATGAGTTCCAACAACGTCATTGAGTGAAAAAATTCATTTGCACCAAAGTAAATTCACCTTCTGCTCTTTCTGTGCGCCTGGTATCTGAAATCCAAGAATGTATGAATTTGTACTGAAAATGCCAAGATCGAAGCCTCGTTTTGCCTACAACAACAAAATATTGTTGTACAACAACAATAGTTTTACAACAAATTCATTTTTGCAACAATTTATTTAATGTTTAATTCTCGACTTTGAGTTACTGGCGAACCACTGCAGGAGAACGCAGATGAGCGGATGCACCCATCGCATAGATGATGAGTGAAAATAATGAGTTCCAACGACGTCATTGAGTGAAAAAATTCATTTGCACCAAAGTAAATTCACCTTCTGCTCTTTCTGTGCGCCTGGTATCTGAAATCCAAGAATGTATGAATTTGTACTGAAAATGCCAAGATCGAAGCCTCGTTTTGCCTACAACAACAAAAGATTGTTGTACAACAACAATAGTTTTACAACAAATTCATTTTTGCAACAATTTATTTAATGTTTAATTCTCGACTTTAAGTTACTGGCGAACCACTGCAGGAGAACGCAGATGAGCGGATGCACCCATCGCATAGATGATGAGTGAAAATAATGAGTTCCAACAACGTCATTGAGTGAAAAAATTCATTTGCACCAAAGTAAATTCACCTTCTGCTCTTTCTGTGCGCCTGGTATCTGAAATCCAAGAATGTATGAATTTGTACTGAAAATGCCAAGATCGAAGCCTCGTTTTGCCTACAACAACAAAAGATTGTTGTACAACAACAATAGTTTTACAACAAATTCATTTTTGCAACAATTTATTTAATGTTTAATTCTCGACTTTAAGTTACTGGCGAACCACTGCAGGAGAACGCAGATGAGCGGATGCACCCATCGCATAGATGATGAGTGAAAATAATGAGTTCCAACAACGTCATTGAGTGAAAAAATTCATTTGCACCAAAGTAAATTCACCTTCTGCTCTTTCTGTGCGCCTGGTATCTGAAATCCAAGAATGTATGAATTTGTACTGAAAATGCCAAGATCGAAGCCTCGTTTTGCCTACAACAACAAAAGATTGTTGTACAACAACAATAGTTTTACAACAAATTCATTTTTGCAACAATTTATTTAATGTTTAATTCTCGACTTTAAGTTACTGGCGAACCACTGCAGGAGAACGCAGATGAGCGGATGCACCCATCGCATAGATGATGAGTGAAAATAATGAGTTCCAACAACGTCATTGAGTGAAAAAATTCATTTGCACCAAAGTAAATTCACCTTCTGCTCTTTCTGTGCGCCTGGTATCTGAAATCCAAGAATGTATGAATTTGTACTGAAAATGCCAAGATCGAAGCCTCGTTTTGCCTACAACAACAAAATATTGTTGTACAACAACAATAGTTTTACAACAAATTCATTTTTGCAACAATTTATTTAATTTTTAATTCTCGACTTTGAGTTACTGGCGAACCACTGCAGGAGAACGCAGATGAGCGGATGCACCCATCGCATAGATGATGAGTGAAAATAATGAGTTCCAACAACGTCATTGAGTGAAAAAATTCATTTGCACCAAAGTAAATTCACCTTCTGCTCTTTCTGTGCGCCTGGTATCTGAAATCCAAGAATGTATGAATTTGTACTGAAAATGCCAAGATCGAAGCCTCGTTTTGCCTACAACAACAAAATATTGTTGTACAACAACAATAGTTTTACAACAAATTCATTTTTGCAACAATTTATTTAATGTTTAATTCTCGACTTTGAGTTACTGGCGAACCACTGCAGGAGAACGCAGATGAGCGGATGCACCCATCGCATAGATGATGAGTGAAAATAATGAGTTCCAACAACGTCATTGAGTGAAAAAATTCATTTGCACCAAAGTAAATTCACCTTCTGCTCTTTCTGTGCGCCTGGTATCTGAAATCCAAGAATGTATGAATTTGTACTGAAAATGCCAAGATCGAAGCCTCGTTTTGCCTACAACAACAAAATATTGTTGTACAACAACAATAGTTTTACAACAAATTCATTTTTGCAACAATTTATTTAATGTTTAATTCTCGACTTTGAGTTACTGGCGAACCACTGCAGGAGAACGCAGATGAGCGGATGCACCCATCGCATAGATGATGAGTGAAAATAATGAGTTCCAACAACGTCATTGAGTGAAAAAATTCATTTGCACCAAAGTAAATTCACCTTCTGCTCTTTCTGTGCGCCTGGTATCTGAAATCCAAGAATGTATGAATTTGTACTGAAAATGCCAAGATCGAAGCCTCGTTTTGCCTACAACAACAAAAGATTGTTGTACAACAACAATAGTTTTACAACAAATTCATTTTTGCAACAATTTATTTAATGTTTAATTCTCGACTTTGAGTTACTGGCGAACCACTGCATGAGAACGCAGATGAGCGGATGCACCCATCGCATAGATGATGAGTTAAAATAATGAGTTCTCCCTTGCCAGCAACGTCATTGAGTGAAAAAATTCTTTTGCACCAAAGTAAATCCTCCATCTGCTCGTTCTGTGCGCCTGGTGCATGAAGTCCAGAAATTTATGAATTTGTACTGAAAATGGCCAGTTTAAAGCCTTGTTGTTGCCCAACAACAACAGGAACACCTCTTTTGCAACAACAACAATTTGTACAACAACAAAGGAATAATATTTGATCTAAAGTTTGACAGTTAAATTCATCTCTCATATTGGGACAAAATGGCCTCTCCCTTGCCAGCACATTAATATAAGTTAAACAAAATTAAGAACTCAATCAACTCAAAAAGCCTTAGATTTAATTCGGGCAGCTGTTCTGCGCTAATTTTCCTATAAGTCAGTATATTCTCACCTAAGAAAAACTGTTTTTCCTTCCACTTACCTTAAGTCGATATACATATATATTATTGTTTAGGGAACTATAGAAGAAATTGAACCAGTTTGTTTTTTCAGTTTTATTTAATTTAAAGTACATTAAATAAGGCTACATCAATGGAACTACAAACTACAAATACATTTAGGATGCTTGCAAAAAAAAATTAAATAACAATAATAAATAACGGTGTTGGGGATGCGTTAATAACAATACTATAAATAAAATACGAATTGTTCCTGCCGCAGGATAAAGCCGCTTTAAGCACAACCGAAAGTGGGAACAGTTGAGGGAAGCAGTTTTATGGCGGGAAGCTGGTACCATAGCTGAGGCACAAACCAGCTGCCGAGGGTTGCCGGACCGACAAAGCCGGAACTTGAACCGCTTTCACTGCTTGCTATTGGCGGGAATTTCAAATAATCTTAAGCTGATGCGAATTAAATTCATGGATTAGCTACGAACTACGACCAACTAGCGTGTGATTAAGCAGCTACTAACTTCTAACACAAATAGTCAAAGTGGATAATTAGGGGGACATGGTAATTAGGTAGTTAGATTAAAAAAAAAAAAGGAAACCTAGATGAATTCTAATCCCTGCAGTAACTGGAGCGCAGGACATTCTCGGCGCCCGCCAGAATGGCGCCCTCGTGCTGCGGACAGAGCTTCAGGTAGAGCTCGCTGGACTCCATCGCCTCGATCAGCACGTACTCGAGGTAGATCCGCGGCGAGGACAGGATGCGCCAGGTGAGCGGATTCAGGATGCTCGTCGGATACTCCCAGTTTACGGTGGCGTACTCCGGCTCCCGCACATCCCGCCCCGCCACCAGAGCCTTGTACTCGTAGCCCGGCTCGAAGTACATGGCCTTCGGCGAGAATCGCATCAGTTCCGTGGACGAGGCGTCCGTTCGCTTGCCGATCGCATTGCCGCCCTTCTTCCCGTGCAGCTGGATGGAGAGGATGCCCACCTCGCCGCCGTGCAGGGTGCTCTCGTCGTGGCCGGACACGCGCACCGTGATCCTGTAGTGCAGCCGGCAGAAGGGCGCCCGGTCGCCGGTGGTCAGGTAGAAGACGCCGGGCGAATCGCCCTGCCGCAGCTGGCCGAGATCCACCTGCTCCTGGTAGTCCTCCTGGCTGTGGTAGCCCATGCGCAGGCAGGTGTGGCCCGGCTCCTCGCAGCTGGTGCACTTGGTGTCCTTGAAGCTCTGCGGGATACGAGAGTAAGTAAATACTGGCCGCTTCGAGATCAGTAGCCGTCCCGTCACTCACCTCAAAGGAATCGCAGGTGATGCCCAGGAAGGGGCACTTGGAGCCGATGCTCTCCGTGAAATACTGCTGGCTCCGGATGTGATTGCAGCCGAGGAACTCCTGCATGGTCAGGAAGAGGGTCTTCTTCTTGACCACGTCCTGGAACTTCTTGTTGCAGCCGGGATTGTCGAAGCCGCCGTTGGGGAAAAAGTCCACATGCCCCAGCCGCATATTGATGCCCAGTCCGCCCTTCATCAGCGGATTGGCATCGGTGTGCACCACGTCCACGAAGTGGGCGTCCGTCTTGTCCAGCCGCACGATGGGATCGGTGTCGGTGAAGAGCGGTGCAGCCGGATCCAGGCCCGTTATCCTGGCCGCCTTGAGGCCAAAGTCCCGCTGCAGGTGATAGCCGGCATAGCCGGACAAATGGGCGCCGAGGGAGTGTCCAATGATGTGCACGTTGTCCAGATTGGGCAGACGCAGCTCCTCGTACAGCATGTGGATCACATGCGCCGTTATGGCGCCCACCAGCCGGATATTGGCCACCGCCTGGACATACGGCGGACTGGCGCCGCCGCCCCAGTCGATGAGCACGGCGCAGGCACTGCCCTCCGGCTCGTATGCGAGCAGGGCCTTGGCCATGTCCCACATCCAGGGTATCTCGCCCGACTCCAGGTAGCCGTGGACCAGCAGGAAGATCTTGCCGCGCGGATCGATGCCCATGCCCTGGACGCTGTCCGGATCGTTGAGGTCCAGGTACTTGGGCTGGTCCATCTGCAGGCGCGTGTACAGCGTGAAGTGCGGCTCGATCTCCGAGGGCTTCTGGGGATGGACGTTGATCGAGCGGGTGACCGTGTTCCAGGGTCCGTTCAGGGGGAAGCAGCCGTAGACGCCGAAGCACTTGACCTCGTTGATATCTAGAGGGGATTTTGGGATTGAAGCAGGAGGGATTAGCTTGGGTATCTCTCTTGGAAATGTATTCAATAATTTAGCCCCAAAATATAACCCAGATACCTGGCAACCTCTTTTCGAAAATACCTATTATTACCCACAGTGGTTAATTTAATTAATTAATTATGTAGTTGAAGCGAAAAACATGTCAGTTAGAACCGTTTTGGTCTGCTTATCAGTTTAGCCAACTGGAAAATCTTCAATAACAAGCCGAGAAATCATAATTGAATCACATTCTGAAGGGTTTTCGGCCAGTTTTTGACCAGTTTTTTGGCCACACACACAGCTGAGGGCCATTAGGGGCTCCAGTGAGCCGTGGAGACCGCTAGAAGGCTCCCTTTGCTGACCACCGGAGCATGGCTGGCCACTGATCAGTGGCCAGTGTCGTCTCCTGCTTGAGTTTAGAAACAACATTTTCATCGTGGTCTGCTGGCTCTCTGTGGCATCTGCTTGGGCCTTCCGTTTGCATCGGAAGTTTTCGATTAGATAGGCGGCACCGTGGATATAGCGACATATCCATATCACATATCGCCATAATATATTTGCGATATCGGACAAGGCACGTCATTAGCCCCGGGACCCTGATTTCCAAACCAAATCGAAAAGCTGCTGCTTCCGCAGACCACCTGTTACAGAGAGGGAAATGCGCAGCTCGTCTTGAGGAAAATGCCTCAAAGGGAAACAGCTTTTATATCTGAACATTAAAATTATTTTTTTAAACAGAAGATTTCCTTAAAATTGAGTTAAATAAATTTTATCAACTACAGACCTTTAATAAGTTTTTTCATGAAATTTTGAATGTAGTTCAAAAAATTACATATTTAAAAGTTTTCTATATTTTTTTTTTTTTGTGCGATCACCATCGATTTTGAAGCAAAGCTTTCCCTGAAGCCCAAAATCTGGTCAAAGAATGACCCAAAACTGCCTCCAAAGTAGCCTCAAAGTAGCCCCAAAAGGGGTCCAAAAACTGTTTGCTTGAGACACACACTCAAAGAGAGAAACCACTTAAAAATTAGACCTGAAGAAGCCCCAAATTGGATGCCCTTAAGTGGGCCCAAAATGCATACAGCTGAGCTCAAAATAATAGCTGCCAGCCAAGCGCAAAATTTGGTTATTAGTGTTAACAAGAAGGGTTATGAATTACTCAAGAAATTGGATTTTAAAGGAATTTTTAGGAAGTTTTTGTTCATATTTAGAATTGAGTAAACGACAAGGGAAATTATTTAAAAAGTTGTATATATAAAACACTTACAAAAATTAAACAGAATAAAGAAAATTCTATAAAACTTGTAAATAGTTTTTATTCTATTGTTCAACAGATAAATCCTTACCAATATTTGACTATAAACAAGAAGACTTGATATCTTAAAGGCCTTTAGTTAATTTTCACTGCTGTAAATACTATTAGTTATTCTATAGTATTTTCATTTGATTTATTTATTACTGATTTATTGGCAAAGTTAAAATATAGAAATAATTCTGCAAATCTAGTGGAAATTTTGCCTTTATATATTTTTGATTTAGTTAGGCATTATTCTTATAGTTTAAAAAAGACTCTAGGATAATTGTGATAATCTAGAAAAATTGCTTCAGCTCCTTCCATATTTTTTTAATCCTTGAGCTAACAGCTTTAAATAATTGTTTTAAAAATGTTAGCTCTATTTGATTTACCAATTTATTTACAGAATTTAATTTAATTTGTAGAGTATATTTAAGATTCAATTATTAACCAAAAGTCACCCAATTATAAAGACTTTTCTGACTATTCTGTGGAGTTCTTTTGAGCTCCAAGTGGGGATCCTATCGTAATATTGATCAGGATCTACGTAAATTCTGATCGTCTGCTACTTACCGCTTTTGGGGGCCGGTGGCAGGTCGACGAGGGTGTTCACCGCCGCCCGGCTGGTGTGATTGGCCAGGTACAGCATGGTCTGCAGCATCAGGCCGCCGGTGGTGTTGGCCACGTACATCCTTGGTTAGTCCGCGCTCACACTTTGCACATATAAAAGTATGTCCGGCGGTTTTAACTGACCGATAATGGCCACAAATCACTGGCCACTCGAGTTGGGCTATTATCTAAGGCTAAGACCTGGCCGGGTTACGACTCGTTGGTGCTTCGTTAGCTTTAATTAAGTATTCTTTGGGCCCTAGTTAATCTTATCGACGGAGTGAGTGGTGAGTGGTGTCTCTCCACGAGTGTGGTGTCTCGTCGCGGGTGCCGTTACTTGACTATCTCCCCGTTACTATCTAGCGCCGCCTCGAAGTATATAGTCCACCGATCTTGGTCGAGAACCGTCGTCGAACTGAGCCGATCAGCTGCGATCCCGTCAATATTTATGCCGAGCGCCGTGGGCGAAAGCGAAATCGAAAACGAAGCCGGAGCCGAAGACGAAGCCGAAGTCGGTCCCGAAGCGGGGCAGCGGAAAGCGCATCCAAAGCTGCAGTCAAAGTTGATGACGTCGTGGGGCTATAGTGATGACACCTTAGCAGCTTTACCGCTAAAATTAGCTAGCTTATAGGGTTAAAGTTAACTCTCAATTTAATCTTCAATTTTAAATCGAATTTTAGGATAAACATTAATTAAAAAGGTTATTACCCCAATGTAAATAGATAAATTACATACTTGTAGAAGTATTCATGAAAGAATAAAAAAATAAATAGAAAAAATATAAATATATCAATAGAATTTTACAACAAACCCACTTGGCTTCATCCTTCGTGAAGCTTCGACACTCGACTTGGCCAGAGCTGGCAACGCAGTTGGCCCTGAGTCGCAGCAGCTGGGCTCTGATAAGGCCACAAAAATGGGCAACTTTTCGCTCAGTGTAGATGCAAAGTACAGCAGCAGCTGGTGGCATCGGCTCTCGGGGCTCTTCTTTGTTGAATCGGATGCACCTTCATGATAAGCGGCGGGGCGCTGGAGCCACAACAAAGTGACCGCCATGGAGGCGGAGCTGATAATCGGTCGGGTTGGGGTTCGGGTTCCATTCCTACATATGCACATATATACTTATGTGTATGTAGGGTCAGGAATAGCGACAGACACAGAGAGACCCCCTTGGACTATCAGCAGCTGTTTTCCACCCAGCAGCGATTAAGCACAGAAAGAAAAGCGCAATGATAGCAAATCAAGAAGTTTTTGCAGATTTTTTAAAGTGTATTAAAATATAGAATTATTTTTAATTTAATTTGAGTATTTATAGATAGAGAAGAGATTTAATAAAGCCGATTTTGAGGGCTATAGACTCGATCAAGTTTTGTATGAATTTATAAGAAACATGAGCATTACCCCTGATTATCCAATTCCTTTCAATTAATAATCTCCTATTAGCCACATTTAAAACCATATATCAATGCTTAGTAATATATTTCTATATATGTTTAATTCTATAAATATTTTTAATAAACCCTCAAACCCCTGATTTTTATACTAAACCCATATGAACCACAGCTTGAGTTACCAGAATAGTTGGCTGTGTGAGCTGTATGATCCTAATGATCCCTAAAATCCCCTCACATTCACATTCCCCATTATTTCTCGCCGTGCCGACTAGTAAACTAGAGGGGGAGATTCCTTCAGAAACTGTGTCAATCCCCCAGGCCAGCCCCCTTGACAGGTGGTGTCAATGTCTGGTCAGTATTCCCATTCCCGATTCCCGCTTATCAGCGATCTCTCTCGCAGAATCCCGTTTCGCTTTCGAGGCGTCCAAAGTCCGGACTGCGGTCTGTGGATTACGGAGGAGGTGTTTACGATCGATTCCACCAGGATCTCGAATGCCGCCGCCCATTGACGTCAAAGTGATCATCGATTCCAGCC
Organism: Drosophila jambulina; assembly: GCA_018152175.1. Lineage (NCBI taxonomy): Eukaryota > Metazoa > Arthropoda > Insecta > Diptera > Drosophilidae > Drosophila > Drosophila jambulina. The sequence goes on from JAECXH010000006.1 coordinate 6,564,623, forward strand.
AGCAGACAGCAGAGGGTGCGGCCTTTCGGTGTCCCTCGTTATCATTCCGCTTAATTCTTGTTTTTGTTTACGAGACTCTTGGGCATCCGTCCTCCGTAGCCACCCACACACATGGAGCAGAACTTGAGCCAGTCCGTAGTCAAGACTCCGCTGGTAGTTTCCACTTCCGCGTGGCAGCAACAGGTCCAAGCCTAGAGAGCTAAGTCTATCTCCCTCCAAACGATAAGCATCGAACTTTGATTCCGGGAATCGATTCCGGTTCAAAAATCCACACTTGCATAGCCCACACTGACCTGCAAGAGTGGGGTTTTAAGACTTTAACTTCAGGTCAATATTAATTAACCATTACTAATAATAATTTCTAAAATAAAGTATCAAATTGCAATACATGCTTCTTCATTACAAACTTCTTCGGATTAATAATGCTCTGAAATCGAGGCAAAACAGTTCTTTCCTATCGAAATGCAAGATTTTAGACTTGAATTTCTATCTATTGTTATTAATTATTGTTATTTTTTATTATTATAAATTATTTGCAGGAGAGTGGCAATATTTTTACGCCATACTGACGCACAAAATATTTTGTTTACAGCATCGGGAGAATGGGTAATTGACATCGGGACTCTATTTACGTGTGCGGTTACATATATAGATTATGGGTTGGAAAATAGAAAGTACACAATCCGTAATATATGTATATTGAATAACAATCGCTGGAAATAACACAGGCCCCCTAGAGTTATTGTTATTATTGTTTACACAGATCGATTCGATCGGCGTCAGATCGGTTCTCAGGAGTGCAAAGTACAGAAAGTCCTGCCCAGACAACATTGTGACTTCTTCAAAATAAAGCTTAGAACATAAATTCTTACTCACAAGTCTTAAAATGGAATATGTTCCGAGCTCTCTTTTATTAAGTATAGAGAGTATTAGTCTAATCTTGGGTTTTTGGCACACACAAAACAATTATTTGGGTCAAACCCAAACTAGGTCAATGATCACTAGAAAAAACCATTAAATCAAATAAGGTTCTTTAAAAAATATAAATAAGTTATCCAAATATCTTCCAAATAGGTATATATTCCAACGAAATAAAACCCAATTGGGCCAATCATTGTGGTTTAGTTTTGAACAAACTTTCAGTATTATTATTTATTTGCTAGAAAACAAATTTAGCGTAGAATTAAAATAGAATTATGGCAGATCTAGTATAAAGAGGACATTATTTGGTTATGGCAGACTGTACTTCGGCGTTTCGATATTCGCTAGAGCTGGCCAGGGCCGCGATAATGATCGGTTAATCGATGTTCTTGATCGACGTTTTGCAAATAAAATAATATTGAAAACCTTAAACCTTTGCCAGCTCTGCAAGTTCTTATTTTAGTGATCTTTTCACGGGTCGGAAATGGGTATATCGGGATATCATGATCACGATTACGTTATATCTTTTCATCGATACCTGGCACAGGGATATTATGGGCTAGAAATGGCACTTAGGATTAAGCTCAGCGTACAACTAGTTTAACATAGGGCAGCACGTCCGGATCCGGAGGCGGGATCACTCGGTGCGCTGCATGATCATCTCGATCTTGTCCCCGGCGGCGGCGATCAGCGGAACAGTCAGGCAGCAGTCAAAGTCCTGCGTCTTCATCTCATTCACCTGCCAGGGGATATCGGGGATCGTTAGACATGGGAAACATGACAAAGGCTATGGCTACCCACCTGCATGATGCGATCGAAGGGCTTGAGCAGACCGCACATGTCCGCCGGACCGCCGCTCCGTATCCGGTTGATGAAGACGCCCCGCTCGTACAGTCCGTCCGAGACCGAGAAGCCGTAGTCATCGTACACCTTGTCCTTGTACAGGGTCACATGGAAGATTCGCGGCTTGCCATTGCCATTTCCACTCCCATTTGTGCTCCCACTTCCATTGGCATTGCTGTTGCTGCTGTTGTTGTTATTGCCATTCCCCAGGGACTTCTTGCTGGCCTCCGTGTTGGCCGAGGGACTGCGCGGACGCCTCTGGACCTTGGCATAGATGGCCTGAGCCTGGGGCACAAGGTTACTCCCTCCGCCGTTGGTGCTGCCATTGGCTAGGTCATGGCTGCGCAGGATCTTCAGGTCGACCAGCTCGCCGAGATTCTGCAGGAGGCTGGTGGCATGCGACAGCGGCATGCCCTGCACCGAGTGCTCGTCGATGGCCAGCAGCTGGTCGCCCACATGGATCTGGCCATTCTTGTGGGCAATGCCGCCTGCAAAGGGAGAGAGAAAAGAGAGATATTACTCCTCAGTCAAGGGGGAAAGGCGCCTGAACTCACCCTCTACAAGACCACTGATGGTGATGGGCTTGGTGACGTCCTCGCTGCCGGCCAGGGTGATGCCCAGCAGGCCGCCCTTGGGCTCCAGACGAACCGTGAAGATGATCTGGTGGAGGCTGCTGCCGCTGCTCTTGCTGCTGGAACTGGCCGCCGAGCCATAGACCTTGCTCTCCATGGGCGGCGGCAGGGCAGTGCAGTCAACGCTGAGGAGTTAAGGATAAGGATTCAATGATGTACTTCTTCCCATCTTCTTTCTGTCCAGTCACTCACCTGGCATAGCGATTGAGCTCGTAGCCGGGGTAGAGCTGCTCCTGCTCGTCCTCCTCCTCGGGCAGCTCGGTGGTAAGGCTCTGCGTGTTCGGCGGGGACACAAAGGAGCGACTGTTGCTGGCGCTGGGCCAGACGTTGCTCTGGCCTGGTCCCGTTGCCGTGCCCGGTCCATGCCGCAGCTGAACGGACTGCAGGCTGGCATCGTCCATGCTGGGCACCCGGAAGTAGTCCGGCTGCGGCGTGCGCGACTTGAGGGAGACGCAGTCGGCATACTTGCCGGACGAGGTCACATAGGCGCTGCTGTAGAGGTCGTGATCCCCGCCAGACGCAGCCAGGCCCAGGCCCAGACCCACTGGGGGACAGTTGCTGTAGATGGGGCTGGACATGGGCAGGAAGTCGGGCAGCACCACCCGCTTGATGGTCAGCGTGGTGAAGTCCGAGTTGCTGCTGTGCGGGCCGCGCCCCTCCTCCTTGAGCAGGGCGTCCACGTTGAAGTGCTGCACCGGATGCTGGTCCACGGCCAGCAGGATGTCGCCGGAGCGCAGGGAACCGCTGCGGTGGGCCGGACTGCCCATCTTGACGTCCGCAATGACCAGGCCGCCGTGGCTGGAGCCGCTGACGCTCAGGCCGAGGCCGCATTTGCCGGCGCGCAGGAGCTTCACGCTGAACACGCCGCTGGAGGGCACCACGGCGTCCGGCATATCGAACTCGATCTCCAGCTCCAGCCAGTTGGCGGGCGCGGCGACGCCTCCTCCTCCTCGGTTGGCGGAGCCACCCTCTAGAAGCTGCCTCATGGCCGCGGCATCCAGGCTGTACATCTTGTTGATGGCCACAATACGATCGCCCGCCTGGATGCAGCCGCTGCGATCGGCTACTGAGTCGGCCAGGATCTGGGCTATGGTCACTGCCCCAGCTCCGGCTCCGGCTCCAGCGCCAGAGCCAGCTGCTGAACCCGTTCCAGTGTCTGCCAGGACAATGCCCGCCCCGTGGCTACAGTCGAGGAGCACGGGAAAGCTCTCCGCCCGGCAAAGGCCCAGACCCAGACCCAGGTTGCTGCTGCTGTTGGTTCCTCCTGCCGACACTGGAGTGGCTGAAGTGGCTGCCGACAAGGGCCCCTCCAGGGGCAGGGAGCTCTTCCGGGCAAACCGCTGGCGCTGGCGACCCGCCGTGGATTTGCGGGACTCCAGGGTGCTGAAGCTGTACTTGGGACTGCCCAGAGCCGTGTGACCTGTGAATATATGTAGAATGTATTTATTTATAATTAAAGATTAACAAGGAATAAAGAAGAAGTGAATGTTTAAATTTCTAGTCAAGAAATATGGCTTCTAAAATGTTAAGAACTCCTCCCACAACTCCTGCTTCTTTGCTTCCGATTGATGAGAGGCCTCTGCCTCCAATCTCTGTCCCTGCCTTCAATCACACCTCCCTTCCTTTATTTAATGGAAGCTTTTAAGACCTTTTTGGCCCGTCCACATCCACATCCACGGCTACTGATCCGCAGCTTAGCTGATCCCAGCTGCGTGTCCTCTGCCGCCTGCCCAATTTATGGCCCCAGTCTCCTCCTCCTCCACTGAGTTCTATATTTTATTCGGTTCGTACTTGGATCCGGATTTGGCTTCGATCGATTGTCAGGAGGGGAGAGTGATCTTGGGACGGTTTTTCGGCTCTTTCGGGGCTTTCCGTCTTCGGAATGTGCGCCTCGCTGCGTGTTTGCTTAACAAATGGAGGGCGGAACAGGGAAAAACAATTGATTGGCTGCAGCGAGGGTGGATCGAGGAGAGATTGCCACACACAGAACATAAAACTAAGGGAAATATATAATAAAATCTTGGAAAAGTATACTGAAGAACAGGAGATATTCACAAAAAATGTCTGTTAAAGTAGTGGTTAGGCTTACAAAAAAAAATCTAAAGAACACTTTGGGAGAATAAACACCAAGTGATTGCTAAGAAAACTATCTTACAAGTTTGTCTAAGGTTTAAGTGCTTGTTAAATTAAAAATTGTAGCTCTCAGAAAAAAAAAACATATTAATTATATTTGATTTATTAAGTAACCTAATGCTAACCAAACCTTTAAAGGCATTTTTTAGTTAAGCTTCTTTTCCAGAGAAATTTCACTTATCTTGTTGTTTTATAAACTGCACGTTAAACTTCCTGTCAAAGTGGAACCTTTGATTTTCTGCTTCTTCGGTATTATAAGAAGTAAATATGACCAATAATAAATAATGTTAAGCTCGGCTATAGCTAATTTTGAATTTAATATTTGTAACTGGGCTTAATTAAAGATGAAACTGCTTGTTAAACTGCTCGTTAAACTGCCTGTTAAACTGCCTGTTAGGTGTATGTGCCGCTGTTTCTGTTTCTCTGACTGCTAGATCGCACCTCGCACTCTACTATATATGGCCTGGCGTCTCTATTGTTTCAGTCGCTGTCTTGGTTGTGGACGTGGACGTGGCTGCCATAGCAGCGGCTTCTGTGTGGACGCGACTGTTCATTAGCCGTGACGCCCACGCCAGACCTTCGACGCGCCGTTCGGGAGCCTGGCTGTGTTGGCCTTGTGGGGCGCTGCGTCTCGCAGATTGCCACCGTTAGATAGCCGAAAAAAAACACATTCTAATGGAGCTGCAGCAGTAGCAGCAGAAGCAGCAGCAGTAGCAGCAGAAGCAGCAGCAGCAGCTGGCGGGGATCTGGGGCACTAGAGTAGGAGAGGTGGACTTACCGCGGCGGGCCAGCGCGTGAGCTGGCATGATTTGCATCTGTGTGTAGCCGCGACCCGTGCCGGTGTCCAATATGGTCATCACCTCGTCGGGACTGAAGGCGGTGTGCTCGATCATGGTGTCGTCGATGGAGAGCACCTGATCGCCGACGGATAAGGCGCCGCAACTGCAACGGGGTAACCGTGAGAATGGATTTGTTTCCCCCTGACCAAAGGTCGCACTCCTCACCGATCCGCAATGCTGGCTGGCAGGATGCTGGCTATGAAGACCCCTGCGGACTCCTCGATCTTCTCGGGGGCGCTGCTGGGGGGCGTGCTCGAGCCGGAACCGGAGGCGGCCACCGCGGGCGTATAGTTGCACAGGACCAGGCCCAGCTTGTCGTTCATCGGACGCTCGATCTCGATGAGCAGCGGTCCCATCGAGAACTCGACGCTCTGCACCACAGAGACGTCGTACTCGATGGTCAGGTTGGTGTAGCCGGAGACGTGGCCGCCGCACTTGATGATCTGCTGGGCCTCCGCCAGGGTCTTGCCTATCAGCGAGACCTAGGGGATAGCGTGGGGAAACTCTATAAGAGGCGGAAGCGGAAATGGAGGTGTCAGTGTCACTCACATTATCGACGCGCAGCAGTCGGTCGCCGGGCTTGATGCGTCCGGTCTTGTAGACGGGTCCATGGGGCCGCACATGGGTGACAATCAGCGGGTAGTCGGCCCCACCGCGCAGCGTTAGGCCCAGGCAGCCGCTCTCCCGCTCCACGGTGATCTGTGCCAGCTTCGAGGTCACGCACAGGCTGTTCTGGGAAACTGCTAAAGAGAGGCCATCATTAGGAGGAGGAGGAGCATTGCTTGGGCAGGGGCAAGTCACTTACTGTATTCGGGCAGCGAGTATTCAATCTCCACAATGGCGGGTCCCGCCTCGGATCCTCCGGAGCAGAGCATATTCATTACCTTCTGGTTGCTCAGCCCGATGGTGGAGATGCCATCGATCTGGTGGAGGCGATCGCCGGGCGCCAGGAAGTCCGCCGCATGGCCCACGGGACTCAGGGCACCCACCACCGGCGGATACGACAGGTCGTTGCGTTCTAAGAGGAGTAAAGATCAGTCCATTATATATCACACTATGTACTCTTTCCTCCCGGAATTGATAAAGGCTTCTCCTGCTGGGTATACATAGTGTTTGTCCCCCTTTTCCAATTGGATTTCCTTTGCCAGCGACTCTGTCAGCGACTCGTCAGCCAATGCAGCGAAATCGAGGGGAAATGCGGAGGAAAACCAGGGGGAAATCGTAGGAAATCGCAGAAGAATCAAGGGGGGAATAGGGGCTAAGGGGAAAACAACAGCGCGTAAATAAAGAAATCGGGTAAAAAAACTCAAGACGGACAGTAGTTTGGGGCCAGCCGCAATGAGAGCACAACTGGCGAATTGCCAAAAAAAAAATAACAGAAAAACTAGCCGCCAGAAAAAACAACAAAAACCATAAGAAAAGCTAAGAAAATAGTAGGAAAATTATGGGGGAAAACCGAACCGTCGCGACGCTTTATGACAACACTCACATCACAGACTCTTTCCCCTTCCCTGGGAAATAATAATGATAATGCCGCTTTGGGGGTCGGTTGGTAACAGGAATTACGTCAGTCGGGGGAAGGAAAGCCCAGGGAGAGAGTTGGTGTTAAGAATTAACCTCCCCCCTGGAAACAGCGACCCCTGGTTTGGACTTCACACCACAGAAGTCGCCAAATCCACATCGCCAGGCAGATTAGTCAAGAGTACAAAATCCGAATGCGACTTGGACTTTATATTCTGATTCAGACGAAATCCGTCACACCGGACAGCAGGGGTCAAGGGAATAGGTAAGCGAAGAAATATTTACTTTGTATATTTTATTATTATTATATTTTAATTATTGAAGAACACATGAAGTGTTAGGGTTCCAAAAAGAAATAAGGTTTCAAGTTGGGTGAAAAGGTAGGAAAAAATACAAATAAGGTTTACATTCTGCAACGTGCAGAAGACCGCAAGTCAGCGATCAGGGCACTACTGGTGGAAGGTTATAAATAATTAAAAATTTAATAGGTTTCCACTCTAAATTCAGGCTTGAAATCCTTACGTTATATTATTAAGGACTACTAAAAGGTAGCTGACTTCCTAAGGTTGTAAATAATTTACAAAAAAAAGATCAAATAAAGGTTGATACGGAATGTATTAAGTAGAGAACTGCAAGACAAGTCTCTGGGCACTACTGGTTTAAGGTTATAAATAAATTTGAAAAAACATATTTCAACTCGAAACTAAAGTTAAAAATACCTACTTTAAGCTAAGGTATCCTTGTATTGTTGATAAAACATTCATGGTAAATATTTAAATTTTGATATTCCTTTTATATTCAATCTCCCTCGCTTGTGGTAACTAAAATCTTGACCCCTGGTGTGGCGCGCCTACGTGGTACATACTCATTATTATGTCTGGCATCGGTCCCCGTCCCGCCTTCTGGGGGTGGGCTTCTCTCTAGATTGGAACGATGATTTATTTTGGCAGCGACAACAGCAGACGGAGACTACAAAATACAGACGGAATCGGAGAAGGCAAGACGTAGCCGGAGACGGAGACTAGGACGGAGACTGGGACGGAGACGGAGACGTAGCCGGGGAGCAGCGATGAGCATTATCGACGGCGACGGAGACGCGTTCCGCATTCAAATCGAATGATTCCGGGGACCGGCCCACATTGTCTGGCGATCGACGGTCTATAGCTTTGGCATCTTATATATATATATGGTCTTTTGCAGGGAAACCACCCCAAAAAGCCATCAGAGGGGGCAGCCAGCCGCCCATCATGGACCCGACCCCATCGACATGACAATAAATCAATGCTTAGCCCAAGAAATTAGTACTTTCGGTTGATATGAACGCTGGGGTATAATTCCCACAAATATATTCCATAAGGGGATAAAATTTATCTATATTCCTGATTTAAAAATCAAGGTTTTAGTAACCTACTTGGAATTATTAAATTTTTAAAATAAAAAACTAATAAATATGTACTAGATATATAATATAATAGAATATACAAATATTTCGTTTAAAAAAGAAAAGTCTTACATTAGCCATGAAAAAGGAAACTTTTAAGCATATAATACAAAATATACTAATAATAATAAAAACAAAATAAATAATAATAATAAATTTCCTTGTATAAATTCCAAGTGGGTTAAAATTAAACTTAAAAATGGGCCTTAAGCTTGAGTTTATATTTTCTTTACCGAAGAAAGACTTGCTTTCTCAATCTAGGATGCTGAAGAAATCCCTGTAGTTTTTTTAGCTCGTAAAAAAATGCATCTAAAAGTATGGAGTGCCATTTTTAAAGTACCAAATCTAAATTATGGTTGTTTTGTTTTTAAGTTGTAAAATTCTAAAACCTTTCGGACACCTTTTAAAAGGAATTAAAATTCCAAGTGATTTCTTAAGCACTCCTGTTTGTAACCTTTCGTCTAATTTCTTTAATAAATTCTTAATTTTTGTTGTACTTCATCCATAATTTCTTATTAATAAATCAAGAAACACCCCTAGAATATTAAAATCCTAATAAAATATACTTCCAAGCACTACTTGCTTACCATTTCACCTCTCAAAGTAACAAAAATAGTCGCGTAATGAATCAATCATCATTATTATTGGCAACCCGCATAGACAGCGCTATTAATTGAGATTTCCGATTGATCAGCTGCGGGGTTAGCCCAATTTGTATCTAACATAATTACGCCCGAATCTGATTCATCTATGAATATATAAATGTATATTCCGATTGCCACTGATTCGACGTGACAGCTGTCGGGGCAGCCAGAGAGCTCGTCAAGTCTGTGCCCTTCCCTGGACCAGCATGAAGATATCGGCTTACCCGCAACCCCTTTTCTCGTTTCGTTCCCCTCGAGATGCATTAGTGGGGAAATTTCCTGTAGAGTTTTCACATTTTCCCCCGCTTGCACTCACCTGCAAATGTGATGGCTAAATGCAGGGCATTCCGTGGCAGGGTAATGGTGGCGTAGGTGGTGCCCCGTTCCGGGGCCAGTCCAGAGTCCTCCGATTGCGCCGGACTCATGGCGCGGTCAACTGCAAAGGGAGAAGAAAAAGAAACGGGGAAATTGTTAGAAACTTTATTATAAACTGTAGATTACATATCCCTAGTTTCCTGATCTTCCCGATTTCCCTTTTTCTCTATTTTTTGCTGTGTGCTCAGATGCCACATCAAAGGTGCCAGGAGAAGAACTCCCACTCCTCCACTGACCAGGCTGTGCATTTCTTGTAATTTTGTAATTTTCTCAGCCACGTTAAGGCGTTGGAAAATGAAGGGGGGAGGGGAAAATGCAGACATCAAAGGAGCCACTACCAGGCCATAGTGACCATATGCACTGGCGTATCCAATTCGATTCGGAGAATCCCCAAAACACAAATCGCGACCTTCGGCGTCGCCAAAAAAGCTTCAATTAAAATTCCACAAGCGAATGAATCTCACTCGGGGAATTATAAAACCACAAAAACAGACAGCCCAGTATTTATATATATATATTTTGATATATATATATATACATACGTGAACTCAATTAATCTTGTACGATGCCCCCGACACAACAACATGTGGCACGAAAAACAAATAGAAACAAACAAGACACGAGAAACACCGCCGCAGAAGTGGCAGATACCACTGGAGATTCTTTGGGCAGATGAAAATTGGGAAATTTAATTGAAATCGAAAATGATATCCAAATCGGATTGCTATAGCACTAAATGCCCCTGTGAAAGGGCCAATTTGGCAATGCGATTCGAATAACTTTATCAACTTGAGCCGCTTTTCGGGCCACTCGAGGAGCAAAGCCCTGGAAAATTCATCAAATTTGGAAATTACAGCATTAAAAATACTTTGCATTTATTTCGAAATTACTGGGTGAACTTCCTTGGCTTGGAACTGAAGCCATTGAATGAATAAAATTGATTACAATTAATTTCTACACTTAAGGGTAATTTCTACTTTAATTAGGAAAAAATTAGTTTACCTTAGGGTAAATAACGATCAATTGAAGAGAGAGGAAGAGAGAGGTACTTCTGTAATATAACATTCTACATCTTAAACTTGGCCGGCACCCGTGGCTTCATTACAGAGATGTTAGAACCAGTTGGGAATTATAAGCACACAAGTGCGAGATTTACTAGTTACTAGTTAATATTTACATCTTGGTAGTTACTACTTGGTAGTTACTAGTTACTTTTTGGTTGTTACTAAATAGTTTCTATGTACTAGTTACTAGTTACTTGTTTTTAACTTTATATTTCTATTTAATAATTATAGTTTATCAGCTAGACTTTTTGGCAGCTTATTAAATTAAAAATGTATTATTTTATTTTATTTTGTACACTGTATATTTAATTATAAAATAAGATACTTGATAATACCAGCCATAGCTGCTTTGGCTTTCGGCTTAAATTAAAAATGTATGCCTTCATGTTTTTAAATTTACTCTAATAATTTGAATTTCTAATAAGAGTTTTGAAATTCTGATTAAATAAATTTCAAATATTAATATTTATAATTTAAAATTAATAAATAAAGTAACCTAATGGCTCTAAACGCTTTGAATGTCTTTGTAAATATTTGTTGTTTATTATTTTAGCATAAATTCATCTAGTTCATTTTTTTTGCTAAACAAACAAAAGGTTGATGAGTAAAGTTTTTCTTTATATTTGTATTTTTATATTGAAACAATTAAATTAATTCACTAAACAAGATAAATAAACAATAACAAGAATGGTAAAAAATAGAGAAAATTAATTCTATTATTTGCCATAACAATAGTAACAATTAAACAAAAAAAATAATGGTGGCAAAAAACCGATTATTCACTGTACCGCTTACAATGTTGAGGTGGCAGTGGCACCCCCAGCCCCCCCATTATCCCCCCTCTGGCTCCTCTACCATCTTCATTCACTTTTTGAGTGCTGTGTGTGCTTTGTGTGTGTGTGTGGCAATACTTCCCAGTCGGACTTTGCGTCATGCCCTGAGCGACTCGAGTTGGATATCCATGTTGAACGGTAATGTTTTTTTGTATGATGCCCCAGTTCAGCAAAGTGGCAAGCGGGAGACTCAGGTACCTGAATCCATCGCTGCTGCGGTAAGGGTACAAATCACTGCTTTCGCTCAGGGCGATATTTCCCTTTTGGGATTTTATCTTATTACGACGCAATTACTTCACCACCACCAGCTACATATTTGTTTATTAAACTATTTAAAACTTTAACTTTAACTATTAAAATAGTTTATCAATCATTGCTCTAATAAAATAATAAAAAAAAAAGAAATTGAAAGGAAATAAGATATAAAATAGGTAGTTTCGACCGGGATTTGAACTCGCGCCCACTTGCTTCGGAGACTTATGTTCTAACCACTGAGCCACGTGTCGCGATCGGCTCGCGACAGCACAGTCAAAGATCAACCGAGCAAAATAAAAACATTTGCTAAGGGGTTGCAAGCTTCTGTCACTCTTACACGCATAAGGGTCATATGTGTATATCGCCGACGCAAATCAGTTTGCCTACGTGGCGTATTGCGTAAGCGGCCGGTCCGTTAAACACTTGAGACACAGGTTCGATCCCTACTTGGTCCTTTAGTATTCCAGAAAAAATGGTAAGATTTATAAACAATAACAAATATAAGTTTAAATATGTAAAGTCAATAACAAAAATGAAAAATCTCGGGGTTCATGTTTTTTTTTTTTTTTTTTTTTTTAGCAAAATAATTTTCTGATGTTTTTCCATACCGGTAAGAGTGCATTTCATGGTCAGTCGAGAAGCGACGGTGGCACTCTGAATCGCCCTCTTACCGGTAAGAGTCCATTTCATGGTAAGTCGAGAAGGGACTGAGGCATCATGAATTACCCCGGCCACGCATTAATAAAAGCGAATGAGCCGTTTCCATACACGGTAAGGTTCGCCGAGTGAGCGATTCGGCATGAAAGGAGTATAGTTTGGAAGTTCGAAAGTCCCACTGGGTTTTTCTTCTTATTTCGTGTTTTGTTTTGGGGACCATGCGGCGTATACGCGATCTGCTACAATTACGCCGTGTGTGCGTAACGAGTGAATTTCCTTCGGAAAAATAAAAGAAACATATAGAGAAAAATACAAAAAATACAAAAAAAAACAAGGAAAATAGTACAACACACACAGACACACTCGCGGAGGCAACACACGTGGCAGGCAGCGGCGTTTGACGCAAGCGGACGCGACTTTTATTTTCGAACGCTTCAATGGCGCATAAAGTTTTTCTTAATGCGCCCGCCCGACTATGAAAAGCAGCAACAATAATTAGGCAAAAGCCAAAAGCCCCCAAGGAAAATGGAAAAACTAACCAGGGGCAGGGGCAGGGGCAGGCGGTGGAGCTGCTAAAAAAACGTAGCGTTTCGCTTCATTTGTCCAACAAAACACACACACTGGCATAAATTCGTATAAATTTTGTATAAATTCGTATAATTTCGTGTATATATATCTGCATCTGTGTGTGCATATATAGAGAGCTCATTCGCTATAATTTATTTTCATTTAATTTGTTTTCTTCGGTTGCGGCGTCGGCTTCTTCTGCCTTCCCACCGAAAGGTGTGCCAATTTGTGTGGCTCAGTTGTTGCACCTTTGGCTACACTGAGGAAAATTGGGAAGTTCTATAGCTCTAAAATAAATAAGGTTAACTGAGCTTCAACTAATATAAGATGCTAACTATTTACTCTACAAATAATAGCTTTTCTGTAGAGTAAAAATCAGTATATTATATAAAGCTTTAACAAGTATAATATAATTTTATTTTTAGGCTCATTTAAGCTTATTTTTTATCTTACGAAAATATCAAATTTAAAAGGTTTTAGTTGTAATATTTCATTTTATATTGTATAATATTTTTAATATCTTATTAAACTTGTAAAATTTTTAACTGTAAACTGGCAGTTAATTAAGTCAAAAAATATATAAAAAGAAAATGAAAATCAAGTTTAAGCTATGTTATTAAGTCTTTAAAATCTTTATTTCTCAAAAAGTTGTAAGCTTAAACTGATCTTTTTTGTAATATATTTGCTAATCCATATTTTTTAATATTTTTGTATTATATTTTTCAGTAACAGAAAACGTTAAATAAAAATGGCTTATAATAAAAGAACATTCTAAATATAAATTTAACTGTCAGCTAAGCCTCTTTAAAATGTTTATTTTTTGTATGCCTTCATATTAACATTTTTATATAAGCTGTTAAATATTTAATAGAATATTTATTAATAAAGATCGTTAAAAATCTATGTTTCTTATTACAAAAAAATACATTAAAAATATAAAACCCACAATGGTGCAGCATTTTGGGAGGAAAAATAATTTCCTCCTTTTTAAGAAGTTTTTCTTCTTGCTTTTGTTTTTAGTTTTGTTTAAATTATAACTTTTCCCCTCCCCCTCCCTCTCTCTCTCTCTCTTTCATCGTCTCCACTTTGATTCGCATTCGCTTTGAAGTGTTCACATTTCCCTATTTTCTCTATTTTTTGGATGCGCTTTTCATTTGCTATTTTTACATGCGCGCTTTTCATTTTCGGTTTGATTTCCACCGGCGAAAGGCAAAGGCGCTATTAGTTTTTCCGTTGGCTAGTTTTGAGTTTTCTTCTATTTTCTTTGACATAATTCATTGGAGCCGTTGGGGCCGGCGAACGGAAATTATATGTACACGCGGTTTCATAAATAAATGAAATCAGAATTAAGTGAAAAGCGGGAAAAACTAGGCACGAGATGCGACGCCCTGGAAGTGCTCGACATCTTTGAGATATTCTCTACCGGAAAAGTAGGGAAAAGCAGCGGGAAAGAGCGGGAAAAGCCAAGAAAAAGTGAGGAAAAGCCCAAAGGGCGGGCATCGTAGAAGCACAGGGGGTGGTGGTGGTGGGAAAACAAGCCGAAATGAGCCAAGCGCTAAATGAAATCGAAAAGAGCCCATAAAATAGCCAACTAATGTGATGGAGTGCGTATGGATTTATGAAATACTATATATACGGACAAGCACTGCCAACATATGGGCCATATCTCCCCATATATGTTTATATAAATATGTATCTTCATTTTATATATATTTCTGGATGTTCCGACTGGATTCCGGAACTGATTTACGCATTCCTCTAACTCAAACTCCATTTTGAATGCTAACAAGTGGTCGAGGAAGGTCTTTGGCTTCATTTGTTTAAGAATATTATAATATGAAAATATTAAACAGAGACACAAGTTTTCTAAATATAGTTTAATTAGGAAAAAATGTATGTATATTAGGTTAACTAACTACCTGTGAAAGAAATAAGAACTTTAAATTGACCGGCTCCTGTCACTTCATGTCAGGGATGTTAGAACTAGTTGGGAATTATAAGCCCACACTTGAGAGATTTTTCGCCAAAAATTTGTGGTCATGTTATTATTAAAAATTTAACAGCAAAAAACAAGTAAAATTTGTCCATAAATTAAGAATAGAATCCTTATAAATTTTAGTTACGGTGACTTGCCTTAATTTTATAAAAATGCAATTTTATAAACTTTTGTTATGTTACTTCTAGAAAAATGTTTTTAATTTTAGGGAATATATGTTTAAGGAGATTTTTCTTAAATATTGAATGTAATCTAACTATTTGCTAGTTTTAAATCCTGTATTTGTATACCTTATTATTTAATAGTTATATTATTTATATAAAAACTCTTCTAAAAAAAACTCTTGTATAAAACTCTTAAAAAAAACTCTTGTAAAAAGTTAACCCCAAAGTTTAAACCCCATAACACATGGAAATCCAATAAACAATTATTAAAGTCATCTCAATAAACAAACAACAAATTAAAGAACCACTCCAGATAATTGAATTGTATATAATGATCACTAAATTTGAGTGTTTCCGGGAAAAATCCGTGAAAAATCTGGCTATATGTCGCCCACAGAGGAGAGAGTACCGACTCTAGACCCCAATTAACTTATGGAGGACGTCTCCTAATGCCATCGCCGGCAATTCCCGGCTAATTCGCAGTGCCATTTGCAGTTCCGTTCTGGAGAAGATGAAATGGATTTCGGTGCGGGAACCGGGATCTCCGCCATTTATTACTGGGGGGCAGTTAAAGCTATTTTTGCCAACGGTTTCGCCTGTCGTTTTTATGACTCGCGGAAAGTGTATGTGTGTGCGGAAAAGCGGGAAAATTTATCGGCGACAGTTGGCAATTCCTTTTCTAGCGGAAATCGCGCTCATCCGAAAAGATGAGCAGAGGCAGGCGAGACTCCATTTATAGGAGCGAGTGTAGAGCACTTCCTGAAGCCATCCTGGCAATTGGACAGATCTAAGAGCGAAATAGACACTTGGAGGCCACCCCAGGCGATGATCCCCAGATTGCCGGAGATCCGGATTCGTGAGGGGGAAAAATTGCACAAGATTGACAGACACAAAGACAGCTTCTTCTTTTCCATTTTCATTTTCCCCCACACATTGCTGGGGGTCGTCAACGTCAGTTTTCCCAGCTTTGTTGATCTTTCCTCCCCGCTTTATTGGTGGGTCCTCTTCTATGGAATCGAGATGATGTTGTCTCTTGTGGAATGGTTCATTTGCCGCCTCGGATTCCTCGGCGATTTGCCACATTAACATGCTAAATAGACAGGCGTTTCGAGTGAAATCTGCCCAAGGCGATCTGCTGGCATTTCCAAGCTCCATCTCCTCAAAGAATTTGCAGTCATTAGCCTTAGATCAAATCTTGCTTTGGGAATTCGATTATAATAAATGTTTTTTACTTAAGAAAAACATTTTAAAACCAATTTCTGCCTTAAATACTGTTCTATTTATCTTTTAAACCATTTATTTTCCAGCTCTTCTTTCTAAGTAATTATTTATCCACGATCAACGTTCGATTGAGTTGCTCTTGTATTTATTTCTTTGACAGGTGCTGGAAGATCCATTTGATGTGAATGTGGGCCAATCAGTCGACTAATTGACTGATTGACTGACTGACTGGGCACTGGATATTGATGGATTGACATGGCAATCTCTATGGGCAACTTGAGGCTTTGTTATTGTTTGCCTTTAGCGCCGCTTTCCTCCAGCGTTTATTTTTTCAGTCACTAAAAAAAAGATGGGACTGGTTGGGAATTGCCACAAAGTGTTACGGTTGCAACATGACAGGGCCAGAGAGCTACCTATAATGGCTTGAGGGGAGGGTGGAGCAAAAACTGCGTAGCTGCGAGTGCCCATGTGTCCATTAACCCACAAAACGCTGACTTCTCCCTTCACTGCCATAAAATGTGTTACATTATCGCAAAGATACTTTAAGGGGAAACTTTCTGTTAAGGCGTTACTATTTTTACTTAGTAGGGGTTTTAAATACCACTCTTTCTTTAGGCTGTCAGTTAATATATTCATACTTAGTCTTAAGTTTTCAACCTCCAAAATTCAAATATATTTTCCTCAGTTTTCTTCGAGTGCCTTGGTGACTTATTCAATGGACACGCAGCTCTCTGGGCGTGAAAATACGAGTATGTCAAGAATTTCTCGATGGAATCTATTTAGCACAAGGCTCTCAGTCAGCCCAAGCCCCTTTGTCTTGCTCCTTTTCCCCTTTTTTTTTTGTCATGAAGACAAGAAAAACCAATTATTGCAAATGAACTCGAGTGTGGTTCCGCAAAAATGTCAACATCTGATAAAGCCGCAACAAATGCGAAAAGCGAGGACTGTTCTTGGGCTGAGAGAGGCAGCAGGGCAAGGGGCAGAGGCAGAGGCCCGGCCCTGTTGCCACCAAAGTGCAACAGCCACAACGAACTCAACTTAAATGAACCGAACTCACCGCACAAAAAAGGGCGACCCTTGCATGCATGCAACAAAAAATAAATAATAATAAATAACAAAAAAAAATTAAGGGGGAAAACCCGGGAGCCACAAGGGCGAACTTCATTGAGATCCTCGAGTATTTAGCAAAACGTTGACATTCATTTGATGAGTGCGAAAAATAAACGAAACAAAATATAACCCAGGCAAGTCAGACAGCCAGGGATGCAGCGATGGTAATTGAAATTATTATAATCTAATTTAATAATTTATGAAAAAAAAAATAAAAAATGTTGCGCCTTAATTGTTTTATTGAATATTTTCAGACAGCTATTTGGGGAGGTTTCAAGCTATGGGGATCATCTGTAGTGATCCAGAAATCACTCGAGGTTTTAAAACTTTTTAAAATGTATCTAAAAGTAAGCAATGCAATTATTTAGGTAACGAATTTAATGAATTTTTTTATTGTATTATGATGTAAAATTTCCTAGCATATTTTGGGACACCTTTTTAAGGGTTTAAGAGTGCCTTCTTTAGCACCCTCGCATTAAATAAATTCCAAATAACTTTAGATTGTTGGTTTTACTAATTAATTTTAACGGCAAAAATCTCTGCTTTAAAGAAAGTATATAAGTATTTTCTTAGAGAAATTTGTATATTATATTAACATAATGCCTCAGATTAATGATATACTTATCGCATAATAAATGTGTGTGATGTATACTTTTTTTTTACTATATATGACTTGTATCTAAAATATTTTAAGCTTTAAACTCAGAACATCATTAAATTAATTTTAAATAAATAAAAAATGTGGTCTTAACAATTATTTTTTTATGGTAAAAACCTGTCCCTTCCGTTATTTTTCTTTTAAAATAAATAAAATATATATTTGTAGTAAATTTTTAAAATATATTTATATAGTTCCGCATTTTTATATTATATATATTTTTTACCCCCAATTCTTTACCTCGAATATTTTATCAGATACTTTTAGACAGTGTTTTTAGATTACTCGAAACTTAAAGTTTTCAGGGGATTATAAAATAAATTCTTAAATGTTAAATGTGGCTCAAACTTATTCTTTTTTCTGGATAAAATCCATCCTTTTCTATCATGTGTTTTAAAAAATGTGTAATTATACTACAAACAAAAATATAGACAATTTTCCATACATAACTCCGCAGCCTCTTCAAGTTAAGATTACAAGATAAAAATGCTGTCAGTTATATATGTATTTCATATATTTTTAATAAGACTGATCAGTAGTATCTTTGCCTTTATATATCCCTTTAAAAACACAGATCCCTGGCTATCTTTGTGACCATTAAAAGGAGCCCTGGAAGGACGATACCCTTCCGTTCCACTCCCCTCGGTTCATGGCTGCCCGCACGTTGCACATCGCAACAAATGTAGCTGCCACTGCTCCTCCTCCTTCTCCTCCTGTCGGTGTCTCTCTTTTTCAATGCAAAAACACCCTTTTGGTGAAAATTGCGAAATTATTTCAATTCCGAACGGGTGGAGGAGGGTGAGGGGAAGGGTGAAGTGGAGTAGAGCGAACTGGACTGGACTGGAGTCGAGTTGAGGAGGCGAAGAGCCGCCACTAAGTCGCGCTGCAGTCGAGGAACTTTGCCTCAAAATTGATTTACGACCATTTTGGTATTTTTTTTATGACTTTTTAAAGGGGCGGAACAGTAAGCAGAAGCAGAAAGTGAGGGAGATGCACCAAGAGAAAAATATGTACCATTTAAAAATATTTACAAAATATTTACAACAGTTAACTTGCTTAGAAGAACTACTTTTATATAATAAATATTTAAATTAATACTTTTCCTTGCTTGAATTTTTAAGCGCTTTCATTTTATATTATTTCCAGATATTTCTCTTTGTAATTTGTAAGTTTTTTCCATTTCTTGCAGTGCATAACAGAGTCATAATTTTGCACGAAACATTTCATTTGCACATCCAGAAAACATTTGACAATTTTCAGCAGCTCTGCTCACTCGCCATGTGCGATATATGTACGACATAGTGTGCCGCTACCCCCAAAACGGAACCCAAAGGAATATCGGAAAATATCGGGGAGTATTGGGGGATATCGGAGCATATCGGGGTATAGGGATAAGGGGTCTCAGATTTATGCCCCAAAATGTTAATTACCCGTAACCGATCCCTGGCCGCAGCAGCAACTCACGCACGCAGACTGATGATAAGCCTGCAGTTCGGATATATATATTGGGTATCGGTATCTTTATAGGAATTTCACCGTTTCAATGTTGACAAAACCGAAGGCGTTGCTGCCCCCAGATAACTCTAGTCCCAACACACACACAACATACAACACAGGCAGATTGTCAAGAGCCGGAGTTGAGCCATCATTAAATTTGTTTCGGGGAGGTTGCATACAAATTGTACAACTCATCATGCCCGAAACTCAATTAAAGGGTCCCACCAGAGTGTCCCAGAGCAGATATATACCCAGATACTCGAATGCCATGCCCAGGGTGCTGCTGGAGGCTGTGAAGTGTCCCATAATGAGACTGTGACAGATCACTGGAATCGAATTTCCCGCCACTGAACGCCAGCTTAATTAAATTCCTTATTGAAAACGAATATGAAAGTGAATTTCCCATGAAGTTCACACTGAGAGAGCCTCATTATCATCACTTAAGCCTAATTCGATCGTTGGGAAATTTGGTGGATCATTGGATTATGCTATCATTAAGGCAGCAAGAGAAGTATATAACTCTTTACCCATAAAGAGTTTAGAAAATCCCAAATGGAAACATCTTCATTAAACCCAATTAGTGAGAAAGACCCTTAGGAATAGTTATGAAATTTGATATGTTATGAAATTATGTTATTAACTAGCTTAAAAATTGTTGGAAAAATGAAAAATATAATCAAATTCAATTCACGAAATAATTAAAAGAAAAGATTCGATGCATCTCTTTAGGATTCTTGGAAATTTAATCCATACTCTCATAAAAATTGTTACCTAAAATCGCCACTATTCGCCCGTATATTTGGAAATTTGCCCAAGAAAGGATCCAAATTTCTACCTAAATATCTCTGGCGTGTGTACTTATAATTCCCAACCGGTTCTGGCATCCCTTGAATGAATTGAAAGTTGTCCGCCAAGTCTTAGATTAAAATTTTCATGCAGAACTTAATGTCTACTGTTCATAGTTAAAACTTACCCTAAAAGTAACTAATTTTTTTTCTTTATAGGAGAAATTTCTAAGTCTACGGACGAAAAATTTGTGTTATTATCGCTATTATAGGTAACAATTTTGATGAGTGTACTTTTGTAATAGCACATTCATATCTAAAAGTTGGCTGGCAACCGTCACTTCATTCTAGGGATGTTAGAACCAGTTGGGAATTATAAGCACAGATGTGCGAGATTTTTAGATACGAATTTTAGGGCAATTAGTGGTAATTTCATGAACAATTTACCAGCAAAACAAGTGATATTTGGCCTTAAATTATGATAATCGCAACTCTATATGAATTTTAATTGCAGGAAAAGGAGTCATTTTCATTCCACAATAAATAATTACGAAAATAAGAAAATGCTACGAAAAAGAGCGGTGGAAAAGCGAGGGAGACAGAGACGAGGACCGAGTTGTCAGACTTTACAAATTAATCCAAAATCCAAAAAGTAAAAAGTACAAAAAAAAAACAATTTCAACGTGTGCTCCTCGAATGTTGTTGTTTTTATTATATGTTTTTGTTGCTATTTTTACACAGCCTCTGAAATTGTGACATTCTCCCTACTTTGTCCCCACCCCTCGCTCCTTCAGTCTTTTGTCTGTTGAATAAATATTTCTGGATGCTGTGGAAAATGGAAAATGAGGGAAATAGGGGTGTAAGTGGAAAGTGTGGACTGTGGACAGGCTCCCATTTCAATTATATTTAATTATATGATTATATTTAATTTTTTGAGTCTTAAAAAATTATTCAAAAATTAGGAATTTATTTATAGAATTAATTTAAAGAGCCAACATTCATTTAGTTTCTTAAAATTAGAAGCTGGCTTAAAAATATTTATTAAAATTACAAATTTCTCATTACAAATTTCACATGATGAATAGGGACCCCTTTTTAAAGAGTGTGACTTTGCCCACTATCTACATTTTCATTTTCGCTTTTCTTCCATTTTCCTTTCCCCACCCCCTCAACATCTTACCACCCTTTTGCCTGTCTCTGCCCAGTCGGACTTTGCGTCATGCCCTGAGCGACTCGAGTTGGATATCCATGTTGAACGGTAATGTTTTTTTGTATGATGCCCCAGTTCAGCAAAGTGGCAAGCGGGAGACTCAGGTACCTGAATCCATCGCTGCTGCGGTAAGGGTACAAATCACTGCTTTCGCTCAGGGCGATATTTCCCTTTTGGGATTTTATCTTATTACGACGCAATTACTTCACCACCACCAGCTACTTATTTGTTTATTAAACTATTTAAAACTTTAACTTTAACTATTAAAATAGTTTATCAATCATTGCTCTAATAAAATAATAAAAAAAAGAAATTGAAAGGAAATAAGATATAAAATAGGTAGTTTCGACCGGGATTTGAACTCGCGCCCACTTGCTTCGGAGACTTATGTTCTAACCACTGAGCCACGTGTCGCGATCGGCTCGCGACAGCACAGTCAAAGATCAACCGAGCAAAATAAAAACATTTGCTAAGGGGTTGCAAGCTTCTGTCACTCTTACACGCATAAGGGTCATACGTGTATATCGCCGACGAAAATCAGTTTGGCTACGTGGCGTATTGCGTAAGCGGCCGGTCCGTTAAACACTTGAGACACAGGTTCGATCCCTACTTGGTCCTTTAGTATTCCAGAAAAAATGGTAAGATTTATAAACAATAACAAATATAAGTTTAAATATGTAAAGTCAATAACAAAAATGAAAAATCTCGGGGTTCATGTGTTTTTTTTTTTTTTTTTAGCAAAATAATTTTCTGATGTTTTTCCATACCGGTAAGAGTGCATTTCATGGTCAGTCGAGAAGCGACGGTGGCACTCTGAATCGCCCTCTTACCGGTAAGAGTCCATTTCATGGTAAGTCGAGAAGGGACTGAGGCATCATGAATTACCCCGGCCACGCATTAATAAAAGCGAATGAGCCGTTTCCATACACGGTAAGGTTCGCCGAGTGAGCGATTCGGCATGAAAGGAGTATAGTTTGGAAGTTCGAAAGTCCCACTGGGTGTTTATGTTTACTGCTGAGTGACGTCGTTGTGGCAGATTTCGCGGCGGCAATAGGAAAATTAAACAAAAATAAATGGCAGCAAAATGTTTGCAACATGCCACTGCCACAACAACAAATACTGTAGAAGAGGCCCAAGAACAACAACAACCATGGGTGGCACGCAACGAAAAAGTGGCCATAAAATTGGTCTGAAATTCCGGGGAAGCACAAACTGAATAATTGTCAAAACTAAGCGAAAGTCCAGGAACTTCCAAAGAAAAATATAAAATATATATGACTTACTAGTTTATATTTATTTTCCAAAAATCGCATTTTAGCCGGAAAGAAAAAACATTTTTTTCAGCAGAGTTGCAATTTCCTGTCAAGTTTCATAAATTTTAAATATGTACTTTAAAGAGTTTCCACAAATTCAATATAATTTTTCTATATTATTACAAAGTTCTTATTTATTAAAGTAAATTGGGTAAATTTTTACAATTTTTATTTATTATCCGGAATATGTTGTTTAGCGGGAATAGAAAAATTTGAACATAGTTGCAGGTTCCTGTTAAGCTCAATAAATTTTAAATATGTACTTTAATAAGTTTCCCCCGAATGAATAATTTTTGTATAAGTATTATTAAATTAAATTGGCTATTTTTTTAAAAGGATTTGCCTTTCTCAATCCTTTCTATTTATATCTATTTAGAGCTAACGTTCACTTTAATTTCTATTAACGTCTACATTGTATCCTTTAGAAAACAATCTACTAAAGTAATTTGTATAATTTTTCCCATATCTTTATCTTTTCGTAGCTGTATAATTTAATCTGAACAATGATATTAAAGCGAAAGCATAAACATATGGAAATTCATAATATATACTCTTAACGTGAAGTTTCCTTTTAAGTCTAACAACTACACATATTAAATCCACACCACTTTCGTTGTTCCGAGTTAAACGGAAGTGCATTGAACTTACGTTTGCCATCTATTGTCGGAACTTTATTTGCGTTATCAGTTGGTAGCAGCTGCTGCCGCCTCCTTTCGCCCCCTGTTTCGATTGTCGTTTGCCCCATTGTTGCCCCGTGTGGCCCACTGTGCGGAGTGGAGAGAGCGGGTGGACGGTGGTGAGTAACGGGCGCGAATGTCATTTGCCTGCTGCGCTTTGTTTACACGGTTATTCCCCCACCGATCCCGTTGCATTTGTCGCTTCCGTTTGATTTGGCAGCTTTATGATACGAGTACGGGCCCCAAAGGATTTATCACGCCCCAAAAACAAAGGAAGGGCTGCAGCTCGCCACCTTCTCTCCACCTTCCTCCGCGTCTCTCTCAAGCACGCGAAAACAAAACACTTTAAATCCAGGGGCGGGTTCAGCTGGGGGTACTGCCAAGGGGATCAATTGGGCATTGGTTTTTATACCCAAAAAGGTTTCTTTTATTTTAGATGTCATAGAAATAATGGTAGCATTTTTAGAAAAAATTGGATCATTACAAATTAATAAAATTTAATCAAATAACAAGTAAAACTAACAGAAATTATATACAACATTTATACATATAAAAATTCGGTTTTAACATTACGTATACGTAATATTTCCCCAACATTCCTATGGCAGCTATACGATATAGTCCTCCGATCCGGGCCGACTTATATAGCAGTGAGAGCATATAGAAGACTATCTGCAAAGATTCATTCAGATAGCTTCAACACTGAGAGACTAGTTTGCGTATAGTCGGACAGACGGACAGACGGACAGACGGACAGACTGACGGACAAACGGACGAACGGACAGATGGTTTGAAATCAAACTACTACTTCATATACATAGCTGCCATGGAAATGTTCGGGAAATATTACGTATACGTAAATGTTAAAACGAATTTTTATATCTATAAATAATATATACAATTCCTGTTAGTTTTACTTTTGATTTGATAAATTGTAAGCTGCAAGGGTATAGAAACTTCGGCGGCCCGAAGTCAGCTTCCTTTCTTGTCTTTCAAAATACTTTATAGGAAAAAAAAAATCCTTTAAAAAAACACACCAAAATAACCCCTCTTGAAACGCCACTGTGGCAAGCAACACCGACAACTGTTGTCGCAGTCGCCGTGGCCATCCCACTCGCTCAGTGCTCATTTCGTTTTAATTGCGTCAAATTGTTGAGTTCTTTGCGACGACGCTCTCTCTGGGATCCCCCCATTGCCCCCACCGCCGCCTGCGCCCCCAGTACCCGCCCCTGTCCCCGCCCCAGCCACTGCCCCTTGGCTGTTGCTTTGTTTACACTCGATGGCCGCAATGTGGCGAAAAATAAACACACACAGGCACACACGCACACGCGAGGAAAACTCTTACGCACATGGCACGAAAAGGCAAGGCAGGGGAAAGTGAAAAGTGAAAAGTGAGGGGCAAAAATCTTCGATTGCCCAAAAACAAATGGGTGGGGAGGGGGAAGTGCAGCTGTACAGGGGCGGAGGAACGGGGGAAGTGCCGCGACAATGGCATCTCGGCGATTTCTCGCTTCTTACACAGAGTCTCTGGCGCTCTTTCTTCTCTTAAGCAGAAATACACTCAGAGGAAAATGATTACCTAACGGTATTAATTTTTAATATATACAAAACTTATATTAAAAAAAATAAATAAATATATATATAAATAAATATTAATTTATGATGTAGAGCAAAAAAAGATTTCAAAAACCCCTAAACTCAATATATTTTTGATTTGTTTAATGGTACATAAATATATATAAACAAGTATCTGAATATTCTAGGTGTAGGCCATAAAATTCATTGAATTCTTACCCCTTTTTAGCCATAAGACGCGTCTTACAGTCTGCACTGAGCTAACCCCCTCTCCGATTTGTTTTAAGCTTCCCCCCAGACCCCAATATCCCAATACCCGAGCCCCAACTCACACATCACCCAATTCCTGGGGGGAAGGAGGAAGGGATTTATGAAAATCCCTGGATGAGCGAACCTACTCGTGACTTTTATTGTTCCTGCATGCTGCATATATGCATATATCTGAGCATTCCCCCGGGGGATGTGGGGATGCTGGGAGCATGGTCTGTCTCCAGGGAGCGAAATAAACCCATCAACAGCAATGAAGTGTCGCCAGAGCAATAAAGGAATTGCAGCTATGCAGTAGCTACACTGAGAAGAATTTCAAGTAATACTAGGTAATCATAATATTAAAGGATGATATTAAACTAGAATCGATTTTAATAAAGATAGATAGATTGTAAAAGATATCTCTGAGTTATGAACCATCAATACTTTTTACAAGATCTTTTAAAAATGTAATACATTTATTTTGGATTTTTGTTATATTTTATATGTAATATATTAAGCTTTTAATGATGAAATTAAAATATATATAAATTTACATACGACTCTTAACAATCATTTGCATTTCGGCCATTTGATGCCACCAAGAAGTGAAAAAACATGCTCTCATAAATCGATATTTTTTAATATAATTTTTGAGGGTAAATAAAAGTTTAAAATATCATAACTAACTTAAAAAAGCATTAATCTCAAATTGGAAAGCTTTTCTGTGTTAGTTTTTATTGGATTAACAAAACTGCATATCAAGTAAACAATTTTTTTGTAATTAAATTTTTTTTTAAATTTTTTGCAATTTTAATGATGTGACCCCTTATAAAATTTCAAAAAAAAAATTAAAAAAAAATTTCCTGGGAAACATGGCTTAAAAGATTCGGCTTTTAATGCTGATCAAAAATATATATGGTTTATAGGGTCAGAAAAGACTCCTTCACTGTTTTGCAATTTTTTTTTACTAAAATTATGAACTAAGGATGTTAAAATTAGATAAACAAACATCCTGGAGAACATTGAGATCATATTAAGACTTTAAATATATAAAACTATTTGATTAATATAAACCTAAACATAAATAGTAATTACCCATTAATATTATCCAATAATAGTAATATTCTTCCTGCAAAATGAAGAAAACCCATTTCGCTTTTAAAAAATCTTTTTGTTGTTAATTTTTTAGCACCCATCATAAAATATGGAGACACGCCCTCTCAACACTCCCCTCCTTCCAGCATAAATGGTTAAATCAGAATTGCTTTCAAATCAGTTGTAAATTCCAAACACTTCAATTTACTGGCCATAAAACATCGAAAAAGACAAGACTCTAACAAATTCATTCTGGGCTGAAAGTGCACAACAAAGGCAATACACAAATAGATAGTACCCGTGCCCCGCCCCTGCCGACCCATATTTTTCATTTCCATTTGGTGTTTCAGTGTTTCAGTGGGCTCTCAAACATTTGTTCGATGTTCAATCAATCATGCCCCCAATGCAACTCGTAAAAAGTGTATGCAGCCCAAGGAATCCATAAAATCTAAAAAAGAACTAAAAGCGGAGACACACAACTCACACACACGGGATGAATGGTGTTTTGGGAACATACGGGGAAGGAAATATCCACTTTGCATTCCCAGATACTGTCAGATACTGAGACATATCATTATGATCATCAAAATTCCATAAATTTAATCGTCCCATAAGTTTGCATAGCTTTCTCCATGTCACAGGGACGTGATCTTTTCTCGATTTTCTGCACTTTTCAATCGCTCGAAAGAGAAGATCCATTTTGACCTTAATTGCATTTTTAGGTTGCTTCAATATGTATGTTTCTTGTAAGTTGTATGGGTTAATGGCAATCTGTTAAATCGGAAAAACATATAAGGGAATATAAAAGATATAGCCAAGGATGTAGACAGTTTCATTTGTTATACTCAAAGTTGAAACCCCATTTTTTGGCATTTAAATAGATAATTCCCGATACTATCAACTGATTTCCCTAGAACAAAGAGCAAATATAGATCACAAACCCATTGCCTGTCATCGCTCACAATGGTATCTGTGTTGATCCATTACATTTTCCCTTTCCCCTGCCCCCTTTCGAGCTGTTTTCCAACTCTTTTTTACGATTTCATATGTTTTGTCGTTGATTTTATGGGCATTTAATGTGCGCCCGGGGAAGGGGAACACCGAAATGAGGGTTTCCCTCACTCTTCACTATTTTTTCGGGGGGAGTTGTCATCTGTTGGGTCCCTGATTTGGATTCAGCGTTGGAACCGGGCGTTGACATTGAACACCTTTCGCTTTTCTCAGGCTTTGTTTGCTTTTCGGAAAGTCGAGTCAAATCAATCGCCCAAGTTGTTGTTGTCGCTGTCATTGCTGTGTAAACAAGTGACATCTGGTCATCCATCCCCTGGCAGCCATGGAGATCGCAGCCCCACCCCCCTTTTTATATCGTATGAGTGCACGCCTCTGTTTGCCTTTGGGATATGCCATGCCAACAATTGCAGATGCATCTGTGACCATACAGCAGTGATCAGAGCAATAGAGGAACCCATAAGATACTTGCAAATGTTCTCAATTTGTAGCTAAGGTTACTACCATTCAGAAAACACATTTTTTCTATTGAAAACTTCTCAGTTGGAAAGGAAAGATACTAATATCTTGCTGGTGGCTGTGCCTTGGCATCAATGGGCGACTGTGTGGTGGCCCACTCACCAGCAGCAGCATTCTGGCCAGGCACTTGGCCTTATCTAGCAGATACAATCTGCGGCATTCCGCGCAAGAAAATTAAGCAACTACCGAGGGGGGGAAGGCAGTGGCAACAACAATGCGGCGCATCAGAAATATTTAATTAAATGCTTAATTACGCCTGCCATGCCATAAATTCATCAAATGCAATTTAAGCCCGCGCACACGAACAGATGCAGATACTCTTGTATCCCCACTGATGGGGTTCCTCCATTCACTAAAAAGTTCAAGTTGCAATTGGAGTTGGGCCATCATTTACCCCCACTGTTTTCCACTCTACCCCCCTTAACTGACATAAATCCCAGAGCCAGTCCTGGCGGCCTTTTTAGATCATTAATCCGCGCAAGATCAGCGGCTGAGCAAAGTATCTTTTGGATTCGCAGAAGCGACCCCGAAGGTCCTCAGAAAATGTGACCATAATGGGGCCCATCTAGATCTTTGCTTTTGGATAGGCCAAAGGTGAACCCAAACGTAGTATTGCCTTTGGGAAAATGCTACTTATGCTCTCCTGGGGCTTCTATCATCTATCTAGAATCAGTTGCCTCCATTTTGAGATTGTGCAATCCATTCAATTACGTCTCAATTGATGGCAAATGCATCTGATCATCTGCTTATCCGATCAGCTCCAATTAGCCATGATATATCGGTGGCACAGATGCCACCACCCAACGGAGATCCGTTGAACTCCCCTGATTTGGCAATCCCATGCGATGGCCGGGTAATCCATCACAGTGCCCGCTGATCTCATTGAACCGTTCGCTGGGGGGAAATCAGGGGTCAGGTCACAGCAGCTCGATGGGGGGGCGGCGGCTGCCAGAACCGAAGCTGAGGGGGAAATTGACGACAAATTGCAGGGAATTCGAGCGGTTGGAAAATGAAAATGAAAATGAAAACGAAACGCGAGCAATTACTTTCAATTGAAAATGTCAAACATTGTCTTGGCCGACAGTGCGACAACACTGAGCGAAACAGCAAAAGGTAAATATATTCAAACGCAAACGGAACTCTAACTCAGATAAATATTATTTTGATTTCCCAAGCCATACATACATTTTTTAGTTAATTCTTAACTGTTGGAATATTTATTGTTTTCTTTTCCAAAGAATTTCTTGAGATATATCAGAAAGAGAGCGGGTAGAAAGGCATAACTAAAGCTAATATTTTAACAATTCCCAGGTGCCAAGAAATTAACATCATTTTGAACAGTCACATTTAGGAATTACTTAGTTTAAATAGATAAATAGATACATATTTAAAATATACATAGATAAATAAAATCGATAAATAAATTCAATAAATTCTTCCAGCAATCTTAAATCTTCAATAATTTTAAAGTTAAATTCATCATTATTTCCATTATTAAATACTTTCATTTTATAATAATGTATTGTTATATTTATATGTGGAAAAAGTCACCTTTTTTCAGTCAGCCATGCTGACTTTGCTGACTAAAAATATATATTCAAAAAATATTGCTACCAAATTACTTATTTTAATTAAATATTCTCCCACTAAGAAAACCACGGATTTTCTCGCAGTGTTTGCCAGCTGATATCCGCGGATACAGATATACAAATACACCGTCGGATATTTGTATACAGTTCTATATCTAAATTCGAGCACTTGAGGGCCGTACGCAAGCACCTTGGGCGGAAATGCGATAACCCTGAGCGGGGAGGCGGACGGAAGGCGGAAAAGTGGAAAAGCGGAAAATGGGAGCGCACATGTTGGGCGCCTCTGGGATGGGGGCGATTGCTGGGAGAGCAGGGAAAAGGGCGGGCGGAAAATAAAAAAAAAAACGGAAAAGCTCTTACCGGATAACATGGGCGCCAAGGCGATGCCGCTGCTGTCCGACTGCGGATGCTGCTGTGAGTGGTGATGCTGTCCGTTGAAGGATCCGTTGTTGAGCGAGTCCTGTTGCTGCTGCTGCTGCTGTTGTTGCTGGTCCTGCTTGAGCGCCGCTGACTTTCCAGGCACACAGCCCGAAATGGGCTTCTTTGATTTCCACAGTTTCATTTCGATTGTCTTTGAATCTTATTTATCTCCTTTTTTGTATCCAAAAAGGATCTATTTGGTTTTAATTTTCACAACGCTTATTCATGGCAAATTGTTGCTTAGCCGGTGACATTTTCACAGAGCAACACAAAAAAAAATAGAAGAACGAACCAAATAAAAATAAAACAAAAATTGCACGGTTCGAAAATTAATTCGGCTTCCAATCGAATTCAGCGACTGCGACGTCGGCGGCGACTGCGATGCGACTGAACACGAACAACACGGCCTGAAATTGCACAGCGATCTTGCTCGCTCTCTGTCTCTCTCTCTCTTTAGCCGCCACTTTCCCAGAGCGCACACTCTGCTCTCCAAGAATTTCTGGGCGCCGCACAGTGTGTCGCACAAGAGCAGAACATTAGTTTATGTGTATGTTTAACATCAGCAACATCTGCATTTGTGTTGGCAGCCCCAATGCATGTTGCTTTGAATGTTGCGCAACATATTCTTAGCATGATATAAGCTTTAATTAAAGTTTTTAAAATGTTATCATAATTAGATGTTTTACTACTTATTGTTGCTCAATTTACTGAGAGTGCATCGGACTTCTGCACACTGTGCATGGCTCTCTTTGCCATGGTGCGTGGTTGATTGCCGCTGACTCACACACTCGCGTGCGGAGAGAGTGCGGCCTATGTGGAGCACTTTTTGGGGAGTTTGGCGGCTGGAAACAGCACAGAGAGAGAGAGGGAAAGAGAGCGCAAGAGAGTGCGGCTCGCATGAGTGCGGCCCATTGGGTGGTGGGGAGGAGGAGCACTCAAATCAGTGGCCGCCACTCATCACCGTTATGATTATGAGCCTGCTGATGAGCTGCAGGCATGGCAATCAGCTTCTGGCTAACGGTAACCGTAGGTTAGGTTCTGGGTTTGGCCTCTGACCCCGAATGCCAAAAACGCGAAAGGCACCAAATGCTCCTATGCGCGACGGGTGTCGCGAAATTTGCTAATTAGTCACGAAAAGCGACGGCGGCTGCTCGAAATGGTCAACGGAAACAGGACAAACGGACGGACAGCAGCACGCAAGCGGAACATCTGCTAATGACCAGACAACAGCTGTTAACAGCAGCAGTTACAGTTGCAACATGCAACAGTTCCTAAATGCATTTTTTTTGTATGTTTTTATTATTTGCCAAATGGAAGTCTTTGACAATTTAAAGCCTTTAAGTTTATCTTTAAATCAAATTATCTTTAAAAAACATTTGCTAAAAAATGTGATAAATTAAATATATAATAAATTATAGCACCTCGCAAATATAAAAAGAAAAATTAAATATGGACAGTGCTGTTTTCTTTTCCGCAAATCTGCCTTTGTTTACATTTCTTTCGATATGCGGCCAAAATTTTGAGATCCATCCATCCAGATCTCGAAAAAGTAAATATTCTGGCGGTTATTCAGAACAGATGCAGCCATTATTTGACCCAGGGCATTGACACGAATTAAAACATATAGAAAATAATTTATTTTTACGATCTACGGGTCCTTTTGAATCCTCTTTAACATTAAGTACAAATGTGCGGCCACCTTTTGGGTTAAGGCTGCGGATTTAAAACAAATCCCTCTATAAAGATATGCATAGTATATATAGATTTTATTTATACGCGATTCCCTCTTCCGTGTTAAATGCTTTCTTCCTCATTTTCGGTGAAAAGAGGGCGGCTTAATGTCTTTAATGACCTCGACTAATGATCGAAGCTGATTGATTCGGCGGAATCGTCGAAGGCACTCTCCAAGTTTGTTGCCTGCCTTATTTTTAGATTCTATATAGTCTACACACACCTCACTACCCCCCTAAAAATAATTTAATTCCCAGCCCCAAGGTGTCACTCTGGCGGGGACAGAGAAAGGCAAAATTGGGGGAAAACTACAGAAAATACAGGGGAAAATGTCTGTTGAGAGCATTACGACAAGCGATTGCCACTTTGTAGCATACGTTCAGGCTGACGTTTTTCATTTGGGTCGCCAATTTCAGCAATGGTATATAAATTAATTCTATGATAAAGGACTAATATTTAATCATAAAATCAATTAATAGATAGCTTACAGAATAGAGATCCTCCCACTGCGAAACACTCCCACTGTACTGCTGTAAGCTCTGCCAGTCTCTCTTTCTCTCATTCCAACCAACTGTTCTTTGACAAATTTGTAAATCTTTCCCTCTTTCTTCTCTTTCCCATCTCTCTTGCATCACTTTCCAGATTAAGTACTAATCTCTTTCACTGTACTGCAGTAAGCTCAGCCACTCTCTCTCTCTTAATCAGACTAACTGTTCTTTGACAAAGTCTCAATCTCAATTACCCGATTTTACAGCTAGTCGCCGTGGAATAAGCTTTCCAAAAGTCGGATTCCCATGTGAATGGAACGACATAATTGTTGCCATGCGACTTGTGTTTATGAAACGTGAAATGTTCTCGTCCGGATTTTGTGCCCTGTTATTGAGTGTCCTCGCGTGCCACAGCATAGTCCAGGTTCTGGGTAAACTGTCCGCAGAGGAGGTGCCGGGATTCCCGGATGGAGTCCAGGTGCTGCCCAGTTCCTGCCGGAATGCGTTGAATGGCAGCAGCAGCCCCGGCCCGGAGATCCGGCTGCCCTTTATCGACATGGTGGTTAGCCACGAGATGCCGATCTTCATGCTGCGCGAGCCGGAGGCGGATCTGCTGCTCCTGCTCCACGGACCGGAGATCCATCAGCTCCACGTGGCCACGGGCAAGCGGCGCCTGGTGCACCTGGGCGGCCTGGCGGGACGGGTGAGAGAGCAACCAGCGCTCGGAGCTGAGATTGTGGCCTGGCGGCAGTTTCTTCTACTGGCCCTCGTCCTAGAGGACTCCCTGGAGGTATACCAGCTGCCCAGGAATGTGCTCCTCTCCGAAGATCCCGCCACGCAACTGATTTTTGAGCCCCTGCAGGAGTTCTCGCTGCCAGGGGAATTCCTGCAGCTGCATCTCCTCAAGCCCAGTGCGGAGCAGGTGCTCCTCCTGGTGGCCTCCAAGCACACAAGTACGCACAGCAAGTGCAGGTAAGGGTACTCCAAGGGTTAAGAAGAGGATTATATATAGAAGTGTTATATTTATCCCACAGAACCTTCGAATGGCTGGACACGTACTTCAATCCCCTCGAGGAGATCACCCTGCCGGCCATCCGCGTCCTTCAGGTGGTGGGTCGTCAGCCGGTGTATCTCATCTTTGGCCGATCTCTGCGAGGATCCCAGTCCCGGGTGAGTGAACTGTCCTTGATTCAGTTTTTTTCGGGATTCCCCAACTCCTCTCCTTTGATCTTTTCCAGCTGGTACTCACCATTTATGAGCTGGACAGGACAACGCTGCGCCTGCAGCATCGCCAGGCCCTGACTGTCCAGGCCCAGACTGTCCACGCCTTCAGATTCCGCAGCCGGAACCGTCTCATTGCCTGCCGCTCATCCGCCTCGGATCCTTGTCTCTTCTTTCGAATGATCGATGGCCAGTTCGTGGTCAATCGAAAGCATGCCCGTCGCGACCTCAACTTCCGCTGGATGACGGCCACCAAGGGAGGTCAGCTCCTGGTCGGTGCCCGGGCCAACGGGGAGGTGATTGTCTTTGGATCCGCCCGCCTGGATTGCTACTCCGGCTTCGCCGTGACCGGCGAACCGGAACCTAGTGGCCTGCTCAGTCACAGGAACGCACAGAACGAGAGCTTCCTGGTGCTCGCCTACCGTCTAGCCTCGAGTGCCGTACTCCGGACTGTGCAGCTGGGAGGTGTGGAGAATGAGGAGACCACCAACCAAGTGGGAGCCACCCCGGATGAAGGTGAGTAGTGTCCGGGATTATCTATAATTCAAAGGATTCCGAGTCTCCTTTACTCTTTGCAGACCTCACTGTGGTCCAGCTGCATCGCCATGAGTTCGAGGAGTCCATCA
This sequence comes from Drosophila jambulina, assembly GCA_018152175.1. Taxonomy (NCBI): domain Eukaryota; kingdom Metazoa; phylum Arthropoda; class Insecta; order Diptera; family Drosophilidae; genus Drosophila; species Drosophila jambulina. The sequence goes on from JAECXH010000006.1 coordinate 6,598,500, forward strand.
ATGGCCTCCGTGGCCTGCTCCTGCGCCGTCGATCCTCCATGGCAGCCCTGCGCAGCTTGGCTTACAGCCTGCAGCAGAGAACTGGCATTCACCTCGAACAGCACCTCCATCTCCGCGAAGGGGGACATATTGGACGTCTCCAACTGGAGGGGGAACACCTGCGCACGCCGTCGCAGCTGAAGAAGCGTCTGGAGGAGCTGCGTCAGAGATATGAGGGATCGAAGACGAGGAGAATGACCCGTTCCTTTGGGGCGGAAAATGACAATGAAGCCGTGGAAACCCTCAAGGTGAAGCGTCTCCGGGTGGGGAATCTCATCTACGGAGGAGTCCTAATGCCAGGTAAGATGTCTTGAAGGAAAAGCACCTTCACCTCTTGGACTAATCATTGACTTCTTTATAAGGACACATTCTGGATACATCCTCCAGCCCAGCACCTCTGTTGACCATCAGAGAGGGTCCTCTACTGACCAAAACTCTGCATGCAGAGCACCTGATGACCCCGCAGGACTACCAAAACTCAACTGACTCCCAGACGCCGCCACCAGAGGCGGACGAGCATCCTGCTGATACCGAGTGTGTGGTGCGTCGCCTCCAAGTGGAACTGATCAATGGAGTGTCGTGGAACGACTTTCTCGACTCGCTCTTCCTGCGCAGCCGCGACACCCGGGTCGAGGGTCGCCTCGTCCTGCAGTCCAGGACGAAGGTGGATGCCATGCAAACGACCCTGCTCAATGGCCTAGTGGTGGACCAGCTGTTCAACCTGCGAAGTGCCCAGGTGATCAGCTCCAACATCTTCATGTCCGCCTTCTTTGCGCCGCGCCTCGAAGCCCAGAGTGTGAACGGATTGGACTTTGCCCAGGACATAGTCTTTCGCGGCACTGGCAATGACACCTGGGTGAAAAGTAAGTCTGACCTTGACCATACCCATGTTGGATCCAATGAGAACTCTATCCTGTTGCAGCTCCTGTGCGCATCAACCAGATGAGCGTGTCCGGGGACCTGCAGGTGGCGAATCGAACGAAGAGGCAGCTGGATCCGGAGAAGGAGCAGCGCCTGCAGCAGTACTACACGGGCAGGATCACCATCCGGGGCTCCCTGACGGTCAGGAGTGTTCAGAGGGACACAGAGGGCTCCCTGCTGATGCTGGGCAATCAGTCGCTAGCCAGGAGCGACCTCCAAGCCCAGTACCTGCTCAACCAAGCGCCACAGGTGAGTCTCTTCTGATCCTGGAGAACTTGACCACTAATCCCTCTTCTCTAATTCCTGCAGCTCTTATCAAACTTAACCTTTGGTTACGCCAAAGTCAGTGCACCTTCGCTCAACACCAGTTTTCTGGGAGGACACCCCGTGCAAGATCACCTGCTCAGCGGTGGTCAACCGAACTCGAGGCAAAGCTCTAACCAAACTCTGCACATCATCTTCATGAATGCCAGTGTCCAGGGCGACATCCTGTGCCGGGACTACAGCTCTCGGTTGGCCGACCTCGCCAGGGAGGCAGTGCGTCATGGCCAGGAGTCGAATATAACAGGACACAAGCGCTTCCAGGCGCCTGTCACAGTCCAAACCCTTCAGAGTCAGCAAATAAACGGAATGCCGCTAAGCGAACTGGTCCTGCGATCGCATCCCGTCCTGAATTTCCAAGGAACCAAAAGCTTTGCCCGCCTGGTGGTAGCGGATGAGCTGCGTGTGCAGCAGCACCTGAACGTGAGTCGCCTGAATGGACTGCCCCTGGAGCAGCTGCTGGGCCACGATCTCAGCTTGAAGCGCTTGGAGCTGACGGACACGCCGCACCTCAAGATGCTGCACTTCCGACGCCTCAACGGCCTGCCCTTCGACGACCTGCTGTCGAAGATTTCCGAGGGCAACGACACCTCGCTGCTCCTCCTCCGCAAGCAGCTGCTCATCGAGGGCAGCGTGCGCTTCGAGAAGCCCCTCCAGCTGCAGACCATCAATGGCATTGAGTGGGACGAGTACCTTGGGCGGCTGGTCAGACCCGATGCCAATGCTGAGTTGGGTGGCAGGAAGTCCTTCCTCGCGGGAGTCCAGCTAAGCGATGCCCTGCACACGCCTCACATTAACAACCTCGACCTGAGCTCCCTGCTGGACAATACCCTGCTCCGGATGACGCCCCAGGAGATAGGCGGTGCCTACAGCTTTGGCCAGATGGCAGCCACCAATGTGGATGTATCCCGGGTGAATGGAGTGCCCAGGGAGGAGTTTATTGACACTCGCAAGGATGTGCAGCTTAAGGGAGACCTCTACGTGCAGCAGCTGACCATCAAGGGCAGCCTGAAGTGCCCTTCGATGGGGGGTGAACCAGGATTTGGGTTGGACAATCTGGAGGAGAGGGTGGAGCTGGTGAAGCAGCTTCCCTGGCGGAACTTGATGGTCACCGGCGATGCCCTGTGGGATGACGATGCCAATGCCGAGGAGCACTCCCAGCTGGACTATCTGCGCCAGCACGCTGTCCGGAGGGAGGGCAATCAGAGCATCACTGGACATGTGCTCCTCAGGGCCCCTCGCCTGAAGAGGCTCCAAAGCAAGCAATCCCTGCCCGCAGAGCTCAACCTTTCGGACGTGGCCGAGGACGCGCTGCTGCGCTGGACCAGCAGCAACGAAAGCCAGGTGATAACGGCCAACCACGAGCTGCTGGGAACCGTGAGAGCCGCAACCGTGCACCTGGCCAAGGATGCGCATTTCGGACAGGTGAATGGGATCGATATCGAGCGACTGAATGCCTCACTCTACCGCCTGTCCAGTAGCGAGGCCATTGGTGCCCAGCTCCACTTCCTCCAAGCTCCAGAGATAGGCCGCCTACAGCTGGAGAGGCCGGAGGTGAATGGAGCTCCGCTCGGGGACATCTTCCAGCAGGGCGCAGGTCAATCCTGGCCCAGGGTCAGGTTCAGGCAACTGCACGTCGAGCAGTCCCTCAGCCTGGGCTCTGTGAACGAGATGAGCATGGACTACTTCCTGCAGCACCGCATTCCCCTGAAGGGAGCCGCTCTGGAGGTGTTCGGCTCCCTGACCTTCGAGCAGCTGCAGCTGGGCAAGCCCCTTTTGCAGACCATCAACGGCATTCCGCTGGATAACCTCGTCCTCATGCACAGTCGCCAGGTGCAGAGCATCTCCGGGGCGAAGACCTTCCACGGAGGAGTACAGTTCACGGGACCGGGTCACGTGATGAACCTGAATGGTCGCGATCTGAGCGAGAGCTACCGGGGCAGCATCTTCCGGGACAGGGACTACAACATCGATAGCCTGGTGCTGGACAGGGCTCTCTTCTCCGGAGGACTCGTCCAGCCAGCTCCCATTCCCAATCCCAGAGCAATGGAGGGAGCGCAGGAAACAAATCCTCTGGAGGAGTTGCAGGAACTCCTGACTGCTGGCAATCAGAGCAGCTCCCCTCCTAGGCGGCTGCTCTACCTGGACCACGATTCCGAGACCCTGGTTTCCGAGTGGGTGAAGCCACCGCTCCGGGGCCCCGCTGACTACCAGGTGAGCCTGCCTCTGGGTCAAACGGCTCCCTGCCAGCGTCGGGAGCTGTGGGCCCAGCTCCGGCTCTCGGAGCGCCGGGTGCTGCTGTCCTCCTCCAGCCAGCTGACCCCCATAAGCTCTGGGGATATCCGGGTAAAGGTCCAGAATCACTGCCATCGTCCGGCCAGGAGACTGCGCAGCAGGATCAGCATCAGTTGCCGCAACGAATCCCACACCCTGGGCATGCGCCAGCCGGTGGAGGCGATGCATCTCCTCGATCAGGGTCAGGGACTGGCCCTCCTGCTCCTGGGCACCGAGGAGGAAGTACGAGTCCTGCGACTCAACCGAACCAACTGCAGCTTGACGGACTGGCAATCGGTGACACCGGCCGATGGTCGCCTGATGAAGGTCCTCAGCATGAATGGAGGAGTAGATAAGGAAGGAGGAGAAGAGGATCTCCTACTGACCAGCGGCATGCAGGGCCACCGTCCCGTGCTGGCCATCCATGCGTGGGATCCCGTGGACCAGCGCTTCAAGTTACTCCAGCTTATTCCAGGCTCCTACGACCTAGCCGAGTTGCAGGAGGATCAGCTGCTGGTCACCTGTCCGGGCTGCCGGCACATAGCCATCTTCAGTAGGCCCAATGGAAGGGGCGTTCCCTTAGAGCCCCGCCAGCAGCTGAGCTTCGAGAAGCGCATCCAGCAGCTGACCCCGTTCCGGGTGGGAGAGGAGCAGTACCTGCTGGTGGTCACGCAGCCGGAGTCGGAGCACTTCTACCTGTTCAAGTACGGCCAGGTGGGGGGCTGGCAGCAGCGCAGCTTTGGCCACAAGAAGCAGCAACAGTGGGCGTTTCCCCTGGTGAAGTCCGGCCAGAGATTGGAGTCGGGAGAGACGCCGCTCCTGCTGCTCTGCGATGGGGGGAGGGAGTGCAGCCTGGTGAAGGCCCTGCTGGGCTGAGGGACCAGGGATCAGGGATCAAGGATCAAGGGTTCCTTCTTTTTGTATATTATCGTTATTACTGTATTTACTGTGTACATATATCTACCCTTATGCTATATAAATATTATTTGTTGATCAACCCCAAGGACATGTTTTCTTTAAAAAATATTTAAAATTATGAAAGTATCTTAAGGCATTAGGACAGGTTAACCTGCTCTGGCGATCTGATCGAGATTATCACATGCCTAGGCTGGCCTAGGACCCCTCTTACTTGGCTAGTTTCCCCCAAAATTCCCAAAATCCCCAAAACCCCCCACAAATCCCTCTACCCTAGGTGGAGAAGCTCTTCCTGCTGACCGTGAGCACGTAGCCTGTGAAGACCAGGAACCCCAGTATGCCCCAGATGGAGCTGTTCTGATTGCCGCCGTCACCAATCTGGGCCAGAATCCACTCCACATGACTGGCCACATCCTCGAACCCGCCATCGCTGCTCCTCAGGCCCAGCAGGCGATCCTGCTCCGTCAGCGTGGCCCCAGCATCCATGTATAACTTCTGACCCGCTGGCGCATTCGTCACCTCCGCCTGGACACAGATCCGGGGGGACTGACTCTGCTCCTGGTGGTGGCACGCTGTGTGAGTGGCATTCAGGGTGACCAGGTCGTGCAGCTCCCGGATCTCGTCATCATAGCCCCAGGTGCTGATCTGCAGCAGGTTGCTGGAGTCCGCATCCAGGACGGATGTCTCGCCGGGCGAGGGCAGGCTCACCGGCTGGATGAGCGCATGGTCCAGGGGAACGTCCTTGTCCAGCATGAGAATGGCCAGGGCCAGATCCTTGGGCGGCTGGTGGATGTGGGTAACGCCGAAGGCCAAGCCCAAGTCGTGGGGAGCGAACCTCTGGGGATTACCCAACATTACGCGCAGCTCCGAGGGATGGTAGTAGGTCTTCTTGACGTGGCTGTAAGAGGATTTGAAGAAATAAATAATATATATTTATAATGTAAATAAAACTCAAATTTATAATAATACTAATATTTAATAATTTAAATAATTAATTGAATTTAGTTATACATTTAAAAAACTCTTTATCCTCTTATTTCTTTCCCCTCCAACTCTTTAGTTGGGAATTATAACTCACCTGAAGATGCAACTGCTTACGGTTAGCACGACAGAGGGCGCCACCAGGGCACCTGAACAGATGTGCCCCTTACCAAAGTAATCCCGCTCCTGGGCCAGCAAACGGATGGATGCATGATATGGAGCCCTCATCTTGGCCTGGAATCGATCCTCCCCAGTGGCCGCTGCAATGGCTTCCATTTCGGCCAGGCCAAGTCGTTTTGCGGTCAAGTCGCGATGTGTATAGGCTGAGGAAGGTAAGAAATATAGAAATTGAGTATGGGTATAGTTATATTTATATTATATGTATTTTTTATTATATATATTTTACTATATAAACAGCAAACTTCAGTTTAAACTTTAAACCTTTACCTCTGATAATAAAATGTTCCATAAATAATATCGATAAATAAAATTGTTATCTTTATTAACTACTTAATATCGAAAACGATAATTTCTGCTTTCGATCATTTAAAAATACATCTCTTTATATTTTTTAATTAAATTAAACAATTATTATCATAAACTTCAATTAAAATTTCCATAATAAAACACTACTGATCAGAGATTCCACAATTTTACTTGATAAATAAACTGCTATCATTATTAACGATATAATATCGAAAACGATATTTTTAGCTAACGACATTTGCACAGGTACATCTCTATATACGTTTTTTAATGCATATCAAACCCATGTTATAATAAACTTCAGTTTAAACTGGCACCCTTGACCTCTTATGATACAAATATGCACAAATAATTTCGATAACTAAAACTAAACGATATAATATCGACAACTATATTTTCCCCCATCGATATTTTCAGGTACAGGTACATCCCTATCAGGGGGGAAAAGCGAGCAAACCCGCGAGGTGAAGGTTAAGCCAGAAGGCTGATAAGCCACAATCGAGATCCGATCGGATTCCCCCTGGAAACAGTCTCCGAGTGCAGTTGGGCCTTATCACCTTATCAGGACGCCTGGTCAGCGCCCGATCGCCCCGTGATATCAGCGCGTTCAGGTGGTGCACAAGCCCCGGATTCCCGGACTCCCATTCGGCGGTAGCAGTCACTGGGAGCGATCAGGCCACCACCCGGGCGAATGTGAGATCGCAGATATGATAGGTGCTGCCCATAGGGTGATATCTATATCTGAATGGAACCCAAACCAAGTCAGTCCAAATCCCACAGACACAACGCATGGCGGAAGCAGCTTTGGTTTTGGCCGGATCACGCGATATACAACCGCTGATCGCCCCAATTGATCAATTTTGGAGTGACGCACTTAAAGGCGGAGAGTGATTTGGATAATGTATATTGGGATTATATTGGCCAAGGGAACAGTGCCAGCGAAACGTAAATATGGTACAAAAAATATTATATATTGTATTTAGAAATATGAAATATATAATATTTAGTATGTATTATATTAAATATTTAATTATAATCTCACTATTTACTTTACAAATTTGCTTTGCATATACGTATAATTAAAGTTGTCCTCCTAACCTAATTGCCAACTAAATTATTTTAAATCAAAAAAGCTAATTTTAGACGAACTATAAATATACATTCACTATTCCCCTAATCAGACGAACTTTTGCCCAGAAAAAACCTATAACAATGTTTGCAAAAACGAAAAAAAACCAAACAAGTTTTGTCATAAAAGTTAACAACTATTTAAACGCTGCACGTAAATTGTTGACACTTTCATAAAATATTTAAAGATAAATTATAGCTTGACTCAAAATGAAAATAAATATCTCCATATCTATATATAATTTATACTTTAAAGCTTGTAGCGCTATCTATAAATTACTTGATGTAATAACACTTGTAGTATTACAGGGAAACCTTGACCGAATCAGGTGTAAATAAGGCCTAAAGCCCTATCTGAAGGGCTAACTTTCGCCGATAACTGAATATATAACTGAATAAAAGTATCTATATATACATAACAATAAATCGTTATATTATAAGCCCCCTCAAATGACAACATTTAAGAATAATTTATGACAGTTGAAGAGACAGTAAAACTTGCATTTTAAAATCTTTATGTTCACCATTTTTTACCCCTAAGATTATACTTGCTTTTACAGAAACAATTGTAAACATTTACCAATTCTTTTTTTTATAAAATCAAACTAAAAGCTTTACACTGCTGTTACTAATTTTAAATTTAAAAAAGAAACTTACTAGTTTGCATTTCGGTGCAGAGAAAGGCAAAGATCATGGTCTTTACAATCTTGCGCCAGTGATCGTTGAGCTGCATTCTGAAGGTGATTCCCGCACAAAGGGCACAGTAAAAAATTGAGAAAAAAAAAGGAATATATATATATATATAAATATATATACACGAGGCACAGGTGATGATCCCAGCTTTAATCGCGGATCTTGAAAGCGCGGACAGCGTGCTGATCGGTTCACCTGTCGAGCGTCGAATGAAGAAACCGCCGGCGGGCTTCTTTCCTAAATCGAACGAACGCAAATTCGCAAAAGCGTTCTTAGATAATTTCATAATTTTGTTTTGGTTTCGTGAGTTTTGATTCGACGTCGACGGCGATAAGGCAGGCACCCGTACACGACCATATAGAGCCCCGATCCCATTCGAATCGAATAATAAACAAACACACTCGCTCCACGGCATCGATAAGCGTCTCGATTATATAGTGTGTTTTTGTTTTCATAATTATTTTGCTGCATTTGTTGATGTTGCAAGATGGATGCAAGCCGGGCTTTAAGCTGAAAGTAGTGACAAAGATTATCTTAATACCTTAAGAAAATAGATTCTAGATTCCTTAGAACTAAGCAATTGTGGGGGATCTCTGATAAAGCCCAACTATCAGGCTTACTTATTTTTGGGAAAAATATTTTCGGGGAAAACTATTTGCTGCGCGTTTAATTTTTTTGGGGGGGACCTTGTTTATTTATATTCTTAAGATAGCAACCTTTTACACAGTTAATAATTTCGTATAGTTTTGAATTTAAGAGCTACTTAAATATATAACTTTGGATTGCCACTTTTATTTAAGTTTTAGTTCCTGTTATTGTACATTTTCAAAACAAATTGATATTACTTTTAAAAATATTGAAACTTTGAAATTATTTTAAAAAGCACCTAGAATATTGAACCTTATATGGATGTAATGGAATTTTCACAAAAGAAAATTTGTTTCAAGAATATTTAAAGATAATTTTTTTTAGAAATGCCATAGAAATAGCTGGAGAATTAAAAGCACTAGAATTGCTAAATTAGCTAAATTTATTTATAATTATTTACTTATTTGAATATTTATCTAATGGCACAAGGATGGCCTAATATTCAATGAACTAATCAAAATGAATATATAAGATATTTCTTAATCTAAACACTTTTATTTTTATAACCTAAATAAATTACTAATTGTTTTTATTTATTTATTTCTTAATCAATAGTTTGATACTTTAAAAACTTTCCAAAATGTACTAAATAATACAAGAAATTAAATAAAAAAATACAAAAAAAAAACAAATTTAATATACCAGAAATAATACAAAAAATTCAATAAAGACCACAAATTTCCCACAGTGTAACGGAAATTACGCCTTCTTTTGCCTTTTTTTTTTTTTTTAAACTATCAATAGGCCACTTGGTCGAAACTAAAACGGAAAGCAGATCAAGATTACATCGCGGAGTGTGCCCGATAAGGATCTGGATCGTGCCGGAAGGGGCCCCAGATAGCGCTCCCAACCGAAATCGGGGATTAATCAATGGATGTTGTAATGCCCACGAGGCCAGCAGTAATCACACACAAATTTGGGGACAGACAATCGATGGTATCGATGGCGTTGAGTGCACCCACTCAATGCAGCCGGCACGCCTTGGCCTTGTCTGCACGGCGATCAAACCGAGCGATCGGTGGTCCGATGGATCGGTGGATTGCCCTCCTGTCACGGACACCATTCTTTGGGCAGCCGTCCAGTCTGGTGCCATAAAGATTAGCGCCTATCGGCTGGCCAGCTCCATTCATCGGACCAGCGAAATCAGGTTTGTTTTCTGCGCCGTAAACTATTTTTAGTTAACGAACTAACGCAAATGGGCCTGATAGCGGCGTCCATCAGGGATTAGTTGGTCGTAGTTTCCGTAGATTATGTATTTGTGGGGGGAACTAAGTTACCATCCACCGCCTAGAAGTAGGCCATGGGTCCTGGAGAGCAACAAGCCACGTTAAGAACCCATTCCACAGAACTCTTAACAGGGTTTTTTCTTAGTTTTGGCAAGGAAATATAAAAAATAATCATGGATCTCTCTCATGGATCGAATATATGTATATAAATAAATTTATGGGCTTGACATCATTTTAAAAGACGATACCACACAGGGTTGAAGGAATAAATACCACGGTTATTCAGGTATTACCTTTAATAAAAAAGAAAAACAAATCAAAAACCAATGTCATTGCTTATTTGGACCTCAGAAACAAATAAATATAAATAAGAAAGTAGATAAACTTTGCCGGCTTTATATTCGGCACTTAAAATATGCGAGTTTTATGGATTTGAAATAGATATTCATTAAAATAATAATGAAGTTTTGTGAAAATTTAGATAGAAAAACTCTGCTAAATAATCAAAGAACTTCTTAATTTCAACTTGGAAAGTAATTTTTGCTGGTCTTCATCCTTTTTTTCTATAATATTTTGTTGTAGGCTTCAATCTCTCTATTTTCAGTAAAAAAATTTATTAATTTCTGAATATCTGTTATAAACTGTTATACTATTTCCGGGTTTCGAACCATCTTGGTCTGGTCAAAATTTAAGCCTTGTTGTTGCCTACAACAATAAAAGCACCTCTTTTACAGCAACAACAACAATTTGTACAACAAAAGAAAACTAAAATATATTAACTTAACAAATTAAAATTTAATTTTAAAATGACGATAAGTTTCTGCCATGTAAAGTGGTTTGAATCTGCTCTTCTAAACCAAGATCTTAAACAGGTGCGAAGTACCGAAAATGTATAACAGTTTTTAATAGAACTCAGTCGATCTCTGCTAGTTTTTTTTTTAATATTTCGATAGTTCTAATTAAATTGATTAAACCCAGCAACAATATAATTAGAACACTAATAAGACCATTAAGCTTAAATGAAAAGCTTGTCTATATTATTTTAAAATAAAACGGATTTGCCTGCAGATTGTTCTTTTCAAAAGAAAATCTCCATTTTGGAGATATATATACAGATATTATAATATATTTATTATATTAAAATTAATAAAAAAAAATATATACAACCTTGTCCTTGGCTTATACAGCAGTATCTCTGGGATTAATGACTCAACACCAGCCTCAGGGTCAGGAAGCTGGGCAGAAGCAAGCTCAGAGTGCTGGCAATTGAGGTCATGGCACCACCGCCTCCTCCATTGCCACTGTCATCGATCTCTCCACTTCCCTCGCCACTTCCCTCGCCACTTCCCTCGCCACTTCCATAGCCGCCGCTACCCTCACTATTCGGATCCTCGCCCATCTGCTCCAGTATCCAGTCGTAGTAGTAGGCCACCTCGGTGTAGACGCCGGGCAGGAGGGGACGGGCACACCCGATGCCCCAGGAGACGACGCCGGCCAGCTCGCTCTGGCAGACCATCGGGCCGCCGGAGTCGCCCGAGCAGGCATCCTTCTCGCCCTGCTCCAAGTAGCCGGCACAGATCATGCCGGGCAGGATGAGGTGACCCAGATCGCTGTCCTCGATGCAGTGCTCCTCACTGATGATGGGCAAGTCGACGGTCATCAGCAGATCCGAGATGTAGCCATCCTCTTTGGTTCCCCAGCCGGTCACCTGGCAGACGACGCCCTCGGCCACCGGAAAGCGATTGAGGGCAATCGGCCGGATGGTGGGATGACCCGTCGGCACAGTGTCGTTCAGCTGCAGCAGGGCAATGTCCTTGTCGTAGGTGGCCAGGACGAACTTGTCCAGTTGCATGATCCGCTCCTTGATCTCGAAGGTCAGCGTGTTGGCTCTTTCGTAGCGATCCAGGTTGCCCATGACCACGATGAACTCCTCCTTGGGAACGAAGGTGCCGTCGTAAATGTCCTGGCTGGAATGGGAAGTCAGGGTAAATGATAAGTATAAAAGTATAAAAGTATAACATTATAACAGTAACATAACAGTATAACAATAAAATTTACAGAATTTCAACAAGGCAAAATATACCATGGCTAGGATAGGAAACCAGGATGAATTTTAAGTATAAAAGTATAACAGTAGTAGTATAACAATTACAGAGTGCAAACAACACACTGTTCTAATTGCAAACTGGTGACTTGTAATGCCCGCTTTTATTCTAAATAATATAGGAGATAACATAAGGTATAAGAAGATAGGAAATCAGTAATAATTATAAGTATAACAGTATAAAAATATAATTAATTTTAAACAAGATCCCTTATGAAGCTCGAAAAATTTTGAAATCATTACCTAATCGTGCTGACGCGATAGATAGATAGAAAACCGAGGTACCTGATTTGTATTTCTTAGGAAATTCTCCATGTGTAACTATCTTCTTGCCTCCACAATTGATAATAAGTTATAATAGTCATAAATGAGTTAATAGCCACGTGAAGCGACACTTGTAAATATTACCCATAAAAATCATGCCGATATAGTTCAGAGATAAGGTGTAGAGGCAGACATTAATATTTAGCTTTAAGAGCTCATAAATAAATTGAAAAATATATAAATATAAAACTATAACAAGAAATAACAAAATTTAATTGATTTATCTGGAAACTTTATAGGAAAATTTATGAAGGGTTTTACCTAAATTTCCCGGAAATAAACTGACACTACCTGAACTTGGACTTACTTCACAAATAAATTAAATATAAAAGGGTATATTTAAGTCATGAAATAACCATCCTTCATCATAAGTTTAAAAAGTAAAAATAATAAATAAAATTATTAACCTTGCTTGAACTTACTCCACAAAACAATGAGCGGCTGTTAGCACCCAGCCTGGCCGGATGAGGGATCCTCCGCACAGGTGTCCCGTCCCAAAGTAATAGCCATCGTTGAGAGCCTTCCTGATGCCCACCTGATGCCTGGTGGCGCCCAGGGTAGCCTCCGTGCCGTTGATGATCCGTCCGGGGTCCACATCGAAACGAGGCTTAATGGACCTGGCGCCCAGCGGTGTGGGTCGCACAAAACCTGGAGGAGATGAAGGAGTTTAGGAGGAATTTAGGAATAGTTTAGAAGCTTAGGAGAAGTTTAAGAGGAATTTAGGAGTAGTTTAGGAGTTTCAGAGGAGTTTAGGAGAAATTTAGGAGCAGTTTAGGAGGAGTTTAGGAGGAGTTTAGGAGGAGTTTCGGAAGAGTTTAGGAGAAGGTTAGGAGAAATTTATGAGAAGTTTAGGAGAAGTTTAGGAGACGCCAAGGATAAGTTTAGGAGAAATTTAGGAGAAATTTAGGAGAAGTTTAGGAGAAGTTTAGGAGAAATTTAGGAGAAGTTTAGGAGAAGTTTAGGAGAAGTTTAGGAGAAGTTTCGGAAGAGTTTAGGAAAGGTTAGGAGAATTTTAGGAGAAGTTTAGGAGCAGTTTAGGATGAGTTTAGGAGAAGTTGAAGGAGAGTTGGGGTAATCCAGGAAAATAGAGTGTGAGTAGCTTACCACTCAGTGCCGCTGGCAGGTTTGTGAGCACGGCCAGGAGCAGAGATCCCGCCAGAAGTGGTCCCGATCCGATCATGGTTGGTGGTTAGCTTCGCTGCTCTGCCTGTGTTGCGTCCCCGACGTGGCAATGCCAACTGGTGCAGGAGTGGGAGGCGCTGTCGAAGCCATATCGCCGCCGTCACCGTCGCCGTCTCCGCCAAATAAATCTGACAGCGGGACGGGCATCCTAATCTAATCAGAAAACACATCATCATCATCATCACGATCGTACATCGCACATTATACATCGCATGTACATACAAGACACGAAACCCTTCGGGCTTTCAGCCTTCGCTAAAATTACTTGTCATTGCCGGAGCCGAAGACTGGAGACCGGAGGCCAGAGACCGGAGAACGGAGATCGGAGAACGGAGAACGGAGAACGGAGATCGGAGAACGGAGACCGGAGACCCTAGACCGGAGAGCCCACATGGGTGTGCTGGTCTAACCAAGAAATGCAGCCACTTGAGGCGCTTCCACTGGCTTTTCCCAACCGCAATCTCTGGGTTTAACACACCGATTTATGACGACCTCCGCCAAAAGCAAGGGGAATTTTGTAGTTCGGGATTTTCTAAATACAAGAAAAGTGCGTTTCTTTCGAATCGAAGTTTATATCTGGAAATCGTTGTCGAATCGTATATCTCCTGGGCTTTCTAGATTAACAACCATATCTCCTTGGGTTTTTTAGACCACCAAACAGATCCGATTTGAATGTTCTGATATTGGTGGGGCGACCGTGAAGTATATATGAAAAATATAAGATCAGGAAATGTATATAAACAGAATATTGTGAAAAATGTGAAGAATATTAAATCAGGAAATAACTATAAACAGAAAATCGTGAAATATATGAAGAATATTAGATCTGGGAAAATATATAAGCAGAAATTTGTAAAATAAATAAAAAATATTAGATCAGGAAATATCAATAAACAGAAAATCTTGTTGAAGACTTGCTTTGGCCACCGTGAAATATGTATTAAAAATTAGAATAGAAAATATATTAATATGTAAACATTATATCATATTTGAAAAGGGTATTAACGATAGTGGAATATGAAAAAAAAATTAACTAATATATAGAAATATAGAGATATAATAATATTTTAGGAAGGCTTTTGAGAACGTAAAGTATGAGGAAAATTTTAAAAAATACTAAGAGAAAAATTATATTTAAATTAAAAACATGTCCTTATATGTGTTTGGCCAAATTGAAATATAAAAAATATTAGAATACTAAATATATAACGTTAAATATATAACTTAAAGGATTAAATATACATTAAGACTTTCATTGGCGACCGTGAAAAAAATGAAAAAATATATAATATAAAAAAATATATATAATATAAAAAAATATATAATATAAAAAAATATATATAATATAAAAAAATATATGTAATATAAAAATATTAAATAAATCCATACTCAGGCTCAATGTGACGACCGTTAAAAAAGAATATAAAATTAAAATATAAAATTGAATGTAATAAAATGAACAGAAAATAATTAAAAAAACCAATAAAAAACAGTACGACTTCATAGAATATTTTAACACTTACTCACTACAATTTCCAATTTAAAACCAGAAAACAATTTACAAATACAATTAAAAAAAAAAAAGAAGCCCCATATCAGCCACGAACTCCTTGGTGTCCCTGTCACTCAATTTCGCAGAAAACTCGTCGATCAGCGCCACGTTCAATGCGAATTTGTTCGATCACTGACCGTTGTTACGATTTCGAATTAATTTAACTCGCGGCTCTTGGGCAAATACAATTGATTAATATTTCAGTTAACTAGGCTGGTAAACAATTTATGAAAAATCAAGAAATTAATAGGCTAGAGATACGGCAACGAAGAGTGAGTGCCCCCAACCAAGAGTTACTCATCCTTCGGCGAAATCTGGGTCAATTTCGATAATTATAACATTTTTATTTGCTATTATTATTGGGGGAAGATAGCTTAATTTTTGTATACTTTATGCCCTTAAGTATTTATTTACATAACCATATTTAATTAGGTCAAAGTGCTTTGTTTCTTTTGTTTATACTTTTATGAGCTAATTGTTATGACAATTGAATTAATAAACATAAACTATTAAAGAAGAAAACCGGGTATGAAATATTAAAAAAAAGGGTTACAATTTATAGCTATACTTGAAGAAATCTTGTTGATGAATATTTAACCTATTTTAATTAAGTTAAATCGCAAAAGGAGATCGAAGATTGTTGTTTTTAAGAAACGATTAAGACTTTCTTATGTTCAACAATCCTTGGAAATCGGTATTTTGCTTATAATTATTTATATATTTATTATACGTTTTTTGTAGAGCTTTCAAGGCCTTTAAACTTAAAAAAAAAGACTAATGTCTTGTTTAAATCCTATTTTTCCATAAACATAAAATACTTAAAAAAGAAATGATTATAAATCATTGAAAAACTACATGTTGCTTATAATTCCCATAGAGTCATTAAACCTCGATAAAGAAATATAAATAAATATAAAATATAAAGTTAAAATATAAAAAGAGCTCCTTAAGTACGAAGATAATTAACAATTCCAAATTCCATCCAAGTCTTCTTCTTTAATTGAGTCTTAAAGACCTTGAAGCTCAAGGTATAAAATGTTATTTTATACTATAAATTTATTAGTTTTACGGGTAAATACCATAGTTTCATTTTATATAATTAACTGATATATTTAGATAGTAAACAGCCTGCATGGCATTAAGAAATTCGCTGTTTTCAGATGAATCTCATACTTAACTATTTTTTAATATTTAAGATTCTATAAACTACTATCATTACACCTTTTCTGGGAACAGTGCATACCCCTTGCCAGGTCCTAAGTGCCAAGTGCCCCTCGAACACCACTCTCTGATGTCATCGATCAGCGTCGTCAACTATTGGACAGGGACAATCTTCAAGTGGCTGGCGATCTCAGGTGGCTCTCACTCGCCGCGATTAGATAAATCAGTGGTACTAGTTCACAGTTGTTGGAACAACAGACAAAGCAAGCGATTTATTGTGTCACAGAAGGCCGGCTGCGATGATGAGGATAGCGGGAGCCAGAAGGGCACCATTGAGGAAACTGCCTGGCTGCCCGCTGAGGAGCCTCATATCCTGGAAGTCGGTGTAGTCCAGCGAGAAGTTCACGACTCTTATCCAATCCACAAACTGCGAGACATTGGTATAGACGCCCGGGAAGCCGGGATCGGCGCAGCCCACGCCCCACGAGATGATCCCGGCGAGGTAGCCATTGCAGACCAGCGGTCCCCCGGAGTCGCCCTGGCAGGCATCGATGCCGCCCTGCAGGAAGCCGGCGCACAACTGGGACTCGGGCTGCCTGTAGATGTACCGGCAAATCTCCCGCTTCAGTATGGGCACCGGGGCCTGCTGCAGCGTTATGGCTGATTCCCACTGGAAAAATATGCAGAAATTAATAATATAATGTCCCAGTACTGATCATCATGACTCACCTTCCGGGGCTTGCCCCAGCCATGGATGAGGCAGGAGGTGCCCGCGACGGGCGGTTCGACGGCCAGCGGCACCGCTCGCACAATTTCCGAGTTCCAAGGAATGAACCCATTGAGGAACAGCAGGGCAATGTCATTCGCCAGCGTGATGGAGTTGTAATGCTCATGGCCAATGATCTGCTGGACGTGATAGATCTGCATGTGGGGGCTCACCTGGTCGATGACACTCATGCCGGCCAGCACTGTGAATTGCTCGGGTCTGTGGTACGTCCGCTGCTCCGTGTTGTTACTACATGGAGAGATAGGCTTAACTTAACTGGGGGCTACGGGACAGCCGGCATAACCGAGAGTAACTATCAACACCCACATGGCATAGCAGTGGGCAGCGGAGCAGACCACCCGCTGGGAGATGATTGCTCCGCCGCAGACATGGCCCATTCCAAAGTGGTGCTCGTGGATGAGGCGCCTGCGCACGGACACCAGGAAGGGCACCTGCTCAACGGTCACCGTGTAGCCGCCGACCACCTTTGGCAGCCGCACGAAAGACCCCAGATCGGAGTCGGAGTCATCACCGGGGACGGTGACGGGTGTCGGTTCGGTTTGCGTTTCGATTTCGCGTTCGGAAAGTGCTTCACTGGGGTGATGGGACTCACTCTGGCCGCAGGCTGCCAGGGCCAGCGAGAGCAGCATCAGCGGCCACTGGCGGCGGTCCATCGCCATGTCCAGGTCCAGAAGAACTCGATCTCCGTTTCGTTGTGAAGTTTGTGTGTAAAATAAAAATCAAAAGTCGAATGATAAATTGATCATTGCCTGAGCGATGCTTTTGTTAGCAAGAAAATTTAAATTTTATAAGGTTTTTAGAACGCTCAAAAGGGTGTATAAAAGTATGCAATGCAAATCTAGAGCTTCCGAATTATGTGTTTAATTTTACGTTAACAAATATGTTTGCCAAATTTTTTAAAACACAAAAGCATTCCCGATACAAACTGGAGTTCTTTACAAATAATGCCTAAGAGTACTCTTTACTCTTCAATTCAAGTTAACTTAGTTCTTTGTTCTTATCTGCTCTTTTCCTTGAAAATATTTAAATAAATTCATTTATTTGCTAAACACAAACTACTTAAGTTACAGCCCGCAGCATCTGCATTACTGTGACGCCGCCGTCATGGAGCTCCCACCGATGGCCAGGACAAAGGCCAGAGCCAGTGGCAGCCACCACAGTTTAGAGCCGGATCCCAGCGGACCGGCGCCATTGCGATATATCGAATAGTTAAGCGAGCTGTTCTGCTGCACGATCCAGCCGTTGTAGTACGACACGTTGGTGTACACGCCCGGATATCCGGCCAGCGCGCATCCGGTGCCGTAGGAGACAATGCCGGCCAGCTTGTTGTCACAGTTCAGCGGTCCACCAGAGTCGCCCTGGCAGGCATCGACGCCACCCTTGGCATAGCCGGCGCAGACCTGCGAGATGGGGACAACCTCGTAGGCAGAGCGACAGGACTCGTAGGAGACGATGGGCACCGAGGCCGCCTGCAGGTTATTGCTGCTGTAGCCACCCTAAAAGAGACACGGGAGAAATATGAATAACATGATAGAGTTGATCTTTCTCCTCCTCCCTGCTACTCACGCTATAGAGCACTCCCCAGCCGGAGATGGTGCAAACGGTTCCGGTGGCCACCGGGCCGGTATTCAGGGCCAGAGCCCGCACCGTGGGCGAGTTCCATGGAATGTAGCCATTGATGAACATCAGGGCAATGTCATTGGTCAGCGTTTTGTGGTTGTAGTCCGCATGGATGATCAGCTGCTGGACATAGTACTCCTGGGTGTTGGCGGTGCTGCTCCGCAGGTTGCTGCTGCCCATGACCAGGAAATACTCGCCTGCCGTTCGGTATTTGTTGGTATCGGAGCTGAAAGATATATTTTATTATAAATAATAGGGAGACAGAGAAGGAAACGGAGTACAGGGATACCCACTTGTAGCAACAATGGGCGGCTGTGGCCACCAGACGCTGGGAGATCACCACACCGCCGCACAGATGTCCGGATCCATAGCTCCGTCTGTCGTTGGCGGTCAGACGAATCGATACCGTGTAGGGCACTGCCGTGATATCCACCGCTTGGCCACCCACAATCTTGGGATCAATCTTTCCGGAAGTGGCATTTACAGCTTCAGTTCTAGTAGCTGCGAAGAGTTAGTTTTTTTTTTAATAAAAAATTTACATTTTCTTATTCAAACCCTTTTCTTAAAACAAAAAAAATGTTTATATTTTAATTTCTTACATAGGTCAAGTTGAATTGCAACATTTTGTTTAATTTATTCTTGATAACAATTTTAACTTCATGACGGCAATGCCAGAACCAGTTGCGAATTTTAAGCATTCTTCGCTGAGTTTGTTTGGTTTCCTATTGAGCTCTCACTTCAAATCGCTCTCTCTATTTGCTCTCTTGAAAGCACTTTGACACTCTCGCTTTCTCTTCCATGCTGTGAGCCAGCAATGGCGAAAGAGAGAGTTCCCATAGAGTCGCGCTTCACAGCGCTCTCGTTTCGCTCTCTTGGAAGATCTTTTACACTCTCATTTTCTCTTTCACGTTTTGCCAGCCATAAACAAGTATTCGTGAACGAGAGAGTTCCTTCAGAGAGAGTCTCACTTCAGAGGGCTCGTCTTCCGCTCTCTTCAAAATATTTAGATTCTGTCTTTCTCTACCACAGATTGACAGCATTCTCTTTTCGATGTCTTGAAAGATCATTATATTCTTATTTTCTCTTAAGCGCTTTTGAGTTCCTTTAGAGAGTCTCGTTTCTCTTTACAATTTTATTTTCTCTCCCACGACAGAGTTTCTCTTGAGGTGCTCTTCTGCAATTAACACATAGCTTGTGCTTAGGATAAATATAGTAATATAGTTAGGGCTAAATTTAACAATTTACCACCGTTTATATACCTAAATAGTTCTAAAAACTGACTCATTGCCGATTATTGAATACCATAACTGAACAGCAATAATCGGTTGTCGCAGGTGTTTGTAGATAATAGGTAGAAGTATTTGCCATACAGAAAGCCTGAAGCACACAATTTTCCCCAGTGCCTTACAAAAGATACTTAACGTCAATTGATATGTGTTTATGGTTTTATGGCTTCTTTTTATTGCAAAAAAAGGAACCACAAAAAAAACAATCTAATCGAAGTTTTGGCTTTGTTAACACTCCTTGGAAAAGTACTTGGATAAGTGGGGATATTAATGGGCCGACATTATAAGGGAGTAGGTACTATTACTATATTATATTATTATTGATATTATTATTAATCTTATCAATATAAACTAATCTTAATCAATAAAATTTCCACTCTTTTATGTTTTCCACATTGTAATGAACGCGATATGCTTGTATCTTCAGGTATTACACTTAAAAAATATAGAAAAAAACTGAATTGAGCGATATCTAGTTTTCTCAACTCTCTCGTGGGTTTTACCCGATAATTAAACATTTGTTTCGTTATTTTTCATTGCCGATTCTGTTACTATTACCGCCCACACTCGTAATGCCATAATATCGGATTGATAACCGTCAAAACCGTGACTCACTTTCGTCGGCGGCCAGAACGCCGAAGAGAAGCGATATTGCCAGCAAGATTCTAGTCAACGCGAGATCCATGTTTTTGAGGAACTATTTGAAATAACAAATACTTTTATTTTGGTTCTTGGAACGGCGGTGGGTTGCACCGGTGTTACAATTATCGACCGAATTTCTTGAATCGAGCCACCGCAATGAGCCATCAGACCCATGGCCAGTTGATATTACTTGTGGTGGGTGCCTCTGCCTGGGCCTATCTTATCGGTAACTGTGCGTAAATTGAATGTCGCCAAAGCCCCAAAGACCCAGCCCGGGCCGATGGCTCGATCGGGTGTCATAAAAGTAAACAAATGCCAAATCAGAGCGAAAATTCACATTTGATTTCGATGGCTCACTCAGGCGCGAATAGATTAGCCACGCCCCCATGCGCAACACCTCCTTTTTCGCCAACTCCCCTGAATCAGACGACACTTCAGGCCCTTCTTCTTCGCTGAATCCGATGTTTATTTCATTCTCGTCAGTTACATATTAAAGTTGGTTCTTTCTTTGATTTACCCATCTTTTGAACCCTTCAGTTGATGGTAAAAAAAAGGTTTATGCACCTTACAAATTTTAAATTAGTTGTGCTGTTTTCTTCATGTTCCTTTTTCTTTCCTTTTTTGATTTTTGGGTATGATGGGAAAAAAAAATTAAGGTACATAGCCCTTACATATTAAAAATTTAAGTAACAAATTAAAGTTGTACAGTTTTCTTCCTTTTTGCCCTTGTTTCATGCATATTCATTTTTGTTTCTTTGAATTTTTCACCTCTTGATGGTAAAAAAAAATTAGGTGCTTAACGCCCTTACATATCAATGGCAAACTGCATGCACTGTCCCTGGTTACATATCTTCTTTGGTTTATCCCTCTATCAGTGGGGAGATTGGTTTCTTGTCAAGTTGTACATATTAAATGTACTTTTTTAACAAACAAAAAATACAAAAATGCTTAAAGTCCACAGCACCATTACTGGTTCCTGTGTTTGTAGTATACCTGCTAGTTCTCGCGCTTCTCGCGCTTCTGAGCCATGGAGGCGGCCAGTATCTCACGCAGTTCGTTGAGCTCCTGGTCGCTCTCAGTAAGGGATTCGTTGTTATTTTCCTTTTCTAGAGCAGTGTTAGCCTTCTCTGGCTCTGATTCCTCTTCAGTCTTTACTGTGACATTTTTTGGAGCGGTTGTAGCCTTCTCTGGTTCTTCTACCTTCTCAGTCTTTACTGTAGCAGCAGCTTCAGCGCTTGGAATCTGTGGAGACTCAGTTTTTAGGGTCAGTTCGGGCACTGGCTTAGGCCCTGATTCAGAATCTGGCTCTGGCTCTTTCTTAGAGTCACCATTAAGCGCGCCCTCCACCAGCCACTCTGCCAGGTTATCCTCCTGAGAGCTCTGGGAATTGAACTGAAGGTGCGGATTCAGGAAGCGCTGCTTGATCTTGCGCTCCAAGCGGTCAATGTTGATTTTCTGAGCCTTGCGCTTCCTATGAATATTTCAAAAGATATTACAAATATTACAATTACAAATATGTTATATCAAGAGACGAACCTGCAACGCGCTACCGACGCGCTAGATGAAGAACTAGTCGATCGCTCCGAAGCCTTGGAGCTAGCTGGAGAAATAGTAGTGGCGTTGAACGATGACGAGGATGTTGACGGCGGGGCTGGTGCTGACGCTAACTCTCGTGAATGCGAGTAAGACGAAATGCTACTCGGGAACACATCATTTACCTCACTATATGAAGTTGCTTCTTCCAACAGATCCTTATTCTCCTCGTTGAAGTCAAGCAAATCAAAGGGTTTTGTCTTCACGGTTGCTACAAGTAAATTATTTATAATTAATATATAAATATTATTATAGGAATGATGATCTTAGTTTCAAGACTCACTTCTGCGTAACTGGCATCCCTCTCTGCGATACTGGTCTATCTCTTTGTCTTTAGCGCAGAGGTCTTTGGTCAAGGTATTAACTATTACATGCAGTTCATGACCTACGTCTAAGGCGTCTACTAGCAGCTGACGATAGAACTATTGAAAAATGAATATATATAAGTGTGCATATAAGTATTATAGGAATAAAGGAACATGACTCGATGATATGTATTAATTTCAACTCGGAAAACGGTTCTGCAGGGTTTTTGAAAAATTTAGAAATTTGTCTGTCTGTATATTTTATTAAGATTTTAATGGCGAACAGAGATATATACATGAATTGTAGATGTCACATGCTCTGTGGCCTTCAAGAAAATCCATAGAAGAAAATCAAATTTTAAAATATCATAGCTAAACTAAAAAACTAATAGCTAAACTAAAAAAAACTAATAATTATAAATCCAATCCTATTATATAGTATGTATACAAAGTGAAAACAAACTGAAAACAATACAGCCGAAGGCGATGCCATGGCTTCTGTAGTAGATTTAAGTTTTGTAGCCTGAGTCTACGATGTAATAATAATAATATATATAATACCCTGCTAGGGTATGAAAAGAGTTTTATAAAAAAATTGGTTTATAAGATATTAATTCTTCAGTCTACTAAGGAAATATTAGCTTAAAAATGATAGAAATGATTGCAGTAACTCTAAGTTAGTTGTATATTTACATGAAACTGTGTCACATGCCAAAAACAAGGTAGTATTATCATTAATTTGTTCAATTTCATGGAAAAATTATTTAAATTATGTAAAGTTTATTATTTTCAAGTTAAGACACTCGGTTTCCAACCTCCATTTTGAATTGCATTGTCAAATTAGGATGTTTCGGAGATAGAAACCTCTAAAAGTTCGCATGCAAGGTGTATATTAACATTCAACTGTCTTATATGCAAAAAGACGGTAGTATTATCATTAATTTCTTTAACTTGGTGAAAAAATTCTTTAAATTATGTTAAGTTCATTATTTTCAAGTTGAGACACTCGGCTTCCAACCTCCATTTTGAATTGCATTGACAAATTAGGATGTTTTGGAGATAGAAACCTCTAAAAGTTCGCATTCAAGCATGCAAATGTGTGCCCTCTCTTTCTCTCCCTCTGTTATGCACGCTTGGCACAAGCTAAGCGGCAAGCGAGTGAGGGAGAGAGAGAGAGATACTATTAGAAAAATTCGTTTGGTTCTTCTGAATCCAACACCAACAACACTCACCACCAGAGTTTGCATGGGCTTGAGATGCCACTCCCATTTCAAAGGCGCCGGTGTCCCGGCCATCGCATACTTCATGGCCAGCACCCAGACGCCGGCCGGATTGGGCTCCGCCGCCATTGTCGCTTGTGAGCATTCTCCCTCTATGAGCCTATTTCGCACTGCGCTCTCGGGGAACTTAACGCGCGTGTTGAGGTTCTGCACAGGATCGGGGCGCCAATTAAACCATGTACATTTTTGGGAGCAACGGAGAAATGCTTACCAATAGGCGTTGCTGAAAATCGACGAATGGCAAAGCCTCGATTAAGCTTTCCATCTTCGCCTCGTTGTGGCAATAAAATGTGATCGTGCGCGTGGCCGTCACCGTACATGAAGTCACATACTTGACGCCGTTGATATCAAGCACTTTGAGCAGCATTTTCACAATTTCAGCACAAAACTAAACAAAAAAGAAAAAAAAAGTGCAAGCTAATGTTAACATTAGAGGTGGGACGTGGAGAAACATCGATGCCAACATCGATGCTATCGATGTTTTCGAAACATCGGGTATCATCGATAGTTGCTGTTTGGCATTTTTAGAGGGTAGATGATGCGGTCACACTTTCTTAACAACCGGCAATATTTGAAACACAATATTCGCATCCGATTGATGATTCGTTTTAGATTTGTAGCAAAGTTATTGGCATGCGTTCTAGCGCTGCACCTTGGACAGGATCTCTGTGGATCCATTTCTCTCTGCCTCTCTCTCTATTTCTCTCTTCATGTTTCTGCAATTTTACATTTATGTCTCTCGATCCATCTTTCTCTAGATCTATCTCTCTCTCTATCTCCCTCTCTATTTCCCTCTTTCTCTCTATTTTACTCGCTCTCTCTCTCTCGCTCCATCTCTATCTCTCTCTGTCTCTATGTGTCTCTCTCTCGATCTAACCATCTCTCTGTCTCCAGCTCCCACACCTATAAATAGAGGCCGACTCGCCGCTGCCGCCTCAGTCTCCGCGGCCTTCCACCCGTTCGCGCAACAAGTGAGCATCCGTGCTAATAATCGTGTGCTGATAATCGCGTGTTAATAACTATGTGAATAAACTCTACACTGGAATGGACTTAATCATTGATGAATCTCGGCCAAGTCTGCGGTGTGGCGATGAAAAGTAACTCCTCAACTGCGGGTAAGTCCGAACCAAGACTATTATCCTATATCCTATACATAAAGCTGATAGCTCCGATCGGTAAGCGCAAAAAAATTTATTTATTTATATAAAACTAACTTCTAAATTAAGATCATCAACTGCTATGGCCTACTGGGTGGTTATAAATTTAGATATTGAACTAAGTTATGGACAGCACTTTGGGCATAAGATCAGTTTTCTGGAGGAAGGGGAGGATTTAGTTTAAGCTTGCTGTTTGGTTGGATTTAGTTTAAGCTTGCTGTTGGGTTGGCTAAACGTTGGAAGGGGTTTTTGTGGGAAATGTTTAAAAGGCGCGGTATTCAGACGAGATGCTAAAATACTAAAAAGTTGCCTGGCGTTAGGAGATATTGCGAGGGCGCACTTTTAGAATTTTCAGAGCGGGGTGAGGGAAAGAATAAAACTGAATAAAACGGGCTGTTCTTGATTGTTTGCCTTGACATATTTTAAGGTATGGATAAATATGTTTTCGCTGCGAAACAGTTCTAAAAACTGCATACAATACTTAAGGCGTTTTTTTGTTTAACATCAATTAGTTGGCAGCCTCTGTTAAGTTGCAGCTTTCTTCGTTATCGATACAGCCTCTGTTAGGTAGCATCAGCTTTCTTCGTTATCGATACAGCCTCTGTTAGGTAGCATTAGTTTTCTTCGTTATCGATACAGCCTCTGTTAAGTAGAATTACAAGGAACCGGAACCGCCAAAATTCAAATTCGAACGCTTTGTAATCGATATTAATTTATTTCGTTTTTAACACATATATTTGTTTTGTATGTAATACATATTATTTGTGTTCGTTTGCATTAGCTTATCAAAAAATTCACATCATCATCCATTATCGCGATTAACTAGATTCCATTATTTGTAGTTCTTGTTTTTGTTCTTTTATTTTTTATTCAAAATTTTCACTACCAAAAAGAAAATGTATTTATATATTATGCATATATCGTCGTATCTCATTCACATTGAATGCCAATCAATACCGTTGTGTGTCTGTATTCATATTCATATATATATATAGTTCATTTAACTAATCCGCGGTTCGTATATAGACATATATTAAATTGTATTATTATTATAATTATTGTTATAATATTTAATGTATTTTTTAAGATCCTTATGCGCGTACAAGATCAGTTGTAGGAAAAAACAACGAATGAAAAAAAAAAAGTTGGGTACTTTCTTCAGGAAAGGTTATCCCCTTGCGGGTTGTCGGTTATCCCCCAAATCTTAAACTAGCCTGCTCTTAGCTGTCTTTTTTCAACTCCCTTCCGCTCCTGGAAATCAACCTAGATTAACCGGTGGCGTCGCTGCTCCTTCTTGGCCTTCCTTATCATGGCTGGCCCTCAAATCTGCGGCCGGGTCCAGAGCTCGCTCAGATCCTTCTTCACCTTGCCCAGCTCTGTAAGTAGGAATTGGATTGAACTTAATTCCCAGTGAGTTGGAGTGCCTCATCCTCTATTTGGTGTATCCCTCCCCCGACTTACCCAGCTGGGCGGGCAGGACACCGCCGTTGCGGAAGCCCAGATCGAAGCGAGGCTGCACTCCTCCCAGCTGGCTGGCAGCGGACGAGGAGCCAGAGTTGCGAAATGCCGTGCCACTAAAAGGGGAGAACGTATAAGTTTTGAAACTCTCCCAAAGGGGTTTCTTCTCACCTGTAAGGATGCTTCAAGCAGCCATAGACCTCACGGTAACGTCCATACAATGTGCCATAGGAAACGCCCAGGATGCGGGCGGCTTTCTTCATTTCGAGTCTTTTGTTTTTAATGGCATCCAATACCTGGTAAAAATATCAGAAAATAGTTATAGAATCAATCAAGGAAATACTGCAAAGATTAGCCTCTACTTACACGCTTGGTGAAGGGCTCCTCCCAGAACTGGGGACGCCGGCCCTTGGCCAGATAGTCATCCATCTTGATGACATCCTGCCACTGTGACAGCTCCTCGTTCGTCAGCCGCAGCTCGGCGGCGTCGTAGTCCTCCAACTTGATATCCGGATAATCACCGCCGGTCTCCTGTTGGCTTCCACCGGCGGATGTTGATGTTGAGGAGGCAGCCGAGGCACTGGCAGCCACTGCCACAGCGGCAGCAGCTGCCACGGCAACGGCAGCGGTGGCGGCCGCTGCAGCACTGGCCGCAGCATTGGGGGCAAACTCGTGAGCCATTAATATGCCGTGTTCGTTGATCAAATAGCCGGAGGAGGAGGAACCGGAGCCGGAGCCACTGCCCCCACCACCAGCTCCTGCTCCTGCGCCGCCTGAGGCCTCATAGTTGCAGGCAGCCAGGCTGGCCGGTAAAAGGGTGGCAGCAGGACGCGGCGATTCACCTCTGTTCGCCACCAAATGCTCATTCTCGATCTCCTCCACTGGCTGCGGCAGGGTAACGACTCCGGCATCCTCCTTCTCCGCCTCTGCGGATATGGGACCATCTTTTCCCACCGACGACGACGAAGATGATGATTTTTCGTAGTGTCGCCGGGCATGACGAAGCTTGCCGTGACGTTCGCGGCGCTCGCTAATCTTTTCCAGCTTTTTGGCGCCGGCACTGCTGGCGGTGAGAACTTCTGGATGCAATTCATCGCTACCACCGGTAGTTTCCGGTTCTTGTTTGTGGTCACCGCTGCCATCGGTGGGAATCAGGGGCGTGGTGGGACTGCGACGTGACTCTTCATGGGCCTGGACCTGGGCCTGGGCCCATTCCTGGCCACCTCCTGCCTCCTGCTCATTGCCCTCCGACTGGAGGAGCTGCTGCTGCTGCTGTTGCTGTTGCTGTTGGTGATGGCGCAGTCGCTGGCGCTGTTTGGGCGGGCAGGCGGCTGGCGGGGAAGCCAGCGAGGCGGCATGGGCCACCATTGGCGGCTCCTCGGCGAAATGGCGAGCCGTCTCCAAATAGGCTCGCTGAGCGGGCTCCAGGTTGGCGGCATACTGGGCCAGCTTGCGGCTGTTCGAAAATATATTTATTAATTTATTTACATACAGTTGTTGGGGCGAATTTAAACTCACACATTGAACACATCGTAGGCATCGTCTAGTGGCGGACGTCCTCGCTTGCGCTTGGGTCCCAGATAGTGCTCCACGGGTGCTGTGCCCTCCAAGGACGTACCGCCTATCGCTCCCACTCCAACACCACCAGGGCCAGCTGCCCCCGGATGGGGTGTCATCACGGGCATGCGGCCCAGCACACTCTCCATGCCAGGCGATGACAGCCTGTCGCGCTCCCTCTCCCGCTCCCTGTCCAGCAGCGTGGAGCTCTGCAAATGCGACGAAGCTCCCTGTTGCTGCTGCTGCTGCTGTTGATGTTGCTGCTGCTGCTGGAGGAGCAGGTCCTGGGCAAAGCTCTCGGCCAGACTGCGCGGCGGCGAGTGGAATTCAGCAGAGGCCATGGGAGGCGGCGGACCGTCCTCATCATCGCGCCAGGTTACCTCGGCCAGGCCCTTGATCTTCAGGTCATCGGCGGTCTTTAGCAGCGAGGGGAGGCTAGCCTGTAGATTTAAGACAATATAAAGTAAAGAATTAAGTGGGTTTAAATACCACTCACATGCTCCACATTGATCTCGCCCTTGTACATGAACTCAATCAGGCACTTCACCTCCGCAAAGGTGACATCCTTCATGATGATAATCGGATCCCTTTCGCTGGCGTAATTCGAGAGCACCGTGTCGAAGAAGGTGCTGCAGGCGCAGAGGACCACGCGATGGGCCCGAATCAGTTGGCCCTCACAGGCCAGGGTCACATCGCAGAAGCAGCCGCGATCCAGGAGCTGCGAGAACATGGTCTGTAGATTGCTATGATGGTACTTCCATCGCAGGCAGTACTGCTGCGGCAACATGCTGATGCCGCGCCTGTTCCTGCCCCGGATGGTGGTGATGCTAGTCGAGGATGTCTGGCTGAGGTCGTCTTTCACGGGCAGAGCTTCTTCCTCCTACTTCTTCCTCCTACTTCGAGTACTATTTATCTAAAAGAAAAATAGGAAGCAAATAAATTATTTATTTAAAGTTTATTTGTAGATGACAAAAACAAAAACTATTTTTATATTAGTATGATTTTTCAACCGTTTGGAATACAGTTCAAACAACGTTTCAGTTGTTGACCTTGTTTTTCAAAATTAGTCTAACGTTTTTTTTATCGATTAGGAAAGATAACAGTGTGTATCGATAGGTCCTAGCGTCGATAGGCATGTTTGAGAGGCAACCCTGCTGCTTAGAGGTTTTAAAGGAATATCTGAATTTATTTTAAAATACTAGTTTATAAGGATTAAAATTAATCAGACATTTTATTAAGCTTTAGTTACTTATGTACAAGAAATAGAAATAAAATAATTATATTATTTATGCACTTATTTTAAAGATAGTCATAAATAGAATAATTTATATAAGAATTCTTTCCATAAGATGCTCCCTAAATATCAGCACACTTCAAATATGAATTCTGACAATAACTTCTACTTCTATTTGTCCCATTTCTCTTTTTCTATTTGGAACCCCCTCGTAAATTGACTTTTTCTGTTATATTTATACAATTTTCCAGGGATTTGGAGCCGTTTATTGGTTTTTTATCTTCTGGGCCCCACAGTAACAGCAATCGTATCCGTATCGATAAACTTGTTATCCCCAAACCGAATCCTTTCGCTGGGCATTTGTGTGTAAATGTCAATCGGAGGACATGCAGCTTTTTAACTATTTAATGAAAACGTTTTTTGCCGCCTTGTATTACGTCTCTTCTCTTCGTCTCTTTCCGTTTTCCCCCCTTTTTTCCAAGGTATTTTTCGAATTAAATTCATTGCAGTTTTTTTTTCGGCCAAATAAATAATCGAAATTCCCGCTTTATGCCCAGCATGTGCTGTGGGCGATCGAGGGGAAAAAGGCAAAGCAGGGCAAAGAGTGTGGCAGGAATCGTCCTGGAGGAGGACGATTCCTCCTGGACTCCTCCTGCTGCCAGTCATCGAATGGCGAGATGTTTTTTCCAGCTCCATTTCCCTGGCAACAAAGAAACAGCAGCAGCAGCAGCAGCGCCAATGACTTCAGTCACTGGGAAAAAAGGGGCGGTAGTTTTTTCCTTCGCAGAGCACCATAAAAATGTCCGTTCTCGTTTTCGTTTCATTTTATTATTATTTTTCCTGTCCCCCACTACACCTCTCTGCTTCGTCCCCCCTTGTACACATAAAGAATTTTCATAATTTTTTTTTTTCACTCGTGCACACTTTTATGCATCGCAAATATTATGCGCAAGGTAAAACTTTATTTTGTTTGTCACTACTCCCCCACATCCCCCTTCTCCACCCCACACACATGCACTTATGTAATACAGAGTATACATATATATATCTTCTATATATACCCAAAAGGTACAAGTGCATGTGCGGAATGAGTTGACGCTTAATAAAAACACAATTTCCCTTTTGCTTTCCCGCCAGATCTGTCAATATACTTAAACGCAAAGGTAAAAAACACAAAAAGGAAAATAATACAAAAAATGTACATAAATATATGGGTGTATATATATTCATACATATGAAAAGAGCAATTATAAAATCCCTTTTGTTGTCGATTTCCACAGATTCCACAAACAAACACAGGCACAGAAATCGTTATTGGTAAAAATGGACGTGACGAAAGAGCGAAATAAATTGATTTTCGTCTTTGTGGCTGGTCAAAGATAATTCCATTCCATATTCGATATTAACTCAACAAATACCATAAAGGTAACCACACCAAGATCTTCCAGAACTCGGATAATTAAATATGTTAATAAGGAAAACTGATTTTAATAAATAGGATTATAGTTTCCATCTATAAACTGCGACTTATGGCATTGTGACACTGACTTGTTGCTTCCGTTTATTAGGGGTTTCATTGGAGAGCAAGGTCACACTTGTTTTTTTTTTTTTTTAATCAATGAAATTTGAAAGATATAAAGGTAGCCAAATTGGTAATAATTACTTAAAAATTACATTTTTAATTTAAGTAAAAAATAACACCAACAGGTGTTTGTATAGATTTATATGTTACCTATGGTATTCGATTATGATGCTGCCTTGAAGGCATGGTCATACTAGTTTAAATAAATTATATATTAACATTACGAAGAAACTTAAATTAGGTAATACTTATTAAATGTATAATTTTGTAATAAATATTATTATTAATTTTTTAATTTAAGTGAAAAACTAAGGCAAAGAGGTGTTTTCATAGATAAATTTTGATCGTTGCTTAAGCCCTTATGACACAGCTTTTCTTCAGTAACCCTAGAGCCAAACTGCAATTTCCTTGAGATTTTGTCCATAAAAAGGAACACTTTTTTATTTATTTTTTAAGCTTTGCAAGGTCTTCTGGTAGTTATAATTATTAATTGAAGGTAAGTATTAGTATAAGGACAACAGGGAAACCCCTCGTATTGGGTTTTCACATCTTATGGGATTATGGCACTACAGTGCAAGCACATTTGTTTTTTTGTATATATTTGAAACTATTTAATTATAATTATTAAATATCAAAAATAATATATCCTTTCATGGATTTAATCAGGTTATTTATTAGGCATTATGACACTGCATGGCAGCTTTCGTTTATTGAAGGTAGCTGCTTTGTTTGCTCGGGGGCATGGTCACATTGATTTTATTTTATTTTTTTCTAGTTATAAAACAAACCAAATTTAGTTATAAGTTTGAAACTTGGAACTCTCTAAAAATGGTTCAACTAAACCTTAATCTTAAGCAGGAGTTTGCAAATTTAAGGACTAGGATAAAAAGGTTTTAAAATCAAGTATAAGCCCCCCCCACTGCCCAGATAGTGGACAGTGTCCTTAAATGGATATATACCACATATACATATATGCAATATAATCTGAACAGGTATATAGCATATAATAAAATGGATGATAGAGTTGTGTCCATCTATATGTATATGTACTGGGCACTGTCCCTTTTCTCACACACCCCCCAAAGTGCGCCCGCTTTAACCCTTACCCCGGTTAAGGCAATAAATTTAAAGAATTCCCCCAACAATTTTGTTACCCTTTTTCTTTCCTTCGTTTCGTTTTTTTATATCTGCTAACAAATTTTTGGATTTTTTGTCTCTTAAACTTGGTTTGGTTGGGTTTATTTTTTTTTCCTTTCATTTTTTTTTTATTTTCGTAAAACGCATTCTTGCTTTTAGTAGTAATAGCACAAGGGGTAAGAGAACGCAAAAAAAAAAGGGAAAGGAAAAAAAGGGTAGGATAAAAGGGGCAGGGATAAGAACTTTATGTTAGCTGCGTTTTATGTCCAGTGTACAAAATGGACCTCACACACACAGACACAGACACTCTGACATTTAGGGAAAAGGACATTAAGAGTAAAGAAACTCCAGCTTGGGTCAAAAAAATAGCAAGAAGAAGAAGCAGGGAGCGTGAACATGCTTGCAGAAAAAGCTGCTGAAGAAAGAAGCTCAGCTCAGCTCGCGAGCAGAATGCGAAAGCAAATTTCGCTTCACCTTTTTGCAGCTACAAGAAATGCCAAAGGAAAGTTGAGAAACGAAAAACACAAACTGCAAAAAACATTAAGAAAAAAACGAAACGAAACGAAATAAAAAACATCAGAACACTGGCAAATAAATTGCACAAAAAAACCAAAAGCATAAAAACAAACCAGAAAAAACAGGGAGAAAAGGCAAAAAGAATGAGTAGAAAATGCTAAAGAAGAAAGGACTTCTTCAGAAAGTATATAAAAGAGAGCTATATGCACTCAAAGTTTATATAGAAGTGAGTATATGGGTATGTGTTTGCGAAATGATTGATATATAAAGTACAGTCAAGCTTTTTCGGATAGCATTTCGGGAGGCAAAAAAAAACTATGAATACTAACGACTTAAGGTCACATATTACGCTTATTATTCAGATTCCAAATTAGTCCCCAAATAAATATATTAAATAAATAAAAAGTTCATTAAATAGAAATCGTTTTACTATTCGTTTTCTTTCCTACTTTTTTGTAAAGTGGTCACACTGGCGTTGGTTGTATTAAAACCTTTATTTTTAGTTATTCATTTTCAAAATAATTTAAAGAATAAATATATATAAGATATAATCGATATAAGATCTATTACACATTTTTCATTAATTTTTTTTTCAATTCTTTGGTGAATTGGTCACACTGTCAACTGGATTTCACAATAATATTCAGGGTAATTTAAGTATTTTCAAAATGAATTTAAGAACTAAAAAATCATAAAAGAGATCTATTTGTTATAGTTTTTCCTACTTTCTTTTCTTCTTCTTTGTATTGGTAATATGGTCACACTGGCAGCTGGTTTTACTGTATAAAATAGTGGCATTTAAAGAAAAAAAAAGAACGCAATGTCCGGCACTCAAGGATTGGGATTTGAGTTTGGTTTCTGTTTCGGTTTCTGACTTGGCTCCCTCCCACACAATAATAGAAAAAACCCCCCAAAAACACACACATACCACTACATATACTACGTATATATGTATATGTAGACAAGAGTTAACTGCAAAGGGTTTTTGATCCCAATCTTTTCTCCACACACACACACACTAAAAGCGTTACACATTTAAGTTTCTTAAAATAAAAAAGCACACACACATACATATACTTGTAAGGGTTAGTGGGGGGATGGACTGGGGGGAGGGGGGGTTGGCATAAAAAATACATGTTTTATTGTAGTATATTTTTCCCGCCAAGCACACACACACGTTGCTTGAACCCAACTCAAAAACCAAGCCACCCGACCGCCTCCTGCCGCCCCCTTTTTCTTTTGGATTTTCTCATGGAAAATATTTTTCAGTTTTTATCACATTTTTCTTCTTCTTTGGATTTCGTTTTGTCTGTGTGTGTGTGTGAGTGTGTGTTTTGCTGCATATTTTTTACTTGCTTTTTTATATATTTTTTTTCTGCTTCTGCTGCTTGTAAGCAGTGCAAAAAGGGGGTAAAGAAAGGGGCGTAGGGAAGAAAGGCCAGAAGAAAAAGGGGGTTTCTTTTTTCAGTATTTTTTTTCTTTCTTTCAGTTTTTTTTTTGTTTTTTTTGCTTTGGTAACGAAAAAAAAAGGTTGCGAGCGGAAAAATAAAAATGGAAAAAGACATTACAGCGACGACGACTGCGACGTTTGGAGAGACGCAAAAAATAAATAAATAAAAACACAAAAAGCTGGCAGAACAGTATAAGAGGGTGAGGTGGTAGGGGATAGGGGGGTAGGGAAAGCATAACGACCGTTTCTCGTTTCATTTCGTTTGGTTTTTCCGCTTTTTTTACTTTTTTTGTACCAGCTTTTCCCCCCTCATCAGCCCCCCTCCCCCTCTCGGCTCCAGCACTTTATTATTATTTTCAGTTTCTGTCTTTTCCCCATTTATTTTTCTTTCTTATTTCTCGCTGTGCTCCTTTTTTTGTGCTCCCATGTTTTCCTCCGTTTTCTACTTTTTAAGCTGTAATTTTTTTATACTTGACGTTTTTTATGTTTTTCTGCTCCTTGCTCCTTTTTATTTTCTGCAATTTTATCCTTTTCTTTTTTTTTTAATATCGATTTTCATGTCAACTTAAATGAAAGGTACACAGTTTTCCATACAACAACAACACACAGAAAACGTAAAAAAAAAACAAGAAAAAAAGAAAAGCAGCAAAAAAAAAAGAAAGGGAATGTAAAAAAAAGGAGAGTATGGAATTTATATGGTGGACCTGTCAACCATGTGTGTGTGTGCTGTCTCTTTTTATTATTAATTTTTTTATTCACACACACACACATACACTCACTCGTATATTTTCCCCATTTCCTTTTTGTAAAATGCTCGACAGGGACGACGACGAGGAAAACAACTCGAAGATATCCCGAGATATTTCCACTTTTTCCACTAGTTTTCCTTAGCCTTTTTTGCAGGGAGTGCGGGTAGGAATGGGGAGGGAAAGGGGTGGCTGTGGGTAGCCATGATTAATGGAGAACTCAATCGAGATAGATACAGTCCCACATATAGATATATAGAATATATAGATGTATTTACAAACAGAAATTGTTCGAGCTCTCATATATATATTTGGAATTAAAAAAAATTCAAGGATATTTTGTATTTCTATCGGGCATAACATTATCGGAAACTATCGATATTTAAGACTCTAGAAAATTAGTCTTCAATATCGAAAACTTTCGATTATTTTCCTTGGCTTTTTATTTATTCTAGAAAATAAGCCTTTTGTTTCGATAACTTTTGTAAATCTAAACTCGATTTTTATTATAATTCCAATCACATTTAACCAAAGTAAACAGGTCAATATATAGTTAGAATCTTTTTCCTTTATAGATTTTTAAAGCCATATTAAAATTAAGTCATAAATATAATAAATAATAATAAGTTAGTGAATTCAAAATTATATATAAAATTTTTATTCTTAACACATTACATTCTAAACTTACATGTATTAAGTAATAGTAAGTACAGACATAATTAAATCTAATCTAGTATGTATTATAATTATAGTTTTAGAAATAAGTATTAATAACACGATAAAGATCTCGATAAAAAGCT
Organism: Drosophila jambulina; assembly: GCA_018152175.1. Lineage (NCBI taxonomy): Eukaryota > Metazoa > Arthropoda > Insecta > Diptera > Drosophilidae > Drosophila > Drosophila jambulina. The sequence continues at coordinate 6,633,605 of JAECXH010000006.1, forward strand.
TATAAATCGATATCGATATAGATTTCAAAAAAGATACAAATTATACTGAATTTGGTACCTTATATATTTTATTGCATACTTTTAGACACATCATTAAGAGCTTTAAAAACCTTATTTACTTCTTGAGCACCCTAGTAATACTCATTATACATGAATAAATAAAATTAAATAAAATATATATAAAAATACAAAATGATTATCAACTAAAATAAAATATATATAAAAATACAAAATCATTATCAACTTAAAGAAAACCCCACAAACGAAAAACGCTTAACCGCAAAATGGCGAAAATGAAAAACCTTTGCCACCTTCCTTAACGAATACAAAGGGATAATCCCTTCCACATAAGCCCCGATATATCGAAATTAACTCAAACAAACCAAATTGCTTTTTTTTTACTCAACAAAATGGAAATATGGCAAGGGGGAGAAGGATTCGGATTGGAATTGGGTAAAAATGCTGTAACCGCATTATCAATTGCATTAAGGCAGCGGATAAGTGCAGGACACCAACTATTACACATGGTATACGTGTATATATAACCCCATATAGCCCCATATAACCCCATATAACCCTATATAACCCTATATAGCTCTATATAGTACGTAGTACACACACGCACACGTAAATATATCCTTCGTGCTATAGCAATTTCCTTTCCTTATTTTTGCTGCTCCTTCAACAGCAGCAGCAGTTGCTTTTGTAATTTGTATAATTTTTTAACTTGTCGACGCTGTGCTCCTGTTTTTTCGATTTTTGTTTCGCTTTTTTTTATGCCAACCCAAGTTGGTTTTTTGTAATGCCTTTTTTTTGTTTCTTGTTTTCCTTTTTCTGTTTTTTGTGCTTTGTTTTTGTAGCTTTCCTTAGCAGGGAGCAAAAAATTTTAATATAAATTTATGTGCCGGGGAGGGAACTTGTTTGCAAATGGAACACGGCAAAAATATATATGTGTTTGTGTGTAAGCAAGTTGAATGTTTTACACAATTTTCATTTGGTTATTTTTAATATTAATAAAAAAAATACATGCATATATATATATATATATAGCTACTGAAATATAATATACGCAAGCGAAAAATATATGGAAATGAAAAAGTTTCATATCCGTTTATTTCTTTGTTTATGGAGTTGCTCTCGGAACCCAGCTTTTCATCAACCCTCAAACCTACTCCACCTCCTCCTTCTCTGCTCAGCGAAATGTATTTTATCGCGCCGTAAAAAGTTTAATAAAACAAAAAGATAAATTCAAAAAATGAGCAAATAAAAAAAACAACCATTTGAATTTCTGCGCAAAGTAACAAAAAACTGAAACAGAAACAGAAAAGGAGATAAAAAAACCGCCAAAGGACCTAAATATTTTCACCCAATTATATATAGAGAGTCCTAAGAGTTTATAAATAAAATAAGGTTGGCGAAGGAGTCATTTCTCTGTTTATTTTTGGAAACTCATATTTCCCAGCAGAGATAGAATTCAAGCTCAGACAAAAGCTTGGGAAAATCCAGCGGAGCAGTCTAAATAATAAATTTTTTTCGATGATAATGTCAATGAGGGTTTGGGGAATTTATTTATTTGATTTATGCAAACATTTCTTCCCTCCGTCGTCGTTTGAAAACCGCAACGAAAGACATTCAGAAAGAAAACAAACCCAAATACAATCAGCAGACATGCGAATTTCACATCGAATACAAGAAAAAGCATTGAATACAGCGAAAAATTTGCATCGAACAGACAGAGGAGCTTCCATAAGGTAAACAACACTCTTAACACAATTTTTTTGAGGCAAGAAATCTTATTTGTTTAAGCTGAATTGGTACTTGAGAATTTTAAATGTCAAGATATTTTATAGTATTTTACGAAAAAAAAATATATCTAATTACTGTTGGATTTTCTTTTATTTTTATTTTTTTCTATTGTTAAGTCACAAGTCATGCCAAAAAATATTGTTATAGGTACTTTTATTAGAGGGAATATTAAATTTTATTATGTAAATGGTACAGGTATGACTGTAACTTGGTACCAAGGCAGCTTCTTAGAAAAGGAAGCTCTTTTTCAGAGTTCCCAACTACAACTTGTCCGGTCTCCTGATTGCATAAATAAAGGCATAGAAAAAAAAGTAAGAGTACCGACTTATTGATACCTTAATCTTGTTATATTTCTTAAGATAAAAAGATTGCTCCAGAAACCTAACTAAAATTGGTATTATTATAAGTATAAAAATTTACATAATATATTTTGAAGGTTTTTCAAAAATACTAAAAAATATCGGGAATATTTGAAACTTGGTTAGAATGTACCTAACAAACAAAGATAGCACACTTGTAGACACATTTTTAATCTTATACCCAAAACTTCGTTTACATTATTGTTGCATAATTTTTTACGAATTTATCAATAACCTCATATAATATAATTATTATAATTATTACAATAAATATATACAGAAGGGGGAAAAAATACTATCAGGAATACCCCAAATTTCGTTAGAAATTTAAAATCTCCTCAGAATTACCTTACAACAAAATACTGCATACTGTTTAGGCGCCTATTAGGTCTAATTAAGTTATCTTAAACTAAGTTTTAGTTAGTGTTATATAATTTATCAATACCCTGGCACAGCCTGGCACTCCGCACAAGTGTACCTAAGGTACCAAAGATAAAATAAACGAAACGACAGAAAGACGAAGCCAAATGAATAAGCAGTTTCTCCGCTTCTGTGAGAGGAAAAAAAGCACACACACACACAAAAGGGAAAAGGAAACATCAACAAAAAAATATATACAAACAAAAAAGCATAATAATAATAAGAAATGTAGAAAGAATTCGCATTCGAAAGCAATTCAAAGGAAAAATCTATGCGTTCTTTTGATTCTCGCTTTCTTGGCAAATTGGTAGGAGTTTTTTCTTTTTCTCTTTTTTCCTTTTCTTTTTTTTTTTTTGTGCGCTCGGGTTTATATTTCCTCCGATACCGATACCCATTATTTACGCGAGGGCATGATGTTCGGATTTCAATAAATATTTTTGCCCTGGAAATAATTGTTTATGAAGATAAGTGGGTGTCAGGCTGTGGCCACAAATATTAATATTATTATTCGGAACTTGAGTCAGTGGGGTTTTCTTCAAAAAGCTGGCTATATTTTTTATTTATACAAATTTTTTTAGCTTAATATATATATTTATTAAACGTAAAGCTAAATTATTCTCCCGTTTCATTAAGAAGTCACATTTCTCTTTGGAGTTTTCAAAGCTAACCTTGAAATTTCTAATGATTCGTATTAGAGTTGGGAAAACATCGATATGCGAAAAGGAAAAGATCGATAATGCCTAGTAAAATGCACCCCTGTAGTACTATTTTTTTCGTTCTAACGAATATTTTTATTTCTAGTCAATTTTAGGGCTTAATTATCTGTAATATATGTTGTATACCTAAAGCTAAATTATGTTGCTGTTTCATATTTATTTGTAATATATTTTGTATACCTAAAGCTAAATTATGTTGCTGTTTCAGAAGGGATTCACATGTCTTTCTTAAGTATCTAAAGCTAACCTTGTAAATTCCAGTGCTTAGTATAAAAGATGAGAAAACTTCGTTATTTGCCAAGGATAATATCGATAATTCCCTGCAAAATACACCCCTATATATATTTTTTTTTTAATGCTGCAGAAAGACTTTTGTACCTCCTTTAAGTCCATGCCTGGATATCTGTAATTCGATACGTTTTGACACGTTTTCTTTTAGCTGCTGATTGCGGGGATGGCCAGCAAAACGAAATTCATATTATTAATAAGTAATAAAAAGAAGCTGAAGAAAATTGCCAAAGAGAAGAGCACGCAGCGAAGCAACAAAATAAATGCAGAAAAAGAAGCATCTTACAGATACGCAGGTTTCCCCCTTTTTAACTTTGACTGTCTGTATATACACATAGATATATGTATATTTATATACATACACAAATATTTTCATTTGGAAGATGCTGCGGTTGCGTTGCCTTTAGGTTTCTGTATTTTTTGGAATGCCAAATGCCATCATCAAACGAAAAAAAAAAACAGAAAAAGAAAAAAATCGAGTTAAAAATGCAGACAGAAAATCGGTCCTAGGCCAAGATCAAGACCAGCTTCCCGGCTTCCCCTCCCCCCCTTACCGAATCCCGATCCCCCTGGCAAAATATACAATTGCGAATAAGGCCAAGTGCAATAACACTTAAGGCACACACACCGATCCATAAATATATCTATATATATTGTATCTCCGGAGAGGTACGCAACATCATAAGGCCTTCTTCTGCCCCCAAAACAACAACATTACGTTGGCAAAAAAAAAAGATACAAAATACAAAAAAAAAAAAAACAGAAAAAAATCAAGCCACAAGAACTGTGTAACCTTACTTTACGATCCTCTATAACTATGATATTGCTGCTGCTGTTTCTGTTGCTGCTGCTGCTGTTTTTGTTGTTGTTTTTCTTTTTTTTTTTCTTTGGGTTTTTTTTTCTGTCATCTTTTTTTTTTAGTTTTTTGTTGTTTTGTTTTCCCAGTGCATTCGCCTTCCGCTTTTGTTGTTGCCTTGTGTTGACTTATGCAGCTCCTTCTGCTTGGTCTAAAAACCCCTTCTACCAACTCGCTGCCTGTGTGACACTGGGCTGGTCAAAAGGTCCTTATTAATTAAGGTCTAAGTCCAGAAATTATTCTATTTGTATTTCTAGGCAACTAAGGTATTTATTTATTAATTTTATTGGTATTATTTTTACTGTATTATAAGAAATATCCTTGGTAAATTTAGGCATTTAGTTAAAAGATTATTATTATTGTATCTCTATTAAGGCTCTGTTCTCCTATTTTGTATTAATGGTATTACCATTTTATTTATTTTTATTTTTAATTTATCAATTGCTGGTTTAAGGTCCTTAGTAATTAAGGCATATCTATATCCAGAATTGATCATTTTTTATTTTTAAGTGATTTAAAAATATCTCTGGTAATTAAGACATTTATCAAGAGTTTATTCCATTTGTATTTGTGTGTGCTTTGAGTATTATTGCATTTATGGACTTATTCGTATTATTTCTAGTATTTTTATTAATAATAATACTATTTTGTAGTATTTTTTTACAATATAAATGACTGGTTAAATCTGTTTGGTAAGTAATGCTTTATTTAAAGCTAGTTTTTAATTCAACACGTACTTTATTCTAGTATTTCCTATGACAGTATTTTATGAGTCTTAATAGTAATAGATGTATCTTTGAAGTCTTTTCTCTAACACTTTAATTAATACTACTCTAATTAAGAGTTATAAGAAGATTATTAACGAAATGTTAATAGTTTTTTAATTTTACATGAAAACCACCTTTGTTTATGACTGCGTAACACCTGACTGGTAAAATTTACTATACTATAATATTTATATATCTTTATATATCTTTATAGTATTTTTTGTTTAAAGATATATATATTAGGAATACCAATAATACTAAAGTATATAAATTATCTCTCCAGTATTAATTATATATAATCAGAAAATAATTTTAGTATTATTTCCATAATTAAAATAATACCATCTTAAACTTTTTTAATTTTATGTATAAAATAATATTAATTTTCCTTTCGCATAACCAAACTAAAACCTTGAATCGTATAAAAACTCAAATAGTGTCATATAGCCTTAGCTTAGAACTTTTTCAAAGTATGTCTCCTTTTTTTGTTATATTATTTTTGTTAAGTTGTCTTTGTTGTTGGGGCTGTTCTCGTTGAAATTATTAGACAGCAAAAGCAACAACAATAGCTAAAAAAACACGCAGCAGCGTCCAGTGAGAGATAAAGGAACATTTTTCTTCTTTTTTTGTGCTGTTGCTCTGAGCGTTCATTGCATCTGTGTAACCTCAAGGTTGCTGAACCTCAAAGGAGCTGGAAAAGTGGGCGAAAAAGGAGCTGATGGAAGGGGCAGGATAAGAAATACGAATGAAATAACAACAACAACAAATAAGCCTTTACCATAAATAGACTCCTGGCCAAATAAGCAACCTCAAAGCCCAGTAATATCTTTCAACGGTTTCAGTTTCAAAATTCTGTAAACAATATCATCAACCTTAGGCTTTAAGTTTCCCACAAAAATCCAATATGTATATACAACCAAACTACGATCTTGTATATGATATATATACACTCTCCAACCGAGCACCTCATAAATGTCTTTGGCCATATAAATCCATCTGCCAGATTGGTTTTAAATCAAGTCAAGGACTGGCCAAAAACTATAAATAAGGGAGGAGAGATCTGGGAAACCTCCTTTTTCCAGGTAAAAAGTCAAAGGAGCCGTTGATGATCAATGGTTGGGAGCAGGTGCAGCAGCACCAGGAACATGATGATGAAGATGGAGCTCGGGTTTGGAGCACAAATACAAAAAAAAAACGATGCCAGAAGGGATCTCTTCCTGGCTGCGGGAAAAACTGCCCTTTTGCCTGGCTTTTCTACCTTGTTAACTGATGCTTCTTCTTTGGAAAAGCTGCACAAAAACCTGGCTGGCAAAAATAGCAAACCAAAACAACAACAAAAAAAACTAAAAAAAAAAAAATCGAATAAAACAAAAAGATAGTGAAGAGAGCGAGCGGGAAACACACAAATTGCGAAGCTGGAAAAAAAGGAAAAGCTGCTTTGCACAATCTTCAGGAGGAGGAGAGAGGGTGTTACGGGGAAAAGTAGTTACCTAGCAGCTAACACACTGAGCATAATTTCAGCTTGATTCGAGCGCTTAGGTAAAAGTATTTTGTTTTGTTTTTTTGTTTTTGTTTATAACAGAATTTTTTAAGTTTTAATAACAGATTTGATAGCACCTTAGGGTTTTATCCAAGTGCAAACAAAACTATAATGCAGCATTTTAAAAAGAACTGGTAAATACGAAAAATGGAAAAAAAACTACTAGAAAAAATTTGCAACTATAGGAAAAATACTGTGTTATGACACCGCTTATTGAATTCGAGTTGTCATTAGATATGTAATACCAAAGTGAGAGAAAGATGACTAAACAGGACTGTCAATAAAACTGTTAAAAATCTAACAAAAATACTTGAGAAAACATACCATAAGAAATAATACCAAAGAGAAATACCCCCAAAAATACAGAAGAAAAATACCATAGAAATGTAACAGAAAAAAATACCAGAGAAAAGAAAATACAAAAAATATCTAATAAATTAAATTGTATCTAAAAAGTGTTTTAAAACTCCAAGTAAATTTTACTCAATTATAATATTTATACCCGCGATCTCAACGGTTTTCTCAGTGTATCTACTAGCTACTTCTTCTGCGTTCGGTTCTTTCTTTTCCATATATATAATTTTTTTTTTGTTGTTGTGTGGTTTTTGTTTTTGGTGGCGGCGCATGAAAAAGCCAAAGAAGCTGCAGATACAAATGTAAGATGTAAGATACTCGGGGGAAAAACTCACTTGCTGAGGGGGAAAAAGAACATTCATCAAGAAAACTGTCGTCGTTTTTTTTGGTGTTGTGTGCGAGTATCTGTATCTCGGCCGGTGCCAGTGCCAGTGCCGTGTACCAGAGGAGTATCTCAGTATCTGTATCTGGGCAGATGTAGCTGAAGCTGTAGCTGTAGCCGTGGCCGTATCTGTATTTGTAAGTACGTTAGCCTCCGTGAATTCTAACTCATATTACTGCCGCCACCCCTCTCCTTGCCTTGTTTATTTCTGTTGCCGCATTTTGCCGCTTGTTACCAACATCTCGGGGATTTCCCCTCCATTCCACAGTCTTAGCCGTTTGTTTATGTCGGTGTTTTGTGTCCATTCCTACGCTCGTTCGTTTTTATTTTCATTATTTATCATATTTTTTTGTTTGTCCGCGCCTAATGTAAACTTTAATATTATTTTCAGTATTGTTTGTGGAAACCCCACAAAAAAGTGTGTGTGCAAAAAATGGAAGGAAAAACCAAAGACCACAAAAGCTGGGGCAAAAAATAAGCAAGAGGAGAAAAAGCGTAACATTTATAATCTGCAAGGGAAAACTCAAGAAAATCCTGAAACATGGAAATACATATACCTTGGCAGGTATAGGAAGAGGGGAGGATAATCCTTCAGTGAAAACGTAAGAGGATTTTTTCTAAAACATTTTAATTACTCTTTTTAAACATATATAAATAAAATACTGAAATAAAAATACTAAAATAATACTACAAAAATATGAATACTAGTATGAGTTCAACTTTTCATTTTGTATTTTTTCTATTATTTTTTGCAGTTTGCCATACGCCTTAAAACTAATAAATTTAATTTCATAATTACTTTAGTTTACTTAATTACAAATATTAAATTTGCTTGCTCAAAACATTCATATAAATATTTAAAAAAAATGTAAAGAGGTCTAACACCTATTTTTAGTATATTTAATTTTCTAATGACTTTATTTCACTATAATAATAAGTATAACCTTGCCTGAAGATCTATTTCTTATATATCTAATATTTAATTCAATAATTACTTTAGTTCCCTCAATTATTAATATTAAATTTACTTGCTTACCATGTAATTTTTATAAAAAATTAATATCAAGAGACTAAGAACCTAGTACCTTGTATCTACCTTACCTTCCTACTTTGTTGTTATTTTCCACCTTGTCATTTTCTCTCGTCTTTATCAGAACCTTATTGAAGCGGAATACTACTTTGTACGCCAAGAGGAAAATATTTCAATCAAGTAGAACAACAACAACAATTTTCCAAAGATTGCTTGTGGAAAAATCCCAACTGACTTTTACTATTTCATTTAAAATTACTTTAATAACGAAAAGACCGTGAAGAGCAATGGCTGCAAAATAAAATGGAGAACATAGGAAAATAACAAGGGAAAATAAAAAGGAAAAACAAAAAACCTAAAAAAAAAGAAGTTAAGAAGGAAACAAAAAATATATAAAAAAAAAACGAACAAATGTTGATGATGATGGAGGCGAAATCTCAAAATGAGAAGAGCAGAGGAGTTTTTTGCCTTTGCTTGTCTCCTTGAAATGAGAATGTTGATACCCTGTAATCTATGGTTTTTAGAGTTATTTGTTAGTAGTTAAAAATGAGACATTATTCTTTGGCAAGTTTTGTGATATAAATATTAAATAGACAAAAATTTTAATATGTAAAATATAAACATTTAAAGTCTGTTAAAATTTTTACAACCTCTGGACTTTATTTATTCGGATTTTAGATTGATGCAGCAATTTGTTTACCTGGAAAGCTCTTTATTTTGCTTTAAAAACTAAATAATATATTAACTATCACAATGGATTTCTAATTATTCTTAGCATAAATCTTTATAACTAAAAATGTTTTAATTTTTTAATCAATATGTGGTAAAACCCAATTAAAATTGTTCAAAAACGAAATTACTTGTGACTAGCGTACCAATTTGAAGTAGAAGTTATATGGCTTTAGGAAGATAACGAAATAAATTATATAAAAAATATATATAGAGAAGTTTCTTCTATGTACTAGATATCTGTCTCCCCTTAGATATATCTCTCCCCAATATATAGAAGTTTTTTTATTCACTAGATATCTCCCAGTCGCTGCTCTTCTAAAATTGCCTTTTTTACTGGCTGCCTTTTTTTTTGCTGCTTATACTGATTTTTTTTTTGTTTCCCTCTTTTTTTTTTTGAGAAACAAAATCTGTGTTTTCTTTTTTTGTTGTTTTTGTTTTTGGGGGCACTTTGTAATTTATTACGTTTTTTTTGCTGTTGCTGTAGCTGCCGCTCCGTTCGAGTATTTTATAAAATTGTTCAATTTTTGCACGAGACAATGTCGCAGGGTCGACTTAACGCCCCTCCCACTCGTAAAGTGGCGCTGGAAAAACGAAAAAAAAATAAGAAAAAAAAGAAAATAGATAGGAAAAGACGGGCTGGAGAGTGAGAGGGGCAAGGAAAAGCGAACCAAAGTGAATATTGAGATATTTTCCATGCTGACAACCCGCTTGGTACGCTTCGCTTTTCGTTTTCGGTTTTCGGTTCGTTCAAAAGTGATTTACTCTTTTGGTAATGTGCATGTGTCCCACCCTCCCATTCTTTAGTTTTTTTCCCGCTTTTCCACCCATTTTCCAACCTTTTTTTGTGAATTTTTTCCCTGCCATATAATATATACACATACTGTTGCCATATATATCAGCAGTTATATAATATATGGTGAGGGTTTTCCCTACTTCGCTCTCTCTCTAATGTAAAAAGTTAAATTATAGAACGGTTCCTGCAACAATTGATACCCTAGGAGGAGCCATAATCTGATGATAAACACCCCCTTTTAGCCATCACTGCTAATTCCAACACCAGTTGTTGGCCTTCCACTCCATTTCCCTACGACCTTGCCAATCCCCAACCCGTTCTCGAGTCTTGCAAATTTGATGAAACTGCTAAGACCTCCCCTGGGTTTTTGGACTCCAAGGGAAGCAGAACAAAAAAAATAATACCCTGCAAAGGTATAAAAAAAGTAACAAACGTTGCAAGCCCAAGAAATGACAAAGAAAATTAGTATTTAAGTTACCCTTCAATATTATTTCAGGTGTTTTTATCTGTCTCTCTCTCTCTAATTATAAATATATATAAAAAAATATATATAATAATAAATATATACAATAATAAATATATATAATAATAAATATATATAATAATAAATAAATATAATATAAATCAAAATAGTAATAGGATTATCACTATTATAATTTACATAATATTACCTATAGAAGAAATTTGAACTAAACTTGAAACGCTTATAGTTAAAAGTATACAAATTAGAAGACATTTTTATGATTCTCATGCTTAAATATTAATAATCAATTATTAATAATATTTTAGTATGAGAGTTATAAAAATGTCTCCTAATTAATATACTTTTAACTACAAAATAGCTTAAGTTTAGTTCAAATTTCTTCTATTTTCGAAATATTAATTCGTATAGCAATTCATTTAATAATGCAGTATTAATTAATATATCAATTTATTTATCTTTGTTCGATATCAAGAGTATTTTTATATTAATTTAAATAAGTATACAAAAAATAATAATATAATTGCAATAAATACATAATATTTAGTTGCGGTTCCATATTATTTCAAGTGTTTTCCGTCTCTAAACATATATGTATATACATATACATAAAAATAGGAATATAAATATGAATATAAAATAATCTAAGTATACTACTATTAAATAAGATAAAAAAATCATAAAATAATTTAAGTAGTGCTCCTCATTTATATCTTGTGAGTTTTTAGTTTGCTTTTAAGTGTTTTTATCTGTAAACATATATATGTATATATGAATATAAAAATGAACATAATATTATCTATGAATACTATTATTAAATAAGATAAAAAACCAAAAAATATTTAAGTAGAAGAATCATTAAAATTGCTCCTCATTTATATCTTATAAGTTTGAGTTTGCTTTTATATATGAAAAATATGAAAATAAATACAAATATAAAGTAAGTATAAGTATAATTACATGAATGAACATGAACATGAATCCTAACGTATGCTCCTAATTTATATTTTTGTAAGTTTGATGTTTGCTTTAGTTTTTATCTCTTAATAAAAATATATAAAAAATTAATATAAATACAAATATACTATCTAAGTAAAATGTTATTAAATATATGTATATTTTAAAACAAACATGACATATTTAAGTGAGTTATAAATTATATATTTTAAACCATCAAAACGCTAGAGTTTAATTTATTTAATTTTCTTCTGTAAAAGAATTAGTCATGCCTAAATCCAATTCATTTAATGCCTTAAAGTTAAATTTAATTTATATATTTTCAAATGAACTAGACGAAACTAATGATAAATTCCTCAACAATCTAACATTTAATTATAAAATAAACCTTTTTAATATACAAAATTGATACATAAACCCCTTTCTGGAGAAGAGTAAAAATTCTTTGTTCTGTGAAAAATATATAAATGTACTAGTTTTCCCCATTTCCCCTGCTCCGCCTGTTGTTCTTCGTTTCTTACCCACCTATCCCTGGAAAAGTTCGTTCGTTCATTCGGTTACAGTTTTTCTTTACCCCCCACCCCCTTTCTCCGAATTTCCCTCTTTAGCTCATAGTTTTCCGTCCCTTTGCCGAGCGCGCCAAAAAAAAAAAGGAAAATATAAAAAAATTATAAAAGTCGGAGAGGATGGGGGAATACTGTGAGGGAAATGTGGAAAAGCGGGCTGGCAAAAACCGAGCAACAGTAAAACGAGCTCTGCTTTTTTCCTTTCGTTTTCCAGTGGGGCGGCGCAGGTTGGGGGATTTTCGGGGGTAAATAAATTAAATGCTTGACTTTATTTTGCCTGGCGATGTTTGCCTTGTTTTAATATTTTCCTTTGCCTTTCTCGGGATATACTTCTACGTTTTTCCTCTTGTTTCCTTTTTTTTGTAATTTCATTTTTTTTTTTAAGTTTTTGCTTGGCAATTTCTCTCGTGTTTTCCCTTTGTCTCCATCTCTCACTTTTTTTGTTATATATGTATATATTCTTGACGTTTTTTGTGCCATTTTAGAGCATGATTTGTAGTTCGTTCGTTAGATGGAATTCCAATCTGCTGGCGAACGAACAAAAGGGTGGAAATGTTCATTCTACAAGAAGATTTCCATAAGTGAGAAAAGCGAACGAAGGAAGTTTTCCATGAGGGGACAAAAAAAAATAAGAACCTAGGGGTTCTGTGGGGCGCTGGCAGAGGAAAAAGGAATTACCGTTGAACCTGTTGCGGTTCACAGGAGACTTTATCTTCTACAGAAAAGCCTCTTAAGTGTCCTTTTATTTTTTAAGAAAATCAAGCAGTTACATCAGTTACTTCATTGTTAGAGCCACACAAAGAGTTAAAAATGTCTACTTCAAGTTCTTATTAAGGTTTAATTATAAATTAACCTTTTTTTAATGGTTTTAAATAACCTTAAGTATGACACATTAGTTTTAATATAATTTAATCAGTATAAAATACAGTTAACGAAGATTTTAACAACAATTTAACAATTTTTCTGACATATAAAACATATATACGAATTGTCACCACAAAAAAAATTAATTTAAAATTACTGAACAAAAGTTATACTCTTTATGAGTGTTGAATAAATAAAATATAAAAATTATATAAGTATTATATATTATATAAATATTAAATAAATATTATATATTATATAAATATTAAATAAATATTATATAAATAATATATTGTAATTATCTACATAATTTATTGTGAAAGAGTGGGCACTATTTTTCTTTTAAGAAAAGAAGAACCTTTCTTAGATGATTACTTGTCTTTTTAAGCATCAAAAACATTGTTCTTGTTCATAAACAAATTAAAGATTCCCCCACCTTGTGTCATTATTTAAAGGAAAGCTTTTTAACAAGTTTTTTTTTTTCCTAAAAATCTAAGTAAACTATAAATAATTTACATAGGTGGTGGGGTTACTTAAAGCCCAGTTTTTAAACAAATTTTCCCTCTACAAAAAAACAAACAAAATATATACAAATTGCCACAGAGTGATAACTTTCCACTCTAAAATTAATTAAAATATACACAATTTGCAAGAGAGTAGGTTTATTTAACCTTTACAACTTTTCAACAATTTTCCCCTTTAAAAAAAAAAATAAATTTTTATATATATATATTACAAGAGCTAGAGGTCCACTCTAACAAATATAGAAAAACTAACTCTCTAAACCCCAAGTCAAATTTACACAATGCATTTTTGCAAAAGCTCTCTCTAACGCTTATCAGCCAAGGTTTTTGCAAAAAAAAAAAAAAATAAATAACAAACAAAACAAATTAAATAAAATAAAGTACAGAAAGTGGACATCGTCACAAATATGTACCTCACTTTTTGTGCATAAATTCAATTAATGAAAAAGTAAATATAATTGAATCAGTAACATAATGCACAGGAATGCAGCGCCAGAACTAATACAATTTAAGCCGAAACATTTTTGCAAATTAAATGGGAATAAAAAAGAATATAAAAAACCAGCCACACAAAAAAAAGTCATGCCACATTGCCACGGAAGCGGATAAATTAAAAAAACTTAAACCAGGCGAAAGAAACAAAATTGAATTAAAATGTATTAACAAAAAAAACACACACACAAAACGGAGAGAACAATTAACAAAAAAAGAATATAAATAAAATTGAGGCAAACCCAAGCGTCGACCACAAAAAACGTTTTGTGATTCATAATTTCGATTCGGATTCGGAATCGGAATCGGTTTTTTGTTGTTATTATTTTTGTACATATATTTTTTGTGATTTTTGTAGAGTTTGCCTTTTGTTCCCCACTTGGAGGTGTGTGAGTGTGTGTTTTTGTTTTTATCTTTCCTATTTGAAAATGTTTCTTTTTTTGCTCGGATAATTGCATAAAAATAGAGGCCGTATTTGTGTTGCCTTTTTTGTTATTTTTGATCGCGACATAATTTGATTTGAAAACCTTGGGCTCAACAAAAAGAAGATGAAAGAAAAAAAGAAGAGAAACAAAGATAGAGGGAGATAGAGAGGGGGGAAAAAACCCCCAGAAGAAACTGGGACCCCAAAAGAATTCTCCTCGGACTTTCCAACGGCTCGGGAAACAACCATATTTTTTAGTGTATTTCTTTAGGTTTTTTATTTCTTCTTTTTTTTGTATTATTTCCCATTGTTTTGCTTGGCTTTATTCGACGGAAATAGTTTTTATCTCTCCTACCATTGCTTTGATTTCAGCGTTGTTTTTTTTTTACTTTTTTTTATTATTATTATTGTTGCTGGTCTACCATGTATTTTCACCCTGCTTTATTTTCTTCCACTTCCACATTTTGCTCTAGAAGTTATCAGCGAATTTGCCTAACGTGTTTGTTAGTTTTTATTGTATATATACATACATAAATATGTACAAAAATATACACATAAATATATATACATAAATATATACATATTCCTAGCGCTGTTAATTTTTTTCATTTTTTTGATTTGCTGATTTTTTGTGTTTGTTTTTAATTATAAATATGCGCTGATATCAGAGAGAAGGCGGTAAGCAAAACAAAAAAAAAGCCTAATGAAAGCCCTTTTTCAGCAACAATAGCAAATATCACAGAGAATATTTATACATATATATTCTAACAAACAAAAACCTTGGGAAAAGTTCAAGGAAATTATTCCATAATCCATATTCATTGAAGTTTTTTTTTATTCTCTTTTTTTTGACATTTGAAAAACATTATTTACGCATTGCAAATTATTTTGTTATTTTCAGTTCGCTGTCCAAATGGAATTGTTTTGAATAAACAACTAAAAATTTGCGTAAGAAGCGAAATTATTTACCAAGCAAACTGAAGTTGGTGTGACAAAAAAACTAAACAAAAAAATAGATAAGTACTGCCAGTTTATAAGGTAAAACAACAAACAAAAGCTATGAAAAACAATATTCGTGTCAAAATTTGTGTCGTTTTTTATGCTTTATTTCCTATGGCTGGCATTTCGTTGTTATTGTTATTGTTTCTTTTTTTTTCTCTGTGCTTTTTCTGAAGAATTTTTATTTGGTTGCGGAATAACACGAAAATAAGTGTGATTTTTTGTTGATTATGAACTTATTTTTTTTCCAAGACAAGACTTTGGAAATACCCTGCTTTGTATTTAATCGCTAGCTCGCGGTGATTTATATTTAATTTTTGTGTATATTTTTAACACAAGAAAAGTATTGAATTGAATATTAATAATAATTATTTAAAAAAGAAATTTAAATAGTTATTCAGAAATACTTTAAATTCCTGAAATAAAACCTTTTGCCAAAATCACCCTTGGGAATTTTAAAACAGAATGCATATACAGCCCAAACCTTTTTAAAATTATAAATTTAAAATATAACAAAATGTTGACTAATAAAAAATTAATGGCAGACAATTTAAAGGTAATATTTGCGCTTACAGTCGGAGTATTATTTAAAACTGTTATTTAAGGCAATATTTTTATGAGTGTAATAAAAAAACTTGGCTTAAAAACTAACCAACTAACGATAACTATTATTAAATAACTAAATTAAGATGGAATGCATTACGCCAAAAGGGGAGGAGGGAGAGATCTAAAACAATCTAATTTCTAACCTTTTTACTGCTCACTGCCTTAATAATTTGATTGATGTTAATTATGACTCTAAATTACAAATGAGCATAGTTCGGATGCATACCAGCGGTTGTCCTGTGTCAGTTCTCATTAATTTCAATAAATCAGCGGATAATGTCAACATTAATGGGCGGTGTGAATGCAGCATTACTTTAAAATTGTACAATGTACATTATGGGCGCTACAGGCCTTTTAGAGGGGCGTGGCCCAGGCCCACGGATGCTGACCTGCCCTTGTTTTTGGCTTTGTGTTTGTGTGCTTGTTGCGGCTGCAGGTGCGGGTGTGTTTCTGTATGTGTCGTTGTTGTTGATTCCGCTTTGGACAATGAACTTGAAATTTGGAGCACGCGTTCCACATGTAATTGAAATGTGTGTGAGTGGAGCGAATGACAGAGAAAGAGAGAGAGCGGGAGAGAGAACAGGGGGAGATGGAGAGAGCGAGAGCACGCACACAGGCGGCAGTTGGCAGTCACAAACAAACACACACATACGCAACGATGCCGCAGATTTTGCGCCTCTCTTTGCCATCCTAAAAAGCCCCATCCTCTTCCACCACCCCTTCCTCCTTGGCCCATGCTTTTTGCGCAGGCGAATGCCGTTGTGAAAACAAAAAATCTAATAAAACAGCGGACAAAAACAAAAGGCCGGAGAAACAAGACGAAAACGTAAACGTAACGCGAACGTTTCGCAGCAGCGCCGCGACGTCACTCAAATTGCGATTTGCAATTTTAATTTTTGTTGTTCATGTTTTTTAACGTTTTTTTCTGCCCCTTTTTTCTAGTTTTTTTTTGTTCCCCCAGTTTTTTGTTTGATTTTTCAACGTTCATTATAATTAACGTTGTAAAAATGAATTGCAATGAGTAAAATGAAAGAAAAAAGAGGAAAAAAAGAAAAGTAAATTGCAAATTGCTTTTACTGTAAAGGCGGAAATGCTGATGGCAACAAAAAACAAACAGTAAAATCCTACAAAATGGCATAAAATAAAACTGAAAATAAGCATAAATAAGTTTGAAAATAAAAATAAATATGTAAGGTAAAAAAAAATAAACCAAAAGAACGTTTTCAGAATATAATAAATAATAATAATTTATGGCACATTTTTTTCTATATATTTAACAACAAAATAACCATTTTCCCTTGTCATTTTTAGTTGTTAATTATCAGCAGAAAGAAAACAGAAAAAAACTTTAAATTACTAGCGCATTTTTCTCATTTTGCCTTTTTTTAGGCTGACAAAGGTATTTACATACTTGGTTTATTATATTTTTACCCCTTTTTTTATTATTTTTTCCCACTTTTTATCTTTGCAAATTAATGACAACAAATAGCGGACAGCGAATAAAATCGTTTCCTGGGCAAAGCACAATTGTTTATAATAATTGTGCATGAATAAACACGCGGGCATTATTATTTATGTCAATTTCGGTTTTCAGCAGCAGCAGCTGGCAAAGTCAACAAACCCGGAAACCTTCGGAAAGCAAGAGAACAACGGCGTTTTATTTTATCGTAATATTTTTATATTTCTACGTTTTCTGCTTTTTTTGTGCATTCACTTGCCACACACAAAACAATAAGCACAAACAACAACACCACGCACAAAACGAAACATGTAAAAAAAGATCACAAACCAAAAACAAAAACAAACTTATTCTTGAAAAAAATCGCAAATTATGAATGCAAAAAGAGGAAAAAAAACAGCACACACACAAGCACACAGATAAGACACAACTTTTGTTTGGCTAAAAATAAAACGACGTTTTTGCGTGTCTTTTTAGCACATGAAATAAATAATTTGTTTTCTCACCTTTTCTTTACGACTTTTCGCGGTATCTTTTGTGATTCTCCTCTCTCCTCGCCTTCGCCTCGTACCGTTTCTTTTGTTTTCTTTTTTTTATCGCCTTCCTTGCGGCCGCTCTTCTTCGTATTTATTTGATTAAAATGCACACGCAGCTGCTTTATTTGTTATTATTTTTTGCAACAAAATTCATTCATTTCTTATTTTCGGCATTTCTTCATTTTTAAGTTTTTCTTTCATCGGTGTAACATTAAAAAAACGGAATTTTAAACAAATTTTCGAAGCGCGCGCTTTTTTCAGTTCGACGCTAAGCTAACCGCGGCTAACGGTAAGCACTCGAAATAATTGTCACTGTTTGCTTTTGCTCTTCGGCGTATCACCGAATGGAGTCAATCAATATTGCCAGTAAACAAAAAAATAAAAAACAAAATGGTAGATTTTCTTTAGTTTATAAATATTTGGTTCATGTTTTTATGTTAATATTTTGTGGGTTTTTGCGGCTGTTTTTAAAGTGGGGAAAGCGGAAACCGAAGAATATTTGGCGCCTGAGAGACTTTCGAGACATTCGAGTGAAAATAAGCTTCGTCCGTTGCTTTTATAGTCTTTCGGTGGTAGCCAGTGTTGGGAATTCAGCTTTTTTCACATTGTTTAAGCACTGTTAGTTTTGATATCTTTTTTAATTCGTATTTTATATTAACCTGTCATTTATTTTTTAATTTTATATTATTACCGAAAAATTATATAAGCAAATGCCTAGACTATGGCCTAAGAAGAGTGTATATTCTGCCTGAAAATGATTTTGTAAACATTCTGCCTCCATGAAATTTTAGCTTTAATTTTGAATTTAGCTAATTCTCCATGCAGCTTTATTAAACAAGAGTTGACAGCACTGTTGGCAACATAGCGGCAGCTGCAGCATGTTGCAGAACACAAGCTTTCTTCATTCTGCAACATGTTGAGCGGGAGCTTTGGGTTCAAGGCTGGGCTAAACACTGAGCTGTGATTTTGGTTTCGATTCATTTTAATTTGAAAATTAATTTTATGTCCTGTGTTACTTGACACGATATCCAAATTACACAAAAAAATGTTGAAGTTGTTCTCAAACTAGTTTTTGAAAAATAAGAAGTATAAAACAAAAAAAAGGGAATTTTAAAAATTATTGAAACTTGACAGAAACACTTTTTTGTAATCCAATAAAGCGCACTGCATTGATATATTTCTAAATATCAAGGCACCAAGGCGTTAAAATTTAAATTCAAAGTTAAATTTTTTTCCGGGGCAAGTAAATACATCGATAATATACATCGATGTTTTTGCAGCTTTTCGCTAAAATATCGATAAGCCAAGAAACAGCTGGCGTTGTTTTGTTTTGTCGGCTTTCAAGAAATATATTTCGGATGCGGCCAAAAAGATAGCGGGATCTCTTGCGGCGGCCTTATCAGTAAGCGGAGGTCGCAGGTCAGGTGCCCGGGGCCGAACTCTTATCAATTATCAGCGGTCGCAAGCCGGCGGTAGCTCCGCTAACAGCCACAGTTTCGCTTCGAACGCCGAGCGGCCAAACCAGAGAAGTTTGTAGAGGTGCGCCTGCCTATGTCTGTTGGAATATCTTTAAATATTCCCGCAAAACAGTAGATTCTTATATAATTTATTCCTTTTGTTGTATAATATCTTGTAGGCCTTAAAAACATGCAGCGAATGCGCCCAATTGCACTGCCACAAAAGCTCCGATTGTGCTTTAGCCGGGACCTGAACACCACCAGCCAGAAACTGGTTAACTCCGCTGCTGGAAAGCAGCTAGAAGCAGCTGGAGCCCGCCGCATCTTTCCCGCCAAAAATCGGACGATATCGGCGGCCCCGTCGCAACTCTTTGCCGCGATCAGACGATTTTCGGACTGCACAGAAAGCACCTCAAAGAAGGTGAGTGATTGTGTTTACTTAACTGCTTTTAATTAATCAATTGAGAAGGGGGAGTGTGTTCTGTATAGTGTGGTTCTTGAGTTGCTTTGGAAAAATGTGCTTGGCTTGGAGAGCCGTGCTTTCGTTATTACTTTTTTTTAAGCCATGTGCTGATCGGTGTTTTTTTTAAGCAGCTAAAACCATGTGTTTTCCCGTATATTTTGTGTGCGTATTTCTAAATACTCTTCCTGAGGGTATTTTGAACAAGGAAATGTCGTGATCTCTTATCTTTTGGCTTCCCACAGCCTTTAATCTTGTTTTTTTTTTCGAGATAAAAGTAAACAAGTATATATATGTACATATATGTATTTATAAACATTGTTTACCATATTCTACTTTATAAAATGTTTTTTATCGGCTTGCTTTCCAGGTTATTTAAAAAATATATATATTTATAATATACATATTAATATAGTATATATTATATTATTCAAATTAAAAAAAATATAATATACTATTTTATAAATATATATATATTTTTTTAATTTAAATAATATAATATATACTGTGTTAATAATAATGTTTAATCCAAATATAAATGTAGTCACTTTTTTAAAAATATTTATAGTTTCATAAATTCTTTTAGTAATATTAATAAAATGAATACATATTATATTATAAATAAATATCAATGTATATTAAATTATAAATATTACTGAAAAGTATGTATTAAATTACATATATTTTTTAATAAAGTAACTACTTTTTTATTTTATTTAAAGCTTTTAAGATTTTATCAATTATTAAAAAAATATATGAATATATATGTACATATTTAATATTATTATAATACATATATATTTTTTCATGTTCTCAGAAAAGTCAGCTTTAAATATTTACCAGAATATTTTTAAATCGAAGTAAAATTTTAGAACGTATTTTAATTTGAAAAAAATTGGTGATACATATAAATTTTTAGCAAAAACCTTTAAAAATATCTAAAAATGAATATATAAACCATACCAATAACCTTAAAATCATGTTTTAAATTTTAAATTTAATTCTTTTATGCTTAAATATACATATAAATTATATATATAAAATATTAAACATAAACTTTATAAATGTAAAATAAGGGTATTGCACATTTCGGTTGGGTTAATTTTAGCAATATATTCTTTGATTTATTTAGCTGTCTCAGCCTTAAACTCGTTTCAGGCCTACTCGAATTTCTTTGGTTTTGTGTAGGTATATTATTTGTTGTTTTTTCTTCGACTTGTTTATACAATAACATAGCCATAGAGACATAGAACCCG
This sequence comes from Drosophila jambulina, assembly GCA_018152175.1. Taxonomy (NCBI): domain Eukaryota; kingdom Metazoa; phylum Arthropoda; class Insecta; order Diptera; family Drosophilidae; genus Drosophila; species Drosophila jambulina. Next base: position 6,654,729 of record JAECXH010000006.1, read on the forward strand.
ATATTGCCGGCTATATATATGGCCCTGTCAACTAAATTGAATTTCGTCTGCGACAAGTGAAAAATATTGCAGTAAACATTTATGCATTTCGCATAAAGCGACGACTCATGGCCAGAAATTACCACTTTATTTCGTTTATTTTAGTTATTATTAGATTTTTTTATGATTTTTTGTTAATTTAAAATTATTTGCAAGTGGATTTTTGGTGGGACTATAAATCAAAACATTTTCGAAAGTGCAAGGTTTAATATAAATTATAATTTAGAAGGTTTCATAAAGCTTTTTTTGCCTTTATTTAAGTTTAAAATAATTAAAAGCAAAGGTTTATTTTTAACTTTTAAAATTCCACAATCAGTATTAAACGTAAAGAAATAGCACCAAAATTATTTTTTAATTGAAATTAATGGCTTTTTCACTTAGTTATAACCGATTTCAAATTCTGCCCCTAACTAAAATGCAAAGTCGGCTTCCTAAAGTTAGATTCTTTTCTGGTTTAATTTAATGTATATATAATTCTAAAAAAAATAATTGTTTAATTTTTGAAAACAATCCTAAACTTAAACTTTAAAACTAGGCTGTTTTTAAAACGATTTCAAAAACCCTGCTGAGTTTTCCATAAATATCTAAAAGAAACAGCTTGAGATAGCTTAAGAACAATTTCAAGTTGAGAAATCTGCCTGAAACATTCCATATTTAAATAGCAAATTCTACAAGTGCCATAGAGCAAATATTGAGGCTTTCAAAACGCTTTATATGTAGTTATTCCCGATCTTTCGAAAGCACCTACATACGTCAGCCCCCAAGGGGGCCGGCATCCTTATCGCCTGAGCCCGTGACCCCGGGCAGACAAACACGCGATAGATGGATACAGATAGGACGCAAATAGCCTGGCTCCCAGCCACAGGGGGTCCTGAGGCAGGGATCAGGGCGGCAGGGGAGTAGGGAGTGTAGGGGACATAACCCCTGGCTATACACTTTGTGTTTATTTGGCCAATCTAATCGGGAAAGAAGCCCGAATCAAGTGGTTGCCATGTTGCATCCGCGGCTAATCTCCGCTTGGCGATAGCTCGTCGAACGCTCCCTTATCAACCGAACTTTTCCAACGCTATTTGAACCCACTGAACCTGGGTCCCTGTGTTGTGTCTGTGTTTTCTTGTTTTTCGCAACATAAATATAAATATTAATATAAATATTTTTGTTGTTGAAATCGAAGCGCAAAAAATACATGACCAGCCGGGGATCGGTTTGCCATAGCCCTCATATAGCCCACGATCGTTGCAGCGAACGCATCGCCCTGCACTGCCGATATCCCGAATATAGTCTATACATATTTATACAGAATCACAATCTTTAAACCGTAGACCATGCCAGACCAGAAAATGCTGCAGGCCTCCTTGGCGGAGAGCGATCCCGAGCTGGCCGATCTCATCAAGAAGGAGAAGGAGCGTCAGCGCGAGGGACTCGAGATGATTGCCAGCGAGAACTTCACCTCCGTGGCGGTGCTGGAGAGCCTGAGCTCCTGCCTGACCAACAAGTACTCGGAGGGTTATCCCGGCAAGCGGTGAGTGAAAGTTATATATCAAAATCACAAATGTGTATATAAATATATAAAATATATGGTACATATCTGTATAGGTATGTATGTGTATATACGAGTCCGAGTATTATCTTTGAGAGAGATCTATAGGTAGTGTAATAGGCTTCTTTATATAGTAACCAAGAATCCGAATAATTTCAAGTGAAATCTGCCTACAAAATCACAAGCTTTGTAGAGTTTATAGTCTTAACTTACATAAATATTATTTAATTATTTACTTTTTAACTTAATTAATTTATTATCCTAGCGCAGCAAGATTACATTTATAATTGTAGCACTAGTCACAGTTTAAGCCTTATATATACAAATATAGTTTTATATTTTATTCCCTTTTTTTCTTCATTATTATTTTCTTAAAATTTCTCAAAAACCAAATGCACTTTGCTTTTATATTTTAATATAAATATTTTATTTTATATTTTAATATTAATAATATTTTATAATATTATACTTATATAATGCCATTTTTGTTTATTTTAATGATTTAAAATTAAAAAAAAATATTCATTTTCAACCTTTTAAATATTTTTTTCTCAGTAATTTATAAAAAATTCAATTATGAATCGGAAAATATACAAGGTTTTAAATTTCAATTTGAATCGAAAATCGATTTTTCATACTATGATCAATTTTTTTAAAAATCGTGGTCAAAATTAGTCATAACTAAGTTAAAAGAGTATGTTATTTAGCAATTCTTTCAGATTTAAATTGCTAATTAGGAATTTAATAATACTTGGCAATAATTAGTTTTTTTTTATCTTGAAATTAACATTTTACGAATTGGAAATCGATATTTTTCGATATCTTTATGATTTTATAATAATTTTTTTGTAACAATTCAAATTCACAAATAGTCATATTTGGGCTATAAAAGTATAAATTTCAATTTGGAAAGCTTTTCTGTAATCTTTTTTATAGGGTTTATAAACCTAAATGTTATAAACATTATTTATATCTAGTTTTTAACCTACAATTTATTTTTTAACTATATAGTTAAGCCTTAAGTTCATAGACTATTTTCAAGTTCTAGCTTAATTTATATAACTTATTTAATATATTTTGAATTATAACTCTAAACTTTACTTATTCATTTTATTCTTTAAGGATTGACTCTCGGAAGTCAGGTCCTTGGGCACCCCTACCCATTACCTTAACCCCTCGATACTTTCTGTAAATCCTTGACTAATCCGGTAACCACTACACCTTCTCCTTTGCAGCTACTATGGCGGCAACGAGTTCATCGACTCCATCGAGCTGCTGGCCCAGAAACGCGGCCGGGAGCTGTTCAACCTCAGCGAGGACCAGTGGGGCGTCAATGTCCAGCCGTATTCGGGCTCGCCGGCCAATCTGGCTGTTTATACGGGCGTGTGCCGGCCGCATGACCGCATCATGGGCCTGGACCTGCCCGATGGCGGCCATCTCACCCACGGCTTCTTCACGCCCACCAAGAAGATCTCCGCCACGTCGATCTTCTTCGAGAGCATGCCGTACAAGGTGAACCCGGAGACGGGCATCATCGACTACGACAAGCTGGCCGAGGCGGCCAAGAACTTCCGTCCGCAGATCATCATTGCCGGCATCTCGTGCTACTCCCGCCTGCTGGACTACGCCCGCTTCCGTCAGATCTGCGACGATGTCGGCGCCTATCTGATGGCCGACATGGCCCATGTGGCTGGCATTGTGGCCGCCGGATTGATTCCCTCGCCGTTCGAGTACGCCGACATTGTGACCACCACCACGCACAAGACCCTGCGCGGTCCCCGTTCCGGTGTGATCTTCTTCCGCAAGGGTGTCCGTTCCACCAAGCCCAATGGCGAGAAGGTCATGTACGACCTGGAGGATCGCATCAATCAGGCGGTATTCCCCTCCCTGCAGGGCGGTCCCCACAACAACGCCGTCGGTGGCATTGCCACGGCCTTCAAGCAGGCCAAGACGCCGGAGTTTAAGGCATATCAGACGCAGGTCCTGAAGAATGCCAAGGTCCTGTGCGATGGCCTAGTCTCGCGGGGCTATCAGGTGGCCACCGGTGGCACCGATGTCCATCTGGTCCTGGTCGATGTTCGCAAGGCTGGCCTGACCGGGGCCAAGGCCGAGTACGTCCTGGAGGAGGTGGGCATTGCCTGTAACAAGAACACGGTGCCCGGCGATAAGTCCGCGCTGAATCCTTCGGGCATTCGTCTGGGCACTCCGGCCCTGACCACACGCGGTCTCGTCGAGAAGGACATCGAGCAGGTGGTGGCCTTTATTGATGCGGCTCTCAAGGTCGGTGCCGAGGCCGCCAAGTTGGCGGGTAGCCCTAAGATAGCCGACTATCACAAGGTCCTGGATGAGAATGCCACGGTGAAGGCGCAGAAGGATGAGATCCGCAAATCGGTGGTGGAGTTCAGCAAGAAGTTCCCGCTGCCGGGACTGGAGACCTTCTAAGCAAGGCTCTGTCACTAAATTTGCCTGTATCTTCCCTTCTTTTTATTTGCGCTCACCTTTTTTTTTGTACCGAATCCTATAAACGAAAGGCAGCTTTCAACTTTTGGCCGTGGATCTTGAATGTTTGCGAGCGAGTTGAACTAGCAGTTAAGTCATTAAACGCATTTCGAAACCATTCTATCATATGTAAACGGTTTTTCTCTTGGGTTTTAAAACAGAGTTGGGCTGGGAGCCTGGGATTACCCTTGAAGTCTAAAGCCTGAGGGAATCCGAAGAGGAAAGCTAGACGTGAGGCTTACGCATCGACATGTGTGTTTTGTTTTTGTAACTCTAAGTGAGCTTTGGTTTTTCTTGGCGATATGTAGGGCTTGTTTTTGTACCTTTCAATAGGGTTTTCTTCTGAATTGTACCTGTATTTTTCCTTTCGCAACGGCATGTGTTTTTTGTTTTTAATTTCGAATATGTTTATAGGTTCCATTTGTACTTCTGAGCTTGATTTTTCTAGAAAGTTTAAGAAGATGTTCCTACTTCAGACGATGTATAAATTTGGTTTATGTGCCTCCGAGCATGTTTTTCTTCTCGAATGTACCTTAATTTGTTGTGTTGCATCGGGGAATGTTTTAAAATTTAATAATCTAGATATGTAGAATTTGTTTTTGTACTTTATAGCGCGATTTATCGTTGAATTTAATCTTAATCCCAATTAAAGGGCTTTGAATTTATTCCCAGCTATGTTAAGGTTTGGCTCTAATAATTCTATTTATGTTCTTTATGTTTTTAAAATTTATTTTCCTTAGTTTTTCTTCTTTTTTTTAATACTTAAAAAATGCATAAATATAGTTTATACAGTATGTGATTGCTTGAATATCTAGATTAGATAAGTAACCTAGTCTTGTTTAAAAAGTAAGCTTCAAAATACTTCAAATTTATAATTTCTTAATTATATAAAATATACGGCATAAGTAAATCATTAAAATCTTTTGCAACAATTTAAGTAATAGGTTTTAATAATCTAAATAGTAATAATTATAATACAAATACAAATAATACAAATAAAAATAATAATACAAATAATACAAATAATGATAAAAATAATAATACAAATAATACAAATAATACAAATAATAATAATAATACAAATAATGATAATAATAATAAAAATAATATAGTTAATAATAATAATAGAATTAACAATAAGAAAGTATCCTTCCGTCGCTTAAGTTTAAAACAAAACAGGCACCAAAAAGTATGTATAAGTACAAAAAACTTTGCATTCTTGCATTCTTAACTTAAACTAATTTAATTTTCTTGTTTACTTTTTTAAGTATCATGTGGGTTTTTTTGGTTCCTTTCTTTTTTTTCTGTCAGATTGCTTAAGAGTTTGCCTAATAATTGTCCTAATTGAGAACCATTCAGCGGAGAGGAGGAGGAACTTTCGTGCGCTGATGCTTAATTCTTTTTTTTCTTAAATTTGTATATGGATAAAAAAATACCAGAGAATACATACGAAATACCTTTAGGACTCCTTACTTGAGCGGTCGCGATGGAAGCGGGAATTGTGCGTGGCCAGCGACCATTTCGTCTTGAAGCTCTTGATGCAGATGAAGCACTCGTGCTCCCTGCCCTGGATCTCCGAGTGCCGGCAGGCTATGTGGCGCCGCAGGGCGTGCACCGACTTCAGGCGGCGTTTGCAAAAGGTGCACACCAATAGCATAAGTACTCCTCCGCTCTCCTCATCACTGGCCATGGCGATGGCGGCACCACTGCCAGGCTCTGCGCCTCCGGCACTCTCACTTCCGCTGCCAGGTTCGGATTTAAAGTTGGCTCGGGAAGCTGCAAGCAGAAACAGAGAGATTTTATTATTAGAAGTTTCGATTTTTAATCGGTTTTAATCAGGATCGATTGTCATCTGTAGTCGAAAACTCAATAAACAGCCTGTTTACCTTCAGATTGCAGCTAGAACCATTTGGGAATTTTAACGCCAAGCCACTGTTGAGGTGGCTCAAGGCTCTTGTATGCCTGGGACTTGGTCCCACTTGATTAATGAAAAATTAAACAACAAAAAATATTACAAAAAATTCTCTAAAAAAAATAAAATAAAATAAAAACAATTTCTTTTCGAATTTTAAAAGTGCAGTCTTACCTTAAAAATAACAATAAAAGAAATTAAATTAAAGTAAATTTCAGTCTAATTTCAGTTTCATTTATAATAAATAAAATCAAATTCATTCATTTTAATTTTTCAACTGGCTTAACTTTAATTTAAATAACAAAAACAAATTGGTTGGAATTAAAAACAATAATAAAACTTATAAAATGCAAATACTATTCTTCAGCTATGCTCTCAAAGGCCTCTTCCTTAATTCTACCCAAGAAATACATTGAATTTTAAATTGTTTACATGTATTCTTTTATTTCTCTTCCTCTCCCTGTCTCTCCTTTGCTCTTTCCCGCTCCCTCTCTAGCTGTGTCCCTTTCTGTTCTAAGTTTCTAGCAAAACGAATTCAAATTGAGTTATTTTGTCTCATTTCATCGATGTGTATAAATCAATGTACAAAGATACACATTTAGGGGGCTTAAAGGTTAGTGTTTTTTCTTTTTTTTTTTTTGAGGGGGGAGGTTATGGTGTCTCCTTTGCTACTAAATACTCTCTAACCAGGGATGCCAAAGAAATCGCTAGAGGATTTTAAAGTCCCTTAAAAAATTTAAACATTTTTTAAGGGATTACTAAAACAACACTCCAGCGATTTCCAAGCAATCCTGTCCAGAGTCTCTACATTTCGTTGATACATTCCTTCTGCTTTTTGTATTTCTTATTTCTTTCAGTGAGATCCTAGGCGAAAAAACACATATTTTCCAAAGGTTTGGAGTTCGGACTTCGGTTGGAGCCCAAAAACAGGGGCATATATATATATATATAGTATAGATATAACATTAACTATATGTCTGTGTATACATTGATCAATATGTGGATCGATAAGTAATACGTATGAGTTGTTTCATTTAACTAGATTATCTTTAGTATGTAGAGTTGTCTTTATAGAGAGAATTTCTACAGGGCTTGCGGGGTTACAGGGCGTGACAAAATACTCTCGAATCTTCGAACATCCTAATCCTAGCGTACACATTATGACTTCCATTTCACTTGGCTTTTTGTGGTCTCTACTCGCAATTTTTTGGGCTTAAATTAAACTAGAGACTAGCTACGAACTAGAACTAATTTAGCTAATGTACAAACAGGGGGCCAACGCTTTAATGCTGAACACAGAATGGTCATGGACAAAGCGCTGGATCGAATTACAGTTCATTTATAATATATCAATTTGTACACAATGATGTTTGGTTGGGGAAATGGAAGGGTATGGTGTATAGGGTATAGTGTATTCTGTATTGTGTGTTGTGTGTTGTGTATTGTGTACATTCTGTTCATGTTCTTCTAGGGTTCCAGGTTGATGGGGCTGAGCAAAGTACAGGGGCCCAGGGCAAGGGAATCAATCTCTTGAAGCGCTCACAGAAATCTCCAGAGATTTAAAGACTAGTTCATTGTTTTAGACAAGGTTACATTAAGTCGGCTGGCACTATTATATACGGTATAATATAGTAAAAGTATATATAGTATAGTATGTATATGTACATAAAATCAAGGTATTCAGTGGATGTTTCAGTGCGATAACTGTGGGCCTAATTAATCCTTAAACTCTAAATATTCCTGTGATCACTGATCCGTGTGTCTATGTACATAAGGGTTTCTTGTACTTTGCTATCCATGGTAAAAAGTTATTAAATATATCATATTATGTTCCTAAATAAAAATGTGGCTTGGTCAACGACGGGATCACCAGCTCCACTGACTCGGACTTCAACTTAAACGCTAACTGTCTTATGCTTATATAGTTTAGACACGCAATATATAATGCTATATAACGCTAAGAGTATAATGCTCTTGAATTGTTTCTGCTTTGCATTTGAGTTGACAATTTTGGCTAGTTTAAGGATCAATGGGAATGGGCTGACTGACTGACGACTGACTGACTGACTGACTCGACTCTTTTGCTAAGCTGGACGTAATTAACTATGTGTATCTGCCGGATTCCGGTTTAGAGGCGGCCAACGCTGACAACGCTGATGGCGGCGGATCAGTTCTCCGTCTTGATGGTCACCTTCTGCTCGTGCGAGATGCGTATGTGCTCTCGCAGGCTGTACTTGTTCTTGAAATTCTTATTGCACAGATCGCATTTGCGGGGCGGTTGTGGTGTATGTTGGGTGCGAATATGTCTCCAAAGATTTACCGTGGTTATAACCATTTTGCAAAACTGACATTCTGTCCACTTATTATTGGGTGAATCTAAAAATATACAGAAAATACGTACAGATCAGTTAAGCACAGTCTCTAATGGAATGATCATCCCACTATGGGATTCCTAGCTGGACATACGCGTTGGAGACATATTCGACAACCACAACAACAACAACTAAATACTTGAGGCACACAACATCGAAACAAATAATTAACTAATTGCGAAGCTAAGTTACAAGACCTCCTAGCCATGGCCAGGCTTTTGTACTTCTACAACCACTTTAAACTTAAACTAAAAGCACACACAAAAAAGACATAAATAATATAAATAAAGCTATAAATAATTACTTAAGACCACATTTACTTTAGCAACTTAAAAAAACGAATATAAAGTATAAAACTAAATTAAGCTTAAATAAAAAAAATAAAAAATTATTTATGTATAAAAAAAAGTGATAATTCATATCAAAAATATCTTAAACTTTGTTGTATCCAATTAAAAAAAATATATATATATTGTTGAAAATACGGAAAATAATCGAAACATACGAAACCATTTTTAAACATAAATAAAAGAGACAACTCTCTTTTTGATATTAAATTATCGATAATATTGATTAATTGCTCATGTATCACAACGTTAATATATCGATATATTAGCCTTGGTATTAAAAACCGCTACCACATCGATATATAGATTTTTTTCGGACATTCCTAGTACAGGGAACATAATTATAAGTCTCTTCTTCCGCTATATTATAGAGAATAGCAATTATCTGCTCATATATTGCAACGTTTTAATATGAATTCTCGTAAAAAATCGATAAAACATCGATATATCAATTTATTTCAAGTTTAATTCATATATATCTTATAAAATTAAAAAAAAATGTATATACACTCACCATTCGTCCCGCTGGACTTGTTTTCCGACTTGACCGGCGTCACAGACACCGTAGTCGAGGGACCCGTCGCACCGCCTCCCGCATCCTCCAGGCCTCCACTCGCTGCTGCCGCCGCCGCCGCTGCTGCTGCTGCCGCACCGCTGGCATTGCCCAGCAAGCGAGCTTAAATGGATATTACATTTGAGATGAATTTAATTATACTTTAAAAAGGGCAATTAATTCTCACTCATTTCGATGGTAATTTCTGCATTATCCGCATCCGCCTGGTATTTCTCTTCGATCTCAGACTCGGTGAGGATCTCGTACTCGGAGGAATACTGGGCCACTGTCTGGGCAGCGCCCGTGGTGGCATCCTGTGACGTTTGCGGTGTGGCGCCATCCGACAGCCGGTCGTCGACCTCGCCGACAATGTAGTCCGGTATGTCCATCTTTACGGCGCCGCGTAAAAAAGCCATTTCGGAGGCTAAGGAGGTACATACAAGGAGGTATTTACAATACATTTGATCCTTGTGACTCCTCCTCTACTTACTTTTCACTATGTTCTGCTCATCCTTGGCATAGTCAACGGTTTCGGTGGTGTACATGTTGTCATCGTCGTCGGAGAAGGTGATCTTGCGCTTCTTCACCGTGGCAGCCGCGGGGAGAGTCACAGCATTGCTGATGCTCAAGTGCTGGGTCTGCACGGGCGTCGTCTGTTGCGGCTGGGATTGTTGTTGCTGCTGCTGCTGCTGCTGGGATTGCTGCTGCTGCTGTTGTTGTTGCTGCTGCTGCTGCTGCTGCGGGGGCGGTGCAGATTGCACTTGAATATGCTGGATCTGTGTGGTTTGTACATGATGATGCTGCTGTTGTTGGACCTGCTGCAACTGTGCGGCTGCTGCGGCGGCTGCCGCCACCTGCGATTGCACCTGGCTGGCGGTGGTGGCCTGCAGCAGCGTGGCCGTGGGTATTTCGATGGTCTGGGTGGCCGACTGAGCCTGCTGGGTTGCCACCGTGTTGACCTGGTGCTGTTGCTGTTGTTGCTGCTCGCTAACTGCACGGATGGTGCTCGGTATGGTCTTGATTAGCTTGTGCTCGCTGATAAGCGGTGCCACCGGCAGCTGCGGTCGCTCCTTCTCCTCGGCGGTAAGTCCCTGGACGGCCAGTAGCTCGGCGGTTTGCAGGAACGACTGCAGGGCCTCCTGCTGCACATTCACTTCGCCCTGGTGACAAGAAAATAATAGTTTTTTAAGAGGAAGAGTTATAGTTTCTCCTGATTTCTGTATATGGCTTCCGCCGGCGGACTCACCTGGTACATAAACTCAATGATAGAGTTGAGATCCTCGAACTTGATAAACTTAAAGATAATGACCGGGTGCGGGTGCGGATTCTCCTTGAAGATCTCCTTGAAGTACGAGGAGCAGGAGGATAGCACCACCTTGTGCGCCTTGATCCGTCGCCCGTCGACGCAGAGGCTCACATCGACAAAGTCGTCGTTCAGCCGATGGTTGTCCAGCGAGTAGGTGAGGTGGCGCAGGTAGTTGTTCCATCGCAGCGAGTATTGCTGCGTGGTGGCCATTGCGTCCTCCTTGCACGCTCGGCGGCGGCTCACTTCCTATTCCTCCTCTGTATCACCCACTTTCCGCACAAAACAAAAAAAAAACAACAAAAAAGAACTGCAATCCAATTAGCGGTTCTCGCTCTCCCCGCAACGGGGGAGGGGAGGCAACGGGGCGGTGGGTTTGCTTTGCTCTCCGCTGAAGCTGGCCCGCCTCGCTCGTCCCCGGCACACACAGAAGTCCTTCTCCGCTTGCTTTTTCTCCACCGATTCTCTTGCTTTTCGTTGTATCCTTTGCGGGTTACTCCTCCTGCTGCTGGTGCCTTTCTTTCTTGTTGTTTATTCGCTGAGTTTAGCTTAATGTTTTTCACAATTACTGTACTTGTATATGTGGTATCGATACGCACTCATCGTATCACGACTCATGCGATATGTTGCTATCGATGAGGCAGAGCCGTGCTTATCGATGATTATTGGGATATTGTCAGGGCCAACAAAAGGGCAAAACTAGCGATTGCACGAGATTTGCTTAAATTTGCCTTAATTTACTGTTTCTGTAAAACAAAAAGGGTTATTTTTTAGATTCTTATTTTGTTATGGTTTTTCTTCCGATAGTCTAGAGCCAAAAAAATACGCCAGGTGGCGCTTGTTAAAAAAAAACAGTGCTGCCAGATCAACAAAAACTCGTTATTTTGAATTTAATATTTACAAACATTTAATATAGAAAAAAAACCGCTAAATTTGAACCAATGCCAGAATATATATTTTTTTAAGAAATTTAAAACCTCTTTAGAGGCTACCACAGGCTCACAAGAAAATTGTATATCAAACGAAGCAGGAAGCTGTAGACAATGCCGCGACACAAAAAGTCCAAAACGTAAAAGATCTTCACCCGGAATCGGGCAGCTTTACTGCTGTCGGGACTTTCATTCAGTAGGAACTCCTTGGCACCGCGTATGCCATGCTGGAAAAAGTCCACATAGTTGATGTTCGCATGCTGCATAAAGCCAAAGGTGGAACTGGAATGGAAAAATTAAAGTTTTATTTTTAACGAAAAATATTTAAGAAAATATATATAAATAATTTAAATAATTTAATTTACTAATCAGAAAAACATCTAAAAAATACAAAAATACTTCTGCTGTTGTACAAATTAACTCACATTTCATTTTCCGGAACTAAGTCGTGCAGGGCCCGGAAATTGTTATTCTGAAAGTGCCACTCGGTCATGGCGAAAACCTGCAGGGCACTGAAGGCGGCAAAGATGCGACGCTGTAGCTTCATGAGGCTGCAAATTAAACAGGAAATGAAATATTTGCAAACTTAATTTGTATTTAAATTAATTTTTGTATTCAACTTACAAGGGCTTTTCGTTATAGAGTCGCAGTAAAGTGTCCACCACAACGGCCATGAGTAGATGCATAGTGCAGAACTGAAAATATATACAAAGATACATCCAATTATTTATATTATATTAATTTGATTATTAATTAATTCCTCACCCTTATAAAGTGCAGAACCGGACAGGTGGTCATGCTACCGCCTGGCAGCCACAGTGTCTTCTCGAAGGGATTCTTTCGTATAAAAGTCTTGCCAATCTCGATCACCTCGCCCATGGTTATGGGCGATATATTGGCCGTGGCACAGTTGATCACATACACCTCACTCTCCTCGCCGTTGGCCTTACGCTTCTGCCGGAGCTTGGCCTCCGAAATGAACTTGTAGGCAGCCGTGATAAGTGTACGGGCCACCACATCGGCGGGCACGAAATCGGACACAATATTGGGATTACAGTTCTGGGAACGAAGAATGCCTGTGCCGCAGGCAACCAGCAAGCCAGTGGGTCCATTGAAATTATCCGCCCATCCGGGCATGGGCTCCTCAATGGTGGACACCACTGTAAGCGGGATAATATTAGATTTAAGAATTTCAAAAAACTATAAACAAAACCCTCACCAATTGAAGGCCTAAAGATGAAGATGGGCAGCTGATCCCGGTAATCGTTGACGACCTGCTCGGCCAAGCTCTTCGTAAAGGTGTATGTATTGGGCTGGAAATTTCCATATCTGCCAGGAGAACATGCAATCTTTATATTATTTTTAGTTCCTTGAGTACATATAACTTAATTACTTACTTGAGATTGTATATGTTCAAAGTCTCCTCGTCGTAGGTCTCCGCCAGCTTAATGGTTGTTCGCCAATCGGCCAGCGGTGGATAGACGCGCTCCTCCACCTCCAGAACACCGGGATTTGCATACGTGGTGGACACGTGGACAAAGGCCTTGAGTTTACGCCAACCTAGGGCCAGCTTGATCAGTTCATGGGTGCCGCGGGTATTCATGAATATGGCGGTGCGTAGGGGGTCATCGAAACTAAAAAAAGGGAGCATAAGATTAATTTTAAAAATATGTTTAGCATAAATTAAATTAATTAAAAGATTTAAAATGGAATTAAAACAAAGTGGAATCAAGTTGGGAATCATAAGCTCAAACGGATTAGGCAGTTGAGAATTATAAGCACAGTCGGGTGAATATTTTTAGTATTCTTCAATGCTTTTATAATTTAAATATTGATTTATAAAAAATATGTGATAATCTCGTTACACATACCGCACACTGGCCGCCGAGTGATACACAATGTTTACGTTTTTCAAGCGCTCTAGATCTGCTGCACTGATGCCCATGCCCAGCTGCTCCACGTCCCCGGCTATGGCCACCAACTTGGACCGGGCATTGGGCTGCTCCCTACGCACCCTCTCGTACAGTCTTGTCTCCCATTGGAGCTGCAGACGCTCCTCGATGCTGTGCCCCTTTTTGGGCCTCATCAGAACGTAAATCCGGCCCAGCGCTGGACAGGACCGGAGCAACTTCTCGACCAGCGCCTTGCCCACGAAACCTGATCCGGAAAATTGGAGATTAGAATCAAATTTGATTTGCTCATTGTATTTGGAAATCATGAAAATCCAGTAACAATTATTTACATACGTACCCGAAGCGCCGGTCACAAAGATTTCCTGATCCTTGAAAGCTTCCGGTATAGTCATCGTATATTTTGATATGGTGCTCTCTTCTGTCACTCCGCCCGTATCGCCGTCCCAAGGTGTTATGTGCGAAGTACGTCGGATCCAAGGCGGGAATATACTCAAGTCCGGACAATCACGCTGCCTGACCTCCGGCTATAGGGATCACATTGCTGAATATTCTGGGCCGCATTAGGGCCTACTTTGTACGCGTGCGGGATGATACCCTGTAATCCAACTGGCATTTCGATGACTTGAAGAGCCCAAATAAACAACAACGATAACTCTAAAAAGCTACAGAAAGGTATAAAGGTTCCAGTCAATACGCACAACAAAATATTTTGAGGATTATGTATTTCCAGTTGGGATAAGCCAGGTGTTTGGAAATAAATTAACAAATCATTTTCCCTTTTCTTGATTATAATTTATGCACTTTTCATAGAAAATATAGAAAATATAGAAAATATTTAGACATATTTCCCCACAATAAGCAAAACTGTCTGAAAAACTATCAGCTCTGGTTTGTCTTTATTAATTTTATTTTTAATATTTCTGCACCTTATATCGTTTTTTTTTATTATTTTAAAATTCTTAAAATAACTATTATGAATTTCGAAAAAGTGAACTTTAAGGTTATGTGCCACATGTAAGATCGGTTTCATTTGTGTGTATAAACAAGAAGAAAAGAAAACTAGAACAAGAACGAAGCTTTAAAGAGCAGCAAGACAAGTAACGGACCCATTGAACCCAATCAAAGTTGGAAACACAATATTGTCGTATTGTCTCTTACCTTTTAAACAGTCTCTAATTACGCAAATATTATAAATAAAATCTATTATAGTACCCTAAAACAGGAATTTAGTTCGGATAACCACAGCAAACAATTTTTATTTCAAACAGCGCCATCCAGAATCCAGAAAAATGTCCACACACACAAGCATACAATATAAACTATGCCAGTCGATTTGTGTTAGCGCGTTTATCGTATTATCCGCTCCTCCGCTTTGAGCCCCCTTTTTTTGTATTTTTTTTATCTCACTACTTAAAACGGCACTTTAATCATACTCTCCCGGCATTAGCATGCGTATGCGTGCGTGCAAGCGAGACGGCGACTGCAGACTCTCAAATTGCAGAGCATTAACAGCTGTTTTACCAGCCTCGGGTCGGTGACCTCACCCCCTCTCCCACAGCAACTCCAGAAATGCCGCTGCAACGGTACCTTGTAAATATTTAATAAATCTCCGAAAAAGTTTCGTGTTTTCGTCTCTTTTAGTTGCATTTCACATTTTAATTAACATTTTCAGGCGTAAACTTATCAATCGATACGCATGCAATTAGAAAAGTGTACAAATAAAAAAATTACATATTTATGCTTATTTTGCTCCTCGTGTGTGAAACTGCAGCCAAGTGTGTCTCAGTGTGTGTATGTATGTGAGGGTGTTGGCGTATTGGTAACTTTGCCGGCCGGCAAAGAAGGTTGAAAAAGAGAGGCGGCGG